>BSYR01000013.1:34382500-37225000 GCA_030270665.1 Hibiscus trionum
ACAAGCGGGTCTAAATAGGCCTTAAAATGGACCCGTTGAACTTATAACTGCGTAAAAACAATAGAAATTGAATTTTTGCAATACAATAGTGTTGAAAAGCTGGTAATCAACAATATGAACTCTTAAGTTTTGATTAAAACTTGTTTTGCGGTCCTTTTTGTAGAGGTTTCGGACGAGCGGGTCTAAATGGGCCGTAAAATGGACCCGTTCGACTTTTAACTGAGTAAAAAGTACAAAAATTGAGTTTTTGCAATATAATCGTGTTGAAAAGATCGTAATAAATGATATGAAGTCCTACAGTTTGATTAAAACTTTTTTTTTCGGTCATTTTTGAAGAGGTTTCGGGCGAGCGGGTTTAAATGGGCCGTAAATTGGACCCGTTGGACTTTTAACTGAGTAAAAAATACCGAATTTGAGTTTTTGCAATATAATCTTGTTGAAAAGCTCATAATCAATTATATGAACTCCTAAATTTTGATCAAAACTTGTTTTACAGTCATTTTTGAAGAGGTTTCAGATTAGTGGGTCTAAATGGGCCTTAAAATGGACCCGTTGAACTTATAACTGCATAAAAAGAACTGAAATTAAATTTTTGCAATACAATCGTGTTGAAAAGATCGTAATCAGTTATATGAACTCCTAAAATTTAATTAAAACTTGGTTTTCAGTCATTTTTTAAGAGGTTTCGGGCGAGGGGGTCTAAATGGGCCGTAAAATGGACCCGTTGGACTTTTAACTAAGTAAAAAGTACAAAAAATGAGTTTTTGTAATATAATCGTGTTGAAAAGATCGTAATCAATGATATGAAGTCCTAAAATTTGATTAAAACTTTTTTTTGGTCATTTTTGAAGAGGTTTTGGGAGAGCGGGTTTAAATGGGCCGTAAATTGGACCCGTTGGACTTTTAACTGAGTAAAAAATACCGAATTTGAGTTTTTGCAATATAATCTTGTTAAAAAGCTCGTGATCAATTATATGAACTCCTAACTTTTGATCAAAACTTGTTTTTCAGTCATTTTTGAAGAGGTTTCAGACGAGCGGGTCTAAATGGGCCTTAAAATAGACCCGTTGAACTTATAACTGCGTAAAAAGAACAGAAATTAAATTTTTGCAATACAATCGTGTTGAAAAGATCGTAATCAGTTATATGAACTCCTAAAATTTAATTAAAACTTGGTTTTCAGTCATTTTTGAAGAGGTTTCGGGCGAGCGGGTCTAAATGGGCCGTAAAGTGGACCTGTTGGACTTTTAACTGAGTAAAAAGTACAAAAATTGAGTTTTTGCAATATAATCGTGTTGAAAAGATCGTAATCAATGATATGAAGTCCTAAAATTTGATTAAAACTTGTTTTTCGGGCATTTTTGAAGTGGTTTCGGGGGAGTGGGTCTAAATGGGCCGTAAAATGGACCCGTTGGACTTTTAACTGAGTAAAAAGAACAGAAATTGAATTTTTGCAATACAATAGTGTTGAAAAGGTCGTAATCAATGATATGAAGTCCTAAAATTTGATTAAAACTTGTTTTGCGGTCCTTTTTTGTAGAAGTTTCGGACGAGCGGGTCTAAATGGGCCGTAAAATGGACCCGTTGGACTTTTAACTGAGTAAAAAATACCGAATTTTTGTTTTTGCAATATAATCTTGTTGAAAAGATCGTAATCAATTATATGAACTCCTAAAATTTGATCAAAACTTATTTTTCGGTCATTTTTGAAGAGGTTTCGGGCGAGCGGGTCTAAATGGGCCGTAATATGGACCCGTTGGACTTTTAACTGAGTAAAATGTACAAAAATTGAGTTTTTGCAATATTATCGTGTTGAAAAGATCGTAATCAATGATATGAAGTCCTAAAATTTGATTAAAACATGTTTTTCGGTCATTTTTGAAGAGGTTTCGGGCTAGTGGGTCTAAATGGGCCGTAAGATGGACCCGTTGGACTTTTAACTGAGTAAAAAATACCAAATTTGTGTTTTTGCAATATAATCTTGTTGAAAAGACCGTAATCAATTATATAAACTCCTAAAATTTGATCAAAACATATTTTTCGGTCATTTTTGAAGAGGTTTCGGCGAGCGGGTCTAAATGGGCCGTAAAATGGACCCGTTGGACTTTTAACTGAGTAAAAAATACCGAATTTAAGTTTTTGCAATATAATCTTGTTGAAAAGCTCGTAATCAATTATATGAACTCCTAAAATTGGATCAAAACTTGTTTTCGGTTCTTTTTGTAGAGGTTTCGGACGAGCGGGTCTAAATGGGCCGTAAAATGGACTCGTTGGACTTTTAACTTAGTAAAAAGTACAAAAATTGAGTTTTTGCAATATAATCGTGTTGAAAAGATCGTAATCAATTATATGAACTCCTAAAATTTGATTAAAACTTTTTTCGGTCATTTTTGAAGAGGTTTCGGGCGAGCGGGTCTAAATGGGCCGTAAAATGGACCCATTGGACTTTTAACTTAGTAAAAAATACCAAATTTGAGATTTTGCAATATAATCATGTTAAAAAGCTCGTAATCAATTATATGAACTCCTAAAATTTGATCAAAACTTGTTTTTCGGTCCTTTTTGTAGAGGTTTCGGGCGAGCGGGACTAAATGGGCCTTATAATGGACCTGTTGAACTTATAACTGCGTAAAAAGAACATAAATTGAATTTTTGCAATACAATAGTGTTGAAAAGCTCGTATTCAACGATATGAACTCTTAAGTTTTGATTAAAACTTGTTTTGCGGTCCTTTTTGTAGAGGTTTCAGACGAGCGGGTCTAAATGGGCCGTAAAATGGACCCGTTGGACTTTTAACTAAGTAAAAAGTACAAAAATTGAATTTTTGCAATATAATCGTGTTGAAAAGATTGTAATCAATTATATGAACTCCTAAAATTTGATTAAACCTGTTTTTCAGTCATTTTTGAAGAGGTTTCGGGCAAGCGGGTCTAAATTGGCCGTAAAATGGACCCGTTGGACTTTTAACTGAGTAAAAAATACAGAATTTGAGTTTTTGCAATATAATCTTGTTGAAAAGCTCGTAATCAATTATATGAACTCCTAAAATTGGATCAAAACTTGTTTTTCGGTCCTTTTTGTAGAGGTTTCGGACGAGCGGGTCTAAATGGGCCTTAAAATGGACATGTTGAACTTATAACTGCGTAAAAAGAACAGAAATTGAAATTTTGCAATACAATAGTGTTGAAAAGCTCGTAATCAACGGTATGAACTCTTAAGTTTTGATTAAAACTTGTTTTGCGGTCCTTTTTGTAGAGGTTTCGGGCGAGGGGGTCTAAATAGGCCGTAAAATGGACCCGTTGGACTTTTAACTGAGTAAAAAGTACAAAAATTGAGTTTTTGCAATATAATCGTGTTGAAAAGATCGTAATCAGTTATATGAACTCCTAAAATTTTATTAAACCTGTTTTTCAGTCATTTTTGAAGAGGTTTCTGGCGAGCGGGTCTAAATAGGCCGTAAAATGGACCCGTTGGACTTTTAACTGAGTAAAAAATACCGAATTTGAGTTTTTGCAATATAATCTTGTTGAAAAGCTCGTAATCAATTATATGAACTCCTAAAATTTTATCAAATGGGCCTTTTTGTCGAGCGGGTCTAAATGGGCCTTAAAATGGACCCAATGAACTTATAACTGCATAAAAAGAACATAAATTGAATATTTGCAATACAATTGTGTTGAAAAGCTCGTAATCAACGATATGAACTCTTAAGTTTTGATTAAAACTTGTTTTGCGGTCTTTTTTGTCGAGGTTTCGGACGAGCGAGTCTAAATGGGCCATAAAATGGACCCGTTGGACTTTTAACAGAGTAAAAAGTACAAAAATTGAGTTTTTGCAATATAATCGTGTTGAAAAGATCGTAATCAATGATATGAAGTCCTAAAATTTGATTAAAATTTGCTTTTTGGTCATTTTTTAAGAGGTTTCGGGCGAGCGGGTCTGATTGGGTCGTAAAATGGACCCGTTGGACTTTTAACTGAGTAAAAAATACCGAATTTGAGTTTTTGCAATATAATCTTGTTGAAAAGCTCGTAATCAATTATATGAACTCCTAAAATTGGATCAAATCTTGTTTTTCGGTCCTTTTTGTAGAGGTTACGGACGAGCGGGTCTAAATGGGCCTTAAAATGGACCTGTTGAATTTATAACTGCGTAAAAAGAACAGAAATTGAATTTTTGCAATACAATTGTGTTGAAAAGCTCGTAATCAACGATATGAACTCTTAAGTTTTGGATAAAACTTGTTTTGTGGTCCTTTTTGTAGAGGTTTCGGACGAGCGGGTCTAAATGGGCCGTAAAATGGACCCGTTGGACTTTTAATAGAGTAAAAAGTACAAAAATTGAGTTTTTGCAATATAATCGTGTTGAAAAGATCGTAATCAATGATATGAAGTCCTAAAGTTTGATTAAAACTTGCTTTTTGGTCATTTTTGAAGAGGTTTCGGGCGAGTGGGTCTAAATGGGTCGTAAAATGGACCCGTTGGACTTTTAACTGAGTAAAAAATACTGAATTTGTGTTTTTGCAATATAATCTTGTTGAAAAGATCGTAATCAATTATATAAACTCTTAATATTAGATCAAAACTTTTTTTCGGTCTTATTTGAAGAGGTTCCGGGCGAGCGAGTCTAAATGGGTCGTAAAATGGACCTGTTGGACTTTTAATTAAGTAAAAAATACAAAATTTGTGTTTTTGCAATATAATCTTGTTGAAAAGATCGTAATCAATTATATGAACTCCTAAAATTTGATCAAAACTTATTTTTCGGTCATTTTTGAAGAGGTTTCGGGCGAGCGGGTCTAAATGGGCCGCAAAATGGACCCGTTGGACTTTTAGCTGAGTAAAATTACCGAATTTGAGTTTTTGCAATATAATCTTGTTGAAAAGCTCGTAAGAAATTATATAAACTCCTAAAATTGGATCAAAACTTGTTTTTCGATCCTTTTTGTACAGGTTTCGGGCAATCGGGTCTAAATGGGCCTTAAAATGGACTCGTTGAACTTATAACTGCGTAAAAACAACAGAAATTGAATTTTTGCAATACAATAGTGTTGAAAAGCTCGTAATCAACGATATGAACTCTAAAGTTTTGATTAAAACTTGTTTTGCGGTCCTTTTTGTAGAGGTTTCGGACGAGCGGGTCTAAATGGGCCGTAAAATAGACCCGTTGGACTTTTAACAGAGTAAAAAGTACAAAAATTGAGTTTTTGCAATATAATCGTGTTGAAAAGATCGTAATCAATTATATGAACTCCTAAAATTTGATTAAAACTTGTTTTGCGGTCCTTTTTGTAGAGGTTTCAGGCGAGCGGGTATAAATGGGCCGTAAAATGGACCCGTTGGAATTTTAACTGAGTAAAATGTACAAAAATTGAGTTTTTGCAATATAATCGTGTTGAAAAGATCGTAATCATTTATATGAACTCCTAAAATTTGATTAAAACTTGTTTTTCAGTCATTTTTGAAGAGGTTTCGGGCGAGCGGGTCTAAATGGGCCGTAAAATGGACCCGTTGGACTTTTAACTGAGTAAAAAATATCGAATTCAAGTTTTTGCAATATAATCTTGTTCAAAAGCTCGGAATAAATTTTATGAACTCGTAAAATTGGATCAAAACTTGTTTTTCGGTCCTTTTTGTAGAGGTTTCGGACGAGCGGGTCTAAATGGGCCTTAAAATAGACCCGTTGAACTTATAACTGCGTAAAAAGAACAAAAATTGAATTTTTGCAATAAAGTAGTGTTGAAAAGCTCGTAATCAACGATACGAACTCTTAAGTTTTGATTAAAACTTGTTTTGCGTTCCTTTTTGTAGAGGTTTCGGACGAGCGGGTCTAAATGGGCTGTAAAATGGACCCATTGGACTTTTAACTAAGTAAAAAGTACAAAAATTGAGTTTTTGCAATATAATCGTGTTGAAAAGATCGTAATCAATTATATCAACTCCTAAAATTTGATTAAAACTTGTTTTCAGTCATTTTTGAAGAGGTTTCGGGCGAGCAGGTCTAAATGGGCCGTAAATTGGAACCGTTGGACTTTTAACTGAGTAAAAAATACAGAATTTGAGTTTTTGCAATATAATCTTGATGAAAAGCTCATAATCAATTATATGAATTCCTAAATTTTGATCAAAACTTGTTTTTCAGTCATTTTTTATAAGGTTTCGGACGAGCGTGTCTAAATGGACCCGTTGAACTTATAACTGCGTAAAAAGAACATAAATTAAATTTTTGCAATACAATCGTGTTGAAAAGATCGTAATCAGTTATATGAACTCCTAAAATTTGATTAAAACTTGGTTTTCAGTCATTTTTGAATAGGTTTCGGGCGAGCGGGTCTAAATAGGCCGTAAAATGGACCCGTTTGACTTTTAACTGAGTAAAAAGTACAAAAATTGTGTTTTTGCAATATAATCATGTTGAAAAGATCGTAATCAATTATATGAACTCCTAAAATTTGATTAAACCTTGTTTTTCAGTCATTTTTGAAGAGGTTTCGGGCGAGCGGGTCTAAATGGGCCGTAAAATGGACCCGTTGGACTTTTAACTAGGTAAAAAATACCGAATTTGAGTTTTTGCAATATAATCTTGTTGACAAGCTCGTAATCAATTATATGAACTTCTAAAATTGGATCAAAACTTGTTTTTCGGTCCTTTTTGTAGAGGTTTCGGATGAGCGGGTCTAAATGGCCTAAAAATGGACCCGTTGAACTTTTAACTGCGTAAAAAGAACATAAATTAAATTTTTGCAATACAATCGTGTTGAAAAGATCGTAATCAGATATATGAACTCCTAAAATTTGATTAAAACTTGGTTTTCAGTCATTTTTGAAGAGGTTTCGGACGAGCGGGTCTAAATGGGCCGTAAAATAGACCCGTTGGACTTTTAACAGAGTAAAAAGTACAAAAATTGAGTTTTTGCAATATAATCGTGTTGAAAAGATCGTAATCAATTATATGAACTCCTAAAATTTGATTAAAACTTGTTTTGCGGTCCTTTTTGTAGAGGTTTCAGGCGAGCGGGTATAAATGGGCCGTAAAATGGACCCGTTGGAATTTTAACTGAGTAAAATGTACAAAAATTGAGTTTTTGCAATATAATCGTGTTGAAAAGATCGTAATCATTTATATGAACTCCTAAAATTTGATTAAAACTTGTTTTTCAGTCATTTTTGAAGAGGTTTCGGGCGAGCGGGTCTAAATGGGCCGTAAAATGGACCCGTTGGACTTTTAACTGAGTAAAAAATATCGAATTCAAGTTTTTGCAATATAATCTTGTTCAAAAGCTCGGAATAAATTTTATGAACTCGTAAAATTGGATCAAAACTTGTTTTTCGGTCCTTTTTGTAGAGGTTTCGGACGAGCGGGTCTAAATGGGCCTTAAAATAGACCCGTTGAACTTATAACTGCGTAAAAAGAACAAAAATTGAATTTTTGCAATAAAGTAGTGTTGAAAAGCTCGTAATCAACGATACGAACTCTTAAGTTTTGATTAAAACTTGTTTTGCGTTCCTTTTTGTAGAGGTTTCGGACGAGCGGGTCTAAATGGGCTGTAAAATGGACCCATTGGACTTTTAACTAAGTAAAAAGTACAAAAATTGAGTTTTTGCAATATAATCGTGTTGAAAAGATCGTAATCAATTATATCAACTCCTAAAATTTGATTAAAACTTGTTTTCAGTCATTTTTGAAGAGGTTTCGGGCGAGCAGGTCTAAATGGGCCGTAAATTGGAACCGTTGGACTTTTAACTGAGTAAAAAATACAGAATTTGAGTTTTTGCAATATAATCTTGATGAAAAGCTCATAATCAATTATATGAATTCCTAAATTTTGATCAAAACTTGTTTTTCAGTCATTTTTTATAAGGTTTCGGACGAGCGTGTCTAAATGGACCCGTTGAACTTATAACTGCGTAAAAAGAACATAAATTAAATTTTTGCAATACAATCGTGTTGAAAAGATCGTAATCAGTTATATGAACTCCTAAAATTTGATTAAAACTTGGTTTTCAGTCATTTTTGAATAGGTTTCGGGCGAGCGGGTCTAAATAGGCCGTAAAATGGACCCGTTTGACTTTTAACTGAGTAAAAAGTACAAAAATTGTGTTTTTGCAATATAATCATGTTGAAAAGATCGTAATCAATTATATGAACTCCTAAAATTTGATTAAACCTTGTTTTTCAGTCATTTTTGAAGAGGTTTCGGGCGAGCGGGTCTAAATGGGCCGTAAAATGGACCCGTTGGACTTTTAACTAGGTAAAAAATACCGAATTTGAGTTTTTGCAATATAATCTTGTTGACAAGCTCGTAATCAATTATATGAACTTCTAAAATTGGATCAAAACTTGTTTTTCGGTCCTTTTTGTAGAGGTTTCGGATGAGCGGGTCTAAATGGCCTAAAAATGGACCCGTTGAACTTTTAACTGCGTAAAAAGAACATAAATTAAATTTTTGCAATACAATCGTGTTGAAAAGATCGTAATCAGATATATGAACTCCTAAAATTTGATTAAAACTTGGTTTTCAGTCATTTTTGAAGAGGTTTCGGACGAGCGGGTCTAAATGGGCCGTAAAATAGACCCGTTGGACTTTTAACAGAGTAAAAAGTACAAAAATTGAGTTTTTGCAATATAATCGTGTTGAAAAGATCGTAATCAATTATATGAACTCCTAAAATTTGATTAAAACTTGTTTTGCGGTCCTTTTTGTAGAGGTTTCAGGCGAGCGGGTATAAATGGGCCGTAAAATGGACCCGTTGGAATTTTAACTGAGTAAAATGTACAAAAATTGAGTTTTTGCAATATAATCGTGTTGAAAAGATCGTAATCATTTATATGAACTCCTAAAATTTGATTAAAACTTGTTTTTCAGTCATTTTTGAAGAGGTTTCGGGCGAGCGGGTCTAAATGGGCCGTAAAATGGACCCGTTGGACTTTTAACTGAGTAAAAAATATCGAATTCAAGTTTTTGCAATATAATCTTGTTCAAAAGCTCGGAATAAATTTTATGAACTCGTAAAATTGGATCAAAACTTGTTTTTCGGTCCTTTTTGTAGAGGTTTCGGACGAGCGGGTCTAAATGGGCCTTAAAATAGACCCGTTGAACTTATAACTGCGTAAAAAGAACAAAAATTGAATTTTTGCAATAAAGTAGTGTTGAAAAGCTCGTAATCAACGATACGAACTCTTAAGTTTTGATTAAAACTTGTTTTGCGTTCCTTTTTGTAGAGGTTTCGGACGAGCGGGTCTAAATGGGCTGTAAAATGGACCCATTGGACTTTTAACTAAGTAAAAAGTACAAAAATTGAGTTTTTGCAATATAATCGTGTTGAAAAGATCGTAATCAATTATATCAACTCCTAAAATTTGATTAAAACTTGTTTTCAGTCATTTTTGAAGAGGTTTCGGGCGAGCAGGTCTAAATGGGCCGTAAATTGGAACCGTTGGACTTTTAACTGAGTAAAAAATACAGAATTTGAGTTTTTGCAATATAATCTTGATGAAAAGCTCATAATCAATTATATGAATTCCTAAATTTTGATCAAAACTTGTTTTTCAGTCATTTTTTATAAGGTTTCGGACGAGCGTGTCTAAATGGACCCGTTGAACTTATAACTGCGTAAAAAGAACATAAATTAAATTTTTGCAATACAATCGTGTTGAAAAGATCGTAATCAGTTATATGAACTCCTAAAATTTGATTAAAACTTGGTTTTCAGTCATTTTTGAATAGGTTTCGGGCGAGCGGGTCTAAATAGGCCGTAAAATGGACCCGTTTGACTTTTAACTGAGTAAAAAGTACAAAAATTGTGTTTTTGCAATATAATCATGTTGAAAAGATCGTAATCAATTATATGAACTCCTAAAATTTGATTAAACCTTGTTTTTCAGTCATTTTTGAAGAGGTTTCGGGCGAGCGGGTCTAAATGGGCCGTAAAATGGACCCGTTGGACTTTTAACTAGGTAAAAAATACCGAATTTGAGTTTTTGCAATATAATCTTGTTGACAAGCTCGTAATCAATTATATGAACTTCTAAAATTGGATCAAAACTTGTTTTTCGGTCCTTTTTGTAGAGGTTTCGGATGAGCGGGTCTAAATGGCCTAAAAATGGACCCGTTGAACTTTTAACTGCGTAAAAAGAACATAAATTAAATTTTTGCAATACAATCGTGTTGAAAAGATCGTAATCAGATATATGAACTCCTAAAATTTGATTAAAACTTGGTTTTCAGTCATTTTTGAAGAGGTCTCAGGCGAGCGGGTCTAAATGGGCCGTAAAATGGACCCGTTGGACTTTTAACTGAGTAAAATGTACAAAAATTGAGTTTTTGCAATATAATCGTGTTGAAAAGATCGTAATCAATTATATGAACTCCTAAAATTTGATTAAAGCTTGTTTTTCAGTCATTTTTGAAGAGGTTTTGGGCGAGCGGGTCTAAATGGGCCGTAAAATGGACCCGTTGGACTTTTAACTAAGTAAAAAATACCGAATTTGAGTTTTTACAATATAATCTTATTGAAAAGCTCGTAATCAATTATATGAACTCCTAAAATTGGATCAAAATTTGTTTTTCGATCCTTTTTGTAGTGGTTTCGAACGAGCTGGTCTAAATGGGCCGTAAAATGGACCCGTTGGACTTTTAACTGAGCTAAAAATACCGAATTTGAGTTTTTGCAATATAATCTTGTTGAAAAGCTCGTAATCACTTATATGAACTCCTAAAATTGGATCAAAACTTGTTTTTCGGTCCTTTTTGTAGAGGTTTTGGACGAGCGGGTCTAAATGGGCCGTAAAATGGACCCTTTGGACTTTTAACTGAGTAAAAAATACCGAATTTGAGTTTTTGCAATATAATCTTGTTGAAAATCTCGTAATCAATTATATGAACTAATAAAATTGGATCAAAACTTGTTTTTTAGTCCTTTTTGTACAGGTTTCGGACGAGGGGGTCTAAATGGACCTTAAAATGGACCCGTTGAACTTATAACTGTGTAAAAAGAACAGAAATTGAATTTTTGCAATACAATAGTGTTGAAAAGCTCGTAATCAACGATATGAGCTCTTAAGTTTTGATAAAAACTTGTTTTGCGGCACTTTTTGTAGAAATTTCGGACGTGCGGGTCTAAATGGGCCATAAAATGGACTCGTTGGACTTTTAACTGAGTAAAAAGTACAAAAATTGAGTTTTTGCAATATAATCGTGTTGAAAAGATTGTAATCAATTATATGAACTCCTAAAATTTGATTAAAACTTGTTTTGCGGTCCTTTTTGTAGAGGTTTCGGGCGAACGGGTCTAAATGGGCCGTAAAATGGACCCGTTGGACTTTTAACTGAGTAAAATGTACAAAAATTGAGTTATTGCAATATAATCATGTTGAAAAGATTGTAATCATTTATATGAACTCCTAAAATTTGATTAAAACTTGTTTTTCCGTCATTTTTGAAGAGGTTTCGGGCGAGCGGGTCTAAATGGGCCGTAAAATGGACCCGTTGGACTTTTAATTGAGTAAAAAATTCCGAATTCGAGTTTTTGCAATATAATCTTGTTCAAAAGCTCGTAATCAATTATATGAACTCGTAAAATTGGATCAAAACTTGTTTTTTCGGTCCTTTTTGTAGAGGTTTCGGACAAGCGGGTCTAAATGGGCCTTAAAATGGACGCGTTGAACTTATAACTGCGTAAAAAGAACAGAAATTGAATTTTTGCAATACAATAGTGTTGAAAAGCTCGTAATCAACGATATGAACTCTTAAGTTTAGATTAAAACTTGTTTTGCGGCCCTTTTTGTAGAAATTTCGGACGAGCGGGTCTAAATGGGCCGTAAAATGGACCCGTTGGACTTTTAACTGAGTAAAAAGTACAAAAATTGAGTTTTTGCAATATAATCGTGTTGAAAAGATCGTAATCAATTATATGAACTCCTAAAATTTGATTAAAACTTGTTTTGCTGTCCTTTTTGTAGAGGTTTCGGGCGAGCGGGTCTAAATGGGCCGTAAAATGGACCCGTTGGACTTTTAACTGAGTAAAATGTACAAAAATTGAGTTTTTGCAATATAATCGTGTTGAAAAGATCGTAATCATTGATATGAACTCCTAAAATTTGATAAAAACTTGTTTTTCAGTCATTTTTGAAGAGGTTTCGGGCGAGCGGGTCTAAATGGGCCGTAAAATGGACCCGTTGGACTTTTAACTGAGTAAAAAATTCCGAATTCGAGTTTTTGCAATATAATCTTGTTCAAAAGCTCGTAATAAATTATATGAACTCGTAAAATTGGATCAAAACTTGTTTTTTGGTCCTTTTTGTAGAGGTTACGGACGAGCGGGTCTAAATGGGCCTTAAAATGGACCCGTTGAACTTATAACTGCGTAAAAAGAACAAAAATTGAATTTTTGCAATAAAATAGTGTTGAAAAGCTCGTAATCAACGAGATGAACTCTTAAGTTTTGATTAAAACTTGTTTTGCGTTCCTTTTTGTAGAGGTTTCGGACGAGCGGGTCTAAATGGGCTGTAAAATGGACCCATTGTACTATTAACTAAGTAAAAAGTACAAAAATTGAGTTTTTGCAATATAATCGTGTTGAAAAGATCGTAATCAATTATATGAACTCCTAAAATTTGATTAAAACTTGTTTTCAGTCATTTTTGAAGAGGTTTCGGGCGAGCGGGTCTAAATGGGCCGTAAAATGGACCCGTTGGACTTTTAACTGAGTAAAAAATACCAAATTTGAGTTTTTGCAATATAATCTTGTTGAAAAGCTCGTAATCAATTATATGAACTCTTAAAATTGGATCAAAACTTGTTTTTCGGTCCTTTTTGTAGAGGTTTGGGACGAGCAGGTCTAAATGGGCCTTAAAATGGACCCGTTGAACTTATAACTGCGTAAAAACAACATAAATTGAATTTTTGCAATACAATAGTGTTGAAAAGCTCGTAATCAACGATATGAACTCTTAAGTTTTGATTAAAACTTGTTTTGCGGTCCTTTTGTAGAGGTTTCGGACGAGCGGGTCTAAATGAGCCGTAAAATGGACCCGTTGGACTTTTAACTGAGTAAAAAGTACAAAAATTGAGTTTTTGCAATATAATCGTGTTGAAAAGATCGTAATCAATGATATGAAGTCCTAAAATTTGATTAAAACTTTTTTCCAGTCATTTTTGAAGAGATTTCGGGCGAGCATGTCTAAATGGGCCGTAAATTGGAACCGTTGGACTTTTAACTGAGTAAAAAATACCGAATTTGAGTTTTTGCAATATAATCTTGTTGAAAAGCTCGTAATCAATTATATGAACTCCTAAATTTTGATCAAAACTTGTTTTTCAGTCATTTTTGAAGAGGTTTCAGACGAGCGTATCTAAATGGACCCGTTGAACTTATAACTGCGTAAAAAGAACATAAATTAAATTTTTGCAATACAATCGTGTTGAAAAGATCGTAATCAGATATATGAACTCCTAAAATTTGATTAAAATTTGGTTTTCAGTCATTTTTGAAGAGGTTTCGGGCGAGCGGGTCTAAATAGGCTGTAAAATGGACCCGTTGGACTTTTAACTGGGTAAAAAGTACAAAAATTGAGTTTTTGCAATATAATCGTGTTGAAAAGATCGTAATCAATTATATGAACTCCTAAAATTTGATTAAACCTTGTTTTTCAGTCATTTTTGAAGAGGTTTCGGGCGAGCGGGTCTAAATGGGCCGTAAAATGGACCCGTTGGACTTTTAACTGAGTAAAAAAATACCAAATTTGAATTTTTGCAATATAATCTTGTTGAAAAGCTCGTAATCAATTTTATGAACTCTTAAAATTGGATCAAAACTTGTTTTTCGATCCTTTTTGTAGTGTTTTCGAACGAGCTGGTCTAAATGGGCCTTAAAATGGACCAGTTGAACTTATAACTGCGTAAAAAGAACATAAATTAAATTTTTGCAATACAATCGTGTTGAAAAGATCGTAATCAGATATATGAACTCCTAAATTTTGATTAAAACTTGGTTTTCAGTCATTTTTGAAGAGGTTTCGGGCGAGCGGGTCTAAATAGGCCGTAAAATGGACCAGTTGGACTTTTAACTGAGTAAAAAATACCAAATTTGAGTTTTTGCAATATAATCTTGTTGAAAAGCTCGTAATCAATTATATGAACTCCTAAAATTGGATCAAAACTTGTTTTTAGGTCCTTTTTGTAAAGGTTTCGGACGAGCGGGTCTAAATGGGCCTTAAAATTGATCCGTTGAACTTATAACTGCGTAAAAAAAACATAAATTGAATTTTTGCAATACAATAGTGTTGAAAAGCTCGTAATCAACGATATGAACTCTTAAGTTTTGATTAAAACTTGTTTTGCGGTCCTTTTGTAGAGGTTTCGGACGAGCGGGTCTAAATGAGCCGTAAAATGGACCCGTTGGACTTTTAACTGAGTAAAAAGTACAAAAATTGAGTTTTTGCAATATAATCGTGTTGAAAAGATCATAATCAATGATATGAAGTCCTAAAATTTGATTAAAACTTTTTTTCAGTCATTTTTGAAGAGGTTTTGGGCGAGCGGGTCTAAATGGGCCGTAAAATGGACCCGTTGGACTTTTAACTAAGTAAAAAATACCGAATTTGAGTTTTTGCAATATAATCTTATTGAAAAGCTCGTAATCAATTATATGAACTCCTAAAATTGGATCAAAATTTGTTTTTCTGTCCTTTTTGTAGAGGTTTTGAACGAGCTGGTCTAAATGGGCTGTAAAATGGACCCGTTGGACTTTTAACTGAGTAAAAAATACCGAATTTGAGTTTTTGCAATATAATCTTGTTGAAAAGCTCGTAATCACTTATATGAACTCCTAAAATTGGATCAAAACTTATTTTTCGGTCCTTTTTGTAGAGGTTTTGGACGAGCGGGTCTTAATGGGCCGTAAAATGGACTCGTTGGACTTTTAACTGAGTAAAAAATACCGAATTTGAGTTTTTGCAATATAATCTTTTTGAAAATCTCGTAATCAATTATATGAACTCCTAAAATTGGATCAAAACTTGTTTTTCAGTCCTTTTTGTAGAGGTTTCGGATGAGCGGGTCTAAATGGGCCTTAAAATGGACCCGTTGAACTTATAACTGCGTAAAAACTACAGAAATCGAATTTTTGCAATACAATAGTGTTGAAAAGCTCGTAATCAACGATATGAACTCTTAAGTTTTGATTAAAACTTGTTTTGCGGCCCTTTTTGTAGAAATTTCGGACGAGTGGGTCTAAATGGGCCGTAAAATGGACCCGTTGGACTTTTAACTGAGTAAAAAGTACAAAATTGAGTTTTTGCAATATAATCATGTTGAAAAGATCGTAATCAATTATATGAACTCCTAAAATTTGAATAAACTTGTTTTTCGGTCATTTTTGAAGAGGTTTCGGGCGAGCGGGTCTAAATGGGTCGTAAAATGGACCTGTTGGACTTTTAACGAAGTAAAAAATACAGAAATTGACTTTTTTGCAATATAATTTTGTTTAAAAGCTCGTAATCAATTATATGAACTCCTAAAATTGGATCAAAACATGTGTCGGACGACCGGGTCTAAATGGGCCTTAAAATGGACCCGTTGAACTTATAGCTGCGTAAAAAGAACATAAATTAAATTTTTTTCGGTCATTTTTGAAGAGGTTTCAGACTAGCGGGTCTAAATGGCTCGTAAAATGGACCCGTTGGACTTTTAACTAAGTAAAAAGTACATAAATTGAGTTTTTGCAACATAATCGTGTTGAAAAGATCGTAATCAATGATATGAAGTCCTAAAATTTGATTGAAACTTGTTTTTCGGTCATTTTTGAAGAGGTTTCGGGCGAGCTGGTATAAATGGGCCGTAAAATGGACCCGTTGGACTTTTAATTGAGTAAAAAATACCGAATTTGTGTTTTTGCAATATAATCTTGTTGAAAAGACCGTAATCAATTATATGAACTCCTAAAATTTGATCAAAACTTGTTTTTCAGTCATTTTTGAAGAGGTTTCGGGCGAGCGGGTCTAAATCGGCCGTAAAATGGACTCGTTGGACTTTTAACTGAGTAAAAAATACCAAATTTGAGTTTTTGCAATATAATCTTGTTGAAAAGCTCGTAATCAATTATATGAACTCCTAAAATTGGATCAAAATTTGTTTTTCGGTCCTTTTTGTAGAGGTTTCGAACGAGCTTGTCTAAATGGGCCGTAAAATGGACCCGTTGGACTTTTAACTGAGTAAAAAATACTGAATTTGAGTTTTTGCAATATAATCTTGTTGAAAAGCTCGTAATCACTTATATGAACTCCTAAAATTGGATCAAAACTTGTTTTTCGGTCCTTTTTGTAGAGGTTTTGGACGAGCGGGTCTAAATGGGCCGTAAAATGGACCCTTTGGACTTTTAACTGAGTAAAAAATACCGAATTTGAGGTTTTGCAATATAATCTTGTTGAAAATCTCGTAATCAATTATATGAACTAATAAAATTGGATCAAAACTTGTTTTTCGGTCCTTTTTGTTGAGGTTTCGGACGAACGGGTCTAAATGGGCCTTAAAATGGACCCGTTGAACTTATAACTGCGTAAAAAGAACAGAAATTGAATTTTTGCAATACAATAGTGTTGAAAAGCTCGTAATCAACGATATGAACTCTTAAGTTTTGATTAAAACTTGTTTTGCGGTCCTTTTTGTAGAGGTTTCGGACGAGCGAGTCTAAATGGACCCGTTGGACTTTTAACTGAGTAAAAAGTACAAAAATTGAGTTTTTGCAATATTATCGTGTTGAAAAGATCGTAATCAATGATATGAAGTCCTAAAATTTGATCAAAACATGTTTTTCGATCATTTTTAAAGAGGTTTTAGGCTAGCGGGTCTAAATGGGCCGTAAAATGGACCGGTTGGACTTTTAACTGAGTAAAAAAAAACCGAATTTGTGTTTTTGCAATATAATCTTGTTGAAAAGATCGTAATCAATTATATGAACTCCTAAAATTTGATCAAAACTTATTTTTCGATCATTTTTTAAGAGGTTTCGGGCGAGCGGGTCTAAATGGGCCCTAAAATGGACCTGTTGGACTTTAAACTAAGTAAAAAATACCGAATTTAAGTTTTTGCAATATAATCTTGTTGAAAAGCACGTAATCAATTATATGAACTCCTAAAATTGGATCAAACTTGTTTTTCGGTTCTTTTTGTAGAGGTTTCAGACGAGGGGGTCTAAATGGGCCGAAAAATGGACCCGTTGAACTTATAACTGCGTAAAAAGAACAGAAATTTAATTTTTGCAATACAATCGTGTTGAAAAGATCGTAATCAGATATATGAACTCCTAAAATTTGATTAAAACTTGGTTTTCAGTCATTTTTGAAGAGGTTTCGGGCGAGCGGGTCTAAATGGGCCGTAAAATGGACCCGTTGAACTTTTAACTGAGTAAAAAGTAAAAAAAAATTGAGTTTTTGCAATATAATCATGTTGAAAAGATCATAATCAATTATATGAACTCCTAAAATTTTATTAAAACTTGTTTTTCAGTCATTTTTGAAGAGGTTTCGGGCGAGCGAGTCTAAATGGGCCGTAAAATGGACCCATTGGACTTTTAACTAAGTAAAAAATACCGAATTTGAGTTTTTGCAATATAATCTTGTTGAAAAGCTCGTAATCAATTATATGAACTCCTAAAATGGATCCGTTGAACTTATAACTGCGTAAAAAGAATAGAAATTGAATTTTTGCAATACAATAGTGTTGAAAAGCTCGTAATCAACGATATGAACTCTTAACTTTTGATTAAAACTAGTTTTGCAGTCCTTTTTGTAGAGGCTTCGGACGAGCGGGTCTAAATGGGCCGTAAAATGGACCCGTTGGACTTTTAACTGAGTAAAAAATACAGAAATTGAGTTTTTGCAATATAATCGTGTTGAAACGATCGTAATCAATTATATGAACTCCTAAGATTTGATTAAAACTTGTTTTTCAGTCATTTTTGAAGTGGTTTCGGGCGAGCGGGTCTAAATGGGCCATAAAATGAACCCGTTGGACTTTTAACTGAGTAAAAAGTACAAAAATTGAGTTTTTGCAATATAATCGCGTTGAAAAGATAGTAATCAATGATATGAAGTCCTAAAATTTGATTAAACTTTTTTTCGGTCATTTTTGATGAGGTTTCGGGCGAGCGGGTCTAAATGGGTCGTAAAATGGACCCGTTGGACTTTTAACTGAGTAAAAAATACAGAAATTGACTTTTTTGCAACAAAATCTTGTTGCAAAGCTCGTAATCAATTATATGAATTCCTAAAATTGGATCAAAACTTGTTTTTCGGTCCTTTTTGTAGTGGTTTCGGACGAGTGGGTCTAAATGGGCCTTAAAATGGACCCGTTGAACTTATAACTGCGTAAAAAGAACATAAATTGAATTTTTGCAATACAATAGTGTTGAAAAGCTCGTAATCAACGATATGAAATCTTAAGTTTTGATTTAAACTTGTTTTGCTGTCCTTTTTGTAGAGGTTTCAGACGAGCGGTTCTAAATGGGCCGTAAAATGGACCCGTTGGACTTTTAACTGAGTAAAAAGTACATAAATTGAGTTTTTGCAATATAATCGTGTTGAATAGATCGTAATCAATTATATGAACTCCTAAAATTTGATTAAAACTTGTTTTTCAGTTATTTTTGAAGAGGTTTTGGGCGAGCGAGTATAAATGGGCCGTAAAATGGACCCATTGGACTTTTAACTAAGTAAAAAACACCGAATTTGAGTTTTTGCAATATAATCTTGTTGAAAAGCTCGTAATCAATTATATGAACTCCTAAAATTGGATCAAAATTTGTTTTTCGGTCCTTTTTGTAGAGGTTTTGGACGAGCGGGTCTAAATGGGCCGTAAAATGGACCCTTTGGACTTTTAACTGAGTAAAAAATACCGAATTTGAGGTTTTGCAATATAATCTTGTTGAAAATCTCGTAATCAATTATATGAACTAATAAAATTGGATCAAAACTTGTTTTTCGGTCCTTTTTGTTGAGGTTTCGGACGAGCGGGTCTAAATGGGCCTTAAAATGCACCCGTTGAACTTATAACTGCGTAAAAAAACAGAAATTGAATTTTTGCAATACAATAGTGTTGAAAAGCTCGTAATCAACGATATGAACTCTTAAGTTTTGATTAAAACTTGTTTTGCGGTCCTTTTTGTAGAGGTTTCGGACGAGCGAGTCTAAATGGACCCGTTGGACTTTTAACTGAGTAAAAAGTACAAAAATTGAGTTTTTGCAATATTATCGTGTTGAAAAGATCGTAATCGATGATATGAAGTCCTAAAATTTGATCAAAACATGTTTTTCGATCATTTTTAAAGAGGTTTTAGGCTAGCGGGTCTAAATGGGCCGTAAAATGGACCGGTTGGACTTTTAACTGAGTAAAAAAAAACCGAATTTGTGTTTTTGCAATATAATCTTGTTGAAAAGATTGTAATCA
Organism: Hibiscus trionum; assembly: GCA_030270665.1. Classification (NCBI taxonomy): domain Eukaryota; kingdom Viridiplantae; phylum Streptophyta; class Magnoliopsida; order Malvales; family Malvaceae; genus Hibiscus; species Hibiscus trionum. Next base: position 34,401,945 of record BSYR01000013.1, read on the forward strand.
ATTATATGAACTCCTAAAATTTGATCAAAACTTATTTTTCGATCATTTTTTAAGAGGTTTCGGGCGAGCGGGTCTAAATGGGCCCTAAAATGGACCCGTTGGACTTTAAACTGAGTAAAAAATACCGAATTTAAGTTTTTGCAATATAATCTTGTTGAAAAGCATGTAATCAATTATATGAACTCCTAAAATTGGATCAAACTTGTTTTTCGGTTCTTTTTGTAGAGGTTTCGGACGAGCGGGTCTAAATGGGCCGAAAAATGGACCCGTTGAACTTATAACTGCGTAAAAAGAACATAAATTAAATTTTTGCAATACAATCGTGTTGAAAAGATCGTAATCAGATATATGAACTCCTAAAATTTGATTAAAACTTGGTTTTCAGTCATTTTTGAAGAGGTTTCGGGCGAGCGGGTCTAAATGGGCCGTAAAATGGACCCGTTGAACTTTTAACTGAGTAAAAAGTAAAAAAAATTGAGTTTTTGCAATATAATCATGTTGAAAAGATCGTAATCAATTATATGAACTCCTAAAATTTTATTAAAACTTGTTTTTCAGTCATTTTTGAAGAGGTTTCGGGCGAGCGAGTCTAAATGGGCCGTAAAATGGACCCATTGGACTTTTAACTAAGTAAAAAATACCGAATTTGAGTTTTTGCAATATAATCTTGTTGAAAAGCTCGTAATCAATTATATGAACTCCTAAAATGGATCCGTTGAACTTATAACTGCGTAAAAAGAATAGAAAATGAATTTTTGCAATACAATAGTGTTGAAAAGCTCGTAATCAACGATATGAACTCTTAACTTTTGATTAAAACTTGTTTTGCGGTCCTTTTTGTAGAGGCTTCGGACGAGCGGGTCTAAATGGGCCGTAAAATGGACCCGTTGGACTTTTAACTGAGTAAAAAATACAGAAATTGAGTTTTTGCAATATAATCGTGTTGAAACGATCGTAATCAATTATATGAACTCCTAAAATTTGATTAAAACTTGTTTTTCAGTCATTTTTGAAGAGGTTTCGGGCGAGCGAGTCTAAATGGGCCGTAAAATGGACCCGTTGGACTTTTAACTAAGTAAAAAACACCGAATTTGAGTTTTAGCAATATAATCTTGTTGAAAAGCTCGTAATCAATTATATGAACTCCTAAAATTGGATCAAAATTTGTATTTCGGTTCTTTTTGTAGAGGTTTCGAACGAGCGGGTCTAAATGGGCCGTAAAATGGACCCGTTGGACTTTTAACTGAGTAAAAAATACCGAATTTGAGTTTTTGTAATACAATCTTGTTGAAAAGCTCGTAATCACTTATATGAACTCCTAAAATTGGATCAAAACTTGTTTTTCGGTCCTTTTTGTAGAGGTTTTGGACGAGCGGGTCTAAATGGGCCGTAAAATGGACCCTTTGGACTTTTAACTGAGTAAAAAATACCGAATATGAGGTTTGGCAATATAATCTTGTTGAAAATCTCGTAATCAATTATATGAACTCCTAAAATTGGAACAAAACTTGTTTTTCGATCCTTTTTGTAGAGGTTTCGGACGAGCGGGTCTAAATGGGCCTTAAAATGGACCCGTTGAACTTATAACTGCGTAAAAAGAACAAAAATTGAATTTTTGCAATACAATAGTGTTGAAAAGCTCGTAATCAACGATATGAACTCTTAAGTTTTGATTAAAACTTGTTTTGCGGCCCTTTTTGTAGAAATTTCGGACGAGCGGGTCTAAATGGGCCGTAAAATGGACACGTTGGACTTTTAACTGAGTAAAAAGTACAAAAATTGAGTTTGTGCAATATAATCGTGTTGAAAAGATCGTAATCAATTATATGAAGTCCTAAAATTTGATTAAAACTTGTTTTTCAGTCATTTTTGAAGAGGTTTCGGGCTAGCGGGTCTAAATGTGCCGTAAAATGGACCCGTTGGACTTTTAACTGAGTAAAAAATACCAAATTTGAGTTTTTGCAATATAATCTTGTTGAAAAGCTCGTAATCAATTATATGAACTCCTAAAATTGGATTAAAACTTGTTTTGCGGTCCTTTTTGTAGAAGTTTCGGACGAGCGGGTCTAAATGGGCCGTAAAATGGACCCGTTGGACTTTTGACTGAGTAAAAAATACAAAAATTGAGTTTTTGCAATATAATCGTGTTGAAACAATCGTAATCAATTATATGAACTCCTAAGATTTGATTAAAACTTGTTTTTCAGTCATTTTTGAAGAGGTTTCGGGCGAGCGGGTCTAAATGGGCCGTAAAATGAACCCGTTGGACTTTTAACCGAGTAAAAAGTACAAAAATTGAGTTTTTGCAATATAATCGTGTTGAAAAGATAGTAATCAATGATATGAAGTCCTAGAATTTGATTAAAACTTTTTTTCGGTCATTTTTGAAGAGGTTTCGGGCGAGCGGGTCTAAATGAGTCATAAAATGGACCCGTTGGATTTTTACTGAGTAAAAAAATACATAAATTGACTTTTTTGCAACATAATCTTGTTGCAAAGCTCGTAATCAATTATATGAATTCCTAAAATTAGATCAAAACTTGTTTTTCGGTCCTTTTGTAGTGGTTTCGGACGAGTGGGTCTAAATGGGCCTTTAAATGGACCCGTTGAACTTATAACTGCGTAAAAAGAACATAAATTGAATTTTTTCAATACAATAGTGTTGAAAAGCTCGTAATCAACGATATGAAATCTTAAGTTTTGATTAAAACTTGTTTTGCTGTCCCTTTTGTAGAGGTTTCAGACGAGCGGGTCTAAATGGGCCGTAAAATGGTCCCGTTGGACTTTTAACTGAGTAAAAAGTACATAAATTGAGTTTTTGCAATATAATCGTGTTGAAAAGATCGTAATCAATTATATGAACTCCTAAAATTTTATTAAAACTTGTTTTTCAGTCATTTTTGAAGAGGTTTTGGGCGAGCGAGTCTAAATGGGCCGTAAAATGGACCCGTTGGACTTTTAACTAAGTAAAAAACACCGAATTTGAGTTTTTGCAATATAATCTTGTTGAAAAGCTCGTAATCAATTATATGAACTCCTAAAATTGGATCAAAATTTGTATTTCGGTTCTTTTTGTAGAGGTTTCGAACGAGCGGGTCTAAATGGGCCGTAAAATGGACCCGTTGGACTTTTAACTGAGTAAAAAATACCGAATTTGAGTTTTTGTAATACAATCTTGTTGAAAAGCTCGTAATCACTTATATGAACTCCTAAAATTGGATCAAAACTTGTTTTTCGGTCCTTTTGTAGAGGTTTTGGACGAGCGGGTCTAAATGGGGCGTAAAATGGACCATTTGGACTTTTAACTGAGTAAAAAATACCGAATTTGAGGTTTTGCAATATAATCTTGTTGAAAATCTCGTAATCAATTATATGAACTCTTTAAATTGGATCAAAACTTGTTTTTCGGCCCTTTTTGTAGAGGTTTCGGACGAGCGGGTCTAAATGGGCCTTAAAATGGACCCGTTGAACTTATAACTGCTTAAAAAGAACAGAAATTGAATTTTTTCAATACAATAGTGTTGAAAAGCTAGTAATCAACGATATGAACTCTTATGTTTTGATTAAAACTTGTTTTGCGGCCCTTTTTGTAGAAATTTCGGACGAGCGGGTCTAAATGGGCCGTAAAATGGACCCGTTGGACTTTTAACTAAGTAAAAACTACAAAGATTGAGTTTTTGCAATATAATCGTGTTGAAAAGATCGTAATCAATTATATGAACTCCTAAAATTTGATTAAAACTTGTTTTTCAGTCATTTTTGAAGAGGTTTCGGGCGAGCGGGTCTAGATGGGCCGTAAAATGGACCCGTTGGACTTTTAACTGAGTAAAAAATACCGAATTTGAGTTTTTGCAATATAATCTTGTTGAAAAGCTCGTAATCAATTATATGAACTCCTAAAATTGGATCAAAACTTGTTTTGTGGTCCTTTTTGTAGAGGTTTCGGACGAGGGGGTCTAAATGGGCCGTAAAATGGACCCGTTGGACTTTTAACTGAGTAAAAAGTACAAAAAATGAGTTTTAACAATATAATCATGTTGAAAAGATCGTAATCAATTATATGAACTCCTAAAATTTGATTAAACTTGTTTTTCAGTCATTTTTGAAGAGGTTTCGGGCGAGCGGGTCCAAATGGGCCGTAAAATTGACCCGTTGGACTTTTAAATGAGTAAAAAAATACCGAATTTGAGTTTTTGCAATATAATCTTGTCGACAAACTCGTAATCAATTATATGAACTCCTAAAATTGGATCAAGACTTGTTTTTCAGTTCCTTTTGTAGAGGTTTCGGACGAGCGGGTCTAAATGGGCTTTAAAATGGACCCGTTAAACTTATAACTGCGTAAAAAGAACAGAAATTGAATTTTTGCATTACAATAGTGTTGAAAAGCTCGTAATCAACGATATGAACTCTTAAGTTTTGATTAAAACTTGTTTTGCGGTCCTTTGTAGAGGTTTCAGACGAGCGGGTCTAAATGGGCCGTAAAATGGACCCGTTGGACTTTTAATTGAGTAAAAAGTACAAAAATTGAGTTTTTGTAATATAATCCTGTTGAAAAGATCGTAATCAATGATATAAAGTCCTAAAATTTGATTAAAGTTTGTTTTTTAGTCATTTTTAAGAGGTTTCGGGCGAGGGGGTCTAAATGGGCCGTAAAATGGACCCGTTGGACTTTTAACTGGGTAAAAAATACCGAATTTTAGTTTTTGCAATATAATCTTGTTGAAAAGCTCGTAATCAATTATATGAACTCCTAAAATTGGATCAAAACTTGTTTTTCGGTCCTTTTTGTAGAGGTTTCGGACGAGCGGGTCTAAATGGGCCTTAAAATGGACCCGTTGAACTTATAACTGCGTAAAAAGAACAGAAATTGAATTTTTGCAATACAGTAGTGTTGAAAAGCTCGTAATCAACGATATGAACTCTTAAGTTTTGATTAAAACTTGTTTTGCGGTCCTTTTTGTAGAGGTTTCGGACGAACGGGTCTAAATGGGCCGTAAAATGGACCCGTTGGACTTTTAACTGAGTAAAAAGTACAAAAAATGAGTTTTTTTCAATATAATCGTGTTGAAAAGATCGTAATCAATGATATGAAGTCCTAAATTTTGATTAAAACATGTTTTTCGGTCATTTTTGAAGAGGTTTCGGGCTAGCGGGTCTAAATGGGCCGTAAAATGGACCTGTTGGACTTTTAACTGAGTAAAAAATACAGAATTTGTTTTTTTGCAATATAATCTTGTTGAAAAGATCGTAATCAATTATATGAACTCCTAAAATTTGATCAAAACTTATTTTTCGGTCATTTTTTAAGATGTTTCGGGCGAGCGGGTCTAAATGGGCCGTAAAATGGACCAGTTGGACTTTTAACTGTGTAAAAAATACAGAATTTAAATTTTTGTAATATAATCTTGTTTAAAAGCTCGTAATCAATTATATGAACTCCTAAAATTGGATCAAAACTTATTTTTCGGTCATTTTTGAAGAGGTTTCGGGCGAGCAGGTCTAAATGGGCCGTAAAATAGACCCGTTGGACTTTTAACTAAGGAAAAAATACCGAATTTGAGTTTTTGCAATATAATCTTGTTGAAAAGCTCGTAATCAATTATATGAACTCCTAAAATTGGATCAAAACTTGTTTTTCTGTCCTTTTAGTAGAGGTTTCGGACGAGCGGGTCTAAATGGGCCTTAAAATGGACCCGTTGAACTTATAACTGCGTAAATAGAACAGAAATTGAATTTTTGCATTACAATAGTGTTGAAAAGCTCGTAATCAACGATATGAACTCTTAAGTTTTGATTAAAACTTGTTTTGCGGTACTTTTGTAGAGGTTTCGGACGAGCGGGTCTAAATGGGCCGTAAAATGGACCTGTTGGACTTTTAACAGAGTAAAAAGTACAAAAATTGAGTTTTTGCAATATAATCGTGTTGAAAAGATCGTAATCAATGATATGAAGTCCTAAAATTTGATTAAAACTTGTTTTTTAGTCATTTTTAAGAGGTTTCGGGCGAGAGGGTCTAAATGGGCCGTAAAATGGACCCGTTGGACTTTTAACTGAGTAAAAAATACCGAATTTGAGTTTTTGCAATATAATCCTGTTGAAAAGCTCGTAATCAATTATATGAACTCCTAAAATTGGATCAAAACTTGTTTTTCGGTCCTTTTTGTAGAGGTTTTGGACGAGCGGGTCTAAATGGGCCTTAAAATGGTCCCGTTGAACTTATAACTGCATAAGAAGAACATAAATTGAATTTTTGCAATACAATAGTGTTGAAAAGCTCGTAATCAACGATATGAACTCTTAAGTTTTGATTAAAACTTGTTTTGCGGTCCTTTTTGTAGAGGTTTCGGACGAACGAGTCTAAATGGGCCGTAAAATGGACCCGTTGGACTTTTAACTGAGTAAAAAGTACAAAAATTGAGTTTTTGCAATATAATCGTGTTGAAAAGATCGTAATCAATGATATGAAGTCCTAAAATTTGATTAAAACATGTTTTTCGGTCATTTTTGAAGAGGTTTCGGGCTAGCGGGTCTAAATGGGCCGTAAAAAGGACCCGTTGGACTTTTAACTGAGTAAAAAATACAGAATTTGTGTTTTTGCGATATAATCTTGTTGAAAAGATCGTAATCAATTATATGAACTCCTAAAATTTGATCAAAACTTATTTTTCGGTTATTTTTGAAGAGGTTTCGGGCGAGCGGGTCTAAATGGACCCGTTGGACTTTTAACTGTGTAAAAAATACAAAATTTAGGTTTTTGTAATATAATCTTGTTTAAAAGCTCGTAATCAATTATATGAACTCCTAAAATTGGATCAAAACTTATTTTTCGGTCATTTTTGAAGAGGTTTCGGGCGTGCAGGTGTAAATGGGCCGTAAAATAGACCCGTTGGACTTTTAACTGAGGAAAAAATACCGAATTTGAGTTTTTGCAAAATAATCTTGTTGAAAAGCTCGTAATCAATTATATGAACTCTTAAAATTGGATCAAAACTTGTTTTTCTGTCCTTTTAGTAGAGGTTTCGGACGAGCGGGTCTAAATGGGCCTTAAAATGGACCCGTTGAACTTATAACTGCGTAAAAAGAACAGAAATTGAATTTTTGCAATACAATAGTGTTGAAAAGCTCGTAATCAACGATATGAACTCTTAAGTTTTGATTAAAACTTGTTTTGCAGTCCTTTTGTAGAGGTTTTGGACGAGCGGGTCTAAATGGGCCGTAAAATGGACCCGTTGGACTTTTAACTGAGTAAAAAGTACAAAAATGGTGTTTTTGCATTATAATCGTGTTGAAAAGATCGTAATCAATTATATGAACTCCTAAATTTTGGTTAAAACTTGTTTTTTAGTCATTTTTAAGAGTTTTCGGGCGAGCGGGTCTAAATGGGCCGTAAAATGGACCCGTTAAACTTTTAACTGAGTAAAAAATACCGAATTTGAGTTTTTGCAATATAATCTTGTTGAAAAGCTCGTAATCAATTACATGATCTCTTAAAATTGGATCAAAACTAGTTTTTCGGTCCTTTTTGTAGAAGTTTCGGACGAGCGGGTCTAAATGGGCCTTAAAATGGACCAGTTGAACTTATAACTGCGTAAAAAGAACAGAAATTGAATTTTTGCAATACAATAGTGTTGAAAAGCTCGTAATCAACGATATGAACTCTTAAGTTTTGATTAAAACTTGTTTTGCGGTCCTTTTTGTAGAGGTTTCGGACGAGCGTGTCTAAATGGGCCGTAAAATGGACCCGTTGGACTTTTAACTGAGTAAAAAGTAAAAAAATTGAGTTTTTGCAATATAATCGTGTTGAAAAAATCGTAATCAATTATGTGAACTCCTAAAATTTGATTAAACTTGTTTTTCAATCATTTTTGAAGAGGTTTCGGGCGAGCGGGTCCAACTGGGACGTAAAATTGACCCGTTGGACTTTTAACTAAGTTAAAAATGCCGAATTTGAGTTTTTGCAATATAATCTTGTTGAGAAGCTCGTAATCAATTATATGAACTCCTAAAATTGGATCAAGACTTGTTTTTCGGTACTTTTTGTTGAGGTTTCGAACGAGCGGGTCTAAATGGGCCGTAAAATGGACCCGTTGGACTTTTAACTAAGGAAAAATACCGAATTTGAGTTTTTGCAATATAATCTTGTTGAAAAGCTCGTAATCACTTATATGAACTCCTAAAATTGGATCAAAACTTGTTTTTCGATCCTTTTTGTAGAGGTTTCGGACGAGCGGGTCTAAATGGGCCTTAAATGGACCCGTTGGACTTTTGACTGCGTAAAAAATACAAAAATTGAGTTTTTGCAATATAATCGTGTTGAAAAGATCGTAATCAACGATATGAACTCTTAAGTTTTGAGTAAAACTTGTTTTGCGGTACTTTTGTAGAGGTTTCGGACGAGCGGGTCTAAATGGGCCGTAAAATGGACCCGTTGGACTTTTAACTGGGTAAAAAGTACAAAAATTGAGTTTTTGCAATATAATCGTGTTGAAAAGATCGTAATCAATGATATGAACTCCTAAAATTTGATTAAAACCTTTTTTCAGTCATTTTTGAAGAGGTTTCGGGCGAGCAGGTCTAAATGGGCCGTAAAATGGACCCGTTGGACTTTTAACTGAGTAAAAAATACCAAATTTGAGTTTTTGCAATATATTCTTGTTGAAAAGCTCGTAATCAATTATATGAACTCCTAAAATTGGATCAAAACTTGTTTTTCGGTCCTTTTTGTAGAGGTTTCGGACGAGCAGGTCTAAATGGGCATTAAAATGGACCCGTTGAACTTATAACTGCGTAAAAAGAACAGAAATTGAATTTTTGCATTACAATAGTGTTGAAAAGCTCGTAATCAACGATATGAACTCTTAAGTTTTGAGTAAAACTTGTTTTGCGGTACTTTTGTAGAGGTTTCGGACGAGCGGGTCTAAATGGGCCTTAAATGGACCCGTTGAACTTATAACTGCGTAAAAAGAACAGAAATTGAATTTTTGCATTACAATAGTGTTGAAAAGCTCGTAATCAACGATATGAACTCTTAAGTTTTGAGTAAAACTTGTTTTGCGGTACTTTTGTAGAGGTTTCGGACGAGCGGGTCTAAATGGGCCGTAAAATGGACCCGTTGGACTTTTAACTGGGTAAAAAGTACAAAAATTGAGTTTTTGCAATATAATCGTGTTGAAAAGATCGTAATCAATGATATGAAGTCCTAAAATTTGATTAAAACTTTTTTCCAGTCATTTTTGATGAGATTTCGGGCGAGCATGTCTAAATGGGCCGTAAATTGGAACCGTTGGACTTTTAACTGAGTAAAAAATACCGAATTTGAGTTTTTGCAATATAATCTTGTTGAAAAGCTCGTAATCAATTATATGAACTCCTAAATTTTGATCAAAACTTGTTTTTCAGTCATTTTTGAAGAGGTTTCGGACGAGTGTGTCTAAATGGACCCGTTGAACTTATAACTGCGTAAAAAGAACATAAATTAAATTTTTGCAATACAATCGTGTTGAAAAGATCGTAATCAGATATATGAACTCCTAAAATTTGATTAAAAATTGGTTTTCAGTCATTTTTGAAGAGGTTTCGGGCGAGCGGGTCTAAATGGGCCGTAAAATGGACCCGTTGGACTTTTAACTGAGTAAAAAGTACAAAAATTGAGTTTTTGCAATATAATCATGTTGAAAAGATCGTAATCAATTATATGAACTCCTAAAATTTGATTAAAACTTGTTTTCAGTCATTTTTGAAGAGGTTTCGGGCGAGCGGGTCTAAATGGGCCGTAAAATGGACTAGTTGGACTTTTAACTGAGTAAAAAATACCAAATTTGAGTTTTTGCAATATAATCTTGTTGAAAAGCTCGTAATCAATTATATGAACACCTAAAATTGGATCAAAACTTCTTTTTCGGTCCTTTTTGTAAAGGTTTCTGACGAGCGGGTCTAAATGGGCCTTAAAATTGACCCGTTGAACTTATAACTGCGTAAAAAAAACAGAAATTGAATTTTTGCAATACAATAGTGTTGAAAAGCTCGTAATCAACGATATGAACTCTTAAGTTTTGAGTAAAACTTGTTTTGCGGTACTTTTGTAGAGGTTTCGGACGAGTGGGTCTAAATGGGCCGTAAAATGGACCCGTTGGACTTTTAACTGAGTAAAAAGTACAAAAATTGAGTTTTTGCAATATAATCGTGTTGAAAAGATCGTAATCAATGATATGAACTCCTAAAATTTGATTAAAACTTGTTTTCAGTCATTTTTGAAGAGGTTTCGGGCGAGCGGGTCTAAATGGGCCATAAAATGGACCCGTTGGACTTTTAACTGAGTAAAAAATACCAAATTTGAGTTTTTGCAATATATTCTTGTTGAAAAGCTCGTAATCAATTATATGAACTCCTAAAATTGGATCAAAACTTGTTTTTCGGTCCTTTTTTTAGAGGTTTCGGACGAGCAGGTCTAAGTGGGCCTTAAAATGGACCCGTTGAACTTATAACTGCGTAAAAACAACGTAAATTGAATTTTTGCAATACAATAGTGTTGAAAAGCTCGTAATCAACGATATGAACTCTTAAGTTTTGATTAAAACTTGTTTTGCGGTCCTTTTGTAGAGGTTTCGGACGAGCGGGTCTAAATGAGCCGTAAAATGGACCCGTTGGACTTTTAACTGAGTAAAAAGTACAAAAATTGAGTTTTTGCAATATAATCGTGTTGAAAAGATCGAAATAAATGATATGAAGTCCTAAAATTTGATTAAAACTTTTTTCCAGTCATTTTTGAAGAGATTTCGGGCGAGCATGTCTAAATTGGCCGTAAATTGGAACCGTTGGACTTTTAACTGAGTAAAAAATACCGAATTTGAGTTTTTGCAATATAATCTTGTTGAAAAGCTCGTAATCAATTATATGAACTCCTTAATTTTGATCAAAACTTGTTTTTCAGTCATTTTTGAAGAGGTTTCGGACGAGTGTGTCTAAATGGACCCGTTGAACTTATAACTGCGTAAAAAGAACATAAATTAAATTTTTGCAATACAATCGTGTTGAAAAGATCGTAATCAGATATATGAACTCCTAAAATTTGATTAAAACTTGGTTTTCAGTCATTTTTGAAGAGGTTTCGGGCGAGCGGGTCTAAATAGGCCGTAAAATGGACCCGTTGGACTTTTAACTGAGTAAAAAGTACAAAAATTGAGTTTTTGCAATATAATCGTGTTGAAAAGATCGTAATCAATTATATGAACTCCTAAAATTTGATTAAACCTTGTTTTTCAGTCATTCTTGAAGAGGTTTCGGGCGAGCGGGTCTAAATGGGCCGTAAAATGGACCAGTTGAACTTATAACTGCGTAAAAAGAACAGAAATTAAATTTTTGCAATACAATCGTGTTTAAAAGATCGTAATCAGATATATGAACTCCTAAAATTTGATTAAAACTTGGTTTTCAGTCATTTTTGAAGAGGTTTCGGGCGAGCGGGTCTAAATGGGCCGTAAAATGGACCCGTTGGACTTTTAACTGAGTAAAAAGTACAAAAATTGAGTTTTTGCAATATAATCGTGTTGAAAAGATCGTAATCAATTATATGAACTCCTAAAATTTGATTAAAACTTGTTTTCAGTCATTTTTGAAGAGGTTTCGGGCGAGCGGGTCTAAATGGGCCGTAAAATGGACCAGTTGGACTTTTAACTGAGTAAAAAATACCAAATTTGATTTTTTGCAATATAATCTTGTTGAAAAGCTCGTAATCAATTATATGAACACCTAAAATTGGATCAAAACTTGTTTTTCGGTCCTTTTTGTAAAGGTTTCTGACGAGCGGGTCTAAATGGGCCTTAAAATTGACCCGTTGAACTTATAACTGCGTAAAAAAACAAAAATTGAATTTTTGCAATACAATAGTGTTGAAAAGCTCGTAATCAACGATATGAACTCTTAAGTTTTGATTAAAACTTGTTTTGCGGTCCTTTTGTAGAGGTTTCGGACGAGCAGGTCTAAATGAGCCTTAAAATGGACCCGTTGGACTTTTAACTGAGTAAAAAGTACAAAAATTGAGTTTTTGCAATATAATCGTGTTGAAAAGATCGTAATCAATGATATGATGTCCTAAAATTTGATTAAAACTTTTTTCAGTCATTTTTGAAGAGGTTTTGGGCGAGCGGGTCTAAATGGGCCGTAAAAGGGACCCGTTGGACTTTTAACTAAGTAAAAAATACCGAATTTGAGTTTTTGCAATATAATCTTATTGAAAAGCTCGTAATCAATTATATGAACTCCTAAAATTGGATCAAAATTTGTTTTTCTGTCCTTTTTGTAGAGGTTTTGAACGAGCTGGTCTAAATGGGCTGTAAAATGGACCCGTTGGACTTTTAACTGAGTAAAAAATACCGAATTTGAGTTTTTGCAATATAATCTTGTTGAAAAGCTCGTAATCACTTATATGAACTCCTAAAATTGGATCAAAACTTGTTTTTCGGTCCTTTTTGTAGAGGTTTTGGACGAGCAGGTCTTAATGGGCCGTAAAATGGACCCGTTGGACTTTTAACTGAGTAAAAAATACCGAATTTGAGTTTTTGCAATATAATCCTGTTGAAAAGCTCGTAATCAATTATATGAACTCATAAAATTGGATCAAAACTTGTTTTTCGGTCCTTTTTGTAGAGGTTTCGGATGAGCGGGTCTAAATGGGCCGTAAAATGGACCCGTTGAACTTATAACTGCGTAAAAACTACAGAAATTGAATTTTTGCAATACAATAGTGTTGAAAAGCTCGTAATCAACGATATGAACTCTTACGTTTTGATTAAAACTTGTTTTGCGGCCCTTTTTGTTGAAATTTCGGACAAGTGGGTCTAAATGGGCCGTAAAATGAACCCGTTGGACTTTTAACTGAGTAAAAAGTACAAAATTGAGTTTTTGCAATATAATCATGTTGAAAAGATCGTAATCAATTATATGAACTCCTAGAATTTGATTAAAACTTGTTTTTCGGTCATTTTTGAAGAGGTTTCGGGCGAGCGGGTCTAAATGGGCCGTAAAATGGACCCGTTGGACTTTTAACTGAGTAAAAAATACAGAAATTGACTTTTTTTCAATATAATTTTGTTTAAAAGATCGTAATCAATTATATGAACTCCTAAGATTTGATCAAAACTTATTTTTCGGTCATTTTTGAAGAGGTTTCGGGCGAGCGGGTCTAAATGGACCCGTTGGACTTTTAACTGTGTAAAAAATACAGAATTTAGGTTTTTGTAATATAATCTTGTTTAAAAGCTCGTAATCAATTATATGAACTCCTAAAATTGGATCAAAACTTATTTTCGGTCATTTTTGAAGAGGTTTCGGGCGTGCAGGTGTAAATGGGCCGTAAAATAGACCCGTTGGACTTTTAACTGAGGAAAAAATACCGAATTTGAGTTTTTGCAATATAATCTTGTTGAAAAGCTCGTAATCAATTATATGAACTCTTAAAATTGGATCAAAACTTGTTTTTCTGTCCTTTTAGTAGAGGTTTCGGACGAGCGGGTCTAAATGGGCCTTAAAATGGACCCGTTGAACTTATAACTGCGTAAAAAGAACAGAAATTGAATTTTTGCAATACAATAGTGTTGAAAAGCTCGTAATCAACGATATGAACTCTTAAGTTTTGATTAAAACTTGTTTTGCAGTCCTTTTGTAGAGGTTTCGGACGAGCGGGTCTAAATGGGCCGTAAAATGGACCCGTTGGACTTTTAACTTAGTAAAAAGTACAAAAATGGAGTTTTTGCAATATAATCGTGTTGAAAAGATCGTAATCAATTATATGAACTCCTAAATTTTGATTAAAACTTGTTTTTTAGTCATTTTTAAGAGGTTTCGGGCGAGCGGGTCTAAATGGGCCGTAAAATGGACCCGTTGGACTTTTAACTGAGTAAAAAATACCGAATTTGAGTTTTTGCAATATAATCTTGTTGAAAAGCTCGTAATCAATTACATGATCTCTTAAAATTGGATCAAAACTAGTTTTTCGGTCCTTTTAGTAGAAGTTTCGAACGAGCGGGTCTAAATGGGCCTTAAAATGGACCCGTTGAACTTATAACTGCGTAAAAAGAACAGAAATTGAATTTTTGCAATACAATAGTGTTGAAAAGCTCGTAATCAACGATATGAACTCTTAAGTTTTGATTAAAACTTGTTTTGCGGTCCTTTTTGTAGAGGTTTCGGACGAGCGTGTCTAAATGGGCCGTAAAATGGACCCGTTGGACTTTTAACTGAGTAAAAAGTACAACAATTGAGTTTTTGCAATATAATCGTGTTGAAAAGATCGTAATCAATTATATGAACTCCTAAAATTTGATTAAACTTGTTTTTCAGTCATTTTTGAAGAGATTTCGGGCGAGCGGGTCCAAATGGGCCGTAAAATTGACCCGTTGGACTTTTAACTAAGTTAAAAATACCGAATTTGAGTTTTTGCAATATAATCTTGTTGAAAAGCTCGTAATCAATTATAGGAACTCCTAAAATTGGATCAAGACTTGTTTTTCGGTCCTTTTTGTTGAGGTTTCGAACGAGCGGGTCTAAATGGGCCGTAAAATGGACCCGTTGGACTTTTAACTAAGGAAAAATACCGAATTTGAGTTTTTGCAATATAATCTTGTTGAAAAGCTCGTAATCACTTATATGAACTCCTAAAATTGGATCAAAACTTGTTTTTCGATCCTTTTTGTAGAGGTTTCGGACGAGCGGGTCTAAATGGGCCTTAAATGGACCCGTTGAACTTATAACTGCTTTAAAAGAACAGAAATTGAATTTTTGCATTACAATAGTGTTGAAAAGCTCGTAATCAACGATATGAACTCTTAAGTTTTGAGTAAAACTTGTTTTGCGGTACTTTTGTAGAGGTTTCGGACGAGCGGGTCTAAATGGGTCGTAAAATGGACCCGTTGGACTTTTAACTGAGTAAAAAGTACAAAAATTGAGTTTTTGCAATATAATCGTGTTGAAAAGATCGTAATCAATGATATGAAGTCCTAAAATTTGATTAAAACTTGTTTTTAGTCATTTTTAAGAGGTTTCGGGCGAGCGGGTCTAAATGGGCCGTAAAATGGACCCGTTGGACTTTTAACTGAGTAAAAAATACCGAATTTGAGTTTTTGCAATATAATCTTGTTGAAAAGCTCGTAATCAATTATATGAACTCCTAAAATTGGATCAAAACTTGTTTTTCGGTCCTTTTTGTAGAGGTTTCGGATGAGCGTGTAGAACCAATGTTTTGATATAATAATTGAAAAATGTTTTGGACTAATTTGAAAAGAATTTAGAAAAGAATTTAAAACTTGTTTTTAAGTCCAAACAACTTGAAATCATGTTTGAGGTATTTTAAGAGGTTTTTGACAAAGATTTTTCATGTTTTAATAAGCCAAACTTAACTTTTCACGTCACCAGTATCGGTACGGTTGTACCCGTACCGATACCATTTTGCCCTTGTTTGGCCACTGTCAAAACCCGTATCGATACGAGGGTTTAGTGTATCGATACGGAGGGGGTCGTTTTGATACGCCACGTCAGCGTACCGATCCCAGTTTAACTACCCCAACGGCTATTTCCCAACGGCCCTTTAAATGTCAAAGGGTACCTATACGCCCTCAAGCGTATCGATACGCCTATGCAGGCAAGAGCCCAACAGCTAGTTCCTATGAAGGTCGTATCGATACCGTTCCACGTGTATCGATACCGTTAGCTGCAGAACAGCATTTATGAAGGGAAATTAAGTCCTCAACGGCTCCAATTCATCCCCAACGACTAGTAACGGCTACAAACTCAATTGGGAGTATAAAAGGGACCTCCAAGCATCAAGAGAAGACTAATGCTCATATTGTCAAACATCAAATGATCAAGAAATTGTCTTAGCACTTAAATTGTCAATTCTTGTATAGACAAACACTAGTGAGCCAAAATTTCATATTTGCTCAAGTGTTTTAGGATTGGGTGAGTGCTTAATTGTGCAAACAAACTCCTAATAGAGGATTATAAGTTTGCTTTGTTTATCTCTTGTAAAGAGGGTTTCAATCAAGGCTTTGGGTAGAAAGCTTGATTGGTTGTAAGGGTTTCCTCATAAGCCTAGAAAAGGGGACGAATCAATTAGTGGATTGATTGTGAAATCCTTAGTGGGGAGCTAAGGTAGTGGATGTAGGTGCTTGTTAGAAGACCGAACCACTATAAATCATTGTGTCTTTATTCTTTCTAGCTTCCTAAACCCTTCCACCTAAAAATCCACCTCTCCACCACTTGGTGAGCATAATCGGTTGAACGAATCGAGCACCACACAACTCAACAAAGTGGGTCTAAATGGGCCTTAAAATGGACCCGTTGAACTTATAACTGCATAAAAAGAAAAGAAATTGAATTTTTGCAAAACAATAGTGTTGAAAAGCTCGTAATCAACGATATGAACTCTTAAGTTTTGATTAAAACTTGTTTTGCGGTCCTTTTTGTAGAGGTTTCGGACGAACGGGTCTAAATGGGCCGTAAAATGGACCCGTTGGACTTTTAACTGAGTAAAAAGTACAAAAATTGAGTTTTTGCAATATAATCGTGTTGAAAAGATCGTAATCAATGATATGAAGTCCTAAAATTTGATTAAAACATGTTTTTCAGTCATTTTTGAAGAGGTTTTGGGCTAGCGGGTCTAAATGGGCCGTAAAAAGGACCCGTTGGACTTCTAACTGAGTAAAAAATACAGAATTTGTGTTTTTGCAATATAATCTAGTTGAAAAGATCGTAATCAATTATATGAACTCCTAAAATTTGATCAAAACTTATTTTTCGGTCATTTTTGAAGAGGTTTCGGGTGAGCGGGTCTAAATTGGCCGTAAAATGGACCCGTTGGACTTTTAATTGTGTAAAAAATACAGAATTTAAGTTTTTGTAATATAATCTTGTTTAAAAGCTCGTAATCAATTATATGAACTCCTAAAATTGGATCAAAACTTATTTTTCGGTCATTTTTGAAGAGGTTTCGGGCGAGCAGGTCTAAATGGGCCGTAAAATAGACCCGTTGGACTTTTAACTGAGGAAAAAATACCGAATTTGAGTTTTTTCAATATAATCTTGTTGATAAGCTCGTAATCAATTATATGAACTCCTAAAATTGGATCAAAACTTGTTTTTCTGTCCTTTTAGTAGAGGTTTCGGACGAGCGGGTCTAAATGGGCCTTAAAATGGACCCGTTGAACTTATAACTGCGTAAAAAGAACAGAAATTGAATTTTTGCATTACAATAGTGTTGAAAAGCTCGTAATCAATGATATGAACTCTTAAGTTTTGATTAAAACTTGTTTTGCAGTCCTTTTGTAGAGGTTTCAGACGAGCGGGTCTAAATGGGCCGTAAAATGGACCCGTTGGACATTTAACTGTGTAAAAAGTACAAAAATGGAGTTTTTGCAATATAATCGTGTTGAAAAGATCGTAATCAATAATATGAACTCCTAAAATTTGATTAAAACTTGTTTTTTAGTCATTTTTAAGATATTTCGGGCGAGCGGGTATAAATGGGCCGTAAAATGGACCCGTTGGACTTTTAACTGAGTAAAAAATATCGAATTTGAGTTTTTGCAATATAATCTTGTTGAAAAGCTCGTAATCAATTACATGAACTCTTAAAATTGGATCAAAACTAGTTTTTCGGTCCTTTTTGTAGAGGTTTCGGACGAGCGGGTCTAAATGGGCCTTAAAATGGACCCGTTGAACTTATAACTGCGTAAAAAGAACAGAAATTGAACTTTTGCAATACAATAGTGTTGAAAAGCTCGTAATCAACGGTATGAACTCTTAAGTTTCGATTAAAACTTGTTTTGCGGTCCTTTTTGTAGAGGTTTCGGACGAGCGTGTCTAAATGGGCCGTAAAATGGACCCGTTGAACTTTTAACTGAGTAAAAAGTACAAAAATTGAGTTTTTGCAATATAATCATGTTGAAAAGATCGTAATCAATTATATGAACTCCTAAAATTTGATTAAACTTGTTTTTCAGTCATTTTTGAAGATCTTTCGGGCGAGCGGGGCCAAATGGGCCGTAAAATTGACCCGTTAGACTTTTAACTAAGTTAAAAATACCGAATTTGAGTTTTTGCAATATAATCTTGTTGAAAAGCTCGTAATCAATTATATGAACTCCTAAAATTGGATCAAGACTTGTTTTTCGGTCCTTTTTGTTGAGGTTTTGAACGAGCGGGTCTAAATGGGCCGTAAAATAGACCCGTTGGACTTTTAACTAAGGAAAAATACCGAATTTGAGTTTTTGCAATATAATCTTGTTGAAAAGCTCGTAATCACTTATATGAACTCCTAAAATTGGATCAAAACTTGTTTTTCGATCCTTTTTGTATAGGTTTCGGACGAGCGGGTCTAAATGGGCCTTAAAATGAACCCGTTGAACTTATAACTACGTAAAGAGAACAGAAATTGAATTTTTGCAATACAATAGTGTTGAAAAGCTCGTAATCAACGATATGAACTCTTAAGTTTTGATTAAAACTTGTTTTGCGGTCCTTTTTGTAGAGGTTTCGGACGAGCGTGTCTAAATGGGTCGTAAAATGGACCCGTTGGACTTTTAACTGAGTAAAAAGTACAAAAATTGAGTTTTTGCAATATAATCGTGTTGAAAAGATCGTAATCAATTATATGAACTCCTAAAATTTGATTAAACTTGTTTTTCAGTCATTTTTCAAGAGGTTTCGGGCGAGCGGGTCCAAATGGGCCGTAAAATTGACCCGTTGGACTTTTAACTAAGTAAAAAATACCGAATTTGAGTTTTTGCAATATAATCTTGTTGAAAAACTCATAATCAATTATATGAACTCCTAAAATTGGATCAAGACTTGTTTTCGGTCCTTTTTGTAGAGGTTTCGAATGAGCGGGTCTAAATGGGCTGTAAAATGGACTCGTTGGACTCTTAACTGAGTAAAAAATACCGAATTTGAGTTTTTACAATATAATCTTGTTGAAAAGCTCGTAATCACATATATGAACTCCTAAAATTGGATCAAAACTTGTTTTCGGTCCTTTTTGTAGAGGTTTCGGATGAGCGGGTCTAAATGGGCCTTAAAATGGACTCGTTGAACTTATAACTGCGTAAAAAGAATAGAAATTGAATTTTTGCATTACAATAGTGTTGAAAAGCTCGTAATCAACAATATGAACTCTTAAGTTTTGATTAAAACTTGTTTTGCGGTCCTTTTGTAGAGGTTTCGGACGAGCGGGTCTAAATGGGCCGTAAAATAGACCCGTTGGACTTTTAACTGAGTAAAAAGTACAAAAATTGAGTTTTTGCAATATAATCGTGTTGAAAAGATCGTAATCAATTATATAAACTCCTAAAATTTGATTGAAACTTGTTTTTTAGTCATTTTTAAGAGGTTTCGGGCGAGCGGGTCTAAATGGGCCGTAAAATGGACCCGTTGGACTTTTAACTGAGTAAAAAATACCGAATTTGAGTTCTTGCAATATAATCTTGTTGAAAAGCTCGTAATCAATTATATGAACTCCTAAAATTGGATCAAAACTTGTTTTGCGGTCCTTTTTGTAGAGGTTTCGAACGAGCGGGTCTAAATGGGCCGTAAAATGGACACGTTGGACTTTTTTTTGAAGAAAATGGGCCTCATTAAAAACCCCTCTAACCACCTTGCGCCGAGGCACAAGGTGAACCTAAGGGGAAAAGAGTGCCCTGAAGTATGTTATTATTATAACAATAAAAAGGCTGGGAATCAGCCAATACATCAGCGTTAATACAGTCAGGAACAACTGAATCAAAATATACAGAGGAAGTAGAATGTAAAGCCCAAGAGGCTAAGTTATGTGCCACAAAATTGGCTGATCTAGGTACAAAAGATAATGTGATCAAAGGGAAAGCCCTAAGCAAAGCCTTTGTATCCACAATTTGCGGACCCAGCAGGGAGTTATCATCAGTAGTGCGCGAGAGCTTATTGACCACCGTAGCCGAGTCGGACTCGATGAGCACCTCGCCCCATCCTCTATCTCGGGTCAACATGATACCCACAACGATGGCATGTAACTCGACCATGATGACATCATGACAACCTGCCTCATGGACAACACAGCCTCCAATAATCGAACCATGTGCATCCCTAGCAATTACTCCGATGGTTGCAGAACCGGATCCGGGGTGGAAGGCTCCGTCAACATTTATCTTTATACTCTCCGGTATTGGTGGCGTCCAACATGGCGGGGCTGCGACTGGTACGGCTGCTGACACAGTGGGGAGAGCGTTTGCGGCAGCGTATTCCTGTAGAAGACCTGCAGCGTTCATGGCCGTGAGCCAAGTTGGCTGAAGTCTCTGTGAATGAACCCAGTCATTACGACAGTTCCAAACATTCCAAATTGCTGTTAGGAGCAGGGCAAACCTTGTACTGTCCAAACAGTAAGTTCCTTCCGATAACCAGGCCGCCATTGTGCTGGTATGGCTGGCATAGACGCCCGAGGGAAGCCCAACTAGGTCGAGAACATCCTGAGCACCTGGGCAATCACGAAGGGCATGGATAGCAGATTCCAGCACTGCTGGATAAAAAGGGCATTGCCCATCTGTGTGATGTATTGCTAATAGCTTGTCCCCAGTAGGTAATGCATCACGGCCCGCTCGCCAGCTGAAAGAGCGGATCTTTGGTAGAGTCGAAGCTTTAGATATTATTTTCCAGAGACGGTTAGGGCGTGCCACCGGCCGCGTGGGCTGATGAAGAAAAAAGTACCCTGATCTAACAGTGTAGTTGCCAGAGTCATGTTGTCCCCAAACAAGCTTATCCGGCCTATTGCGATAAATCGGAACCCGAAGGATGCATTCGACATCATCCTTGTCAAGGTCCCTTCGAAGTTTGGACTCATCCCAGGACGCATAGTCACGTGTCATGTAATCCCGACACCGCAACGGTAACTCTTCATTATCCATATATTTCCCAAAAAGCGTAATCGGTTTATCCCCTCCCCAGGTATCTCTGAGCAGTCGTATCGAACTCTTGACTCTTGGGCGCCAAAAATAACCAGGCCCAAGGGAGTGAATTGCTTGGTTTATACCTTTCCATCCAAAAGATGCCCGTTTATCCGCAGAGGCATTCAGTAGGTCACCCGAAGGGTAGTATTTCGCGCGAAGGACTCTTGCCAAGAGAGAATCCGGGTGGGATAGCAGGTGCCAATTTTGCTTTCCTAAAAGGGCGATATTAAAGGTGTGCAGATCGCGGAAACCTAGGCCTCCCACATTTTTAGGTGTGCAAAGAGAATCCCACGATAAAAGCGGCCAGCCTCGCTTATTACTGCGCCCGGACCACTAGTAACGACGTATAGACATAGTAATGTCATCAATGATGTTTTGTGGTAATAGGTAGCATGACATTACGTATTGTGGCATTGTTTGTGCAACACACTTAATGAGAATTTCTCTCCCACTATAGGAAAGGAAGTTGCTGTCCCATTTACTCATCCGGGATTGGACTTTATCCCTCACAAATCCTAATGAGGCAGTCCTATTCCTTTTGATTAAAAGTGGGACCCCCAAATATATTCCTGGGTCATCCACTAAGCGTACACCCAGTGTTGAACGCATAGCGCGGAGAAAATTGGTGGAACACCTTTGACTGCAATAGGCGGTAGACTTATCAAAATTTACCGTTTGTCCTGAGGAAGAGGCATACTGAGATAGGACGTAGCGTAACCTAACCACCTCCTCCGGCTCATTACGTAGGAACACCATGCTGTCATCCGCAAAGAGCAGATGGGTAACCCGGGGCCCATGGCGACTGGCGCTAAGGCCCAATAGTCGTCCTTCCCTTTGCTCCGTTTCCAGAGCCGCAGAGAGGCCCTGGGAGCAAATGAGGAAAAGGAAAGGTGACAAAGGGTCTCCTTGACGGACACCCCTGGTGGGGAAGAACTCCTCGGAGAGTGTGCCATTAACACGTACCGAAAAGGAGACCGAAGAGACACACCGTAGGATGAGGTTTACCCATTCCCTGGCAAACCCATACGGAGCATGACATCCCTTAAGAAGGACCATTCGACCCTATCAAAGGCCTTCTTCATATCGAGCTTGACAGTAGCCCCTTGGGATGACAATGTTCCACTAGAGTGAAGGGTGTGCACCAATTCATGCGCAATTAGAATGTTGTCAGTGATATTGCGTCCGCTGATGAACGCGGCCTGAGAATCGCTGATACAAGAAGACAAGGTAGATTTAAGGCGATTAACCAGAACCTTAGAAACCGTCTTGTAGATGACAGTACATAAACTGATTGGTCTAAAGTGCTTCATGGTGGTGGGGTCAGAAATCTTAGGAATAAGCACAATGACCGATTGATTAACCGATGCCATATCGGCTTTCCCTTGTAGAAGATCCATGCAAAGGGATAAGAAATCAGGACCAATCATATCCCAGTGCTGGCAATAGAAGCTACTGGGGAAGCCATCAATTCCCGATGCTTTTTTAGGATTGATATCCAGAAAAGCGGCGGAGATTTCCTCTACAGTGAAGGGTCGTAGTAGAGTGGCGTTCATATCTGTGGTGATAGTAGGGCGAATATTGTTCATCAATTCCGGTGAAGACACCGGACAAGATGAAGAAAAAATATCTTGAAAGTAGGACGACGCAATTCTTAACGTGTCAGTAGTGGAAGTCTGCCAGACCCCGTTCGCATCCATCAGCCCTCGGATTGCGTTTTTCCTACGTCGCTTTGTGGCCCTCGCATGGAAATAGTTGGTATTCTTGTCACCATTGGTTAACCAAGAAATGCGAGAGCGTTGAGCCCAATACGCTTCTTTAGCCGCTGCCAACTTTTGGAGTTCCAATTTGGCACTGTGAAGCGTGGAAAGGGCTTTCCGGGAAAGATGACGACGACATAGAAGATCATTTATAGAACATTGCAGCGTTTGCATGCGGAGAGTGGAAAGTTTACGTTGAGCACTCTGCCACTCTTGGAGGTTTTGGCCCAATGCGGATATTTTATCCAAGAGGGACCCGGACGTGGCAGCCCATGTTTGCTTACAAACTTGAATGCCTGCTGGGTCGTGGGCCCAACAAGCTTCAAATCGGAAATGATCCATGGACGGCGCAATACGCTGGTTCGTTGTGGTGTCATTGTCCGTGTCCAAAATGATAATGCTATGGTCCGATTCAAGGGAAAAAGAATGGAAATGGGTGAAATTGGGGAATTCGTGTAACCATTGGGAACAGGCCACAAATCGGTCAAGTCTTTCGCATACTGGGTTGACATTAGGACTCGTGCGGGTCCAAGTGAACCAACCCATTTTGGGTTTACAATCAAACAAGTTATTACGTGTGAGACATTCACGAAAGTTGAGGATTTGTGAACGAGGCCTACGATTACCACCTTGCTTTTCCGAGTCATCAAGGATGTCATTTAAGTCACCTCCGATGAGCCACAGAAGAGTTGAGTTTGTTTTAAGGGAGTCAATGAGCTCCCATGTGTGTTTTTTCATGTTCGTTGCCGCGTAACCGTAAATGCCAGTAAAACGAAAACGACAATCCAAACCATTCACAATAACATCGATATATCTCGTCGACGACGAGAGAAAATCTACTGTAATATTTTTATTATAAAGCAGGCATAAACCTACACAAGAAGGGCTGCTATCCACAGCAAAAAAACCCTCCATATCAAAATTAAGTTTAAGAGAATCAAACTTAACCGAGTTTAAACGAGCTTCTGATAAAAAAATAAAATCTGGACATAAGCGAAAAATAATAGAACGAAGCTCGTGAACTGCCGAGGGCATACCAAGTCCCCGACAGTTCCAACATATGGCCCTCATTTCTCTCGGCGGGGTTGACCGTCAACCACCGCCGAAGAGTTTTTACTGCTCATCCCAGCTTTCTTTGGATTTTTTTCTAACTGTTTCCCTGATTTACCAGCAACCAAAGGTGACGTCCGTGGCCGTTTGGCGATACCTCCAGTAATAATAGGTGAAGTTCGTTTAGTCTTTTTAGGGATAGCAACATCTGGCCCCTTATCCGTCGTGGCAGCTAACCACACTTCGAACTCCGGATTAACCGGTTCCTTGCCTTTGTCCCTCGGTCCTTTACCTTTGTTTGAACTTTCCCCCGTGCCTGTGTCATCCACGATAGGCACTGGAAAAGCATCCTCATCAATCAAGATGAATCTTTTGTCCGGCGGGGTGTCAGACTTGTAGGGCTGCACAGCGCGATCGTCATCCACTTCAGCCTCCTTCGAGCCGTTAACCACGGACTCTTCATCCGCTGGGATCATATCCAGCGGTGCAACATCCAGGGGCTCCAGGTGGTTAGCAGCTGCATCGACAGCAGCTTCAGCACCTTTAGCAGCGAGGGCAGACTCCGACCCTTCTAAAGGCAGAGGCGATGCTGCAGCAGCAGGTGAGGTGGCAAGCTCCTCACCCATCCGGTCGTCCTCTTCTATATTCATGTTAACACCTTCCGGTTGCACCGGGGGTGTTCCCTTTACCGTTTCCGGGGTGCCCGCCGGGGTGGTAGCCTTGTCCTTTCCATTGTTTGCTGAAATGGAAACAAGGGAAGAGGCATGGTTTTGTAAGTATATAGCAATATATAATTTAAACTTAGAATGTAACCCTATATGCCATATACATATACTGTAATGCCCATGAAGAGAATAGGAAAATAACCCTATAAGCCATATACATGTACTGCAATAACCATGAAAAAAATAGGAAAACAACCCTATAATCCAAATACATATACTGTAATAACCAGGAAAAAATAGGAAAACAACCCTATAATCCATATACATATCCTGCAATAACCATGAAAAAAATAGGAGAAACCTGTGGAGTGGTCCTGTGGATGAGAAGAGGACCCTGGTTCGAAGTAACGGACTCGGCCTCTGACATTGGTTTTAACCTTTGGTTTAGGGGCAGGTGCACGAAGCCAGTCACTGTATGGCAGTCCTGCACTTGGTTTGTCCTTAAAAGCAGCACATGTTGCACGGAGGTGGAACAACATCCCACAACCGTGACAAAAAGTAGGAAGTTTCTCGTATCTCACCGAAAGCATCTTAGGCTTTTCCGGATTCTCTTCATCTGCTAGTGCTACACCACGCCGGAGAGGCTGGGTAACATCAATAATCACCCCAACCCGTAAGAACTGCACCATGTTCCCTTCATCGTCCTTACGCGTGTCGGTGCTTATCACTGCTCCTAGGCCACTGCCTAAGGCACGTCCGGATGCATTGGCCACAGTGTCGCCTATCATCATCGCTAAGGGCACACGCAGGATGCGAACCCATATCCTCATGTGCGTAAATTTATATTCCTCCAGCGTCAGCTGAGGTTGAATGGGAGTGAGGGCTAGCCAATCACGATTGAATGTCCATGGACCTCTTTTAAGAATGTCCTTGACCTTTGCAGCGGATTCAAACTTGAACAGGAAGTAACCCGAGCCAAGAATCGTGGTGGAGATAAGTTTATCCTCCAGCCATACAGCCTTGAAGACCTTTACCAGGGCAGTGTCATCAGGTTTTGTCGTGGGAAAAAGCTTCCCTAACAGTGAGCATCGTTGATCCTCCAACGGTATGGCCTTCGTAGCCTTAGGAGCGTAAACCACAGCCTGCTCCTCTGCAGTAAACTGTAGGTTGTCAAAATGTTCCAAGAAAGAATCAGAAGAAGCCATTGTTTGCAAGTAGGGTTGTGAAAACCTAAAGCAGAAAGATTGAATGCAGTGAAGTGCTAGAATGGAAATACAGTAGGGAGTGTAGATCCAATAATAACCCTCTCTATTCGGGAAGTTGAGATAAGCCACCAAATTTTTTTGAATTAATTCGATAGATAGGGAATCAAAATTCAATGGTTTAAAATTTGTTGGATTGAAGATAACCCACCTAGGGAGGTAGCTAATTTCGAATCCAATGATTTTCCTTGCTTTTAGGAGTGTAACCGATATGAAATCTTGAATTATATTCAAAGATAATAATTCAAAACGCATGGGGTAAAAGACTGTTGTATTGAATATAATCCACCAACCAATAATATTGAGTCCAGCAAATGTCTTAGATTTTAGGAAGCAAGTTGCTGTTGAGCAGTGTTGGAGACTCAGTAGAAGACCTAAAGTTAAATTGGATTTGAATTTTAGTGTATCCAAATCCCTTGAAAATAGGAGCTTTATGATAAGCAGTGTATCCCTATTATTTCGGGATTGATATATCGGTTTGATAGCTCCGATCGGCAGTGGTGGTGGCCGGAGAACGTCGACCACCGTTTTCGGCAGAAGCCACTGTCTCCAATGAATTAAATAATTCTGTGGTGCAGCAGCCACCGCGAACACTATCTGCATGTGCCATGCATGCAACATAAAGGGCCCAGCTTTATGAACGCGCATTCCATGCCCGGGAACCAGCCACGAGGGCTCCATTTGCCACCGAATCAATGGCCTGTCTGACTTTATTCGTGAGAATAAGTCAATCATTTTACAAGGCCCAGAGGGCCAGGAATGTTTCCATTCAAAGGAATGGAATAATTGGCTACAAGGCCTCGAGGGCCAGGATAATTGCGCCTCTGCCGGGGGCATCAAGAATAATGCAAGGCCCATCAGGTGCTTGAACCACATCCAAAATGTTCTAATGACATAAAGAATGGGAGCAAAGTGATCGAACCAAAGCTTGATCCAATAATTTGTTAATGAAATCCCACCGGTGGTGGGGATTAAAATACTAAAAGAGTAAATAAATAGAGAAAAAATTAAAAAACCAAAAAGAGGAGATGTACTTACCTTTGCCAGATCTGCTATGAAAGTAGCGTGCAACCAAAATGTTTGGTTGTATGATTGGTTGCATGGTAGCGGTGTGGATAGGAAAAGGTGGTGGAAAGGTGGCTGTTGGGAGGCATGAAACCAATAAAATTGATTGCATGCTGGTGGAATGGAAAAAGTAAAGTGGTGGAGAAGTGGTGGTCGTGAGGGTGAAGGTTCAAATTTGGGGCGGAGGAGGCGGTGGCTGAGGGTTAGGAGGAGAGAAAGAGAGAGAAAAAGCAAAGGGAGGAAATGAGAGAGTTCAGAGAGAATTTTCATTTCCCAACACCCCCATTACCCGTTGGACTTTTAACTGAGTAAAAAGTACAAAAATTGAGTTTTTGCAATATAATCGTGTTGAAAAGATCGTAATCAATTATATGAACTCCTAAAATTTGATTAAACTTGTTCTTCAGTCATTTTTGAAGAGGTTTCGGGCGAGCGGGTCCAAATGGGCCGTAAAATTGACCCGTTGGACTTTTAACTGAGTAAAAAATACCGAATTTGAGTTTTTGCAATATAATCTTGTTGAAAAGCTCGTAATCAATTATATGAACTCCTAAAATTGGATCAAGAGTTGTTTTTTAGTCCTTTCTGTAGAGGTTTCGAACGAGCGGGTCTAAATGGGCCGTAAAATGGACCCGTTGGACTTTTAACTGAGTAAAAAATACCGAATTTGAGTTTTTGCAATATAATCTTGTTGAACAGCTCGTAATCAATTATATGAACTCCTAAAATTTGATCAAAACTTGTTTTCGGTCCTTTTTGTAGAGATTTCGGACGAGCGAGTCAAAATGGGCCTTAAAATGGACCCGTTGAACTTATAACTGAGTAAAAAGAACAGAAATTGAATTTTTACAATACAATCGTGTTGAAAAGATC
Organism: Hibiscus trionum; assembly: GCA_030270665.1. Taxonomy (NCBI): domain Eukaryota; kingdom Viridiplantae; phylum Streptophyta; class Magnoliopsida; order Malvales; family Malvaceae; genus Hibiscus; species Hibiscus trionum. The sequence goes on from BSYR01000013.1 coordinate 34,429,583, forward strand.
GTAATCAGTTATATGAACTCCTAAAATTTGATTAAAACTTGTTTTTCAGTCATTTTTGAAGAGGTTTCGGGCGACCGGGTCTAAATGGGCTGTAAAATGGACCCGTTGGACTTTTAACTGAGTAAAAAGTACAAAAATTGAGTTTTTGCAATATAATCGTGTTGAAAAGATCGTAATCAATGATATGAAGTCCTAAAATTTGATTAAAATATTTTTTTCGGTCATTTTTGAAGAGGTTTCGGGCGAGCGGGTCTAAATGGGCCGTAAAATAGACCCGTTGGACTTTTAATTAAGTTAAAAATACCGAATTTGAGTTTTTGCAATATAATCTTGTTGAAAAGCTAGTAATCAATTATATAAACTCCTAAAATTTGATTAAAACCTGTTTTTTAGTGATATTTTAAGAGGTTTCGGGTGAGCGGGTCTAAATGGGCCGAAAAATGGACCAGTTGGACTTTTAACTGAGTAAAAAATACCGAATTTGAGTTTTTGCAATCTAATCTTGTTGAAAAGCTCGTAATCAATTATATGAACTCCTAAAATTGGATCAAAACTTGTTTTTCGGTCCTTTTTGTAGAGGTTTCGGACGAGCGGGTCTAAATGGGCCTTAAAATGGACCCGTTGAACTTATAAATGCGTAAAAAGAATAGAAATTGAATTTTTGCAATACAATAGTGTTGAAAAGCTTGTAATCAACGATATGAAATCTTAAGTTTTGATTAAAACTTGTTTTGCGGTCCTTTTTGTACAGGTTTCGGACGAGCGGGTCTAAATGGGCCGTAAAATGGACCCGTTGGACTTTTAACTGAGTAAAAAGTACAAAAATTGAGTTTTTGCAATATAGTCGTGTTTAAAAGATCGTAATCAATTATATGAACTTCTAAAATTTGATTAAACTCGTTTTTCTGTCATTTTTGAAGAGGTTACGGGCGAGCGGGTCCAAATGGGCCGTAAAATTGACCCGTTGGACTTTTAACTAAGTAAAAAATACCGAATTTGAGTTTTTGCAATATAATCTTGTTGAAAAGCTCGTAATCAATTATATGAACTCCTAAAATTGGATCAAGACTTGTTTTTCGGTCCTTTTTGTAGAGGTTTCGAACGAGCGGGTCTAAATGGGCCGTAAATTGGACCCGTTGGACTTTTAACTGAGTAAAAAATACCGAATTTGAGTTTTTGCAATATAATCTTGTTGAAAAGCTCGTAATCACTTTTATGAACTCCTAAAATTGGATCAAAACTTGTTTTTCGGTCCTTTTTGTAGAGGTTTCGGACGAGCGGGTCTAAATGGGCCTTAAAATGCACCCGTTGAACTTATAACTGCGTAAAAAGAACAAAATTTGAATTTTTGCATTACAATAGTGTTGAAAAGATCGTAATCAACGATATGAACTCTTAATTTTTGATTAAAACTTGTTTTGCGGTCCTTTTGTGGAGGTTTCGGACAAGCGGGTCTAAATGGGCCGTAGAATGGACCCGTTGGACTTTTAACTGAGTAAAAAGTACAAAAATTGAGTTTTTGCAATATAATCGTGTTGAAAAGATCGTAATCAATTATATGAACTCCTAAAATTTGATTAAAACTTGTTTTTTAGTCATTTTATAAGAGGTTTCGGGCGAGCGGGTCTAAATGGGCCGTAAAATGGTCCCGTTGGACTTTTAACTGAGTAAAAAATACCGAATTTGAGTTTTTGCAATATAATCTTGTTGAAAAGCTCGTAATCAATTATATGAACTCCTAAAATTGGATCTAAACTTGTTTTTCGGTCCTTTTTGTAGAGGTTTCGGACGAGCGGGTCTAAATGGGCCTTAAAATGGACCCGTTGAACTTATAACTGCGTAAAAAGAACATGAATTGAATTTTTGCAATACAATAGTGTTGAAAAGCTCGTAATCAACGATATGAACTCTTAAGTTTTGATTAAAACTTGTTTTGCGGTCTTTTTGTAGAGGTTTTGGACGAGCGGGTCTAAGTGGGCCGTAAAATAGACCCGTTGGACTTTTAACTGAGTAAAAAGTACAAAAATTGAGTTTTTTCAATATAACCATGTTGAAAAGATTGTAATCAATTATATGAACTCCTAAAATTTGATTAAAACTAGTTTTTTAGTCATTTTTAAGAGGTTTCGGGCGAGCGGGTCTAAATGGACCCGTTGGACTTTTAACTGAGTAAAAAATACCGAATTTGAGTTCTTGCAATATAATCTTGTTGAAAAGCTCGTAATCAATTATATGAACTCCTAAAATTGGATCAAAACTTGTTTTGCGGTCCTTTTTGTAGAGGTTTTGGACGAGCGGGTCTAAATTGGCCGTAAAATGGACCCGTTGGACTTTTAACGGAGTAAAAAGTACAAAAATTGAGTTTTTGCAATATAATCGTGTTGAAATGATCGTAATCAATTATATGAACTCCTAAATTTTGATTAAACTTGTTTTTCAGTCATTTTGAAGAGGTTTCGGGCGAGCGGGTCCAAATGGGCCGTAAAATTGACCCGTTGGACTTTTAACTGAGTAAAAAATACCGAATTTGAGTTTTTGCAATATAATCTTGTTAAAAAGCTCGTAATCAATAATATGAACTCCTAAAATTTGATTAAAACTTGTTTTTTAGTTATTTTTTAAGAGGTTTCGGGCGAGCGTGTCTAAATGGGTAGTAAAATGGACCCGTTGGACTTTTAACTGAGTAAAAAATACCGAATTTGAGTTTTTGTAATATAATCTTGTTGAAAAGCTCGTAATCAATAATATGAACTTATAACTGCGTAAAAAGAATAGAAATTGAATTTTTGCAATACAATAGTGTTGAAAAGCTCATAATCAATGATATGAACTCTTAAGTTTTGATTAAAACTTGTTTTGCGGCCCTTTTTGTAGAAATTTCGGACGAGCGGGTCTAAATGCGTCGTAAAATGGATCCGTTGGATTTTTAACTGAGTAAAAAGTACAAAAATTGAGTTTTTGCAATATAATCATGTTGAAAATATCGTAATCAATTATATGAACTCCTAAAATTTGATTAAAACTTGTTTTTCAGTCATTTTTGAAGAGGTTTCGGGCAAGCGAGTCTAAATGGGCCGTAAAATGGACTCGTTGGACTTTTAACTGAGTAAAAAATACTGAATTAGAGTTTTTGCAATATAATCTTATTGAAAAGCTCTTAATCAATTATATGAACTCCTAAAATTGGATCAAAACTTGTTTTGCGGTCCTTTTTGTAGAGGTTTCGGACGAGCGGGTCTAAATGGGCCGTAAAATGGACCCGTTGGACTTTTAACTGAGTAAAAAGTACAAAAATTGAGTTTTTGCAATATAATCGTGTTGAAAAGATCGTAATCAATTATATGAACTCCTAAATTTTGATTAAACTTGTTTTTCAGTCATTTTTGAAGAGGTTTCGGGCGAGCGGGTCCAAATGGGTCGTAAAATTGACTCGTTGGACTTTTCACTGAGTAAAAAATACCGAATTTGATTTTTTGCAATATAATCTTGTTGAAAAGCTCGTAATCAATTATATGAACTCCTAAAATTGGATCAAAACTTGTTTTGCGGTCCTTTTTGTAGAGGTTTCGGACAAGCAGGACTAAATGGGCCGTAAAATGGACCCGTTGGACTTTTAACTGAGTAAAAATTACAAAAATTGAGTTTTTGCAATATAATCGTGTTGAAAAGATCGTAATCAATTCTATGAACTCCTAAAGTTTGATTAAAACTTGTTTTTCAGTCATTTTTGAAGAGGTTTCGGGCAAGCGGGTCTAAATGGGCCGTAAAATGGACCCGTTGGACTTTTAACTAAGTAAAAAAATACCGAATTTGAGTTTTTGCAATATAATCTTGTTGAAAAGCTCGTAATCAATTATATGAACTCCTAAAATTGGATCAAAACTTGTTTTTCGGTCCTTTTTGTAGAGGTTTCGAACGAGCGGGTCTAAATGGGCCTTAAAATGGACCCGTTGAACTTATAACTGCATAAAAAGAACATAAATTGAATTTTTGCAATACAATAATCTTGAAAAGCTCGTAATCATTGATATGAACTCTTAAGTTTTGATTAAAACTTGTTTTGCGGCCCTTTCTGTAGAAATTTCGGACGAGCGGATCTAAATGCGCCGTAAAATGGACCCGTTGGACTTTTAACTGAGTAAAAAGTACAAAAATTGAGTTTTTGCAATATAATCGTGTTGAAAAGATCGTAATCAATTATATGAACTCCTAAAATTTGATTAAAACTTGTTTTTCAGTTATTTTTGAAGAGGTTTCGGGCGAGCGGGTCTAAATGGGCCGTAAAATGGACCCGTTGGAATTTTAACTGAGTAAAAAATACCGAATTTGAGTTTTTGCAATATAATCTTGTTGAAAAGCTCGTAATCAATTATATGAATTCGTAAAATTGGATCCAAACTTGTTTTTCGGTCCTTTTTGTAGAGGTTTCGGACGATCGGGTCTAAATGGGCCTTAAAATGGACCCGTGGAACTAATAACTGCGTAAAAAGAATAGAAATTGAATTTTTGCAGAACAATAGTTTTGAAAAGCTCGTAATCAACGATATGAACTCTTAAGTTTTGATTAAAACTTGTTTTTTGGTCCTCTTTGTACAGGTTTCGGACGAGCGGGTCTAAATGGGCCGTAAAATGGACCCGTTGGACTTTTAGCTAAGTAAAAAGTACATAAATTGAGTTTTTGCAATATAATCGTGTTGAAAAGATCGTAATCATTTATATGAACTCCTAAAATTTGATTAAAACTTGTTTTTAAGTCATTTTTGAAGAGGTTTCGGGTGAGCGAGTCTAAATGGGCCGTAAAATGGACCCGTTGGACTTTTAACTGAGTAAAAAATACCGAATTTGAGTGTTTGCAATATAATCTTGTTGAAAAGCTCGTAATCAATTATATGAACTCGTAAAATTGGATCAAAACTTGTTTTTCGGTCCTTTTTGTAGAGATTTCGGACGAGCGGGTCTAAATGGGCCTTAAAATGGACCCGTTGAACTTATAACTTCGTAAAAACAACAGAAATTGAATTTTTGCAATACAATACTGTTGAAAAGCTCGTAATCAACGATATGAGCTCTTAAGTTTTGATTAAAACTTGTTTTGCGGTCCTTTTTGTAGAGGTTTCGGACGAGCAGGTCTAAATGGGCTGTAAAATGGACCCGTTGGACTTTTAATAGAGTAAAAAGTACAAAAATGGAGTTTTTGCAATATAATCGTGTTAAAAAGATCGTAATCAATGATATGAAGTCCTAAAATTTGATTAAAGCTTTTTTTTCGGTCATTTTTGAAGAGGTTTCGGGCGAGCGGGTCTAAATGGGCCGTAAAATGGACCCGTTGGACTTTTAACTAAGTAAAAAATACTGAATTTGAGTTTTTGCAATATAATCTTGTTGAAAAGCTCGTAATCAATTATATGAACTCCTAAAATTTAATCAAAACATGTTTTAAGTCATTTTTGAAGAGGTTTCGGACGAGCGGGTCTAAATGGGCCTTAAAATGGACCCGTTGAACTTATAACTGCGTAAAAAGAACATAAATTGAATTTTTGCAATACAATAGTGTTGAAAAGCTCGTAATCAATTATATGAACTCCTAAAATTTATTTAAAACTTGGTTTTCAGTCATTTTTGTAGAGGTTTCGGACGAACGGGTCTAAATGGGCCGTAAAATGGACCCGTTGGACTTTTAACTGAGTAAAAAGTACAAAAATTGAGTTTTTGCAATATAATCGTGTTGAAAAAGATCGTAATCAATGATATGAAGTCATAAAATTTGATTAAAACTTATTTTTCGGTCATTTTTGAAGAGGTTTCGGGCGAGCGGGTCTAAATGAGCCTTAAAATGGACTCGTTGGACTTTTAACTGAGTAAAAAATACCGAATTTAAGTTTTTGCAATATAATCTTGTTGAAAAGCTCGTAATCAATTATATGAACTCCTAAAATTGGATCAAAACTTATTTTTCAGTCATTTTTGAAGAAGTTTCGGGCGAGCGGGTCTAAATGGGCCGTAAAATGGACCCGTTGGACTTTTAACTGAGTAAAAAAATACCGAATTTGAGTTTTTGCAATATAATCTTGTTGAAAAGCTCGTAATCTATTATATGAACTCCTAAAATTGGATCAAAACTTGTTTTGCGGTCCTTTTTGTAGAGGTTTCGGGCGAGCGGGTCTAAATGGGACGTAAAATGGACCCGTTGGACTTTTAACTGAGTAAAAAGTACAAAAATTGAGTTTTTGCAATATAATCTTGTTGAAAAGCTCGTAATCAATTATATGAACTCCTAAAATTTGATCAAAACTTGTTTTCGGTCCTTTTTGTAGAGATTTCGGACGAGCGGGTCTAAATGGGCCTTAAAATGGACCCGTTGAACTTATAACTGCGTAAAAAGAACAGAAATTGAATTTTTGTTATACAATCGTGTTGAAAATATCGTAATCAGTTATATGAACTCCTAAAATTTGATTAAAACTTGTTTCTCATTCATTTTTGAAGAGGTTTCGGGCGAGCTGGTCTAAATGGGCCGTAAAATGGACCCTTTGGACTTTTAACTGAGTAAAAAGTACAAAAATTGAGTTTTTGCAATATAATCGTGTTGAAAAGATCGTAATCAATGATATGAAGTCCTAAAATTTGATTAAAATATTTTTCGGTCATTTTTGAAGAGGTTTCGGATGAGCGGGTCTAAATGGGCCTTAAAATGGACCCGTTGAACTTATAACTGCGTAAAAAGAACATAAATTAAATTTTTGCAATACAATCATGTTGAAAAGATCGTAATCAGTTATATGAACTCCTAAAATTTGATTAAAACTTGTTTTTTAGTCATTTTTCAAGAGGTTTCGGGCAATCGGGTCCAAATGGGCCGTAATATGGACCTGTTGTACTTTTTTTTTGAAATAAAGGCCTCGTTAAAAACCCCTACTACTATCCTTCAAGCAAAGCTAGAGGACCCTAAAAAGGGAAAAGAGTGCCTATGTTTTATTAATTCAAGAAGGATTTGTTACAAGGTGATTGATACAAGGAGGAATAACAGAATCAAAAGATAAGGCAGACATATTGCCAATCGAAAAAGCAGCCAAAGAATGTGCTACATGATTTGCCTCACGGCGTACAAAGGAAACATAAGCTGATACAAAGTCATGAAGAGACTCCCGAATCTGATGAATAAGAGGTCCCAATGTAGAAAGGTCTAAACCTGGATTGTTGATTCTATTTGCAATGGAAGCACAATCAGTTTCAAGCAGAATCCGGGTCCAACCTTGAGAGCGAGCGAAAGTGACTCCGGCAAGAAGGCTTTCACCTTCACAAGTAACTGCATTCGGGCGGCTGCCTAGCGGAAAAGCGAGGCCCCCTACAACTGCTCCCGTAGAGTCACGTGCAACAGCGCCAACAGCCGCAGCACGAGTAGAAGGATTGAAAGCCCCATCTACATTAATTTTAATGTGGTTAGATGGAGGAGGAATCCAACTTGGAGAGGAAAAAAAGTGAAGGCGCTGGAGTGGAATGCGCAGATGCATTGTAAAAGTCGTTATGTAAACTAATGGAATTGACGGCAATAAGCCAGGATGGTTGCAAATGGTGGTTATGAATCCAGTCATTACGCCTATTCCAAACATTCCAAACAGTAGTAAGGAAAAGACCAAATTTATCAGAGGGAATTAGATGGGCGGCTTCCTCCAACCATTGTAAAGGTGTAGTAGCCGAACTCCTGTAAAGGCCAATGGGAATACCAGATAGCTGAAGGGCTTCAGTGGCCCCTGTGCAATCACGAAGAGCATGGAGAATAGTCTCTGAGTGACCACCACAAACGGGGCAAGGCCCCGAGTCTGGTGAGAAGACTTGCATTTTAGAACCAACTGGTAATGCACCAGACGCCATACGCCATCCAAAAGTTTTGACTTTAGGCAAAGCCCTGACTTTGGACAGATATTTCCAAAAACGAGTGGGTGGTGTTTGTGGAGGCATAGAACGTTGTAAGAAAAGATAACCAGAACGAACCGAGTAAATGCCCGAGTCGTTAGGAGACCAAAGAATAGAGTCACGATGATCATTTATAATTGGAATACTGAGAATGGTGGACGCGTCTGTTGGATTAAAATAACGATGTACTTTGACAGGATCCCAAGCGGTTTGGTTACGGACCATGAAATCATGACAACGAATATGAACCTCATCCGAGAGTTCATAATCCCCAGTAAGGGTAATAGGGGAAGGACCGCCCCAGATGTCTTTATGTACTCTAATATTACTATTAATTCCTGGACGGTATAGGAACCCTGGGAGGAGGCGGTGTAGAGCATTGTACATACCTTTCCAGGCGAAGGAGCCACAAATAGGCCTGGAGGAATCGAGGATATTCCCAGAAGGGAAATATTTAGCACGATAAATTTGGCCTAGTAGAGAATCTGGTTCACAAATGAGACGCCATATTTGTTTACCCAAGAGAGCAACATTAAAGTCATGTAAGTCTTTAAACCCCATTCCTCCAGCAGCCTTAGGTAAACAGACATGGTTCTATGGAAGCATATGCCATCCTTTTTTATTGGACTTGCCAGTCCACCAATATTGCCTAATAGCTGAAGTCATATCATCAATAATGTTTTGTGGAAGAAGATAACAGGACATAACATATTGAGGCAGGGATTGGAGGACTACTTTAATGAAAATCTCACGGCCACTGAAAGACAGAAGATGTTTATCCCAGCTAGAAAGACGATCGTGGTCTTTATCACGTACAAATCCTAGGGATTCAATTTTATTCTTTCCTATGAGAAGAGGAACACCTAGATAAACACCAGGGTTGGACACCTCACGTACTTGCAGGAGACTATTTATCGCAGATCTTGTAGAGGATGGAGTACGGGGGTTATAGAATATTGTTGATTTCTCAAAGTTTACCGCTTGACCAGAGGCAGCAGCATAAGTGTGCAGAGCTCTTTTGAGATGAAAAGCTTCAGTTACAGAGTTATTAATGAAAACCATACAGTCATCAGCAAAAAGAAGATGATTGACTTTATGTAACACCCCAATTTTGGGCTTAGAAGTTTTGGGTTTGGACCGGACCGGTCGGGTTGCGGTTCGAATATAAAAGGGTGAATTTAGGAAAGCCTAGTTCGGGTTGCATTAAAAATATGGAAAAATGTCTTAAAATCCTCTTTTATTATATATAAGAGAATGGTGAAATCAATTTTACAAAATAAGGTTTGGAAGAGTGACATTTTGGGTTAGTGACTAAAATGTAATTTTCGGAAACTTGGTGACTGTTTTAAAAAGGATTGAAACTTTGAATCTTTAAGGAGCTATTTACCCAAAAGAGTTTCTCCAGATTTTTCTGAATATTTATCAATTAATTAATGGTTTTAAAATAAAAGTAAAAGGGAGGGAAAGATATTTTGGCATTTTCAACTAACTTTTCCCAAATTCCATTTTCCTTTTCTCTCAATTTTCTCTCAACCCAAACACATTTCTCCAGCACATTTCCCTCTGATTTTGACATCCAAATATGAGATTTCAATCCTCTTTTGATCTCTAATCATCTCTTCAACAAAACCTTAGCATTTGCTTGTTGGTTTTCAAGATTTTGGTTCCAAAAAGGGAGAAAACTCAAGTTTAGAGGTATGAACGTCCTTCTCCTCTAAATTCTCAGTTCTTTACTGAAATTCCCAAGTTTTCAATCCTTGATTTGTGTTTTATTAAAGGTTTTACAATTGTGTTCTTGATCTTGGCTTTAAAATGCAAGATTTGCTTTAATTTTGATGGAATTCGTATGATCTGATTGGGCACTGTTTTGAGGTGTCTTTTTGATGTTAAATGAATGTTTAATTGATGAGAAATTGAGGTTTAATCAATGCAATCCCGAATAGGTTGATTTTCCTAAGTTTTGCTTGAGTTTTTGGTTGTTTTTGGAGTGATCTTGATGATCTGTTATAGCTGGAGGTATAAGGACGTGGTTAGATCCTTTTTGGATGTTAATTGATGTTTAAGGATATTTAGAATTGATGTATCTTGGCTGGGTAGTGTTGTGGAGTTGTTTGGAGGTGATTTCGGTTGTGTTTGGTAGCCGAAATGGGAGTATGGATGAGAGCAGCGAGTTTAGGAGCTTTCATTGAAGATATTAATGCATGATGATGCATTAATCCTCTGCTTTGATGTGTTTAAAACAGGGGAGACATCTTCGGATCCTTGTGGTGTTGATCCGGAAGCTTGATTGGTGTTTCGGCAAGTAGCGAAACGGAATCGGTGAGTGGATTTTGGTTTTCAGCTTTGAAACCAATGTTTTGAAGGTTTGAGAGCTTAGTTTAAGTCTAAACAACTTTGCTAAGCTCAAGAGTAAGTTTTCGGAAAAACTCTCTTGTTGATGAACCATGAGTTGGTTGAATGCAATGTGATTTGTTTGCATGTTTTAAATTCTGTTTTGAAAGCATGTTTTAGCATGTTTAATTGCTGAGATTATAAGCCATGTGTTGAAGGATGCTCAAGGTAAGAGATCCTTGTTTTTGAACATTGTTAAATGTGGTTTTGATGCTTAATGATGCATGATGTTTATGGCTTTGTTAAATGCTTTAAAACAGTGAAATATTGTTGTTAATGATGTATATTGGCAAGTGATGTTTTGAGAAAGGTTAAGAACACTATGGTGGTTAAAAGTCCATAGGTGGTTCTTGTGTTAAGAACAACATGGTGGTTAAAAGTCCATGATTGGTTCTTGTGCTAAGGTCACCAAGGTGGTTAAAAGTCCTTGTGTGAGCCTTGTGTATTTTAAGAACACCATGGTGGTTAAAAGTCCATGAGTGATTCTTGTTTTAAGGTCGCAAGGTGGTTAAAAGTCCTTGTGTAGACCTTGTGTATTTTAAGAACATCATGGTGGTTAAAAGTCCATGGATGATTCTTGTGCTAAGGACACAATGGTGGTTAAAAGTCAATGTGTGGTCCTTGTGAATTGTAAGATCACAATGGTGTTTAAAAGTCCATGTGTGAATCTTATGTTGATTGTATTGTGAAATGGAAAGATTATGATAATCACTTGTGGCCAATATGACATGTTAATAATGTGAAGCATGTATGCTTGTTTTAAATGCTTATGTGCATGGTTTAAGGTTGTTTTGAATTAAGGTTTATAAAAGTGTTTTATAAATGCATTATTGAGTTGTTTTAAATGAGCATTCCTCACTAAGCTATGTGCTTACGCTCTCTCTTTTCTTAAACCAATAATGCAGAGCATTGAAGTGCATTAGGGGCAGCAAGGAAGCCAAGAATCCAAGTGAAGGTTTAAGCTCATGTATGGTGAATGTTTTCTAACACTATTAGCTTTTGGGCATTTGGCAATGGGGAACCTATGTTGTTGTTTTGGGAGATGTTTTGGACTCCTTATGTTGGTTTTATGCCTTTGATATTGTAAGAACTTGTAAATGGCCATTATAAGGATTGTTTGATGATTTGATGCTTGAATGGTTTTCTATATAGGATGCATGCCTATAGAATTGGGGCTTTCCTTGTTTGATGCCATGTTTATGAATTGTTGATGCCATTATGTTCCTTATGCATGTAATGTCTTGCTGGTATAATTTGGTTGCCTTTGGAGCATGTTTGATGGGTCAATTGTGTGTTTAATCAGCTAAAATTCTGTAATCTGGGCAGCCTGTTTCGGAACATGTGCTGCCGTTTCGGAGCAGAGGGCCTGAAATGGCCTAGGCGTTTCGAAACGGGCAGGGCTGTTCCGAAACAGTTTGGCCACTGCCAGGCCCTATTGCGCAACGCGTTTCGGAACGGTCCCGCGTTTCGGAACGGATCATCCCTGTTCCGAAACACCCGACCGTTGGGCACTGAAATTGACGGTTATATGTTTTGAAACCTTTGCGTTTTGGTCCTGAACTTTGTGTATGCAATTGAATGAGTTTGAGATGTCCGTTTGAGTTGAAATTTGGCAGAGAAGCATGAAACATGACTAATTTCATAATGGTAACTCAAAAGTGGGTTAAGTCCTTATAATTTCCAGAATTTACATTTTGGTCCCTAAACTTGTATGTTGTGCAATTAAGTCCCTAAATGTTTTCCGAATGCGCTGATCTTTGAGTATGCTGTTGCTATGAACACACCTAGGGTTAATGTGCATTTAGATAAGGTTAAAAAGAAGAAGAAAAAGGGTCGTTAATCAAGGTTGACTTTCGGGTTGACTTTGGTTTTCCCCGTGTAAACTTCTTAATTCGGGTCAACCGTCTAGGCCGGGTTAAGGGGGTTACATTTGGTGGTATCAGAGCTGAGTTCTCGTGTAATTGGGAATGATTATGTGGGTGATTAAAGTATGTATGCTTTGTATGCTTGTTGATTGAAAGCATGATGTGTGAATTGTAAACATGTTGCATTTGTGGTGTATGCTGTGGTGAAGCATGTTGTGGGTACCCATTGCCAAATCAAAGCTAATGTAATGATGTTGTTTTAATTGGAAATGAGCTTGAGTAATTGGATTGCTTACCTTGCTGAGCCTGACTTTGTTTATTGCATTGTGATTGCATTGCTTAGTGAATGGCACCTCGTAGAGAGTTGGGGGTTAATACGCGAGCTATGGCTCGAAATGAGAATGAAGAGAATGCTGAGAATGCTATGGATTTACCTCCTCCACCTGGTGGTGGTGGTGCTGGGGGCGAAGGAGCTGGTGTTGCAGCTGGTGCTGGGGTCGCTGGACCTGAAGCTGGTCAGGGGCAAGCTGTTCCTGACATGACGATGTTGGTTCAAGCTATTGCTGGTGCTTTTCGAGCGGCGGTAGCTGGAGCTCAAGGAGCTGGTCATCAGGGAGATGCTGGAGTTAGATTACCTTTGGAGCGTTTGCGCAGTCTGGGAGGGACTGAGTTCAGGGGTTTGTCTGCTGAAGGTTCTGAGTCTTGGCTGGAAAGTACCAAGAGAATCTTGGGGCAGATGAGTTGCACTGATGTGCAGAAGCTGGGCTGTGTAGTATCCTTGCTACAGGATGATGCGTATACTTGGTGGACAACCACTATCTCTGGGATGGCGGAAGCTGATATAACTTGGACGTTCTTTCAGAACGCGTTCAAGAGAAGGTATCTGGGTGTGAGGTACCTAGATGAAAAGAAGAGGGAATTCATGTCTCTTACCCAATGGAGCATGTCTGTAGCTGAGTACGAGGTTCAGTTTGTCCGACTCAGTCAGTATGCACCTGAGCTTGTCCCATATGAGCGGGAGAGGTGTGAAAGGTTCCGTTATGGTTTGGTGACGGAAGTAAAGATGTATGTGATGGCTGCTGAGTATAATGGTTTTGATGTGCTGGTTGGCCGAGCGAAGGACATTGAGATGAACTTGGGTTTATCTTCTAGAAGTGCCAGAAAGCGAGCTGCTGAGTATAGTTCTGGTGGTGGACAGAACAAGAGGGGACGTGATCAGAAGTATCAGTCTTCAGCTAAGCGAGGTGGTGGTGCGCCTGCTCAGGGAGGCAAGGCAAGAGTTGATCCGAGCGCGTGTTGGACATGTGGATCGCGTGGCCATATGAAACGTGATTGTCCTCGAGCTGTGAGGGAGGTGCAAGCTCCTGTTGTAGCGGCTGGTAATTCGTGCTGGAACTGTGGATCTACGGATCACATGAGGAGAGAGTGTCCTATGTTGGCTGGTGGCCAAGGGCGTGCTCCTGTAGTTGCTGCACCACAGAGAGGTCGTAGGCGCGGCCGTGGTAACTTCTAGCGTAGGGAGGATGGTGGACGTAATGTGGCTCATGTTGTAGCTGTTCAGCCAGAGGGTGGTGGCCAGGCTAGAGTGTTTGCTCAGAGGGAGGGGAGGAATGACGCGGATGTGATTGCAGGTACTTTTACTTTGCAGTCCTTGTCATTATTTTCCTTGATTGATTCTGGATCTACGCACTCATACATTTTGCGTGAGCATGCTGAATTGCTAAGTTTGCCTGTTGAGTCTTTGGATGTTGGTATGCGTGTCACTAGTTCTTTTGGTGAGACTGTTGTGACTCGAAAGCTTTATAGAAGATGTCCTTTGGTTGTGCAAGATCATGTTTTTCATGTTGATCTTATGGAGTTGCCTTTCTATGGTTTTGATGTAATCCTTGGTATGGATTGGCTTGTTGAGCATCGTGCTGTTGTGGATTGTGAGAATAAGCGAGTTTCGTTGAAGCTTGCGGATGATTACGAGGTAGTTGTAGTTGGTGAGAATATGAAGTTTCTTGCCAATGTGGTGTCTACATTGGAGGCGAGCCGGATGCTGAGGCAAGGTTGTGAAGCTTATCTAGCTTTCGTGATGAATCTTAGCTCTAAGGAGTTGCGTGTGCAAGATATCAGGACGGTGCGAGAGTTTCCTGGTGTGTTTCCTGAGGAGTTGCCTGGATTACCTCCTAATCGTGAGGTGGAGTTTGGTATTGAGCTGTATGAAAACACAACTCCAGTGTCCATTACTCCTTATCGAATGGCACCTAAGGAGTTGAAAGAGCTGAAGACGCAATTGCAATAGTTGCTTGATCGTGGTTTCATTCGGCCGAGTGTGTCACCTTGGGGTGCACCGGTCTTGTTTGTAAAGAAGAAGGATGGCACTATGAGAATGTGCATTGATTACCGTCAGCTTAACAAGTTGACTATCAAGAATCGGTATCCATTACCGAGAATTGATGATCTTTTTGATCAATTTCGGGGAGCAGCTGTGTTCTCTAAGATTGACTTAAGGTCAGGGTATTACCAGTTGAAGGTGAAGGATGTGGATGTGCCAAAGACAGCTTTCAGGACGAGGTATGGGCATTATGAGTTCCTTGTGATGCCGTTTGGTTTGACAAATGCTCCTGCAACTTTCATGGATATGATGAATCGAGTATTTCATGAATACTTGGATAAATTTGTTGTGGTGTTCATTGATGATATCCTCGTGTACTCGCGTACTGAGGAGGAGCATGAAGAGCATCTGAGAATTGTGTTGCAAGCTTTGTTGGAGAATCAGCTTTATGCCAAGCTGAGCAAGTGTGAGTTCTGGCTTAGAGAAGTGGTGTTTCTCGGTCATGTGGTTTCAGCTGAAGGGATTCGTGTTGATCCTCAGAAGATTGAGGCGGTGATGAATTGGAAGGTCCCTAAGTCTGTTCATAAAGTTCGTAGTTTCCTTGGTTTGGCAGGATACTACCGAAGGTTTGTGGATGGGTTTTCGAAGATTACTGCACCTTTGACAAAGTTGCTGCAGAAGGATGTTAAGTATGAGTGGACGGAAGCGAGACATCAGGCTTTTGAGAAGCTTAAGGCAGCCTTGACACAAGCTCCTATCTTGGTTCAACCTGAATCAGGGAAGGAGTTTGTATTGTACAGTGATGCGTCCTATGTTGGTTTGGGATGTGTGTTGATGCAGGAGGGTAAGGTGGTGGCTTATGCATCACGGCAGTTGAAGGTGCATGAGCGCAATTATCCTACGCATGACATCGAGTTGGCTGCGGTGGTTTTTGCTTTGAAGATCTAGAGACATTATCTGTATGGTGAGAAGTGTACTGTGTACACGGATCACAAGAGTTTGAAGTATCTGATGTCTCAGAAGGAGTTGAATCTTAGACAGCGACGATGGGTTGAGTTGCTCAAGGATTATGATTTGACGATTGAGTATCACCCTGGAAAAGCTAATGTTGTAGCGGATGCCTTGAGTAGGAAGGTAGCTGTTGAGTTGAGGGCTATGTTTGCCAGTTTGAGCATTTCGCGCGATGGTGGTCTAGTGGCTGAGTTGCAAGTGAAACCATCTTTGGTTCAGTTGATCAAGGAAAAGCAGTTGTTGGATGATTCCTTGGTACCGCATGTTCAGGATATTGCGGATGGTAGGCCTTCGGATTTCTGTTTTAATGATGATGGAGTGTTGTGCTTTGGGAGTCGGATAGTAGTGCCCAATGATGTTGATTTGAGGCGTGCTATTCTGACTGAAGGTCATAGTAGTCCTTTTGCTATGCACCCTGGTAGTACTAAGATGTATCGTGATCTTTGTGATGAGTACTATTGGGTGGGTTTAAAGAAGGATGTTGCTGAGTTTGTGAGCAAGTGCATGGTGTGTCAGCGAGTTAAGGCTGAGCATCAGTTTCCTTCAGGTTTGTTGCAACCATTGAGAATACCTGAGTGGAAGTGGGAAAGGATTACCATGGACTTTGTGTCTGGTTTGCCTTTGTTGCCATCGAAGAAGAATTCGGTGTGGGTGATTGTGGATCGCATGACGAAGTGTGTGCATTTCTTGCCTGTGCATACTACATATTCTTTGGATAAGCTTGCGGAGCTGTACATTGCTGAGATTGTGCGGCTGCATGGTGTGCCTAAGTCGATTGTGTCGGATAGGGATCCGAGGTTTACATCGCGTTTCTGGCAGTGTTTGCATCAAGCTTTGGGTACACGGTTGAATTTCAGTACATCTTATCATCCTCAGTCGGATGGTCAATCTGAGCGTGTTATCCAGGTTTTGGAGGATATGTTGAGGTGTTGCGTGATTGAGTTCCAGGGCTCTTGGGAGAAACATTTGCCTTTGGTGGAGTTTGCCTATAACAATAGTTATCAGGCGAGTATTCAAATGGCACCTTATGAGGCTTTGTATGGGAAGAAGTGTAGGACTCCTCTGTGTTGGGCTGAAATGGGTCAGAAGTTGGTTTCGATGCCAGCTTTGTTGAAGGGAACCACCGAGAAGGTGAAGCTCATTTGTGAGCGTTTGAAAGCAGCTTCTGATCGGCAAAAGTCTTACGCGGATTTGAAGCGTAAGGAGATTGAGTATGCGGTGGGTGACCGTGTGTTTTTGAAGGTTTCGCCTTGGAAAAAGGTGATGAGGTTTGGCCGGAAGGGTAAGTTGAGCCCTAGGTACATTGGACCATACGAGGTGATTGAGCATGTGGGTCCTGTTGCGTACAAGTTGAGGTTACCTCAAGAGTTGGAAAAGATTCATGATGTGTTTCATGTTTCTATGCTCCGGAAGTATAGATCGGATCCTTCACATGTGATGCATGTGGAAGAAGTGGAATTGAATCCAGATTTGACCTATGATGAGGAACCGGTGAAGATTCTGGATTCGGATAGTAAGGTTCTTCGTGGCAAGACCATTGAGTTGGTAAAGGTGTTGTGGAAACATCGTGGTGTTGAAGAAGCCACGTGGGAGCGGAAGGATGACATGCTGAAGCAGTTTCCGTACCTCTTTCCTTCAGGTAAATTTCGAGGACGAAATTTCTTAAGGGGGGGGGAGTTGTAACACCCCAATTTTGGGCTTAGAAGTTTTGGGTTTGGACCGGACCGGTCGGGTTGCGGTTCGAATATAAAAGGGTGAATTTAGGAAAGCCTAGTTCGGGTTGCATTAAAAATATGGAAAAATGTCTTAAAATCCTCTTTTATTATATATAAGAGAATGGTGAAATCAATTTTACAAAATGAGGTTTGGAAGAGTGACATTTTGGGTTAGCGACTAAAATGTAATTTTCAGAAACTTGGTGACTGTTTTAAAAAGGATTGAAACTTTGAATCTTTAAGGAGCTATTTACCCAAAAGAGTTTCTCCAGATTTTTCTGAATATTTATCAATTAATTAATGGTTTTAAAATAAAAGTAAAAGGGAGGGAAAGATATTTTAGCATTTTCAACTAACTTTTCCCAAATTCCATTTTCCTTTTCTCTCAATTTTCTCTCAACCCAAACACATTTTTCCAGCACATTTTCCCTCTGATTTTGACATCCAAATATGAGATTTCAATCCTCTTTTGATCTCTAATCATCTCTTCAACAAAACCTTAGCATTTGCTTGTTGGATTTTCAAGATTTTGGTTCCAAAAAGGGAGAAAACTCAAGTTTAGAGGTATGAACGTCCTTCTCCTCTAAATTCTCAGTTCTTTACTGAAATTCCCAAGTTCTCAATCCTTGATTTGTGTTTTATTAAAGGTTTTACAATTGTGTTCTTGATCTTGGCTTTAAAATGCAAGATTTGCTTTAATTTTGATGGAATTCGTATGATCTGATTGGGAACTGTTTTGAGGTGTCTTTTTGATGTTAAATGAATGTTTAATTGATGAGAAATTGAGGTTTAATCAATGCAATCCCGAATAGGTTGATTTTCCTAAGTTTTGCTTGAGTTTTTGGTTGTTTTTGGAGTGATCTTGATGATTTGTTATAGCTGGAGGTATAAGGACGTGGTTAGATCCTTTTTGGATGTTAATTGATGTTTAAGGATATTTAGAATTGATGGATCTTGGCTGGGTAGTGTTGTGGAGTTGTTTGGAGGTGATTTCAGTTGTGTTTGGTAGCCGAAATGGGAGTATGGATGAGAGCAGCGAGTTTAGGTGCTTTCATTGAAGATATTAATGCATGATGATGCATTAATCCTCTGCTTTGATGTGTTTAAAATAGGGGAGACATCTTCGGATCCTTGTGGTGTTGATCCGAAAGCTTGATTGGTGTTTCGGCAATTAGCGAAACGGAATCGGTGAGTGGATTTTGGTTTTCAGCTTTGAAACCAATGTTTTGAAGGTTTGGGAGCTTAGTTTAAGTCTAAACAACTTTGCTAAGTTCAAGAGTAAGTTTTCGGAAAAACTCTCTTGTTGATGAACCATGAGTTGGTTGAATGCAATGTGATTTGTTTGCATGTTTTAAATTCTGTTTTGAAAGCATGTTTTAGCATGTTTAATTGCTGAGATTATAAGCCATGTGTTGAAGGATGCTCAAGGTAAGAGATCCTTGTTTTTGAACATTGTTAAATGTGGTTTTGATGCTTAATGATGCATGATGTTTATGGCTTTGTTAAATGCTTTAAAACAGTGAAATATTGTTGTTAATGATGTATATTGGCAAGTGATGTTTTGAGAAAGGTTAAGAACACTATGGTGGTTAAAAGTCCATAGGTGGTTCTTGTGTTAAGAACAACATGGTGGTTAAAAGTCCATGATTGGTTCTTGTGCTAAGGTCACCAAGGTGGTTAAAAGTCCTTGGGTGAGCCTTGTAAGGTCACAAAGGTGGTTAAAAGTCCTTGTGTGAGCCTTGTGTATTTTAAGAACACCATGGTGGTTAAAAGTCCATGAGTGATTCTTGTTTTAAGGTCGCAAGGTGGTTAAAAGTCCTTGTGTAGACCTTGTGTATTTTAAGAACATCATGGTGGTTAAAAGTCCATGGGTGATTCTTGTGCTAAGGACACAATGGTGGTTAAAAGTCCATGTGTGGTCCTTGTGAATTGTAAGATCACAATGGTGTTTAAAAGTCCATGTGTGAATCTTATGTTGATTGTATTGTGAAATGGAAAGATTATGATTATCACTTGTGGCCAATATGACATGTTAATAATGTGAATCATGTATGCTTGTTTTAAATGCTTATGTGCATGGTTTAAGGTTGTTTTGAATTAAGGTTTATAAAAGTGTTTTATAAATGCATTATTGAGTTGTTTTAAATGAGCATTCCTCACTAAGCTATGTGCTTACGCTCTCTCTTTTCTTAAACCAATAATGTAGAGCATTGTAGTGCATTAGGGGCAGCAAGGAAGCCAAGAATCCAAGTGAAGGTTTAAGCTCAATTATGGTGAATGTTTTCTAACACTATTAGCTTTTGGGCATTTGGCAATGGGGAACCTATGTTGTTGTTTTGGGAGATGTTTTGGACTCCTTATGTTGGTTTTATGCCTTTGATATTGTAGGAACTTGTAAATGGCCATTATAAGGATTGTTTGATGATTTGATGCTTGAATGGTTTTCTATATAGGATGCATGCCTATAGAATTGGGGCTTTCCTTGTTTGATGCCATGTTTATGAATTGTTGATGCCATTATGTTCCTTATGCATGTAATGTCTTGCTGGTATAATTTGGTTGCCTTTGGAGCATGTTTGATGGGTCAATTGTGTGTTTAATAAGCTAACATTCTGTAATCTGGGCAGCCTGTTTCGGAACAGAGGGCCTGGAATGGCCTAGGCGTTTCGAAACGGGCAGGGCTGTTCCGAAACATTTTGGCCACTGCCAGGCCCTGTCGCGCAACGCGTTTCGGAACGGTCCCGCGTATCATCCCTGTTCCGAAACACCCGACCGTTGGGCACTGAAATTGACGGTTATATGTTTTGAAACCTTTGCGTTTTGGTCCTGAACTTTTTGTATGCAATTGAATGAGTTTGAGATGTCCGTTTGAGTTGAAGATTGGCAGAGAAGCATGAAACATGACTAATTTCATAATGGTATCTCAAAAGTGGGTTAAGTCCTTATAATTTCCAGAATTTACATTTTGGTCCCTAAACTTGTATGTTGTGCAATTAAGTCCCTAAATGTTTTCCGAATGCGCTGATCTTTGAGTATGCTGTTGCTATGAACACACCTAGGGTTAATGTGCATTTAGATAAGGTTAAAAAGAAAAAAAAAGGGTCGTTAATCAAGGTTGACTTTCAGGTTGACTTTGGTTTTCCCCGTGTAAACTTCTTAATTCGGGTCAACCGTCTAGGCCGGGTTAAGGGGGTTACACTTTAGGTCCATATTTGCATGCACGAAGCCCCGGAAGAATGTTTGTTTTTTGAGCAACAGATAGGTAGGCAGAGAGCCCTTGTGTGCAGAATAGGAAGAGGAAAGGGGAAAGAGGATCACCTTGTCGTAAACCACGTTGAGGTTGAAAAAAGGGGGAGAAAGAATTATTAATTTTAACTGAGAAAGAAACAGTGGTAATACAACGCATTATGAGGGAAATCCAGTCAGATGCGAAACCCATGCGTTCCATAACATTTGCTAAGAAGGACCATTCAACTCGATCAAAAGCCTTTTCCATATCTAGTTTAAGAGCGGCTCCTTGAGATGACTTGGTTGCCCCTGAGTTGATATTGTGAATTATTTCATGAGCGACAAGAATATTATCAGAGATGTTGCGCCCTGGACAAAGGCTGCTTGATTAGTGCTAATACAAATGGGAATTGTTTGCTTCATTCTGTTAACAATGGTTTTAGCAACTATTTTGTAAAGAACAGTACAAAGGCTGATCGGTCTAAGGTGTCTCATGGTAGTCGGGTCATTTATTTTGGGAATTAGAACCAAAATAGTTTTATTGACCAAATACATATCAATAGTGCCATTTAGTAAGTTGAGGCAGAGATTAATAACGTCTTCTCCAACAGTGTCCCAGTGCTTACGGAAGAAACTACTAGGTAGTCCATCAATACCAGGAGCTTTCCTAGGATCGATGTCCCGGAAAGAGTGGAGTATTTCTTCCTTAGTGAAGGAGCGTTGTAACTTATCATTCATAGACCGAGTAATGGACGGGGTAATTTTATCAAGAATGTTATCGGAGATTTGAGGGTTGGAATACGTAAAAAGATTTTGGAAGTAACTAGAAGCAATAGACATGAGGTCTGATTCAGCCGTACACCAATTCGAATTGGAGTCAAATAATCCATTAATCGAATTTTTTTTCCTTCTATTATTTTCCCGAGCATGAAAAAATCTTGTATTTTTATCACCTTGAGAAAGCCAAAGCGTGCGAGATCTTTGAGCCCAATAAGTTTCTTGTTCCGTTAGCAGTTTGTTGAGTTCAGTTCGGTATTTTAAATAAATGCCTTTAGTTGCAGCAATTAAGGGGCGACATAGGAATTTGTTAATTTTCTTGGTCAGGAAATTAATACGCCCGGAGGATTTAAGTCTCTGTTGATTCTGCCATTCCTCTAGACTTTTACCAACAGCATGTATTTTATCAATAGCCGTTCCAGAAGTATTGGTCCAAGTGCATTTAATAGTTGAGATATTGTCCTCATTATTAGCCCAACAGTTCTCAAAACGGAAAGTACTAGGTGAGCGATGAAGAGGGGTGATCACAGGGGATGTGTCGAGAGACATGAAGCAGTGGTCAGACTTGGCCACATAGTCCGTTGTGATGCGAAATGAAGGAAACAGATTCTGCCAAGCCGAGTTAGCAACGAACCGGTCTAATCTTTCATGAATAGTTGGGGTTAAAGGCCCAACTTTCGTCCAAGTGAACCATCCCGATGTTGGCTTACAGTCAAAAAGATTGTTGCGTGAAAGACATTGACGAAAGTTGGTTATTTGGGATCTAGCCCTTCGACTTCCACCTTGCTTTTCGGAGTCGGATAAGATTTCATTAAAATCCCCTCCTAAAAGCCAAGGAACATTATTATTATTTGTATTTAAGGAGTCAATAATTTCCCAAGTTTTATATTTTTGGCTTGTTTCAGAATGGCCGTGTATACCCGTGAAAAAAATATTAATATTGTTTGATGTAATTTGAGTATGTATATAACGCTGAGAATACGAAAGTAAAGTAATATTGATATTGTTGGTAGCAAATAGAGCAATTCCGGAACACCCCTCCGTAGGGGGAATAGAAATAGTGTTTATAAAACCTAAAGAAAGACAAAGTTGGCTACAAGCCACATTATTAAGTTTTGTTTCGCATAGGAAAATAACATCAGGGACGGATTGCCGGACATAGTCTCGAAGTTGTTGAACCACTGGGGCTTGTCCTAAACCCTGGCAGTTCCAGCATAAGAGCTTCATTTTGCTCGGCAGGGCTGGGAGTCAGCCGCCTCCGGAGAGTTTTTTGAGCTGCTCATCCCAGCTTTTGGGGTGGAACCGGACGGTTTAGATTTCTTTGGCGGGAGCGACACTTGAATGGGGGAGCGGCGTTTCATGCCGCGATTCGGTGGGGCTGGAGCAGGGGCCGGAGCTGCATCATTTGGGTAAGTTTTTAATAGCCATTGGTTAAAATCATTGAATATGGTATCAGTAGAAATAGGGGGCTTACACAATTCAGCTTCTATTTTCTTAATCTGCTGGGCAGTTGGACTTGGAACACCATCATCAGTGGTATCCCATTCCCCATCAGAGTCATCTTCAGGAATCGGGTAGATGGTGTTTAAAGGTTGGGGCTCGAGAGGGGCTTTCTGCTTTGAATCTGTAGTTGGAGGATCATTGGCAGGGGGCATCCCCCATGGCAGTATCCGTATTGGGGGCATCTTCGGTGGGTTGTTCCGAGAAGGATGCAACATCGCCCTCGTTAAGAGAGCCTGCAGAGGAATTAAGACAAAATAGTTTAGTAAGTGAAATTTTTTGGAAGAGGAGGTTAATGTTGATGGGAAGATTAAGAGATATACCCATAACATTCGGTTCATTGTTTGGAACAGGATTAGTGTTGGCAGCAGCAACTGGAGCAGGATTAGCTGGGAATAATAAATACGAGAACGTAAATAGAAAGAACGGAAAAGTTAAAATAATTTTATATCGAAGCTGTAAAAGGGATGAAAAATTTGAAGTAAAGTAAAGGAAGGTACCATTCAGTAAAGGATTGTTCTGGTTGAGTTCAGGTTCAACATAGCGAAGGCGCCCCCGTGTACCAGCTGGGCGGCGTCTTGGAGGGAGGTAGCGAAGCCATTCCCCGTATTGCAATTTGTTCAGGTCAAGAGATGATCGATTAGGGCAGTTTTCAATCGTATGACTAATAATTCCGCAGCCAGGACATAAGGTGGGAAGGTGTTCATATTGGATACGACACATAGTTTTGTTTGTACCCGATCCAATGAAAACAAAACGGGTGACTGGTATGGTAATATTCAGGAAGATCTCTACACGTAAAAATTCTTTCATGTTTCCATCAGCTTCTCGAGTATCAGTTCGGATAACATTGCCAACCATAGACCCAAGGGCATGTCCCACAAGGTGCGAGCGGTCAAAGTCCTCATAGAGTGAGGATGGGAGAGAGAAGAAGCGGATCCAGATCCTCATGGAGTTGAAGGAATACTCTCCAAGTGGCTTAGCAGAGTCATACTCAGTAATGGCGAGCCATTCATCCTTATACAGCCAAGGGCCGCGATTAAGGACTTCATAACATGACTTGACGTCCTTGAACTTGATCTTCAGATAGTTGTCTTGAATAACAGAGATGGACACTACGTTGTTTGGCTTCCAGATGCCTTCAAATGCGTTGATGACAGCGTAAATATCAACAGTTTTGGAGGAGATAAAACATCCTAAGAGACAAGCCTTGGGGTCCTCCTCGACAAAGTCCCAGCCAAAGTCTGGGGTATACAAGAGTTCTGTTTCCTCATTGGTGAGGTTGAGAGAGCTAAGTTGTGGGATAGATGACGCAAAATGGTGGATATCGCCGGGGAGATCTGGATATTGCATGAAGCAATATACGGCCAGAAAACGCAGGAGAGAAAAAACAAAATGGTTAGTAAACAAAGGAAAAAATAAAAGATGAAAAATACAGCAAAAACCGTAAAAGAAAGAAAGTGGTGGGGTGGGATGACCCTCGATATTCTCATCCCGATTTCCAAGGAAATCAAAGAGAACCGGTACAATTGTTGATAAGCTTGCAAAAACGGCAGAAAGAGGATAGGCGCCGTGTGGGGGAAGGGGATTGGTGGAAAGAAAGGTGAGAAATCCACCGGAAAAAGGGGCAAAAAAAGAAGAACAAGCCAAAACCCAACAAAGACCCCGGAAAAATTTGAGAGAGAATTGAGAGCCATCCCACACCCACACCCACCCGTTGGACCAGTTGGAATTTTAACTGAGTAAAAAGTACAGAAATTGAGTTTTTGCAATATTATCGTGTTGAGATGCTCGTAATCAAGTATATAAACTCCTAAAATTTGATTAAAACTTGTTTTGCGGTCCATTTGTTATAGATTTCGGACGAGCGGGTGTAAATAGACCTTACAATTGACCCGTTGGAATTTTAACTGAGTAAAAAGTACAGAAATTGAGTTTTGGCAATATAATCATGTTGAAATGCTCGTAATGAAGTATATGAACTCCTAAAATTTGATTAAAACTTGTTTTGCAATCCGTTTGTTATAGGTTTCGGACGAGCGGGTCTAAATAGACCTTACAATGGACCCGTGGGAATTTTAACAGAGTAAAAAGTACAGAAATTTTGTTTTTGCAATATAATCATGTTGAAATGCTCGTAATCAAGTATATGAACTCCTAAAATTTGATTAAAACTTGTTTTGTGGTTCGTTTTGTAGAGGTTTTGGACGAGAGGGTCTAAACAGGCATTACAATGGACCCGTTGGAATTTTAACTAAGTAAAAAGTACAGAAAATTGAGTTTTTGCAATATAATTATGTTGAAATGCTCGTAATCAAGTATATGAACTCCTAAAATTTGATTAAAACTTGTTTTGTGGTCTGTTTGTTATAGGTTTCAGACGAGCGGGTTCAAATAGATCTTACAATGGACCCGTTGGAATTATAACTGAGTAAAAAATACAGAAATTGAGTTTTGGCAATATAATCGTGTTGAAATGCTCGTAATGAAGTATATGAACTCCTAAAGTTTGATTAAAACTTGTTTCGCGGTTCGTTTGTTATAGGTTTCGGACGAGTGGGTCTAAATAGACCTTACAATGGACCTGTTGGAATTTTAACTGAGTAAAAACTACAGAAAATGAGTTTTTGCAATATAATCGTGTTGAAATGCTCGTAATGAAGTATATGAACTCCTAAAATTTGATTAAAACTTGTTTCGCGGTCCGTTTTGTAGAGGTTTCATAAGAGCGGGTCTAAATAGGCCTTACAATGGACCTGTTGCAATTTTAACTAAGTAAAAAGTACAGAAAATTGAGTTTTTGCAATATAATCGTGTTGAAATGCTGGTAATCAAGTATATGAACTCCTAAAATTTGATTAAAACTTGTTTTGTGGTCCGTTTGTTATAGGTTTCAGACGAGCGGGTCTAAATAGATCTTACAAAGGACCCGTTGGAATTATAACTAAGTAAAAAGTACAGAAATTGAGTTTTGGCAATATAATCTTGTTGAAATGCTCGTAATGAAGTATACGAACTCCTAAAATTTGATTAAAACTTGTTTCGCGATCCGTTTGTTATAGGTTTCGGACGAGCGGGTCTAAATAGACCTTACAATGGACCCATTAGAATTTTAACTGAGTAAAAACTACAGAAAATGAGTTTTTGCAATATAATCGTGTTGAAATGCTCGTAATGAAGTATATGAACTCCTAAAATTTGATTAAAACTTGTTTCACGGTCCGTTTTGTAGAGGTTTCGGAAGAGCGGGTCTAAATAGGCCTTACAATGGACCCGTTGCAATTTTAACTAAGTAAAAAGTACAAAAATTGAGTTTTTGAAATATAATCTGGTTAAATGCTCGTAATCAAGAATATGAACTCCTAAATTTTGATTAAAACTTGTTTTACGGTCCCTTTGGTAGAGGTTTCGGACGAGATGGTCCAAATAGGCATTACAATGGACCCGTTGGAATTTTAACTTAGTAAAAAGTACATAAATTGAATTTTTGCAATATTATCGTGTTGAAATGCTCGTAATCAAGTATTTGAACTCCTAAGATTTGATTAAAACTTGTTTTGCGGTCCATTTGTTATAGATTTCGGACGAGCGGGTGTAAATAGACCTTACAATTGACCCGTTGGAATTTTAACTGAGTTAAAAGTACAGAAATTGAGTTTTTGCAATATAATTAGGTTAAATGCTCGTAATCAAGAATATGAACTCCTAAAATTTGATTAAAACTTGTTTTACGGTCCGTTTTGTAGAGGTTTCGGACGAGATGATCCAAATAGGCATTACAATGGACCAGTTGGAATTTTAACTGAGTAAAAAGTACAGAAATTGAGTTTTTGCAATATTATCGTGTTGAAATGCTCAAAATCAAGAATCTGAACTCCTAAATTTGATTAAAACTTGTTTTGCGGTCCGTTTTGTAGAGGTTTTGGACAAGAGGGTCTAAATAGGCATTACAATGGATCTTTTGGAATTTTAACAGAGTAAAAAGTACAGAATTTGAGTTTTTGCAATATAATCGTGTTGAAATGCTTGTAATCAAGTAAATGAACTCATAAAATTTGATTAAAACTTGTTTTGCGGTCCATTTGTTATAGATTTCGGACGATCGGGTGTAAATAGACCTTACAATTGACCCGTTGGAATTTTAACTGAGTAAAAAGTACAGAAATTGAGTTTTGGCAATATAATCATGTTGAAATGCTCGTAATGAAGTATATGAACTCCTAAAATTTGATTAAGACTTGTTTTGCGGTCCGTTTGTTATAGGTTTCGGACGAGCGGGTCTAAATAGACCTTACAATGGACCCGTGGGAATTTTAACAGAGTAAAAAGTACAGAAATTAAGTTTTTGCATTATAATCATGTTGAAATGCTCGTAATCAAGTATATGAACTCCTAAAATTTGATTAAAACCTGTTTTGCGGTCCGTTTTGTAGAGGTTTTGGACAAGAGGGTCTAAATAGGCATTACAATGGACCCGTCGGAATTTTAACTAAGTAAAAAGTACATAAAATTGAGGTTTTGCAATATAATCGTGTTGAAATCCTCGTAATCAAGTATATGAACTCCTAAAATTTGATTAAAACTTGTTTTGTGGTCCGTTTTGTAGAGGTTTTGGACGAGAGGGTCTAAATAGGCATTACAATGGACCCGTTGGAATTTTAACTAAGTAAAAAATATAGAAAATTGAGTTTTTCCAATATAATCGTGTTGAAATGCTCGTAATCAAGTATATGAACTCCTAAAATTTGATTAAAACTTGTTTTGTGGTCCGTTTGTTATAGGTTTCAGACGATCGGGTCTAAATAGATCTTACAATGGACCCGTTGGAATTATAACTGAGTAAAAACTACAGAAATTGAGTTTTTGCAAAATAATCGTGTTGAAATGCTCGTAATGAAGTATATAAACTCCTAAAATTTGATTAAAATTTGTTTCGCGGTCCGTTTTGTAGAGGATTCGGAAGAGCGGGTCTAAATAGGCCTTACAATGGACCCGTTGCAATTTTAACTAAGTAAAAAGTACAGAAAATCATGTTGAAATGCTCGTAATCAAGTATATGAAATCCTTAAATTTGATTAAAACTTGTTTTATGGTCCGTTTGTTATAGGTTTCAGACGAGTGGGTCTAAATAGATCTTACAATGGACCCGTTGGAATTATAACTGAGTAAAAAGTACAGAAATTGAGTTTTGGCAATATAATCGTGTTGAAATGCTCGTAATGAAGTATATGAACTCCTAAAATTTGATTAAAACTTGTTTCGCGGTCTGCTTGTTATAGGTTTCGGACGAGCGGGTCTAAATAGACCTTATAATGGACCCGTTGGAATTTTAACTTAGTAAAAAGTACAAAAATTGATTTTTGCAATATAATCGTGTTGAAATGCTCCTAATTTAGTATATGAACTCCTAAATTATGATTAAAACTTGTTTCGCGGCCCGTTTTGTAGTGGTTTTGGAAGAGCGGGTCTAAATAGGCCTTACAATGGACCCGTTGCAATTTTAACTGAGTAAAAAGTACAAAAATTGAGTTTTTGCAATATAATCAGGTTAAATGCTCGTAATCAAGAATATGAACTCCTAAAATTTGATTAAGACTTGTTTTGCGGTCCGTTTTGTAGAGGTTTCGGACGAGCGGGTCTAAATAGGCCTTACAATGGACCCGTTGGAATTTAAACTGAGTAAAAAGTACAGAAATTGAGTTTTGGACGTTTGTTATAGGTTTCGGACGAGCGGGTCTAAATAGACCTTACAATGGACCCGTTGGAATTTTTTTTTGAAAAACCCGTTGGAATTTTAACTGAGTAAAAGGTACAGAAATTGATTTTTTGCAATATAATCATGTTGAAATGCTCGTAACCAAGAATATGAACTCCTAAAATTTGATTAAAACTTGTTTCGCGGTCCGTTTGTTATAGGTTTCGGACAAGCGGGTCTAAATAGACCTTATAATGGACCCGTTGGAATTTTAACTTAGTAAAAAGTTTTAAAAAATGAGTTTTTGCAATATAATCGTGTTGAAATGCTCGACTTTAGTATATGAACTCCTAAATTTTGATTAAAACATGTTTCACTGTCCGTTTTGTAGAGGTTTCGGAAGAGCGGGTCTAAATAGGCCTTACAATGGACCCGTTGCAATTTTAACTGAGTAAAAAGTACAAAAATTGAGTTTTTGCAATATAATCAGGTTAAATGCTCGTAATCAAGAATATGAACTCCTAAAATTTGATTAAGACTTGTTTTGCGGTCCGTTTTGTAGGGGTTTCGGACGAGCGGGTCTAAATAGGCCTTACAATGGACCCGTTGGAATTTAAACTGAGTAAAAAGTACATAAATTGAGTTTTGGCAATATAATCGTGTTGAAATGCTCGTAATGAAGTTTATGAACTCCTAAAATTGGATTAAAACTTGATTCGCGGTCCTTTTGTTATAGGTTTCGGACGAGCGGGTCTAAATAGACCATACAATGGACCCGTTGGAATTTTTTTTTGAAAAACCCGTTGGAATTTTAACTGAGTAAAAAGTACAGAAATTGATTTTTTGCAATATAATCATGTTGAAATGCTCGTAACCAAGAATATGAACTCCTAAAATTTGATTAAAACTTGTTTTGCGGTCCGTTTGTTATAGGGTTCGGACGAGCGGGTCTAAATAGACCTTACAATGGACCTGTTGGAATTATAACTGAGTAAAAACTACAGAAATTGAGTTTTTGCAATATAATTGTGTTGAAATGCTCGTAATGAAGTATATGAACTCCTAAAATTTGATTAAAATTTGTTTCGCGGTCCGTTTTGTAGAGGATTCGGAAGAACGGGTCTAAATAGGCCTTGCAATGGACCCGTTGCAATTTTAACTAAGTAAAAAGTACAGAAAATCATGTTGAAATGCTCGTAATCAAGTATATGAAATCCTAAAATTTGATTAAAACTTGTTTTGTGGTCCGTTTGTTATAGGTTTCAGACGAGTGGGTCTAAATAATTCTTACAATGGACCCGTTGGAATTATAACTGAGTAAAAAGTACAGAAATTGAGTTTTGGCAATATAATCGTGTTGAAATGCTCTAATGAAGTATATGAACTCCTAAAATTTGATTAAAACTTGTTTCGCGGTCTGCTTGTTATAGGTTTCGGACGAGCGGGTCTAAATAGACCTTATAATGGACCCGTTGGAATTTTAACTTAGTAAAAAGTACAAAAATTGATTTTTGCAATATAATCGTGTTGAAATGCTCCTAATTTAGTATATGAACTCCTAAATTATGATTAAAACTTGTTTCGCGGCCCGTTTTGTAGTGGTTTTGGAAGAGCGGGTCTAAATAGGCCTTACAATGGACCCGTTGCAATTTTAACTGAGTAAAAAGTACAAAGATTGAGTTTTTGCAATATAATCAGGTTAAATGCTCGTAATCAAGAATATAAACTCCTAAAATTTGATTAAGACTTGTTTTGCGGTCCGTTTTGTAGAGGTTTCGGACGAGCGGGTCTAAATAGGCCTTACAATGGACCCGTTGGAATTTAAACTGAGTAAAAAGTACAGAAATTGAGTTTCGGACGTTTGTTATAGGTTTCAGACGAGCGGGTCTAAATAGACCTTACAATGGACCCGTTGGAATTTTTTTTTGAAAAACCCGTTGGAATTTTAACTGAGTAAAAGGTACAGAAATTGATTTTTTGCAATATAATCATGTTGAAATGCTCGTAACCAAGAATATGAACTCCTAAAATTTGATTAAAACTTGTTTCGCGGTCCGTTTGTTATAGGTTTCGGACAAGCGGGTCTAAATAGACCTTATAATGGACCCGTTGGAATTTTAACTTAGTAAAAAGTACAAAAATTGAGTTTTTGCAATATAATCGTGTTGAAATGCTCGACTTTAGTATATGAACTCCTAAATTTTGATTAAAACATGTTTCACTGTCCGTTTTGTAGAGGTTTCGGAAGAGCGGGTCTAAATAGGCCTTACAATGGACCCGTTGCAATTTTAACTGAGTAAAAAGTACAAAAATTGAGTTTTTGCAATATAATCAGGTTAAATGTTCGTAATCAAGAATATGAACTCCTAAAATTTGATTAAGACTTGTTTTGCGGTCCGTTTTGTAGGGGTTTCGGACGAGCGGGTCTAAATAGGCCTTACAATGGACCCGTTGGAATTTAAACTGAGTAAAAAGTACATAAATTGAGTTTTGGCAATATAATCGTGTTGAAATGCTCGTAATGAAGTTTAGGAACTCCTAAAATTGGATTAAAACTTGTTTCGCGGTCGTTTTGTTATAGGTTTCGGACGAGCGGGTCTAAATAGACCTTACAATGGACCCGTTGGAATTTTTTTTTGAAAAACCCGTTGGAATTTTAACTGAGTAAAAAGTACAGAAATTGATTTTTTGCAATATAATCATGTTGAAATGCTCGTAACCAAGAATATGAACTCCTAAAATTTGATTAAAACTTGTTTTGCGGTCCGTTTGTTATAGGGTTCGGACGAGCGGGTCTAAATAGACCTTATAATGGACCCGTTGGAATTTTAACTGAGTAAAAAGTACAAAAATTGACTTTTTGGAATATAATCGTGTTGAAATGCTCATAATCAAGTATATGAACTCCTAAAGTTTGATTAAAACTTGTTTTGCGGTCCGTTTTGCAATAGGTTTCGGACGAGCGAGTCTAAATACACCCTACAATGGACATGTTCAAATTTTAACTTAGTAAAAAGTACAGAAATTGAATTTTGGCAATATAATCAAGTTAAATACTCGTAATCAAGAATATGAACTCCTAAAATTTTATTAAAACTTGTTTTACGGTCCGTTTTGTATAGGTTTCGGACGAGATGGTCCAATTACGCATTACAATGGACCAGTTTGAATTTTAACTGAGTAAAAATTACAAAAATTGAGTTTTTGCAATATTATCATGGTAAAATGCTCGTAATCAAGTATGTGAACTCCTATATTTGATTAAAACTTGTTTTGCGGTCCGATTTTTAGAGGTTTTGGACGAGAGGGTCTAAATATGCATTAGAATGGACCCGTTGGAATTTGAACTGAGTAAAAAGTACAGAAATTGAGTTTTTGCAATATAATCGTGTTGAAATGCTCGTAATCAAGTATATGAACTCCTAAGATTTGATTAAAACTTGTTTTGCGGTCCATTTGTTATAGATTTTGGAAGAGCTGGTGTAAATAGACCTTACAATTGACCCGTTGGAATTTTAACTGAGTAAAAAGTATAGAAATTGAGTTTTGGCAATATAATCATGTTGAAATGCTCGTAATGAAGTATATGAACTCCTAAAATTTGATTAAAACTTGTTTTGCGGTCCGTTTGTTATAGGTTTCGGACGAGCGGGTCTAAATAGACCTTACAATGGACCCGTGGGAATTTTAACAGAGTAAAAAGTACAGAAATTGAGTTTCTGCAATATAATCATGTTCAAGTGCTCGTAATCAATTATATGAACTCCTAAAATTTGATTAAAACTTGTTCTGCGGTCCGTTTTGTAGAGGTTTTGGACGAGAGGGTCCAAATAGGCATTACAATGGACCCGTTAGAATTTTAACTAAGTAAAAAGTACAGAAAATTGAGTTTTAGCAATATAATCGTGTTGAAATGCTCGTAATCAAGTATATGAACTCCTAAAATTTGATTAAACTTGTTTTGTGGTCCGTTTGTTATACGTTTCAGACGAGCGAGTCTAAATAGATCTTACAATGGACCCGTTGGAATTTTATCTGAGTAAAAAGTACAGAAATTGAGTTTTCGCAACATAATCGTGTTGAAATGCTCGTAATGAAGTATAAGAACTCCTAAAATTGGATTAAAACTTGTTTCGCGGTCTGTTTGTTATAGGTTTCGGACGAGCTGGTCTAAAAAAACCTTACAATGGACCCGTTGGAATTTTAACTGAGTAAAAAGTACAGAAAATGAGTTTTTGCAATATAATTGTGTTGAAATGCTCGTAACCAAGAATATAAACTTCTAAAATTTCATTAAAACTTTTTTTGCGGTCCGTTTCGTAGAGGTTTTGGACGAGAGGGTCTAAATATGTATTACAATGGACCCGTTGGAATTTTAATTGTGTAAAAAGTATAAAAATTGAGTTTTTGCATTATAATCGTGTTGAAATGCTCGTAATCAAGTATAGGAACTCCTAAAATATGATTAAAACTTGTTTCGCGGTCCGTTTGTTATAGGGTTCGGACGAGCGGGTCTAAATAGACCTTACAATGGACCCGTTGGAATTATAACTGAGTAAAAAGTACAAAAATTGACTTTTTGCAATATAATCGTGTTGAAATGCTCATAATCAAGTATATGAACTCCTAAAGTTTGATTAAAACTTGTTTTGCAGTCCGTTTTGCAATAGGTTTCGGACGAGCGAGTCTAAATAGACCCTACAATGGACACGTTGAAATTTTAACTTAGTAAAAAGTAAAGAAGTTGAATTTTGGCAATATAATCAGGTTAAATGCTCGTAATCAAGAATATGAACTCCTAAAATTTTATTAAAACTTGTTTTACGGTCCGTTTTTTAGAGGTTTCGGACGAGATGGTCCAAATAGGCATTACAATGGACCAGTTTGAATTTTAACTGAGTAAAAAGTACAAAAATTGAGTTTTTGCAATATTATCATGGCAAAATGCTCCTAATCAAGTATATGAACTCCTATATTTGATTAAAACTTGTTTTGCGGTCCAATTTTTAGAGGTTTTGGACGAGAGGGTCTAAATAGGCATTACAATGAACCCGTTGGAATTTTAACTAAGTAAAAAGTACAGAAATTGAGTTTTTGCAATATAATCGTGTTGAAATGCTCGTAATCAAGTATATGAACTCCCAAGATTTGATTAAAACTTGTTTTGCGGGCCATTTGTTATAGATTTTGGACGAGCTGGTGTAAATAGACCTTACAATTGACCCGTTGGAATTTTAACTGAGTAAAAAGTTCAGAAATTGAGTTTTGGCAATATAATCATGTTGAAATGCCCGTAATGAAGTATATGAACTCCTAAAATTTGATTAAAACTTGTTTTGCGTTCCGTTTGTTATAGGTTTCGGACGAGCGGGTCTAAATAGACCTTATAATGGACCCGTTGGAATTTTAACTGAGTAAAAAGTACAAAAATTGACTTTTTGGAATATAATCGTGTTGAAATGCTCATAATCAAGTATATGAACTCCTAAAGTTTGATTAAAACTTGTTTCGCGGTCCGTTTTTTATAGGTTTCGAACGAGCGGGTCTAAATAGACCTTACAATGGACCTGTGGGAATTTTAACAGAGTAAAAAGTACAGAAATTGAGTTTCTGCAATATAATCATGTTCAAGTGCTCGTAATCAATTATATGAACTCCTAAAATTTGATTAA
Organism: Hibiscus trionum; assembly: GCA_030270665.1. Classification (NCBI taxonomy): domain Eukaryota; kingdom Viridiplantae; phylum Streptophyta; class Magnoliopsida; order Malvales; family Malvaceae; genus Hibiscus; species Hibiscus trionum. The sequence goes on from BSYR01000013.1 coordinate 34,463,671, forward strand.
AACTTGTTCTGCGATCCGTTTTGTAGAGGTTTTGGACGAGAGGGTCCAAATAGGCATTACAATGGACCCGTTAGAATTTTAACTAAGTAAAAAGTACAGAAAATTGAGTTTTTGCAATATAATCGTGTTGAAATGCTCATAATCAAGTATATGAACTTCAAAAATTTGATTAAACTTGTTTTGTGGTCCGTTTGTTATACGTTTCAGACGAGCGAGTCTAAATAGATCTTACAATGGACCCGTTGGAATTTTAACTGAGTAAAAAGTACAGAAATTGAGTTTTCGCAACATAATCGTGTTGAAATGCTCGTAATGAAGTATATGAACTCCTAAAATTGGATTAAAACTTGTTTCGCGGTCTGTTTGTTATAGGTTTCGGACGAGCGGGTCTAAAAAAACCTTACAATGGACCCGTTGGAATTTTAACTGAGTAAAAAGTACAGAAAATGAGTTTTTGCAATATAATCGTGTTGAAATGCTCGTAACCAAGAATATAAACTTCTAAAATTTCATTAAAACTTTTTTTGCGGTCCGTTTCGTAGAGGTTTTGGACGAGAGGGTCTAAATATGTATTACAATGGACCCGTTGGAATTTTAATTGTGTAAAAAGTATAAAAATTGAGTTTTTGCATTATAATCGTGTTGAAATGCTCGTAATCAAGTATATGAACTCCTAAAATTTGATTAAAACTTGTTTTGCGGTCCGTTTGTTATAGGGTTCGGACGAGCGGGTCTAAATAGACCTTACAATGGACCCGTTGGAATTTTAACTGAGTAAAAAGTACAAAAATTGACTTTTTGCAATATAATCGTGTTGAAATGCTCATAATCAAGTATATGAACTCCTAAAGTTTGATTAAAACTTGTTTTGCGGTCCGTTTTGCAATAGGTTTCGGACGAGCGAGTCTAAATAGACCCTACAATGGACACGTTGAAATTTTAACTGAGTAAAAAGTTCAGAAATTGAGTTTTGGCAATATAATCATGTTGAAATGCCCGTAATGAAGTATATGAACTCCTAAAATTTGATTAAAACTTATTTCGCGTTCCGTTTGTTATAGGTTTCGGACGAGCGGGTCTAAATAGACCTTACAATGGACCCGTGGGAATTTTAACAGAGTAAAAAGTACAGAAATTGAGTTTTTGCAATATAATCATGTTGAAGTGCTCGTAATCAATTATATGAACTCCTAAAATTTGATTAAAACTTGTTTTGCGGTCCGTTTTGTAGAGGTTTTGGATGAGAGGGTCCAAATAGGCATTACAATGGACCCGTTAGAATTTTAACTAAGTAAAAAATACAGAAAATTGAGTTTTTAAAATATAATCATGTTGAAATGCTCGTAATCAAGTATATGAACTCCTAAAATTTGATTAAAACTTGTTTTGTGGTCCGTTTGTTATAGGTTTCAGACGAGCGGGTCTAAATAGATCTTACAATGGACCCGTTGGAATTTTAACTGAGTAAAAAGTACAGAAATTGAGTTTTGGCAATATAATCGTGTTGAAATGCTCGTAATGAAGTATATGAACTCCTAAAATTGGATTAAAACTTGTTTCGCGGTCTGTTTGTTATAGGTTTCGGACGAGGGGGTCTAAATAAAACTTACAATGGACCCGTTGGAATTTTAACTGAGTAAAAAGTACAGAAAATGAATTTTTCAAATATAATTGTGTTGAAATTCTGGTAATGATGTATATGAACTCCTATAATTTGATTAAAACTTGTTTCGCGGTCCGTTTGTTATAGGTTTCGGACGAGCGGGTCTAAATAGACCTTATAATGGACCAATTGGAATTTTAACTGAGTAAAAACTACAGAAAATGAGTGTTTGCAATATAATCGTGTTGAAATGCTCGTAATGAAATATATGAACTCCCAAAATTTTATTAAAACTTGTTTCGCGGTCCGTTTTGTAGAGGTTTCGGAAGAGGGGGTCTAAATAGGCCTCACAATGGACCCGTTGCAATTTTAACTGAGTAAAAAGTACAGAAATTGAGTTTTGCCAATATAATCAGGTTAAATGTTCGTAATCAAGAATATGAACTCCTAAAATTTGATTAAGACCTGTTTTGTGGTTCGTTTATTATAGGTTTCGGACGAGCGGGTCTAAATAGACCTTACAATGGACCCGTGGGAATTTTAACAGAGTAAAAAGTACAAAAATTGAGTTTTTGAAATATAATCGTATTGAAATGCTCGAAATCAAGTATATGGACTCTTAAAAATTGATTAAAACATGTTTTGTGGTTCGTTTGTAATAGGTTTCGGACGAGCGGGTCTAAATAGGCCTTACAATGGACCCATTGAAATTTTAACTTAGTAAAAATTACAGAAATTGAATTTTGGCAATATAATCGTGTTGAACTACCTGTAATCAATTATATGAACTCCTAAAATTTGTTTAAAACTTGTTTCGTGGTCGTTTTGTAGAGGTTTCGGACGAGCGAGTCTAAATAGACCTTACAATGGACCCATTGGAATTTTAAATGGGTAAAAAGTACAGAAATTGAGTTTTGGCAATATAATTGCGTTGAAATTCTTGTAATGATGTGTATAAACTCCTACAAGTTGATTAAAACTTGTTTCGCGATCCGTTTTGTAGAGGTTTCGGACGAGTGGGTCTAAATAGGACCTACAATGGACCCGTTGGAATTTTAACTGAGTAAAAAGTATAGAAATTAAGTTTTTGCAGTATAATCGTGTTGAAATGCTCGTAATCAAGTATATGAACTCCTAAAATTTGATTAAAACTTGTTTCGCGGCCCGATTTTGAAAAGGTTTCGGACGAGCGAATCTAAATAGACCTTACAATGGACCCGTTGGAATTTTAACTTAGTAAAAAGTACAGAAATTGAGTTTTTGAAATATAATCGTGATGAAATGCTCATAATCAAGTATATGAACTCCTAAAGTTTGATTAAAACTTGTTTTGCGGTCTTTTTTGTAATAGGTTTCGGGCGAGCGGGTGTAAATAGACCCTACAATGGACCCGTTGGAATTTTAACTGAGTAAAAAGTACAGAAATTGAGTTTTTGCAATATAATTGCGTTGAAATTCTTGTAATGAAGTGTATAAACTCCGAAAATTTGTTAAAACTTGTTTCGCGGTCCGTTTTGTAGAGGTTTCGGACAAGCGGGTCTAAATAGGCCTTACAATGGACCCGTTGGAATTTTAACTGAGTAAAAAGTATAGAAATTAAGTTTTTGCAATATAATCGTGTTGAAATGCTCGTAATCAAGTATATGAACTCCTAAAATTTGATTAAAACTTGTTTCGCTGTCCGTTTTGTAGAGGTTTTGGGAGAGCGAGTCTAAATAGGCCTTACAATGGACCCGTTGCAATTAAGTCTTTGAATTATAATCAGGTTAAATGTTCGTAATCAAGAATATGAACTTCTAAATTTTGATTAAAACTTGTTTTACGGTCCGTTTGGTAGAGGTTTCGGACGAGATGGTCCAAATAGGCATTACAATGGACCCGTTGGAATTTTAACTTAGTAAAAAGTACATAAATTGAGTTTTTGCAATATTATCGTGTTGAAATGCTCGTAATCAAGTATATGAACTCCCATAATTTGATTAAAACTTGTTTTGCGGTCTATTTGTTATAGATTTCGGACGAGCGGGTGTAAATAGACCTTACAATTGACCCGTTGGAATTTTAACTGACTAAAAAGTACAGAAATTGAGTTTTGGCAATATAATCGTATTGAAATGCTCGTAATGAAGTATATGAACTCCTAAAATTTGATTAAAACTTGTTTCGCGGTTCGTTTGTTATAGGTTTCGGACGAGCCGGTCTAAATAGACCTTACAATGGACCCGTTAGAAATTTAACAGAGTAAAAAGTACAAAAATTGAGTTTTTGCAATATAATAATGTTGAAATGCTCGTAACCAAGAATATGAACTCCTAAAATTTGATTAAAACTTTTTTTATGGTCCGTTTCGTAGAGGTTTTGGACGAGAGGGTCTAAATATGCATTACAATAGACCCGTTGGAATTTTAACTGTGTCAAAAGTATAGAAATTGAGTTTTTGCAATATAATCGTGTTGAAATGCTCGTAATCAAGTATATGAACTCCTAAAATTTGATTAAAACTTGTTTCGCGGTCCGTTTGTTATAGGTTTCGGATGAGCGGGTCTAAATAGACCTTACAATGGACCCGTTGGAATTTTAACTTAGTAAAAAGTACATAAATTGTGTTTGAAATATAATCGTGTTGAAATGCTCATAATCAAGTATATGAACTCCTAAAGTTTGATTAAAACTTGTTTTGCGGTCTGTTTTGTAATAGGTTTCGGACGAGCGGGTCTAAATACACCCTACAATGGACCCGTTGGAATTTTAACTGAGTATAAAGTACATAAATTGAGTTTTTGCAATATAATCGTGTTGAAATGCTCGTAATCAAGTATATGAACTCCTAAAATTTGATTAAAACTTTTTTTCTGGTCCGTTTTTTAGAGGTTTTGGACGAGAGGGTCTAAATATGCATAACAATGGACCCGTTTGAATTTTTACTTAGTAAAAAGTACAAAAATAGAGTTTTTGCAATATTATCATGTTGAAATGCTCGAAATCAAGAATATGAACTCCTAAATTTGATTAAAACTTGTTTTGCGGTCCGTTTTGTAGAGGTTTTGGACGAGAGGGTCTAAATAGGCATTGCAATGGACCCGTTGTAATTTTAACTGATTAAAAAGTACATAAACTGAGTTTTTGCAATATAATCGTGTTGAAATGCTCGTAATCAAGTATATGAACTCCTAAAATTTGATTAAAACTTGTTTCGCGGTCCGTTTGTTATAGGTTTCGGATGAGCGGGTCTAAATAGACCTTACAATGGACCCGTTGGAATTTTAACTTAGTAAAAAGTACATAAATTGTGTTTGAAATATAATCGTGTTGAAATGCTCATAATCAAGTATATGAACTCCTAAAGTTTGATTAAAACTTGTTTTGCGGTCTGTTTTGTAATAGGTTTCGGACGAGCGGGTCTAAATACACCCTACAATGGACCCGTTGGAATTTTAACTGAGTATAAAGTACATAAATTGAGTTTTTGCAATATAATCAAGTTAAATGCTCGTAATCAAGAATAAGAACTCCTAAATTTTGATTAAAATTTATTTTATGGTCCGTATTGTAGATGTTTCGGACGAGATGGTCCAAATAGGCATTACAATGGACTAGTTGGAATTTTAACAGAGTAAAAAGTACAGAAATTGAGTTTTTGCAATATTATTGTGTTGAAATGCTCGAAATCAAGAATATGAACTCCAAAATTTGATTAAAACTTGTTTTGCGGTCCGTTTTGTAGAGGTTTTGGACGAGAGGGTCTAAATAGGCATTACAATGGACCCGTTGGAATTTTAACTGAGTAAAAAGTACAGAAATTGAGTTTTTGCAATATAATCGTGTTGAAATGCTCGTAATCAAGTATATGAACTCCTAAAATTTGATTAAAACTTATTTTGCGGTCCATTTGTTATAGATTTCGGACGAGCGGGTGTAAATAGACCTTACAATTGACCCGTTGGAATTTTAACTGAGTAAAAAGTACAGAAATTGAGTTTTGGCAATATAATCATGTTGAAATGTTCGTAATGAAGTATATGAACTCCAAAAATTTGATTAAAACTTGTTTCGCGGTCCGTTTGTTATAGGTTTCGGACGAGCGGGTCTAAATAGTCCTTACAATGGACCCGTGGGAATTTTAACAGAGTAAAAAGTACAGAAATTGAGTTTTTGAAATATAATCATGTTGAAATGCTCGTAATCAAGTATATGAACTGCTAAAATTTGATTAAAACTTGTTTTGTGGTCCGTTTTGTAGAGGTTTTGGACGAGAGGGTCTAAATAGGCATTACAATGGACCCGTTGGAATTTTAACTAAGTAAAAAGTACAGAAAATTGAGTTTTTGCAATGTAATTGTGTTGAAATGCTCGTAATCAAGTATATGGACTCCTAAAATTTGATAAAAACTTGTTTTGTGGTCCATTTGTTATAGGTTTCAGACGAGCGGGTCTAAATAGATCTTACAATGGACCCGTTGGAATTATAACTAAGTAAAAAGTATAGAAATTGAGTTTTGGCAATATAATCGTGTTGAACTACCTGTAATGAAGTATATGATCTCCTAAAATTTGATTAAAACTTGTTTCGCGGTCCATTTGTCATAGGTTTCGGACGAGTGGGTCTAAATAGACCTTACAATGGACCTGTTGGAATTTTAACTGAGTAAAAACTAAAGAAAATGAGTTTTGCAATATAATCGTGTTGAAATGCTCGTAATGAAGTATATGAACTCCTAAAATTTGATTAAAACTTGTTTCGCGGTCCGTTTTGTAGAGGTTTCGGAAGAGCGGGTCTAAATAGTCCTTACAATGGACCCGTTGCAATTTTAACTGAGTAAAAAGTACAAAAATTGAGTTTTTGAAATATAATCAGGTTAAATGCTCGTAATCAAGAATATGAACTCCTAAATTTTGATTAAAACTTGTTTTACGGTCCGTTTGGTAGAGGTTTCGGACGAGATGGTCCAAATAGGCATTACAATGGACCCGTTGGAATTTTAACTTAGTAAAAAGTACATAAATTGAGTTTTTGCAATATTATCGTGTTGAAATGCTCGTAATCAAGAATTTGAACTCCTAAAATTTGATTAAAACTTGTTTTACCGTCTGTTTTGTAGAGGTTATCGGACGAGATCGTCCAAATAGGCATTACAATGGACCAATTGGAATTTTAACTGAGTAAAAAGTATAGAAATTGAGTTTTTGCATTATTATCGTGTTGAAATGCTCGAAATCAAGAATATGAACTCCTAAATTTGATTAAAACTTGTTTTGCGTTCCATTTTGTAGAGGTTTTGGACGAGAGGGTCTAAATAGGCATTACAATGGACCCGTTGGAATTTTAACTAAGTAAAAAATACAGAAAATTGAATTTTTGCAATATAATCGTGTTGAAATGCTCGTAATCAAGTATATGAACTCCTAAAATTTGATTATAACTTGTTTTGTGGTCCGTTTGTGTTTCAGACGAGCGGGTCTAAATAGATCTTACAATGGACCCGTTGGAATTATAACTGAGTAAAAAGTACAGAAATTGAGTTTTGGCAATGTAATCGTGTTGAAATGCTCGTAATGAAGTATATGAACTCCTAAAATTTGATTAAAACTTGTTTCGCGGTCCGTTTGTTATAGGTTTCGGAGGAGCGGTTCTAAATAGACCTTACAATGGACCCGTTGGAATTTTAACAGAGTAAAAAGTACAAAAATTGAGTTTTTGCAATATAATCATGTTGAAATGCTCGTAATCAAGTATATGAACTGCTAAAATTTGATTAAAACTTGTTTTGTGGTCCATTTTGTAGAGGTTTTGGACGAGAGGGTCTAAATAGGCATTACAATGGACCCGTTGGATTTTAACTAAGTAAAAAGTACAGAAAATTGAGTTTTTGCAATATAATTGTGTTGAAATGCTCGTAATCAAGTATATGAACTCCTAAAATATGATTAAAACTTGTTTTGTGGTCCATTTGTTATAGGTTTCAGACGAGCGGGTCTAAATAGATCTTACAATAGACTCGTTGGATTTATAACAGAGTAAAAAGTATAGAAATTCAGTTTTGGCAATATAATCGTGTTGAAATACCTGTAATGAAGTATATGAACTCCTAAAATTTGATTAAAACTTGTTTCGCGGTCCGTTTTTCATAGGTTTCGGACGAGTGGGTCTAAATTGACCTTACAATGGACCTGTTGGAATTTTAACTGAGTAAAAACTAAAGAAAATGAATTTTTGCAGTATAATCGTGTTGAAATGCTCGTAATGAAGTATATGAACTCCTAAAATTTGATTAAAACTTATTTCGCGGTCCGATTTGTAGAGGTTTCGGAAGAGCGGGTCTAAATAGGCCTTACAATGGACCCGTTGCAAATTTAACTGAGTAAAAAGTACAAAAATTGAGTTTTTGAAATATAATCAGGATAAATGCTCGTAATCAAGAATTTGAACTCCTAAAATTTGATTAAAACTTGTTTTACCGTCTGTTTTGTAGAGGTTTCGGACGAGATGGTCCAAATAGGCATTACAATGGACCAGTTGGAATTTTAACTAAGTAAAGAGTACAGAGATTGAGTTTTTGCAATATTATCGTGTTGAAATGCTCGAAATAAAGAATATGAACTCCTAAATTTGATTAAAACTTGTTTTGCATTCCGTTTTGTAGAGGTTTTGGAGGAGAGGGTCTAAATAGGCATTACAATGGACCCGTTGGAATTTTAACTGAGTAAAAAGTACAAAAATTGAGTGTTTCCAATATAATCGTGTTGAAATACTCGTAATCAAGTATATGAACTCCTAAAATTTTTTTAAAACTTGTTTTGCGGTCCATTTGTTATAGATTTCGGACGAGCGGGTGTAAATATAACTTACAATTGACCCGTTGGAATTTTAACTAGTAAAAAGTACATAAATTGAGTTTTTGCAATATAATCATGTTGAAATGCTCGTAATCAAGTATATGAACTCCTAAAATTTGATTAAAACTTGTTTTACCGTCTGTTTTGTAGAGGTTTCGGACGAGATGGTCCAAATAGGCATTACAATGGACCAGTTGGAATTTTAACTGAGTAAAAAGTACAAAAATTGAGTTTTTGCAATATTATCGTGTTGAAATGCACGAAATCAAGAATATGAACTCCTAAATTTGATTAAAACTTGTTTTGCGTTCTGTTTTGTAGAGGTTTTGGACGAGAGGGTCTAAATAGGCATTACAATGGACCCGTTGGAATTTTAACTGAGTAAAAAGTACAGAAATTGAGTTTTTCCAATATAATCGTGTTGAAATGCTCGTAATCAAGTATATGAACTCTTAAAATTTGATTAAAACTTGTTTTGCGGTCCATTTATTATAGATTTCGGACGAGTGGGTGTAAATAGACCTTACAATTGACGCGTTGGAATTTTAACTGAGTAAAAAGTACAGAATTTGAGTTTTGGCAATATAATCATGTTGAAATGCTCGTAATGAAGTATACGAACCCCTAAAATTTGATTAAAACTTGTTTTGCGGTCCGTTTTTTATAGGTTTCGGACGAGCGGGTCTAAATAGACCTTATAATGGACCCGTGGGAATTTTAATATAGTAAAAAGTACAGAAATTGAGTTTTTGCAATATAATCATGTTGAAATGCTCGTAATCAAGTATATGAACTCCTAAAATTTGATTAAAACTTGTTTTGTGGTCCGTTTTGTAGAGGTTTTGGACGAGAGGGTCTAAATAGGCATTACAATGGACCCGTTGGAATTTTAACTAAGTAAAAAATATACAGAAAATTGAGTTTTTGCAATATAATCGTGTTGAAATGCTTGTAATCAAGTATATGAACTCCTAAAATTTGATTAAACTTGTTTTGTGGTCCGTTTGTTATAGGTTTCAGACGAGCGGGTCTAAATAGATCTTACAATGGACCCGTTGGAATTATAACTGAGTAAAAAGTACAGAAATTGAGTTTTTGCAATATAATCGTGTTGAAATGCTCGTAATGAAGTATATGAACTCCTAAAATTTGATTAAAACTTGTTTTACGGTCCTTTTTGTAGAGGTTTTGGACGAGAGGGTCTAAATAGGCATTACAATGGACCCGTTGGAATTTTAACTGAGTAAAAAGTACAAAAATTTTGGTTTTTGCAATATAATCGTGTTGAAATGCTCGTAATTAAGTATATGAACAACTAAAATTTGATTAAAACTTGTTTCGCGGTCCCTTTGTTATAGGTTTCGGACGAGCGGCTATAAATAGACCTTACAATGGACCCGCGGGAATTTTAACATAGTAAAAAGTACAGAAATTGAGTTTTTGCAATATAATCATGTTGAAATGCTCGTAATCAAGTATATGAACTCCTAAAATTTGATTAAAACTTGTTCTACGGTCCGTTTTGTAGAGGTTTTGAACGAGAGGGTCTAAATAGGCATTACAATGGACCCGTTAGAATTTTAACTAAGTAAAAAGTACATAAAATTGAGTTTTTGCAATATAATCGTGTTGAAATGCTCGTAATCAAGTATATTAACTCCTATAATTTGATTAAAACTTGTTTTGTGGTCCTTTTGTTATAGGTTTCAGACGAGCAGATCTAAATAGATCTTACAATGGACCCGTTGGAATTTTAACTGAGTAAAAAGTACAGAAATTGAGTTTTAGCAATATAATCGTGTTGAAATGCTCGTAATGAAGTATATGAACTCCTAAAATTTGATTAAAACTTGTTTTGCGGTCCGTTTGTTATAGGTTTCGGACGAGTAGGTCTAAATAGACCTTACAATGGACCCGTTGGAATTTTAACTGAGTAAAAAGTACAGAAATTGAGTTTTTGCAATATAATAGTGTTGAAATGCTCGTAATCAAGAATATGAACTCCTAAAATTTTATTAAAACTTGTTTCGCGGTCCGTTTTGTAGAGGTTTCGGAAGAGCCGGTCTAAATAGGCCTTACAATGGACCCGTTGCAATTTTAACTAAGTAAAAAGTACAAAAATTGAGTTTTGGCAATATAATCAGGTTAAATGCTCGTAACGAAGCATATGAACTCCTAAAATTTGATTAAGACTTGTTTTGCGGTCCGTTTTGTAGAGGTTTCGGACGAGCGGGTCTAAATAGGCCTTACAATGGACCCGTTGGAATTTTAACTGAGTAAAAAGTACAAAAAAATGAGTTTTTGCAATATAATCGTGTTGAAATGCTCGAAATCAATTATGTGGACTCTTAAAAATTGATTAAAACATGTTTTGTGGTTCGTTTGTAATAAGTTTCGGACGAGCGGGTCTAAATAGACCTTACAGTGGACCCGTTGGAATTTTAACTGAGTAAAAAGTACAGAAATTGAGTTTTGGCAATATAATCGTGTTGAAATGCTCATAATGAAGTATATGAACTCCTAAAATTGGATTAAAACTTGTTTCGCAGTCTGTTTGTTATAGGTTTCGGACGAGCGGGTCTAAATAGACCTTACAATGGACCCGTTGGAATTTTAACTGAGTAAAAAGTACAGAAAAAGAGTTTTTGCAATATAATCGTGTTTAAATGCTGGTAATGAAGTATATGAACTCCTATAATTTGATTAAAACTTGTTTCGTGGTCCGTTTTGTAGAGGTTTCGGAAGAGCGGGTCTAAATAGGCCTCACAATAGACTCGTTGCAATTTTGACTGAGTAAAAAGTACAGAAATTGAGTTTTCGCAATATAATCAGGTTAAATGCTCGTAATCAAGAATATGAAGTCCTAAAATTTGATTAAGACTTGTTTTGCGGTCCGTTTGTTATAGGTTTCGGACGAGCGGGTCTAAATAGACCTTACAATGGTCCCGTGGGAATTTTAACAGAGTAAAAAGTACAAAAATTGTGTTTTTGCAATATAATCGTGTTGAAATGCTCGAAATCAAGTATATGGACTCTTAAAAATTTATTAAAACATGTTTTGTGGTTCGTTTGTACTAGGTTTCGGACGAGTAGGTCTAAATATGCCTTACAATGGACCCGTTGAAATTTTAACTTAGTAAAAAGTGCAGAAATTGAATTTTGGCAATATAATCGTGTTGAAATGCTCGTAATCAATTATATGAACTCCTAAAATTTGATTAAAACTTGTTTCGTGGTCCGTTTTGTAGAGGTTTCGGACGAGCGGGTCTAAATAGACCTTACAATGGACCCGTTGGAATTTTAACTGAGTAAAAAGTACAGAAATTGAGTTTTGGCAATATAATTGCGTTGAAATTCTTGTATTGATGTGTATAAACTCCTAAAATTTGATTAAAACATGTTTCGCGGTCCGTTTTGTAGAGGTTTCGGACGATCGGGTCTAAATAGGCTTTACAATGTACCCGTTGTAATTAAGCTTTTGCAATATAATCGTGTTGAAATGCTCGTAATCAAGTATATGTACTCCTAAAATTTGATTAAAACTTGTTTCGCGGCCCGTTTTGTAGAGGTTTAGGACGAGCGGGTCTAAATAGACCTTACAATTGACCTGTTGGAATTTTAACTGAGTAAAAAGTATAGAAATTGAGTTTTTGCAATATAATCGTGTTGAAATGCTCGTAATCAAGTATATGAACTCCTAAAATTTGATTAAAACTTGTTTCACGGTCCGTTTGTTATAAGTTTTGGACGAGCGGGTCTAAATAGACCTTACAATGGACCCGTTGGAATTTTAACTTAGGAAAAAGTACAAAAATTTAGTTCTTGAAATATAATCGTGTTGAAATGCTCATAATCAAGTATATGAACTTCTTAAGTTTGATTAAAACTTGTTTTGCTGTCCGTTTTGTAATAGGTTTCGGACGAGCGGGTCTAAATAGACCCTACAATGGACCCGTTGGAATTTTAACTGAGTAAAAAGTACAGAATTTGAGTTCTTGCAATATAATTGCGTTGATATTCTTGTAATGAAGTTTATAAACTCCGAAAATTTGATTAAAATTTGTTTCGCGGTCCGTTTTGTAGAGGTTTCAGACGAGCGGGTCTAAATAGGCCTTACAATGGACCCGTTGGAATTTTAACTGAGTAAAAAGTATAGAAATTAAGTTTTTGCAATATAATCGTGTTGAAATGCTCGTAATCAAGTATGTGAACCCCTAAAATTTGATTAAAACTTGTTTCGATATCCGTTTTGTAGAGGTTTCGGAAGAGCGGGTCTAAATAGGCCTTACAATGGACCCGTTGCAATTTTAACTAAATAAAAAGTACAAAAATTGAGTTTTTGAAATATAATCAGGTTAAATGTTCGTAATTAAGAATATGAACTCCTAAATTTTGATTAAAACTTGTTTTACGGTCCGTTTGTTAGAGGTTTCGGACGAGATGGTTCAAATAGGCATTACAATAGACCCGTTGGAATTTTAACTTAGTAAAAGTACATAAATTGAGTTCTTGCAATATTATCGTGTTGAAATGCTCGTAATCAAGTATATGAACTCCTAGAATTTGATTAAAACTTGTTTTGCGGTCCATTTGTTATAGATTTCGGACGAGCGGGTGTAAATAGACCTTACAATTGACCCGTTGGAATTTTAACTGAGTAAAAAGTAGAGAAATTGAGTTTTGGCAATAAAATCGTGTTGAAATGCTCGTAATGAAGTATATGAACTCCTAAAATTTGATTAAAACATGTTTCGCGGTCCGTTTGTCATAGGTTTCGGACGAACGGGTCTAAATAGACCTTACAATGGACCCGTTGGAGTTTTAACAGAGTAAAAAGTACATAAATTGAGTTTTTGCAATATAATCAAGTTAAATCCTCGTAATCAAGAATATGAACTCCTAAATTTTGATTAAAACTTATTTTACGGTCCGTTTTGTAGAGGTTTCGGACGAGATGGTCCAAATAGGCATTACAATGGACCAGTTGGAATTTTAACTGAGTAAAAAGTACAAAAATTGAGTTTTTGCAATATTATCGTGTTGAAGTGCTCGAAATCAAGAATATGAACTCCTAAATTTGATCAAAACTTGTTTTGCGGTCCGTTTTGTAGAGGTTTTGGACGAGACGGTCTAAATAGGCATTACAATGGACCCGTTGGAATTTTAACTGAGTAAAAAGTATAGAAATTGAGTTTTTGCAATATAATCGTGTTAAAATGCTCGTAATCAAGTATATGAACTCCTGAAATTTGATTAAAACTTGTTTTGCGGTCCGTTTGTTATAGGTTTCGGACGAACGGGTCTAAATAGACCTTACAATGGACACGTGGGAATTTTAACAGAGTAAAAAGTACAAAAATTGAGTTTTTGCAATATAATCGTGTTGAAATGCTCGAAATCAAGTATATGGACTCTTAAAATTGATTAAAACATGTTTTGTGGTTCGTTTGTAATAGGTTTCGGACGAACGGGTCTAAATAGGCCTTACAATGGACCCGTTGAAATTTTAACTTAGTAGAAAGTGTAGAAGTTGAATTTTGGCAATATAATCGTGTTGAAATGCTCGTAATCAAGTATATGAACTCCTAGAATTTGATTAAAACTTGTTTTGCGGTCCATTTGTTATAGATTTCGGACGAGCGGGTGTAAATAGACCTTACAATTGACCCGTTGGAATTTTAACTGAGTAAAAAGTAGAGAAATTGAGTTTTGGCAATAAAATTGTGTTGAAATGCTCGTAATGAAGTATATGAACTCCTAAAATTTGATTAAAACATGTTTCGCGGTCTGTTTGTCATAGGTTTCGGACGAACGGGTCTAAATAGACCTTACAATGGACCCGTTGGAGTTTTAACAGAGTAAAAAGTACATAAATTGAGTTTTTGCAATATAATCAAGTTAAATCCTCGTAATCAAGAATATGAACTCCTAAATTTTGATTAAAACTTATTTTACGGTCCGTTTTGTAGAGGTTTCGGACGAGATGGTCCAAATAGGCATTACAATGGACCAGTTGGAATTTTAACTGAGTAAAAAGTACAAAAATTGAGTTTTTGCAATATTATCGTGTTGAAGTGCTCGAAATCAAGAATATGAACTCCTAAATTTGATCAAAACTTGTTTTGCGGTCCGTTTTGTAGAGGTTTTGGACGAGACGGTCTAAATAGGCATTACAATGGACCCGTTGGAATTTTAACTGAGTAAAAAGTATAGAAATTGAGTTTTTGCAATATAATCGTGTTAAAATGCTCGTAATCAAGTATATGAACTCCTGAAATTTGATTAAAACTTGTTTTGCGGTCCGTTTGTTATAGGTTTCGGACGAACGGGTCTAAATAGACCTTACAATGGACACGTGGGAATTTTAACAGAGTAAAAAGTACAAAAATTGAGTTTTTGCAATATAATCGTGTTGAAATGCTCGAAATCAAGTATATGGACTCTTAAAATTGATTAAAACATGTTTTGTGGTTCGTTTGTAATAGGTTTCGGACGAACGGGTCTAAATAGGCCTTACAATGGACCCGTTGAAATTTTAACTTAGTAAAAAGTGTAGAAGTTGAATTTTGGCAATATTATCGTGTTGAAATGCTCGTAATCAAGTATATGAACTCTTAAACTTTGATTAAAACTTGTTTCGTGGTCCGTTTTGTAGAGGTTTCGGACGAGCGGGTCTAAATAGGCCTTACAATGGACCCGTTGGAATTTTAACTAAGTAAAAAGTACAAAAATAGAGTTTTTGCAATATTATCGTGGTTAAATGCTCGTAATCAAGTATATGAACTCCTAAATTCGATTAAAACTTGTTTTGCGGTCCGATTTGTAGAGGTTTTGGACGAGAGGGTCTAAATAGGCATTACAATGGACCCGTTGGAATTTTAACTAAGTAAAAAGTACAGAAATTGAGTTTTTGCAATACAATCGTGTAGAAATGCTCGTAATCAAGTATATGAACTCCTAAAATTTGATTAAAACTTGTTTTGCGGTCCGTTTGTTTAAGGTTTCGGACGAGCGGGTCTAAATAGACCTTACAATGGACCCGTTGGAATTTTAACTGAGTAAAAAGTACCAAAATTGAGTTTTGGCAATATAATTGCGTTGAAATTCTTGTAATGAAGTGTATAAACTCTTAAAATTTGATTAATACTTGTTTCGCGGTCCGTTTTGTAGAGGTTTCGGACGAGCGGGTATAAATGGGCCTTACAATGGACCCGTTGGGATTTTAACTGAGTAAAAAGTATAGAAATTAAGTTGTTGCAATATAATCGTGTTGAAATGCTCGTAATCAAGTATATGAACTCCTAAAATTTGATTAAAACTTGTTTCGCTGTCCGTTTTGTAGAGGTTTCGTAAGAGCGGGTCTAAATAGGCCTTACAATGGACCCATTGCAATTTTTTTTTGAAAAGAAAAGGCCTCGTTAAAAACCCCTACTAACGTCCTCCGATATGGAATCAGAGGAACCCTAAAAAGGGGAAAAGAGTACCTTATGATTTATTATTAAGATTTAGAGGAGTCATACAAGATGTCTGATACAGAAAGGGATATCAGTACCAAAAGACATGGAAGTCATGGTACTGAGAGCATGCGTGGCTAAAGAATGTGCCACAGTATTTGCCTCACGGCTTACAAAAGAAACATTAGCAAAAGAAAAAGACAACAAAGTATCTCGAAGCTGAAGCAGCAACGACCCCAAGGTGGATAATTCCGGACATGGGTTGCCAACTCTGTTAGCTAAAGAAGCGCAATTCGTTTAAAAAAGCACCCGATCCCAGCCTTGACTCTGTGCGAAGATAAACCCAGCCTGAAGACCCAGCCCTTCAGAAGTAGCAGCGTCCAAGCAGCTGCCCAAGGGGTAAGCAAGGCCCCCGATAACTGAACCCATAACGTCTCACGCCACCACTCCAACAGCCGCCGCGCGAGTGATTGGATTAAAGGCCCCATCTACATTGATCTTGATGTGATCACGTGGAGGTGGCCGCCAGCAAAGGGGAGAAAGAATAGGAGTAGGAGATTGAGATACGTTTGAAGATATTGTAGTGCAATAATCTTTATGTAGACTAATTGATTTAATTGAAGTAAGCCATGGTGGTTGCAGGTGGTGGTTGTGAATCCAATCATTACGTTGATTCCAAATGTTCCATATGGTAGTGAGGAAAAGACCAAAATGGTCTTCAGATAATAAGGTAGCAGCCTCCTCTAGCCATTGAATAGTGGAAGCATCTGCACTCTTATAAAGGATAGAAGGCACTCCGGAGAGTTGTAGTGCTTCTGATGCACCAGGACAGTCACGAAAAGCATGGAGAGTGGATTCAGAAGAAAATCCACAAAGAGGGCAGGGTTCGGAAGTAGGAGAGAATTCTCGTAAACGTTGTCTCACCGGCAAAGCTTCAGATGCCATACGCCATCCGAAGGTTTTGACTTTTGGAAGTGCTTTGACTTTCGTAAGAACTTTCCAAATTCGCGCTGAAGGCCTACGAGGTTCCGGAGGCCGTTGAATGAAAAGATATCCAGAACGGACTGAGTAAAGACTAGAATCATTAGGCGACCATAGTATAGAGTCGCGATTGTCGTTAAGGATAGGGATGTGAAGAATGGTATCCGCATCCCTGGAATTAAAATAGCTACGGACCTTAGATTGGTCCCAAGCAGTTTGGTCTCAAATAATAAAATCTCAACATCGAATATATACTTTATCTGAAATCTCATAGTCCCCAGTTAGTTGTATAGGGGAGGAACCACCCCAACTGTCTTTATGGACACGAATATTGCTATTACGTCCTGGCCGGTAAAGAAAACCATTAAAGAGACGTTGTAAAGCAGAGTGGATGCCTTGCCAAGCGAAGGAACATCTAGAAGGCCGAGTTGCATCGAGGATATTTCCGGAAGGAAAGTATTTGTAACGGTAGATTTGGCCCAAAAGGGAGTCAGGTTCACAAATAAGTTTCCAAATTTGTTTTCCAAGTAGGGCAATGTTGAAATCATTTAAATCTTTAAAACCCATGCCTCCTGCTGCTTTAGGGAGACATACACGGTTCCAAGGTAGCATATGCCACCCTTTTTTATTTGATTTACCAGACCACCAATATTGACATATCGCTGTAGTCATATCATCAATGATATTTTGCGGGAGGAGATAGCAGGACATGACATATTGAGGTAAAGATTGAAGAACAGCTTTAATAAAAATTTCTCGTCCACTGAATGAGAGGAGTTGCTTGTCCCAAGTAGATAAGCGGTCATGAACTTTTTCACGAACAAAGCCCAGAGCTTCAGTCCGATTTTTCCCAATAAGAAAGGGAACTCCAAGATAAACACCAGGGTTATTGACCTCACGTACTTGTAAGGAATTGTTTATCTCTTCCCGAGTTGAGCGAGGAATACGTGGGTTGTAAAAAATAGTCGATTTTTCAAAATTTACTGCATGCCCAGAGGCAGATGCATATACTTGAAGGGTTTTCTTCAATTCAGAAGCTTCTACGGATGTAGCGTTAATGAATACCATACAGTCATCAGCAAAGATGAGATGATTAACTTTCGGACCAAGGCGGCCTGCGCCTAGACCTGGTAAGGCGTTTGTCTGTTGGGTATTCGATAAGTAAGCGGAGAGGCCTTGTGTACAAAAAAGGAATAGGAAAGGCGAAAGGGGATCTCCTTGTCGAAGACCACGTTGAGGTTGAAAGAAAGGAGACAGTGAGTTATTAATTCGAACAGTGAAAGAAACTGTGGAGACACAACACATAATGAGGGAAACCCATGAAGGAGCAAAGCCCATTCGAATCATTACATTTTCCAGAAAGGACCATTCTACTCTGTCAAAAGCTTTTTCCATATCCAATTTTAGTGCAGCACCTAGCGCTGACTTTGACGTACCAGTATTAATATTGTGTATTATCTCATGGGCAATTAGGATATTATCCAAAATATTACGGCCTTGTACAAAAGCAGCTTGATTGGAACTAATGCAGTAAGGAATGGTATGCTTCATTCTGTTTACGAGTACTTTTGCAACAATTTTATAAATAACAGTGCATAGGCTGATTGGACGAAGATGTCTCATAGTGGTTGGATCTTTAATTTTAGGGATAAGCACAAGTATTGTTTTATTAACCGAAGCCATATCGGTAGTGTCGTTAAGAAGGCTGAGGCAGAGATTTATTACATCATCACCCACAGTGTCCCAATGTTGTCTAAAAAACCACTAGGCAAACCATCAATACCCGGTGCTTTCCTTGGATCTATGTCACGGAAGGCTTGTGTTATTTCCTCTTTAGAGAAAGCTATAGATAGAGAGTTGTTCATTGAGGGAGTAATTGTGGTGGGAATTTTTGATAATATTTGTTCCGAGAATTGTGGATTTGAGGACGTGAAAAGGTTTTGAAAATAGTTTGAAGCAATGTTCATAATATCAGTTTCGGCCGAGCACCAATTGGAATTGGAGTCAAAGAGGCCAGCAATTGTATTTTTTTCCTTCTATTACACGCCCGGGCATGGAAAAATCTAGTATTTTTATCTCCTTGAGAAAGCCATAAGTTGCGTGATCGCTGTGCCCAGTACGTTTCTTGTTCGAGGAGAAGTTGATTAAGTTCGGTGCGGCATTTCAGGTAGGATATTTCTTTAGAAGGTGTTAAGGGTCGATGTAGAAATTTATTAATTTTTTTGGTTAAGAAGGCAATTCGACCTGAGGTTTTGGATTTTTGTTGAGCTTGCCAATTATCAAGGCAAGAGCCAATTGCATGAATTTTATCAAGGGATGTTCCTTCGGTATTGGTCCATGTGTTTTGTGCCAAAGTGATGTTATCATTACGGCCCGCCCAACAATTTTCAAAGCGAAAGGTGTGTGAAGGTTGTGGGAGTGGTGTACCCGCAATTGGAGAACTATCGAGGAGTAAAAAACAGTGGTCAGATTTTGCTACAAAATCTGATGTGATATGAAAGGATGGAAATAAGGATTTCCAGGCTTGGTTACCGATAAAACGATCAATACGTTCGTGGATGGTAGGTGT
This sequence comes from Hibiscus trionum, assembly GCA_030270665.1. Lineage (NCBI taxonomy): Eukaryota > Viridiplantae > Streptophyta > Magnoliopsida > Malvales > Malvaceae > Hibiscus > Hibiscus trionum. Next base: position 34,483,112 of record BSYR01000013.1, read on the forward strand.
TAAGGGTCCTATTTTCGTCCAAGTGAACCAACCAGAGGTAGGTCTGCAATCATACAAATTATTCCGTGATAAACAGTCGCGAAAGTTATTTATTTGTGAGCGAGCACGTCGAGATCCTCCTTGTTTTTCACAATCAGCGAGAATCTCATTAAAATCCCCACCAAGTAACCATGGTGTATTGTCATCATTGTTTAACGAATCAATTAGTTCCCAGGTTTTATATTTTTGGCAAGTTTCCGAAAAACCGTGCATACCAGTGAATTTAATAGAAGCCGAATTTAACTGAATTTTGCAATGTATGAAACGACTCGAGTACAAAAGCAAATCAACATTAATATTAAATGATTTAAAAAGTGCCAAACCAGAGCAATTGTTATCAGGAGGAATGGAAATAACTTCTAGCATATTAAGGGAAAGACAAAGGCGACTACATGCTGCATTACTAAGCTTAGTTTCACAAAGGAAAACTATATCTGGAGAAGCTTGCTGGACATACTGTTGTAGATGTTAAACGGCCTGGACTTGTCCCAAACCCTGGCAGTTCCAGCAAAGGATTTTCATTTTGCTCGGCGGGGCTGAGAGTCTGCCGCCGCCGAAGAGTTTTTTGAGCTGCTCATCCCAGCCTTAGGAGTAAAAATTACAAAAATTGAGTTTTTGAAATATAATCAGGTTAAATGCTCGTAATCAAGAATATGAACTCCTAAATTTTGATTAAAACTTGTTTTACGGTCCGTTTGGTAGAGGTTTCGGACGAGATGGTCCAAATAGGCAATACAATGGACCCGTTGGAATTTTAACTTAGTAAAAAGTACAGAAATTGAGTTTTTGCAATATTATCGTGTTGAAATGCTCGAAATCAAGAATATGAACTCCTAAATTTGATTAAAACTTGTTTTGCGGTCCGTTTAGTAGAGGTTTTGGACGAGAGGGTCTAAATAGGCATTACAACGGTCCCGTTGGAATTTTAACTGAGTAAAAAGTACATAAATTGAGTTTTTGCAATATAATCGTGTTGAAATGCTCGTAATCAAGTATATGAACTCCTAAAATTTGATTAAAACTTGTTTTGCAGTCCATTTGTTATAGATTTCGGACGAGCGAGTGTAAATAGACCTTACAATTGTCCCGTTGGAATTTTAACTGAGTAAAAAGTTTAGAAATTGAGTTTTGGCAATATAATCATGTTGAAATGTTCGTAATGAAGTATATGAACTCCTAAAATTTGATTAAAACTTGTTTCGCTATCCGTTTGTTATAGGTTTCGGATGAGCGGGTCTAAATAGACCTTACAATGGACCCATGAGAATTTTAACATAAATTGAGTTTTTGCAATATAATCATTTTGAAATGCTCGTAATCAAGTATATGAACTTCTAAAATTTGATTAAAACTCGTTTCGTGGTCCGTTTGTTATAGGTTTCGGACGAGCGGGTCTAAATAGACCTTACAATGGACCCGTTGGAATTTTAACAGAGTAAAAAGTACAGAAATTGAGTTTTTGCAATATAATCATGTTGAAATGCTCGTAACCAAGAATATGAACTCCTAAGATTTGATTAAAACTTTTTTGTGGTCAGTTTCGTAGAGGTTTTGGACGAGAAGGTCTAAATATGCATTACAATGGACCCGTTGGAATTTTAACTGAGTAAAAAGTACAGAAATTAAGTTTTTGCAATGTAATCAGGTTAAATTCTCGTAATAAAGAATATGAACTCCTAAATTTTGATTAAAACTTGTTTTACGGTCCGTTTTGTAGAGGTTTCGGACGAGATGGTCCAAATAGGCATTACAATGGACCAGTTGGAATTTTAACTGAGTAAAAAGTATAAAAATTTAGTTTTTGCAATATTATCGTGTTGAAGTGTTCGAAATCAAGAATATGAACTCCTAAATTTGATTAAAACTTGTTTTACGGTCCGTTTTGTAGAGGGTTTGGACGAGAGGGTCTAAATAGGCATTACAATGGACCCGTTGGAATTTTAACTGAGTAAAAAGTACAAAAATTGAGTTTTTGCAATATAATCGTGTTGAAATACTCGTAATGAAGAATATGAACTCCTAAAATTTTATTAAGACTTGTTTTGTGGTCCGTTTTATAGAGGTTTCGGACGAGCGGGTCTAAATAGGCCTTACAATGGACCCGTTGGAATTTTAACTGAGTAAAAAGTACAAAAAATGAGTTTTTGCAATATAATCGTGTTGAAATGCTTGAAATCAAGTATATGGACTCTTAAAATTGATTAAAACATGTTTTGTGGTTCGTTTGTAATAGGTTTCGGACGAGCGGGTCTAAATAGGCCTTACAATGGACCCGTTGAAATTCTAACTTAGTAAAAAGTGCAGAAATTGAATTTTGGCAATATAATCGTGTTGAAATACTCGTAATCAAGTATATGAACTCCTACAGTTTGATTAAAACTTGTTTCGTGGTCCCTTTTGTAGAGGTTTCGGACGAGCGGGTCTAAATAGGCCTTACAATGGACCCGTTGGAATTTTAACTAAGTAAAAAGTACAAAAATTGAGTTTTTGCAATATTATCGTGGTTAAATGCTCGTAATCAAGCATATGAACTCCTAAATTTGATTAAAACTTGTTTCATCGTCCAATTTGTAGAGGTTTTGGACGAGAGGGTCTAAATAGGCATTACAATGGACCCGTTGGAATTTTAACTAAGTAAAAAGTACAGAAATTGAATTTTGCAATACAATCGTGTAGAAATGCTCGTAATCAAGTATATGAACTCCTAAAATTTGATTAAAACTTGTTTTGCGGTCCGTTTGTTTAAGGTTTCGGACGAGCGGGTCTAAATAGACCTTACAATGGACCCGTTGGAATTTTAACTTAATAAAAAGTACAGAAATTGAGTTTTTGCAATATAATCGTGTTGAAATGCTCATAATCAAGTATATGAACTCCTAAAGTTTGATTAAAACTTGTTTTGCGGTCCATTTGTTATAGATTTCGGACGAGCGGGTGTAAATAGACCTTACAATTGACCCGTTGGAATTTTAACTGAGTAAAAAGTAAAAAATTTGAGTTTTGGCAATATAATCGCGTTTAAATGCTCGTAATGAAGTATATTAACTCCTAAAATTTGATTAAAACTTGTTTCGTGGTCGTTTGTTATAGGTTTCGGACGAGCGGGTCTAAATAGACCTTACAATGGACCCGTTGGAATTTTAACTATGTAAAAAGTATAGAAATTGAGTTTTTGCAATATAATCGTGTTGAAAAGCTCGTAATCAAGTATATGAACTCCTAAAATTTGATTAAAACTTGTTTCACGGTCTGTTTGTTATAGGTTTCGGACGAGAGGGTCTAAATAGGCAGTACAATGGACCTGTTGGAATTTTAACTGAGTAAAAAGTACAGAAATTGAGTTTTTGCAATATAATCATGTTGAAATGCTCGTAACCAAGAATATGAACTCCTAAGATTTGATTAAATCTTTTTTTTGCGGTCTGTTTCGTAGAGGTTTTGGACGAGAGGGTCTAAATATGCATTACAATGGACCCGTTGGAATTTTAACTATGTAAAAAGTATAGAAATTTAGTTTTTGCAATATGATCATGTTGAAAAGCTCGTAATCAAGTATATGAACTCCTAAAATTTGATTAAAACTTATTTCGCGGTCTGTTTGTTATAGGTTTCGGACGAGAGGGTCTAAATAGACCTTACACTGGACCCGTTGGAATTTTAACTTAATAAAAATTACAGAAATTGAGTTTTTGCAATATAATCGTGTTGAAATGCTCATAATCAAGTATATGAACTCCTAAAGTTTGATTAAAACTTGTTTTGCGGTCCGTTTTGTAATAGGTTTCGGACGAGCGGGTCTAAATAGACCCTACAATGGACCCGTTGGAATTTTAACTGAGTAAAAAGTACTGAAATTGAGTTTTTGCAATATAATCAAGTTAAATGCTCGTAATCAAGAATATGAACTCCTAAATTTTGATTAAAACTTATTTTACGGTTCGTTTTGTAGAGGTTTCGGACGAGCTGGTCCAAATAGGCATTACAATGGACCAGTTGGAATTTTAACTGAGTAAAAAGTACAAAAATTGAGTTTTTGCAATATTATCATGTTGAAATGCTCGAAATCAAGAATATGAACTCCTAAATTTGATTAAAACTTGTTTTGCAGTTCGTTTTGTAAAGGGTTTGGACGAGAGGGTCTAAATTGGCCTTACAATGGACCCGTTCGAATTTTAACTGAGTAAAAAGTACAAAAATTGAGTTTTTGCAATATAATCGTGTTGAATTGCTAGTAATCAAGTATATGAACTTCTAAAATTTGATTAAAACTTGTTTTGCGGTGCATTTGTTATAGATTTCGGACGAGCGGGTGTAAATAGACCTTACAATTGACCCGTTGGAATTTTAACTGAGTAAAAAGTACAGATATTGAATTTTGGCAATATAATCATGTTGAAATGCTCGTAATGAAGTATATGAACTCTAAAATTTGATTAAAAATTGTTTCGCGGTCCGTTTGTTATATGTTTCGGGCGAGCAAGTCTAAATAGAACTTACAATGGACCCGTGGGAATTTTAACAGAGTAAAAAGTACAGAAATTGAGTTTTTGCAATATAATCATGTTGAAATGCTCGTAATCAAGTATATGAACTCCTAAAATTTGATTAAAACTTGTTTCGCGGTCCGTTTGTTTAAAGTTTCGGACGAGCGGGTTTAAATAGACCTTACAATGGACCCGTTGGAATTTTAACTTAATAAAAAGTACAGAAATTGTGTTTTTTCAATATAATCGTGTTGAAATGCTCGTAATCAAGTATATGAACTCCTAAAATTTGATTAAAACTTGTTTTGTGGTCCGTTTGTTATAGGTTTCAGACGAGCGGGTCTAAATAGATCTTACAATGGACCCGTTGGAATTTTAACTGAGTAAAAAGTACAGAAATTGAGTTTTGGCAATATAATCGTGTTGAAATGCTCGTAATGAAGTATATGAACTCCTAAAATTTGATTAAAACATGTTTCGCGGTCCGTTTGTTATAGGTTTCGGACGAGCGGGTTTAAATAGACCTTAAAATGGACCCGTTGGAATTTTAACTGAGTAAAAAGTATAGAAATTGAGTTTTTACAATATAATCGTGTTGAAATGCTCGTAATCAAGTATATGAACTCCTAAAGTTTGATTAAAACTTTTTTCGCGGTCCGTTTTGTAGAGGTTTCGGAAGAGGGGGTCTAAATAGGCTTTACAATGGACCCGTTGCAATTTTAACCGAGTAAAAAGTACAAAAGTTGAGTTTTTGCAATATATTCAGGTTAAATGCTCGTAATCAAGAGTATGAACTCCTAAAATTTGATTAAGACTTGTTTTGCGGTCCGTTTTGTAGAGTTTTCGGACGAGCGGGAATAAATAGGCCTTACAATGGACCCGTTGGAATTTTAACTGAGTAAAAAGTACAAAAAATGAGTTTTTGCAATATAATCGTGTGGAAATGCTCGAAATCAAGTATATGGATTCTTAAAAATTGATTAAAACATGTTTTGTGGTTCGTTTGTAATAGAAATTGAGTTTTGGCAATATAATCGTGTTGAAATGCTCGTAATGAAGTATATGAAATCCTAAAATTTGATTAAAACTTGTTTCGCGGTCCGTTTGTTATAGGTTTCGGACGAGCGGGTCTAAATAGACCTTACAATGGACCCGTTGGAATTTTAACTGAGTAAAAAGTACAGAAATTGAGTTTTGGCAATATAATCGTGTTGAAATGCTCTTAATGAAGTATATAAACTCCTAAAATTGGATTAAAACTTGTTTCGCGGTCCGTTTGTTGTAGGTTTTGGACGAGCGGGTCTAAATAGACCTTACAATTGACCCGTTGGAATTTTAACTGAGTAAAAAGTACATAATTCATTTTTTGCAATATAATCATGTTGAAATGCTCGTAGCCAAGAATATGAACTCCTAAAATTTGATTAAAACCTTTTTTGCGGACAGTTTCGTAGAGGTTTTGGACGAGAGGATCTAAATATGCATTACAATGGACCCGTTGGAATTTTAACTGTGTAAAAAGTATAGAAATTGAATTTTTGCAATATAATCGTGTTGAAATGCTCGTAATCAAGTATATGAACTCCTAAAATTTGATTAAAACTTGTTTTGCGGTCCGTTTGTTTAAGGTTTCGGACGAGCGGGTCTAAATAGACCTTACAATGGACCCGTTGGAATTTTAACTTAATAAAAAGTACAGAAATTGAGTTTTTGCAATATAATCGTGTTGAAATGCTCATAATCAAGTATATGAACTCCTAAAGTTTGATTAAAACTTGTTTTGCGGTCCATTTGTTATAGATTTCGGACGAGCGGGTGTAAGTAGACATTACAATTGACCCGTTGGAATTTTAACTGAGTAAAAAGTACAAAAATTGAGTTTTGGCAATATAATCGCGTTTAAATGCTCGTAATGAAGTATATGAACTCCTAAAATTTGATTAAAACTTGTTTCGTGGTCGTTTGTTATAGGTTTCGGACGAGCGGGTCTAAATAGACCTTACAATGGACCCGTTGGAATTTTAACAGAGTAAAAAGTACAGAAATTGAGTTTTTGCAATATAATCATGTTGAAATGCTCGTAACCAAGAATATGAACTACTACAATTTGACTAAAACTTTTTTGCGGTCCGTTTCATAGAGGTTTTTGACGAGAGGGTCTGAATATGCATTACAATGGACCCGTTGGCATTATAACTATGTAAAAAGTATAAAAATTGAGTTTTTGCAATATAATCGTGTTGAAAATCTCGTAATCAAGTATATGAACTCTTAAAATTTGATTAAAACTTGTTTCGCGGTCTGTTTGTTATAGGTTTCGGACGAGCTGGTCTAACTAGACCTTACAATGGACCCGTTGGAATTTTAACATAGTAAAAAGTATAGAAATTGAGTTTTTGCAATGTAATCATGTTGAAATGCTCGTAGCCAAGAATATGAACTCCTAAAATTTGATTAATACTTTTTTTTGCGGTCCGTGTCGTAGAGGTTTTGGACGAGAGGGTCTAAATATGCATTACAATGGACCCGTTGGAATTTTAACTGTGTAAAAAGTATAGAAATTGAGTTTTTTGCAATATAATCTTGTTGAAGTGCTCGTAATCAAGTATATGAACTCCTTAAATTTGATTAAAACTTGTTTGACAGTCCGTTTGTTATAGGTTTCGGACCAGTGGGTCTAAATAGACCTTACAATGGACCCGTTGGAATTTTAACTTAGTAAAAAGTATAGAAATTGAGTTTTTGAAATATAATCGTGTTGAAATGTTCATAATCAAGTATATGAACTCCTAAAATTTGATTAAAACTTGTTTTGCGGTCCGTTTTGTAATAGGTTTCGGACGAGCGGGTCTAAATAGACCCTACAATGGACCCGTTGGAATTTTAACTGAGTAAAAAGTACAAAAATTGAGTTTTTGCAATATAATTGTGTTGAATTGCTCGTAATCAAGTATATGAACTCCTAAAATTTGATTAAAACTTGTTTCGCGGTCCGTTTTGTAGAGGTTTCGGAAGAGCGGGTCTAAATAGGCCTTACAATGGACCCGTTGCAATTTTAACTGAGTAAAAAGTACAAAAGTTGAGTTTTTGCAATATATTCAGGTTAAATGCTCGTAATCAAGAGTATGAACTCCTAAAATTTGATTAAGACTTGTTTTGCGGTCCGTTTTGTAGAGGTTTCGGACGAGCGGGAATAAATAGACCTTACAATGGGCCCGTTGGAATTTTAACTGAGTAAAAAGTACAAAAAATGAGTTTTTGCAATATAATGGTGTGGAAATGCTCGAAATCAAGTATATGGACTCTTAAAAATTGATTAAAACATGTTTTGTGGTTCGTTTGTAATAGATTTCGAACGAGCGGGTCTAAATAGACCTTACAATGGACCCGTTGGAATTTTAACTAAGTAAAAAGTATAGAAATTGAGTTTTGGCAATATAATCGTGTTGAAATGCTCGTAATGAAGTATATGAACTCCTAAAATTGGATTAAAACTTGTTTCGCGGTTCGTTTATTGTAGGTTTCGGACGAGCGGGTCTAAATAGACCTTACAATTGACCCGTTGGAATTTTAACTGAGTAAAAAGTACAGAAATTGATTTTTTGCAATATAATCATGTTGAAATGCTCGTAACCAAGAATATGAACTCCTAAAATTTGATTAAAACTTTTTTTGCGGACAGTTTCGTAGAGGTTTTGGACGAGAGGGTCTAAATATGCATTACAATGGACCCGTTGGAATTTTAACTGTGTAAAAATTATAGAAATTGAGTTTTTGCAATATAATCATGTTGAAATGCTCGTAATCAAGTATATGAACTCCTAAAATTTGATTAAAACTAGTTTTGCGGTCCATTTATTATAGATATCGGACGAGCGGGTGTAAATAGACCTTAGAATTGACACATTGGAATTTTAACTGAGTAAAAAGTACAGAAATTGAGTTTTGGCAATATAATCATGTTGAAATGCTCGTAATGAAGTATATGAACTCCTAAAATTTGATTAAAACTTGTTTCGAGGTCCGTTTCTTATAGGTTTCGGACGAGCTGGTCTAAATAGACCTTACAATGGACCAGTGGGAATTTTAACAGAGTCAAATGTACAAAAATTGAGTTTTTGCAATATAATCAGGTTAAATGCTCGTAACCAAGAATATAAACTGCTAATATTTGATAAAGACTTGTTTTGCGGTCCGTTTTGTAGAGGTTTCAGACGAGCGGGTCTAAATAGGCCTTACAATGGACCCGTTGGAATTTTAACTAAGTAAAAAGTACAAAAAATAAGTTTTTGCAATATAATCATGTTGAAATGCTCGAAATCAAGTATATGGACTCTTAAAAATTGATTAAAACATATTTTTTGGTTCGTCTGTAATAGGTTTTGGACGAGCGGGTCTAAAAAGACCTTACAATGGACCCGTTTGAATTTTAACTGAGTAAAAAGTACAAAAATTGAGTTTTTGCAATATAATCGTGTTGAAATGCTCGTAACCAAGAATATGAAATCCTAAAATTGGATTAAAACTTGTTTCGCGGTCCGTTTGTTATAGGTTTCGGACGAGCGAGTCTAAATATACCTTACAATGGACCCGTTGGAATTTTAACTGAGTAAAAAGTACAGAAATTGAGTTTTTGCAATATAATCATGTTGAAATTCTCGTAACCAAGAATATGAACTCCTAAAATTTGATTAAAACTTGTTTCGCGGTCTGTTTGTTATATGTTTCGGACGAGCGAGTCTAAATAGACCTTACAATGGACCCGTTGGAAATTTAACTTAGTAAAAAGTATAGAAATTGAGTTTTTGCAATATAATGGTGTTGAAATGCTCATAATCAAGTATATGAACTCCTAAAGTTTGATCAAAACTTGATTTGCGGTCCGTTTTGTAATAGGTTTCAGACGAGCGGGTCTAAATAGACCCTACAATGGACATGCTGGAATTTTAAATGAGTAAAAAGTACAGAAATTGAGTTTTTGCAATATAATCAGGTTAAATGCTCGTAATAAAGAATATGAACTCCTAAATTTTGATTAAAACTTGTTTTACGGTTCGTTTTGTAGAGGTTTCGGACGAGATGGTCCAAATAGGCATTACAATGGACCAGTTGGAATTTTAACTGAGTAAAAAGTACAGAAATTGAGTTTTTGCAATATAATCAGGTTAAATGCTCGTAATAAAGAATATGAACTCCTAAATTTTGATTAAAACTTGTTTTACGGTCCGTTTTGTAGAGGTTTCGGACGAGATGGTCCAAATAGGCATTACAATGGACCAGTTGGAATTTTAACTGAGTAAAAAGTACAGAAATTGAGTTTTTTTAATATTATCGTGTTGTAATGCTCGAAATCAAGAATATGAACTCCTAAGTTTGATTAAAACTTGTTTTGCGGTCCGTTTTGTAGAGGTTTTGGACGAGAGGGTCTAAATAGGCAATATAATGGACCCGTTGGAATTTTAACTGAGTAAAAAGTACAGAAATTGAGTTTTTGCAATATAATCGTTTTGAGATGCTCGTAATCAAGTATATGAACTCCAAAAATTTGATTAAAACTTGTTTTTCGGTCCATTTGTTATAGATTTCAGACGAGCGGGTGTAAATATACCTTACAATTGACTAGTTGGAATTTTAACTAGGTAAAAAGTACAGAAATTGAGTTTTGGCAATATAATCATGTTGAAATGCTTGCTATGAAGTATATGAACTCCTAAAATTTGATTAAAACTTGTTTCGTGGTCCGTTTGTTTTAGGTTTCGGACGAGCGGGTCTAAATAGACCTTACAATGGACCCGTGGGAATTTAAACAGAGTAAAAAGTACAGAAATTGAGTTTTTGCAATATAATCGTGTTGAAATGCTCGAAATCAAGTATATGGACTCTTAAAAATTGATTAAAACATGTTTTGTGGTTCCTTTGTAATAGGTTTCGGACGAGCGGGTCTAAATACACCTTACAATGGACCCGTTGGAATTTTAACTGAGTAAAAGGTACATAAATTGAGTTTTGGCAATATAATCGTGTTGAAATGCTCGTAATGAAGTATATGAACTCCTAAAATTGGAATAAATCTTGTTTCGCGGTCCGTTTGTTATAGGTTTCGGACGAGCGGGTCTAAATAGACCTTACAATGGACCCGTTGGAATTTTAACTAAGTAAAAAGTACAGAAAATGAGTTTTTGCAATATAATCGTGTTGAAATGCTCGTAATGAAGTATATGAACTCCTAAAATTTGATTAAAACTTGTTTCACGGTCCGTTTTGTAGAGGTTTCGGAAGAGCGGGTCTAAATTGGCCTTACAATGGACCCGTTACAATTTTAACTGAGTAAAAAGTACAAAAATTGAGTTTTTGCAATATAATCAGGTTAAATGCTCGTAATCAAGAATATGAACTCCTAAAATTTGATTAAGACTTGTTTTGAGGTCCGTTTTATAGAGGTTTCGGACGAGCGGGTCTAAATAGGCCTTACAATTGACCCGTTGAAATTTTAACTGAGTAAAAAGTACAAAAAATGAGTTTTTGCAATATAATCGTGTTGAAATGCTCAAAATCAAGTATATGGACTCTTAAAATTGATTAAAACATGTTTTGCGGTCCGATTTGTAGAGGTTTTGGACGAGAGGGTCTAAATAGGCATTACAATTGACCCGTTGGAATTTTAACTGAGTAAAAAGTACAGAAATTGAGTTTTTGCAATATAATCGTGTTGAAATGCTCGTAGTCAAGTATATGAACTCCTAAAATTTGATTAAAACTTGTTTTACGGTCCGTTTGTTTAAGGTTTCGGACGAGCGGGTCTAAATAGACATTATAATAGACCCGTTGGAATTTTAACTGAGTAAAAAGTACAGAAATTGAGTTTTAGCAATATAATTGCGTTGAAATTCTTGTAATGAAATGTATAAACTCTTAAGATTTGATTAAAACTTGTTTCGCGGTCCGTTTTGTAGAGGTTTTGGACGAGCGGGTCTAAATAGGCCTTACAATGGACCCGTTGGAATTTTAACTGAGTAAAAAGTATAGAAATTAAGTTGTTGCAATATAATTGTGTTGAAATGCTCGTAATCAAGTATATGAACTCCTAAGATTTGATTAAAACTTGTTTTGCTGTCCGTTTTGTAGAGGTTTCGGAAGAGCGGGTCTAAATAGGCCTTACAATGGACCCGTTGCAATTTTAACAGAGTAAAAAGTACAAAAATTGAGTTTTTGAAATATAATCAGGTTAAATGCTCGTAATCAAGAATATGAACTCCTAAATTTTGATTAAAATTTGTTTTATGGTCCGTTTGGTAGAGGTTTCAGACGAGATAGTCCAAATAGGCTTTACAATGGACCCGTTGGAATTTTAACTGTGTAAAAAGTATAGAAATTTAGTTATTGCAATATAATCGTGTTGAAATGCTCGTAATCAAGTATATGAACTCCTAAAATTTTATTTAAACTTGTTTCACGATCCATTTGTTATAGGTTTCGGACGAGCGGGTCTAAATGATCTTACAATGGACCCGTTGGAAATTTAACAGAGTAAAAACTACAGAAATTGAGTTTTTGCAATATAATCATGTTGAAATGCTCGTAACCAAGAATATGAACTCCTAAAATTTGATTAAAACTTTTTTTGCGGTCCCTTTCGTAGAGGTTTTGGACGAGAGGGTCTAAATATGCATTACAATGGACCCGTTGGAATTTTAACGGTGTAAAAAGTATAAAAATTGAGTTTTTGAAATATAATCGTGTTGAAAAGCTCGTAATCAAGTATATGAACTCCTAAAATTTGATTGAAACTTGTTTCGCGGTCTGTTTGTTATAGGTTTCGGACGAGCGGGTCTAAATAGATCTTACAATGGACTCGTTGGAATTTTAACTTAGTAAAAAGTACAGAAATTGAGTTTTTGCAATATAATCGTTTTGAAATGCTCATAATCAAGTATATGAACTCCTAAAGTTTGATTAAAACTTGTTTTGCGGTCCGTTTTGTAATAGGTTTCGGACGAGCGGGTCTAAATAGACCCTACAATGGACCCGTTAGAATTTTAACTAAGTAAAAAGTACAGAAATTGAGTTTTTGCAATATAATCAGGTTAAATGCTCGTAATAAAGAATATGAACTCCTAAATTTTGATTAAAACTTGTTTTACGGTCCGTTTTGTAGAGGTTTCGGACGAGATGGTCCAAATAGGCATTACAATGGACCAGTTGGAATTTTAACTGAGTAAAAAGTACAGAAATTGATGTTTTGCAATATTATCTTGTTGAAATGCTCGAAATCAAGAATATGAACTCCTAAATTTGATTAAAACTTGTTTTGCGGTCCGTTTGTTTAAGGTTTCGGACGAGCGGGTCTAAATAGACCTTATAATGGACCCGTTGGAATTTTAACTGAGTAAAAAGTACAAAAATTGAGTTTTGGCAATATAATTGCGTTGAAATTCTTGTAATGAAGTGTATAAACTCTTAAAATTTGATTAAAACTTGTTTCGCGGTCCGTTTTGTAGAGGTTTCGGACGAGCGGGACTAAATAGGCCTTACAATGGACCCGTTGGAATTTTAACTGAGTAAAAAGTATAGAAATTAAGTTGTTGCAATATAATCGTGTTGAAATTCTCGTAATCAAGTATATGAACTCCTAAATTTTGATTAAAACTTGTTTCACTGTCCGTTCTGTAGAGGTTTCGGAAGAGCGGGTCTAAATAGGCCTTACAATGAACCCGTTGCAATTTTAACTGAGTAAAAAGTACAAAAATTGAGTTTTTGAAATATAATCAGGTTAAATGCTCGTAATCAAGAATATGAACTCCTAAATTTTGATTAAAATTTTTTTTTACGGTCTGTTTGGCAGAGGTTTCGGACGAAATGGTCCAAATAGGCATTACAATGGACTCGTTGGAATTTTAACTGAGTAAAAAGTATAGAAATTGAGTTTTTGCAATATAATCGTGTTGAAATGCTAATAATCTAGTATATAAACTCCTAAAGCTTGATTAAAACTTGTTTTGCGGTCCGTTTTATAATAGGTTTCAGAAGAGCGGGTCTAAATAGACCGTACAATGGACATGTTGGAATTTTAAATGAGTAAAAAGGACAGAAATTGAGTTTTTGCAATATAATCAGGTTAAATGCTCGTAATAAAGAATATGAACTCCTAAATTTTGATTAAAACTTGTTTTACAGTCCGTTTTGCAGAGGTTTCGGACGAGATGGTCCAAATAGGCATTACAATGGACCCGTTGGAATTTTAACTTAGTAAAAGTATAGAAATTGAGTTTTTGCAATATTATCATGTTGGAGGCTCAAAATCAAGAATATGAACTCCTAAATTTGATTAAAACTTGTTTTGCGGTCCGTTTTGTAGAGGTTTTGGACGAGAGGGTCTAAATAGGCATTACAATGGACCCGTTAGAATTTTAACTGAGTAAAAAGTGCAGAAATTGAGTTTTTGCAATATAATCGTGTTGAAATGCTTGTAATCAAATATATGAACTCCTAAAATTTGATTAAAACTTGTTTTGCGGTCCATTTGTTATAGATTTCAGACGAGCGGGTGTAAATAGACCTTACAATTGACCCGTTGGAATATTAACTGAGTAAAAAGTACAGAAATTGAGTTTTGGCAATATAATCATGTTGAAATGCTCGTAATGAAGTATATGAACTCCTAAAATTTGATTAAAACTTGTTTCGCGGTCCGTTTGTTATAGGTTTCGGACGAGCGGGTCTAAATAGACCTTACAATGGACCCGTGGGAATTTAAACAGAGTAAAAAGTACAAAAATTGAGTTTTTGCAATATAATCGTGTTGAAATGCTCCAAATCAAGTATATGGACTCTTAAAAATTGATTAAAACATGTTTTGTTTTTCCTTTGTAATAGGTTTCGGACGAGCGGGTCTAAGTACACCTTACAATGGACCCGTTGGAATTTTAACTAAGTAAAAAGTACAAAAATTGAGTTTTTTTTCAATATTATCATGGTTAAATGCTCGTAATCAAGTATATGAACTCCTAAATTTAATTAAAACTTATTTTGCGGTCTGATTTGGAGAGGTTTTGGACGAGAGGGTCTAAATAGGCATTACAATGGACCCGTTGGAATTTTAACTAAGTAAAAAGTACATAAATTGAGTTTTTGCAATATAATCATGTAGAAATCCTCGTAATCAAGTATATGAACTCCTAAAATTTGATTAAAACTTGTTTTGCGGTCCGTTTGTTTAAGGTTTCGGACGAGCGGGTCTAAATATACCTTATAATGGACCCGTTGGAATTTTAACTGAGTAAAAAGTACAAAAATTGAGTTTTGGCAATATAATTGCGTTGAAATTCTTGTAATGAAGTGTATAAACTCTTAAAATTTGATTAAAACTTGTTTCGCGGTCCGTTTTGTAGAGGTTTCGGACGAGCGGGTCTAAATAGGCCTTACAATGGACCCGTTTGAATTTTAACTGAGTAAAAAGTATAGAAATTAAGTTGTTGCAATATAATCGTGTTGAAATTCTCGTAATCAAGTATATGAACTCCTAAATTTTGATTAAAACTTGCTTCGCTGTCCGTTTTGTAGAGGTTTCGGAAGAGCGGGTCTAAATAGGCCTTACAATGAACCCGTTGCAATTTTAACTGAGTAAAAAGTACAAAAATTGAGTTTTTGAAATATAATCAGGTTAAATGCTCGTAATCAAGATTATGAACTCCTAAATTTTGATTAAAACTTTTTTTACGGTCTGTTTGGCAGAGGTTTCGGACGAGATGGTCCAAATAGCATTACAATGGACCCGTTGGAATTTTAACTGAGTAAAAAGTATAGAAATTGAGTTTTTGCAATATAATCGTGTTGAAATGCTCATAATCTAGTATATGAACTCCTAAATTTTGATTAAAACTTGTTTTACGGTCCGTTTTGTAGAGGTTTCGGACGAGATGGTCCAAATAGGCATTACAATGGACCAGTTGGAATTTTAACTGAGTAAAAAGTACAGAAATTGATGTTTTGCAATATTATCTTGTTGAAATGCTCGAAATCAAGAATATGAACTCCTAAATTTGATTAAAACTTGTTTTGCGGTCCGTTTGTTTAAGGTTTCGGACGAGCGGGTCTAAATAGACCTTATAAAGGACCCGTTGGAATTTTAACTGAGTAAAAAGTACAAAAATTGAGTTTTGGCAATATAATTGCGTTGAAATTCTTGTAATGAAGTGTATAAACTCTTAAAATTTGATTAAAACTTGTTTCGCGGTCCGTTTTTTAGAGGTTTCGGACGAGCGGGTCTAAATAGGCCTTACAATGGACCCGTTGGAATTTTAACTGAGTAAAAAGTATAGAAATTAAGTTGTTGCAATATAATCGTGTTGAAATTCTCGTAATCAAGTATATGAACTCCTAAATTTTGATTAAAACTTGTTTCGCTGTCCGTTTTATAGAGGTTTCGGAAGAGCGGGTCTAAATAGGCCTTACAATGAACTCGTTGCAATTTTAACTGAGTAAAAAGTACAAAAATTGAATTTTTGAAATATAATCAGGTTAAATGCTCGTAATCAAGAATATGAACTCCTAAGTTTTGATTAAAACTTTTTTTACGGTCTGTTTGGCAGAGGCAGAGGTTTCGGACGAGATGGTCCAAATAGGCATTACAATGGACCCGTTGGAATTTTAACTGAGTAAAAAGTATAGAAATTGAGTTTTTGCAATATAATCGTGTTGAAATGCTCATAATCTAGTATATGAACTCCTAAAGTTTAATTAAAACTTGTTTTGCGGTCCGTTTTATAATAGGTTTCAGAAGAGCGGGTCTAAATAGACCCTACAATGGACATGTTGGAATTTTAAATGAGTAAAAAGTACAGAAATTGAGTTTTTGCAATATAATCAGGTTAAATGCTCGTAATAAAGAATATGAACTCCTAAATTTTGATTAAAACCTATTTTACGGTCCGTTTTGTAGAGGTTTCGGACGAGATGGTCCAAATAGGCATTACAATGGACCAGTTGGAATTTTAACTGAGTAAAAAGTATAGAAATTGATTTTTTGCAATATTATCGTGTTGAATGCTCGAAATCAAGAATATGAACTCCTAAATTTTATTAAAACTTGTTTTGCGGTCCGTTTTGTAGAGGTTTTGGACGAGAGGGTCTAAATAGGCATTACAATGGACCCGTTAGAATTTTAACTGAGTAAAAAGTACAGAAATTGAGTTTTTGCAATATAATCGTGTTGAAATGCTCGTAATCAAATATATGAACTCCTAAAATTTGATTAAAACTTGTTTTGTGGTCCATTTGTTATAGATTTCAGACGAGCGGGTGTAAATAGACCTTACAATTGACCCGTTGGAATATAAACTGAGTAAAAAGTACAGAAATTGAGTTTTGGCAATATAATCATGTTGAAATGCTCGTAATGAAGTATATGAACTCCTAAAATTTGATTAAAACTTGTTTCGCGGTCCGTTTGTTATAGGTTTCAGACGAGCGGGTCTAAATAGACCTTACAATGGACCCGTGGGAATTTAAACAGAGTAAAAAGTAAAAAAATTGAGTTTTTGCAATATAATCGTGTTGAAATGCTCGAAATCAAGTATATGGACTCTTAAAAATTGATTAAAACATGTTTTGTTTTTCCTTTGTAATAGGTTTCGGACGAGCGGGTCTAAATACACCTTACAATGGACCCGTTGGAATTTTAACTGAGTAAAAGGTACAGAAATTGAGTTTTGGCAATATAATCGTGTTGAAATGCTCGTAATGAAGAATATGAACTCCTAAAATTTGATTAAGACTTGTTTTGCGGTCGTTTGTTATAGGTTTCGGAGGAGCGGGTCTAAATAGACCTTACAATGGACCCGTTGGAATTTTAACTGAGTAAAAAGTGTTGAAAATGAGTTTTTGCAATATAATCGTGGTGAAATGCTCGTAATGAAGTATATGAACTCCTAAAATTTGATTAAAACTTGTTTCGCGGTCAGTTTTGTAGAGGTTTCGGACGAGCGGGTCTAAATAGGCATTACAATGGACCCGTTGAAATTTTAACTTAGTAAAAAGTGCAGAAATTGAATTTTTGCAATATAATCGTGTTGAAATGCTCATAATCAAGTATATGAACTCCCAAAATTTGATTAAAACTTGTTTCGTGGTCCGTTTTGTAGAGGTTTCAGACGAGCGGGTCTAAATAGGCTTTACAATGGACCCGTTGGAATTTTAACTAAGTAAAAAGTACAAAAATTGAGTTTTTTTTCAATATTATCATGGTTAAATGCTCGTAATCAAGTATATGAACTCCTAAATTTAATTAAAACTTGTTTTGCGGTCTGATTTGTAGAGGTTTTGGACGAGAGGGTCTAAATAGGCATTACAATGGACCCGTTGGAATTTTAACTGAGTAAAAAGTACATAAATTGAGTTTTTGCAATATAATCATGTAGAAATCCTCGTAATCAAGTATATGAACTCCTAAAATTTGAGTAAAACTTGTTTTGCGGTCCGTTTGTTTAAGGTTTCGGACGAGCGGGTCTAAATAGACCTTATAATGGACCCGTTGGAATTTTAACTAAGTAAAAAGTACAAAAATTGAGTTTTTGCAATATAATTGCGTTGAAATTCTTGTAATGAAGTGTATAAACTATTAAATTTTGATTAAAACTTGTTTCGCGGTCCGTTTTGTAGAGGTTTCGGACGAGCGAGTCTAAATAGGCCTTACAATGGACCCGTTGGAATTTTAACTTAGTAAAAAGTATAGAAATTAAGTTGTTGCAATATAATCGTGTTGAAATTCTCGTAATCAAGTATATGAACTCCTAAATTTTGATTAAAACTTGTTTCGCTGTCCGTTTTGTAGAGGTTTCGAAAGAGCGGGTCTAAATAGGCCTTACAATGGACCCGTTGCAATTTTAACTGAGTAAAAAGTACAAAAATTGAGTTTTTGAAATATAATCAGGTTAAATGCTCGTAATCAAGAATATGAACTCCTAAATTTTGATTAAAACTTGTTTTACGGTCTGTTTGGCAGAGGTTTCGGACGAGATGGTCCAAATAGGCATTACAATGGAACCGTTGGAATTTTAACTGAGTAAAAAGTATAGAAATTGAGTTTTTTCAATATAATCGTGTTGAAATGCTCGTAATCAAGAATATGAACTCCTAAAATTTGATTAAAACTTTTTTACGGTCCGTTATGTAGAGGTTTTGGACGAGAGGGTCGAAATAGGCATTACAATGGACCCGTTGGAATTTTAACTGAGTAAAAAGTACAAAAATTGACTTTTTGCAATATAATAATGTTGAAAGGCTCGAAATCAAGTATTAAAACTCCTAAAATTTGATTAAAACTTGTTTTGCGGTCCATTTGTTATAGATTTCGGACGAGCGGGTGTAAATAGACCTTACAATTGACCCGTTGGAATTTTAACTGAGTAAAAAGTACAAAAATTGAGTTTTGGCTATATAATCGTTTTAAAATGCTCTTAATGAAGTATATGAACTCCTAAAATTTGATTAAAACTTGTTTTGCGGTACGTTTGTTATATGTTTCGGACGAGCGGGTCTAAATAGACCTTACAATGGACCCATTGGAATTTTAACAGATTAAAACGTAAAGAAATTGAGTTTTTGCAATATAATCATGTTGAAATGCTCGTAACCAAGAATATGAACTCCTAAAATTTGATTAAAGCTTTTTTGCGGTCTGTTTCGTAGAGGTTTTGGACGAGAGGGTCTAAATATGCATTACAATGGACCCGTTGGAATTTTAACTAAGTAAAAAGAACAAAAATTGAGTTTTTGCAATATAATCGGGTAGAAATGCTTGTAATCATGTATATGAACTCCTAAAATTTGATTAAAACTTGTTTTGCGCTCCATTTGTTTAAGGTTTCGGACGAGCGGGTCTAAATAGACCTTACAATGGACCCGTTGGAATTTTAACTGAGTAAAAAGTACATAAATTGAGTTTTGGCAAATTAATTGCGTTGAAATTCTTGTAATGAAGTGTATAAACTCCTAAAGTTTGATTAAAACTTGTTTCGCGGTCCGTTTTGTAGAGGTTTCGGACGAGCGGGTCTAAATAGGCCTTACAATGGACCCGTTGGAATTTTAACTTAGTAAAAAGTATAGAAATTAAGTTTTTGCAATATAATCGTGTTGAAATGCTCGTAATCAAGTATATGAACTCCTAAAATTTTATTAAAACTTGTTTCGCTGTCCCTTTTGTAGAGGTTTCGAAAGAGCGGGTCTAAATTGGCCTTACAATGGACCCGTTGCAATTTTAACTAAGTAAAAAGTACAAAAATTGAGTTTTTGAAATATACTCAGGTTAAATGCTCGTAATCAAGAATATGAACTCCTAAATTTTGATTAAAACTTGTTTTACGGTCCGTTTGGTAGAGGTTTCGGACGAGATGGTCCAAATAGGCATTACAATGGACCCGTTGGAATTTTAATTTAGTAAAAAGTACAGAAATTGAGATTTTACAATATAATCAGGTTAAATGCTCGTAATCAAGAATTTGAACTCCTATAATTTGATTAAGACTTGTTTTGCGGTCCGTTTTGTAGAGGTTTCGGACGAGCGGGTCTAAATAGGCCTTACAATGTACCCGTTGGAATTTTAATTGAGTAAAAAGTACAAAAAATGAGTTTTTGCAATATAATCGTGTTGAAATGCTCGAAATCAAGTATATGGACTCTTAAAAATTTATTAAAACATGTTTTGTGGTTCATTTGTAATAGGTTTCGGACGAGCGGGTCAAAATAGGACTTACAATGGACCCGTTGGAATTTTAACTTAGTAAAAAGTATAGAAATTAAGTTTTTGCAATATTTCGTGTTGAAATGCTCGTAATCAAGTATATGAACTCCTAAAATTTGATTAAAACTTGTTTCGCGGTCCGTTTGTTATAGGTTTCGGACGAGCGGGTCTAAATAGACCTTACGATGGACCCGTTGGAATTTTAACTTAGTAAAAAGTACAGAAATTGAGTTTTTGCAATATAATCGTGTTGAAATGCTCATAATCAAGTATATGAACTCCCAAAATTTGATTAAAACTTGTTTCGTGGTCCGTTTTGTAGAGGTTTCAGACGAGCGGGTCTAAATAGGCTTTACAATGGACCCGTTGGAATTTTAACTAAGTAAAAAGTACAAAAATTGAGTTTTTTTCAATATTATCATGGTTAAATGCTCGTAATCAAGTATATGAACTCCTAAATTTAATTAAAACTTGTTTTGCGGTCTGATTTGTAGAGGTTTTGGACGAGAGGGTCTAAATAGGCATTACAATGGACCCGTTGGAATTTTAACTGAGTAAAAAGTACATAAATTGAGTTTTTGCAATATAATCATGTAGAAATCCTCGTAATCAAGTATATGAACTCCTGAAATTTGATTAAAACTTGGTTTGCGGTCCGTTTGTTTAAGGTTTCGGACGAGCGGGTCTAAATAGACCTTATAATGGACCCGTGGGAATTTAAACAGAGTAAAAAGTACAAAAATTGAGTTTTTGAAATATAATCAGGTTAAATGCTCGTAATCAAGATTATGAACTCCTAAATTTTGATTAAAACTTGTTTTACGGTCTGTTTGGCAGAGGTTTCGGACGAGATGGTCCAAATAGGCATTACAATGGACCCGTTGGAATTTTAACTGAGTAAAAAGTATAGAAATTGAGTTTTTGCAATATAATCGTGTTGAAATGCTCATAATCTAGTATATGAACTCCTAAATTTTGATTAAAACTTGTTTTACGGTCCGTTTTGTAGAGGTTTCGGACGAGATGGTCCAAATAGGCATTACAATGGACCAGTTGGAATTTTAACTGAGTAAAAAGTACAGAAATTGATGTTTTGCAATATTATCTTGTTGAAATGCTCGAAATCAAGAATATGAACTCCTAAATTTGATTAAAACTTGTTTTGCGGTCCGTTTGTTTAAGGTTTCGGACGAGCGGGTCTAAATAGACCTTATAATGGACCCGTTGGAATTTTAACTGAGTAAAAAGTACAAAAATTGAGTTTTGGCAATATAATTGCGTTGAAATTCTTGTAATGAAGTGTATAAACTCTTAAAGTTTGATTAAAACTTGTTTCGCGGTCCGTTTTGTAGAGGTTTCGGACGAGCGGGTCTAAATAGGCCTTACAATGGACCCGTTGGAATTTTAACTGAGTAAAAAGTATAGAAATTAAGTTGTTGCAATATAATCGTGTTGAAATTCTCGTAATCAAGTATATGAACTCCTAAATTTTGATTAAAACTTGTTTCGCTGTCCGTTTTGTAGAGGTTTCGGAAGAGCGGGTCTAAATAGGCCTTACAATGAACCCGTTGCAATTTTAACTGAGTAAAAAGTACAAAAATTGAGTTTTTGAAATATAATCAGGTTAAATGCTCGTAATCAAGATTATGAACTCCTAAATTTTGATTAAAACTTGTTTTTCGGTCTGTTTGGCAGAGGTTTCGGGCGAGATGGTCCAAATAGGCATTACAATGGACCCGTTGGAATTTTAACTGAGTAAAAAGTATAGAAATTGAGTTTTTGCAATATAATCGTGTTGAAATGCTCATAATCTAGTATATGAACTCCTAAATTTTGATTAAAACTTGTTTTACGGTCCGTTTTGTAGAGGTTTCGGACGAGATGGTCCAAATAGGCATTACAATGGACCAGTTGGAATTTTAACTGAGTAAAAAGTACAGAAATTGATGTTTTGCAATATTATCTTGTTGAAATGCTCGAAATCAAGAATATGAACTCCTAAATTTGATTAAAACTTGTTTTGCGGTCCGTTTGTTTAAGGTTTCGGACGAGCGGGTCTAAATAGACCTTATAATGGACCCGTTGGAATTTTAACTGAGTAAAAAGTACAAAAATTGAGTTTTGGCAATATAATTGCGTTGAAATTCTTGTAATGAAGTGTATAAACTCTTAAAGTTTGATTAAAACTTGTTTCGCGGTCCGTTTTGTAGAGGTTTCGGACGAGCGGGTCTAAATAGGCCTTACAATGGACCCGTTGGAATTTTAACTGAGTAAAAAGTATAGAAATTAAGTTGTTGCAATATAATCGTGTTGAAATTCTCGTAATCAAGTATATGAACTCCTAAATTTTGATTAAAACTTGTTTCGCTGTCCGTTTTGTAGAGGTTTCGGAAGAGCGGGTCTAAATAGGCCTTACAATGAACCCGTTGCAATTTTAACTGAGTAAAAAGTACAAAAATTGAGTTTTTGAAATATAATCAGGTTAAATGCTCGTAATCAAGATTATGAACTCCTAAATTTTGATTAAAACTTTTTTTACGGTCTGTTTGGCACAGGTTTCGGACGAGATGGTCCAAATAGCATTACAATGGACCCGTTGGAATTTTAACTGAGTAAAAAGTATAGAAATTGAGTTTTTGCAATATAATCGTGTTGAAATGCTCATAATCTAGTATATGAACTCCTAAATTTTGATTAAAACTTGTTTTACGGTCCGTTTTGTAGAGGTTTCGGACGAGATGGTCCAAATAGGCATTACAATGGACCAGTTGGAATTTTAACTGAGTAAAAAGTACAGAAATTGATGTTTTGCAATATTATCTTGTTGAAATGCTCGAAATCAACAATATGAACTCCTAAATTTGATTAAAACTTGTGTTGTGATCCGTTTGTTTAAGGTTTCGGACGAGCGGGTCTAAATAGACCTCATAATGGACCCGTTGGAATTTTAACTGAGTAAAAAGTACAAAAATTGAGTTTTGGCAATATAATTGCGTTGAAATTCTTGTAATGAAGTGTATAAACTCTTAAAGTTTGATTAAAACTTGTTTCGCGGTCCGTTTTGTAGAGGTTTCGGACGAGCGGGTCTAAATAGGCCTTACAATGAACCCGTTGGAATTTTAACTGAGTAAAAAGTATAGAAATTAAGTTGTTGCAATATAATCGTGTTGAAATTCTCGTAATCAAGTATATGAACTCCTAAATTTTGATTAAAACTTGTTTCGCTGTCCGTTTTGTAGAGGTTTCGGAAGAGCGGGTCTAAATAGGCCTTACAATGAACCCGTTGCAATTTTAACTGAGTAAAAAGTACAAAAATTGAGTTTTTGAAATATAATCAGGTTAAATGCTCGTAATCAAGATTATGAACTCCTAAATTTTGATTAAAACTTTTTTTACGGTCTGTTTGGCAGAGGTTTCGGACGAGATGGTCCAAATAGGCATTACAATGGACCCGTTGGAATTTTAACTTAGTAAAAAGTATAGAAATTAAGTTGTTGCAATATAATCGTGTTGAAATTCTCGTAATCAAGTATATGAACTCCTAAATTTTGATTAAAACTTGTTTCGCTGTCCGTTTTGTAGAGGTTTCGAAAGAGCGGGTCTAAATAGGCCTTACAATGAACCCGTTGCAATTTTAACTGAGTAAAAAGTACAAAAATTGAGTTTTTGAAATATAATCAGGTTAAATTCTCGTAATCAAGAATATGAACTCCTAAATTTTGATTAAAACTTTTTTTACGGTCTGTTTGGCAGAGGTTTCGGACGAGATGGTCCAAATAGGCATTACAATGGACCCGTTGGAATTTTAACTGAGTAAAAAGTATAGAAATTGAGTTTTTGCAATATAATCGTGTTGAAATGCTCATAATCTAGTATATGATCTCCTAAAGTTTAATTAAAACTTGTTTTGCGGTCCGTTTTATAATAGGTTTCAGATGAGCGGGTCTAAATAGACCCTACAATGGACATGTTGGAATTTTAAATGAGTAAAAAGTACAAAAATTGAGTGTTTGCAATATAATCAGGTTAAATGCTCGTAATAAAGAATATGAACTCCTAAATTTTGATTAAAACTTGTTTTACGGTCCGTTTTGTAGAGGTTTCGGACGAGATGGTCCAAATAGGCATTACAATGGACCAGTTGGAATTTTAACTGAGTAAAAAGTATAGAAATTGAGTTTTTGCAATATTATCGTGTTGAATGCTCGAAATCAAGAATATGAACTCCTAAATTTGATTAAAACTTGTTTTGCGGTCCGTTTTGTAGAGGTTTTGGACGAGAGGGTCTAAATAGGCATTGCAATGGACCCGTTAGAATTTTAACTGAGTAAAAAGTACAGAAATTGAGTTTTGCAATATAATCGTGTTGAAATGCTCGTAATCAAATATATGAACTCCTAAAATTTGATTATAACTTGTTTTGCGGTCCATTTGTTATAGATTTCAGACGAGCGGGTGTAAATAGACCTTACAATTGACCCGTTGGAATATTAACTGAGTAAAAAGTACAGAAATTGAGTTTTGGCAATATAATCATGTTGAAATGCTCGTAATGAAGTATATGAACTCCTAAAATTTGATTAAAACTTGTTTCGCGGTCCGTTTGTTATAGGTTTCGGACGAGCGGGTGTAAATAGACCTTACAATGGACCCGTGGGAATTTAAACAGAGTAAAAAGTACAAAAATTGAGTTTGTGCAATATAATCGTGTTGAAATACTCGAAATCAAGTATATGGACTCTTAAAAATTGATTAAAACATGTTTTGTTTTTCCTTTGTAATAGGTTTCAGACGAGCGGGTCTAAATACACCTTACAATGGACCCGTTGGAATTTTAACTGAGTAAAAGGTACAGAAATTGAGTTTTGGCAATATAATCGTGTTGAAATGCTCGTAATGAAGAATATGAACTCCTAAAATTTGATTAAGACTTGTTTTGCGGTCCGTTTGTTATAGGTTTCGGAGGAGCGGGTCTAAATAGATCTTACAATGGACCCGTTGGAATTTTAATTGAGTAAAAAGTACAAAAAATGAGTTTTTGCAATATAATCGTGTTGAAATGCTCGAAATCAAGTATATGGACTCTTAAAAATTTATTAAAACATGTTTTGTGGTTCATTTGTAATAGGTTTCGGACGAG
This sequence comes from Hibiscus trionum, assembly GCA_030270665.1. Taxonomy (NCBI): domain Eukaryota; kingdom Viridiplantae; phylum Streptophyta; class Magnoliopsida; order Malvales; family Malvaceae; genus Hibiscus; species Hibiscus trionum. The sequence continues at coordinate 34,508,511 of BSYR01000013.1, forward strand.
CGGGTCAAAATAGGACTTACAATGGACCCGTTGGAATTTTAACTTAGTAAAAAGTATAGAAATTAAGTTTTTGCAATATTTCGTGTTGAAATGCTCGTAATCAAGTATATGAACTCCTAAAATTTGATTAAAACTTGTTTCGCGGTCCGTTTGTTATAGGTTTCGGACGAGCGGGTCTAAATAGACCTTACGATGGACCCGTTGGAATTTTAACTTAGTAAAAAGTACAGAAATTGAGTTTTTGCAATATAATCGTGTTGAAATGCTCATAATCAAGTATATGAACTCCCAAAATTTGATTAAAACTTGTTTCGTGGTCCGTTTTGTAGAGGTTTCAGACGAGCGGGTCTAAATAGGCTTTACAATGGACCCGTTGGAATTTTAACTAAGTAAAAAGTACAAAAATTGAGTTTTTTTTTCAATATTATCATGGTTAAATGCTCGTAATCAAGTATATGAACTCCTAAATTTAATTAAAACTTGTTTTGCGGTCTGATTTGTAGAGGTTTTGGACGAGAGGGTCTAAATAGGCATTACAATGGACCCGTTGGAATTTTAACTGAGTAAAAAGTACATAAATTGAGTTTTTGCAATATAATCATGTAGAAATCCTCGTAATCAAGTATATGAACTCCTAAAATTTGATTAAAACTTGGTTTGCGGTCCGTTTGTTTAAGGTTTCGGACGAGCGGGTCTAAATAGACCTTATAATGGACCCGTGGGAATTTAAACAGAGTAAAAAGTACAAAAATTGAGTTTTTGAAATATAATCAGGTTAAATGCTCGTAATCAAGATTATGAACTCCTAAATTTTGATTAAAACTTGTTTTACGGTCTGTTTGGCAGAGGTTTCGGACGAGATGGTCCAAATAGGCATTACAATGGACCCGTTGGAATTTTAACTGAGTAAAAAGTATAGAAATTGAGTTTTTGCAATATAATCGTGTTGAAATGCTCATAATCTAGTATATGAACTCCTAAATTTTGATTAAAACTTGTTTTACGGTCCGTTTTGTAGAGGTTTCGGACGAGATGGTCCAAATAGGCATTACAATGGACCAGTTGGAATTTTAACTGAGCAAAAAGTACAGAAATTGATGTTTTGCAATATTATCTTGTTGAAAGGCTCGAAATCAAGAATATGAACTCCTAAATTTGATTAAAACTTGTTTTGCGGTCCGTTTGTTTAAGGTTTCGGACGAGCGGGTCTAAATAGACCTTATAATGGACCCGTTGGAATTTTAACTGAGTAAAAAGTACAAAAATTGAGTTTTGGCAATATAATTGCGTTGAAATTCTTGTAATGAAGTGTATAAACTCTTAAAGTTTGATTAAAACTTGTTTCGCGGTCCGTTTTGTAGAGGTTTCGGACGAGCGGGTCTAAATAGGCCTTACAATGGACCCTTTGGAATTTTAACTGAGTAAAAAGTATAGAAATTAAGTTGTTGCAATATAATCGTGTTGAAATTCTCGTAATCAAGTATATGAACTCCTAAATTTTGATTAAAACTTGTTTCGCTGTCCGTTTTGTAGAGGTTTCGGAAGAGCGGGTCTAAATAGGCCTTACAATGAACCCGTTGCAATTTTAACTGAGTAAAAAATACAAAAATTGAGTTTTTGAAATATAATCAGGTTAAATGCTCGTAATCAAGATTATGAACTCCTAAATTTTGATTAAAACTTTTTTTACGGTCTGTTTGGCACAGGTTTCGGACGAGATGGTCCAAATAGCATTACAATGGACCCGTTGGAATTTTAACTGAGTAAAAAGTATAGAAATTGAGTTTTTGCAATATAATCGTGTTGAAATGCTCATAATCTAGTATATGAACTCCTAAATTTTGATTAAAACTTGTTTTACGGTCCGTTTTGTAGAGGTTTCGGACGAGATGGTCCAAATAGGCATTACAATGGACCAGTTGGAATTTTAACTGAGTAAAAAGTACAGAAATTGATGTTTTGCAATATTATCTTGTTGAAATGCTCGAAATCAACAATATGAACTCCTAAATTTGATTAAAACTTGTTTTGCGATCCGTTTGTTTAAGGTTTCGGACGAGCGGGTCTAAATAGACCTTATAATGGACCCGTTGGAATTTTAACTGAGTAAAAAGTACAAAAATTGAGTTTTGGCAATATAATTGCGTTGAAATTCTTGTAATGAAGTGTATAAACTCTTAAAGTTTGATTAAAACTTGTTTCGCGGTCCGTTTTGTAGAGGTTTCGGACGAGCGGGTCTAAATAGGCCTTACAATGGACCCGTTGGAATTTTAACTGAGTAAAAAGTATAGAAATTAAGTTGTTGCAATATAATCGTGTTGAAATTCTCGTAATCAAGTATATGAACTCCTAAATTTTGATTAAAACTTGTTTCGCTGTCCGTTTTGTAGAGGTTTCGGAAGAGCGGGTCTAAATAGGCCTTACAATGAACCCGTTGCAATTTTAACTGAGTAAAAAGTACAAAAATTGAGTTTTTGAAATATAATCAGGTTAAATGCTCGTAATCAAGATTATGAACTCCTAAATTTTGATTAAAACTTTTTTTACGGTCTGTTTGGCAGAGGTTTCGGACGTGATGGTCCAAATAGGCATTACAATAGACCCGTTGGAATTTTAACTTAGTAAAAAGTATAGAAATTAAGTTGTTGCAATATAATCGTGTTGAAATTCTCGTAATCAAGTATATGAACTCCTAAATTTTGATTAAAACTTGTTTCGCTGTCCGTTTTGTAGAGGTTTCGAAAGAGCGGGTCTAAATAGGCCTTACAATGGACCCGTTGCAATTTTAACTGAGTAAAAAGTACAAAAATTGAGTTTTTGAAATATAATCAGGTTAAATGCTCGTAATCAAGAATATGAACTCCTAAATTTTGATTAAAACTTTTTTTACGGTCTGTTTGGTAGAGGTTTCGGACGAGATGGTCCAAATAGGCATTACAATGGACCCGTTGGAATTTTAACTGAGTAAAAAGTATAGAAATTGATTTTTTGCAATATAATCGTGTTGAAATGCTCATAATCTAGTATATGAACTCCTAAATTTTGATTAAAACTTGTTTTACGGTCCGTTTTGTAGAGGTTTCGGACGAGATGGTCCAAATAGGCATTACAATGGACCAGTTGGAATTTTAACTGAGTAAAAAGTACAGAAATTGATGTTTTGCAATATTATCTTGTTGAAATGCTCGAAATCAAGAATATGAACTCCTAAATTTGATTAAAACTTGTTTTCCGGTCCGTTTGTTTAAGGTTTCGGACGAGCGGGTCTAAATAGACCTTATAATGGACCCGTTGGAATTTTAACTGAGTAAAAAGTACAAAAATTGAGTTTTGGCAATATAATTGCGTTGAAATTCTTGTAATGAAGTGTATAAACTCTTAATATTTGATTAAAACTTGTTTTGCGGTCCGTTTTGTAGAGGTTTCGGACGAGCGGGTCTAAATAGTCCTTACAATGGACCCGTTGGAATTTTAACTGAGTAAAAAGTATAGAAATTAAGTTGTTGCAATATAATCGTGTTGAAATTCTCGTAATCAAGTATATGAACTCCTAAATTTTGATTAAAACTTGTTTCGCTGTCTGTTTTATAGAGGTTTCGGAAGAGCGGGTCTAAATAGGCCTTACAATGAACCCGTTGCAATTTTAACTGAGTAAAAAGTACAAAAAATGAGTTTTTGAAATATAATCAGGTTAAATGCTCGTACTCAAGAATATGAACTCCTACATTTTGATTAAAACTTTTTTTACGGTCTGTTTGGCAGAGGTTTCGGACGAGATGGTCCAAATAGGCATTACAATGGACCCGTTGGAATTTTAACTGAGTAAAAAGTATAGAAATTGAGTTTTTGCAATATAATCGTGTTGAAATGCTCATAATCTAGTATATGATCTCCTAAAGTTTAATTAAAACTTGTTTTGCGGTCCGTTTTATAATAGGTTTCAGAAGAGCGGGTCTAAATAGACCCTACAATGGACATGTTGGAATTTTAAATGAGTAAAAAGTACAAAAATTGAGTGTTTGCAATATAATCAGGTTAAATGCTCGTAATAAAGAATATGAACTCCTAAATTTTGATTAAAACTTGTTTTACGGTCCGTTTTGTAGAGGTTTCGGACGAGATGGTCCAAATAGGCATTACAATGGACCAGTTGGAATTTTAACTGAGTAAAAAGTATAGAAATTGAGTTTTTGCAATATTATCGTGTTGAATGCTCGAAATCAAGAATATGAACTCCTAAATTTGATTAAAACATGTTTTGCGGTCCGTTTTGTAGAGGCTTTGGACGAGAGGGTCTAAATAGGCATTGCAATGGACCCGTTAGAATTTTAACTGAGTAAAAAGTACAGAAATTTAGTTTTGCAATATAATCGTGTTGAAATGCTCGTAATCAAATATATGAACTCCTAAAATTTGATTATAACTTGTTTTGCGGTCCATTTGTTATAGATTTCAGACGAGCGGGTGTAAATAGACCTTACAATTGACCCGTTGGAATATTAACTGAGTAAAAAGTACAGAAATTGAGTTTTGGCAATATAATCATGTTGAAATGCTCGTAATGAAGTATATGAACTCCTAAAATTTGATTAAAACTTGTTTCGCGGTCCGTTTGTTATAGGTTTCGGACGAGCGGGTCTAAATAGACCTTACAATGGACCCGTGGGAATTTAAACAGAGTAAAAAGTACAAAAATTGAGTTTGTGCAATATAATCGTGTTGAAATACTCGAAATCAAGTATATGGACTCTTAAAAATTGATTAAAACATGTTTTGTTTTTCCTTTGTAATAGGTTTCGGACGAGCGGGTCTAAATACACCTTACAATGGACCCGTTGGAATTTTAACTGAGTAAAAGGTACAGAAATTGAGTTTTGGCAATATAATCGTGTTGAAATGCTCGTAATGAAGAATATGAACTCCTAAAATTTGATTAAGACTTGTTTTGCGGTCCGTTTGTTATAGGTTTCGGAGGAGCGGGTCTAAATAGACCTTACAATGGACCCGTTGGAATTTTAACTAGGTAAAAAGTATAGAAAATGAGTTTTTGCAATATAATCGTGGTGAAATGCTCGTAATGAAGTATATGAACTCCTAAAATTTGATTAAAACTTGTTTCGCGGTCCGTTTTGTAGAGGTTTCGGACGAGCGGGTCTAAATAGGCATTACAATGGACCCGTTGAAATTTTAACTTAGTGAAAAGTGCAGAAATTGAATTTTTGCAATATAATCGTGTTGAAATGCTCATAATCAAGTATATGAACTCCCAAAATTTGATTAAAACTTGTTTCGTGGTCCGTTTTGTAGAGGTTTCGGACGAGCGGGTCTAAATAGACTTTACAATGGACCCGTTGGAATTTTAACTAAGTAAAAAGTACAAAAATTGAGTTTTTGCAATATAATCATGTAGAAATCCTCGTAATCAAGTATATGAACTCCTAAAATTTGATTAAAACTTGTTTTGCGGTCCGTTTGTTTAAGGTTTCGGACGAGCGGGTCTAAATAGACCTTATAATGGACCCGTTGGAATTTTAACTGAGTAAAAAGTACAAAAATTGAGTTTTGGCAATATAATTGCGTTGAAATTCTTGTAATGAAGAGTATAAACTATTATAATTTGATTAAAACTTGTTTCGCGGTCCGTTTAGTAGAGGTTTCGAACGAGCGGGTCTAAATAGGCCTTACAATGGACCCGTTGGAATTTTAACTTAGTAAAAAGTATAGAAATTAAGTTTTTGCAATATAATCGTGTTGAAATGCTCGTAATCAAGTATATGAACTCCTAAAATTTTATTAAAACTTGTTTCGCTGTCCCTTTTGTAGAGGTTTCGAAAGAGCGGGTCTAAATAGGCCTTACAATGGACCCGTTGCAATTTTAACCTAGTAAAAAGTACAAAAATTGAGTTTTTGAAATATACTCATGTTAAATGCTCGTAATCAAGAATATGAACTCCTAAATTTTGATTAAAACCTGTTTTACGGTCCGTTTCGTAGAGGTTTCGGACGAGATGGTCCAAATAGGCATTACAATGGACCCGTTGGAATTTTAACTTAGTAAAAAGTACAGAAATTGAGATTTTAACTTGTTTTGCGGTCCGTTTTGTAGAGGTTTCGGACGAGAGGGTCAAAATAGGCATTACAATGTACCCGTTGGAATTTTAATTGAGTAAAAAGTACAAAAAATGAGTTTTTGCAATATAATCGTGTTGAAATGCTCGAATTCAAGTATATGGACTCTTAAAAATTTATTAAAACATGTTTTGTGGTTCGTTTGTAATAGGTTTCGGACGAGCGGGTCAAAATAGGACTTACAATGGACCCGTTGGAATTTTAACTTAGTAAAAAGTATAGAAATTAAGTTTTTGCAATATTTCGTGTTGAAATGCTCGTAATCAAGTATATGAACTCCTAAAATTTGATTAAAACTTGTTTCGCGGTCCGTTTGTTATAGGTTTCAGAGGAGCGGGTATAAATAGACCTTACGATGGACCCGTTGGTATTTTAACTTAGTAAAAAGTACAGAAATTGAGTTTTTGCAATATAATCGTGTTGAAATGCTCATAATCAAGTATATGAACTCCTAAAATTGGATTAAAACTTGTTTTGCGGTCGGTTTGTTATAGTTTTCGGACGAGTGGGTCTAAATAGGCCTTACAATGGACCTATTGGAATTTTAACTGAGTAAAAGTACAGAAAATGAGTTTTTGCTATAAAATCGTGTTGAAATGCTTGTAATTAAGTATATGAACTCCTAAAATTTAATTAAAACTTGTTTCGCGGTCCGTTTTGTAGAGGTTTTGGAAAAGCGGGTCTAAATAGGCCTTACAATGGACCCGTTGCAATTTTAACTGAGTAAAAAGTACAAAAATTGAGTTTTTGCAATATAATCTGGTTAAATGCTTGTAATCAAGAATATGAACTCCTAAAATTTGATTAAGACTTGTTTTGCAGTCCATTTGTTATAGGTTTCGGACGAGCGGGTCTAAATAGACCTTACAATGGACCTGTTGGAATTTTAACTGAGTAAAAAGTACATAAATTGAGTTTTTGAAATATAATCGTGTTGAAATGCTCATAATCAAGTATATGAACTCCTAAAGTTTGATTAAAACTTGTTTTGCGGTCCTTTTTGTAATAGATTTCGGACGAGAGGGTTGAAATAGACCCTACAATGGACCCGTTGGAATTTTAACTGAGTAAAAAGTACAGAAATTGAGTTTTTGCATTATAATCATGTTGAAATGCTCGTAATCAAGTATATGAACTCCTAAAATTTGATTAAAACTTGTTTCGCGGTCCGTTTGTTATAGGTTTCGGACGAGCGGGTCTAAATAGACCTTACGATGGACCCGTTGGTATTTTAACTTAGTAAAAAGTACAGAAATTGAATTTTTGCAATATAATCGTGTTGAAATGCTCATAATCAAGTATATGAACTCCTAAAATTGGATTAAAACTTGTTTTGCGGTCGGTTTGTTATAGTTTTCGGACGAGTGGGTCTAAATAGGCCTTACATTGGACCTGTTGGAATTTTAACTGAGTAAAAGTACAGAAAATGAGTTTTTGCGATATAATCGTGTTGAAATGCTTGTAATTAAGTATATGAACTCCTAAAATTTAATTAAAACTTGTTTCGCGGTCCGTTTTGTAGAGGTTTTGGAAAAGCGGGTCTAAATAGGCCTTACAATGGACCCGTTGCAATTTTAACTGAGTAAAAAGTACAAAAATTGAGTTTTTGCAATATAATCTGGTTAAATGCTTGTAATCAAGAATATGAACTCCTAAAATTTGATTAAGACTTGTTTTGCGGTCCGTTTGTTATAGGTTTCGGACGAGCGGGTCTAAATAGACCTTACAATGGACCCGTTGGAATTTTAACTGAGTAAAAAGTACATAAATTGAGTTTTTGAAATATAATCGTGTTGAAATGCTCATAATCAAGTATATGAACTCCTAAAGTTTGATTAAAACTTGTTTTGCGGTCTTTTTTGTAATAGATTTCGGACGAGAGGGTTGAAATAGACCATACAATGGACCCGTTGGAATTTTAACTGAGTAAAAAGTACAGAAATTGAGTTTTTGCAATATAATCATGTTGAAATGCTCGTAATCAAGTATATGAACTCCTAAAATATGATTAAAACTTGTTTCGAGGTCCGCTTGTTATAGGTTTCGGACGAGCGGGTCTAAATAGACCTTACAATGGACCCGTTGGAATTTTAACAGAGTAAAAAGTACATAAATTGAGTTTTTGCAATATAATCATGTTGAAATGATCGTAACCAAGAATATGAACTCCTAAATTTTGATTAAATCTTTTTTTGCAGTCCATTTCGTAGAGGTTTTGGACGAGAGAGTCTAAATATGCATTACAATGGACCCGTTGGAATTTTAACTGTGTAAAAAGTATAGAAGTTGAGTTTTTGCAATATAATCGTGTTGAAATGCTCGTAATCAAGTATATGAACTCCTAAAATTTGATTAAAACTTGTTTCGGGGTCTGTTTGTTATAGGTTTCGGACGAGCGGGTCTAAATAGACCTTACAATAGACCCGTTGGAATTTTAATTTAGTAAAAAGTACAGAAATTGAGTTTTTGCAATATAATCGTGTTGAAATGCTCTTAATCAAGTATATGAACTCCTAAAGTTTGTTTAAAACTTGTTTTGCGGTCCGTTTTGTAATAGGTTTCAGACGAGCGGGTCTAAATAGACCCTACAATGGACATGTTGGAATTTTAAATGAGTAAAAAGTACAGAAATTGAGTTTTTGCAATATAATTAGGTTAAATGCTCGTAATAAAGAATATGAACTCCTAAATTTTGATTAAACTTGTTTTACGGTCCGTTTTGTAGAGGTTTCGGACGAGATGGTCCAAATAGGTATTACAATGGACCAGTTGGAATTTTAACTGTGTAAAAAGTATAGAAATTGAGTTTTGGCAATATTATCGTGTTGAAATGCTCGAAATCAAGAATATGAACTCCTAAATTTGATTAAAACTTGTTTTTCGGTCCATTTTGTAGTGGTTTTGGAGGAGAGGGTCTAAATAGGCATTACAATGGACCCGTTGGAATATTAACTGAGTAAAAAGTACAAAAATTGAGTTTTAGCAATATAATCGTTTTGAAATGCTCGTAATCAAGTATATGAACTCCTAAAATTTGATTAAAACTTGTTTTGCGGTCCATTTGTTATAGATTTCAGACGAGCGGGTGTAAATAGACCTTACAATTGACCCGTTGGAATTTTAACTGAGTAAAAGTACAAAAATTGAGTTTTGGCAATATAATCATGTTGAAATGCTCGTAATGAAGTATATGAACTCCTAAAATTGGATTAAAATTTGTTTCGCGGTCCGTTTGTTATAGGTTTCGGACGAGCGGGTCTAAATAGACCTTACAATGGACCCGTGGGAATTTAAATAGAGTAAAGAGTACAAAAATTGAGTTTTTGCAAAATAATCGCGTTGAAATGCTCGAAATCAAGTATATGGACTCTTAAAAATTTATTAAAACATGTTTTGTGGTTCGTTTGTAATAGGTTTTGGACGAGAGGGCCTAAATATGCATTACAATGGACCCGTTGGAATTTTAACTGTGTAAAAAGTATAGAAATTGAGTTTTTACAAATTAATTGAGTTGAAATTCTTGTAATCAAGTATATGAACTCCTAAAATTTGATTAAAACTTGTTTCGCGGTCCGTTTTGTAGAGGTTTCGGACGAGCGGGTCTAAATAGGCCTTACAATGTACCCGTTGGAATTTTAACTGAGTAAAAAGTACAAAAATTGAGTTTTTTCAATATTATCGTGGTTAAATGCTCGTAATCAAGTATATGAACTCCTAAATTTGATTAAAACTTGTTTTGCGGTCCGATTTGTAGAGGTTTTGGACGAGAGGGTCTAAATAGGCATTACAATGGACCTGTTGGAATTTTAACTAAGTAAAAAGCACAGAAATTGAGTTTTTGCAATATAACCATGTAGAAATGCTCGTAATCAAGTATATGAACTCCTAAAATTTGATTAAAACTTGTTTTGCGGTCCGTTTGTTTAAGGTTTCGGACGAGCGGGTCTAAATAGGCCTTACAATGGACCCGTTGGAATTTTAACTGAGAAAAAAGTACAAAAATGAGTTTTTGGAATATAATCGTGTTCAAATGCTCGAAATCAAGTATATGGACTCTTAAAAATTTATTAAAACATGTTTTGTGGTTCGTTTGTAATAGGTTTTGGACGAGAGGGTCTAAATAGGCATTACAATGGTCCCATTGGAATTTTAACTGAGTAAAAAGTACAGAAATTGAGATTTTGCAATATAATCGTGTAGAAATGCTCGTAATCAAGTATATAAACTCCTAAAATTTGATTAAAACTTGTTTTACGGTCCGTTTGTTTAAGGTTTCGGACGAGCAGGTCTAAATAGGCCTTACAATGGACCCGTTGGAATTTTAACTGAGTAAAAAGTACAAAAATGAGATTTTGCAATATAATCGTGTTGAAATGCTCGAAATCAAGTATATGGACTCTTAAAAATTTATTAAAACATGTTTTATGGTTCGTTTGTAATAGGTTTTGGACGAGAGGGTCTAAATACGCATTACAATGGACCCGTTGGAATTTTAACTATGTAAAAAGTATAGTAATTGAGTTTTTGCAACTATAATCGTGTTGAAATGCTCATAATCAAGTATATGAACTCCTAAAGTTTGATTAAAACTTGTTTCGCGGTCCGTTTGATATAGTTTTCGGACGAGCGGGTCTAAAAAGACCTTACAATGGACTTGTTGGAATTTTAACTGAGTAAAAGTATAGAAAATGAGTTTTTGCAATATAACCGTGTTGAAATGCTCGTAATTAAGTATATGAACTCCTAAAATTTCAGTAAAACTTGTTTCGCGGTCCGTTTTGTAGAGGTTTCGGAAGAGCGGGTCTAAATAGGCCTTACAATGGACCCGTTGTAATTTTAACTGAGTAAAAAGTACAAAAATTTAGTTTTTGCAATATAATCAGGTTAAATGCTCGTAATCAAGAATATGAACTCCTAAAATTTGATTAAGACTTGTTTTGCGGTCCGTTTGTTATAGGTTTCGGACGAGCGGGTCTAAATAGACCTTACAATGGACCCGTTGGAATTTTAACTGAGTAAAGAGTACAGAAATTGAGTTTTTGCAATATAATCGTGTTGAAATACTCATAATCAAGTATATGAACTCCTAAAGTTTGATTAAAACTTGTTTTGCTGTCCTTTTTGTAATAGGTTTCGGACGAGAGGGTCGAAATAGACCCTACAATAGACCCGTTGGAATTTTAACTGAGTAAAAAGTACAAAAATTGAGTTTTTGCAATATAACCGTGTAGAAATGCTCGTAATCAAGTATATGAACTCCTAAAATTTGATTAAAACTTGTTTTGCGGTCCGTTTGTTTAAGGTTTCGGACGAGCGGGTCTAAATAGACCTTACAATGGACCCGTTGGAATTTTAACTGAGTAAAGAGTATAGAAATTGAGTTTTGGCAAAATAATTGCGTTGAAATTCTTGTAATGAAGTGTATAAACTCCTAAAATTTGATTAAAACTTCTTTCGCGGTCCGTTTTGTAGAGGTTTTGGAAGAGAGGGTCTAAATAGGCATTACAATGGACCCATTGGAATTTTAACTAACTAAAAAGTAAAGAAATTGAGATTTTGCAATATAATCGTGTAGAAATGCTCGTAATCAAGTATATGAACTCCTAAAATTTGATTAAAACTTGTTTTGCGGTCCGTTTGTTTATGGTTTCGGACGAGCGGGTCTAAATAGGCCTTACAATGGACCCGTTGGAATTTTAACTGAGTAAAAAGTACAAAAAAAGAGTTTTTGCAATATAATCGTGTTCAAATGCTCGAAATCAAGTATATGGACTCTTAAAATTTTATTAAAACATGTTTTGTGGTTCGTTTGTAATAGGTTTTGGACGAGAGGGTCTAAATATGCATTACAATGGACCCGTTGGAATTTTAACTGTGTAAAAAGTATAGAAATTGAGTTTTTAAAAATTAATTGCGTTGAAATTCTTGTAATGAAGTGTATAAACTCCTAAAGTTTGATTAAAACTTGTTTCACGGTCCGTTTTGTAGAGGTTTCGGACGAGCGGGTCTAAATAGGCCTTACAATGGACCCGTTGGAATTTTAATTGAGTAAAAAGTACAAAAATTGAGTGTTTGCAATATTATCGTGGTTAAATGCTCGTAATCAAGTATATGAACACCTAAATTTGATTAAAACTTGTTTTGCGGTCCGATTTGTAGAGGTTTTGGACGAGAGGGTCTAAATAGGCATTACAATGGACCTGTTGGAATTTTAACTGTGTAAAAAGTATAGAAATTGAGTTTTTGCAAATTAATTGCGTTGAAATTCTTGTAATGAAGTGTATAAACTCCTAAAGTTTGATTAAAACTTGTTTCGCGGTCCGTTTGTAGAGGTTTCGGACGAGCGGGTCTAAATAGGCCTTACAATGGACCCGTTGGAATTTTAATTGAGTAAAAAGTACAAAAATTGAGTTTTTGCAATATTATCGTGGTTAAATGCTCGTAATCAAGTATATGAACTCCTAAATTTGATTAAAACTTGTTTTGCGGTCCGATTTGTAGAGGTTTTGGACGAGAGGGTCTAAATAGGCATTACAATAGACCCGTTGGAATTTTAACTGGGTAAAAAGTACAGAAATTGAGTTTTTGCAATATAACCGTGTAGAAATGCTCGTAATCAAGTATATGAACTCATAAAATTTTATTAAAACTTGTTTTGCGGTCCATTTGTTATAGATTTCAGACAAGCGGGTGTAAATAGACCTTACAATTGACCCGTTGGAATTTTAACTGAGTAAAAGTATAGAAATTGAGTTTTGGCAATATAATCATGTTGAAATGCTCGTAATGAAGTATATGAACTCCTAAAATTTGATTAAAACTTGTTTCGCGGTCCGTTTGTTATAGGTTTAGGACGAAAGGGTCTAAATAGACCTTACAATGGACCCGTGGGAATTTAAATAGAGTAAAGAGTACAAAAATTGAGTTTTTGCAATATAATCGCTTTGAAATGCTAGAAATCAAGTATATGGACTCTTAAAAATTTATTAAAACATGTTTTGTGATTCGTTTGTAATAGGTTTTGGACGAGAGGGTCTAAATATGCATTACAATGGACCCGTTGGATTTTTAACTGTGTAAAAAGTATAGAAATTGAGTTTTTACAAATTAATTGCGTTGAAATTCTTGTAATCAAGTATATGAACTCCTAATATTTGATTAAAACTTGTTTCGCGGTCCGTTTTGTAGAGGTTTCGGACGAGCGGGTCTAAATAGGCCTTACAATGTACCCGTTGGAATTTTAACTGAGTAAAAAGTACAAAAATTGAGTTTTTTCAATATTATCGTGGTTAAATGGTCGTAATCAAGTATATGAACTCCTAAATTTGATTAAAACTTGTTTTGCGGTCCGATTTGTAGAGGTTTTGGACGAGAGGGTCTAAATAGGCATTACAATGGACCTGTTGGAATTTTAACTGAGTGAAAAGTATAGAAATTGAGTTTTTGCAATATAACCGTGTAGAAATGCTCGTAATCAAGTATATGAACTCCTAAAATTTGATTAAAACTTGTTTTGCAGTCCGTTTTTTGAAGGTTTCGGACGACGGAGTCTAAATAGACCTTACAATGGACCCGTTGGAATTTTAACTGAGTAAAAAGTACAGAAATTGAGTTTTGGCAATATAATTGCGTTGAAATTCTTGTAATGAAGTGTAGAAACTCCTAAAATTTGATTAAAACTTGTTTCGTGGTCCGTTTTGTAGAGGTTTTGGACGAGAGGGTCAAAATAGGCATTACAATGGACCCATTGGAATTTTAACTGAGTAAAAAGTACAGAAATTGAGATTTTGCAATATAATCGTGTAGAAATGCTCGTAATCAAGTATATGAACTCCTAAAATTTGATTAAAACTTGTTTTGCGGTCCGTTTGTTTAAGGTTTCGGACGAGCGGGTCTAAATAGGCCTTACAATGGACCCGTTGGAATTTTAACTGAGTAAAAAGTACAAAAATGAGTTTTTGCAATATAATCGTGTTGAAATGCTCGAAATCAAGTATATGGACTCTTAAAAATTTATTAAAACATGTTTTGTGGTTCGTTTGTAATAGGTTTTGGACGAGAGGGTCTAAATATGCATTACAATGGACCCGTTGGAATTTTAACTGTGTAAAAAGTATAGAAATTGAGTTTTTGCAAATATAATCGTGTTGAAATGCTCATAATCAAGTATATGAACTCCTAAAATTGGATTAAAATTTGTTTCGCGGTCCGTTTGATATAGTTTTCGGACGAGCGGGTCTAAATAGACCTTACAATGGACTTGTTGGAATTTTAACTGAGTAAAAGTACAAAAAATGAGTTTTTTCAATATAATCGTGTTAAAATGCTCGTAATTAAGTATATGAACTCCTAAAATTTCATTAAAACTTGTTTCGCGGTCCGTTTTTGTAGAGGTTTCGGAAGAGCGGGTCTAAATAGGCCTTACAATGGACCCGTTGGAATTTTAAATGAGTAAAAAGTACAAAAATTGAGTTTTTGCAATATAACCGTGTAGAAATGCTCGTAATCAAGTATATGAACTCCTAAAATTTTATTAAAACTTGTTTTGTAGTCCCTTTGTTTAAGGTTTCGGACGAGCGAGTCTAAATAGACCTTACAATGGACCCGTTGGAATTTTAACTGAGTAAAGAGTACAGAAATTGGTTTTTGGCAATATAATTGCGTTGAAATTCTTGTAATGAAGTGTATAAACTCCTAAAATTTGATTAAAACTTGTTTCGCGGTCCGTTTTGTAGAGGTTTTGGACGAGAGGGTCTAAATAGGAATTACAATGGACCCATTGGAATTTTAACTGAGTAAAAAGTACAGAAATTGAGATTTTGCAATATAATCGTGTAGAAATGCTCGTAATCAAGTATACGAACTCCTAAAATTTGATTAAAACTTGTTTTGCGGTCCGTTTGTTTAAGTTTCGGACGAGCGGGTCTAAATAGGCCTTACAATGGACCCGTTGGAATTTTAACTGAGTAAAAAGTACAAAAAATGAGTTTTTGCAATATAATCGTGTTGAAATGCTCGAAATCAAGTATATGGACTCTTAAAAATTTATTAAAACATGTTTTGTGGTTCGTTTGTAATAGGTTTTGGACGAGAGGGTCTAAATATGTATTATAATGGACCCGTTGGAATTTTAACTGTGTAAAAAGTATAGAAATTGAGTTTTTGCAAATTAATTGTGTTGAAATTCTTGTAATGAAGTGTATAAACTCCTAAAGTTTGATTAAAACTTGGTTTGCGGTCCGTTTTGTAGAGGTTTCGGACAAGCGGGTCTAAATAGGCCTTACAATGGACCCGTTGGAATTTTAATTGAGTAAAAAGTACAAAAATTGAGTGTTTGCAATATTATCATGGTTAAATGCTCGTAATCAAGTATATGAACTCCTAAATTTGATTAAAACTTGTTTTGCGGTCCGATTTGTAGAGGTTTTGGACGAGAGGGTCTAAATAGGCATTACAATGGACCCGTTGGAATTTTAACTGTGTAAAAAGTATAGAAATTGAGTTTTTGCAAATTAATTGCGTTGAAATTCTTGTAATGAAGTGTATAAACTCCTAAAGTTTGATTAAAACTTGTTTCGCGGTCCGTTTTGTAGAGGTTTCAGACGAGCGGGTCTAAATAGGCCTTACAATGGACCCGTTGGAATTTTAATTCAGTAAAAAGTACAAAATTTGAGTGTTTGCAATATTATCGTGGTTAAATGCTCATAATCAAGTATATTAACTCCTAAATTTGATTAAAACTTGTTTTGCGGTCCGATTTGTAGAGATTTTGGACGAGAGGGTCTAAATAGGCATTACAATGGACCAGTTTGAATTTTAACTGGGTAAAAAGTACAGAAATTGAGTTTTTGCAATATAACCGTGTAGAAATGCTCGTAATCAAGTATATGAACTCCTGAAATTTGATTAAAACTTGTTTTGTGGTCCGTTTGTTTAAGGTTTCGGAGGAGCGAGTCTAAATAGACCTTACAATGGACCCGTTGGAATTTTAACTAAGTAAAAAGTACAGAAATTGAGTTTTGGCAATATAATTGCGTTGAAATTCTTGTAATGAAGTGTATAAACTCCTAGAATTTGATTAAAACTTGTTTCGCGGTCCGTTTTGTAGAGGTTTTGGACGAGACGGTCTAAATAGGCATTACAATGGACCCATTGGAATTTTAACTGAGTAAAAAGTACATAAATTGAGATTTTGCAATATAATCGTGTAGAAATGCTCGTAATCAAGTATATGAACTCCTAAAATTTAATTAAAACTTGTTTTGCGGTCCGTTTGTTTAAGGTTTCGGACGAGCGGGTCTAAATAGGCCTTACAATGGACCCGTTGGAATTTTAACTGAGTAAAAAGTACAAAAAATGAGTTTTTGCAATATAATCGTGTTGAAATGCTCGAAATCAAGTATATGGACTCTTAAAAATTTATTAAAACATGTTTTGTGGTTCGTTTGTAATAGGTTTTGGACGAGAGGGTCTAAATATGTATTATAATGGACCCGTTGGAATTTTAACTGTGTAAAAAGTATAGAAATTGAGTTTTTGCAAATTAATTGTGTTGAAATTATTGTAATGAAGTGTATAAACTCCTAAAGTTTGATTAAAACTTGGTTTGCGGTCCGTTTTGTAGAGGTTTCAGACAAGCGGGTCTAAATAGGCCTTACAATGGACCCGTTGGAATTTTAATTGAGTAAAAAGTACAAAAATTGAGTGTTTGCAATATTATCATGGTTAAATGCTCGTAATCAAGTATATGAACTCCTAAATTTGATTAAAACTTGTTTTGCGGTCCGATTTGTAGAGGTTTTGGACGAGAGGGTCTAAATAGGCATTACAATGGACCCGTTGGAATTTTAACTGTGTAAAAAGTATAGAAATTGAGTTTTTGCAAATTAATTGCGTTGAAATTCTTGTAATGAAGTGTATAAACTCCTAAAGTTTGATTAAAACTTGTTTCGCGGTCCGTTTTGTAGAGGTTTCGGACGAGCGGGTCTAAATAGGCCTTACAATGGACCCGTTGGAATTTTAATTCAGTAAAAAGTACAAAAATTGAGTGTTTGCAATATTATCGTGGTTAAATGCTCGTAATCAAGTATATGAACTCCTAAATTTGATTAAAACTTGTTTTGCGGTCCGATTTGTAGAGATTTTGGACGAGAGGGTCTAAATAGGCATTACAATGGACCAGTTTGAATTTTAACTGGGTAAAAAGTACAGAAATTGAGTTTTTGCAATATAACCGTGTATAAATGCTCGTAATCAAGTATATGAACTCCTAAAATTTGATTAAAACTTGTTTTGTGGTCCGTTTGTTTAAGGTTTCGGACGAGCGAGTCTAAATAGACCTTACAATGGACCCGTTGGAATTTTAACTTAGTAAAAAGTACAGAAATTGAGTTTTGGCAATATAATTGCGTTGAAATTCTTGTAATGAAGTGTATAAACTCCTAAAATTTGATTAAAACTTGTTTCGCGGTCTGTTTTGTAGAGGTTTTGGACGAGACGGTCTAAATAGGCATTACAATGGACCCGTTGGAATTTTAACTGAGTAAAAGGTACAAAAAATGAGTTTTTGCAATATAATCGTGTTGAAATGCTCGAAATCAAGTATATGGACTCCTAAAAATTTATTAAAACATGTTTTGTGGTTCGTTTGTAATAGGTTTCGGACGAGCGGGTCTAAATAGGCCTTACAATGGACCCGTTGAAATTTTAACTTTGTAAAAAGTGCAGAAATTGAATTTTGGCATTATAATCGTGTTAAAATGCTCGTTATCAAGTATATGAACTCCTAAAATTTGATTAAAACTTGTTTCGTGGTCTATTTTGTAGAGGTTTCAGACGAGCGGGTCTAAATAGGCCTTACAATGGACCCGTTGGAATTTTAACTGAGTAAAAAGTACAAAAATTGAGTTTTTGCAATATTAGCATGGTTAAATGCTCGTAATCAAGTATATGAACTCCTAAATTTGATTAAAACTTGTTTTGCGGTGCGTTTGTTTAAGGTTTCGGACGAGCGGGTCTAAATAGACCTTACAATAGACCCGTTGGAATTTTAACTGAGTAAAAAGTACAAAAATTGTGTTTTGGCAATATAATAGCATTGAAATTCTTGTAATGAAGTGTATAAACTCCTAAAATTTGATTAAAACTTGTTTCGCGGTCCGTTTTGTAGAGGTTTCGGATGAGCGGGTCTAAATAGGCCTTACAATGGACCTGTTGGAATTTTAATTAGGTAAAAAGTATATAAATTAAGTTTTTGCAATATAATCGTGTTGAAATGATTGTAATCAAGTATATGAACTACTAAAATTTGATTAAAATATGTTTTGCAGTCCGTTTGTTATAGGTTTCGACGAGCGGGTCTAAATAGACCTTACAATTGATTTGTTAGAATTTTAACTGAGTAAAAAGTACAGAAATTGAGTTTTTGCAATATATTCAGGATAAATGCTCGTAATCAACAATATGAACTCCTAAAATTTGATAAAACTTGTTTTACGGTCCGTTTGGTAGAGGTTTCAGACGAGATGGTCCAAATAGACCTTACAATTGACCCGTTGGAATTTTAACTGAGTAAAAAGTACAGAAATTGAGTTTTGGCAATATAATCATGTTGAAATGCTCGTAATGAAGTATATGAACTACTAAAATTTGGTTAAAACTTGTTTTGCGGTCCGATTTGTAGAGGTTTTGGACGAGAGGGTCTAAATAGGCATTACAATGGACCCGTTGGAATTTTAATTAAGTAAAAAGTACAGAAAATTGAGTTTTTGCAATATAATCGTGTTTAAATGCTCGTAATGAAGTATATGAACTCCTAAAATTTGATTAAAACTTTTTTTGCGGTCCGTTTTGTAGGGGTTTCGGAAGAGCGGGTCTAAATAGGCTTACAATTGACCCGTTGGAATTTTAACAGAGTAAAAACTACAGAAATTGAGTTTTTGCAATATAATTATGTTGAAATGCTCGTAACCAAGAATATGAACTCCTAAAATTTGATTAAAACTTTTTTTGCGGTCCGTTTCGTAGAGGTTTTGGACGTGAGGGTCTAAATTTGCATTACAATGGACCCGTTGGAATTTTAATTGTGTAAAAAGTATATAAATTGAGTTTTTGCAATATAATCATGTTGAAATGCTCGTAATCAAGTATATGAACTCCTAAAATTTGATTAAAACTTGTTTCGCGGTCTGTTTATTATAGGTTTCGGACGAGCGGGTCTAAATAGACCTTACAATAGACCCGTTAGAATTTTAACTGAGTAAAAAGTACAGAAAATGTGTTTTGCAATATAATTGTGTTGAAATGCTCGTAATTAAGTATATGAACTCCTAAAATTTGATTAAAACTTGTTTTGCGGTCCATTTGTTATAGATTTCGGACGAGCGGGTGTAAATAGACCTTACAATGCACCCGTTGGAATTTTAACTGAGTAAAAAGTACAGAAATTGAGTTTTGACAATATAATTGCGTTGAAATTCTTGTAATTAAGTGTATAAACTCCTAAAATTTGATTAAAACTTGTTTCGCGGTCCGTTTTTTAGAGGTTTCGGATGAGCAGGTCTAAATAGGCCTTACAATGGACCCCGTTGGAATTTTAACTGAGTAAAAAGTATAGAAATTAAGTTTTTGCAATATAATCATGTTGAAATGATCATAATCAAGTATATGAACTCCTAAAATTTGATTAAAACTTGTTTCACTGTCCGTTTTGTAGAGGTTTGGGAAGAGCGGGTCTAAATAGGACTTACAATGGACCCGTTGCAATTTTAACTGAGTAAAAAGTACAAAAATTGAGATTTTGCAATATAATCAGGTTAAATGCTCGTAATCAAGAATATAAACTCCTAAATTTTGATTAAAACTTGTTTTACGGTCCGTTTGGTAGAGGTTTCGGACGAGATTGTCCAAATAGGCATTACAATGGACCCGTTGGAATTTTAACTTAGTAAAAAGTACATAAATTGAGTTTTTGCAAGATTATCGTGTTGAAATTCTCATAATCAAGTATATGAACTCCTAAAATTTGATTAAAACTTTTTTGCGGTCCTTTTGTTATAGGTTTCGGACGAGCGGGTCTAAATAGACCTTACAACGGCCCCGTGGGAATTTTAACAGAGAAAAAACTACATAAATTGAGTTTTTGCAATATTATCGTGGTTAAATGCTCGTAATCAAGTATATGAACTCCTAAATTTGATTAAAATTTGTTTTGCGGTCTGTTTTGTAGAGGTTTGGACGAGAGGGTCTAAATAGGCATTACAATGGACCCGTTGGAATTTTAACTGAGTAAAAAGTACAGAAATTGAGTTTTTGCAATATAACCGTGTAGAAATGCTCGTAATCAAGTATATGAACTCCTAAAATTTGATTAAAACTTGTTTTGCGGTCCGTTTGTTTAAGGTTTCGGACGAGCGAGTCTAAATAGACCTTACAATGGACCCGTTGGAATTTTAACTGAGTAAAAAGTACAGAAATTGAGTTTTGACAATATAATTGCGTTGAAATTCTTGTAATGAAGTGTATAAACTCCTAAAGTTTGATTATAACTTGTTTCGCGGTCCGTTTTTTAGAGGTTTCGGATGAGCGGGTCTAAATAGGCCTTACAATGGACCCCGTTGGAATTTTAACTGAGTAAAAAGTATAGAAATTAAATTTTTGCAATATAATCGTGTTGAAATGATCGTAATCAAGTATATGAACTCCTAAAATTTGATTAAAACTTGTTTCACTATCCGTTTTGTAGAGGTTTCGGAAGAGCGGGTCTAAATAGGACTTACAATGGACCCGTTGCAATTTTAACTGAGTAAAATGTACAAAAATTGAGTTTTGGCAATATAATCAGGTTAAATGCTCGTAATCAAGAATATAAACTCCTAAATTTTGATTCAAACTTGTTTTACGGTCCGTTTGGTAGAGGTTTCGGACGAGATGGTCCAAATAGGCATTACAATGGACCCGTTGGAATTTTAACTTAGTAAAAGGTACATAAATTGAGCTTTTGCAATATTATCGTGTTGAAATGCTCGAAATCAAGAATATGAACTCCTAAATTTGATTAAAACTTGTTTTGCGGTCCGTTTTCTAGAGGTTTTGGATGAGAGGGGCTAAATAGGCATTACAATGGACCGGTTGGAATTTTAACTGAGTGAAAAGTACAGAAATTGAATTTTTGCAATATAATCGTGTTCAAATGCTCGTAATGAAGTATTTGAACTCCTAAAATTTAATTCAAACTTGTTTCGCGGTCCGTTTTTTATATGTTTCGGACGAGCGGGTCTTAGTAGACCTTACAATTGACCCGTTGGAATTTTAACTGAGTAAAAAGTACATAAATTGAGTTTTTGCAATATAATCGTGTTGAAATGCTCGTAATCAAGTATATGAACTCCTAAAATTTGATTAAAACTTGTTTCACTATCCGTTTTGTAGAGGTTTCGGAAGAGCGGGTCTAAATAGGACTTACAATGGACCCGTTGCAATTTTAACTGAGTAAAAAGTACAAAAATTGAGTTTTTGCAATATAATCAGGTTAAATGCTCGTAATCAAGAATATAAACTCCTAAATTTTGATTAAAACTTGTTTTACGGTCTGTTTGGTAGAGGTTTCGGACGAGATGGTCCAAATAGGCATTACAATGGACCCGTTGGAATTTTAACTTAGTAAAAAGTACAGAAATTGAGTTTTTGCAAGATTATTGTGTTGAAATTCTCATAATCAAGTATATGAACTACTAAAATTTGATTAAAACTTGGTTTGCAGTACATTTGTTATAGATTTCGGACGAGCGGGTGTAAATAGACCTTACAATTGACCCGTTGGAATTTTAACTAAGTAAAAAGTACAGAAATTGAGTTTTGGCAATATAATCGTGTTGAAATTCTCGTAATGAAGTATATGAACTCCTAAAATTTGATTAAACTTGTTTCGAGGTCCGTTTGTTATAGGTTTCGGACAAGCGGGTCGAATTAGACCTTACAATGGACCCATTGGAATTTTAACAGAGTAAAAAGTACAGAAATTGAGTTTTTGCAATATAATCATGTTGAAATCCTCGTAATCATGAATATGAACTCCTAAATTTTGATTAAAACTATTTTGCGGTTCGTTTCGTAGAGGTTTTGGACGAGAGGGTCTAAATATGCATTACAATGGACGCGTTGGAATTTTAACTGTGTAAAAAGTATAGAAATTGAGTTTTGGCAATATAATCGTGTTGAAATCCTCGTAATGAAGTATATGAACTCCTAAATTTTGATTAAAACTTGTTTTACGGTCCGTTTGTTATAGGTTTCGGACGAGATGGTCGAAATAGGCATTACAATGGACCCGTTGGAATTTTAAGTTAGTAAAAAGTACATAAATTGAGTTTTTGCAATATTATCGTGTTGAAATGCTCGTAATCATGTATATGAACTCCTAAAATTTGATTAAAACTTGTTTTGCGGTCCATTTGTTATAGATTTCAGACGAGCGGGTGTAAATAGACCTTACAATTGACCCGTTGGAATTTTAACTTAGTAAAAAGTACAGAAATTGAGTTTTTGCAATATAATCGTGTTGAAATGCTCTTAATCAAGTATATGAACTCCTAAAGTTTGTTTAAAACTTGTTTTGCGGTCTGTTTTGTAATAGGTTTCAGACGAGCGGGTCTAAATATACCCTACAATGGACATGTTGGAATTTTAAATGAGTAAAAAGTACAGAAATTGAGTTTTTCCAATATAATCAGGTTAAATGCTCGTAATAAAGAATATGAACTCCTAAATTTTGATTAAACTTGTTTTACGGTCCGTTTTGTAGAGGTTTCGGACGAGATGGTCCAAATAGGCATTATAATGGACTAGTTGGAATTTTAACTGAGTAAAAAGTATAGAAATTGAGTTTTGGCAGTATTATCGTGTTGAAATGCTCGAAATCAAGAATATGAACTCCTAAATTTGATTAAAACTTGTTTTTCGGTCCATTTTGTAGTGGTTTTGGAGGAGAGGGTCTAAATAGGCATTAAAATGGACCCGTTGGAATATTAACTGAGTAAAAAGTACAGAAATTGAGTTTTAGCAATATAATCGTTTTGAAATGCTCGTAATCAAGTATATGAACTCCTAAAATTTGATTAAAACTTGTTTTGCAGACCATTACTTTTTGCTCAGTTAAAATTGCAATGGATCCATTGTAAGGCCTATTTAGACCTGCTCTTCCGAAACCTCTACAAAACGGACCGCGAAACAAGTTTTAATCAAATTTTAGGAGTTCATATACTTCATTACGAGCATTTCAACACGATTATATTGCCAAAACTCAATTTCTGTACTTTTTACTCAGTTAAAATTCCAACGGGTCAATTGTAAGGTCTATTTAGACCCGCTCGTCTGAAACCTATAACAAACGGACCACAAAACAAGTTTTAATCAAATTTTAGGAGTTCATATACTTGATTACGAGCATTTCAACACGATTATATTCCAAAAACTCAGTTGATGTACTTTTTACTCAGTTAAAATTCCAACGGGTCCATTGCAATTCCTATTTAGACCCTCTCGTCCAAAACCTCAACAAAACGGACCGCAAAACAAGTTTTAATCAAATTTAGGAGTTCATATTCTTGATTTTGAGCATTTCAACACGATAATATTGTAAAAACTCAATTTTTGTACTTTTTACTAAGTAAAAATTCCAACGGGTCCATTGTAATGCATATTTAAACCCTCTCTTCCAAAATCTCTACAAAACGGACCAGAAAAAAGGTTTTAATCAAATTTTAGGAGTTCATATACTTTATTATGAGCATTTCAACACGATTATATTGCAAAAACTCAATTTCTGAACTCTTTACTCAGTTAAAATTCTAACGAGTCCATTGTAAGGACTATTTAGACTCTCTCGTCCAAAACCTCTACAAAGCGGACCGCAAAACAAGTTTTAATCAAATTTATGAGTTCATATTCTTGATTTCGAGCATTCCAACACGATAATATTGCAAAAACTCAATTTATGTGCTTTGTACTCAGTTAAAATTCTAACGGGTCCATTGTAAAGCCTATTTGGACCATCTCGTCCGAAACCTCTACAAAGCGGACCGCAAAACAAGACTTAATCAAAATTTAGGAGTTCATATTCTTGATTACGAGCATTTAACCTGATTATATTGCAAAAACTCAATTTCTGTACTTTTTGCTCAATTAAAATTGTAACGGGTCCATTGTAAGGCCTATTTAGACCTGCTCTTCCGAAACATCTACAAAACGGACCGTGAAACAAGTTTGAATCAAATTTTAGGAGTTCATATACTTGATTACGAGCATTTCAACACGATTATATTGCAAAAACTCAATTTCTGTACTTTTTACTCAGTTAAAATTCCAACGTGTCCATTGTAAGGTCTATTTACACCCGCTCGTCCGAAACCTATAGCAAACGGACCGCGAAACAAGTTTTAATCAAATTTTAGGAGTTCATATACTTCATTACGATCATTTCAACACGCTTATATTGCAAAAACTCAATTTCTGTACTTTTTACTCAGTTAAAATTCCAACGTGTCCATTGTAAGGTCTATTTGCACCCGCTCGTCCGAAAACTATAACAAACGGACCACAAATATTTAGACCCTCTCGTCCAAAACCTCTACAAAACGGACCGCGAAACAAGTTTGAATCAAATATTAGGAGTTCATATACTTGATTACGAGCATTTCAACATGATTATATTGCAAAAACTCAATTTCCGTACTTTTTACTCAGTTAAAATTCAAACGGGTCCATTGTCAGGTCTATTTAGACCCGCTCGTCTGAAACCTATAGCAAACGGACCGCGAAACAAGTTTTAATCAAATTTAAGGAGTTCATATACTTCATTACGAGCATTTCAACACGATTATATTGCCAAACCTCAATTTCTTTACTTTTTACTCGGTTAAAATTCCAACGGGTCCATTGTAAGGTCCGTTTAGACCTGCTCGTCTGAAACCTACAACAAACGGACCACAAAACAAGTTTTAATCAAATTTTAGGAGTTCATATACTTGATTACGAGCATGTCAACACGATTATATTCCAAAAACTCAGTTTATGTACTTTTTACTCAGTTAAAATTCTAACGGGTCCATTGCAATGCCTATTTAGACCCTCTCGTCCAAAACCTCTACAAACGGACCGCAAAACAAGTTTTAATCTAATTTAGGAGTTCATATTCTTGATTTCGAGCATTCCAACACGATAATATTGCAAAAACTCAATTTCTGTTCTTTTTACTCAGTAAAAATTCCAACGGGTCCATTGTAATGCATATTTAGACCCTCTCGTCCAAAACCTCTACAAAACGGACCAGAAAAAAGTTTTAATCAAATTTTAGGAGTTCATATACTTGATTACGAGCATTTCAACACGATTATATTGCAAAAACTCAATTTCTGAACTCTTTACTCATTTAAAATTCTAACGAGTCCCATTGTAAGGACTATTTAGACCCTCTCGTCCAAAACCTCTACAAAGCGGACAACAAAACAAGTTTTAATCAAATTTAGGAGTTCATATTCTTGATTTCGAGCATTCCAACACGATAATATTGCCAAACCTGAATTTCTGTACTTTTTCCTCAGTTAAAATTGTATCGGGTCCATTGTAAGGCCTATTATGATCCGCTCTTCCGAAACCTCTACAAAACGGACCACGAAACAAGTTTGAATCAAATTTTAGGAGTTCATATACTTGATTACGAGCATTTCAACATGATTATATTGCAATAACTCAATTTCTATACTTTTTACTCGGTTAAAATTCCAACGGGTCCATTGTAAGGTCTATTTAGACTCGCTCGTCCGAAACCTGTAGCAAACGGACCGCGGAACAAGTTTTAATCAAATTTTAGGAGTTCATATACTTCATTACGATCATTTCAACACGATTATATTGCCAAAACTAAATTTCTGTACTTTTTACTCAGTTAAAATTCCAACGGGTCCATTGTAAGGTCTATTTAGACCCGCTCGTCTGAAACCTATAACAAACGGACCACAAAACAAGTTTTAATCAAATTTTAGGAGTTCATATACTTGATTACGAGCATGTCAACACGATTATATTCCAAAAACTCAGTTTATGTACTTTTTACTCAGTTAAAATTCCAACGGGCCATTGATATGCCTATTTAGACCCTCTCGTCCAAAACCTCTACAAAACGGACCGCAAAACAAGTTTTAATAAAATTTAGGAGTTCATATTCTTGATTTCGAGCATTTCAACACGATAATATTGCAAAAACTCAATTTCTGTTCTTTTTACTCAGTAAAAATTCCAACGGGTCCAATGTAATGCATATTTAGACCCTCTCGTCCAAAATCTCTACAAAACGGACCAGAAAAAAGTTTTAATCAAATTTTAGGAGTTCATATTCTTGATTACGAGCATTTCAACACGATTATATTGCAAAAACTCAATTTCTGAACTCTTTACTCAGTTAAAATTCTAACGAGTCCATTGTAAGGACTATTTAGACCCTCTCGTCC
The DNA here is from genome assembly GCA_030270665.1 of Hibiscus trionum. Taxonomy (NCBI): domain Eukaryota; kingdom Viridiplantae; phylum Streptophyta; class Magnoliopsida; order Malvales; family Malvaceae; genus Hibiscus; species Hibiscus trionum. The sequence goes on from BSYR01000013.1 coordinate 34,535,144, forward strand.
AAAACCTCTACAAAGCGGACCACAAAACAAGTTTTAATCAAATTTAGGAGTTCAATTCTTGATTTCGAGCATTCCAACACGATAATATTGCCAAACCTCAATTTCTGTACTTTTTACTCTATTAAAATTCCAACGGGTCCATTGTAAGGTCCATTTAGACCCGCTCGTCTGAAACCTATAACAAACAGACCACAAAACAAGTTTTAATCAAATTTTAGGAGTTCATATTCTTGATTTCGAGCATTTCAACACGATTATATTGCAAAAACTCAATTTTTGTACTTTTTACTCAGTTAAAATTCCAACGGGTCCATTGTAAGGCCTATTTAGACCCGCTCGTCCTAAACCTCAACAAAACGGACCGTGAAACAAGTTTTAATCAAATTTTAGGACTTTAAATACTTCATTACAAGCATTTCAACACGATTATATTTCCAAAACTCAGTTTCTGTACTTTTTACTCAGTTAAAATTCCAACGGGTCCATTGTAAGGTCTACTTAGACCCGCTCGTCCGAATCCTATAACAAACGTACCGTAAAACAAGTTTTAATCAAATTTTAGGAGTTCATATACTTGATTACAAGCATTTCAACACGATTATATTGCAAAAACTCAATTTCTGTACTTTTTTACTCAGTTAAAATTCCAACGGGTCCATTGTAATGCATATTTAGACCCTCTCGTCCAAAACCTCTACAAAACGGACCGCCAAAAAAGTTTTAATCAAATTTTAGTTGTTCATATTCTTGATTACGAGCATTTCAATATGAATATATTGCAAAAACTCAATTTCTGAACTCTTTACTCAGTTAAAATCCCAACGGGTCCATTGTAAGGACTATTTAGGCCCTCTCTTCCAAATCCTCTACAAAACGGACCGCAAAACAAGTTTTAATCAAATGTAGGAGTTCATATTCTTGATTTCGAGCATTTCAAAACGATAAATTGCAAAAACTCAATTTCTGTACTTTTTACTCAGTTAAAATTCCAACGGGTCCATTGTAATGCCTATTTAGACACGCTCTTCCGAAACCTCTACAAAATGGACCGCAAAACAAGTTTAAATCAAATTATAGGAGTTCATATACTTGATTAAGAACATTCAACACGATTATATTGAAAAAACTCAATATGTACTTTTTACTCGGTTAAAATTCAAACGGGTCCATTGTAAGGCCTATTTAGACCCGCTCGTCCGAAACCTCTACAAAACGGACCACGAAACAAGTTTTAATCATATTTTAGGAGTTCATATACTTGATTACGAGCATTTCAACATGATTATATTGCCAAATTTCAATTTCTGTACTTTTTACTAAGTTAAAATTTCAACGGGTCCATTGTAAGGCCTATTTAGACCCGCTCGTCCGAAACCTATGACAAACGAACCACAAAACATGTTTTAATCAATTTTTAAGAGTCCATATACTTGATTTCGAGCATTTCAACACGATTATATTGCAAAAACTCAAATTTTGTACTTTTTACTCAGTTAAAATTCCAACGGGTCCATTGTAAGTCCTATTTAGACCCGCTCTTCCGAAACCTCTACAAAACGAACAACGAAACAAGTTTTAATCAAATTTTAGGAGTTCATATACTTGATTAAGAGCATTCAACACGAGTATATTGAAAAAACTCAATTTATGTACTTTTTACGCAGTTAAAATTCAAACGGGTCATTTGTAAGGCCTATTTAGACCCGCTCGTCCAAAACCTCTAAAAACGGACCACGAAACAAGTTTTATTCAAATTCTAGGAGTTCATATACTTGATTACGAGCATTTCAACACGATTATATTGCAAAATTTCAATTTCCGTACTTTTTACTAAGTTAAAATTTTAGCGGGTAGATTGTAAGGTCTATTTAGACCCGCTCGTCCGAAACCTATAGCAAACGGACCGCGAAACAAGTTTAAATCAAATTTTAGGAGTTCATATACTTGATTACGAGCATTTCAACACGATTATATTGCAAAAACTCAGTTTATGTACTTTTTACTTAGTTAAAATTCCAACAGGTCCATTGCAATGCCTATTTAGACCCTCTCGTCCAAAACCTCTACAAAACGGACCGCAAAACAAGTTTTAATCAAATTTAGGAGTTCATATTCTTGATTTCGAGCATTTCAACACGAAAATATTGCAAAAACTCAATTTCTGTACTTTTTACTAAGTAAAAATTCCAACGGGTCCATTGTAATGCATATTTAAACCCTCTCTTCCGAAATCTCTACAAAACGGACCAGAAAAAAGGTTTTAATCAAATTTTAAGACTTCATATACTTGATTACGAGCATTTCAACACGATTATATTGCAAAAACTCAATTTCTGAACTCTTTACTCAGTTAAAATTCTAACGAGTCCATTGTAAGGACTATTTAGACTCTCTCGTCCAAAACCTCTACAAAGCGGACCGCAAAACAAGTTTTAAACAAATTTATGAGTTCATATTCTTGATTTCGAGCATTCCAACACGATAATATTGCAAAAAACTCAATTTATGTGCTTTGTACTCAGTTAAAATTCTAACGGGTCCATTGTAAAGCCTATTTAGACCATCTCGTCCGAAACATCTACAAAACGGACCGCAAAACAAGACTTAATAAAAATTTAGGAGTTCATATTCTTGATTACGAGCATTTAACCTGATTATATTGCAAAAACTCAATTTCTGTACTTTTTACTCAATTAAAATTGTAACGGGTCCATTGTAAGGCCTAATTAGATCTGCTCTTCCGAAACATCTACAAAACGGACCGCGAAACAAGTTTGAATCAAATTTTAGGAGTTCATATACTTGATTACGAGCATTTCAACACGATTATATTGCAAAAACTCAATTTCTGTACTTTTTACTCAGTTAAAATTCCAACGTGTCCATTGTAAGGTCTATTTACACCTGCTCGTCCGAAACCTATAGCAAACGGACCGCGAAACAAGTTTTAATCAAATTTTAGGAGTTCATATACTTCATTACGATCATTTCAACACGCTTATATTGCCAAAACTCAGTTTCTGTACTTTTTACTCAGTTAAAATTCCAACGTGTCCATTGTAAGGTCTATTTACACCTGCTCGTCCGAAACCTATAGCAAACGGACCGCGAAACAAGTTTTAATCAAATTTTAGGAGTTCATATACTTCATTACGATCATTTCAACACGCTTATATTGCCAAAACTCAGTTTCTGTACTTTTTACTCAGTTAAAATTCCAACTTGTCCATTGTAAGGTCTATTTACACCCGCTCGTCCGAAAACTATAACAAACGGACCACAAAAATTTAGACCCTCTCGTCCAAAACCTCTACAAAACGGACCGCGAAACAAGTTTGAATCAAATTTTAGGAGTTCATATACTTGATTACGAGCATTTCAACATGATTATATTGCAAAAACTCAATTTCCGTACTTTTTACTCAGTTAAAATTCCAACGGGTCCATTGTCAGGTCTATTTAGACCCGCTCGTCTGAAACCTATAGCAAACGGACCGCGAAACAAGTTTTAATCAAATTTAAGGAGTTCATATACTTCATTACGAGTATTTCAACACGATTATATTGCCAAACCTCAATTTCTGTACTTTTTACTCGGTTAAAATTCCAACGGGTCCATTGTAAGGTCCATTTAGACACGCTCGTCTGAAACCTATAACAAATAGACCACAAAACGAGTTTTAATCAAATTTTAGGAGTTCATATTCTTGATTTCGAGCATTTCAACACGATTATATTGCAAAAACTCAATTTCTGTACTTTTTACTAAGTTAAAATTCCAACGGGTCCATTGTAAGGCCTATTTAGACCCGCTCGTCCGAAACATCAACAAAACGGACCGTGAAACAAGTTTTAATCAAATTTTAGGACTTTATGTACTTCATTACAAGCATTTCAACACGATTATATTGCCAAAACTCAGTTTCTGTGCTTTTTACTCAGTTAAAATTACAACGGGTCCATTGTAAGGTCTACTTAGACTCGTTCGTCCGAATCCTATAACAAACGGACCGCAAAACAAGTTTTAATCAAATTTTAGGAGTTCATATACTTGATTACGAGCATTTCAACACTATTATATTGCAAAAACTCAATTTCTGTACTTTTTTACTCAGTTAAAATTCCAACGGGTCCATTTTAATGCATATTTAGACCCTCTCATCGAAAACCTATACAAAACGGACCGCAAAACAAGTTTTAATCAAATTTAGGAGTTCATATTCTTGATTTCGAGCATTCCAAAACGATAATATTGCAAAAACTCAATTTCTGTACTTTTTACTCAGTTAAAATTCCAACGGGTCCATTGTAATGCCTATTAAGATTCGCTCTTCCGAAACCTCTACAAAACGGACCACGAAACAAGTTTGAATCAAATTTTAGGAGTTCATATACTTGATTACGAGCATTTCAACACGATTATATTGCAAAAACTCAATTTCTACACTTTTTACTCGGTTAAAATTCCAACGGGTCCATTGTAAGGTCTATTTAGACCCGCTCGTCCGAAACCTATAGCAAACGGACCGCGAAACAAGTTTTAATCAAATTTTAGGAGTTCATATACTTTATTACGAGCATTTCAACACGATTATATTGGCAAAACTCAATTTCTGTACTTTTTACTCAGTTAAAATTCCAACGTGTCCATTGTAAGGTCTATTTAGACCCGCTCGTCTGAAACCTATAACAAACGGACCACAAAACAAGTTTTAATCAAATTTTAGGAGTTCATATACTTGATTACGAGCATTTCAACACGATTATATTGCAAAAACTCAGTTTATGTACTTTTTAATCAGTTAAAATTACAACGGGTCCATTGCAATGCCTATTTAGACCCTCTCGTCCAAAACCTCTACAAAACGGACCGCAAAACAAGTTTTAATCAAATTTAGGAGTTCATATTCTTGATTTCGAGCATTTCAACATGATAATATTGCAAAAACTCTATTTTTGTACTTTTTACTAAGTAAAAATTCAAACGGGTCCATTGTTATGCATATTTAGACCCTCTCGTCCAAAACCTCTAAAAAACGGACCAGAAAAAAAGTTTTAATCAAATTTTAGGAGTTCATATACTTGATTACGAGCATTTCAACACGATTATATTGCAAAAACTCAATTTCTGAACTCTTTACTCAGTAAAAATTCTAACGAGTCCATTGTAAGGACTATTTAGACTCTCTCGTCCAAAACCTCTACAAAGCGGACCGCAAAACAAGTTTTAATCAAATTTATGAGTTCATATTCTTGACTTCGAGCATTCCAACATGATAATATTGCAAAAACTCAATTTTTGTGCTCTGTACTCAGTAAAAATTCTAACGGGTCCATTGTCATGCCTATTTGGACCATCTCGTCCAAAACCTCTACAAAACGGACCGCAAAATAAAACTTAATCAAAATTTAGAAGGTCATATTCTTGATTACGAGCATTTCACCTGATTATATTGCAAAAACTCAATTTCTGTACTTTTTACTCAGTTCAAATTGTAACGGGTCCATTGTAAGGCCTATTTAGATCCGCTCTTCCGAAACCTCTACAAAACGGACCGCGAAACAAGTTTGAATCAAATTTTAGGAGTTCATATACTTGATTACGAGCATTTCAACACGATTATATTGCAAAAACTCAATTTCTATACTTTTTACTCAGTTAAAAATCCAACGGGTCCATTGTAATGCATATTTAGGCCCTCTCGTCCAAAACCTCTACAAAACGAACCGCCAAAAAAGTTTTAATCAAATTTTAGGAGTTCATATTCTTGATTACGAGCATTTCAATATGAATATTTTGCAAAAACTCAATTTATGTACTTTTTACTCATTTAAAATCCCAACGGGTCCATTGTAAGGTCTATTTAGACCCGCTCGTCCGAAACCTATAACAAACGGACCGCGAAAGAAGTTTTAATCAAATTTCAGGAGTTCATATACTTCATTACGAGCATTTCAACACGATTATATTGTCAAAACTCAATTTATGTACTTTTTACTCAGTTAAAATTCCAACGGGTCCATTGTAAGGTCTATTTACACCCGCTCGTTCGAAACCTATAACAAATGGACCGCGAAAGAAGTTTTAATCAAATTTTAAGAGTTCATATACTTGATTACGAGTATCTTAACACGATTATATTGCAAAAACTCAATTTCTATACTTTTTACTCAGTTAAAATTCAAACGGGTCCATTGTAATGCATATTTAGACCCTCTCGTCAAAAACCTCTACATAACGGACCGCAAAAAAAGTTTTAATCAAACTTTAGGAGTTCATATTCTTGATTACGAGCATTTCAACACGATTATAATGCAAAAACTCAATTTCTATACTTTTTACTCAGTTAAAATTTCAACGGGTCCATTGTAAGGCCTATTTAGACCTGCTCGTCCGAAACCTACTACAAACGAACCACAAAACATGTTTTAATCAATTTTAAAGAGTCCATATACTTGATTTCGAGAATTTTAACACGATTATTTTGCAAAAACTCAATTTTTGTACTTTTTACTCGGTTAAAATTCCAACGGGTCCATTGTAAGGCCTATTTAGACCCGCTCTTCCGAAACCTCTACAAAACGGACAACGAAACAAGTTTTAATCAAATTTTAGGAATTCATATACTTGATTAAGTGCATTCAGCACAATTATATTGAAAAAACTCAATTTATGTACTTTTTACGCAGTTAAAATTCAAACGGGTCCATTGTAAGGCCTATTTAGACCTGCTCGTCTGAAACCTCTACGAAACGGACCACGAAACAAGTTTTAATCAAATTCTAGGAGTTCATATACTTGATTACGAGCATTTCAACACAATTATATTGCAAAATTTCAATTTCTGTACATTTTACTAAGTTAAAATTTCAACGGGTCCATTGTAAGGCCTATTTATACCCGCTCGTCCGAAACCTATTACAAACGAACCACAAAACATGTTTTAATCAATTTTTAAGAGTTCATGTACTTGATTTCGAGCATTTCAACACGATTATATTGCAAAAACTAAATTTTTGTACTTTCTACTCAGTTAAAATTCCAACGGGTCCATTGTAAGGCCTATTTAGACCCGCTCGTCTGAAACCTCTACAAAACGTACTGCAAAACAAGTCTTAATCAAATATTAGGAGTTCATATTCTTGATTACGAGCATTTAACCTGATTATATTGCAAAAACTAAATTTTTGTACTTTTTACTCAGTTAAATTTGCAACGGGTCCATTGTAAGGCCTATTTATACCCGCTCGTCTAAAACCTCTACAAAACGGACCGCGAAACAAGTTTTAATCAAATCTTAGGAGTTCATATTCTTGATTACGAGCATTTCAACACGATTATATTGCAAAAACTCAATTTCTGTACTTTTTCTCAGTTAAAATTCCAACGAGTCCATTGTAAGGTCTATTTAGACCCGCTCATCCGAAACCTCTACAAAACGGACCGTGAAACAAGTTTTAATCAAATTTTAGGATTTTATATACTTCATTACAAGCATTTCAACACAATTATATTGCCAAAACTCAGTTTCTGTACTTTTTACTCAGTTAAAATTCCAACGGGTCCATTCTAAGGTCTACTTAGACCCGCTCGTCTGAAACCTATGACAAACGGACTGCAAAACATGTTTTAATCATATTTTAGGAGTTCATATACTTGATTACGAGCATTTCAACACGATTATATTGCAAAAACTCAATTTTTGTACTTTTTACTCAGTTAAAATTCCAACGGGTCCATTGTAAGGTCTACTAAGACCCGCTCGTCCGAAACATATAAAAAACGGACCGCGAAACAAGTTTTAATCAAATTTCAGGAGTTCAGATACTTCATTACGAGCATTTCAACACGATTATATTGTCAAAACTCTATTTCTGTACTTTTTACCCAATTAAAATTCCAACGGGTTCATTGTAAGGTCTATTTACACCCGCTCGTCCGAAACCTATAACAAATGGACCGCGAAACAAGTTTTAATCAAATTTTAGGAGTTCATATACTTGATTACGAGCATTTCAACACGATTATATTGCAAAAACTCAATTTCTATACTTTTTACTCAGTTAAAATACCAACGGGTCCATTGTAATGACTATTTAGACCCTCTCGTCCAAAACCTCTACAAAACGGACCGCAAAACATGTTTTAATCAAATTTAGGAGTTCATATTCTTGATTACAAGCATTTCAACATGATTATGTTGCAAAAATTCAATTTATGTACTTTTTACACAATTAAAATTCCAACGGGTCTATTCTAAGGCCTATTTAGACTCACTCGTCCGAAACCTCTACAAAACGGACCACAAAACAAGTTTTAATCAAATTGTAGGAGTTCATATACTTGATTACGAGCATTTCAAAAAGATAATATTGCAAAAACTCAATTTCTGTACTTTTTACTCAGTTAAAATTCCAACGGGTCCATTGTAATACCTATTTTGGCCCTCTCGTCCAAAACCTCTACAAAACGGACCGCAAAACAAGTTTTAATCAAATGTAGGAGTTCATATTCTTGATTTCGAGCATTTCAAAAAGATAATATTGCAAAAACTCAATTTCTGTACTTTTTACTCAGTTAAAATTCCAACGGGTCCATTGTAATGCCTATTTAGACCCGCTCTTCCGAAACCTCTACAAAACGGACCGCGAAACAAGTTTTAATCAAATGTTAGGAGTTCATATACTTGATTAAGAGCATTCAACACGATTACATTGAAAAAACTCAATATATGTACTTTTTACGTAGTTAAAATTCAAACGGGTCCATTGTAAGGCCTATTTAGACTCGCTCGTCCAAAACCTCTACAAAACGGACCACGAAACAAGTTTTAATCAAAATTTAGGAGTTCATATACTTGATTACGAGCATTTCAACACGATTATATTGCCAAATTTCAATTTATGTACTTTTTACTAAGTTAAAATTTCAACGGGTCCATTGTAAGGCCTATTTAGACCTGCTCGTCCGAAACCTAATACAAACGAACCACAAAACATGTTTTAATCAATTTTTAAGAGTCCATATACTTGATTTCGAGAATTTCAACACGATTATTTTGCAAAAACTCAATTTTGTACTTTTTACTCGGTTAAAATTCCAACGGGTCCATTGTAAGGCCTATTTAGACCCGCTCTTCCGAAACCTCTACAAAACGGACAACGAAACAAGTTTTAATCAAATTTTAGGAATTCATATACTTGATTAAGTGCATTCAGCACAATTATATTGAAAAAACTCAATTTATGTACTTTTTACGCAGTTAAAATTCAAACGGGTCCATTGTAAGGCCTATTTAGACCCGCTCGTCTGAAACCTCTACGAAACGGACCACGAAACAAGTTTTAATCAAATTCTAGGAGTTCATATACTTGATTACGAGCATTTCAACACAATTATATTGCAAAATTTCAATTTCTGTACTTTTTACTAAGTTAAAATTTCAACGGGTCCATTGTAAGGCCTATTTAGACCCGCTCGTCCGAAACCTATTACAAACGAACCACAAAACATGTTTTAATCAATTTTTAAGAGTTCATGTACTTGATTTCGAGCATTTCAACACGATTATATTGCAAAAACTAAAATTTTCTACTTTCTACTCAGTTAAAATTCCAACGGGTCCATTGTAAGGCCTATTTAGACCCGCTCGTTTGAAACCTCTACAAAACGTACCGCAAAACAAGTCTTAATCAAATATTAGGAGTTCATATTCTTGATTACGAGCATTTAACCTGATTATATTGCAAAAACTAAATTTTTGTACTTTTTACTCAGTTAAATTTGCAACGGGTCCATTGTAAGGCCTATTTATACCCGCTCGTCTAAAACCTCTACAAAACGGACCGCGAAACAAGTTTTAATCAAATCTTAGGAGTTCATATTCTTGATTACGAGCATTTCAACACGATTATATTGCAAAAACTCAATTTCTGTACTTTTTCTCAGTTAAAATTCCAACGAGTCCATTGTAAGGTCTATTTAGACCCGCTCATCCGAAACCTCTACAAAACGGACCGTGAAACAAGTTTTAATCAAATTTTAGGATTTTATATACTTCATTACAAGCATTTCAACACGATTATATTGCCAAAACTCAGTTTCTGTACTTTTTACTCAGTTAAAATTCCAACGGGTCCATTGTAAGGTCTACTTAGACCCGCTCGTCTGACACCTATGACAAACGGACTGCAAAACATGTTTTAATCATATTTTAGGAGTTCATATACTTGATTACGAGCATTTCAACACGATTATATTGCAAAAACTCAATTTCTGTACTTTTTACTCAGTTAAAATTCCAACGGGTCCATTGTAAGGTCTACTAAGACCCGCTCGTCCGAAACATATAAAAAACGGACCGCGAAACAAGTTTTAATCAAATTTTAGGAGTTCAGATACTTCATTACGAGCATTTCAACACGATTATATTGTCAAAACTCTATTTCTGTACTTTTTACCCAATTAAAATTCCAACGGGTTCATTGTAAGGTCTATTTACACCCGCTCGTCCGAAACCTATAACAAATGGACCGCGAAACAAGTTTTAATCAAATTTTAGGAGTTCATATACTTGATTACGAGCATTTCAACACGATTATATTGCAAAAACTCAATTTCTATACTTTTTACTCAGTTAAAGTACCAACGGGTCCATTGTAATGACTATTTAGACCCTCTCGTCCAAAACCTCTACAAAACGGACCGCAAAACATGTTTTAATCAAATTTAGGAGTTCATATTCTTGATTTCAAGCATTTCAACACGATAATGTTGCAAAAACTCAATTTCTGTACTTTTTACTCAGTTAAAATTCCAACGGGTCCATTGTAATGCCTATTTGGACCATCCTGTCCGAAACCTCTACAAAACGGACAGCAAAGCAAGTCTTAGTCAAAATTTAGGAGTTCATATTCTTGATTACGAGCATTTAACCTGATTATATTGCAAAAACTCAATTTCTGTAGTTTTACACAGTTAAAATTCCAACGGGTCCATTGTAAGGCCTATTTAGACCTATCTTCCGAAACCTCTACAAAACGGACAACGAAACAAGTTTTAATCAATTTCTAGGAGTTCATATACTTGATTACGAGCATTTCAACACGATTATATTGCAAAAACTTAATTTCTATACTTTTTACTCAGTTAAAATTCCAACGGGTCCATTGTAAGGCCTATTTAGACCCGCTTGTCCGAAACCTCTACAAAACGAGCCGCGAAACAAGTTTTAATCAAATTTTAGGAGTTTATACACTTCATTACAAGAATTTCAACGCAATTATATTGCCAAAACTCAATTTCTGTACTTTTTACTAAGTTAAAATTCCAACGGGTCCATTGTAATGTCTATTTAGACACGCTTGTCCGAAACCTTAAACAAACGGACCGTAAAACAAGTTTTAATCAATATTTAGTAGTTCATATACTTGATTACGACCATTTCAACACGATTATATTGCAAAAACTCAATTTCTATACTTTTTACTTAGTTAAAATTCCAACGGGTCCATTGTAATGCATATTTAGACCCTCTTGTCCAAAACCTCTACAACACGGACCGCAAAAAAACTTTTAATCAAATCTTAGGAGTTCATATTCTTGATTACGAGCATTTCAACACGATTATGTTGCAAAACTCAATTTTCTATACTTTTTACTTAGTTAAAATTCCAACGGGTCCATTGTAATGCCTATTCAGACCCTCTCGTCCAAAACCTCTAAAAAACGGACCACAAAACAAGTTTTAATCAAATTTAGGATTTCATTTTCTTGATTTCAAGCAATTCAACACGATAATGTTGCAAAAACTCAATTTTTGTACTTTTACTCAGTTAAAATTCCAACGGGTCCATTGTAGTGCCTATTTGGACCATCTTGTTCGAAACCTCTACAAAACGGACCGCGAAACAAGTTTTATTCAAATTTTAGGAGTTCATATACTTGCTTACGAGTATTTCAACACGATTATAGTGCAAAAACTCAATTTTTGTACTTTTTACTCAGTTAAAATTCCAACGGGTCCATTGTAAGGCCTATTTAGACCCGCTCGTCCGAAACCTCTACAAAACGGACCGAGAAACAAGTTTTAATCAAATTTTAGGACTTTATATACTTCATTACAAGCATTTCAAAACGATTATATTGCCAAAACTCAGTTTCTGTACTTTTTACTTAGTTAAAATTCCAACGGGTCCATTGTAATGACTATTTAGACCCGCTCTTCCGAAACCTCTACAAAACGGACAGCGAAAGAAGTTTTATTCAAATTTTAGGAGTTCATATACTTGATTACGAGCATTTCAACACGATTATATTGCAAAAACTTAATTTCTATACTTTTTAGTTAGTTAAAATTCCAACGGGTCCATTGTAAGACCTATTGAGACCCGCTCGTCCTAAACCTCTACAAAAACGGACCGCGAAAAAAGTTTTAATCAAATTTTAGGAGTTTATACACTTCATTACAAGAATTTTAACGCAATTAAATTTCCAAAACTCAATTTCTGTACTTTTTACTAAGTTAAAATTCCAACGGGTCCATTGTAAGGTCTATTTAGACCCGCTCGTCCGAAACCTTAAACAAACGGACCGCAAAACATGTTTTAATCAAATTTTAGTAGTTCATATACTTGATTACGAGCATTTCAACACGATTATATTGCAAAAACTCAATTTCTATACTTTTTACTCAGTTAAAATTCCAACGGGTCCATTGTAATGCATATTTAGACCCTCTCGTCCAAAACCTCTACAAAACGGACCGCAAAAAAACTTTTAATCAAATATTAGGAGTTCATATTCTTGATTACGAGCATTTCAACATGATTATATTGCAAAAACTTAATTTTATGTACTTTTTACTTAGTTAAAATTCCAACGGGTCCATTGTAATGCCTATTTAGACCCTCTCGTCCAAAACCTCTACAAAACGGACCGCAAAACAAGTTTTAATCAAATTTAGGAGTTCATATTCATGATTTCGAGCACTTCAACACAATAACATTGAAAAACTCAATTTTTGTACTTTTACTCAGTTAAAATTCCAACAGGACCATTGTAATGCCTATTTTGACCATCTTGTCCGAAACCTCTACAAAACGGACCGCCAAACAAATTTTAATCAAATTTATGTAGTTTATATACATGATTTTCAACACGATTATATTGCAAAAACTCAATTTCTGTACTTTTTACTTAGTTAAAATTCCAACGGGTCCATTGTAAGGTCTATTTAGACCCGCTCGTGCGAAACCTCTACAAAACGGACCGTGAAACAAGTTTTAATCAAATTTTAGGACTTTATATACTTCATTACAAGCATTTCAACACGATTATATTGCCAAAACTCAGTTTCTATACTTTTTACTCAGTTAAAGTTCCAACGGGTCCATTGTAATGACTATTTAGAACCTCTCGTCCAAAACCTGTACAAAACGGGCCGCAAACCAAGTTTTAATCAAATTTAGGAGTTCATATTCTTGATTTCAAGCAATTCAACACGATAATATTGCAAAAACTCAATTTTTGTACTTTTTACTCAGTTAAAATTCCAACGGGTCCATTGTAATGCCTATTTGGACTATCCCGTCCGAAACCTATACAAAACGGACCGCAAAATAAGTTTTAATCAAATTATAGGAGTTTATATTCTTGATTACGAGCATTTCAACATGATTATATTGCAAAAACTCAATTTCTGTTCTTTTTACTCAGTTAAAATTGCAACGGGTCCATTGTAAGATCTATTTAGACCCGCTCGTCCGAAACCTATAACAAACGGACAGTGAAGCAAGTTTTAATCAAATTCTAGGAGTTCATATACTTCATTACGAGCATTTCAACACGATTATATTGCCAAAACTCAATTTTTGTACTTTTTACTCAGTTAAAATTCCAACGGGTCAATTGTAAGGTCTATTTAGACCCGTTCGTCCGAAACCTATTACAAATGGACCGCAAAACAAGTTTTAATCAAATTTTAGGAGTTCATATACTTGATTACGAGCATTTCAACACGATTATATTGCAAAAACTCAATTTTTGTACTTTTTACTTAGTTAAAATTGCAACGGGTCCATTGTAATGCATATTTAGACCCTCTCGTCCAAAACCTCTACAAAACGGACCGCAAAAAAACTTTTAATCAATTCTTAGGAGTTCATATTCTTGATTACGAGCATTTCAACATTATTATATTGCAAAAACTTAATTTTATGTACTTTTTACTTAGTTAAAATTCCAACGGGTCCATTGTAATGCCTATTTAGACCCTCTCGTCCAAAACCTCTACAAAACGGACCGCAAAACAAGTTTTAATCAAATTTAGGAGTTCATATTCTTGATTTCGAGCACTTCAACACAATAACATTGCAAAACTCAATTTTTGTACTTTTACTCAGTTAAAATTCCAACAGGACAATTGTAATGCCTATTTTGACCATCTTGTCCGAAACCTCTACAAAACGGACCACCAAACAAGTTTTAATCAAATTTATGGAGTTTATATACATGATTACGAGCATTTCAACACGATTATATTGCAAAAACTCAATTTCTGTACTTTTTACTCAGTTAAAATTCCAACGGGTCCATTGTAAGGTCTATTTAGACCCGCTCGTGCGAAACCTCTACAAAACGGACCGTGAAACAAGTTTTAATCAAATTTTAGGACTTTATATACTTCATTACAAGCATTTCAACACGATTATATTGCCAAAACTCAGTTTCTATACTTTTTACTCAGTTAAAGTTCCAACGGGTCCTTTGTAATGACTATTTAGACCCTCTCGTCCAAAACCTGTACAAAACGGGCCGCAAACCAAGTTTTAATCAAATTTAGGAGTTCATATTCTTGATTTCAAGCAATTCAACACGATAATATTGCAAAAACTCAATTTTTGTACTTTTTACTCAGTTAAAATTCCAACGGGTCCATTGTAATGCCTATTTGGACCATCCCGTCCGAAACCTATACAAAACGGACCGCAAAATAAGTTTTAATCAAATTATAGGAGTTTATATTCTTGATTACGAGCATTTCAACATAATTATATTGCAAAAACTCAATTTCTGTTCTTTTTACTCAGTTAAAATTGCAACGGGTCCATTGTAAGATCTATTTAGACCCGCTCGTCCGAAACCTATAACAAACGGACAGCGAAGCAAGTTTTAATCAAATTCTAGGAGTTCATATACTTCATTACGAGCATTTCAACACGATTATATTGCCAAAACTCAATTTTTGTACTTTTTACTCAGTTAAAATTCCAACGGGTCAATTGTAAGGTCTATTTAGACCCGCTCGTCCGAAACCTATTACAAATGGACCGCAAAACAAGTTTTAATCAAATTTTAGGAGTTCATATACTTGATTACGAGCATTTCAACACGATTATATTGCAAAAATTCAATTTCTGTACTTTTTACTCAGTTAAAATTCCAACGGGACCATTGTAATGCCTATTTAGACCCTCTCGTCCAAAACCTCTACAAATCGGACCGCAAAACAAGTTTAAATCAAATTTAGGAGTTCATATACTTGATTACAAGCATTTAACAACGATAATATTGCAAAAACTCAATTTCTGTACTTTTTACTCAATTAAAATTCCAACGGGTCCATTGTAAGGCCTATTTAGACCCGCTCGTCCGAAACCTATTACAAATGGACCGCAAAATAAGTTTTAATCAAATTTTAGGAGTTCATATACTTGATTACGAGCATTTCAACACGATTATATTGCAAAAACTCAATTTCTATACTTTTTACTCAGTTAAAATTCCAACGGGTCCATTGTAATGCATCTTTAGACCCTCTCGTCCAAAACCTCTACAAAACGGACCGCAAAAAAACTTTTAATCAAATCTTAGGAGTTCATATTCTTGATTACGAGCATTTCAACACGATTATATTGCAAAAACTTAATTTTATGTACTTTTTACTTAGTTAAAATTCCAACGGGTCCATTGTAATGCCTATTTAGACCCTCTCGTCCAAAACCTCTACAAAACGGACCGCAAAACAAGTTTTAATCAAATTTAGGAGGTGATATTCTTGATTTCGAGCACTTCAACACGATAACATTGCAAAACTCAATTTTTGTACTTTTACTCAGTTAAAATTCCAACAAGACCATTGTAATGCCTATTTTGACCATCTTGTCCGAAACCTCTACAAAACGGACCGCCAAACAAGTTTTAATCAAATTTATGGAGTTCATATACATGATTACGAGCATTTCAACACGACTATATTGCAAAAACTCAATTTCTGTACTTTTTACTCAGTTAAAATTCCAACGGGTCCATTGTAATGCCTATTTAGACCCGCTCGTGCGAAACCTCTACAAAACGGACCGTGAAACAAGTTTTAATCAAATTTTAGGACTTTATATACTTCATTACAAGCATTTCAACACGATTATATTGCTAAAACTCAGTTTCTATACGTTTTACTCAGTTAAAGTTCCAACGGGTCCATTGTAATATCTATATAGACCCTCTCGTCCAAAACCTGTACAAAACGGGCCGCAAACCAAGTTTTAATCAAATTTAGGAGTTCATATTCTTGATTTTGAGCATTTCAACACGATAATATTGCAAAAACTCAATTTCTGTACTTTTTACTCAGTTAAAATTCCAACGGGTCCATTGTAATGCCTATTTGGACCATCCCGTCCGAAACCTCTACAAAACGGACCGCAAAATAAGTTTTAATCAAATTATAGGAGTTTATATTCTTGATTACGAGCATTTCAACATGATTATATTACAAAAACACAATTTCTGTACTTTTTACTTAGTTAAAATTGCAACGGGTCCATTGTAAGGTCTATTTAGACCCGCTCGTCCGAAACCTATAACAAACGGACAGCGAAGCAAGTTTTAATCAAATTTTAGGAGTTCATATACTTCATTACGAGCATTTCAACACGATTATATTGCCAAAACTCAATTTCTGTACTTTTTACTCAGTTAAAATTCCAACGGGTCAATTGTAAGGTCTATTTAGACTCGCTCGTCCGAAATCTATAACAAATGGACCGCAATAAAAGTTTTAATCGAATTTTAGGAGATAATATACTTGATTACGAGCATTTCAACTTGATTATATTGCAAAAACTCAATTTATGTAATTTTTACTCAGTTAAAATTCCAACGAGTCCATTGTAATGCCAATTTAGACCCTCTCGTCCAAATCCTCTACAAAACGGACCGCAAAACAAGTTTTAATCAAACTTAGGAGTTCATATTCTTGATTTCGAGCATACCAACACGATAATATTGCAAAAACTCAATTTTTGTACTTTTTACTCAGTTAAAATTCCAACGGGTCCATTGTAATGCCTATTTGGACCATCTCGTCTGAAACCTCTACAAAACGGACCGTAAAACAAGTTTTAATAATAATTTAGGAGTTCACATTCTTGATTACGAGCATTTAACCTGATTATATTGCAAAAACTAAATTTATGTACTTTTTACTAAGTTAAAATTGCAACGGGTCCATTGTAAGGCCTAATTAGACCTGTTCTTCCGAAACCTCTACAAAACGGACCGCGAAACAAGTTTTAATCATATTTTAGGAGTTCATATACTTGATTACGAGCATTTCAACACGATTATATTGCAAAAACTAAATTTCTATACTTTTTACTCAGTTAAAATTCCAACAGGTCCATTGTAATGCATATTTAGACCCTCTCATCCAAAACCTCTACAAAACGGACCGCAAAAAAAGTTTTAATCAAATTATTGGAGTTCATATTCTTGGTTACCAGCATTTCTACATGATTATATTTCAAAAACTCAATTTCTGTACATTTTACTCAGTTCAAATTCCAACAGGTCCATTGTAAGGTCTATTTAGACCCGCTCGTCGAAACCTATAACAAACGGACCGCAAAACATGTTTTAATCAAATTTTAGTAGTTCATATACTTGATTACGAGCATTTCAACACGATTATATTGCAAAAACTCAATTTCTATACTTTTTACTCAGTTAAAATTCCAACTGGTCCATTGTAATGCATATTTAGACCCGCTCGTCCAAAACCTCTACAAAACGGACCGCAAAACAAGTTTTAATCAAATCTTAGGAGTTCATATTCTTGATTACGAGCATTTCAACACGAATATATTGCAAAAACTCAATTTCTATACTTTTTACTCAGTTAAAATTCCAACGGGTCCATTGTAAGGTCTATTTAGACTCGCTCGTCCAAAACCTATTACAAATGACCGCAAAACAAGTTTTAATCAAATTTTAGGAGTTCATATACTTGATTACGAGCATTTCAACACGATTATATTGTAAAACACAATTTTTGTACTTTTTACTCAGGTAAAATTCCAACGGGTCCATTGTAATGCCTATTTAGACCCTCTCGTCCAAAACCTCTACAAATCGGACCACAAAACAAGTTTAAATCAAATTTAGGAGTTCATATACTTGATTACAAGCATTTAACAACGATAATATTGCAAAAACTTAATTTCTGTACTTTTTACTCAATTAAAATTCCAACTGGTCCATCATAAGGCCTATTTAGACCCGCTCTTCCGAAACCTCTACAAAACGGACCACGAAAGAAGTTTTAATCAAATTTTAGGAGTTCACATACTTGATTACAAGCATTTCAACACGATTATATTGCAAAAACTAAATTTCTATAATTTTTACTCAGTTAAAATTCCAATGGGTCTATTGTAATGCATATTTAGACCCTCTCGTCCAAAACCTCTACAAAATGGACCGCAAAAAAAGTTTTAATCAAAATTTTGGAGTTCATATTCTTGGTTACGAGCATTTCTACATGATTATATTTTAAAAACTCAATTTCTATACTTTTTTCTTAGTTCAAATTCCAACAGGTCCATTGTAAGGTCTATTTAGACCCGCTCGTCGAAACCTATAACAAACGGACCGCAAAACAAGTTATAATCAAATTTTAGGAGTTCATATAGTTGATTACGAGCATTTCAAAACGATTATATTGCAAAAACTCAATTTCTATACTTTTTACTAAGTTAAAATTCCAACGGGTCCAATATAATGCATATTTAGACCCTCTCGTCCAAAACCTCTACAAAACGGACCGCAAAAACAAGTTTTAATCAAATCTTAGGAGTTCATATTCTTGATTACGAGCATTTAACCATGATAATATTGCAAAAACTCAATTTTTGTACTTTTTACTCAATTAAAATTCCAATGGGACCATTGTAAGGTCTATTTAGACCCGCTCGTCCCAAACTTATTACAAATGGACCGCAAAACAAGTTTTAATCAAATTTTAGGAGTTCATACACTTGATTACGAGCATTTCAACACGATTATATTGCAAAAACTCAATTTATGTACTTTTTACTCAGTTAAAATTCCAACGGGTCCATTGTAATGCCTATTTAGACACTCTCGTCCAAAACCTCTACAAATCGGAACGCAAAACAAGTTTTAATCAAATTTAGGAGTTCATATACTTGATTACGAGCATTTAACCACGATAATATTGCAAAAATTCAATTTTTGTACTTTTTACTCAACTAAAATTCCAACGGGTCCATTGTAAGGCTTATTTAGACCCGCTCGTCCGAAACCTCTACAAAACGGACCACGAAACAAGTTTTAACCAAATTTTAGGAGTTCATATACTTGATTACGAGCATTTCAATACGATTATATTGTCAAAACTCAATTTATGTACTTTTTATTAAGTTAAAATTCCAACAGGTCCATTGTAAGGTCTATTTAGACCCGCTCGTCCAAAACCTCTACAAAACGGACCGCGAAAGAAGTTTTAATCAAATTTTAGGAGTTCATATTCTTCATTACGAGCATTTCAACACGATTATATTGTCAAAACTCAATTTCGAACTTTTTACTCAGTTAAAATTCCAATGGGTCCATTGTAAGGTCTATTTACACCCGCTCGTCCGAAACCTATAACAAATGGACCGCGAAACAAGTTTTAATCAAATTCTAGGTGTTTATATACTTGATTCCGAGCATTTCAACGCGATTATATTGCCAAAACTCAATTTCTAAACTTTTTACTCAGTTAAAATTCCAACGGGTCCATTGTAAGGTCTATTTAGACTCGCTCGTCCAAAACCTATTACAAATGACCGCAAAACAAGTTTTAATCAAATTTTAGGAGTTCATATACTTGATTACGAGCATTTCAACACGATTATATTGTAAAACACAATTTTTGTACTTTTTACTCAGGTAAAATTCCAACGGGTCCATTGTAATGCCTATTTAGACCCTCTCGTCCAAAACCTCTACAAATCGGACCACAAAACAAGTTTAAATCAAATTTAGGAGTTCATATACTTGATTACAAGCATTTAACAACGATAATATTGCAAAAACTTAATTTCTGTACTTTTTACTCAATTAAAATTCCAACGGGTCCATTGTAAGGCCTATTTAGACCCGCTCGTCCGAAACCTATTACAAATGGACTGCAAAATAAGTTTTAATCAAATTTTAGGAGTTCATATACTTGATTACGAGCATTTCAACACGATTATATTGCAAAAACTCAATTTCTATACTTTTTACCCAGTTAAAATTCCAACGAGTCCATTGTAATGCCTATTTAGACCCTCTCGTCTAAAACCTCTACAAATCGGACCGCAAAACAAGTTTTAATCAAATTTAGGAGTTCGTATACTTGATTACGAGCATTTAACCATGATAATATTGCAAAAACTCAATTTCTGTACTTTTTACTCAGTTAAAATTGCAATGGGTCCATTGTAAGGCCTATTTAGACCCGCTCTTCCGAAACCTCTACAAAACGGACCGCGAAACAAGTTTTAATCAAATTCTAGGAGTTCATATACTTGATTACGAGCATTTCAACACTATTATATTGCAAAAAACTAAATTTCTATACTTTTTACTCAATTAAAATTCTAACGGGTCTATTGTAATGCATATTTAGACCCTCTCATCCAAAACCTCTACAAAACGGACAGCAAAAAAAGATTTAATCAAATTTTTGGAGTTCATATTCTAGGTTACGAGCATTTCTACATGATTATATTTCAAAAACTCAATTTATGTACTTTTTTCTCAATTCAAATTCCAACAGGTCCATTGTAAGGTCTATTTAGACCCGCTCGTCAAAACCTATAACAAACGGACCGCAAAACAAGTTTTAATCAAATTTTAGGAGTTCATATACTTGATTACGAGCATTTCAACACGATTATATTGCAAAAACTCAATTTATATACTTTTTACTAAGTTAAAATTCTAACAAGTCCATTATAATGCATATTTAGACCCTCTCGTCCAAACCCTCTACAAAACGGACCGCAAAACAAGTTTTAATCAAATTTAGGAGTTCATATTCTTGATTTCGAGCACCTCAACACGATAATATTGCAAAACTCAATTTTTGTACTTTTACTTAGTTAAAATTCCAATGGGTCCATTGTAATTCCTATTTGGACCATCTTGTCCGAAACCTTTACAAAACGGACCGCCAAACAATTTTTAATCAAATTTTAGGAGTTCATATACTTTATTACGAGCATTTCAACACGATTATATTGCAAAAACTCAATTTCTGTACTTTTTACTCAGTTAAAATTCCAACGGGTCCATTGTATGGCCTATTTAGACCCGCTCGTCCGAAACCTCTACAAAACGGACCGTGAAACAAGTTTTAATCAAATTTTAGGACTTTATATACTTCATTACAAGCATTTCAACACGATTACATTGCCAAAACTCAGTTTCTATACTTTTTACTCAGTTAAAGTTCCAACGGGTCCAATGTAATGACTATTTAGATCCTCTTGTACAAAACCTGTACAAAACGGACGGCAAAACAAGTTTTAATCAAATTTAGGAGTTCATATTCTTGATTTTGAGCATTTCAACACGATAATATTGCAAAAACTCAATTTCTGTACTTTTTACTCAGTTAAAATTCCAACGGGTCCATTGTAATGCCTATTCGGACCATCCCGTCCGAAACCTCTACAAAACGGACTGCAAAAAAAGTTTTAATCAAATTTTTGGAGTTCATATTCTTGGTTACTAGCATTTCTACATGATTATATTTCAAAAACTTAATTTCTGTACTTTTTTCTCAGTTCAAATTCCAACAGGTCTATTGTAAGGTCTATTTAGACCCGCTCGTCGAAACCTATAACAAACGGACCGCAAAACATATTTTAATCAAATTTTAGTAGTTCATATACTTGATTGCGAGCATTTCAACACGATTATATTGCAAAAACTTAATTTCTATACTTTTTACTCAGTTAAAATTTCAACGGGTCCATTGTAATGCATATTTAGACCATCTCATCTAAAACCTCTACAAAACGGACCACAAAAAAAGTTTTAATCAAATTTTTGGAGTTCATATTCTTGGTTACCAGCATTTCTACATGATTATATTTCAAAAACTCAATTTCTGTACTTTTTTCTCAGTTCAAATTCCAACAGGTCCATTGTAAGGTCTATTTAGACCCGCTCGTCGAAACCTATAACAAACGGACCGCAAAACATGTTTTAATGAAATTTTAGTAGTTCATATACATGATTACGAGCATTTCAACACGATTATATTGCAAAAACTCAATTTCTATACTTTTTACTTAGTTAAAATTCCAACGGGTCCATTGTAATGCCTATTTAGACCCTCTCGTCCAAAACTTCTACAAATCAGACCGCAAAACAAGTTTTAATCAAATGTAGGAGTTCATATACTTGATTACGAGCATTTAACCACGATAATATTGCAAAAACTCAATTTCTGTACTTTTTACTCAATTAAAATTCCAACGGGTCCATTGTATGGCCAATTTAGACCCGCTCGTCCGAAACCTATTACAAATGGACCGCAAAATAATTTTTAATCAAATTTTAGAAGTGCATATACTTGATTAAGAGCATTTCAACACGATTCTACTGCAAAAACTCAATTTCTGTACTTTTTACTCAGTTAAAATTCCAACGGGTCCATTGTAATGCCTATTTAGACCCCCTCGTCCAAAACCTCTACAAATCAGACCGCAAAACAAGTTTTAATCAAATTTAGGAGTTCATATACTTGATTACGAGCATTTAACCATGATAATATTGCAAAAACTCAATTTTTGTAATTTTTACTCAGTTAAAATTGCAACTGGTCCATCATAAGGCCTATTTAGACCCGCTCTTCCGAAACCTCTACAAAACGGACCACGAAAGAAGTTTTAATCAAATTTTAGGAGTTCACATACTTGATTACAAGCATTTCAACACGATTATATTGCAAAAACTAAATTTCTATAATTTTTACTCAGTTAAAATTCCAATGGGTCTATTGTAATGCATATTTAGACCCTCTCGTCCAAAACCTCTACAAAACGGACCGCAAAAAAAGTTTTAATCAAAATTTTGGAGTTCATATTCTTGGTTACGAGCATTTCTACATGATTATAGTTTAAAAACTCAATTTCTATACTTTTTTCTTAGTTCAAATTCCAACAGGTCCATTGTAAGGTCTATTTAGACCCGCTCGTCGAAACCTATAACAAACGGACCGCAAAACAAGTTATAATCAAATTTTAGGAGTTCATATAGTTGATTACGAGCATTTCAAAACGATTATATTGCAAAAACTCAATTTCTATACTTTTTACTCAGTTAAAATTCCAACGGGTCCAATATAATGCATATTTAGACCCTCTCGTCCAAAACCTCTACAAAACGGACCGCAAAAACAAGTTTTAATCAAATCTTAGGAGTTCATATTCTTGATTACGAGCATTTAACCATGATAATATTGCAAAAACTCAATTTTTGTACTTTTTACTCAATTAAAATTCCAATGGGACCATTGTAAGGTCTATTTAGACCCGCTCGTCCCAAACTTATTACAAATGGACTGCAAAACAAGTTTTAATCAAATTTTAGGAGTTCATACACTTGATTACGAGCATTTCAACACGATTATATTGCAAAAACTCAATTTATGTACTTTTTACTCAGTTAAAATTCCAACGGGTCCATTGTAATGCCTATTTAGACACTCTCGTCCAAAACCTCTACAAATCGGAACGCAAAACAAGTTTTAATCAAATTTAGGAGTTCATATACTTGATTACGAGCATTTAACCACGATAATATTGCAAAAACTCAATTTTTGTACTTTTTACTCAACTAAAATTCAAACGGGTCCATTGTAAGGCTTATTTAGACCCGCTCGTCCGAAACCTCTACAAAACGGACCACGAAACAAGTTTTAACCAAATTTTAGAAGTTCATATACTTGATTACGAGCATTTCAATACGATTATATTGTCAAAACTCAATTTATGTACTTTTTATTAAGTTAAAATTCCAACAGGTCCATTGTAAGGTCTATTTAGACCCGCTCGTCCAAAACCTCTACAAAACGGACCGCGAAAGAAGTTTTAATCAAATTTTAGGAGTTCATATTCTTCATTACGAGCATTTCAACACGATTATATTGTCAAAACTCAATTTCGAACTTTTTACTCAGTTAAAATTCCAACGGGTCCATTGTAAGGTCTATTTACACCCGCTCGTCCGAAACCTATAACAAATGGACCGCGAAACAAGTTTTAATCAAATTCTAGGTGTTTATATACTTGATTCCGAGCATTTCAACGCGATTATATTGCCAAAACTCAATTTCTAAACTTTTTACTCAGTTAAAATTCCAACGGGTCCATTGTAAGGTCTATTTAGACTCGCTCGTCCAAAACCTATTACAAATGACCGCAAAACAAGTTTTAATCAAATTTTAGGAGTTCATATACTTGATTACGAGCATTTCAACACGATTATATTGTAAAACACAATTTTTGTACTTTTTACTCAGGTAAAATTCCAACGGGTCCATTGTAATGCCTATTTAGACCCTCTCGTCCAAAACCTCTACAAATCGGACCACAAAACAAGTTTAAATCAAATTTAGGAGTTCATATACTTGATTACAAGCATTTAACAACGATAATATTGCAAAAACTTAATTTCTGTACTTTTTACTCAATTAAAATTCCAACGGGTCCATTGTAAGGCCTATTTAGACCCGCTCGTCCGAAACCTATTACAAATGGACTGCAAAATAAGTTTTAATCAAATTTTAGGAGTTCATATACTTGATTACGAGCATTTCAACACGATTATATTGCAAAAACTCAATTTCTATACTTTTTACCCAGTTAAAATTCCAACGAGTCCATTGTAATGCCTATTTAGACCCTCTCGTCTAAAACCTCTACAAATCGGACCGCAAAACAAGTTTTAATCAAATTTAGGAGTTCGTATACTTGATTACGAGCATTTAACCATGATAATATTGCAAAAACTCAATTTCTGTACTTTTTACTCAGTTAAAATTGCAATGGGTCCATTGTAAGGCCTATTTAGACCCGCTCTTCCGAAACCTCTACAAAACGGACCGCGAAACAAGTTTTAATCAAATTCTAGGAGTTCATATACTTGATTACGAGCATTTCAACACTATTATATTGCAAAAAACTAAATTTCTATACTTTTTACTCAATTAAAATTCTAACGGGTCTATTGTAATGCATATTTAGACCCTCTCATCCAAAACCTCTACAAAACGGACAGCAAAAAAAGATTTAATCAAATTTTTGGAGTTCATATTCTAGGTTACGAGCATTTCTACATGATTATATTTCAAAAACTCAATTTATGTACTTTTTTCTCAATTCAAATTCCAACAGGTCCATTGTAAGGTCTATTTAGACCCGCTCGTCAAAACCTATAACAAACGGACCGCAAAACAAGTTTTAATCAAATTTTAGGAGTTCATATACTTGATTACGAGCATTTCAACACGATTATATTGCAAAAACTCAATTTATATACTTTTTACTAAGTTAAAATTCTAACAAGTCCATTATAATGCATATTTAGACCCTCTCGTCCAAACCCTCTACAAAACGGACCGCAAAACAAGTTTTAATCAAATTTAGGAGTTCATATTCTTGATTTCGAGCACCTCAACACGATAATATTGCAAAACTCAATTTTTGTACTTTTACTTAGTTAAAATTCCAATGGGTCCATTGTAATGCCTATTTGGACCATCTTGTCCGAAACCTTTACAAAACGGACCGCCAAACAAGTTTTAATCAAATTTTAGGAGTTCATATACTTTATTACGAGCATTTCAACACGATTATATTGCAAAAACTCAATTTCTGTACTTTTTACTCAGTTAAAATTCCAACGGGTCCATTGTATGGCCTATTTAGACCCGCTCGTCCGAAACCTCTACAAAACGGACCGTGAAACAAGTTTTAATCAAATTTTAGGACTTTATATACTTCATTACAAGCATTTCAACACGATTACATTGCCAAAACTCAGTTTCTATACTTTTTACTCAGTTAAAGTTCCAACGGGTCCAATGTAATGACTATTTAGATCCTCTTGTACAAAACCTGTACAAAACGGACGGCAAAACAAGTTTTAATCAAATTTTGGAGTTCATATTCTTGATTTTGAGCATTTCAACACGATAATATTGCAAAAACTAAATTTCTGTACTTTTTACTCAGTTAAAATTCCAACGGGTCCATTGTAATGCCTATTCGGACCATCCCGTCCGAAACCTCTACAAAACGGACTGCAAAAAAAGTTTTAATCAAATTTTTGGAGTTCATATTCTTGGTTACTAGCATTTCTACATGATTATATTTCAAAAACTTAATTTCTGTACTTTTTTCTCAGTTCAAATTCCAACAGGTCTATTGTAAGGTCTATTTAGACCCGCTCGTCGAAACCTATAACAAACGGACCGCAAAACATATTTTAATCAAATTTTAGTAGTTCATATACTTGATTGCGAGCATTTCAACACGATTATATTGCAAAAACTTAATTTCTATACTTTTTACTCAGTTAAAATTTCAACGGGTCCATTGTAATGCATATTTAGACCATCTCATCTAAAACCTCTACAAAACGGACCACAAAAAAAGTTTTAATCAAATTTTCGGAGTTCATATTCTTGGTTACCAGCATTTCTACATGATTATATTTCAAAAACTCAATTTCTGTACTTTTTTCTCAGTTCAAATTCCAACAGGTCCATTGTAAGGTCTATTTAGACCCGCTCGTCGAAACCTATAACAAACGGACCGCAAAACATGTTTTAATGAAATTTTAGTAGTTCATATACATGATTACGAGCATTTCAACACGATTATATTGCAAAAACTCAATTTCTATACTTTTTACTTAGTTAAAATTCCAACGGGTCCATTGTAATGCCTATTTAGACCCTCTCGTCCAAAACTTCTACAAATCAGACCGCAAAACAAGTTTTAATCAAATGTAGGAGTTCATATACTTGATTACGAGCATTTAACCACGATAATATTGCAAAAACTCAATTTCTGTACTTTTTACTCAATTAAAATTCCAACGGGTCCATTGTATGGCCAATTTAGACCCGCTCGTCCGAAACCTATTACAAATGGACCGCAAAATAATTTTTAATCAAATTTTAGAAGTGCATATACTTGATTAAGAGCATTTCAACACGATTCTACTGCAAAAACTCAATTTCTGTACTTTTTACTCAGTTAAAATTCCAACGGGTCCATTGTAATGCCTATTTAGACCCCCTCGTCCAAAACCTCTACAAATCAGACCGCAAAACAAGTTTTAATCAAATTTAGGAGTTCATATACTTGATTACGAGCATTTAACCATGATAATATTGCAAAAACTCAATTTTTGTAATTTTTACTCAGTTAAAATTGCAACTGGTCCATCATAAGGCCTATTTAGACCCGCTCTTCCGAAACCTCTACAAAACGGACCACGAAAGAAGTTTTAATCAAATTTTAGGAGTTCACATACTTGATTACAAGCATTTCAACACGATTATATTGCAAAAACTAAATTTCTATAATTTTTACTCAGTTAAAATTCCAATGGGTCTATTGTAATGCATATTTAGACCCTCTCGTCCAAAACCTCTACAAAACGGACCGCAAAAAAAGTTTTAATCAAAATTTTGGAGTTCATATTCTTGGTTACGAGCATTTCTACATGATTATAGTTTAAAAACTCAATTTCTATACTTTTTTCTTAGTTCAAATTCCAACAGGTCCATTGTAAGGTCTATTTAGACCCGCTCGTCGAAACCTATAACAAACGGACCGCAAAACAAGTTATAATCAAATTTTAGGAGTTCATATAGTTGATTACGAGCATTTCAAAACGATTATATTGCAAAAACTCAATTTCTATACTTTTTACTCAGTTAAAATTCCAACGGGTCCAATATAATGCATATTTAGACCCTCTCGTCCAAAACCTCTACAAAACGGACCGCAAAAACAAGTTTTAATCAAATCTTAGGAGTTCATATTCTTGATTACGAGCATTTAACCATGATAATATTGCAAAAACTCAATTTTTGTACTTTTTACTCAATTAAAATTCCAATGGGACCATTGTAAGGTCTATTTAGACCCGCTCGTCCCAAACTTATTACAAATGGACTGCAAAACAAGTTTTAATCAAATTTTAGGAGTTCATACACTTGATTACGAGCATTTCAACACGATTATATTGCAAAAACTCAATTTATGTACTTTTTACTCAGTTAAAATTCCAACGGGTCCATTGTAATGCCTATTTAGACACTCTCGTCCAAAACCTCTACAAATCGGAACGCAAAACAAGTTTTAATCAAATTTAGGAGTTCATATACTTGATTACGAGCATTTAACCACGATAATATTGCAAAAACTCAATTTTTGTACTTTTTACTCAACTAAAATTCAAACGGGTCCATTGTAAGGCTTATTTAGACCCGCTCGTCCGAAACCTCTACAAAACGGACCACGAAACAAGTTTTAACCAAATTTTAGAAGTTCATATACTTGATTACGAGCATTTCAATACGATTATATTGTCAAAACTCAATTTATGTACTTTTTATTAAGTTAAAATTCCAACAGGTCCATTGTAAGGTCTATTTAGACCCGCTCGTCCAAAACCTCTACAAAACGGACCGCGAAAGAAGTTTTAATCAAATTTTAGGAGTTCATATTCTTCATTACGAGCATTTCAACACGATTATATTGTCAAAACTCAATTTCGAACTTTTTACTCAGTTAAAATTCCAACGGGTCCATTGTAAGGTCTATTTACACCCGCTCGTCCGAAACCTATAACAAATAGACCGCGAAACAAGTTTTAATCAAATTCTAGGTGTTTATATACTTGATTCCGAGCATTTCAACGCGATTATATTGCCAAAACTCAATTTCTAAACTTTTTACTCAGTTAAAATTCCAACGGGTCCATTGTAAGGTCTATTTAGACTCGCTCGTCCAAAACCTATTACAAATGACCGCAAAACAAGTTTTAATCAAATTTTAGGAGTTCATATACTTGATTACGAGCATTTCAACACGATTATATTGTAAAACACAATTTTTGTACTTTTTACTCAGGTAAAATTCCAACGGGTCCATTGTAATGCCTATTTAGACCCTCTCGTCCAAAACCTCTACAAATCGGACCACAAAACAAGTTTAAATCAAATTTAGGAGTTCATATACTTGATTACAAGCATTTAACAACGATAATATTGCAAAAACTTAATTTCTGTACTTTTTACTCAATTAAAATTCCAACGGGTCCATTGTAAGGCCTATTTAGACCCGCTCGTCCGAAACCTATTACAAATGGACTGCAAAATAAGTTTTAATCAAATTTTAGGAGTTCATATACTTGATTACGAGCATTTCAACACGATTATATTGCAAAAACTCAATTTCTATACTTTTTACCCAGTTAAAATTCCAACGAGTCCATTGTAATGCCTATTTAGACCCTCTCGTCTAAAACCTCTACAAATCGGACCGCAAAACAAGTTTTAATCAAATTTAGGAGTTCGTATACTTGATTACGAGCATTTAACCATGATAATATTGCAAAAACTCAATTTCTGTACTTTTTACTCAGTTAAAATTGCAATGGGTCCATTGTAAGGCCTATTTAGACCCGCTCTTCCGAAACCTCTACAAAACGGACCGCGAAACAAGTTTTAATCAAATTCTAGGAGTTCATATACTTGATTACGAGCATTTCAACACTATTATATTGCAAAAAACTAAATTTCTATACTTTTTACTCAATTAAAATTCTAACGGGTCTATTGTAATGCATATTTAGACCCTCTCATCCAAAACCTCTACAAAACGGACAGCAAAAAAAGATTTAATCAAATTTTTGGAGTTCATATTCTAGGTTACGAGCATTTCTACATGATTATATTTCAAAAACTCAATTTATGTACTTTTTTCTCAATTCAAATTCCAACAGGTCCATTGTAAGGTCTATTTAGACCCGCTTGTCAAAACCTATAACAAACGGACCGCAAAACAAGTTTTAATCAAATTTTAGGAGTTCATATACTTGATTACGAGCATTTCAACACGATTATATTGCAAAAACTCAATTTATATACTTTTTACTAAGTTAAAATTCTAACAAGTCCATTATAATGCATATTTAGACCCTCTCGTCCAAACCCTCTACAAAACGGACCGCAAAACAAGTTTTAATCAAATTTAGGAGTTCATATTCTTGATTTCGAGCACCTCAACACGATAATATTGCAAAACTCAATTTTTGTACTTTTACTTAGTTAAAATTCCAATGGGTCCATTGTAATGCCTATTTGGACCATCTTGTCCGAAACCTTTACAAAACGGACCGCCAAACAAGTTTTAATCAAATTTTAGGAGTTCATATACTTTATTACGAGCATTTCAACACGATTATATTGCAAAAACTCAATTTCTGTACTTTTTACTCAGTTAAAATTCCAACGGGTCCATTGTATGGCCTATTTAGACCCGCTCGTCCGAAACCTCTACAAAACGGACCGTGAAACAAGTTTTAATCAAATTTTAGGACTTTATATACTTCATTACAAGCATTTCAACACGATTACATTGCCAAAACTCAGTTTCTATACTTTTTACTCAGTTAAAGTTCCAACGGGTCCAATGTAATGACTATTTAGATCCTCTTGTACAAAACCTGTACAAAACGGACGGCAAAACAAGTTTTAATCAAATTTTGGAGTTCATATTCTTGATTTTGAGCATTTCAACACGATAATATTGCAAAAACTAAATTTCTGTACTTTTTACTCAGTTAAAATTCCAACGGGTCCATTGTAATGCCTATTCGGACCATCCCGTCCGAAACCTCTACAAAACGGACTGCAAAAAAAGTTTTAATCAAATTTTTGGAGTTCATATTCTTGGTTACTAGCATTTCTACATGATTATATTTCAAAAACTTAATTTCTGTACTTTTTTCTCAGTTCAAATTCCAACAGGTCTATTGTAAGGTCTATTTAGACCCGCTCGTCGAAACCTATAACAAACGGACCGCAAAACATATTTTAATCAAATTTTAGTAGTTCATATACTTGATTGCGAGCATTTCAACACGATTATATTGCAAAAACTTAATTTCTATACTTTTTACTCAGTTAAAATTTCAACGGGTCCATTGTAATGCATATTTAGACCATCTCATCTAAAACCTCTACAAAACGGACCACAAAAAAAGTTTTAATCAAATTTTCGGAGTTCATATTCTTGGTTACCAGCATTTCTACATGATTATATTTCAAAAACTCAATTTCTGTACTTTTTTCTCAGTTCAAATTCCAACAGGTCCATTGTAAGGTCTATTTAGACCCGCTCGTCGAAACCTATAACAAACGGACCGCAAAACATGTTTTAATGAAATTTTAGTAGTTCATATACATGATTACGAGCATTTCAACACGATTATATTGCAAAAACTCAATTTCTGTACTTTTTACTTAGTTAAAATTCCAACGGGTCCATTGTAATGCCTATTTAGACCCTCTCGTCCAAAACTTCTACAAATCAGACCGCAAAACAAGTTTTAATCAAATGTAGGAGTTCATATACTTGATTACGAGCATTTAACCACGATAATATTGCAAAAACTCAATTTCTGTACTTTTTACTCAATTAAAATTCCAACGGGTCCATTGTATGGCCAATTTAGACCCGCTCGTCCGAAACCTATTACAAATGGACCGCAAAATAATTTTTAATCAAATTTTAGAAGTGCATATACTTGATTAAGAGCATTTCAACACGATTCTATTGCAAAAACTCAATTTCTGTACTTTTTACTCAGTTAAAATTCCAACGGGTCCATTGTAATGCCTATTTAGACCCCCTCGTCCAAAACCTCTACAAATCAGACCGCAAAACAAGTTTTAATCAAATTTAGGAGTTCATATACTTGATTACGAGCATTTAACCATGATAATATTGCAAAAACTCAATTTTTGTAATTTTTACTCAGTTAAAATTGCAACTGGTCCATCATAAGGCCTATTTAGACCCGCTCTTCCGAAACCTCTACAAAACGGACCACGAAAGAAGTTTTAATCAAATTTTAGGAGTTCACATACTTGATTACAAGCATTTCAACACGATTATATTGCAAAAACTAAATTTCTATAATTTTTACTCAGTTAAAATTCCAATGGGTCTATTGTAATGCATATTTAGACCCTCTCGTCCAAAACCTCTACAAAACGGACCGCAAAAAAAGTTTTAATCAAAATTTTGGAGTTCATATTCTTGGTTACGAGCATTTCTACATGATTATATTTTAAAAACTCAATTTCTATACTTTTTTCTTAGTTCAAATTCCAACAGGTCCATTGTAAGGTCTATTTAGACCCGCTCGTCGAAACCTATAACAAACGGACCGCAAAACAAGTTATAATCAAATTTTAGGAGTTCATATAGTTGATTACGAGCATTTCAAAACGATTATATTGCAAAAACTCAATTTCTATACTTTTTACTCAGTTAAAATTCCAACGGGTCCAATATAATGCATATTTAGACCCTCTCGTCCAAAACCTCTACAAAACGGACCGCAAAAACAAGTTTTAATCAAATCTTAGGAGTTCATATTCTTGATTACGAGCATTTAACCATGATAATATTGCAAAAACTCAATTTTTGTACTTTTTACTCAATTAAAATTCCAATGGGACCATTGTAAGGTCTATTTAGACCCGCTCGTCCGAAACTTATTACAAATGGACCGCAAAACAAGTTTTAATCAAATTTTAGGAGTTCATACACTTGATTACGAGCATTTCAACACGATTATATTGCAAAAACTCAATTTATGTACTTTTTACTCAGTTAAAATTCCAACGGGTCCATTGTAATGCCTATTTAGACACTCTCGTCCAAAACCTCTACAAATCGGAACGCAAAACAAGTTTTAATCAAATTTAGGAGTTCATATACTTGATTACGAGCATTTAACCACGATAATATTGCAAAAACTCAATTTTTGTACTTTTTACTCAACTAAAATTCCAACGGGTCCATTGTAAGGCTTATTTAGACCCGCTCGTCCGAAACCTCTACAAAACGGACCACGAAACAAGTTTTAACCAAATTTTAGGAGTTCATATACTTGATTACGAGCATTTCAATACGATTATATTATCAAAACTCAATTTATGTACTTTTTATTAAGTTAAAATTCCAACAGGTCCATTGTAAGGTCTATTTAGACCCGCTCGTCCAAAACCTCTACAAAACGGACCGCGAAAGAAGTTTTAATCAAATTTTAGGAGTTCATATTCTTCATTACGAGCATTTCAACACGATTATATTGTCAAAACTCAATTTCGAACTTTTTACTCAGTTAAAATTCCAACGGGTCCATTGTAAGGTCTATTTACACCCGCTCGTCCGAAACCTATAACAAATGGACCGCGAAACAAGTTTTAATCAAATTCTAGGTGTTTATATACTTGATTCCGAGCATTTCAACGCGATTATATTGCCAAAACTCAATTTCTAAACTTTTTACTCAGTTAAAATTCCAACGGGTCCATTGTAAGGTCTATTTAGACTCGCTCGTCCAAAACCTATTACAAATGACCGCAAAACAAGTTTTAATCAAATTTTAGGAGTTCATATACTTGATTACGAGCATTTCAACACGATTATATTGTAAAACACAATTTTTGTACTTTTTACTCAGGTAAAATTCCAACGGGTCCATTGTAATGCCTATTTAGACCCTCTCGTCCAAAACCTCTACAAATCGGACCACAAAACAAGTTTAAATCAAATTTAGGAGTTCATATACTTGATTACAAGCATTTAACAACGATAATATTGCAAAAACTTAATTTCTGTACTTTTTACTCAATTAAAATTCCAACGGGTCCATTGTAAGGCCTATTTAGACCCGCTCGTCCGAAACCTATTACAAATGGACTGCAAAATAAGTTTTAATCAAATTTTAGGAGTTCATATACTTGATTACGAGCATTTCAACACGATTATATTGCAAAAACTCAATTTCTATACTTTTTACCCAGTTAAAATTCCAACGAGTCCATTGTAATGCCTATTTAGACCCTCTCGTCTAAAACCTCTACAAATCGGACCGCAAAACAAGTTTTAATCAAATTTAGGAGTTCGTATACTTGATTACGAGCATTTAACCATGATAATATTGCAAAAACTCAATTTCTGTACTTTTTACTCAGTTAAAATTGCAATGGGTCCATTGTAAGGCCTATTTAGACCCGCTCTTCCGAAACCTCTACAAAACGGACCGCGAAACAAGTTTTAATCAAATTCTAGGAGTTCATATACTTGATTACGAGCATTTCAACACTATTATATTGCAAAAAACTAAATTTCTATACTTTTTACTCAATTAAAATTCTAACGGGTCTATTGTAATGCATATTTAGACCCTCTCATCCAAAACCTCTACAAAACGGACAGCAAAAAAAGATTTAATCAAATTTTTGGAGTTCATATTCTAGGTTACGAGCATTTCTACATGATTATATTTCAAAAACTCAATTTATGTACTTTTTTCTCAATTCAAATTCCAACAGGTCCATTGTAAGGTCTATTTAGACCCGCTCGTCAAAACCTATAACAAACGGACCGCAAAACAAGTTTTAATCAAATTTTAGGAGTTCATATACTTGATTACGAGCATTTCAACACGATTATATTGCAAAAACTCAATTTATATACTTTTTACTAAGTTAAAATTCTAACAAGTCCATTATAATGCATATTTAGACCCTCTCGTCCAAACCCTCTACAAAACGGACCGCAAAACAAGTTTTAATCAAATTTAGGAGTTCATATTCTTGATTTCGAGCACCTCAACACGATAATATTGCAAAACTCAATTTTTGTACTTTTACTTAGTTAAAATTCCAATGGGTCCATTGTAATGCCTATTTGGACCATCTTGTCCGAAACCTTTACAAAACGGACCGCCAAACAAGTTTTAATCAAATTTTAGGAGTTCATATACTTTATTACGAGCATTTCAACACGATTATATTGCAAAAACTCAATTTCTGTACTTTTTACTCAGTTAAAATTCCAACGGGTCCATTGTATGGCCTATTTAGACCCGCTCGTCCGAAACCTCTACAAAACGGACCGTGAAACAAGTTTTAATCAAATTTTAGGAGTTTATATACTTCATTACAAGCATTTCAACACGATTACATTGCCAAAACTCAGTTTCTATACTTTTTACTCAGTTAAAGTTCCAACGGGTCCAATGTAATGACTATTTAGATCCTCTTGTACAAAACCTGTACAAAACGGACGGCAAAACAAGTTTTAATCAAATTTTGGAGTTCACATACTTGATTACAAGCATTTCAACACGATTATATTGCAAAAACTAAATTTCTATAATTTTTACTCAGTTAAAATTCCAATGGGTCTATTGTAATGCATATTTAGACCCTCTCGTCCAAAACCTCTACAAAACGGACCGCAAAAAAAGTTTTAATCAAAATTTTGGAGTTCATATTCTTGGTTACGAGCATTTCTACATGATTATAGTTTAAAAACTCAATTTCTATACTTTTTTCTTAGTTCAAATTCCAACAGGTCCATTGTAAGGTCTATTTAGACCCGCTCGTCGAAACCTATAACAAACGGACCGCAAAACAAGTTATAATCAAATTTTAGGAGTTCATATAGTTGATTACGAGCATTTCAAAACGATTATATTGCAAAAACTCAATTTCTATACTTTTTACTCAGTTAAAATTCCAACGGGTCCAATATAATGCATATTTAGACCCTCTCGTCCAAAACCTCTACAAAACGGACCGCAAAAACAAGTTTTAATCAAATCTTAGGAGTTCATATTCTTGATTACGAGCATTTAACCATGATAATATTGCAAAAACTCAATTTTTGTACTTTTTACTCAATTAAAATTCCAATGGGACCATTGTAAGGTCTATTTAGACCCGCTCGTCCCAAACTTATTACAAATGGACTGCAAAACAAGTTTTAATCAAATTTTAGGAGTTCATACACTTGATTACGAGCATTTCAACACGATTATATTGCAAAAACTCAATTTATGTACTTTTTACTCAGTTAAAATTCCAACGGGTCCATTGTAATGCCTATTTAGACACTCTCGTCCAAAACCTCTACAAATCGGAACGCAAAACAAGTTTTAATCAAATTTAGGAGTTCATATACTTGATTACGAGCATTTAACCACGATAATATTGCAAAAACTCAATTTTTGTACTTTTTACTCAACTAAAATTCCAACGGGTCCATTGTAAGGCTTATTTAGACCCGCTCGTCCGAAACCTCTACAAAACGGACCACGAAACAAGTTTTAACCAAATTTTAGAAGTTCATATACTTGATTACGAGCATTTCAATACGATTATATTGTCAAAACTCAATTTATGTACTTTTTATTAAGTTAAAATTCCAACAGGTCCATTGTAAGGTCTATTTAGACCCGCTCGTCCAAAACCTCTACAAAACGGACCGCGAAAGAAGTTTTAATCAAATTTTAGGAGTTCATATTCTTCATTACGAGCATTTCAACACGATTATATTGTCAAAACTCAATTTCGAACTTTTTACTCAGTTAAAATTCCAACGGGTCCATTGTAAGGTCTATTTACACCCGCTCGTCCGAAACCTATAACAAATGGACCGCGAAACAAGTTTTAATCAAATTCTAGGTGTTTATATTCTTGATTCCGAGCATTTCAACGCGATTATATTGCCAAAACTCAATTTCTAAACTTTTTACTCAGTTAAAATTCAAACAAATCAATTGAAAGGTCTATTTAGACCCGCTCGTCGAAACCTATAACAAACGTATCACAAAACATGTTTTAATCAAATTTTAGTAGTTCATATACTTGATTACGAGCATTTCAACACGATTATATTGCAAAAACTCAATTTATATACTTTTTACTCTGTGAAAATTCCAACGGGTCCATTGTAATGCATATTTAGACCCTCTCGTCCAAAAACTCTACAAAACGGACCACAAAAAAAGTTTTAATCAAATCTCAGGAGATCATATTCTTGATTACGAGCATTTTAACACGATTATATTGCATAAACTCAATTTCTATACTTTTTACTCAGTTAAAATTCCAACGAGTCCATTGTAATGCATATTTAGACCCTCTCGTCCAAAAACTCTACAAAACGGACCGCAAAAAAGTTTTAATCAAATCTTAGGAGTTCATATTCTTTATTACGAGCATTTCAACACGATTATATTGCAAAAACTCAATTTCTATAATTTTTACTCAGTTAAAATTCCAACGGGTCTATTGTAAGGTCTATGTAGACCCGCTCGTCTGAAACCTATTACAAATGGAACTCAAAAAAAAATTTAATCAAATTTTAGGAGTTCATATACTTGATTACGAGCATTTCAACATGATTATATTGCAAAAACTCTATTTCTGTACTTTTTACTCCGTTAAAATTCCAACGAGTCCATTGTAATGCCTATTTAGACCCTCTCATCCAAAACCTCTACAAATCGGACCGCAAAAGAAGTTTTAATCAAATTTAGGAGTTCATATACTTGATTACGAGCATTTAACCACGATAATATTGCAAAAACCCAATTTCTGTACTTTTTACTCAGTTAAAATTCCAACGGGTCCATTGTAAGGCATATTTAGACCCGCTCGTCCGAAACCTCTACAAAACGGACAACGAAACAAGTTTTAATCAAATTTTAGTAGTTCATATACTTGATTACGAGCATTTCAACACGATTTTTTTGCCAAAATTCTGTTTCTGTACTTTTTACTAAGTTAAAATTTCAACGGGTCCATTGTAAGGCATATTTAGACCCGCTCGTCCAAAACCTCTACAAAACGGACCGCAAAAAAAGATTTAATCAAATTTTAGGAGTTCATATTCTTGATTACGAGCATTTCAATATGAATATATTGCAAAAACTCAATTTATGTACTTTTTACTCAGTTAAAATTCCAACGGGTCCATTGTAAGGTCTATTTAGACCCGCTCGTCCGAAACCTCTACAAAACGGACCGCGAAAGAAGTTTTAATCAAATTTTAGGAGTTCATATACTTCATTACGAGCATTTCAACACGATTATATTGTCAAAACTCAATTTATGTACTTTTTACTCAGATAAAATTCCAACGGGTCCTTTGTAAGGTCTATTTACACCCGCTCGTCCGAAACTTATAACAAATGGACCGCGAAACAAGTTTTAATCAAATTTTAGGAGTTTATATTCTTGATTCCGAGCATTTCAAAGCGATTATAATGCCAAAACTCAATTTCTGTACTTTTTACTCAGTTAAAATTCTAACAAATCAATTGTAAGGTCTATTTAGACCCCCTCGTCGAAACTTATAGCAAACGGACCGCAAAACATGTTTTAATCAAATTTTAGTAGTTCATATACTTGATTACGAGCATTTCAACACGATTATATTGCAAAAACTCAATTTCTATACTTTTTACTTAGTTAAAATTCCAACGGGTCCATTATAAGGTCTATTTAGACCCGTTCGTCCGAAACCTATTACAACCGGACCGCAAAACATGTTTTATTTAAATTTTAGGAGTTCATATACTTGACTACGAGCATTTCAACACGATTATATTGCAAAAACTCAAATTATGTACTTTTTACTTTGTTAAAATTCCAACGGGTCCATTGTAAGGCCTATTTAGACCCGCTCGTCCGAAACCTCTACAAAACGGACCACGAAACAAGTTTTAATCAAATTTTAGGAGTTCATCTACTTGATTACGAGTATTTCAACACGATTATATTGCCAAAATTCAATTTATGTACTTTTTACTAAGTTAAAATTTCAACGGGTCCATTGTAAGGCCTATTTAGACCCGCTCGTCTAAAACCTCTACAAAACGAACGCAAAAAAAGTTTTAATCAAATTTTAGGAGTTCATATTCTTGATTACGAGCATTTCAATATGAATATATTGCAAAAACTTAATTTATATACTTTTTATTAAGTTAAAATTCGAACAGGTCCATTGTAAGGTCTATTTAGACCCGCTCGTCCAAAACCTCTACAAAACGGACCGCGAAAGAAGTTTTAATCAAATTTTAGGAGTTCATATTCTTCATTACGAGCATTTCAACACGATTATATTGTCAAAACTCAATTTCGAACTTTTTACTCAGTTAAAATTCCAACGGGTCCATTGTAAGGTCTATTTACACCCGCTCGTCCGAAACCTATAACAAATGGACCGCGAAACAAGTTTTAATCAAATTCTAGGTGTTTATATACTTGATTCCGAGCATTTCAACGCGATTATATTGCCAAAACTCAATTTCTAAACTTTTTACTCAGTTAAAATTCTAACAAATCAATTGAAAGGTCTATTTAGACCCGCTCGTCGAAACCTATAACAAACGTATCACAAAACATGTTTTAATCAAATTTTAGTAGTTCATATACTTGATTACGAGCATTTCAACACGATTATATTGCAAAAACTCAATTTCTATACTTTTTACTCTGTGAAAATTCCAACGGGTCCATTGTAATGCATATTTAGACCCTCTCGTCCAAAAACTCTACAAAACGGACCACAAAAAAAGTTTTAATCAAATCTCAGGAGATCATATTCTTGATTACGAGCATTTTAACACGATTATATTGCATAAACTCAATTTCTATACTTTTTACTCAGTTAAATTCCAACGAGTCCATTGTAATACATATTTAGACCCTCTCGTCCAAAAACTCTACAAAACGGACCGCAAAAAAGTTTTAATCAAATCTTAGGAGTTCATATTCTTTATTACGAGCATTTGAACACGATTATATTGCAAAAACTCAATTTCTATACTTTTTACTCAGTTAAAATTCCAACGGGTCTATTGTAAGGTCTATGTAGACCCGCTCGTATGAAACCTATTACAAATGGAACTCAAAAAAAAATTTAATCAAATTTTAGGAGTTCATATACTTGATTACGAGCATTTCAACACGATTATATTGCAAAAACTCAATTTCTGTACTTTTTACTCCGTTAAAATTCCAACGAGTCCATTGTAATGCCTATTTAGACCCTCTCATCCAAAACCTCTACAAATCGGACTGCAAAAGAAGTTTTAATCAAATTTAGGAGTTCATATACTTGATTACGAGCATTTAACCACGATAATATTGCAAAAACCCAATTTCTGTACTTTTTACTCAGTTAAAATTCCAACGGGTCCATTGTAAGGCATATTTAGACCCGCTCGTCCGAAACCTCTACAAAACGGACCACGAAACAAGTTTTAATCAAATTTTAGTAGTTCATATACTTGATTACGAGCATTTCAACACGATTATTTTGCCAAAATTCAGTTTCTGTACTTTTTACTAAGTTAAAATTTCAACGGGTCCATTGTAAGGCATATTTAGACCCGCTCGTCCAAAACCTCTACAAAACAGACCGCAAAAAAAGATTTAATCAAATTTTAGGAGTTCATATTCTTGATTACGAGCATTTCAATATGAATATATTGCAAAAACTCAATTTATGTACTTTTTACTCAGTTAAAATTCCAACGGGTCCATTGTAAGGTCTATTTAGACCCGCTCATCCGAAACCTCTACAAAACGGACCGCGAAAGAAGTTTTAATCAAATTTTAGGAGTTCATATACTTCATTACGAGCATTTCAACACGATTATATTGTCAAAACTCAATTTATGTACTTTTTACTCAGATAAAATTCCAACGGGTCCTTTGTAAGGTCTATTTACACCCGCTCGTCCGAAACCTATAACAAATGGACCGCGAAACAAGTTTTAATCAAATTTTAGGAGTTTATATTCTTGATTCCGAGCATTTCAATGCGATTATAATGCCAAAACTCAATTTCTGTACTTTTTACTCAGTTAAAATTCTAACAAATCAATTGTAAGGTCTATTTAGACCCCCTCGTCGAAACCTATAACAAACGGACCGCAAAACATGTTTTAATCAAATTTTAGTAGTTCATATACTTGATTACGAGCATTTCAACACGATTATATTGCAAAAACTCAATTTCTATACTTTTTACTTAGTTAAAATTCCAACGGGTCCATTGTAAGGTCTATTTAGACCCGTTCGTCCGAAACCTATTAGAAACGGACCGCAAAACATGTTTTATTTAAATTTTAGGAGTTCATATACTTGATTACGAGCATTTCAACACGATTATATTGCAAAAACTCAATTTCTGTACTTTTTACTCTGTTAAAATTCCAACGGGTCCATTGTAAGGCCTATTTAGACCCGCTCGTCCGAAACCTCTACAAAACGGACCACGAAACAAGTTTTAATCAAATTTTAGGAGTTCATATACTTGATTACGAGCATTTCAACACGATTATATTGCCAAAATTTAATTTATGTACTTTTTACTAAGTTAAAATTTCAACGGGTCCATTGTAAGGCCTATTTAGACCCGCTCGTCTAAAACCTCTACAAAACGAACGCAAAAAAAGTTTTAATCAAATTTTAGGAGTTCATATTCTTGATTACGAGCATTTCAATATGAATATATTGCAAAAACTTAATTTATGTACTTTTTACTCAGTTAAAATTCCAACGGGTCTATTGTAAGGTCTATTTAGACCCGCTCGTCCGAAACCTCTACAAAATGGACCGCGAAAGAAGTTTTAATCAAATTTTAGGAGTTCATATACTTCATTACGAGCATTTCAACACGATTATATTGTCAAAACTCAATTTATGTACTTTTTACTCAGTTAAAATTCCACGGGTCCTTTGTAAGATCTATTTACACCCACTCGTCCGAAACCTATAACAAATGGACCGCGAAACAAGTTTTAATCAAATTTTAGGAGTTTATATACTTGATTCCGAGCATGTCAACGCGATTATATTGCCAAAACTCAATTTCTGTACTTTTTACTCAGTTAAAATTCTAACAAATCAATTGTAAGGTCTATTTAGACCCCCTCGTCGAAACCTATAACAAACGTGTTGCGTGTGTAAAATAGTCTATCGCAATTGTAGTGCAAGTATACACGAC
The DNA here is from genome assembly GCA_030270665.1 of Hibiscus trionum. Taxonomy (NCBI): domain Eukaryota; kingdom Viridiplantae; phylum Streptophyta; class Magnoliopsida; order Malvales; family Malvaceae; genus Hibiscus; species Hibiscus trionum. Next base: position 34,577,621 of record BSYR01000013.1, read on the forward strand.
GCAAGTAGTAAAGTGATACGAAGTATCAGATATCGTGTCCACAGGGATTGGGCTAATAGCTTCACCTTAATTCACTGCACGGAAGTAAAGAAAATATTTGAGAAGTTGTCACGAGAATAATAAAGTAAACGTAAATAAAAGAGTAAAGATATCAAGAGAGAGAGAGAATGGGCTAGTATTGAATTGCTCAGTAGTGCAGGTATTGTCGAGTTTAGGAAATCCAGTTCTGTCGCCGCGCCTGTCGCGGGCAGCACCTGTCGCCGCAGCAGTCCGTTGATTGTTGCGGCAGCAAACACTCAACTCCATATTTTCAAGTTTGGCAAGAATCCCAGATCTGCCTTGGTCTATCCATAAGTCCAAGTCTGTCGATGATCACGTCTTGATGATACCTCCCGGCGTGAATCGAAGGATGAACATCGATGTGTATGAATTCTTCTTTAGCCACTTAACCTCGCCCTATCCCTAGGCACGAGATAGTTCAACTATAAACTAGAGAACTTGCTCTTATTTCTTTCGTATACGTAACTCTCCCGATGCTAAGTAAATAGATAACCTCACAATGCTCTCCCGATGCTCTTGCAAGATATTAATAACCAAAATAAGAGAACTTGAAGTTTATTTTATTGAACTAAAAATTCCTAAACAAAACAACCCTTGCAACTACTTTACAAATCAACCCGTGGCCCTAGGAAGGATTTAGAACATGTCGGCGGCGGGAAAACGGCTAGGGGTTTTGGGTTATCGGTTATGGGGTATTGGATATGAGATATCCCCTAGATTAAAATATATGCCCTTATATAAGCTTTGGGCTCAAGTTTTCTAATTTAACAAGGATTACAACTTTAATTAAAAGTATGATTCTAATAAAGACTAAATCTTCAAGGAATCTACTTTCCAGCCGTCCTCCTTGTTTCTTGGGATTTCCTCTCCTTGAACTTTGTGGCTGAATTTTCACACGACAGACGGGCTGAATTTTCTCTATCTGTCGAGGTCCACTTTGATTTTTATCAACAAAACTGATGTCGTCCTCTGCTGTCACGGCAGCACCATGGCAGCATCGTCCTCTTTGTCTGCTTGTCCAGTTCAGCTCTTCTGCTTCTCTGCCCAGCGCCTGCCTTCTCCGTTAGCTACAACGGCAACCTGCAAAAACAACCATTCTTAAGTAGAATCTGTGCCTTTAATATATTTGTGATGTTTTGCTGTAAACTAACCTAAATGCAATGAATAATGCTTGAATGCAGCTGAAATATGGGTTAAAAAGGGTGTAAATAATAGAACATTTACACACTCAACACACCCCCAAACTCAAGTTTTTTCTTTCCCTCAAGCAACTAAGACCTAAAAGAAAAATGAAATATTTTTGTTTTGGCTTTCAAATAGTGAACTTTCCATTACCCGTCGTTCGTTCCCTGTGACGGAAGCACCCTGTCGGATAATTTAGGATCTGTCCGGAATCTCACTATAGTTCTCGTGCATTGTGTGCATGCTTGCGAACAGTTATATGCCAAGACTCTCTTAGTTTTACTAGAATATTATTCTTTATCTTGTTTAGAGTTTTTCTTACGAGACTGATTTCTTTCTTTTTCTTACTAGAGCCAGAATTGGGCACCTCTAGTTATTTCCCTTTTTTCTAATTTCTTCTCTTTTCTACTAGAGCCAGTATTTCAGGAACCTCTAGTTAACTATCTAGAGCCGGTGATAGGCACCTCTAGAAGTTTTTCTCTGGTTATCTGCCTAGAGCCAGTGGTAGGCACCTCTAGGTTTCCTGAGAGTCTAGTCTCTTTTCTACTCTAAGTGCTAAGTTTTCTATTCTAGTTTGGCTAAAAGAAGTCTAAGCAGTATAACAGTCACAATGGTGTTTAAGTTTTCAGAACTATAGAAAGGCTCTAAACTTCTCCTAAAACTATCCTAAAGTTGCTGCCACATAAGTTCAATTCACAGTTTTCAGCCAAAATTTCCAATTTTTTTAAGAGAAAAAAATAACTAAGTAAAAGACACAACAATTAACTAAGATGTACTCGGACTCCATTAATATGGAGGGTTGCCACCCCCAAACTCAAGGGTTGCATTGCCCTCAATGCAAATGACAAAATAAAAATGAAAATAAATGAAGGCAGTACATCACAAAATATATAAATAGCAGGCAGTATTAAGAAAATTAGAAACTTAAATTTTAGGCACTGTCTTCACTGCTGCTGCTGAGGTGGATTTGGCGGCGGATTCTGGTTCTCGGGGCGGGCTGGGGTGGTTGTTGTACAACCTGAATGTCAGAGCTGCTACCGCTGCTGTCACTGCTGCTACTGCCGCTACTGCTGCTGCTTGCCTTTGGCAGAGTTTTCTTGTTTTCCATTCTTTTCTGCCTCTTGACCGGTGTAAATTCTTTCGACAGATTCCTCCGAATAGAGGGTTCAGCGTTGCTGTCTGCCCAGACAGATGAGGAAAAGACTCCAGCAACAAAGGCTTCAAGGTCATCTGAGGGCACCGGTCGCTTTGTTCCTCGGGCGGATGTTTCGGCATGAGGGCTGCCGGCTGCCGCCGGGGCAGGTGATGGAATGGAGGCAGCAGATGGTGTATGTGGTGTGGCAGCAGGTGTAGGTGTGTGGGTAGGGGTGGGGACAGTGAAGTAGTGGGCAGGGAAGGTGGGAAAGACAACATCAGGGAAATTTAAAGTATTGTGAATAAAATTTACCGTGGATGTGGCAAAGTCCTTGATGAATTTCATGAGGCCCAGCTGTCTGTCCTCCATCCTTTGAATAGCAGCTAGGATTTGATTGGATGGGTCTGTCAGAGCAGCTGCTGCGGCGGCAGGTTCAGGAGTTGGCTGCTCTGATGATTCAGCTGGGGCGGCAGCAGGGTTGAAAGAGGAGATGGGGGTTACCACTGTCAGCTCCATGAGGCTGATTATATTTTTGTCTGTCCAGCCCCGTCCTTTCACTATGCGATCGGTGTCGGCTTCCGACACGTCATAACAGCGGCAGAGGGACGTGATGAGGTAGGGGAGGCAAAGGAGGGTCGTCGGTCTATGGGCACTTTCCAAAATACTCTCTCGCATATAACTTCCCACATTAATGGGTCGTTTATTTATAATGGAGTGTATTAAAGCTAACCTCTGCTGGTCAACGGTGGTGTGATGCGATGACGGCAAGATCCTCTTTTTGATGAAGGCATTCCACAGTTTTGCCTCCGGCAGCAGCTGCCCCCTCTTCACTGTGTGAGGATTTTTCGGCTTGTGTTCCATTCAGTCCCTTCTTCCGTCACTTCTGCCATGACAGCGTCATAGGCAGCATCATCCAAAGTTTCCAGGAACTGCTGGTGAGCATCATCTTTGGGGCCTAGGTAGAGGCCATAAAAAGAGTTAATGCGCTCGGCTGTGAACTGTACCTCTTTCCCTCGGACAGTTACTGCTGTTGCCGTCTTGCTGCTGATGGCAGCATAAAATTCCCTCACCAGCGTCTCGTTCATCTCTGCTGGTTGCTCCGCAAATGATTCCCATAAAATAGCTCTAATCGTCCTTGCGATGAACGACTTGAGGCCCAGATTCGTTGCCTTTGGTACATAAATGAAGCCTCGTTCTGCCCATATGTCTCTGGTTGCAAAGGACGGTGGAGGAGTTGCTGCCGGTGAAGAGGTTGAAGCAGCGCTGCGGCGGGTTCTTCTGGAAGACATGTTATTGCAAGGGTTGTTGAAAGTAAAAGAAAGCAAATGAAAATTAAAGGGGGAGTGCAAGTAAGAAAGGCAGAAGTGAATGAAAATGGAAATGAAACGGGGTTTTATAGAAGGGAAGTTGCTGCCCGTTGAAGCTATAACGGCAGGCGTGAATAACGGTGTGACTGTTGAGCTCTAGCGTGTCTGACGCATCTGACACGCGTTTCTGCGTCTGTTACGCGTATGTCACATGTTTCCGCGTCTGTCGTGATAGTCTGGTGACAGCCTGTCTTTTCCGTGTCTGCCGCGGCAGCTGGAATGACAGTCTTTAATATTGGGCTTTGTTGGGCTGATGGATGGATGGTGGGATAGGGCCACTTCTCCTGTTCTTCTTGACTCCTTTATTTCCTAAAAATAATAAACATAAAAACATTATTCGAATAAAATAAACCTTATTACCTAATAAATAATAAAAATAAATAAAAATAAAATTTAGGTTAAATTAGGGCTGCCAGGTGGGGCATCTCCTAAGTAACCACTTCTTGTATTCCTGGGGCTTCAGTCCCCTTATAATGCTTGAGGCGCTGTCCGTTGACTTTGAATTGGTACCCGTCTTTTAATGATCGGATTGTGATGGCACCATAGGGGAAAACTTGTACGACCTGGAATGGGCCAGACCATCTAGATTTCAGTTTCCCTGGGAAGAGTTTCAGTCTAGAATTGAACAACAATACAAGCTGCCTTGGGCAGAACTGTCGTGGCAGCAACTTCCTGTCATGCCACTTCTTAGTTTTCTCCTTGTAGATTCTTGCATTGTCGTAGGCCATTGTCCGTATTTCTTCAATTTCGTTCAAATTTAACAGCCTTTTCTGTCCTGCCCTATCCAAGTCCATATTCACTGCCTTGATCGCCCAGTATACTCTGTGCTCTATCTCGACAGGCAGATGATAGGTTTTTCCATAAATCAATCGGTATGGAGACATGCCCAATGGAGTCTTAAAAACTGTCCTATATGCCCATAATGCATCATAGAGGAGTAAAGACCAGTCTTTCCTAGTTGGCTTAACCATCTTCTCAAGAATGTTCTTAACTTCCCTATTGGATATCTCAGCTTGTCCATTGGTCTGTGGGTGGTATGTTGTCGCAATCCTATGGTTGACACCATATTTCTTCAAGGCGACAACAATAACCCTATTGTCAAAATGTCTCCCTTCATCACTGATAATCGCCTTAGGGATGTCAAACCTAGAAAAGATATTTTTGTGTAAAAACCTTTGGACTGTCTTGGCATCATTCTTTTGAGTGGCGATAGCTTCAACCCACTTAGAGACATGATCTACTGCTAGGAGGATGTATAGATTCCCACATGAAGATGGAAAATGTCTCATAAAGTCAATCCCCCAAACGTCGAAGATTTCGACCTCTAGAATGTTCTGCAGTGGCATCTCGTTTCTCCTTGAGATGTTTCCTGTCCTTTGGCACCTGTCACAGCTCTTGTAGAAGGTTTGTGCATCTTTGTACAGTGACGGCCAATAAAACCCTGACTGCAGCACCTTGGCAGCAGTTTTGTTGCCTCCTAAGTGACCTCCATACTGTGAAGCATGGCAGTGATGTAATATGTCTTTCTGCTCCTCCTGTGGTACACATCTTCTTATAACATGATCTGCACAGATTTTAAAAGAAGAGGTTCGTCCCAATAATAATGCTTAACATCATTTTGAAACCTCTTCCTGGCTTGATAATTAAGATCAGATGGGATTATTCCGCTAACTAAGAAATTAACGAAATCTGCATACCAAGGAACTTCAGAATACTTACCTGCCGCCATGGCTGTCGCGGCAATGATTGCGGCAGCAAAGAGCTGCTCATCTGGGAAGGTCTCTAGTATGTTTGTCTCATCTATTGGTAGACTCTTTCCCTTCTCCAATCTTGACAAGTGATCTGCCACCTGATTTTTTGTCCCTTTTTTGTCCTTGATTTCAAGGTTGAATTCTTGCAATAGCAAGATCCATCTTATCAACCGAGGCTTTGCATCCTTTTTCGTGAACAGATACTTGAGGGCAGAATGGTCTGTGTGCACTATTACCTTCGTTCCATGTATGTAAGAACGAAACTTGTCAATGGAGAATACCACAGCTAATAACTCCTTTTCTGTGGTGGTGTAGTTCACTTGGGCTTCATTCAGTGTCTTGCTGGCATAGTATATGATGTGAAACAATTTGTCTCTCTGCTGCCCAAGTGCTGCCCCGACAGCATAGTCACTAGCATCACACATGATCTCAAACGGCTGTGTCCAGTATGGTGGCTGTACTATTGGGGCTGTTACCAGCTTTTCCTTCAGAACCTTGAATGCCTCAGTACATTCGTCATTAAAGTCAAAGGGTCGGTTCTGCTCCAAGAGATGGCATAGGGGCTTGATGATTTTTGAGAAATTTGTAATAAATCTCCGATAAAAACCAGCATGTCCCAAGAAACTTCTAATACCCTTGACTGTTGTCGGCGGTGGAAGCTTTTTGATTACTTCTATTTTAGCCCTGTTGACTTCTATTCCACGGCAGCTAATCTTATGGCCAAGGACTATCCCTTCATCTACCATAAAGTGGCATTTTTCCCAATTTAAGACCAGGTTTGCTTTTTCACATCTTTCAAGTACCATTTGTAGATTGCCTAGGCAGCTCTCAAAATCGTCCCCAAAGACTGAAAAATCATCCATAAAAATCTTAAGGAAATCCTCCACCATATCGGAGAATATGGCCATCATGCACCTTTGGAAGGTGGCAGGTGCATTGCATAATCCAAAGGGCATTCTCCTAAAAGCATACGTTCCATAAGGGCATGTGAAGGTTGTCTTTTCTTGATCTTCCGGTGCGATAGCAATTTGGTTGTAACCTGAATAACCATCAAGAAAACAATAGTAAGGTTTACCCGCTAATCTATCAAGCATTTGATCAATAAAGGGTAAAGGAAAGTGGTCTTTTCGGGTAGCTTTGTTAAGCTTCCGATAGTCCATACAAACCCTCCAACCGGTCACAGTCCTGGTTGGGATTAACTCATTGTTTTCATTGGTTACCACGGTCATCCCTCCTTTCTTTGGAACGCATTGCACCGGGCTCACCCATTTGCTGTCAGAGATGGCGTAAATAATACCAGCATCTAACCATTTGATTATCTCTTTACGCACCACCTCTTTTATCGTATGGTTTAGCCGCCTTCGGGCATCTATAGTCGGCTTATGATCTTCTTCTAAAAGGATTTTGTGCATGCATAACGCCGGACTAATGCCTTGAATATCAGCTATCGTCCATCCAATTGCCTTCTTGTGCTGCCGCAACATCCCTATTAGCTGCTGTTCATGTTCCTGGGGCAGCTTAGAAGAGATGATTACGGGCAATGTATCATTTGAACCAAGAAAAGCATATTTTAGCTGCCCTGGCAGGAGCTTCAGTTCTAAGGCAGGTGGTTCAACAGTAGATGGCTTTTGAATTGCATGGTTATCCGAAGTGTAATTCAAAGGTTCGAATAACTTACCTGGACGATCGCCTATCCAGTTTACCTCCTCCTGCTCTTCAGAAACAGATGTATTGGAGTCAGAGGAGTTGCTGTCGTCAGTGCTGTCGTGACAGCCCTGTAGGTGGCTGCCGCGGCAGTGACCAATCTTTATGTCGTGACAGCCCGACCTGATGCAGGGTTGATCAAAGGCAACTTCAGTGATAGGCTTGCATTCCTCGTCTGCATCAGCATGCTTCATAGCTTGGAGAACATTCAACTTAATCTCTTGATCGTTCACTCGCATAGTGAGTTCTCCTTTCTCCACATCAATCAGTGATCTTCCCATGGCTAAGAAGGGTCGCCCAAGGATGATTGGTGCGTTTTCGTCTGCCTCACAATCTAAAACAAGAAAGTCAGCAGGAAATATAAATTTATCCACTCTTACCAGAATATCTTTGATTTTTCCTTCTGGATGAACGTAAGAGCGGTCTGCCAGCTGCAGAATTACTGTTGTGGGCCGCGCCTTTCCAATACCTAATTTCTGAAAAATAGATTTTGGCATTAAATTAATACTAGCACCAAGATCACAAAGTGCCTTACCCACATATTTATCTCCGATTACACAAGGTATGATGAAGCTCCCCGGATCCTTTTTTTTCTAGGGTGGCTGCCGATGAAGAATACTCATGCAACCTTCTGTCATCTTTACCGTTTCAAATTCCCCAAGTTTAGATTTCTTTGACATGACATCCTTGAGAAATTTAGCATAACCAGGCATCTCCCTAACGGCATCTAACAGTGGAATATTAATATGAACCTGCTTAAAAATATCATAAATCTTTTTGAGCTGAGATTCTTGCTTAGCTTGCTGTAACCGTTGAGGAAAAGGAGGTGGGGGACGATAATCAGCAATACGTCCTTCCCACTGCATATGAATCTGAGGAGGTTTAGGTTCATCAATTTTCTCATCTGTCGCTTCTGCTGTCGTGCCAGGCTCATCGGCAGTAGTCTGTTTGTTATCTGTCGGGGCAGCTTCCTCGGCAGGTCTGTCCAAGGCTAGTTCCTTTATTGTTTCAGCTTCCTTTTTCGGCCCTAGTAGTTTCTTCCCACTCCTAGTAGTAATGGCCTTACACTGCTCATGTGTGGGCTGCATAGCATTTTCAGTATTACTAGGGAATCCTCCAGTCTGCCTTGGCTTAATATGTTGGGAAACCTGACCATTTGTGTCTCCAAAGATTTCAGAGTAGCTTCATGATTTGTCATCCGCATCTCTGTTTTATCCATGAATGTCTCTGTTTTCTTGACAAACTGATTCATATTCTCAATATAAGTACCTGTCTCAGACATAAAATTGGCCAGAGTCTGTTCCAGTATACTGCTCGTGGCAGCTGATGGCTGTTGTTGCTGCTGCGGCGGCAGTTGCGGCGGCTGTTGCTTTCGCGTCAGCAATCTAGGTCCTCCCTGGTTCTGATTGTATGCTTGGGGATTCAGGGCATTATTAGGATTACTCCAGGAAAATTTGGGATCCTTTCTCCAGTTGGGATTATAGTTGTTGGAGTTGTAATTCAGCTTATTGTAATTTCCAACATACTTTCCCTCTTCTAACTGTATTGGACATTCCTCCGAACTATGATTTCCCTCACAGATGTCACATACCTCCTCGACAACAAATCCATGTTGTGTATCATCATTCAATAACCTTTTCATTGCTTTAGTAAGGAATGCTACCTGTGATTTCATCGTGCTGTCGGCCTCATAATCCTTGACAGCTAGTACTCGTTTACCCCCTCTTCTTGCTGTCGGAAACTGCTTCTCATTCTTAGCCAGATTTTCAAAACTTGCATTGCCTCGTCTGGATCTTTATCCAATAATAGTCCATTTGTTGCTGAATCAATTCGAATACGAGTTTGTAAATTGCCAGCATTATAAAACTTTGTTACCTGATTCCAGACGGGGAATCCATGCATTGGGCAGTTCCGTAGAAGAGTAGTAAATCTGTCCAGGCTTCGTGCATCGGCTCGTCATCTTCCTGTTGAAAAGTAGCAATTTCATTACGTAATCGCTCAGATAAATGTGAAGGATTAAAACGAGATAAAAATTCACGAGATAAATCTGCCCAAGTTCTAATTGAACCCGGTGCAAGTTTATTCCACCAAGTCTTTGCTCTGTCCCTCAATGAATGGAGAAATAACCGAAGCCTCAGTATCTCCGGATTAACTCCTGGTAGTCTAAACGAACCACAGATCTCCTGGAATGTTTTTAGATGCTCCCTAGCATCCTCTGTAACAGCACCACTAAACTGCCCGACATTGTTGATCATACTAAACATAACAAGTTTCAGCTCGAAGTTGTCAACATCTATGTCCGGCAGCATGGTTTCTAGCTCAACATGGTCGTTCAACATGTAGTCACGACAGGACCGTCGGCCGGCAGCGGCAGGCGGGTCGCCGACAGGCGGGTCGTTTTCATTGTTGGCCATCTTCTCTAGCTGTTCCTCAAGGTACTCGTTCCTGGCTAGTAAGTGACGGAGTTGTTTCTTGAGATTGAATGATCGTTCATATTCAGGATCTTTACCTCGATTCGATCTGCGCATAAACAAGAAACCTTGTGAAAAGCAAGAGTTAAATGCACCAAAGAAAAACAGAAAAATAAAAAGAAAAGTAAAAGTAAAAACGAAAAGTGCAGTAAAAGAAAAGGTAGAGTTATGTTGCCAATCCCCGGCAACGGCGCCAAAAACTTGTTGCGTGTGTAAAATAGGCTATCGAAATTGTAGTGCAAGTATACACGACGCAAGTAGTAAAGTGATACGAAGTATCGGATATCGTTTCCACAGGGATTGGGCTAATAGCTTCACCTTAATTCACTGCACGGAAGTAAAGAAAATATTTGAGAAGTTGTCACGAGAATAATAAAGTAAACGTAAATAAAAGAGTAAAGATATCAAGAGAGAGAGAATGGGCTGGTATTGAATTGCTCAGTAGTGCAGGTATTGTCGAGTTTAGGAAATCCAGTTCTGTCGTCGCGCCTGTCGCGGGCAGCACCTGTCGCCGCAGCAGTCCGTTGATTGTTGCGGCAGCAAACACTCAACTCCGTATTTTCAAGTTTGGCAAGAATCCCATATCTGCCTTGGCCTATCCCTAGGTCCAAGTCTGTTGATGATCACGTCATGATGATACCTCCCGGCGTGAATCGAAGGATGAACACCGATGTGTATGAATTCTTCTTTAGCCACTTAACCTCGCCCTATCCCTAGGCACGAGATAGTTCAACTATAAACTAGAGAACATGCTCTTATTTCTTTCGTATACTTAACTCTCCCGATGCTAAGTAAATAGAAAAGTTGAAGTTTATTTTATTGAACTGAAAATTCCTAAACAAAACAACCCTTGCAACTACTTTACAAATCAACCCGTGGCCCTAGGAAGGATTTAGAACATGTCAGCGGCGGGAAAACGGCTAGGGGTTTTGGGTTATCGGTTATGGGGTATTGGATATGAGATATCCCCTAGGTTAAAATATATGCCCTTATATAAGATTTGGGCTCAAGTTTTCTAATTTAACAAGGATTACAACTTTAATTAAAAGTATGATTCTAATAAAGACTAAATCTTCAAGGAATCTACTTTCCACCCGTCCTCCTTGTTTCTTGGGATTTCCTCTCCTTGAACTTTGGGCTTGACATATCTTTTGATCTGGGGCTCGGAAAAATATGAGGTTTTCACACGACTGACGGGCTGAATTTTCTCTATCTGTCGAGGTCCACTTTGATTTTTATCCACAAAACTGCTGTCGTCCTCTGCTGTCACGACAGCACCATGGCAGCATCGTCCTCTTTGTCTGCTTGTCCTGTTCAGCTCTTCTGCTTCTCTGCCCAGCGCCTGCCTTCTCCGTCAGCTACGGCGGCAACCTGCAAAAACAGCCATTCTTAAGTAGAATCTGTGCCTTTAATATATTTGTGATGTTTTGCTGTAAACTAACCTAAATGCAATGAATAATGCTTGAATGCAGCAGAAATATGGGTTAAAAAGGGTGTAAATAATAGAACATTTACACACTCAACAAAACGGACCACAAAACATGTTTTAATCAAATTTTAGTAGTTCATCTACTTGATTACGAGCATTTCAACACGATTATATTGCAAAAACTCAATTTCTATACTTTTTACTCAGTTAAAATTCCAACGGGTCCATTGTAATGCATGTTTAGACCCTCTCGTCCAAAACCTCTACAAAACAGACCGCAAAAAAAGTTTTAATCAAATTTAGGAGTTCATATACTTGATTACGAGCATTTAACCACGATAATATTGCAAAAACTCAATTTCTGTACTTTTTACTCAGTTAAAATTCCAACGGGTCCATTGTAGGGTCTATTTAGACCCGCTCGTCCGAAACCTCTACAAAACGGACCAAGAAACAAGTTTTAATCAAATTTTACGAGTTCATATACTTGATTACGAGCATTTCAACACGATTATATTGCAGAAATTCAATTTCTGCACTTTTTACTAAGTTTAAATTTCAACGGGTCCATTGTAAGGCCTATTTAGACCCGCTCGTCCGAAACCTATTACAAACGAACCACAAAACATGTTTTAATCTATTTTTAAGAGTCCAAATATATTATTTCGAGCAATTCAACACGATTATATTGCAAAAACTCAATTTTTTTACTTTTTACTCTGTTAAAATTCCCACGGGTCCATTGTAAGTTCTATTTAAACCCGCTCGTCCGAAACCTATAACAAACGGACCGCAAAACAAGTCGTAATCAAATTTTTGGAGTTCATATTCATGATTACTAGCATTTAACCTGATTATATTGCAAAAACTCAATTTCTGTACTTTTTACCCAGTTAAAATTGCAACGGGTCAATTGTAAGGCTTATTTAGACCCGCTCTTCCGAAACCTCTACAAAACGGATCGCAAAACAAGTTTTAATCAAATTTTAGGAATTCATATACTTCATTACGAGCATTTCAACACGATTATATTGCAAAAACTCATTTTCTGTACTTTTTACTCAGTTAAAATTCCAACGGGTCCATTGTAAGGTCTATTTAGATCCGCTCGTCCGAAACCTATAACAAACGGACCGCGAAACAATTTTTAATCAAATTTTTGGAGTTCAAATACTTCATTACGAGCATTTAAACATGATTATATTGCCAAAACTCAATTTCTGTACTTTTTACTCAGTTAAAATTCCAACAGGTCCATTGTAAGGTCTATTTAGACCCGCTCGTCTGAAACCTATAACAAACGGACCACAAAACAAGTTATAATCAAATTTTAGGAGTTCATATACTTGATTTTGAGCATTTCAACACGATTATATTGCAAAAACTCAATTTTTGTACTTTTTACTCAGTTAAAATTCCAACGGGTCCATTGTAAGGCCTATTTAGACTCGCTCGTCCGAAACCTATTACAAACGAACCACAAAACATGTTTTCATCAATTTTTAAGAGTCCATATACTTGATTTCGAGCATTTCAACACGATTATATTGCAAAAACTCAATTTTTGTACTTTTTACTCAGTTAAAATTGCAATGGGTCCATTGTAAGGCCTATTTAGACCCGCTCGTCCGAAACCTCTACGAAACGGACCGCGAAACAAGTTTTAATCAAATTTTAGGAGTTCATATACTTCATTACGAGCATTTCAACACGATTATATTGCCAAAACTCAATTTTCTGTACTTTTTACTTAGTTAAAATTCCAACGGGTCCATTGTAAGGTCTATTTAGACTCGCTCGTCCGAAACCTATAACAAACGGATCGCGAAACAAATTTTAATCCAATTTTAGGAGTTCATATACTTGATTACGAGCATTTCAACAAGATTATATTGCAAAAAACTCAATTTCTGTACTTTTTACTCAGTTAAAATTCCAACGGGTCCATTGTAAGGTCTATTTAGACCCGCTCGTCCGAAACCTATAACAAACGTACCGCGAAACAAGTTTTAATCCAATTTTAGGAGTTCATATTGTTGAGTGTGTAAAAGTTCTATTATTTACCCCCTATTTAACCCATATTTCTGCTGCATTCAAGCATAATTCATTGCATTTAGGTTAGTTTACAGTTAGACATCACAAATATATTAAAAGGCACAGTTTCTACTGAAATTGGTTGCTTTTGCAGGTTGCTGCTGTAGCAGATGGAGAGGCAGGCGCTGGGCAGTGAAGTAGAAGAGCTGGAACTGGACAAGCAGTCAAGGAGGACGATGCTGCCATGGTTGCCGCCGTGACAGCAGAGGACGACAGCAGTTTTGAGGAGAAGAAGCAAAGTGGACCTCGGCAGATAGCGAAAATTAAGCCCGTCTGTCGTGGAAAACCAGTATATTTTTCCAAGCCCTAGATCAGAAGGAATGCCAAGCCCAAAGTTCAAGGAGAGAAAATCCCAAGCAAAAAGAAGGACGATTTAAAGTTAGATTCTCTGAAGATTTAGTCTTTATTAGAGTTGTACTTTAATTTAAACTTGTATTCTTGCTATTTTAGAAAACTTGGACCCAAAGCCTATATAAGGGCATGTATTTCGACCTAGGAAGAATATCACCTATCTCTAGCCTTCTTCCCAAAACCCTAGCCGTTTTCATCCTCTCATCATGTTCTAAATTCCCCTTAGGGCCACGGGTTGTCTTGTAAAGTAGTGGCAAGGGTTGCTTTTGTTTTAGGAATTTTCAGTTCAATAAAATAAACTTCAAGTTTTCTATTTACTTAGCATCGGGAGAGTTAAGTATACGAAAGAAATAAGAGTATGTTCTCTAGTTTATAGTTGAACTATCTTGGACCTAGGGATAGGACGAGGTTAAATGGATAAAGAAGAATTCAACAACATCGGTGTTTATCCTTCGATTCACGTTGGGAGGTATCATCAAAGACGTGTTCATCGACAGACTTGGACCTAGGGATAGGCCAAGGCACAGCAGGGATTCTTTCCAAACTTGAAGTACAGAGTTGAGTGTTCGCTGCCGCGACAAGCAACAGACTGCCGCCACGACAGGTGCTGTCGCGACGGGGACGACGACAGAACTGGATTTCCTTGACTTAGCAATACCTACACTACTGAGCAATTCAATACAAGCCCATTCTCTCTATCTTGATCTCTCTACTTTTATTTTCCAATATTCTTATTATTTTTGTGACAACATCTTAAATATTCTCTTTACTTCCGTGCAGTAATCTAAGGTGAAGCTATTAGCCCAATCCCTGTGGAGACGATATCCGATACTTCCGTATCACTTTACTACTTGCGTCGTGTACACTTGCACTACAATTGTGATAGACTATTTTACACGCTACAAGTTTTTGGCGCCGTTGCCGGGGACTGGCAACATAACTCTACCTTTTCTTTTACTGCACTTTTCTTTTTATTTTTCTGTATTAATTTAGTTTGCTCAACTTTTGCTTTTCACAAGGTTTCTTGTTTATGCGCAGATCGAGACGAGGAAAAGAACCTGATTATCCATTAGATCCTGAAATCGAATGTTTGTTCAATCTTAGGAACTGACTTCGTCACGTACTAGCCAGGAACGAGTACCTTGAAGAATAGTTAGAGACGATGCAAAACCAAGGGAACCCCCAGGTTGATAATCCTGCCAGAGATGGAGAGATTATCCCTCCTGTCGGCGACCCGCCTGCCGCTGCCGCACGACGGTCCTATCGAGACTACATGCTGAATGATCATGTAGAACTAGAAACCACACTGCTAGATATAGATGTTGACAACTTCAAGCTAAAACCTGTTATGTTTAGCATGATCAACAACGCTGGTCAATTTAGTGGTGCTGCTATAGAGGATGCTAGGGAGCATCTGAAAACGTTCCAGGAAATCTGTGGTTCGTTTAGACTACCAGGAGTTAATTCGGAGATACTGAGGCTTCGGTTATTTCCCCATTCATTGAGGGACAGAGAAAAGACTTGGTGGAATAAACTTACGTCGGGTTCAATTAGAACTTGGGCAGATTTGTCTCGTGAATTTTTATCTCGTTTTAATCCTTCACACTTATCCGAGCGATTACGTAATGAAATTGCTACTTTTCAACAGGAAGATGACGAGTCGATGCACGAGGCCTGGGACAGATTTACCACTCTTCTATAGAACTGCCCAATGCATGGATTCCCCGTCTGGAACCAGGTAACCAAGTTTTATAATGGTGCCAATTTACAAACTCGTAATCGAATTGATTCAGCAGCAAACCAGGCAATGCAAGTATTGAAAAATCTGGCTAAGAATGAGAAGCAATTTCCGACAGCAAGAAGAGGGGGTAAACGGGTCTTAGCTGTTAAGGATTATGAGGCCGACAACACGATGAAATCACATGTGGCATACCTCACTAAGGCAATGAAGAAGCTCTTGAACGATGATTCACAGCCCGTATTTGCTGTCGAAGAGGTATGTGAAATTTGTGAAGGAAATCACAGTCCGGATGAATGTCCTATACAGTTAGAAGAGGGAAAGTATGTTGGAAATTACAATAAGCAGAATTACAACTCCAACAACTACAATCCCAACTGGAGAAAGGATCCCAAGTTTTCTTGGAGTAATCCTAATAATGCCCTGAATCCTCAAGCACACAACAATCAGAATCAGGGAGGACCTAGATTGCTGACTCGACAGCAATTGCAGCGTCAGCAGCAGCAGCAACAACCACCAGCGGCCACAAACAGTATACTGGAACAGACTCTGGCTACGTTTGTGTCTCAGACAGGAACTTATATTGAGAACATGAATCAATTTGTCAAGAAGACGGAGACATTCATGGATAAAACAGAGATACGGATGACAAATCATGAAACTACTCTGAAATCTTTGGAGACACAGATGGGTCAGGTTTCCCAGCATATCAACCCAAGGCAGACTAGAGGATTTCCTAGCAATACTAAAAACGCTAGGCAGCCCACACATGAGCAGTGTAAAGCCATTACTACTAGGAGTGGGAAGAAACTACCAGGGCTAGAGAAGGAAGCTGAAACAGTAAAGAAACCAGCCTTGGATATACCTGCCGATGAAGCTGCCCCGACAGGTAACAAACAGCCTGCTGCCGATGAGCCTGTCACGACAGCAGAAGCGACAGAGGAGAAAGATGATGAACCCAAACCTCCTCAGATCCGTATGCAGCGGGAAGGACGTATTGCTGATTATCGTCCCCCACCTCCTTTTCCTCAACGGTTACAGAAATTGAAGCAAGAATCACAACTTAAAAAGATTTATGATATTTTTAAGCAGGTTCATATCAACATCCCGCTGTTAGATGCCGTTAGGGAGATGCCCGGTTATGCCAAATTTCTCAAGGATGCCATGTCGAAGAAATCTAGACTTGGGGAATTTGAAACGGTTAAGATGACAGAAGGATGGATGAGTATTCTTCACAAGCAACCACCCCAAAAAAAGAAGGATCCGGGGAGCTTCATCATACCATGTGTAATCGGAGATAAATATGTGGGTAAGGCACTTTGTGATCTTGGTGCTAGTATAAATTTAATGCCAAAATATGTTTTTCAGAAATTAGGTATTGGAAAAGCTCGGCCCACAACAGTAATTCTGCAGCTGGCAGACCGCTCTTACGTCCATCCGGAAGGAAAAATCAAAGATATTCTGGTAAGAGTGGATAAGTTTATTTTTCTTGCTGACTTTCTTGTTTTAGATTGTGAAGCAGATGAAAATGCACCAATCATCCTGGGGCGACCCTTCCAAGCTATGAAGCATGCTGATGTAGAAGAAGAATGCAAGGTTATTGTTGCGTGTAAAATAGTCTATCGCAATTATAGTGCAAGTATACACGACGCAAGTAGTAAAGTGATACGAAGTATCGGATATCGTCTCCACAGGGATTGGGCTAATAGCTTCACTTTAATTCATTGCACGACAGTAAAGAAGATGTTTGAGAAAGTCGTCACGAGAATAATAAAGTAAACGTAAATAAAAGAGTAGAGATATCAAGATAGAGAGAATGGGCTGGTATTGAATTGCTCAGTAGTGCAGGTATTGCAAAGTTTAAGAAATCCAGTTCTGTCGTCGCGCCCGTCGCGGCAGCAGTCCGTTGATTATCGCGGCAGCAAACACTCAACTCCGTACTTCAAGTTTGGCAAGAATCCCAGATGTGCCTTGGCCTATCCCTAGGTCCAAGTCTGTCGATGATCACGTCTTTGATGATGCCTCCCGGCGTGAATCGAAGGATGAACACCGATGTGGATGAATTCTTCTTTAGCCACTTAACCTCGTCCTATCCCTAGGCCCGAGATAGTTCAACTATAAACTAGAGAACTTGCTCTTATTTCTTTCGTATACTTAACTCTCCCGATGCTAAGCAAATAGATAACCTCACAATGCTCTCCCGATGCTCTTGCAAGATATTAATAACCAAAATAAGAGAACTTGAAGTTTATTTTATTGAACTAAAAATTCCTAAAACAAAACAACCCTTGCAACTACTTTACAAATCAACCTGTGGCCCTAGGGGGAATTTAGAACATGGTGTGGGAAGGAAAACGACTAGAGGTTGAGAGAGAAGGCTAGGGTAATCGGGTTATGCCTCTAGGTTAAGATATATGCCCTTTTATAAGCTTTGGGCTCAAGTTTTCTAATTTAACAATGATTACAACTTTAATTTAAAGTATGATTCTAATAAAGACTAAATCTTCAAGGAATCTACTTTCCAGCCGTCCTCCTTGTTTCTTGGGATTATCTCTCCTTAAACTTTGGGCTTGGAATATCTTCTGATCTAGGGCTTGGAAAAATATGGTGATTTCACACGACAGACGGGCTGAATTTTCTCTATCTGTCGAGGTCCAATTTGCTTCTTCTCCTTAGAACTGCTGTCGTCCTTTGCTGTCACGGCGGCAACCATGGCAGCATCATCCTCCTTGACTGCTCGTC
This sequence comes from Hibiscus trionum, assembly GCA_030270665.1. NCBI lineage: Eukaryota > Viridiplantae > Streptophyta > Magnoliopsida > Malvales > Malvaceae > Hibiscus > Hibiscus trionum. The sequence continues at coordinate 34,595,645 of BSYR01000013.1, forward strand.
CAGTTCTAGCTCTTCTGCTTCACTGCCCAGCGCCTGCCCTTTCCGTCTGCTACAACAGCAACCTGCAAAAACAGCCATTTTTTAGTAGAAACTGTGCCTTTTAATGTATTTGTGATGTTTTGCTGTAAACTGACCTAAATGCGATAAATAATGCATGAATACAGCAGAAATATGGGTTAAAAGAGGTGTAAATAATAGAACATTTATACACTCAACACACCCCCAAACTCACGTTTTTGCTTGCCCTCAAGCAACTAAGACCTAAAAGAAAAATGAAATATTTTTGTTTTGGCTTTCAAACAGTGAACTTTCCCTTACCCGTCGTCCGTTCCGTGTGACGGCAGCAACCTGTCGGATGATCTAGGATCTGTCCGGAATCTCTCTATAGTCCTCGTGCAGTGTGTGCATGCTTGTGAACAGTTATATGCCAAGACTCTCTTAGTTTCACTAGAATATTATACTTTATCTTGTTTAGAGTTTTTTCTTACGAGACTGATTTCTTTCTTTTTCTTACTAGAGCCAGAATCGGGCACCTCTAGTTATTTCCCTTTTTTTCTAATTTCTTCTCTTTTCTACTAGAGCCAGTATTTCAGGCACCTCTAGTTAACTGTCTAGAGCCGGTGATAGGCACCTCTAGAAGTTTTTCTCTGGTTATATGCCTAGAGCCAGTGGTGGGCACCTCTAGGTTTCCTGAGAGTCTAGTCTCTTTTCTACTCTAAGTGCTAAGTTTTCTATTCTAGTTTGGCTAAAATAAGTCTAAGCAGTATAACAGTCACAATGGTGTTTAAGTTTTCAGAACTATAGAAAGGCTCTAAACTTCTCCTAAAACTATCCTAAAGTTGCTGTCATGACAGAGCTGTCACGACAGGTAAGTTTAGTTCATAGTTTTCAGCCAAAATTTCCAATATTTTCATCTTTTTTTTGAGAAAAATAAACTAAGTAAAAGACACAAATTTTAACAACTAAGATGGACTCCATTACTATGGAGGGATGTCACCCCCAAACTCGAGGGTTGCATTGCCCTCAATGCAAATGACAAAATAAAAATGAAAACAGATAAAGGCAGTACATCACAAAATATAGCAGGTAGCAATAATAAGATAAGACACTTAAATTTTGATCGCTATCTTCACTGCTACTACTGAGTCTGATCTGGCGGCGGGCTCTAGCTCTCGGAGCTGGCTGGGGCACGGGGGAGGCAGATGTGTCCTTGACCTCCCGTGGTGGCTGGATTCTGGTTGGGGAGATGTGGGGTGGTTGCTCCACAACCTGAACATCAGAGCTGCTGCTGTTCCCACCATTGCTGCTGTCGGCTGTTGGTATGTTCTTTTTGTCTGCCACCCGCTTCTGCTTTTTCACTTGTGAAAATTCCTTTGACAAATCCCTCTTGATAGAGGGTTCATCATCGCTGGCAGCCCAAACAGATGAGGAGGAAAATCCAGCAATATAGGCATCAAGCTCCTCCGATGTCATTCTTCGTTTTGTGCCACGGGCAGATGGCTCAGCATGGGTGCTGCCTGCGGCTGTCGGGGCAAGCGATGGTGTGGAGGTGGTAGATGGTGTTCGTGGGGTAGCAGCAGGTGTAGGATTGTGGACAGGGGTAGTGACAGTAAAGTAATGGGCAGGAAAAGTAGGGAAAGCAGCATCAGGGAAATTTAAAGTGCTTTGAATAAAAGTTACCGTAGAGGCGGTAAAGTCCCTGATGAAGGTCATTAAGCCCAACTGTCTTTCCTCTAACTTCTGAATGGCAGTTAGTATCTGGGTGGAGGAGTCTGTCGGAGCAGCTGTTGCGGCGGTAGGTTTAGTATTTTCCTGCTCTGTTGATTCAGCTGTGGCGGCAGCGGGGTTGAATGATGACAGAGGGGTGGCCACGGTCAGCTCCATAAGGCTAAGGATATTCTTTTCCGTCCAACCTCGTCCTTTGACTACTAAATCAGTGTGTACTTCCGGCACGTTGTGGCCGCGGTAGAGCGAAGTGATGAGGTATGGGAGGAAATGTAGGCCCGTCGGTCGATGTGCGCATTCCAAAATACTCTCTCGAATATAACTGCCCACATTAATGGGCCGTTCATTTAAAACTGAGTGTATCAATGCTAACCTTTGCTGGTCGACGGTGGTATGGTGGGTGACAGCATGATCTTCTTTTTTATGAAGGCATTCCATAGCTTTGCCTCCGGCAGCAGCTGGCTCCGCTTCACCGTGCATGGGTTTTTTCGGCTGGTATTCCATTTTGTTCCTTCGTCGGTCAGTTCTGCCATGACAGTGTCATAGGCAGCAGCGTCTAATGTGTTGAGGAACTGCTGGTGTGCATCATCATTGTGGCCGATGTAGAGGCCATACAAGGAGTTGATGTTCTCTGCTCTAAACGACACTTCTTTCCCTCTAACACTCACTGCTGTCGCGGTCTTGCTGCTGATGGCAGCATAAAATTCTCTCACCAGCGTCACGTTCATTTCCTCCGGCTGCTCCGCAAATGTTTGCCACAATAAAGCTCTAATCTTCTGGGCTATGAATGGGTTGAGGCCCAGATTCTTCGCCTTTGGTGTATAGATAAAGACTCGTTCTTCCCACATGTCTCTGGTAGTAAAGGACTGTGGGGGCGTTGCTGCTGGCGAGGAAGTAGAGGCGACATTGCGTCGGGTTTTCCTAGAAGACATATTAGTGCAAGGGTTGTGAAAAGTAAATGAAAAAAAGGGAAGCAAGTAAGAAAGGCAGAAGTGAGTGAAAATGAAAATGAAACGGGGTTATATAGAAAAGGATTTGCTGCCCGTTGAAACTGTAACGACAGGCACGAATAACGGGGCCGGCTGTTGAGCTTTAGCGTGTCTGACACGTCTGACACACGTTCCACGTCTGTTACGCGTCTGTGACGTTTTTCCGCGTCTGTCGTGACAGCGTGATGACAGCCTGTATTTTCCGGGTCTGTCACGACAGCTGTAACGACAGGCTTCAATATTGGGCTTTGTTGGGCTGATGGATGGATGGTAGGCTGAGTTCACTTCTTTTGTTCTTCTTGACTCCTTTATTTCCTAAAAACAATAAACACAAAAACATTATTCAAATTAAAATAAACCTTATTTCCTAATAAATATTAAATAATAAAAATAAATGAAAATAAAATTTAGGTTAAATTAGGGATGCCAGGTGGGGCATCTCCTAAGGTAACCACTTCTTGCATTCCTGGGGCTTCAGTCCCCTAATAATGCTTGAGGCGCTGTCCGTTAACTTTGAATTGGTGCCCGTCTTTTAATGATCGGATTGTGATGGCACCATGGGGAAAACTTGTACGACTTGGAATGGGCCAGACCATCTAGATTTCAGTTTCCCTGGGAAAAGTTTCAGTCTAGAGTTGAACAACAATACAAGCTGCCCTGGGCAGAACTGTCGTGGCAACAATTTCCTATCATGCCACTTCTTAGTTTTCTCCTTGTAGATTCTTGCATTGTCATAGGCCATTGTCCGGATTTCTTCAATTTCGTTCAGATCTACCAGCCTTTTCTGCCCTGCCCTGTCCAAGTCCATATTCACTGCCTTGATTGCCCAGTATGCTCTATGCTCTATCTCGACAGGTAGATGACATGTTTTCCCATAAATCAATCGGTACGGAGACATGCCCAATGGAGTCTTAAAAGCTGTCCTATATGCCCATAACGCATCATTGAGGAGTAAAGACCAGTCTTTCCTAGTTGGCTTAACCATCTTCTCAAGAATGTTCTTAACTTCCCTATTAGATATCTCAGCTTGTCCATTGGTTTGTGGGTGATATGCTGTAGCTATCCGATGCTTGACACCATATTTCTTCAAGGCAGCAGCAATAACCCTATTGTCGAAATGTCTCCCTTCATCACTGATAATCGCCTTAGGGATGCCAAACCTAGAAAAAAATGTTTTTGTGTAAAAATCGTTGAACTGTCTTGGCATCATTCTTTTGAGTGGCGATTGCTTCAACCCACTTAGAGATGTAATCTACTGCCAGGAGGATGTATAGATTCCCACATGAAGATGAAAAAGGTCCCATAAAATCAATCCCCCAAACCTCGAAGATCTCAACTTCTAGAATGTTCTGCAGCGGCATCTCGTTTCTTCGTGAGATGTTTCCTATTCTTTGGCACCTGTCACAGCTTTTGTAGAAGATTTGTGCATCTTTATATAGTGACGGCCAATAAAACCCTGACTGCAGCACCTTGGCAGCAGTTTTGTTGCCTCTTAAGTGACCACCATACTGTGAAGCATGGCAGTGATGTAATATGTCTTTCTGCTCCTCCTGTGGTACACATCTCCTTATAACCTGATCTGCACAAATTTTGAAAAGAAGAGGTTCGTCCCAATAATAATGCTTAACATCATTTTGGAACCTCTTCCTGGCTTGATAATTAAGATTAGAAGGGATTATTCCGCTAACTAAGATTTTAACGAAATCTGCATACCAAGGAAGTTCAGAATGCTTACCTGCTGCCATGGCTGTCGCGGCAGTGATTGCGGCAGCAAAGAGCTGCTCGTCTGGGAAGGTCTCCAGAATGTTTGTCTCATCTATTGGTAGACTCTTTCCCTTCTCCAATCTTGACAAGTGATCTGCCACCTGATTTTCTGTCCCTTTTTTGTCTTTGATTTCAAGGTCAAATTCTTGCAAGAGCAGGATCCACTGTATCAATCGAGGCTTTGCATCCTTTTTAGCGAATAGATACTTGAGGGCAGAATGGTCTGTGTGCACTATAACCTTCGTTCCAAGTATGTAAGAACGAAACTTGTCAATGGAGAATACCATAGCTAATAACTCCTTTTCTGTGGTGGTGTAGTTCACTTGGGCGTCATTCAGTGTCTTGCTGGCATAGTATATGACATGAAACAATTTGTCTCTTCGCTACCCAAGTGCTGCCCCGACAGCATAGTCACTAGCATCACACATGATCTCAAACGGCTGTGTCCAGTCTAGTGGCTGTACTATTGGGGCTGTTACCAGCTTTTCCTTCAGAACCTTGAATGCCTCAGTACATTCATCATTAAAGTCAAAGGGTCGGTTCTGCTTCAGAAGATGGCATAGGGGCTTGGTGATTTTTGAGAAGTTCACAATAAACCTCCGATAAAAACCAGCATGTCCCAAGAAACTTCTAATACCCTTAACTGTGGTTGGCGGCGGCAGCTTTTCGATCACTTCTATTTTGGCCCTGCCGACTTCTATCCCACGGCAGCTAATCTTATGGCCAAGGACTATCCCTTCATCCACCATAAAGTGGCATTTTTCCCAATTTAAGACCAGATTTGCTTTTTCACATCTTTCAAGTACCTTTTGTAGATTGCCTAGGCAGCTCTCAAAATCGTCCCCAAAGACTGAAAAATCATCCATAAATATTTCAAGGAAGTCCTCCACCATATCGGAGAATATGGTCATCATGCACCTTTGGAAGGTGGCAGGTGCATTGCATAGTCCAAATGGCATTCTCCTAAAAGCATAAGTTCCGTAGGGGCATGTGAATGTCGTTTTGTCTTGATCTTCCGGTGCGATAGCTATTTGATTATAACCTGAATAACCATCAAGAAAACAATAGTAAGGTTTACCCGCTAATCTATCAAGCATTTGATCAATAAAGGGTAAAGGAAAGTGGTCTTTTCGTGTAGCTTTGTTAAGCTTCCGAGAGTCCATACAAACCCTCCAACCGGTCACAGTCCTGGTTGGGATTAACTCATTGTTTTCGTTGGTTACCACGGTCATTCCTCCTTTCTTGGGAACACATTGCACCGGGCTTACCCATTTGCTGTCGGAGATGGCATAAATAATACCAGCATCTAACCATTTGATTATCTCTTTACGCACCACCTCTTTCATCGCATGGTTTAGCCGCCTTTGAGCATCTATAGTCGGCTTATGATCTTCCTCTAACAGGATTTTATGCATGCATAACGCCGGACTAATGCCTTGAATATCAGCTATCGTCCATCCAATTGCCTTTTTGTGTTGCCGCAGCATCCCTATTAGCTGCTGTTCCTGCATCAACTTGGAAGAGATGATTATGGGCAACGTATCATTTGATCCAAGAAAAGCATATTTTAACTGCCCTGGCTGGGGCTTCAGTTCTAAAACAAGGGGCTCAACAGTATATGGCTTTTGGATTGCATGGTTATCCGAAGTATAATTTAAAGGTTCGAATAACTTACATGGGCGATCGCCTATCCAGTTTACCTCCTCCTGATCTTCAATATCTGATGTTTCGGATTCTGAGGAGTTACTGTCGTCAGTGCTGCCGTGACAGTCCTGTAAGTGGCTGCCGAGGCAGTGACCAATTCTGATGTCGTGACAGCCTAACCTGATGCAGGGTTGATCAAGGGTAACTTCAGTGATAACCTTACATTCCTCGTCTGCATCAGCATGCTTCATAGCTTGGAGAACATTCAGCTTAATCTCCTGATTGTTCACTCTCATGGTGAGTTCTCCTTTTTCCATATCAATCAGTGATCTTCCCGTGCTTAAGAAGGGTCTCCCAAGGATGATTGGTGCATTTTCGTCTGCTTCACAATCTAAAACAAGAAAGTCAGCATGAAAAATAAATTTATCCACTCTTACCAAAATATCCTCGATTTTTCCTTCCGGATGAACGTAAGAGCGGTCTGTCAGCTACAGAATTACCGTCGTGGGCCGCGCCTTTCCAATACCTAATTTCTAAAAAACAGATTTTGGCATTAAATTAATACTAGCACCAAGATCACAAAGTGCCTTACCCATTTATTAATCTCCGATTACACAAGGTATGATGAAGCTCCCCGGATCCTTCTTTTTCTGGGGTGGCTGCCTATGAAGAATACTCAAGCATCCTTCTGTCATCTTAACCGTTTCAAATTCCCCAAGTTTAGATTTTTTCGACATGACATCCTTGAGAAATTTGGCGTAACCGGGCATCTCCCTAACGGTATCTAACAGCGGAATGTTAATATGAACCTGCTTAAAAATATCATAAATCTTTTTGAGCTGAGATTCTTGCTTCGCTTGCTGTAGCCGTTGAGGAAAAGGAGGTGGGGGACGATAATCAGCAGTACGTCCTTCCCACTGCATACGAATCTGAGGAGGTTTGGGTTCATCATTTTTCTCCTCTGTCGCTTCTTCTGTCGTGACAGGCTCTTCGGCAGTAGGCTGTTTGTTACCTATCGGGGCAGCTTCCTCGGCAGGTCTGTCCAAGGCTGGTTTCTTCACTGCTTCAGTTTCCTTCTCTGGCCCTGATAGTATCTTCCCACTCCTAGTAGTAATGGCTTTACACTGCTCATGTGTGGGCTGTCTAGCATTTTCAGTATTGCTAGGAAATCCTCCAGCCTGCCTCGGGTTGATAAGCTGGGAAACTGACCCATTTGTGTCTCTAACGATTTCAGAGTAGCTTCATGATTTGTCATCCGCATCTTAGTTTCATCCATGAATGTCTCCGTCTTCTTGACAAATTGATTCATGTTCTCAATATAATTTCCTGTCTGAGACATAAACGTAGCCAGAGTCTGTTCCAATATACTGTTCGTGGCAGCTGGGGCTGTTGCTGTTGCTGCTGCGGTTGCTGTCGTGTCATCAATCTAGGTCCTCCCTAATTCGTATTATTGTGTGCTTGAGGATTCAGGGCATTATTAGGATTACTCCAAGAAAACTTGGGGTCCTTTCTCCAGTTGGGATTATAGTTGTTGGAGTTGTAATTCGGCTTGTTCTAATTTCCAACATACTTTCCCTCTTCTAATTGTATTGGACATTCCTCCGAACTGTGATTTCCCTCACAAATGTCACATACCTCGTCGACAACAAATCCATGTTGTGCATCCTCGTTCAAGAGTTTTTTCATTGCCTTAGTAAGGTATGCCACCTGTGATTTCATCGTGCTGTCGGCCTCATAATCCTTGACAGCTAGTACCCGTCTACCCCCTCTTCTTGCTGTCAGAAACTGCTCCTCATTCTTAGCCAAAATTTTCAATACTTGCATTACCTCATCCGGGTCTTTGTCCAATAGTAATCCGTTTGCTGCTGAATCAATTCGAATACGAGTTTGTAAGTTGGTAGCATTATAAAACTTGGTTACCTGGTTCCAGACGAGGAATCCATGCATAGGGCAGTTCCGTAGAAGAGTAGTAAATCTGTCCCAGGCCTCGTGCATCGGCTCGTCATCTTCCTGTTGAAAAGTAGCAACTTCATTACGTAATCGCTCAGATAAATGTGAAGGATTAAAACGAGATAAAAATTCACGAGACAAATCTGCCCAAGTTCTAATTGAACCCGGTGTAAGTTTATTCCACCAAGTCTTTGCTCTGTCCCTCAATGAATGGAGAAATAACCGAAGCCTCAGTATCTCCGGATTAACTCCTGGCAGTCTAAACGAACCACAGATTTCCTGGAACGTTTTGAGATGCTCCCTAGCATCCTCTGTAACAGCACCACTGAATTGACCGGCATTGTTGATCATACTAAACATAACAGGTTTTAGCTCAAAGTTATCAACTTCAATGTCCGGCAGCGTGGTTTCTAGTTCTACATGGTCATTCAGCATGTAGTCTCGACAGGACCGTCGTCCGGCAGCGGCAGGCGGGTCGCCGGCAGGCGGGTCGCCGACAGGCGGTATAACAGCTCCAACAGGTGGGTCGTTTCCATTGTGGGCCATCGTCTCTAACTGTCCCTCAAGGTACTCGTTCCTGGCTAGTAAGTGACGAAGTTGTTTCTTGAGATTGAATGATCGTTCGATTTCTGGATCTAATGGATACTCAGGATCTTTGCCTCGGTTCGATCAGCGCATAAACAAGAAACCTTGTGAAAAGCAAGAGTTGAATGCACCAAAGAAAAACAGAAAAATAAAAATAAAAATAAAAACAAAAACGAGAAGTGCAGTAAAAGAAAAGGTAGAGTTATGTTGCCAATCCCCGGCAACGGCGCCAAAAACTTGTTGCGTGTAAAATAGTCTATCGCAATTGTAGTGCAAGTATACACGACGCAGGTAGTAAAGTGATACGAAGTATCGGATATCGTCTCCACAGGGATTGGGCTAATAGCTTCACTTTAATTCATTGCACGACAGTAAAGAAGATGTTTGAGAAAGTCGTCACGAGAATAATAAAGTAAACGTAAATAAAAGAGTAGAGATATCAAGATAGAGAGAATGGGCTGGTATTGAATTGCTCAGTAGTGCAGGTATTGCAAAGTTTAAGAAATCTAGTTTTGTCGTCGCGCCCGTCGCGCAGTAGTCTGTTGATTATCGCGGCAGCAAACACTCAACTCCGTACTTCAAGTTTGGCAAGAATCCCAGATGTGCCTTGGCCTATCCCTAGGTCCAAGTCTGTCGATGATCACGTCTTTGATGATACCTCCCGGCGTGAATCGAAGGATGAACACCGATGTGGATGAATTCTTCTTTAGCCACTTAACCTCGTCCTATCCCTAGGCCCGAGATAGTTCAACTATAAACTAGAGAACTTGCTCTTATTTCTTTTGTATACGTAACTCTCCCGATGCTAAGCAAATAGATAACCTCACAATGCTCTCCCGATGCTCTTGCAAGATATTAATAACCAAAATAAGAGAACTTGAAGTTTATTTTATTGAACTGGAAATTCCTAAAACAAAACAACCCTTGCAACTACTTTACAAATCAACCTGTGCCCTAGGGGGAATTTAGAACATGGCGTGGGAAGGAAAACGACTAGAGGTTGAGAGAGAAGGCTAGGGTAATCGGGTTATGCCTCTAGGTTAAGATATATGCCCTTATATAAGCTTTGGGCTCAAGTTTTCTAATTTAACAAGGATTACAACTTTAATTTAAAGTATGATTCTAATAAAGACTAAATCTTCAAGGAATCTACTTTCTAGCCGTCCTCCTTGTTTCTTAGGATTATCTCTCCTTGAACTTTGGGCTTGGAATATCTTCTGATCTAGGGCTTGGAAAATATGGTGATTTCACACGACAGACGGGCTGAATTTTCTCTATATGTCGAGGTCCACTTTGCTTCTTCTCCTTAGAACTGTTGTCGTCCTTTGCTGTCACGGCGGCAACCATGGCAGCATCGTCCTCCTTGACTGCTCGTCCAGTTCTAGCTCTCCTGCTTCACTGTCCAGCGCCTGCCCTTTCCGTCTGCTACAATAGCAACCTGCAAAAACAACCATTTTTAGTAGAAACTGTGCCTTTTAATGTATTTGTGATGTTTTGCTGTAAACTGACATAAATGCGATAAATAATGCATGAATATAGCAGAAATATGGGTTAAAAGTGGTGTAAATAATAAAACATTTATACACTCAACAGTTATCACTGAAGTTACCCTTGACCAACCCTGCATCAGTTCGGGCTGTCACGACATCAAAATTGGTCACTGCCTCGGCAGCCACTTACAGGACTGTCACGACAGCACCGACGACAGCAACTCCTCAGACTCTGATACATCTGATACTGAAGATCAAGAAGAGATAAACTGGATAGGCAATCGTCCAGGTAAGTTATTCGAGCCTTTAAATTATACCTCGGATAACCATGCAATCCAAAAGCCATCAACTGTTGAACCCCCTGTTTTAGACTTGAAGCCCCTGCTAGGGCAGTTAAAATATGCTTTTCTTGGTTTAAATGATATGTTGCCCGTAATCATCTCTTCCAAGTTGATGCAGGAACATGAGCAGCAGTTAATAGGGATGCTGCAGCAGCACAAAAAGGCTATTGGATGGACGATAGCTGATATTCAAGGTATTAGTCCGGCATTATGTATGCATAAAATCCTTCTCAGGGATGATCATAAGCCGACTATAGATGCTCAAAGGCGGCTGAACCATGCGATGAAAGAGGTGGTGCGAAAAGAGATAATCAAATGGCTAGATGCTGGAATAATCTACGCCATCTTGGACATCAAATGGGTGAGCCTGGTGCAATGTGTTCCCAAAAAAGGAGGAATGACCGTGGTAACCAACAAAAACAATGAGCTAATCCAAACCAGGACTGTGACCGGTTGGAGGGTTTGTATGGACTATCGGAAGCTTAACAAAGCTATCCGAAAGGACCACTTTCCTTTACCCTTTATTGATCAAATGCTTGATAGAGTAGTGGGTAAACCTTATTATTGTTTTCTTGATGGTTATTCAGGTTACAATCAAATAGCTATCGCACCGGAAGATCAAGAAAAGACGACATTCACATGCCCTTACGGAACATACGCTTTTAGGAGAATGCCATTTGGACTATGCAATGCACCAGCCACCTTTCAAAGGTGCATGATGGACATATTCTCCGATATGGTGGAGGACTTCCTAGAGATTTTTATGGATGACTTTTCAGTCTTTGGACACGATTTTGAAAGCTGCCTAGGCAACCTACAAAAGGTACTCGAAAGATGTGAAAAAGCAAACTTAGTCTTGAACTGGGAAAAATGTCACTTCATGGTGGATGAAGGGATAGTCCTTGGCCATAAGATTAGCTGTCGTGGCATAGAAGTCGACAAAGCCAAGATAGAAGTGATAGAAAAGCTGTCGCCACCCACTACAGTTAAGGGAATCAGAAGCTTCTTAAGACATACTGGTTTTTATTCGAGATTCATTACGAATTTTTCAAAAATCACCAAGCCCCTATGCCATCTTCTGGAGTAGAACCGACCCTTCGACTTCAACACTAAATGTACTGAAGCATTCAAGGTTTTGAAGGAAAACTGGTAACAGCCCCAATAGTACAGCCACCAGACTGGACACAGCCATTTGAGATTATGTGTGATGCTAGTGACTATGCTGTCGGGGCAGCACTTGGGCAGCGGAGAGACAAACTTTTTCATGTCATATATTTTGCCAGCAAAACACTGAACGATGCACAAGTGAACTACACCACCATAGAGAAGGAGTTATTAGCTGTGGTACTCTCCATTGACAAGTTTCGTTCTTATATACTTGGAACGAAGGTCATAGTGCACACAGACCACTCTGCATTGAAGTATTTGTTCGCGAAAAGGGATGCAAAGCCTCGATTGATATGTTGGATCCTGCTATTGCAAGAATTCGACCTTGAAATCAAGGACAAAAAGGGGACAAAAAATCAAGTGGCAGATCACTTGTCAAGGTTGGAGAAGGGATAGAATCTACCGACAGAAGAGATAAACATATTGGAGACCTTCCCAGATGAGCAGCTGTTTGCTGCCACAATCACTGCCGCGACAGCCATGGCGGCAGGTAAGTCTTCTGAACTTCCCTGGTATGCTGATTTCGTTAATTTTTTAGTTAGCGAAATAATTCCCCCTAACCTTAATTATCAAGCCAGGAAGAGGTTCCAAAATGATGTTAAGCATTATTATTGGGACGAACCTCTTCTTTTCAAAATCTGTGCAGATCAGGTTATAAGGAGATGCATACCACAGGATGAGCAGGAAGATATACTTCATCGCTGCCATGCTTCACAGTATGGAGGACACTTAGGAGGCAACAAAACTGCTGCCAAGGTGCTGCAGTCAGGGTTTTATTGGCCGTCACTGTATAAAGATGCTCAAATCTTATACAAGAGTTGTGACAAGTGCCAACGGACAGGAAACATCTCAAGGAGACACGAGATTCCGCTGCAGAATATTCTTGAAGTCGAGATCTTCGACGTTTGGGGGATTGATTTTATGGGACCATTCCCATCTTCATGTGGGAATCTATACATCCTCCTGGCAGTAGATTGTATCTAAGTGGGTTGAAGCTATTGCCACTCAAAAGAATGATGCTAAGACAGTTCAAAGGTTTTTACACAAAAACATCTTTTCTAGGTTTGGCATCCCTAAGGCGATCATTAGTGATGAAGGGAGACATTTCGACAATAGGGTTATTGCTGCTGCCTTGAAGAAGTATGGTGTCAAGCATCGGATCGCAACAGCGTATCACCCTCAAACTAATGGACAAGCTGAAATATCCAACAGGGAAGTTAAGAACATTCTTGAGAAGATGGTCAAGCCAACTAGGAATGTCTCCTTACTGGTTGATTTATGGGAAAACATGTCATTTACCTGTCGAGATAGAGCACAAAGCATACTGGGTAATCAAGGCAGTGAATATGGACTTGGACAAGGCAGGGCAGAAAAGGCTATTGGATCTGAACGAAATTGAAGAAATCCGAACAATGGCCTATGACAATGCAAGAATCTACAAGGATAAAACTAAGAAGTGGCATGACAAGAAGCTACTGCCATGACAATTCTGCCCAGGGCAGCTTGTATTGTTATTCAATTCTAGATTGAAACTCTTCCCAGGGAAGCTAAAATCTAGATGGTCTGGCCCGTTCCAAGTTGTACAGTTTTTTCCACATGGTGCCATCACAATCAGATCTTTAAAAGACGGGCACCAATTCAAAGTCAACGGACAGCGCTTGAAGCATTATCACGGGACTGAAGCCCCACGAATGCAGAAAGTGGTTACCTTAGGAGATGCCCCACCTGGCATCCCTAATTTAACCTAAATTTTATTTTTAATTATTTTTATTATTTATTATTTATTTATTAGGAAATAAGATTTATTTTATTTGAATAATGTTTTTATTTTTCTGTTTTTAGGAAATAAAGGAGTCAAGAAGAACGGGAGAAGTGAACTCAGCCCACCATCCATCCACCAGCCCAACAAAGCCCAAATTTTGGAGCCTGTCGTTACAGCTGCCGCGACAGACGCGGAAAATACAGGCTGTCAACACGCTGTCGCGACAGACACGGAAACGCGTGACAGACGCGTCAGACACGCTACCACGTAACAGCTGGCCCCGTTATTCGCGCCTGTCGTTACAGCTCCAACGGGTAGCAAATCCTTCTCTATATAAACCCCGTTTCATTTTTCATTTTCACTCACTTCTACTCTTCTTACTTGCTTCCTCTAGATTTTATTTGCTTTCATTTTCATTTTCACAACCCTTGCAACAATGTCTTCCAGGAATACCCGTAGGAATGTTGCCTCCAGCTCCACCCCGACAACAACCACCCCATGCTCATTTCAGAACAGAGATATGTGGGAAGAAAGGGGATTCATTTACACTTCAAAGGAGGGAAACTTGGGCCTAAAGTCGTTCATTGCCCGAAAAATTCGAGCTCTACAGTGGCAGATCTTCGCCGAAAAACCTGAGGAGATGAACGTCTCTTTAGTGTGTGATTTCTATGCTGCCATCAACAGCAAGACGACGACAGCAGTGACCGTACGAGGAAGGGAAGTGCCATTCGAAGCTGAATACATTAACACCCTGTACGGATTCTATGTCGGCAGCAACGACGACGCCCACCAACAGTTCCTCAACACTTTTGACCCTGCTGCCTATGACGCTGTCATGGCAGAGCTGACTGATGAAGGAACACAGTGGAACACCAGCCGCAAGAACCCAAGGACGGTAAAAAGGACTCAACTCCTACCGGAAGCCAAGTTATGGAACGCGTTTATCAAAAAGTGTATCATGTCGTCGTCACACAATACCACTGTTGATCAGCCTAGGTTATTCTTAATTCACTCCATTTTACATGAGAGGCCCATTAACGTGGGTAGCTATATCCGAGAGAGCATTCTAGAGTGCGCACACCAGCCGACAGGACCGCACTACCTCCCATACCTCATCACAGCCCTTTGTCGCGGTCATGGTGTACGTGAAGCTACCACCGACCTTAGAGTCCAGGGGAAGGGATGAACGGACAAGAACATACTCAGGTTAATGGAGCTGACGGTTGCCACCCCTCTGTCATCATTTGATCCAGTAGACACGACAGAGCCGCTGGAAACTGAACCTGCTGCCGCACAAGCCAGGCAGCAACCAGCAGCAGCAGCCCCAACGGACTCCTCCTCCCAGATCCTCGCTGCAATCGAGAAGATAGAGGAACAACAGCTCGGTCTGATGAGCTTTATCAGGGATTTTACTGCATCTACGGTACATTTTATCCAAAACTCTTTAAATTTCCCTGATGTTGTATTTCCCACCTTCCCTGCACATTATTTTCCTGTCCCAACCCCTGCCCACACCCCAACACATGCTGCCACACCACGGACACCCTCTGCCGCATCAACACCATCTCCTGCCCCGACAGCCGCTGGCAGCAACCGTGCCGAGACTTCTGCCCGTGGAATGAAATGTAGAATGCCCTCAGAAGAGCTTGACGCCTTCATTGCCTGTTTTTCTTCCTCCTCTATTTGGGCCGCAAGCGACAATGAACCCTCTGTTAAGAGGAATCTCTCAAAGGAGTTTACACCGGTGAAAAGGCAGAAGCGAATGGCAAACAAAAACAATATGAAAAGAGCCAGCAGCAGCAGTGACAACATCAGTGGTGAAGCCAGCAGCAGCAACTCAGAAGTCCAGGTTGTGGAGAAACCCTCTCATATCTCCCCAACCAGGATTCAACCACCGAGGGAGGCCAAAAGAAAGAACACATCTGCCTCCCCCATCCGCCAGCCAGCTTCGAAAGCTCGTGCTCGCCGCCAGATCAGAGTTAACAGCAGCAGCGACGATAGCGCTTGAAAATTTGAGTTTTTTAACTTATTTTGCTATCTGCTTATATATTTTGTGATGTACTGTTTTTATTTTTTATCTTGTCATTTGCATTGAGGGCAATGCAACCCTCGAGTTTGGGGGTGGCATCCCTCCATTAACGGAGTCTAATTTAGTTTAAAATTGTGTCTTTACTTAGTTTATTTTTTGCTAAAAAAAGATGAAAAAAATGAAAATTTTGGCTTAAGTCTGTGAACTGAACTTACCTTACGTGACAGCTCTGTCGTGGCAGTGCCTTTAGGATAGTCTTAGGAGCAGTTTAGAGCCTTTCTATAGTTCTGAAAACTTAAACACTATTTGTGACTGTTATACTGCTTAGAACTCTTTTAGTCGACTAGAATAGGAAGCTTAGTACTTGAATAGCCCCTAGAGGTGCCTAACACTGGCTCTAGGAAAGAAGTTTAGAAAAAGAGACTCAATAGCCCTAGAGGTGCCCGAAACCGGCTCTAGAAAGTTAGCTAGAGGTGCCCGAAACTGGCTCTAGTGAAACTTTAGCTTAAAAAAATAAATGAAATAGAGTCAAAACAAAAAAAATCAAAGGAGCATAAGAAATTCCTTCAAAAAGATAAACTTTGGCATAAAAATTCAAGTTAGAAGCTGAAATATTCTAGTGAAACTAAGAGAGTCTTGGCATATAACTGTTCACAAGCATGCACACATTGCACGAGGACTATAGTGAGACTCCAGACGAATCCTAAGTTATCCGACAAGGTGCTGCCGTCACAGAGAACGAATGGAGGGTAAGGGAAAATTCACTGTTTTAAGCCAAAACAAAATATTTTATTTTTCTTTTAGGTCTGAATTGCTTGAGGGCAAGCAAAAACTTGAGTTTTGGGGTGTGTTGAGTGTGTAAAAGTTCTATTATTTACCCCCTATTTAACCCATATTTCTGCTGCATTCAAGCATAATTCATTGCATTTAGGTTAGTTTACAGTCAGACATCACAAATATATTAAAAGGCACAGTTTCTACTGAAATTGGTTGCTTTTGCAGGTTGTTGCTGTAGTAGATGGAGAGGCAGGCGCTGGGCAGTGAAGCAGAAGAGCTGGAACTGGACAAGCATTTAAGGAGGACGATGCTGCCATGGTTGCCGCCGTGACAGTAGAGGACGACAGCAGTTTTGAGGAGAAGAAGCAAAGTGGACCTCGACAAATAGCGAAAATTAAGCCCGTCTGTTGTGGAAAACCAATATATTTTTCCAAGCCCTAGATCAGAAGGAATGCCAAGCCCAAAGTTCAAGGAGAGAAAATCCCAAGCAAGAATGAGGACGATTTAAAGTTAGATTCTCTGAAGATTTAGTCTTTATTAGAGTTTTACTTTAATTTAAACTTATATTCTTGCTATTTTAGAAAACTTGGACCCAAAGCCTATATAAGGGCATGTATTTCGACTTAGGAAGAATATCACCTATCTCTAGCCTTCTTCCCAAAACCCTAGCCGTTTTCATCCTCTCATCATGTTCTAAATTCCCCTTAGGGCCACGGGTTGTCTTGTAAAGTAGTTGCAAGGGTTGCTTTTGTTTTAGGAATTTTCAGTTCAATAAAATAAACTTCAAGTTCTCTTATTCTGGTTATTAACATCTTGCAAGAGTATCGGGAGAGCATTGCGAGGTTATCTATTTACTTAATTTTGGGAGAGTTAAGTATACGAAAGGAATAAGTGCGAGTTCTCTAGTATATAGTTGAACTATCTTGGACCTAGGGATAGGACGAGGTTAAGTGGCTAAAGCAGAATTCAACAACATCGGTGTTCATCCTTCGATTCACGCCGGGAGGTATCATCTAAGACGTGTTCATCGACAGACTTGGGCTTAGTGATAGGCCAAGGCACAGCAGAGATTCTTGCCAAACTTGAAGTACATAGTTGAGTGTTTGCTGCCGCGACAAGCAACAGACTGCCGCCACGACAGGTGCTGCCGCGACGGGGACGACGACAGAACTGGATTTCCTAGACTTAGCAATACCTACACTACTGAGCAATTCAATACCAGCCCATTCTCTCTATCTTGATCTCTCTACTATTATTTTCCAATATTCTTATTATTTTCGTGACAACATCTTAAATATTCTCTTTACTTCCGTGCAGTAATCTAAGGTGAAGCTATTAGCCCAGTCCCTGTGGAGACGATATTCGATACTTCCGTATCACTTTACTACTTGCGTCGTGTACACTTGCACTACAATTGCGATAGACTATTTTACACGCAACACATATACTTGATTATGAGCATTTCAACACGATTATATTTCAAAAACTCAATTTCTATACTTTTTACTTAGTTAAAATTCCAACGGGTCCATTGTAATACCTATTTAGATCCTCTAGTCTAAAACCTCTACAAAACGGACCGCAAAACAAGTTTTAATCAAATTTATGAGTTCATATTCTTGATTTCGAGCATCTCAACACGATAATATTGCAAAAACACAATTTCTATACTTTTTACTTAGTTAAAATTCCATTGGTCCATTGTAATGCCTATTTAGACCATCTCGTCCGAAACCTCTACAAAACGGACCGTAAAACAAGTTTTAATCAAAATTTAGGAGTTCATATTCTTGATTACGAGCATTTAACCTGATTATATTGCAAAAACTCAATTTCTGTACTTTTTACTCAGTTAAAAATCTAACGGGTCCATTGAAAGGTCTATTTAGACCCGCTCGTACGAAACCTATTACAAAACGGACCGCAAAACAAGTTTTAATCAAACTTTAGGAGTTCATATACTTGATTATGAGCATTTCAACACGATTATATTTCAAAAACTCAATTTCTGTACTTTTTACTAAATTAAAATTCCAACGGGTCCATTGTAAGGTCTATTTAGACCCGCTCGTCCGAAACCTATAACAAACGGACCGCGAAACAGGTTTCAATCAAATTTTAGGAGTTCATCTACTTGATTACGAGCATTTCAACACGATTATACTGCAAAAACTAAATTTCTATACTTTTTACACAGTTAAAATTTCAACGGGTCCATTGTAATGCATATTTAGACCCTCTCGTCCAAAACCTCTACAAAACGGACCGCAAAAAAAGTTTTAATCAAATTTTAGGAGTTCTTATTCTTGGTTACGAGCATTTCAACATGATTATATTGCAAAAACTCAATTTCTGTACTTTTTACTCTGTTAAAATTCCAACGGGTCCATTGTAAGGTCTATTTAGACCCGCTCGTCCGAAACCTATAACAAACGGACCGCGAAACAAGTTTTAATCAAATTTTACGAGTTCATATTCTTGGTTACGAGCATGTAAACACGATTATATTGCCGAAACTCAATTTCTGTACTTTTTACTCTGTTAAAATTCCAACGGGTCAATTGTAAGGTCTATTTACACCCGCTCGTCCGAAATCTATAACAAATGGACCGCAAAACAAGTTTTAATCAAATTTTAGGAGTTCATATACTTGATTACAAGCATTTCAACACGATAATATTGCAAAAACTCAATTTATGTACTTTTTACTAAGTTGAATTTCCAACGGGTCCATTGTAATGCCTATTTGGACCATCTCGTCCGAAACCTCTACCAAACGGACCGTAAAACAAGTTTTAATCAAAATTGAGGAGTTCATATTCTTGGTTACGAGCATTTAACTTGATTATATTTCAAAAACTCAATTTTTGTACTTTTTACTCAGTTAAAATTGCAACTGGTCCATTGTAAAGGCTATTTAGACCCGCTCTTCCGAAACATCTACAAAACGGACAGCGAAACAAGTTTAATCAAATTTTAGGAGTTCATATACTTGATTACGAGCATTTCAACACGATTATATTGCAAAAACTTAATTTCTATACTTTTTACTCAGTTAAAATTCCAACGGGTCCATTGTAAGGCCTATTTAAACTCGCTCGTCCGAAACCTCTACAAAACGGACATCGAAACAAGTTTTAATCAAATTTTCTGGGTTTATATATTTCATTACAATAATTTCAACGCAATTATATTGCAAAAACTCAATTTTTGTACTTTTTACTCAGTGAAAATTCCAACGGGTCCATTGTAGGTTCTATTTAGACCCGCTCGTCCGAAACCTCTACAAAACGGATCAAGAAACAAGTTTTAATCAAATTTTAGGAGTTCATATACTTGATTACGAGCATTTCAACACGATTATATTGCAAAAACTCAATTTCTGTACTTTTTACTAAGTTAAAATTCCAACGGGTCCATTGTAAGGTCTATTTAGACCCGCTCGTCCGAAACCTATAACAAACGGACCGCGAGACAAGTTTTAATCAAATTTTAGGAGTTTATATACTTGATTACGAGCATTTCAACACGATTATATTGCAAAAACTCAATTTCTATAATTTTTACACAGTTAAAATTCCAACGCTTCCATTGTAATGCATATTTAGACCCCCTCGTCCAAAACCTCTACGAAACGGACAACAAAAAAAGTTTTAATCAAATTTTAGGAGTTCATATTCTTGGTTATGAGCATTTCAACATGATTATATTGCAAAAACTAGATTTCTGTACTTTTTACTCTGTTAAAATTCCAACGAGTCCATTGTAAGGTCTATTTAGACCCGCTCGTCCGAAACCTATAACAAACGGACCGCGAAACAAGTTTTAATCAAATTTTAGGAGTTCATATTCTTGATTACGAGCATTTCAACACGATTATATTGCCAAAACTCAATTTCTGTACTTTTTACTCAGTTAAAATTCCAACGGGTCAATTGTAAGGTCTATTTACACCCGCTCGTCCGAAATCTATAACAACTGGACCGCAAAACAAGTTTTAATCAAATTTTAGGAGTTCATATACTTTATTACGAGCATTTCAACACGAAAATATTGCAAAAACTCAATTTATGTACTTTTCACTAAGTTAAAATTCCTACGGGTCCATTGTAATGACTATTTGGACCATCTCGTCCGAAACCTCTACCAAACGGACCGTAAAACAAGTTTTAATCAAAATTGAGGAGTTCATATTCTTGATTACGAGCATTTAACCTGATTATATTTCAAAAACTCAATTTTTGTACTTTTTACTCAGTTAAAATTGCAACGGGTCCATTGTAAGGCCTATTTAGACCCGCTCTTCCAAAACCTCTACAAAACGGACAGCGAAACAAGTTTTAATCAAATTTTATGAGTTCATATACTTGATTACGAGCATTTCAACACGATTATATTGCAAAAACTTAATTTCTATACTTTTTACTCAATTAAAATTCCAACGGGTCCATTGTAAGGCATATTTAAACCCGCTCGTCCGAAACCTCGATAAAACGGACCGCGAAACAAGTTTTAATCAAATTTTCGGGGTTTATACAGTTCATTACAAGAATTCCAACGCAATTATATTGCAAAAACTCAATTTCTGTACTTTTTACTCAGTTAAAATTCCAACGGGTCCATTGTAGGGTCTATTTAGACCCGCTCGTCCGAAACCTCTACAAAACGGACCAAGAAACAAGTTTTAATCAAATTTTACGAGTTCATATACTTGATTACGAGCATTTCAACACGATTATATTGCAGAAATTCAATTTCTGCACTTTTTACTAAGTTTAAATTTCAACGGGTCCATTGTAAGGCCTATTTAGACCCGCTCGTCCGAAACCTATTACAAACGAACCACAAAACATGTTTTAATCTATTTTTAAGAGTCCATATATTTGATTTCGAGCAATTCAACACGATTATATTGCAAAAACTCAATTTTTGTACTTTTTACTCTGTTAAAATTCCCACGGGTCCATTGTAAGGTCTATTTAAACCCGCTCGTCCGAAACCTAAAACAAACGGACCGCAAAACAAGTTGTAATCAAATTTTTGGAGTTCATATTCATGATTACTAGCATTTAACCTGATTATATTGCCAAAACTCAATTTCTGTACTTTTTACTCAGTTAAAATTGCAACGGGTCCATTGTAAGGCCTATTTAGACCCGCTCTTCTGAAACCTCTACAAAACGACCGCAAAACAAGTTTTAATCAAATTTTAGGAGTTCATATACTTCATTACGAGCATTTCAACACGATTATATTGCAAAAACTCATTTTCTGTACTTTTTACTCAGTTAAAATTCCAACGGGTCCATTGTAAGGACTATTTAGACCAGCTCGTCCGAAACATATAACAAACAGACCGCGAAACAAGTTTTAATCCAATTTTAGGAGTTCACATACTTCATTACGAGCATTTCAACACGATTATATTGCCAAAACTCCATTTATGTACTTTTTACTCTGTTAAAATTTCCACGGGTCCATTGTAAGGTCTATTTAGACCCGCTCGTCCGAAACCTATTACAAACGAACCACAAAACATGTTTTAATCAATTTTTAAGAGTTCATATACTTGATTTCGAGCATTTCAACACGATTATATTGCAAAAACTCATTTTTTGTGCTTTTTACTCAGTTAAAATTCCAACGGGTCCATTGTAAGGCCTATTTAGACCCGCTCGTCCGAAACCTCTACAAAACGGACCGCAAAACAAGTCTTAATCAAATTTTAGGAGATTATATTCTTGGTTATGATTATTTAACCTGATTATATTGCAAAAACTCATTTTTTGTACTTTTTACTCAGTTAAAATTGCAACGGGTCCATTGTAAGGCCTATTTAGACCCACTCGTCCGAAACCTATAACAAACAGACCGCGAAACAAGTTTTAATCTAATTTTAGGAGTTCATATACTTCATTACGAGCATTTCAACACGATTATATTGCCAAAACTCAATTTTCTGTACTTTTTACTTAGTTATAATTCCAACGGGTCCATTGTAATGCCTATTTAGACCCTCTTGTCCAAAACCTCTACAAAACGGACCGCAAAACAAGTTTTAATCGAATTTTAGGAGTTCATATACTTCATTACGAGCATTTCAACACGATTATATTGCCAAAACTCAATTTCTCTACTTTTTACTTAGTTAAAATTCCAACTGGTCCATTGTAATGCCTATTTGGACCATCTCGTCCGAAACCTCTACAATACGGACCGTAAAACAAGTTTTAATCAAATTTTAGGAGTTCATATTCTTGATTACGAGCATTTAACCTGATTATATTGCCAAAATTCAATTTCTGTACTTTTTACTAAGTTAAAATTTCAACGGGTCCATTGTATGGCCTATTTAGACCCACTCGTCCGAAACCTATAACAAACGGACCGCGAAACCAGTTTTAATCTAATTTTAGGAGTTCATATACTTCATTACGAGCATTTCAACACGATTATATTGCCAAAACTCAATTTTCTGTACTTTTTACTTAGTTATAATTCCAACGGGTCCATTGTAATGCCTATTTAGACCCTCTTGTCCAAAACCTCTACAAAACGGAATGCGAAACAAGTTTTAATCGAATTTTAGGAGTTCATATACTTCATTACGAGCATTTCAACACGATTATATTGCCAAAACTCAATTTCTGTACTTTTTACTTAGTTAAAATTCAAACTGGTCCATTGTAATGCCTATTTGGACCATCTCGTCCGAAACCTCTACAATACGGACCGTAAAACAAGTTTTAATCAAATTTTAGGAGTTCATATTCTTGATTACGAGCATTTAACCTGATTATATTGCCAAAATTCAATTTCTGTACTTTTTACTAAGTTAAAATTTCAACGGGTCCATTGTAGGGTCTATTTAGACCCGCTCGTCCGAAACCTATTACAATACGGACCGCAAAACAAGTTTTAATCAAACTTTAGAAGTTCATATACTTGATTATGAGCATTTCAACACGATTATATTGCAAAAACTCAATTTCTGTACTTTTTACTCAGTTAAAATTCCAACGGGTCCATTGTAAGGTCTATTTAGAACCGCTTGTCCGAACCCTATAACAAACGGACCGCGAAACAAGTTTTAATCAAACTTTAGGAGTTCATATACTTGATTACGAGCATTTCAACACGATTATATTGCAAAAACTCAATTTCTATACTTTTTACACAGTTAAAATTCCAACGGGTCCATTGTAAGGCCTATTTAAACCCGCTCGTCCGAAACCTCTACAAAACGGACCGCGAAACAAGTTTTAATAAAATTTTTGGAGTTTATACACTTCATTACAAGAATTTCAACGCAATTATATTGCAAAAACTCAATTTCTGTACTTTTTACTCAGTTAAAATTCCAACGGATCCATTGTAGGGTCTATTTAGACTCTCTCGTCCTCAACCTCTACAAAACGGACCAAAAAACAAGTTTTAATCAAATTTTAGGAGTTCATATACTTGATTACGAACATTTCAACACGATTATATTGCAAAAATTCAATTTCTGCACTTTTGACTAAGTTAAAATTTCAACGGGTCCATTGTAAGGCCTATTTAGACCCGCTCGTCCAAAACCTATTACAAATGAACCACAAACCATGTTTTAATCAATTTTTAAAAGTCCATATACTTTATTTCGAGCAATTCAAAACGATTATATTGCAAAAACTCAATTTTTGTACTTTTTACTCTGTTAAAATTCTCACGGGTCCATTGTAAGGTCTATTTAGACCCGCTCGTCCGAAACCTATAACAAACGGACCGCAAAAAAGGTCTTAATAAAATTTTAGGAGTTCATATTCTTGATTACGAGCATTTAACCTGATTATATTTCCAAAACTCAATTTTTGTACTTTTTACTCAGTTAAAATTGCAACGGGTCCATTGTAAGGCCTATTTAGACCCGCTTATCCGAAACCTCTACAAAACGTACCGCGAAACAAGTTTTAATCAAATTTTAGGAGTTCATATACTTCATTACGAGCATTTCAACACGATTATATTGGAAAAACACATTTTCTGTACTTTTTACTCAGTTAAAATTCCAACGGGTCCATTGTAAGGACTATTTAGACCCGCTCGTCCGAAACCTATAACAAACAGACCGCGAAACAAGTTTTAATCCAATTTTAGGAGTTATATACTTCATTACGAGCATTTCAACACGATTATATTGCCAAAACTCAATTTCTGAACTTTTTATTCAGTTAAAATTCCAACGGGTCCATTGTAAGGTCTATTTAGACCCGCTCGTCTGAAACCTATTACAAGCAAACCACAAAACATGTTTTAATCAATTTTTAAGGTCTATTCCAACGTGTCCATTGTGAAGCCAATTTAGACCCGCTCATCCGAAACCTCTACAAAACGGACCGCAAAACAAGTCTTAATCAAATTTTAGGAGTTCATATTCTTGGTTACGAGCATTTCAACACGGTTATATTGCAAAAACTCAATTTCTATACTTTTTATTCAGTTAAAATTCCAACGGGTCCATTGTAATGCCTATTTAGACCCTCTCGTCCAAAACATCTACAAAACGGACCGCAAAACAAGTTTTAATCAAATATAAGAGTTCATATTCTTGATTTAGAGCATTTCAACACGATAATATTGCAAAAACTCAATTTATGTACTTTTTACTCAGTTAAAATTCCAACTGGTCCATTGTAATGCCTATTTGGACCATCTCGTCCGAAGCCTCTACAAAACGGACCATAAAACAAGTTTTAATCAAATTTTAGGAGTTCATATTCTTGATTACGTGCATTTAACCTGATTATATTGCCAAAATTCAATTTCTGTACTTTTTACTAAGTTAAATTTTCAACGGGTCCATTGTAGGGTCTATTTAGACCCGCTCGTCCGAAACCTATTACAAAACGGACCGCAAAACAAGTTTTAATCAAACTTCAGGAGTTCATATACTTGATTATGAGCATTTCAACACGATTATATTGCAAAAACTCAATTTCTGTACTTTTTACTCAGTTAAAATTCCAACAGTTTGATTGTAAGGTCTATTTAGACCCGCTTGTCTGAACCCTATAACAAACGGACTGCGAAACAAGTTTTAATCAAATTTTAGGAGTTCATATACTTGATTACGAGCATTTCAACACGATTATATTACAAAAACTCAATTTCTATACTTTTTACACAGTTAAAATTCCAACGGGTCCTTTGTAAGGCCTATTTAGACCCGCTCGTCCGAAACCTCGACAAAACGGACCACAAAAAAGTTTTAATTAAATTTTAGGAGTTCCTATTCTTGGTCACGAGCATGTCAACATGATTATGTTGCAACAACTCAATTTATATACTTTATACTAGTTAAAATTCCAACGAGTCCATTGTAATGCCTATTTAGACCCTCTCGTCCAAAACCTCTACAAAACGGACCGCGAAACAAGTTTTAATCAAATTTTAGGAGTTAATATACTTCATTACGAGCATTTCAACATGATTATATTGCCAAAACTCAATTTCTGTACTTTTTTACTTAGTTAAAATTCCAACGGGTCAATTGTAAGGTCTATTTACACCCGCTCGTCCGAAACCTATAACAAATGGACCGCAAAACAAGTTTTAATCAAATTTTAGGAGTTCATATACTTGATTACGAGCATTTCAACATGATTATATTGCAAAAACTCAATTTATGTACTTTTTACTCAGATAAAATTCCAACAGGTCCATTGTAATGCCTATTTAGACCCTCTCGTCTAAAATCTCTACAAAACGGACCAAAAAACAAGTTTTAATCAAATTTAGGAGTTCACATTCTTGATTTCGAGCATTCCAACACGATAAAATTGCAAAAACTCAATTTCTGTACTTTTTACTCAGTTAAAATTCCAACTGGTCCATTGTAATGCCTATTTGGACCATCTCCTCCGAAACCTCTACAATACGGACCGTAAAACAAGTTTTAATCAAATTTTAGGAGTTCATATTCTTGATTACGAGCATTTAACCTAATTATATTGCCAAAATTCAATTTCTGTACTTTTTACTAAGTTAAAATTTCAACGGGTCCATTGTAGGGTCTATTTAGGCCCGCTCGTCCGAAACCTATTACAAAACGGACCGCAAAACAAGTTTTAATCAAACTTTAGGAGTTCATATACTTGATTATGAGCATTTCAACAAGATTATATTTCAAAAACTCAATTTCTGTACTTTTTACTCAGTTAAAATTCCAACGGGTCCATTGTAAGGTCTATTTAGACCCGCTCGTCCGAAAACCTATAACAAACGGACCGCGAAACAAGTTTTAATCAAATTTTAGGAGTTCATATACTTGATTACGAGCATTTCAACACGATTATATTGCAAAAACTTAATTTCAATACTTTTTACTCAGTTAAAATTCTAACGGGTCCATTGTAAGGCCTATTTAGACCCGCTCGTCCGAAACCTCTACAAAACGGACCGTGAAACAAGTTTTAATCAAATTTTAGGAGTTTATACACTTCATTACAATCATTTCAACGCGATTATATTGCCAAAACTCAATTTCTGTAGTTTTTACTCAGTTAAAATTCCAACGGGTCTATTGTAAGGTCTATTTAGACCCGCTCGTCCGAAACCTATAACAAACGGACCGCAAAACATGTTTTAATCAAATTTTAGTAGTTCATATACTTGATTACGAGAATTTCAACACAATTATATTGCAAAAACTCAATTTCTGTACTTTTTACTCAGTTAAAATTCCAACGGGTCCATTGTAAGGTTTATTTAGACCCGCTCTTCCGAAACCTCTACAAAACGGATCGCGAAACAAGTTTTAATCAAAGTTTAGGAGTTCATATACTTGATTACGAGCATTTCAACACGATTATATTGCAAAAACTTAATTTCAATACTTTTTACTCCGTTAAAATTCCAACGGGTCCATTGTAAGGCCTATTTAGACCCGCTCGTCCGAAACCTCTACAAAACGGACCGCGAAACGAGTTTTAATCAAATTTTAGGAGTTTATACACTTCATTACAAGCATTTCAACGCGATTATATTGCCAAAACTCAATTTCTGTACTTTTTACTCTGTAACACCCCGAAAATCGGTTTAGTCGAAATTAAGTTTGGTGACCGAAAATCGGTTTAATCCAAATTAAATTAGTAAAGGGTGTGGTTATTATTATTTAATAATAATAATCAAAGTGAGGGACCCACGACATTTCTTTCAAAGTGAAGGAAATGGCCGTGCATTCCCCACATAGTGGGATGATGCGGCACAAGCCTGCCACACGTGGGCACAAATGGCCATAAGCCTTGTTTGCTTCACCACGTGGACATGGGTGGGAAATTAAGCCCCCAAAATCTGCCAACACTCCAACATACGTGGAGGTGGAAGAAAAAAAGGAATTGTCGTGTAATTCCTTCATTTTGAAGGAATTTGACATGTAAACCCCACGTAGTGGGGGCATTCGGCCAAGCCACATTGAAAGTGGCAATTAAGCCACTATCGTGGCTTACACTAAGGGGGAAAATACCCCAAATTAAGGCCACGTGGCCCTTAAATGGTGAATAAGCCACTACGTGGCATTAGATGGCAAGCCATGCCTAAACGTAGAAATGAGGAAATTGTTTTAGGGGAGGCTGAGTGCTATAAATAGGGAGATAACTCCATGGAAGTGCACGGCGATTCAAGAAAATAAGGAGTCAGTGAAGAAACAATGATTAGGT
Source organism: Hibiscus trionum (assembly GCA_030270665.1). Classification (NCBI taxonomy): domain Eukaryota; kingdom Viridiplantae; phylum Streptophyta; class Magnoliopsida; order Malvales; family Malvaceae; genus Hibiscus; species Hibiscus trionum. Next base: position 34,623,564 of record BSYR01000013.1, read on the forward strand.
GGTTCAGTGTTTAATTGGTTGTCCGATATTTTTGATATAGTATTATCGAATCTCTGCCGACGTTGGGGTAAGCCCAAATCTTTGGTTGGTTTAAGTTTCGATATCGAGTCTGATTAATATTTTTATATTTATTCGATATTGTCATGTCAGTCCTAACTGATTCCTATTTAATCTAGTTCAAGAAATCGAGAAAGGACAACCGCCAACCAAGGGAAAAGGCGTCGTTATTCGAGAACCTTAATATCGAGGTGAGTGTAGTAGCGTCTCGAGTTTGGCAAGGGCCTACTCGAATTTGTTGTTATAAATGTAATACTAACCTTTGAGTTAGAGGCTTTCATCATTGATCATATGTTGGTAAGTGTATGGTAAGCATTTCGTTGATTCCATGATTTTTAAGCATGTTAATTATGAAATTCATTGCAAGCATTTACATGGGATAAGTATGATATGCATAAATGAAATTGTTACTTTTACGAATTATGAAATATGAACCTTGGATTCGAAGTATTAGATACAATTGGTATGCCATAGAATTCATGAGCTCAATGTACGGGTGGACTACGGTCCTAGGGCTACGACCTATATGATTTGGCGAGGCGAAGGGATGTATTGTGTTTGGTCTTTGGCGATGTCGGCGGGATGACCATTTATGTGTATTGGCGAGGAGGTGAAATTCGTGTATCCAAATACCATGAATCGATCCAAGGAAATTATGAACTCAAGATAATGATTGCCATGAACCATGATATTGTTATATGCCTTGTTATGAATATGAAATATGCCATGATATTGCATGATTAATGTTATGATTCTTAGAAAGCATGTTATAAGTCATGATATGTATATTTATAGTTATGTGACTACCTCACTAGGCAAAGTACGCCTAATGCATTTTATGCATCCATTTCAGGATAAGCAAGTATCGGGATCGAGATTGGAGAAGTTGGTACGTTGCACAAGTCACAACCAAGTTCAAGTAAGGTGTTTTACCGTTCGAACTCCTATTATGGTGGCAAGGTCTATGTATAAGTTTGATATGTCTATTTTGGTATGTCTATGTTATGTCTAAGTGTTTAAGAAGTAAATGGTTGGACAGTGCTTTTCGTGTAACATGTCATGGCCTATAGTTCATGTTTTATGCTAAAATGGTAAAACCTTGGAAATAGATATGAATGGCTTTAAAACTTGGCATGATGATAGCTTATACCCTTAAAATGTTGTGGAAAAAGTCTCGTTGCAATTGGATCATGACTGCTAGGTTAAAAAAGATTAAAAACAGTTAGAAGTTGTCATTGTAGGCCTACCCGTATCGGAACAGGTGATGGCGTTTCGATAAGGGTAAGCATAATTTGAACCTCGGAAAGCAGGGTGTACCGAAACGGAGCAGTTCCGTTTCAGAACGTTTTGGCTACTGGAGACCACTGTTTCGATACTGGTTTCGAAACGGGTCAAGACGAGTCAAGGTTAGTCAACCTGTACCGATACGGGTCAAACCGATCGATACGGTTATAAAGGGACAGTAAATAAGTTGACCTTAGTCAAGCCGTACAAAAACAGCTCAGGGCGTTTCGATACGGGGTTGATCTTCCTAAGGCTTTAATAGGAATAAAATAGATTAATACGTAAATTCGGTAACGTCCTGTTCGAATAAAATATTGTTGAAGGCTTAAATTGTAAGTGCAAGAGTTAAGTTTTGGGAAGAGTTTTTATGTGTGAAGTTAAAAGATTTTATCGCTTTGTTTTGGTAACGCTCTCTGACCCGGTTCTCTACCAGGCCGGGAAGGGGGTGTTACATACTCAGTTAAAATTTCAATGGGTCCATTGTAAGGTCTATTTAGACCCGCTTGTCCGAAACCTATAACAAACGGATCACAAACATGTTTTAATAAAATTTTAGTAGTTCATATACTTGATTACGAGAATTTCAACACGATTATATTGTAAAAACTCAATTTCTATACTTTTTACTCAGTTAAAATTCCAACGGGTCCATTGTAAGGTCTATTTAGACCCGCTCGTCCGAAACCTATAACAAACGGACCGCGAAACAAGTTTTAATCAAGTTTTAGGAGTTCATATACTTCATTATGAGCATTTCAACACGATTATATTGCCAAAACTCAATTTCTGTACTTTTTACTCAGTTAAAATTCCAACGGGTCCATTGTAAGGTCTATTTAGACCCGCTCGTCTGAAACCTATAACAATCGGACCACAAAACAAGTTTTAATCAAATTTTAAGAGTTCATATACATGATTATGAGCATTTCAACACGATTATATTGTAAAAACTCAATTTTCTGTAATTTTTACTTAGTTAAAATTCCAACGGGTCCCTTGTAATGCTAATTTAGACCCTCTCGTCCAAAACCTCTACAAAACGGACCGCAAAACAAGTTTTAATCAAATTTTAGGAGTTCATATACTTGATTATGAGCATTTCAACATGATTATATTTCAAAAACTCAATTTATGTACTTTTTATTCAGTTAAAATTCCAACAGGTCCATTGTAATGCCTATTTAGACCCTCTCGTCCAAAACCTCTACAAAATGGACCGCAAAACAAGTTTTAATCAAATTTAGGAGTTCATATTCTTGATTTCGAGCATTTCAACACGATAATATTGCAAAAACTCAATTTCTATACTTTTTACTCAGTTAAAATTCCAACGGGTCCATTGTAATGCCTATTTGGACCATCTCGTCTGAAACCTTTACAAAATGGACCGCGAAACAAGTTTTAATCAAATATTAGGAGTTCATATACTTTATTACGAGCATTTCAACACGATTATATTGCAAAAACTTAATTTCTATACTTTTTACTCAGTTAAAATTCAAACGGGTCCATTGTAAGGCTTATTTAGACCCGTTTGTCCGAAACCTCTACAACACTGACCGCGAAACAAGTTTTAATCAAATATTAGGAGTTTATACACTTCATTACAAGCATTTCAACGCGATTATACTGCCAAAACTCATATTCTGTACTTTTTACTCAGTTAAAATTCCAACGGGTCCATTGTAAGGTCTATTTAGACCCGCTCGTCCGAAACCTATAACAAACGGACCGCAAAACATGTTTTAATCAAATTTTAGTAGTTCATATACTTGATTACGAGAATTTCAACACGATTATATTGCAAAAACTCAATTTCTATACTTTTTACTCAATTAAAATTTCAACGGGTCCATTGTAATGCATATTTAGAATCTCTCGTCCAAAACCTCTATAAAACGGACCGCAAAAAAAGTTTTAATCAAATCCTAGGAGTTCATATTCTTGATTACGTGCATTTCAACACGATTATTTTGCAAAAACTCAATTTCTGTACTTTTTACTCAGTTAAAATTCGAACGGGTCCATTGTAAGGTCTATTTACACCCGCTCGTCCGAAACCTATTACAGATGGACCGCAAAACAAGTTTTAATCAAATTTTAGGAGTTCATATACTTGATTACGAGCATTTCAACACGATTATATTGCAAAAACTCAATTTATGTACTTTTTACTCAGTTAAAATTCCAACGGGTCCATTGTGATGCCTATTTAGACCCTCTCGTCCAAAACCTCTACAAATCGGAATGCAAAACAAGTTTTAATCAAATTTAGGAGTTAATATACTTGATTACGAGCATTTAACCACGATAATATTGCAAAAACTCAAGTTTTAATCAAATTTAGGAGTTCATATGCATGTTTTAATTAAATTTTAGTAGTTCATATACTTGAATACGAGAATTTCAACACGATTATATTGCAAAAACTCAATTTCTGTACTTTTTACTTAGTTAAAATTACAACGGGTCCATTGTAAGGCCTATTTAGACCCGCTCGTCCAAAACCCCTACAAAACGGACCACGAAACAAGTTTTAATCAAATTTTAGGAGTTCATATACTTGATTACGAGCATTTCAACACGATTATATTGCCAAAATTCTATTTATGTACTTTTTACTAAGTTAAAATTTCAACGTGTCCATTGTAAGGCCTATTTAGACCCGTTGTCCGAAACCTATTACAAACGAAGCCCAAAACATGTTTTAATAAATTTTTAAGAGTCCATATACTTGATTTCGAGCATTTCAACACGATTATATTGCAAAAACTCAATTTTTTTATTTTTTACTTAGTTAAAATTCCAACGGGTCCATTGTAAGGCCTATTTAGACCCGCTCATCTGAAACCTTTACAAAATGGACCGCAAAACAAGTCTTAATCAAATTTTAGGAGTTCAAATTCTTGATTACGAACATTTGACCTGATTATATTGCAAAAACTCAATTTTTGTACTTTTTACTCAGTTAAAATTGCAACGGGTCTACTGTAAGGCCTATTTAGACCCGCTCTTCCGAAACGTCTACAAAACGGACGGCGAAACAAGTTTTAATCAAATTTTAGTAGTTCATATAAATGATTACGAGCATTTCAACATGATTATATTGCAAAAACTCAGTTTCTGTACTTCTTACTCAGTTAAAATTCCAACAGGTCCATTGTAAGGTCTATTTAGACCCGCTCGACCGAAACCTATAAGAAACGGGCCGCGAAACAAGTTTTAATAAAATTTTAGGAGTTCATATACTTCATTACGAGCATTTCAACACGATTATATTCCCAAATCTCAATTTCTGTACTTTTTACACAGTTAAAATTCGAACGGGTCCATTGTAAGGTCCATTTAGACTCGCTCTTCCGAAACCTATAACAAACAGACCGCGAAACAAGTTTTAATCAAATTTTAGGAGTTCAAATACTTCATTACGAGCCTTTCAACACGATTATAATGCCAAAACTCAATTTTTGTACTTTTTACTCAGTTAAAATTCCAACGGGTCCATTGTAAGGTCTATTTAGACCCGCTCGTCCGAAACCTATTACAAATGGACCGCAAAACAAGTTTTAATCAAATTTTAGGAGTTCATATACTTGATTACGAGCATTTCAACACGATTATATTGCAAAAACTCAATTTATGTACTTTTTACTCAGTTAAAATTCCAACAGGTCCATTGTAATCCCTATTTAGACCCGCTCTTCCGAAACCTCTACAAAACGGACTGCAAAACAAGTTTTAATCAAATTTTAGGAGTTATATAAATGATTACGAGCATTTCAACACGATTATATTGCAAAAACTCAGTTTTTGTACTTTTTACACATTTAAAATTCCAACGGGTCCGTTGTAAGGTCTATTTAGACCCGCTCGTCCGAAACCTATAACAAACGGACCGCGAAAAAAGTTTTAATCAAATTTTAGGAGTTCATATACTTTATTACGAGCATTTCAACACGATTATATTGCCAAAACTCAATTTCTGTACTTTTTACTCAGTAAAAATTCCAACGGGTCCATTGTAAGGTCTATTTAGACCTGCTCGTCTGAAACCTATAACAAAGGGACCACAAAACAAGTTTTAATCAAATTTTAGAAGTTCATATACTTGATTACGAGCATTTCAACCCGATTATATTGCAAAAACTCAATTTCTGTGCTTTTTACTCAGTTAAAATTCCAACGGGTCCATTGTAATGCCTATTTAGACCCTCTCGTCCAAAACCGATACAAAACTGACTGCAAAAAAAGTTTTAATCAAATTTAGGAGTTCATATTCTTGATTTCGAGCATTCCAACACGATAATATTGCAAAACTCAATTTTTGTGCTTTTTACTCAGTTAAAATTCCAATGGGTCCATTGTAAAGCCTATTTGGACCATCTCGTCCGAAACCTCTACAAAACGGACCGTAAAACAAGTTTTAATAAAAATTTAGGAGTTCATATTCTTGATTACGAGCATTTAACCTGATTATATTGCAAAAACTCAATTTCTGTATTTTTTACTCAGTTAAAATTGTAACGGGTCCATTGTAAGGCCTATTTAGACTCGCTCTTCCGACACCTCTACAAAACGGACCGCGAAACAAGTTTTAATCAAATTTTAGGAGTTTATACACTTCATTACAATCATTTCAAAGCGATTATATTGCCAAAACTCAATTTCTATACTTTTTACTTAGTTAAAATTCCAACGGGTCCATTGTAAGGTCTATTTAGACCCGCTCGTTCGAAACCTATAACAAACGGATCGCAAAACATGTTTTAATCAAATTTTAGTAGTTCATATACTTGATTACGAGAATTTCAACACGATTAAATTGCAAAAACTCAATTTCTGTATTTTTTACTCAGTTAAAATTCCAACGGGTCCATTGTAAGGTCTATTTAGACCCGCTCTTCCGAAACCTCTACAAAACGGATCGCGGAACAAGTTTTAATCAAATCGTAGGAGTTCATATTCTTGATTATGAGCATTTAACCTGATTATATTGCAAAAACTCAATTTATGTACTTTTTACTCATTTAAAATTGCAACGGGTCCATTGTAAGGCCTATTTAGACCCCGCTATTCCGAAACCGCTACAAAACGGACTGCGAAACAAGTTTTAATCAAATTTTAGGAGTACATATAAATGATTGCGAGCATTTCAACACGATTATATTGGCAAAACTCAGTTTTTGTACTATTTACTCAGTTAAAATTCCAACGGGTCCATTGTAAGGTCTATTTAGACCCGCTCGTTCGAAACCTATAACAAACGGACCGCGAAACAAGTTTAATCAAATTTAGGAGTTCATATACTTCATTACGAGCATTTTAAAATGATTATATTGCCAAAACTCAATTTATGTACTTTTTACTCAGTTAAAATTCCAACGGGTCCATTGTAAGGTCCATTTAGACCCGCTCGTCCGAAACCTATAACAAACGGACCGCGAAACAAGTTTTTATCAAATTTTAGGAGTTCATATACTTGATTACGAGCATTTCAACATGATTATATTGCCAAAACTCAATTTATGTACTTTTTACTTAGTTAAAATTCCAACGGGAAGCTTTCAAAAAAAAAAATTCCAACGGGTCCATTTTAAGGTCTATTTAGACCTGCTCGTCTGAAACCTATAATAAACGGACCACAAAACAAGTTTTAATCAAATTTTAGGAGTTCATATACTTGATTGCGAGCATTTCAACACGATAATATTGCAAAAACTCAATTTCTGTGCTTTTTACTCAGTTAAAATTCCAACGGGGCCATTGTAGAGCCTATTTGGACCATCTCGTCCGAAACCTCTACAAAACGGATCGTAAAACATGTTTTAATCAAAATTTAGGAGTTCATATTCTTGATTACGAGCATTTAACCTGATTATATTGCAAAAACACAATTTCTATAATTTTTACTCAATTAAAATTGCAACGGGTCCATTGTAAGGCCTATTTAGACCCGCTGTTCCGAAACCACTACAAAACGGACGGTGAAACAAGTTTTAATCAAATTTTAGGAGTTTATACACTTCATTACAATAATTTCAACGCGATTATATTGCCAAAACTCAATGTTTGTACTTTTTACTCAGTTAAAATTCCAACGGGTCCATTGTAAGGTCTATTTATACCCGCTCGTCCGAAACCTATAACAAACGGATCGCAAGACATGTTTTAATCAAATTTTAGTAGTTCATATACTTGATTACGAGAATTTCAACACGATTATATTGCAAAAACTCAATTTTTGTATTTTTTACTCAGTTAAAATTCCAACGGGTCCATTGTAAGGTCTATTTAGACCCGCTCCTCTGAAACCTCTACAAAAAGTACCGCGAAACAAGTTTTAATCAAATCGTAGGAGTTCATATTCTTGATTACGAGTATTTAGCCAGATTATATTGCAAAAACTCAATTTTTGTACTTTTTACTCAGTTAAAATTGCAACGAGTCCATTGTAAGGCCTATTTAGACCCGCTCTTCCGAAACCGCTACAAAACGGGCTGCGAAACAAGTTTTAATCAAACTTTAGTAGTTCATATAAATGATTACGAGCATTTCAACACGATTATATTGCAAAAACTCAGTTTCTGTACTATTTACTCAGTTAAAATTCCAACGGGTCCATTGTAAGGTCTATTTAGACCCGCTCGTCCGAAACCTATAACAAACGGACCGCGAAACAAGTTATAATCAAATTTTAGGAGCTCATATACTTCATTACGAGCATTTCAATACGATTATATTGCCAAAACTCAATTTATGTACTTTTTACTCAGTTAAAATTCCAACGGGTCCATTGTAAGGTCCATTTAGACCCGCTCGTCCGAAACCTATAACAAACGGACCGCGAAACAAGTTTTAATCAAATTTTACGAGTTCATATACTTGATTACGAGCATTTCAACACAATTATATTGCCAAAACTCAATTTCTGTACTTTTTACTTAGTTAAAATTCCAACGGGTCCATTTTAAGGTCTATTTAGACCTGCTCGTCTGAAACCTATAACAAACGGACCACAAAACAAGTTTTAATCAAATTTTAGGAGTTCATATACTTGATTGCGAGCATTTCAACACGATAATATTGCAAAAACTCAATTTCTGTGCTCTTTACTCAGTTAAAATTCCAACGGGGCCATTGTAAAGCCTATTTGGACCATCTCGTCCGAAACCTCTACAAAACGGATCGTAAAACATGTTTTAATCAAAATTTAGGAGTTCATATTCTTAATTACGAGCATTTAACCTGATTATATTGCAAAAACACAATTTCTATAATTTTTACTCAGTTAAAATTGCAACGGGTCCATTGTAAGGCCTATTTAGACCCGCTGTTCCGAAACCACTACAAAACGGACGGTGAAACAAGTTTTAATCAAATTTTAGGAGTTTATACACTTCATTACAATAATTTCAACGCGATTATATTGCCAAAACTCAATGTTTGTACTTTTTACTCAGTTAAAATTCCAACGGGTCCATTGTAAGGTCTATTTATACCCGCTCGTCCGAAACCTATAACAAACGGATCGCAAGACATGTTTTAATCAAATTTTAGTAGTTCATATACTTGATTACGAGAATTTCAACACGATTATATTGCAAAAACTCAATTTTTGTATTTTTTACTCAGTTAAAATTCCAACGGGTCCATTGTAAGGTCTATTTAGACCCGCTCCTCTGAAACCTCTACAAAAAGTACCGCGAAACAAGTTTTAATCAAATCGTAGGAGTTCATATTCTTGATTACGAGCATTTAGCCAGATTATATTGCAAAAACTCAATTTTTGTACTTTTTACTCAGTTAAAATTGCAACGAGTCCATTGTAAGGCCTATTTAGACCCGCTCTTCCGAAACCGCTACAAAACGGGCTGCGAAACAAGTTTTAATCAAATTTTAGTAGTTCATAAAAATGATTACGAGCATTTCAACACAATTATATTGCAAAAACTCAGTTTCTGTACTATTTACTCAGTTAAAATTCCAACGGGTCCATTGTAAGGTCTATTTAGACCCGCTCGTCCAAAACCATAAACAAACGGACCGTGAAACAAGTTTTAATCAAATTTTAGGAGCTCATATACTTCATTACGAGCATTTCAATACGATTATATTGCCAAAACTCAATTTATGTACTTTTTACTCAGTTAAAATTCCAACGGGTCCATTTAGACCCGCTCGTCCGAAACATATAACAAACGGACCGCGAAACAAGTTTTAATCAAATTTTACGAGTTCATATACTTGATTACGAGCATTTCAACACAATTATATTGCCAAAACTCAATTTCTGTACTTTTTACTTAGTTAAAATTCCAACGGGTCCATTTTAAGGTCTATTTAGACCTGCTCGTCTGAAACCTATAGCAAACGGACCACAAAACAAGTTTTAATCAAATTTTAGGAGTTCATATACTTGATTACGAGCATTTCAACACAATAATATTGCAAAAACTCAATTTCTTTGCTTTTTACTCAGTTAAAATTCCAACGGGTCCATTGTAATGCCTATTTGGACCATCTCGTCCGAAACCTCTACAAAACGGACCGTAAAACAAGTTTTAATAAAAATTTAGGAGTTCATATTCTTGATTACGAGCATTTAACCTGATTATATTGCAAAAACACAATTTCTATACTTTTTACTCGGATAAAATTGCAACGGGTCCATTGTAAGGCCTATTTATACCCGCTCTTCCGAAACCTCTACAAAACGGACCACGAAACAAGTTTTCATCAAATTTTAGGAGTTCGTATACTTGATTACGAGCATTTCAACACAATTATATTGCAAAAACTTAATTTCAATACTTTTTACTCAGTTAAAATTCCAACGGGTCCATTGTAAGGCCTATTTAGACCCGCTCGTCCGAAACCTCTACAATACGGACCGTGAAACAAGTTTTAATCAAATTTTAGGAGTTTATACACTTCATTACAATCATTTCAACGCGATTATATTGCCAAAACTCAATTTCTATACTTTTTACTTAGTTAAAATTCCAACGGGTCCATTGTAAGGTCTATTTAGACCCGCTCGTCCAAAACCTATAACAAACGGATCGCAAAACATGTTTTAATCAAATTTTAGTAGTTCATATACTTGATTACGAGAATTTCAACACGATTAAATTGCAAAAACTCAATTTCTGTATTTTTTACTCAGTTAAAATTCCAACGGGTCCATTGTAAGGTCTATTTAGACCCGCTTTCCGAAACCTCTACAAAACGGATCGCGAAACAAGTTTTAATCAAATCGTAGGAGTTCATATTCTTGATTACGAGCATTTAACCTGATTATATTGCAAAAACTCAATTTTTGTACTTTTTACTCAGTTAAAATTGCAACGGGTCCATTGTAAGGCCTATTTAGACCCCGCTCTTCCGAAACCGCTATAAATCGAACTGCGAAACAAGTTTTAATCCAATTTTAGGAGTTCATATAAATGATTACGAGCATTTCAACACGATTATATTACAAAAACTCAGTTTCTGTACTATTTACTCAGTTAAAATTCCAACGGGTCCATTGTAAGGTCTATTTAGACCCGCTCGTTCGAAACCTATAACAAACGGACCGCGAAACAAGTTTTAATCAAATTTTAGGAGTTCATATACTTCATTACGAGCATTTCAAAACGATTATATTGCCAAAACTCAATCTATGTACTTTTTACTCAGTAAAAATTCCAACGGGTCCAATTTAAGGTCCATTTAGATCCGCTCGTCCGAAACCTATAACAAACGGACCGTGAAACAAGTTTTTATCAAATTTTAGCAGTTCATATACTTGATTACGAGCATTTCAACATGATTATATTGCCAAAACTCAATTTATGTACTTTTTACTTAGTTAAAATTCCAACGAGTCCATTTTAAGGTCTATTTAGGCCTGCTCGTCTTAAACCTATAACAACGGACCACAAAACAAGTTTTAATAAAAATTTAGGAGTTCATATTCTTGATTACGAGCATTTAACCTGATTATATTGCAAATACACAATTTCTATACTTTTTACTCGGTTAAAATTGCAACGGGTCCATTGTAAGGCCTATTTATACCCGCTCTTCCGAAACCTCTACAAAACGGACCAAGAAACAAGTTTTAATCAAATTTTAGGAGTTCGTATACTTGATTACGAGCATTTCAACACAATTATATTGCAAAAACTTAATTTCAATACTTTTTACTCAGTTAAAATTCCAACGGGTCCATTGTAAGGCCTATTTAGACCCGCTCGTCCGAAACCTCTACAAAACGGACCGTGAAACAAGTTGTAATCAAATTTTAGGAGTTTATACACTTCATTACAATCATTTCAACGCGATTATATTGCCAAAACTCAATTTCTATACTTTTTACTTAGTTAAAATTCCAACGGGTCCATTGTAAGGTCTATTTAGACCCGCTCGTCCAAAACCTATAACAAACGGATCGCAAAACATGTTTTAATCAAATTTTAGTAGTTCATATACTTGATTACGAGAATTTCAACACGATTAAATTGCAAAAACTCAATTTCTGTATTTTTTACTCAGTTAAAATTCCAACGGGTCCATTGTAAGGTCTATTTAGACCCGCTCTTCCGAAACCTCTACAAAACGGATCGCGAAACAAGTTTTAATCAAATCGTAGGAGTTCATATTCTTGATTACGAGCATTTAACCTGATTATATTGCAAAAACTTAATTTCTGTACTTTTTACTCAGTTAAAATTGCAACGGGTCCATTGTAAGGCCTATTTAGACCCCGCTCTTCCGAAACCGCTATAAATCGGACTGCGAAACAAGTTTTAATCCAATTTTAGGAGTTCATATAATTGATTACGAGCATTTCAACACGATTATATTACAAAAACTCAGTTTCTGTACTATTTACTCAGTTAAAATTCCAACGAGTCCATTGTAAGGTCTATTTAGACCCGCTCGTTCGAAACCTATAACAAACGGACCGCGAAACAAGTTTTAATCAAATTTTAGGAGTTCATATACTTCATTACGAGCATTTCAAAACGATTATATTGCCAAAACTCAATTTATGTACTTTTTACTCAGTAAAAATTCCAACGGGTCCATTGTAAGGTCCATTTAGATCCGCTCGTCCGAAACCTATAACAAACGGACCGTGAAACAAGTTTTTATCAAATTTTAGGAGTTCATATACTTGATTACGAGCATTTCAACATGATTATATTGCCAAAACTCAATTTATGTACATTTTACTTAGTTAAAATTCCAACGGGTCCATTTTAAGGTCTATTTAGACCTGCTCGTCTGAAACCTATAACAACGGACCACAAAACAAGTTTTAATAAAAATTTAGGAGTTCATATTCTTGATTACGAGCATTTAACCTGATTATATTGCAAAAACACAATTTCTATACTTTTTACTCAGTTAAAATTGCAACGGGTCCATTGTAAGGCCTATTTATACCCGCTCTTCCGAAACATCTACAAAACGGACCACGAAACAAGTTTTAATCAAATTTTAGGAGTTCGTATACTTGATTACGAGCATTTCAACACAATTATATTGCAAAAACTTAATTTCAATACTTTTTACTCAGTTAAAATTCCAACGGGTCCATTGTAAGGCCTATTTAGACCCGCTCGTCCGAAACCTCTACAAACGGACCGTGAAACAAGTTTTAATCAAATTTTAGGAGTTTATACACTTCATTACAATCATTTCAACGCGATTATATTGCCAAAACTCAATTTCTATACTTTTTACTTAGTTAAAATTCCAACGGGTCCATTGTAAGGTCTATTTAGTCCAGCTCGTCCGAAACCTATAACAAACGGATCGCAAAACATGTTTTAATCAAATTTTAGTAGTTCATATACTTGATTACGAGAATTTCAACACGATTAAATTGCAAAAACTCAATTTCTGTATTTTTTACTCAGTTAAAATTCCAACGGGTCCATTGTAAGGTCTATTTAGACCCGCTCTTCCGAAACCTCTACAAAACGGATCGCGAAACAAGTTTTAATCAAATCGTAGGAGTTCATATTCTTGATTACGAGCATTTAACCTGATTATATTGCAAAAACTCAATTTCTGTACTTTTTTCTCAGTTAAAATTGCAACGGGTCCATTGTAAGGCCTATTTAGACCCCGCTCTTCCGAAACCGCTACAAATCGGACTGCGAAACAAGTTTTAATCAAAATTTAGGAGTTCATATAAATGATTACGAGCATTTTAACACGATTATATTACAAAAACTCAGTTTCTGTACTATTTACTCAGTTAAAATTCCAACGGGGCCATTGTAAGGTCTATTTAGACCCGCTCGTTCGAAACCTATAACAAACGGACCGCGAAACAAGTTTTAATCAAATTTTAGGAGTTCATATACTTCATTACGAGCATTTCAAAACGATTATATTGCCAAAACTCAATTTATGTACTTTTTACTCAGTTAAAATTCCAACGGGTCCATTGTAAGGTCCATTTAGACCCGCTCGTCCGAAACCTATAACAAACGGACCGCGAAACAAGTTTTAATCAAATTTTACGAGTTCATATACTTGATTACGAGCATTTCAACACAATTATATTGCCAAAACTCAATTTATGTACTTTTTACTTAGTTAAAATTCCAACGGGTCCATTTTAAGGTCTATTTAGACCTGCTCGTCTGAAACCTATAACAAACGGACCACAAAACAAGTTTTAATCAAATTTTAGGAGTTCATATACTTGATTGCGAGCATTTCAACACGATAATATTGCAAAAACTCAATTTCTGTGCTCTTTACTCAGTTAAAATTCCAACGGGGCCATTGTAAAGCCTATTTGGACCATCTCGTCCGAAACCTCTACAAAACGGATCGTAAAACATGTTTTAATCAAAATTTAGGAGTTCATATTCTTGATTACGAGCATTTAACCTGATTATATTGCAAAAACACAATTTCTATAATTTTTACTCAATTAAAATTGCAACGGGTCCATTGTAAGGCCTATTTAGACCCGCTGTTCCGAAACCACTACAAAACGGACGGTGAAACAAGTTTTAATCAAATTTTAGGAGTTTATACACTTCATTACAATAATTTCAACGCGATTATATTGCCAAAACTCAATGTTTGTACTTTTTACTCAGTTAAAATTCCAACGGGTCCATTGTAAGGTCTATTTATACCCGCTCGTCCGAAACCTATAACAAACGGATCGCAAGACATGTTTTAATCAAATTTTAGTAGTTCATATACTTGATTACGAGAATTTCAACACGATTATATTGCAAAAACTCAATTTTTGTATTTTTTACTCAGTTAAAATTCCAACGGGTCCATTGTAAGGTCTATTTAGACCCGCTCCTCTGAAACCTCTACAAAAAGTACCGCGAAACAAGTTTTAATCAAGTCGTAGGAGTTCATATTCTTGATTACGAGCATTTACCCAGATTATATTGCAAAAACTCAATTTTTGTACTTTTTACTCAGTTAAAATTGCAACGAGTCCATTGTAAGGCCTATTTAGACCCGCTCTTCCGAAACCGCTACAAAACGGGCTGCGAAACAAGTTTTAATCAAATTTTAGTAGTTCATAAAAATGATTACGAGCATTTCAACACAATTATATTGCAAAAACTCAGTTTCTGTACTATTTACTCAGTTAAAATTCCAACGGGTCCATTGTAAGGTCTATTTAGACCCGCTCGTCCGAAACCTATAACAAACGGACCGCGAAACAAGTTTTAATCAAATCTTAGGAGCTCATATACTTCATTACGAGCATTTCAATACGATTATATTGCCAAAACTCAATTTATGTACTTTTTACTCAGTTAAAATTCCAACGGGTCCATTTAGACCCGCTCGTCCGAAACCTATAACAAACGGACCGCGAAACAAGTTTTAATCAAATTTTACGAGTTCATATACTTGATTACGAGCATTTCAACACAATTATATTGCCAAAACTCAATTTCTGTACTTTTTACTTAGTTAAAATTCCAACGGGTCCATTTTAAGGTCTATTTAGACCTGCTCGTCTGAAACCTATAACAAACGGACCACAAAACAAGTTTTAATCAAATTTTAGGAGTTCATATACTTGATTACGAGCATTTCAACACAATAATATTGCAAAAACTCAATTTCTGTGCTTTTTACTCAGTTAAAATTCCAACGGGTCCATTGTAATGCCTATTTGGACCATCTCGTCCGAAACCTCTACAAAACGGACCGTAAAACAAGTTTTAATAAAAATTTAGGAGTTCATATTCTTGATTACGAGCATTTAACCTGATTATATTGCAAAAACACAATTTCTATACTTTTTACTCGGATAAAATTGCAACGGGTCCATTGTAAGGCCTATTTATACCCGCTCTTCCGAAACCTCTACAAAACGGACCACGAAACAAGTTTTCATCAAATTTTAGGAGTTCGTATACTTGATTACGAGCATTTCAACACAATTATATTGCAAAAACTTAATTTCAATACTTTTTACTCAGTTAAAATTCCAACGGGTCCATTGTAAGGCCTATTTAGACCCGCTCGTCCGAAACCTCTACAAAACGGACCGTGAAACAAGTTTTAATCAAATTTTAGGAGTTTATACACTTCATTACAATCATTTCAACGCGATTATATTGCCAAAACTCAATTTCTATACTTTTTACTTAGTTAAAATTCCAACGGGTCCATTGTAAGGTCTATTTAGACCCGCTCGTCCAAAACCTATAACAAACGGATCGCAAAACATGTTTTAATCAAATTTTAGTAGTTCATATACTTGATTACGAGAATTTCAACACGATTAAATTGCAAAAACTCAATTTCTGTATTTTTTACTCAGTTAAAATTCCAACGGGTCCATTGTAAGGTCTATTTAGACCCGCTCTTCCGAAACCTCTACAAAACGGATCGCGAAACAAGTTTTAATCAAATCGTAGGAGTTCATATTCTTGATTACGAGCATTTAACCTGATTATATTGCAAAAACTTAATTTCTGTACTTTTTACTCAGTTAAAATTGCAACGGGTCCATTGTAAGGCCTATTTAGACCCCGCTCTTCCGAAACCGCTATAAATCGGACTGCGAAACAAGTTTTAATCCAATTTTAGGAGTTCATATAATTGATTACGAGCATTTCAACACGATTATATTACAAAAACTCAGTTTCTGTACTATTTACTCAGTTAAAATTCCAACGAGTCCATTGTAAGGTCTATTTAGACCCGCTCGTTCGAAACCTATAACAAACGGACCGCGAAACAAGTTTTAATCAAATTTTAGGAGTTCATATACTTCATTACGAGCATTTCAAAACGATTATATTGCCAAAACTCAATTTATGTACTTTTTACTCAGTAAAAATTCCAACGGGTCCATTGTAAGGTCCATTTAGATCCGCTCGTCCGAAACCTATAACAAACGGACCGTGAAACAAGTTTTTATCAAATTTTAGGAGTTCATATACTTGATTACGAGCATTTCAACATGATTATATTGCCAAAACTCAATTTATGTACATTTTACTTAGTTAAAATTCCAACGGGTCCATTTTAAGGTCTATTTAGACCTGCTCGTCTGAAACCTATAACAACGGATCACAAAACAAGTTTTAATAAAAATTTAGGAGTTCATATTCTTGATTACGAGCATTTAACCAGATTATATTGCAAAAACACAATTTCTATACTTTTTACTCAGTTAAAATTGCAACGGGTCCATTGTAAGGCCTATTTATACCCGCTCTTCCGAAACATCTACAAAACGGACCACGAAACAAGTTTTAATCAAATTTTAGGAGTTCGTATACTTGATTACGAGCATTTCAACACAATTATATTGCAAAAACTTAATTTCAATACTTTTTACTCAGTTAAAATTCCAACGGGTCCATTGTAAGGCCTATTTAGACCCGCTCGTCCGAAACCTCTACAAACGGACCGTGAAACAAGTTTTAATCAAATTTTAGGAGTTTATACACTTCATTACAATCATTTCAACGCGATTATATTGCCAAAACTCAATTTCTATACTGTTTACTTAGTTAAAATTCCAACGGGTCCATTGTAAGGTCTATTTAGTCCAGCTCGTCCGAAACCTATAACAAACGGATCGCAAAACATGTTTTAATCAAATTTTAGTAGTTCATATACTTGATTACGAGAATTTCAACACGATTAAATTGCAAAAACTCAATTTCTGTATTTTTTACTCAGTTAAAATTCCAACGGGTCCATTGTAAGGTCTATTTAGACCCGCTCTTCCGAAACCTCTACAAAACGGATCGCGAAACAAGTTTTAATCAAATCGTAGGAGTTCATATTCTTGATTACGAGCATTTAACCTGATTATATTGCAAAAACTCAATTTCTGTACTTTTTACTCAGTTAAAATTGCATCGGGTCCATTGTAAGGCCTATTTAGACCCCGCTCTTCCGAAACCGCTACAAATCGGACTGCGAAACAAGTTTTAATCAAAATTTAGGAGTTCATATAAATGATTACGAGCATTTTAACACGATTATATTACAAAAACTCAGTTTCTGTACTATTTACTCAGTTAAAATTCCAACGGGGCCATTGTAAGGTCTATTTAGACCCGCTCGTTCGAAACCTATAACAAACGGACCGCGAAACAAGTTTTAATCAAATTTTAGGAGTTCATATACTTCATTACGAGCATTTCAAAACGATTATATTGCCAAAACTCAATTTATGTACTTTTTACTCAGTTAAAATTCCAACGGGTCCATTCTAAGGTCCATTTAGACCCGCTCGTCCGAAACCTATAACAAACGGACCGCGAAACAAGTTTTAATCAAATTTTACGAGTTCATATACTTGATTACGAGCATTTCAACACAATTATATTGCCAAAACTCAATTTCTGTACTTTTTACTTAGTTAAAATTCCAACGGGTCCATTTTAAGGTCTATTTAGACCTGCTCGTCTGAAACCTATAACAAACGGACCACAAAACAAGTTTTAATCAAATTTTAGGAGTTCATATACTTGATTGCGAGCATTTCAACACGATAATATTGCAAAAACTCAATTTCTTTGCTCTTTACTCAGTTAAAATTCCAACGGGGCCATTGTAAAGCCTATTTGGACCATCTCGTCCGAAACCTCTACAAAACGGATCGTAAAACATGTTTTAATCAAAATTTAGGAGTTCATATTCTTGATTACGAGCATTTAACCTGATTATATTGCAAAAACACAATTTCTATAATTTTTACTCAATTAAAATTGCAACGGGTCCATTGTAAGGCCTATTTAGACCCGCTGTTCCGAAACCACTACAAAACGGACGGTGAAACAAGTTTTAATCAAATTTTAGGAGTTTATACACTTCATTACAATAATTTCAACGCGATTATATTGCCAAAACTCAATGTTCGTACTTTTTACTCAGTTAAAATTCCAACGGGTCCATTGTAAGGTCTATTTATACCCGCTCGTCCGAAACCTATAACAAACGGATCGCAAGACATGTTTTAATCAAATTTTAGTAGTTCATATACTTGATTACGAGAATTTCAACACGATTATATTGCAAAAACTCAATTTTTGTATTTTTTACTCAGTTAAAATTCCAACGGGTCCATTGTAAGGTCTATTTAGACCCGCTCCTCTGAAACCTCTACAAAAAGTACCGCGAAACAAGTTTTAATCAAGTCGTAGGAGTTCATATTCTTGATTACGAGCATTTACCCAGATTATATTGCAAAAACTCAATTTTTGTACTTTTTACTCAGTTAAAATTGCAACGAGTCCATTGTAAGGCCTATTTAGACCCGCTCTTCCGAAACCGCTACAAAACGGGCTGCGAAACAAGTTTTAATCAAATTTTAGTAGTTCATAAAAATGATTACGAGCATTTCAACACAATTATATTGCAAAAACTCAGTTTCTGTACTATTTACTCAGTTAAAATTCCAACGGGTCCATTGTAAGGTCTATTTAGACCCGCTCGTCCGAAACCTATAACAAACGGACCGCGAAACAAGTTTTAATCAAATCTTAGGAGCTCATATACTTCATTACGAGCATTTCAATACGATTATATTGCCAAAACTCAATTTATGTACTTTTTACTCAGTTAAAATTCCAACGGGTCCATTTAGACCCGCTCGTCCGAAACCTATAACAAACGGACCGCGAAACAAGTTTTAATCAAATTTTACGAGTTCATATACTTGATTACGAGCATTTCAACACAATTATATTGCCAAAACTCAATTTCTGTACTTTTTACTTAGTTAAAATTCCAACGGGTCCATTTTAAGGTCTATTTAGACCTGCTCGTCTGAAACCTATAACAAACGGACCACAAAACAAGTTTTAATCAAATTTTAGGAGTTCATATACTTGATTACGAGCATTTCAACACAATAATATTGCAAAAACTCAATTTCTGTGCTTTTTACTCAGTTAAAATTCCAACGGGTCCATTGTAATGCCTATTTGGACCATCTCGTCCGAAACCTCTACAAAACGGACCGTAAAACAAGTTTTAATAAAAATTTAGGAGTTCATATTCTTGATTACGAGCATTTAACCTGATTATATTGCAAAAACACAATTTCTATACTTTTTACTCGGATAAAATTGCAACGGGTCCATTGTAAGGCCTATTTATACCCGCTCTTCCGAAACCTCTACAAAACGGACCACGAAACAAGTTTTCATCAAATTTTAGGAGTTCGTATACTTGATTACGAGCATTTCAACACAATTATATTGCAAAAACTTAATTTCAATACTTTTTACTCAGTTAAAATTCCAACGGGTCCATTGTAAGGCCTATTTAGACCCGCTCGTCCGAAACCTCTACAAAACGGACCGTGAAACAAGTTTTAATCAAATTTTAGGAGTTTATACACTTCATTACAATCATTTCAACGCGATTATATTGCCAAAACTCAATTTCTATACTTTTTACTTAGTTAAAATTCCAACGGGTCCATTGTAAGGTCTATTTAGACCCGCTCGTCCAAAACCTATAACAAACGGATCGCAAAACATGTTTTAATCAAATTTTAGTAGTTCATATACTTGATTACGAGAATTTCAACACGATTAAATTGCAAAAACTCAATTTCTGTATTTTTTACTCAGTTAAAATTCCAACGGGTCCATTGTAAGGTCTATTTAGACCCGCTTTCCGAAACCTCTACAAAACGGATCGCGAAACAAGTTTTAATCAAATCGTAGGAGTTCATATTCTTGATTACGAGCATTTAACCCGATTATATTGCAAAAACTCAATTTTTGTACTTTTTACTCAGTTAAAATTGCAACGGGTCCATTGTAAGGCCTATTTAGACCCCGCTCTTCCGAAACCGCTATAAATCGGACTGCGAAACAAGTTTTAATCCAATTTTAGGAGTTCATATAAATGATTACGAGCATTTCAACACGATTATATTACAAAAACTCAGTTTCTGTACTATTTACTCAGTTAAAATTCCAACGGGTCCATTGTAAGGTCTATTTAGACCCGCTCGTTCGAAACCTATAACAAACGGACCGCGAAACAAGTTTTAATCAAATTTTAGGAGTTCATATACTTCATTACGAGCATTTCAAAACGATTATATTGCCAAAACTCAATCTATGTACTTTTTACTCAGTAAAAATTCCAACGGGTCCAATTTAAGGTCCATTTAGATCCGCTCGTCCGAAACCTATAACAAACGGACCGTGAAACAAGTTTTTATCAAATTTTAGGAGTTCATATACTTGATTACGAGCATTTCAACATGATTATATTGCCAAAACTCAATTTATGTACTTTTTACTTAGTTAAAATTCCAACGAGTCCATTTTAAGGTCTATTTAGGCCTGCTCGTCTTAAACCTATAACAACGGACCACAAAACAAGTTTTAATAAAAATTTAGGAGTTCATATTCTTGATTACGAGCATTTAACCTGATTATATTGCAAATACACAATTTCTATACTTTTTACTCGGTTAAAATTGCAACGGGTCCATTGTAAGGCCTATTTATACCCGCTCTTCCGAAACCTCTACAAAACGGACCAAGAAACAAGTTTTAATCAAATTTTAGGAGTTCGTATACTTGATTACGAGCATTTCAACACAATTATATTGCAAAAACTTAATTTCAATACTTTTTACTCAGTTAAAATTCCAACGGGTCCATTGTAAGGCCTATTTAGACCCGCTCGTCCGAAACCTCTACAAAACGGACCGTGAAACAAGTTGTAATCAAATTTTAGGAGTTTATACACTTCATTACAATCATTTCAACGCGATTATATTGCCAAAACTCAATTTCTATACTTTTTACTTAGTTAAAATTCCAACGGGTCCATTGTAAGGTCTATTTAGACCCGCTCGTCCAAAACCTATAACAAACGGATCGCAAAACATGTTTTAATCAAATTTTAGTAGTTCATATACTTGATTACGAGAATTTCAACACGATTAAATTGCAAAAACTCAATTTCTGTATTTTTTACTCAGTTAAAATTCCAACGGGTCCATTGTAAGGTCTATTTAGACCCGCTCTTCCGAAACCTCTACAAAACGGATCGCGAAACAAGTTTTAATCAAATCGTAGGAGTTCATATTCTTGATTACGAGCATTTAACCTGATTATATTGCAAAAACTTAATTTCTGTACTTTTTACTCAGTTAAAATTGCAACGGGTCCATTGTAAGGCCTATTTAGACCCCGCTCTTCCGAAACCGCTATAAATCGGACTGCGAAACAAGTTTTAATCCAATTTTAGGAGTTCATATAATTGATTACGAGCATTTCAACACGATTATATTACAAAAACTCAGTTTCTGTACTATTTACTCAGTTAAAATTCCAACGAGTCCATTGTAAGGTCTATTTAGACCCGCTCGTTCGAAACCTATAACAAACGGACCGCGAAACAAGTTTTAATCAAATTTTAGGAGTTCATATACTTCATTACGAGCATTTCAAAACGATTATATTGCCAAAACTCAATTTATGTACTTTTTACTCAGTAAAAATTCCAACGGGTCCATTGTAAGGTCCATTTAGATCCGCTCGTCCGAAACCTATAACAAACGGACCGTGAAACAAGTTTTTATCAAATTTTAGGAGTTCATATACTTGATTACGAGCATTTCAACATGATTATATTGCCAAAACTCAATTTATGTACATTTTACTTAGTTAAAATTCCAACGGGTCCATTTTAAGGTCTATTTAGACCTGCTCGTCTGAAACCTATAACAACGGACCACAAAACAAGTTTTAATAAAAATTTAGGAGTTCATATTCTTGATTACGAGCATTTAACCTGATTATATTGCAAAAACACAATTTCTATACTTTTTACTCAGTTAAAATTGCAACGGGTCCATTGTAAGGCCTATTTATACCCGCTCTTCCGAAACATCTACAAAACGGACCACGAAACAAGTTTTAATCAAATTTTAGGAGTTCGTATACTTGATTACGAGCATTTCAACACAATTATATTGCAAAAACTTAATTTCAATACTTTTTACTCAGTTAAAATTCCAACGGGTCCATTGTAAGGCCTATTTAGACCCGCTCGTCCGAAACCTCTACAAACGGACCGTGAAACAAGTTTTAATCAAATTTTAGTAGTTTATACACTTCATTACAATCATTTCAACGCGATTATATTGCCAAAACTCAATTTCTATACTTTTTACTTAGTTAAAATTCCAACGGGTCCATTGTAAGGTCTATTTAGTCCAGCTCGTCCGAAACCTATAACAAACGGATCGCAAAACATGTTTTAATCAAATTTTAGTAGTTCATATACTTGATTACGAGAATTTCAACACGATTAAATTGCAAAAACTCAATTTCTGTATTTTTTACTCAGTTAAAATTCCAACGGGTCCATTGTAAGGTCTATTTAGACCCGCTCTTCCGAAACCTCTACAAAACGGATCGCGAAACAAGTTTTAATCAAATCGTAGGAGTTCATATTCTTGATTACGAGCATTTAACCTGATTATATTGCAAAAACTCAATTTCTGTACTTTTTTCTCAGTTAAAATTGCAACGGGTCCATTGTAAGGCCTATTTAGACCCCGCTCTTCCGAAACCGCTACAAATCGGACTGCGAAACAAGTTTTAATCAAAATTTAGGAGTTCATATAAATGATTACGAGCATTTTAACACGATTATATTACAAAAACTCAGTTTCTGTACTATTTACTCAGTTAAAATTCCAACGGGGCCATTGTAAGGTCTATTTAGACCCGCTCGTTCGAAACCTATAACAAACGGACCGCGAAACAAGTTTTAATCAAATTTTAGGAGTTCATATACTTCATTACGAGCATTTCAAAACGATTATATTGCCAAAACTCAATTTATGTACTTTTTACTCAGTTAAAATTCCAACGGGTCCATTGTAAGGTCCATTTAGACCCGCTCGTCCGAAACCTATAACAAACGGACCGCGAAACAAGTTTTAATCAAATTTTACGAGTTCATATACTTGATTACGAGCATTTCAACACAATTATATTGCCAAAACTCAATTTCTGTACTTTTTACTTAGTTAAAATTCCAACGGGTCCATTTTAAGGTCTATTTAGACCTGCTCGTCTGAAACCTATAACAAACGGACCACAAAACAAGTTTTAATCAAATTTTAGGAGTTCATATACTTGATTGCGAGCATTTCAACACGATAATATTGCAAAAACTCAATTTCTGTGCTCTTTACTCAGTTAAAATTCCAACGGGGCCATTGTAAAGCCTATTTGGACCATCTCGTCCGAAACCTCTACAAAACGGATCGTAAAACATGTTTTAATCAAAATTTAGGAGTTCATATTCTTGATTACGAGCATTTAACCTGATTATATTGCAAAAACACAATTTCTATAATTTTTACTCAATTAAAATTGCAACGGGTCCATTGTAAGGCCTATTTAGACCCGCTGTTCCGAAACCACTACAAAACGGACGGTGAAACAAGTTTTAATCAAATTTTAGGAGTTTATACACTTCATTACAATAATTTCAACGCGATTATATTGCCAAAACTCAATGTTTGTACTTTTTACTCAGTTAAAATTCCAACGGGTCCATTGTAAGGTCTATTTATACCCGCTCGTCCGAAACCTATAACAAACGGATCGCAAGACATGTTTTAATCAAATTTTAGTAGTTCATATACTTGATTACGAGAATTTCAACACGATTATATTGCAAAAACTCAATTTTTGTATTTTTTACTCAGTTAAAATTCCAACGGGTCCATTGTAAGGTCTATTTAGACCCGCTCCTCTGAAACCTCTACAAAAAGTACCGCGAAACAAGTTTTAATCAAGTCGTAGGAGTTCATATTCTTGATTACGAGCATTTACCCAGATTATATTGCAAAAACTCAATTTTTGTACTTTTTACTCAGTTAAAATTGCAACGAGTCCATTGTAAGGCCTATTTAGACCCGCTCTTCCGAAACCGCTACAAAACGGGCTGCGAAACAAGTTTTAATCAAATTTTAGTAGTTCATAAAAATGATTACGAGCATTTCAACACAATTATATTGCAAAAACTCAGTTTCTGTACTATTTACTCAGTTAAAATTCCAACGGGTCCATTGTAAGGTCTATTTAGACCCGCTCGTCCGAAACCTATAACAAACGGACCGCGAAACAAGTTTTAATCAAATCTTAGGAGCTCATATACTTCATTACGAGCATTTCAATACGATTATATTGCCAAAACTCAATTTATGTACTTTTTACTCAGTTAAAATTCCAACGGGTCCATTTAGACCCGCTCGTCCGAAACCTATAACAAACGGACCGCGAAACAAGTTTTAATCAAATTTTACGAGTTCATATACTTGATTACGAGCATTTCAACACAATTATATTGCCAAAACTCAATTTCTGTACTTTTTACTTAGTTAAAATTCCAACGGGTCCATTTTAAGGTCTATTTAGACCTGCTCGTCTGAAACCTATAA
This sequence comes from Hibiscus trionum, assembly GCA_030270665.1. Lineage (NCBI taxonomy): Eukaryota > Viridiplantae > Streptophyta > Magnoliopsida > Malvales > Malvaceae > Hibiscus > Hibiscus trionum. The sequence goes on from BSYR01000013.1 coordinate 34,648,864, forward strand.
CAAACGGACCACAAAACAAGTTTTAATCAAATTTTAGGAGTTCATATACTTGATTACGAGCATTTCAACACAATAATATTGCAAAAACTCAATTTCTGTGCTTTTTACTCAGTTAAAATTCCAACGGGTCCATTGTAATGCCTATTTGGACCATCTCGTCCGAAACCTCTACAAAACGGACCGTAAAACAAGTTTTAATAAAAATTTAGGAGTTCATATTCTTGATTACGAGCATTTAACCTGATTATATTGCAAAAACACAATTTCTATACTTTTTACTCGGATAAAATTGCAACGGGTCCATTGTAAGGCCTATTTATACCCGCTCTTCCGAAACCTCTACAAAACGGACCACGAAACAAGTTTTCATCAAATTTTAGGAGTTCGTATACTTGATTACGAGCATTTCAACACAATTATATTGCAAAAACTTAATTTCAATACTTTTTACTCAGTTAAAATTCCAACGGGTCCATTGTAAGGCCTATTTAGACCCGCTCGTCCGAAACCTCTACAAAACGGACCGTGAAACAAGTTTTAATCAAATTTTAGGAGTTTATACACTTCATTACAATCATTTCAACGCGATTATATTGCCAAAACTCAATTTCTATACTTTTTACTTAGTTAAAATTCCAACGGGTCCATTGTAAGGTCTATTTAGACCCGCTCGTCCAAAACCTATAACAAACGGATCGCAAAACATGTTTTAATCAAATTTTAGTAGTTCATATACTTGATTACGAGAATTTCAACACGATTAAATTGCAAAAACTCAATTTCTGTATTTTTTACTCAGTTAAAATTCCAACGGGTCCATTGTAAGGTCTATTTAGACCCGCTCTTCCGAAACCTCTACAAAACGGATCGCGAAACAAGTTTTAATCAAATCGTAGGAGTTCATATTCTTGATTACGAGCATTTAACCTGATTATATTGCAAAAACTTAATTTCTGTACTTTTTACTCAGTTAAAATTGCAACGGGTCCATTGTAAGGCCTATTTAGACCCCGCTCTTCCGAAACCGCTATAAATCGGACTGCGAAACAAGTTTTAATCCAATTTTAGGAGTTCATATAATTGATTACGAGCATTTCAACACGATTATATTACAAAAACTCAGTTTCTGTACTATTTACTCAGTTAAAATTCCAACGAGTCCATTGTAAGGTCTATTTAGACCCGCTCGTTCGAAACCTATAACAAACGGACCGCGAAACAAGTTTTAATCAAATTTTAGGAGTTCATATACTTCATTACGAGCATTTCAAAACGATTATATTGCCAAAACTCAATTTATGTACTTTTTACTCAGTAAAAATTCCAACGGGTCCATTGTAAGGTCCATTTAGATCCGCTCGTCCGAAACCTATAACAAACGGACCGTGAAACAAGTTTTTATCAAATTTTAGGAGTTCATATACTTGATTACGAGCATTTCAACATGATTATATTGCCAAAACTCAATTTATGTACATTTTACTTAGTTAAAATTCCAACGGGTCCATTTTAAGGTCTATTTAGACCTGCTCGTCTGAAACCTATAACAACGGACCACAAAACAAGTTTTAATAAAAATTTAGGAGTTCATATTCTTGATTACGAGCATTTAACCTGATTATATTGCAAAAACACAATTTCTATACTTTTTACTCAGTTAAAATTGCAACGGGTCCATTGTAAGGCCTATTTATACCCGCTCTTCCGAAACATCTACAAAACGGACCACGAAACAAGTTTTAATCAAATTTTAGGAGTTCGTATACTTGATTACGAGCATTTCAACACAATTATATTGCAAAAACTTAATTTCAATACTTTTTACTCAGTTAAAATTCCAACGGGTCCATTGTAAGGCCTATTTAGACCCGCTCGTCCGAAACCTCTACAAACGGACCGTGAAACAAGTTTTAATCAAATTTTAGGAGTTTATACACTTCATTACAATCATTTCAACGCGATTATATTGCCAAAACTCAATTTCTATACTTTTTACTTAGTTAAAATTCCAACGGGTCCATTGTAAGGTCTATTTAGTCCAGCTCGTCCGAAACCTATAACAAACGGATCGCAAAACATGTTTTAATCAAATTTTAGTAGTTCATATACTTGATTACGAGAATTTCAACACGATTAAATTGCAAAAACTCAATTTCTGTATTTTTTACTCAGTTAAAATTCCAACGGGTCCATTGTAAGGTCTATTTAGACCCGCTCTTCCGAAACCTCTACAAAACGGATCGCGAAACAAGTTTTAATCAAATCGTAGGAGTTCATATTCTTGATTACGAGCATTTAACCTGATTATATTGCAAAAACTCAATTTCTGTACTTTTTTCTCAGTTAAAATTGCAACGGGTCCATTGTAAGGCCTATTTAGACCCCGCTCTTCCGAAACCGCTACAAATCGGACTGCGAAACAAGTTTTAATCAAAATTTAGGAGTTCATATAAATGATTACGAGCATTTTAACACGATTATATTACAAAAACTCAGTTTCTGTACTATTTACTCAGTTAAAATTCCAACGGGGCCATTGTAAGGTCTATTTAGACCCGCTCGTTCGAAACCTATAACAAACGGACCGCGAAACAAGTTTTAATCAAATTTTAGGAGTTCATATACTTCATTACGAGCATTTCAAAACGATTATATTGCCAAAACTCAATTTATGTACTTTTTACTCAGTTAAAATTCCAATGGGTCCATTCTAAGGTCCATTTAGACCCGCTCGTCCGAAACCTATAACAAACGGACCGCGAAACAAGTTTTAATCAAATTTTACGAGTTCATATACTTGATTACGAGCATTTCAACACAATTATATTGCCAAAACTCAATTTCTGTACTTTTTACTTAGTTAAAATTCCAACGGGTCCATTTTAAGGTCTATTTAGACCTACTCGTCTGAAACCTATAACAAACGGACCACAAAACAAGTTTTAATCAAATTTTAGGAGTTCATATACTTGATTGCGAGCATTTCAACACGATAATATTGCAAAAACTCAATTTCTGTGCTCTTTACTCAGTTAAAATTCCAACGGGGCCATTGTAAAGCCTATTTGGACCATCTCGTCCGAAACCTCTACAAAACGGATCGTAAAACATGTTTTAATCAAAATTTAGGAGTTCATATTCTTGATTACGAGCATTTAACCTTATTATATTGCAAAAACACAATTTCTATAATTTTTACTCGGATAAAATTGCAACGGGTCCATTGTAAGGCCTATTTATACCCGCTCTTCCGAAACCTCTACAAAACGGACCACGAAACAAGTTTTCATCAAATTTTAGGAGTTCGTATACTTGATTACGAGCATTTCAACACAATTATATTGCAAAAACTTAATTTCAATACTTTTTACTCAGTTAAAATTCCAACGGGTCCATTGTAAGGCCTATTTAGACCCGCTCGTCCGAAACCTCTACAAAACGGACCGTGAAACAAGTTTTAATCAAATTTTAGGAGTTTATACACTTCATTACAATCATTTCAACGCGATTATATTGCCAAAACTCAATTTCTATACTTTTTACTTAGTTAAAATTTCAACGGGTCCATTGTAAGGTCTATTTAGACCTGCTCGTCCGAAACCTATAACAAACGGATCGCAAAACATGTTTTAATCAAATTTTAGTAGTTCATATACTTGATTACGAGAATTTCAACACGATTAAATTGCAAAAACTCAATTTCTGTATTTTTTACTCAGTTAAAATTCCAACGGGTCCATTGTAAGGTCTATTTAGACCCGCTCTTCCGAAACCTCTACAAAACGGATCGCGAAACAAGTTTTAATCAAATCGTAGGAGTTCATATTCTTGATTACGAGCATTTAACCTGATTATATTGCAAAAACTTAATTTCTGTACTTTTTACTCAGTTAAAATTGCAACGGGTCCATTGTAAGGCTTATTTAGACCACGCTCTTCCGAAACCGCTACAAATCGGACTGCGAAACAAGTTTTAATCAAATTTTAGGAGTTCATATAAATGATTACGAGCAGATCAACAGGATTATATTACAAAAACTCAGTTTCTGTACTATTTACTCAGTTAAAATTCCAACGGGTCCATTGTAAGGTCTATTTAGACCCGCTCGTTCGAAACCTATAACAAACGGACCGCGAAACAAGTTTTAATCAAATTTTAGGAGTTCATATACTTCATTACGAGCATTTCAAAATGATTATATTGCCAAAACTCAATTTATGTACTTTTTACTCAGTTAAAATTCCAACGGGTCCATTGTAATCCTTATTTAGACCCGCTCGTCCGAAACCTATAACAAACGGACCATGAAACAAGTTTTTATCAAATTTTAGGAGTTCATATACTTGATTACGAGCATTTCAACATGATTATATTGCAAAAACTCAATTTCTGTACTTCTTACTTAGTTAAAATTCCAACGGGTCCATTTTAAGGTCTATTTAGACCTGCTCGTCTGAAACCTATAACAACGGACCACAAAACAAGTTTTAATAAAAATTTAGGAGTTCATATTCTTGATTACGAGCATTTAACCTGATTATATTGCAAAAACACAATTTCTATACTTTTTACTCAGTTAAAATTGCAACGGGTCCTTTGTAAGGCCTATTTATACCCGCTCTTCCGAAACATCTACAAAACGGACCACGAAACAAGTTTTAATCAAATTTTAGGAGTTCGTATACTTGATTACGAGCATTTCAACACAATTATATTGCAAAAACTTAATTTCAATACTTTTTACTCAGTTAAAATTCCAACGGGTCCATTGTAAGGCCTATTTAGACCCGCTCGTCCGAAACCTCTACAAAACGGACCGTGAAACAAGTTTTAATCAAATTTTAGGAGTTTATACACTTCATTACAATCATTTCAACGCGATTATATTGCCAAAACTCAATTTCTATACTTTTTACTTAGTTAAAATTCCAACGGGTCCATTGTAAGGTCTATTTAGACCCGCTCGTCCGAAACCTATAACAAACGGATCGCAAAACATGTTTTAATCAAATTTTAGTAGTTCATATACTTGATTACGAGAATTTCAACACGATTAAATTGCAAAAACTCAATTTCTGTATTTTTTACTCAGTTAAAATTCCAACGGGTCCATTGTAAGGTGTATTTAGACCCGCTCTTCCGAAACCTCTACAAAACGGATCGCGAAACAAGTTTTAATCAAATCGTAGGAGTTCATATTCTTGATTACGAGCATTTAACCTGATTATATTGCAAAAACTCAGTTTCTGTACTTTTTACTCAGTTAAAATTGCAACGGGTCCATTGTAAGGCTTATTTAGACCACGCTCTTCCGAAACTGCTACAAATCGGACTGCGAAACAAGTTTTAATCAAAGTTTAGGAGTTCATATAAATGATTACGAGCATTTCAACACGATTATATTACAAAAACTCAGTTTCTATACTATTTACTCAGTTAAAATTCCAACGGGTCCATTGTAAGGTCTATTTAGACCCGCTCGTTCGAAACCTATAACAAACGGACCGCGAAACAAGTTTTAATCAAATTTTAGGAGTTCATATACTTCATTACGAGCATTTCAAAACGATTATATTGCCAAAACTCAATTTATGTACTTTTTACTCAGTTAAAATTCCAACGGGTCCATTGTAAGGTCCATTTAGACCCGCTCGTCCGAAACCTATAACAAACGGACCGTGAAACAAGTTTTTATCAAATTTTAGGAGTTCATATACTTGATTACGAGCATTTCAACATGATTATATTGCCAAAACTCAATTTATGTACTTTTTACTTAGTTAAAATTCTAACGGGTCCATTTTAAGGTCTATTTAGACCTGCTCGTCTGAAACCCATAACAACGGACCACAAAACAAGTTTTAATAAAAATTTAGGAGTTCATATTCTTGATTACGAGCATTTAACCTGATTATATTGCAAAAACACAATTTCTATACTTTTTACTCAGTTAAAATTGCAACGGGTCCATTGTAAGGCCTATTTATACCCGCTCTTCCGAAACATCTACAAAACGGACCACGAAACAAGTTTTAATCAAATTTTAGGAGTTCGTATACTTGATTACGAGCATTTCAACACGATTATATTGCCAAAACTCAATTTCAATACTTTTTACTCAGTTAAAATTCCAACGGGTCCAGTGTAAGGTCTATTTAGACCCGCTCGTCCGAAACCTATAACAAACGGACCGCGAAACAAGTTTTAATCAAATTTTAGGAGTTCATATACTTCATTACGAGCATTTCAACATCATTATATTGCCAAAACACAATTTTTGTACTTTTTACTCAGTTAAAATTCCAACGGGTCCATTGTAAGGTCTATTTAGACCCGCTCTTCCGAAACCTCTACAAAACGGACCGCGAAACAAGTTTTAATCAAATTTTAGGAGTTAATATTCTTGATTACGAATATTTAACCTGATTATATTGCAAAAACTCAAATTCTGTACTTTTTACTCAGTTAAAATTGCAACGAGTCCATTGTAAGGCCTATTTAGACCCGCTCTTCTGAAACCTCTACAAAACGGACTGCGAAACAAGTTTTAATCAAACTTTAGGAGTTCATATAAATGATTACGAGTATTTCAACACGATTATATTGCAAAAATTCAGTTTCTGTACTTATTACTCAGTTAAAATTCCAACGGGTCCATTGTAAGGTCTATTTAGACCCGCTCGTCCGAAACCTATAACAAACAGACCACAAAACATGTTTTAATCAAATTTTAGTAGTTCATATACTTGATTACGAGCATTTCAACACGATTATATTGCAAAAACTCTATTTCTATACTTTTTACTCAGTTTAAATTCCAACGGGTCCATTGTAATGCATATTACACCCTCTCGTCCAAAACCTCTACAAAACGGACCGCAAAACAAGTTTTAATCAAATCGTAGGAGTTCATATTCTTGATTATGAGCATTTAAACACGATTATATTGCAAAACCTCAATTTTTGTACTTTTTACTCAGTTAAAATTCCAACATGTCTATAAGGTCTATTTAGACCCGCTCGTCCGAAACCTATTACAAATGCACCACAAAACTTGTTTTAATCAATTTTTAGGATTTCATATACTTGATTACGAGCATTTAAACACGATTATATTGCAAAAACTCAATTTATGTACTTTTTACTCATTTAAAATACCAACGGGTCCATTGTAATGCCTATTTAGACCTTCTCGTCCAAAACCTCTACAAAACGGACCGCAAAACAAGTTTTAATCAAAATTAGGTGTTCATATACTTGATTACAAGCATTTAACCATGATAATATTGCAAAAACTCAATTTCTGTACTTTTTACTTAGATAAAATTCCAACGGGTCCATTGTAAGGCCTATTTAGACCCGCTCCTCCGAAACCTCTACAAAACGGACCACGAAACAAGTTTAATTAAATTTTAGGAGTTCATATACTTGATTACGAGCATTTCTACACGATTATATTGCCAAAATTCAATTTGTGTACTTTTTAATAATTTAAAATTTCAACGGGTCCATTGTAAGGCCTATTTAGACCCACTCGTCCGAAACCTATTGCAAACGAACCACATAACATGTTTTAATCAATTTTTAAGAGTCCATCTACTTGATTTCGAACATTTCAACACGATTATATTGCAAAAACTCAATATCTGTACTTTTTACTCAGTTAAAATTCCAAGAGGTCCATTGTAATGCCTATTTAGACCCGCTCGTCCAATATCTATACAAAATGGACCGCAAAACAAGTTTTAATCAAAATTTAGCAGTTCATATACTTGATTACGAGCATTTCAACATGATTATATTGCAAAAAAAATCAATTTCTTTACTTTTTATTCAAGTAAAATTCCAACGGGTCCATCGTTAGGCCTATTTAGACCCGCTTGTCCGAAACCTTTACAAAATGGACCTTAAAACAACTTTTAATCAAATTTTAGGAGTTCATATTCTAGATTACGAGCATTTCAACACGATTATATTGCAAAAACTCATTTTTTGTACTTTTTACTATGTTAAAATTCCAACGGGTCCATTGTAATGCCTATTTAGACCCGCTCGTCCGAAACTTCTACAAAACGGACCGCAAGACAAAGTTTAAATCAAATTTTAGGTGGTCATATACTTGATTACGAGCATTTCAACACGATTATATTGCCAAAACTCAATTTATGTACTTTTTACTCAGTTAAAATTCCAACGGGTCCATTGTAAGGTCTATTTAGACCTGCTCGTCTGAAACCTATAACAAACGGACCACAAAACAAGTTTTAATAAAATTTAGGAGTTCATATACCTGATTACGAGCATTTCAACACGATTATATTGCAAAAACTTAATTTCAATACTTTTTACTCAGTTAAAGTTCGAACGGGTCCATTGTAAGGTCTATTTAGACCCGCTCGTCCGAAACCTATAACAAACGGACCGCAAAACATGTTTTAATCAAATTTTAGTAGTTCATATACTTTATTACGAGAATTTCAACACGATTATATTGCAAAAACTCAATTTCTGTACTTTTTACTCAGTTAAAATTCCAACGGATCCATTGTAAGGTCTATTTAGACCCGCTCTTCCGAAACCTCTTCAAAACGGACCGCGAAACAAGTTTTAATCAAATTCTAGGAGTTCATTTTCTTGATTACTAACATTTAACTTGATTATATTGCAAAAACTCAATTTCTGTACTTTTTACTCAGTTAAAATTGCAACGGGTCCATTGTAAGGACTATTTAGACCCGCTCTTCCGAAACCTCTACAAAACGGACCGTGAAACAAGTTTTAATCAAATTTTAGGAGTTTATACACTTCATTACAATCATTTCAACGCGATTATATTGCCAAAACTCAATTTATGTACTTTTTACTCAGTTAAAATTCCAACGGGTACATTGTAAGTTCTATTTAGACACGCTCGTCCGAAACCTATAACAAACGGATCACAAGACATGCTTTAATCAAATTTTAGTAGTTCATATACTTGATTACGAGAATTTCAACACAATTATATTCCAAAAACACAATTTCTGTATTTTTTACTCAGTTAAAATTCCAACGGGTCCATTGTAAGGTCTATTTAGACCCGCTCTTCCGAAACCTCTACAAAAAGGACCGCGAAACAAGTTTTAATCAAATCGTAGGAGTTCATATTCTTGATTAAGAGCATTTAACCAGATTATATTGCAAAAACTCAATTTCTGTACTTTTTACTCAGTTAAAATTGCAACGAGTCCATTGTAAGGCCTATTTAGACCCGCTCTTCCGAAATAGCTACAAAATGGGCTGCGAAACAAGTTTTAATCAAATTTTAGGAGTTCATATAAATGATTACGAGCATTTCAACACGATTATATTGCAAAAACTCAGTTTCTGTACTATTTACTCAGTTAAAATTCCAACGGGTCCATTGTAAGGTCTATTTAGACCCGCTCATCCGAAACCTATAACAAACGGACCGCGAATCAAGTTTTAATCAAATTTTAGGAGTTCATATACTTCATTACGAGCATTTCAACACGATTATATTGCCAAAACTCAATTTATGTACTTTTTACTCAGTTAAAATTCCAACGGGTCCATTGTAAGGTCCATTTGGACCCGGTCGTCCGAAACCTATAACAAACGGACCGCGAAACAAGTTTTAATCAAATTTTACGAGTTCATATACTTGATTACGAGCATTTCAACACAATTATATTGCCAAAACTCAATTTCTGTACTTTTTACTTAGTTAAAATTCCAATGGGTCCATTTTAAGGTCTATTTAGACCTGCTCGCCTGAAACCTATAACAAACGGACCACAAAACAAGTTTTAATCAAATTTTAGGAGTTCATATACTTGATTACGAGCATTTCAACACGATAATATTGCAAAAACTCAATTTCTTTGCTTTTTACTAAGTTAAAATTCCAACGGGTCCATTGTAATGCCTATTTGGACCATCTCGTCCGAAACCTCTACAAAACGGACCGTAAAACAAGTTTTAATCAAAATTTAGGAGTTCATATTCTTGATTACGAGCATTTAACCTGATTATATTGCAAAAACACAATTTCTATACTTTTTACTCAGTTAAAATTGCAACGGGTCCATTGTAAGGCCTATTTATACCCGCTCTTCCGAAACCTCTACAAAACGGACCACGAAACAAGTTTTAATCAAATTTTAGGAGTTCGTATACTTGATTACGAGCATTTCAACACGATTATATTGCAAAAACTTAATTTCAATACTTTTTACTCAGTTAAAATTCCAACGGGTCCATTGTAAGACCTATTTAGACCCGCTCGTCCGAAACCTCTACAAAATGGACCGTGAAACAAGTTTTAATCAAATTTTAGGAGTTTATACACTTCATTACAATCATTTCAACGCGGTTATATTGCCAAAACTCAATTTATGTACTTTTTACTCAGTTAAAATTCCAACGGGTCCATTGTAAGGTCCATTTAGACCCGCTCGTCCGAAACCTCTCGTCTGAAACCTATAACAAACGGACCACAAAACAAGTTTTAATCAAATTTTAGGAGATCATATACTTGATTACGAGCATTTCAACACGATAATATTGCAAAAACTCAATTTCTGTGCTTTTTACTCAGTTAAAATTCCAACGGGTCCATTGTAATGCCTATTTAGACCCGCTCTTCCGAAACCGCTACAAAACGGACTGCGAAACAAGTTTTAATCAAAATTTAGGAGTTCATATAAATGATTACGAGCATTTCAACACTATTATATTGCAAAAACTCAGTTTCTTTACTATTTACTCAGTTAAAATTCAAACGGGTCCATTGTAAGGTCTATTTAGACCCGCTCATCCGAAACCTATAACAAACGGACCGCGAAACAAGTTTTAATCAAATTTTAGGAGTTCATTACGAGCATTTCAACACTATTATATTGCAAAAACTCAGTTTCTTTACTATTTACTCAGTTAAAATTCCAACGGGTCCATTGTAAGGTCTATTTAGACCCGCTCGTCCGAAACCTATAACAAATGGACCGCTGAACAAGTTTTAATAAAATTTTAGGAGTTCATATACTTCATTACGAGCATTTCAACACGAATATATTGCCAAAACTCAATTTCTGTACTTTTTACTCAGTTAAAATTCCAACGGGTCCAGTGTAAGGTCTATTTAGACCCGCTCGTCCGAAACCTATAACAAACGGACCGCGAAACAAGTTTTAATCAAATTTTAGGATTTCATATACTTCATTACGAGCATTTCAACATGATTATATTGCCAAAACACAATTTTTGTACTTTTTACTCAGTTAAAATTCCAACGGGTCCATTGTAAGGTCTATTTAGACCCGCTCTTCTGAAACCTCTACAAAACGGACCGCGAAACAAGTTTTAATCAAATTTTAGGAGTTTATATTCTTAATTACGAATTTTTAACCTCATTATATTGAAAAAACTCAATTTCTGTACTTTTTACTCAGTTAAAATTGCAACGAGTCCATTGTAAGGCCTATTTAGACCCGCTCTTCCGAAACCTCTACAAAACGGACTGCGAAACAAGTTTTAATCAAACTTTAGGAGTTCATATAAATGATTACGAGCATTTCAACACGATTATATTGCAAAAACCCAGTTTCTGTACTTAAAACTCAGTTAAAATTCCAACGGGTCCATTGTAAGATCTATTTAGACCCGCTCGTCCGAAACCTATAACAAACAGACCGCAAAACATGTTTTAATCAAATTTTAGTAGTTCATATACTTGATTATGAGCATTTCAACACGATTATATTGCCAAAACTCAATTTCTATACTTTTTACTCAGTTAAAATTCCAACGGGTCCATTGTAATGCATATTTAGACCCTCTTGTCCAAAACCTCTACAAAACGGACCGCAGAACAAGTTTTAATCAAATTTTAGAAGTTCATATACTTGATTACGAGCATTTCAACCCGATTATATTGCAAAAACTCAATTTCTGTGCTTTTTACTCAGTTAAAATTCCAACGGGTCCATTGTAATGCCTATTTAGACCCTCTCGTCCAAAACCTCTACAAAACGGACCGCAAAACAAGTTTTAATTAAATTTAGGAGTTCATATTCTTGATTTCGAGCATTTCAACACGATAATATTGCAAAACTCAATTTTTGTGTTTTTTACTCAGTTAAAATTCCAACGGGTCCATTGTAATGCCTATTTGGACCATCTCGTCCAAAACCTCTACAAAACGGATCGTAAAACAAGTTTTAATCCAAATTTAGGAGTTCATATTTTTGATTACGAGCATTTAACCTGAATATATTGCAAAAACTCAATTACTGTACTTTTTACTCAGTTAAAATTGTAACTGGTCCATTGTAAGGCCTATTTAGACCCGCTCTTCCGAAACCTCTACAAAATGGACCACGAAAACAAGTTTTAATCAAATTTTAGGAGTTCATATACTTGATTACGTGCATTTCAACATGATTATATTGCAAAAATTTAATTTCAATACTTTTTACTCGGTTAAAATTCCAACGGGTCCATTGTAAGGCCTATTTAGACCCGCTCGTCTGAAACCTCTACAAAACGGACCGTGAAACAAGTTTTAATCAAACTTTATGAGTTTATACACTTCATTACAATCATTTCAACGCGATTATATTGCCAAAACTCAATTTCTGTACTTTTTACTCAGTTCAAATTCCAACGGGTCCATTGTCAGGTCTATTTAGACCAGCTCGTCCGAAACCTATAACAAACGGACCACAAAACATGTTTTAATCAAATTTTAGTAGTTCTAATACTTGATTACGAGAATTTCAACACGATTATAATGCAAAAACTCAATTTCTATACTTTTGCTCAGTTAAAATTCCAACGGGTCCATTGGAAGGTCTATTTAGACTCGTTCTTCCGAAACCTCTACAAAACGGACCGCGAAACAAGTTTTAATCAAATCGTAGGAGTTCATATTCTTGATAACGAGCATTTCAACACGATTATATTGCAAAAACTCAATTTATGTACTTTTTACTCAGTTAAAATTCCAACGGGTCCATTGTAAGGTCCATTTAGACTCGTTCGTCCGAAACCTATAACAAACGGTCCGCAAGACAAGTTTTAATCAAATTTTAGGTGGTCATATACTTGATTACGAGCATTTCAACACGATTATATTGCCAAAACTCAATTTATGTACATTTTACTCAGTTAAAATTCCAACGGGTCCATTGTAAGGTCTATTTAGACTTGCTCGTCTGAAACCTATAACAAACGGACCACAAAACAAGTTTTGATCAAATTTTAGGAGTTCATATCCTTGATTACGAGCATTTCAACACGATTATATTGCAAAAACTTAACTTCAATACTTTTTACTCAGTTAAAGTTCCAACGGGTCCATTGTAAGGCCTATTTAGACCCGCTCGTCCGAAACCTCTACAAAACGGACCGTGAAACAAGTTTTAATCAAAATTTAGGAGTTTCTACACTTCATTACAATCATTTCAACGGGATTATATTGACAAAACTAAATTTCTGTAATTTTTACTCAGTTAAAATTCCAACGGGTCCATTGTAAGGTCTATTTAGACCCGCTCGTCCGAACCTATAACAAACGGACCGCAAAACATGTTTTAATCAAATTTTATTAGTTTATATACTTGATTACGAGAATTTCAACATGATTATATTGCAAAAACTCAATTTCTGTACTTTTTACTCAGTTAAAATTCCAACGGGTCCATTGTAAGGTCTATTTAGACCCGCTCTTCCGAAACCTCTACAAAACAGACCGCGAAACAAGTTTTAATCAAATTTTAGGAGTTCATATACTTGATTACGAACATTTAACCTTGTTATATTGCAAAAACTCAATTTCTATACTTTTTACTCAGTTAAAATTGCAACGGGTCCATTGTAAGGCCTATTTAGACCCGCTCTTCCGAAACCGCTACAAAACGGACTGCGAAACAAGTTTTAATCAAATTTTAGGAGTCATATAAATGATTACGAGCATTTCAACACGATTATATTGCAAAAACTCAGTTTCTGTACCATTTACTCAGTTAAAATTCCAACGGGTACATTGTAAGGTCTATTTAGACCCGCTCGTCCGAAACCTATAACAAACGGACAACAAAACATGTTTTAATCAAATTTCAGTAGTTCTAATACTTGATTACGAGAATTTCAACACGATTATATTGCAAAAACTCAATTTTTGTACTTTTTACTCAGTTAAAATTCCAACGGGTCCATTCTAAGGTCTATTTAGACCCGCTCTTCCGAAACCTCTACAAAACGGACCGCGAAACAAGTTTTAATCAAATCGTAGGAGTTCATATTCTTGATTACGAGCATTTCAACACGGTTATTTTGCAAAAACTCAATTTCTGTACTTTTTACTCAGTTAAAATTGCAACGGGTCCATTGTAAGGACTATTTAGACCCGCTCTAGCGAAACCGCTACAAAACGGATTGTGAAACAAGTTTTAATCAAATTTTAGGAGTTCATATAAATGATTACGAGCATTTCAACACGATTATATTGCAAAAACTCAGTTTCTGTACTTTTTACTCAGTTAAAATTCCAACGGGTCCATTGTAAGGTCCATTTAGACCCGCTCGTCCGAAACCTATAACAAACGGCCCGCAAAACAAGTTTTAATGAAATTTTAGGAGTTCATATACTTGATTACGAGCATTTCAACACGATTATATTGCCAAAACTCAATTTATGTACTTTTTTACTCAGTTAAAATTCCAACGGGCCCATTTTAAGGTCTATTTAGACCTGCTCGTCTGAAACCTATAACAAACGGACCACAAAACAAGTTTTAATCAAATTTTAGGAGTTCATATACTTGATTACGAGCATTTCAACATGATTATATTGCAAAAACTTAATTTCAATACCTTTTACTCAGTTAAAATTCCAACGGGTCCATTGTAAGGCCTATTTAGACCCGCTCGTCCGAAACCTCTACAAAACGGACCGTGAAACAAGTTTTAATCAAACTTTGGGAGTTTATACACTTCATAACAATCATTTCAACGTGATTATATTGCCAAAACTCAATTTCTGTACTTTTTACTCAGTTAAAATTCCAACGGGTCCATTGTAAGGTCTATTTAGACCCGCTCGTCCGAAACCAATAACAAACGGACCACAAAACATGTTTTAATCAAATTTTAGTAGTTCTAATACTTGATTACGAGAATTTCAACATGATTATATTGCAAAAACTCAATTTCTGTACTTTTTACTCAGTTAAAACTCCAACGGGTCCTTTGTAAGGTCTATTTAGACCCGCTCTTCCGAAACCTCTACAAAACGGACCGCAAAACAAGTTTTAATCAAATCGTAGGAGTTCATATTCTTGATTACGAGCATTTAACCTGATTATATTGCAAAAACTCAATTTCTGTACTTTTTACTCAGTTAAAATTGCAACGGGTCCATTGTAAGCCCTATTTAGACCCTCTCGTCCGAAACTTCTACAAAACGGACCGTAAGACAAGTTATAATCAAATTTTAGGTGGTCATATACTTGATTACGAGCATTTCAACACGATTATATTGCCAAAACTCAATTTATGTACTTTTTACTCAGTTAAAATTCCAACGGGTCCATTGTAAGGTCTATTTAGACCTGCTCGTCTGAAACCTATAACAAACGGACCACAAAACAAGTTTTCATCAAATTTTAGGAGTTCATATACTTGATTACGAGCATTTCAACACGATTATATTTCAAAAACTTAACTTCAATACTTTTTACCTAGTTAAAGTTCCAACGGGTCCATTGTAAGTCCTATTTAGACCCGCTCGTCCGAAACCTCTACAAAACGGACCGTGAAACAAGTTTTAATCAAATTTTAGGAGTTTATACACTTCATTACAATCATTTCCGCGGGATTATATTGCCAAAACTAAATTTCTGTACTTTTTACTCAGTTAAAATTCCAACAAGTCCATTGTAAGGTCTATTTAGACCCGCTCGTCCGAAACCTATAACAAACGGACCGCAAAACATGTTTTAATCAAATTTTAGTAGTTTATATACTTGATTACGAGAATTTCAACACGATTATATTGCAAAATCTCAATTTCTGTACTTTTTACTCAGTTAAAATTCCAACGGGTCCATTGTAAGGTCTATTTAGACCCGCTCTTCCGAAACCTCTACAAAACGGACCGCGAAACAAGTTTTAATCAAATTTTAGGAGTTCATATTCTTGATTACGAACATTTATCTGATTATATTGCAAAAACTCAATTTTTGTACTTTTTACTCAGTTAAAATTGCAACGGGTCCATTGTTAGGCCTATTTAGACCCGCTCTTCCGAAACCGCTACAAAACGGACTACGAAACAAGTTTTAATCAAATGTTAGGAGTTCATATAAATGATTACGAGCATTTCAACACAATTATATTGCAAAAACTCAGTTTCTGTACTATTTACTCAGTTAAAATTCCAACGGGTCCATTGTAAGGTCTATTTAGACCCGCTCGTCCGAAACCTATAACAAACGGACAGCAAAACATGTTTTAATCAAATTTTAGTAGTTCTAATACTTGATTACGAGAATTTCAACACGGTTATATTGCAAAAACTGAATTTCTGTACTTATTAATCAGTTAAAATTCCAACGGGTCCATTGTAAGGTCTATTTAGACCCGCTCTTCCAAAACCTCTACAAAACGGACCGCAAAACAAGTTTAAATCAAATCGAAGGTGTTCATATTCTTGATTACGAGCATTTCAACACAAATATATTGCAAAAACTCAAATTCTGTACTTTTTACTCAGTTAAAATTGCAACGGGTCCATTGTAAGGCCTATTTAGACCCGCTCTTCCGAAACCGCTACAAAACGGACCGCGAAACAAGTTTTAATCGAATTTTAGGAGTTTATATTCTTGATTACGAACATTTAACCTGATTATATTGCAAAAACTCAATTTCTGTAATTTTTACTCAATTAAAATTGCAACGGGTCCATTGTAAGGCCTATTTAGACCCGCTCTTCCGAAACCGCTACAAACAGACTGCAAAACAAGTTTTAATCAAATTTTAGGAGTTCATATAAATGATTACGAGCATTTCAACACGATTATATTGCAAAAACTCAGTTTCTGTACTATTTACTCAGTTAAAATTCCAACGGGTCCATTGTAAGGTCTATTTAGACTCTCTCATCCGAAACCTATAACAAACGGACCGCGAAACAAGTTTTAATCAAATTTTTGGAGTTCATATACTTCATTACGAGCATTTCAACATGATTATATTGCCAAAACTCAATTTCTGTACTTTTTACTCAGTTAAAATTCCAACGGGTCCATTGTAAGGTCCATTTAGACCCGCTTGTCCGAAACCTATAACAAACGGTCCGCAAAACAAGTTTTAATGAAATTTTAGGAGTTCATATACTTGATTACGAGCATTTCAACACGATTATATTGCCAAAACTCAATTTCTGTACTTTTTACTCAGTTAAAATTCCAACGGGCCCATTTTAAGGTCTATTTAGACCTGCTCGTCTGAAACCTATAACAAACGGACCACAAAACAAGTTTTAATCAAATTTTAGGAGTTCATATACTTGATTACGAGCATTTCAACATGATTATATTGCAAAAACTTAATTTCAATAATTTTTACTCAGTTAAAATTCCAACGGGTCCATTGTAAGGCCTATTTAGACCCGCTCGTCCGAAACCTCTACAAAACGGACCGTGAAACAAGTTTTAATCAAACTTTAGGAGTTTATACACTTCTTTACAATCATTTCAACGCGATTATATTGCCAAAACTCAATTTCTGTACTTTTTACTCAGTTAAAATTCCAACGGGTCCATTGTAAGGTCTATTTAGACCCGCTCGTCCGAAACCTATAACAAACGGACCGCAAAACATGTTTTAATCAAATTTTAGTAGTTCTAATACTCGATTACGAGAATTTCAACACGATTATATTGCAAAAACTCAATTTCTGTACGTTTTACTCAGTTAAAATTCCAACGGGTCTATTGTAAGGTCTATTTAGACCCGCTCTTCTGAAACCTCTACAAAACGGACCGCGAAACAAGTTTTAATCAAATCGTAGGAGTTCATATTCTTGATTACGAGCATTTAACCTGATTATATTGCAAAAACTCAATTTCTGTACTTTTTACTCAGTTAAAATTGCAACGGGTCCATTGTAAGGACTATTTAGACCCGCTCTAGCGAAACCGCTACAAAACGGATTGTGAAACAAGTTTTAATCAAATTTTAGGAGTTCATATAAATGATTACGAGCATTTCAACACGATTATATTGCAAAAACTCAGTTTCTGTACTATTTACTCAGTTAAAATTCCAACGGGTCCATTGTAAGGTCTATTTAGACCCGCTCATCCGAAACCTATAACAAACGGACCGCGAAACAAGTTTTAATCAAATTTTAGGAGTTCATTACGAGCATTTCAACATGATTATATTGCCAAAACTCAATTTCTGTACTTTTTACTCAGTTAAAATTCCAACGGGTCCATTGTAAGGTCCATTTAGACCCGCTCGTCCGAAACCTATAACAAACGGCCCGCAAAACAAGTTTTAATGAAATTTTAGGAGTTCATATACTTGATTACGAGCATTTCAACACGATTATATTGCCAAAACTCAATTTATGTACTTTTTTACTCAGTTAAAATTCCAATGGGCCCATTTTAAGGTCTATTTAGACCTGCTCGTCTGAAACCTATAACAAACGGACCACAAAACAAGTTTTAATCAAATTTTAGGAGTTCATATACTTGATTACGAGCATTTCAACATGATTATATTGCAAAAACTTAATTTCAATACCTTTTACTCAGTTAAAATTCCAACGGGTCCATTGTAAGGCCTATTTAGACCCGCTCGTCCGAAACCTCTACAAAACGGACCGTGAAACAAGTTTTAATCAAACTTTGGGAGTTTATACACTTCATAACAATCATTTCAACGTGATTATATTGCCAAAACTCAATTTCTGTACTTTTTACTCAGTTAAAATTCCAACGGGTCCATTGTAAGGTCTATTTAGACCCGCTCGTCCGAAACCTATAACAAACGGACCGCAAAACATGTTTTAATCAAATTTTAGTAGTTCTAATACTTGATTACGAGAATTTCAACATGATTATATTGCAAAAACTCAATTTCTGTACTTTTTACTCAGTTAAAATTCCAACGGGTCCTTTGTAAGGTCTATTTAGACCCGCTCTTCCGAAACCTCTACAAAACGGACCGCAAAACAAGTTTTAATCAAATCGTAGGAGTTCATATTCTTGATTACGAGCATTTAACCTGATTATATTGCAAAAACTCAATTTCTGTACTTTTTACTCAGTTAAAATTGCAACGGGTCCATTGTAAGCCCTATTTAGACCCTCTCGTCCGAAACTTCTACAAAACGGACCGTAAGACAAGTTATAATCAAATTTTAGGTGGTCATATACTTGATTACGAGCATTTCAACACGATTATATTGCCAAAACTCAATTTATGTACTTTTTACTCAGTTAAAATTCCAACGGGTCCATTGTAAGGTCTATTTAGACCTGCTCGTCTGAAACCTATAACAAACGGACCACAAAACAAGTTTTCATCAAATTTTAGGAGTTCATATACTTGATTACGAGCATTTCAACACGATTATATTTCAAAAACTTAACTTCAATACTTTTTACCTAGTTAAAGTTCCAACGGGTCCATTGTAAGTCCTATTTAGACCCGCTCGTCCGAAACCTCTACAAAACGGACCGTGAAACAAGTTTTAATCAAATTTTAGGAGTTTATACACTTCATTACAATCATTTCCACGGGATTATATTGCCAAAACTAAATTTCTGTACTTTTTACTCAGTTAAAATTCCAACAAGTCCATTGTAAGGTCTATTTAGACCCGCTCGTCCGAAACCTATAACAAACGGACCGCAAAACATGTTTTAATCAAATTTTAGTAGTTTATATACTTGATTACGAGAATTTCAACACGATTATATTGCAAAATCTCAATTTCTGTACTTTTTACTCAGTTAAAATTCCAACGGGTCCATTGTAAGGTCTATTTAGACCCGCTCTTCCGAAACCTCTACAAAACGGACCGCGAAACAAGTTTTAATCAAATTTTAGGAGTTCATATTCTTGATTACGAACATTTATCTGATTATATTGCAAAAACTCAATTTCTGTACTTTTTACTCAGTTAAATTTGCAACAGGTCCATTGTTAGGCCTATTTAGACCCGCTCTTCCGAAACCGCTACAAAACGGACTACGAAACAAGTTTTAATCAAATGTTAGGAGTTCATATAAATGATTACGAGCATTTCAACACAATTATATTGCAAAAACTCAGTTTCTGTACTATTTACTCAGTTAAAATTCCAACGGGTCCATTGTAAGGTCTATTTAGACCCGCTCGTCCGAAACCTATAACAAACGGACAGCAAAACATGTTTTAATCAAATTTTAGTAGTTCTAATACTTGATTACTAGAATTTCAACACGGTTATATTGCAAAAACTGAATTTCTGTACTTATTAATCAGTTAAAATTCCAACGGGTCCATTGTAAGGTCTATTTAGACCCGCTCTTCCAAAACCTCTACAAAACGGACCGCGAAACAAGTTTAAATCAAATCGAAGGTGTTCATATTCTTGATTACGAGCATTTCAACACGAATATATTGCAAAAACTCAAATTCTGTACTTTTTACTCAGTTAAAATTGCAACGGGTCCATTGTAAGGCCTATTTAGACCCGCTCTTCCGAAACCGCTACAAAACGGACCGCGAAACAAGTTTTAATCGAATTTTAGGAGTTTATATTCTTGATTACGAACATTTAACCTGATTATATTGCAAAAACTCAATTTCTGTACTTTTTACTCAATTAAAATTGCAACGGGTCCATTGTAAGGCCTATTTAGACCCGCTCTTCCGAAACCGCTACAAACAGACTGCGAAACAAGTTTTAATCAAATTTTAGGAGTTCATATAAATGATTACGAGCATTTCAACACGATTATATTGCAAAAACTCAGTTTCTGTACTATTTACTCAGTTAAAATTCCAACGGGTCCATTGTAAGGTCTATTTAGACTCTCTCATCCGAAACCTATAACAAACGGACCGCGAAACAAGTTTTAATCAAATTTTTGGAGTTCATATAATTCATTACGAGCATTTCAACATGATTATATTGCCAAAACTCAATTTCTGTACATTTTACTCAGTTAAAATTCCAACGGGTCCATTGTAAGGTCCATTTAGACCCGCTTGTCCGAAACCTATAACAAACGGTCCGCGAAACAAGTTTTAATGAAATTTTAGGAGTTCATATACTTGATTACGAGCATTTCAACACGATTATATTGCCAAAACTCAATTTCTGTACTTTTTACTCAGTTAAAATTCCAACGGGCCCATTTTAAGGTCTATTTAGACCTGCTCGTCTGAAACCTATAACAAACGGACCACAAAACAAGTTTTAATCAAATTTTAGGAGTTCATATACTTGATTACGAGCATTTCAACATGATTATATTGCAAAAACTTAATTTCAATAATTTTTACTCAGTTAAAATTCCAACGGGTCTATTGTAAGGCCTATTTAGACCCGCTCGTCCGAAACCTCTACAAAACGGACCGTGAAACAAGTTTTAATCAAACTTTAGGAGTTTATACACTTCTTTACAATCATTTCAACGCGATTATATTGCCAAAACTCAATTTCTGTACTTTTTACTCAGTTAAAATTCCAACGGGTCCATTGTAAGGTCTATTTAGACCCGCTCGTCCGAAACCTATAACAAACGGACCGCAAAACATGTTTTAATCAAATTTTAGTAGTTCTAATACTTGATTACGAGAATTTCAACACGATTATATTGCAAAAACTCAATTTCTGTACTTTTTACTCAGTTAAAATTCCAACGGGTCTATTGTAAGGTCTATTTAGACCCGCTCTTCTTAAACCTCTACAAAACGGACCGCGAAACAAGTTTTAATCAAATCGTAGGAGTTCATATTCTTGATTACGAGCATTTAACCTGATTATATTGCAAAAACTCAATTTCTGTACTTTTTACTCAGTTAAAATTGCAACGGGTCCATTGTAAGGCCTATTTAGAGCCGCTCTTCCGAAACCGCTACAAAACGGACTGCAAAACAAGTTTTAATCAAATTTTAGGAGTTCATATAAATGATTACGAGAATTTCAACACGATTATATTGCAAAAACTTGGTTTCTGTACTATTTACTCAGTTAAAATTCCAACGGGTCCATTGTAAGGCTTATTTAGACCCGCTCTTCCGAAACCGCTACAAAACGGACTGCAAAACAAGTTTTAATCAAATTTTAGGAGTTCATATAAATGATTACGAGCATTTCAACACTATTATATTGCAAAAACTTAATTTCAATACTTTTTACTCAGTTAATGTTCCAACGGGTCCATTGTAAGGTCTATTTAGACCCCGCTCGTCCGAAACCTATAACAAACGGACCGCAAAACATGTTTTTGTTGAGTGGATCGAAAGATCGATATGAACCAAGGGGGGTGAATTGGAAATTTAAAGTTTGTTTGGTGGAAATTGCAAAATAAAAAGATTGGCAAGGGATTTTAGAGTGGTTCAAGTTCCAAATGAACTCTACATCCACTACCTTAGCTTCACTAAGGATTTGCAACAATTCCACTAATTGCTCTTCCCCTTTTCTAGGCTAAGGAGGCAACCCTTACAATTTTGGTTAAATTTTCTACCCAAAATTTAACCCAATCCTCACAACAAGGTAACAAAGAATTTGATGGCTAAATAGAGTATCTCTCAATACAAATTGTAGCCCAATTACAAGCACTCAACCCAATTGAACAAGATAAGAATGAAAATTAAAATTGGGGTTTCTAGACAATATGGGATTTTGGCACAATTGCTTGGATTTGATGTATGGATGTTTTCTTGAGGATCAATAGTTATTGCTGGAGCTTTTGGAGGTATCTTTTATACCTTATCATTGAATTCTAGCCGTTTGGGTGGTTGGGAACATAAATGGAGCCGTTAGAACCCTCTCTTACCACCATAAATGCACTTCTGTAGCTATGCGTATTGGTACACGGGAAGCCGTATCGATACCTGTCTTAGAAAAGAATGAGCCGTTGTGTGCAATAAATAAGGGGTATCGATACGCACGTAAGCGTATCAGTACGGGGGTTTGCCGTATCGATACCTTTTTCTCAACTTAGCTCACTGTCGATTTCCGTATCGGTACGAGGGTTTGGCGTATCGATACGGGTCAACGACCATTTAAAATTTGGTTACCAACCAACTGACACCAACGGTCAAAATATTTAAACCGACTTATATTTAAAAATTTATTAAGGGTCGTATCAATACGAGGGTTTGACATATTGGTACGCCATTCAAACTCTTTAGACTTTTACAAAGGGGCGTATCGATACGAGGGTTTGCCGTATCGATACGTGTTCCTCCAGTAGCCAACTTTGGTAAAAAGGTATCGATACGCTTGGAAGTGTATCGATACACCTGGACGTTTTTCAATAGTTTGGCCTTGGAACACTTAGAAAATATTTTGAGTTTGAGTTTTTCAAATCAGTTTTAAAGAGTTGGTGATTTAAAACTTATTAAGGGACTTATAAAACAATTTTAAGTTTTTCAAATTGATCCTTAAAGATTTAATTATATCAAAATCAAACATAGGTTTTACAATCTCCCCCTTTTTGATATAACAAAACTAAAACTTAAAATTTTTGACACTTTGAAAAACTTTACAAAGTTAACTCCCCCTTAATATAAGCTTGGTAACCTTTGAGTTAAAATCAAAATTTTTGAAGTGTTGTGAGCTAGTTTCTCTCCCCCTTTTTGTTAGATCAAAAAAATATTGAGACAATAGATAAGTGCATAATCAAAGGCAAAGGTATAAATAAGCAACATTAATATTATTGATCATAGCATCAAACATAAAAACCCAAACAAAAACAGAAAATCAAAGCACAGGTTTAAACATAAAACAACCTTAGTCCTAAGAACATAAATCAAAGATGCATAAAATAGAAAATCCTAAATGAAATGCATGAGATGCAAGAAGAAACGTCTAGGCATCATCTTCGTTGTCTTCATCATCTTCATCATCAACTCCCATTGGATCATTATCCCTCATGCTATTGCGTCACTCATCATGGAAAGCGGAGAGAGAAATATTCAGAGAATTATGACCGCTTTCAAGAGATGTGAGGCGATTCTCCAAGCTCGTCATCCTTGTATCAAAAGTTGTTTCAAGGGCGGTAAGACGATTTCCCATGCCCGTGCGCAATCCGGTAAATTGCTCATTGAGGAATGTCATGAGAGCATCCATGGAGGATTGAGGAGCTTGAGGTGCTTGAGGAGCTTGATCTCCTTGAGGTTCTTCAAGTATGGCTGCGGCCTCGGGTGGTAGCTCGGAAAGACGTAACCAATTTCCATTAAAATAATGGAACTTACTCCGTGCAAGAGATCGCTCAACAATGGGATCGGTAAGGGGAGTTGGGTAGTCAAAAGATCAATCAATATCCTTTTTCACAAAGAAATAACTTAAGGTCGTACCATATGTAAAGGAGATGACGAGAGAGGTTTGACGATGTTGCACAAGATAGACGATTTCCCCGAACATGATTCGAACAAGATTTAGGCGCTTTTGCTCACGGAAGCAACGGATCCAAAAGTCATCCACTTGACGGATGGTAGAATATTTTCCTCCGGAGGGACGAAACCACCAAGACACCATCAAATGGAGGATCGGATCTTGAGCATTTAGGGCGGTCACGGAGCCACTAAGAACATGTCCCAAAGCATCCTCATTATCAAAGCCTTCATCCTCTAATTTAAAAACTTCACAAATAGATTTGACATCAAGGATGAATTTCTTTCCCATGAGATAAGAGCTAATGGCGACAAATTCCCCATTGCGAGAAATACATTTGGCATTAGAGTAGAAAATCAAAACCAAAAGACGATAATAAAAACCGGGAATAGATAGAAAATCCATGAAATTCCAACGACGAAGCAAAGGAAGATATTCAAATTTAAAGCACTCCGAGTCGAGAAAAGGAATGGATATTACCCTTTCCGCACGAATCTTGTAATTCTCGAATTGACGAAAATATGTGAGACCCGCAGGAGATTCAAAGGATTGTTCATAGATGGAAGTGTAGTTCGGACGTGCAACCGCTCCAAGAGTGGATGATTCACTGGTGCTAGTGAGTTATACAACTTCCGATGAGTGATGTTGAGGGGTTGGGATTGTACCGCTAAACTCCATCACGGGTGTTGAGGGGTTGAGATTGTACCGGTAAACTCCACCATGTGTTTTCGGTAGTGTGTATGAAGCGTGTGGGACAACGCTTGTAATCCGCGTATCCGATTGTATCTTGTGTTGTGATGGTTTGTGAATTATCGCTTGAAAGCCAATATAATGTTCTTGAATGTAATGAAGCGAGAGTTGCTTGGAATGATGCAAGGATGCATGGGAAGTGTGTAATGGTTTAAGGGTGCATGTATTACTTGTTAAGCTTGAACAAGTGTTTATCTTCTTTTATGAATGGTGTTTATGTGCAAGGAATCTCTTAAATGCATTGAAGTCTTGTGAAGACTTGTTTAGAAAGGCATGAAATGTAAATGTTGCTTTGGTAGTTCATGTGTTGTGCATTTGTTGAATGCATGAGATAGTTAGAGGGAACAAATGGTTTTTCAAGGATTTTGCTTGAATGGATCATTAAGCATGAGAAAAGTATGTTATGAAGAGGAAATGTTTTTCAAGGAATTTGAGTTTAACTTTGCATAAGGTGTTCATGCTTGGAAAGGTTTTAATTGATGGTTTTGCAAGAATGTGCTTTGAAGTGAGTTATTTAGCTTTTCTAAGCTAAGGGTTGGTTTTTATGATTGAGCAATGCATGATTTAAAGCATGTTGTTTAAAAAGGAGTTTCAAACCATTCTTTGGTTTATCGAATTGTATCTACTTTTTAAGAGAGTTTTATGAATCGCTGTGTTGATGGTGTTTTGGTTTTGAGCATTCCTCACTAAGCATTATGTGCTTACGCTCCTTTGTGTCCATCAATGTAGATAATTGAAGTTGGGGTAGCAAGAAGCAAGGGATTCAAGGAGAGCTCCACTTGAGAAGTATGTCTCGGTTAATAGCTATAGATAATAAAGGCAATGGGGGGAGAGTCTTTTATATTGATGTGTAATGAGATTGAGTATGTTGACCATATTTGGTTTGTGGTTTGAATCTTGTTGTTTATCGCTTTGCAACATTTGAATCTTCTTATTCATAAGTTGTTATAATATGCTTCTTGTTTTAAAGGCATGATCAAGTGTTGGATGTGTTGAAGGAGTTGGTGCACCTAAGTTTTGCTTTGCATCTAGATTTTAGTGCAATTTGGTAGTTATGATGCTTGGCCTGTTGTTGATATGTTGAGGATTGTTTTGGACTATGTTTGATGGAGTTTGGATGTGTAAAAACAGGCTTTTCTGCTGTTTCTAGGCAGGGTGTTTCGAAACACCCTTACCTGTTTCGAAACAGGTGCATGATTTGGCCTGGGTGTTTCAAAACGGGTAGAGGTGTTTCGAAACACTTTGGCTACTTCCAAGCCGTGTTTCTGAACGGTCAAATTCCGTTTCAAAACACTTGACCGTTGGGCCCTGATTTGAATGGTTTTGAGGTTTGCAAGCTTTAAGTTTTAGTCTTGATTTTTGTATGTGCAATTGCTTGAGTTCGAGAGGTCCGTTTAAGGTGAAATTTGACAGGGAAGCAAGTAATATGACTAATTTCATAATGGTATCTTTAAAATTTGTAAAGTCCTATTAATTTCCAGATTTTACAATTTGGTCCCTAAATTCGTATGTTGTGCAATTGAGTCCTTTATTGTTTTCCGATTGCTGTGATTTTTGAGTATGCTTATCTCAAGAGTATGACTAGGATTAATGTGCATCTAGACAAGTTTAAAAAGAAAAAAGGGTCGTTAATCAAGGTTGACTTTCGGGTTGACTTTGGTTTTCCCCGTGTAATCTTCGTAGTTCGGTTCAACCATCTAGGCCGGGCTAAGGGGGTTACATAATTAAAATATTTTTTGCGTTCTTTTTTCTAGAGGTTTCGAACGAGCAAGTCTAAATGGGCCTTTCAATGGACCCGTTGGAATTTTAACTGAGTAAAAAGTATAGAAATTGAGGTTTTGCAATATAATTGTGTTGAAAAGCTCTTAACCAATTACACGATCTCCTAATATTTGATTAAAACTTATTTTTCGATCCTTTTTCTAGAGGTTTCGGACAAGGAGGTCTAAATGGGCCTTTATTTGGACCCGTTGGAATTTTAACTGAGTAAAAAGTACAGAAATTGAAGTTTTTCAATATAATTGTGTTGAAAAGCTCGTAATCAATTACATGATCTCCTAATATTTGATTAAAACGTTTTTGGAGGTTTCGGACAAGCAATCTAAATGGTCCTTTCAATGAACCCGTTGGAATTTTAACAGAGTAAAAAGTACAGAAATTGAGGTTTTGCAATAAAATTGTGTTTAAAGCTCCTAACCAATTAGACGAACTCCTAATATTTGATTAAAACTTATTTTCTGGTCCTTTTTATAGAGGTCTCGGACGAGCAGGTCTAAATGGGCCTTTCAATGGACCCGTTGGAATTTTAACTGAGTAAAATGTAAAAAAATTGAGGTTTTGCAATATAATTGTGTAGAAAAGCTTCTAACCAATTAGAGGAACTCCTAATATTTTATTAAAACTTATTTTCTGGTCCTTTTTTCTGGATGTTTCGGACGAGCAAGTCTAAATGGGCCTTTTAATGGACCCGTTTGAATTTTAATTTAGTCAAAAGTACAAAAATTGAGGTTTCACAATATAATTGTGTTGAAAAGATCGTAATCAATTGCATGATCTCCTAATATTTGATTAAAATCTTTTTTGCGACCCCTTTTCAAGAGGTTTCGGGCGAGCAGGTCTAAATGGGCCTTTCAATGGACCCGTTGGAATTTTAACTGAGTAAAAAGTACAGATATTGAGGTTTTACAATATAATTGTGTTGAAAAGCTCATAACCAATTAGAGGAACTCCTAATATTTGATTAAAACTTATTTTCCAGTCCTTTTTTTAGAGGTTTTGGACGAGTATGTCTAAATGGGCCTTTTAATGGACCCGTTGGAATTTTAACTGAGTAAAAAGTACATAGATTGAGGTTTTTCAGTATAATTGTGTTGAAAACTTCCTAAACAATTACATGATCTCTTAATATTTAATTAAAACTTTTTTTGCGTTCCATTTTCTAGAGGTTTCGAACGAGCATGACTAAATGGGCCTTTCAATGGACCCGTTGGAATTTTAACTGAGTAAAAAGTACAGATATTGAGGTTTTGCAATATAATTGTGTTGAAAAGCTCATAACCAGTTAGAGGAACTCCTAATAAAACTTATTTTTCGGTCGTTTTTCTAGAGGTTTTAGACGAACAGGTCTAAAAGGTCCTTTCAATGGTCCCGTTGGAATTTTAATTGAGTAAAAAGTACAGAAAATGAGGTTTCGCAATATAATTGTGTTGAAAAGCTCGTAATCAATTACATTATCTCCAAATATTTGATTAAAACTTTTTTGCGGTCCCTTTTCTAGAGGTTTTGGACGAGCAGGTCTAAATGTGCCTCTCAATGGACCCGTTGGAATTTAACTGAGTAAAAAGTATAGAAAATTGATGTTTTACAATGTAATTGTGTTGAAAAGCTCATACCCAATTAGACGAACTCCTAAAATTTGGTTAAAACTTTTTTGCGGTCCTTTTGTAGAGATTTCAGACTAGCAGGTCTAAATGGGCCTTTCAATACACCCATTGGAATTTTAACAGAGGAAAAAGTACTTAAATTGAGATTTTGAAATATAATTGTGTTGAAAAGCTCGTAATCAATTACATGATCTCCTAATATTTGATTAAAACTTATTTTCTGGTCCTTTTTCTAGAATTTCGGACGAGCATGTCTAAATGGGCCTTTCAATGGACCCGTTGGAATTTTAACAGAGTAAAAAGTATAGAAATTGAGTTTTGCAATATAATTGTATTGAAAAGCTCCTAACCAATTAGACGATCTCCTAATATTTGATTAAAACTTATTTTCCGGTCCTTTTTCTAGAGGTTTCGGACGAGCAGGTCTAAATGGGCCTTTTCAATGGACCCGCTGTATTTTAACTTAAGTAAAAAGTATAGAAATTGAGGTTTTGCAGTATAATTGTGTTGAGAAGCTCCTAAGCAATTAGAGGAACTCCTAATATTTGATTAAAACTTATTTCCGGTCCTTTTTTTAGAGGTTTTGGACGAGTATGTCTAAATGGGCCTTTTAATGGACCCGTTGGAATTTTAACTGAGTAAAAAGTACATAGATTGAGGTTTTTCAGTATAATTGTGTTGAAAACTTCCTAAACAATTACATGATCTCTTAATATTTAATTAAAACTTTTTTTGCGTTCCTTTTTCTAGAGGTTTCGAACGAGCATGTCTAAATGGGCCTTCCAATGGACCCGTTGGAATTTTAACTGAGTAAAAAGTATAGATATTGAGGTTTTGCAATATAATTGTGTTGAAAAGCTCATAACCAGTTAGAGGAACTCCTAATAAAACTTATTTTTCGGTCGTTTTTCTAGAGGTTTTAGACGAACAGGTCTAAAAGGTCCTTTCAATGGTCCCGTTGGAATTTTAATTGAGTAAAAAGTACAGAAAATGAGGTTTCGCAATATAATTGTGTTGAAAAGCTCGTAATCAATTACATTATCTCCAAATATTTGATTAAAACTTTTTTGCGGTCCCTTTTCTAGAGGTTTTGGACGAGCAGGTCTAAATGTGCCTCTCAATGGACCCGTTGGAATTTAACTGAGTAAAAAGTATAGAAAATTGATGTTTTACAATGTAATTGTGTTGAAAAGCTCATACCCAATTAGACGAACTCCTAAAATTTGGTTAAAACTTTTTTGCGGTCCTTTTGTAGAGATTTCAGACGAGCAGGTCTAAATGGGCCTTTCAATACACCCATTGGAATTTTAACAGAGGAAAAAGTACATAAATTGAGGTTTTGAAATATAATTGTGTTGAAAAGCTCGTAATCAATTACATGATCTCCTAATATTTGATTAAAACTTATTTTCTGGTCCTTTTCTAGAATTCCGGACGAGCATGTCTAAATGGGCCTTTCAATGGACCCGTTGGAATTTTAACAGAGTAAAAAGTATAGAAATTGAGTTTTGCAATATAATTGTATTGAAAAGCTCCTAACCAATTAGACGATCTCCTAATATTTGATTAAAACTTATTTTCCGGTCCTTTTTCTAGAGGTTTCGGACGAGCAGGTCTAAATGGGCCTTTTCAATGGACCCGCTGTAATTTAACTTAAGTAAAAAGTATAGAAATTGAGGTTTTGCAGTATAATTGTGTTGAGAAGCTCCTAAGCAATTAGAGGAACTCCTAATATTTGATTAAAACTTATTTTCCGGTCCTTTTTTTAGAGGTTTTGGACAGTATGTCTAAATGGGCCTTTTAATGGACCCATTGGAATTTTAACTGAGTAAAAAGTACATAAATTGAGGTTTTGCAGTATAATTGTGTTGAAAACTTCCTAACCAATTACATGATCTCTTAATATTTAATTAAAACTTTTTTTGCGTTCCTTTTTCTAGAGTTTCGAACGAGCATGTCTAAATGGGCCGTTCAATGGACTCGTTGGAATTTTAACTGAGTAAAAAGTGTAGAAATTGAGGTTTTGCAATATAATTGTGTTGAAAAGCTCTTAACCAATTAGACGATCTCCTAATATTTGATTAAAACTTATTTTTCGATCCTTTTTCTAGAGGTTTCGGACAAGGAGGTCTAAATGGGCCTTTATTTGGACCCGTTGGAATTTTAACTGAGTAAAAAGTACAGAAATTGAAGTTTTGCAATATAATTGTGTTGAAAAGCTCGTAATCGATTACATGATCTCCTAATATTTGATTAAAACGTTTTTTGTGCTCCTTTTTTAGAGGTTTCGGACGAGCAATCTAAATGGTCCTTTCAATGAACCCGTTGGAATTTTAACAGAGTAAAAAGTATAGAAATTGAGGTTTTGCAATAAAATTGTGTTTAAAGCTCCTAACCAATTAGACGAACTCCTAATATTTGATTAAAACTTATTTTCTGGTCCTTTTTCTAGAGGTTTCGAACGAGCAGGTCTAAATGGGCCTTTCAATGGACCCGTTGGAATTTTAACTGAGTAAAAAGTACAAAAATTGAGGTTTTGCAATATAATTGTGTAGAAAAGCTTCTAACCAATTAGAGGAACTTCTAATATTTGATTAAAACTTATTTTCCGGTCCTTTTTCCTTTATGTTTCGGACGAGCAGGTCTAAATGGGCCTTTTAATGGACCCATTTGAATTTTAATTGAGTCAAAAGTACAAAAATTGAGGTTTCACAATATAATTGTGTTGAAAAGCTCGTAATCAATTGTATGATCTCCTAATATTTGATTAAAATCTTTTTTGCAACCCCTTTTCAAGAGGTTTCGGGCGAGTAGGTCTAAATGGGCCTTTCAATGGACCCGTTGGAATTTTAACTGAGTAAAAAGTACAGATATTGAGGTTTTGCAATATAATTGTGTTGAAAAGCTCCTAACCAATTAGAGGAACTCCTAATTAAAACTTATTTTTCGGTCGTTTTTCTAGAGGTTTTAGACGAACAGGTCTAAAAGGTCCTTTCAATGGTCCCGTTGGAATTTTAATTGACTAAAAAGTACAGAAAATGAGGTTTCACAATATAATTGTGTTGAAAAGCTCGTAATCAATTACATTATCTCCAAATATTTGATTAAAACTTTTTTGCGGTCCCTTTTCTAGAGGATTTGGACGAGCAGGTCTAAATGTGCCTCTCAATGGACCCGTTGGAATTTAACTGAGTAAAAAGTATAGAAAATTGATGTTTTACAATGTAATTGTGTTGTAAAGCTCCTACCCAATTAGACGAACTCCTAAAATTTGGTTAAAACTTTTTTGCGGTCCTTTTGTAGAGATTTCAGACGAGCAGGTTTATATGGGCCTTTCAATACACCCATTGGAATTTTAACAGCGGAAAAAGTACATAAATTGAGGTTTTGAAATATAATTGTGTTGAAAAGCTCGTAATCAATTACATGATCTCCTAATATTTGATTAAAACTTATTTTCTGGTCCTTTTTTTAGAATTTCGGACGAGCATGTCTAACTGGGCCTTTCAATGGACCCGTTGGAATTTTAACAGAGTAAAAAGTATAGAAATTGAGTTTTTCAATATAATTGTGTTGAAAAGCTCCTAACCAATTAGACGAACTCCTAATATTTGATTAAAACTTATTTTCCGGTCCTTTTTCTAGAGGTTTCGGACGAGCAGGTCTAAATGGGCCTTTTCAATGGACCCGCTGTAATTTAACTTAAGTAAAAAGTATAGAAAATGAGGTTTTGCAATATAATTGTGTTGAGAAACTCCTAAGCAATTAGAGGAACTCCTAATATTTGATTAAAACTTATTTTCCGGTCCTTTTTTTAGAGGTTTTGGACGAGTATGTCTAAATGGGCCTTTTAATGGACCCGTTGGAATTTTAACTGAGTAAAAAGTACTTAAATTGAGGTTTTGCAGTATAATTGTGTTGAAAACTTCCTAACCAATTACATGATCTCTTAATATTTAATTAAAACTTTTTTTGCGTTCCTTTTTCTAGAGGTTTCGAACGAGCATGTCTAAATGGGCCTTTCAATGGACCCGTTGGAATTTTAACTGAGTAAAAAGTATAGAAATTGAGGTTTTGCAATATAATTGTGTTGAAAAGCTCTTAACCAATTAGGCGATCTCCTAATATTTGATTAAAACTTATTTTTCGATCCTTTTTCTAGAGGTTTCGGACGAGCAGGTCTAAATTGGCCTTTATTTGGACCTGTTGGAATTTTAACCGAGTAAAAAGTACAGAAATTGAAGTTTTGCAATATAATTGTGTTGAAAAGCTCGTAATCAATTACATGATCTCCGAATATTTGATTAAAACGTTATTTGTGCTCCTTTTTTAGAGGTTTCAGACGAGCAATCTAAATGGTCATTTCAATGAACCCGTTGGAATTTTAATTGAGTAAAAAGTACAGAAAATGAGGTTTCACAATATAATTGTGTTGAAAAGCTCGTAATCAATTACATTATCTCCAAATATTTTATTAAAACTTTTTTCCGGTCCCTTTTCTACAGGTTTTGGACGAGCAGGTCTAAATGTGCCTCTCAATGGACCCGTTGGAATTTAACAGAGTAAAAAGTATAGAAAATTGATGTTTTACAATGTAATTGTGTTGAAAAGCTCCTACCCAATTAGATAAACTCCTAAAATTTGGTTAAAACTTTTTTGCGGTCCTTTTGTAGAGATTTCAGACGAGCAGGTCTAAATGGGCCTTTCAATACACCCATTGGAATTTTAACAGAGGAAAAAGTACATAAATTGAGGTTTTGAAATATAATTGTGTTGAAAAGCTCGTAATCAATTACATGATCTCCTAATATTTGATTAAAATTATTTTCTGGTCCTTTTTCTAGAATTTCGGACGAGCTTGTCTAAATGGGCCTTTCAATGGACCCGTTGGAATTTTAACAGAGTAAAAAGTATAGAAATTGAGTTTTGCAATATAATTGTATTGAAAAGCTCCTAACCAATTAGACGATCTCCTAATATTTGATTAAAACTTATTTTCCGGTCCTTTTTCTAGAGGTTTCGGACGAGCAGGTCTAAATGGGCCTTTTCAATGGACCCGCTGTAATTTAACTTAAGTAAAAAGTATAGAAATTGAGGTTTTGCAATATAATTGTGTTGAGAAACTCCTAAGCAATTATAGGAACTCCTAATATTTGATTAAAACTTATTTTCCGGTCCTTTTTTTAGAGGTTTTGGACGAGTATGTCTAAATGGGCCTTTTAATGGACCCGTTGGAATTTTAACTGAGTAAAAAGTACATAAATTGAGGTTTTGCAGTATAATTGTGTTGAAAACTTCCTAACCAATTACATGATCTCTTAA
Organism: Hibiscus trionum; assembly: GCA_030270665.1. Taxonomy (NCBI): domain Eukaryota; kingdom Viridiplantae; phylum Streptophyta; class Magnoliopsida; order Malvales; family Malvaceae; genus Hibiscus; species Hibiscus trionum. The sequence continues at coordinate 34,682,951 of BSYR01000013.1, forward strand.
TATTTAATTAAAACTTTTTTTGCGTTCCTTTTTCTAGAGGTTTCGAACGAGCATGTCTAAATGGGCCTTTCAATGGACCCGTTGGAATTTTAACTGAGTAAAAAGTATAGAAATTTCGGTTTTGCAATATAATTGTGTTGAAAAGCTCTTAACCAATTAGACGATCTCCTAATATTTGATTAAAACTTATTTTTCGATCCTTTTTCTAGAGGTTTCGGACGAGCAGGTCTAAATTGGCCTTTATTTGGACCCGTTCGAATTTTAACTGAGTAAAAAGTACAGAACTTGAAGTTTTGCAATATAGTTGTGTTGAAAAGCTCGTAATCAATTACATGATCTCCTAATATTTGATTAAAACGTTTTTTGTGCTCCTTTTTTAGAGGTTTCGGACGAGCAATCTAAATGGTCCTTTCAATGAACCCGTTGGAATTTTAATAGAGTAAAAAATACAGAAATTGAGGTTTTGCAATAAAATTGTGTTTAAAGCTCCTAAACAATTAGACGAACTCCTAATATTTGATTAAAACTTATTTTCTGGTCCTTTTTCTAGAGGTTTCGGACGAGCAGGTCTAAATAGGCCTTTCAATGGACCCGTTGGAATTTTAACTGAGTAAAAAGTACAAAAATTGAGGTTTTGCAACATAATTGTGTAGAAAAGCTTCTAACCAATTAGAGGAACTCCTAATATTTGATTAAAACTTATTTTTCGGTCCTTTTTTCTTGATGATTCGGACGAGCATCTAAATGGGCCTTTTAATGGACCCGTTTGAATTTTAATTGAGTCAAAAGTACAAAAATTGAGGTTTCACAATATAATTGTGTTGAAAAGCTCGTAATCAATTGCATGATCTCCTAATATTTGATTAAAATCTTTTTTGCGACCCATTTTCAAGAGGTTTCGGGTGAGCAGGTGTAAATGGGCCTTTCAATGGACCCGTTGGAATTTTAACTGAGTAAAAAGTACAGATATTGAGGTTTTGCAATATAATTGTGTTGAAAAGCTCCTAACAAATTAGAGGAACTCCTAATTAAAACTTATTTTTCGATCGTTTTTCTAGAGGTTTTAGACGAACATGTCTAAAAGGTCCTTTCAATGGTCCCGTTGGAATTTTAATTGAGTAAAAAGTACAGAAAATGAGGTTTCGGAATATAATTGTGTTGAAAAGCTCGTAATCAATTACATTATCTCCAAATATTTGATTAAAACTTTTTTGCTGTCCCTTTTCTAGAGGTTTTGGACGAGCAGGTCTAAATGTGCCTCTGAATGGACCCGTTGGAATTTAACTGAGTAAAATGTATAGAAAATTGATGTTTTACAATGTAATTGTGTTGAAAAGCTCCTACCCAATTAGACGAACTCCTAAAATTTGGTTAAAACTTTTTTGCGGTCCTTTTGTAGAGATTTCAGACGAGCAGGTCTAAATGGGCCTTTCAATACACCCATTGGAATTTTAACAGAGGAAAAAGTACATAAATTGAGGTTTTGAAATATAATTGTGTTGAAAAGCTCGTAATCAATTACATGATCTCCTAATATTTGATTAAAACTTATTTTCTGGTCCTTTTTCTAGAATTTCGGACGAGCATGTCTAAATGGGCTTTTCAATGGACCCGTTGGAATTTTTAACAGAGTAAAAAGTATAGAAATTGAGTTTTGCAATATAATTGTGTTGAAAAGCTCCTAACCAATTAGACGAACTCCTAATATTTGATTAAAACTTATTTTCCGGTCCTTTTTCTAGAGGTTTCGGACGAGCAGGTCTAAATGGGCCTTTTCAATGGATCCGCTGTAATTTAACTTAAGTAAAAAGTATAGAAATTGAGGTTTTGCAATATAATTGTGTTGAGAAGCTCCTAAGCAATTAGAGGAACTCCTAATATTTGATTAAAACTTATTTTCCGGTCCTTTTTTTAGAGGTTTTGGACGAGTATGTCTAAATGGGCCTTTTAATGGACCCGTTGGAATTTTAACTGAGTAAAAAGTACATAAATTGAGGTTTTGCAGTATAATTGTGTTGAAAACTTCCTAACCAATTACATGATCTCCTAATATTTAATTAAAACTTTTTTTGCGTTCCTTTTTCTAGAGGTTTCGAACGAGCATGTCTAAATGGGCCTTTCAATGGACCCGTTGGAATTTTAAGTGAGTAAAAAGTATAGAAATTGAGGTTTTGCAATATAATTGTGTTGAAAAGCTCTTAACCAATTAGACGATCTCCTAATATTTGATTAAAACTTATTTTTCGATCCTTTTTCTAGAGGTTTCGGACGAGCAGGTCTAAATTGGCCTTTATTTGGACCCGTTGGAATTTTAACAGAGTAAAAAGTACAGAAATTGAAGTTTTGCAATATAATTGTGTTGAAAAGCTCGTAATCAATTACATGATCTCCTAATATTTGATTAAAACGTTTTTTGTGCTCCTTTTTAGAGGTTTCAGACGAGAAATCTAAATGGTCCTTTCAATGAACCCGTTGGAATTTTAACAGAGTAAAAAGTACAGATATTGAGGTTTTGCAATATAATTGTGTTGAAAAGCTCCTAACAAATTAGAGGAACTCCTAATTAAAACTTATTTTTCGGTCGTTTTTCTAGAGGTTTTAGACGAACAGGTCTAAAAGGTCCTTTCAATGGTCCCGTTGGAATTTTAATTGAGTAAAAAGTACAGAAAATGAGGTTTCACAATATAATTGTGTTGAAAAGCTCGTAATCAATTACATTATCTCCAAATATTTGATTAAAACGTTTTTGCGGTCCCTTTTCTAGAGGTTTTGGACGAGCAGGTCTAAATGTGCCTCTCAATGGACCCGTTGGAATTTAACTGAGTAAAAAGTATAGAAAATTGATGTTTTACAATGTAATTGTGTTGAAAAGCTCCTACCCAATTAGACGAACTCCTAAAATTTGGTTAAAACTTTTTTGCGGTCCTTTTGTAGAGATTTCAGACGAGCAGGTCTAAATGGGCCTTTCAATACACCCATTGGAATTTTAACAGAGGAAAAAGTACATAAATTGAGGTTTTGAAATATAATTGTGTTGAAAAGCTCGTAATCAATTACATGATCTCCTAATATTTGATTAAAACTTATTTTCTGGTCCTTTTTCTAGAATTTCGGACGAGCTTGTCTAAATGGGCCTTTCAATGGACCCGTTGGAATTTTAACAGAGTAAAAAGTATAGAAATTGAGTTTTGCAATATAATTGTGTTGAAAAGCTCCTAACCAATTAGACGAACTCCTAATATTTGATTAAAACTTATTTTCCGGTCCTTTTTCTAGAGGTTTCGGACGAGCAGGTCTAAATGGGCCTTTTCAATGGACCCGCTGTAATTTAACTTAAGTAAAAAGTATAGAAATTGTGGTTTTGCGGTATAATTGTGTTGAGAAGCTCCTAAGCAATTAGAGGAACTCCTAATATTTGATTAAAACTTATTTTCCGGTCCTTTTTTTAGAGGTTTTGGACGAGTATGTCTAAATGGGCCTTTTAATGGACCCGTTGGAATTTTAACTGAGTAAAAAGTACATAAATTGAGGTTTCGCAGTATAATTGTGTTGAAAACTTCCTAACCAATTACATGATCTCTTAATATTTAATTAAAACTTTTTTTGCGTTCCTTTTTCTAGAGGTTTCGAACGAGCATGTCTAAATGGGCCTTTCAAAGGACCCGTTGGAATTTTAACTGAGTAAAAAGTATAGAAATTGAGGTTTTGCAATATAATTGTGTTGAAAAGCTCTTAACCAATTAGACGATCTCCTAATATTTGATGAAAACTTATTTTTCGATCCTTTTTCTAGAGGTTTCGGACGAGCAGGTCTAAATGGGCCTTTATTTGGACCCGTTGGAATTTTAACTGAGTAAAAAGTAAAGAAATTGAAGTTTTGCAATATAATTGTGTTGAAAAGCTCGTAATCAATTACATGATCTCCTAATATTTGATTAAAACGTTTTTTGTGCTCCTTTTATAGAGGTTTCGGACGAGCAATCTAAATGGTCCTTTCAATGAACCCGTTAGAATTTTAACAGAGTAAAAAGTACAAAAATTGAGGTTTTGCAATAAAATTGTGTTTAAAGCTCCTAACCAATTAGACGAACTCCTAATATTTGATTAAAACTTATTTTATGGTCCTTTTTCTAGAGGTTTCGGACGAGCAGGTCTAAATGGGCCTTTCAATGGACCCGTTGGAATTTTAACTGAGTAAAAAGTACAGATATTGAGGTTTTGCAATATAATTGTGTTGAACAGCTCCTAGCCAATTAGAGGAACTCCTAATTAAAACTTATTTTTCGGTCGTTTTTCTAGAGGTTTTAGACGAACAGGTCTAAAAGGTCCTTTCAATGGTCCCGTTGGAATTTTAATTGAGTAAAAAGTACAGAAAATGAGGTTTCGCAATACAATTGTGTTGAAAAGCTCGTAATCAATTACATATCTCCAAATATTTGATTAAAACTTTTTTGCGGTCCTTTTCTAGAGGTTTTGGACGAGCAGGTCTAAATGTGCGTCTCAATGGACCCGTTGGAATTTAACTGAGTAAAAAGTATAGAAAATTGATGTTTTACAATGTAATTGTGTTGAAAAGCTCCTACCCAATTAGACGAACTCCTAAAATTTGGTTAAAACTTTTTTTGCGGTCCTTTTGTAGAGATTTCAGACGAGCAGGTCTAAATGGGCCTTTCAATACACCCATTGGAATTTTAACAGAGGAAAAAGTACATAAATTGAGGTTTTGAAATATAATTGTGTTGAAAAGCTCGTAATCAATTACATGATCTCCTAATATTTGATTAAAACTTTTTTTCTGGTCCGTTTTCTAGAATTTCGGACGAGCATGTCTAAATGGGCCTTTCAATGGACCCGTTGGAATTTTAACAGAGTAAAAAGTATAGAAATTGAGTTTTGCAATATAATTGTGTTGAAAAGCTCCTAACCAATTAGACGAACTCCTAATATTATTAAAACTTATTTTCCGGTCCTTTTTCTAGAGGTTTCGGACGAGCAGGTCTAAATGGGCCTTTTCAATGGACCCGCTGTAATTTAACTTAAGTAAAAAGTATAGAAATTGTGGTTTTGCAGTATAATTGTGTTGAGAAGCTCCTAAGCAATTAGAGGAACTCCTAATATTTGATTAAAACTTATTTTCCGGTCCTTTTTTTAGAGGTTTTGGACGAGTATGTCTAAATGGGCCTTTTAATGGACCCGTTGGAATTTTAACTGAGTAAAAAGTACATAAATTGAGGTTTTGCAGTATAATTGTGTTGAAAACTTCCTAACCAATTACATGATCTCTTAATATTTAATTAAAACTTTTTTTGCGTTCCTTTTTCTAGAGGTTTCGAACGAGCATGTCTAAATGGGCCTTTCAATGGACCCGTTGGAATTTTAACTGAGTAAAAAGTATAGAAATTGAGGTTTTGCAATATAATTGTGTTGAAAAGCTCTTAACCAATTAGACGATCTCCTAATATTTGATTAAAACTTATTTTTCGATCCTTTTTCTAGAGGTTTCGGACGAGCAGGTCTAAATTGGCCTTTATTTGGACCCGTTGGAATTTTAACAGAGTAAAAAGTACAGAAATTGAAGTTTTGCAATATAATTGTGTTGAAAAGCTCGTAATCAATTACATGATCTCCTAATATTTGATTAAAACGTTTTTTGTGCTCCTTTTTTAGAGGTTTCGGACGAGCAATCTAAATGGTCCTTTCAATGAACCCGTTGGAATTTTAACAGAGTAAAAAGTACAGAAATTGAGGTTTTGCTATAAAATTGTGTTTAAAGCTCCTAACCAATTAGACGAACTCCTAATATTTGATTAAAACTTATTTTCTGGTCCTTTTTCTAGAGGTTTCGGACGAGCAGGTCTAAATGGGCCTTTCAATGGACCCGTTGGAATTTTAACTGAGTAAAAAGTACAAAAATTGAGGTTTTGCAATATAATTGTGTAGAAAAGCTTCTAACCAATTAGAGGAACTCCTAATATTTGATTAAAACTTATTTTTCGGTCCTTTTTTCTTGATGTTTCGAACGAGCAGGTCTAAATGGGCCTTTTAATGGACCCGTTTGAATTTTAATTGAGTCAAAAGTACGAAGATTGAGGTTTCACAATATAATTGTGTTGAAAAGCTCGTAATCAATTGCAAGATCTCCTAATATTTGATTAAAATCTTTTTTGCGACCCCTTTTCAAGAGGTTTCGGGCGAGCAGGTCTAAATGGGCCTTTCAATGGACCCGTTGGAATTTTAACTGAGTAAAAAGTACAGATATTGAGGTTTTGCAATATAATTGTGTTGAAAAGCTCCTAACAAATTAGAGGAACTCCTAATTAAAACTTATTTTTCGGTCGTTTTTCTAGAGGTTTTAGACGAACAGGTCTAAAAGGTCCTTTCAATGGTCCCGTTGGAATTTTAATTGAGTAAAAAGTACAGAAAATGAGGTTTCGCAATATAATTGTGTTGAAAAGCTCGTAATCAATTACATTATCTCCAAATATTTGGTTAAAACTTTTTTGCGGTCCCTTTTCTAGAGGTTTTGGACGAGCAGGTCTAAATGTGCCTCTCAATGGACCCGTTGGAATTTAACTGAGTAAAATGTATAGAAAATTGATGTTTTACAATGTAATTGTGTTGAAAAGCTCCTACCCAATTAGACGAACTCCTAAAATTTGGTTAAAACTTTTTTGCGGTCCTTTTGTAGAGTTTTCAGACGAGTAGGTCTAAATGGGCCTTTCAATACACCCATTGGAATTTTAACAGAAGAAAAAGTACATAAATTGAGGTTTTGAAATATAATTGTGTTGAAAAGCTCGTAATCAATTACATGATCTCCTAATATTTGATTAAAACTTATTTTCTGGTCCCTTTTCTAGAATTTCGGACGAGCTCGTAAATTCAACAACTTTGCATGCTCACTCAAAATATAAGAATGCGTAGACCCGGAGTCAATCAAAGAAAGAAAACTTAGAGATTGTATCAAAAAGTTACCTGCAATCACATCCGTGTTGTTCTGACCCTCACGCTGAGCATAAACTCTAGCATGGCCTCCGCCCTCTAGCTGAACTGCAACTACATGCGCTATGTTCCTCTGACCATCATTTCTCGGCTGGAAGTTACCTCTACCGCACCCACGGCCTCTCTGAAAGTCATTAGCTCTAGTAGGAGCCTGAGCGTGAACCGGTGCCTGCCCAACCTGATGTGGATAATCACGCCTAATGTGATCTCTAGCTCCACAGCTCCAACACGAGTGGAAATTCCCCAACACTCACCAGTGTGATTCCTCCCGCATCGAGCACACTCGGGCAAATGCCCACCAGCTCTCTGGCTCTGATGGACCCTACCGTGGTTACCACCACCACGTCTATGGTGAAAGTGATGCCTATTATCCCGATGCCTCTTGGCATCACCTCTATCAAAGTCGTCAGACCTCTTTCCGGAATTAGAACCACTAGAACGTTTGGTCAAGCCCAAACTGTGCTCTATGTCCTTGGCCCTGGCGACCAAGACATCAAAATCTGTGTAGTCAGTAGTCAAGGTGTACCTCTTGATCTCTTCGCTCAACCCATAGCGAAAACAGTCACAACGTTCCCTCTCAGTAGGAACAAGCTCTGATGCATACTGACTCAACCTGATGAATCATATTTCATACTCGGTTACAGTCAAGTTACCCTGAAGCAAAGCCATAAACTCCCTCTTCTTCTCATCGAGATAACGGGGACCTAGATACTACTTACGGAAATCTGACTCAAAGAACTCCCAAGTGATCCCGGCCTCTGGCATACCCGAATTAATGGTGACCCACCAAGTGTAGGCATCACCCTGAAGCAAAGATACAACACGCCCCAGTCTACGCTCTCCAGTACAGCCCATCTGTGACAGAATATGGACAGTCTTGTCAAAGTAAGTCTCAGATCTCTCGGGTGCCAACCCTCTGAACTCTTCGCCTCCCAAACTGCGAAGCCTCTCAAGTGCTAAATCGGTGCGCTCGCCCTGAGGTTGTGCCACTGCCTGACCCCCAACCACTGTTGCCTGAAAAATCCACGGCTATCGCCTGAACCAAAGGAGCTAAATCTATCCCGGCCGGTCCTTGGCCCACCTAAGGTTCTACACCCTCGGCTCTCGCCTCACCTCCCTCTGGACGAGGTTGGGGAAGGAGGAGGTGGAGGAGCTTGCGCCTCAGCAACTGGCTCAACTCCCGGAGCTGCTGCCCGTGGTTCCGGTTGAACCATCCTAGGCCTCCCTCTAGGTCTCATTTCACAGCTAGCAAGATAACAACTACAACAAACAAACAGATAAGGATTAAGTTAGCAAAGGCAAGGATCCAATCGTGCTCAAGTATATTTCTTTACAAACCTTTTTAAATAAGTAATAGTAGCAATGGGAATTCGACACTACACTTCAACACCACATTCATGCTAACACATGCTTTCAAACACCGTACTAACAAGCAAACATCAAGCATATATGGCAAAACATTCACCGAGACATAGCAACCACATAACACTTCAAACTTACCTCACTTACCTACCCGAGGTCTCAGAAACCTCAGGCTCTGATACCAACAATTGTAACCCCCTCGTCCTGGTATGGACGACTGACCGGTCTTAGCAGGTCATACGAGGAAAACCGAAGTGAAACATGTAACCCCCTCGTCCCAGTCTGGACGACTGACCGGTCCGAGTAGGATACACGGGGAAAACCGATGTGAAACCCGTTAAGGTCCCACCTCGGTTAGCAACCCTAGAAAATTTCTTTTAACTTTATCTTGTCTAAAGGAATTATTATGTCCTATGTGAAACGCGACAGTGGAAACACATCAAAATAAAAACAATCATCCAAATAGCACTATAAAACAACCAATTTTAGTCTATACAACAGGTCGTATCGATACACTAGAAGAGGGTATCGATACGCCTTGACTAGGTCAACAGCCCCAAGTCAACCTAGGGAGACCGTATCGGTACACTGGTTGACCGTATCGATACACCCTCCTCAGTCAACATCTCGCGGTCAACGATACAAGATCGTACAGATACGCCTAGAGCCCGTACCGATACGCCAAAATCTTGTCAAAATCTCAGATTTCCAGTGAGGTTTTGGCGTATCGATACACCCCCTTGTATCGGTACGCTAAGCCAAATCTGAGTCCCAAAGCGTAGGACCGTATTGATACGGCCATTGGGCGTACTGATACACCCTGCACTGCAAGACTCAAATTTTCAGCAAAACGAACCAAGACTCAACTCTAAATGCAATTTACGACTCCCCTAGCCACAAACAACTAATCATACAACACTCAACAATCAAAGCTAAACATGCAAAGCTATTTAACCCAACATACATGGCATCCAACACAAGATGAGCACAAGGATAAGGAACTTGCAAATAGGCTACATAACCAACCATTTCATTCATAGGAGGATAAACACTTAAATGTTTCATACAAGGTTTACATGCCTAAAAACATAGCACACATAGCATTCATAGACATAACCTTTCAACACAAGCACTAGGCAAAACATAACATGACTTGCAAATCCTAAAACAAGACATAAACAACAAACCAACATCTATGAGCCATACAACGCTCATACAAACACATAGCATTCTCATTCCTAAACTACCACTTTATTTACTAAACCATACTTGAGCAGCTACAAAATCTTGGAATGCCCCTTTCCTTGCTCCTTGCTAATTCCACGCTAATGATCTGCATTGTCGAATACGAGAGCGTAAGCTAGAAGCTTAGTGAGGGTGCTCTAAGACCAAAAACAACGACATTGCAGGGTTCAAGCATATCATTCTTAATATCACACACAAGCATACGTATACATCAACATAGTACCATAGCTAACAACTCATAAATGCAATAACATGGCATCTTACATCATGATAAGCTCAACAAGATATAACAATTATCCTAACAACAAAACCACATGAACAAGTATATTGGCCACTATTAGTTTACTCGGATATGCAGATACTCCCGTTGGGGCTTTCACCACCAACGTACTCAACAACAACATTACCTCGGTGGGATTACACTCATCACCAGACCTCGCATGGATGGGATTCCACTCATCATCACATGCCCTACGGATGGGATTCCACTCATCATCACGTATAATATAAAATTTTCGGTGGAATATTACATCACCGTACTCCTCCTTGATGACTTTACGTCACCAAAGCCACACGAGAATTTGACTCAACCGTGTTCACACTAATCCCAATGATCGATCATTTATACTCGGTAATTTAACTAGTGCCAATCATACTATTAAGGCACACCATGACAATCCATCATGTATATCAACATATGCACCATCACACACATCAATGTATTTAACACATAAAAAATCAACACATGCTCAACAAGTTTATATCATGCACAATTAATCAAAGCTCATAAAACACGCAAGAAGTTAAGCTACCAACTTAACCTCTACCTTGGATTGGCCTACCAAGCACAATCCAAATCCCCAACCATACACTTGAACAAATTTAAACCAATTTGAAAGATTCCACCCACCACACTTCCTTAAGCAAACCAAGCAAAGTCGACTCAAGCCTCCACCAAATCCGGAATCGTGCCCGAACCTTCTTCGATGTTTCCCCTTGATTCTAACCAAATCAAAAACAATGCATTACTACGCAAACATCCACAAATCACTGACACAACTCAGATTTCCACCTTAACCCATTCCTCAACAATCTCAAGCCAAGCCAACAACCAAAATTTCCCATTTTCGTACTCCCATTAAACCCAACTGTAAACTACCATTTCCAACACCCAAATTACCTTTAAAGACCTTCAAAACACTTCCCTAACAACAATATATCACCAGCCCTTCAACCTATCACAAAACCACCCCAAAAATACAAGTTTTAACACCTTCAGAATGCCCCCAAAAACCCATTTCGGGATTTTGACCAAAACCCCACCACTTTAAGTTTTAAAACATTTATAGACTAGATTAAAGCTTAAATAAACTTATCAAATCGAATGTTAAACGAAAAAGCCATAAAGCCTCTCCCTTTTCCTTCAAAAACTTGAAAACTTGAATTCCAAAAAGGTGATGCTTTTAAGAATATAAAACTATGGAAAGGATCGGGATAGAGAGGAGAAGTCAAAAATGAAGTTACCTCGAATAAATCTCTTGAAATGATGAAGCACCTTGATGGAATAGTGATTGGGAGGTTTTAGAGGTTTTAGGTCGTGGGATTGAAATGAAGATGAAGAAGACTATTTTTTTTTTCAAAAAGGTTCATCTTTTTCCTTACTTTGAAATATTTACAAAAATGCCATTACTAAGATTTTAGTCTTATTAAATTAAAACCAAAGTCTAATTAAATTAAACCGAGTCTAATGACTCGAACCTGAATCACACACTCAACTCCCGACCCCAAAACACGGGTGTTACAACTCTCCCCCACTTAAGGAATTTCGTCCTCGAAATTACCTGACTCAAAGAGATAAGGAAACTGCCTTTCCATATCCTCCTTCCTCTCCCAAGTGGCCTCGTCCACCCCTCGACGTTGCCACCTCACTTTGACAAACTCAATTGATCTACCCCGCAACACCTTGTTGTCTGAGGCTAAGATCTCCACTGGTTCCTCATCATAAGTCAAATTCGGATTCAATTCAATCTCTTCCACTGACATAACATGCGATGGATCTGACCTATACTTACGGAGCATCGAAACATGGAACACATCGTGTATCTTCTCTAGCTCGGATGGCAAACGCAACTGATAAGCAACCAGACCAACTCGTTTCACGATCTCATATGGTCCTATGTACCTCGGACTCAACTTCCCTTTTCGGCCAAATCTCATTACCTTCTTCTAGGGAGACACTTTTAGGAACACCTGAAGGTCGATGATGCAACAATGCAACATATCCTCTAAAATCTGTATAACCCTTTCTTACTGACCATCTGATTGAGGATGATACGACGTGATGAAATTCAAACGGCTACCCAAAGTTGTATGCAGACACTCCCAAAATCGGGTCGTAAACCTTGGATCTCTATCGGACACAATCGACTTCGGCACACCATGCAATCTCACAATCTCCCCAATTTACTGATCGGCCAATCTATCTAAGAAGTAAGTTGTATTAACAGCTAAGAAGTGAGCACATTTTCTGAAACGGTCTACTATAACCCAAACTAAGTTCTTCTTCGTAGGAGTCGAGGGCAAACCCGAAACGAAATCCATGGTGATATTCTCCCATTTCATTCCGAAATTCTCAACGGTTGCAACAACCCTGAGGGAACCTGATGTTCCGCCTTCACTCTCTGACACACCATATACTTACTCACGAAGTCAGCTACGTCTCTCTTCAAACCAACCCAAAAGTACTCACTCTTCAAGTCACGGTACATCTTCGTACTACCAGGGTGCATAGCAAACGGACTACTGTGTGCTTCAGTCAAGGTCATGCGCCTCAAATCACTGTCATCTGGCACAACTACCCTATTTTTGAAGCACAAGACCCCATCGGTACTGAAACTGTAGTCTGAAGGTCTACCCTCAGCTATGTCTTGCACGTGAGGTGCCAAAAATCTATCTAAGAGTTGTTTCTCCCTAATCAACTGACCTAGAGTTGGTCTAACCTGAAGCTCAGCCACTAGGCCACCATCTCCGGACAAGCTCAGTCTAGCAAACATGGCTCTCAAATCAACAACTATATTTCTAATCAAAGCATCATCCACTACATTGGCCTTACCCGGATGGTACTCAATCGTAAGGTCATTGTCCTTCAACAACTCTAGCCACCTACGCTGTCTGAGATTCAACTCTCGCTGAGTCATGATATACTTCAAACTCTCGTGATCTGTGTACACCGTGCATTTCTCACCTTATAAATAATGCCTTCAAATCTTCAAAGCAAACACAACGGAAGCTAATTCTATGTCGTGGGTCGGATAGTTACGTTCATGAGTCTTCAATTGTCTTGAGGCATAAGCCACCACTCTTCTGTCTTGCATAAGAACACAACCTAGCCCTACGTAAGAAGCATCACTATAAACTACATATTCCTTCCCCAACTCTCGCTGAATCAAGATCGGTGCATGGGTCAAAGCTTCTTTCAATTTCTCAAAGGCTTGTTGTCTGGCATCTGACCACTCAAACTGAACATTCTTCTGAAGTAACTTCGTCAAAGGAGCAGCTATCTTAGAGAAACCTTCCACAAACCTTCTATAGTAACCGACTAAGCCTAGAAAGCTACGAGTCTCTGTTACAGACTTTGGTTGCTTCCACTCAACAATGGCTTCTACCTTCTTCGGATCGACTCTAATCCCATCGGCTGATACTACGTGTCCTAGGAAGACTACCTCTCGGATCCAGAACTCACACTTACTCAATTTTGCAAACAACTGGTTGTCTAGCAAAGTCCGCAAAACTAACCTCAAGTGTCGGTCATGATCTTCCTCGGTACGCGAATACACCAAGATGTCATCTATGAAGAAAACTACAAACTGATCTAAGAACTGATGGAAAATCCTATTCATCATGTCCATGAAAGCAGCTGGTGCATTAGTCAACCCAAATGGCATGACTAAAAACTCATAGTGACCATATCTAGTCCTAAAGGCTGTCTTCGGTACATCTACCTCCTTTACCTTCAACCGATAGTAACCAGATCTCAAGTCAATCTTCGAAAAGACTGATGCCCCTCTCAACTGATCAAACAAGTCATCAATTCTCGGCAACAAATACTTGTTCTTCACGGTCAACTGATTCAACTGTCTGTAATCTATACACATTCTCATGCTTCCGTCTTTCTTCTTCACAAACAAAACTGGAGCACCTCAAGGCGAAGAACTTGGTCGGATGAAACCTCTATCTGTCAACTCCTGCAACTGAGTCTTCAACTTTTTCAGTTCTTTCGGTGCCATACGGTACGGAGCAATCGAAACAAGAGCTGAATCTGAATAACTCTCTATAGCAAACTCTACCTCTCTATCAGGCGGTAAACCCGACAATTCTTTCGGAAACACACACGGATAGTCACACACTGTCCGGATATCTTAAGGTCTAACCTCACTCATGTTCGGATTCATCACGTAGGCTAAATACGCCTCACAGCCCAACTAAACTAACCTCTTAGCCTCTAAACCTGAAACTACATTCGATAAGAACTTCACGTTCTCACCCACAACCACAATCTCATAATCATCCGCAAGCTTCAACAAAACCCTCTTAGTCTCAAAGTCTATCCTAGATCTATATTCGGTAAGCCAGTCCATACCCAGAATTACATCAAAGCCATAAAACGTTAACTCCATCACATCCACTGGAAACACATGCCCCTGAACCATTAGCGGACACCTCCTACACATCTTCCTAACCACTACCGTATCCCCGAAGGAGCTAGTAACACTAACTCCTACCTATAATACTTCACAAGGCAAATTCAACAACCTTGCATGCTCACCCAATATATATGAATGCGTAGACCCTGAGTCAATCAAAGAAAGCAAACCCAAAGACTGTATCGAGAAGTTACCTGCAATCACATTTGTGTCGTGCTGACCCTCACGTTGAGCGTAAACTCTAGCCTAGCCTCCGCCCTCTAATTGGACAGCAACTACATGCGCTATGTTCCTCTGGCCATCATTTCTTGGCTGGAAGTTACCTCTACCGCGCCCACAGCCTCTCTGAAAGTCATTAGCTCTAGCGGGAGCATGAGCCTGAACCGGTGCCTACCCCACATGATGTGGACAACCACGCCTAATGTGATCCCTATCTCCACAACTACAACAAGAGTGGAATTTCCCCCAACACTCATCGGTGTGATTCCTCCCGCAACGAGCATACTCGGGCAAACGCCCACCAGCTCTCTGGCCCTGATGGCTCCTACCGTGGTTACCGCCACCACGTCTATGGTCATAGTGATGCCTATTGTCCCGATGCCTCTTGGCATCACCTCTATCAAAGTCGTCGGACCTCTTTCCAGAATTAGTTCCACCAAAACATTTGGTCAAACCCAAACTGTGCTCTATATCTTTGGCCCTAGCGACCAAGACATCAAAATCTATGTAGTCAGTATCCAAGGTGTACCTCTTGATCTCTTCACTCAGCCCGTAGCGAAAACGGTCACAACGTTCCCTCTCAGTAGGAACAAGCTCAGATGCATACTGAATCAACCTCACAAAACGGATCTCATACTCGGTGACGATCAAGTTCCCCTGGAGCAAAACCATAAACTCCCTCTTCTTCTCATCGAGATAATGGGGACCCAGATACTTCTTACGAAAAGCTGACTCAAAGAACTCCCAAGTAATCTCGGCCTCCGGCATGCCCGTAGTAATGGTTACCCACCAAGTGTAGGCATCACCCTGAAGCAGAGATACAACACACCCTAGCTTGCGCGCTCCCGTACAACCCATTTGTGTCAGAATACGGACGGTCTTGTCAAACCATGTCTTGGATCTCTCGGGTGCCAACCCTCTAAACTCTTTGCCTCCCAAACTGCGAAGTCTCTCTAGTGGCAAACCAGTGCCCTCACCCTGAGGTTGTGCCACTACCTGGCCCCCAGCCACTACTGCCTGAAAGGCCCCGGCTATCGCCTACAACAAACAAGATCCATATCCAACACTTGGAGACCTTTAAAGATGTCAAAAGCCCAAATTACAGGCATGTGTTTCAAAACAAGCTTGCCCATTTCGATACACGGGCCCTAGTTTTAAAAGCCAGACTACCCGTACCGATACGACCCACCTCGTTTCAGTACATGGTCTTTTTTCGCCTATACGTTCTGAAACACGTTCCGGAACAAGCTTTCACAGTAGCCAAACTGTTTCGGTACGCGTATCGGAACATGGGTTCACAGTAGCCAAATCGTACCGGAACGCATTCTGGTACGATTATCCCTGGAACCACACCCGTTCCGAAACCACCTTACCCGTTCCGAAACGCATGCATTCTGTGTGTTTCTAAATACCAGTTTCTGCATCTCCAAAAGACCCCAACTTTCCTCAAACACCAAGAAACAAGATATGACATGCATATGCATACACTAGAGGCATTCACCCTATTTCAAGCATGCTCAAACACTTAACATTCGCAAAAAGTCCATTCAAAAAGGGAATCAAGCATTCACCAAGACATACATAAGGGGTCAAATTAGCCAAAGATACATGCATCCACTAGCAAGGTTTACATGCTCTCAAAATAACGCATATCATTCATGGAACAAAGGTCATAAGCCTTCAAAACACAAAGCATTTAAACAACAACATAACATGGTTTACAAACCGTAACAAGGCGTTAACATCAAAACCAACATATATGAGTCTAACAACGCTCATACAAAACACATAACATCCCCATTGCTAAGCTACCACATTATTTACTAAACCATACTTGAGCAATTACAAAAGCTAGAAGCTTAGTGAGGGTGCTCTAAAACAAAAACAACGACAATACATGGTTCAAGCATATCATCCTTAAGACAACTCACAAGCATACATAAGCATCAACATAACATCAACATAGCATCATAGCTAACATCACAAGAATGCATTAACATGGCATCTTACCTCATATTATTCCCAACAAGATATAACAATTATCTTAAAATAACTACACATGAACAAGTATATTGGCAACTATTAGTTTACTCGGATATGCGGATAACTTCCGTTGGGGTTTTCACCTCCAACGTACTCAACAACAGCGTCACCTTCGGTGGGATTACACTCATCACCGGACCTTGCATGGATGGGATTACACTCATCATTACATGCCCTACGGATGGGATTCCACTCATCATTGCGTAATAATATAAATAATTTCCGGTGGAATATTACATCACCGTACTCCTCCTTGATGACTTTACTCCACCAAGGCCACGCTCGAATTTGACTCAACCTTGTGCGCACTCTCATCCTAATGATCGATCATTTATACTCGGTAATTTAACTAGTGCCAAACATACTTTCAAGTCAGACCATGATAATCCATCATGCATTTCAACATATCAATCATCACATACATCAATGTATATAACACATACATAATCAACACATACTTTTCAAGTCTATATCATGCATACTAAGCAAAGCTCATCAAACACACATGAGCTACCAACTTAACCTTTACCTTGGATTGGCCTACCAAGCACACTCCAACTTCACAACCATACACTTGAACCAATTTAAATGATTCCACTCACCGAACTTGCTTAAGCAAATCGAGAAAAGTCGAGTCAAGTCTCCACAACCTCTAGAATCATGCTTGAAGTTTCTCCAACGTTTCCCCTTGATTCTAACCAGTCAAAAACAATGTATTACTACACAAAACATCCACAATACAGTGCCACTACACAGATTTCAAACACAATCCATTTCTCAACAACTTCAAGCTAAAGCTAACAACCAAAAATTCCATTTTCGTACTCCCATCAAACCCAGCAGAAAACTATTAATTCCAACAACCAAAACACCTTTAAACGCCTTTAAAACACCTCCCTAACATCAATATAACATCAGCCCAATAACCTTTCACAAGACCCCTCCAAAAACACAAGTTTTGACACTTTTAAAATATCCCCAAAAACCCATTTCGGGATTTTTGATAAAACCCCACTATTTTAAGATATAATGTGTCTTAGGGCAAGATTAGTTCAAAATTGAACTCTACAAATCAAAAGCAAGTCAAGAAGCCATTAAAGTTTCATCCTTTTCCTCAAAACTTGAAAACTTGAAGAACTAAAAAGATGGTGCTTTTGAAAATCTAAAACCATGGAAATGTTTAGAATAGAGAGGAGAAGACAAAATGTGTTTACCTCGTTGAAATCACTTGAAATGTTGAAGAGCCTTGATGGAAAAGTAACTATGGGGTTTGGGGAGGTTTAACGTCAAAGAGGACCAAGGAGGAAGATGAACACTTTTGAAATAAAACCCCCTTTTCATCATCCTTTTCTTTTAATTTGAAAAGTACCTTTTTCCCTTATTTAAAAATCACACGTTTGCCATTAGTGAAAAATAAAACCAAAGTCTATTTTAATTAAATCGAGTCCAACGACTCGAACCCGACTCACACACTCAACTCCCGACCCCAAAACCCGAGTGTTACATTTCGCAATATAATTCTGTTGAAAAGCTCGTAATCAATAACATGATCTCCTAATATTTGGTTAAAACCTTTTTTGCGGTCCCATTTCTAGAGGTTTCGGACGAGCAGATCTAAATGGGCCTTTCAATGGACCCATTGAAATTTTAACAGAGTAAAAAGTACAAAATTGAGGTTTTGCAATATAATTGTATTGAAAAGCTCCTAACCAATTAAAGGAACTCCTAATATTTGTTTAAAACTTATTTTTCGGTCCTTTTTCTAGTGGTTTCGGACAAGCATGTATAAATGGGCCTTTCAATGGACCCGTTGGAATTTTATCTAAGTAAAAATTATAGAAATTGAGGTTTTGCAATATATTTGTGTTGAACAGCTCCTAATTAATTAGACGAATTCATAATATTTGATTAAAAATTATTTTTCGGTCCTTTTTCTAGAGGTTTCGGACGAGCATGTCTAAATGGGCCTCTCAATGGACTCGTTAGAATTTTAACTGAGTAAAAAGTACAGAAATTGAGGTTTTACAATATAATTGTGTTGAAAAGCTCCTAACCAATTAGACGAACTCGTAATATTTGATTAAAACTTATTTTCCGGTCCTTTTTCTAGAGGTTTCGGACCAGCAGGTCTAAATGGGCCTGTCAATGGACCCGTTGGAATTTTAACTGAGTAAAAAGTACATAAATTGAGGTTTTGCAACATAGTTGTGTTGAAAAGCTCCTAACCAATTCGACGAACTCCTAATGTTTGATTAAAACTTATTTTGTGGTCCTTTTTCTACAGGTTTCGGACGAGGAGGTCTAAATCGAGGTTTTGGACCCGTTGGAATTTTGCGGTCCTTTTTCTACAGGTCTAAATTGAGGTTTCGGACCCGTTGGAATTTTAACTGAGTAAAAAGTACAGAAATTGAGGTTTTGCAATATAATTGTGTTGAAAAGCTCCTAAACAATTAGGCGAACTCCTAATATTTGATTAAAACTTGTTTTCTGGTCCTTTTTCTAAAGGTTTCGGACGAGCAGGTCTAAATGGGCCTTTTAATGGACCTGTTGGAATTTTAACTGAGTAAAAAGTATAGAAATTGAGGTTTTGCAATATAATTGTGTTGAAAAGCTCGTAACCAATTAGACGAAATCCTATTATTTGATTAAAACTTATTTTCCGGTCCTTTTTCTGGATGTTTCGGATGAGCAGGTCTAAATGGGCCTTTCAATGGACCCGTTGGAATTTTAACTGAGTAAAAAGTACAGAAATTGATGTTTTGCGATATAATTGTGTTAAAAAGCTCCTAAACAATTAGACAAACTCCTAATATTTGATTAAAACTTATTGATAAAGGGATAGTTGCTTCAGAAACAACGTTCCTTGTTTGTAACGGATCTAGGATAGTAGCAAGCATATCTCTGCAATAAAAACAAAAATGGACATGATTTTAGGATCAAAATAACAAGAAAATATAAAAGAAAACAAAAAGGAAAGAAAGAATAAAGGTGTAGGAATTTCTGGACAAATTTGGACGAAGAAAAGGACGAATGCTTCAAGTAGCGTTCATGGTTGTTTCGGTGTCCTAAAATGGCAGAAACGTTGCTGGAAAATCAGCGAAAGTTTGTCAACGTTAAACTCGAAAGAACTCGAATAATTTGATGAATGAACCCGAATCGAATCTGTCTAACGTCAAAGACGGAAAGCTCGAAAGAACCTGCACAATCTACTGAGCAAACCTGAATCGAATATGCTTCACGTCGGAGGACTTGGATCCAATAGATAGCGATCTAGGAACCCGAAGTATCAAGTAAATTTGACAAATCAAAACAAAGTCTGAAATGTCAAAAGATAGTTCTAAAAAGAACCGAACAAGAGAAACTCTCTCAAACAAATTTTATTTCCAAAATGTCTAACCCTTGTTTAATTGAGTTTACAAAATATATAAAAGTACATGGGGCCTGCCGAATTTGAATGTATGGCTACAAATTAACGAAAGAAAGGAAAGTTTAAGTTTGAAAAATAATCTAGTTGGCGGCATGCATTTTCTGCCATGCATTTGAATTAAAACACATGTTAAATGTGTTTTCAATTCAAATAATGCAATGGCAGACACATAAAATGACGCCTACATGATCAGCCACAAATTCAAACAATTAGCACATGCAAAATGAGCAATTCTTTTTTGAATTTTCAAAGCTGTAACCAATTGCCCTTATCCATTACTGCCGCATAAGTAAGGAATTAGGCACATGATGAAATCACGTGGAGAATGGCCCAAATTCATTCGGTTGATGTGTTTTGCATTTAGAAATTTAAATTCCATGCACATGGTGAGAATAAAACAAAGGCTCAGCTGCACCTTGCTCTCTCTTGACCGAACCTTGCAAGGTACATGCAAGTGATGCTGGTCACGTATGGTGAAGGGCTGACTGTGCATGAAACATGCACACATACTCGAGACAATGTAAATTCGGCCCACACTTGTTGCACTGGCTTCCACACACTTGTTGGACACTTGTTCAGATGCTACTGGACTTGTCAGTTGTCGATGAGCTAGTGGAGCTAAAGCTGGGCTGAAATGAACTAGCTAAAAATGTGATGAGCTGAAAATGAGCTGGTTACACTCTCCTGAGCTGGGACCGAGCTGCATACACTCTGGTGAGCTGGAGATGAGCTGCACACACTCACTTGAGCTGGAGTTTAGCTGCATATGCTAACTTGAGCTAGTGTCCTCCTACGTACCTACGTCAAAAGGCAACAAGCTTCCATCAAAGCATTATAAACATAATGGAAACAATAATACAAGTCGTAAACAGACTATAAGTAATATCAAACTAAGTTAAAACACACCAAACATACTATATACCTAGTAAACACACTAATATAAATATAAGAAATGTTACACATCAGTATGTAACAAATGAAAAAGCAAACTTCCCTGAAAGTTTGAAGTTTCATCGTTGGGTGGCATAAACGTGCTCACATCACTTTTTTCGGACCTTTTCTAGAGGTTTCGGACGAGCAGGTCCAAATGGGCCTTTTAATGGACCCGTTGGAATTTTAACTGAGTAAAAATTACAGAAATTAAGGTTTTGCAATATAATTGTGTTGAAAAGCTCCTAACCAATTAGACGAATTCCTAGAATTTGATTAAAACTTATTTTCCGGTCCTTTTTCGAGAGGTTTCGGATGACCAGGTCTAAATGGGCATTTCAATGGACCCGTTGGAATTTTAACTGAGTAAAAAGTACAGAAATTGAGGTTTTTCAATATAATTGTGTTAAAAAGCTTCTATAAAATTAGACGAACTCCTAATATTTTATTAAAACTTGTTTTGCGATCCTTTTTCTACAGGTTTAGGACGAGCAGGTCTATATTGGCCTTTCAATGGACCCGTTGGAATTTTAATTGACTAAAAAGTACAAAAATTGAGGTTTTGCAATATAATTGTGTTGAAAAGCTCCTAAACAATTAGACGAACTCCTAGTATTTGATTAAAACTTATTTTCAGGTCCTTTTTCTAGAGGTTTCGGACGAGCAGGTCTAAATGGGCCTTTCAATGGACCCGTTGGAATTTTAACTGAGTAATAAGTACATAAATTGAGGCTTTGCAATATAATTGTTTTGAAAAGCTCCTAACCAATTAGAGGAAATCCTATTATTTTACTAAAACTTATTTTGCGGTCCATTTTCTAGAGGTTTCAGACGAGCAGGTCTAAATGGGCCTTTCAATGGACCCGTTGGAATTTTAACTGACTAAAAAGTACGGAGATTGAGGTTTTGCAATATAATTGTGATAAAAAGCTCCTAAAAAATTAGGCGAACTTGTAATATTTTATTGTAGCTTATTTTGTTTTCCTTTTCTAGAGGTTTAATAAAAGCAGGTCTATATGGGCCTTTCAATAGACCCGTTGGAATTTTAACTGAGTAAAAAGTACAGAAATTGACGTTTTTCAATATAATTGTGTTGAAAATCTCGTAATCAATTACATGATCTCCTAATATTTGATTCAAAACTTTTCCTGCGGTTCTTTTTTAGAGGTTTCGGACGAGTAGGTCTAAATGGGCCTTTCAATGGACCCGTTGGATTTTTAACTGAGTAAAGAGTACAGAAATTGAGGTTTTGCAATATAATTGTGTTTAAAAGATCCTAACCAATTGGACGAACTCCTAATATTTGATTAAAACTTATTTTTCGATCCTTTTTCTAGAGGTTTCGGACAAGCATGTCTAAATGGGCCTTTCATTGGACCCGTTGGAATTTTAACTAAGTAAAAAGTACAGAAATTGAGGTTTTCAATATAATTGTGTTAACAAGCTCCTAAAAGTTAGACGAACTCCTAGTATTTGATTAAAACTTATTCTCTGGTCCTTTTTCGAGAGGTTTCGGACGACCGGGTCTAAATGGGCCTTTCAATGGACCCGTTCGAATTTTAACTGAGTAAAAAATACGGAGATTGAGGTTTTGCAATATAATTGTGTTAAAAAGCTTCTATACAATTAGACGAACTCCTAATATTTTATTAAAACTTGTTTTGCGATCCTTTTTCTACAGATTTAGGACGTGCAGGTCTATATGAGCCTTTCAATGGACCCGTTGGAGTTTTAATTGACTAAAAAGTACAAAAATTGAGGTTTTGCAATATAATTGTGTTGAAAAGCTCCTAAACAATTAGACAAACTCCTAGTATTTGATTAAAACTTATTTTCAGGTCCTTTTTCTAGAGGTTTCAGACGAGTAGGTCTAAATGGGCCTTTCAATGGACCCATTGGAATTTTAACAAAGTAAAAAGTACAGAAATTGAGGCTTTGCAATATAATTGTGTTGAAAAGCTCCTAACAAAGTAGACGAAATCCTATTATTTTACTAAAACTTATTTTTGCGGTCCATTTTCTAGAGGTTTCAGACGAGCAGGTCTAAATGGGCCTTTCAATGGACCCGTTGGAATTTTAACTGACTAAAAAGCACAGAGATTGAGGTTTTGCAATATAATTGTGTTAAAAAGCTCATAACAAATTAGGCGAACTCGTAATATTTGATTGTAACTTATTTTGTTTTCCTTTTCTAGAGGTTTCATACGAGCAGGTCTATATGGGCCTTTCAATAGACCCGTTGGAATTTTAACTAAGTAAAAAGTACAGAAATTGAGGTTTTTCATTATAATTGTGTTGAAAATTCCGTAATCAATTACTGATCTCCTAATATTTGATTAAAACATTTCCTGCGGTTCTTTTTAAGAGATTTCGGACGAGCAGGTCTAAAGGGGGCTTTCAATGGACCCGTTGGATTTTTAATTGAGTAAAAAGTACAGAAATTGAGGTTTTGCAATATAATTGTGTTTAAAAGATCCTAACTAATTGGACGAACTCCTAATATTTGATTAAAACTTATTTTTCGATACTTTTTCTAGAGGTTTCGGACGAGCATGTCTAAATGGGCCTTTCAATGGACCCGTTGGAATTTTAACTAAGTAAAAAGTACAGAAATTGAGGTTTTGCAATATAATTGTGTTGAAAAGCTCCTAAAAGTTAGACGAACTCCTAGTATTTGATTAAAACTTATTTTCCGGTCCTTTTTCTAGAGGTTTCGGACGAGCAGGTCCAAATGGACCCGTTGGAATTTAAACTGAGTAAAAAGTATAGAAATTGAGGTTTTACAATATAGTTTTACTGAAAAGCTTCTAACCAATTAGACTAACTCCAAATATTTGATTAAAACTTATTTTCTGGTCTTTTTTCTAGAGGTTTCGGACCAGCAAGTCTAAATGGGACTTTCAATGGAACCATTGGAATTTTAACTGAGTAAAAAGTACAGAAATTGAGGTTTTGTAACGCCCCGGTTTTGGGCTTAGAAGATTTGGGCGTTGACCGGTTTGGTCAAAGTGCTGTTCGAATCTAAAAGGGTGAATTTAGGAAAGCCTAGTTCGGGTTGCATTAAAATTATGGAAAAATGTTCTAAAATCATCTTTTAATATAATTAAGTGAATTGTGAAATCAATTTTGGAAAATGAGTTTTGGAAGGGTGACATTTTGGCTAGTGACCAAAATGTAATTTTTGAAAGTTTTGTGACTGTTTTAGAAAGGGTTGAAACTTTGAATCTTTAAGGAGCTATTATTCCAAAAGTAGTTTCTCCAGATTTTTCTAAGATATTTTAAGCTATATTCTGATTTTAAAACATATCAAAAGAGGAGGGAAAGCCATTTTGGCCATTTTGATAACTAACTTCCTATTTTCTTTTCTCTCATTTTCTCTCAACCCAAACACTTTCTTTTCAGAGAATTGTTTCTGATTTTCTCACCTAAATCTCTCCTTTCAACTCTCTTTTGATTCCTAATCATCATATCTACAAAACCTCATCATTTGCTACTTGATTCATCAAGGTTTTTGATTCCAAAAAGAGGAGAAACTCAAGTTTGGAGGTAAGAACGTCCTTCTCCTCTAAACTATCAGTTCTTTACTGAAATTCCTAAGTTTTCAATCCTTAATTGATGTTTTATTAAAGGCTTTTAAGTTGTGAAATGGATCTTGGCTTATAATGCAAGATTTGGTGATTTTTGATGATTTTCGTTTGATCTGTTAAATCTGTGATTTGAGATGTGTTTTTGATGTTATTTGAACTCTAAATTGATAAGGAATTGAGTTTTGATTGATGCAATCCCGGATAGGTTGGGTTTCCTAAGTTTAGCTTGTGATTCTTGTTTGTTTTTGAGGTGATCTTGTGGATCTGATGTTGCTGGAGGTATAAGGATGTTGTTAGGTTCTTTTTAGATGTTAAATGCTGTTAAAGGATGTTAGGTTTTGATGGTTTATGGCTGGGCTTTGTTGAGAAGTGGTTTGGATGCATTTTCGGTTGTGTTTGGTGGCCGAAAATGGAGTATGGATGAGAGCAGGGAGTTTAGGTGCTTTCATTGAAGCTATTAATGCATGATGATGCATTAATCTACTGTTTTAATGTGTTAAAACAAGGGAGTCATCTTTGGATCCAAGTGGTGGTGATCCGGAGGCTTGATTTGGTGCTTCGGCAAGAGGCGAAGTGGAATCGGTGATTGAAATTGGGTTTTCGGCTTTGAAACCAATGTCTTGGGAGCTTAGTTTAAGTCTAAACAACTTTGCTAAGCTCAAGTGTAAGTTTTCGGAAATACTCTCTAGTGGTGGCCATGATTTGATTGTTGTGCAATGTGGTTTATTGCATGTTTTAAACTCTGTTTTGAAAGCATGATTTAGCATGGTTAATGCTGTTTTTGTAAGCCATATGTTGAAGGAAGCTCAAGGTAAGAGTTCCTTGTTTTTGAAGATTGATTAAATGTGGTTTGATGCTTTTAATTGCATGATGAATATGGCTTGGTTTAATGCTTTAAAATAGTGGATAAATTGATGATAATGATGTATATTGGCAAGTGATGTATTGAAAAGGTTAAGGTCACTAAGGTGGTTAAAAGTCCTTGAGTGAGCCTTGTTTACTTAAGAACATCAAGGTGGTTAAAAGTCCTTGGATGGTTCTTGTTACGGACACAAAGGTGTTTAAAAGTCCTTGTGTGATCCTTTCCAAGGTGTTTAAAAGTCCTTGGGGTCAAGGTGTTTAAAAGTCCTTGAGGTGATTTATATCATGGTGTTTAAAAGTCCATGGCCAAGGTGTTTAAAAGTCCTTGGGGCCAAGGTGTTTAAAAGTCCTTGGGGTGAAACTTGATACGGACACAAAGGTGGTTAAAAGTCCTTGTGTGGTCCTTTCCATGGTGTTTAAAAGTCCATGGGCCAAGGTGTTTAAAAGTCCTTGGGGCCAAGGTGTTTAAAAGTCCTTGGGTGTAAGTTGATGAACTTGTTTTTAAAGAAATGAAATGTATCACTTGTGGCCAATATGACATGTAATGATATGAAGCATGAGATGCTTGTTTAAGTATGCTTTTGAGCATGTGTAAATGATGATTTGATGCATGATTTATAAAGTGTTTTATAAATGCATTATTGAATGGTTTTGTTGAGCATTCCTCACTAAGCTTTTGCTTACGCTCTCTCTTTCTTTTCTCAAATCAATAATGCAGAACGTTAAAGTACTTTGAGGGCAGCAAGGAAGGCAAGCATTCAAGTGGAAGTAAAGCTCAAAGTATGGAAGGTTTTCTTAAGTACATTTAGCTTTTGGTAATTTGGCAATGGGGGACCTATGTGTATGTTTTTGGGAGATGTTTTGAACTCCCCAAGTATGTTTTAGGTTGTTGAGAATGCTGGTTTTTGTAATTGGCCTTTATATGCTTGAATTGGAAGTTTATGCTTGAATGGTTGCTTGTGTAGGAAGCATGCCTATAGATTTGGGGCTTTCCATATATGTTGATGTTTTGATGAATTGTTGATGCAAGTATGTCTCATATTTGTTGAATAGCATGCTGGTAAAGTTTGGTGGCATTTGGAGCATGATTGGATGTTTAATTGCATGTTTAAGTATGCATTTTGGGGCAATCTGTGCAGGGTGTTTCGAAACAGCACCTACCGTTTCGGAACGGGTGCCTTAAACAAGCCCAGGCGTCCGAAACGGGAGGGACCGTTCCGTAACGGATAGGCTACTGTCTGCCCTCGTTTCGGTACGCGTTGCGAAACGGCCCCGCGTTTCGAAACGGGCTGTCTCCCGTTTCGGAACGGGTGACCGTTAGGGGCTGACATTGGCAGTTATATGTTTTGAATTGTTTGCATTTTGGTCCTGAATCTTGTTTGTGCAATTGTATGAGTTTGGGAAGTCCTTTTGAGCTGAAATTTCACAGAGAAGCATGAAACCTGATTAATTTCAAGTTGGTAACTCTAATTTGGGTGAAGTCCTTATAATTATCAGAAATTACAATTTGGTCCCTAAAGTTGTAATTTGTTCAATTGGGTCCCTGTTTGATCTCTGATGTTTATGATCTTTGAGTATGCTGTTGTATGATCATATCTAAGGATTAATATGCATCTAGACAAGTTTAAAAAGAAAAAAAAAGGGTCGTTAATCAAGGTTGACTTTCGGGTTGACTTTGGTTTTCCCCGTGTGACTTTCTTAGTTCGGGTCAACCGTCTAGGCCGGGTTAAGGGGGTTACAGGTTTTGCAATATAATTGTGTTGAAAAGCTCCTAAACAATTAGACGAACTCCTAAGATTTGATTAAAACTTATTTTGCGGTCCATTTGTAGTGGTTCGGACGAGCAGGAACTAATGTGCTTTCCAGTGGACCCGTTGGAATTTTAACTGAGTAAAAAGTAAAAAAATTGAGGTTTTGCAATATAATTGTGTTGAAAAGCTCCCAACCAATTAGACGAACTCCTAATATTTTTTAAAACTTATTTTCTGGTCCTTTTTCTAGAGGTTTCGGACGAGCAGGTCTAAATGGGCCTTTCAGTGGATCCGTTTGAATTTTAACTGAGTAAAAAGTACAAAAATTGAGGTTTTGCAATATAATTGTGTGGAAAAGCTTCTAACCAATTAGACGAACTCCTAATATTTGATTAAAACCTATTTTCCGAACCTTTTTCTAAAGGTTTTGGACCAGCAGGTCTAAATGGGCCTTTCAATGGACCCGTTGGAATTTTAACTTTGTAAAAAGTACAGAAATTGAGGTTTTGCAATATAATTGTGTTGAAAAGCTCCTAACCAATTGGACGAACTCCTAATATCTGATTAAAACTTATTTTCCGATCCTTTTTCTAGACGTTTCAGACGAGATGGTCTAAATGGGCCTTTTAATGGACCCATTGGAATTTTAACTAAGTAAAAAGTACAAAAATTGAGGTTTTCAATATAATTGTGTTGAAAATCTCGTAATCAATTACATGATCTCCTAATATTTCATTAAAACTTTTCATGCGGTTCTTTTTTAGAGGTTTCGGACGAGCAGGTCTAAATGGGAGTTTCAATGGACCCGTTGGATTTTTAACTGAGTAAAAAGTACAGAAATTGAGGTTTTGCAATATAATTGTGTTTAAAAGCTCCTAAAAAATTAGACGAACTCCTAATATTTGATTAAAACCTATTTTCCGAACCTTTTTCTAGAGGTTTTGGACCAGCAGGTCTAAATGGGCCTTTCAATGGACTCGTTGGAATTTTAACTGTGTAAAAAGTACATAAATTGAGGTTTTGCAATATAATTGTGTTGAAAAGCTCCTAACGAATTGGACGAACTCCTAATATTTGATTAAAACTTATTTTCCGGTCCTTTTTCTAGAGGTTTCAGACGACATGGTCCAAATGGGCCTTTTAATGGACCCGTTGGAATTTTAACTAAGTAAAAAGTACATAAATTGAGATTTTTCAATATAATTGTGTTGAAAATCTCGTAATCATCTACATGATCTCCTAATATTTGATTAAAACTTTTCCTGCGGTTCTTTTTTAGAGGTTTCGGACGAGCAGGTCTAAATGGGCCTTTCAATGGACCCGTTGGATTTTTAACTGAGTAAAAAGTACAGAAATTGAGGTTTTGCAATATAATTGTGTTTAAAAGATCCTAACCAATTGGATGAACTCCTAATATTTGATTAAAACTTATTTTCCGATCCTTTTTCTAGAGGTTTCGGACGAGCATGTCTAAATGGGTATTTCAATGGAACTGTTGGAATTTTAACTAAGTAAAAAGTACATAAATTGAGGTTTTTCAATTTAATTGTGTTGAAAAGATCCTAACCAATTAGATAAACTCCTAATATTTGATTAAAACTTATTTTCCGGTCATTTTTTTAGATGTTTCGGATGAGCAGGTCTAAATGGACCTTTCAATGGACCCATTGGAATTTTAATTGAGTAAAAAGTACATAAATTGAGGTTTCGCAATATAAATGTGTTGAAAAGCTCCTAAACAATTAGACGAACTCCTAATATTTGATTAAAACTTATTTTGCAGACCTTTTTCTAGAGGTTTCGGACGAGCATGTCTAAATGGGCCTTTTAATGGACCCGTTGAAATTTTAATTGAGTAAAAAGTACATAAATTGAGGTTTTGCAATATAATTTTGTTGAAAGGCTCCTAAACAATTAGACGAACTCCTAATATTTGATTAAAACTTTTTTTCCGGTCCTTTTTCTAGAGGTTTCGGACGAGCAAGTCTAAATGGGCCTTTCAATGGACCCGTTGGATTTTTAACTGAGTAAAAAGTACAAAAATTGAGGTTTTGCAATATAATTGTGTTAGAAAGCCCAAGTAGCAAGAGAGTGGGCTATAGAGTTCGCAGACCGACGTACAAATTACAACCGAAGTTGCGGGACAGTGACAAGCAGGGCCTTTGCCGCTGCAATCTGGGGGCCCAGTATCGATGTGTCTTCCGTGGCGTGGGAAAGCTTGTTGATAATGGTGGCCGAATTGGATTCGAGGAGCACATTATGCCAGCCTCTATCTTTATATAACATAATCCCAGCAATCATTGCATGAAGCTCAGCAACAGAGGCATTGGAACACCCGACCTCATGGACAACACAACCACAAAGGAAGAAATCGTAGGCATCTCGGGCAATGACTCCAAAAGCGGCGGAGCTAGACTCAGGGTGGAACGCACCATCGACATTAATCTTCATTGTTGCAGTCGGTGGCGGCGCAGCGGCGGGCTTGATATTAAGCATCTGCATGGTAGGTAGGGCGTTAGCTCTGGCGTAATCCTGCAAAAGACCCTACGCATTCATAGTTGTCAGCCATGGAGGCTGCAAACGTTGAGAATGGACCCAGTCATTCCGACGATTCCAGATGTTCCAGAGCACTGTGAGGAGAAGGGCAAACCCTGCAGTAGTCAAACCCGTAGTGCCCTCAGTTAACCAGGTGGTCGTGGTAGGGGCACAGCTAGAGATGATAGTGGGCGGTAATCCTGTCAGCTGTAAGACTTCTTGTGCCCCTGTGCAATCCCGAAGGGCATGCAAGGATGTTTCCTGGATATTAGGGCAAAAGAAGCAATGTCCAGGAGATAAATTGGCCGCATGCAACTGATCTCCTGTGGGAAGGGCATCCCGACCCACCCTCCAACTAAACGATCGGATCTTAGGCAGGGTAGGTGCCTTAGAGATGGTTCTCCAAAGGGGTGTTGGCCGCGGGAGGGGTCGACTAGGTTGTCATAAAAAGAAGTATCATGATCGGACAGAGTAGATCCCAGAGTCATGATGACCCTAGATCAGGGAGTCACTTCTTTTAACTAAGTAAAAAGTACAGAAATTGAAATTTTGCAATATAATTGTTTTGAAAAAGCTCCTAATCAATTAGGCGAACTCCTAATATCTGATTAAAACATTTTTTTGCGATCCACTTTCTAGAGATTTCGGACGAGGATGTCTAAATGAGTCTTTCAATGGACCCGTTGGAATTTTAACTAAGTAAAAAGTACAAAATTTGAGGTTTTGCAATATAATTGTGTTGAAAAGCTCCTAAAAATTATATGAACTCCTATTATTTTATGAAAACTTATTTTCCGGTCCTTTTTCTAGAGGTTTCGGACGAGCAAGTCTAAATGGGCCTTCCAATGGACCCCTTGGAATTTTAACTAAGTAAAAAGTACAAAAATTGAGGTTTTGCAATATAATTGTGTTGAAAAGCTCCTAAACAATTTGACGAACTCCTAATATTTGAATAAAACTTATTTTCCGGTCCTTTTTCTAGAGGTTTAGGACGAGCAGGTTTAAATGGGCCTTTCAATGGACCCGTTGGAATTTTAACTAAATAAAAAGTTCAAAATTGACGTTTTGCAATGTAATTGTGTTCAAAAGCTCCTAACCAATTAGATGAACTACTAAAATTTGATTAAAACGTAATTTGTGGTCCTTTCTCTAGAGATTTCATACGAGCAGGTCTAAATGGGCCTTTCAATGGACCCGTTGGAATTTTAACTGAGTAAAAAGTACATAAATTGAGCTTTTGCAATATAATTGTGTTGAAAAGCTCCTAAACAATTAGACGAACTCCTATTATTTGATGAAAACTTATTTTATGGTCCTTTTTCTAGAGGTTTCGGACGAGCAGGTCTAAATGGGCCTTCTAATGGACCCGTTGGAATTTTAACTAAGTAAAAAGTACAGAAATTGAGGTTTAGCAATATAATTGTGTTGAAAAGCTCTTAAACAATTTGACGAACTCCTAATATTTGAATAAAACTTATTTTCCGGTCCTTTTTCTAGTGGTTTAGGACGAGCAAGTCTAAATTGGCCTTTCAATGGACCCGTTGGAATTTTAACTGAGTAAAAAGTACAGAAATTGAGGTTTTGCAATATAATTGTGTTGAAATGCTCCTAATAAATTAGATGAACTCCTAATATCTGATAAAAACTTTTTTTGCGGTCCACTATCTAGAGGTTTCGGAGGAGGAGGTTTAAATGGGACTTTCAATGGACCCGTTGGAATTTTAACTAGGTAAAAAGTACAGAAATTGAGGTTTTGCAATATAATTGTGTTGAAAAGCTCCTAACCAATTAGACGAACTACTAATATTTGATTAGAACTTATTTTGCGGTCCTTTTTCAAGAGGTTTCGGACGAGTAGGTCTAAATCGGCCTTTCAATGAACTCGTTGGAATTTTAACTGACTTAAAAGTACAAAAATTGAGGTTTTGCAAAATGTAATTGTTTTGAAAAGCTTCTAATTAGTTAGATGAACTCCTAATATCCGATTAAAACTTTTTCGCGGTCCATTTTCTAGTCTTCGGACGAGGAGGTCTAAATGGGCCTTTCAATGGACCCGTTTAAAATTTTTTTTGAGAAAAAGGCCTCATTAAAAACCCCACTAATCCCAACTGGGCTGGCCCAGAGGGGGTCCTAAAGGGGAAAAGAGTGCCCAAATATATATATATATATAGAATCAAGGGGGTTGAAAACCAACCGGTACAATAGAGCGTAAGACATCGGGCAAGCCCGGCCCAAAAAACAAGGAGGACCTAGAGTGCAAGGCCCAATTGGCAATAGTATGAGCTAGAACATTAGCAACTCGTGGTACATAAAGAAAATGTAAATCTGGAATAGATACAAAAAGAGGGCGAGCCGCATCAATATGTGGCCGTAAAGGAGAGGCGTCCAGACCGAGGCAACGTGTTTTGTTGATGACCAAAGCTGCGTCGGACTCGATAATGATGCTGCACCAGTCGGCATCCCTACCAAGTGTAGCCCCCGTGACAATGGCGCGAAGCTCCGCAGTGGAGGCGTCTAGGCATCCTGCGCAGTGAACGGCACAACCACGGAGAATAGCGCCGCTAGCATCACGAGCCACAACACCAAAACCTGCTTCGCCTGTAGCGGGGTTGAAAGCACCGTCCACATTGATTTTAACCTTCCTTTCCGGTGAGGGCCTCCATGTTGGTTGAGAAAGGGCTGGCTCCGTCCGTAGATGCGTCGAGGCGTGAAGAGAGTTGGCCGAGTTGTAGTCCTATAACAGTTCCTTAGAGTTCATAAGAGTAAGCCATGGCGGCTGCAAACGCTTGGAGTGAACCCAGTCATTCCTCCGTTTCCAAATGTTCCAAAGGATAGTGAGGAACAGACTAAATTTAGAGCGAGAAAGTAACGAGGCCCCTTGTTCCAACCATAAGTGAGTAGGGAAGAGCGTGCTAGTACGTAAAGGGAGGGGAAACCTAGCTAGTTGTAGAACCTCAGCTGCTCCAACACAATCTCGGAGAGCATGGAGTGGAGTTTCTACTATAGTCGGACAAAAAGGGCACATGCCAGTGCCTAACCCCACAATTGCAAGACGGTCTCCTGTGGGTAGAGCATCTCGTCCTGCTCTCCAGCTAAAGGACCGAATCTTCGGAAGGGTGCTCGATTTGGAGATAACTCGCCAAAGGGGAGAAGGACCACTGATAGGTCTAATTGGACGTGGTAAGAATAGATATCCGGAACGCAACGAATACATCCACGTGTCATGATATCCCCAAAGTAATGCATCGCGTCGCTCATTGGAGATTGGCACACGCAGTATGGCATCAGCATTATCCCAGTCAAAATGTTGGCGGACTTTGGGTTCGTCCCACGATGCTTGATTGCCGATCATGAAGTCACGACATCGTAAGGGGAGTTCCTCCTCGTCTTGATAATTTCCAAAGAAGGATAAACTAGAGGTACCACCCCAAGGGTCGCGGTGGATACGAATCTGACTCTGAATTACGGGTCGCTAAAAGAACCCTGGCTGCAATCGTTGCATGGCCTTCCAAAGACCTCGCCATGCGAAGGACGCGCGTCGATCAAGCTTAGCATCCAACAATTTCCCAGAAGGAAAGTAACGTGAGCGTAAGACAGACGCAAGGAGGGATTCAGGCGAATGGATCAGCCTCCACAATTGTTTACCTAAGAGAGCAATGTTAAAATCGTGTAGATTCCTAAAGCCCATTCCCCCTGCTGCCTTGGGATCACAAATAGACTCCCAAGATAGCAGAGGCCGGCCTCGCTTGTTACTGCGGCCAGAGCACCAATAACGACGGATCGAGCTAGTCATATCATCTATGATGTTCTGCGGAAGTAGGTAACAAGACATAACATACTGAGGTATGGCTTGTGCGACCGACTTGATCAGTGTTTTGCGTCCACAGAATGAGAGTAAGTTGGTGTCCCATTTAGTTATTCGAGAACTGACTTTGTCACGGACAAAACCTAAGCATTTCGTTCGGTTCTGCCCTATCATGAGGGGAACTCCGAGATAGATACCCGGGTCCTCGACAATGCGTACTCTGAGAGTCAATCGAACTGCCTGAATGAAGGTCTCAGAACAGCGTGAACTGCAGTAAGCTATGGACTTATCGAAATTAACAGTTTGTCCTGAGGAGGATTCATATACGCGTAGAATCTCTTTCAACCTATCAACCTGATCTGGGCAATTACGAAGGAAAACAATGCTATCATCGGCAAATAGCAGATGTGTAATCCTAGGTCATGTCGATTGGCCTGTAGGCCGAGAAGGTGCCCTTCCTGTTGCTTAGATTCAAGGGCCGCTGATAACCCTTGGGAACAAATCAAAAAGAGGAAAGGGGAGAGGGGGTCGCCCTGTCGGATGCCTCGAGCATGCACAAACTCATCGGATAAGGTCCCGTTAAGTCTAACAGAAAAACAGACTAAGGAGACACAGCGAAGTATGAGGTGCACCCATTCAGGTGCAAAGCCCATACGTGACATCACATCCCGAAGGAATGACCATTCGACTTTGTCGAACGCCTTCTCCATATCTAGTTTCAATGCCGCCCCTTGGTAAATGGCAGCACAAAAACACGTCTTTTTTCCATGCTAGAGCCTCTAAGCGCAGGAAAAAGAATACTATTTGTGGCCTTCACGATGGTAACCATGTATGGCATACAACTACGCCAAGGCTCCTTCAAATAGCCTCGGATTATTTTCGGACGCTGTTTACATCATCCAACCCTAGTTCATCGCCACGTCTGTTGGAGCAAATTTCTCCGATCGTCACTCCATCAATGAATGCCTCCCTATTGAGACCATTCACAGAGGGTGAAGTGCTTGCTGCCTTTCAAGATATTAGTCCTAAGAAAGCTCCGGGCATCGATGGTTTTCCTAGTGGTTTTTTCCGGCAACACTGGAACGTCATTGGGCCTGAATTTATCCAGCTCTATCTCCGTCTATTGCGTGGGGAAGCCGACATGTCGAATGTTAATAAAATGGTCATCGTGCTTATCCCGAAGGTTGCGGACCCCACCAATATGCGCCAGTTTCGACCAATTAGCTTATGCACGGTCATATACAAAACAATTGCTAAGGTTCTTGTTAACCGTCTTAAGCCTGTTCTACCTGATTGTATCAGCGATGCACAGGCAGCCTTTGTTCGTGGAAGGAACATAACCGACAACATTTTAATCGCCCAAGAGCTTGTGCATACCCTCCACTCGAATAGCCCGTTGGGACAACCATGTGACCCGTGATCGTTGTGCCCAATAGGCTTCACGGACGTCTAGAAGACGACGAAGCTCTAGTTTTGCGTCGCGCAGGTCATTTAGCATCGCAGGCGGTAGATGACGACGTCGCATATATGAATTGATTTTGCGTTGTAATTCTGCAATGCGGTTGTGTGATTGGTATCGGCGATGCGATTGCCAATCGCACAGCTGGTTACCGACCGTACGTAATTTTTTAGGCAAGTTACCCGATGCATTCGCCCATGCCTGTTGGACAGTCGTGATGCATGATGGATCATTTGCCCAACAAGATTCAAAATGGAAATGGTCAAAGGTCTCACGAGGAGAGTTGCGCTGGGGAACATATTTGGTATCCATGACTATGACATAATGGTCAGAATCCAGAGAAAAAATATTACGACATTCGAATGTGGAATGTTCACTAAGCCATGCATTGCATGCTACAAAACGGTCAAGTCGTTCACAAATAGTTGAGACATTAGGCCCGGTGCGGGACCAAGTGAACCAACCCGATGCTGGCTTGCAATCAAAAAGACTATTGCGATATAAACATTCGCGAAAGCTAATGATTTGTGATTGCGGTCGGCGACAGCCTCCCTGTTTTTCTGAATCTGATAAAATATCATTAACGTCACCGCCAATTAACCAAGGCATTGGTGAAGCGTGACGCAAAGAATCAATCAAATCCCATGTTTTAGACTTCATATTTGTGTCAGCGTAACCATAAATGTCCATAAAACGAAAACATTCATCATTCGAATTTAAAATAACATCAATGGATCGATCAGAATACGAAAGCAAATTAAGTTGAATTTTATTATTCCAAAATATGATGAGTCCGGAACATGTGGGGCTGCTATCAACATGGATGCAGCCATGCATATCTAATAAAATTCTTAAACGATCATAATAGTAACGACATAAGCGAGTTTTAGACAAAAAGATAACATCCGGTTGCAACCTGCGAGCAATGGTGCTCAACCCTTGAACTACCGTCGGGGAACCAAGACCGCGGCAGTTCCAACAAAAGACCCTCATTTCTCTCGGCAGGGTTGAACGTCAACCGCCACCGTAGAGATTTTGCTGCTCATCCCAGCTTTAGATTGTTTGGAAAGTTTGTCAGAGGGCATTCCGGGTTTCACCGGCTTAGCTTGAGTGGAGGGGGAAGTTCTCGGCCTATTGGTAACACCAGTAGCAACCATCGGAGGGCTACGTTTGGTTTTGCGCGAGCCATTTGCTCCTTCGGTAGTTCCTGACGTTGCAGCCAACCAATCCTCAAAATTCAATTTTAACTTAGATAACTTAAGTTTGAAATAGAATTTGAAAATGTATAGTATTTTTAGTGCAGTAGGGATAGTGATAGATTCCCTACCAACTTCAAAAAATATTCTAAATTTAGATAATTTGGAGAAAATTCGAATTGCAGAGGATAGAATAATGTTTAAATGAATTTTATCTACAATTTGATCAAATATCTCTCAACAAATTCAAAATTCAATTTTAACTTAGATAAATTAAGATTGAAATAGAATTTGAAAATGTATGGTATTTTTAGATTAGTAGAGATAGTGATAGATTCCCCACCAACTTCAAAAAATAATCTAAATTTAGATAATTTGGAGAAAATTTGAATTGCAGAGGATAAAATAACATTTAAATGTAGTTTTATCTGCAATTTGAAATGCATGGGAATCCTATAGAGCCTTAGATTCACCGAAAAAGGAGATATCAAATCTCGTCCAACAAATTCAAAATTCAATTTTAACTTAGATAATTTAAGTTTGAAATAGAATTTGAAAATGTATGGTATTTTTAGATCAGTAGAGATAGTGATAGATTCCCTACCAACTTCAAAAAATATTCTAAATTTAGATAATTTGGAGAAAATTCGAATTGCAGAGGATAAAATAACGTTTAAATGTAGTTTTATCTACAATTTGATCAAATCTCTCTTAACAAATTCAAAATTCAATTTTAAATTAGATAATTTAAGTTTGAAATAGAATTTGAAAATGTATGGTATTTTTAGATTAGTAGAGATAGTGATAGATTCCCCACCAACTTCAAAAAAATATTCTAAATTTAGATAATTTGGAGAAAATTCGAATTGCAGAGGATAAAATAACATTTAAGTGTAATTTTATCTGCAATTTGAAATGCATGGGAATCCTAAAGATCCTTAGATTCATCGAAAAAGGAGATATCAAATCTCTTCCAACAAATTCAAAAATCAATTTTAACTTAGATAATTTAAGTTTGAAATATAATTTGAAAATGTATGGTATTTTTAGATCAGTAGAGATAGAGATAGATTCTCTACCAACTTCAAAAAATATTCTAAATTTAGATAATTTGGAGAAAATTCGAATTGCAGAGGATAAAATAACGTTTAAATGTAATTTTATCTACAATTTGATCAAATCTCTCTCAACAAATTCAAAATTCAATTTTAACTTAGATAATTTAAGTTTGAAATAGAATTTGAAAATGTATGGTATTTTTAGATTAGTAGAGATAGTGATAGATTCCCCACCAACTTCAAAAAATAATCTAAATTTAGATAATTTGGAGAAAATTCGAATTGCAGAGGATAAAATAACATTTAAGTGTAATTTTATCTGCAATTTGAAATGCATGGGAATCCTAAAGATCCTTAGATTCACCGAAAAGGAGATATTAAATCTCTTCAAACAAATTCAAAATTCAATTTTAACTTATATAATTTAAGTTTGAAATATAATTTGAAAATGTATGGTATTTTTAGATCAGTAGAGATAGGGATATATTCCCTACTAACTTCAAAAAATATTCTAAATTTAGATAATTTGGAGAAAATTTGAATTGCAGAGGATAAAATAACGTTTAAATGTAATTTTATCGGCAATTTGATCAAATCTCTCTCAACAAATTCAAAATTCAATTTTAACTTAGATAATTTAAGTTTGAAATAGAATTTGAAAATGTATGGTATTTTTAGATTAGTAGAGATAGTGATAGATTCCCCACCAACTTCAAAAAATAATCTAAATTTAGATAATTTGGAGAAAATTCGAATTGCAGAGGATAAAATAACATTTAAGTGTAATTTTATCTGCAATTTGAAATGCATGGGAATCCTAAAGATCCTTAGATTCACCGAAAAGGAGATATTAAATCTCTTCAAACAAATTCAAAATTCAATTTTAACTTATATAATTTAAGTTTGAAATATAATTTGAAAATGTATGGTATTTTTAGATCAGTAGAGATAGGGATATATTCCCTACTAACTTCAAAAAATATTCTAAATTTAGATAATTTGGAGAAAATTTGAATTGCAGAGGATAAAATAACGTTTAAATGTAATTTTATCGGCAATTTGATCAAATCTCTCTCAACAAATTCAAAATTCAATTTTAACTTAGATAATTTAAGTTTGAAATAGAATTTGAAAATGTATGGTATTTTTAGATTAGTAGAGATAGTGATAGATTCCCCACCAACTTCAAAAAATATTCTAAATTTAGATAATTTAGAGAAAATTCGAATTGTAGAGGATAAAATAACATTTAAATGTAATTTTACCTGCAATTTGAAATGCATGGGAATCCTAAAGAGCTTTAGGTTCACCGTAAAAAGAGATATCAAATCTCTCTCAACAAATTCAAAATTCAATTTTAACTTAGATAATTTAAGTTTGAAATAGAATTTGAAAATGTATGGTATTTTAAGATTTGGAGAGATAGTGATAGATGTCCCAACAATTTCAAACAATATTTTAGATTTAGATAATGTGAAATTGAAGGTGAAATCAAAAGGAAATGGATTCATGATATATCGGAACTTATCCGTTAAGAAAATTCGAATTATCCTGCTTTGTTGGAACCAAAAAATCTCGCAAAGAACGGGGTAATGGATTCTCAAAGCGTTGCCTCTCCTCCAAAGAGAGTGAACAGCATCGTAACCCTGCATGGAGACCGTGGTAGCAACGTACATGGCCCGGAATACCATCGCTACACAAATTGCCATTATCGTCTGCATGGAGGGGAATGGAGAAACCTTTGCTGCAGTGAACAATGGTCTCAGAATGTATCCTGGCAGATTGCCAGCAACCAGCAATCCACACGTGAGGAGTATCACTAATAAACATAAGAGAATAAAATTCCCCGGATATAATAATATAGATGATGCATGGTGTAAATGGTTGCATCTATGTATCCGTTTGCATGCAAGCCCTCGCCATGCAGTAGGATGGCCAAATACGATAATAATAGACTTGCAATTCTCGTACCATTGTCCAAGATAAGCAAGAGTACAAGGCCGTGACAGCCAGGATAACCCATGTGCCCTGTTTATGAGGGGTGGGGTGACGAAAGGCACTCATAAGTGTGACCCAGCAGAATCAAAACAATCCGAAAGATTATTAAGATTACGAAAAATTATTATGATGAAATTAGCTTGGAAAATTATGGATGATGGCAGAAAGTAAGATTTCCATGACAATAATAAAATGGATAAACAAACCTGTACGTGCCAATGGGGGGTAGCCATGGAGAACTCCGTTGGTATCCCTTTGGCCAGAGGGTGGTGTGACACCAACCAGCATGGAAAGATTGATAGATGGTTAGAGGTGAGCCATGGCAAAGCCAACGGGAAAGTAAAATTCTGCGCGGTGAGGGATCGGATTACCAGAGTCACCGTTTGGGTGCTAAGGAAGCACCACGGCGGTGGAGGTGAAGGGGAGAGGTGGTAGAAGTGGTGGTGGAAGGGTGGAAAGTGGTGGTGGTGGTGGTGGCCGGAGTGGAAGGGGAAAAGGAGAGGGAGAGTTAGAGAGAAAAAAGTTGAGAGAGTTTTCATCACCCGTTCCCCACCCGTAAAAAGTACAAAAATTGGGGTTTTGCAATATAATTGTGTTGAAAAGCTCCTAACCAATTAGACGAACTACTAAAATTTGATTAAAACTTACTTTTGTGGTCCTTTTTCTAGAGGTTTCATACGAGCAGGTCTAAATGGTCCTTTCAATGGACCCGTTGGAATTTTAACTGAGTAAAAAGTACAAAAATTGATGTTTTGCAATATAATTGTGTTGAAAATCACCTAAAAAATTAGACGAACTCTTATTATTTGATTAAAACTTATTTTCCAGTCTTTTTTCTAGAGGTTTCGGACGAGCAGGTCTAAATGGGGCTTTCAATGGACCCGTTGGAATTTTAACTGAGTAAAAAGTACATAAATTGAGGTTTTGGAATATAATTGTGTTGAAAAGCTCCTAAACAATTAGACGAACTCCTAATATTTAATTAAAACTTATTTTCCGGTCCTTTTTCTAGAGGTTTCGGACGAGCAGGTCTAATTGGGCCTTTCAATGGACCCGTTGGAATTTTAACTGAGTAAAAAGTACAGAAATTGAGGTTTCGCAATATAATTGTGTTGAAAAGCTCCTAATCAATTAGACGAAATCCTAATATCTGATTAAAACTTTTTTTGCGGTCCACTTTCTAGAGGTTTCGGACGAGGAGGTCTAAATGGGCCTTTCAATGGACCTGTTGGAATTTTAACTAAGTAAAAGTACAAAAATTGAG
Organism: Hibiscus trionum; assembly: GCA_030270665.1. Taxonomy (NCBI): domain Eukaryota; kingdom Viridiplantae; phylum Streptophyta; class Magnoliopsida; order Malvales; family Malvaceae; genus Hibiscus; species Hibiscus trionum. The sequence continues at coordinate 34,723,396 of BSYR01000013.1, forward strand.
GTCTTGCAATAATATTTTGTTGAAATGCTCCTAATTAATTAGACGAACTACTAAAATTTGATTAAAACTTATTTTGTGGTCCTTTCTCTATAGATTTCATACGAGCAGGTCTAAATGGACCTTTCAATGGACCCGTTGGAATTTTAATTGAGTAAAAAGTAAAGAAATTGAGGTTTTGCATTATAATTGTGTTGAAAAGCTCCTAAACAATTAGACGAACTCCTATTATTTGATTAAAACTTATTTTTCAGTCCTTTTTCTAGAGGTTTCGGATGAGCAGGTCTAAATGGGCCTTCCATTGGACCCGTTGGAATTTTAACTAAGTAAAAAGTACAGAATTTGAGGTTTTGCAATATAATTGTGTTGAAAAGCTGCTAAACAATTAGAAGAACTCCTAATATTTGAAGAAAACTTATTTTCCGGTCCCTTTTCTAGAGGTTTTGGACGAGCAGGTCTAAATGGGCCTTTCAATGGACCCGTTGGAGTTTTTTTTTATAAAGAAAGTGGGCCTCATTAAAAACCCCTACTAACATCCCCAGGCACAAGGCCTGGAGAAACCTAAAAGGGGAAAAGAGTACCCATGGTTCATTTATATGAACCGAGGTGAGACCTCGCAGAGTACAACATTGTGAATACAATCAGGATAGATGGACCCAAAAGACATAGAAGTCATGGTCCTAAGTGCATGGGTAGCCAGGGTATGTGCAACTAAATTAGCCTCGCGGCAAACAAACTGAACATGAGTAGAAGGAAAATAGGACAAAGCTGCATGGGCTTGCAAAATCGTCGGGCCCATTGTAGAGAGATCAGGTCCCAGAAGGTTGAGTCTGTTCGCAAGAGATGCAAAGTCCGTCTCAAAAATCAAACGGTTCCAACCTTGAGATTGAGCAAACGTGATACCAGCTAGAAGGCCTATCCCTTCAGATGTAATGGCATCCAAACAACTGCCCAAAGGGTAGAACAGACTGCCAACGACCGTACCTGCTTCATCACGGGCCACAACACCAACCACCGCTGCACGTGTGGAAGGATCAAAAGCCCCATCCACATTAATTTTAATATGCCCCCGAGGGGGAAGTCTCCAGCGAGGAGGAGAGACCGGCGAAGAGGTAGGGGAAGAAATAGCATCGATGAAGACTGATAGAATTAACAGCAATTAACCATGGGGGTTGAAGATGGCGGTTATGGACCCAGTCATTACGACGTTTCCATATGTTCCACAGAGTTGTCAGGAAGAGCCCGAAGAGGTCAGAAGATAGAAAGCGAGCACCTTCCTCTAGCCATTGTAGACCGGTGGGTGCCGTGCTGTTAATCAAAGACATATGGTGGCCTACCAAACAGAGGGCCTCCGATGCACCAGGACAGTCATGGAGAGCATGGAGGATAGACTCCGTACCGGAGTGACAAACAGGGCAGGGAACGGAGTCTGGGGCAAAAGCCTGTAGACGAACCCCAATAGGTAGAGCTTCAGAACCCATGCGCCATCCAAAGGTTTTGACTTTAGGCAAGGCCTTAAGCTTCGAAAGAACCTTCCAAATACAAGAAGGACGAAGTCTGGGTTCCTGGGGACGTTGCAGGAATTGGTAGCCAGATCAAACCGAATAAATACCGGAATCATTAGGACTCCAGAGGATGGAATCTCGAGTATCATTGATAATGGGGATAGACAAAATAGCATCGACATCTTCGGTAGTAAAATACGCACGGACCTTAGTAGGGTCCGAAGCTGCTTGATTCCGAAGTATAAAATCACGACAACGAACATGGACTTCATCCGAGATCTCATAATCCCTATAGAGATAAATGGTCGAAGAACCACCCCAATTATCCTGATGGAGTCGAATATTGCTATTAATACCAGGACGATAGAGAAAGCCTCCAAAGAGATGTTGCATAGCATGATAGACACCTTGCCAGGCAAAAGATCCACGAGATGGTCGAGATGCATTAAGGATATTACCTGAAGGATAGTACTTAGCTTTATAGATTTGACCTAAGAGAGAATCTGGTTCACAAATAAGGCGCCATAATTGTTTAACAAGAAGCGCAATATTGAAATTATTGAGATCCCTAAATCCCATACCTCCTGTTGACTTAGGTAAACACACATGTTCCCAGAGGAGCATGTGCCATCCTTTTTTGTTATTTTTTCCAAACCACCAATAACGTCTGATGGCAGCGGTCATATCGTCAATGATGTTTTGGGGCAATAAATAGCATGACATTACATATTGAGGTAGAGATTGCAACACGGCTTTGATAAAAATTTCCCTACCACTGAATGAAATGAGTTGCTTGTCCCATTTGGACAGTCTGTCATGAGCTTTATCGCGTATAAATCCCAGGGATAAAGTCTTATTTTTTCCAATAAGAAGTGGTACCCCTAGGTAGACACCTGGATTGGTGACCTCACGAACCTTAAGGTAGGAATTGATAGCATGACGGATTGAACTGGGGGTACGAGGATTGTAGAAGATAGTAGACTTATCAAAGTTAACTGCTTGACCGGAGGCAAAAGCGTAAGTTTGAAAGGTCAATTTAAGGTGAGCAGCTCTTCCTCTGGTTTTGAGTTGAGAAAAACTATACAGTCATCCGCAAAAAGGTCAACCATTTAGATAATATGTCCCCTTTCCTCTTTCCTTTTTGCACTCAACCATTTAGATCCGCAAAAAGTTATAAACTTATTTTGTGGTCCTTTTTCTAAAGGTTTCATACGAGCAGGTCTAAATGGGCCTTTCAATGGACCCGTTGGAATTTTAACTGAGTAAAAAGTACAGAAATTGAGGTTCTGCAATATAATTGTGTTGAAAATCTCCTAAACAATTAGACGAGCTCCTATTATTTGATTAAAACGTATTTTCTGGTCCTTTTTCTAGAGGTTTCGGACGAGCAGGTCTAAATAAGCCTTTAAATGGACCCGTTGCAATTTTAAATGAGTAAAAAGTACAAAAATTGAGGTTTTGCATTATAATTGTGTTGAAAAGCTCCTAAACAATTAGACCATCTCCTAATATTTGAAAAAAACTTATTTTCTGGTCCTTTTTCTAGAGGTTTCGGACAAGCAGGTCTAAATGGGCCTTTAAATGGACCCGTTGGAATTTTAACTAAGTAAAAAGTACAGAAATTGGGGTTTTGCAATATTATTATGTTGAAAAGCTCCTAATCAATTAGACGAACTCCTAATATCTGTTTATAACATTTTTTGCGGTCCACTTTCTAGAGGTTTCGGACGACGAGGTCTAAATGGGTCTTTCAATGGACCTGTTGGAATTTTAACTAAGTAAAAAGTACAGAAATTGAGGTTTTGCAAGATAATTGTGTTGAAAAGCTCCTAATCAATTAGACGAACTCCTAATATCTGATTAAAACTTTTTTTGCGGAGCATTTTCTAGAGGTTTCGGAAGAGGAGGTCTAAATGGGCCTTTCAATGGACCCGTTGGAATTTAAACTAAGTAAAAAGTACAAAAATTGAGATTATGCAATATAATTGTGTTGAAAAGCTCCTAACCAAATAGACGAACTACTAAAATTTGATTAAAACTTATTTTGTGGTCCTTTTTCTAAAGGTTTCATACGAGCAGGTCTAAATGGGCCTTTCAATGGACCCGTTGGAATTTTAACTGAGTAAAAAGTACAGAAATTGAGGTTTTGAAATGTAATTGTGTTAAAAAGCTCCTAAACAATTAGACGAACTCATATTATATGATTAAAACTTATTTTCTGGTCCCTTTTCTAGAGGTTTCGGACGAGCAGGTCTAAATAAGCCTTTCAATGGACCTGTTGTAATTTTAAATGAGTAAAATGTACAGAAATTGAGGTTTTACAGTATAATTGTGTTGAAAAGCTCGTAAACTATTAGATGATCTCCTAATATTTCAATAAAACTTATTTTCTGGTCCTTTTTCTAGAGGTTTCAGACGAGCAGGTCTAAATGGGCCTTTCAATGGACCCGTTGAAATTCTAACTAAGTAAAAAGTTCATAAATTGAGGTTTTGCAATATAATTGTGCTGAAAAGCTCCTAACCAATTAGACGAACTACTAATATTTGATTAAAGCTTATTTTGTGGTCCTTTTTCTTGAGGTTTCATACGAGCAGTTCTAAATGGGTCTTTCAATTGACCCGTTGGAATTTTAACATAGTAAAAAGTACAGAAATTGTGGTTTTGCAATATAATTGTGTTGAAAAGCTCCTAAACAATTAGACGAACTCCTATTATTTGATTAAAACTTATTTTCCGATGCATTTTCTAGAGGTTTCAGACGAGTAGGTCTAAATGGGCCTTTCAATGGACCCGTTGGAATATTAACTGAGTAAAAAGTACAGAAATTGAGGTTTTACAATATAATTGTGTTGAAAAGCTCCTAATCAATTAGAAGAACTCCTAATATCTGATTAAAACTTTTTTTGCGGTCCACTTTCTAGAGGTTTAGGACGAGAAGGTCTAAATGGGCCTTTCAATGGACCCGTTGGAATTTTAACTAAGTAAAAAGTACAGAAATTGAGGTTTTGCAAAATAATTGTTGAAAAGCTCTTAACCAATTAGACGAACTACAAAAATTGTATTAAAACTAATTTTGTGGTCCTTTTCTAGACGTTTCATACGAGCAGGTCTAAATGGGCCTTTCAATGGACCCGTTGAAATTTTAACTAAGTAAAAAGTACAGAGATTGAAGTTTTGCAATATAATTGTGTTGAAAAGCTCCAAAAAAATAGACGAACTCCTATTATTTGATTAAAACTTTTTTTCCGATCCTTTTTCTAGAGGTTTAGGACGAGCTAGTCTAAATGAGCCTTTCAATGGACCCGTTGGAATTTTAACTGAGTAAAAAGTACATAAATTGAGGTTTGGCAATATAATTGTGTTGAAAAGCTCCTAAACAATTAGACGAACTCCTAATATTTGAATAAACTTATTTTCTGGTTCTTTTTCTAGAGGTTTCGGACGAGCAGGTCTAAATGGGCCTTTCATTGGACCCGTTGGAATTTTAACTGAGTAAAAAGTACAGAAATTGAGGTTTCGCAATATAATTGTGTTGAAAAGCTCCTAATCAATTAGACGAACTCCTAATATCTGATTAAAACTTTTTTTAACGTCCACTTTCTAGAGGTTTCGGACGAGGAGGTCTAAATGGGCCTTTCAATGGACCCGTTGAAATTCTAACTAAGTAAAAAGTTCATGAATTGAGGTTTTGCAATATAATTGTGCTGAAAAGCTCCTAACCAATTAGACGAAATACTAATATTTGATTAAAACTTATTTTGTGGTCCTTTTTCTTGAGGTTTCATACGAGCAGATCTAAATGGGTCTTTCAATTGACCCGTTGGAATTTTAACATAGTAAAAAGTACAGAAATTGTGGTTTTGCAATATAATTGTGTTGAAAAGCTCCTAAACAATTAGACGAACTCCTATTATTTTATTAAAACTTATTTTCCGATGCATTTTCTAGAGGTTTCGGACGAGCAAGTCTAAATGGGCCTTTCAATGAACCCGTTAGAATATTAACTGAGTAAAAAGTACAGAAACTGAGGTTTTACAATATAATTGTGTTGAAAAGCTCCTAATCAATTAGAAGAACTCCTAATATCTGATTAAAACTTTTTTTGCGGTCCACTTTCTAGAGGTTTAGGTCGAGAAGGTCTAAATGGGCCTTTCAATGGACCCGTTGGAATTTTAACTAAGTAAAAAGTACAGAAATTGAGGTTTTGCAAAATAATTGTGTTGAAAAGCTCTTAATCAATTAGACGAACTACAAAAATTGTATTAAAACTTATTTTGTGGTCCTTTTTCTAGATGTTTCATACGAGCAGGTCTAAATAGGCCTTTCAATGGACCCGTTGAAATTTTAACTAAGTAAAAAGTACAGAGATTGAGGTTTCGCAATATAATTGTGTTGAAAAGCTCCAAAAAAATTAGATGAACTCCTATTATTTGATTTAAACTTATTTTCAGATCCTTTTTCTAGAGGTTTAGGACGAGCTAGTCTAAATGGGCCTTTCAATGGACCCGTTGGAATTTTAACTGAGTAAAAAGTACATAAATTGAGGTTTGGCAATATAATTGTGTTGAAAAGCTCCTAAACAATTAGACGAACTCCTAATATTTGAATAAACTTATTTTCTGATCCTTTTTCTAGAGGTTTCGGACGAGCAGGTCTAAATGGGCCTTTCATTGGACCTGTTGGAATTTTAACTGAGTAAAAAGTACAGAAATTGAGGTTTCGCAATATAATTGTGTTGAAAAGCTCCTAATCAATTAGACGAACTCCTAATATCTGATTAAAACTTTTTTAACGTCCACTTTCTAGAGGTTTCGGACGAGGAGGTCTAAATGGGCCTTTCAATGGACCCGTTGAAATTCTAACTACGTAAAAAGTTCATAAATTGAGGTTTTGCAATATAATTGTGCTGAAAAGCTTCTAACCAATTAGACGAACTACTAATATTTGATTAAAACTTATTTTGTGGTCCTTTTTAGAGGTTTCATACGAGCAGGTCTAAATGGGTCTTTCAATTGACACGTTCGAATTTTAACATAGTAAAAAGTACAGAAATTGTGGTTTTGCAATATAATTGTGTTGAAAAGCTCCTAAACAATTAGACGAACTCCTATTATTTGATTAAAACTTATTTTCCGATGCATTTCTAGAGGTTTCGGACGAGCAGGTCTAAATGGGCCTTTCAATGGACCCGTTGGAATATTAACTGAGTAAAAAGTACAGAAATTGAGGTTTTGCAATATAATTGTGTTGAAAAGCTCCTAATCAATTAGAAGAACTCCTAATATCTGATTAAAACTTTTTTGCGGTCCACTTTCTAGAGTTTTAGGACGAGAAGGTCTAAATGGGCCTTTCAATGGACCCGTTGGAATTTTTTTGAAGAAAGCGGGCCTCATTAAAAACCCCTCCTAAAATCCCCAGGCACAAGGCATGGAGAAACCTAAAAAGGGGAAAAGAGTACCCAAAATATATTATTAAAACGAGGTTAAACCTCGCAAAGTACAAGATTTTTAATACAATCAGGGTATATAGATCCAAAAGACAAAGAAGACATGGATCTAAGGGCATGGGTAGCCAACGTATGAGCTACAAAATTAGCCTCACAGCGAACATACTGAACATGAGCTACAGAAAAATCCTCCAAAGCAGAATGAGCCTGCAGAATCATCGGACCCAAAGGAGAAAGATCTGGCCCAAGAGAGTTGATCCTGTTCGCTAGAGATGCACAGTCTGTCTCGAAAATCAAATGGCTCCATCCTTGAGATAGGGCAAAAGTAAGTCCGGCAAGAAGACCTCTCCCTTAAGATGAAATAGCATCTGAACAACTGCGTAGCGGAAAAGCCAGGCCACCAACAACTGTCCCAGTATCATCACGAGCGACAACACCAACCGCCGCTGCACGAGTGGAAGGATCAAAAGCCCCATCCACATTAACTTTAATAAAAGCACGAGGGGGAGGCCTCCATCGAGGAGGAGATGACAAGGGGATGGATGATGAAGAGGAAGATATAGAGTTAGAGTAGTCCCGATGAAGGCTGATAGAGTTGACAGCAATTAGCCAAGGGGGTTGAAGATGTTTATTATGGATCCAGTCGTTACGCCTATTCCAAATATTCCAAAGGGTAGTTAAGAAGAGTCCAAAGAGATCAGGAGGAAGAAGGGAAGCACCTTCCTCAAGCCATTGAAAGCTCGTGGAGGCGGAGCTGTTAATAACAGAAGAGGGAAGAACAATCAATTTAAGATTTTCCGAGGCACCAGAGCAGTCTTGGAGAGCATGGAGAATCGTCTCTGTACCAGAGTTACAAATGGGGCATGGACCAGAGTCTGGAGCAAAAGTCTGAAGGCGAACCCCAACAGGTAGGGCTTCAGCCCCCAGACGCCAACCAAAAGTTTTAACCTTAGGTAAGACCTTGAGTTTAGAAAGAAATTTCCAAAATCGAGGGGGACGAAGTCTAGGCTTAGGGGGACGTTGCAGAAAAAGATAACCAGATCTGACAGAGTAGATACCAGAATCGTTGGGATTCCAGAGGATGGTGTCTCGAGTGTCATTAATGATAGGAACAGAAAGAATGGCATTGGCATCATCCACAGTAAAGTATGCACGAACTTTGATAGGGTCCCAGGCAGCTTGGTTCCGCATCATAAAATCTCGACAACGAATGTGGACTTCCTCTGATAGTTCATAGTCCCCATAGAGGTGAACAGTCGAGGAACCACCCCAATTATCATGATGGGTGCGTATATTGCTATTAATACCTGGACGATAGAGGAAACCACCAAATAGGTGTTGCATAGCATTATAAAGACCTTGCCAGGCAAATGAACCTCGCGAAGGCCGAGAGGCATTAAGTATGTTACCTGAAGGGAAGTATTTGAATTTATAGATTTGACCCAAAAGGGAATCAGGTTCGCAAATAAGACGCCATAGTTGTTTGCCAAGAAGAGTAATGTTAAAATTATTGAGGTCCCGGAAACCCATACCACCAACAGATTTAGGCAAGCATACATGATCCCAAGGGAGCATATGCCAACCTTTCTTGTTGGATTTCCCAGACCACCAATATCGTCGAATGGCAGATGCCATATCATCAATAATATTTTGGGGTAATAAATAACAGGACATACCATATTTGGGTAAAGATTGTAAAACTGCTTTAATAAAGATTTCCCTACCACTGAAGGAAAGAAGCTGTTTGTCCCAGTTGGATAATCTATCGTGAACTTTGTCACGTATAAACCCTAAAGCTAGGGTCTTATTTTTACCAATAAGAAGAGGTACCCCAAGATAGACACCAGAGTTGGATACCTCACGTACTTGTAGATAAGAATTGATAGTTTGACGAGTCGAGGAAGGAGTACGGGGATTGTAAAAAACAGTAGACTTATCAAAGTTGACTGCTTGCCCAGAGGCAGAAGCATAAGTCTGGAAAGCTAACTTAAGGTGTGCAGCTTCATCAGGTTTTGAATTAAGGAAAATTATACAATCATCAGCAAATAAGAGGTGGTTAACCTTGGGACCATACTTACAAGCCCCTAGTCCTGGGAGTAGTCCTTATTGTTTAGCATCGGCCAAGAATGCTGAAAGCCCTTGGGTACAGAATAGAAAAAGAAAAGGAGATAAAGGGTCTCCTTGGCGGAGACCCCTTTGAGGTCGAAACAATGGGGAGAAAGAATTGTTGACCTTAACCGTAAAAGAAACTGAAGAAATACATCTCATAATAAGAGATACCCATGAAGAGGCAAAACCCATACGGTTCATAACGTTTTCGAGGAATGACCATTCGACCCTGTCAAAGGCCTTCTCCATATCAAGTTTAAGAGCATCTCCGTGAGAAGATTTAGAGGTACCAGTATTAATGGAGTGAATTATTTCATGTGCAGTAAGAATGTTATCTGTGATATTGCGTCCTTGAACAAAAGCAGCTTGATTGGAGCTGATACAGAATGGGATGGCGTGTTTCATACGATTAACTAAAACTTTTGCAATAATTTTGTAAATTACCGTGCAAAGACTAATGGGCCTAAGATGCCTCATAGTAGTGGGATCCTTGATCTTAGGTATGAGGACCAATATAGTTTGGTTAACCGACGCCATATCAGCTGATCCTTTAAGAAGATTAAGGTAGAGTGTTATGATATCTGGTCCTACAGTATCCCAGTGTTGACGAAAGAATCCGCTTGGTAAGCCATCGATGCCAGGGGCTTTCCTAGGATCGATATCTCGAAAAGCGGTGATAATTTCTTCTGGAGTGAATTCCTTAGAAAGGGACTCATTCATAGCAGTCATAATAGTGGGAGTAATTTTTGAAAGAATTTGTTCAGTAAAGTGTGGGTTGGAAGAAGTGAAAAGGTTATGGAAATACGAGGAAGCAATTTCCATAAGATCGGTATCAGTCGTGCACCAAACGTTGTTGGAGTCAAAGAGGCCAGAGATTGTATTCTTTTTCTTCCTACTGGAAGCTCTGGCATGAAAGAACCGGGCATTTTTGTCCCCTTGGGAAAGCCATAGGTTACGAGAACATTGTGCCCAATATGCTTCTTGCACATCAAGAAGTTTATGGAGCTCCGTTTTGGCAGAGATATATCTTTTTTCGGCAGCAGCTGAAAGGGGTCGTTGTAGCAGTTTATTAATTTTATTAGTGAGAAGGTTGATACGTCCAAAGGTTTTAAATCTTTGTTGGGATTGCCAGTCTCCTAAGCAGGAGCCAATGGCTTTAATTTTATCCAAAGTGTTTCCTTTGGTGGATGACCAAGTTTGTTTGATGACAGAAATGCCTTCATCATTGGAAGCCCAACAGTTTTCGAATCTGAATGTGGTTGGTGGGGGACGATGATTTGTTAGGGAAGGTGGCTCCGTATTTAATAGTAGAAAACAGTGATCTGATTTAGCATCAAAGTCTGTGGTGATGTTATACTTGGGGAAGGAAGCTTACCATGCCATATTCCCAACAAAACGATCTAATCTTTCAAACAAAGTAGGGGTTTTAGGCCCCGTTTTGGACCAGGTGAACCAACCCGTTGTAGGTTTGCAATCAAACAGGTTATTACGAGAAAGACAATGGCGGAAATTATTAATTTGAGATCTAGGCCGACGGCAGCCTCCTTGTTTTTCATTATCAGAAAGAATTTTGTTAAAGTCACCACCTATGAGCCAGGGTTGACCATCATTAGTATTTAGTGAATCTATTAGATCCCAAGTTTTAGTTTTATTACATGTTTCAGAGAAACCATGAATACCAGTGAAGTAAAATGAAGAATATTCGCAATTAACATAAGTATGAATAAAGCGATCCGAATAAGCAATCATATCAATATTATTATTATTCAGTGTGAATAAAGCAAGTCCAGAGCATTGAGAAGAAAAATCAACAGAAAAAGCTAGGGCCATCCCTAGCAAATCACCAAGACGGCTATAAGCCGTATTTTTGAGTTTAGTTTCACATAAAAAAAGTAAATCAGGTTTATGAAGCTTAACATAATGCTGGAGATGTTGAACTGCCTGGGCCTTACCTAAACCCTGACAGTTCCAACATAAAATGATCATTTCCCTCGGCGGGGCTGTGCATCAGCCGCCGCCGGAGAGTTTTTTCCGCTGCTCATCCCAGCTTTCAAAGTAGGATAAGGAGAAGGTCTAGACTTTTTGGGCTGCAGGACTACATGGATGGGGGAGCGTCTCTTAGTACCTCGGTTCGGAGGAATGGGAATAGGGGCCGGAGCAGAAGCTGCAACGTTGGGATAATGCTTAAGTAGCCATAAATCAAAATCATCAAATAATGAGATACAGGTTTGGAGAAATGGCTTACTGAGTTGTTCATCTAGTTTCCTCACTTGCTGAGCAGTAGAGTTTGGCACTCCATCGTCTTGACCGTCCAGATCAATTTGAACAGGGTAAATGGTGTTCAAAGGTTGAGGAGAGATGACTCTTGAACGCAGTGGCGCTCTTGGGGGCTGCTGGAGGTCGGCATTTGTAGGAGGCAAATCCGAGGATTCCTCTCCCACCGCCTCATCGTTGTTATTGTTTTCCTCAATAGGGAGATTTGCAAAGGACGCAGCATCCCCTTCGTTGGGGTTCCCTATAAAATCAGTAAAAGAGGGAATAAGATTTAATTGTTGGAAACGTTGAAAGAAAAGAACATAATGGAATTTAATAGAATTTAGACCCGAATCTTGTGCAGAATTGATAGGAGCTTTCCCTTTGTCCATAGTATCTGATAAGGAAAAGGAATCAATAAAGCAACATAGAGGAAGGTAATTAATAAGAAGAAACCGAAATAAATGTGGTATAGTACCTAACGGTGGGTTTGGATCAACATTAGCAGAGGAATCAACATTTTTGCCCTTGTCCAAATGAGCTGTGTATAATAACAATTTATAATGTAATCTAAGTGAAAGGCAGAAAATCAGGTGAATGTATGTTAAGAAATTGAAGATACCTAATGGTGGTTTGCAGTCGGCAGAAGAGGAATGCTCAACAATACGAATACGACCACGTGGTCCCTGGTCACGGCGACGCGGGGAAGCCAGCGGAGCCATTCCCCGTATTGGAGCTTTGTTGGATCAATCGTAGCCTTAGAAGGGCAGTGTTCGAACGTGTGGCTAATGAGGCCACATCCATGACAGAGTAGGGAGAGACGCTCATATTGTAGATGGCAAGAAGTGGTTCGTGGGCCTTTCCCAATAAGGATAAATCGTCGAATCGGTTTGGATATGTCCAGAAGAATTTCCACTCGTAGGAATTCAGTCATGTTCCCTCTTTCTTTGCGTGTATCAGTACGTAATACCGTGCCAACCATGGCACCAAGTGACTGTCCCACTAGGTGAGCTCTGTCATGATCCTCCAAAAAAGATTTGGGCAAAGAGTGAATACGAAACCAAATCCTCATGGGATTGAAAGAGTACTCGTCCATGCTTTTACCAGGTGTATAATCAGCTAGGGCCATCCATTCGTCTTTGTGAAGCCATGGGCCTCTCTCAAACACATCATCTTTGTCACTTAGAGTGGCAAATTCGATACGGAAAAAGGATTCTCTAATGATAGAGATTGATTTAAGATGATTTTTCTTCCAGATTCCTTCAAAAACTGAGAGGACGGTCCAGTCGTCTATTGGCTTTGAAGATATGAACTTGCCAATCAGAATGGTCTTAGGATCTTCATCGAAAAAATCGAAATCAGGGGTATAGATGGTATTGGCTTCCTCATTTGTGAGGTCCAAATCGGTGAATTGGGAGAGAGAAGAAGAGGATGCCATTTGGTAATTCCGAGTAGGGAAGGATGAAAAATTGCAAGTGGGAAAAGTGGAAATAATGGGAGGTGGAAACTTATAAGTTAGAGAAATGGTAGAAGAAAAGTAGTGAATGGGAAACAAATAAAGGAAAAATAGAAGTTGGAAAGAGTTAAATATGGAGTGCAGATTGATATAGTTCCCAAAAATTGGGAGTGCAATGCGTGAGATAAAGTTGGAAAGGGAGAAATATAGAAGAAGATTTAAATTGGAGAATAGAAAAAGGTAAGATTTAAAGTAATGTTGGTTGTAAAAAGGAAAGAAAATACTATGATTATGGTAACTAAATTGAATAGAGAGAGTAATAAAAGGAAAGAGGCAATTTAGAAATAGATTTACAATAAAGGGCAAGAAATGAAATGGAGATATGGTAATATATGAATTTAATGATGGATATATAAAACATTTGACAAAAGAGAATAAAGATAGAATAAAATTAGAGTGATATAGAATGGGAAAAGGAAAGAAAGTACTATTATTATGATAACTAGATTGAATATAGAGAGTAATTAAAGGATATCGGTTTTTTAAGGAAAATGGTAATTGAGAGGAATGAATTGGTAATAAATTGGCATTTAAAGGCAGGTAATGTGAATTTAATAGAAATAAATTAGAATAAATATAATGAGGAATTGTGGCTCTTATAGTTAGAATATGGTAGTAATGGAGGAGGATAGGGAAGATAAAAAAAATTTAATAATGATTTTAAGAATATATCAATTAGCTGTAGATTTAGTATTTTTGTGTTTGTAAATTGTAAAAGGAAAGAAAGGGGAAGTAATAGTTTGATAAACCAATTAAGGAAAAGGTATATAAGAGGCAAGTAGAAAATTGGAGATATAATAAGAGTCATAGTAAAGTTATGGTGGAAGTGGGGAGAGGATGGAAGGATAGTAGGAATTTGCTTAGTAATAAAATGATATAGGTGGCCCCATAAGGTGGCAATAGATTTGTAGGAAAATATGGTTGGTACTTCGCTCATATGGAAGGTTAATCGAGCAAAAAAATTATAATATGTTCTGTATATATAGAGTAAATTAATGGGATGGGAAATAGTAAATTCTTTTGTAACTTTTTTCAACCAGTCTTGTTTTTTGATTAAATGTATTCACCTTAAAGGTGATCGAATTGATTTCCCCAAAAGGGGATGGTAGGAAAGCACCTAAAGAGGTGTAGTAATATGCAGTAGTTGGATGGCATATAGATAGTATGAAAAGAGCATTTTTTAATAGGATGGATAATATGAAAAGAGAATAATAAATTATAAATAAAACACTAACAATAAGCAATATGGACATAGGATAAGAAATAAAGGAGAAATAGATATAACAATAGAGAGAGTAAGAGGATTTAAAGGTACAATCATGAAGCGAGAAAAGAAAACATAGAGAGCAAGCAAGGTGAATATTAGGAAAACCAAAGAAGAGAGCGTAAAACCTACTAAGATAGAAGCATATTAGAAGATAAATAATAACAGAGAATAACCACATATAAGGAAGGAAAAAATAAAAGCATGCAAGAATATAAAAGAGAAGCAAGAGAGCATAAAAAGGAAAATAATTACAAACCGGGATTAGAAAGAGAAGGGGGGCAAAGAAATTTAAGACATACCAAAAGAGCAAAGAAAAGGGGGCGATAGAATAGTACAAAGATAAAGCAATAAAAGTAAAATTTAGGATGGCTTGAGCACTGAAGGTTCCACAAATGGAGAATTGATGAAGCCCTCGTTGGTTGCCGTCGTTGCAAGAGGTGGAAGGCACATGCAAAACAGAAATAAAAAGAGTTAGAGCCGAGAGAATTTTAGTATGATCAGGGTTACTAATAAGTAATATAACAAAAATAGGTGTCAAATTACAAAAGATAGGACGGGTCCTCGGGTTATGGAATAAGAAAGCAAATAAATGAAAGAAGAGAATGCAATTGATAGAGTAAAAAATAAGAAAACCATTGTAAGAAATGATAAAAGAAACCATGAAAAAAGAGAGGGATAATATATCATTCAATATGTTAAAACAGAATAATCCCAAAAAAATAATATGGAGAGTTAGAGGACAGCTGAAAGCAGTTTATATTATTAACAATTAACAGAAGATGGACATGAAGCATTATTGTTATTTTAACGAAAAGGAAGCATATATAAAACTTGTATGTACAATAAAAGAAGTTCAAAGTGAAGAAATCAGTGAAGGCCCAAATGGGCAGATTGTAAAACGTAAAGGTAAATACCACAAGGTGGTTCGAATATATTTCCCTTAGAAGGGATCGATAGTTCCTCAGTTGGAGGATGGTGGTAAGAAAATATAAGATAAGTAAATGATATAATTGACAGAAAGAATCCATAGGTTGAAGTTGAACAACAAACCAAATATACAAAGATACTAGATCCAAGGATGATGTGAAATTGAGAGGTATGTAGAAAAGAAAACAGCATAATATAAGATGATCAGCAAAATAGAATGTTAAAGAACAAAATAGGAAAAATAATAAGAATAGAACAGATAAGAGAATCAAGTAAAGAAAAGTACAATTACAGGTGGATGGAATACGACGAATGATAGCAAGACAATAGGAAGAATTTATGAGCAGATATAGCCATACGAAAATTAAAGACATATTCGAAAGAGGCAGCCATGGCAGGGGAATAAACCAAAATAAACAGAGGATATGATTAAACCAAAACAAATAACAAATAAAGAGATGGTGCCTCATAAAGGAATAGAAAAGGGAATTGAAATAAAAATTAACAAAATTAATAGGTAGGACATAACACCACAGAGATAAGTAAAACATAGAAATCAAATAAACACTGATGAAAAAAAGGAAGAAATATCGATGGGGGAACTATACCGTTGGTCATTGGAGGGCGAAGCAGGAAACATATCTGCCGGAAGCCCATCGGAGAAGGACAGATCTCCTGATTGGTCAACTGATATAGCCCTGAAGCCAAAATCGCCACGGCTGTGACTGGGAACAGGCAGACCACTGTCAAAAAAACCCAAAGAAGAAAGTAGATCAGGGACATAAGAGAAAAATACAATACAATAAGAAAAAGGAAAAGAAAACCCATAAATAATAAATTTAAATCAAAGAAAAAAATTTGGTGGATGGTGGAGGCCATTCGGATATGGTACGTCAGAAGCCCTAACCCGAAAAGAGGAGACCTTGCAAAAGAGAGGGCAAACATTAGATCAGAAAGGGGAAGTAAAAAAGAAATTATAAAAATAAAAAAATATGATGGTGGTGGCCGGGAAAAAGGCTGGATTGGCCATAGCAGCAATGGTGGAAAGCGGATGATACAAACATGGTGTATCACTCCGCCGGCTGTGGAGGCCTTGATGTTGCACAGGGGGTAAACAACGGTGAGAACCCGAGGGTGAGAACATCTCGCAAGACAAACACAAACCAATATTGTAAATAAAATAAACAGGAAAGGGGAAAAAATTGAAATCAATATATAAAATACTCGAACTGAAAACAAGGAAAAACGGGGTTGGGCTGGGATGGGGTCTCATCGTGCCATTACCTTGTAAAACTTGGGTCTCGTGGTGGATGTAAACGCCGGCTGGAGAGGGGAAATAAGCGATGGCGGGCGGCGTGTTGGTGATATTGGCGGCGGCAGAGAGAAGCAAAGAAGGAAGAAAACTAGGGTAAGAAGAATGGAAGGGAAAGGGATATGCGGCGGAGAAAAGAAAGGAAAAGGGGAAAATGCACAAAAACACGCAAAACCCCCAAAAGTGACCCGAGAGAGTTGAGAGAATTTTGAGAGACCCCATCCCACACCCAATTGAGGTTTTGCAAAATAATTGTGTTGAAAAGCTCTTAACCAATTAGACGAACTACTAAAATTTGATTAAAACTTATTTTGTGTTCCTTTTTCTAGACGTTTAATACGAGCAGGTCTAAATGGGCCTTTCAATGGACCCGTTGAAATTTTAACTAAGTAAAAAGTACATAGATTAAGGTTTTGCAATATAATTGTGTTGAAAAGCTCCAAAAAAATTAGACGAACTCCTATTATTTGATTAAAACTTATTTTCCGATCCTTTTTCTAGAGGTTTAGGACGAGCTAGTCTAAATGGGCCTTTCAATGGACCCGTTGGAATTTTAACTGAGTAAAAAGTACATAAATTGAGGTTTGGCAATATAATTGTGTTGAAAAGCTCCTAAACAATTAGACGAACTCCTAATATTTGAATAAACTTATTTTCTGGTCCTTTTTCTAGAGGTTTCGGACGAGCAGGTCTAAATGGGCCTTTCATTGGACTCGTTGGAATTTTAACTGAGTAAAAAGTACAGAAATTAAGGTTTCACAATATAATTCTGTTGAAAAGCACCTAATCAATCAGATGAAGTCCTAATATTTGAATAAAACTTATTTTCCGGTCCTTTTTCTAGAGGTTTAGGACGAGCAGGTCTAAATGGGTCTTTAAATGGACCCGTTGGAATTTTAACTGAGTAATAAGTATAGAAGTTGAGGATTCGCAATATAATTGTGTTGAAAAGCTCCTAACCAATTAGAAGAACTACTAAAATTTGATTAAAACTTATTTTGTGATCCTTTTTCTAGAGGTTTCATACGAGCAGGTCTAAATGGGCCTTTCAATGGACCCGTTGGAATTTTAACATAGTAAAAACTACAGAAATTGAGGTTTTTCAATATAATTGTGTTGAAAATCTCCTAAACAATTAGACGAACACCTATTATTTGATTAAAACTTATTTTTCCGGTGCATTTTCTAGAGGTTTCGGACGAGCAGGTCTAAATGGGCCTTTCAATGGACCCGTTGGAATTTTAACTGAGTAAAAAGTACATAAATTGAGGTTTTGCAATATAATTATGTTGAAAAGCTCCTAAGCAATTAGACGAAGTCCTAATATTTGAATAAAACTTATTTTCCGGTCCTTTTTCTAGAGGTTTAGGACGAGCATGTCTAAATGGGTCTTTAAATGGATCCGTTGGAAGTTTAACTGAGTAATAGGTATAGAAATTGAGGATTCGCAATATAATTGTGTTGAAGAGCTCCTAATCAATTAGACGAACTCCAAATATCTAATTAAAACTTTTTTTTGCGGTCCACTTTCTAAAGGTTTAGGACGAGGAGGTCTAAATGGGCCTTTCAATGGACCCGTTGGAATTTTAACTAAGAAAAAAGTACAGAAATTGGGGTTTTGCAAAATAATTGTGTTGAAAAGTTCTTAACCAATTAGACGACCTACTAAAGTTTGATTAAAACTTATTTTGTGGTCCTTTTTCTAGAGGTTTCATACGAGCAGGTCTAAATGAACCTTTCAATGGACCCTTTGGAATTTTAAATAAGTAAAAAGTACATAAATTGAGGTTTTGCAATATAATTGTGTTGAAAAGCTCCTAAAACATTACACTAACTCCTATTATTTGATTAAAACTTATTTTCCGGTCCTTTTTCTTGAGGTTTCGAACGAGCAGGTCTAAATGGGTCTTTTAATGGACCCGTCGGAATTTTAACTGAGTAAAAAGTACATAAATTGAGGTTTTGCAATATAATTGTGTTGAAAAGCTTCTAATCAATTATACGAACTCCTGATATTTGAATAAAACTTATTTTCCGGTCCTTTTTCTAGAGGTTTAGGACGAGCAGGTCTAAATGGACCTTATAATGGACCCGTTGGAATTTTAAATGAGTAAAAAGTACAGAGATTAAGGTTTCGCAATATAATTGTGTTGAAAAGCTTCTAATCAACTAGAAAAACTCCTAATATCTAATTAAAACATTTTTTGTGGTCCACTTTCTAGAGGTTTCGGACGAGAAGGTCTAAATGGGACTTTCAAGGACCCGTTGGAATTTTAACTAAGTAAAAAGTACATAAATTGAGGTTTTACAATACAATTGTGTTGAAAAGCTCCTAACCAATTAGACGAACTACTAATATTTGATTAAAACTTATTTTGTGGTCCTTTTTCTAGAGTTTTCATACGAGCATATCTAAATGGGCCTTTCATTGGACTCGTTGGAATTTTAACTGAGTAAAAAGTACAGAAATTGAGGTTTCGCAATATAATTCTGTTGAAAAGCTCCTAATCAATTAGATGAAGTCCTAATATATGAATAAAACTTATTTTCCGGTCCTTTTTCTAGAGGTTTAGGACGAGCAGGTCTAAATGGGTCTTTGAATGGACCCGCTGGAATTTTAACTGAGTAATAAGTATAGAAATTGAGGATTCACAATATAATTGTGTTGAAAAGCTCCTAACCAAATAGACGAACTACTAAAATTTGATTAAAACTTATTTTGTGATCCTTTTTCTAGAGGTTTCATACGAGCAGGTCTAAATGGGCCTTTCAATGGACCCTTTGAATTTTAACATAGTGAAAACTACAGAAATTGAGGTTTTTCAATATAATTGTGTTGAAAATCTCCTAAACAATTAGACGAACTCCTATTATATGAATAAAACTTATTTTCCGATGCATTTTCTAGAGGTTTCAGACGAGCAGGTCTAAATGGGCCTTTCAATGGACCCGTTGGAATTTTAACTGAGTAAAAAGTACATAAATTGAGGTTTTGCAATATAATTGTGTTGAAAAGCTCCTAAACAATTAGACGAAGTCCTAATATTTGAATAAAACTTATTTTCCGGTCCACTTTCTAGAGGTTTCGGACGAGGAGGTCTAAATGGGTCTTTCAATGGACCCGTTGGAATTTTTTTTTTGAACCATGCCCCCCTGGTGACTCTGTGTCTAGTGCTGCGACGCAACACAAGACGGATTCTCAGCTAGGGTTACAAGCTCACGCTACCGAGCTCGGGCACCCGTTGGAATTTTAACTAAGTAAAAAGTACAGAAATTGAGGTTTTGCAATATAATTGTGTTGAAAAGCTCCTAATCAATTAGAAGAACTCCTAATATCTGATTAAAACTTTTTTTGCGGTCTACTTTCTAGAGGTTTAGGACGAGAAGGTCTAAATGGGCCTTTCAATGGACCCGTTGGAATTTTAACTAAGTAAAAAGTACAGAAATTGAGGTTTTGCAAAATAATTGTGTTGAAAAGCTCTTAACCAATTAGACGAACTACTAAAATTTGATTAAAACTTATTTTGTGGTCCTTTTTCCAGACGTTTCATACGAGCAGGTCTAAATGGGCCTTTCAATGGACCCGTTGAAATTTTAACTAAGTAAAAAGTACATAGATTGAGGTTTTGCAATATAATTGTGTTGAAAAGCTCCAAAAAATTAGACGAACTCTTATTATTTGATTAAAACTTATTTTCCGATCTTTTTTCTAGAGGTTTAGGACGAGCTAGTCTAAATGGGCCTTTCAATGGATCCGTTGGAATTTTAACTGAGTAATAAGTATAGAAGTTGAGGATTCGCAATATAATTGTGTTGAAAAGCTCCTAACCAATTAGAAGAACTACTAAAATTTGATTAAAACTTATTTTCTGATCCTTTTTCTTGAGGTTTCATACGAGCAGGTCTAAATGGGCCTTTCAATGGACCCGTTGGAATTTTAACATAGTAAAAACTACAGAAATTGAGGTTTTTCAATATAATTGTGTTGAAAATCTCCTAAACAATTAGACGAACACCTATTATTTGATTAAAACTTATTTTCCGGTGCATTTTCTAGAGGTTTCGGACGAGCAGGTCTAAATGGGCCTTTCAATGGACCCGTTGGAATTTTAACTGAGTAAAAAGTACATAAATTGAGGTTTTGCAATATAATTGTGTTGAAAAGCTCCTAAGCAATTAGACGAAGTCCTAATATTTGAATAAAACTTATTTTCCGGTCCCTTTTCTAGAGGTTTACGACGAGCAGGTCTAAATGGGTCTTTAAATGGATCCGTTGGAAGTTTAACTGAGTAATAGGTATAGAAATTGAGGATTCGCAATATAATTGTGTTGAAAAGCTCCTAATCAATTAGACGAATTCCAAATATCTGATTAAAACTTTTTTTGCGGTCCACTTTCTAAAGGTTTAGGACGAGGAGGTCTAAATGGGCCTTTCAATGGACCCGTTGGAATTTTAACTAAGAAAAAAGTACAGAAATTGGGGTTTTGCAAAATAATTGTGTTGAAAAGCTCTTAACCAATTAGACGACCTACTAAAGTTTGATTAAAACTTATTTTGTGGTCCTTTTTCTAGAGGTTTCATACGAGCAGGTCTAAATGAACCTTTCAATGGACCCTTTGGAATTTTAAATAAGTAAAAAGTACAGAAATTGAGGTTTTGCAATATAATTGTGTTTAAAAGCTTCTAAAACATTACACTAACTCCTATTATTTGATTAAAACTTATTTTCTGGTCCTTTTTCTTGAGGTTTCGAACGAGCAGGTCTAAATGGGTCTTTTAATGGACCCGTCAGAATTTTAACTGAGTAAAAAGTACATAAATTGAGGTTTTGCAATATAATTGTGTTGAAAAGCTTCTAATCAATTATACGAACTCCTGATATTTATATAAAACTTATTTTCCGGTCCTTTTTCTAGAGGTTTAGGACGAGCAGGTCTAAATGGGCCTTATAATGGACCCGTTGGAATTTTAAATGAGTAAAAAGTACAGAGATTAAGGTTTCGCAATATAATTGTGTTGAAAAGCTTCTAATCAACTAGAAAAACTCCTAATATCTGATTAAAACATTTTTTGTGGTCCACTTTCTAGAGGTTTCGGACGAGAAGGTCTAAATGGGACTTTCAATGGACCCGTTGGAATTTTAACTAAGTAAAAAGTACATAAATTGAGGTTTTACAATACAATTGTGTTGAAAAGCTCCTAACCAATTAGACGAACTACTAATATTTGATGAAAACTTATTTTGTGGTCCTTTTTCTAGAGTTTTCATACGAGCATATCTAAATGGGCCTTTCATTGGACTCGTTGGAATTTTAACTGAGTAAAAAGTACAGAAATTGAGGTTTCGCTAAATAATTCTGTTGAAAACCTCCTAATCAATTAGATGAAGTCCTAATATATGAATAAAACTTATTTTCCGGTCCTTTTTCTAGAGGTTTAGGACGAGCAGGTCTAAATGGGTCTTTGAATGGACCCGCTGGAATTTTAACTGAGTAACAAGTATAGAAATTGAGGATTCACAATATAATTGTGTTGAAAAGCTCCTAACCAAATAGACGAACTACTAAAATTTGATTAAAACTTATTTTGCGATCCTTTTTCTAGAGGTTTCAAACGAGTAGGTCTAAATGGGCCTTTCAATGGACCCTTTGAATTTTAACATAGTGAAAACTACAGAAATTGAGGTTTTTCAATATAATTGTGTTGAAAATCTCCTAAACAATTAGATGAACTCCTATTATTTGATTAAAACTTATTTTCCGATGCATTTTCTAGAGGTTTCGGACGAGCAGGTCTAAATGGGCCTTTCAATGGACCCGTTGGAATTTTAACTGAGTAAAAAGTACATAAATTGAGGTTTTGCAATATAATTGTGCTGAAAAGCTCCCAAAACATTACACTAACTCCTATTATTCGATTAAAACTTATTTTCCGGTCCTTTTTCTGGAGGTTTCAGACGAGCAGGTCTAAATTGGTCTTTTAATGGACCCGTCGGAATTTTAACTGAGTAAAAAGTACAGAATTTGAGGTTTTGCAATATAATTGTGTTGAAAAGCTACTAATCAATTATACGAACTCCTGATATTTGAATAAAACTTATTTTCCGGTCCTTTTTCTAAAGGTTTAGGACGAGAAGGTCTAATGGGCCTTTCAATGGACCCGTTGGAATTTTAATTGAGTAAAAAGTACATAGATTAAGGTTTCGCAATATAATTGTGTTGAAAAGCTTCTAATCAACTAGACGAACTCCTAATATCTGATTAAAACAGTTTTTGTGGTCCACTTTCTAGAGGTTTCAGACGAGAAGGTCTAAATGGGACTTTCAATGGACCCATTGGAATTTTAACTAAGTAAAAAGTACATAATTTGAGGTTTTGCAATATAATTGTGTTGAAAAGATCCTAACCAATTAGACGAACTACTAATATTTGATTAAAACTTATTTTGTGGTACTTTTTCTAGAGGTTTCATACGAGCATATCTAATTGGGCCTTTCATTGGACTCGTTGGAATTTTAACTGTGTAAAAAGTACAGAAATTGAGGTTTCGCAATATAATTCTGTTGAAAAGCTCCTAATCAATTAGACGAAGTCCTAATATTTGAATAAAACTTATTTTCCGGTCCTTTTTCTAGAGATTTAGGACGAGCAGGTCTAAATGGGTCTTTAAATGGACCCGTTGGAATTTTAACTGAGTAATAAGTATAGAAATAGAGGATTCGCATTATAATTGTGTTGAAAAGCTCCTAACCAATTAGACGAACTACTAAAATTTGATTAAAACTTATTTTGTGATCCT
Source organism: Hibiscus trionum (assembly GCA_030270665.1). NCBI lineage: Eukaryota > Viridiplantae > Streptophyta > Magnoliopsida > Malvales > Malvaceae > Hibiscus > Hibiscus trionum. Next base: position 34,746,528 of record BSYR01000013.1, read on the forward strand.
TTTTCTAGAGGTCTCATACGAGCAGCTCTAAATGGGCCTTTCAATGGACCCGTTGGAATTTTAACATAGTAAAAACTACAGAAATTGAGGTTTTTCAATATAATTGTGTTGAAAATCTCCTAAACAATTAGACGAACTCCTATTATTTGATTAAAACTTTTTTTCCGGTGCATTTTCTAGAGGTTTCGGACGAGTAGGTCTAAATGGGCCTTTCAATGGACCCGCTGGAATTTTAACTGAGTAAAAATTACATAAATTGAGGTTTTGCAATATAATTGTGTTGAAAAGCTCCTAAACAATTAGACGAAGTCCTAATATTTGAATAAAACTTATTTTCCGGTCCTTTTTCTAGAGGTTTAGGACAAGCAGGTCTAAATGGGTCTTTCAATGGACCCGTTGGAATTTTAACTGAGTAATAAGTATAGAAATTGAGGATTCGTAATATAATTATGTTGAAAAGCTCCTAATCAATTAGACGAACTCCAAATATCTGATTAAATCTTTTTTTGCGGTCCACTTTCTAAAGGTTTAGGACGAGGAGGTCTAAATGGGCCTTTCAATGGACCAGTTGGAATTTTAACTAAGTAAAAAGTACAGAAATTGGGGTTTTGCAAAATAATTGTGTTGAAAAGCTCTTAACCAATTAGACGACCTACTAAAGTTTGATTAAAACTTATTTTGTGGTCCTTTTTCTAGAGGTTTCATACGAGCAGGTCTAAATGAACCTTTCAATGGACCATTTGGAATTTTAAATAATTAAAAAGTACAGAAATTGAGGTTTTGCAATATAATTGTGCTGAAAAGCTCCCAAAACATTACACTAACTCCTATTATTCGATTAAAACTTATTTTCCGGTCCTTTTTCTGGAGGTTTCAGACGAGCAGGTCTAAATTGGTCTTTTAATGGACCCGTCGGAATTTTAACTGAGTAAAAAGTACAGAATTTGAGGTTTTGCAATATAATTGTGTTGAAAGCTACTAATCAATTATACGAACTCCTGATATTTGAATAAAACTTATTTTCCGGTCCTTTTTCTATAGGTTTAGGATGAGAAGGTCTAATGGGCCTTTCAATGGACCCGTTGGAATTTTAATTGAGTAAAAAGTACATAGATTAAGGTTTCGCAATATAATTGTGTTGAAAAGCTTCTAATCAACTAGACGAACTCCTAATATCTGATTAAAACAGTTTTTGTGGTCCACTTTCTAGAGGTTTCAGACGAGAAGGTCTAAATAGGACTTTCAATGGACCCATTGGAATTTTAACTAAGTAAAAAGTACATAAATTGAGGTTTTGCAATATAATTGTGTTGAAAAGATCCTAACCAATTAGACGAACTACTAATATTTGATTAAAACTTATTTTGTGGTACTTTTTCTAGAGGTTTCATACGAGCATATCTAATTGGGCCTTTCATTGGACTCGTTGGAATTTTAACTGTGTAAAAAGTACAGAAATTGAGGTTTCGCAATATAATTCTGTTGAAAAGCTCCTAATCAATTAGACGAAGTCCTAATATTTGAATAAAACTTATTTTCCGGTCCTTTTTCTAGAGATTTAGGACGAGCAGGTCTAAATGGGTCTTTAAATGGACCCGTTGGAATTTTAACTGAGTAATAAGTATAGAAATAGAGGATTCGCATTATAATTGTGTTGAAAAGCTCCTAACCAATTAGACGAACTACTAAAATTTGATTAAAACTTATTTTGTGATCCTTTTTCTAGAGGTCTCATACGAGCAGCTCTAAATGGGCCTTTCAATGGACCCGTTGGAATTTTAACATAGTAAAAACTACAGAAATTGAGGTTTTTCAATATAATTGTGTTGAAAATCTCCTAAACAATTAGACGAACTCCTATTATTTGATTAAAACTTTTTTTCCGGTGTATTTTCTAGAGGTTTCGGACGAGTAGGTCTAAATGGGCCTTTCAATGGACCCGCTGGAATTTTAACTGAGTAAAAATTACATAAATTGAGGTTTTGCAATATAATTGTGTTGAAAAGCTCCTAAACAATTAGACGAAGTCCTAATATTTGAATAAAACTTATTTTCCGGTCCTTTTTCTAGAGGTTTAGGACAAGCAGGTCTAAATGGGTCTTTCAATGGACCCGTTGGAATTTTAACTGAGTATTAAGTATAGAAATTGAGGATTCGTAATATAATTATGTTGAAAAGCTCCTAATCAATTAGACGAACTCCAAATATCTGATTAAATCTTTTTTTGCGGTCCACTTTCTAAAGGTTTAGGATGAGGAGGTCTAAATGGGCCTTTCAATGGACCAGTTGGAATTTTAACTAAGTAAAAAGTACAGAAATTGGGGTTTTGCAAAATAATTGTGTTGAAAAGCTCTTAACCAATTAGACGACCTACTAAAGTTTGATTAAAACTTATTTTGTGGTCCTTTTTCTAGAGGTTTCATACGAGCAGGTCTAAATGAACCTTTCAATGGACCATTTGGAATTTTAAATAAGTAAAAAGTACAGAAATTGAGGTTTTGCAATATAATTGTGCTGAAAAGCTCCCAAAATATTACACTAACTCCTATTATTCGATTAAAACTTATTTTCCGGTCCTTTTTCTGGAGGTTTCAGACGAGCAGGTCTAAATTGGTCTTTTAATGGACCCGTCGGAATTTTAACTGAGTAAAAAGTACAGAAATTGAGGTTTTGCAATATAATTGTGTTGAAAAGCTACTAATCAATTATACGAACTCCTGATATTTGAATAAAACTTATTTTCCGGTCCTTTTTCTAGAGGTTTAGGACGAGCATGTCTAAATGGGCCTTTCAATGGACCCGTTGGAATTTTAACTGAGTAAAAAGTACGGAGATTAAGGTTTCGCAATATAATTGTGTTGAAAAGCTTCTAATCAACTAGACGAACTCCTATTATCTGATTAAAACATTTTTTGTGGTCCACTTTCTAGAGGTTTCGGACGAGAAGGTCTAAATGGGACTTTCAATGGACCCGTTGGAATTTTAACTAAGTAAAAAGTACATAAATTGAGGTTTTGCAGTATAATTGTGTTGAAAAGCTCCTAACCAATTAGACGAACTACTAATATTTGATTAAAACTTATTTTGTTGTCCTTTTTCTATAGGTTTCATACGAGCATATCTAAATGGGCCTTTCAATGGACCCGTTGGAATTTTAAATGAGTAAAAAGTACAGAAATTGAGGTTTTGCAATATAATTGTGTTGAAAAGCTCCTAATCAATTAGATGAACTCCAAATATCTGATTAAAACTATTTTTGCGGTGCATTTTCTAGAGGCTTCGGACGAGGAGGTCTAAATGGGCATTTCAATGGACCCGTTGGAATTTTAACTGAGTAAAAAGTAAAGAAATTGATGTTTTCCAATAAAATTGTGCTGAAAACTCCTAACGAATTAGACAAACTCCTAATGTTTGATTAAAACATATTTTCCGGTCCTTTTTGTAGAGGTTTCAGACGAGAAGGTCTAAATGGGCCTTTCAATAGACCCTTTGAAATTTTAACTAAGTAAAAAGTATAGAAATTAAGGTTTTGCAATATAATTGTGTTGAAAAGCTCCTAACCAATTAGACGAACTAGTAAGATTTGATTAAAACTTATTTTGTGGTCCTTTTCTAGGGGTTTCGGACGAGCAAGTCTAAATGGGCCTTTCATTGGACCCGTTGGAATTTTAACTAAGTAAAAAAGTACAGAAATTAAGGTTTTGTAATATAATTGTGTTGCAAAGCTCCTAAATAATTATAAGAACCCCTAATATTAGATTAAAACTTTTTTTGTGGTCCTTTTTCTAGAGGTTTCGGACGAAGAGGTCTAAATGGGCCTTTAAATGGACCCGTTGGAATTTTAAATGAGTAAAAAGAACAGAAATTGAGGTATTGCAATATAATTGTGTTGAAAAGCTCCTAACCAATTAGACGAACTAGTAAGATTTGATTAAAACTTATTTTGCGGTCCTTTTCTAGCGGTTTCGGACGAGCAAGTCTAAATGGGCCTTTCATTGGACCCGTTGGAATTTTAACTAAGTAAAAAGTATAGAAATTAATGTTTTGCAATATAATTGTGTTGCAAAGCTCCTAAATAATTATAAGAACCCCTAATATTAGATTAAAACTTTTTTGCGGTCCTTTTTCTAGAGGTTTCGGACGAAGAGGTCTAAATGGGCCTTTAAATGGACCCGTTGGAATTTTAAATGAGTAAAAAGTACAGAAATTGAGGTATTGCATTATAATTGTGATGAAAAGCTCCTAACCAATTAGAAGAACTACTAAAATTTGATTAAAACTTATTTTGTGGTCCTTTCTCTAGAGATTTCATACGAGCAGGTCTAAATGGGCCTTTCAATGGACCCGTTGGAATTTTAACTGAGTAAAAAGTGATGAAATTGATGTTTTCCAATAAAATTGTTCTGAAAACTCCTAACGAATTAGACAAACTCCTAATGTTTGATTAAAACTTATTTTCCGGTCCTTTTTATAGAGGTTTCAGACGAGAAGGTCTAAATGGGCCTTTCAATAGACCCTTTGAAATTTTAACTAAGTAAAAAGTATAGAAATTAAGGTTTTGCAATATAATTGTGCTGAAAAGAACCAAACCAATTAGAAAATCTCCTAAAATTTGATTAAAACTTTTTTGCGGTCCTTTTTCTAGAGGTTTCGGACGAGCAGATTTAAATGGGCCTTTCAATGGACCCGTTGGAATTTTAACTAAGTAAAAAAGTACAAAAATTGAGGTTTTGCAATATAATTGTGTTGAAAAGCTCCTAACCAATTAGATGAACTAGTAAGATTTGATTAAAACTTATTTTGCGGTCCTTTTCTAGTGGTTTCGAACGAGCAAGTCTAAATGGGCCTTTCATTGGACCCGTTGGAATTTTAACTAAGTAAAAAGTACAGAAATTATGGTTTTGCAATATAATTGTGTTGCAAAGCTCCTAAATAATTATAAGAACCCCTAATATTAGATTAAAACTTTTTTTGCGGTCCTTTTTCTAGGGGTTTCGGACGAAGAGGTCTAAATTGGCCTTTAAATGGACCCGTTGGAATTTTAAATGAGTAAAAAGTACAGAAATTGAGGTATTGCAATATAATTGTGATGAAAAGCTCCTAACCAATTAGAAGAACTACTAAAATTTGATTAAAACTTATTTTGTGGTCCTTTCTCTAGAGATTTCATACGAGCAGGTCTAAATGGGCCTTTCAATGGACCCATTGGAATTTTAACTGAGTAAATAGTACAGAAATTGATGTTTTGCAATATAATTGTGTTGAAAAGCTCCTAAACAATTATATGAACTCCTATTATTTGATTAAAACTTATTTTCTGGTCCTTTTTCTAGAGATTTCGGACGAGCAGGTCTAAATGGGCCTTCCAATAGACCCGTTGGAATTTTAACTGAGTAAAAAGTACATAAAATGAGGTTTTGCAATATTATTTTGTTGAAAAGCTCCTAAAAAATTAGACGAACTCCTAATATTTGAATAAAACTTATTTTCCGGTCCTTTTTCTAGAGGTTTTGGATGAGCAGGTCTAAATGGGCCTTTCAATGGACCCGTTGGAATTTTAACTGAATAAAAAGTATAAAAATTGAGGTTTTGCAATATAATTGTGTTGAAAAGCTCCTAAAAATTAGATGAACTCCTAATATTTGAATAAAACTTATTTTCTGGTCTTTTTTCTAGAGGTTTCGGACGAAGAGGTCTAAATGGGCCTTTCAATGGACCCGTTGGAATTTTAACTGAGTAAAAAGTACAAAAATTGAGGTATTGCAATATAATTGTGTTGAAAAGCTCTTAACCAATTAGAAGAACGACTAAAACTTGATTAAAACTTATTTTGTGGTCCTTTCTCTAGAGATTTCATACGAGCAGGTTTAATGGGCCTTTCAATAGACCCGTTGGAATTTTAACTAAGTAAAAAGTACAGAAATTGAAGTTTTGCAACATAATTGTGTTGAAAAGCTCTTAACCAATTAGACGACCTACTGAAGTTTGATTAAAACTTATTTTCCGGTCCTTTTTCTAGAGGTTTCATACGAGCAGGTCTAAATGAACCTTTCAATGGACCCTTTGGAATTTTAAATAAGTAAAAAGTACAGAAATTGAGGTTTTGCAATATAATTGTGTTGAAAAGCTCCTAAAACATTACACTAACTCCTATTATTTGATTAAAACTTATTTTTCGATCCTTTTTCTAGAGGTTTCGGACGAGCAGGTCTAAATGGGTCTTTTAATGGACCCGTCGGAATTTTAACTTAGTAAAAATACAGAAATTAAGGTTTTGCAATATAATTGTGTTGAAAATCTTCTAAACAATTATACGAACTCCTGATATTTGAATAAAACTTATTTTTCGGTCCTTTTTCTAGAGGTTTAAGACGAGCATGTCTAAATGGGCCTTTCAATGGACTCGTTGGAATTTTAACTAAGTAAAAAGTACAGAAATTGAGGTTTTGCAATATAATTGTGTTGAAAAGCTCCTAAACAATTAGATAAACTCCTAATATTTCAATAAAACTTATTTTCCAGTCCTTTTTCTAGAGGTTTAGGATGACCAGGTCTAAATGAGCCTTTCTATGGACCCGTTGGAATTTTAACTGACTTAAAAGTATAGAAATTGAAGTTTTTCAATATAATTGTTTTGAAAAGCTCCTAAACAATTAGACGAACTCCTAATATTTGAATAAAACTTATTTTCCGTTCCTTTTTCTAGAGGTTTCAGACGAGCAGGTCTAAATGGGCCATTCAATGGACCCGTTTAAATTTTTTTTTTTGAGAAAAAGGCCTCATTAAAAACCCCACTAATCCCAACTGGGCTGGCCCAGAGGGGTTCCTAAAGGTGAAAAGAGTGCCCAAATATATATATATATATATATATATATATATATATATAATCAAGGGGGTTAAAAACCAACCGGTACAATAGAGCGTAAGACATCGGGCAAGCCCGGCCCAAAAAACAAGGAGGACCTAGAGTGCAAGGCCCAATTGGCAATAGTATGAGCTAGAACATTAGCAACTCGTGGTACATAAAGAAAATGTAAATCTGGAATAGATACAAAAGGAGGGCGAGCCGCATCAATATGTGGCCGTAAAGGAGAGGCGTCTGGGCCGAGGCAATGTATTTTGTTGATGACCAAAGCAGCGTCGGACTCGATAATGATGCTGCACCAGCCGGCATCCCTACCAAGTGTAGCCCCCGTGACAATGGCGCGAAGCTCCGCAGTGGAGGCGTCTAGGCATCCTGCGCAGTGAACGGCACAACCACGAAGAATAGCGCCGCTAGCATCACGAGCCACAGTACCAAAACCTGCTTCGCCGGTAGCGGGGTTGAAAGCACCGTCCACATTGATTTTAACCTTCCTTTCCGGTGGCAGCCTCCATGTTGGTTGAGAAAGGGCTGGCTCCGTCCGTAGATGCGTCTAGGCGTGAAGAGAGTTGGCCGAGTCGTAGTCCTGTAACAGTTCCTTAGAGTTCATAAGAGTAAGCCACGGCGGCTGCAAACGCTTGGAGTGAACCCAGTCGTTCCTCCGGTTCCAAATGTTCCAAAGGATAGTGAGGAACAGACTAAATTCAGAGCGAGAAAGTAACGAGGCCCCTTGTTCCAACCATAAGTGAGTAGGGAAGAGCGTGCTAGTACGTAAAGGGAGGGGAAACCCAGCTAGTTGTAGAACCTTATCTGCTCAAACACAATCTCAGAGAGCATGGAGTGGGGTTTCTACTATAGTCGGACAAAAAGAGCACATGCCAGTGCCTAACCCCACAGTTGCAAGACGGTCTCCTGTGAGTAGAGCATCTCGTCCTGCTCTCCAGCTAAAGTACCGAATCTTCGGAAGGGTGCTCGCTTTGGAGATAACTCGCCAAAGGGGAGAAGGACCACTGATAGGTCTGATTGGACGTCGTAAGAATAGATATCTGGAACGCACCGAATACATCCCCGTGTCATGATATCCCCAAAGTAATGCATCGCGCCGCTCATTGGAGATTGGCACACGCAGTATGGCATCAGCATCATCCCAGTCAAAATGTTGGCGGACTTTGGGTTCGTCCCAAGACGCTTGATTGCCGATCATGAAGTCACGACATCGTAAGGGGAGTTCCTCATCGTCTTGATAATTTCCAAAGAAGGATAAACTAGAGGTACCACCCCAAGGGTCGCGGTGGATACGGATCTGACTCTGAATTCCGGGTCGCCAAAAGAACCCTGGCTGCAATCGTTGCATGGCCTGCCAAAGACCTCGCCATGCGAAGGACGCGCGTCGATCAAGCTTAGCATCCTACAATTTCCCAGAAGGAAAGTAACGTGAGCGTAAGACACGCGCAAGGAGGGATTCAGGCGAATGGATCAGCCTCCACAATTGTTTACCTAAGAGAGCAATGTTAAAATCGTGTAGACTCCTAAAGCCCATTCCCCCTGCTGCCATGAGATCACAAATAGACTCCCAAAATAGCAGAGGCCAGCCTCGCTTGTTACTGCGGCCAGACCACCAATAACGATGGATCGAGCTAGTCATATCATCTATGATGTTCTGCGGAAGTAGGTAACAAGACATAACATACTGAGGTATGGCTTGTGCGACTGACTTGATCAGTGTTTTGCGTCCACTGAATGAGAGTAAGTTGGTGTCCCATTTAGTTATTCGAGAATTGACTTTGTCAAAGACAAAACCTAAGCATTTCGTTCGGTTCCGCCCTATCATGAGGGGAACTTCGAGATAGATACCCGGGTCCTCGACAATGCGTACTCCGAGAGTCAATCGAACTCCCTGAATGAAGGTCTCAGAACAGCGTGAACTGTAGTAAGCTGTGGACTTATCGAAATTAATAGTTTGTCCTGAGGAGGATTCATATAGGCGTAGAATCTTTTTCAACCTATCAACCTCATCTGGGCAATTACGAAGGAAAACAATGCTATCATTGGCAAATAGCAGATGTGTAATCCTAGGTCATGTCGATTGGCCTGTAGGCCGAGAAGGCGCCCTTCCCGTTGCTCAGATTCAAGGGCCGCTGATAACCCTTGGGAACAAATCAGAAATAGGAAAGGGGAGAGGGGGTCGCCCTGTCGGATGCTTCGAGCATGCACAAACTCATCATATAGGGTCCCGTTAAGTCTAACAGAAAAAGAGACTGAGGAGACACAGCAAAGTATGAGGTGCACCCATTCAGGTGCAAAGCCCATACGTGACATCACATCCCGAAGGAATGACCATTCGACTTTGTCGAACGCCTTCTCCATATCTAGTTTCAACGCCGCCCCTTGGTAAATGGCAGAGCTATTCGAGTGGAGGGTATGCACAAGCTCGTGGGCGATTAAAATGTTGTCGGTTATGTTCCTTCCACGAACAAAGGTTGCCTATGCATCGCTGATACAATCAGGTAGAACAGGCTTAAGACGGTTAACAAGAAACTTAGCAACTGTTTTGTATATGACCGTGCATAAGCTAATTGGTCGAAACTGGCGCATATTGGTGGGGTCCGCAACCTTCGGGATAAGTACGATGACCGTTTTATTAACAGTCGACATGTCAGCTTCCCCACGCAATAGACGGAGACAGAGCTTGATAAATTCAGGCCCAATGACGTTCCAGTGTTGCCGGAAAAAACCACTAGGAAAACCATCGATGCCCGGAGCTTTCTTAGGACTAATATCCTGAAAGGCGGCAAGCACTTCACCCTCTGTGAATGGTCTCAATAGGAAGGCATTCATTGATGGAGTGACGATCGGAGAAATTTGCTCCAACAGACGTGGCGAAGAACTAGGGTTGGACGATGTAAACCGCGTCCGAAAATAATCTGAGGCTATTTGAAGGAGCCTTGGCGTAGCTGTATGCCATACATGGTTACCATCGTGAAGGCCACGAATAGTATTCTTTTTCCTGTGCTTAGAGGCTCTAGCGTGGAAAAAAGACGTGTTTTTGTCCCCTTGGGACAACCATGTGACCCGCGATCGTTGTGCCCAATAGGCTTCACGGACGTCTAGAAGACGTCTAAGCTCTAGTTTTGCGTCACGCATGTCATTTAGCATCGCAGGCGGTAGATGATGATGTCGCATATATGAATTGATTTTGCATTGTAATTCTGTAATGCGGTTGTGTGACTGGTATCGACAATGCGATTGCCAATCGCGCAGCTGGTTACCGACCGTACGTAATTTTTCAGGCAAGTTATCCGATGCATTCGCCCATGCCTGTTGGACGGTCGTGATGCATGATGGATCATTTGCCCAACAAGATTCAAAACAGAAATGGTCAAAGGTCTCACGAGGAGTAGTGTTGCGCTGGGGAACATATTTGGTATCCATGACTATGACATAATGGTCAGAATCTGGGGAAAAAATATTACGGCATTCGAATGTGGAATGTTCACTAAGCCATGCATTGCATGCTACAAAACGGTCAAGTCGTTCACAAACAGTTGAGACATTAAGCCCGGTGCGGGACCAAGTGAACCAACCCGATGCTGGCTTGCAATCAAAAAGACTATTGCGAGATAAACATTCACGAAAGCTAGTGATTTGTGATTGCGGTCGGCGACAGCCTCCCTGTTTTTCTGAATCTGATAAAATATCATTAAGGTCACCGCCAATTAACCAAGGCATTGGTGAAGCATGACGCAAAGAATCAATCAAATCCCATGTTTTAGACTTCATATTTGTGTCAGTGTAACCATAAATGCCCGTAAAACGAAAACATTCATCATTCGAATTTAAAATAACATCAATGGATCGATCAGAATACGAAAGCAAATCAAGTTGAATTTTATTATTCCAAAATATGATGAGTCCGGAACATGTGGGGCTGCTATCAACATGGATGCAGCCATGCATATCTAATAAAATTCTTAAACGATCATAATAGTAACGACATAAGCGAGTTTCAGAAAAAAAGATAACATTCGGTTGCAACCTGCGAGCAATGGTGCTCAACCCTTGAACTGTCGTCGGGGAACCAAGACCGCGGCAGTTCCAACAAAATATCCTCATTTCTCTCGGCGGGGTTGAACGTCAACCGCCGCCGAAGAGATTTTGTTGCTCATCCCAGCTTTAGATAGTTTGGAAAGTTTGTCAGAGGGCATTCTGAGTTTCACCGGCTTAGCTTGAGTGGAGGGGGAAGTTCTCAGCCTATTAGTAACACCAGCAGCAACCATCGGAGGGCTACGTTTGGTTTTGCGCGAGCCATTTTCTCCTTTGGTAGTTCCTGATGTTGCAGCCAACCAATACTCAAAATTCAATTTTAACTTAGATAATTTAAGTTTGAAATAGAATTTGAAAATGTATGGTATTTTTAGAGCAGTAGGGATAGTGATAGATTCCCTACCAACTTCAAAAAATATTCTAAATTTAGATAATTTGGAGAAAATTCGAATTATAGAGGATAGAATAACGTTTATATGTAATTTTATCTGCAATTTGATCAAATCTCTCTCAACAAATTCAAAATTCAATTTTAACTTAGATAATTTAAGTTTGAAATAGAATTTGAAAATGTATGGTATTTTTAAATTAGTAGAGATAGTGATAGATTCCCCACCAACTTCAAAAAATATTCTAAATTTAGATAATTTGGAGAAAATTCGAATTGCAGAGGATAAAATAACATTTAAATATAGTTTTATCTACAATTTGAAATGCATGGGAATCCTATAGAGCCTTAGATTCACCGAAAAAGGAGATATCAAATCTTGTCCAACAAATTCAAAATTCAATTTTAACTTAGATAATTTAAGTTTGAAATAGAATTTGAAAATGTATGGTATTTTTAGATCAGTAGAGATAGTGATAGATTCCCTACCAACTTCAAAAAATATTCTAAATTTAGATAATTTGGAGAAAATCCGAATTGCAGAGGATAAACTAACGTTTAAATGTAGTTTTATCTGCAATTTGATCAAATCGCTCTCAACAAATTCAAAATTCAATTTTAACATAGAAAATTTAAGTTTGAAATAGAATTTGAAAATGTATGGTATTTTTAGATTAGTAGAGATAGTGATAGATTCCCCACCAACTTCAAAAAATATTCTAAATTTAGATAATTTGGAGAAAATTCGAATTGCAGGGGATAAAATAACATTTAACTGTAATTTTATCTGCGATTTGAAATGCATGGGAATCCTAAAGATCCTTAGATTCACCGAAAAAGGAGATATCAAATCTCTTCCAACAAATTTAAAATTCAATTTTAACTTAGATAATTTAAGTTTGAAATATAATTTGAAAATGTATGGTATTTTTAGATCAGTAGAGATAGAGATAGATTCCCTACCAACTTCAAAAAATATTCTAAATTTAGATAATTTGGAGAAAATTTTGAATTGCAAAGGATAAAATAACGTTTAAATGTAATTTTATCTACAATTTGATCAAATCTCTCTCAACAAATTCAAAATTCAATTTTAACTTAGATAATTTAAGTTTGAAATAGAATTTGAAAATGTATGGTATTTTTAGATTAGTAGAGATAGTGATAGATTCCCCCCACCAACTTCAAAAAATATTCTAAGTTTAGATAATTTGGAGAAAGTTCGAATTGCAGAGGATAAAATAAAATTTAAGTGTAATTTTATCTGCAATTTGAAATGCATGGGAATCCTAAAGATCCTTAGATTCGCCGAAAAAGGAGATATCAAATCTCTTCCAACAAATTCAAAATTCAATTTTAACTTATATAATTTAAGTTTGAAATATAATTTGAAAATGTATGGTATTTTTAGATCAGTAGAGATAGAGATAGATTCCCTACCAACTTCAAAAAATATTCTAAATTTAGATAATTTGGAGAAAATTCGAATTGTAGAGGATAAAATAACGTTTAAATGTAATTTTATCTGCAATTTGATCAAATCTCTCTCAACAAATTCAAAATTCAATTTTAACTTAGATAATTTAAGTTTGAAATAGAATTTGAAAATGTATGGTATTTTTAGATTAGTAGAGATAGTGATAGATTCCCCACCAACTTCAAAAAATATTCTAAATTTAGATAATTTAGAGAAAATTCGAATTGTAGAGGATAAAATAACACTTAAATGTAATTTTACCTGCAATTTGAAATGCATGGGAATCCTAAAGAGTTTTAGGTTCACCGTAAAAAGAGATATCAAATCTCTCTCAACAAATTCAAAATTCAATTTTAACTTAGATAATTTAAGTTTGAAATAGAATTTGAAAATGCATGGTATTTTAAGATTTGGAGAGATAGTGATAGTTGTCCCAACAATTTCAAACAATATTCTAGATTTAGATAATGTGAAATTGAAGGTGAAATCAAAAGGAAATGGATTCCTGATATATCGGAACTTATTCGTTAAGAAAATTCGAACTATCCCGCTTTGTTGGAACCAAAAAAATCTCGCAAAGAACAGGGTAATGGATTCTCAAAGCGTTGCCTCTCCTCCATTGAGAGTGAACAACATCGTAACCCTGCATGGAGACCGTGGTAGCAACGTACCTAGCCCGGAATACCATCGCTACACAAATTGCCATTACCGTCTGCATGGAGAGGAATGGAGAAACCTTAGCTGCAGTGAACGATGGTCTCAGAATGTATCCTGGCAGATTGCCAGCAACCAGCAATCCACACGTGAGGAGTATCACTAATAAACATAAGAGAATAAAATTCCCCGGATATAATAATAATATAGATGATGTATGGTGTAAATGGTTGCATCTATGTATCCGTTTGCATGCAAGCCCTCGCCATGCAGTAGGATGGCCAAATACGATAATAATAGACTTGCAATTCTCGTACCATTGTCCAAGATAAGCAAGAGTACAAGGTCATGACGGCCAGGATAACCCTTGTGCCCTGTTTATGAGGGCTGGGGTGACGAAGGGCATCCATAAGTGTGACCCAGCAGAATCAAAACAATCTGAAAGATTATTAAGATTACGAAAAATTATTATGATGAAATTAGCTTGGAAAATTATGGATGATGGCAGAATGTAAGATTTCCATGACAATAATAAAATGGATAAACAAACCTGTACGTGCCAATGGGGGGTAGCCATGGAGAACTCCGGTGGTATCCCTTTGGCTAGAGGGTGGTGTGACACCAACCAGCATTGAAAGATCAGTAGATGGTTAGAGGAGAGCCATGGCAAAGCCAACGGGAAAGTAAAATTCTGCGGGGTGAGGGATCGGATTACCACAGTCACCGTTTGGGTGCTAAGCAAGCACCACGGCGGTGGAGGTGAAGGGGAGAGGTGGTAGAAGTGGTGGTGGAAGGGTCCTTTTTCTAGTGGTTTCGGACGAGCAAGTCTAAATGGGCATTTCAATGGACCCGTTGGAATTTTAACTGAGTAAAAAGTACATAAATTGAGGTTTTGCAATATAATTGTGCTGAAAAGCACCTAACCAATTAGACGAACTCCTAAAATTTGATTAAAACTTTTTTTTGATGTCATTTTTCTACAGGTTTCATACTAGCAGGTCTAAATTGGCCTTTCAATGGACCCGTTGGAATTTTAACTAAGTAAAAAGTACAGAAATTGAGGTTTTGCAATATAATTGTTTTGAGAAGCTCCTAACCAATTAGACGAACTCCTAATATTTGATTAAAACTTATTTTGCGGTCCTTTTTCTAGAGGTTTCAGACGAGCAGGTCTAAATGGGTCTTTCAATGGACCCATTGGAATTTTAACTGAATAAAAAGTGAAGAAATTGATGTTTTCAATAAAATTGTGCTGCAAAGCTCCTAACGAATTAGACAAACTCCTAATATTTGATTAAAACTTATTTTTCGGTCCTTTTTGTAGAGGTTTCAGACGAGAAGGTCTAAATAGGCCTTTCAATGGACCCTTTGGAATTTTAACTAAGTAAAAAGTACAGAAATTGGGCTTTTGCAATATAATTGTGCTGAAAAGATCCAAACCATTTAGATGAACTCCTAAAATTTGATTAAAACTTTTTTTGCGGTCCTTTTTCTAGAGGTTTCGGACGAGCAGATTTAAATGGGCCTTTCGAAGAACCCGTTGGAATTTTAACTGAGTAAAAAGTACAGAAATTGAGGTTTTACAATATAATTGTGTTGAATAGCTCCTAAACAATTAGACGAACTCCTAATATTTGAATAAAATTTATTTTCGGTCCTTTTTCTAGAGGTTTCGGACGAGCAGGTCTAAATGGGCTTTTCAATGGACCCGTTGGAATTTTAACTGAGTAAAAAGTAAAGAAGTTGAGGTTTTGCAATATAATTGTGTTGAAAAGCTCCTAATCAATTAGACGAACTCCTAATATCTTATTAAAACTTTTTTTGCGGTCCACTTTCTAGAGGTTTCGGACGAGGAGGTCTAAATGGGCCTTTCAATGGAACCGTTGAAATTTTAACTGAGTAAAAAGTACATAAATTGAGGTTTTGCAATATAATTGTGTTGAAAAGCTCCTAACCAATTAGACGAACTACTAAAATTTGATTAAAACTTATTTTGCGGTCCTTTTCTAGAAGTTTCATACGAGTAGGTCTAAATGGGCCTTTCAATGGACCCATTGTAATTTAAACTGAGTAAAAAGTACAGAAATTGATGTTTTTCAATATAATTGTGTTGAAGAGCTCCTAAATAATTAGACAAACTCCTAATATTTGATTAAAACTTATTTTCAAGTCCTTTTTTCTAGAGGTTTCGGATGAGCATGTCTAAATGAGCCTTTCAATGGACCCGTTGGAATTTGAACTGAGTAAAAAGTAAAGAAATTGAGGTTTTGCAATATAATTGTATTGAAAAGCTCGTAATCAATTACACGATCTCCTAATATTTGATTAAAACTTTTTTGCGGTCCTTTTTGTAGAAGTTTCAGAATAGCCGGACTAAATGGGTCTTTCAATGGACCCGTTGGAATTTTAACTGAGTAAAAAGTACCGAAATTGAGGTTTGCAATATAATTGTGTTGAAAACCTCCTAACCAATTAGATGAACCACTAAGATTTGATTAAAACTTATTTTACGGTCCTTTTTCTAGAGGTTTCGGACGAGTAGGTCTAAATGGGCTTTTCAATGGACCCGTTGGATTTTTAACAGAGTAAAAAGTACAGAAATTGAGGTTTTGCAATATAATTATGTTGAAGAGATCTTAAACAATTAGACGAACTCCTAATATTTGATTAAAACTTATTTTTCGTTCCTTTTTCTAGAGGTTTCGGACGAGAAGGTCTAAATGGGTCTTTCAATGGACCCGTTAGAATTTTAAATGAGTAAAAAGTACATAAATTAAGGTTTTGTAATATAATTGTGTTGAAAAGCTCATAAAAAATTAGGCGAACTTCTGATATTTGATTCAAACTTTTTTTGCTGTCCTTTTCTACAGGTTTCAGACTATCAGGTCTAAATGGGCCATTCAATGGACCTAACAAATTAGACGAACTCCTAAAATTTGATTAAAACTCTTTTTGCGGTCCTTTTTCTAGAGGTTTCGGACGAGTAGATTTAAATGGGCCTTTCAATGGACCCGTTGGAATTTTAACTAAGTAAAAAAGTACAGAAATTGAGGTTTTGCAATATAGTTGTGTTGAAAAGCTCCTAACCAATTAGACGAACTACTAAGATTTGATTAAAACTTATTTTGCGGTCCTTTTTCTAGTGGTTTCGGACGAGCAGGTCTAAATGGGCCTTTCATTGAACCCGTTGGAATTTTAACTGAGTAAAAAGTACAGAAATTGAGGTTTTGCAATATAATTGTGTTGAAAAGCTCCTAAAAAATTAGACGAACTCCTAATATTTGAATAAAACTTATTTTTCGGTCCTTTTTCTAGAGGTTTCGGACGAGCAGGTCTAAATGGGCCTTTCAATGGACCCGTTGGAATTTTAACTGAGTAAAAAGTAAAAAAATGAGGTTTTGCAATATAATTGTGTTGAAAAGCTCCTAATCAGTTAGACGAACTCCTAATATCTTATTAAAACTTTTTTTGTGGTCCACTTTCTAGAGGTTTCGGACGAGGAGGTCTCAATGGGCCTTTCAATGGAACCGTTGAAATATTAACTGAGTAAAAAGTACATAAATTGAGGTTTTGCAATATAATTGTGTTGAAAAGCTCCTAACCAATTAGACGAACTACTAAAATTTGATTAAAACTTATTTTGCGGTCCTTTTTTAGAAGTTTCATACGAGCAGGTCTAAATGGGCCTATCAATGGACCCATTGGAATTTTAACTGAGTAAAAAGTACACAAATTGAGGTTTGGCAATATAATTGTTTTGAGAAGCTCCTAAACAATTAGACGAACTCCTAATATTTGAATAAAACATATTTTTCGGTCCTTTTTCTAGAGGTTTCGGACGAGCAGGTCTAAATGGGCTTTTCAATGGACCCGTTGGAATTTTAACTGAGTAAAAAGTAAAGAAGTTGAGGTTTTGCAATATAATTGTGTTGAAAAGCTCCTAATCAATTAGATGAACTCCTAATATCTTATTAAAACTTTTTTTGCGGTCCACTTTCTAGAGGTTTCGGACGAGGAGGTCTAAATGGGCCTTTCAATGGAACCGTTGAAATTTTAACTGAGTAAAAAGTACAGAAATTGAAGTTTCACAATATAATTGTGTTGAAAAGCTCCTAACCAATTAGACGAACTACTAAAATTTGATTAAAACTTATTTTGTGGTCCTTTTTCTAGAAGTTTCATACGAGCAGGTCTAAATGGGCCTAGCCACGGACCCATTGGAATTTTAACTGAGTAAAAAGTACAGAAATTGAGGTTTTTCAATATAATTGTGTTGAAGAGCTCCTAAACAATTAGACAAACTCCTAATATTTGATTAAAACTTATTTTCAAGTCCTTTTTCTAGAGGTTTCGGACGAGCAGGTCTAAATGAGCCTTTCAATGGACCCGTTGGAATTTTAACTGAGTAAAAAGTAAAGAAATTGAGGTTTTGAAATATAATTGTGTTGAAAAGATCGTAATCAATTACACGATCTTCAAATATTTGATTAAAACTTTTTTGCGGTCCTTTTTGTAGAAGTTTCAGAATAGTCGGTCTAAATGGGCCTTTCAATGGACCCGTTAAAATTTTAACTGACTAAAAAGTACCGAAATTGAGGTTTTGCAATATAATTTTGTTGAAAAGCTCCTAACCAATTAGATGAACCACTAAGATTTGATTAAAACTTATTTTGCGGTCCTTTTTCTAGTGGTTTCGGACGAGTAGGTCTAAATGGGCTTTTCAATGGACTTGTTGGATTTTTAACAGAGTAAAAAGTACATAAATTGAGGTTTTGCAATATAATTATGTTGAAAAGCTCTTAAACAATTAGACGAACTCCTAATATTTGAAAACTTATTTTCCGTTCCTTTTTCTAGAGGTTTTGGACGAGAAGGTCTAAATGGGCCTTTCAATGGACCCGTTGGAATTTTAAATGAGTAAAAAGTACATAAATTAAGGTTTTGCAATATAATTGTGTTGAAAAGCTCCTAAACAATTAGGCGAACTTCTGATATTTGATTAAAACTTTTTTTGATGTCCTTTTCTACCAGTTTCAGACTAGTAGGTCTAAATGGGTCATTCAATGGACCTAACCAATTAGGCGAACTTTTAATATTTGATTAAAACTTTTTTTGCTGTCCTTTTCTTCAGGTTTAAGACTAGGAGGTCTAAATGGGCCATTCAATGGACCTGTTGGAATTTTAACTGAGTAAAAAGTACACAAATTGAGATTTTGCAATATAATTGTGTTGAAAAGCTCCTAAATAATTCGAAGAACTGCTAATATTGGATTAAAACTTTTTTGCGGTCCTTTTTCTAGAGGTTTCGGACGATGAGGTCTAAATGAGCCTTTCAATGGACCCGTTGGAATTTTAACTGAGTAATAAGTACATAAATTGAGGTATTGCAATATAATTGTGTTCAAAAGCTCCTAAACAATTAGACGAACTCCTAATATTTGATTAAAACTTATTTTTCGGTCCTTTTTCTAGAGGTTTCGGACAAGCAGGTCTAAATGGGCCTTTCAATGGACCCGTTGGAATTTTAACTGAGTAAAAAGTAAAGAAATTGAGGTTTTGCAATATAATTGTGTTGAAAAGCTCCTAATCAATTAGACGAACTCCTAATATCTTATTAAAACTTTTTTTGCAGTCCAGTTTCTAGAGGTTTCGGACGAGGAAGTCTAAATGGGCCTTTTAATGGACCCGTTCGAATTTTAACTGAGTAAAAAGTACAGAAATTGAGGTTTTTCAATATAATTGTGTTGAAAAGCTCCTAATAATTTAGACGAACTCCTAATATCTGATTAAAACTATTTTTGCGGTCCACTTTCTAGAGGTTTCGGACGAGCAGGTCTAAATGGGCCTTTCAATGCTCCCGTTGGAATTTTAACTAAGTAAAGAGTAAAAAAATTGAGGTTTTGAAATATAATTTTGTTGAAAAGCTCCTAACCAATTAGACGAACTCCTAATATTTGATTAAAACTTATTTTGATGTCTTTTTTTATAGAGGATTCGGACGAGCAGGTCTAAATGGGCCTTTCAATGGACCCCTTGGAATTTTTACTGAGTAAAAAGCACCGAAATTGATTTTTTGCAATATAATTGTGTTGAAAAGCTCCTAACCTATTAGATGAACCACTTAGCTTTGATTAAAACTTATTTTGTGGTCCTTTTTCTAGAGGTTTCGGACGAGCAGGTCTAAATGGGCCTTTCAATGGACCCGTTGGAATTTTAACAGAGTAAAAAGTACAGAAATTATGGTTTTGCAATATAATTGTGTTGAAAAGCTCCTAAACAATTAGACGAACTTATTATATTTTATTAAAACTTTTTTTGTTGTCCTTTTTTCTATAAGTTTCGGACGAGTAGGTCTAAATGGGCCTTTCAATGGACCCATTGGAATTTTAATTGAGTAAAAAGTAAAGAAATTGAGATTTTGCAATATAATTGTGTTGAAAAGCTCCTAACCAATTAGACGAACTCCTGATATTTGATTAAAACTTGTTTTGCGGTCCTTTCTCTACAGGTTTCGGACGAGCAGGTCTAAATGGGCCTTTTAATGGACCCGTTGGAATTTTAATTGACTAAAAAGTAAAGAAATTGTGGTTTTGCAATAAAATTGTGTTGAAAAGCTCGTAACCAAATAGACGAACTCCTAATATTTGGAGAATGGTTCTTTCGAGAGTCAATTACATGGTATGTATAAACTCCTTTTTCTTTTTTCCAAAGTCACAAAGAACAGTGAATGTTAGTGGGAGATGGCTAAGGTTTATATTTTAATATAATTTTCTTGATTTTTACATTATAGGATCTTCCCAAGGATCATCTTTAACCTGGCAATTACGAATAAAAATTGCAATTGATGTTGCTAGGTGAATTCCATATCCAGTTCTGTTTCGATATCTTACTTTGATCCATTGCTTATTTGTTATTCATAAACACATATATTATGATTAGTATTGCATATCACAAGTATATTCTTGGCTTAGTGGCAAACTCATGCACACAATACCCCCAAGGTCCAGGTTTGATTCTTACCAAGGGTAGTTCCTTGGTTTTCATTTTTCCTACTACAATCAGGCTGACACGTGTCACCACCTAATTGGAGGGGGGAAATTAATTAATTTAGTTAAATAAAAATAATTAAAATCCCCCAATAAGGTGGTGAGACATGTCACCATCTTATTGAATAGTTAATTTATTTTATTAGATTAAAATTAGGACTAAATTGATATATTGTATAAATATAGAGGACCAAATATGTAATTATACCAATTTTTTTAACAGTTCCGTCACCTTTTTCTTTTTTTAACGGCGTGTGGCTAAAATGGAACTATTTAAATAGTTGTGTGGTGCATTTGCGGCAAAAAATAATATAGTGGTTATTTTGACACCAAACCCATAGTTCAGTGGTCATCTGTGTAGTTACCCAAAAGTAAGGAAATTATGGTTTTGCAATATAATTGTGTTGAAAAGCTCGTAATCAATTACATGATCCCCTAATATTTTATTAAAACTTTTTTTGCAGTCCTTTTTGTAGAGGTTTCAGACGAGCAGGTATAAATGGGCCTTTCAATGGACCCGTTGGAATTTTAACTAAGTAAAAAGTACAGAAATTGAGGTTTTGCAATATAATTGTGTTGAAATGCTCCTTTACAATTAATCGAACTCCTAATATTTGATTAAAACTTTTTTTCTGGTCCTTTTTCTAGAGGTTTCGGACGAGCAGATCAAAATGGGCCTTTCAATGGACCCGTTGAAATTTTAACTGAGTAAAAAGAACAAAAATTGAGGTTTTGCAATATAATTGCGTCGAAAAGCTCCTAACCAATTAGAAGAAACTCCTAATATTTGAATAAAACTTATTTTCCAGTCCTTTTTCTAGAGGTTTCGGACGAGCATGTCTAAATGGGCCTTTCAATGGACCCGTTAGAATTTTTTTTGAAGAAAAGGCCTCATTAAAAACCCCTACTAATATCCTTCAAGCAGAGCTAGAGGACCCTAAAAAGGGGAAAGAGTGCCTAAGTTTTATTATATCATCGAGAAATTTGTTACAAGATGATTGATACATGTAGGAATGTCTGAATTAAAAGACATGGAAGACATAGAACTCAACGAATAAGTAGCCAAAGTATGAGCCACAAGATTTGCCTCACGGCGTACAAAAGAAACATAAACGGAATCAAAAATATGAAAAGACTCGAATATGATGAAGAAGAGGTCCCAAAGTAGAAAGGTCCATCCCTGGATTGTTGATCCTGTTTGCAAGGGAAGCACAGTCAGTTTCCAGCAAGATTCGATTCCATCCTTGAGAATGGGCGAAGGTGATTCCTGCAAGAAGGCTTTCACCTTCACAAGTAACTGCATCCAAACAACTACCAAGCGGGAATGCGAGACCACCCACAACTGCTCATGTAGAATCACGTGCCACGGTGCCAACAGTCGCAACACGAGTTGAAGGATTAAAAGCTCCATCCACATTTATTTTTATATGGTTAGGTGGAGGAGGGTTCCAGCATGGAGGAGATAGGATGGAGGGCATTGGGTTGGAAGAAGAAGTGGCATTGCAGAAGTCATCATGTAAACTAATGGAGTTAACGGCAATAAGCCATGGTG
Organism: Hibiscus trionum; assembly: GCA_030270665.1. Taxonomy (NCBI): domain Eukaryota; kingdom Viridiplantae; phylum Streptophyta; class Magnoliopsida; order Malvales; family Malvaceae; genus Hibiscus; species Hibiscus trionum. The sequence continues at coordinate 34,768,551 of BSYR01000013.1, forward strand.
GTTGAAGATGGTGATTATGAACCCAGTCGTTACGCCTATTCCAGACGTTCCAAATAGTAGTGAGGAAGAGGCCAAACCTGTCAGAAGATAGAAGGTGGGCAGCTTCCTCCAACCATTGTAATGGGGTAACAGCCAAACTCCTAGAAAGAGTTATGGGAATACCAGAGAGCTGAAGGGCTTCAGAAGCTCCTGCACAATCACGAAGAGCATGGAGTATGGACTCCGAGTTGGCTCCACAGATAGGACAGGGCCCCGAATTTGGTGAAAAAACTTGCATTTTGGAGCCAACTGGTAGAGCGTCAGACGTAATACGCCAACCAAAAGTTTTGACCTTAGGTAAGGCCTTAACTTTGGACAGAAATTTCCAAAAGCGTGTTGGTGACGTATGTGGGTCCATAGAACATTGTAAAAAAAGATAACCAGAGCGGACCGAGTAAATACCCGAATCATTAGGAGACCAAAGAATAGAATCACGGTGATCATTTATGATAGGTATACGGAGAATGGCAATGGCATCAGTTGGGTTAAAATAACGACGGACCTTTTCAGGGTCCCAGGCAGTTTGATTGCGAAGCATGAAATCGCGGCATCGAATATGGACTTCATCCGAGATTTCATAATCCCCAGTGAGAGTAATAGGGGAAGAGCCACCCCAGATGTCTTTGTGCACTCTTATATTACTATTAATACCTGGACGATATAGGAAGCTTGGGAAGAGACGTTGTAGAGCATTATACATACCTTGCCATGCAAAGGAGCCACGGTTGGGTCTGAAGGCATCAAGAATATTCCCAGAAGGAAAGTATTTAGCACGGTATATCTGGCTCAATAAAGAATCTGGTTCACAAATGAGTCTCCATAATTGCTTACCCAAGAGAGCAACATTGAAGTCATGTAAGTCCTTAAACCCCATACCACCGACGGCCTTAGGTAAACAAACATGATTCCATGGAAGCATATGCCATTCTTTTTTATTGGATTTGCCGGACCACCAATATTGCCAAATTGCTGAAGTCATATCGTCGATAATGTTTTGTAGAAGAAGGTAACAAGACATAACATATTGAGGTAGAGATTGCAGAACAGCTTTAATGAAAATCTCCCGACCACTAAAAGGAAGAAGATGTTTATCCCAGCTAGAAAGACGGTCATGAACTTTATCACGCACAAAGCCTAATGACTCAGTTTTGTTCTTCCCAATGAGAAGTGGAACACCTAGGTATACGCCAGGGTTAGATACCTCACGTACTTGCAATAGACTATTGATTGCGGTTCTCGTTGAGGATAGGGTACGTGGATTATAAAAGATTGTCGATTTATCAAAGTTAACCGCTTGACCGGAAGCAGCAGCATATGTTTGTTGGGCTCTTTTAAGATGAGTAGCTTCAGTTGGAGTGTTATTAATGAATACTATACAATCATCAGCAAAGATTAGATGGTTGACTCTGGGGCCATATTTATAGGCACCAAGCCCCGGAAGGATGTTTGTTTGTTGGGCAGCAGATAGGTAAGCAGAGAGCCCTTGTGTACAAAATAGGAAAAGGAAAGGTGATAGAGGGTCACCTTGACGTAAACCACGTTGAGGTTGAAAAAAGGGGGAGAAGGAGTTATTAATTTTGACTGAAAAAGAAACTGTGGTAATACATCTCATTATGAAGGAGATCCAATCAGATGCGAAGCCCATGCGTTCCATAACATTTGCTAAAAAAGACCATTCAACTCTATCAAAAGCTTTTTCCATATTTAGTTTAAGAGCAGCTCCTTGGGAGGATTTAGTTGCCCCTGAATTGATATTGTGAATAATTTCATGGGCAACAAGGATGTTATCAGAGATGTTACGTCCCTGAACGAAGGCTGCTTGATTAGGACTAATACAAAGGGGAATTGTTTGTTTCATTCTATTGACAATGGTTTTGGCCACTATTTTATAAAGAACAGTGCATAGACTGATGGGTCTTAGTTGTTTCATAGTAGTTGGGTCCTGGATTTTTGGGATTAGTACCAGTATAGTTTTATTGACCAAGGCCATATCAGCAGTGCCATTTAGTAAATCAAGTCCTAGATTAATAACATCTTTGCCAACAGTGTCCCAGTGTTGACGAAAAAAACTACTTGGTAGTCCATCAATACCAGGCGCTTTCCTAGGATCAATGTCCCGGAAAGCACGGAGAATTTCTACTTTTGTAAAGGTCCTCAAGAGAGTATATTCATAGATTGAGTGATATAAGGCATAATTTTAATGAGTATATTATTGGAAATTTGGGGGTTGGAGGACGTAAAGAGGTTTTGGAAATAGCTAGAAGCAATAGACATTAGATCTGAATCAGTCGTACACCAATTCGAATTAGAATCAAAAAGACCTGTGATCGAATTTTTTTCCTTCTATTGTTTGCCCGGGCATGGAAGAACTTTGTGTTTTTATCCCCTTGAGAGAGCCAAAGTGTACGAGATCTTTGAGCCCAATAAATTTCTTGCTCCATTAGGAGTTTATTAAGTTCAGTTCTGTGTTTTATATAAATTAGTTCAGTAGTGGGATTTAAGGGTCGGCATAGGAATTTGTTTATTTTTTTGGTAAGGAAATTAATACGACCGGTGGACTTTAATCTTTGTTGATTCTACCATTCCTCCAGGCATGTACCAACAGCTTTTATTTTATCAATGGTTGTACCAGAGGTATTGACCCAAGTGCTTTTAATAGTAGATATATTATTCTCATTATTCGCCCAACAATTTTCGAAGCGAAACGTATTGGGTGATCGCTGAAGGGGTGTAGCAGCCGTGGAAGATGTATCAAGAATCAGAAAGCAGTGATCGGATTTAGCCACAAAATCCGTTGTGATACGATATGAAGGAAAGAGATCATACCAGGCCGAGTTAGCAATGAACCGGTCTAATCTTTCATGTATGGTTGGAGTTAAGGGCCCAACTTTTGTCCAAGTAAACCAGCCAGATGTTGGTTTACAATCAAAGAGATCGTTGCGTGAAAGACAATGACGGAAATTATTTATTTGTGATCGAGCCCTTCGACTACCACCTTGTTTTTCAGAGTCGGATAAAATTTCATTAAAATCCCCTCCTAGAAGCCAGGGGATATTATTATTATTTATATGTAAGGAATCGATAATTTCCCATGTTTTATATTTTGACTGGTTTCGGAATAGCCATGCATTCCAGTAAAATACAAAGTGCGATCATTCAATATGATTTGGGTGTGTATATAACGTAGCGAATACGAAATTAAGTAATATTAATATTGTTCGTAACGAAAAGAGCAATACCGGAACACCCCTCTGTTGGGGGAATAGCAATAACGTTTATCATACCTAAAGAAAGACAAAGTTGGCTACATGCCTCATTATTAATTTTAGTTTCGCATAAGAAGATAACATCTGGGTTGGATTGTTGGACATAGTTACGAAAATGTTGAACTACCGGGGCTTGTCCTAAACCCTGGCAGTTCCAGCATAGGATCCTCATTTTGCTCGGCGGGGCTGATTCCCAGCCCCGCCGGAGAGTTTTTTGAGCTGCTCATCCCAGCCTTAGGAGTGGATCCGGAGGGTTTGGATTTCTTTGGTGGGAGCGACACTTGGATGGGAGAACGGCGTTTTGTGCCACGATTCGGTGGGGCTGGAGCAGGGGCAGGAGCTGCATCATTTGGATAAGTTTTCAATAGCCATTAGTTAAATTCATTGAAATTGGAATCAGTAGAAACACGGGGCTTACGCAGTTCAGCTTCAATCTTCTTAATTTGCTGAGCAGTTGGGCTGGGAACACCATCATCCGTGGCATCCCAATCGTCATCCGATACATCTTCAGGGATAGGATAGATGGTATTTAGGGGTTGAGGCTTGAGAGGGGCTTTCTGTTTCGATTCTGAGGCAGATGGATCTTTGGAAGGGGGGCATCACCCATAGCCGTATCAGTGTTGGGTGCTTCCTCAGTGGGCTGTTCTGAGAAGGAAGCAGCATCACCCTCGTTTAGGGAGCCTGTAAATAGTTTGGAGTAAGAAACAAATTTATATAGTGAAAGTTTATTATTAGAATAGGGAATATTGATAAGAGATGGATAGGAAGGATTACCCATAACATTCGGATCATTGATTGGAACATTAGTATTGGCAGGAGCGGTAGGAGCAGGAGGAACTATGAAGAAAAGAAATAATAAAGATAGAATTATGAATAAAGATAACAAAAAAGATAAAGTAAGTTTAGATCTAATCTGGAAATAGAGTAAAATATTGGAGATAGGAGAAGAAACAGTACCAGTCGGTAAGGGGTTGTTTTGGTTAAGATCAGGCTCAACATTGTGGATACGCCCACGGGTACCAACTGGGCGACGTCTTGGAGGGAGGTAGCGGAGCCACTCCCCGTATTGCAGCTTGTTTAGGTCTAGAGAAGATCGGATTGGACAGTTTTCAATTGTATGGCTAATTATACCACAGCCAGGACATAAAATAGGAAGGTGTTCGTATTGGAGACGGCACATAGTTTTATTGGCCCCGGATCCAATAAAGACGAAATGGGTGACCGGTTTGGTGATATCCAACAAAATTTCCACACGCGGGAATTCTTTCATATTTTCTTCAATCTCTCGGGTATCAGTTCGTACAACGTTGCCTACCATAGACCCTAGAGCATGTCCCACTAAGTGTGATCGATCAATGTCCTCAAAGAGTGAGGAAGGAAGGGCGAATATGCGGATCCAGATCCTCATAATGTTGAAGGAGTATTCTTCAATAGGTTTGGCAGGGTTGTACTCAGTAAGGGCTAACCATTCGTCCTTATACAGCCAAGGACCACGGTTAAGGACTTCATAACAGGGCTTGATCTCCTTGAATTTGATCTTGAGAAAGTTATCTTGGATGACAGTAATAGACACCACATTGTTGAGCTTCCAGATGCCTTCAAAAGCATTAATGACGGCATATATGTCAATTGGTTTTGACGAGATGAAGCAACCAATGAGAAATAATTTGGGATCTTCCTTGACAAAGTCCCATCCGAATTCTGGAGTATATAGCAGCTCCGCTTCTTCATTAGTAAGATCGATAGAGGTCAGTTGGGGGATAGAGGAGGATGCCATGGATGAGGTAAGGAAATTGAGAATAGTAAGAGAATAGAGAGAGTAGAGAAGAGTTTGTGGGTTAATGAATGTAATTAATCTATATAAAAAGGAGGTCTCTATGTTAGTCAATCTATGGTAAGTTGTAATAAAAGGAGAAAGGATTGAAAGTAGAATCCTTGAAAGGTAGGGTGATTGATAGCCGTAGAGGAAAGTATGATCTACATGTGAATAGTATAGTGGAAAATTGGTCAGAGAGGAGAAAGGATTAGAAAAATTAAAGGGTAATAAATAATATGCCTTAAATAAAGTAGGTAGAAGAACGGAAAGAGTAATAAAAGTGGGAAAGTAATAAAAAATATATTAAAAGGGAAGAATGAAATTAAGGAAGATACTATATATTGCATTAAAACCGTGTAACAAATAATAGTTATAGTAAATTAATTAATTAATAGGTATATAGGGAAAGTTAAAAATTTAAGCATAAATAACGGGGATTGAAATTTGTTTTCCATCATAATGATGGTCGTATTTAATTCCCTAAAAAGGGCTGGAATTAATTCACCTAATGAGGCGTTGAGACTGATTTTAAGGAATAAAGAGAGAAAAGAGAGAAGGAGATATAAAAAGTTGAGAGATTGACCGATTAAATATTTGCTAATCAGATTGAGTAACGTATAGTAACCGAACGAATAGTAAGCAACATGCAGTAAAAACAACCAATAAGGAAATAAGCATAACAGATATGAGCAAGCAAGAAAGGAAAGCGAAAAAGAAGAGCAGAAAATAATAAAGATTACAGACCCAGGGGTAGAAGGAAGCGGGGATAAGAAATTATTTACAAACCAAAAGAGCAAAAATGGGGGGTAATGAATGGCTAATAAATAATAAATACAAGCTCGATTAAGGATAATTAAATATGAATGATACCAGTGTGTGGGCCCAAGACTCCAAATTTTCTTGATTACTGCAATAGTGAGGAATGGAGGTTGATAGATATTTCGATCTGATACAGTAGTAAGAGAAGACAGATAAAGGTTAGAGAATTGTAGAAACCATTTAAAGGGGAGAAGGGATCAAAGTGAGAGGATAATCAAGTATATAGGCAAGGGCAAAGAGTAAACATAATATTCATTGCCAACAGTAAATGAAAGACTAAAGTAAAATGAAAATTGTAAGCAATAATATAAACATGTATTATACCAATTAGATAAGCATGAAGATACTAGTTTGTAACCCAATTTCAATTCAGGGAGTGAAATAGATCTATAAGTAACAGGGCAATACCTGAAGGGAAAAAAGAACAATGTTAAAGATGGAAAGTAATGGAAAAAGGGCCTTAAGAAATACAAGATTAGAAATAAATAAAATGGACAAAATTAACAAAATGTGAGTGATGGAATGTACAGTAAACAGAATATAAGATGGGGAGATGAGGAAAATAATAGATAGTAAAGTGTCTGGAAGGAAGTATATAAGGTAAATATATGTAAATGGTATAGTATACATTAAAAAAAAGTCATAAGTAAAAGAGATTAGAGTCCATAAAATTGAGAACAAATGATGCATAAATAAATAAGTGAGAATATTTATTGTGAGATGGGTCTGGATAAGAAAAAAGAAGTTAACAATCTTAAAAGTTCCCACTAAGTGGGTTGATAGAGGATTCCCTAAAAGGGCTCGAATATTGGTGAAATTTAATCCAATAACAATAAAAGAATTCCAAAGATGGTAATGATATTTGACAGAGAAATGGACATGAACCAACATATGAGTCAATTGAAAATATTTAGAAGCAGAAAAATAATTATACCAATTGTGGAAGATTAAATTAGCAGATATAATGAGTAGGTGAGTAGAGTGATGTAAAGACAAAGAGACATAGAAACTATAATGTGCGTAGGAAAGGATAACCTGGTACATAGTTGAGTGAGGATTGTAGCATATCCACATTATTATGTTGAGTAGAAATTTAGGCAATTGCACAATACAGAAAAGTGTAAGAAAAAAATAAGGTGGATAAAGCCCTGGAATCCAAGAGGAAAGAAATGCATAGAAACAATATATTAAAGTAAGAGCAGTAACCAAAAAGATATAATAATTGATAAGAGTTAGATAAAAGTAGGCTACAGAGAAGGGACAATGAGATAGTAAAGGGGGACAAATAAACCAGAGAAAGATGCTTAAAGAAAGAGAGTTATGAAAATAAGTCAAATACAGAATTCTGGACATAAATGGTGTAGTGTACTTAAGAATGCTGTCATAAAAGTAAGCCAGAAGTTGAATAATTCCCATGTACTGGGTTGATATATATTTCCCTAGAAGGGATTGTGGTAGATTGTAGAAAAATATGCAACATAAAAAATAAATGGAACTAAAGGCAATACCAAGAGGATCAGAGATAAAAAGAGTACCCAGAAAAAGGGTAATCAACAAGTAAATATCAAGACAGATTAAATCAGTATTAAAAAAGGAAGGGAGTAGTTGAATCAAGCAACAAAAGGAGTGCCCAAAAGAGAAGATAACAGGATTCATATAAATTAGATAAAAGACAAAATAAAAAGCCACCAGACTACAAGACCACGAAGATAAATCAGATACAGATAACAAGCCAAGATGATAAAGGACAAAAGGAACATGTAACGATGAAAACGGATAGGATTACCACAAAACCACAAAGATAACAGGACATAAACAAATAAAGGAAGGATGAAGATAATGCAATGAAATATAAAAGACTAGAAGCCCAAAAGAAAAATAAAGGTTGGGAAAGACGATAATACCCGAATTGCAGCCAGAGGATACAGAAGAGATAAGTCTGAGCCCCATTGAAGCTGTACAAAAATAAACATTGCATTTGAGAAGATATGGAACATAGAGAAAGAAATTAGAAGAAAAGAAAACAACGGAGATAGAAAATGATTAAAGAATAATAAAAAATAATGGGTGAGACGGGTAGTATCCAGAAGATGAACCGTCACTTCGGAGAGGGATGAAGATGGCCGTTCGTCAACCGATAATAAACCCATCATCTGCAAGAGAAAAATGGAAGTCAGAAACCTAAACGATAAGGGTACAAACCCTAATATAAGACGAGGGAGATTGAAAAGTCTCGGAATAGAGATAGAAGGGGAAAAACCAATTGGAAAAAGGATAACAAAGATGACAAATTAAACAAAAACAAAGAAAATAAAAAGAGAGGATAGAGGCACAGATCCAAACGGGTGGATTTAGAACAACCGTCGTGAGTCGCAACAGGGGGAGAAGCCCTCCGAATCAGTAGAAGAGACAGATCCAAAAACAAAGAGAAGAAAAAACCAAGACAAAGATCAGAAGAGCTTAAACAGAAAAAAATGAACATAAAATCACAGAGGAGTGAGATTCGGCGACACTTACCATCCAAATCTGGAGATCTCCGGTTGGATCTCGTCGAAAACGCCCAAAGAGGGAAAATGATGGTGTAAAATAAGGGGAAAATCGGCCCTTCAACAGATAAAACAAATCTGATGGGGGTTTTGTGGATTGCAAATATCGGCCAGAACTCGCAAAAAAGAAACATGTTAAGGGTTAAATACCAGAGAGAATAAAAACTGAGAAAAAACATAGAAAATAATACAAATAGAAAAATGGGATGGGACGGGATGACCCTTGATATTCTCTTACCGGTTTCCAAGGAACCCAAATATTGATGGCAATCTCGTTGAAAAGATAGCAAATTCGGCAGAAAGTAAGAAAGTGACGTATGGGGGAAGGGAAATGGAAGAGAGAGAGGGGAAACAATGACCGGAAAAGAGGGGAAAACCGAGAAGAACATGCCAAAACCCGTTGGAATTTTAACTGAGTAAAAAATATAGAAATTGAGGTTTTGCAATATAATTGTGTTGAAAAGCTCGTAATCAATTACATGATCTCCTAATATTTGATTAAAACTTTTTTTGCAGTCATTTTTTGTAAAGGTTTCAGACGAGAAGGTCTAAATGGGCCTTTCAATAGACCCGTTGGAATTTTAACTGAGTAAAAAGTAAAGAAATTGAGGTTTTGCAATATAATTGTGTTGAAAAGCTCGTAATCAATTACATGATCTCTCCTAATATTTGATTAAAACTTTTTTTGTAGTCCTTTTTGTAGAGGTTTTAGACGAGAAGGTCTAAATGGGCCTTTCAATAGACCCGTTGGAATTTGAACTAAGTAAAAAGTATAGAAATTGAGGTTTTGCAATATAATTGTGTTGAAATGCTCCTAACCAATTAGACGAACTACTAAGATTTGGTTAAAACTTATTTTGCGGTACTTTTTCTAGAAGTTTCGGACGAGCAGGTCTAAATGGGTCTTTCAATGGACCCGTTGGAATTTTAACAGAGTAAAAAGTAAAGAAATTGAGGTTTTACAATATAATTGTGTTGAAAAGCTCGTAATCAATTACATGATCTCCTAATATTTGATTAAAATTATATTCCGGTCTTTTTTATAGAGGTTTCGGAAGAGCGGGTCTAAATGAGCCTTTCAATGGACCCATTGGAATTTTAACTAAGTAAAAAGTAAAGAAATTGAGGTTTTGTCATATAATTGTGTTGAAACGCTCATAATCAATTACATGATCTCCTAATATTTTATTAAAACTTTTTTTGCAGTCTTTTTTGTAGAGGTTTCAGTAGAGCAGGTCTAAATGGGTATTTCAATGGACCCGTTAGACTTTTAACTGAGTAAAAAGTACAGAAATTGAGGTTTTGCAATATAATTGTGTTGAAAAGCTCCTAAACAATTAAACGAACTCCTAATATTTGATTAAAACTTATTTTTCGGTCCTTTTTCTAGAGGTTTCGGGCGAGCAGGTCTAAATGGGCCTTTCAATGGACCCGTTGAATTTTAACTGAGTAAAAAGAACTGAAATTGAGGTTTTGCAATATAATTGTGTCGAAAAGCTTCTAACCAATTAGATGAACTCCTAATATTTGAATAAAACTTATTTTCTGATCCTTTTTCTAGAGGTTTCGGACGAGCAGGTCTAAAGAGGCCTTTCAATGAACCCGTTGGAATTTAACTGAGTAAAAAGTACATAAATTGAGGTTTTGCAATATAATTGTGCTGAAAAGCTCCTAACAATTAGACTAACTCCTGATATTTGATTAAAATTATTTTTCGGTCCTTTTATAAAGGTTTCGGACGAGCAGGTCTAAATGGGCCTTTCAATGGACCCGTTGGAATTTTAACTGAGTAAAAAGTAAAGAAATTGAGGTTTTGCAATATAATTGTGTTGAAAAGCTCCTAACAAAATAGACGAACTCCTAGTATTTGATTAAAACTTATTTTGTGGTCCTTTTTCTACAAGTTTCGGACGAGCAGATCTAAATCGGCCTTTCAATGAACCCGTTGGAATTTTAACTGAGTAAAAAGTAAAGTAATTGAGGTTTTGCAATATAATTGTGTTGAAAAGCTCGTAATCAATTACATGATCTCCTAATATTTTATTAAAACTTTTTTTGCAGTCTTTTTGTAGAGGTTTCAGACGAGCAGGTCCAAATGGGCCTTTCAATGGACCCGTTAGAATTTTAACTGAGTAAAAAGTACAGAAATTGAGGTTTTACAATATAATTGTGTTGAAAAGCTCCTAATCTATTAGACGAACTCCTAATATTTGATTAAAACTTATTTTCCGGTCCTTTTTCTAGAGGTTTCGGACGAGCAGGTGTAAATGGGCCTTTCAATGGACCCGTTCGATTTTTAACTGAGTAAAAAGAACAGAAATTGAGGTTTTGCAATAGAATTTTGTCGAAAAGCTCCTAACCAATTAGAGGATCTCCTAATATTTGAATAAAACTTATTTTCCGGTCCTTTTTCTAGAGGTTTCGGACGAGCAGGTCTAAATGGGCCTTTCAATGGACCCGTTCGAATTTAACTGAGTAAATAGTTCAGAAATTGAGGTTTTGCAATATGATTGTGCTGAAAAGCTTCTAACAAATTAGACGAACTCCTAATATTTGATTAAAACTTATTTTGCGGTCCTTTTCTACATGTTTCAGACGAGCAGGTCTAAATGGGCCTTTTAATGGACCCGTTGGAATTTTAACTGAGTAAAAGTGAAGAAATTGAGGTTTTACAATAAAATTGTGTTGAAAAGCTCCTAACCAATTAGACAAACTCCTAATATTTGAATAAAACTTATTTTCCGGTCCTTTTTCTAGAGGTTTCGGACGAGCAGGTCTAAATGGGCCTTTCAATGGACCCGTTTGAATTTAACTGAGTAAAAAGTACAAAAATTTAGGTTTTGCAATATAATTGTGCTGAAAAGCTCCTAACGAATTAGATGAACTCCTAATATTTGATTAAAACTTATTTTACAGTCCTTTTCTACATGTTTCGGACGAGCAGGTCTAAATGGGCCTTTCAATGGACCCGTTGGAATTTTAACTAAGTAAAAAGTGAAGAAATTGAGCTTTTACAATAAAATTGTGTTGAAAAGCTCCTAACCAAATAGACGAACTCCTAATATTTGATTAAAACTTATTTTGCGGTCCTTTTTCTACAGGTTTCGGACAAGCAGGTCTATATGGGCCTTTCAATGGACCCGTTGGAATTTTAACTGAGTAAAAAGTAAAGGGTAAACTACACAGATGACCATCGAACTATGGGTTTGGTGTCTAAATGACCACTATATTATTTTTTGCCGCAAACGCACCACACAACTATTTAAATGGTTCCATTTTAACCACATGCCGTTAAAAAATGAAAAAGTTGAGGGAACTGTTAAAAAGTTTGTATAATTACACATTTGGTCCTCTATATTTATACAATATATCAATTTAGTCCTAATTTTAATCTAATAAAATGAATTAATTATTCAATAAGTTGGTGACACATGTCACCACCTTATTGGGGGATTTTAATTATTTTTATTTAACTAAATGAATTAATTTCCCCCCTCCAATCATGTGGTGACACGTGTCACCTTGATTGGAGTAGGAAAATGAAAACCAAGGAACTACCCTTGGTAGGAATCAAACCCGGGACCTTGGGGGTATAGCGCACGAGTTTGCCACTGAGCCAAGCATATACTTGTGATATGCAATACTAATAATAATATATGTGTTATACATATGTGAGACCTTTGTTGTTTACTTCTGCTTTCACTGCACATTCTGCAGAACCAACAAAAGCACTTTCATGAAGTCCAATTGTGGATCGTTTTAATTCTTTATGGATGGCTGGGAAAAAGGGTTCAGTAGCTGTTATTGAGTATCGGTTATGGGAAGCTGCGACAAATGGTTTCCAGGAAAGTAATGTTTTGGGTGAAGGCGGTCGTGGACGTGTTTATAAAGCTTCCTTCGATGATAAATTTCTTGCTGCTGTAAAAAAAATAGATGACATGGGAGTTGATGCTGAAAGGGAATTTAAGGTAATATTTTGTGCCTGACTGAAATAGATTTGGATATCTCTAGTCTATGGCATTTGATATCCTTTCTGGCTTATTGCAATGTGCAGAATGAGGTGGACTAGCTAGTCAAAATCCGACATCAGAATATTGTTTCGCTGTTGGGTTATTGTATCCATGGTGAAACAAGGTTACTTGTGTATGAAATGATGCAGAATGGTTCTTTGGAGAGTCAATTACATGGTATATATAAACTCCTTTTTCTTTTTTCCAAAGTCACAAAGAATAGTGAATGTTAAACGGAGATGGCTAAGGTTTATATTTTGATCTAATTTTCTTCATTTTTACATTATAGGACCTTCCCAAGGATCAACTTTAACCTGGCAATTACGAATGAAAATTGCAATTGATGTTGCTAGGTGAATTCCATATCCAGTTCTGTTTCGATATCTTACATTGATCCATCGCTTATTTGTTATTCATAAACACATATATTATTATTAGTATTGCATATCACAAGTATATGCTTGGCTTAGTGGCAAACTCATGCGCACAAATCCCCCAAGATCCCAGGTTTGATTCTTACCAAGGGTAGTTCCTTAGTTTTCATTTTTCCTACTCCAATCAGGGTGACACGTGTCACCACCAGATTAGAGGGGGAAATTAATTAATTTAGTTAAATATAAATAATTAAAATTCCCCAATAAGGTGGTGACACGTGTCACCATCTTATTGAATAATTAATTTATTTTATTAGATTAAAATTAGAACTAAATTGATATATTGTATAAATATAGAGGACCAAATGTGTAATTATACCAGTTTTTAACAGTTCCATCAACTTTTTCGTTTTTTTAACGGTGTGTGGCTAAAATGGAACCATTTAAATAGTTGTGTGGTGCATTTGCGGCAAAAAATAATATAGTGGTCATTTTGACACCAAACCCATAGTTTAGTGATCATCTGTGTAGTTTACCCAAAAGTAAAGAAATTATGGTTTTGCAATATAATTGTGTTGAAAAGCTCGTAACCAATTAAATGATCTCCTAATATTTTATTAAAACTTTTTTGCAGTCCTTTTTGTAGAGGTTTCAGACGAGCAGGTCTAAATGGGCCTTCGAATTGACCCGTTAGAATTTTAACTAAGTAAAAAGTACAGAAATTGAGGTTTTGCAATATAATTGTGTTGAAAAGCTCCTAAACAATTAGACAAACTCCTAATATTTGATTAAAACTTATTTTCTGGTCCTTTTTCTAGAGGTTTCGGACGAGCAGGTCTAAATGGGCCTTTCAATGGACCCGTTGGAATTTAACTTAGTAAAAATTAAAGAAATTGAGGTTTTGCAATATAATTGTGATGAAAAGCAACTAAAGAATTAGACGAACTCCTAATAACTAATTAAAACTTCTTTTTCGGTCATTTTTCTAGAGGTTTCGGACGAGCAGGTCTAAATGGGCCTTTCAATGGACCCGTTAGAATTTTAACTGAGTAAAAAGTAAAGAAATAGAGGTTTTGCAATATAATTGTATTGAAAAGCTCGTAATCAATTACATGATCTTCTAATATTTGATTAAAACTTTTTTGCAGTCCTTTTTGTAGAGGTTTCAGACGAGAAGGTCTAAATGGACCTTTCAATAGACCCGTTGGAATTTTAACTGAGTAAAAAGAACAGAAATTGAGGTTTTGTAATATAATTATTTCGAAAAGCTCCTAACCAATTAGACGAACTCCTAATATTTGAATAAAACTTATTTTTCGGTCCTTTTTCTTTAGGTTTCGAACGAGCAGGTCTAAATGGGCCTTTCAATGGACCCGTTGGAATTTTAACCTAGTAAAAAGTACCGAAATTGAGGTTTTGCAATATAATTGTGTTGAAAAGCTCGTAATCAATTACATGATCTCCTAATATTTAATTAAAACTTATTTTTCGGTCCTTTTTATAGAGGTTTCAGACTAGCAGGTCTAAATGGGCCTTTTTCTAGAGGTTTCGGAGGAGCGGGTCTAAATGGGCCTTTCAATGGACCCGTTGGAATTTTAACTGGGTAAAAAGTACAGAAATTGAGGTTTTGCAATATAATTGTGTTAACAAGTTCCTAACCAATTAGAAGAACTCCTAATATTTGATTAAAACTTATTTTGCGGTCTTTATTCTCGAGGTTTCGGACGAGCAGGTCTAAGTGGGCCTTTCAATGGACTCGTTGGAATTTTTTTTGAAGAAAAAGGCCTCATTAAAAACCCCTACTAATGTCCTTCAAGCAGAGCTAGAGGACCCTAAAAAGGGGAAAAGAGTGCCTAAATTTTATTAGATTGTAGAGAAATTCGTTACAAGGTGATTGATACATGGTGGAGCAACAGAAGTAAAAGACAAAGAAGACATAGAAGCCAGAGAATAAGTAGCCAAAGAATGGGCCACATGATTTGCCTCACGGCGTACAAAAATTACATGAGCAAAAGGTAAAGAATGGAGAGACTCTCGAATACGGTGTAGAAGAGGTCCCATTATAGAAAGATCATGTCCTGGATTGTTGATCCTATTTGCAAGAGAAGCACAATCCGTTTCGAACAAAATCCAATTCCATCCTCGAGATCGGGCGAAGGTGACCCCGGCAAGAAGACTTTCACCTTCACAAGTAATTGCATCCAAACAACTACCAAGCGAGAACGCAAGGCCGCCGACAACCGCGCCTGTAGAATCACGTGCCACGACGCCAACAGCTGTTGTACGAGTGGAGGGGTCAAAAGCCCCATCCACATTTATTTTGATGTGGTGGGGTGGAGGAGGGCTCCAGCGTGGAGGAGAGAGGATAGATGATGATGGGGTGGAAGAAGAAGTGGCTCTACAAAAGTCATCATATAGACTAATGGAGTTAATGGCAGTAAGCCATGGTGGTTGTAGATGGTGATTATGAGCCCAGTCGTTACGTCTATTCCAAATGTTCCAAATAGTTGTGAGAAAAAGGCCAAAATGGTCAGAGGAAAGGAGGTGGGTAGCTTCCTCCAACCATTGTAAAGGAGTTACAGTCAAGCTCCTAGAAAGAGCTATGGGAACTCTAGAGAGGTGAAGGGCTTCAGAAGCCCCTGCACAATCACGAAGAGCATGGAGAATTGACTCCGAGTGGGCCCCACAGATAGGACAAGGCCCAGAGTTTGGAGAAAAAACTTGCAATTTGGAACCAACTGGAAGAGCAGCAGACGCCACACGCCATCCAAAAGTTTTAACTTTAGGAACCGCTTTAACTTTGGACAGAAATTTCCAAAAGCGAGTAGGTGACGTATGTGGGTCCGCAAAACGTTGTAAAAAAAGATAACCAGAACGGACCGAGTAAATACCCGAATCATTAGGAGCCCAAAGAATAGAATCACGGTGGTCATTTATGATGGGGGTACGGAGAATGGTAGCAGCATCAACTGAGTTAAAATAGTTTCGGACCATTACAGGGTCCCAAGCAGTTTGATTACGAACCATGAAGTCGCGACATCGAATGTGGACTTCATCCGAGATTTCATATTCCCCAGTAAGGGTAATAGGGGAAGGACCGCCCCAAATGTCTTTGTGTACACGTATATTACTGTTAATACCAGGGCGATATAAGAAGCCTGGAAAAAGACGTTTTAGAGCATTATAAAGACCTTGCCAAGCAAAGGAGCCTTGGTTAGGTCGAGAGGCATCAAGGATATTCTCAGAAGGGAAATATTTAGCTCGATATATTTGGCCCAATAAAGAATCTGGTTCGCAGATGAGTCTCCATAATTGCTTACCCAGGAGGGCAACATTGAAATCATGTAAATCCTTAAACCCCATGCCTCCCGCAGCCTTAGGTAGACAAACATGATTCCATGGGAGCATATGCCATCCTTTCTTATTAGATTTTCCAGTCCACCAATATTGTCGAATCGCTGAGGTCATATCATCAATAATATTTTGTGGAAGAAGATAACAAGACATAACATATTGAGGTAGAGATTGCAGAACTGCTTTAATGAAAATTTCCCGTCCACTAAATGAGAGGAGTTGTTTATCCCAGCTAGAAAGACGATCATGAACTTTTTCACGTACAAAACCTAATGACTCGGTTTTATTCTTCCCAATGAGAAGTGGGACACCTAGATATACGCCAGGATTAGAAACCTCACGTACTTGCAATAAACTATTGATCACAATTCTTGTTGAGGATGGGGTACGTGGATTGTAAAAGATTGTCGATTTCTCAAAATTAACAGCTTGACCAGAAGCCACAGCATATGTTTGCAGAGCCCTTTTAAGTTGAGTAGCTTCATCTGGATTATTATTAATGAATACCATGCAGTCATCAGCAAAGAGAAGGTGGCTGACTTTAGGGCCGTATCTACAGGCCCCAAGCCCCGGTAAAACGTTTGTTTGTTGGGCAGCAGTCAGGTATGCAAAGAGTCCTTGTGTACAAAATAGTAAAAGGAAAGGTGATAGGGGATCACCTTGACGTAATCCACGTTGTGGTTGAAAGAAAGAAGAGAAAAAGATATTAATTTTGACAGAAAAAGAGACTGTGGTAATGTATCGCATGATAAGAGAGATCCAATCAGGGGCAAAGCCCATACGTTCCATTACATTGGCCAAAAAAGACCATTCGACTCTATCAAAAGCTTTTTCCATGTCTAGCTTAAGAGCTGCTCCTTGGGAGGATTTTTGTAGCTCCAGATTGATATTGTGAATAATTTCATGGGCGACGAGGATGTTCTCAGAAATGTTACGTCCCTGAACAAAAGCTGCCTGATTAGGGCTAATACAAAGGGGTATTGTTTGTTTCATTCTGTTTACAATGGTTTTGGCAACTATTTTATGAAGAACAGTGCACAGACTGATGGGTCTTAGTTGTCTTATAGTAGTAGGGTCCTGGATTTTAGGGATTAGGACCAGTATAGTTTTGTTGACCAAGGCCATATCTGCGGTGCCATTTAGCAAATTAGTGCATAGAGTAATAACATCTTTGCCAACAGTATCCTAGTGTTTTCTAAAAAAAACTACTTGGTAATCCATCAATACCAGGCGCTTTCCTTGGGTCTATGTCCCGGAAGGCATGAATTATTTCGTCTTTTGTGAATGTCCTCAAGAGAGTATCATTCATAGATTGAGTGATAGAAGGCAAAATTTTATTGAGTATACGATCTGAAAATTGAGGGTTGGATGATGTAAAAAGGTTTTGGAAATAGCTAGAAGCAATTGTCATTAAATCTGTTTCAGCAGTACACCAATTCGAATTAGAATCAAATAGGCCTGTGATTGAGTTCTTTTTCCGTCTATTATTTACGCGGGCATGGAAGAATCTTGTACTTTTATCCCCTTGAGAGAGCCATAAATTTATGGATCTTTGTGCCCAATATGTTTCTTGTTCCATTAGAAGTTTATTAAGTTCAGTTCTGTATTTGATATAAATTTCTTCATTTGTGGCAGATAATGGGCGGCATAAAAACCTGTTTATTTTTTTGGTAAGGAAATTAATACGACCGAAAGACTTAAATCTTTGTCGATTCTACCATTCCTCCAGGCATGTACCAACAGCTTGTATTTTTTCAATGGCTGTTCCAGAGGTATTTACCTAAGTGTGTTTAACAGTAGAGATGTTGTCCATGTTGTTCGCCCAGCAGTTTTCGAATCGAAAAGCGTTAGAGGGTCGATGAGAGGGAGTTGCAGCCGCGGGGGAGGTATCGAGAAGCAAGAAACAGTGATCGGACTTGGCCACATAGTCCGTTGTGATTCGATATGAGGGAAAAAGATCCTGCCAAGCTGGATTAGCAATGAAGCGGTCTAATCTTTCATGTATAGTTGGAGTTAGGGGCCCAACTTTTGTCCAAGTGAACCAACCAGATGTTGGCTTACAATCATATAGATTATTGCGTGAGAGACAATGACGGAAATTGTTAATTTGTGATCTAGCCCTTCAATTACCACCTTGTTTTTCAGAATCGGATAAAATTTCATTAAAATCCCCACCCAGAAGCCAAGGAATATTATTATTGTTTATGTTTAAAGAATCAATAATTTCCCATGTTTTATATTTATGGCTGGTTTCGGAATATCCATACATACCAGTAAAATACATAGTACGATCATTAAAGGAGATTTGAGTATGTATATAGCGAGACGAGTACGAGATCAAATTAATATTTATATTGTTCGAAATGAAAAGCGCAATACCAGAACATTCATCATTAGGGGGGATAGTAATAACTTCTACCATGCCTAAAGAAAGACAAAGACGGATACATGCCGCATTATTAATCTTAGTTTCGCAAATAAAAATAATATTCGGATTGGATTGTTGGACATAGCTCTGAAAATGTTGAACTGCCGAGACTTGTCCTAAACCCTGGCAGTTCCAACAAAGGATCCTCATTTTGCTCGGCGGGGCTGAGAGTCAGCCGCCGCCGGAGAGTTTTTTGAGCTGCTCATCCCAGCCTTAGGAGTGGATCCGGAGGGTCTGGATTTCTTGGGTGGGAGCGACACATGGATAGGAGAACGGTGTTTTGTGCCTCGGTTTGGTGGGGCTGGAGCAGGGGCAGGAGCTGCATAATTCGGGTAAGTTTTTAAGAGCCATAGGTTAAATTCATTGAAATTTGATTCGGTAGTAACAGGAGGCTTACGTAATTCAGCTTCAATCTTCTTGATTTGTTGAGCAGTTGGGCTAGGAACACCATCATCCGTGGCGTCCCAATCATCATCCGATACATCCTCAGGGATAGGATAGATGGTATTTAGGGGTTGAGGCTCGAGAGGGGCTTTCTATTTTGACTCCGAGGCTGATGGATCCTTGGATGGGGGAACATCACCCATAGCAGTATCAGTGTTGGGCGCTTCCTCAGTGGGTTGTTCTGAGAAAGACGCAGCATCACCCTCGTTTAGAGAGCCTATGGATTGTTTTAAGTAAGTAGCAAGTTTAGAGATTGGATGCTTATTAAAATAGGGGATAATGATAATAAAAAGATAGGGAGAATTACCCATGGCATTCGAATCATTGGCAGGGACATTGGTATTAGCAGTAGCGGCAGTAGGAACTATGAAGATTAATAGGAATAAAGATAGGATCAGGAGTAAAGATAGCAGTAGAGATATAATAAGTTTAGATCTAAACCATAAAGAAAATAAAGTAGTGGAGATAGGAGAAAAAAGATTACCAGACGGCAAAGGGTTGTTTTGGTTAAGATCAGGTTCAACATTACGGATACGCCCACGAGTACCAACTGGGCGACGTCTTGGAGGGAGGTAGCGGAGCCACTCCCCGTATTACAGCTTGCTGAGGTCTAGAGAAGAGCAAATTGGACAATTTTCAATTGTGTGGCTAATTATACCACAACCAGGACATAAGGTAGGAAGGCGTTCGTATTGAAGACGACACATAGTTTTGTCAGCCCCGGACCCGATGAAGAGGAATCGGGTGACCGGTCTGGTGATATCCAGCAAAATTTCCACACGAATGAATTCTTTCAGGTTTCCTTCGAGCTCTTGAGTATCAGTACGCAAGACATTGCCTACCATGGATCCTAGAGCATGTCCCACTAGGTGTGAGCGATCGATGTCCTCAAAGAGTGAGGATGGTAGGCCGAAAATGCGGATCCAGATCCTCATAATGTTGAATGAATATTCTCCGACAGATTTAGAAGGGTTGTACTCAGTAAGGGCTAACCATTCGTCCTTATACAACCAAGGACCACGGTTAAGGACTTCATAACAGGATTTGACCTCCTTGAATTTGATCTTGAGAAAATTATCTTGGATGACAGTAATAGACACCAAATTGCTAGGCTTCCAGATAACTTCAAAGGTGCTAAGGACAACATATATGTCAATTGGTTTTGACGAGATAAAACAACCAATAAGAAATAACTTGGGATCCTCCTTAACGAAGTCCCAGCCGAAGTCTGGTGTATATAGGAGTTCTGCTTCTTCATTAGTAAGGTCGATAGAACTGAGTTGGGGGATAGAGGAGGATGCCATGGGTGAAGGATGGAGATTGAGGAGAGTAAGAGAATAGGGAGCAGATTGTGGGTCAATGTATGTATGTAGTCCGTATAAAAAAGAAGTGCCTATGTTAGCTATTCTATGGTAAGTCGTAAGAAAAGGAAAGAGAGTTGAAAATAGAGTCCTTAAAAATTGGGTTAATTGAATGCCGTAAAGGATAGTATGATATTCAAGGGGATAGTACAAAAATAGATTGATTAGAAAGGGAGACGGAAGAGAAAAATTTAAATGTAATAAATAAGATTCCTTAAAAGATATAGGAGGAAGATCGGGAAAAGTAATAAAGGTGGAAGAGTAATAAAAAAAGATATTGAATGAGAAAGAGGAAATTAAGAATGATCCCATAAAGTAAGGAAAGAATATGGGAGAGTAGCTATTTTCCTTCAGAAAGAGAGTGATTCCATAAAATTGCGTAAAAAACGTGTAAGGATTAATTGCAATAAGGAATAAAGTAATTAATAGACAATTAAGGAATTTTGAAAATTTAAGCACTGATAATAAGGAGTGAAATTTGTTTTCCATCATAAAGATGGTCGTATTGGATTCCCTTAAAAGGCTAGATTTAAGGCGCCTAATGAGGCGTTGAGACAGATTTTTGTAAATAAAGAAACAATAGGAAAAGGGAAATTCAAAGGGCTGAGAGTTTTATTGATTAAGGATTTGCTAATCAATTTATCTAACGTGTAGCTAATGGAAAGATAGTAAATATCATGAGGTAAAAGCAAACAATAAGAAAATAAACTTAGCAGATAAGAACAACCAAGAAAGAAAAACGGAAAAAAGAGCAGAAAATAATAAAAATTACAGACCCAGGGATAGAAGGAAGCGGGGATAAGAAATAATTTACATACCAAAAGAGCAAAAAGGGGGGGTAATTAATGGCTAAGAAATAATAATTACATGCTCGTTTAAAAATAAAGTAGTATAATCGATACCAGAGTGTGGGCCCGGCACTCCAAGCTTTCTTGTTTATTGCAACGGTAAGAAAAAGAGAATGATTTCTAATTCGATTTGGTTCAGTATTAGGAGAGGAAAAATTAAAGTTAGAAAATTGTAAAAACCAACTAAGAGAGAAAAAAGATCGAAAAGAGGATATAATCAAGTATATAGGCAAAGACATAGAATAAACAAAGTATACAATACCAACTAGTGAGGAAAAACTAAGAGAAAAAGAGAAATGTAAGTAATAACATAAACAAGTATTATGCCAATTAGATGAATAGAAAAATAATAGTTTGTACCCCATCACCAACTCGGAGAATGAGATAGACCTATTAATAATAAGATTATTCATGGAGGGAAAAGAGAACAAGATTACAGATGAAAAGCAATGGTAATATGATATTAAAGAAGACAACATTAGAATATAATAAAAAGTACAAGAAGTATCAAAATGTAAGTAATAAAAAGTACAAGAAGCGTCAAAATGTGAATTGGGAAGAAATAAGATTGAGCATATATTGATGTTTGTGAAATAATAATTATAGAGCTGATTGGGCATTTTAAGGTTTAAAGCATGAAGTTGCACAGAGGGGAAAATCAAAATACTAAGTAAAGTAAAAGGATGAAGGATGACTGTCTTAACTTCAGAAAAAGAAGTGGGATCCAAAATTATGGATTGTTGAAGATTATTATAGGCAGTAAGATATAGTAAAGAAAGGATAGAGGGAAAAGAAATATAAATGGCATTGTAAAACCTAAGAAAATTGTACTGAGTAATAGTAAGCATAGTCCATAACACAGAAAACAAAGAGTGCATAAATGAGTGAGTAGGGATATACCTTATGAGAAGAGTCTGGAAAGAATTATTAAATTTAACAAATTTAAAAGTTCCCACTGAGTGGGTTGATAGAAGATTCCCTGAAAGGGCTCGAATATTGGTGTAAATTGGTATAATAAAAGTGGATTGAAAATGCTTGGTAGAGACTGGCCAAGCTTTAACAAGAACAAACTAGCTTTCGTTATTGTGGATGATATAACATGGTGAATGGAGTTTAAAAACCAGAAATAAAGGGCCATGTAAGAGATTACCATAACAAATAATCCATAACAGAACGTAAACATTCCCAATTAAAAAATTGTGAATGATATCAGTCAATCTAATTACTGGTAAAAGCCCAAAATGATAAAAGGCAGAAGGAAAATTTAAGGATAAGGAACAAATGGGATTACGAAAAGGCCACAGAGATAAAAAATCATAATCAGGGGAAAGGGGGATGAGGAAAGAGCAAATATGAATAATATACCAGAAGCCCAGATAAAGATAAGGGGGTAGGAGAGGTGACAATACCCGATTCGCAACCAGAGAATTTGGTGGTGACGAAGTCGTACCCCATTGAGGCTGTGAGAAGGAAATAAGGAGTTTAGCATATGAAAATTCATGGTAAAAAACAAAATTAAGAAGAAAAATTAGATTCAAAAGAGATGAAAATAGATTAAAAATATAAAAAAGAAAGAAAGGTAGAATCCAGTAGATGAACCGACACCCTAGAGAGGGATGAAATTGGCCGTTCGTCAATCGATAAAAAGCCCAGCATCTGCAAAAAAAATGCAAGAATTAATGGTAGAAACCAAAAAGACTTAAAAGCAAAAAACCCTAAAAGAAATCGGGGGAGGCTGTAAAGGAACATAAAAGAGTTAATAGAGAAATATAACCATAAGGAGAATGATAAAAAAGATGAATCGTTAAAAAACACAGAGAAATTAAAAGGAAGGGATAGGGGCCCAAGTCCGATCGGATAGATTTTGTACTTTTGCCGTGAGTCGTGACAGGGGAGAAGCCCTCCGTTTCAACAGGTGATCCAAGGCCATAATCAAAGAAGAAAATAGAACAAAAATTAGATCAGAAGAGATTAAAAAGATTAAATTGAAGGGAAAAAATAGAGGAGAGAGATCCGATGAATCTTACCGTCAAAACCTAGAAAACTCAGGTTGGGTCTCGTCGAAGCCGTCCTAAGAGGGAAAATGGTGAGAGAAATGCTAACAAAATACATCCCTTCAACAGATGAATCTATTCTGGTAGGGGGTTTGTGGATCGATATTTGTGGCCAAATCTCACAAAAAGAGAAAATGTTAGAGGAAAATGGCCAGAAAGAAAGGAAACAGAGAAAATGCATAGAAAATAAAACAAATTGAAAAAATGAACGGGGTGGGATGACCCTCGAAATACTCTTGCCGAGGAAACCAATTTGTGATGGTTGTCTCGTTGAAATGCAAGCAAATTCGGTAGAAGACGAAAAAATGCCGTGTAGGGGGAGGGAAGTGGAAGAGAGAGAGGGAAAAACCAACCGGAAAAAATGGGAAAATGAGGAGAACAAGCCAAAACCCAAAAAGGAACCCGGAAAATTTGAGAGAGAAATGAGAGCCATCCCAACCCGTTACCCGTTGGAATTTTAACTGAGTAAAAAGTACCGAAATTGAGGTTTTGCAATATAATTGTGTTGAAAAGCTCCTAACCTATTAGATGAACCACTAAGATTTTATTAAAACTTATTTTGCGGTCTTTTTTCTAAAGGTTTCGGACGAGCAGGTCTAAATGGGCCTTTCAATGGACCTTTCATCTGTGTAGTTTACCCAGAAGTAAAGAAATTATGGTTTTGCAATATAATTGTGTTGAAAAGCTCGTAATCAATTACATGATCTCCTAATATTTTATTAAAACTTTTTTGCAGTCCTTTTTGTAGAGGTTTCAGACGAGCAGGTCTAAATGGGCCTTTCAATGGACCCGTTGGAATTTTAACTAAGTAAAAAGTGAAGAACCTACAAAAGCACTTTCATTAAGTCCAATTGTTGATCGTTTTAATTCTTTATGGATGGCTGAGAAAAAGGGTTCAGTAGTTGTTATGGAGTATCGATTATTTGAAGCTGCCACAAATGGTTTCCAGGAAAGTAATGTTTTGGGTGAAGGTGGTCGTGGACGTGATTATAAAGCTTCCTTCGATGATAAATTTCTTGTTGCTGTGAAAAAAATAGATGACATAGGAGTTGATGCTGAAAGGGAATTTGAGGTAATATTTTGTGCCTGACTGAAATAGATTTGGATATCTCTAGCCTATGGCATTTGATATCCTTTATGATTTATTGCAATGTGCAGAATGAGGTGGACTGGATAGTCAAAATCCGACATCAGAATATTGTTTCGCTGTTGGGTTATTGCATCCATGGTGAAACAAGGTTACTTGTGTATGAAATGATGCAGAATGGTTCTTTGGAGAGTCAATTACATGGTATATATAAACTCCTTTTTCTTTTTTCCAAAGTCACAAAGAATAGTGAATGTTAGGGGGAGATGGCTAAGGTTTACATTTTAATCTAATTTTCTTGATTTTTACATTATATGACCTTCCCTAGGATCAGCTTTAACCTGGCAATTACGAATGAAAATTGCAATTGATGTTGCTAGGTGAATTCCATATCCAGTTCTGTTTCGATATCTTACTTTGATCCATTGCTTATTTGTTATTCATAAACACATACATTATTATTAGTATTGCATATCACAAGTATATGCTTGGCTTAGTGGCAAACTCATGCACACAACACCCCCAAGGTCCTTGTTCGATTTTTACCAAGGGCAGTTGCTTGGTTTTCATTTTTCATAAGGTGGTGACACGTGTCACCATCTTATTGAATAATTAATTTATTTTATTAGATTAAAATTAGGAATAAATTGATATATTGTATAAATATAGAGGACCAAATGTGTAATTACACCAATATTTTTAACAATTCCGTCAACTTTTTCGTTTTTTTAACGACATGTGGCTAAAATGGAACTATTAAAATAGTTGTGAGGTGCATTTGTGGCAAAAAATAATATTGTGGTCATATGTGTAGTTTACCCAAAAGTAAAGAAATTATGGTTTTGCAATATAATTGTGTTGAAAAGCTCGTAATCAATTACATGATCTCCTAATATTTTATTAAAACTTTTTTTGCACTCCTTTTTGTAGAGATTTCAGACGAGCAGGTCTAAATGGGCCTTTCAATGGACCCGCTGGAGTTTTAACTGAGTAAAAAGTACAGAAATTGAGGTTTTGCAATATAATTGTGTTGAAAAGCTCCTTAACAATTTAACGAACTCCTAATATTTGATTAAACTTATTTTCTGGTCCTTTTTCTAGAGGTTTCGGATGAGCAGGTCTAAATGGGCCTTTCAATGGACCCGTTTGAATTTTAACTGAGTAAAAAGAACAAAAATGAGGTTTTGCAATATAATTGTGTCGAAAAGCTCCTAACCAATTAGAAGAACTCCTAATATTTGAATAAAACTTATTTTCCGGTCCTTTTTCTAGAGGTTTCGGACGAGCGGGTCTAAATGGGCCTTTCAATGGACCCATTGGAATTTAACTGAGTAAAAATTACAGAAATTGAGGTTTTGCAATATAATTGTGCTGAAAAGCTCCTAAAGAATTAGTTGAACTTCTAATAATTGATTAAAACTTATTTTCCGGTCATTTTTCTAAAGTTTCGGACGAGCAGGTCTAAATGGGCCTTTCAATGGACCCGTTAAAATTTTAACTAAGTAAAAAGTAAAGAAATTGAGGTTTTGCAATATAATTGTGTTGAAAAGCTCGTAATCAATAACATGATCTCCTAATATTTGATTAAAACTTTTTTTGCAGTCCTTTTTGTAGAGGTTTCAGACGAGAAGGTCTAAATGGGCCTTTCAATACACCCGTTGGAATTTTAACTAAGTAAAAAGTATAGAAATTGAGGTTCTGCAATATAATTGTGTTGAAATGCTCCTAACCAATTAGACGAACTACTAAGATTTGATTAAAACTTATTTTGCGGTCCTTTTTCTAGAGGTTTCGGACGAGCAGGTCTAAATGGGCCTTTCAATGGACTTGTTGGAATTTTAACAAAGTAAAAAGTAAAGAAATCGAGGTTTTGCAATATAATTGTGTTGAAAAGCTCGTAATCAATTACATGATCTCCTAATATTTGATTAAAATTATTTTGCGGTCCTTTTTGTAGAGGTTTCGGACGAGCAGGTCTAAATGGGCCTTTTAATGGACCCGTTGGAATTTTAACTGAGTAAAAAGTAAAGAAATTTAGGTTTTGCAATATAATTGTGTTGAAACGCTCGTAATCAATTACATGATCTCCTAATATTTTATTAAAACTTTTTTTGCAGTCTTTTTTGTTGAGGTTTCAGACGAGCAGGTCTAAATAGGCCTTTCAATGGACCCGTTAGAATTTTAACTGAGTAAATAGTACAGAAATTGAGGTTTTGCAATATAATTGTGTTGAAAAGCTCCTAAACAATTAAACAAACTCCTAATATTTGATTAAAACTTATTTTCCGGTCCTTTTTCTAGAGGTTTCGGACGAGCATGTCTAAATGGGCCTTTCAATAGACCCGTTGGAATTTTAACTAAGTAAAAAGAACAGAAATTGAGGTTTTGCAATATAATTATTTCGAAAAGCTTCTAACCAATTATACGAACTCCTAATATTTGAATAAAACTTATTTTTCAGTACTTTTTCTTGAGGTTTCGAACGAGCAGGTCTAACTGGGCCTTTCAATGGACCCGTTGGAATTTAACTGAGTAAAAAGTACAGAAATTGAGGTTTTGTAATATAATTGTGCTGAAAAGCTCCTAACGAATTAGACGAACTCCTGATATTTGATTAAAACTTATTTTGCGGTCTTTTTTCTACATGTTTCGGACGAGCAGGTCTAAATGGGCCTTTCAATGCACCCGTTGGAATTTTAACAGTGTAAAAAGTGAAGAAATTGAGGTTTTGCAATAAAATTGTGTTGAAAAGCTCCTAACATAATAGACGAACTCCTAATATTTGATTAAAACTTATTTTGCGGTCCTTTTTTACATGTTTTGGACGAGCAGGTCTAAATGGGCCTTTCAATGAACCCATTGGAATTTTAACTAAGTAAAAAGTAAAGTAATTGAGGTTTTGCAATATAATTGTGTTGAAAAGCTCGTAATCAATTACATAATCTCCTAATATTTTATTAAAACTTTTTTTGCAGTCTTTTTTGTAGAGGTTTCAGACGAGCAGGTCTAAATGGGCCTTTCAATGGACCCGTTAGAATTTTAACTAAGTAAAAAGTACAGAAATTGATGTTTTGCAATATAATTGTGTTGAAAAGCCCCTAAACAATTAGAACAACTCCTAATATTTGATTAAAACGTATTTTCCGGTCCTTTTTCTAGAGGTTTCGGACGAGCAAGTCTAAATAGGCCTTTCAATGGACCCGTTCGAATTTTAACTAAGTAAAAAGAACTGAAATTGAGGTTTTGCAATAGAATTTTGTCGAAAAGCTCCTAACCAATTAGATGAACTCCTAATATTTGAATAAAACTTATTTTCCGGTCCTTTTTCTAGAGGTTTCGGAGGAGCGGGTCTAAATGGGCCTTTCAATGGACCCGTTGGAATTTTAACTGAGTAAAAAGTACAGAAATTGAGGTTTTGCAATATAATTGTGTTGAAAACCTCCTAAACAATTAGACAAACTCCTAATATTTGATTAAAACTTATTTTCTGGTCCTTTTTCTAGAGGTTTCGGACGAGCAGGTCTAAATGGGCCTTTCAATGGACCCGTTGGAATTTTAACTGAGTAAAAAGAACAGAAATTGAGGTTTTGCAATATAATTGTTTCGAAAAGCTTCTTAGACAAACTCCTAATACTTGAATAAAACTTATTTTCCGGTCCTTTTTCTAGAAGTTTTGGACGAGCAGGTCTAAATGAGCCTTTCAATGGACCCACTGCAATTTAACTTAGAAAAAATTACAGAAATTGAGGTTTTGCAATATAATTGTGCTGAAAAGCAACTAAAGAACTAGACGAACTCCTAATAACTAATTAAAACTTCTCTTTCTGTCCTTTTTCTAGAGGTTTTGGACGAGCAGGTCTAAATGCGCCTTTCAATGGACCCGTTGGAATTTTAACAAAGTAAAAAGTAAAGAAATTGAGGTTTTGCAATATAATTGTGTTGAAAAGCTCGTAATCAATTACATGATCTCCTAATATTTGATTAAAATTATTTTGCGGTCCTTTTTATAGAGGTTTCGGACGAGCAGGTCTAAATGGGCCTTTTAATGGACCCGTTGGAATTTTAACTGAGTAAAAAGTAAAGAAATTGAGGTTTTGCAATGTAATTGTGTTGAAGCGCTCGTAATCAATTACATGATCTCCTAATATTTTATTAAAACTTTTTTTGCAGTCTTTTTTGTAGAGGTTTCAGACGAGCAGGTCTAAATAGGCCTATCAATGGACCCGTTAGAATTTTAACTGAGTAAAAAGTACAGAAATTGAGGTTTTGCAATATAATTGTGTTTAAAAGCTCCTAAACAATTAAACAAACTCCTAATATTTGATTAAAACTTATTTTCCAGTCCTTTTTCTAGAGGTTTCGACGAGCAGGTCTAAATGGGCCTTTCAATGGACCCGTTGGAATTTTAACTAAGTAAAAAGAACAGAAATTGAGGTTTTGCAATATAATTATTTCGAAAAGCTTCTAACCAATTATACAAACTCCTAATATTTTAATAAAACTTGTTTTTCGGTCCCTTTTCTTGAGGTTTCGGACGAGCAGGTCTAAATGGGCCTTTCAATGGACCCGTTGGAATTTAACTGAGTAAAAAGTACAGAAATTGAGGTTTTGCAATATAATTGTGCTGAAAAGCTCCTAACGAATTAGACGAACTCCTGATATTTGATTAAAACTTATTTTGCGGTCTTTTTTCTACATGTTTCGGACGAGCAGGTCTAAATGGGCCTTTCAATGCACCCGTTGGAATTTTAACAGTGTAAAAAGTGAAGAAATTGAGGTTTTGCAATAAAATTGTGTTGAAAAGCTCCTAACAAAATAGACGAACTCCTAATATTTGATTAAAACTTATTTTGCGGTCCTTTTTCTAGAGGTTTCGGACGAGCAGGTCTAAATGGGCCTTTCAATGGACCCGTTGGAATTTAACTGAGTAAAAAGTAAAGAAATTGAGGTTTTGCAATATAATTGTGTTGAAAAGCTCGTAATCAATTACATGATCTCCTAATATTTTATTAAAACTTTTTTGCACTCCTTTTTGTAGAGGTTTCAGACGAGCAGGTCTAAATGGGCCTTTCAATGGACCCGTTGGAATTTTAACTGAGTAAAAAGTACAGAAATTGAGGTTTTGCAATATAATTGTGTTGAAAAGCTCCTTAACAATTAAACGAACTCCTAATATTTGATTAAATCTTATTTACCGCTCCTTTTTCTAGAGGTTTCGGACGAGCAGGTCTAAATGGGCCTTTCAATGGACCCGTTTGAATTTTTTTTTTGAAGAAAAGGCCTCATTAAAAACCCCTACTACTGTCCTTCAAGCAAAGCTAGAGGACCCTAAAAAAGGGAAAAGAGTGCCCAAGTATTATTAATCAATGAATATTTGTTACAAGATGTTGAATACAAAGGGGAATATCCGATTCAAATGACGTGGAAGTCATAGAATTCAGAGAAAAAGAAGCCAAAGTATGGGCTATAACATTTGCCTCACGGCGTACAAAGGAAATAGAAGTAAAGTCGAAGTCATGTAGAGCAGCTTGTATCTGAAGAATAGTTGGTCCCATAGTAGATAGGTCCTGAGCAGGATTGTTGATTCTATTCGCGAGAGAGGCATAGTCAGTTTCGATCAAGATACGATTCCATCCTTGAGATCGGGCAAAGGTGAGACCAGCAAGGATGCTTTCCCCCTCACTGTTGATAGCGTCCTGACGGCTACCAAGAGGGAAAGCAAGACAACCCACGACTGCTCCTGCAGGATCACGAGCAACAACACCGACGGCTGCTGCACGAGTTGAAGGGTTAAAAGCGCCGTCCACATTAATTTTGATATAATTAGATGGAGGAGTACGGGAGGGGTTAGTAAAAGTAGATGGAATTGAAGATTTACAAAATTCATCATGTAAACTAATTGAGTTGACAGCAATTAGCCATGAGGGTTGTAGATGGTGATTGTGAACCCAATCATTACGTCTGTTCCAAATATTCCATAAGACGGTAAGGAAGAGACCAAATTTATCAGAGGAAATTGTAGAGGTTGCTTCCTCTAACCATTGTAAGGGTGTAGGAGCTAAACTCTTATAGAGAGAGATAGGGATACCACTAATTTGGAGGGCTTCAGATGCCCCAGGGCAGTCACGAAGCGCATGAAGAATCGATTCCGATTGATTACCACAGATAGAACAGGGCCCCGAGCTAGGGGAGAAAGCTTGCATTTTAGAACCAACTGGTAGAGCATCAGATGCCATACGCCATCCAAAAGTTTTAACTTTGGGTAAAGCTTTGATTTTGGATAAAAACTTCCAAAACCGAGTAGGTGGCGAAGGTTGGAATACTGAACGTTGTAAGAAAATATATCCAGAGCGAACTGAGTAGATACCCGAGTCATTGGGAGACCATAGGATTGAATCCCGTTGATCATTTATGATGGGAATACGGAGAATGGCATCGGCATCAATTGGGTTGAAGTAATTGTTTAACTTTACTGTATCCCAGGCAGTTTGGTTACGGATCATGAAATCCCGACATCGAATGTGAAATTCATCGGAAATTTCATAATCCCCAGTTAGCTCAATTGGAGAAGACCCACCCCATATATCTTTGTGTATTCTGATATTACTGTTTATACCAGGGCGATGAAGAAAGCCAGGGAAAAGACGCTGAAGAGCGTTATATATACCTTGCCAGGCAAAGGAGCCCCTACTAGGTTTCGGTGCATCCAGGATGTTGCCTGCAGGAAAATATTTAGATCGGTATATTTGTCCTAATAAGGAGTCCGGTTCACAGATTAGTTTCCAAATTTGCTTACCCAAGAGAGCGATATTGAAATCATGTAGGTCTTTGAAACCCATGCCACCAGCGGATTTGGGTAAGCATATACGATTCCACGGTAACATGTGCCAACCTTTTTTGTTGGATTTACCAGTCCACCAGTATTGGCGGATAGATGTAGTCATGTCGTCGATGATATTGTGTGGTAGAAGATAGCAAGACATAACATATTGTGGGAGAGATTGTAAAACAGCTTTGATGAAAATCTCTCTACCACTAAAGGATAGAAGGTGTTTGTCCCAGCTAGAGAGGCGATCATGTACTTTATCTCGTACAAAACCTAATGATTCAGTTTTATTTTTCCCAATTAGGAGCGGGATGCCTAGGTAAACACCAGGGTTAGAAACCTCGCGTACTTGTAAAAGGCTGTTGATTGCGTTTCTTGTTGCAGTAGGTGTACGCGGGTTATAAAAGATTGTTGATTTCTCAAAGTTGACTGCTTGACCGGAAGCATTAGCATAAGTTTGAAGGGCATTTTTCAGAAGGGACGCTTCAGATTGGTTAGTATTGATAAATACCATGCAATCGTCAGCAAAAAGCAGGTGGTTGACTTTAGGCCCATGTTTACTGGCGCCGAGACCTGGGAGTATTTTAGTTTGTTGAGCGGCAGCTAAGTAAGCCGAGAGGCCTTGAGTACAGAATAGAAAGAGAAAAGGTGATAGAGGATCCCCCTGACGAAGACCACGTTGAGGGTGAAAGGTTGATGAGAGTGAATTATTAATTTTAACTGAGAAAGATATTGTAGTAATACAGCGCATTATAAGCTTGATCCATTCGGATGCAAAGCCCATTCGTTCCATTACATTAGCAAGGAAAGACCATTCTACTCTGTCGAATGCTTTCTCCATATCTAGTTTAAGGGCAGCTCCTTGAGAGGATTTAGTAGCTCCTGAGTTAATATTATGGATAATTTCATGAGCAATAAGGATGTTGTCAGATATATTGCGTCCCTGGACAAAGGCTGCTTGATTAGGGCTAATACAAAGAGGTATAGCCAGTTTCATTCTATTGACACTTGTTTTGGCAACTATTTTGTAAAGGACAGTGCAAAGGCTAATTGGTCTGAGTTGTTTCATGGAGGTTGGGTTTTGTACTTTGGGAATTAGCACCAATATAGTTTTGTTGACTGATGCCATATCGGTGTTGCCATTTAGAAGGTTAATACAAAGATTAATAACATCATCACCCACAGTATCCCAGTGTTGTCTAAAAAAACTACTGGGTAGACCATCGCAGCCAGGGGCTTTCCTAGGGTCAATTTCTTTGAAAGCATGAATAATTTCCTCTCTAGTGAAAGCCTTTAGAAGGTTTTCATTCATTGAATAATTAATGGAAGGGTGAATTTTGTCCAGAATGACGTTCGAAACTTGTGGGTTAGAAGTTGTGAACAAGTTTTGAAAATAATCTGAAGCAATTTCCATAATGTCCGATTCATCAGTGCACCAATTGGAATTAGCATCGTAAAGGCCTACGATTGAGTTTTTCTTGTTCCTATTAGAAGCGCGGGCATGGAAGAATTTGGTATTTTTGTCCCCTTGGGAGAGCAAAAGGGTACGAGATCGTTGAGCCCAATAAACTTCTTACTCTGTTAAGAGTTTGTTTAATTCAGTTCTATAGTTTAAATAAACATGTTCATTAGTGGCCGTTAAGGGACGATATAGTAATCTGTTTATTTTTTTAGTAAGAAATTTAATTCTTCCGGTTGATTTAAAACGTTGCTGATTTTGCCATTCTTCAAGGTAAGTGCCTACCGCTTCAATTTTGTTTATGGCTGTTCCGGGGGTGTCGGCCCAAGCCCTTTTAATGGTTCGGATATTATCAATATTATTGGACCAGCAACTTTCGAATCTGAAATTCTTAGGTGGTTGTGTTTTGATTTTGGTAGTCGAAATGTCTAATTCTAGAAAAAGGAAGCAATGATCAGATTTAGCAACATATTCTGTGGTGATTCGATGGGAAGGATAGAGATCTTTCCATTCGGAATTAGCAATAAAACGGTCTAATCTTTCATGAATTACCGGGGTTAAGGGTCCAACTTTAGTCCATGTGAACCATCTCGAGGATGGCTTACAATCATAGAGGTTGTTTCGAGTTAAACAATTACGAAAGTTTTTAATTTGAGATCTAGCTCTACGAGGGCCGCCTTGTTTTTCCGAATCCGTTAAAATTTCATTGAAATCACCGCCTAGTAGCCAAGGTTTATTTTTAGTGGATGGATATAAAGAATCAATTAACTCCCATGTTTTATATTTTTGGCTAGTTTCCGAAAAGCCGTGTAAACCAGTGAAAAACATTGTGGAATTATTCTGTAAAATTTGAATATGGATAAAACGCGACGAATAAGAAAGAAGACTTATATTAATGTTGTTTGAAGCGAATAATGAGATATCGGAACACCCTTTCGTAGGGGAAATAGAAATAATGTCTAACATACCTAATGAAAGACATAAGCGGTTACATTCCGTATTATTTAGCTTAGTTTCGCATAAAAATATAATATCGGGGTTGGTGCGTTGGACATAGGATCGAAAATGTTGAACCGCCGGGGCTTGTCCAAGGCCCTGACAGTTCCAGCAGAGGATCCTCATTTTGCTCGGCGGGGCTGGGAATCAGCCGCCGCCGGAGAGTTTTTAGAGCTGCTCATCCCAGCTTTTGGAGTAGATCCTGACTGTTTGGATTTTTTCGGCGGGACAAGAGAGTAGGGTTTGTTTTGTGGGATGGGATTAAAGAGGTGGGCATATATAACGAGAAGTAATAAGGGATGTGATAGAAGGTAAGTAAATTGAATAGATTTTTTTAAAGTAAATGAATAATGGAGGGAAGAGAATCTTATAATATTAAAGAGGAAACTTTTAAAGTATTTTCGTTTAATTGATCTGTTTGATTTATTAAAGGGAATAAAATTATTAAAGAAATTTAAAGATGGTATAGTTTGGGCGTAAATGTAGGAATTTTTCCTTATATAGTAACATAGAAGAATTATAATATTGTAAAGTAAAGATAAGGAGTTATTACGGATTGGAAAGCTAGAAGTTAGGGATTTTTGTATGACAGCTGGATCTTTTTTGATAATAAAATTAATTGAGAAGAAATATAGGTAGTAGTTATAGAAAATATATGTATGAAAGATTATTAACAGAAAATAGAATGTAAATATAGAAAATATTGAAAAATTTAATATCATAGAAGTAACGGGAAAAAAGGCAGATATTATGGAGTACACTTTTTGAATAGTAATAAATTGTGTTAAATAGACTTTATGTAAATAGACAAGGTTAAGGTAGTAATAATTCAAATACCAGGGAAAAAGCGGATTAATATCATAATTAATAGTAATAAGTAAAACCGTTTTTTGAGGAGATATTTGAAAAGTGGAGTTAATTATAGAAATTAGAGAAATTTGGTTGATGAAAAGAATTTTGAATTTTAGTTTTGCTGAAAACTCAGAGATAAAGAATTTTAAATTTGGGATTGTAGTAATCCCATAAGATTGACAGAGGGAAGAAGGGGAGATGTCCCTAGAAGGTAGGGTAGATATAGATTCCCTTAATAGGGCTGGATAAAGATCACCTAGAGAGGTGTGGAATAGATAGCAAAATAAAATATCAATAGTACATAAGATGGAACTCATTAAATAACAAACATGGAAATTGTAAGCATATAGGAAAATAAATAAAGCATGGTAGTAGCCTATAACCATGCAACTAATAACAGAGAGCAGAACTAGAGGCATACATCTATAATAAGATAATAACCCTAAAAACCTGCATCTAATAATAAAAAGTAACCAGATAAAAACCAAAGAGAGAGAGAGAGCAGGAGGAAGGCAGGAAAATAAAGTTACAAACCGGGGGAGAGAGAGGAGCGGGGCAAAGAATTTAAATACAGACCAAATGAGCAAAAAAATGATAAGGGGGGAATAAACTGAACAAAAATTAATAACATTATTACATAGACATTGGATGGGCCACCAGGGATTGATGTGTTCTCTGCAAAGATGTATGGTATAAGTAGTTTTAGTGTACAGGTAGCACAATAGAGACAGAATATTCGTGAAAATAACAATGACTATATGAGTATATAAAGGAAAAGATATATATAGAAAGATTTGTTGCAATAATAAAATATTGATGGCAATAAGGTATGTATAGATCATGCAGATAGACTTAGTATTTGAGATCAGCAAGAGAAATTGAAGTTTGAAGGCAGTAAGAAATTCAGTATATGTATGCTTAAAAGCATGCAGAAGAGTATGAAAAAACAAAGTAATAAATCCCATATAGCAGATCTTAGGATGCAAAGTTTCAGGATATGTCATAGTTAGTGTGGAAAATAAATACATAAGAGTGAGGGGATTAATTGGACAAAATTTAATGATTACACTCCCAAGGAAATAAACCAGAGTGTATAGGAAATATAAGAAAAGTTGCAGAAAAGTATATGTATAATGTTCATTAAAGATAATGAACGTATGATAATTATATGAACGTGTGACATTATTGTAACTTGAAGAATTCCATATCCAACTTTGATAATCATATAAAGATAAAGGCAGAGAGGTGAATAGATAATATAATATATTGCAAGAATAGATGAAATCAGAAGTTCCCAGAAAATGGGCTTGTATTTGATTCCCTAAAAGGGCTGGATATAGGGATGATTTAGCTAAAGAATAGTTATTTAACAAAATGATTACCATAGAATATATACTTGATAAGGGTAAGAAAATGTTTGGAAGCAACATAAATTTTGCACATAAAATGTAAAAAAGCAAATAAAAGTTTAAGTTCCAGCATATTAGAAGCAGTAAAAAGAACCTAAACATGTGTATACAGCATGAACTTGGATTGCAAAACATTAATTGGAAAAAAACGTTATTAAAGAAAGCATAGAAGCATACCCTATCAAAGAGCAGAGAGGAAGCGTACATCGAAGAAATTCTTTTGAGATGGCAATTTAGACAAGGCTGATACATAGAAAGCAGAAAAAGAATTAACATTGTGTAATGAAAAATAATAGAATTAAAGAAGAAGGGGGTAGAAAACCCTATTCGTTGGGACTCCACTGAAAACCACCACTGGATCCGATGAAGCAGCAACGTCGGCCAAGGCAGAAACAAAATTTCTGAAGAACCTAGGAAAGATTGACAAGAGAAAATAAAAAATCTGGAAAAAACAATAAGATCAGAAAAAACAATAAGAGAAATAAGGGAAAAGGTTGAGATTAAAGGGTGAGAAAACCCTAAATCACTACGCGAAAAGGGAAGACCCTTATAGAGGCTGTGGTAACCGACCGCCAAACGCGACCATATGGGTATTGACGCGTGTTCCTGGATCGGTGGAGAAGAGATAGATCTAACGACGGAAAGGGGAGGAACCACTACAGATACAGATCTAAAATGTAGGGCCACCACCGCCAACAAACGATGGGAGGAACTAAACGAAACCAGAAAAAATCTGAAATATAAATCAAAGAAAAAAATAAAATTAAACAGAAATGAGGTAAACATGCAATGAAAATGAAAAATAAGGAGAAAAGTTTGGGTGAAAGAAAAATTGAAGGAAGGACTGAAAATGGTCCAAAATCCGAATACTGGATAACCCTTGGATTGCCCAGAACTCAAAAGAAACACCCAGAGATGAATGGATCTGCGAAGAAAATATAGAAATGATAAGGAAAATATAGATAAAGAGGGAAAAGCAAAGGAACCGAGATTAAAGAAGGAAGAACTTATCTAGAACGCCCGATCCTCCAGATCCGTAAGGTACCAGAGGTTTGGTAGCCGCCGGGAAGATAAAAGGCATGAAACCAAAGAAGATGCAAAGAAAAAACCAGAAACAAAGGGTAAAAAGATGATAAAAAAGAGATGAAGAGATAGCAAAAAACTCGATTTAGCCAGAGAAAACAATATATTATGAGGAGCAAATTGTTGCTTGTAAAGTAAAAATGGTGAAGAAAAGATATAAAATAATAGAGAGAAAAATAACAAGAAAATAGAGAAATACAAACCGTTTTTGTGAAATGGTGGGGGGCGGGATGACTCTCTGTCTTCTCGTCTCGATTTCCAAGGGATAATGCATTGAAATCTCAAAAGGCTTGCAAACGCGGCAGAGAGGAGGGAGCGCCGTGTGGGGGAAGGGGATTGGTGGAGAAGAAAATTCCACCGGGAAAAAAAGGAGAAAAGAAAGAACAAGCCAAAAACCAAGAAAAACCCCTGAGAGAATTGAGAGAGAATTGAGAGCCATCTCACCCGTTTGAATTTTAACTGAGTAAAAAGAATAAAAATTGAGGTTTTGCAATATAATTGTTTCGAAAAGCTCCTAACCAATTAGACGAACTCCTAATATTTGAATAAAACTTATTTTCCGGTCCTTTTTCTAGAGGTTTCGGACGAGCAGGTCTAAATGGGCCTTTCAATGGACCCATTGGAATTTAACTTAGTAAAAATTACAGAAATTGGGGTTTTGCAATATAATTGTGCTGAAAAGCTCCTATAGAATTAGTTGAACTTCTAATAATTGATTAAAACTTATTTTCCGGTCCTTTTTCTAAAGTTTCGGACGAGCAGGTCTAAATGTGACTTTCAATGGACCCGTTAAAATTTTAACTGAGTAAAAAGTAAAGAAATTGAGGTTTTGCAATATAATTGTGTTGAAAATCTCGTAATCAAAAACATGATCTCCTAATATTTGATTAAAACTTTTTTGCAGTCCTTTTTGAAGAGGTTTCAGACGAGAAGGTCTAAATGGGCCTTTCAATACACCCGTTGGAATTTTAACTAAGTAAAAAGTATAGAAATTGAGGTTCTACAATATAATTGTGTTGATATGCTCCTAACCAATTAGACGAACTACTAAGATTTGATTAAAACTTATTTTGCGGTCCTTTTCTAGAGGTTTCGGACGAGCAGGTCTAAATGGGCCTTTCAATGGACCCGTTGGAATTTTAACAAAGTAAAAAGTAAAGAAATTGAGGTTTTGCAATATAATTGTGTTGGAAAGCTCGTAATCAATTACATGATCTCCTAATATTTGATTAAAATTATTTTGCGGTCCTTTTTATAGAGGTTTCGGATGAGCAGGTCTAAATGGGCCTTTTAATGGACCCGTTGGAATTTTAACTGAGTAAAAAGTAAAGAAATTGAGGTTTTGCAATATAATTGTGTTGAAACGCTCGTAATCAATTACATGATCTCCTAATATTTTATTAAAACTTTTTTTGCATTCTTTTTTGTAGAGGTTTCAGACGAGCAGTTCTAAATATGCCTCTCAATGGACCCGTTAGAATTTTAACTGAGTAAATAGTACATAAATTGAGGTTTTGCAATATAATTGTGTTGAAAAGCTCCTAAACAATTAAACAAACTCCTAATGTTTGATTAAAACTTATTTTTCGGTCCTTTTTCTAGAGGTTTCGGACGAGCAGATCTGAATGGGCCTTTCAATGGACCCGTTGGAATTTTAACTGAGTAAAAAGAACAAAAATTGAGGTTTTGCAATATAATTATTTCGAAAAGCTTCTAACCAATTATACGAACTCCTAATATTTGAATAAAACTTATTTTCCGGTCCTTTATCTTGAGGTTTCGGACGAGCAGGTCTAAATGGGCCTTTCAATGGACCCGTTGGAATTTAACTGAGTAAAAGTACAGAAATTGAGGTTTTGCAATATAATTGTGCTGAAAAGCTCCTAACGAATTAGACGAACTCCTGATATTTGATTAAAACTTATTTTGCGGTCTTTTTTCTACATGTTTGTGACGAGCAGGTCTATATGGGCCTTTCAATGCACCCGTTGGAATTTTAACAGTGTAAAAAGTGAAGAAATTGAGGTTTTGCAATAAAATTGTGTTGAAAAGCT
Organism: Hibiscus trionum; assembly: GCA_030270665.1. NCBI lineage: Eukaryota > Viridiplantae > Streptophyta > Magnoliopsida > Malvales > Malvaceae > Hibiscus > Hibiscus trionum. Next base: position 34,807,676 of record BSYR01000013.1, read on the forward strand.
CCTAAAAAATAGACGAACTCCTAATATTTGATTAAAACTTATTTTGCGGTCCTTTTTTTTACAGGTTTTGGACGAGCAAGTCTAAAATGGGCCTTTCAATGAACCCGTTGGAATTTTAACTGAGTAAAAAGTAAAGTAATTGAGGTTTTGCAATATAATTGTGTTGAAAAGCTCGTAATCAATTACATAATCTCCTAATATTTTATTCAAACTTTTTTTGCAGTCTTTTTTGTAGAGGTTTCAGACGAGCAAGTCTAAATGGGCCTTTCAATGGACCCGTTAGAATTTTAACTAAGTAAAAAGTATAGAAATTTAGGTTTTGCAATATAATTGTGTTGAAAATACCCTAAACAATTAGAAAAACTCCTAATATTTGATTAAAACTTATTTTCCGGTCCTTTTTCTAGAGGTTTCGGACGAGCAGGTCTAAATGGGCCTTTCAATGGACCCGTTCGAATTTTAACTAAGTTAAAAGAACAGAAATTGAGGTTTTGCAATAGAATTTTGTAGAAAAGCTCCTAACCAATTAGATGAACTCCTCATATTTGAATAAAACTTATTTTCCGGTCCTTTTTCTAGAGGTTTCGGACGAGCAGGTCTAAATGGGCCTTTCAATGGACCTGTTGGAATTTTAACTGAGTAAAAAGTAAAGAAATTGAGGTTTTGCAATATAATTGTGTTAAAAAGCTCGTAATCAATTACATGATCTCCTAATATTTTATTAAAACTTTTTTTGCAGCCTTTTTTGTAAAGGTTTCAGACGAGCATGCCTAAATGGGCCTTTCAATGGACCCGTTGGAATTTTAACTGAGTAAAAAGTACAGAAATTAAGGTTTTGCAATATAATTGTGCTGAAAAGCTCCTAGCCAATTAGACGAACTCCTAAAATTTGATTAAATCCTTTTTTGCGGTCCTTTTTGTAGAGGTTTCAGACGAGAAGGTCTAAATGGGCATTTCTATAGACCAGTTGGAATTTTAACTAAGTAAAAAGTACAGAAATTGAGGTTTTGCAAAATAATTGTGTTGAAAAGCTCCTAACAATTTAGATGAACTACTAAGATTTGATTAAAACTTATTTTGTGGTCCTTTTTTCTAGAGGATTCGGACGAGCAGGTCTAAATGGGCCTTTCAATGGACCCGTTGGAATTTTAACTGAGTAAAAAGTACAGAAATTGAGGTTTTGCAATATAATTGTGTTGAAAAGCTCCTAAGCAATTAGACGAACTCCTAATATTTGATTAAAACTTTTTTGCGATCCTTTTTCTAGAGGTTTCGGATGAGCAAGTTTAAATGGGCCTTTCAATGGACCCGTTAGAATTTACATGAGTAAAAAGTACAGAAATTGTGGTATTGCAATAAAATTGTGTTGAAAAGCTCCTAAACAATTAGAAGAACTCCTAATATTAGATTAAAACTTTTTTTGCGATCCTTTTTCTAGAGGTTTCGGACGAGGTCTAAATGTGCCTTTCAATGGACCCATTGGAATTTTAACTAAGTAAAAAGTACAGAAATTGAGGTTTAGCAATATAAATGTGTTGAAAAGCTCGTAACCAATTGGACAAACTACTAAGATTTGATTAAAAAAAATTTATCGTCCTTTTTCTAGAGGTTTCGGACGAGGAGGTCTAAATGGGCCTTTCAATGGACCTGTTGGAATTTTAACTGAGTAAAAAGTAAAGAAATTGAGGTATTGCAATATAATTGTGTTGAAAAGCTCCTAAACAATTAGACGAACTCCTAATATTTGATTAAAACTTATTTTACAGTCCTTTTTCTAGAGGTTTCGGACGAGCAGGTCTACCTCACTAGGCAAAGTATGCCTAATGTGTCTCATCTCATGCATTTCGGGTTAAGGAATCGACTACTGCGGGAGATCGGATAAGCCGCAGCAAGACAAGTCACTACAAGCCAAAGTAATGTATTTTGACCTTATAAACTCCTAGGAAGGTGGCAAAATAGTTGAACTAGTCTTTTGTGCCCATTTTTGTATGCTTGTAATGTGTTTATGTTGTAATGCTGTTTAAGGCCATAAAGTGACTTTTGGCTTGGCTAAAAGTTAGTAAAAAATGGCATATATGGCTCACATTGGTGAAAATCTAGTAAACGTATTCGTATGATCATGAAATTTGGCATGCCAATAGTTTATAGTGGTGAAATATTGTGTGTAAAGTTTCGTTGCATTTGAACACCAATTGGTAGGTCAATTTTATTAAAAACCAGCAAAAATCTGTCATTACAGGTCAGGCCGTATCGATACGGGGTAATGGTGTATCGATATGGTTAAGCATAATTGAACCTAAGGAACATGGTGTATCAATACGGTTTGGAAGTTGTATCAAAACATTTTGCCACTTGAATTCTTTGTTTCGATACGAGCCTAGCCTATATCGGGATGGGTCAAAGTAAAAGTCAATGAAAGTCAACCCGTACCGAAACAAGGCTTACATGTATCGATACGGGTAATGGGAAAAGTCAACCAAAGTTGAAAATCGTGTACCCGTATCAAAACAACATCAAGGCATTTTGATACAGGGTTAGTTAAGTTGGTTAAAAAGGTTTAATCTGGAGGTTTGCATTGTTCACAAATTGGTCACTAAAATTAAGATGAATAAATGGGATGAGTAAATGAATTTCGATTAGAATGAAAATTTATATACTTGTTAATATTGTATTAAGTTTCACTATGGTGTAATCAATTTCATCGAAGGACCTCTAAATTATCATATTTATAATTTAGTCCCTAAAACTTGTAATAGTTATGAATTGGTCCTAAATGATTAATTATCGCTTTATAATGAATGCATTGGACTAAAGATGTAAGTTTGGTAGAGTTTTATTAGCTTAACATTGATCATATGTCGATTATGAAATGAAATTTTATCGCACTGATCACCATACTGTTCATCGGTAGCACTTTCCGACCCGGTTCTCGACAAGGCCGGGAAGGGGGTGTTACAGCTATCTATTGAAGTGGAGATTTCATCACTCAAAATTCTAAATGAGGTAAAGTTGGAAGAAGCCAAATGAGTGCAAGCCTGGTTTGATCAGTTGAATCTCATCGAAGAGAAGAGATTAAAAGCCATTTGCCACGGTCAGATGTACCAGAAGAGAATGATGCGAGCTTATGACAAGAAGGACCGCCCCCATAGAATTCTGAGAAGGGGATCTAGTGCTTCGAAGAATCTTATCCACTCAAAGAGATTCTCGGGGAAAGTGGATGCCAAATTGGGAAGGGCCCTATGTGGTTAAGAAGGCATTTTTCTGGAGGAGCGTTGATCCTAGGAGATGGACGAGGAAGAGTTGAATAATCCAGTAAATTCAGACTCGGTCAAGAGATATTACGTATGAAGAGGGAAAAAGAAAAGAGAAAAAGGAAGAAAAAAAAAGCAGAGTGAAAACCTAAAAGGGCACTTTAGGTATCAAAAAAGAAAAAAAAGGTTCAAGATGAAAACCCCAAGAGGATTTGAGTCAAAAACCCAAAAAGGGAGGCTCAAATGAATTTTATATACCATGTATTCAGCAAATGGACACTCTCGGGCTTTAAGTATTTCAGCAAAGGATCTACTTTGGTCAGTAAGCTCTCTCATCACTCACACAGTGGATATTTGGGACATTGCGTTATATTTTGTTTTCTTCCTCTTTCATGTTTGCCATGACTTTTAAATTACTCAAAGTGTCAGAAATATTTAATGAAGTATTATTATGTGCTTTCATTTCTTTCACAAGCATCCTGCAAGTAGGTTGATATAGATTTACAAAAAGCAAAAGATTTCTTGGTATTACTATGCTTTAACCTTTTAAGTGTAGGTAGTAGAAAGGCAAAGTGTGACCTCAACACTGAATGTTATTGAAAGGAGACATGCCAAGGTCAAGTCAGGAAAAGACTTCAAGCACCGAGTCATGATAGATATCAAAGTAGAAGGATGAGCATCGTCCACTTTAGAATTCAAGCTAGTCAGAGAAACTTCAAGGTGAAAACCCGAAGGGGCGCCTACGAAAAAGAAAAAGGAAAGAAAAATAAAAAAAGAAAAGAAAAGAAAAATAAAAAAAAAAAGAGGAAAGAAAAAGGAAAAGGAAAAGGAAAGTGAATCGAAAGTGAAAACCTGCAAATGCTCTTTAGAACTAAAAGAATTTAGAAGATCGGAAGAAAGGATAAATGGTTGAACCTGAATATGAGGTGGATCACCGTCGCTATGAAGGTCAAAAAAAGGAGAAAGAAGCAAAAAGGGATCAAACAAGACCGACCGTGAAAGCAAAGGCGTTTGGATAACGTTCAAATTTCACCACTCATGCATCATACTTAGTTAGACATCTATATGTTAAGAGCATGCTAACTCATAATACCATAGCATTTTTATCTCTTTTTACAGATTTTCTAAAGACAGGTTGGTTATCTCCTAAAGAAAGGAGAAAACGACAAAATGAAAGCTCGAAAAGGATTTCGGGCAAAAGATTCCAAACATGCCACATTAGGATTTTAGAGCAAATGAGACAAGTACTCGAAGCTCAAGGATTTCAGGCGAAGAATTTCAAACTCGTTGTATCAAGATTTCATAGCAAAAGAGGCAAGTACTCGAAGCTCAAGGATTTCAGGGGAAGGATTTCAAACTCGCCACATTAGGATTTCGAAGCGAAGGAGGCAGATACTCATAGCTCAAGGATTTCAAGCGAAGGATTTCAAACTTGTCGCATCAGGATTTTAGAGCAAAGGAGGCAGATACTCGTAGCTCAAGGACTTCGGAGCGAATGAGGCAGATACTCATAGCTCCAGATTTCAGGAAGAGGAAGGGTGAACGGTTCTATATAGGAGGCACTCGCAGCTCAAAATCTTCAAACAAGGAAGTTGGACAAAATTAGTGTTTATGGTCTTTGCTTTATTCTTGTTCCACAAGGATAAGCAAAGAAGGGCAGCTGTAATCACTAATTTTTTTCTGGGTTAACCACCCATTTCTTTTATTTTATGTTTATGTAATAACCCTATCACCCGTTAGTAATATCGGTATTAAGAAGTAGTAGTGTTTGTCATCCTTTGTTATTATCCTTATTACTACAATTAAGGCCCAATCAAATAAATAAAAAGCCCAAATTTCTTTTATATATACCAGCCCATATACACTTTATATAAATAAAAACTCATCCCAAGTTTATATATATATATATGGATGGGATCAAGTTACACTATGTAAAACTCATTTAGTTTTACACTAATCCATAGCCATTGGATGAGTGAAATGAATGGATGAGATTAAAAGTAGGATATGGAAAGATTATCACTTGGGAAAAAAGTAAGGAGTTAATCTCATCCATTCATTTAACCAATCTAATGGCCATAAATTAGTGTAAAACTAGTTGAGTTTTACATAGTGTAACTTGATCCTAACCCATATATATATATATATATATATATATATATATATAACAGTCCACTTACACTTAAAACCCACAAATTAAATACATAGAGTCCGGTTAGACCAAACCCTAAAAGCCCTAATCTAATAACTTTTACTCATCCTTGCACAGCTAAATTTGGAGCGTCAGATCAAGGCATTAGATCAGGATTATCATCAAAGGCCATGATTGCAATCGCCGCGATTGGTCCACATGCGCAACCGTTCAATCTTCTTACGCGTGCGTCGCCTGATGCTTCAACTCTCCTTACTCGCGCGTGTGCCACACGTCCACGTCTGTTGCTCTTCTTGTTTGCCTCCACGCTGGCAGGGACAACCACCAGCCGAGTACCACATCGTCATCGCCTTGGCACGTCAACGGCCACGCCAGCAGCTCTCTGGTCCTCTCTTCTTAGAAACGACTACGATGGCATAACATAAAAGGCAACAAAAATGTCAGAAAGGACGAAAGCACCAAAAACGTAAAAATTTCATAGAGATGCACCACAATTGCCAGAATTGGCAGAATAGCCAATAGGGAATTTTACTGCAATTTTATTTTTTTTCTTAAAATCATGTAATTACCAGGGTATAAAAATCAGAAACTCTAACTATTGTAAATGTTCTGTAATTTTGGGAAGGAATAGAGAATAGAGAGCAAAGTTTAGCATTTCTGAGGTATTTCCTCTTTTCTCTTCATTTTCAATTCTAAGCATCATAGACGAATATAAGATTAGGGTTTTAGTGTTTTTACCATCACCGTTTGATCTCCCCTCGCGTCGATTACCCTCCCTCTCTAACGATAACCTCTCGGCCTCCTCAGGGTTGTACATGGTGAGTCGGTAGGGGTGGTAACCAAAAAGAAGGGTTTCGATTTCGATTTTCACAAAACAAAAGGGGGCTTTATTGTTGTTTTAAAGAATCTGAGTTCGGATTTAGGTTTAGAACGAAAAGAGAATTTTTTTAGGGTTGTTAGAGTTCTCTAGCCGCCAGCTACGGCGGCCGACGCGGTGGTTCATGGTGGAATTTCATTTGAGTTTAGGAGAGAGGACAGAGCGTTTGGGGTGCTTTGAAGAAATGAAATAAAAAAATTGGTAAAAAATTATGTTTTATACAAGCTGTTAAAAAACAAATGGTCTAATCCCTCTTTAAATCCCTTCGCGTCATGCTATTTACGCCCGTAAGGGCTTTCGTCTTCTTAAACCCCTCCTTCGGTCCTTGAGATTTTTCAAAGATTTTCAATCTTGTCCTCATTTTACTTAAGTTTGCTTTTTCTCTTAATTTGGTCCCCTAGATTTGTTTTCTTTGCATTTTGGTCCAAAATCCAGTATTATTTTATCCTTTGTTTCATGCATTCTATTTTCCAGCCAATATTTCTTTGTTGTTCTAGCGTTATTTAGTTAGATCTTTAGATTTGTGGTTGGTAATAGCATATGTGTTTTTTCGTGTATAATTTTTTTGTATATATGTATGCTTATTATAGTATATAGTTTGGTTATAATATATAGTTACCACATGTTATACAATAAGTTTTTTTTCTCTTATATATAATTTATGCTTTATATAATATATAATATGTAGTTTTTCATGACATATAATGTATAGTTTTATATTTTATAAAATATATAGTTTTCTTTCAAGATACATATGGTATATAGCTTTTGTAATATAGAGTTTTCGTAATATATGTATAATACATGCTTTTTTATATAATATAGTTTTAAATCTATATAATATATATTTTTTCATAGAATATAATATATAAATATATTTGTTCTTTTAGGTGGTTTAGGCCTTGTTATGTTTTGGGGGGGGGGGCTTAGGCTTGTTTAGTTTTTTTGGGGATTTGGGTTTGTTAAGTTAATCTTAGATTAGATTAAGGCAAGATTAATTTAATTAATTTAAATTGTGCACTCGTCTCATATAGGCATAATCTTTAAATTAATTAAATTAGTTTAGGGTTAGTTTTTTAGATCCATAGTTAGAGTTAAGGTTTGAATTAATCTAGTAGATTTAAATTTATTGTAACGCCCTGGTTTTGGGCCTAGATGTTTTAGACATCGGATCGGACCAGTCAGGAATAGTTCGAATCGTATTAGGTGGTTTAGGGAAATCAAGGATCGGGAAAGGATAAAATTATGGCAAAAATTGATAAAATCCTCTAAAATCATATTTAAGAGGTTGGTCAAATCAATTTTACAAAAAGAGTTTTGGAAGAGGTACAGTTTGGGTAGTGACCAAAATGTAAAGTTTTAAAACTGTGGAAATTGCAAATTTCAAAGAGGAGTCAAAAATCTTAGAATCTTTAGGGAGATTTGGTGCAATTACACCTTCCTTAAATTGACATGTGTTTTAAATGAGTTATTTTAATTGATTAAAATGGATTTTAAATTATTTTAATTAATTAAATGGTTATTTGAGATCTCATTTTACGTAACTAACTTTCATTTTAGTAAAACCCATTTTCTCAACTCTTTCTCCAGATTTCTTTTCTCCCAAACACTCTCTCTTTGATTTCTAAATCATTTCCAAGAGTTCTCTTCAAGATTTTCAAGATTTGTGAAGCAAAAACTTGTCAAACCTTAAGGAAGGCAGGAATTGGAGGTAAATCCCGTTCTCAACCTTCAATCTAGGTTATTTATTGAAATTTCCAAGATCTTTGGCTCCTAATTGTTGATTTTGGCTGAGTTTTGATTTAATATCAAAATCTTGCAAATTTGTGGTTTAAATCTTGATTTTCGGAGTGTTGTTGATGAGCTCTGTTTTGGGTTGATTTTAATTGAGTTTTGAGTTGATTATTATGTTGAAAAAGAGTTTTGATAATACAGATCCCGAAACCCTTAAGATCCTTGAGTTTCATGATGGTTGTAGTTGGGTTTCTGAGGTGGTTTGATGGTGTTATGATTGCTGGAGGTATAAAGAAGGGTTTATGTTGTTTTCAGATGTGTTTTGATGTTTAATAATGGTTGGAAGTGATGTATGTTAGCTGGGCTTGGTTTAGGAGGCAATCGATTGAGTTTTCGGTTGTTTTGAATGGGTAAATTGGTGTAGTTTTGGTGAGTAACGAGTTTATATTTAGTTGCTGGTGTTGAAATGCATTTTGCATCTCTGTTTTGATGATATAAAAACATGGAATCTTGATCCGGAGGCAAGAAAAGCATTGTTGGAGGCTTCGAAAGGGTGATCTTCGCGTCGGTGAGCGAGGTTTCGCGTATCGGTGAGTAGAAATGGATTTTCCAGCTTTGTAACTCTTTGAGCGTGGTGTTGGGAGCTTAGTGTAAGTTTGAAACACTTAGCTAAGCTCAAGAGTAAGTAAATCGAAAGTCTCTCTCGGATTGTGCTATGTTTTTGTTGGAAATGCACTTGAATTAAATGTGGATTGATTACTATTTTAAAGCATGTTTTGAGCATTGATGATGCTGGTTTTTAATGCCATTTTGTTAAGGATGTGCATGGTAAGTGATCCTTGGATTTATGAGATTAATGCATTTGGTTTAAGCATGTTTATGCTTGTGTAAATGGCATTGTGATTTATGCTTGTAAAACAGTGAAATAGTGGTGTTAAATGATTATATTGGCAACTGATGGAAATGGTTTTTGGTACTTTAATCGAATATAGATGGTCGGCTATAGGATTGGGTGCACCGTGAATAAAGTCGCCTTGAATGTCGAGGGGTTGTAATTGTACCATACACTCCATCCAAGTACCCTAACGATCGAGATTAAGATCACAACGATGGATGGTTTAATCCTGTGTGTGGATCTTGTGGTATGTGTCATGTGCTCTCGTTAGTGGAATTATACAACTACCGATGAGTGGTGTTGAGGGGTTGTGATTGTACCATTAAACTCCACCACAGGTGTCACAACGGTTGATGGTTTAATCCCGTGTGTGAGCCTTGAGGGTCCGATAGTGTGTATGAAGCGTGTGGGACAATGCTTGTAATCTGCGTATCCGGTTGTGTAAATTGTGTTGGTTTTGATATGGATTGTTAATGATCACTTGCAAGCCAATATAATGATGTTGAGAAATGAATTAAGAATGTGCTGCTTGGGAAATATGCTAGATTGCACGTGATGCTTGGTTTAAGCATGAGCAAAGGATTTTTGCTGTTATTTTAATGATGCTATGAGTATGTGGTTTTAAAAGTGCATTGATGCTTTAAAGAGAATATTTTAAAGGAAGGCATATGATGACAAATGATGATGTTTTGGTTTTACAAAATGCATTGATGAATGTTTGGTTTTTAGCGATCCTCACTAAGCTTTATGCTTACGCTCATTTATTTCATCAATGCAGAGAATTGAGCATTAGAGGCAGCAAGAAAGCAAGGGGAAATCCAAGTATTGGGCTAAGCAATGTATGTGGTTTTACTTTAGTGTAATAAGAGGCAATGGGTGGGATTTCTACTCTTGGTTTGTTGGGTGATGTTAAACCCTTTATGCATGTTTGGTTTATGTTTTTAGACTTGTAAATGGTCTTTAATTGGATTATGGCCTTGCCTATGGTATTTTGAATATGCTATGATTTTATTTTTTAAAGCATGCTTGAGTAGCTAAAGCCTCACCTTGAATTATCATGCTTGTTGCTTATGTTAAGTTGTTTGTTGATGCTTATGTGTTTGGTAAGTTGTTTGTAACATGTATGATTGATTAGGACTTGCTTAGATGTTGTTGAAGGTGTTTTGAGGGCTGTTGGAAATGCAATTAGGGTAAGCGTATCGATACTCGGGGTTGAGTATCGGTACGCTAAGACAGATTTCAGGATTTTCAGTACATGGGTATCGGTACGGATTGCTCGCCTATCGATACACCTAAGCCAAGTTTGAAGGCCGTACCGATACGCGGAGAAGAGTATCGATACGCTCTCCCCATCTTTTTCTTCTGTCAACCCGCGTATCGATACGGGCTGAGGTGTACCGATACGGGGTCGTTAATTTCAGTTAATGGAATCTTTTTAAGTTCTGAATTGTTGCATCTTGGTCGCTGAATGTTGTATGTTCAATTGGATGAGTTTGGATAATCCGTTTGAGCTGAATTTTGGCATGTTGGCATGTTACATGACTAATTAAGGATTGGTAACATTAAAATTTGAAAAGTCCCTATATTTTCTGGAAATTACAATTTAATCCCTAAAAGTCAAATTTATACAATTGAACCACTAATCGAACTCCGATTGTTGTACCATTTTCGCCTAATCACTTTGATGAACATATAGGATAATAATGTGCATCTAGAGAAGATAAAAAAGAAAAAAAATGTCGTTAATCGAGGTTGACTTCGATTTTCCCCGTGTAATCTTCTTAGTTCGGGTCAGGCGTCTAGGTCGGGCTAAGGGGGTTACATTTATCCTTGACTTGTTGGGATAAATGTTAAATTCATTAAATTAGTTGAACACCACTTAGTTGCCTTTTAGGATAAAATTGACATCAGATTTAGAGAGACACTTAATTAAAATTATGATTAATTAATTCGGCTGGTTTTAAATGGAATCCTTGGCTTATTGTGATACTAGTTTAAAATTAACCAAATTAATTAGTATGATTCGAGATAATCCATAAATTATTAGAATTTTTTTAGTTTTTAGGGTTTTAATTAACTTAGGGTTAATATTAGACCAACCTAGTTGATAATTAGAACACTAATTGAATTTTTCATAATTTGGGCCTTTTAACTTAGGACTTTAATAGGGTCTATGTTTTTCAAGCTCTTCCTTGTCATGCATTTTAATTGTCATTCATATGACCTTTAATATTTTGATTGTATGTTAATTATTTAAAACCCTAAAAAAAGGTATTTATTAATTTCGATATTTGTGTCGTAACAGTTCTGGCTTAATGGATGTTGATCATATATTTGAATTAATCTTTACCGTCTCTAGGTAAATGTTAATTAAAAGTTGACAAGTCATAAAGGTGACTTGTCATACTACTTAAATGCTTGCATCATGCATAAAGGTGACGTACGAAATTCGAACTATAAATTAACACAGTAGTCAGACTTATATGATTTCGGTTTAATCTATGGTCCGATGTATCGTCATCCTTATTAATTAAATATCTAATTAATTCTAACCCACCAATTTGATAAAGCTCGTTCAATTGAGGTCAATTTTCATTTAAGTACGCTTAATTAAATTCAATTTAAATTTCAGTAATTTCCATCGATTAAGAGAAACAAATATTTTGGTACTGACTTCCAGGCGTGATGAGGGTGCTAATCCTTCCTCACACGTAACCAACTCTCGAACCCTCTTCAAAACAAATCTCTGGTTTTTATGGTGTCCTGCCTACTTAAAAGTGGCCGGTGGCGACTACAAGTCTCATTTCCAAAACACAATTTTTAAAAGAAATCCCCTCAAAATTCAATTTCTCATGAAAGCGAGGGGTCGTAAGTAAATTTCAAAAGCGTTATGACATAAACCCCTCCGCACTTTGCAAATCACGTCCGGGTCCTTCCACTTTTTGAAACCCTCGCCGCAATCCTTGGAATTTTGGAAATGTTTTCAATTTCGTCCTTTTTAAGTTTAATCATGTTTGCAATGGGTAAATCCCCTTTTCGGTCCCCAAAACTTCCGATTTTGTTTTAATTTGGTCCTTTCTAGTGGTTTAATCATCATTTTAGACCATATTTATTCATGCATATTTAAGTTTAAGTATTGTTTTTTATGTTTAATTAATTTCAGCTCTTTATCAGGTTTGTTCGTTTTTATTTGCTTTATTTATTTGTTCGATGTCTTGTTTAAATTCATGTTTGTTCGTATGTTTTGTATATGTGTTTCTTTGTATGTTGTTAGGTTAAATTTAGTTTAATTAATTTAAAATATGTCTTTGACTTAACGAGGTACTTGTTTAATTTAATTAAATTAAATTTAGGCTAATTTAGGCCTAGTTTAAAGTTTAACTTAATTAATTTAAAAATATACCCTTGACTTAATGGGGTATATGTTTAATTAAATTAAGTTAAATTTAGATTCAAGTTTTTTTTTGAATAGTCTAAAGGTGATTACAAGATAGTATATGTTCATAGACATTCTTAACCCTTTGACAATGGACATACACTATGTAGACATATGATTTGAACATGTGCCTCCTAGGATGAACATCATCTGCTTTTTCACTGGGACACTTGTTGAGTTCGTTCAAGTCTTTAGATTAGGTTGAAACCTCTTAGTTAGATTTTAGCCGAATTAATTAAATTAAAATACTTCATTGACTCAAAGTGACGTATTTTAATTTAGTTAAACTCCTTCTCTTAATTATATTAGAATATGAAACAATTTAATTTAGACTATAACTTTAAAACGGTAGAGCCCTCCTCAACAAATGGCTATGGAGGTTCGGGTCGGAAGTCAACAGCTATTGGCGTCGAATAATTTCAGCGAAGTATGAAAGTGGATCCAATTATCTATTGCCTTCTAATCTTAGGGCTACGAACAAATCTTGGCTGTGGAAAGGTATTGTAGCCCCACTATCAGATCCCAATAGCACTTTCTCAAAGAATATCAAAATGGTTATTGGGGATGGGAAAAGAGTCTCGTTCTGGTTGGACAATTGGACTGGTGTGGGGTCACTCAAAGATGCTTTCCCTCGTATATATTCTTTGGCTAACAGGAAGGTCGGGCCAATTGCCGAGTTTGTCTCTCTTGTTAACGGTGTATGGCAATGGAATATTGTTCTTCGTCGAAGAATATTTAGTTGGGAAGAGGCAGTCTGGTCTGAATTCTTGCAGTGCATTAATAGTGTAATCCCAGGTAGAATACACAATGATAGCATTCGTTGGTCGGCAGTGGCAAATGGGCTCTACAACACTAAATCGTACTGCGAATTACTTGTGAACGATAGAGTTTGTCAGGATGAGATTTGGAGGAAAGTGTGGGTTAATTTGGCCCCTCCGAAGGTTGAAGCTTTTATATGGAAGGCGATCCATGGGAGAGTTCCTACCAAAGACCAGCTTCATAAAAGAGGAATCTCTAGCTTGGCTGATCTGTTGTGTCCTTTCTGCAAAGCGTTGAATGAAACGTTGATCCATATTTTTTGCATGTGTCATTTTTCATGGCTAATTTGGCAACATTGGTGCAATTTGTGGGGTGTTACTTTTGTATGTCCAGATAGTTTTAGGGATTTGATGTTGATGTGGCCTTCATTGCCTAATCCTTTCAAAAGTCAAGAGATTTGGCTTATGGGTTTTCAGTGTTTGGTGTGGTCCATTTGGGTATATCGGAATGAAGTAACCTTTTCGAGCTCCACTTTGTCAGCGAAATCTCTATTTGATATTTGCATAACCCGTCTTAGCCTTTGGTGCAAGGCGAAGTGGCCCCTCGCGTCCCCTTCCCCGTCGGATATGATCAACAATCCAAGATTGTTCAAAGAAATTATTGTTAATTGGAAGGTTAAGGTGCACAGTATTGGGCAAGCTCCTGCCGTTGGGATTCTAAAATTTCAAGTTGATGGAGCTGTGGTCGGTGGTTTTGGAAAGGCTGGTATTGGTGGAGTATGTTTTAGTCATTGTAACACTATTCTAATCCAATTCTCTAAGTTTGCAGGTTTCTTTGATGCAACGACTGCTGAACTCCTTGCGGTGTTGGAAGCTTGCGAATTGTTTCGCTCTTCACCTTGGTTTGATAATTCTAAACTGATTATTGAAACTGACTGTTCTATTATTGTGGATTGGATTCATAAACCTTATTTATCTCATGGATATTTTGTTTTTTAGTTGATGCTTGTTCAAAGTTTTGTTCTGATTTTGGTTGGAGTGTTCAGGTGATTTCTCGAGATGGGAACCACTCGGCGGATAAATTGGCGAAAGCCGGTTTGTCTAGAAAGATGTCGCTGCTATGGTTTCAGTCTTCTCCCAGCTTCGATGGTATAGCAGCGTGATAGTGCAGGGTGTTTAGAGCTTTCTGAGATTGGCAAGGGTAATAGCACAACAGAAGGACTGATTGTTGTTCACTTCCCTATATGTTCGCTACTTTGCAAAGAGGAAGTGCAAGCTGTGTTAGGTTTTTGGGAATGAATGGCTTGCTGGCCATTTTATTTCATTTCTGCATTTTGTTAAATTGTTCTTTGGATTGGAATCTGGGATATTTTTTTTCAGGTTGTGTAAGATTTGTGTAACACATTACTTCGGGGCACTCTTTTTCTTCCATTCTAGGATTAGAGAGGTTTTTTAACGAGGCCCGGAGTAGTGTTGATTAATCAATAAAAGTTCCTAAATTTCAAAAAAAAAAACGGTCTTAATTATTAATTTAATTCTTTTAAGTATTATCCTTGACTTAATGGGACGCAATTTAAAATTAATCAAATTAATTATTGAGATTTAAGATAATTTCATAAAATATAGGTTTTATATTTCTAGGCTTTAATTAATTAAGGTTAATATTAGAATAACTTAAATAATAATAGATTAGTAATTACATTTTTCATAATTTGGGTCTTTTTAGGTTAGAACTTTAGTGGGTCTCCCGTGTGTTTAATTTAAGCCTTAATGTGACATCATTTAATTATCATTAATTTAACCTTTTAATTCAATGGACACCTTGATAATTAATTAATCTTTAGTTATAAAAAAGAGATATTTATTAACTCGAATATTTGTGTCATAATATCTTGACTTAATGAATATTGACCAAATATTCGAATTAATTTATATTGTCTAAATGTAAACTTTAATAAGAATAAAATTTGACAAGTCATAACATCATACTTAATTGTCTGCATCATGCATAAAGGTGATGTACTTGATTCGAACCATAAATTAATTATCATGGGAGTAGGTCTTATTCGATGTCGGTTTAATCTATGGTCCGAATGTATAGTCACCCTTATTAATTAAAGGACAAATTAATGCAAACTCACCAGTGTTAAAGCCCATCTAATTAAAGCTTATATAAAATTGAGAACATTTAATTAAATCCAATTTAAATTTCAATGATTTCCATCGATATAAAAGTAACGTATGATTTGGTATCGATTTCGTTCGTTGTGGGGTGCTAATTCTTCCCCACACGTAACCAACTCCCGAACCCATTTTTAAACGAATCTTTTGTTTTATAGTGTCTGATCTACCTTATCCAAGTGACCGGTGGTGACTCCAATTTTTATTTCGAAATACGATTTTTTTTTAAAAAAAATCCCCAAAATTAATTTTTTTTAAACGGAAAATTAGTCGTTACAAGATGCTGGTGTTGATAATACAAAATAATTGAAACCTAGGCTAGTAAGAAATATATTATACATATGTGTTAAATTATCTCAATTTATGTCTCAACTCCTCATGAACTAAAGAGAGATTGGATTTTCTAAAAGGTTGGCTCTCTTACCCGCCTATCTCTTAATGTTACAAAAAGGTTAAGAATCTGGTGTGTTGGTACCATGCAGAAAGAAAGATTCATCACAATCATTCATCTCCATGCACCATAGATATATCTGAAACTATGAGATACAGTTTTCATAGCATTCCTGCCCAACAAAACGAAGAAAAACTAAAATGATGTAAACGGAATACAAAATGCAAGATATTTGTACAAAAATTATTCATCTTCATTGCAACATATTTGCTAAGAAATGACTAAGCTAACGTGTGAGTGACCTTTTCTAACCACCATTGACGATGTTTATTAACACTGACATGCAATCAACTCTTCGACAAATTCCGACATGCTTCAAAACTCCAAATATTTTTCAAAATGCCATTTTTGGATGCATAGAACAATGAAACATCAATTACTATAATGCAAACTAACCAAAAAGGTAGCGGCATTCACGTATTTGAAATATCATGTAAAAAAACAGAGGTAAACCAACATGAAATTCTACATGCCGCAGCCACCTTCCAAACAGCTATGCAACATACTTGATCAAATAAGGCCACAACAACCACATTAAGCAGAGCATTACTTGATGCATGTAGTAGAAATGAAAATATGAACTGAATTAACATAATTATATTATATAAATGAAATGATTAAAAATAAACACCAGTGAGCAAAATACCTGAGATCATTGTCAGTGTCACCAAGCAGACCTTAATTGTCAAAACACCCATTGCCATGCTGAATCATTGCTTATCCAGATATAATAACTTTGGTTTTTGGATTCCGAGGAATGATAGCTTTGCGTTGGGGATTTTCTATAGAATATACAAGAAGATTTCCATCTTTTGTCCCTGCTAAGAAGCATTCTTCTGGAGTCACAGTTAGGGATGTTATTATCTTCTCAACCCCAGTATATCGTTTCACAACCTCAAGTGTGTTCATAGAGCGGACAACAACCTGTCCTTTGTCACCAGCACAAACCAAAAACTCACCACATCCACTGAGCTCAACACAGTTGAGGCGGCCATTGGCCTCGGAAGAGGCAAGATGTTTTCCATTAATAGAATAGAGATGTAAACTTAGATCATCATCGGCATAAAGTACAATCCGACCATGCTGAGAAGTTACAAGTTTTGACAATGCACTGCCAGATGGGTGCTGTAAAGATCTTACATATCTTCCATCCCGCAGGGTATGGAAAACGCAAGTTCCATCTTTTGACCCACTAATAACTATGTCAAGCTCAACACTAACATACAGGCACGTAATTATATCATCATGACCAGAAAGAATATGAAGAGGAGTTTCAGCAATGATACAGTCCTTACGGGGAACTTTCTTTTCTGGGGCTCTGACACGAAGAACCTCCCGCACCATCACTGTAGTATCATAACTTCCGGTAGCTAGAATGCTTCCATCAGCTGTAACTGCAGCAGGGTATCAATTTTCAATGAGATAAGAAAGACTACAAGAAACACTTAAATTGACAATTCATAATAAAAAATATAGTAGATACATATCATCCTTGATTAGACTCGATATATGATTATACAATTCATATTCAATGCATGTATATTTTCTTCCCTTCCTACTTTGACAAATCAATAAATTCGGAAACTTTGAATTACAACACCTCTTGCCATCAGTACTTGAATTGCTTCATTTCTCATATTGCTAATACGACCCACTTCTATGAAGAAATGTTGACAGTGAGAGAAGAAAATGGCAAGTTTGAGCGGAATATAACTACCATTAGGAAGTTGAGGTCATAACTTCAAAGAACAAAACATAAATTATTCACATAACAGATAATTCCACAAATGCAATATGGTTAACTTTAAAGAGTTCATGGGTAAAAATTTAGAGAAGGTTCCAAATGACTGGGAATATCAGCTGTGCTTCGTATCAGATAAAATCAAGCTTCACATTCCTTTTTTCTTCTGGAAAATTTAGAGCTCTCCACAAAAGAAAAATACCTGCAACACAGCTGACAACATCTTTGTGCTGTCGAATGCTCTGAACCATTCTTCCATCACTCAAAGATATGACTTGGAAGCTGTTTTCCCAATTGCCACATGAAATTAAAAAGTTCTCGGACGGTGTTTGCATTGTAGCAAAGCATTGTGCACCAAGTTCAACATTTTCTGCTATAGGACTCCCAATTTTGCGAGGAGAAAGAATATCATAACCAACTCCAAAGAAAGGATCCTGAGAAGTTCAAAAAAAATATATCTAAGGTAATTCAAGACACCATAATGATTCAATTAAAAAGAAAAGAAAATGATATGATAAATATCTAACCTGAGAACCTGAAAAGGTGAAATTTCCACCGAACTGAAGTTGGGTTGTCAACCACATCTTAACAGATAAAGTAAGGCCCTGGTACACAATGACAATGTTCGAGTCCAGTAATCCAACATACAAAACAGCTGATTGTGGATAAACTGTACAAGAAAGAATTGATGTCAAATTTATAGAAGCAGGTGCGAAAGACAGAGGATGAGCAATCGGAATTGGAGGCCCTCTTCTAGGATGTCTTTTACGGAAAATCTGCATTGGTGTCTGACCAAAATTTGCAATCTGGTCTTCAATTGCTGATCTCTGTAGATCATCTTCCATGGCGTCCAGATCTACAGCACCTTCATAAGTTAAATAATAGAAGATATTTGCAGCCTGCAATCCGTTCATTTTAACTGAAATCAGTTTGGAGAAAAAAGTTAAAGAAAATCGAGATACATTAAAGACATTCTTTCCACAAATACCTCTACTGCCGGTTTACCACGCTGCTTGTAACCAAACACCAAATCAATCCAGTGGTGGAGATTTGAGCTAACATACTCACTTTCTAGGGCCTCTCTATTTTTACTTATGAACAATTCAGGTGAACCCTATAAAAAAAAAGCAAAAATAAGTTTTTCATCAGGACAATTAAGTTTTATGCTAAATATTTAGTCGAAACAATTTTAACTCAATTTGTCAGAAAATATGCACATAAATTAGAGATTATTTGTATAATTAGACAGGATCTTGTAGATCCTTGTTAGTGATTACAATCCCTAACTTTAAGGGATTTTAGTTTACCTAGAATAGTCTCTTTCCTAACTTAATAGTTACCTAAGTTAAGGATATAAGCTGTATATAAAGATGTAAGCTGTTATATAGAAATCAAGAGAGTTTTCTACAGTAAATCACTCTATTTTGACATGGTATCAGAGCCTTGTTAGCTCCTTTTTTGAGCTCTGTCAATCTCGATTAACACCCTTCTTCTCCCTTAAAATTCCTCCTTGAGTGTTCAGTGAAGGTTCACTGTTAAATCCAGCAGAAAAATATGGTTGAGGTAGGCGATGAGAGCAGTACCAAGACTGTGCAAGGAATCTCAGTGAGTGAAGGGAGCCATTCGAATCAGATAGGTGACTTGCAAAGTATACAAGCTGCCTATAGATTGAATGGAAAAAAACTATCTTAAATGGTCTCAGCTTGTTCGTACTTTTTTGAAGGGTAGAGGAAAGCTAAGTCACCTCCTTGGAACTGGACCTAAGGAGGGAGACCCTCATTTTGAGGCTTGGGATGAACAGGATTCACTAGTCATGTCCTGGCTATGGAATTCCATGCTACCAGAAATTAGTGATACTTGTATGTTTCTCAATACAGCCCAAGAGATATGGGAGGCTGTAAAACAAACCTATTCAAAGGTTAAAGATGCTGCCCAGATTTATGAGATTAAGACCAAAATCTCATCCACCAAACAAGTAGGCAAATCCATCACAGAATACTCCAACTTGCTGCAAAATTTATGGCAAGAGATGGATCACTACCAATGTATTCAAATGAAGTGTAGTGAAGATGCAGCTGTCCTAAAAAGGTTTGTTGAAAAAGAAAGAATTTATGATTTTCTTGCTGGACTAAATATTGAGTTTGATGCAGTAAGAGTCCAGATTCTTGGTAAAGAGGATCTACCTTCTCTAAATGAAGCCATTGCAATCATTCGGGATGAGGAAGGAAGAAGAGGGGTTATGATTGAGAGCAATCAAGTGGAAGGTTCTGCTCTAGCCACCAGAAGTGCAGCATAAAGAAAATCAAACCTGGAACATCAGGTTTTTAAAGAGAAGTTAGAAGGATCAAAAATGGTGCACAAAGACTCTTTATGGTGTACCTATTGCAAGAAGTCTTGCCATACAAAAGAGAAGTGCTGGAAGCTTCATGGGAAGCCACAGACAACAAACAAAAAAATTTTGAGAGAGAGGGACCATCAAGAGGACAGGGAAAGGCATATATCACCAAGCAGATGAATGAGGAGGCCCAAGAACAGTCCTTTGAGTTCAACAGGGAAGAAATAGAGAAATTGAAATGTTTACTTGGATCCCTGGAAAAACCTTCCTCTTCAGGTACTTGTAGTCTCGCTTTTTCAGGTATATCCTCTTCTCAAACATCTAAAGTCTCGGATTTCCCTACCCAAAACTCCTGGGTGATTGACCCAGGAGCAACATACCATACGACCAATTCCTCTCTAAATTTTATCAATTATATACCCTGTCCTAGTAATAAAAAGATAACAGTTGCAGATGGAAGTAGGATAACCGTGGCTGGTCAAGGAGATATTATTATAAGTAACACCCTGACGCTTAAAAATGTTCTTCATGTGCCTAAATTGTTCACTAATCTCCTGTCTATCCAAAAAATCATCAAAGACACTAATTGTATCCTACCCAATGTGTTTTTCAGGAACAGGGAACGAGGAGGATGATTGGGCATGCTAAAGAAGAAAATGGATTGTATTATCTTGAAAATTCCAGTGGACAAGTCAGTGTTTCATCTTTTTCACTTGTGTCAGATTCTAAAACCACCAAAGACCAAATATGGCTTCATCACCTTCGTCTTGGTCATCCTTCATTTAAAGTTTTAAAGTTCATGTTTCCTTCCTTGTTCAAAACCTTAAATAATGAAGAATTTCATTGTGACATATGTGAGCTTGCCAAACACAAACGTGCTTCTTTTCCCATAAGTAATAAAAAGGCATCTATACCCTTTTCTCTCATTCACAGTGATGTTTGGGGACCATCCACTGTTCCAAATATAATCGGGGCTAGGTGGTTCGTTTCATTTATAGATGATTGCACTCGTGTGTCCTGGATACTTCTTCTAAAACAAAAATCTGATGTCAGTTCTACTTTTAAGACCTTTTACACCATGGTTAAAAATCAATTTGGGGTTGATATAAAAAGGGTTATGTCAGACAATGCTAAGGACTACTTTAATCAAGTCCTATCTTCCTATTTCCAAGAAAAAGGCATCATGCATGAATCATCTTGTGTAAACACCCCTCAACAGAACGGTGTAGCCGAAAGAAAGAATGGCCATCTTCTTCAAATAACAAGAGCCTTGTTGTTTCAAAAAAATGTTCCTAAACACTATTTGGGGGAAGCTGTGTTAGCTGCCACCTATATTATCAACAGATTACCAACTCAGGATCTTGAATCTCAAAGTCCTATTCAAATCCTAAACAGTTTCTACCCTAACTTTAGTCTTTCTCTTCATCTAGAGCCTAAAATATTTGGTTGTGTTGCCTTTGTTCATATTCATTCTCAGAATAGGGGTAAGTTGGATCCAAGGGCATTGAAATGTATCTTTGTAGGTTACTCATCTACTCAGAAAGGGTATAAGTGCTATCATCCACCTACACGGAAACATTTCACTTCTGTTGATGTCACCTTTGTTGAAAATGAAAACTATTTTACTCACCCTTATCTTCAGGGGGAGATTTTGTTCAGGGAAGATAAGGAAAAAGATTATTTCCTTCTTCAGCCTCTCACCTTGCCTCTACAAAATCAACATGAATCTGCCCAGCCTGTCCAAAATCAGCAGAATCAGCCTGATCTTATCCAATCTGCCCAGCCTGATCTAATCCAATCTATCCAATCTGCCCAGCCTGTCCAAAATCAGCAAAATCAGCCTGATCTTATCCAATCTGCCCAGCCTGATCTAATCCAATCTATCCAATCTGCCTAGCCTGTCCAAAATCAGCCTGGTCTTACCCAATCAGTTGAATCTGATTCTCAGCCTCTTTTTGAACAGCAACAATCTGAACCCACCACACCTAAGGCAGGAATTCAAGATATTGCTCGTCCTCTACAAGTCTACTCGAGAAAAAAGGGACCAATGAATGCTCAATCATCACCCTTGTCTCCTCCACAAATTGAGGTAATTACTGAACCTATCTTTGATTCAAATAATATTGAGAATCCTAATTCTGATTCTGATCATAGGGATTTTGAATTTCCTATTGCAATTAGAAAAGGAAAGAGAACTTGTACCACAAAAAATCCTCTTTATTTGTTCATTTCCTACAAAAATTTGTCTCCCAACCATAAAGCCTTCATTACTAGCCTAAATTTCATTGTCATTCCTAAAACTGTGTCCGAGGCTTTAGAAAATGAGAATTGGAAGAATGCTATGAAAGTTGAAATGGAAGCACTGGAAAAGAACAAAACATGGGACTTGGTGAAGTTACCAGAAGGAAAGAAAACAGTGGGATGTAGATGGATATTCATAGTGAAGTACAAGTCAGATGGCTCCTTGGAAAGGTATAAAGCAAGGTTGGTGGCTAAGGGGTATTCCCAAACCTATGGGATAGACTACCTTGAAACTTTTGCCCCTATTGCAAAGATGAATACCGTAAGGATCTTGTTGTCATTGGCTGCCAATCAAGGATGGAGATTACAACAGTATGTGTTGGTGAATATTAGAGTTTTAGTTCTACCTAGACTCTTGTAAATATTATCTAATAGTAGTTAAGTTGTACAGAAACTCTAACTTAATTATCCTAGATAGAGTTTAACTAGTGAGGAATCCTACTTTGTGTATAACTCGATGTACTCAGTCTATTAAATAGACTTCTATGTAAATTAAGGAAAAATATATGCAAAAACAGAGAAACTGATTTTCTTCTCTGGAAATTCCCTTTCTCACATGGTATCAGATTTAGGTTAGTTGATCCTACAAAAAAAAAACCCTAAAATAAAAAACCATGATTACACCAGAAACCTCAGAAAGGAGTACAACTTTTCTTGCTGATTGTACCTCTACAAATTGGGTTGTGGACTCTGGTGCGTCAGACCATATGACAGGGAATATTCATATTTTCCACAAACTCAACAATGTGAAGTCTACATCTTCAGTGAGAACAGCAGATGGCTCACTGTCAGTTATTGCAGGAAGTGGTTCTGTTCAACTTAGTGACACTATTTTCTTGCCTAATGTGCTTTATGTCCCTCAACTTGCTTGCAACCTTCTATTTGTTAGCAAATTATCTGTTGATCTCCAATGTGATGTTAAGTTTAATTTGAATGGTTGTGAATTTCAGGCAAAGGGTTCAGGGACAGTGATTGGCACTGCTAGGCTGAGTAATGGGCTCTACATATTTCATGGCTTATCTCCACATAAACAAGTTAATTCAAGCTGCTACCTTAATTCTACTTTATCCTATTCTATTTCTTCTAGTGATATTATGTTATGGCACTTTCGGTTAGGTCATCCCAACTTTCCTTATATGGCTAAAATGTTTCCTCGGTTATTTGCTAATAAAAATCCAAAGTACTTTGCTTGTGAAATATGCCAACTTGCTAAACACACTAGACAACCTTACTATCCTTCTAAATTTACACCTTCCTCACCTTTTTCAGTAATACACAGTGACATTTGGGGCCCTTCTAAGGTTAAAAACTATATTGGATCAAGGTGGTTCATTTCCTTCATTGATGACCACTCTAGGACTACTTGGACATATTTGTTGAAAGAAAAATCAGAGGTTGAGAATGTCTTTAGAATCTTCCATAGGATGATAGAAAACCAGTTCCAAAGTACTATTAAAATTCTTAAAACCGACAATGGCAGTGAGTATTTCACCAAAACATTAGGTTCATATTTCAAAGAAAAAGGGATTTTGCATATTAGTTCCTGTGTCAATACCCCTCAACAGAATGGGGTGGCTGAAAGGAAAAATAGGCATCTTTTAGAAGTTGCTAGATCATTGTTGTTTTCTACTAGTGTACCAAAACATTTTTGGGGGGAGGCCATTCTTACTGCAACCTACTTAATCAATAGGATGCCAAGTAAAACTTTGAAATTTAAAATCCCAAGAGATGTTCTTCTTGCTTCCTTTCCTCATTTCAAGCCATTGTCATCTCATGTTCCTTTTCGAGTGTTTGGGTGTGTTTCTTTTGTTCATGTCCATACTCAATCTAGGGGTAAACTTGATCCTAGGTCTCTTAAATGTATTTTCCTAGGTTATTCTTCGAGTCAAAAGGGCTACAAATGTTACTCACCCACTACCAAGAAAATTTACAACTCCATGGATGTTACATTCTTTGAAAACAGACCCTATTTCTCTAAGTCTGAAATTCAGGGGGAGACTTTACAGGAATTTCAGTCCCATGACAATTTCCAAATCATTCCTTGTTTACCTCCACAACCTGACCTTGGTAAATCACAGCAAGATATTCAGCCTTCTCATACATCCATTTTACAGCCAATGCATTCCCCAAAACCAGCAGACGTACCCTCACCAAGTTCTAAAACTCCTAGCACCTCTACTGCCCCAATTGAAACACCTACATCCTTACCAAAAACACCTCAAAAAACCTTGACTCCACAGCTTGAGAGTAAACAACTAAGTGTTTATCAAAGGAGAAAGAAACATGTTTCAGAAACTATTACTCATCCTAGCATTTGCCGAGAATTGGAACTAGATTCTGCTGCCCAGGAAAATTTGGAAGGTAATAATGCTCCTCAAACTTTTGTTCCTACCGATGACACTATAGACCTACCTATTGCTAAAAGAAAGGGTGTTAGAAAATGTACAAACCATCCTATTGAAAGGTTTTTAGCTTATGGAAAACTAATGCCTTCCTTGAGAGCTTTTACAGCTAAAATTGATAGTATGAAGATCCCAAAAACAGTGGAAGAAGCACTACATGATCCAAGGTGGAGAAAAGCAGTAGAAGAAGAGATTAAAGCTCTTCAGATTAATCAAACTTGGAGTTTGGTTGAGCTGCCACAAGGGAAGAAAATTATTGGCTGCAAGTGGGTATTCACTGTAAAATACAATTCAGATGGTAGTGTTGAGAGATTCAAAGCTCGGTTGGTAGCTAAAGGGTTCACACAATCCTATGGGATAGACTACCAAGAAACTTTTGCACCTGTAGCTAAACTAAATACAATCAGAGTGTTACTTTCCTTAGCTGTAAATAAGGATTGGAAATTACACCAGCTGGATATCAAGAATGCATTCTTGAATGGGAATCTTGAGGAGGAAGTGTATATGCAAATTCCCCCTGGTATGGAGGACAACTCAAAACAGAATGTGGTATGCAAGTTGCACAAGTCTCTATATGGCTTGAAACAGTCACCAAGGGCCTGGTTCAATAGGTTCACCAAGGCTGTTGTGAAGAATGGCTACAAACAGTGTCAAGCAGATCACACATTGTTTGTAAAGGTTACACCCGAGAAACAACAAACTCTTTTAATTGTTTATGTCGATGACATAATAATTACTGGAAGTGACAGTGAAGAAATCGAGAGACTGAAGAAGTTCTTGGGTAGTGAGTTTGAAACTAAAGACCTAGGGAGCCTCAGATATTTTTTGGGAATGGAGGTTGCAAGGTCCAAGGATGGAATTGTGATTAATCAGAGGAAATATATCCTCGATTTACTTTCTGAATCTGGGATGTTAGGTTGCAAGCCAGTAGACACTCCTATGGATTGTAATTTGAAGCTGAGGAAGGATGATTTAGGGGATCCTGTGAATAAGGAATTATACCAGAGACTAGTAGGGAAGTTAATCTATCTATCTCTCACAAGGCCAGATATAGCTTATTCAGTAAGCATAATAAGTCAACATATGAGCAATCCTAGAGAAGAACACATGGAGGCAGCCAATAGAGTTTTGAGGTACTTGAAATTTACCCCTGGACATGGACTGATTTTTAGAAAAAATGAAGATAGATCAGTGAAGATATACACTGATTCCAGCTGGGCAGGGGAATTAACTGATCGAAAATCAGTAAGTGGGTATTGTTCTTTTGTTTGGGGTAACTTGGTTACTTGGAGAAGTAAGAAACAGCCTGTAGTCTCTCGGAGCAGTGCTGAGGCAGAATATAGGGCTATGGCACTTGGAATTTGTGAGGGAATTTGGCTAAAAAGACTGTTATCAGAACTGACAGTGGATAACACACAGACTTTTGAGTTGTTTAGTGATAGCCAATCTGCTATTAGCATAGCAAAAAACCCAGTTCATCATGATAGAACCAAGCAAGTGGAGATTGACAGGCATTTTATTTCAGAAAAGGTTAATAATGGACTTGCAAAGCTCCATTTTGTTCCAACCAAAGATCAACTAGCTGATGTCTTCACCAAGGCACTACCACGAGCAACCTTTGATGAATTCACATCCAAGCTAGGAGGAGTCTATACTATCTACTCACCAGCTTGAGGGGGAGTGTTGGTGAATATTAGAGTTTTAGTTCTACCTAGACTCTTGTAAATATTATCTAATAGTAGTTAAGTTGTACAGAAACTCTAACTTAATTATCCTAGATAGAGTTTAACTAGTGAGGAATCCTACTTTGTGTATAACTCGGTGTACTCAGTCTATTAAATAGACTTCTATGTAAATTAAGGAAAAATATATGCAAAAACAGAGAAACTGATTTTCTTCTCTGGAAATTCCCTTTCTCACAGTATGACATCAAGAATGCATTTTACATGGTGATCTTGAAGAGGAAGTTTACATGGACATCCCACCTGGATTTAGTCCAAATTGTGGACAAACAGTTTGCAAATTGATAAAGGCCCTGTACGGGCTAAAACAATCCCCAAGAGCCTGGTTTGGAAGATTCACCAAAGTGATGTTGAAGCTGGGTTACAAACAAAGTCAGGGTGATCATACTTTGTTTGTGAAACATTCTTCAAGGGGAGTTGCTGTCCTAATAGTCTATGTAGATGACATCATAGTCACAGGGGATGATTCGAAAGAAATCGACAACTTGAAGAAGTGTTTGATCAAGGAGTTTGAAGTCAAGGATCTTGGAAGACTGAAATACTTCCTTGGAATTGAAGTTGCATATTCACAGCAAGGAATCTTTATATCTCAACAAAAATATACTCTAGATTTGCTGACAGAAACTGGCAAACTAGGGTGTAAACCAGCCGAGATACCAATAGAGGTTAATCACAAACTTGGAGATGCAACAGAGGATGCAGCTGTGGACAAAGGCTCCTATCAGAGACTTGTGGGAAGACTGATATACTTATCACACACCAGACCAGACATTTCTTATGCAGTTGGTGTTGTGAGCCAATTCATGCACAATCCTAAAGAATCACATCTAAGGGCAGTGACTCAAATTTTACAGTACTTGAAGGGCACACCAGGAAGAGGAGTTTTATTTAGAAAGGGAGAAAATCTAACATTAGAAGCCTATACTGATGCAGATTATGCAGGGTCCTTAGTTGATAGAAGATCAACATCAGGCTACTGCACTTTTCTGGGAGGAAATTTAGTGACCTGGAGAAGCAAAAAACTGAATGTTGTAACCAGGTCTAGTGCAGAAGCTGAGTTTAGAGCCATGGCACTTGGGATTTGTGAATTATTGTGGCTGAAGATTATCTTGGAGGATTTAAAAGTCAAGTGGGAAGGTCCAATGAAACTATATTGTGACAATAAATCGGCAATTAATATTGCTCACAATCCAGTTCAACATGACAGGACAAAACATGTTGAAGTGGATGTGGATCGACACTTCATAAAAGAAAAACTTGACAGTGGCCTAATTTGTACTCCCTATGTATCTACTGGTGATCAAGTTGCAGACATACTTACCAAGGGGCTACCTGGGAAGTATTTTCAGAAGCTAACAAGCAAGCTAAAGATGGAGGACATCCATTCTCCAGCTTGAGGGGGAGTGTCAGAAAATATGCACATAAATTAGAGATTCTTTGTATAATTAGACAGGATCCTGTAGATCCTTGTTAGTGATTACAATCCCTAACTTTAAGGGATTTTAGTTTACCTAGAATAGTCTCTTTCCTAACTTAATAGTTACCTAAGTTAAGGATATAAGCTGTATATAAAGATGTAAGCTGTTATATAGAAATCAAGAGAGTTTTCCACAGTAAATCACTCTATTTTGACACAAATTAACAAGGATTCTTTAGCTCGGCAAGTGAAGGACTCAACGCGAGCTTAACTTATAGAGCAAGTCTTAGAAACAAGTGCATGGAAGTGAGTTGAAGCCAAAGTTACTAGATAAGTCTTAAAAGTGTGAAGCACGTCTAGTTGATAAAGTTTCATCCAAATTCGGGAGCTTAACTCCTACAAAATACAACCTTCATCTCATAGGACTAGGAGTAACATAAGGCATTTCTGTGATAGATTTAACTTTGGAGGTCTACAGATTAATTCATGTTGCAGCCACTAAAAAGTTATTCTTTCTTCCCCAAAAATTTCCTTTCATTTGTTTATTTGCTTCTGTGCTATATTATTCTTACTTTATAAAGCACCTCTCATTGCAAGATTTTACCACTATCCCATCTCAAAGTCATTGTTAGGCAACCCAATTCCACTACGATGTACATAAAAAAGTAAAATAAATTGTTTGAATCAAATAGGGGATAAAAGATCATGTGCTGCTCATCTGCTTAACTGTAATTTTTCACTCTGGCAAAAGTCCAACCACTGCATCCACTATTCAATGACACCAAACCTAATATAAAAGATAAAAGGTTTGGTTTTCTTTTCAAATATCCTAGATGCACCTTTATTTGAAACTCAAACAAATAGAAACAAGTTTCGTTACTGAATATCTAGAATAGAATTAGAATCTTGATAATTATTGTTTTTCCATTCTTTGTCGTAGCATGCCTGTACGGAAAATACAATTATGCACGTACAGAGAATCAGATGGAAGATGTAACAAATTTGATATGATAAGAACTATCATAGGAACAAGCATGTCAATATATTATCTGAAATTGTTAGGAATTAGTCATAGAAACCTCTATCACCTAGGAACAATTTAGAAATTCATCCATATTTCTGGCTACAAGATAATTCCCAGATTGACCAAGTAGATTCATAACAAAGGTCGCATCACCATAGCACAATGCATGATTTTTTACTAGCAGATAATCCATCGGATTGACCAACTAGTTTCTGAAGGAGGGTCACATCATCATATAGACAATACAAGGACAACCACAAGCTCCAAAACATTATTGAATCGGAAAACAATATATTGAGAAATCAAATTCACCCTAGACAATATCTGAAACATAACATTCTTGACAGGAATTCACATACCTTAGCCCAGGGAGGGAGAGAAACATCACTTATGGGTTTTCCATCTT
Organism: Hibiscus trionum; assembly: GCA_030270665.1. Classification (NCBI taxonomy): domain Eukaryota; kingdom Viridiplantae; phylum Streptophyta; class Magnoliopsida; order Malvales; family Malvaceae; genus Hibiscus; species Hibiscus trionum. Next base: position 34,836,779 of record BSYR01000013.1, read on the forward strand.
GTTTCACCCCAAGATGATAAGAGTTTGAATTGATAAGAAACTCAGGCAAGTAATAAAACTCAGGAATCAACTCCTTCACGTCACTTGTATTAGAAAGGCAATTCTTATATGTTGCTTCAATGCTTCGAAAAAGGCGATCCGCATGGTCAAATTTACCGCCCTGATGAAAAATGATGAATTGGTTAAGCTTGCTAACTTGACCACTAGTTAACTGAATACAAAAAAAGGGAGAACCACGTCACATACAAGAAATAATAAACTAAAAGCGAACATTATTCTTAAGATAGTATTTGAACCATATTTGATAAAATCGTACTGTTAAAAATATGCGAACTGAATCATGTCACAAGGCGTTAGCAAGGAAATTGAAGTCAATTGTCTTCCCTTAATCTCAATTTCTGTAACGACCAACTATGATTGAGAATTCAAACTCATCAAAGGGAAATCAACCATAGGTAGGAATCATTAGTGATACTTATATATCTTTCTAGAGTTTCGTAAAATTCGATTTGCCTTTAGTTTATTCATTGTCCCTTTAAATAGATATTGCTTATTGTAGGTTGTAGACATGAAATTAGAACTATGCAATTAGTGTTTTACTTTGTATAAACTAGTTAGTAGTTAGATAATTAACCAAGTCTTATCCTAGAAGATAGAGATAACTCTTATCGTAAGAGTTAGATATGAGTCTAACTAGAATAATTTTAATCCTACTAAAACATTCTTTATCTACATGGTATCAGTTGCTTAGGATTTTCGATCAACAAAACCTAAAGGATGAATACTCCACAACCTAAAATGATTGGACAAAGAAATAAAGATTGTTCATCACTACATTAAAGAAAAGAGGACTCATGATGCCTTGAGCATATTTCACGTAAAGCCTAACAAGCAATTAGTTGAAGTGTTCGCTAAAGGGCTTACCATGCAAGTTGGACATCTGTGATATCTATGCATCAACTTGAGGGGGAGCGTTGACTATTAACTATAGATTGCAGAAAATTAGGGAAGTAAATTCCCAAATATCAAGCTGCTATTATTTAGCAATCATTTCCCTAATATCTTAGTCAATAATAGCTGTAAATAAAGAACTATATTTTTGCTGTAATTTTGTGTAATTAATATTTTCCTAGTTTAGGCCTCTTCTCTAAACTATAAATAGGCACTATCTTTATGAATAAAAAATGTAGAAAAACAGAGAAGGGAACTTACCTTGCTTCACCAAATACCTATTCTTTACATGGTATCAGTTGCTTAGGTTTTTCAAACCACAAAACCGATAGAATGAATACCCCTACAACCTCCGAAATCAATTTGGGATCGGAGAAAAACCCCTCCCAAAATCTGGCGAACAGAGAGTGCAGCAACAGCAAAATGTTCCGCACAAAGCAACTTGCGGAATTACAAGAGTTGGTTGGGCAAATACCTGCACCACCCACCTCCAACATGGCTTTCACATATTATGCATGTAGCATATTACTTGCAAATATGACTTCTAAAAATAGTTGTTCAACTTGGATTGTAGATTCTGGTGCCTCAGACCACATGATAGGGGATTTGAGGCTCTTACAACAATTTCAGAAAATGGAACTAGACACACATGTTAGGACAATAGATGGTTCTTTATCTTCATTGAAGGAAGTGGTTTAGTCCAAATTAATTAGGATATTGTATTAACCACTGTGCTTTATGTTCCAAAATTAGTATACAATCTTCTTTCTATTACTAAGTTATCAAAGGATTTACAGTGCATTACTAAATTTCAGTTGAGCATGTGTGAATTTCAGGCAATGAACTCGGGGAAGGTGATTAGTAGTAGGTTGTCTAATGGAGTCTATCTTCTAAAGGCCAACATCCTCACACGCAGCCAACCCTCTCCAACTGTGTTTTTCAGCCTAAGTCTCTTCATGTTTCTGAGCCTGTTAATCCAGTGATGTTATGGCAATATCGATTGGGTCATCCCAATTTTTATTATCTTTCCAAGTGTAAGTTATAAGATAGATTTATCTTGTATATACTAGTGTTTTAATTTAAGACTAACTCTTATCTACTATGTAGATAAAGATAGAGGCTAGAGTAGTTTAAATGTGTTGAGACTCTTTGTAACTAAGTCTTGTATAAAGTATAGTAACTTGTACTTTTTCGAATTATTATGAAATAACAGAGAATTCTTTTCTTCTCTGGAAAATACCTATTCTCTACATGGTATCAGATTAGGTTGTCTATCCTAGGATGGACTCAAAACCCCTCTGCAACGTTCCGCAACTGCAAAATAGATCGGTAACAACAACAATGCCCATGAAAGTAGCCTTTCCTTTGCAAATCTGACTCGCAAAAATATTGTTACTACATGGATTGTGGATTCAGGGGCTAGTGACCACATGACAGGAAATTTGTAGCTTTTTCAAACCTTCGAATCAGTAGATTCTCACTCTCACATAAGAACAGCAAACGGTTCTCTCTCTCCTATTGAAGAGAGGGGTTCTGTCGAGATAAATATGGATATTACACTGAGATCTGTACTATATGTTCCTCATCTAGCCTGCAATCTACTTTCAGTTAGTAAATTAAATACTGGTCTGCAATGCAGCACTCAGTTTGACTCCAATGTTTGTGAATTTCAGGATTTGAGCTCGGTGAAAGTGCTTGGCAGAGAGCTAGGCTGAACGGAGGTCTTTATATTCTTGAAGAAAACATGCCTTCCAAGACAAAAACCTACTAAGGTTACCTATCTAAAATCGATTCCATCCCACCAAAACAATCTGATTCTTCTGATGATATCATGCTATGGCACTTTCGATTAGGTCACCCTAGTTTCTTTTACCTTGCAAAATTGTTCCCTAAGTTGTTTATCACTAAGAGTCCTAAACATTTTTCTTGTGACATTTGTCAATTTTTCAAGCAAACAAAAAGTGTTTATCATCCTTCCCCATATAAATCTTCTAAACCTTTTTCCATCATTCACAGTGACATTTGGGGCCCTTCAAAAGTTTAGAGTCTAAATGAGTTTCGGTGGTGAGAGCAAAATTAGAGGCTAGTGAAATATTAAAAAAAAATCCACACAATGGTTGAAAATCAATTCCAAAGTAAAAATCAGATTCTTAAATCTGACAATGGCAGTGAGTACTTTACTCAAACACTAGGATCTTTCTTTAAAGAAAAAGGGATTGTCCATATTACATCTTGTGTTAATTCACCTCAGCAAAATGGGCTGGCTGAGAGATAAAACAGACACCTTCTAGAAGTCACTAGGTCTTTATTATTTGCTACTAGTGTTCCTAAATATCTTTGGGGGAAGCTCTCTTGATTGCTACATACTTAATAAAGGATGCCCAGCAAAATACTGAAATTTCAATGTCCAAGGGATGTGTTTCTTAAAAGTTTTTCACAATTCAAACCTATGTCTTCCATTCTACCACTAAGAGGAGATTAGTGCACTAGAGAGCAACAAAAAGTAGACTTTTACCCATCTTCTTCAAGGTAAAAAAACCAGTGTTCTGCAAATGGGTGTTCACAGTCAAGTACAAGTCTGATGACAGTATAGAGAGGTTTAAAGCGAGGATGGTAGCCAAAGGATTTACACAATCCTATGGAATTGACTACCAAGAGACTTTTGCTTCAGTGGCTAAATTAAACATTGTAAGGGTATTATTGTCCTTAGAAGTTAATAAAGATTGGACACTCCATCAACTAGACATCAAGAATGCCTTTCTAAATGGCAATCTAGAAGATGAAGCGTATATGGAGATTCCTCCAGGAATGAAGCAAAATTCGGATGAGAAAATGGTTAAAAGCAATCTCCTAGGGCCTGGTTCGACAGATTTACCAAGGTCATCATGAAGAATGGTTACAAACAATGCCAAATGGACCACACATTGTTTGTAAAGGTGACAACAGGTAACAAGAAAGCAATTTCCCTCTCTTAGGGAAGTATTTTCTGAGGTCAGGCGAGAAGAAAGTAGAAGATCCTACATGATTCAAGATGCCCCTATTTCTGAGAGTTCTGCCTTGGTTACTCAAACTTCCTCTGCTCCAAAAAGGAAAGGAAGGATGGTGTGCGAGTATTGCAAGAAACCATGTCATTTGAAGGAGACTTGTTGGAAGTTGCATGGCAATCCAACTGATTGGAAACCATCAGCCCAGAGGGTTCCTAGGGAATCTTACTCCAATGCAGTCACCACTAATTCAACTAGTGGTTTCACTAAACAGCAAATGTTAGTGTTGCAGAAGTTGTTCAGCAAATTTAATGGTGCTAGTGAAGGGCATCTGGCCTTGCTGGAGGATGAAGGTAACCAGAATCAATCCTCCTCCACTGCACTTCTTTCTACTACAAATGTCCCGACTTGGATAGTTGACTCTGGTGCTTCTGATCACATGACTAGTAACAGAGATTTATTCTCTACTTTTATTTCTTCTTGCTCAAAGAATTCTATTAGAACAGCCAATGGTTCCCTTGCATCAATTAAAGGAACAAGTTCTGTTTTTATTAACAGTAACCTTCTTCTTGAAGATGTTCTTTTTGTGCCTAGGTTGGATTGTAATCTGCTATCAGTAAGCAAACTTTCTAAGGATCTGAATTGTTCATTTAGTTTTACTGATAAAGGTTGTTTTATACAAGCATTGGCTGATGATAAACAGAAAACTCTTCTGTTTATTAGATGATAAAAAAATCTCATAATAAATTACAGAGTACATACATATTTTATAGGCTAGGACTTTATGTTAGATAAGGAGTCTTACTAGGTTTAGTCTTCTAACTCTACTGGATAGACTTAGAGTACAATTACAACACTTTAAATAATAAACTAACTCCTATATGAATTAGAATACTATACGCATTCTTACACTCCCCCTCAAACTGGTGAATATACATTGTATAATCCCAATTTGGACAAAAATTTGTTGAAAAGAGCTTTTGGCATAGAGGCTTTGTGAGAGTGTCTGCCACTTGTTCTTCTGTAGGGATGTAGTTTAGTGACACTGTCCCTTTAGCTAATTTCTCAGCAATGAAGTGTCTGTCGATTTCAATGTGTTTTGTCCTGTCATGTTGTACATGATTTTTAGCTATTTGGATAGTTGATTGGTTATCACACAGAATTTCAAAACTTTCATCATGTGCCATTCCCAAATCTCTCAGAAATTTCAGTATCCAAATTCCTTCACAAATTCCCAAAGCCAAGGCCCTGAATTCTGCCTCTGCAGTACTTCTTGCAACTACTGTTTGTTTCTTGCTCTTCCAGGTCACCAAATTTCCCCAAACATAGGAACAATACCCACTAGTTGACCTTTTGTCAGAGAGCTCTCCTGCCCAGCTTGCATCTGTGTAGATCTTAATAGTTCTGTCTTGATTTTTCCTGAAAAATAGGCCATGTCCTGGTGTACCTTTTAGATACCTTAAGATCCTCTTGGTTGCATCCATGTGTTCTTGTTTCGGGTCTGTCATATATTGACTTATGACATTTACTGGAAAAGAGATTTAAGGTCTAGCGAGGGACAGGTAAATCAATTTACCTACTAGCCTTTGGTAGAGTCCTTTGTCAGTTGCAAGATCAGTTTCTGGTTTGTTAAACTTTAGGCCTGCCTCCATTGGTGTGTCTGCAGGTTTGCAATCCAGTAAACTTGTTTCTTTAAGTAGATCCAGAATATACTTTCTTTGGTTTATAATTAAACCTTTGCTGGTCCTTGCTACTTCCATGCCTAGGAAGTATCTCAAACTCTCAAGATCTTTAATTTCAAATTCTCTGCTTAAAAACTTCTTTAATTTGCTGACTTCTTCTTCATCATCTCCAGTCAAGATTATGTCATCCGCATACACAATTAGGATCACATTTATATTGGATGATGTTACCTTACTGAACAAGGTATGATCAGCCGAGGACTGTTTGAACCCATTATTCATTATAGCCTTTGTGAATCTCTCAAACCAGGCTCTAGGAGATTGTTTGAGTCCATAGAGTGATTTAGCCAGTTTGCAGACTTTCTGAGGTTGTTGTGCACCTCTTACTCCAAATGGAATCTCCATATAAGCCTCCTCCTCAAGATTGTCATTTAGGAATGCATTCTTGATATCTAGTTGGTGTAGTTTCCAATCACTGTTCACTGCCAGAATAAAAAGAATTCGAACAGAATTCAATTTTGCCACTGGAGCAAAAGTCTCTTTGAAGTCGATCCCATAGGTTTGAGTAAACCCTTTTGCAACCAATCTTGCCTTGTGTCTTTGTATGGTCCCATCAGAGTTGTATTTGATGGCAAATACCCATTTACAGCCAACAGTCCTCTTACCCTGGGGTAAATCTGTAATAGTCCAGGTTTCATTCTTTTGAAGTGCTTCAATCTCTTCCTCTATAGCCTTCTTCCATCTAGGATTCTGGACTGCTTCTTCATAGCTATTTGGAATTTGTTCCTTGTCTAAACATGTTGTAAAAGCTTTGAATGAAGGCATTAAACTTCCATAGGCATCATACCTTTGGATAGGGTACTTGGTACACTGCCTCACCCCTTTCCTCTTAGCAATAGGCTCATAATCATAAAGTAGATTAGAAGGTATATTAACAGATTCATTACCTCCACTTTCTTCACAAGCAACTGGACTGAAGTTTAATTCTTGACGAGTGCTAGATTGCATAACAGTTTCTGGAATAATCTTACTTTTCCGAGTATAGACCTGCAATTGTTTGGGAGGCTGTGAAGAAGTTCGAGTTAACTGTTTTGATGTAGGGGAAGTAACAGGGGAAGTATATGAGTTAGGTGATGAATTAGGAGGAGTATAGGAAGAAGTTTGAGACTCAAGTAAGGGAGGATAATGAGAAGGTAAAGAAGGAGGAACCTGTATAGGAACAAGCTGGAAATTATTACCATAATCTCCCCCTTAATTTTTGTCTTGGAGAAATAAGGTTCCTGCTCAAAAAAGGTTAGATCCAAAGTAACAAAGAACATTTTAGAAGGGGAATGGTAACATTTGTAGCCCTTCTTGAGTGAAGAATATCCAACTAAAACACATTTCATAGATTTGGGATCAAGTTTAGATCTTGTAGGACTTAAATTTTGAACAAACACAGTGCAGCCAAAAACACGCAAAGGAGGATTAGAGCTCATAGGTTTAAAAGATGGAAAGAAAGACAAGAACACATCCCTAGGTGTTTGAAAATTTAATATTCTACTAGGCATACGATTAATAAGGTAAGTAGAAGTCAACAATGCCTCACCCTACAAATATTGAGGAACATTGTTGGAGAACATTAGGGCTCGAGTTACCTCTAAAAGATGTCTGTTTTTCCTTTCTACAATCCCATTTTGTTGGGGAGTATCAACACATGAACTAATGTGAACAATGCCTTTTTGTTTAAAGAATTTCCCTAAGGATTTAGTGAAAAATTCCCCTATTGTCAGACTTAAAAATCTGAATTTTATTCTCAAATTGGGTTTCAACCATGCTATAGAATTGTTTAAAGACTTGACTGACTTCTGATTTTTCTTTTAATAAGTATGTCCAAGTAAGTCTACTATGATCATCAATAAATGTGACAAACCAACGACCCCCAATAATATTCTTCACACGAGAAGGCCCCCAAACATCACTGTAGATAAGAGAAAAAGGATGTGAGGGTTTATAGTGAAAGGGTAAATATGAATGTCTTGTTTGTTTTGCTAGAGGGAAAACATGGCATTTAAAAGAAGAAATCTTTTTATTATGAAATAATTGAGGAAACAATTTGGAAAGATATAAAAAACTTGGATGGCCTAACCTAAAATGCCACAACATAATATCATCATGTTCTAAGGAAGAAAAACAAGCTGTAGAAGAAATGTTTTGAGGGAACTGAGTATTGGAGAAGACATATAAGCCATTCCGCAAGCTAGCACTGTCAATCATCTGCTTCCTGTCCAAGTCCTGTAAAACACAATCAGAACCTTTAAACTTCAAAACACGGTTGAAATCCTTGGATAATTTACTCACTGACAGTAAGTTGCACTTGAGATTAGGCATAAATAACACATCTTTCAAAAGTAATCTTGAGTAAGAAAGAAAGAACCTTTTCCTTCGATTTTATAGTAAGACCCATCTGCTATTTTAATGGAGTTCTTAAAGGAAGAGGTATGAAAATCAAAGAACAGTTCCTTATTACCAGTCATATGGTCAGTAGCTCCAGAATCAACAATCTAAGTAGTTGTATTTGAAGTTGAAAGAAAAGCAACAGAGGAATTGTAATCCATACCTTCAGGTTCTGTACTAGCCAAATTACCCATCTACTAAATTTTGTTCGAGTCTTATTAAGCTTAGCTGTGAATTGTGACTGGAATTTGTATCAACTTGATATTAAAAATGTTTTTTGAATGGAAACTTGGAGAAAGAGGTTTATATGCAGATACCACCAAGACTCGGGGAAGATGGAAATTGCCAAAAAGTGTGCAAACTCAATAAATCACTTTATGGCTTGAAGCAGTCACCAAGGGCTTGGTTTGAGAGATTTACCAGAGCCATTTTGGAGATGGGCTACAAACAGTTTTTGTATGACCACACACTGTTTTCTAAGGTAACTAAAAACAACAAAAGAGTTTTCCTTATAGTGTATGTGGATGATATAATCTTGACAAGAGATGATGAAGAAGAGATATGTTTGTTAAAGAAAAAGCTGAGCAAGGAGTTTGAGATTAAAGACCTAGGAAAACTCAGATATTTCCTAGGCATGGAAGTGGCTAGATTGAGCAAGGGGCTGGTCATAAATCAGAGAAGGTATGTGCTGGATTTACTAGAAGAAACTGGGTTATTGGGCTGTAAACCAGTAGACATTCCAATGGATGCTGGTCTGAAATTTAATAAAACAGATTTAGGGCCAAAAGTAGACAAAGGGTTATATCAAAGACTGGTAGGAAAATTGATATATTTATCTCTAACTTCACCAGATATATCATTCACAGTAAACATTATCAGCCAGCATATGACTGATCCTATACAAGAACACATGGAAGCTGCAAAAAGAATACTGAGGTATTTAAAAGGGACACCTGGTCATGGTCTGTTTTTTAGAAAGAGTTTAGACAGAAGTATCAAGGTGTTTTCATATTCGAGTTGGGCCAGTGAACTCACAGATAGAAGATCTACCAGTGGTTATTGTACCTTTGTTTGGGGTAACTTAGTCACTTGGAAGAGTAAAAAGCAAACGGTGGTTTTAAGAAGCAGTGCTGAAGCTGAGTACAGAGCACTAGCTTTAGAGATGTGCGATGGAATTTGGCTACTCAAGCTACTCGAAGAACTCGGAATGAATCATGACCAAATGTTTGAGATTTTATGTGACAACAAATCTGCACTTCATATTGCAAAGAATCTTATTCAACATGATCGAACTAAACATGTTGAGATAGATCGACACTTCATAGCATAAAAACTCACAAAATGGAGTTGCATCTTTATCTTATGTTCCAACAGAGGAACAAGTGGAAGACATCCTTATAAAGGCTCTGCCAAAGATCCTATTCGATAAGTTTATGTTCAAGCTGAGATTATACAATGTATACTCTCCAGCTTGAGGGGGAGTGTTAGTTTATCTAAATAAAAGAGTTAGTTTTGTAAATATACTCTAGTTTAGTAGCTATTATAGAAATGTATGAAATTCTCTCACTATTATTCACAAGAAAACTTAGAATATATACACATAGTTGACTTTCTGATAAAGGAAACTAAATATTCTCTAATAACTATAGAGATGTTATTCTAAGGAATATCTATAAAGGTCTACATGCCATAACTAACAGATACAGACTTTAGTACATAGAATATTTCCATTCTAACTAGTATTAACCTACACTCCCCCTCAAACTGGTGTGTATATGTTGTATACACCTAGTTTGGATGCAAAACCATCAAAAATTACTCTTGGAAGTGCTTTGGTGAAGATATCAGCAATCTGATTAGTAGTAGGAATGTAGTTAAGCTTCACAGTCCCATTATTAGCCTTCTCAAAGATGAAATGTCTATCTATTTCGATATGTTTGGTTCTATCATGCTGCACCGGATTCTTAGCAATACTTATTGCTGATTGACTGTCACTGTAAATATCCAGTTCTGATTTTTCACCCAGTTCTAACTCAGTGATGAGTTTTTTAATCCACATCCCTTCACAAATTCCAAGGGCCATTGCTCTAAACTCTGCCTCTGCGCTGCTTCTAGATATCACAGACTGCTTCTTGCTTCTCCACGTGACCAAATTGCCCCATACAAATGTACAATAGCCACTTACTGACCTTCTATCTGTTAATTCACCTGCCCAACTTGAATCTGTGTAAACCTTTACTGTTCTATCCTGGTTTTTTCTGAAAATGAGTCCAGAGCCTGGTGTGAATTTTAAATACCTCAAGATCCTATTTACCGCTTCCATGTGTTCTTCTCGAGGATCACTCATGTATTGACTTACTATGCTCACTGAATAGGCAAGATCAGGTCTTGTGAGTGATAGATAAATTAATTTTTCCCTACCAAATGTTGGTAAGATTCTTTGTTCACTGGATTCCCAAGTCTATCTTTACTGAATTTCAGACTTGGTTCCATTGGAGTGTCAGCTGGTCTACACTCAAGCATCTTGGTCTCTGCAAGTAGATCTAAAATATATTTTCTTTGGTTAATGACTAACCCTTCTTTAGATCGAACTACCTCCATTCCCAAGAAGTATCAAAGATTCCCCAAATCCTTTGTCTCAAACTCCTTTGCTAGAGCAATCTTTAGTCTTTCTATCTCCTCTGTATCATTTCCTGTGATAACCATATCATCGACGTACACAATTAGGAGAGTCATTTTACCATTTGGCGTAATCTTTCTGAACAAGGTATGATCTGCTTGGCTTTGTTTGAAATCATTTTGAACCATGGCTCTAGTAAATCTGTCAAACCATGCTCTTGGAGATTGTTTCAATCCGTACAAGGATTTATTCAGTTTGCATACGGTCCCTCTTGTTGTGCTTTCCTTTAAACCTAGTGGAATTTCCATGTATACTTCCTCCTCGAGGTTCCCATTGAGAAAAGCATTTTTGATGTCCAACTGATGCAACTCCCAGTCTTTGTTAACAGCCACTGAGAGTAACACTCTGATGGTGTTTAACTTAGCAACTGGTGCAAACGTTTCTTGATAATCCACTCCATATGACTGAGTGAATCCTTTCGCTACAAGCCTCGCCTTATATCTTTCAATATCTCCATTGGAATGATACTTGACTGTGAAAACCCACTTACACCCAACCACCTTTTTTCCTTCTGGTAGACTGGTTAGACTCCAGGTATTATTCTTCTGCAGTGCTGTGACTTCATCCTCAACTGCTTTCCTCCACTCAGGACTTTTGAAAGCTTCTTCCACTGTCCTTGGAATTTGCACATTGTCAATGCTGGCTGTAAAAGCTTTCAAACCAGATAACAATTTTCCATAGGCCACAAATCTATTAATTGGATGAGCAGTACATTTCCTTACCCCCTTTCGAATAGCAATAGGAAAATCATCCAAATCAGCAATAATAGATTCTTGAGGGATACTATTACCTCCTGTTTCCACGGCAGTAGGGCTCAAATCTAGCTCTTGGCAAGTGTTAGGCTGACTAACAACTTCAGGAAGTGTTCTTTTCTTTCTTGTATAAACGCTGAATTGTTTATCTGTAAGTTGAGGAGTTATAAGGTCTGGAGAGGTGTGTAGGACAGATTTAAGAGTTGGAGGAGGTGTAGTATAAGGGCTAGACATTTTTGACAAAGGAGAAGGTATGTCCGTTGGATTACTAGTGTTAGTAATCTCAGCTTCATTTGAAGGAACAAGTTGTTGGGAAGAATCAGAACTAGTGATTTCAGCATCGAGAGTTGGCAACATAAGCAAGGGTTGTGAAACTGATGGGGACTGAAATTCTCTGTATGTCTCCCCCTGAATAGCAGTCCCTGAAAAATAAGGCTGATGCTCAAAGAAAGTAACGTCAAACGTGATATAGGTTTTTCTGGTTGTGGGAGAGTAACATTTGTAACCCTTTTGACTCGAGGAGTACCCAATAAAAACACATTTTAAGGACCTAGCATCAAGTTTACCTCTATTAGGGACTTGCACATGAACAAAGGCTGTACAGCCAAAGACACGAAAAGGAAGAGCAGAAGAGAGGGGTTTAAAGTGAGGAAAAAGTTGGAAAAGAGTTTCAGTAGGAACCTTAAAACCAAGAGTTTTGCTAGGCATCCGGTTAATGAGGTAGGTGGCAGTTAGAAGGGCATCCCCCAAAGATACTTAGGAGCATTGGCTGAAAACAAAAGAGAGCGGGTGACTTCAAGGAGATGACGATTTTTTCTCTCAGCCACACCGTTCTGCTAAGGTGTGTTAACACAAGAAGTGAGATGAAAAATTCCCTTTTCCCGGAAAAAACTCCCAAGAGATTTGCTAAGATACTCACTCCCATTGTCACTCTTCAAAATTTTAATAGGGGTAGCAAATTGAGTGTGGACCATTTGATAAAAATCTTTAAAGATGTGCTCAATGTCAGATTTATCTTTCATCAAGAATGTCCAAGTTGTCCTAGAAAAATCATCTATGAAGGACACAAACCACCTAGAACCAGCAATACTCTGAACCTTAGAAGGGCCCCAAATGTCACTGTGTATAATCGAAAAAAGAGTAGGCTTAAAGTGGGAAGGCACATAAGATTGCCGAGTGTGTTTAGCCATTTGACAGATTTCACATGTAAAAGAAGAAGGATCTTTATTGATAAATAATGTAGGTAACAATCTCTTAAGATAAGAAAAATTGGGATGTCCCAATCGAAAATGCCACATCATTATCTCATTGGAAAGTAAATTTGAAGGGAAAACAGAGGTATGGAGACCACTGGAACAAGAAGAAGGTGAGGAGGACAAAGCATCAAGGACATATAAGCCATTAGACAACCTAGCATTGCCAATCACCGTTTTTGAACCCTACTCCTGAAAAACACAACCAGTAAGACCAAAGTGAACATCACAGATTCTTTCATTAATCAACTGTCCAACCGATAACAAATTGCATGTGAGATTAGGGACATAAATAACTGAAGTACGTAGAATTTCATCACTCAATCGAATGGAACCCTTGCCAAGCACTGTTTAGGAAAGAACCATCAGCAATCTTAATGGAGGAATTAGAGTTGGAGCTCGAAAAAGAATGAAACAGACTGAAATTTCCTGTCATATGGTCAGAAGCACCAGAATCGACTATCCAACTAGAAGAGGATACTGAAGACAGGGATGGAAGACTACCTTCAGTTGTTGTCAAAGCAGTAGTGGTAGGAGGAGCAGAGAGGCGACTAAAGAGGTGCTGAAGTTCAGCAATCTGTTCAGGACTAAAATTGCTGGGCAGTGTGTCAGAAGTTGCAACATAAGCTTCTTTCAAAGGTCGAGATTTAGGATTTTTCCATTGGGACCAAGGAAGGTAATTATTGCCATTTAGTTTGTAGGATGTTATCGCAGAATAAGAATGTTCTGACATTGGAATATCAAAAGAACCATGGTTGGGGAGAAAACTGACTTCAGAATCAGATTCCATGGAGATTTAGAGATTTGATCGGAAAAAAAATGGAGAGGATCGACCTAATCTGATACCATGTAGAAATGTATGAAATTCTCTCACTATTATTCACAAGAAAACTTAGAATATATACACATAGTTGACTCTCTGATAAAGGAAACTAAATATTCTCTAATAACTATAGAGATGTTATTCTAAGGAATATCTATAAAGGTCTACATGCCATAACTAACAGATACAGACTTTAGTACATAGAATATTTCTATTCTAACTAGTATTAACCTACAGCTATATTAATGTCTCCTACTTAAGGGATTAGAGTTAGTAGTTAAATGTAACTAGGACTCCTAATGTAACTAAAAATCCTACACTTAGAGTCTTTAAATTAGTTTTGTAACGGTGAATTATGAATGAAATTACAGAATAAAGATTATTTTGTTTCTCTATATTGCTATCAACTGAATTCGAGACCAAGGATCTAGGAAGTCTTACTTCTTGGGTATGGAGGTGGCGAGGTCCAAAGCTGACATTATTATAAATAAGAGGAAATACATCCTTGATTTACTTTCAAAAACTAGAATGTTAGGATGCAAGCTAGCAGAAACACCTATGGAACCAAATTTGAAATTTTGAAAAGATGAGTTCATCTGTCAACAAAAGAACCAAACCAGAGACTTGTTGGGAAATTAACTTATCCCTCACAAGACCATGCATTACGTTCTCAGTATTCATCGTTAGTCAACATAAGAGTGATCCAAGTGAAGAGCATCTCGAAGCTATTAACAAAATCTTGAGATATCCAAAAATGACTCCATGTTAGAAGATAGATCAATGAAATATTTACTGATTCAAGCTGGACTGAAAAGTTAACTGACAGAAGATCAACTAGTAGATATTGTGGCAACTTAGTTACGTGGAGGAGCAAGAAACAATCAATAGTTTCAAGTAGTGAAGAAGCTGAGTATAGAGCTTTGACTTTGGAAATTTGTGAAGGAATTTGGCTGCAAAAATTACTTGCAGAATTGGGACTCAAACAATATAAAATGTTCCAATTACATAGTGATAGTCAGCCGACTATTAGCATTGCCAAAAATCCGATTCGTCATGATAGAACAAAGCATACAGAGATTGATCGACATTTTATTTCAAAAAATGTCAATGATGGGACAGCTAAATTAGACTTTGTTCCTACAAGGAGCCAGGTAGCTTATGTCCTCACCAAAGCACTACCAAGAGTCATATTCGACAAACTCACATCCAAGCTTGAGGGGAGTGTAGATTGCAGAAAATTAGGGAAGTAAATTCCCAAATACCAAGCTGCTATTATTTAGCAATTATTTTCCTAATATCTTAGTCAATAATAGCTGTAAATAAGGAACTAGATTTTTGTTGTAATTTATTTGTAATTTTTTGTAATTAATAGTTTACTACTTTTCTGTAAACTATAAATAGGCACTATCTTTATCAATAAAATATGTAGAAAAACAAAGAAAGGAACTTATCTCTCTGCACCAAATACCTATTCTCTACATTAACTAATGTTGTTGACAGCTTAGCACAATTGACAGCTTAGCTATTGATTGTCAACTAATCTTGTTGACAACTTAGCAGTTAGCACAACTAACAAATCTTGAAGACTAATATTGGGAAAATTCTTAGGCCCCAATTTGTCAGGAATTTGTTCTATTACATTCATTACATTTATTGTATCTTTCTTAAGTTGGACATCAACCTAGTGTATAAATGGGGAAAAAGTGAATTTAATTCAATCTTTTTATCAATACATTCTCAGAATTCTTCAAAATTCCATTGCCAATAAACCAAATAATTATCTATATATTATATATTTAAAAACCTATGTATGAATTTTCTACTAGCAATGGAAACTTCTCGAGCAATAATTTTTTATGTACTTAACTTCCCCCAATATGGAGGAGTATTGTTGGTGCTATCTGCCGATGGGAAAAAAAAGGTTCATTTTGCAAAGATAGTTTAATAAGATACCTGAGACAGTCAGATCAACTCATACTCTGGTTACCCTTTTATATCATTATAAACGAAGTTGCTTTAAATGCCAGGCTTCATAAGATAGTTTAATTCATGATGCAACTAAAAAGTTACCTGAAAATTACGGTGAAGAGATGTGAAAGGCTCCATTCGAAGGAGGTAATAAAGCACAATCCCCATGCTTGAGTAATGAGACCCATAATAGAAACTGGATTAGGAAGTATATGCACAACAACACATTAGACAAATAAACTAAAGAAAACTTTATAGAATGAAACAATGAATGCCTTCAAGTTAGGATTGAGATTACCTAGGTATATCGGGATCACAAAAGTTTCGATATCTATCTTCAAACACCTGAATGTTAAGCAAAATGTTGAGATATATGGTAGGAGAAGAAAAGGTAATATAGAGTAATCAACATTAAGTATCTCATTCTTTAAGCCTAAGCCGAAGAAAACTGACCTCAAACCTTTTTGAGTCCAGAGCTCCAACAGGTTTAGAGAGATCTCGAAAAGTTGTTGACTTGTTAAAATCAAGAACCTCAGATGAGTAATCAGCCAAAATCCAAGGAAATACAGGATACTGACTCAAATCGTTATAAGATCTTCCTGAGAGTGTGTTGAGAATCATCAAATACTCAAAGTTCGTTATATCCCTTCTCTTCCATCTCTCCTTAGCAGTTTCTGCCATTTCCCCTGCCACACGTCTATCAACAAATGAAATAGTGGCACTCTTGTCCCTACCACTTCCTCTTGGAAACAACAGCTCATTTCTGGCAGAAACTATCAGGGTTCCAATCTCCTTCGCACTCTTTTGTGAAGAAAAATTTATAAATATGGGAGCAATCGAATCACTGAAGAAAATCTCAAGTGCAGTGTATCTAAGCAAATACCGAGTCCAATGAGCAGCTTTTATCTATGACCAGGAAAGCAAACAAGAAGATATCAAAATGGAGAAAGACATACAAGCAATACAACCAAAAAAGGGAGGAAAAAACAAAGAAACTAATGGTTCCTACCTTGCCAATATTCCATCTCCGATGACGCTTAACTGTTTGTAATTGCTTATTCAAATTTTCTGACTCTATATTGTCAGGAGAATCCCCTTTTTCAGAATATATATTGTGATTGATGGACCACTTAAAAGAATTTGGCTTCTGATCAGGCTTTGCTAACTCGGAATGACTTGATGCACTTAAGTTGTTGAAAACTGAAGACCCTACAGTTCCTTCGACCAAAAATTTACCAAAGAAATGCAAGACCTCTTTCATGACTGCCAATTGACCTGCCAATTTTCTTTTGGGTGTTACAAGCACACATGGAAGTGACATAAGAACCTGCAACATCAAAGCACAAATTAACAATGAAGTAACTTTAGATGTTTAATTGAGAATAAACACAGTTTGCTCGTTCTTATAATACAGATAATGTACCTCACTGGTTTCTGTTTCTAGAGAAGGTGATGAAAGCTCTTTTCTGTACGGTACAGTGTCAACATGATCACTACTGCTTTTAACTAATTCTGTACTGTGAATGTCTGCAGGAGCATCAGGAATAATCAACTGCCTGCTTGGTTCAACACCACTCTCACCAGGATCTGAGCTGCCCTCATCAGTTATCCTGTGTACACCTTTGAGTAGAAACTTCTTCATTTGCTCAGGAATGTGCCCCACAAAACTTTCTTTGCTCTCACTACTTGGCAGAGTAGCTTCATTACAGGGGGAAGTGGAAGGAGGATGACACAACTTTTCATCAAAATGATAATTCCGCCTTAACTTTGGTCTCCGTCGCCGTGTATCTTCAGTCTTGTCAAGTTTCCAATATATCACAGCACCATTTGGAAATGGATTAGCAGACCAAGGGCCCCTTTCATCAATTAAAGTGCGAAACATGTGCATCCATTTTTCCTGTCAGAGCAAAACCTATTTTTTACATACATATGAGAAGGAAACTAACATGACTAATTCATGGAGAAATAGCAAAAGAAACAAAGAAAGAGACAATTAAAGAAGTGGAGGACTGAATGAAAGAGAAAATTCTACAACATAAATTGTTTTAGCATTACAGCAACATTTTGCTGCTCCTCCTCATGTGCAAGCAGGAATGCAGCACTTCTGCTCTCATCTGAAGCAAGAATAGTGTGTAAGCTACTTTTTATCTCATCCTCAAATGCCTTCTGGTTATTAATTTCTGAAGAGGAATTTTCATTCATTTTGGCACGAAGCTCCTGCAAGTGTCTGCTACGGTCAGATTCCAACATCTTAGCATACTTAGACTCGTCAGAAACCTGAAATAAAAAAGTTGAGAACTTAATGGTGGATAACGAGGAAAAGTGGGGGAGCATAAAACTACATGGCAAGCCAATGTAAAAAGATATCACAAAACAAGCCAGAAAATTCACAATATTAGGATGTTATTAGTTGCCGTTGGGCAATGACAACATCAGTAAGACATGCAATGCACGTGCCATTTCTTCATGTGGCTTATTTGCATTTACCCTTGGAGATAATCACACAAGATGTTTTCACTATTCAGAATGTATAATTTCTTCAATGAAGAACTTCTCTCTTATTGAATAATGAAGGTAAAAACGCAGCCTTATATTAGGATGTGAGATACACAAATTAAAACTCTTAATAAACTAGGACTCTTAACAAACTCTTAATAAACACTCCCCTAGCTTGTTAAGTGTCCTAGTTTATTAAGAGTTTTAGTTTGTGTATCACACATCCTAATATAAGGCTGTGTTTCTACCTTCATTATTCAATAAGAGAGAAGTTCTTCATTCACAAAATTCTACACAGAAAAATAAAATGTTCATGATAGACATTATAGCAAAACATAAAACTCTCATCTTCTTTCTTCCATCAAGTAAAAGTTATTAGAATAACATATGGGTCGAAATATCAAATATACTTGGAACAATGTTTTTGTCTTTAGTGGTTGCCATGTAAAGTCTAGAATAAACAACACAAAATTTGGAAACAAGAACAATATGTTTCAATCTTGAATATAGCTAAACCAGCAAAACATTCATGGAACTTCCTAAGTCCATGATATTGTCCACCATTTGAAATATAAGAAAGTTTCATACAACTAAAACAATGAAACAAATAATGACCACAAGAGATGATAAATTTAAAATTAGAACAAACCGCAGAAAGCACTCGATCCTTCTGAATTAAATTGTGGAAGGATCCCGTTTCTCTTGACTGGCTGCTTGAGTCGAATAAGTCATCCCTACCAATCATGCTAGTGGCAAGCATTGACTTTCCAGAATTTACAGTTTCTCGAATCACATGTTCTATAACATGGAAACGTGCACCATCGTCCAAATTTCCAAACTGCGATCGTACAAGAAGCAAAGACCTGAACATCATGTTATTTTATTATCCTGTTAATTTCCTTCCTCCAAACTAATATAACCAGTTGTACGACACAAAAATTGGAGACCTGGGCATAGGGTAAACATTATTACCAGATGAAGAGTTGTAGTCTGCTCTTGCTATGCTCATCATCAGTGACCAAAAAGGAAGGCAGAAGTGAGATAAACCGTTGGACACAGCGTGATGCTCTTTCTAGGGAAGATTTGCAGAGGTATAAAATTAATAGTCGAAACACAATTCTTGGACACCTTTCCCCCCTTAAAGCCATAGCTTTATCAACATTTTTATTTGGTCTTCCACTCAATGCATTTCCAAAGCCTCCGGATATAACAACAGAAGCCATTTCTGTGGCAGGGATATTAAGAGATTCTACCAAGTCACGAGCTCTTTGGCCAAAAGATTGACCGATTGATACAGTAATTCTTGGCACCAGTTTGCTTGGACCCTTTCCATTCATCTCACTAATAACAATCCATAAATTGTCAAATAAGTTCCACCACTTATCATTAGTTATGTCATCTTCACTTGCTACTGATTGCTCGGGAGCCAACGGGTTTCTGACAATGAAAAAGATTCATATAGAAATATGAAGTTATTTACCACTGAACATCTTATGTGGTGGAAGAATATTGTCTTCATAAATATCCACATGATGTTGTATTCAATTCTCAGACTCACAGCAAAACTAATTCAAACACAATTTTGGATGACGCAACATGATCATAAGCAGCAACTACTTTTCCAATAATGGAATATGTGAAATCATGAATTCTATACTTTAGCATGAAATATGAATGCCCAACTTTTATGAAACTTGGGCCATTGATATTCCTTATTTTGTTCGAGATATTGTAGATACCATTTGCACAAAAGAACAGAGAGATATTGTAAAAACCATTTGCACTAAAGAACAGAGAGATATTGTAGATGCATTTGCACAAAAAAAAAAACAGAGAGATATTGCAGATACCATTTGCACAAAAGAACAGAATGCCAACTAACGGCACCCTAAATCATCTCAAGAAACTCCGTGCTCAACTAAACCTTTTTAAAATGATGCAAAAGTCAACCCTTCCTTCTAATTCTCCTAATCACATTGATTACTATTCCTATAGGTTGAAAATTCTACTGTGAAGTTAGATCTATGATTAGGATAAGAGTGTAGAACCGTATACGGACTTTTCATGAAACGAAGTGTAAAATGTTTTACATGCAAATTGGTAATTGTAAGAATACACATAGTAATCCTAATCCGTATAGGAGTTAATTTATTAGTTTAGTAATCCTAATCCGTATAGGAGTTAAGTTATTAGTTTAATTGCTCTAGTAGTATTCTAAGTTTTTTAGATAGAGTAGGAAGACTAAACCTAGTAGGACTCCTTATCTAAATTAAAGTCCTAGCCTATATAAGGCTGTAAGTATCTTTGTATTGAATCAGATTTTTTCAATCATCTAATAAAACATAAGAATTTTCTGTTTATCTTCATGGTATCAGCCTAAATTCGATCCAATCGATTTTTTTACCTTCCTCTTTTAAATGCCATGTTTGTCCTCTTGCAAAACAAACTAGAAATTCATATTTACCCTCTACCTATAAACCCTCGCATCCTTTTTCCCTTGTCCACAGTGATGTTTGAGGTCCTTCTCGTGTGAAGAATATTACTGGGGGTCGTTGGTTTGTCACATTTATTGATGATCATAGTAGGCTTACTTGGACATACTTGTTAAAAGAAAAATCAGAGGTTAGTCAAGTCTTTGAACAATTCTATAGTATGGTTGAAACCCAATTTGAGACTAAAATTCAAATCTTTAAGTCTGACAATGGGGGGGGGGGGGGGGATTTTTCACTAAGTCCTTAGGTGAATTCTTCAAAGATAAAGGCATTGTCCATATAAGTTCATGTGTTGATACTCCACAACAAAATGGGATTGCGGAAAGAAAAAATAGACATCTTTTAGAAGTAACCCGAGCTCTAATGCTTTCCAACAATGTTCCTCATTACTTGTGGGGTGAGGCATTATTAACCTCTACTTATCTTATTAATCGTATGCCTAGTAAAGTATTGAATTTTCAAACACGCAGGGATGTATTCTTGTCTTTCTTTCCATCCTTCAAACCTATGAACTCTAATCTTCCCTTGCGTATCTTTGGCTGCACTGTGTTTGTACAGAATTTCAGTCCTACGACATCTAAATTTGATCCCAAGTCTTTGAAATGTGTCTTAGTTGGATATTCTTCACTCAAGAAAGGCTACAAATGTTACCATCCCCCTTCTAAAAAATTCTTTGTTACTATGGATCTATCCTTTTTTTGGCAAGAACCTTATTTCTCCAAGACTGAAATTAAGGGGGAGACATTTGGTAATAATTTTCAGCTTGTTCCTACACAAGTTCCTCTCTCTTCACCTTCTCATTATCCTCCCTTACTTGAGTCTCAAACTTCTTCCCATACTCCTCCTAACTCATCACCTAACCCATACCTTTCTCCTGTTACTTCTCCTGCATCAAAACAGTCAACTCAAACTTCTTCACAGCCTCCAAAACAATTGCAGGTCTATACCCGGAAAAGGAAGACTATTCCAGAAATTGTTCTGCAATCTAGCACTCGTCAAGAATTAAATTCCAGTCCAGTTGCCTGTGAAGAAAGTGAAGGTAATGAATCTGTTAATATACCTTCTCATCTTCTTTATGATTATGAACCTATTGCTAAGAGAAAAGGGGTGAGACAATGTACCAAATACCCTATCCAAAGGTATGCTGCCTATGGAAGTTTAATGCCTTCATTCAAAGCTTTTACAGCTTGTTTAGACAAGGAACAAATTCCAAAGAGCTATGAAGAAGCAGTTCAGAATCCTAAACGGAAGAAGACCTACCCCAGGGCAAGAGGATTGTCGGCTGTAAATGGGTATTTACCATCAAATATAATTTTGATGGGACTATTCAAAGGCACAAGGCAAGGTTGGTTGCAAAAGGGTTTACTCAAACCTATGGGATCGACTTCAAAGAAACTTTTGCTCCAGTGGCAAAATTGAATTCAGTTCGAATTCTTCTTAGTTTGGCAGTAAACTGTGACTGGAAACTACACCAACTAGATATCAAGAATGCATTCCTAAATGGAAATATTGAGGAGGAAGTTTACATGGAAATTCCTTCAGGGGTAAAAGGTACAGGACAGCTTCAGAAAGTTTGCAAACTAGCAAAATCACTCTATGGACTTAAACAATCTCCTAGAGCATGGTTTGAGAGATTCACCAAGGTTATATTGAAGAATGGGTTCAAGCAATCCTCGGCCGATCACACCTTGTTCAGTAAGGTAACTTCTTCCAATAAAAGAGTAATCTTAGTTGTGTACGTGGATGGCATAATTATGACAGGAGATGATGAAGAAGAAGTTAGCAAATTGAAGAACTTCTTAAGTAGAGAATTTGAAATCAAAGATCTTGGGAGTTTGAGATACTTCCTAGGCATGGAGGTAGCAAGAACCAACAAAGGGTTAATTATCAACCAACGAAAGTATATCCTGGATCTTCTTAAAGAAACAGGTTTACTGGGTTGCAAACCTGCAGACACACCAATGGAGGCAGGCCTAAAATTCAACAAACCAGGAACTGGTCTTGCGGCTGACAAAGGACTCTACCAAAGATTAGTAGGTAAATTGATTTACTTGTCCCTCACCAGACCCGACATCTCCTTTCCAGTAAATGTCATAAGTCAATATATGACAGACCCTAGACAAGAACACATGGATGCAGCAAAGAGGATCTTGAGGTATTTAAAAGGGACACCAGGACACGGCCTATTTTTTAAGAAAAGTCAAGACAAAACTGTGAAAATCTACACTGATGCAAGCTGGGCAGGAGAGCTCACTGACAGGAGGTCAACCAGTGGATATTGTTCCTTTGTTTGGGGAAATTTGGTGACTTGGAAGAGTAAGAAACAAACGGTGGTTTCAAGAAGCAGTGCTGAGGCCGAATTTAGGGCCCTAGCCTTGGGAATATGCGAAGGAATTTGGCTATTGAAATTTCTTAGAGAGTTGGGAATGGCACAAGATGAAAGTTTTGAAATTTTTTGTGATAACCAATCCACTATTCAGATAGCCAAGAATCATGTACAACATGACAGGACAAAGCACATTGAAATCGACAGGCACTTCATTGCTGAGAAGTTGGCTAAAGGGACAGTCTCTCTCAACTACATTCCTACAGAAGAACAAGTGGCAGACACTCTCACAAAGCCTCTGCCAAAAGCTCTTTTCAGCAAATTTTTGTCCAAACTGGGATTATACAACGTATATTCACCAGTTTGAGGGGGGGTGTAAGAATACGCATAGTAATCCTAATCCGTATAGGAGTTAATTTATTAGTTTAGTAATCCTAATTCGTATAGGAGTTAAGTTATTAGTTTAATTGTTGTAGTAGTATTCTAAGTTTTTTAGATAGAGTAGGAAGACTAAACCTAGTAGGACTCCTTATCTAAATTAAAGTCCTAGCCTATATAAGGCTGTAAGTATCTTTGTATTGAATCAGATTTTTTCAATCATCTAATAAAACAGAAGAATTTTCTGTTTATCTTCAGTAATATGCCTTATTACAATGCAAAATGTCAGAGATTGTTTCCAAAAGTTCAGAAGATCTGTAAATATTTTGTTATTTATTAGAATCCCTATTTATAAGGGATTGTATTTCTTTACTAGAATTAGTTTCTTTCCTAGTTAGGAGTTTCCTTAGCTAAGGCATAAGTCTATATATTTAGTCTGTAAATCAGTAGCAATTTAACAGTCGAAATATAATAAAAAGATCAGTTTTTGATCAGCCTTTCGACATGGTATCGGAGCCTCTTTTTCTTTAGGCTTTAAATGTTCTGTTAGACAGTATTTGTTCGATTTCTCGTTCCCTTAGAGAAGTAATGATGATTGGAAATAATCAAGTAGGAAGCTCGGCTCTAGTGACTCAAATAGTTTCTGAAAAGCCAACACGTTTGGAAAGTTTTGAAAGAAAATCAGAAACAACAAGGGCAGTGAATCGAGATTCCATGTGGTGTACGTATTGCAAAAAACCTCGACACACTAGAGAGAGGTGTTGGAAGTTACATGGGAAGCCTCAGTCCACAAACAAAAACTTCATAGAAAGGGAAGGATCGCAGAGCAGAGCCCATGCAACTAGAGAAGTAGCCAAGGAATCCACTGAACAATCTGGAGAGTTCACTCAAGAGGAAGTAGAGAAGTTGAAGATTCTACTGGAGTCCTTAGGAAAATCATCAATTGCTGGTACAGGTAATCTGGTTTTCTCAGGTATATCCTCTTCCTCTTCTCAAAACTCTAATGCCTTGGAATCCTCCATACCTAATCAAACCTCCTGGGTAATAGACTCAGGAGCAACTGATCACATGACCAATTCCCCTCTCAACTTTCTCAATTATACACCATGCCCTAGCAATAGGAAAATTACAGATGCTGATGGTACCATGATAACAGTTGCTGGTGAAGGAGATGTTGCCATTAGTAAAAACATTTTGCTTAGAAAAGTTCTACATGTTCCAAAATTATTTACTAGCCTTATCTCAATACCAAAACTTGTCAGGGATACTAATTGCAGTGTTTTGTTTCATTCTACGCACTGTTTTTTCCAGGAGCAGGAAACGAAGAAGATGATTGGGCGTGCTAAGGAGATCAATGGACTCTATTATCTTGAGAATCTTGGAGGACAAGTTAGAATCTTGAACACTCCACCCTCATCTTTTTTATCTAATTCTACAAACAATAAAGACCAAATCTGGCTCCATCATCTTTGCCTCGGTCATCCACCTTTTAAACTTCTAAAGACTATGTTTCCTTCTTTATGTAAAACCTTAGATGTTGAGGAATTACATTGTGACGTGTGTGAACTTGCTAAACACAAACGCTCCTCTTTTCCAGCAAGTAATAATAGAACCAATATTCCTTTTAGTCTTATTCATAGTGATGTATGGGGACCTTCTTCTGTTCCTAACATAACTGGGGCAAGGTGGTTTGTATCTTTTATAGATGATCACACTAGGGTTACTTGGATTTATTTGTTAAAACAGAAATCTGATGTTGCATCGAACTTTCAAAACTTTTACACCATGATAAAAACCCAGTTTGGAGCCGAGATTAAAAGAATTAGATCAGATAATGCCAAGGATTATTTTAATCAAATCTTGTCTCCTTTTCTCTTAGAAAAAGGTATTTTACATGAATCATCCTGTGTAAACACTCCCCAGCAGAATGGAATTTCAGAAAGGAAGAATGGACATATTCTTGCTATAACCAGAGCCCTTTTATTTCAGAATAATGTTCCAAAAAAATACTGGGGGGAAGCTGTCTTAACAGCTACATTTATGATGAACAGACTACCCACTAAAGTCCTTGGATCCCAAAGTCCTATTCAAACCCTTACAAAATTTTTCCCACATTTGAACCTATCTCTTAACCTTCAGCCAAGAGTGTTTGGGTGTGTTGCCTTTGTTCATCTTCATTCTCCAAACCGAGGTAAGCTTGATCCTAGGGCAGTAAAGTGCATTTTTCTTGGGTATTCCTCTACTCAAAAAGGCTACAAATGCTATCATCCACCTACTAGAAAGTTCTATGTTACTGCTGATGTTACTTTTGTTGAAAGAGAGAGTTATTTCACTGCTCCTTATCTTCAGGGGGAGATGTCTTTTAGGGAAGATAAGGATGCAGATCTGTTTTTACTTCAGCAACAACCTTTGTCCCTCATTGATCTACCTCCTTCTCATTCTGCAAAAATCCAGCCTTCTCATTCTGCAGAAATCCAGCCTTCTCCTTCTCATTCTGCAGAAATCCAGCCTTCTCATTCTGCAGAAATCCAGCCGCCTTCACAGTCCTTACAAACAGAACCCAATAGTCCTCAAACTCAACCAAACAGAAATATTTCTCAGCAAAATGTTCAAGAAACTACTGATCCTCTAAAGACATATTCGAGAAGGAAGATACCTATGCAGACTCAATCATCTCCTGCTCCTGCTCTTGCTCCCATTCCCATAAATTTTGAGGTACATTCTGAAACTGATCCTGATCATAATGATATGAATTCTAATTCTGATTTTGAATTTCCTATTGCTATTAGAAAGGGAAAAAGAACCTGCACCACTAAACACCCTTCATATTTGTTTATGACCTATAATAATTTGTCCCCGAATCACAGAACCTTTCTTACCAGCTTAAACAATATTGTCATCCCTAAAACATGTTAGATAATGCAATCTTAGAGTTTGTAAATAAGTTAAAGTGTATCTTTATCTTGTACCTAACAGATAGAGTTAGAGTTCAAACCTAACTAGGTCTCCTTGTAAAACTAAAAGTCCTAACCTATTTAGGATATAATCTACTGATGTAACGATAATTAATTTTCAATGAAAACAGAACAGTAATTCTGTTTCTCTTCATGGTATCAGCCTAAATTCGATCCAATCGAAATTTTTTTTTTTTCGATGGTGGAAAATTTCTCTTCGAGTGCGCTGCACTCTCCTTCCTCCTCGTCTGCTACTTCCATGGCAGATTTCTTGGAACCTTCTGGTTCAGTCAACATGTGTCCTCGATTAACAGGCACAAATTATCTCCAGTGGTCACAGTCCGTTAAATTGTTTCTCATCGGACATGGCACCTTAGGGTATATCACTGGTAAAACTCCTAAACCTGCTACTGGCGAGAGTGGTCTTGACAAGTGGATTCAAGAAAATGGTCGTGTTATGTCCTGCTTATTGAACTCCATGGCTCCTGATGTTAGTGCTCAGTTTGTTCTCTATGGGACTGCACAAGAGATGTGGGAAGCTGTTCGTGATACCTATTCCAGTACGAATAACAATTCTGAGCTGTTTGGAATTGAGAGCACTGCTGCTGCCTTGAAGCAAGATGGGATGACTGTTACTCAGTATTATGCTACTCTCAATAGTTTATGGCAGCAGATTGATCTTTATGATTCACACGAATGGGAGACTCCTACTGATGCTGGTCTCTTCAAAAAGATCACTGAACAGCGCAGACTTTTTCAGTTTTTGAGTGGCTTGCATCAAGATTTTGAGCCAGTTAAGTCTCGAGTTCTTAGTCTTAGTCCGCTTCCTTCAATCCGAGGGGTATTTTCTGATGTTCGGCGTGAAGAGAGCAGGCGTGCTTATATGGTTCCGAATGTGGCTGCTCCGGATAGTTCTGCATTGGTTACTCAAGTTTCTTCTTCTCCAAAACCGAGGAAGGGGCGTATAGTTTGTAACTATTGCAAGAAGCCAGGCCATTCTAAGGAAACCTGCTGGAAGTTACATGGGAAGTCTCCTGATTGGAAATCCTCGACATCCAAGCCTTCCCTCAGTTCATCTTCTGATGATACTTCCAATTCTGCATCTGGTGGGTTCACCAAGCAACAGATGGCTCAATTACAACAGATGTTTAGTAAGTTTACTGGTCCTAGTGAAGGTAATGTGGCCAGTATAGAATCTGCAGGTATAGAGTGTTCCTCTCCTTCTCCTGCTTTCCTTTCCGCTTCTTGTACTTCGACTTGGATTATTGATTCGGGTGCCTCAGATCACATGACTGGTAACAAGGATATATTTTTTGAATTTTATTCTTCCTCTGTTAATCGTTCTATCAAGATTGCTGATGGTTCTTATTATAAGATTCGTGGAAAGGGTTCTGTCTATATTAATGAGGGTTTGCTGGTTCATGATGTTTTGTTTGTGCCTGATTTGAAGTGTAATTTGCTGTCCGTGAGTAAATTGTCCAAGGATTTCAACTGTGTTCTGACATTTACTGATTCTGAATGCGTTTTGCAGGCACTGGACAGGAGGAAGAGGATTGGCAGTGCTAGTTTGCAGAATGGTTTATATCTTTTTTCCACCACTCAATTTCCTCACCCTTCTGCACTTTGTTTTACTTCTTTAGGAAAAGATGATGTTATGTTGTGGCATTACAGATTAGGCCACCCAAATTTCTTGTATCTTTCAAAGTTGTTTCCTCAATTATTTAGTAATAAAAAGCCTTCTTCTTTTACTTGCACTGTTTGTCCTCTTGCGAAACAAACTCGTCAATCTTTTTTGCCTTCGCCTTACAAACCTTCTCATCCATTCTCTCGTATTCATAGTGATGTTTGGGGTCCTTCTCGTGTGAAGAATATCACTGGGGGTAGTTGGTTTGTTACTTTTATCGACGATCATAGTAGGCTTACATGGACATATTTGCTTAAAGAGAAATCTGAAGTTGCTAGGGTGTTTATGGACTTCTATAATATGATTAATACTCAATTTCACACCAAAATTCAGCTTTTCCAGTCTGATAATGGGGGGGAATTTTTCACTAGAACATTAGGAGAGTTTTTTCAAACTAAAGGCATTATTCATATCAGTTCATGTGTTGATACTCCCCAACAAAATGGGATAGCAGAGCGCAAAAACCGTCATCTTTTAGAAGTTACCCGAGCCCTTATGTTTTCTTCTAATATTCCTAAGTATCTATGGGGAGAGGCCTTGTTAACCTCTACTTATCTTGTTAATCGTATGCCTAGTCGAGTGTTAAATTTTCAAACACCTAAGGATGTTTTCCTTTCTTATTTTCCTTCTTTCAAGCCTCTGAGTTCGACTCTTTCCTTGCGTGTTTTTGGTTGCACTGTCTTTGTTCAAAACTTGAGTCCGACTAGATCGAAACTTGACCCTAAGTCTGTTAAGTGTGTGTTTGTTGGGTATTCTTCGCTAAAGAAGGGCTACAAGTGTTACCATCCTCCTTCGCGGAAACTTTTTGTCACTATGGATCTAACCTTTCTTGAACAGGAACCTTATTTTTCCACGACTGAAATTCAGGGGCAGACTTTTAACAATGATTTTCAGCCTTCTTCGAAACAGGTTTCGGTTCCTTCTTCTCTTTGTCCTCTTTTGCTTGAACCTAAAGTTTCCTCCCCTCATAAAGACCCAAATGCATCGCCTATTACCTTATCTTCTCCATCTTCTACATCAAAACAGTTTACTAAACCTTCTTCACAGCCTCCTAAACAGCTGCAGGTCTATACTCGAAAGAAAACCAAAATCATTCCCGAAATTGTTCTGCAATCTTGCACTCGTCAAGAATTGGAATTCGGTTCAGATGCTTGTGAAAGAAGTGAAGGTAATAAATCTGTTAATATTCCTTCTCAACTTCTTGAATGTGACTATGTTCCTATTGCTAAGAGGAAAGGGGTGAGAAAATGTACTAAGTATCCTATCCAAAGATATGCTGCTTATTCTAGTTTAATGCCCTCTTTCAAAGCTTTTACAGCATGTTTGGATGGTGAGGAGATTCCGGACAGATTTGAAGATGCAGTGCAGAATCCGCAGTGGAAAATGGCTATTGAGGAGGAGATTGAAGCACTTCAAAGGAATGGGACATGGAAAATTACTGATCTACCTCCTGGTAAAAAACCTGTTGGTTGTAAATGGGTGTTCGCTATAAAGTATAATTTTGATGGGAGTGTGCAAAGGTACAAGGCGAGGTTAGTTGCCAAAGGGTTTACCCAAACCTATGGGATTGATTTTAAAGAAACCTTTGCACCTGTTGCTAAATTGAATTCAGTTAGGATTCTTTTAAGCTTGGCAGTGAATTGCGAATGGAAACTACACCAACTAGATGTGAAGAATGCTTTTTTGAATGGGAACCTTGAGGAGGAGGTTTATATGCAGATTCCTCCAGGAGTAAAGGGCACAGAACAGTCTCGACAAGTTTGCAAGCTAGAGAAGTCGTTATATGGACTAAAACAGTCCCCTAGAGCCTGGTTTGAAAGATTTACAAAAGTCATCTTGAAGGATGGATTCAAACAATCTTCAGCGGATCACACCTTATTTATCAAGGTAACTTCTTCGAATAAAAGGGTTATCCTAATTGTTTATGTGGATGACATCATAGTGACAGGGGATGATGAAGTCGAGATCAGCAGATTGAAAGGTCTTTTGAGCAGGGAATTTGAAGTTAAAGATCTAGGAACTCTTCGGTATTTTCTTGGCATGGAGGTAGCAAGAAATAAAGAGGGACTGATAATTAATCAACGTAAATATGTTCTTGATTTACTCGAAGAGTCAGGACTGCTGGGTTGTAAACCAGCAGATACACCAATGGATGCAGGTTTGAAGTTTGACAGGTTAAAACTTGGCCCTGAAGTTGATAAAGGGCTTTATCAGAGATTGGTTGGAAAACTGATCTACTTGTCTCTTACAAGGCCAGATATTTCATTTCCGGTGAATATTATCAGTCAACATATGACTGATCCGAGACAAGAACATATGGAGGCAGCAAAACGGATTCTAAGGTATCTGAAAGGCACACCAGGTCATGGCTTATTCTTTAAAAAAGGTCATGACAGAACCATTAGAGTATTTACTGATGCAAGCTGGGCAGGTGAGCTTACGGACAGGAGGTCTACTAGTGGGTATTGCTCCTTTGTTTGGGGTAACTTGGTGACATGGAGGAGTAAAAAGCAAACAGTTGTTTCTAGAAGCAGTGCCGAGGCAGAGTTCAGGGCATTGGCTTTGGGAATTTGCGAAGGAATCTGGATTGTAAAACTACTCAAGGATTTGGGAGTGACACAAAGTGAAAGTTTTGAAGTTTTCTGTGATAATCAGTCAACTATCCAAATAGCTAAGGATCCTGTCCAACATGACAGGACTAAGCACATAGAGATTGATAGACATTTCATTGCTGAAAAACTTGCTACAAGGATGACATCTTTACACTATGTACCATCAGAAGGGCAAGTGGCAGATATTCTTACAAAACCTCTGCCAAAGGCTTATTTTGACAGATTTATAACCAAACTGGGATTATACAATGTGTATATTCCAGTTTGAGGGGGAGTGTTAGATAATGCAATCTTAGAGTTTGTAAATAAGTTAAAGTGTATCTTTATCTTGTACCTAACAGATAGAGTTAGAGTTCAAACCTAACTAGGTCTCCTTGTAAAACTAAAAGTCCTAACCTATTTAGGATATAATCTACTGATGTAACGATAATTAATTTTCAATGAAAACAGAACAGTAATTCTGTTTCTCTTCAAAACAGTAGCCGAGGCATTAGATAATGAGAATTGGAAAAAGGCTATGCAGGAGGAAATGGATGCACTGGAAAAGAATAAGACCTGGGATTTAGTAAAGCTGCCAGGAGACAAAAAAACAGTGGGATGTAGATGGGTGTACACTGTAAAATACAAATCAGATGGCTCCTTGGAAAGATACAAAGCAAGGTTGGTGGCAAAGGGGTACTCGCAAACCTATGGGATAGATTATCTGGAGACATTTGCACCTGTTGCAAAGATGAACACGGTGAGGGTTCTACTCTCCTTAGCAGCTAACCAGGGATGGAATTTACTGTAGTTTGATATTAAAAATGCATTTTTGCATGGAGATCTCGAAGAATAGGTATACATGGATGTTCCACCAGGGTTTAATTCGACTGTTGGACAGGTAGTTTGCAAGTTAAAAAAGGCTCTATATGGATTAAAACAGTCCCCAAGAGCTTGGTTTGGAAGATTTGCTAAGGTAATGTTAGGGCAGGGTTTCAAACAGAGTCAAGGTGACCATACCTTATTTGTGAAGCATTCATCTTCAGGGGGAGTAACCATACTACTGGTTTATGTGGACGACATCATAGTTACAGGTAATGATTCAGAAGGAATCATCAATCTGAAAAAGTGTCTTATAAAAGAGTTTGAGGTGAAGGAACTTGGGAGATTAAAATATTTTCTGGGTATTGAGGTGGCACACTCACAACAGGGAATTTTTATATCACAGCAAAAATATACCCTGGATCTTTTAAAGGAAACTGGAAAGCTTGGATGCAAACCAGCAGAAACGCCCATAGAAGTTAACCACAAACTTGGAGATTCAGATGAAGATGATATGGCAGTTGATAGGGGTTCATTTCAGAGACTTGTGGGAAGACTTATTTATTTATCACATACCAGACCAGACATAGCATATGTTGTTGGAGTGGTAAGCCAATTCATGCACAATCCTAAGGAGTCACACCTAAGAGCTGTAATGCGAATCTTGCAATACTTGAAAGGTACACCAGGTAAAGGAATCATGTTTAGAAGAGGAGGAAACCTGACTCTGGAAGCCTACACAGATGCAGACTATGCAGGTTCCAGAATGGATAGAAGATCAACTTCAGGCTACTGCACCTTTTTTGGAGGAAATTTGGTTACTTGGAGAAGCAAAAAACAGAACGTGGTAGCTAGATCCAGTGCAGAAGCTGAATTTCGAGCTATGGCTTTAGGAATCTGTGAGTTACTGTGGCTGAAGATCATTCTAGAAGATTTGAAAGTAGAATGGAATGGACCAATGATGTTGTACTGTGATAACAAATCAGCAATCAATATTGCTCATAATCCAGTTCAACATGACAGAACAAAGCATGTTGAAGTGGACAGACATTTTATAAAAGAGAAACTCGACAGTGGTTTGATTTGTACTCCTTATGTGACTACCGGTAATCAGATTGCAGATATTCTCACCAAGGGTTTACTTGGCAAGGATTTTCAGAAGTTAACAAGCAAGCTGAGGATGGAGGACATCCATGCCCCAGCTTGAGGGGGAGTGTCAGAGATTGTTTCCAAAAGTTCAGAAGATCTGTAAATATTTTGTTATTTATTAGAATCCCTATTTATAAGGGATTGTATTTCTTTACTAGAATTAGTTTCTTTCCTAGTTAGGAGTTTCCTTAGCTAAGGCATAAGTCTATATATTTAGTCTGTAAATCAGTAGCAATTTAACAGTCGAAATATAATAAAAAGATCAGTTTTTGATCAGCCTTTCGACACAAAATATTTATTCTGAACCACAGAAGCTAAACAAGACCAGATTGCTATCTTCCACCATTTTCTCCAGGTAGGAGAAAGAGAAAAAAATTCTAAAAAGATCAATGAAAACAGGGATAAAAGAGTCGAACAGACATTTATCTCTAACATTTAAACTGATTCAGAGTTGTAAAAGGTCAAAAGAGTAGAAGAAAAGCTAGCCAATGTCATGCAAAAATAAAAGCAAACCACGATGCAGTGACTACACAAACATATTTAGTACCCAAGATTGAAGAAATCATTGAACCTAAATAAACTACATATATTTCATCCCAACTAAAGAACAATTAAATAATTCAAAATATATTAGTTCCAGAGGCAATGCATGAAATCAGGCTAGCAGTACCCAGACACTTTGTCATCAAATTCTCCTCGCAAGACCTCATGCAACAAAGCAGTATAATCCTTCTGGCCTTCTACCATTAAAGAATCCAGAAAAGACTCTGATCTAATAGCTGGAAACTGTAAGAAACAAATATAACAAATTAACATCATTCATAAGTGGAATAGCAAGCTATAAAAGTAGCGAACTTGTCCAGCCTAAAATATTTATATATTAAGAGTTAGGAAAACAATTCTTGATTAGTTCTTCATTAAAAGATTGAAATCCTAAATTTCCAAACGTTTTAATGTACTCCCAATATCATATATTTTAGAACAAACTAAAAGTTCAGTCATATACACGATAATCAATTGAATCTCACTTTGTTCTTTCATACATGTAAAGGGAAATCCAATAGAAAAACTTTAGGACCACCTCTGCCTTCTCTTCCCAATAGCGTAACATATTCTTCCTCGTAGATTTAGAAGTGCATATTTAAGGCAGGTATATTACGGATTTTTTAGATGTTAGAGGCATAAGAGAAAAAAATTTCACAACATGGCAGATAAACCAAGAATTGATGTAAAACAATCGAAGTCTCAAGTAAAATGATACCGGAAGTTTATTGCCAACGTCAGAGATAAGCATCTCATCAACCAAACGCAGAAAGTACAATGTGTTGTCACGACAAGGCTGTGAACTAAAAATATTCTCCTTGGAAGATAAATCTACTAGCCGTTGAGTCAAGTTGTCATATATGTCACAAAGCAAGTATTGACATGATGTGCCACCCTAACAAGGATAGAAATCAAAGTAAATTATCCACCAATGGGTTAAAAACAATAAATAGATAAAAAAAAAATTACACTCTGTAGTATGGTAAGTAATTTGGCATACTTGATCACAGTGCAGAAGAAGAAAATTCACAGTTCCCTCTAATTGTTGCCAGCCACCTTTTATAAATTGTATATAATGACAAAGGACAACAGAAAAAACCTTCATTACAAGATTTTTCTCATTTGCCTCATAGTGATCGTAATATCTTGAATCAGGCCTATAGTGTTTTACAACGTCAAGTGTCACAGAAGCTGTTAACCAAGCATTCCAACCATATTCCTGATGCAAAACTTGAAAAATTAGAAACACTTTTAAAAGAAGACACCGGAAAATACATAGGAATAATTAATTTTATGCAGTACCATTAATGCTTCTATATTCAAAGAATTCGAATCAAGAAGGTTAAGTAGATCACTAATTATTTTCATTCTTGCAGATGCATCTTTGCATCCAGATAGGAATCTGAAAATCAGAACCAACATCTGAGGAAGGAAAAAGTGAGAATTTTTTCCTCGGGTCCTCTGCTTGTCCATCATACTAGTTTTTTGTAATACCTGTAAATGAACAATTTCAAGCAACAGGTTAGGTTTAGAAAAATATCAATGTGTTACCACAACCACGGGCATTAGGGGTGTTCATGGTTAACCAACATACTACAATGGTTAACCATTCCTACTACATTGAGTTTGAGCGTTGTTTGGAATTAGAATAGACATTATCATCGTAGTAGGAATGGTTAACCATTGTAGTATGTTGGTTAACCATGAACACCCCAAACAGGCACAGGTCAAGAGAAAAATAAAACGAACTAAAACATGCTAAACTAACAGAAGTGAGATAAAATTCCATGATTGGTTGATCACCTGTTTGGGGCTTGCACCACCTAGGAGAACATCAAAGAAGGTCGCACACAAATTATCTGTCTGTGGAAACTTAAACAACCTGTCAGATATAGCTGAGAAAAGTGGTTGCAATCTTGAACTGAATTTCTTGTTGTTCTCTGAAAGAGGTTTCGTTCTTCCTACTACAAGATTAAAAAACCTTGTTGCCTTTTTCTCCAATGGAAAACCAACCAAAAGTTTTCCCATAAACTGCAAGCTGAGCAATCTAATAGGCTCATATTCCCTATGCAAAACGAAATTGGACAATCACTATAAGTCATTAACTCTTAATCATTGATTTAAAACAGATCATGTTTACTGTTTCCCGTCAAGGCAATTCAAGTCATTCAGAAGAAGGAAAATGCATTGACAAGTTAAACTATAAGCTCAACCATCAGAGTGAAAAATACTTAAGCATTCACTTGGTTCAAAAACTTGAGCATTTTCTGCAACTGCATACTCTTCTAATCAACAGTTAGAACAAACAACAAAAATTTAAAAGCTAACAAAATTGCAATATGCAATAGTATCATCGCATAGTGGAAAAGATAAACATATCAAGCACAAAAAAGATTTGATTTTAAAATTGAAATTAAGAGGGACATGATACGAAGGTGTTAAAGAAAATAAGTATGATCTCTTCACTAATGATTACTTCCATGGGTTCAATGACACCCCTATCTTGAGAACCACCCTTCTAAGAATTTAAATCCAGACCTTTCTCCTACAAGATGGAGTTTCCAATAGGACATAAATATTAACATTGTTTATACCCAAAGAAGACTCACAATAAATGGAGAAGCATAATGATAAAAATAATACATCATACGAAACTTAATGTAAGTTAAAGAAATATACAGCAAAAGCAACCATTGAAAAACAGATGCTAGAAATCATTCGTTCATGAAATAGAGATCAACATTGTCTCCCATGCCAAAAGTTTGCTCATTTAAATCTAAATGCTGAAGGCATACCTCTGCAACAGATTGACAAAAATGCGACAGCCACCTATAAGATTTACTTGTTCAAGGAAGGAGACAAGTAATGGTTTTTGAGAAACTGCACGTATAACCATATGTAAAACATCCTCAATGCATGCCATATCATGGCTTGTTTCAAAAAAAGCTATAAGAGCTTTTATATCCGCTGGTGCAATGTTTTGCCTGCATGCAACAGTTTTGTAGCGATAAAAGACAAATATATATAATAATGTGTTATATGTGTCAATTAAAAATTGAATAGCTGATGTACTACTGTGCAACGGGCAACAGTAGATGCTCTCACCCAATTGAGACATGTACCTG
This sequence comes from Hibiscus trionum, assembly GCA_030270665.1. NCBI lineage: Eukaryota > Viridiplantae > Streptophyta > Magnoliopsida > Malvales > Malvaceae > Hibiscus > Hibiscus trionum. The sequence goes on from BSYR01000013.1 coordinate 34,872,868, forward strand.
AGGCTCATTTCACCAAGACTTAATAAAAGAAGACGAATTTTATGTATTTCTTCTGTACTAGGTCTTTCTCCAATAACTTGTTTAGTAATAGGATGTAAAAGAGGTTGGCTTCCAATGGCAAACCTAGATTTCACATCATCCCAGTAACATTGCCGTATTATGTCGATAACACGTGGAAACTGGCACAAACTTTTAAGCAGCCCAGGATCATTATCAAACCGTTCAATGAGAAACATGTATAGTTCACGCTGCACCTTGAAAACTGTGTACAACCAGGTAAGGGGATTAAGAAAAATAGAAGCTATGACTTCTTTTACGAGCAGCTCTGCCAATCCTAAAGAGGGAACAGGAAACATCAAAAGATTTAAGATATATTATTAAAGGGTGTGAATAGAACTACAACTATCATAAAAGAAAAATTTTAAGTAAACATATGAACAAAAGCTACGTAAAAAGAAAAAAACCTATAGGGTTCATCATGCATACCACAGGAGGATACAACATTAAACAAATTCTTCAATGCTGAGAGAGTTTCCATATTGAGTTGCTGAGGTGGAACTGATTGCAATAAAAATCCCAGTATTGAAAATCCAGAAAGAAGATGCATCTGTTGTTGATTTGCTAAATTCTCATCTAAGACAGAAGCAACAAGCTCAATAACTTCGGCTGTCAGACGCTCTTTTGCAACTGGGAGAGTTGTACTTTCTAAAACTTTAATTTCTTCATTTTCATATCTATCGGATTGGGTTATAAGAGGGAAAAACACAGAAACACCTCCAACACAGTAAATTATCTCTTTGAACAAGCGCCGGGAACATAACTGCGTGCCAACCTCTATAGTTGCTTCAAATAAATTCTTATCCAATGCACTATCCAATACAGGAGAAACATTAAACAATTTCTTGCCATCACTTGCCTGAAAAGAGGAGTCGCATTTAGGTTTCAGCTACACACAATAGTAGAATTACGTTTTAGACAAATATGTGTGTGTGCATCCATGTCCCTGAAAGGTAGAGATAAAGAACCTGTGCATTGAGTCCAAACACAATTTTTGACGCAAGACCATCTTTCGCATCAAGAATTCCACTAGGCAATGGGTTACAACCAAATGCAGTAGCTTCATTATCCAGGAAGGAATACATATAGCTTGGTCCAAGGGAATGCACAGCCTTGACTTGGTCAGAGGAAATGGCATCAGCAAACAAATAAAGTGGACCAATCTGACCAAAAAAGGGAAACAAGTCCGGGATGGAGTCTTGAGTATAATCTTCATTTTGAGGTAAGAACATTTTTGTACCAATGGAGCAGTTAGTCAATACTTCATTGACTTTTGCATATCTGAGGCATGATTATGACAGTCAGGAGGGAACTTATCTGGGTTGAGGAACTCTGTTACTCTTGAAAAGTGATTAATGATGAAAAATAAAATACAAACTGAGAATGATCAAAGGTGGTATGTTACCTGCATCTCTCGGAGGATACAAGATTGCCATCAAGATAACATCTAAATAGGCTACCCCCAGAAAATGCTCTACCAATGGTATGAGTAACACAAAGAAAGTGCCATTTCCTCCTGACCAGATTAACATGCGTCTGAACACAATGTTGTTTCAGATTGATAGACTGTGAAGGACATGAGAAATATATCAGTAACTGCTTGAAATTGGCAGTGATGCACAAGACATAAAGTGAAGAGAAAACAAACAAATCCTTTCTACTTGCTAGATTATTCGTATAGTGTATTCTAAGTTGGAATAAGAACTAAGCTTTGAAATATCCTCCTAGAAACAAATAAATAATATATCTTTTACCTCATATACAAGCTTGTCTTCTGCTATTGATGCTAAGCACCCTCTTCCATTTTCTGTGAGGAACTTGAAAAGTCCCATTGTTCCATTCCCAGGGAAGTTTTCCACCCTAAGCCAACATGAAAAAGAAAAACCCTTGTACAGAGGCCAATGCACAGGTGTTTTAATAATGATTCCCTACAAATAGTTATATAGGAATTCAAATATCAGTTACAAATTAGTCACATGATACAATAAATGAATGAAAAAGACTCCAAAAGGACCTGTAACAATAAGAATATCAGAAGAAATTACAAAGAAATGCTCCCAAGGACATCGAAAGGACTTACAGAGTCATTTCCGTTGAGATCAAAGAAGGCAGTTGGTCCCTTCTCATTTAGCATTGATAAAACAGTAGTCAACAATAATGAGCAGTATTGTTGTTGAGTCCCCACTTTCTCACTTCGGAGGAGAGCAAAGATCTTGCGAATATCCTTCCCAGATATGCTATAGCCACCAATAACCTGAATCAGTTGTGCAATTTTCAAAATGACACTGTCATCACCTTCTTGGACAAACCAATCAAGAAGAAAATTAAGCATTCCTGCCGCAACACACGAAGCTCGATTGGAAAGGGAATCTCTAAGCAGCTGTTGAAACACACTGAGACCATAATGCCGCAAAGATTCACTGCTCTGGGCAATCACAAAGTAGCAACTAATGACATCAAATTTAAACAACGGGGTCATTTATAGTAAGAATCATCTATCAAGAGGAAATTTCGTACAATCAAATTGAGAAAAAGAACCAAGAAAAATGAATTACAAACCTTCTGTAGAACACTTGAATAAAGTATGATGACATCTTCATTCTGTATCGAAGCATAAAAATATATGTGAGAAGAAAGACAGTGGCACCATGAGGAAAATGACAAAAGACTACATAATTAGTTCACATGACCAGACAGCAAGTGCATAATAATGTATCAAAGAGTCTTTTCAGAAGATAAAATCACCTTTATATGAGAGCTGTCTTTTATTTCAAACTTTCCATCAACTAGCATATCAAGAAGTGCATTCAAAAGTGCTTCGCTTGGATGCCATTGACAGAAGTCTAACAGCAAACTTCGCAATGCCTGATAACCCTTGCCAACAAGAGCTCTAAAAGCTGCCTGCAAAATTAATCATTATAAAAAGTACAAAAAGAAATAAGAACAATAAAAGAATAATTCCTAAACCTATTTGTAAGCTTATCCGAAAAATATTAGAGTTTTACTTAATGTGTAATTACAGTTTTTACTTGTTGTAAATAGTCTATCTAGAGTTAATCTCCTAAGAGGATTAGAGTTAAAAGTCTATTGTAAGTAGGACTCCTAATGTACTAAAAGTCCTATTCTTTAGTCTTTAAATAGTCTGTAAACTAGTTGTAATATTTTTATGACAGAATTCTTTTAATAACAGAAACTACTTTTCTGTTTTTCATCTTGTTCTGTTTCTCTACACTATTAAATTCTTAATATTGCCCAGCTAAGAAAAATGTCAACCAACTTTTTGAGATTGTGCTTTAATACAACAGGAGCAACAAAAATCATAAAATCACCCTGAAGGTCAGAACAACAAATTGTGATTAAAATGATTTAAATAACCTAAACACCTAAATGTCTTAGACATAGAGAATTGATCTCAATATAGCACCAGCTCTTGATTTTTCAACTGTTTTCAATTTAACATCCTACAAAAACCTGGTATAGTTCAACTACTGTCCAGCTATCTATAACAACTAAAAGAAGCAATTCCTTACTACACAGACTAAAAAGAGACCATGAATTCTACATGCATCATTCCATATAGTAAAGTGAATCGGACTTTGTGAATGGACAAACATACAAGTTTTTAAGCATTATACTACATTTTCAGTTAAGAGATACCAACAAGAAAGTTTTTCACCGTTCTCACGTATAAGGGCATAGACAAATAAAATCGAAGCCATACTAACAATTGCCTTTGAGACAGACACTAGTACTGGAGAAAAATCCTTTACCGATAAAGACCATTTGTTTGCACTCTTCGGGGTAAACATAGATAAAGCATTCAATTATTCCAGAAAAAAACTAATGAACTTGGAAACAAATTAAAAGAGAAATTGAAAATTACCTTTGAGGCATCATTCCTTGCAAGCAAATAGGTAAGAGTTTGTAAAACAACCAAAACCAACCTCTCTCCATTCTCCTCTTCAAGATTGCCATTCAGTAAAGAGACAACATGCAAAAAGCATCCTCCATCTCGAAATAAAGCTTGGTAATACTGATGAAACATGAAATTGTTAAGAAATGTATAAAACCTAATTTCCAAGTTGCCAAAGAGACACAGCTTTAGATAAGGGTATCACGAAGGTGAGCATAGGGATTATACCACAAGATCAGTCTGAATTATATCTATCATTCCAACCAACAGATTAATAGACAATTCGGCGAAACTTTTCTCCTTCTCCTTTATACGAGTGAAAGTTTCTAAATATTTTGAGCATACATACAACATTGCTTTACGATCTTCTTCAGATAGTGATACAACCTAAACAAATGGAAAGAAGAGAAAAAAATGGAACAGGTCTATTTTTTAACGACTTAATATAATAATAAACCACAAATCTATGTAACATTATCAAACATACCTTCATGAGGTCAAGAATGTATTTAAGAACATGTTTTCTATAGCCTTCTTCCCAGAATAATTCAAACAAACAGTCAATGCAGGGAGAATCATGCAAAATTAAACTCCTAGCTTCATCTGCTACTGAGAAAAACTCTGTAAAGAGCTCCATGCATGTTTCTATGCCTTCAGTCCAACTTTGGAATGTCTCACATGAATCATATCTCTGAAGACCACGAGATGGAGCCCCTTCCAAATAATTATTATCAATAACAGGACTACTGTCGCCTGACAGTTTTGATTCTTGGGCAAGAATGCAAGCAACTTTAAGAACCCTGGAAATTGCATTGAGTGTCTTAAAGGAAGCAACAGTTTTCTCTGCTGATAGTTGTAATATTCGAAGCAAACTTTTTGCAAGAACACTAGATATCTCAGGATTACAAGTACATTGTTCAAGGGCCTCTAATAAAGCAGACAATTCAGGCTGTCACAACATAGAGAGAAAGTTAAAAGTTAAACAAACTAAGAAGAGCAAAAATACATCCCTTTTTCAACCTAATGAAGAATAAATATATTATGTTACTTCTAGAAGTGTAGAAAAAACTGGAACATTCATTATCATAACAGATACAAGCACATATATGAAGAAAATTTAAACAAGGAGTTAGACATCAACATTGTACTTCTATTAATACATAACCATGTGATAAGTATCAATATAAATTATATACAATTGTCAATTCCTCTAGTTTTAAGAATGACATTGATATTTGATGCTATATGTTCTCCCAACAGAATGAGTATTCTTTTCTAAATATCTCCAAACTTTGTCAAATTATTCCTATAATAAGCAAATAACAATTTGTGAAATACAAGACACCAAAATTTCCGATCAACAAGGTGCTTTGATATTAGAGACAAAAGAAATTAACAGCATACACATGCAAAAAGGCTAAATACACTTAACCAGGGATTCAAATAGCGGCAGCTAATATAGCGGCACCGTCCGAAACCGTTATTACGGAAAATAGCGGTCTGCAATGAACGCAATAGCATTCATTATGTCCGCAACCGCGATAAAACTCCATGACCGAAAACGCGGCCGCAACCGCAATTTAAATCCCTGCACTTAACTGAAGAATCATATCAGATATAGAGAAATTCTTAAAGGGCGTCAAGACAAGTTTCGAGCACTATTACTGTGCTAACTATGTCCATCATTGTGATTTCAGCATATTTATACCCAAGCAGGACCTAGATGAATTCCACAAAAAGCATCATTAGAACCATTGAAAGAATGCTTAAAAGCATATTACGGCTATCTTTTCTGATAAAGGTATTTTCATCAGTGCCAGACTTCTTATAGAGCCCATAAAACCTCGGACTTGCCCTTTTCTCACCCTTCATAGTCACCTATGTCAATATCAATCTTAAATCTAGGTTATCTCCACTTTGAGGAGCAATTTATAAAACAAGGGCAAACTAGATAAGAAATAATTTATTCATGCATGAAGTACAATGAAGATCAACTGTTTCATAAATAATATCTCAGTCATGAGGACCTACCAAGTTATGGACACTCCCATTAGAAGTTGCCACTGACTCCACAAATGTTATCACTTCCATCTGAATAGTTCCAACCCCACTATACTTTAGTTGAACAACATTGCTCCAAGAAACATAATAGTTTTCAAGCTTTTCAAGAGACCCCTCATTGTGCGTGCTAAACTCTTTAGAAAATTTCTCTTTCGAAGATCCAAAATAGAAAAAGTTCTCAGAGAAGATAAGGTCCCATATCCCCGCTTTGCGAAACACTTCAAGCAATTCAGGAGAAGAAGTAAGAACCTTCCTGAAGGCCTCGAGAACGTAATGCTGCAAGGTGCTGACAAAGATCCTTCAGGAAAAGAAACAATGGGGGAAAAGTTACAAATCAGAAGATGAAAGCATTGCTAAAGGAAAATAGATTCATCACTTGCAGGAGTCTGCATACTGCTTAATAGCACCAGAACTACAACAGAAACAGAAAATCACAGAGGAACCTTACCATAAATCGCTTTGAAATTCATTTTTATTTGAACAAGCCTTGATAGAGGGGAAAACCATAAGCAGTACCTTCATGACCCATTTAATTGAAAGTTCAGCATAAAATGAAGAAACGGATGTGAGAATCGGACCAGAGGTTGTTTGCTCATAATGAAATTTAACATCTTCTGGAGCAAGAAGGAATGAGCAAAGAACCCTGCTGAGCTTGACAACACAATCATTCCAAAGCTGAGAATAAAAAGCCATCTTAGGTAAAGGAACAGAAGGCTCCATCAAAGAACTTTTAGCATTATCCTCATTTTCTAAGTAAGAAATGGATGGCTGACTGTAATCCTGCTGCTGTACGGTATCCTTTGTCTGCTGCTTGTACTCTTGAAGCATGAAAGCAGGTGAGCAGAAGCTATTTGCAAATTTATGGACTCTTCCATTTTCACATAGGAACTGCAGGTTATTCACATTCTCAAAGCTGATTACTTGTTAAGGTCGTTATGTGTTCATTCACAACTGATGCCACAAACTGTTAAATATCAGCCAATGAATCCAGAACAGAAACCCCTGTTGTCACTGATTCACTCGATAAGCAAGATAATCTTTAGAAAACTTTGGAGGAATGAAAAAAAAAAAAACAAAAGGGTGTATTGTATATTACTGTGCTAGAGATAAAATTTAAGACAATACAACCACTCTAAAAGGTGGCATTAGTGTCAAAGGCAAATGATGTGAATCGGAAACTTTAGCTCTAAGACTAACAAGTATTGCATGCTAACAGATAACGTAAGAAACAATTGTCTCTTCAAGAGAGTGACATAATTCCAGCTAGCATACAAAAGATTAAGAAACTTCAATTTCACAAAGAAACAATTAAAGCATTAACTCGCAAACAACAAAACTGCACAAGGTTTTAAATACAAGAAGCAGTATACAGGATACACAGCTTCCCTAAGAACTTCCAAAGAAAGAACATGAAGCTCAAAAATTTCCAGCAATGTACTTTGCTCACTGCATAAAAATTAACCACCAGAATAAAAGATCAAGAAAAAATAGGAATAAAATGTTCAGCTAAAAATCCAGACAATTTTCTTCAAGCATGCAAGAAACAAATAACATTAAATTTAAGACTTCGGAATGGAAAGAACTAATGAGAACAAAAATTTATGATCATTGTGCATCAGCTTCCCAAAGAAAGCTATACAATTCCAATATAAACCAAGACGAAACTCAAATAGCGTACTCCTTTAGCAATCCTGGACCCACTTGGATAATGTCGTCAAGAGACCAAAAACAGGGTGAGGTGGAAATGCAGCAGATGAAAACTTAAAAGAAGGTGACTAGTAAACATTCTAGTTTTATCTCTTCAGCAACCTAACCAAATGAAACCTAATGCCTTTAACTATCAAGCTCAATATAATGTCAAGACAAAAGTGAAAACCCTAAACAATTTTAAAAAGTACCTTTTCCCATCATCATTTGAGTCACTTTTTAAAAGTAGCGTATTGATCGATGGAAGTGCAAGACCATCCAATATAACTTCAAACCCCCCAATACTTCTAAAATGATTTTGACCATGTGAATTATTTGATAACACAACACAAAGGGTTCTCAAAGTCAAGCACTGCAATGACATATCTGTCCACTGTTCCGTCATGCTCAACCTTCCGATGATACGCATCAAGTCTGAGAAAAAAAAACGAGTTCGATGAACAAAAATAAAATGCTATATTGACAAATATATTGAGTTAGTTTCAATTTGAGAAGCATTGCAATGAAAAACACCATTAAGAATACAATCATGGTGTCAAGTGATAATCAAATATTAGGTGAATTCACAAGGTCCCAAGTTTCCAAATGTTGTCGTCTTTTAAGGGAAGACTCCTTGAGGTTTAAGGATGGAATCAAAAGTCAGGAAGTAATAAATATAAGCACACAACTCAATATCACTTAGTAAATGCTAATTTAGGAAAGAGAAGAAAGAAATGAGAGAAAACATAATCAAACATGCCCACCAAGTTTCTTACACTCCTCAAATAAAAGGTTAATTTGGGACGGTCCAGTAATTCATTAAAACATTAGGAATGCAACCAAACAAGTCAAAATGATGGGTGTCTAGTTTATCATAAGCAAGTAGCAGAAAGCATAAAAATGCTTAAACAAGATAGAATTAATCAATGCTACCTAGATAACAGCTAATGACAGAATATCAGATAGGTGGCCATCTTAAGTAAAAAGGAACCCAAAAGAAATCAGTCTTGAAGGTATAAACAGGCACAGTCAAATGAATAATGAGGATGGGACGTACTAAAAAGAGTACTAATTCAGTGATCATTATAAGTTTATAATATTTCAGTTTTCAGCATAACAATAATTGTTAGTTATGTAGGAATATACGTGTAGAGTAAATTAAGGATTACGAGAATATTTCTTGTATTTACAATCCCTTACTTTAAGGGATTATATCTTTTCCTAGAATTAGTCTCTTTCCTAACTTAGAGTTTCCTAAGATAGATATATAGCTTGTATATAAATATGTAACAAATCTTTCTAATGAAATAAGAGAATTACTCTGATTTACTACATGGTATCAGAGCGGGTCGATCCTCTCTTCCAAATTTCAATTTTTCTTTTTTCCCTCTTCTCTCGACCTTTCTTCCCTATTTAGAAAATATGGGTACAGTAGAACCTGCTGCTTCTGCAATTAGCTCTCTAGTGAGCCCTCGTCCATCTAATTTTACCCTTTCAGATGCGTCTCTTTTGGAAATTGGACCAAACATCTGTTGGAGCTCCACAATCTGTTGCTTACTGAAATTGCTGGAAGGACTATCATGTGCAGTAACATCTGCTTGTCTCGCTGATTGAGACAGAATGGGAGAATTTCCTGTTTGGCCACTTCTAATCCTCTCTCCTGGATTATAGATTCTGGTGCCTCTGACCATATGACAAGCAACCTTCAGCTATTTTGCACCTTTAACCACTGCAACTCTAAAACCTCCATCAAAGTTGCAGATGGGTCTCTCTCCCAAGTAAAAGGAAGTGGCACTATTCAAGTGGGTGATAAACTGGTTTTGCCTAATGTGCTATATTATATGTTCCTAATCTTGCCTGTAACTTGTTATCAGTTAGTAAGTTAGTTCAAGATATTAAATGTGATTCTCACTTTGGAATTAATTGGTGTGTATTTCAGGAACAGGGCTCGAAGAAGGTGATTGGCAGTGCTAGGCTATCCAATGGTCTCTATATCCTTGATGAATTACCAACTCAGATTTCTTCAGTTTCACGTTGTTTTAAGACTTCATCTTCTTCTTTAAGTAACCCTGATGAGATTATGTTGTGGCATCGTAGGCTAGGACATCCAAATTTTGTGTATCTTTCAAAATTGTTTCCCAATTTATTTAGCCATAAAAAGCCTTATTCTTTTAAGTGTGAAGTATGTCAAATTGCTAAACATACCAGGCAAACATATGCTCCTTCCTCATTTACACCCACATCTCCTTTTTCTATAATCCACAGTGGTATTTGGGGTCCGTCTAAGGTCAAAAGCTTATCTGGGTCTAGGTGTTTTATTACCTTTATTGATGACTATTCTAGGACTATTTGGACTTTTTTAATGAGGGAAAAGACGGAAGTTGAGTTAATTTTCAAAACTTTTTATCAAATGATTGAAAATCAGTTTGACAAACGTATTAAGGTTGTGAGGAGTGATAATGGGCGTGAATACCTTAGTCAATCTCTTGGGTGTTATTTTCGGGAAAAAGGTATTGTCCATCTTACTTCCCGTGTCAACACTCCACAACAAAATGGAGTTGCCGAAAGAAAAAATAGACATCTACTAGAGGTTACGAGGTCTCTTCTTTTTTCAGCCAAAGCACCTAAATATCTTTGGGGGGAAGCCTTACTTACTGCCACCTATCTTATCAACAGAATGCCCAGCAAAACCTTGGGTTTTGTAACACCAACAGAAGCCCTATTCAAACATTTCCCTCACTTTAAACCACTGTCATCTGTTCTTCCTCTTAGGGTATTTGGCAGCACAGCTTTTGTTCATGTGCATGATAAAAATAGAAGTAAGTTGGACCCTAAATCAATCAGGTGTGTGTTTATAGGATATTCCTCTAGTCAAAAGGTTACAAATGCTATTCTCCTATTTCTAAAAAGACCTATGTCTCTTTCGATGTCATTTTCTTTGAGGACAACCCATATTTTGCAGGGACTGAACTTTAGGGGGAGAAAAATGAGGAATTTCAGCCCTTTGTTTTTCCACCTTCCATCATTTCTCCTCTACCAGACATTCCTCTCATATCCCATCCTGAAACCACCAGAAAAGAAAACACTATGCCGACAGAAATGCACTCTCCTCAGACCAACAAATCACCAAGTCCTTGTACAACACCTCTTCCAGCACCTAGGGCTGTAGCACAAATTTCCCCTACTTCTGTGCATCCACAACCGGCAGACAATCAAATTAAGGTGTATACCAAGAGAAGAAGAGCCCCTAATGAAGTAAATAACCAGCCTAGCACTTGTCAAGAACCAGACTCAAGTCCTTGTACAACACCTCTTCCAGCACCTAGGGCTGTAGCACAAATTTCCCCTACTTTTGTGCATCCACAACCGGCAGACAATCAAATTAAGGTGTATACCAAGAGAAGAAGAGCCCCTAATGAAGTAAATAACCAGCCTAGCACTTGTCAAGAACCAGACTCAAGTCTTGTTGCTATTGAACCGGGCTTAAATCCTGCTACTGTTGAGATTGAAGGTAACATTACTCCTCAAGATTCTAGTGACCTTGGTGACTTTCCTATTGTTATTAGAAAGGGAGTACGAAAATGTACTATGCACCCAATTAACAAATTTGTTGCCTATGGTAGACTTCAGCCCACTTTTAAGGCCTTTACAACCAGCCTAGACAGTGTGCAGATTCCTAAAACCGTGGAGGAGGCCTTAAAGAATCCCAAATGGAAGAAAGCTGTAGAAGAAGAAGTAAGGGCACTTGAGAAAAATGAGACATGGTGTTTGACATATCTACCAGAGGGAAAGAGGGTTGTTGGGTGCAAGTGGGTGTTCACCATCAAGTACAACTCAGATGGGAGCATTGAGAGGTATAAGGCAAGGCTGGTGGCTAAAGGTTTTACACAATCCTATGGGGTGGATTATCAAGAAACCTTTGCACCAGTGGCTAAATTGAATACCATTAGAGTCTTGCTGTCCATAGCTGTGAACAAGGACTGGAAATTACACCAACTAGACATCAAAAATGCCTTTCTCAATGGGAGGCTCGAGAGGAAGTATATATGCAAATACCACCTGGTCTAGAAGGTAAAACAACTAGAAATACAGTGTGCAAACTCAACAAATCACTGTATGGACTTAAGCAATCTCCAAGAGCCTGGTTCGAGAGGTTTGCAAAGTCTATGGTAAAGAATGGATTCAAACAAAGTCATGCTGATCACACCCTGTTCAGAAAGGTTGCAGCAACTGGTAAAATGACCTTATTAATTGTGTATGTTGATGACATAATTATTACATGGGATAATAGTAGAGAAATTGAGAATTTGAAGGTTGTTCTTGCCCGAGAGTTTGAAACAAAGGACTTGGGGAGTCTAAGGTACTTTCTGGGTATGGAAGTAGGAAGGTCAAATGAAGGTTTAGTCATCAACCAAAGGAAGTACATCCTAGATCTTCTTACAGAAATTGGGATGCTTGGGTGCAAGCCAGCCGAGACACCCATGGACCCAGGGTTGAAGTTCAACAAAGAAGAAGCGGGTAATCCAATTGACAAAGAACCCTATCGAAGGTTAGTTGGAAAACTGATTTATCTTTCTCTAACAAGGCCAGACATTGCATACACAGTGAGTGTTATAAGCCAGCACATGAGTGATCCTCGAGAAGAACATTTGGAAGTTGTTAACAGAATTCTAAAGTACCTAAAATTCACACCTGGTGCTGGGCTAATTTTCAAGAAAAATTCAGACAGAACAGTGAAGGTATACACGGATTCAAGCTGGGCAAGAGAGCTCACTGATAGAAGGTCAGTTAGTGGATATTGTGCTTATGTTTGGGGCAACTTGGTTACTTAGAGAAGCAAAAAAACAGGTTGTGGTGTCAAGGAGCAGTGCTGAGGCAGAATTCAGAGCATTAGCTCTTGGAATATGTGAAGGAATGTGGATAAAGAGGCTTCTCAAAGAGCTGGAGTTGGATGAAAAGACTGAGCTTGAGGTCTATAGTGACAGCCAGTCAGCAATGAGTATTGCTAAGAATCCAGTACAACATGACAGAACCAAACACATTGAACTAGATAGGCACTTTATCTATGAGAAAGTGAATGGTGGTATTGCACAGCTAAATTATATTCCTACCAGGAGCCAGATAGCTGACATCTTTACTAAAGCACTTCCAAGAGTTATTTTTGATGAGTTTACATCCAAACTGGGTATATACAACATATACACAGATTGAGGGAGAGTGTTAGTTATATAGGAATATACGTGTAGAGTAAATTAAGGATTACGAGAATATTTCTTGTATTTACAATCCCTTACTTTAAGGGATTATATCTTTTCCTAGAATTAGTCTCTTTCCTAACTTAGAGTTTCCTAAGATAGAGATATAGCTTGTATATAAATATGTAACAAATCTTTCTAATGAAATAAGAGAATTACTCTGATTTACTACAATAACTGTATTACATCCCCGTGGTATCTTCCCTTCTGTTGCCTTTTTTTAAAACATGGAAAATGGTTCACACATATTAAGATGATAAACAAAAGTTCCTAGCTTACCTACTAACCAATTAAGGCCACCAGCTTCCATCACTGAGACAATAGCCTTCTGATGCCAATGTAGCCTTGTTTCAGAAGAACCTTTTAAACTATTAGAAGAGTCGATTGAAGATGAATCACCAATTTCATAAAAGTCTTCAGTTATACTGTACATTTGAGCTTTCTCATATATATTTGAATCTAAATTAATAAAGCTAAATATGATTGACACCACATATACAAGTACTCGCTGTAAGAAACTCGTTTTCTCCGCTAAAAAATTCGAAAGATTCTCATCAGCAGAAAGTGAACCGGTCATTGTTTTGAGCTGGAGAACTGCCCCTGGAATTTTTTAAAAGAAAAAAGGAGTTCAGCAATAAAATTCAGACTTTCATGTAAGTCTAATCAGAAGTACAAATAAAATGACAAGTTCGGAAAATCAGAATAGAAAGAAGAGTCAAATTGAAGAACTCCTAACTAGTTTAATACCCAATTGAAAAAGATAGTAACTAATTGCCTTCAAGCCTCAAAACAATCCAATAATGATTAACAAGGTTTTACAAAATAGCAAAGTCCTAGAAATTTGGCCACTACAGAAAACACGAGACCTTAATGCAAACTGAATTCAGTACCAATGACACAGAAGCTGGTTTGTTATGATATTTAGGGTAAACTACACCATATACCACCGAAATTTAAGTGTTGCATCTTTTATACCACTGAACTTTCAATTGCGACAATTTTAACACTAAACTACTGTTTTAGGTTCAATGTTGCCAAGCCGAGGAGAACGACGCAGGAACTGGTTTATTATAATATTTATTTCAGCCTTATTAAATATTAGAGATATTTTGGATGGCTAAGATCATAATTTTCCTTTATATTTTAAATCTAGGGCTAAGACTAAAAGTATATTTGTAACCCAGCCCTAGTATAAATATGCTGTAGAAATAATTACAACAAAAAATTATCCTATTATTTTCTTTGAATTAATAGAAAAACTAGAGGTTTTCTATAAACCTAAGTTTTCTTGAGTTCCATCTTCTTTCCAATTGGTATTTCAGTCATAGTTCTATTGTTTTACTATTTATTTTCTTCAAAACCACATAAATCAAAACACTACAAACAAACATGACGGCATCTGAAGTAACAATATATTTCCCATTAAAAATTAATGGTACCTTTCATTAATGCTATAATTTTCTGAATTCCACCATAGTAGCCAAAAACTTTGCAATTATGCAGTGAACGAGTAATGATTTTTAAAGCATCCAAAACAGGTAACCCTTCAGAAGTGATTATCAAGCTTATAGAAGCTGCAGGAAGGTCTGTTGTTGTGCGTCCCGCACCAGTATTTACTGGATTCATAATGAAAAGTAAACAAAACATAATGAAGTATTAGACATTTATACTAAATACTCAATCAACCTATATATAAGAAAAGAGAATCATAAAAATGGGAAGAATTAAGAGAGCATACTACCACCTCCACCTATAATAATCTCTGGTAATAATGTCTTTGGATTAATTTTACTTTGGAAAATAAAGCAGTAAATCTTTTCCAATAAAGGACATATTGACAATAATGCAACATAAAGAGGAGTTTTAGCAATTACAAGGGATATCCAAAAAGAATACAAAGAACAAATGAAACTGTAATCAATAATCATGTTAAAAAATTAAACTTCAAACTGAACTAGTTCTTAACAAATTTTAGGTTGCATGTGAGATTTTATATTGTTAAGTGTAAGTTATTAATGTTTTTATCATTTTTCTAAAAACAAAGGTTTTAAATTTTAGAAATTTTTTTCCATTCTAACACAATTTACAATTTGTGTTTTTTCCTTAAGTCTTTCCTATCAACAAATAATATGCCAAACGAAAGCAACTTCCTCAATAGATAAATATCAACTTACTCTCAGAGACCAAAGTGGTTAATTGCACAATCTCTTCAGTCAATGTCAAAATGATCTCAGAAGGATGCCCAACAAAACAACCAATAATATCATTACCACTTGTAGAATACTCTCCAGGTTGAGCAGCCTCTGGCAACTGGCTAGCAATAACAGGCTCCCAGTTCTTGAATACTGTCAGAAACTGCTTGAGGAAAATATGAAACAGTCGTTTCTTTTCCTCCTAAAATCATGCAAATCAGGGGGGTATTAATATAGAAAACTGAAGATATATTCATCAATAGATAGAAAACTTAAAGATGAAGATTAATCTTTTGGCATGAAAATTTCTATAATAGGAGAATACTTTTATAAATATGAGCTTACATATAAAGACCTGAATTGCAGGAAGGAAAAAGATAGATCAATAGGAGTAATTGCTCAAAACTGATGAGAAGTCAAGTGAGAAAAGACCTAGTAAAACTATATCCAAGTAACATCTAAATGCTTTTGAAAATTGTGAATTGAATACCTTGTTAGTTAAGTATGCTACAATAATACCAAAAAAGCATAAACGAAGGTCCAACGCGCAATGATTCAAGAAAGATTTCTACTCTAAACCTTTTACCTTCTCTATAATAATGGCAACACTCCATATAGAGGTAGTCTAATTACAGGTTATATCATATGTCACAATTACCTCCTACCAAGTTGTTTACAAGACATTCCTTCTCTTAGACCAAATCTAGGAAAAAAGAACGCATGAATTTATACAAGGTAAAAGAAAACTCTACAAAAGGATTCAAAAAAAATTAAAACATGAAGAAATACCTCATCGACGGTGTTCTCATATCTCTCCCACAATGAACTCAAAACTGCTTCATCGTCTACTTCACTGGAAGAAAATTACCAAAAATGAATAAAGAACCAAATGAATTGTCAGCTTGACAAATGGGACTAATCAACTTGTTCAACAATAAGTTTATTCTAAAGCGCTAAAATATTTTCAAATTTTACTCGCTCAAAAACTCCATTCTAGTGCACATTTTTGAATAATGTGTAATAACAAAAGTCAGCTAGCATCACTTACCTGAAGCGAATACTTGGTGTAGGAGGAGGCAACCTCTCCCCTTTTTCCTCTGACAATTCTCCAGTTTGACCACCAGATGTCCGACGAATAAGGTCGGCAACACCTTTTACAATGTTCATGGTTCCCGCCAATGCAACAACTACTGCTTCATTATCCAACGAACAATAAATAGATGGTCAATCTAGACCATTACTTTGCGTCACGATCAACCCAGTTGTTCATATTAAACCACATTCAAATGCTCCAGTGTAGTGAACTAGGCAGTTTCAAATTCAGTTTAAACAAATAGTTAGCAAAAGAATTTTTTCCTTGTTTTTTTAAAACAATTTTTATCGCCCCAGTTCTAATTTCCTCCTTTTTATAGAAAATTCTAAGCCAATATATATAAGAGTTGAATTCCTTTTAATTAACTAATATCAACATACTTATTACAAGTTCTCACGAAGAAAAATAAATTACAGAAGGCGATCAAGTGGAAGACAATGCACATTCTTTAAAACGACGAACATTCAAGAACACGCTATTAGAGATTAAAAATATTGACAGAAAAAAAAAATTGAAGCGAATAGCATCAATATTTTCGGAACATTCAATCAACTGAAATTAAATATGAAGAAATGAAGCAATAGTTAATGATGGAAAATGGAAATACCAGATCAGATCAAACGGCTGGAGTCATGCCTTGAATTCTAGGGTTTATGATTAACGATCTATGTTTGCTTCCTTGAGCTTTCTCAATGCAGTGAGGAATGGAAAAGAAAATAATGAGCGAATACGAGAAAAAGAGGGGGGGGAATAAGCAAAGGTGAAAGGAAGGTAGAATTATATCTTCAAGTTTGTTTAACCGACGATATAGAATACTATTAAAAAACAAAGGGTAAAATACTTCATTGACCACCGTACTTTTGATAAAATTGTGATTTGACCATATTACTTTTTTTCGAAACAATTAAATCACTAAACTATTTAATTAGATGCAATGCGAGACATTCTATCAATTTAGTCCTTGTCACCACCTTATTGGACGAATTTGATTATTTATATTTAATTAAATAAATTTATTTTTCCTCCAACCAACCAGATCATGACATGTGTCACATTTTGGTTGAAGGAAAATAAAACTCTCAAGAACATGGTGTTGCAAGGATGTGAACCTGAGTTGAGAAGCAACTTTAACTCGCACATTACCACTAAACCAAGGTCATTTCTTTGTACAATATGAACAACATTTTAATATATCCAAAGCAACTCTTCCATCATCTTCTTCCTCCATAGCACATTTGTGCTCTCAGACCCACAAATGGAAATAATCAACCAAGAAAAATTCTTTTAATCCATGTATTGGTTTAAGCTCTGTATTAACAAAACTGGTACTAAAACTTTTAGGCTAATGCGAAAACCTTTGAAGGTTGGAAAATGTAACAGTAGTTGAGTTGCTAGAAAACCCGTAGAATTATTATTGATTATACTATTATAATAAAAAGGTAGTCAAAATATATCTCATGAATTTCATGTTCTTCATCAGTGGTAATAACCACTATCGCAGAGAAACTGTTGGAGAACCGTTTTCCTCTCATTGGCCTGGTGAAGCGAATCCAACTGCTCAGAAGCAAAAACGTAAGGACCATGTGAACAAAGCATGGTCTGCGCCGCGGGGGAGTTGATCATGACCTGCAGAAGCTATTACCGGTTCAACCTTCCGAACCCAACAAAGCTAAAATCAACATGTTGATATCGATGAGAAACTAAAAGTGATGGGCATCGATTGGAGAATAGAGACTTGAGCTTGCAAGAATCGGATGTACTTATAAGCATCTTGGAGCATTGGTTGATCATTTCCATTTACGATGAATATATATGGGTATATTGTAATTCTCCATTTACCATTGTGGGTCTGAGAGCACAAATGTGCTATGGAGGAAGAAGATGATGGAAGAGTCGTTTTGGACATATTAAAATGTTGTCTATATTGTACAAAGGAAGGCCTTGGTTTAGTGGTAATGTGCGAGTTAAAGTTGTTTCTCAACTTAGGTTCAAATCCCTGCATTACCACCTAATTAAATAATTAATTTATTTTATTAAATTAAAATTAGGACCAAATTGATAGAATGTATAAGTAACGAGGACAAAATGTGTAATTATACAAATTTTTACTAACTGTCACTCCCTCCGTTGGGTTTTAACGGCTGGTGGTAAAAAAGAAATGTGGTAAAATCGCAACTTTATCAAAAGTATGGTGGTCAATGAAGTAGTTTACCCAAAAAAACTGACAATTAGAATAAAATAAAGGGTAAACTACCTGGGTTACCATCCAACTATTAGGTCTGAACTATTTTAACCACCGAATTGCAAAAATTCAAAATTTGACCACCAACAGTTAAAATCTAACAGAAAGGTAAAAAACGAACGACAGATGGTAGAATGCACCTTTTTATACCACTACACCAACCTAGGATCTCTTAGGTAAAAAATTCAATTCATTACCACTACACCAACCTATTTATATTGATACAGATTGCACCTTTTATATATATATATATATGCTTTTCTTCCTCGCACCAATCCTCTTGTGGTTTCATCAAACGAACGACGGTTAACATGCAACGGAACGACTCCATTTTGCATCATTTCTCGTCAGCTTTATCAGTCGGAGTGAAGAACAAAGATGGCTCGGGCTCAGCTCAATCATATTGTATCCTAGATTGCATCTTCGACGAGGTATAAAAAGTCCAAAACATAAAAGAAAAAATCATGTTAATGCTAGTATATTGTTTGGTTTTGATTCTGTTGAAGCTTATTTCTCGTTGCAGTATGGGCATCTTTAGAATCAAATACATATGATTCAAATTGGTAACCCATTAAATAAAGTAAAAAGAAGAAGCAGAAAATGTGATTGTTGTAACAAAAAACCTTTTGTAATGAAATTTGTACGATCTATTTAGTCGATGACTGCGAATCCGATTTTGGCAAATCTACTCCATCCTGAAAACAACGCTGCTAAAAGTACAACATCTAAGTAAATAGACAAATGATCCACATTGTTGTTGTTCCCCTCGGGGAAGATAAGAATTCTCCTGCTAGATAAGTTTGCAAGTCATAGGCATGGTATATCAAATGCAAACTAAAACATAAACGATAAGAAGAAGGGAAATCAAAGCTACCATTTGTTGCCATCAACAATAAAAATTTTCGAAAATAGCCTTTAGTCTTTTTAAAACTGGAGAAATTTTGAATCCTTTAAGTGACCTTGGTTACTCCTCCATTCAAAATTGCAACCCTTTATATGACCTTGGGAATATAAGACCCAGACTCGATATTAACTGCATTCAAATTTTGAAACATAAAAAATGAATACTTTAAACATATAGAATTTGGGAAAGCAAAAGGAAATGGAAGGAAACCATGACAAGTAAAAGCTTCTATAACTTCCATTATCAGATAATTGGATATGCTGCTCAAAAATGCCATCTGTAAAAGGTAGAGTGGAAGAGGAGCGAAAATATATAAAAGGGTGCAATTTGTATCAAAATGAATAGGTTGATGTAGTGGTAATAGCTTGGGTTTTATAGTTGGGAGATCCTAGGTTCAAGTTTCAACCCACACCAAACACACTTCTATTTTTAATTTTTCTTTAATCAGGTGGTGACATTTTTACTCAAGAGATCCTAAGTTCAACCCACGCCAAGCACACTCCTAACTCTTTAATTTTTCTTTAACCAGATGGTGACACGTGGAATAAATTCATTCAATCGGGTGATGACATGTGTCGTCGTCCAATTGGTTGATTAATTTTATTTTAATTAAATTAAAATTATGACTAAATTGATAGAATATGTAACTAGCATGGACCAAATGTGTAATTATACAAATTTACTTTAACTATCACCTCTCCGTTAAATTTTAACGACTTGTGGTAAAAATAGGTCTAGTTAAATAGTTAGACATTTGAATTTTAAATTTTTGTAGTTCGGTGGTCAAAATAGGCCAGTCTCAATAGTTTAGTGGTCACCCAGTTAGTTTACCCTGAAATAAAACAAACGACCAACACAACTTCACCCACATAAAATGTGGTAATATGGTGAAGATTTAGGTTTTAACCTATAAACCCTATTTTTTAACATTAAACCCTAAATTCTACCAATATTCCTAAATTCTAAACCCCTACACCCAAACCCCTAAACCATACATCTAAATTAAATCCTTAAACCTTAAAACTAGAGCACTTGTGGAAACTTTTAATTTCTAAATATGGAATAATTACTCTAAATAAATAGGGTAAATAACATATTCATCACCCAATTATTAGTAAGTTTGAAAGGCATACACCATGTGAATGATGATGTAGTTGAAGAGCTGTATTTGATTTTTGTTTAGAGAGATTGAAGGGGAAATTTATTTTTAGTAAGTTCAAAGGCAAAATCGTTTTTAAGAAGTTTGAGGAATTAATTGTTTTTTTAATATTGAACAAAAATTAAGAAATTAAATTTTTACAATATTAAAAATAAAATATGGTAAATTACGTAAATCATCATCGAACTTTACTCTTAAATTTATTTTGGTCACTGAAGTTTCAAAACGTTCAATTTACTCATTGAAATTTAGACACTGAACGTTTTTGTCACTAAAGTTTAGATATTAAATATTTGGGTAAAGTTCACAAATGGTAATTAAACTTTGGTCTATTATTCAATTTGGTAATCAACCTTTAAATTGCTTCAATGTTACCATTAAACTTTATGTTTTGCTTCAATGTTACCACTCGAACATTAACAGCCGTTAACCACCGTTAAAATATTTGGTATAATAACACATTTAGTCCTAAAAATTTGCACATTCAAACAATTTAGTCCTAATTTGAAAAAAAAAATTTAACCATCGTTATTTATACATTCATTCAATTTGGTCATATTTTTAATTAAAAATAATTTAATAGTGTTATTAAAAATAAAAATGATTTTGAAACTCTTATCCAACTAATGTTTGACATGTAGATTTTTCCAAAAAATAATAATAATTTACATTAAAAATACAAATAAATTATTTAAATTAAAAACAAACCTCCTTGCTCTTCTTTAGCAGCTATCTCCCACCTCGAGTGCTATTCTTTGCCGTCGTTGTCCGACATTCTTGGACGAACTGAAAAACCTTGCATCGTTGTAGTCTCTGAGTTCCGACGCCTTTTCGACTAACAGTTGTGGCGACACCAAAACCCAGTTATCCCAAATCAATTCCTTCCTTTCAATCCAACTACCACTCTTCGTCGTTGTTTTTCTTATTGGTGTCTACACCTTATCTTCAGTCTGCTTTTACAACGAGTGGGGATAGAATTGAAAATGTACCCATATTTTGATCAACAGTTTTTGCTCTGAAAGTTTTAAAGTTTTTCAAGTTAAAAACTGAAACTAAAATGACAAAAAACCAAAAATCAAGTGCCATAGTAAAGCATTTTCATTGCTATCAAATATGTATAAAAAGGGTTTGAACCTTTGAATCTCATTTTATTAAAGGTTGAAACTTTAAGCCAAAAAATGGGCAAAATGAGAGACAAAGATGAAAGGTCGATTTTGAGACCGTAAGTGGGAAATATTTATTTAAAAGCATCATCGAATTGGAAAGGAGGAGGATGGCGCTGCAGTAACTTTGATCGGAGAGAGAGACGACGGTGGGATAGGAGGGAGATAAGGAGAAGTATGAGAGGATTTTTTTATCGAATTAGGCTAAAGTGCAAAAGTGAGGGACTAAATGTGTTATTATACCAAATATTTTAACGGTGGTTAATGGATGTTAACATTTGAGTGTTAACATTGAAGCAAAACATAAAGTTTGATGGCAACATTGAAGCAATTGAAAGTTTGATTACCAAATTAAATAATAGACCAAAGTTCAGTTACTTATTATTTGTGAACTTTACCTTAAATATTTTTGGTCACTCCATTGTTCACCGTCGTCGGAGCACACCATAGATGGTGTTTGTTTAGTATCAAATTTCACCAGTTGTTTCGTCTCGCTCCTAAGTTCGAATATGATCTCTATTTTGCTAAAAAGTGTCCCAATGTCCACGAATCAGTTAAAAAAAATTCAATTTCTCTCTTGTCGATCTCTCTTCTCTACCGTCGGATGGAACTCGTTTCTTAGTATATTGCTTCCCTCATGCCGATGAAGCTTTCTATTGTTCGGATCTTGGAGAAGTTCCTTCGTTCGTTGGTAAATGAACACCGTCAAAAAATTAACATAAGAATGACAAAAAACGTTCATTATCTAAACTTCAACGAGTAAATTGAACGCTTTGAGACTTTAGTGATCAAAATAGATTTGAGAGTAAAGTTTAGTGATGATTTATGGAATTTATCCATAAAATATTATTTAAATTAGAAAAAACCTATAAAATGATAAAGTATAAATTATTAAAAAATAATTTTTAAAATATTTATAAAACGTTAAAAATATATAAAAAATATTCAAAATATATTAAAATTTGACATTATAAAGAAATAAAAAAGAGATATTTAAAAGTTTTAAAAATATTTATTCTGTGCTTGCGGTTTCATACTTAACAATAACATGGGATTTGGGAGCATTAATTGTTAGCGACGATTGAAGAAAGCAGAGACGACGCGTGAGGCGTGCATGCCATCAACGACTCATGGCTCACAAATAAAAGAAGGTGAAGTACACACATGGCAAGTAAACTTTGTTAAAAAATCAATTTATTAACTAAAAGTTACATAATGATAATTAAATTTTATATTTTATTATAAAAAGATAAATTTTAAATGTTACAAAATAATAATTAAATATTTTATTTTAATATGGTAATTAAATTTTCTAAAATAAAATTTTAGTTACAATTGAGGGACTAAAAGAGAAATTACCTATTAATTTAATGTGACACATCATCCTTTAAACGGTAATTAAGTGCAACTAACGGTAAAATTATAGTTTTAAGATGTTAATTGTCATTATGCAACTTTTGAAATTGTGGTTATCAAATTAAATTTTTAAACAAAGTTCAGTGATCATTTGTATACTTTACCTATAAAAAGAAAAAAACAAGAAAAATATAAAGAAGAAAGAAGTAACATATCGTTACCTTATGCAAAGACGAGAAAAATGGCAGTGCCGTAAGATTAACCGAAAGATTTCCTTTCACTTTGTAAGAATATGAAACGAGGATGGTTAACAATTCTTAATATTGGTGCTTTCTTTGAGAGTTTAAACCATGATAAACAATATCAAATCATTTGAGTCAATTTCAGAAAGTTTGAGAAAAACAAATGAGGAGAATCAAAATGTGCTTCGGGATGTGTTTAGGCAACTAAAACTTATTGACTACTTAAGTGACTCAAATCAATAAGGCAAATGATAGAAGAATCGGTGGATCAAGAGAAAATGTGACTAAGCAAGATGACTCAACCACAAAGAACCACCAAGTGTTCGAAGAATAGTCAACACCAAGAAAAAATTATATTGAAAATCAAACAATTCATAGTAGTGAGAGACTTGATTTTTAAAATTATGAAACATTGATCATTGCTTCTTTCAGCACCATTTGGACAACGAAAAATTATTTTGAAGATGACATATACAATATATTTGATATGAAATGCTTGTGTGACTGGATGTAGTAACAAATGGTGATTGTATTAGTGCGATGTGGAGGGCATAAATGATTGGTGCTTGAATCGACAACAGGAGATGATCGGAACGACAGATTAAAGGTGCCGGCGGTGGGAGAGATTGTAAATCTCGATGGAGTAAAAAAACAAAATAAAAGAAGGGCTATTGGAGTCCGGAGAAGAAAACTGTTTATTATTATTTAATTTTTTTTGAATAGGCTGGTGCGATTAGGGATGTAAAAACAGGTAATAGGACAGGTTTCAGGTCGGGTTCTGTCAGGTCGGGTAAAATCGGATACAAGTCATTTCAGGTAAAAGAAAAATTGACTCGACTCGGGTCGGGTGCGGGTCCATTGCAGTCGGGTAATTTGCAGGTCGGGTCCATTTCAGGTCGGGTCAATTTTCAGGTCGGGTCCATTTCAGGTCAAACTCGTTGCAGATCGGGTAAAAACAGGTCGGGTAAAATCAGTTAATTGGCAGGTAAAATTGCAGGTCGGGTTCATTTCAGGTCGGGTTCATTTCAGGTCGGTTTCATTTCAGGTCGGGTTCATTTCAAGTCGGGTAATTCCAGGTCGTCGGGTTCATTTCAGTTTGGGTTAATTCAGGTTCACCAGAAATGAAGAATTTTGAATAAAAACAAAGTTTTATGGACTATAGTGAAAAAAAAATAAGAGCTAATTTGGACTAAAATAAAGTTTTATGGACTATAATAGGCTCATTTTTGAATAAAAACAAAGTTTTATGGACTATAGTGAAAAAAAATAATAAATAAGAGTTAATTTGAAGTAAAAATAAAGTTATAAGGACTCAATTGAATTGAATTAAAACTTAAAGGACTTGAATAAAAAACTTATATAATATAAAGGGCTTTATTTATAATTTACCCTAAAATAAAATTCAATTTGAAATTGGTGGTTTGAAATCAAATTTTCCCGCCCTTATATTATAATTTAATATTATTTATTAATTATTATAATATAATATAACTTATTAATTAATATAATAACTTTATAACTTATAAGCATAAATACATCATACATGTGATTATGTGTATATATATATATATATATATATATATATATATATATATGTATTTGTATGTATTCACATGTATGTAAATTACAATATATAATTATATATTATACAAAGTACAAACATGTATGTATAATGTATTTATGTATATGTAATGTATTATACATAAATACATAAATACATAAATTGAATTGAACTCAATTGAATTGAACAAAAACTTAAAGGACTTAACATCTAAAATTTAAAGGGCCACAAAATGTTTAGCCCATCTAAAATTTTTAGCCCAAAGCCCAACAATTAATAATTATTATATTCAGCCCATCTAAAATATTTAGTCCAAAACCCAACAATTAATAATTAATATTTATTATTGATATTATCAATTATTATAAATGGGTGGTAGGATAAGAGCCCAAAGGCCCAAGGCCCAAGGCCCAAACTATTACCAATTATTATTAATTATTATATAAATTATAAGTTTTAGGGGCCCAAGGCCCAAACTATTACTAATTATTGATAATTATTATATAAATTATAAACCCAAGGCCCAAGGCCCAAACTATTACCAATTATTATTAATTATTATATAAATTATAAGTTTTAGGGGCCCAAAGGCCAAGACCCAAACTATTACTAATTATTAATAATAATTATATAAATTATAAGTTTTAGGGGCCCAAAGGCCCAAGGCCCAAACTATTACCAATTATTATTAATAATTATATAAATTATAAGTTTTAGGGGCCCAAAGGCCCAAGGCCCAAACTATTACCAATTATTATTAATAATTATATAAATTATAAGTTTTAGGGGCCCAAAGGCCCAAGGCCCAAACTATTACTAATTATTGATAATTATTATATAAATTATAAACCCAAGGCCCAAGGCCCAAACTATTACCAATTATTATTAATTATTATATAAATTATAAGTTTTAGGGGCCCAAAGGCCCAAAGCCCAAACTATTACCAATTATTATTAATAATTATATAAAATATAAGTTTTAGGGGCCCAAAGGCCCAAACTATTACTAATTATTGATAATTATTATATAAATTATAAACCCAAGGCCCAAGGCCCAAACTATTACCAATTATTATTAATTATTATATAAATTATAAGTTTTAGGGGCCCAAAGGCCCAAGACCCAAACTATTACTAATTATTAATAATAATTATATAAATTATAAGTTTTAGGGGCCCAAAGGCCCAAGGCCCAAACTATTACCAATTATTATTAATAATTATATAAATTATAAGTTTTAGGGGCCCAAAGGCCCATAGCCCCAACTATTACCAATTATTATTAATAATTATATAAATTATAAGTTTTAGGGGCCCAAAGGCCCAAGGCCCAAACTATTACTAATTATTGATAAGTATTATATAAATTATAAACCCAAGGCCCAAGGCCCAAACTATTACCAATTATTATTAATTATTATATAAATTATAAGTTTTAGGGGCCCAAAGGCCCAAGGCCCAAACTATTACCAATTATTATTAATAATTATATAAATTATAAGTTTTAGGGGCCCAAAGGCCCAAGGCCCATATAAAATAAATGGGTGGTGGGATAAGAGCCCAAAGGCCCAAGGCCCAAACTATTACTAATTATTATATAAATTATAAGTTTATATATATATATATATATATTATATTATATTTATGAGTTAGTCTTTATATTCGATGGTTTAGGGTTTAGGGTGTTGCGTTATGATCACGAGCTATCATTATTGTTTATGGTTTAGAGTTGAAGGGTTTAATGTTTATGGTTTAACTTTAAGGTTCCATGGTTTATGGTTTAGGGTGTTGCATTAGGGTTTATGTGTTATCATTAATTCATTTTTGCAATATTGCTTATGGATTAGAGTACATTCCTACATCAACATGGTTTATATCTTTAAGGTTTAGGGTTTAGGGGACACCGTACATAGTTCATATTTAAATGTTTAGGGTTGTTGTTATTGGTTGTATGGTTAGGGTTTAGAATCTAATGTGTAAGGTTTATGGTTTAGGGTTTCTAAGTTATAACTTATCATTATTGTTTAGTGGTTATAGTTTAGGGTTTAATGTTTAGGGTTTTGGGTTTAGGGGTAGAGATTTGGCTTTATGGGTTTTCATTATTGTTTATGGTTTATAGTTTAGGGTATATGGTATAAGCCATAAGGTTTAGGGTTTATGGTTTATAAATTTTCATTAATCATTATATTTGTTCATGGTTTATAGTTAAGGGTTTAGTATTTAGGGCTAGGATTATGGTTATACAATCGACTTTATGAGTTTTTATTACCATTAATGGTTTAAGGTTTAGGGTTTAGGGATTATGGGTTTATGAGATAGGGTCTTTAAGTTTTCAGTATTGTATAATTTAGGGTTTAGGGTTTAAAGTTAGGATTTATTAGTTTTCATTATTGTTTAGGGTTTAGGATTTCATGATTGATACCTTAATTCAAAAGTCAAGCCCATTAACCCTAAACCTAAAGGCTTCATAAACACTAAATCAATACCCTAAACCCTAAACATTTAACATAAACCCTAAACCACAACCCGTAAATATTTAAACCTTAAACCCCAAAACTCAAACACTAATTGAAATAGTAGCACTAATCCTTAAACCTTACCCCTAAGTTATAACCTTAAACTATAAATTATAACCCTAACTCCTAAATTAAAACCCCAAACCTTTAATTAAACCCTAAACCCTAAACCTAAAGACTACATAAACACTAAATCAATACCCTAAACCCTAAACATTTAACATAAACCACAAACCACAAACCTTAAATATTTAAACCTTAAACCCTAAAACTCAAACACTATTTGAAATAGTAGCACTAATCCTTAAACCTTACCCCTAAGTTTTAACCTTAAACTATAAATTATAACCCTAAACTCCTAAATTAAAACCCCAAACCTTAACTTAAATCCTAACCCTAAACCTTAACATTCAAATAAGGACCAAATCGAACATAAAATAAAATTTTAAGCTGAATTTCACAAAAATCAGGACCAAATTGAAACAATTGAAAGTTAGAGTGCTTGCGGAGCAAAACCCACACGACCCGTTAAAGAACACGCGGATCTTTCCCAAACCCACCCGACCCGGCTCACCCCTATAAATAAACCCTCACCCCCAGCCAATTTACAGCATTTTTACCCTATCGTTACTCTGCCGAAATTTCTCCTCGTTCTCTCTCTCTCTGAAAAACACAATTTCTCCCAGATTTCCTATCTATTCTCAATCAAAACCTCACTTTTTCCCAAATTTCTTCATTGTTCTTCCCTAAAATCCTTCCAGATCTTATACTAACTTCCTACTACAGTATAAACCTGTTTCCTCTCGATCAAAACCTCACTTTTTCCCAAAGTTCTTCATTGTTCTTCCCCAAAATCCTTCCAGATCCTATACAAACATCCAACTTCAATCTAAACTTGTTTCCTCTCGATCAAAACCAAACTTTTTCACCAAGTTCTTCACTGTTCTTTCCCAAACCCATTCTAGATCCTATACAAACATCCTACTTCAATCTAAACCTGTTTCCTCTCGATCAAACCCAAACTTTTTCTCAAGAACATCATCCTGTTCTTCCACTTTCTCCTTTTCAATCCTTCAAAACCCTAATCCCCTAATCAAAAATGTTTTACCATAAACCCCAAATTACCTGATACCCTAGCCCATATACCATAAACCACAATCCCTAATCCCCAAACCCTAATCCATCAACCCTAAACCCCAATCCCTAAACCCCAATCCCTAATCCATCAACCCTAAACCCTTTTCCCCAAAACCGATTTGTATTCAAAAATCTTTTCATCTTCTTCAGAAAACCCTAATATCCCTTCTCCTTCTTCTGACTTCTGAGATCCCTGAAAGCCCTTCTTCTTCTCCTGACTTCTGAGTTCCCTGAAAGTCCTTCTCATTCTTCTGACTTCTGATATCCCTGGAAGCCCTAATCTTCTGGGATTGGTAAGTTTTTTTCTCATCTGTTCTTTTTTTTTTATTTTATTTTTTATTTTTTTTTATTTTTTTATACTCTGATATATCCTAACTTTGTTTCTGTTTGGTTTGCATGTTTATTTTCTGGGAGCGGATCTTCTGGCATTTTCAGTTGTTGGTATATTTCTAAAATCCCTAACTTCTGGTTGGTATATTTCTGTTTATGTGGTTCTGGTATATATTTATGTTTGATATGCATGCTTTTTCATTTGGTTTCTGTTTCTGTTTTGTTTGTTTAGTATGCATGCTAGGGTTTCTTTTACTTAAATGTTTTTAAGTTTCTGTTATGGTTCTGGATTTTGGTTTGGTTGCATGTCTACTTTGTTTGGTTTTTCTTTTGGTTTCTGTTTCTGTGTTGTTGATTTAGTATGCATGCTAGGGTTTCCTTGGTTTAATCCGAGTATATAGGCTGGAATACCAGACTTGCGGGGCTACTGGTGCCAAAGGGGGTTTTTAAAGGACCCTGGGGTTCGGTGTAAACAACGCCACGTACAAGGATTAAACTGAAACCACCCTCTGTTTCTGTATTGTTTGTTTAGTATGCATGCTAGGGTTTCTGTTTATTAAATGTTTTAAAGTTTCTGTTTCTGGATTTTGTTATGTAAATGTGTTATGTACTTGTTCTTTTTGCTGTTTCATTCATTTTCTGGGATTTCACATATTTTTCTTTTGTTCATTTAGCACAGCTATGCCTATGGATGATATTTCTTATGAGTTGGAGTTTCCCATTCAAAGAGGTATACTCTTTTAACTTTTTTATTTTCAGAAGATCATTTTTAGTATTTGATCAGTCACTAACTCTTTTTTGTTAATGTTTTGTTTGAAGCGGATGAAAATGACCAAGCCTCTACTGTTCTTCCTTCCACTAGAAGGAGGGCTTCAACAACTCCATCAACAGAGTTTGGGAGAAGGACTTCTCCTGTTTGGGATCACTATTGCTTCGTTAAGGAAGAGGATGGCATCTTTGCTGAATGTAAGTATTGCAAATCAAAAAGGTATAAAGCCGATTCTTATATTGGTACCTCTAACCCTAAAAGACACACTGAGAAATGCCCTGCCTATAAGGATTTCCTTGTATCCAATCCCAGTAGTGTTTTAGGAAGTTCATTTGATCAGAAAACCTATTGTGATTTGTTTGCTGAAGCTATTTTGTGTCATGGATATGCATTGAGCATGGTTGAGCATGATAAACTTAGGATTTTGCATCAATATCTTAATTCTAATGTCAAGGATATCTCTAGGTATACTGTTACTAAGCATTGCATGTTAAAACATGAGCAGCATAAGAAACTGTTAATTGATTCAATGCTATCTGTTTCAAGTAGAATCTGTTTTACATGTGATGGTTGGTCTGCTTGCACTTCACGTTCATATTTTGCTCTGACTGCCCATTATGTTGATAATAATTGGAAACTTCAGTAAAAAATTCTTAACTTTCGTCGTTTCCCCCCACCCCATGATGGTGAGTCTATATATAAGTTTGTTAAGAAGTTGTTATGTGAGTGGGGTCTTGAAAGGAAAGTTTTTACTATAACCCTTGATAATGCATCTGCCAATGATAGAATGGTTAAGCGTCTCAAAGACGATTTGCATGCCATCTCTCCCCCTTCCTTGCAATGGTAAATACTTTCACATTAGATGTGCTGCTCATATTCTGAACTTGATAGTTCAAAAGGGGTTGAAGGTTATTGATTCTTCTGTTGTTAAGTTGCGGGAAATTGTTAAATTTATTGACTCTTCTGATTCTAGACTATGTGGTTTTGATTCTGCTGTTAGAGATTGTGGTTCTGATTTTTCTGGTAAGTTAGTTTTGGATGTCCCTACTAGGTGGAACTCCACTTATTTGATGCTACGTAGGGCTATTGATGCTAAGTTAGCTATCAATTTGTTTGTTAATAGAGAGAATGGCCTGGATATTATATTAGAGGATGAGTGGGAAACTGCATCTTTGATATGTGATTTTCTTGAGCCTTTTTATGAGATTACCACTCTGTTCTCTGGATCCAAGTATCCTACTTCTAATTTATATCTGGCTAATGTTGTTGCTATTGAGAAACTTCTGTGTGATGCTCACAATGATCCCTGTGATGGAATTTCTGCTATGGCTGCTCCTATGCTTGAGTTGTATGAGAAATACTGGTCTGAACACTCTACTATTCTGTCTTTTGCTGTTTTACTTGATCCCCGTTATAAGTTGCAACTTCTGAAGGAGTTGTATGGTGTCCTCTATGTTGAGGATGAGGTTGAGAGGAGGGTTAGTCTTGTGTACAATGAATTTGTGAATTTGTATATCTATTATTCTAGAACTGTTCTGTGTTCTTCATCTTCTTCTAATTCTTCTGTCCAATGCAATTCATCTCAAAGTACAAGTGTTTCGAGTTCGAATCGGCTTCGGACCTTCAAAAAGTCAAATCTGTTTCAGGTCAGTTTTGTTTTAGTTTATGTTTTCATTTTTGTTTCTTTTACTTACAATTTTCTAACTAGTTTTATGTTTTTTTTGTAGAATTTTGATACAAATTTGGCCGCTTCTAGGAGTGGTAAATCTGATGTTGACTCTTATATATCTTTGCCCCTTCTCCCTCGGTCTGATGATTCTGAGTTTGATATATTAGAGTATTGAAAGTCACAGTCTGTTTTTTTTCCTACTCTTTCTCTCATGGCTAGAGATGTTTTAGCCATTCCAATTACTTCTGTTGCATCCGAATCCTCATTTATTATGGGGGGTCGGATTTTGAACAAGTTGAGGGCTAGACTTTTGCCCAAAAATGTTGAAATTTTTGTTACAACCCGTAATTGGTTGTATGGATTTGAGCCTGAGGATAAAGATGATGAATATCTGGCTGTTGTGAATGAATCTTCTCTGCCTGATGTTGCTGTTGAAGATCCCATTCCTGAATGAGGTATTCTAATCTCTCTCTGTTTTTACTTTTGTTTTGTTTCTGTTTCTTAGTCTCTGTTTTCACTTTTGTTTTTTTAACTTTCAGTTTATGTTGCTGTTATATTTTGATGTTGCTGGACTTGGTCATACAATGCTCTTTTTATTTCGCCCAAAAATGTAAGTTTACCTTTCTCATCTTTTGGTTTCTTTATTTACATGTCTTTTATTTCTTTTAGTGTTGTTTACTTTTTCTTATACCTTTTTTTTTTCTTTTAGTGTTGTTTTATTCTGGTTGCTGTTCAATGCTGAGTTTGATGCTGGTTGAAGTTCTTTGCCGGTTGCTGTCTTGCTGGTTGCTGGTTGCTGGGTATTAAGTACTGTTAGGTTGTTGGTTTTATTTTGTTGCCCTTGTTTTAATTTTGCTGGTTTCTTAGCTGTCATAGCTAAGTTACCCATAATTAAAACTTGTTGGTAGCTTTATGTAGTTGCTCGATGATGATCTTTCTGGTAGCAAAGTCTTTTGACTTTGCTATAAGATCTGAGAGCAAAATTACTTATCATTTTGTAAGCTTCTATTCTGGTTGTAAACTTAAAGTTTGTATTCTCTTTGTTATTAACTTATTTTAATTTTATGTTTGTAAAATTATTATAATTTAACTGTTATTATGAAGTTAACTCGATTACTTCATTTTGTTCATTGTTCGTTGTTAATTTAAGTTAACTGTTAATTTCAAGTTAGCAAAGTGACTTCATTTTATTCTTTGTTATTAACAAATTTAAGAAGTTAACCCGTTTAAATTAACAAACTAGAGTTGTTATCCAGATTAATCCAAGTTAACTGTTAATTTGAAAGACTTAATATATATTAATCATTTGAAAGATAAAATTGTCGTAATACTAACTCAACTTTTTATTTGAAAGACTTAATATATATCAGTCTAAGTTAACTGTCATAATACTAACTTAACTGTTAATTTGAAAGACTTAATAACTTGGTATATTTTATGTCAATTGTCTTAGTATATATGTTTTATATAATTTAAGTTAACATAAATATGAAGCATAATTAATAAGTACGAAAAATAAGACAAATTATAAGTTAATAACTTAGTATTTATTATGTCAATATGTTTTATCTAATTTAAGTTAACATAAATATGATGCATAATAAGTACGAAAAATAAGACAAAATATAAGTTAATAACTTAGTATATATTATGACAATTGTCTTTCAATTAATATAATATATAATTAATATAATACTTAAAAGATTTTTCTTATTATGTTAATAACTTTAATAAAATAAGTTATTATGTCAATTGAAAGACATTTGACATAATGAATTATACAAGTTTAATATATTATATTAATTATATATTACTAATATATTATATATTTAGTATAAAATAAGACAAATATTTTAAGTATATAATTTTATTATATATAGTATATATTTTTATACTTAAACAAATTTTTAAGTATATAATTTTAAGTAATGAAATTAACATAATCTATTTAAAATTTATTAAGTTTATAATAAACAGTTCTACATTAGTTCAGGTCAACAACAGTTCAGGTTCAAAACAGGTCAGGTCCATTAACAGGTCGGGTTCATAACAGGTCGGGTAAAATCGGATCTCGGGTCGTTTCAGTCGGATAATATCAGGTAATTCGCCAGGTCGGTCTCGGGTTCGGGTTCGTTTCAGTCGGATGCAGGTCGGGTTTCAGGTCAAAATTACCAGGTCAGATTCGGGTTCGGGTTGTTTTCAGTCGGACACAGATCGGGTTCGGTTGCTACAGTAACATGTTCAACTCGGGTTCGGGTCAGCAACAGTCAGTTACAGTTCGGGTTCGGATCATCGAATTCTCGGGTTAAATCAGGTTCTGACTCGAGCAGGTTTCAGGCAGGTTTCCAGATCCTGACTTGTTTTTACAACCCTAGGTGCGATACAACGGGTCCTAAAGGATGATGAACATCTATCTTTGCCACCAGGACACAAGGGGATGAGCAAAAGAAAAACAAAATGAAGTGGAGAAAAAAGCTGACATTTAATGTTATAAAATTGTCCATTAATAGTATTAATAATTAGGATAAAATTCATAAATGATCACTAAATTTTAAGTAATTATTTAATTAAGTAACTTAATTTTCAATTGCTTTAATATTACCATTGAATTTTATGTTTTGCTTCAATGCTACCACTCTCCCCTTAAACACCGTTAACTCACTAACAGTGTGTTAACTAGACTGGCTATTAAACTCATGTCATTTTAAAATAAAATTTACACGTCATTTTATAATATTATAAAATTAAGTTAAATGGAGCTATCCCTCTCCTCTTCATTTCACTGACAGCGTCTCTCACCGAAACCCTCCGGCGATGGTCCTCTTAGGATTGGATATTTTCAGTTCATAAACTCCATTCCTCTTGTTTCTAACTTAATAAAAAATCTTACATTTTTTAAATTCATTCCTCGATTTTCTTTGTTTCCCCACTAATTCACTTCCCCCTAAAAGATTTTCTGTTTCAAGTTTAACTTTTCAACTCTCTGTAGCTTTTGTTTGGAGCAAAGTGAAAAAGGAAATGGATTTTTTAAAATGCTGAAGAAGATGAAGATGAAAAAGCTCTCGACTATTATTTTGTTCTACACTCGTTGCTTTCGACTAGTCTCGAAATCAGTTTTTGGGGTCATCGCCTGCTGAGATTTGAGGTTTGAGTGGTTTAAGATTATTGGATATGTCTGGTAACATTGTTGGAAGGAGAGATCCCAAGAGGGGTTCAAGCTTTGAATAATTTAAGATCCATCAATTTGAGTAAAAATAATTTCTTTGGCAGGTTCCTGATGAAATTGAGAGTTGTTTGCTGTTGAGATCAATTGATTTTAGCTTTAATTCGTTCTTTGGGTCGGTTTCTCGAACAATGCAACAAAATTGTTTGTATTGATATCTGAATTTGAGTAGGAATTCATTTGTTGGTGATGTTCCTGAATGGATTGGAGAAATGAAAAGTCTAGAGAATTTGGATTTGTCAATGAATACATTTTCTGGTTAGGTCCCTGATTTTATAAGAAAACTTAAATACTTGAAGGTGTTGAATTTCTCTGTTAATGGTTTAAATGGCAGCTTACCTGCATCCATCGAGAGTAGTAAGAGTCTTTTGCCTGGGTTTGAAAGTAGTTTTGGGTTTCAAATGTTTAATGGAATGAGTTTTATTGATTAACATTATTTACTTTTAGACGGCATCTCAATAGCTAACACGTCAAGAATTGTCTTCATGAACGCGCTTTCACGCGCCAGATTCCAAGAACTCTCCCGAGACCGACGTTGGCTCAAGCCGGGCGTTGGATCGGTTTCCCTGCCGACAGTTGAGCGTAGCGAGCCGGTGGTTGTGGCTTCCTTCCCGGTGTTAATTCGCCGATGCCGGTTTGGTGGAAACGCTCCCCGGTTCGATGGTTTCCATCGGGGTCTTGGATCAGAGTTTTTCAGGAGCTCCGACGGAAATTATCACCCTCCTTTTGCTGGTAAACGTTCTGCTTTGCTGCTGTGTTTGGACTGGGCAAACTTATCCGTCTGCGCTCGGATGGTTGCCATTGGAGGTTTTGGGGCCGGCTCGAAGATGGCATATAAAGGATTGCAGTTCCGACCTGTTCGACGGTCCGTTCCGGGACAAGCTGGAGGACGGCCATTGAGCACCAAAGTTTCCTTAGTTGAAGGTCTTCGGGCCGGCGGAAGAACGTGGAAAATAGGCTGGAAAGACAACCCCCCGAGCAGCTTTGGATTCGCATCAGAAAACATAGCGAAGAAACTGTGTCTCGACGGTCCTTGGCCAAGCAACTGTGTCTCGTCCGAATCTGGCTCACCCTTGTCGCCGGCGAGGGCTCTTTATTCGCTGGTGGGGACAGATTTCCTTTCAAAGGCAATCCGATTTTTTTACGTGGAGGCAAAGTTTTTCCTCTTTAGGATAGTTGACTTTTGGAGTAGATGTGGTTCAGGCATGCAGAGTGATTCTGCCGGATATGGTGGGATTGATTTCCCATTTTAGCACATTTTTGTGTTTATTTTGGAGAGATCAACATGTGTAGTACATGTCCATCAAAATCTTTGCCCTTTTGGATGTCTTTCAGCCAAACCAAAGCTAATCAACGCAGGCTTTGGGGTCTGCTCGAGAGTTTCATCTTCACAAGGATCGCGGATAACCCTCTTGAGGGTTATCCGCTTCAGAAATGATTTCGCGCGTTTCCATTGTGTTCGATGGGGAGGGTCGTTACTCGGTGGCTCTTTTAAATCCTTCTTCCGGCTTTGTTTCGTGCTTTTTGTTCATTAGCGGTTTTAGTTTTCGTTTTGCTAAGCCCTTATTTCGTTATGGTTTCGTGTCGGATGTTGTCGCGGAGGTTGCAACTTGGGAGCAGCTGGGACCCTGGTCTTCTGATCGGTGCTTGGCTGATAACCGTTGTGTCGCTTGCCTTGATAAGGACCGTTATCGATGTAACAGAAGCCTGCCTCTGGATAGAGCTCTCAGGCGAAGGCATGATGGTGCTGTTCTACTAGGCGCTGTGGATGATTCTTTTTGTCACCAGCTTAAGTCTCTCAAGCATACCCGGTGTTGCCAAATTTCCTCACTGCAGTTGGAGGATATGGCTGTTTGGTCCATTGCCATGGATGGTTATTTGTCGTTTGTTATGTGTTATTGTGGCTTTTTATTGTTGCTTTCTTTCGTTTTGTTCTGTTGTTGGCTTCCTGTCTCTTGGGAAGGGATGTTGTTTTGTGATGTATTTCGGTTGGTTGTTTTCGAGTCTGTTCTGTGTTTTCGTTCTTGAAATGAAAGTTATCTCTTTGAAAAAAAACATTATTTACTTTTATTTATTATATTATATGCTGAGGTGTAATATAAAAGAAAAAAAGAGGTGGAAAAAGTTGGATGAGGTGGACAACCCATTCAGCACGTCGTTAGTGAGTTAATGGTGTTTTACGGAGGAAATGGTAACATTGAAGCAAAACACAAAGTTTAATGGTAACATTAAAGTAATTGAAAGTTTGATTACCAAATTGAATAATTACCCAAATTTTAGGTACCATTTGTGAACTTTACCCTAATAATTATTTAATTTTTTATAACGTGTGTATTGTTTCTATTAAAATAACATGTGTAATGTTTATTAATATTTTTTATAACATCTTTATTTATTTTTTTCATTTGTTAATATTATTAATTATTTTTATTATACTAACATTTTTTATTTTTTGTAGGTTTATTAACATGTTTAGTCCTTTTGGTGTATATTATTTAATTTAGTCCCATTCATATGTTTTATTGTCCAAACTCCACACTACACACAATCACAAAACTCTTTAAACAAAATCTCACGTTCATTTTCAAATTCATATTAATAAAAGTTCACAACTGTTAGAAAGAACTATAAAAATTATTAAAAGTTATTTTTTATGTTTATCATTATCATTATTATGTTTTACAATAAGTTGTGCAAATTTTAAAAAATTCACGACCACAACATTCGCAGTGTCCGCAATAGCATCCGTTATGTCTGCAACCGCGATAAATGCAACACAACCGAAAACGCGACCGCGACCGCTATTTAAATCCTTGATCAAGGGTATACTTTTCAGATTCAACTTTTTCCTAATACTTATTATTAGGGGTCCAATTTTTTTAATACTTGTTATTAGAACTCAAATTTTTTTAGTACTTATTATTAAGTGATGTGATCATGGTCCAAGATATTTTGGAAAGGCTTACTTCAAGACCTATGACTCGTGCTCAAGCAAGAAGAATGCGAGAAACTTTGGAAAGCTTGGTTTGTCGAATTTGGGACTCAAATGTAACCCCCTTAGCTCACTAGAGTCTAGCATGAAAACCCTTAGCTCACCCGATCCATGTTACCTTCTTTACGTGCATTAGTTTACATGTGTTATATGTTAAACTATAGTTTATGATATAATAAAATCATCTGTATTAGTTCCATTTAGGACACTTATATTTTCAGCATTTTAATAATTATATTACACATGTTTTCGTGCACATTTATTTTGTCTTGTTTACATATTTATGTTACCAAGTTACATGCACATTTAAGTTGTCATTTCTCTACACATTTAAGATGTCTTATCACATGTGATGACTATTTGTAGGAAATAAGGAAGTAAGAGCACATCAATGGTTGGAATTTGTAAAACCAATGTTTGATTTTGATATAACAAATAATCTAAGGACCAAATTGCAAAGTAAATAAATTGTAGAAATATATGTTTTGATATAATAATTGAAAAATGTTTTGGACTAAATTGAAAAGAATTTAAAATTTATTCTAAGTCAAAAATAACTTGAAAATAAGTTTGAGGATGTTTAAAAAGTTTTTGGCAATGTTTGAAACGTTTTTGAGTAGCCAAACCAGTGCTTTTAATGTACCCGTTTCGATACATGCATAATCTGTATCGATGCGTTTTGAAACTGCCAAAACCCGTTTCGATACATGGCTTACTTGTTTCAATACGAATAGGGGTTGTTTTGAAACACCCTTTGGTGTTTTGATACGCCTACGTGGCAGACACCCCAACAGCTAAAACCCCCAACGATTATTTCCCAACGGTCTTTTGAATTGCAGGCGTTTTGATACGGGACTAGGCATTTCAAAATGGGTGTTTCGATACAACCTATGGGGGTTTCGAAACGGCTTGCTGAATCAGACCCAACGATTAGTTCTGAAGAAGGGTGTTTCAATACAACTACTCGTGTATCGAAGCAGACATCACCATAACTGCATTTATGGTGGGAAATAAAGTCTCCAACGGCTCCAATTCAATCCCAACGGTCCTCCCCGACTACAAACCCAATTGGGAGTATAAAAGGAACCTCCAAGCATCAAAGGAAGATTAATGCTTCAATTGTCAACAACATTATGATGAAGAAATTGTCTTAGAGCTAAATTGTCCATTCTTGTATAGACAAACACTTGTGAGCTAAAATTTTCAATGTATGCTCAAGTGTTCAAGGTTTTGGGTGAGAGCTTAAGAGTGCAAACACACTCCTATTAGGGGGATTTCTTGTTTGCTAGAATTCTTTGTTTTTGAGAGTGTTCCCAAAGCTAGGGTTGTGAGCTTTGGATGCTAGATCACGGGTTGTGACTCTAGGTTGTAACAGTTGCCTCCTTAGCCTAGAAAAGGGGAAAAATTCTTAGTGAATTAGTTGAAATCCTTAGTAAGAAGCTAAAGTAGTGGATGTAGGCTTTGGTTAGAAAGCCGAACCACTCTAAAATCCTTGTGTTCAATTCTCATTATGTTGCTTCCACTTCCAACACCCAAATTACCACTTCTCTAGATCTTGGTAAGCGATTCGGTTGTGATCATCAAGCCCAACAATTGGTATCAGAGTAAGGCTCAATCGAAGGGGATTAACATCCTATTGAGCCGATCTGGGAAGCTCAATACATCAATTCAATCAACCGGTCAAATGACGCAATCCATCGACAAGCCACCATTCTTCGACGGGACCAACTATGCATATTGGAAGGCAAGAATGATGTTCTTCATCAAAGCCAAATATTACAAGCTTTGGGACATAGTTGAGGATGGTCCATTCGTACCACAATGAAGAAATGCAGATTGGAGTGCGGATGATTGCAAGAAGATGGAGCTAAATTGCAAGGCTTTGCACATTCTCTTTTGTGCATTTAGCCCCAACATCTATGAGAAGATGTCTTCTTTTGAAGATGCCAAGGAGGTATTGGATAAGCTTGAAGTCACATACGAAGGAACCAACGAAGTAAATGAGACCAAGACCGGTCTTCTCAACCTCAAGTATGAGAACTTCAAGATGGAACCAGATGAAGACATCACGAAGATGTTCGATAGATTTCCACCATCACAAATGAGCTCAAAGGCTTTGGAGAAATCATTCCGGAAGACAAGCTTGTCCAAAAGCTTCTCTATTCTCTTCCCGAGTCATGGGACTCAAAGAAGCCCACCATCATCGAAGCCAAGAATCTCAAGAGTTTAAAGCTTGATGAACTCATGGGGTCTCTTCTCACTCATGAAATTATGAAGAAAGGAAAAGAAGAGGAGAGAAAGAAGGAAGAGATAAAAAAGATGGGGAAGAAGAAAATCTTGGAGCTTCGCATCAACACTAATGTCATTTCTCTCAAATCCTCCAAGTGCAACCATGTTGAATCAAGTGAGGAGGAAAGTGAAGATGAAGAGATGACCTATCTCTTCGAAAAGTTTGCCCGATTCATGAAGAGCAAAATGAATGAAACCAAGCATGAATCGAGGATGAAAGAGAAGAAAAGCTCTTCAAGCCATAAGAAGAAGACATATGTGGCTACTTGGAGTGATGAAGACTCCACCGACATGAACAAGCCAACCTTTGCCTTATGGCCATCGAAGAAGATTCAAGGGTAACTTCTAATTCATCTACCTCATGTTCATATTCTTTTGATAAATTACAAAATGCCTATGGTGATTTGGTTTTAGAGTTTAAAAATCATATTTTGAAAAATAAGAAAGTGGTTTCAAATTTGAAAATTCAAAATGATTTGATTTCTAAAACCAAAATTGAACTTGAAGCAAAACTCAATGAGTTTGAGCAAAAATGTGTTTGATTTACAAAATTTGCTTCATAAAGTTCAAGAAGAAAAATATTTGATTTCCAAAGAACTTGAAAAGAATTTTTTTTTTGGAAAATCAAATTTTTATCAAAGACAATCTAGTGCCCTTAGATTTTTAAATGGAAAATATTTTAGAAGTGTTTGGGTTCCAAAAGAACTAAT
Organism: Hibiscus trionum; assembly: GCA_030270665.1. Lineage (NCBI taxonomy): Eukaryota > Viridiplantae > Streptophyta > Magnoliopsida > Malvales > Malvaceae > Hibiscus > Hibiscus trionum. The sequence goes on from BSYR01000013.1 coordinate 34,913,387, forward strand.
CACTTCTAACAAAAAGGATGAAATTGAAAAATGGATTCCAAAGAAGACTAAATTTTGTGCAACTAACGTTTATGGATCCAAAGCAATTTGGATATAAAAAATTACTTGATTGTCTTATGTTAGGTTTGATGGAGAATGATCAACAAGTCCAAATTTGAGGGGGAGATCCATACACATAAGAAAGAACACTTGAAGAAGGAAGGCTTCACATCCTCCCTTGAAGTTCAAGTGTTGGTAAAATTTCTAGTTGTTTTTGTTTTTAATTAGATTATTTTTCTTTATAACTAGATTATCATATTGTTGGAATAACAATATTTGATGATTTGAATAAGGGGAAGCCAATTTTAAAATCAAAGTTTTTAATTGTGTCAATTTTTAACCTCCTATGTTATTTTGAGCTTAATGTCTTTTAAATTCTTTTTGATATAACAAAAATGAGGAGAAATGTTTTTGAAAAGTTGATTTTTTTTAAATGAATAAGGGGGGAGCTTTAACTTCATTTAATTTTGAAAATCTCTTATTCAAAATTTTTAAATATTAAGGGGGAGAATCCCAAACAACTTTTCAAGTTGGTTTTATTATATCAAAAAGGGGGAGATTGTAGAAATATATATTTTGATATAATAATTGAAAAATGTTTTGGACTAAATTGAAAAGAATTTAAAATTTATTCTAAGTAAAAAACAACTTGAAAATAAGTTTGAGGATGTTTAAAAATAATTTGGAAATGTTTGAAACATTTTTGAGTAGCCAAACCAGTGCTTTTAATGTACCCGTTTCGATACATGCATAATTTGTATCGATACATTTTGAAACTGCCAAAACCCGTTTCGATACAAGGCTTACCTGTTTCGCTACGGATAGGGGTTGTTCCGAAACACCCTTTGGTGTTTTGATACGCCTACGTGGCAGATACCCTAACGGCTAAAACCCCCAACGGCTATTTCCCAACGGTCTTTTGAATTACAAGTGTTTCGATACGGGACCAGACATTTTGGAGCATGCGTTTCGATACAGCCTATGAGGGTTTCGAAACGGGTTGCTGAATCAGACCCAACGAATAGTTCTAAAGAAGGGCGTTTCGATACAGCTACCTATGTACCGAAACAGACATCACCAGAACTGCATTTATGGTGGGAAATAAAGTCTCCAACGGCTCTAATTCAATCCCAACGGTCCTTAACGGCTATAAACTCAATCGGGAGTATAAAAGGGATCTCCAAACATCAAGGGAAGACTAATGCTTCAATTGCCAACAACATTATGATGAAGAAATTGTCTTAGAGCTAAATTTTCCATTCTTGTATAGACAAACACTTGTGAGCTAAAATTGTCAATGTATGCTCAAGTGTTCTAGGTTTTGGGTGAGAGCTTAAGAGTGAAAACACACACCTATGAGATGGATTTCTTGTTTGCTAGAATTCTTTGGTTTTGAGAGTGCTCCCAAAGCTAGGGTTGTGAGCTTTGGATACTAGATCACGAGTTGTGACTCTAGGTTGTAACAGTTGCCTCCTAAGCCTAGAAAAGGGGAAGAATTCTTAGTGAATTGGTTGAAATCCTTAGTAGGAAGCTAAGGTAGTGGATGTAGGCTTTGGTTGGAAAGCCAAACCACTCTAAAATCCTTGTGTTCAATTCTCATTTTGTTGTTTTTACTTCCAACACCCAAATTACCACTTCTTCACATCTTGGAAAGCGATTCTGTTGTGATCATCGAGCCCAACATAAATTTTTAAGTACTTAAAAGACTCACATTTGACAAGTAAATTTTAGACTTAAAATGTTTTAAAGTCAAAACTTAAACCACATAAAATTTTCTAAGCGTTTCAAAGCCAAATTACTCAAAATCGCCCAAGCGTTTCGAAACATCTCTAAGGTGTTTGGATACGAATTTATTATGGAAAACAACATTTTGATACGCAATTCACTGTTTCGAAATGAGGGTTTCGAAACGAGCAAGCTCGTTTCGATACAACCTTCATCCGAGCTTTTGTTTTTTAAGTGTCATTTTGAAACGACTCATAAGCGTTTCGATACATGGTTAAGTGTTTTCAAAACTGAGCATTAAATGAACTAGTCGTTACTTTTCAGAACAGAAGTTTTTGAAAATATGTTAACTAGTTCGATACACACCTTTGGTGTTTCAAAAAGGTGTTTTACATTTTCAAACAGTTTCAATACACTCTTTTGATTTTTCGAAATGACCCTTTTACAATTTCAAACTGTTTTGATACGACCTATAGCCGTTTCGATACGACCCTTTTTTACACATAACGACTCTTTCTTTTTTTAGGCTTTTTTGATACATGGCCATGTGTTCTGATACATGTAGTTGCATAACTGCATTTATGAAGGCAAGAGAGAGCCCTAACGGCTCTATTGATGATCTCAACCACTCAAACGACTAGAAATCAATGAGAAGGTATAAAAGCAAGCCTCAAAAGCACCAACAACAACTATTGAACCAAAAAGCAACATCTAAGCAATCAAATCCAAACCCTTGAGCATAAGTGTCAAATTCTTGTACCCAACTCATTTGGAGTTCTTCATTGTAAATCTTTTTAGAGTTTGGGGAGTGTTGATTTGTAATTGGGTAATCAATTAGCCTTTAAGAGATATTTTCAAAGTTTGCCTATCTTTCTCTTGTAAAGAGTGTTCTTGAGTCAATCTTTGGGTAGAAATATTGATCAGTTTGTAAGGTTTCCTCCTAAGCCAAGAAAAGGGGACGAATTCAAGTTAGTGAATTGTTGAAATCCTCAGTAGGGTGCTGAGGTAGTGGATGTAGAGCTTCTTCGAAGCTTAAACCACTATAAATTGCATTGTCTTCATCTTTTAAATTTCTTACTTGCACCCTTCAATTTTTATTCTACCAATTCACCCCCTCTTGGTGTTTAGCCATTGTTTGATCACCTCAACAATTGGTATCAGAACTACACTCATTGGAAGGACTAACATCCTCTTGAGTAGATCTTGGAAGAGTTTTATCAATCGCACTTCAATCAACATCGTGCTATGGCATCCACCTCCGGACAAAACCTTTACGAGTCACTATCTATCACCAAACCACCATTCTTCAATGTGGATAACTATCCCTATTGGAAGAACCGGATGCGGCTCTTCATCAAATCAAATGACTACATGGTTTAGGACGTGGTAGAAGACGACCCTTCTTTTCTGATGAAGAGAGATGGTGAAGGAAGGATTATTTTGAAGACCAAAGCAGAAATGGCCGATGAAGATAGAAGATGCTTGCAAGTCAACGACAAAGCCTTGCACATGATATTTTGTGCTCTCGGTCCCGACATATACTCAAAGGTGTCTTCAATCGAAAGTGCCAGAGAAGTGTGGGACGCCCTAGAGACTACATTTGAAGGAACAAGTGACGTAAAAGAGACGAAGATCGGGTTGCTCAATTTGAGTTATGAAAACTTCAAAATGAAAGTCGACGAAAGTGTCTCCAAGATGTTTGATCGGTTCTTAGTCATCATCAACGGATTAAAGGGCTTCGGTGAAGTTATTCCTGAAGAAAAGCTAGTTCGGAAGCTACTCTACTCTCTTATGGAGTCTTGGGATGGCAAGAGAACGACCATCATCGAAGCTCAGGATTTGAAGACTCTCAAGCTAGATGCCCTTGATGGATCTCTACTAACCAATGAGATCATGAAGCAAGGGAGAGAAGAAAAGAAGAAGAAAGAAGAGGAGAATGTATAGAAGAAAGAGGTTGAAAAAAAGAAGCTAGGAATCACACTCAAAGCTTCATACAACGAAAGCGATTCTAGTGAGAAGGATGACAAAGAGATGGACATGTTGGCCAAACGATTCGCTCGATTCATGAAGTCCAATCAAGGAAGAAAATTCAATAGAAGATGGGACTTCAAGAATAAGGAAAAATAGGATGAAAAGGACCAACTCACTTGTTATGAGTGCAAGAAGCCCGTCCATATCAGAACCGATTATCCTCAATTGAGGAAGAAGAACTTTGGGAAGAAAAACAAGCTCAAAGCTCAAATGGCAACTTGGAGTGACGAGGAGTCATCCGAGGAAGAGGAGGAAGTGGGCAATCTTTGCCTCATGGCCTTTGAGGTGGATCATATGGTAAACTCTAACTCATCTCTTACTTATGATGAATTATATGATAAATGTGATGAGTTACAAAATGTTTATGATGAATTGGTTGAAAAATACAAGGAATCCCTTTTGAAAAATAAGAAAATCATTTCCGATTTAAAACTTCAAAATGAATCTTTTTCTAAAACCAATTCTGAATTGAAAAAAAAAAGGTTTTATACTTTGTAAATCTTTCTAATGAACTTAAAAAGAAAAAACATAGACCAGGAAAAGCTTCTTTCCGATTTTCAAGATTATCACACAAAGGAAGTGGATAATCTCAAAAATTCTCTTACTATTGGGAAACATGCTCTTGAAAAGGGAAATTCTTCAAAAACCCAATATGTTAAGAGAAAACCATTTTACCCCAAACAAAGAGGTTTTCAAAAGCAATCTAAAGTTAAAAGAATTAGGAGTGTATGGGTTCCTATGGAACTCATTGTTTCTAATAATGTAAATGCAAATGCTTCTCGGATTCCTAAGGGGACCAAGCTTTTGGGAGCTAACTCTCATGGACTCAAATCATTTTGGGTACCAAAAATCAAAGCTTAATCTCTTTGTTTGTAGGGGAGAAATGCTTCAAGGTGAAAGCTTCAAGTAAAAACACGTGGTACCTTGATAATGGTTGCTCGAGGCACATGATCGGAGACAAGAGTAAATTCTTGGAGCTTAAACAAAAAAGTAGAGGAATTGTGACATTTGGTGACAACTCCAAAGGCCACATTGAAGACATAGGTTCCATTGGTAATCTCTCATCTACATTTATTGAAAATGTTTTATATGTCAACGGTCTACAACATAATCTATTGAGCATTAGTCAACTTTGTGGCAAAGGTTTTGGTGTTCATTTTGATAAAAATGGGTGTAAAATTGTGAACATTAAAACAAATAAAATAATGTTCATTGGTCATCGCATAGAAAACATTTATACGGTGCATTTAGATGACATACATGCATTTAGATGACATTTACAAAATTACCCAAAATGATCTTGATCTTAAAATATCACATATTAGAAGTGATCATGGAACCGAGTTTCAAAATATGAGTTTTGAAGATTTTTGTAATGAAAATGGTATTATCCATAATTTTTCGGCTTGTCGCGCTCATCAACAAAATGGGGTAGTTGAGAGGAAAAATAGAACTTTAGAAGAGATGGCTAGGACCATGCTTTGTGAAAACAATTTAACTAAGTATTTTTGGGCGGAAGCCACTAATACGACTTGTTATATTATTAATAGAGTAATGATTAGGCATATTTTAAAGAAAACACCTTATGAGATTTTGAAATCCAAAAAGCCTACATTAGCTATTTCCACCCTGTAAATGTTTTGTTTTAAACAATGGAAAAGACAACTTAGGTAAATTTGATGCTAAAAGTGATGAAGCAATATTTTTGGGTTATTCCCTAAACTCTAAAGCCTACCAGGTATTTAATAAAAGAACTTTGGTTGTTGAAGAGTCTATACATGTTGTTTTCGATGATAACCTCCTTTCGAGGAAGGAATCTTGTGATGATGATACTGTAGGGATCTTTGAAGCCATTGATGGAGAACAAACATCAAAGGTGGATGAGATTCCAACTAAAGAAGAGGAAGCACAAGATCCACCTCTTGAAGCCTTGAAGGACTTGGCTCTTGAGGAAAAGGAGGTGACATACCCAAGGGAGTTCAACTATGTCAAAGGTGGTGAAATCTTGGGTGATCCATCCAAGGGGGTAACTACTAGATCCTCTCTCAAAATTATGAACCATGTTGCATTCATCTCATGCATAGAGCATAAAAATATCAAACAAGCATTAAAAGATGATTTTTGGATATTGGCTATGCAAGAGGAACTTAATCAAATTGAGAGCAGTGGAGTATGGACATTTGTTGATAGGCCTACTAATCAATCAACTATAGGAACTAAGTGGGTATATAGAAACAAACTAGATGAGAGTGGTAAAATAGTGAGGAACAAGGCTAGGCTTGTTGCTCAAGGTTACACTCAAGAAGAGGGAATTGATTTTGATGAAACATATGCACTCGTAGCTAGAATGGACGCTATTAGGATGCTTCTTGCATTTGCATGCTATCATGATTTCAAGCTTTTTCAAATGGATGTGAAAAGTGCTTTTCTAAATGTTTTCATAAATGAAGAAGTGTATGTTGAACAACCACCAGTTTTTTTTAGAACTAATTGTTTTGATATAATAATTGAAAAAATGTTTTGTACTAAATTGAAAGGAATTTAAAACACGCTTTTAGTAAAAAACAACTTGGAAATATGTTTAAGGGTTTTTATAAGGCTTTGGAATAATTTAGAGTGCATTTAAAGCAGTCAAAACCAAGCTTTTAATGTAACCGTACCGATACGGTATGTTACCGTATCGATACCCTTTAGGGTTTTAACTACAATGATTTTCCAGTAGCCAAAACTAGTACTAATACGCTTTGTCTGTATCGATTCGGTTTGCTTTAAATACCCAACGACTAGTTTGCGTACCGATACGGTTGTATCGCATACCGATACGCCCAACTACCCCAATGATCGTTTTCCCAATAGTCTTTTAAATTGCAAGACCGTACCGTTACGCTTGCTACGCGTATTGATTCGCACCAGCTGGAAGTGCTCAACGACTATTTCCTTATTGAGACCCTATCAATATGATTTGAAAAGTATCGATACGCTAAGCTACAAAACTGCATTTATGGTGGGAGATAATGGCTCCAACGGCTTTAATTCAATCCCAACGGTCCTCAACGGGTATAAACTCAATTAGGAGTATAAAAGGGACCTCCAAGCATCAAGAGATGGTTAATGCTTCAATTGTAACAACATTATGATGTCAAATTGTCTTTAGAGCTTAAATTGTACATTTCTTGTATAGACAACACTTGTGATGTAACGCCCCGGTTTTGGGCTCAGAAGTTTTGGGCGTTGACCGGTTCGGTCAAAGTGCTGATCGAATATATAAGAGTGAATTTAGGAAAGCCTAGTTCGGGTTGCATTAAAAATATGGAAAAATGTTCTAAAATCATCTTTTAATATATATAAGTGAACTGTGAAATCAATTTTGGAAAATGAGGTTTGGAAGGGTGACATTTTGGCTAGTGACCAAAATGCAATTTTCGAAAGTTCGGTGACTGTTTTATAAAGGGTTGAAACTTTGAATCTTTAAGGAGCTATTATTCCAAAAAGAGTTTCTCCAGATTTTCTAAAGATATTAAATGATTTATTTATGGTTTTTAAATAAAATAAGAGTGGAGGGAAGATATTTTTATTCATAACTAACTTTTCTCTCAAATCTTCCATTTTCATTTTCTCTCAAACCAAACATCTTTCTCCAGAGCTTTTCTCTCTGATTTTGTCATCTAAATTCATCCTTTCAACTCTCTTTTGATTCCTAATCATCTCTACAACAAAACCTCTCAATTTGCAAGTTGTTTCATCAAGCTTTTTGGTTCCAAAAAGGGAGAAACTCAAGTTTGGAGGTAAGAACGTCCTTCTCCTCTAAACTATCAGTTCTTTACTGAAATTCCTAAGTTCTCAATCCTTGATTTATGATTTGGTAAAGGTTTTATGGATATGATCTTGATTTTTGGCTTAAAATGCAAGATTTGCTTGATTTTGGTGGAATTTTCGTGTGATCTGTTTGGGCAGTGTTTTGAAGTGTCAAAATGATGTTAAATGAATGCTAAATTGATTAGAAGTTGAGGCTTAATTAATGCAATCCCGGATAGGTTGAATTTCCTAAGTTTTGCTTGAGTTTTTGGTTGTTTTTGGAGTGTTTTTGGTGATCTGTTATACCTGGAGGTATAAGGACGTGTTTGTGATCATTTTGGATGTTAATTGATGTTTAAAAATGGTTAGAAGTGTTGGATCTTTGCTGGGTTAAGTTTTGGAAGTGTTTGGAGGTGATTTCGGTTGTGTTTGGTAGCCGAATTGTTGGATTTGTGATGAGCAGCAAGTTGTGTTGTGTTGCTGGTGTTTTTGATGCATAATGATGCATTGATCTTCTGTTGTTGTGTGCTTGAAACAGGGGAGTTTGATCCGTGAGCTTTAGAGGTGGTGCGGAAGGTTTCGGATGCTTGGAAGGCTTGTTGGCTAGCCTTGTTTTGTGTATCGGTGAGTGAAGTTGGGTTTTCAGCTTTTAAACCAAGGTTTGAAGGTTTTGGGAGCTTAGTTTAAGTCTAAACAACTTTGCTAAGCTCAAGAGTAAGTAAATGGATTTTCGCTCTTGAATTGTGTTGTGATTTGGCTTTAAAAGCATTTGTGTTTAATGGTTCCAATGCATGTGTTTTGCATGGTTTAATTCTGTTTTGAAAGCATATTTTAGCATGGTTTAATGCTGGTTTTGAAAGCCATATGTGAAGGATGCTCAAGGTAAGAGATCCTTGGTTTTATACATTGAAAATGTAGTTTTGATGCATGGTGTTGCATGATGTTTAATGGCTTTGTGTAATGCTTTAAAACAGTGGATTGATGATGGTAAATGATGGTTTTTGCATATTGGTTATGCATGTGAATCATTGGACTAATGTGGTAATGGTTTTGCATATTGGTTATGCATGTGAATCATTGGATTAATGTGGTAAGATGGTTATATTGGCAAGTGATGTAAGTGGTTCTTGGTTCGTTGATCGGATATAGTTAGCCGGCTATAGGATTGGGTGCACCGTGAATAAAGTCGCCTTGGAGGTGGAGTGGTTAAGTGTGAACCGGTAAACTCCCTTCAAGTATCCTAACGAGATGGTTAAGGTCATAATGGAGGATGAATGCCCATTCGAGGACCTTGGTTAAGCAAAGGTTATATGGTGGTTAAAAGTCCATATATGGGAACCTTGTGCTTGTTGAGATCACAATGGCGGTGTTAAGTCCATGTGTGTGGATCTTGTGTAGGGTGTCCCGGATCTCGTTAGTGATGTTGTACAACTACCAATCGGTGAATGCAAGTCAAGGTTGTATGGTGTTTGAAAGTCCATACATGGGAACCTTGTGCAAGTCAAGGTTGTATGGTGTTTAAAAGTCCATACATGGGAACCTTGGGAAAAGTTGAGGTTGTATGGTGTTTGAAAGTCCATACATGGGAACCTTGTGAAAGTTGAGGTTGTATGGTGTTTGAAAGTCCATACATGGGAACCTCGGGAAAGCTAAGGTTGTATGGTGTTTGAAAGTCCATACATGGGAACCTTAGGATGGTGAGGTCAAATGGTGTTTTAAAGTCCATTTGGAGACCTTGGATTGGTAGTGTGTATGAAGCGTGGGGGACAACGCTTATGATCCGCGTATCCGATTGGATGTTGAGTTGAAAAGTGGATGTGGTTGATCACTTGAAAGCCAATATGATGTTCTTGATTGTAAAGAAGCATGAGATGCTTGAAAAGATGCATGGTTGCATGATAAGTGTTAAATGCTTGTGAATGCATGTTTACTTGTTAAGTTGAGCAAGTGTTGATTATCATTTGGTAAATGATGTATATGTGCATGAAATCTCCTTAATGCATTGGAGTCTTGTTGAGACTTGTTTTGAAAGGCATGTGAAGATGATGTTGTGGTTCATATGTTGCCTTTGTTTAATGCATGTGTTGGATTTCTTGAGTAAATGATTTTAAAGGGTTTCTTGCTTGGAATGGTTTTCAAGTATAAGAGAGGTATGTTGTGAATTGGAAGTGTTTTCCAAGGTTTGAATTTAACTTTGCATATGGTGTTTATGCATGGGATGGTTAAATGGTTGATTTTGCAAGTTGTGCTTTGAAAAGGGTTTTCTTAGTTTGCTAAACTAAGGGTTGGTTTTCATGTATGTGCTATGCATGGTTTTAAGCGTGATGTTGAAAGGAGTTTTCAAACTTTGCTTGGTAAACAAGTCGAATTGCTTTTCAAAGAGGTTTTATGGCTCGCTGCATTGATGGTGTTTTGGTTTTGAGCTTTCCTCACTAAGCATTATGTGCTTACGCTCCTTTTTGTCCATCAATGCAGATTCTTGAAGTTGGATAGCGAGGAGCAAGGGATTCAAGAAGGACTCCACTTGAGATGTATGTCTCGGTTAATAGCTATAGTTAATAAAGGCAATGGGGTAGAATCTCTCGGGTTGATGTTTGTGTATTCGTATATGTTCGGACAAGTATGGTTTATGTTGTTGATGTTGTTGGAACATGTTTTGGCCTTTATGAGATTGAATTGGAAGTATGGTGTTAAAATGGTTGCTTGTGTAGGAAGCATATCCTTTGAATTGGGGCTTTTCATGTATGTTGGTATTTTGTTGAATTGTTGATGCAAGTATGCCTTTTACATGTTGAATTGCATGTTGGTAAAGTTTGGTGGCTTTTGGAGCATGATTGGATGATCAATTGCAGGTTTAAGTATGCTTATGGTGGCTTTCTGTGCAGGGTGTTTCGGAACAGTCCATACCGTTTCGAAACGGGTGCCCCAAACCAGCCCAGGCGTCCGAAACGGGAGAGACCGTTCCGAAACGGAAAGGCTACTGCCAGACCCCCGTTTCGGTACGCGTTGCGGAACGGCCCCGCGTTTCGAAACGGGCTCTGCCTGTTTCGGAACGGGTGACCGTTGGGGGCTGACATTGGCAGTTAAATGTTTTGAAAAGTTTACATTTTGGTCCTGAAACTTGTTTGTGCAATTGTATGAGTTTGGGATGCCCGTTTGAGCTGAAATTTGGCAGTGAAGCATGAAACATGATTAATTTTAAGTTGGTAACTTAAAATCTGGTTAAGTCCTTAAGTCTTCAGAATTTACAATTTGGTCCCTAAAGTTGTAAATTGTTCAATTGGGTCCCTGTTTGATCTCTGATGTTTATGATCTTTAAGTATGATGTTGTGTGATCATATCTAAGGTTAATGTGCATCTAGACAAGACTAAAAAGAAAAAAAAAGGGTCGTTAATCAAGGTTGACTTTCGGGTTGACTTTGGTTTTCCCCGTGTGACCTTCTTAATTCGGGTCAACCGTCTGGGCCGGGTTAAGGGGGTTACATGTGAGCCAAAATTGTCAAATTTGCTCAAGTGTTTAGGATTGGGTGAGTGAGCTTAAGAGTGCAAACTATCTACCTAGTGAGGGATTTCAAGTTTGCTCAAATTTCTCTTGTAAAGAGGGTTTACTCAAGCTTTGGGTTAGAAAGCTTTGAGTGTGTAAAAGTTGCCTCCTTATCCTAGAAAAGGGGAAGAAATTCAAGAGTGAATTTGGTGAAATCCTTAGTGGAAAGCTAAGGTAGTGGATGTAGGTGTTTGTTAGAAGGCCGAACCACTATAAATCCTTGTGTCCATTTTCCAATTTTTACCTCCCACAAAATCACCCAAAATCCAACTTCTCCACCACTTGGCTATATAAATCGGTTGAAGGAAATCGAGTCCTATCAAGCCCAACAATTGGTATCAGAGCAAGGCTCAATCGAAGAGGATTAACATCCTATTGAGGTGATCCGGTAAGCTTGATACAAAAATTCAATCAACTGGTCAAATGGCGCAATCCATTGACAAGTCACCTTTCTTTGACGGGACCAACAACGCTCATTGGAAGATTAGAATGAAGTTCTTCATCAAATCCAAAGACTAAAAGCTTTGGGATGTTTTTGAAGAAGGTCCTTATGTGCCACAAAGAGTAAAGACGGAATGGAGTGCGGATGATCGCAAGAATATGGAGCTTAATTGCAAGGCTTTGCACATCCTCTTTTGTGCATTTAGCCCCAACATCTATGAGAAGATGTCCTCTTGCGAAGATGCCAAGAAAGTATGAGACAAGCCTTAAGTTACATACGAGGGAATAAACGAAGTAAAGGAGACCAAGATCGGCCTCCTCAACCACGAGTATGAGAACTTCAAGATGGAACCAGATGAAGACATCACAAAGATGTTCAATAGATTCTCCACCATCACAAATGGACTCAAAGGCTATGGAGAAATCATTCCGAAAGACAAGCTTGTCCGAAATCTTCTCTATTCTCTTCCCGAGTCATGGGACTCAAAGAAGACCACCATCATCAAAGCCAAAAATCTCAAGACCTTAAAGCTAGATGAACTCATGGGTCTTTTCTCACTCATGAAATAATGAAGAACGAAAAATAAGAGGAGAAGAAGAAGGAAGGGATAAAGAAGATGGGGAAGAAGAAAATCATGGAGCTAGGCATCAACACGAGTGTCGTTGCTCTCAAATCTTTCACATGCCAACACGTTTATTTGAGCGAGGAGGAAAGTGAAGATGAAGAGATGGTTCATCTCTTCAAGAAATTCACCTGATTCATGATGAGCGAGATGGCTAAATCCAAGCATGAATCGAAGAAGAAGATGAAGGATTCCTACAAATCCAACAAAAAGGGATTATCTTCAAAGAAAGCATACATGACGACACAAAGTGATGAAGACTCCATCGATGATGAGGTAGCCCACCTATGCTTCATGGCCCTCAATGACGGGGAGGTAACTTCTAACTCATCTATTTTAAATTCTTATACATTTGATGGGTTACAAGATGCCTACGATGATTTGGTTTTGGAATTTAAGGCATCATTTTCTAAAAACAAAAAATTGCTTTCAAATTTGAAAAAGGAAAATGATTTGCTTTCCAAAACAAATTAGAGTTTGAAGCAAAAATTAAAGATTTTGAACCTAAAGTTTTATATTTACAAAATTTGCTTCAAACGATGGAAAAAAGGTCATGAAAAAGAAGTTGATGATCTTAAAAAGGAAAAATATTTGATTTTCAATGAACATCAAAAGAAAAACAATTTGGAAAAAACAATTTTTTATGTAAGTAAAACTAGTGCTCCTATATTTTTGAATGGTAAAGTTTTTAGAAATATTTGGGTCCCAAAAGGACTAAGTACTTCAACTAAAAATGATGAAATTGAAAAATGGATTCCTAAGGGGACAAAATTACGTGCCACTAACGTCTATGGATCTAAAGCAATTTGGATACCAAAAATTACTTGATTGTCTTTTGTTAGGTGTGATGGAGAGTAATCAACAAGTCCAAATTTGAGGGGGAGCTCCATACACACAAGGAAGAACACTTGGAGAAGGAAGACTTCACATCCTCCCTTGAATTTCAAGTGTTGGTAAAATTTCTAGTTGTTTTTGTTTTAATTAGATTATTTTTATTTACAACTAGATTATCATATTGTTGGACTAACAATATTCAATGCTTTAAGTAAGGGGGAGCCAATTTAAAAAAAGGTTTTAATTGTGTTAATTCTTTTAAAACCTCCTATGTTATTTTGAGCTTAATGTATTTTAATTTTTTTTGATATAACAAAAAGGGTGAGAATGGGTTGAAAAATTGATTTTTGAAGAGAATAAGGGGAGCTTTATTGATTTTTCAAGAGAATAATGGGAGCTTTAATTCCATTTTTTAAAATCTCTTATTCAAAATTTTAAAATACCAAGGGGGAGAATTCCAGACAATTTTTCAAGTTGGTTTTGTTATATCAAAAAAGGGGAGATTATAGAACTAATTTTTTGATATAATAATTGAAAAAATGTTTTGGACTAAATTGAAAAGAATTTAAAACATTCTTTTAGTCAAAACAACTTGAAAATATGTTTAAGGGTTTTTTATAAGGCTTTGGAATAATTTAAAGTGCATTTAAAGTAGCCAAAACCAATCTTTTAATGTAATCGTACTAATACGGTATGTTACTGTATCGATCCCCTTTAGGGTTTTAACTAGAGTGATTTTCTAGTAGCCAAATCCCGTACTGATACGCTTTGTCCATATCGATACGGTTTGCTTTAAATACCCAACAACTAGTTCTCATACTGATACGCCCAACTACCCCCAAACGATCATTTTCCCAACACTCTTTTAAATTGCAGGACCATACTGATACGCTTGCTACGCGTATCGATACGCACCAGCTAGAAGTGCTCAACGGTTATTTCCTTATTGGGACCGTATCGATACGATTTGAGGAGTATCTATAAGCTAAGCTGTAGAACTGCATTTATGGTGGGAAATAAAGGCTCCAACGGCTCTAATTCAACCCCAACGGCCCTCAACGGCTACAAACTCAATTAGGAGTATAAAAGGGACCTCCAAACATCAAGAGATGGTTAATGCTTCAATTGTAACAACATTATGATGTCAAATTGTCTTTAGAGCTTAAATTGTACATTTCTAGTATAGACAACACTTGTGAGCCAAAATTGGTAAATTTTCTCAAGATTTTAAGATTGAGTGAGTGAGCTTAAGAGTGCAAACTATCTACCTAGTGAGGGATTTCAAGTTTTCTCAAATTTCTCTTGTAAAGAGGGTTTACTCAAGCTTTGAGTTAGAAAGCTTTGAGTGTGTAAAGGTTGCCTCCTTAGCCTAGAAAAGGGGAAGAAATTCAAGAGTGAATTTGGTGAAATTCTTAGTGGGAAGCTAAGGTAGTGGATGTAGGTGCTTGTTATAAGGCCGAACCACTATAAATCATTGTTTCCATTGTCTAATTTTTACCTCCCACAAAATCACCCAAATCATGTTTTCAAACTAACTAAAGCTCTTTATGGTTTAAAACAAGCTCTTAGAGCTTGGTATGAAAGACTTTCAAACTTTTTAATTCAAAAAGGTTTCGAAAAAGGCAAGGTGGATACTACACTTTTCATTAAAAGATATGGCAATGACATCTTAGTAGTTCAAATATATGTTGATGATATTATTTTTGGTTCTACTAATGAATTTTATTGCAAATAATTTTCTAAGCTAATGCAAGATGAATTTGAGATGAGCATGATGGGAGAGCTATCATTCTTTTTGGGGCTCCAAATCAAGCAAAGGAAAGATGGCACCTTCATCAATCAAGAAAAATACATAAAGGACATGCTCAAGAAGTTTGGCTTAGAGAACGTAAAGCCTTAAGTCACTCCATGAGCTCATCAATCAAGCTTGACAAAGATGAAGGAGGTAAGTGTGTCGATTCTAAGCTTTATAGATCTATGATTGGATCTTTGCTTTACCTTACCGCAAGTAGACCGAATATTATGTTTAGTGTTTGCTTGTGTGCTAGGTTTCAAGCAAGCTCTAGAGAATCACACCTAGTTGCTATTAAGAGAATTTTTAGATACCTTAGAGATACATCTAATTTAGGTCTTTGGTATCCTAGGGATTCCTCCTTTTAACTTTATGCTTTCTCCATTGCGAAATATGGGGGATGTAAGTTAGATAGGAAAAGTACCCCCGAAACATGTCAATTCTTAGGTAGTATGCTCATATCTTGGTTCTCTAAGAAACAAAATAGCGTAGCCTTATCTACCACTGAAGCAGAGTACATATCCTTAGGGAGTTGTTACGCTCAAGTTCTTTGGATGAAGCAACAACTCTTAGACTATGGTGTTCAAGTAGATACCATACCCTTTAAGTGTCACAACACTAGTGCCATTTGTCTCACCAAGAATCCCATCCAACACTCTAGAACCAAACATATAGAAATTAGACATCATCTCATTAGAGATCATGTCTTGAAAAATGATGTAGTTCTAGAAATATGTTGATACTTTGAACCAATTAGCAGACATATTTACCAAACCTTTAGATAAAGAACGTTTTTGGACCCTTAGGAGAGAGTTAGGTTTAACCAGCCTTCCTTGACCCTTTAAGGTCCCAAATGACAAAAAATGTGCTTGAAATTATTTGATGATCATGCTTGTGTTGATTTGTCTCCTTTTGCATCTATGCTTTTTGTTAGGAGAGTATGCAACTATTTTAGTCCATATAACATGCTCATATATCATTTATATGCATTTAGGCTCGATCTAAGTTGGCTTTTTGGACTTAAAACTGCCAAAAAATGTATTTTCTGGAAAAGGTGTATCGAAATAGGTGCATATATTTCGATATGGGCTTTCACTTCTTAAAATAATTTGGTTACTGTAATTTGTCGTATCGAAACATGCTCTTCGCGTTTTGATACGAGTTCGCGGTGTTGTTCCGAAACGACTAGTACATGTATCGAAATAGGTCTTGTATCGAAACGGCTTAGAAGCGTTTCGATCCCCCCGTTCCAATATGCCGAGTGGCGTATCGATACGCGTTTGCACATATTGTTTAAATATGCCTTAAATGTGTATCCAACTTTAACTAAAACTCAAACTCTTTTTTTTCAAACCCTAGCCGAAAACCCATGTATAAACTCCTTAAATCTCTTGATTTTTTTACACCAAAACCTAAAATCTTTTGAGAGTTTTCAATCTAAACATCAAGGCTAAGGCTTTTTAAGTAATTTGGTGCATTAATCATCCTTTATTCATCCAATTTCCTATATCAAGGTATAAACCCTTTTCTTTTCTTTTTTAATTTTTGTTTGATTTTCTGCAATGTTTTTACTCATTTTTGTATAAAATATATACTTATAGTATGTGTTTTGAAGTTTTTGCAAAAATTATTTAAAATTCGAAAATTTTTGGTTCGAATATAAATTTTATATCTTTTATTTTACTTTACTATTTTTCGAAATTCTTTTTACCAAAAACTCGTTTTATATTTATATATGTTTTTAAACTATATTGTATAGATTTTTATAAATACCTTGACTATTGGATTGAATTTGGTTGATTTACGCATACATGTGTTTTGTATCTTGATTTGTTTTCAGATTTTGAATATGAGTTCTAGGAAGAGAGTACGAACTGATGGGGTTGAGGGAAGTACAAACAATGATGACGAATCCTCTCGTCCCAACCTCACTCTACTCTATCAAAAGAGTGTTCGAAACAATGACGCCCATACCAACTTCAAACTCTTTCAAGATCATGCAATCCGATGTGAGCGTGTTACTTCTATACCATTTTTGGATTCTGAATGTTTTCAATTTCGTTATCTCCCTTTATTGAGGCGTTGGTGTTTCTTGCCCTTTTTGAGCTTACCCGATACTTTGTACTATAACCCCCTTAGCCCGACCTAGACGCCCGACCCAAATTGAGAAGATTACACGGGGAAAAATCAAAGTCAACTCATAAAGTCAACCTCAATTAATGACCCTTTTTTTCTTTTTATCTTTTCTAGGTGCACATTATTACCCCATATGATTAGCAAAGTGGTTTAGCGGAAGCGACACAATGAACAGAACTCAAATATGGGTCCAATTGTATACAACTATATTTTAGGGACTAAAATGTAAATTTCCAAATTATAAGGACTAAACAGGTTTTCAAGTTAACAATCCAAAATTAATCATATTACATGCCAGCATGTCAAATTGCATCTTTAACAGATCATCCAAACTCTTTTAATTTAGACATCCAACATCCAGGGACCAAAACATAAGAAAATAGAACCCTGAAACTATTCAAATTCAATTCCAACGGTCGGGTCGAAACAGTATACCCTGTATCATAACGGTCATTTTGAAACAAGGTTGACCGTTTTGATACGCGGGTGTGTTCCGAAACCCATTTCGAAACCATGCTTTCCAGTAGCAAAATGTTTCGGAACGTTCTCACCCGTTCCGGAACCCCATGACCGTTCCAGGCCACCATTCGGAAATAGTTAAGGGCGTTCCGAAACGCCTTTCCCTGCAACTTCTCAAAATGCTGGTTTTACTCAACTAATCACCTCCGGAATCATTCCAAAATATGCCACATCACATATACAACATGTAAACACATCAAAGACCATTAACATGAAACACAAGCTAAAACATAGCATCATTCATGCAAGCATTAAGTCTATAGGCATGCTTCCTAGTCTTCAAAACCATACAAAAGCTAAAAGCCACATTCAAGCACAAATTATACCTCAAAGGCCATTTACAAACCAAAATAAGCAAACCAAACATGCTTAAAGTGTTTAACATCTCCAAATACTAACAAGAGTAGAAATCCCTCCCATTGCCTCTTATTACACCAAGATGAAACCACATACTTTGCTTAATCAAAAGCTTGGAGTCCACTTGCTATCGAGCTGCGTCGAATGCTCAATTTTCTGCATTGATGAAACAAATGAGCGTAAGCATAAAGCTTAGTGAGGATCACTAAAAGCAACATTCATCAATGCATTTCATAAAACCATTGCATCAACATTTACAAACTCATGCCTTTCCTAAAAACATGCTCTTCTAAGCATCAATGCACTTTTCAGGCCTCATGCTTTTAACATCATAATAAAAACAACAATACTCTTTTGCTCATGCTTAAACCAAGCATCACATGCATTCTAGCATAAACCACAAGCATCTCATGCTTAAATCATTAATTTAACAACATTATATTGGCTTGCAAGTGATCCATTCTCAACGATACGAAAACCAACACAAATGACACAATCGAATACACGGATTACAAGCGTTGTCCCACACGCTTCATACACACTACCAGACTACACAAGGCTCACACACGAGAGCAACCCTCCATCGTTGTGACACCCGTGGTGGAGTATAACAGTACAACCACAACCCCTCAACACCACTCATCGGTAGTTGTATAATTCCACTAACGAGAGCACGTGACACATAACACAAGATCCACACACGTGATTAATATCCACCGTTTTGATCTTAACCTCAATCGTTAGGGTACTTGGATAGAGTATACGGTACAATGACAACCCCTCGACATCCAAGGCGACTTTATTCACGGTGCACCCAATTCTATAGCCGGCTAACTATATCCGATTAAAGTAACCAAAAACCATTTTCATCACTTGCCAATATAATCAATTAACATCAATATTCCACTGTTTTACAAGCATAAACACAATGCCATTTCCACAAGCATAAACATGCTTAACATCATATGCATTTATCACATAAAACCAAGGATCACTTACCTAGTACATCCTTAACATAATGGCATTAAAATCCAGCACAACTATGCTTAAAAACATGCTTTTAAACAATAATCAAAACCACATTAAATCAAGTGCATTTCCATCAAAACATAGCACATTTCCGAGAGAGACTTTCGAATCACTTACTCTTGAGCTTAGCTAAGTGTTTCAAACTTACACTAAGCTCCCAAGACCACGCTCAAAGCGTTACAAAGCTGGAAAATCCATTTCCACTCACCGATACGCGAAGCCTTGCTCGCCGACACAATAATCACTGTTGAGTGTGTAAAAGTTCTATTATTTACACCCTTTTTAACCCATATTTCTGCTGCATTCAAGCATAATTGCATTGCATTTAGGTTAGTTTTCAATAAAACATCACAATTATATAAAAGGCACGGATTCTACTAAAAGATGGCGTATTTTGCAGGTAGCTGCCATGGTTGACGATGAAGGAAGGCGCAGGGCAGATAAGTAGAAGAGCTGAACTGGACAAGCAGCCGAAGAAGACGAACCTGTCATGGACCTGTCGTGACAGCAAGGTGACAACAGACTTATGAAGAGGAAAAGTAAAGTGGATCTTGATAGATAGAGAAAAATCTGCTCTTCTGTCGTGTGGAAGCCAAATATTTTTCCAAGCCCCGGATCAAAAGATATGTCAAGCTAAAGCTCAAGGAGAAGAAATTCCTAGAAACAAGGATGCGGCTGGAAAGTAGGAGACTTTAGAGATTTAGTCTTTACAAGAATCTTACTTTTAATTAAAGTTGTAATCCTTGTTACCTTAGATAACTTGAGCCCAAAGCTTATATAAGGGCATAGATTAAATCTAGGGCAGAACCGATTACCCCATAACCGAAACCAAACCCCTGCCGTCCACCCGTCACCGACATGTTCTAAATTCCCCCTAGGGCTACGGGTTGTTTTGTAAAGTAGTTGCAAGGGTTGCTTTGTTTTAGGATTTTTCAAGTTCAATAAAATAAACTTCAAGTTCTTTTATCTTGGTTTTAATATCTTGCAAGAGCATCGGGAGAGCATTGTGAGGTTATCCATTTACTTAGCATCGGGAGAGTTAAGTATACGAAAGAGATAAGAGCGCGTTCTCTAGTTTATAGTTGAACCATCTCGTGCCTAGGGATAGGGCGAGGTTAAGTGGCTAAGGAAGAATTCATACACATCGGTGTTCATCCTTCGATTCACGCCGGGAGGTATCATCAAAGACGTGATCATCGACAGACTTGTGCCTAGGGATAGGGCAAGGCAGATCTGGGATTCTTGCCAAGCTTGAAGTACGGAGTTAGTGTTCGCTGCCGCGACAGATAACGGACAGCCGCCGCGACAGGTGCTATCGGCGACGGGCGCGACGACAGAACTGGATATCCTAAGCAGTTCAATACCTGCACTACTGAGCAACTCAATACCAGCCCATTCTCTCTATCTTGATTTCTCAATCCTTTATTTTACGTTTTTACCTTATTATTCTCGTGACAACTCTTAATTATTTCCTTTACTTTCGTGCAGTAAACAAGGTGAAGTCATTAGCCCAATCCCTGTGGAGACGATATCCGATACTTCATATCACTTTACTACTTGCGTCGTGTACACTTGCACTACACTTGCGATAGACTATTTTACACGCAACAAGTTTTTGGCGCCGTTGCCGGGGATTGGCAACATAACTACATCTTTCTTTTATTGCACTTTTCGCTTTTATTTTTATTTTTATTTTCGTTTTTATTTTTATTTTTCTTTAATCTTTCTTTTGTGCTTTCAACTCTCGCTTTTCACGAGGTTTTCTTGTTTATGCACAGATCTAAAAGAGGCGAAGATCCTGAATATAAATTAGATCCGGAAATCAAACGTTCCTTCAATCTCAAGAAACAACTTCGCCGACTTTTAGACAGAAACGAATATCTCGAGGAACAGCTAGAGAAAATGGGTCATAACCAACCTGTTGGTGGTTTCATACCACCCCTTGGCAATAATAACCCACCTGTCAGTGATCCGCCCGCAGCAGGTGGACGACGGTCATGTCGTGACTACATGCTGAATGATCATGTAGAGCTGGAGACCACGCTGCCGGATATTGATGTTGATAACTTCGAGCTTAAACCTGTCATGTTTAGTATGATCAACAACGCCGGACAGTTTAGTGGTTCTGCGACAGAAGATGCTAGGGAGCATCTCAAAACGTTCCAGGAGATCTGTGGTTCGTTTAGACTGCCAGGAGTTAGTCCGGAGATACTGAGGCTTCAGTTATTTCCCCATTCCTTGAGGGACAGAGCTAAAACTTGGTGGAATAAACTAACACCGGGTTCCATTATGACTTGGGCAGATTTAACTCGTGAATTTTTATCTCGTTTTAATCCTTCGCATTTATCTGAGCGATTACGTTACGAAATTGCTACTTTTCAACAGGAAGATGACGAGCCAATGCACGAGGCCTGGGACAGGTTTACTACTCTTCTTCGGAACTGCCCAATGCATGGATTCCCCGTCTGGAATCAGGTAACTAAATTCTATAATGCTGCTAACTTACAAACTCGCATTAGAATTGATTCTGCAGCAAATGGACTATTATTGGATAAAGATCCAGACGAGGCGCTGCAAGTTTTGAAAAATCTGGCTAAGAATGAGGAGCAGTTTCCGACTGCAAGAAGAGGGGGTAAACGGGTACTTGCTGTCAAGGATTATGAGGCCGACAGCACTATGAAATCACAAGTAGCATTCCTTACTAAAGCAATGAAACGATTATTAAATGAAGATGAACTACAAGGATTTGCTGTCGAGGAAGTTTGTACTATCTGTGAGGGAAATCATAGTAGGGATGAGTGCCCTATAAATGTAGAAGAGGGAAAATATGTTGGAAATTACAAGCCGAACTACAATTCCAACAACTACAACCCTAATTGGTGGAAGGATCCCAAATTTTCTTGGAGTAACCCCAACAATGCTTTGAATCCACAAGCACATCATCAGAATCAGGGGGGTCCTAGATTGTTGACGCGTCAGCAACTGCAGCCGCAGAACCTGCCGTAGTACCTGCCGCCGCAACAGCAACAGCAGCCACCACCTGCCACGAGTAGTATATTGGAGCAGACTCTGGCTACTTTTATGTCTCAGACTTGTACGTATATGGAGAATATTAATCAGTTTGTCAAGAAGACGGAAAACTTTATGGATGAAACCAAGATGAGAATGACAAATTATGAGGCTACCTTGAAATCTCTAGAGACACAAATGGGTCAGGTGTCCCAGCATATTAAGCCAAGGCAGAATGAAGGTTTTCCTAGCAATACTGAAAATGCTAGACCACCCCCACATGAGCAATGTAAGGCAATTACTACTAGGAGTGGGAAGAAACTACCAGGGCCGGAGAAAGAAGCTGAAACAGAAAAGGAACCTGCCTTGGATAAACCTGCCGAGGAAGTCGCCCCGACAGGTGATAAACAGACTGCTGCCGATGAGCCTACCACGACAGCAGAAGCGACAGAGGAGAAAAAAGATGATTATCGTCCTCAGATTCGCATGCAGTGGGAAGGACACATTGCTGATTATCGTCCTCCACCACCCTTCCCTCAACGGATACAGCAAGCTAAGCATGAATCTCAACTCAAAAAAATCTATGATATTTTTAAACAGGTTCATATTAACATTCCGTTGTTAGATGCTGTTAGGGAGATGCCCGGTTATGCTAAATTTCTCAAGGATGTTATGTCGAAAAAATCTAAACTTGGGGAATTTGAAACGGTAAGAATGCAAGAAGGTTGCATGAGTATTCTTCATCGACAACCACCCCAGAAAAAGAAGGATCCGGGGAGCTTCATCATACCTTGTGTAATCGGCGACAAATTCGTGGGTAAGGCACTTTGTGATCTTGGAGCTAGTGTTAATCTAATGCCCAAATCTGTTTTTCAGAAATTAGGTATTGGGAAGGCGCGGCCCACGACAGTTACCCTGCAGCTAGCCGACCGCTCTTACGTTCACCCCGAGGGAAAAATTGAAGATATTTTGGTAAGAGTGGATAAGCTTATTTTTCCTGCTGACTTTCTTATTTTAGATTGTGAGGCAGATGAGAACGCACCAGTCATCCTTGGGCGACCCTTCTTAGCCACGGGAAGATCATTGATTGATGTGGAGAAAGGAGAACTCACCATGCGCGTAAACGATCAACAAATTAAGTTGAATGTTCTCCAAGCAATGAAACATGCTGATGTGGACGAGGAATGCAAGGCCATCATTGAGGTGACCTTTGATTACCCCTGCATCAGGTCGGGCTGCCGTGATAAAAAATTTGGTCACTGCTGCGATAGCCACCTACAGGCCTGTCACGACAGCGATGACGACAGCAACGACGACAGCACCGACGACAGCAACTCCTTTGAATCCGATACATCTGATACTGAAGGTCATGAGGAGGTAAACTGGTTAGACCATCGTCCAGGTAAGTTATTCGAACCCTTGAATTACACTTCAGATAACCATTTAATCCAAAAGCCCTCTACTGTTGAACCACCTGTCTTAGAACTTAAGCCCCTGCCAGGGCAACTTAAATATGCTTATCTTGGTTGTGATGACACACTGCCCGTAATCATCTCTGCTAAGCTGCCACAGGAACAGGAACAACAGCTGATCGACATGCTAAGGCAGCACAAAAAGGCGATTGGATGGACGATAGCAGACATTCAGGGCATTAGTCCGGCAATTTGCATGCATAAAATCCTACTAGAGGAAGATCATAAGCCGACTATTGATGCCCAAAGGCGGTTAAACCTTGCGATGAAGGAGGTAGTGCGTAAAGAGATAATTAAATGGTTAGACGCTGGTATTATTTACGCCATCTCCGACAGCAAATGGGTAAGCCCGGTGCAATGTGTTCCAAAGAAAGGAGGAATGACAGTGATAACCAACGAGAACAATGAGCTAATCCCAACCAGGACTGTGACCGGTTGGAGGGTTTGTATGGACTATCGGAAGCTTAACAAAGCTACCCGAAAGGACCACTTTCCTTTACCCTTTATCGATCAAATGCTTGATAGATTAGCGGGAAAATCTTATTATTGTTTTCTTGATGGTTATTCAGGTTATAACCAAATTGCTATTGCACCGAAGGATCAAGAGAAAACGACTTTCACATGCCCCTACGCAACATACGCATTTTGGAGGATGCCGTTCGGCCTCTGTAACGCACCTGCCACCTTTCAAAGGTGCATGATGGCTATATTCTCCGACATGGTAGAGGACTTCCTAGAAAATTTCATGGATGATTTTTCTGTCTTTGGAGATGATTTTGAGAGCTGCCTCGACAACCTTCAAAAGGTACTTGAAAGATGTGAAAAAGCTAATCTTGTTTTAAATTGGGAAAAATGCCACTTTATGGTGGATGAGGGGATAGTCCTTGGCCATAAGATTAGCTGCCGTGGGATAGAATTCGATAGGGCAAGAATTGAAGTCATAGAGAAGCTGCCGCCGCCAACGACAGTCAAGGGCATAAGGAGTTTTTTAGGGCATGCTGGTTTTTATAGAAGATTTATTGCAAATTTTTCAAAGATCACCAAGCCGCTATGCCATCCTCTAGAGTAGAACCGACCCTTTGACTTTAATGAGGAATGTACTGAAGCATTCAAGGTTCTGAAGGAAAAGTTAGTGACAGCCCCCATAGTACAGCCACCAGACTGGACACAGCCATTCGAGATCATGTGTGATGCTAGTGACTATGCTGTCGGGGCAGCACTTGGGCAGCGCAGAGACAGGCTGTTTCACGTCATATATTATGCTAGCAAAACATTAAATGAAGCCCAAGTGAACTATACCACCACAGAAAAGGAGCTGTTAGCTGTGGTGTTCTCCATCGACAAGTTTCGTTCTTACATACTTGGAACGAAGGTAATAATACACACCGACCATTCTGCCCTCAAGTATTTGTTCGCAAAGAAGGATGCGAAGCCTAGGCTGATACGATGGATCTTGCTATTACAAGAGTTCGACCTTGAGATCAAAGACAAAAAGGGGACAGAAAATCAAGTGGCAGACCACTTATCGAGGTTGGAGTCGGGACAGAGTCTACCGTTAGATGAGACACACATACTGGAGACCTTCCCAGATGAGCAGCTCTTTGCTGCCGCAATCGCTGTCGCGACAGCCATGGCGGCAGATCAGGTTATAAGAAGGTGTGTACCACAAGAAGAACAAGAAGACATTCTCCATCACTGTCATGCTTCACAATATGGAGGTCACTTAGGAGGCAATAAAACTGCTGCCAAGGTGCTGCAGTCAGGGTTCTACTGGCCGACACTTTATAAAGATGCACAGGAATTTTACAAAAGCTATGACAGGTGCCAGCGGACAGGTAACATCTCGAGGAGAAACGAGATGCCACTGCAGAATATTCTAGAAGTCGAGATCTTCGACGTTTGGGGGATTGATTTTATGGGACCATTCCCATCTTCATGTGGAAATTTGTACATCCTCCTAGCAGTGGATTATGTCTCCAAGTGGGTTGAAGCAATCGCAACTCAAAAGAATGATGCCAAAACAGTCCAAAAGTTTTTGCACAAAAACATTTTTTCTAGATTTGGCATTCCTAGGGCGATTATCAGTGATGAGGGGAGACATTTTGATAATAGGGTAATTACTGCTGCCCTAAAGAAATATGGTGTCAAGCACAGGATCGCGACAGCATACCACCCACAGACCAATGGACAGGCTGAGATTTCCAATAGGGAAGTAAAGAACATTCTTGAGAAGATGGTTAAACCAACTAGGAAAGATTGGTCTTTACTTCTGAATGATGCATTATGGGCATACAGGACAGCTTTCAAGACTCCATTGGGCATGTCTCCATTCCGACTGATTTATGGGAAAACCTGTCACTTGCCTGTCGAGATCGAGCACAAAGCATATTGGGCAATCAAGGCAGTGAATATGGACTTGGACAAGGCCGGCCAGAAAAGGTTATTAGATCTAAACGAGATTGAAGAATTACGGACAATGGCCTACGACAACGCAAGGATTTACAAAGAAAAGACTAAGAAGTGGCACGACAAGAAACTGCTGCCACGACAGTTCTGCCCAGGGCAGCTTGTGTTGTTATTTAATTCTAGACTTAAACTCTTCCCAGGAAAGCTAAAGTCTAGATGGTCTGGCCCATTTCAAGTAGTTCAAGTTTTTCCCCATGGTGCCATCACAATTCAATCATTAAAAGACGGGCACCAATTCAAAGTCAATGGACAACGACTCAAGCATTTTCAGGGGACTGAAGCCCCAGGAATTCAGGAAGTGGTTACTTTAGGAGATGCCCCACAAGGCACACCTAATTTAACCTAAGTTTTATTTTTTTTTATTATTATTATTTATTAGGAATTAGGTTTATTTTATTCGAATAATGTTTTGTTTTTCTAATTTCAGTTTTTAGGAAATAAAGGAGTCAAGAAGAAAAAAAAGAAGTGGCCCAAACCCACCGCCCATCCACCAGCCCAATAAAGCCCATTTATGATAACCTGTCGTTTCAGCTGCCGGCGCAGACAGACTTGACAGGCTGTCAACAGTTTGACACTGCAGACGCAGAAGCGTGCGGCAGACGCACAGCAGACGCATAAATGCGTGTCAGACGCGTCAGACACGCTACATCCAATCTGCCGCCCCGTTATTCCCGCCTGCCGTTGAGGCATTAAATGGGCAGCCCCTCGACCGCTATATAAACCCCTTCCCATTTTCATTTTTCATCACTTCTGATTTTTCTCTCTTGTTATTTTTCTCCTCTAGTTTTATTTGTTTTCTCTCTTTCACAGCCCTTGCAACCAATATGTCGTCGAGACAAACCCGCCATAACACTGCTGCCGCTTCTTCGTCAGCAGCAGCATCCCCCTTCGCCAACAAGGAACTATGGGAGGAGCGTGGCTTCATTTACAACAGAGATGCCCCCCATATGGGACTCAGGCCGTTCATTGTGAAGGCCATAACGGCACAGCTGTGGGAGGACTTTGCCGAGCAGCCGGCAGAGCTAAATGATACTTTGGTCCGGGAGTTCTACGAGGCTGTCGACAGCAAAACGGCGACGTCTGTCATCGTCTGAGGAGTGGAAGTGCCCTTTACAGCAAACAGCATCAACCATATGTTCGGCCTGTTCTTTGGCCCCGATGATGATGCTCACCAACAATTTCTGGACACTCTCGACGCTGCTGCCTATGATGCCATCATGGTGGAGCTAACAGAGGCTGGTACGACATGAACCACCAGCAAGAAGAACCCCCACTCCGTCAATAGGGGGCAGCTCCTCCCCGAAGCAAAACTGTGGAACGCTTTCATCAAAAAGCGTATCCTGCCATCGTCCCACCATACGACAGTCAACCGACAGCGGCTGGCCCTCATTCACTCTATCATGCATGACAGGCCCATCAATGTGGGCAAGTACATGAGGGACAACATCATTGATTGTGCCTTCCGTTCAGACTCACGACTCTGCCTGCCGTTCACCATCACCGCCCTCTGCCGCTGTGCTGCCGTACCAGAGAGACCCTCCGACAAAATCAAGACGGGCAGTGGCTGGACTGACAACAACATCTCCAGCCTCATGGAGGTCATAGTCGTATCACCCATCAACGCTTTCGACCCAAATGCCCCTCATGCTGACTCCGATGATGAACCTGCCACCAACCCTGCCCCAGATGCTACCGCCGACACCACTCCGACAGACCAGTCTGCCAACATCCTGGCTGCAATTCTACGGGTAGAAGAGCGCCAAATGGGTTTGATGACTTTATCCGCGACTTCTCAAATGCAACGGTAAATTTCATTACTAATACTTTACATTATTCGGATGTCATCTTCCCCACCTTCCCATCCCATTATTTCCATATCCCCTCCCCCACACCTACACCACCTGTTTCCCCCCATACCCATTTTGTCACTTCCACACCATCCCCTGCCCAGACGGCAGCCGGCAACTCTCCGGCAGACACCTCCCCTCGAGGAACCAAAAGACCTGCCACTGATGACAGCCCTCTTCTCCGGAGGAATTTGGAGAGGGACTTTACGAGGGCAAAAAGAATTAAGCACGCGGAAGACAAGAAACGGCTGCCCAAAGCCAGCACCACCACTAGCAGCAGCCGGGATAGCGGCAGCAGTTCTGACGTCCGGCTGGTGGAGCAACCTGCCCCTCCACCTGCCGATGATCCTGCTGCTCAACCTGCTATTGAACCTGCCCAGCCCCCTCCACAGCGCAGGCGCCGCCATCAGATCCGCGTCAGCAGCAGCAGCGAGAGCAGCGATTGAAAATTTAAGTCTTTATTTTCCTCTTATTGCTGCCTGCTTTTATCTTTGGTGATGTACTTTTCTTTTAATGTTTTTGTTTTCTGTCATTTTGCATTGAGGGCAATGCAACCCTTGAGTTTGGGGGTGGCAACCCTCCATCATTAATGGAGTCTTAAGTACATCTTTTTATTATTTGTTGTGTCTTTTATTTTAAGGTTTTAAAAAAAAAATCAGAAAAGATTAAACTGTTGGCTTAAAACTGTGAAGTTAACTTACCTGTCATGACATCTCTGTCGTGGCAGCATCTTTAGGACAGGTTAAGGAAAAGTTTAGAGCCTTTCTATAGTTCTGAAAACTTAAACACTTTTGTGATTGTTATACTGCTTAGATTTCTTTTAGCCAAACTAGAATAGGAATGCTTAGCACTTAGAGTAGAAAAGAGACTAAAATCTCAGGAAACCTAGAGGTGCCTACCACCGGCTCTAGGCAGATAACCAGAGAAAAACTTCTAGAGGTGCCTATCACCGGCTCTAGACAGTTAACTAGAGGTGCCTGAAATACTGGCTCTAGTAAAAGAGAAGAAGTTTGAAAAAAGGAAATAACTAGAGGTGCCCAATTCTGGCTCTAGTAAGAAAAAGAAAGAAAACAGTCTCGTAGGAAAAACTCTAAACAAGCTAAAGTCAAATATTCTAGTGAAACTAAGAGAGTCTTGGCATATAACTATTCACAAGCATGCACACACTGCACGAGAGCTATAGGGAGATTCCGGACAGATCCTAATCTTTCCGACAGGTTGCTGCCGCCATAGAGAACGAGCGACGGGTAAGGGACAGTTCACTGTTTGAAAGCCAACACAAAAATTTTCATCTTTCTTTTAGGTTTAAATTGCTTGAGGACAAGCAAAAACTTGAGTTTGGGGGTGTGTTGAGTGTGTAAAAGTTCTATTATTTACACCCCTTTTAACCCATATTTCTGCTGCATTCAAGCATAATTGCATTGCATTTAGGTTAGTTTTCAATAAAACATCACAATTATATAAAAGGCACGGATTCTACTAAAAGATGGCGTATTTTGCAGGTAGCTGCCATGGTTGACGATGAAGGCAGGCGCAGGGCAGATAAGCAGAAGAGCTGAACTGGACAAGCAGCCGAAGAAGACGAACCTGTCATGGACCTATCGTGACAGCAAGGTGACAGCAGACTTATGAAGAGGAAAAGTAAAGTGGATCTCAATAGATAGAGAAAAATCTGCTCTTCTGTCGTGTGGAAGCCAAATATTTTTCCAAGCCCCGGATCAAAAGATATGTCAAGCCAAAGCTCAAGGAGAAGAAATTCCTAGAAACAAGGATGCGGCTGGAAAGTAGGAGACTTTAGAGATTTAGTCTTTACAAGAATCTTACTTTTAATTAAAGTTGTAATCCTTGTTACCTTAGATAACTTGAGCCCAAAGCTTATATAAGGGCATAGATTAAATCTAGGGCAGAACCGATTACCCCATAACCGAAACCAAACCCCTGCCGTCCACCCGTCACCGACATGTTCTAAATTCCCCCTAGGGCTACGGGTTGTTTTGTAAAGTAGTTGCAAGGGTTGCTTTGTTTTAGGATTTTTCAAGTTCAATAAAATAAACTTCAAGTTCTTTTATCTTGGTTTTAATATCTTGCAAGAGCATCGGGAGAGCATTGTGAGGTTATCCATTTACTTAGCATCGGGAGAGTTAAGTATAAGAAAGAGATAAGAGCGCGTTCTCTAGTTTATAGTTGAACCATCTCGTGCCTAGGGATAGGGCGAGGTTAAGTGGCTAAGGAAGAATTCATACACATCGGTGTTCATCCTTCGATTCACGCCGGGAGGTATCATCAAAGACGTGATCATCGACAGACTTGTGCCTAGGGATAGGGCAAGGCAGATCTGGGATTCTTGCCAAGCTTGAAGTACGGAGTTAGTGTTCGCTGCCGCGACAGATAACGGACAGCCGCCGCGACAGGTGCTGTCGGCGACGGGCGCGACGACAGAACTGGAGATCCTAAGCAGTTCAATACCTGCACTACTGAGCAACTCAATACCAGCCCATTCTCTCTATCTTGATTTCTCAATCCTTTATTTTACGTTTTTACCTTATTATTCTCGTGACAACTCTTAATTATTTCCTTTACTTTCGTGCAGTAAACAAGGTGAAGTCATTAGCCCAATCCCTGTGGAGACGATATCCGATACTTCGTATCACTTTACTACTTGCGTCGTGTACACTTGCACTACAATTGCGATAGACTATTTTACACGCAACAATCACCCTTCTGGAGCCTCCAAAATCGCCTCGTTTGCTCCTGGATCAAGATCCCCTATTTTCACATCATCAAAACATAGATCTAAATGCATTAAAATGCATTTCAACACCAGCAAAAAATCACAAACTCGTTGCTCATCCAAACTACACCAATTTACACATCCTAAACAACTGAAAACTCAATCGATTGCTCCCTAAACAATGCCCAGCCAACATACTTCACTTTCAACCATTTATAAACATCAAAATGCATCTAACAACAACCTAAACCCATCCTTATACCTCCAGCAAGCATGATTCCACCATTTCACCTCAAAAGCTCACTTAAAACTATCAAGAAACTCAAGGATCTCAAGGATTTCGGGATCTATATTATCAAAGCCTCATTTCAACATAATAACCAACTTGAAACTCAATTAAAATCAATCCAAAACAGAGCTTAACAAAACAAATCCGAAAATCAAGATTTTAATCACATTTCTACAAGATTTTGATCTCAAATCAAAACTATAATGAAAACTCAACCAAAAACATTAATTAGAAGCCAAAGATCTTGGGAATTTCAATAAAGAACCTTGATTAGAGGTTGAGAACGAGATTTACCTCCAATCCTTGCTTTCCTCAATGAATGACAAGTTTTCCTTAGCAAAATCTTGAAGAACTTGAAAGGATTCTTGAAAATTATTTAGGAAATGTTGAGAGAGTGTTTGGGAGAAAAGAATTCTAGAGAAAATGAGTTAAAATTGTGTTTGGCTGAAAATAAGAAGAGAAATGTAGTTACGTGATGAAGTCTCACTAATTAACTACCTAATTAATTAAATAAAATAAAAGCCAATTAAAAACTATTTAATTAAAACCATTTTAAACACATGTAATATTAAGGAAAGGCTAAATTTCCATAAAGCTCCCTAAAGATTCTAAG
Source organism: Hibiscus trionum (assembly GCA_030270665.1). Classification (NCBI taxonomy): domain Eukaryota; kingdom Viridiplantae; phylum Streptophyta; class Magnoliopsida; order Malvales; family Malvaceae; genus Hibiscus; species Hibiscus trionum. Next base: position 34,944,679 of record BSYR01000013.1, read on the forward strand.
ATTTTGGCTTCCCCTTTAAAAATTGCATTTTTCCACAGTTTTGAAACTTTACAATTTGGTCACTACCTAAAATGTACCTCTTCCGAAGCCCTTTTTGTAATATTGATTTGACCAACCACTTAAACTTATTTTTATAGGATTTTAGCTATTTTACCTCATTTTTATCCTATCCCGATCCTTGATTTCCTTAAATCACCTTACGCGATTCGAACCGTTTCCGACCGGTCCAGTCCGATGTCTAAAACATCTAGGCCCAAAAACAGAGCGTTACATTGTACCGTAACATGGTTCTTCTTTTTTATGCCAATGCCCGATGTATTTCCAATGCCGATCATTTTCAAGTGATTGCCATTGAATCCTACCTCATGGGGAAGACGTTTCGAATTGATCCTCAAACTTTGGTCAATGTTTTTGGGTTTGAAGATGAGGGTATTTCGGATGAAAACTCTTTGGGACACACTATTGGTGCCTCCGTTACGGTCCTTGATGCTACTGATCGCATCCTTCATCTCATGGTCTCTTGGTGGTTTCGTCCATCAAGAGGAAAGTTCTCCCACATCCGCCAAGTCGACGATTTTTGGCTTCGTTGCTTTCGTAAGGAACGTCGACCAAATCTTTGCCGAATCATGTTTGCCGAGATGGTGCATCTTGTCCAAAATTGTAACACAGATCTTGTCACTTCCTTCACCTATGGAACCATTTTGAGTTATTTGTTCTCAAAATTAGGGATCAATTGCTTTCTTGTTTTTCCGGAATCTCTCAAGGATCCCATTGATGAGCGCACTCTTCTCCGTTGCAAGTTTCACTTTATTGATAGAGATTGGGTTCGTGTTGAGAATCCTCCTCAAGTTACAGCCCCCGAACCTCAACCTCAAGTTGCTCCACCTAACAATGAAACTCTCACGACTTTTCTCACCGAGCAATTCAATGGCTTGCAAACCAACATGAACTCCAATTTTGCCGCTATTGACACTTGTTTCACATCCTTGGAGGAATGTGTTCAAAATGTTGAGAATCGACTTACTTCGATTGAAACTAAACAAGCATCGATGGACATGTCTTTTACCAGCTTTTATGGCGAGTGGAGGCAATTTAGAAGGAGCACCGCTAATGATGAAGATGACGATGAGCCTTAGTTCTTTACATTTCATTGCATATCATCTAGTTTAGGATTTCCCTTTTTATGCACCTATCTATGTTTTGTTTTAGGAATTATGCTTTGATATCTTGTTTTTAGGTATTAAGTTTGGATATTTTGGAACTTTTGCTTTGGTTTATTATGCCTAATGATATTATGTTGCCTTAATAATGCTTTGTTCTTGTGCTATATTGCTTTATATCATGGTTATATTCTTTATTCCTTCATTGATTTTAATCTAACAAAAAGGGGAGAAGGGTTAAAGCTAATTTTTTTTTAAAAAATCTTTTTCAAAACCTAGCTTCAATTTAGGGGAGTTTACTTAAAAATTTACTTTGGTTTTGTTATATCAAAAAGGGCGAGATTGTAAAACCAATGTTTGATTTTGATATAACAAATAATCTAAGGACCAAATTGCAAAGTAAATAAAATTTTAAATACTCAAAAGACTCACACTTGACAAGTAAATTTTAGACTTATAATGTTTCAAAGTCAAAACTTAAACCCCATAAAATTTCCTAAGTGTTTCAAAGTCAAATTACTCAAAATCGCCCAGGCGTTTTGTTAGGTGTATAAAAGTACTCATTTTAGGACCCTTTATGACTCAATTATTGTTAGACTTACGCTTATTTTAGATGCATTACTAATCATACATACACAATTTACTGTTCTTAACACTTCCATGCTTGATCATCTCTATTTGGTGGAAAAGGTACTGCTTTGGTATGTGTTTTTTGCTTGCGTAGATTTCACTGCCCATTGCCCGAGCAAGCATTGGCACGGTAGTGAAGGAAGGGGACGAAAAGGTGCAGAACCATCACTCGACAATCTAGACCAGGCCATCCTTGGACGACAAGCCTTACCCAGGAACGCTGGAACAAGAACGAGCCCGCAGAAGAGACTAACAGACCATTGTCAAGGCAAAGACCAAACCATTACCGAGGCAATGCCTAGACAAGTACCGACAAGGGAGAAAATATGCAAAGTGGTATGAGACTTGAAGAGCATACAATGCCGAATTTTTGGAGACACTTTGCATGAAAATCGGAGCAGAGGAAGGCCATGAAAAAGCCAAAGGAAGGTCAAAAATAGAAAACTGACAAGGAGGAATAAAATAATGAATTAAAAGAGATTTATCTCTTTTATGAAGTTATATCCAACTCCAACTTGTCATCCTACTCCAAGAAGGAAACAACAAGGCCATGCCCTATAAAACCAAGACCCATCCACCACCATAAAGATATATAGAGATCGAGAGGCTTATGGATTTAGTAGAGTGTTCATTATCGCCATTATGTGCTAATTCTTTCTTAGGTTAGGATTATTTTTTTAGTACTTGTGAGAAGACGATTGTAATTTGTTTAGGTTTTTGTTAATGCAATTAAGTTCAAGGTTTGCTTATTCTTGGTGTTCACTTTCTTCTTGCAATCAAATCGGGAGAGGGCATTGCAATTGCATCTATTTTTCTAATATCGAGAGAGTTAGACTCACAAAATGATTAAGCATGGTTTTCATCCTAATCGGTGAAAACTAATTCGGCTTATGGATAAGTACGAGTTTCAACGACTAAAAGAAGCGTAAGATTGGTTGGTTTTCACCCTTGGTTCATGGTGGGAAGTATTGTCAAGGGCTGCACATCTATAGCGTTTCGACTTAGGGATAAGGAGTCATTGAAGATCGCTTTGCTGAAACTTGAATGTTGTTGCTCAATTTCCCAGGCAGTAGCTGTTTTCCTTGCCGCGACAGTAGCTTTGCCCATTGCCGAGGCAATTCTCTTGCCTATTGCCGAGGCAATCCAGTTGACGATTGCATTAAAAAACGAGATAGTTCCATTCAAATTCCACACTACGACGCAACATAATCCAGCCTACTTTATCATCATATCTACTCAATCTCTTAGTTTACTTGCTTTCTTTATTTTAGTTGTTATCTCAACCAAACCATCACTTGTGTTTTTAATTTTCTACAGTGCGAGACGATAATTTCTGGAATAGCACCAATCCCTGTGGAGACGATGTCTTTTATACTATAACTTGGCGACGTGTATACTTGTACTAAAATTGCGAAACTTATTACGGGCAACAAGTTTTTGTCGCCGTTGTCGGGGATTGGCAATAACAACTTCGTTTTTATTTTCTTGCACTTTATATTTTTACTTTTTATTGTTCAGTCTCACAAGGAATTAACAAAATTTGGTTTTGCATTGGTGTATGACCAGGGCAAATCCAACAGGTCCAGATTATCCCCTTGATCTGGAGATTGAACGCAGCTATCGAAAACTGAAACAAAAACTGAAAGGAGCAATGGCACATGTAATCTGCAATCAGAATGCCGAGGCAGGAGACGGAGCGATTCAACAACCTCAATTTGCTCAAGCAAGAAACCTAACCGTCCGAGATTACTTAGAAAAAATCTCAACGGACTGAATCCAGGAGTTGTCACACTTGCAATCGAAGCTGCCCACTTTAAGTTAAAACTCGTAAGGTTCAACATGATTAATACAATAGGTTAATTTGGTGGCTCAGCAACTGAAGATGCTAGACAACACCTCAAATCCTTCTTAGAAATTTGCAATTCATTCAAAATACAAGGAGTTCACGAGGATATTTTGAGGCTGAAATTGTTTCCCTATTCACTAAGGGATAGGGCAAAAACCTTGTTAAATAGCATTCCAGCCGGATCTATAGAATCATGGAATGACTTATATCGTGATTTCCTTGCTAGATTTAATCCTACAAACTTAACTGATAAGTTACGTAATGAAATCAATTCTTTTCAACAGGTTGATGATGAATCCATGTACGAGGCTTGGGAGCAATACAAAGAGCTTTTACACAAATGCCCCCTACACACATTCCCATTGTGGACACAATTGACAATGTTCTACAATGCAGTAAACACCCCAATGAGGATGATGCTAGATGCCTCGGCCAATGGCATACTCCTAGACAAGCCACAAGAGGAAGCAATGAAGATCCTAAATAGGCTGGCTAAAAACGACTATCAATTCCCAACAGCCAGAAGAGGAGGAGTCAGACGCCATGCCAGCATAAACGAGCTTGAGTCATCAGATTCAATTCTCTCACAATTGGTAACCTTAACCAATTTGGTTAAGAACATGCAAAGACCAAGCAATACACAGGAGGTCAAGGTAATAGGTTCATCATGTGATTTATGTAATGGTAACCATGACTCTTCTGAATGTCCACAAAATCCAGTGTCCAGTTTTTATGTTGGAAACTACAACCGAAAAAACAATATGATGTCCAACACCTATAACCCAGCATGGAAGAAACACCCAAACTTCTCATGGAGCAATCCTAACAATGCACTCAATCAGAATGCTTCAGCATTGGGATTCCAACAGAACATTCCTCGGCAAAAAATGCCTCAACAATCGATGCCACAACAACAATCCATGCCATCCAGTTCTTTGGAAATCTCCCTAAATGCTTTCATGTCTCAAACTAGTGCATATATGACTAATACTGATAAATTCATAAAGAAAACTGATGCTTTTATGGACAGGAATGAGATGAGAATGTAGAACCATGAAGTAGCGCTGAAATCATTTGAAACTCAAGTTGGGCAGTTCACTCAAATACTGAACTCGAGACCAATGGGCGGTTTGCCTAGCGATACTGAGGTCGCACGAGGAACAACTCATGAGCAATGCAAGGCAATCACTACATAAAGTGGTAAACAACTCAAGGAACAACGAGCTCATAAAACAAAGGAAACAAAATCATAGGAGTCGATTGCTTCGACAATGACCAGCAATGTTACCTCGATAGTACCCAACAACACTGCCTCGACAAAGCTTGATAACATCACCTCGGCAATGCCTGACACAGACACCGTGAAAAACAAGAAGGCATCTGAAGGTCCTGATTCAATGCCCCACATCATATTCCCATGCAAGGAGCGGATTGAAGACATTCGACTTCCACCACCGTTCCCCCAAAGGTTGAAAAGGCAGAAACAAGAATACCAATTCAAGAAGTTCCTAGACATCTTGAAGAAAGTCCACATAAACTTGCCCTTGGTAGAAGCAATAGAAAAATGTCAAACTATGCCAAATTCCTTAAAGACATTGTCTCTAAGAGAACAAGAATAGGGGAATTTGAGACTGTTGCTGTGATGGAGGGATGTATGGCCATGCTGCACAACCAAATGCCACCTAAGCTGAAAGATCCCGATAGTTTTACCATATCATGTGCGATTGGCAATCACTATGTCGGGAAGGCACTATGTGATCTTGGAGCAAGCATAAACCTTATGCCGAAGTCAGTCTTCCAACAATTGGGTATAGGGAAGGCGAGACCCACTACAGTGATGCTACAACTTGTTGACATATCCTATGTTCATCCAGAGGGAAAATTGAAGATATCCTGGTAAGAGTGGATAAATTTATTTTCCCTGCTGACTTCATTGATTTAGACTGTGAAGCAAATGAGTTCGCACCCATTATCCTTGGGAGGCCATTCCTTTTTACGGAAAGAACCTTGATCGACGTTGAAAGGGTAGAACTCACAATGAGAGTGAATGATCAACAAATCAATTTGAACGTATTTCACACCTTCAAGAAACCCAATGATCCAGAAAAATGCCAAGTCATCCAGGCCATAACCGAGTTTGACATAGACTGCCTAAACATTTTCCTCGGCAATAGCTGTGAAAATTGCCTCGTCAATGATCATAAACATTGCCTCGGCAATGTCTATGACGACTGTCTCGACAATTACATTGACAACTGCCCCGACCCTGAAGAAAAAAAATGATAAGCAGGAAGAAGCCAACTAGGTAGCTAGTCATCCAGGTAAGTATTTCAAATGATTAGATTACTCAGGGGAGGAAAGAAAAATCGAAAAACCTTCCATCGAGCAACCCCATATTCTTGAAATAAAACCATTGCCAGGGCAATTAAAATATGTAATTATAGGGCTGTTTTGATTGATTTCTTGTTAAACTATGTGTATAAGCTTTCTAGAATGGTGAAGAACTAATCATTTGGAGTTATGAGCAAAAAGTTATGGACATATTAGTGCAAGGAGGTCAAAACTGCCAGAATAGGGGTAGTTTCATATTGCATTGTGTATATGTTTGTAAATGTGATTGAATATGACTTGGATTGACTTCTAATGGATATTCATTGTGTTTGTGGATTGTTTAAGACCAAGAAGATGAAGATTTCTTGGAGGATGCTAGGCTTGAACAAGCAAAGAACAAAGGGAAAGGCTTGCTAATCAAGGAAGCAAAAAAAGCACATGAGTATTGTGAGTGTCGTTGCTTTAGGGTTAAGATTAATGTCTTAACCCCTTTTTAAATTATTGTTGAGGTCATATAAAGCATGAAATAAATCTAAGCTATATTTGGTAATTCAAAATGGATTGGAAGAAGGTATAAAGGAAATGGATTGAGATGCTAATGTTGGATGCTAGATTAAGATCCTAGTATGTGTATGTTTTGAATAGATTAGTAAATGTTGTAAGCATGATTGTGGTTGTTGAAATGAATAATTGTATGATTAATATGCAACTATTTTTAAGCATGAATTGAATGAAATGCATGCTACATGGTTGCTGGAAATTTAAAAGAGTAACGACATGAGATAGCATAAAATGAAATGTTAGCATGAAATGATCAAATGACCTTGTTTGTTGTTCGTAAACAAATTGTGTTCTATGTTTGAAAACTTAAAAGATAATATAAGACATTGGCTGATTAGTATTCCTTAGGTAAAAGGGCATGCCTTAGAGTCATTGAGCTCATTTACATGATCAGGTTGGTGATTAGTCACCTAGATGCCTGAAGGTGGTTAGTCACCTTGTTATATGAATGGTGGTAAGTCACCATTGATGCTATGCATCCTCTGTTACATGATATGTGGTGTTGAGACACCTTGAAACCTTAGGTATCCAAAGTGATATGTTACATGTTTGACTTGATTACCTACTCTACTACTCAACCAAGGCAAAACAATAAGAACTTGAATAAGACTTATATGTTATATGTTCTTATATGGATAATGATCCATAATGGTTAATATGAATTTGAATGTGTTTAACATGACATGCTACATGTAATTACAAGATAAAATGAATTGAATTAGTGCACAACGATGATTGTTTCTATTCGAATGGTATAGAAAAATTAAGAGTGAAATGCTTGATTGTTATGGTTAAATGTAACCATTTATGACTTGTTTTGGTGTGTCTGATTGAGTGCTAAATTAGATTGGTTGCTTGAATGTGAAGCATGACTATTTTAAAGTGTAATTAATGTTACTTGTTGGCAAGTAAACTAGTTAGGCCTACTTATGCATAAAGTAAACTAGCTAAGTAAACTTAGTGCCTAGTTAGGTAACCTTACAAAATGAAATGGTTAGTTCTAAGAATAACCTCACTAAGTACATAATGTACTTACCACCTCTTGTTTCCTTCTTCCAAAATAAACAGGTTTTGGATCTCTGAAAGCTAATTGATATTGATCCGGGAGCAATACAAGCTAAGCAAGCATGTAGTATGTAGTTTTGTTTCTTGAACTCCTAGTTGGTGGCTAGTAACATTTATATGTCAATGTGTATATGGCTAAGTTTATAAGATGTTTTGACTTGTAGATGTTAAGTCAAGTTATATGTAAAGACTATGTGGTTAAGATTTATAAAAGTTAATATGGTTTATTATGATTAATTGGTTTAGCATGTTTGTTGATATGTTTGGATTGATTGATTAAAAGATAATAAGGGTTGTAATGTATTAAAATGTGATTGTAAGATATTAGATATGTCATAGGATGTTTAAAACATAAGTGCCGAATGATCCTTATGTTCCCTTGATGATGTTTTGATTAATTATAAGTCAATGTAGGTTGCATTTCATGAAAACCGAATGCCCCTTGAATTTAAATGATATTGTTTGATATTAGATGTTAGATAATCTCATCCAATTGAATTAGAATATATGTATAGGAACAGCCGAATGGTATAATGAACTTATTTGACCAGTCGAATGCCTTAAGGGTCCTAAGTTATAGTTGAATGGTTATAAGATAAATGTATGATAGTTAAAAAGGATAGTAATGTTAATACATGGTAATGAACGATTATTATAAGGTTTAAAAGGATGATGTTTGATTGTTCATATGCTAATATAACTTGTGTTAAAGAAAAAATTTAATTTTCCCACCTGCATGCCTAATTAGTTAAATGTCTGATTAAAACGAATCGAATTCTGCATCGTAACGCTCCTAACTCCTAAAATGGGTTAGGGGTGCTACAAATCATAAGCGAAGAAGGCAAGCACTTCGACAACAAACTCATTGCCAAGACATTGCAGAAATTTGGAGTGACATATAAAATTGCCACGGCATACCATCCACAAACTAATGGATAGGCCGAAATCTTGAACAAATAGTTGAAAAATATCCTTGAGAAGGTAGTCAACCCCTCACGCAAGGATTGGTCTCTTCGACTTGATGATGCACTCTAGGCCTATAGGAAAACCTTCAAAACACCATTGGGCATGTTACCCTTTTGGCTTGTGTATGGTACAACATGACATCTACCAGTGGAGATCGAGCACAAGGCATATTGAGCAATCAAGACCATGAACATGGATTGGAAGAGTGCTGGACAAAAATGCCTAATGGACCTTAATGAGATAAAGGAGTTTTGTACCTTAGCCTATGAAAATGCAAGAATCTACAAGGAGAATACTAAGCGTTTGCATGACAAGAAGCTATTGCCGCGACAATTACTTCCCAGGCAATTAGTCCTCCTTTTCAATTCTCGATTGAAGTTATTCCCAGGGAAACTACGACCGAGATGGTCTGGACCTTTCGAAGTTGTCATAGCATTCCCCCATGGTTCCGTGACAATCAAGTCCACAAAAGACGGACATGAATTTAAAGTCAATGGGCAGAGATTGAAGCACTACACTGGCACCCATGTCATCAGGAAGAAGGAAGTGATTACTTTAGGAGATGCATCCTCATGCACTCCTTTAGTATCTTAACTTTTCTTTTTCTTTTTATATTTATTTATTTTCCACATCTTTAAATTTTTAGGATTACAATGTTATTTTTATTTAATGTTATTTACTTTATTGTATTTTTAAGAAAGAGCCCAAGAATGAGAAGAAGATGGGCCGGTTCCAAGCCCAACCCAAACCCAAAAACACGGCAACATAACAACGGTAACATGACCATTGGGAAACTCGGAAACTGCACCCCGTTATTACCGCCCACAATCCGACCGTTGGTAACCCGCCACAAGCAACCCTTGCCATGCATGCAACAATTGCTCGTTGGCATTTAATGTCGTGACCGTTGCAAAAACCCATCCATCTATTTAAACCCCTTCCCACCTCTCTACACTCCACCATCAAACCATCCTCATCTTTATTCTTGTCTCCAAATATTTTCTATTACTTTCATTCGCTTTTAGTTTTTATTTTCTAGTTTTGAATTCTCACAACTACTCCAAATGGCTCTAAAAATAGGAAAATGAGATCACTCACAAGCCACCGAGGAGCCAACATTCAAACGCTTTGCCCCGTCGAAAGTAGAAAGGAGGTTCAATGCAAAATTTGTCAGCCGACAAGTATGGGAAGTGCAAGGCTTCCACTATTCCTCATCACACACTGACTTCGATTTGGAGCCCTTCATCTTCTGGAAGATCGAACACCAAAAATGGAAAATTCTTTGCCACCAACTGGAGCTGGCAAATGTGACATGGGTACGGGAATTCTATGCCCACAACCACAACCTCAACAACCTCTTTGTCCATGTGCGAGGCCAATCCATCCTTATCGATGTTGATTCCATCAATATCTACTATGACATCCATGTGACCCACGATGAGCACAAAGAGTTTGTTGACAAGCTCATGGCTGACGACTACGAGGACATCATTCGGGAGTTGTGTATTGTCGAGACAACATGGAACGAAGGTGCCCACAAATGAACGGTAAACCGCCGAAGGCTTCAGCCCGAGGCTAAACTTTGGAACACTTTTGCTAAAAGGAATTTAATGCCTACATCCCATAACACAACCGTAGATAAAATGAGGCTTGCACTCATTCACTCAATCATGCATAATAGGATTATTAACATTGGTTCTATTATATGCAATGAGATCTTTATGTGTAGCCAAAAAGAGAAGGGTCGCCTCTACTTCCCGAGCCTCATCACCGGCTTGTGGAAACAAAAGAAGGTTCCAACCAATCCGGCTAACAAATCCACACCAACGAGAAAGGGGTGGTCGAAGGCCCAATACCACAAAATCATGCAAATAACGGAGGCCGAGCCCCACTCCACCCCGGTACAAGGCATTGTCGTGGCAACCTCCTCGGGCAATGCCCCGCCAAGACCAACCGACTCTGCCGCAGGAACAACCCTCCAGCACCTTGCACAAACTCGACGCGATGGACAAACATCATCGCATGTTCATGCAATTCACAAGGGACTTCACCAACTCCATCACTCAAGTGATCTTAGAGAAGTTCCTAGAGAGCACGGTGCAGTTCTTAGTTTTCCCTGCCGAAATCCTTGCCTCAAAAACACCAAGAGCCTATGCTGCGATAACAACCAAAGACACTACCTCAGCAATGTAGACAACCACTGCCTCGGCAACGCAGGAAAACACTACCTCGGCAATCCCAGCTGCATCTACCGCGACAACAGACTAGGGCAAGGCACCATCCATAGAGCCGACCCAAATCGAGACGTGGTCCGGCTTTTCCGACTCAGACGAGTCAGTTGCACCTCAAGCTAAGATCGCTCCGGTTCCATCTTCCAAGAAATGCAATGCCTCTTCCAGCGAAGAAATCGGCCTAAACAGTGACGATGAAGAGGAAGTCACCAAGAAAACTGAATCGACACCTCCGACACGTCACCAACCACCAAGGGAAACCAAGAGGATCAAGCAAACGACAAGGAGGAAATTAATTATCAAAGACGACAATGATGACTCATCTATGTCCTCATCGTTGTAAATTTTTTATTCCTCTCTTGCCTTTTATTTTATATTTTGTGTATGAGCGTGCATTGAGGGAAATGCTTCTCTCAAGTTTGGGGGGGGGGGAATAGCTAGTAAATTCTTTTTTCGCATCTATAGGAAATGCATGCTTATCAATTTCCTTAGAATTTAATTCAATGAAATTGTTACCTCGGCAATAGATGTCTCTCGCTTTATCGTAGCCTTAAAATTTTTGCTAGTTAGCTTTCAATTTTAGGATGTCCATGGAAAATACTTAGAATCACACTATGAGGCTGAAAACAGAACACTTTTGTGACTTGAATAATTGAAGGAGTTCTAGGACACTTAGAACATTTACTTACTTAGAAAAAAATTGGGGTAGAAAGTTAGAGGTGCCCGAAATTGGCTTTAGGCTAATCACTAGAGGTGCCCGAAATTGGCTCTAGTCGATTAGATTAAAAAGAGAGAGAGAAACCCAAGGAAAGCAGGATAAATGCTTAAGTGTCTACTTGGAACCCGAAAAATCATCTTGTTCGCAATCATGCACACACTCAAGAGTCTTATAGTTTGATTCCAGGGAAATCCTCAACATCCGAAGAATTGAAGGCAAAGCACATTCATATTCACGATTTAGAGAAGAGAAGAAAAAATAAGACCAAAAGATAATTTCATGAAGATTGAACCTTTGGCAATTGACTGTTAGTTTTGCATTGCTTGAGGATAAGCAATAGTTCGAGTTTGGGGGTCTGTTAGGTGTATAAAAGTACTCATTTTAGAACACTTTATGACTCAATTATTGTTAGAATTAAGCTTATTTTAGATGCATTACTAATCATACATACACAATTTACTGTTCTTAACACTGTCATGCTTGATCATCTCTATTCGAGTATATTTGGTGGAAAAGGTACTGCTTTGGTATGTGTTTTGTGCTTGCACAGATTTCACTCCCCATTGCCCGGGCAAGCATTGCCGCGACAGTGAAGGAAGGGGACGCAAAGGTGCAGAACCATCACTCGACGATCTAGACCAGGCCATCCTTGGACGACAAGCCTTACCCAGGAACGATGTGTTAGGTTTTTATATGCTCGATTTCCTTCAACCGTTCTAGCTCGCCAAGTGTGGAGAAGTTGAATTTTTGGGTGTTTTAGTGGAAGCTAAAGAATAAGAATTGGACACAAGGATTTATAGTGGTTCGACCTTCTAACAAGCACCTACATCCACTACCTTAGCTTCTCACTAAGGATTTCAAAAAATTCACTCTTGAATTTCTTCCCATTTTCTAGGTTAAGGAGTCAACCTTTACACACTCAATGCTTTCTAACCCAAAGCTTGAGTAAACCCTCTTTACAAGAGAAATTCTAAAGCAAACTTGAAATCCCTCTAATAGGTAATTGTTTGCACTATTTATCTCTCACCCAAAACCTAAACACTTGAGCAAATATAACAATGTTTAGCTCACTAGTGTTGTCTATACAAGAAAATGAACAATTAAGCTCTAAGAAAAATTCTTGATCATTATGTTGTTGACTATTGAATCATTAATCTTCTTTTAATGCTTGAAGGTCCCTTTTATACTCCCAATTGAGTTTATAGCCGTGGAGGACCGTTGGGAATGTTTTGGAGCCGCTAGAGACTTTATTTCCCACCATAAATGCTGTTATGCAGACGTCTGTTTTGAAACAATCGACCCCGTATCGAGACGACCTTCTTCAGAACTAGTTGTTGAAGTCTGATGCAACAATTCATTTCAAAACACCTCTGGTCATTTCGAAACACTCTTGATCCGTATCGAAACAGTAGCAATCCCGTTTCGAAACGTGTGAAAATTGAGCTGCAATTTAAAAAGCCGTTAGGAAAATAACCGTTAGGGAGGTTTTGACTGTTGGGCGTATCGAAACACCAAAGGGGTGTTTCAAAACGAAGACCCTTCATTTCGAAACGGCCAAGCCCTATTTCGGTACGGGTTTTGGCAGTTTCAAACTGTTTCAATACAAGTCTCCCTGTTTCGAAACATGTACCTTGAAAACTCCAGTTTGGTTACTTAAAAAACGTTTTAAACCTTGCCAAAACCATTTATAAACATCCACAAACTTGTTTGAACTTAAAGGCACTTTTGAAATCTTTTGAATTTAGTCCAAAACTATTTTTCAATTATTATATCAAAACATTAGTTCTTCAATCTCCCCTTTTTGATATAATAAAACTAACTTGAAACATTGTTTGGGATTCTTCCCCTTCAAGTTTAAAAATTTGAATAATAGATTTCAAAATAGACAAGTAATTAAAGCTCCCCCTTATTCATTTGAAAATACAATTTTTAAAACCAAACTCTCTCCCTTTTTGTTATATCAAAAAGAATTTAAATAACTTTAAGTTCAAAATAACTTGGGAGGTAAAAAAATTTGACAAAATAAGAATTTTGGTTTTAAAATGACTCCCCCTTACTCAAAGCATCATCAAGATGTTAGTCCAACATATATGATAATCTAATTGAAATTAAAAAAATAAATTAAATTAAACAACTAAAGCAACTAGATTTTACAACACTTGAACTCAAGAAAGGATGTGAAGCCTTTCTTCTTCAAGTGTTTTTCCTTGTGTGCATGGAGCTCCCCCTCAATGTTTGGACTTGTTGATCCATCTCCATCACACCTAACATAAGACAATTAAGTAATTTTTGGTATCCAAATTGCTTTGGATTCATATACATTAGTAGCACATAGTTTAGTCCCCTTAGGAATCAATTTTTCAATTTCATCCTTTTTAGTTGAAGTGATTAGTTGTTTTGGAACCCAAACACTTCTAAAACATTTTCCATTCAAAAATCTAGGGGCACTAAATTGTCTTACATAAAAATTTGATTTTCCAAAATTGTTTTTCTTTTCAAGCTCTTTGGAAATCAAATATTTTTCTTCTTGAGCTTTATGAAGCAAATTTTGTAAATCAACACATTTTTGCTCAAACTCATTGAGTTTTGCTTCAAGTTCAATTTTGGTTTTAGAAATCAAATCATTTTGAATTTTCAAATTTGAAATCACTTTCTTGTTTTTAAAAATGTGATTTTTAAACTCTAAAACCAAATCATCGTAGGCATCTTGAAATTCATCAAAAGAATATGAACATGAAGTAGATGAATTAGAAGTTACCCTTGAATCTTCTTCGATGGCCATAAGGCAAAGATTGGCTTGTTCATCGTCGGTGGAGTCTTCATCACTCCATGTAGCCACATATGTCTTCTTCTTATGGCTTGAAGTGCTTGCCCTCTTCTTATTCATTGATTCACGATCGAATTCTTTCAATGCTTTCTTTATAAATGGGGCACACTTCTTGAAGAGATGAACTATCTCTTCTTCTTCATCCTCCTCCTCGCTTGTATCAACATGGTTGCACTTGGAGGTTTTGAGAGCAATGACATTCGTATGGATGCCTAGCTTCATGATCTTATTCCCTATCTTTCTTATCTCTTCCTTCTTCTTCCCCTCTTATTTTTCCTTCTTCATGATTTGGTGAGTGAGAAGTGACCCCATGAGTTCATCAAGCTTCAAGGTCTTCAAATTCTTAGCTTCGATGATGGTGGTTCTTTTTGAGTCCCACAACTCGGGAAGAGAACATATAAGCTTTTGGACAAGATTTTCTTCCAGAATAACTTCTCCATAACCCTTGAGTTCATTGGTGATGAAGGAGAATCGATGGAACATCTTCTCAATGTCCTCTTCCGGATCCATTTTGAAGTTTTCATACTCTAGGTTGATGAGGCTAATCTTGATCTCCTTTACTTTGTTTGTCCCCTCGTATGTAACCTCGAGCTTGTCCCAAACTTCCTTGGCACTCTCGCAAGAAGACATCTTCTCGTATATGTTAAGGCTAAGTGCACAAAAGATGAAGTGCAAAGCCTTGCAATTTAGCTTCATCTTCTTACGATTGTCGGCACTCCCCTCCGCCTTGCTTCCTTTTGGTACAAACGAGTCATCTTCAATGATATCCAAAAGTTTGTAGTCTTTGGATTTGACAAAGAATATCATCATTGTCTTCCAATAAGCATAATTTGTCCTGTCGAAGAAGGGTGGCTTGTCGATGGATTGCGCATTGAATCGGTTGTTTGAAATGTTGATCGAGCTTGCCGGATCGCCTCAATAGGGATTTAATCCTCTTCAATTGAGTCAAGCTCTGATACCAATTGTTGGGTTTTTATATACTCGATTTCCTTCAACCGTTCTAGCTCGCCAAGTGTGGAGAAGTTGGATTTTTTGGTGTTTTAGTGGAAGCTAAAGAATAAGAATTGGACACAAGGATTTATAGTGGTTCGGCCTTCTAACAAGCACTTACATCCACTACCTTAGCTTCCCACTAAGGATTTCAACAAATTCACTCTTGAATTTCTTTCCCTTTTCTAGGCTAAGGAGGCAACATTTACACACTCAAAGCTTTCTAACCCAAAGCTTGAGTAAACCCTCTTTACAAGAGAAATTCTAAAGCAAACTTGAAATCCCTCTAATAGGTAATTGTTTGCACTATTAGCTCTCACCCAAAACCTAAACACTTGAGCAAATATAACAATGTTTAGCTCACTGGTGTTGTTTATACAAGAAAATGAACAATTAAGCTCTAAGACAAATTCTTGATCATTATGTTGTTGACTATTGAAGCATTAGTCTTCTCTTGATGCTTGGAGGTCCATTTATACTCCCAATTGAGTTTATAGCTGTCGAAGACCGTTGGGGATGTTTTGGAGCCGTTGGAGACTTTAATTTCCCACCATAAATGTTGTTCTGCAGACATCTGTTTTGTAACTCCCCGATTTTGGGCCTAGATGTTTTGACGAGTCGGGTTGGGCCGGTGGAACCAGTGTCGGTTGTTCGATCCGTTATTAAGGTGGTTTATGGAAATCAAGGTTCGGGATGGGATAAAAATATGATAAAATTCTGAAAATCCTCTAAAATTATATTTGAGAGGTTGGTTGAAACAATTTTACAAAACATGTTTTTGAAGGTATACATTTTGGGCAGTGACCAAAATGTAAAGAATTAAAAGTTGGAAAAAATGAGTTTTTCAAGATGAGTCAAGATCTTAGAATCTTTAGGGAGCTACTTGGCAATTATACCTTTTCCCTAATTTGGCATGTGTTTTAATTAATTAATTAAATAAGAGTTAGTTAAACGGTTAAAGGAAAATTTGACGAGCCTTTTCATTTCTCTTCTTCATTCAGCCAAACGCTCTTCGTTTCCTCTCAATTTTCTAGAAATTATTCTCTCAAATCCTCTTTTGATTTCTATTCCTTTCCTTATTGGTTTCTTCCATTTTCCTTCAAGTTTCTTCAAGCAAATATTGCCAAATTAGAGGAGAAGCAAGGATTGGAGGTAATTTTCGTGCTAACCCTCTAATCTAGTTTCTTTAATGAAATTCCAAAGATATTTGACTCTTTAATACTGATTTTGATTGAGGTTTTGTTGTTCGGTTAATAAACTTTTGAAATCTTGATTGAACAATGGATTTTAATGTGATTTTCAGAGTTTGATTTAAATGGATGGTTTGAGATTGTTTCTAAATGAGTTTTGAAAGGTTTTTGGTGTTGAAGTGGAGTCTTAATCATATAAATCCCGAAATCCTTGAGATCCTTGGTTTTTGAAGTGTTTTTGGGTGAGTTTTTGGGGTGTTCTTGAGGTATTCAAGTTGCTGGAGGTATAAGGATGGTTTTAGGTTGTTTTTGGATGTTGATTAATGCTTAAAATGCTTTGGTTTAGTTGGGTAATGGCTGGGCTAAGGTTAGAGGTCAATCGATTGAGTTTTCGGTTGTTTCGAATGGGTGTTTTGGTGCTCAAGAGCAGGGCTGCGGGATTTCTTGTGAGTGTTGGTGTTTTGGATGCATTTTAATGCATTGAACCTCTGTTTTGGTGTGTTGAAAACAATGGATATTGTTCCGAAAGCAAACAAAGTGGGTTTGGAGGCTTCGGACGATCGATAGTTACGTCAGCAAGCGTGGTTTCGCAAGTTAGTGAGTGGAACTTGGTTTTCCAACAAGGAAACGTGTTAGAAAAGGTTTTGGGAACTTAGTAAGAGCTTGAAACGCTTTACTAATTTCGGAAGTAAGTAAAGTGAATTTTTACTCTCGGATTGTGCTAGTTTTGGACCAATGGTTGCACTTGATTTTACTTGCATTAACCTACTGTTTTAAAGTATGTTTTGAATGTATAAAATGTGTAAGATGATGCCATGTGGTTTAAGGATGCACTAGGTAAGTGATCCTTGTATGCATGTATTGATGCATGAGATTTGAAGCATGGTTTAATGCTTGATTTATGGCTTATCATGAATGCTTTGTAAAAACAGTGAGTTATGCATGAGGTATGGGTTATATTGGCAAGTGATGTTGAATAAAATATTTTATAAATGAAATCGGATATAGTTAGCCGGCTATAGGATTGAGTGCACTATAAACAAGTCGCCTTGGATGTTGAGGGGTTGTGATTGTACCGAATACTCCATCCAAGTACCTTGTGTGTGTCTCGTCTCTCGTTAATGGATTATACATCTACCGATGGGTGGTGGTGAGGGGTTGTGATTGTACCGAATACTCCACCACGGGTGTCACAACGATGGAGGGTCGCTCTCGTTTGTGAACCTTGAAATGCTGGTAGAGTGTATGAAGGGTGTGGGACAACCCTTGGTAATCCATGTATCCGATATATATTTTTGAGATTGTTGTTTATCACTTGTGAGCCAATATAATAAAATGAATTATTGTGGAAATGATGTTGATGCATATTTTGAAAGATGCATGTTTTGGTTTAAGCTTAGCATAATGGTGTTTATGCTTGGAAAGCTTAGAAAATGAGTAGCAATGTTTTAATTGCTGAATTTATATGAATCATGTTGCATGATGTTCAATACAATGAGATTGATGAAGAAGTGCATGTTTTGGAAATAAAGGCATAATGATTTCGAAAGAATGAAAAATGGTTTTGAGCATTGATGATGTATGTGGTTTTGAGCAATCCTCACTAAGCTTGTATGCTTATGCTCTCTTTGTTCATCAATGCAGATAATTAGACTTCGGAGGCAGCATCTTCAAGGGTATCTTCCAAGACATTTGCTAAAAGTATGTTGCGTTCTTGAACTAGTGTAATAAGGGCAATGGGGGTGTCCAATGCTTTGAATGTTGTTAGTTTGGTATTTTTTTGGTTTTACGCGAGTTTGAGATGCATATTTGGACTTTTAAATGGCCTTTGAGTTTGGTTTTATGCTTGCATTTGGATTTTAGCCTTTTGGTGTTTTTAACTTTTAGGAAGCACACCTTTAGTTTCGTTTTCTTCCGGGAATAATGCTATGATGTTGCTCATGCTTTGTATAAGTTGTCTTTGATGGGTATTTAAGTTGCCTATATGTTAGGGCATGTGTCGGGATGATTTCGGAGGGTAAAAATTGACTTAAACCAGCTTTTTAGAATATTGCAAGCATAGGTGTTTCGAAATACCCTTGCCCGTTTTGGAAAGGTGACCTGAAATGGCCTTGGTGTTTCGGAACAGTGGTGTCTGTTTCGAAACATTTTGCCTCTGTGAACCATCGTACCGAAACATGTCTTGAGGAGTTTCGAAACGACCTCGCGTATCGAAATGGTCGGCTGTGTTTCGAAACGGTCGTTCCGATACGGGGCATTCTGTTCCGGAATGTTTGATCGTTGAACCTGTTTTTTGAATTGCTCTGAATTTCTGTTTCTTGCGTTCTGGTCCATGTTTTCCTTGTATGCAATTGAATGAGTTCTATCCTTATAATTTAATTAAAGATTGGAAACCCAAATTTTCCGTTAACCCTTATAATTTATCAGAATTACAAAATGGTCCCTAAAACTTAATCGGCTTTAATCGATAGGTGATTGTGTTGATGTTTTATCCGCTGCTTGTGTACGTACACATAAGAACCTAAGTTGCATCTAGACAAGAAAAAAAAGGGTCGTTTATTGAGGTAGACCTTCCCGGTTTACGTCAATATTCCCCGTGTGATCCGTTCGGTTCGGTCTATCGGCCAGGCCGGGTCGAGGGGGTTACACGTTTCAAAACAATCGACCTCGTATCGAAACGACCTTCTTCAAAACTAGCCATTGAATTCTGATGCAGCAATCCATTTCGAAATGCCTCTGGTCGTTTCGAAACACTCTTGATTCGTATCGAAACGGTAGCAACCCCGTTTCGAAACGTGTGACCGTTGAGCTGCAATTTAAAAAGTCGTTGGGAAAATAGCCATTGGGGAGGTTTTGACCGTTAGGCGTATTGAAACACCAAAGGGGTGTTTCGAAACGAAGACCCTTCGTATCAAAACGGGCAAGCCTTGTTTTGGTACGTGTTTTGGCAGTTTCAAACTGTTTCGATACATGTCTCCCTGTTTCGAAACGTTTACCATGAAAGCTCTAGTTTTGTTACTTAAAAATGTTTTAAACCATGCCAATACCATTTATAAACATCCACAAACTTGTTTGGACTTAAAGGCACTTTTGAAATCTTTTCAATTTAATCCAAAACTATTTTTCAATTATTATATCAAAGCATTAGTTCTTCACGCTGGAACAAGAACGAGCTGTGTTGAAGTAGAAGAGATTGACAGATCATTGTTGTTGAGTGGATCAAATGATCGATATAAACCAAGAAGGAGGTGAATTGGATTTTTAGACTTTTTGGTAGTGGAATTGACAAATAAAAGGATTGACAAGGGAATTTAGAGTGGTTCAAGTTCCAATCGAACTCTACATCCACTCCCTTAGCTTCACTAAGGATTTTCAACAATTCCACTAATTGTTCTTCCCATTTTCTAGGCTAAGAAGGTAACCGTTACAATATCGGTCAAATTTTCTACCCAAAATTTGACCCAATCCTCACACAAGAATTACAAAGAAGTTGATGGCTAAACAAGTATCTCTCAATACACAAAGTAGCCCAATTACTAGCCCAATTTGAAAGGATAAGAATGGAAAATACAATTTTACAATTGGGGTTTACAAGAAATAATGGGATTTAGGCTCAATTGCTTGAATTTGATGTTTGGATGTTAGCTTTTAGATCAATAGTTGTTGCTGAAGCTTTTAAAGGTCCATTTTATACCTTCTCATTGAATTCCAGCCGTTGTGGTTGTTGCATTCATCAATAGAGCCGTTTGGAATGTTATCTTCTCTTCATAAATGCAGTCTGCAGACCACCCGTTTCGAAACGCCCAATCCTGTTTCGAAACAGACCAAAAAAGAAAGATCCGTTGGGGTGCATTAAAGAGACCGTGCCAAAACGGTCACGAACGTTTTGATACGCTAAGAGCCCGTTTCGAAACTCATTTCGAAACGCTTTGCCACTGTCAAGGCCTGTATCGAAACGGCTTGGAAGCATTTCGATACGCCTTATCGACAAGTATGAAATCAGTTAAAAACTTCAACGGTCATATTTTTGAAATCAGGTTTGAATGCCGTTTTGAAACGTGTGAGGTCGTTTCGATACTATCGTATCGAAACGGGTCAAACCGTCTCGATGTTCTTAAGTCGTTTCGAAACAAAGGTTCACAGTTTCAAAACCGTTTCGATACACGTTCCGAAACACAGGTTCACAGTTTCAAAAGTGTTTCGGAACGCCTAAGGCCATTCCGAAACGGTGACTCGAAAATCACTGTTTTGGCTTCAAGAACACTTAGAAAAGTTTTGACAAATTGAGTTTTTAACTTAACCATTTCCTTTAAACATATAGAGAGGTTTGAGGACTTAAAAATTCATTTTCTCATTTTCAATTTAGTCCTTAAATTCTTTAGTTATATCAAAATCAATTTATCGGTTTCACAATCTCCCCCTTTTGATATAACAAAACCAAAGTTAGAATTTTTAAGAGTTTTGAAAATCTTGAATACATTCTAACTCCCCTCAATTTAAGATGAGTTTTTAAAGTTTTAAAAAGATTTAAATCCAAGTTTTAAAACTAAAAAACACTTAAAACGAATTTTGGCTCTTAGATTACTTCTCCCCCCTTTTTGTTAGATCAAAAATAATAAACAAGGCTCAAAGAGAAGAAACAAGGTTAAAAGCAATAAGCAATAAGCAATATAATATAGATTCATAGAATTCAAATATCTAAAACATAAAACTTAAATAATAAGGTTCAAAGCTTAATCCCAAACAAAGTAAACAAAGAATAGTTTCATAAAACATAAAGGAAATAAAGATGCAAACTTAGTCCTAATATGATAAGCTAATATGATATGACATGAAAATCCCAAGCCTCGTCGTCGTCACCATCACCATCCAAGGAATCATCATCGTTCCTAGCTTGAGAGCGACGAAAAGCCATCCATTGACCATAGAAGGTAGAGAATGACAAGTTCATAGATTGATGTTGATTCTCAAGGGAGGTGAGACGATCCTCCACGAATTGCAAGTGAGTATTTATAGCACCAAGACCCGACTCCATTGTGTTAAACCGCTCGGTGAGAAAAGCCGTAAGACCTTCATTGTTAGGACCTGGAGCTTGTGGTTGAGGTTCAACTTGAGGTGGAGGGGTATCCCTATTAACTCGTTCCCATTGGCCATTGTTGTTGTAATGGAATCCGGACTTGTGGAGAGAAGCTTCACCAATCTTTTGCTTACGGGGTTCCGGAGAGTCATAAGTGCAATCAAGTTTGAGCACGCCAAAGATATGGCTTAAAACAGTCCCATATGTGAATGATTTGAGAGCATCGGTTTCACTAAGCTTCACATTGTTGACCATTTCGGCAAACATAATCTTAACAAGATTTGGGCGCTCTCCGCAATGAAAACATTCAAGCCAAAAATAATCTACTTGACGAACGTGAGAGAATTTACCTCCAGAGGGGCAAATAAACCACGAGATCATCAAGTGGAGGAACCTATCATGAGCATCCAAGGCAAGCACGGAACCGGTGTGAGAACCAAAATGAGTCTCATTTTCGATGCCTTCGTTCTTAAGACCAAAAGTAGTCTCTAAATAAGGGATGTCGATGACAATCTTCTTCCCCAAGATAAGAGACTCAATGCCAACAACTTCGGAGTGGTCTTCATTATTAATAAGTTGGGCATTCGAGTAGAAGATGAGAACCATGTGCTTGTAGCAAATATCCGGGATACTCAAGAAACTAATGAAGCCCCATTCTTGTAAACGGTGGAGATAACGGAAGTGAAAGCGCTCGGAGTCAAGAAACGAGATGTCAACAACACGCTCACGACGAACGACAATCTCCTTGACATAAGTGAAACGCTCCTTCATCGCGGTAGTTATGAAACTCTTGAGAAAAAGTTGGGTAAGGTTGGGACGGATAGCGGCTTGGTTTGAAGCTTCACCCGATTGAGGTGCCTTACGTTTCTTGTTAGAGGGTTCCATTGAAAAATCCTAAAACATAAAGCAAGCAATTTGTAACTAAAATTGAAGTGTATGCATGAAAATCCTTAATTCAATCCATTGGCAAATCCCACTTAGGTTAAAAAAAACTTTTAAGAACATAGATACATAAAAAAATTAAGAGAAAACAATTTAAAAAAAGAAAAAAAATACGAATGAAAAATAATATATTCGAATAAAAAATTTTAAGGTTTTGAAATTTTTTACAAGATTTGAAAAACCCAAGTAGTAAAACACATAATCTATACAAAATTAAAATTTTCTAACTTACGATTCGAATAAAAATTGAAGGAAAAAGAAAAAGATGAAAACCTACCTTAGATTGGGATTTTGGATGAATAGATGGAAAAACTTGCACAAGATTGTTGATGCTTGCTTAGACTTGAGTTTGTATGCAAAAGCCCTCAAGATTTGATGAAAAACAATGAGGTTTGGAGGGTTTTTATAGGGAAAATCGGGTTAGGGTTTTTAGGGTTTAGAAATAGTTTTAATTAAAATGAAACTTTAACATTAAAAGCCCTCTTTAAAGCTGTCCGCATACCCGTTTCAGAACAGGGCTCGACCGTTCCGAAACGCGGGCACCGAAATGTTGACTGACGTTTCAGGTCCAGCTGACCGTTCCGATACGGATTTGACCGTATCGAATTCCACGTTGACTCGTATCGAAACACGTTTCGATACACCCCTTGGCAGTAGCAAAAACGTTTCGAAACCCTGTGAAAGCGTTTCGAAACACCCTTCTCTCAGATGGATTTTTAAGGTACCCGTATTGAAACAGTTGGACCCGTTTCGATACTGTAACACCCCTAATTTAATGTGAAAATGATAAAAAAAATAAGGAATGGATTGAGAGTTGTGGGAATCGAACCCACAACCTCCTATATCATCAGCTGGGTGCCCAACCAATTGAGCTAGGTAAGCTCTTGGTCTTGAACCAATCCAAATAATTTTTAGAGAGATCCGAAAATAATATATTAATTAAATAATAAAAATATCCTACCTACTCCACTATCTATTATGATTAAAGGGGGATCAGATCTTCACGATAGGGGATGAATTATTTCCCATTATTGGATACCCATCAGCTGGTATTTTTCCCCTATTTTATTTTCCCTCTTTCATAATCGTCGGCCACCGCCGATCTGTCCCACCGCCATGCCGTGATCTTCACTGCCATCGTCAGAGTGACCGCCGTCCTCTTCTCGTTCGAGCCGTACCAACCACAAGCTCAACCGCCGTCCGCTTCACCGGCAATCGATCGTTGAAGGTTCGCGATATAGAGGGTTAACTCGCCGCCGTTTCGGTTGCGTTCTCCGGCACCGTACGACGCCCGTTCAGTTCGCCACGACCACCGGTGGGTTCCTCTCTTCCGTCCGAACAAAACCCACCCTCCAGTGGCCATCGTGGTCGCCGGTGGCTCGCGAATTTGGTCAGGGAAGGTAACCGTCGGGGGAGGGTTAGGGTTTGACAAAATTAGGTTTATGGATTTGGGGATTTTTGGTATATGAACCGAACCGGTTCAGTGGATAAACCGGTCGGCTGGGGCTAACCGAACCGGTCTGGGTTTATAGGAGACTGACGTCATGCTGACGTCAGCGATGACGTCATCACAGTCATGCTGACGTCAGCGTTGACTTTTGGTCAACTTTTTCGACCGAGCCCCTTTTATGTTTTTCGACGTTCCGGTTCCGTTGCCGCTGTCCGTTTCGTCAAATTCGAACCCGAAGTGCCGTTTTGGATCAATTTTATATGTTGAGCTTAGATTGTTAGTAAAGTGTTACATCGGAATTTAACTCAGATATTTTTGTGTTCAGGTGACGTGGACTCGGATCCCGAGATTTTACCTCATCCACCGCCAGGCAGACCTCCGGTGGCACAATCTTCGAGATCTGATAGTAAGATATTTATTAAGCAAATTATTCGGATATGGCATAGTAGGAAATCTTACATAGTGTCCTGTATTTTTAGGAACTAATTCTGTCCGACCTTCCGCTAGAGCTGAGCGTGGGAGACGTCACTATCGACATTGACTATTTAGCTGCCTAAGGTGTGTTCTCTGTTTGTGCTACATTTATGTGTTACCTGATTTTGTGAATCCGTATGAGAAATACCTGTATGCTCTTTTGCACTGTTATTTGATGAATATTGCATGACTCATTTGTATGTCATTCTGCTCTGTTATCTGATAATAATGTATACTCGGATACTATGATCATGTTATGTAACACATATCGGAATCGGATTATTATGTACATGCATCTTAGTTATTTAACAAGATTGCATTCGGACTCAGAAATCGGATTACATGTCATATCATTGGGTTGGGATATTGTACGGAGGAAGCTCAGCGACTTCATCCTTCGGGTTGAACTTCGCTTCGGATCAGTAGTTCCATCCTTCGGGATGAGTTCTACTTCGGACATGGTGATGAGGTGTAGAGTGGTTCAGGGGAACTTCACTCTTCGGACGGTGATGTAGATGGGTGCATGTCATGTTATGGCATCTGTATGTATTGTTTGTACTATTTCGGAATATCTGTTAATTTTTGACTGTGATATAATTGTTTGCTTGACATCTGTTATGCACCTTAGAGACACACTGAGCTTTATAGCTGACTCCCCCTTAGTATCTGTTTCAGATTTCCAGACTTAGGTTTCGGTACTTGGAGGACTACGTACGAATAGTATTTGATATTATCTATCAGTATGTTTCGTTTCAGACTTATTAAATGATTTAAGTATTTTCAGTATTTGGTTATAAACGTGGACTTTGGACATTTATTACTATTTGGATTTGATAACTATTTTGAATATGCTTGTTTTAAAACGAAACAGTAAACGATACCTATTTTAATTGAATAATAGTTTTGGTACATTTTTTTCATAAATAACCTTACTTGAGGGGAAAGTTTCCAATTCGCCAAATTCAATTTATTTCAAAACCCTAGATCAAAATAGGGGGTTACAGATACACCTGGGTCTGGAAGTGCAGATGAGGCTCTAAAATTGCAGAAAAATAGATTTTATGAAGTCCTAATTTGCATGAATGACATGAATGAGCAGGAAAGACATGTATAAACAACAACATACTCCCTCTAACTATTAGCATGGATGGAACTAGGAGTAAAAGCACATAAACATGGCATTTTCAAGAGATCAAGCAATTTAAGCACAAAAGGGGTCCTAAAAGGTCAAGATAGGCTAGTTAGACCTAACTCTCTCCTAAGGGACCAAAAACGCTCTTTATCTAAAGGCTTTGTAAAGATGTCCGCTAGTTGGTTTAAGGTGTCAACATACTCTATAACAACATCTTCCTTAAGGACATGATCTCTAATGAAATGATGTCTTATTTCTATATGTTTGGTTTTAGAGTGTTGGATGGGATTTTTTGTCAAACATATGGAACTAGTGTTATCACACTTAAGGGGTATGGTTTCAACTTTAATACCATAATCTAAGAGTTGTTGCTTCATCCAAAGGACTTGAGCACAACAACTCCCTAAGGATATGTACTCGGCTTCGGTGGTAGAAAGAGCTACACTATTTTGTTTCTTAGAGAACCAAGATATGAGCATACTACCTAAGAATTGACAAGTTCCCGAAGTACTTTTCCTATTGATTTTACATCCCCATAATCTGCATCCGAATAAGCATGAAGGTTGAAGGTGGAGTCTCTAGGGTACCAAAGACCTAAACAAGGGGTATCTCTAAGGTAACTAAAGATTCTCTTAACGGCTATAAGGTGAGACTCTCTAGGACTAACTTGAAACCTAGCACACAAGCAAACAGTAAACAAGATATTCGGTCTACTTGCGGTAAGGTAAAGCAATGATCCAATCATAAAACAGTAAAGCTTAGAGTCAACACACTTACCTCCTTCATCTTTGTCAAGCTTTGTAGATGAGTTCATAGGTGTGGCTTGAGGCTTTATATTCTCCAAGCTAAACTTCTTGAGCATATCCTTGATGTACTTTGCTTGATTGATAAAGGTTCCATCCTTCCTTTGCTTGATTTGGAGTCCCAAAAAGAATGAGAGCTCCCCCATCATGCTCATCTCGAATTCATCTTGCATTAATTTAGCAAACTCCTTGCAATGACACTCGTTAGTAGATCCAAAAAAGATATCATCAACATAAATTTGTACTACTAATATGTCATTTTTATACCTTTTTATGAAAAGTGTAGTGTCCACCTTACCTTTTTCAAAACTTTTTTCAGTCAAAAAGTTTGAAAGTCTTTCATATCAAGCTCTAGGAGCTTGTTTTTAACCATAAAATGCTTTAGTAAGTTTGAAAACATGATTTGGAAATTTTGAGTCTTCAAAACCCAGTGGTTGTTCCACATACACTTCCTCATTTATAAAATCATTTAAAAATGTGATTTTAACATCCATTTGAAAAAGCTTGAAATCATGATAACATGCATATGGAAGCAACATCCTAATGGCTTCCATTTTAGCTACGGGAGCATAGGTTTCAACAAAATCTATTCCCTCTTCTTGAGTGTAATCTTGTGCTACTAATCTAGTTTTATTTCTCACAATGTTACCACTCTCATCTAGTTTGTTCTTAAAGACCCATTTAGTTCCTATAGTAGATTGATTACTATGCCTATCAACTAATGTCCAAACATTACTTCTCTCAAATTGATATAACTCTTCTTGCATAGCCATAATCCAAAAATCATCTTTTAATGCTTCTTTTATATTCTTAGGCTCTATGCATGAGATAACTGCAACATGGTTCATAAGTTTAAGAGAAGATCTAGTGGTTACCCCTTGGATGGATCACCTAAGATTTCACCACCTTTGACATAGTTGAACTCCCTTGGGTAGCTCACTTCTTTTTCCTCAAGAGCCAAGTCCTTCAAGGCTTCAAGAGGTGGATCTTGTGTATCCTCGTCTTTTGTTGGAATCTCATCCTCCTTTGAAGTTTGTCCTCCATCAAAGGCATTTATGATTCTTACATCATCATCATCACAAGAATCATTCCTTGGAAGGAGGTTATCATCGAATACAACATGTATAGATTCTTCTACTACTAAAGTTCTCTTGTTAAATACACGATAGGCTTTAGAGGTTAAGGAATATCCTATGAAAATAGCTTCATCACTTTTTGCATCAAATTTACCTAAATTGTCTTTTCCATTATTTAAAACAAAACACTTGCAACCAAATGGATGAAAATAGCTAATGTTAGTCTTTTTAGATTTTAAAATCTCATATGGTGTTTTCTTTAAAATTGGCCTAATCATTACTCGGTTTACAATGTAGCAAGCGGTGTTTGTGGCTTCCGCCCAAAAATATTTAGGTAAATTATTTTCACAAAGCATGGTTCTAGCCTTTTTCTTGTAAAGTTCTATTTTTCCTCTCAACTACCCTATTTTGTTGAGGAGTTCGAAGAGCCGAAAAATTGTAGCTAATATCATTTTCATTTAAAAACTCTTCAAACCCTAGATTTTGAAATTCGGTTCCATGATCACTTCTTATATGAGAAATTCTAAGTTCATGATCATTTTGGATTAATTTTGAAAATGTGATGAATTTTTCTAAAGCTTCATCTTTAGTACTTAAAAATAGAACCCAAGTAAATCTAGAAAAATCATCAACAAGTACAAATGCATAAGATTTACCACCTAAGCTCATAGTCCTAATAGGCCCAAATAAATCCATATGAATAAGTTGTAAACACCTACTTGTAGAAACATAATTAATGGATTTAAAGGATGACTTATGTTGTTTACCCTTAGAGCATGCATCACAAATTTTATCATTTGAGAACTTAATTTTGGGTAAACCTCTAACTAGATCTAGGGAAACCAATTTTTCTAAAACACTAATGCTAGCATGTCCTAGTTTCATATGCCATAACCATGCATCATTTTCATTTTGAGCTACTAAACATGCATGAGATGTATGTATGTCATCTAAATGCACCATGTAAATGTTACCTATGCGATGACCTATGAGCATAATATTATTTGATTTAATGTCAACAATTTTACACCCATTTTATCAAATAAGACATTAAACCCTTTATCACATAATTGGCTTATGCTCAACAAATTATGTTTAAGACCATCGACATACAAAACATTTTCAATAAGAATGGTAGAGTGATTACCTATAGAGCCAATACCTTTAATATGGCCTTTGGAGTTGTCACCAAATGTCACTACTCCTCCACTTTTTTGCTTTAAGTCCATGAATCTACTCTTGTCTCTGGTCATATGCCTCGAGCATCCACTATCAATGTACCAAGAATTTTGACTTTGTGTTTTGGCCTTGTAGCAATGCTCCCCCTACAAACAAAGATATTAAACTTTTGTTTTTGGTACCCAAATCATTTTGGGTCCACGAGTGTTAGCTCCCAATAGCTTGGTTCCCTTAGGAATCCAAGGTGACATAGCAACAATATCATTAGATTTGACAAGTTTCTTATGAACTCATACACTCCTAATCTTTTTAGTTCTATTATGTCTAGGGAAGCTACTTTGTTTGTAGTTATTAGTCTTTCTCCTAGGTTGGTTTGTTTTAGATGATTCACCTTTTTCATGCTTCACATTACCAACATTTTTAAAAGACTCTTTGAGCTTGTTAAGCTCACTTAACACCTTTTGGTGTTCACTATTGCATTGAGAAAGAATATTATTTAGGTCTACATTTTCATCTTGGAAGAATTTAAGTTCATCTTTCAAACCTAAAATCTTTTTCTTAAATTTTAAGTTAGCTTGAGAAAGTGAGTCATTTTTATCATTTAATTCCGAAATAATTTTCTTATTCCTAATGACCGACTCTTTGTATTTCTCAACTAACTCATCATAAACCTCTTGCAACTCATCATATGCATCATGTAATTCATCAAATGTAAAGTCAAAAGATGATGAGTTAGAGGTTACCATGGAGGAATCTTCCTCAAGTGCCATGAGGCAAAGGTTGGCCACTTCTTGTTCGTCATCCTCGGATGACTCCTCATCACTCCAAGTAGCAAGCTTGGCTTTGAGCTTCTTCTTCTTCTCAAAGCCATTCTTCTTGAGTTGAGGGCACTCCGAACGAATATGACCGGGCTTTTTGCACTCGAAGCAAATGATTTGATCCCTCTCTTATTATTTGTTTTTACCCTTGAAGTCCATATTTCTTTGAATCTTCCTTCCTCGGTTGGACCTCATAAATCGTGAGAATCTTTTGGCTATCATAGCCAATTCTTCTAAATCATCCTCCTCACTAGAAGTTCTCTCCTCATGTAATGAAGCTTTGAGAGTCACTCCCATTTTCTTCTTATTTTCTACCTCTAGCTTCTCCACTTTTTTCTCTTTCTTCTTCTTTTCATCTTCCCTTCCTTGCTTCATTATTTCATGAGTAAGGAGAGAACCCACTAGCTCATCAAGTTTTAGAGTCTTCAAGTTTTTGGCCTCGATGATGGCGGTTCTCGTCCCATCCCAAGATTTGGGAAGTGAGTAGAGTAGTTTCCGGACAAGTTTGTCTTCCGAGATTGTCTCTCCAAAACCCTTAAGCTCGTTGACGATGGTTGAGAAGCGATCGAACATCTTGGACACCGTTTCATCGGGCTCCATCTTGAAATTCTCATAACTAAGATTGAGAATTCCAATCTTGGTCTCCTTCACATCATTGGTTCCTTCATAGGTGGTCTCTAGAGTATCCCACACTTCCTTGGCACTTTCAATGGAGGAGACTTTAGAGTAGATGTCGGGACCGAAAGAACAAAAAATCATGTGAAGAGCTTTGTCATTTATTTGGATCTTCTTCCTCTCATCTTCATTCATCTCAATCTTCTTCTTTAGAACCATCTTTCCTTCATCATCCCTCTTCAAAGGAATATAGGGGCCGTCTTCAATGACATCCCAAATAAGGTAATCGTTGGATTTGATGAAGAGGCGCATCCGGTTCTTCCAAAAAGGATAGTTGTCACCATTGAAGAATGGTGGTTTGTGGTGGATTGAGACTCGTACATGCTTGAGCCGGAGGTAGATGTCATAGCTTGATTTTTGGATGATCACACTCTTCATAGGAACTCCTCTTGTGGTTGTTAATCCTTCAAAGAGGTAGGCTCTGTTACCAATTGTAGAGTGGATCAAATGATCGATATAAACCACGAGGGGGTGAATTAGATTTTTAGACTTTTTGGTAGTGAAATTGACAAATAAAAGGATAGACAAGAGAATTTAGAGTGGTTCAAGTTCCAATCGAACTCTACATCCACTACCTTAGCTTCACTAAGGATTTTCAACAATTCCACTAATTGCACTTTCCCTTTTCTAGGCTAAGGAGGTAACCGTTACAATATCAGTCAAAATTTCTACCCAAAATTTGACCCAATCCTCACACAAGAATTACAAAGAAGTTGATGGCTAAACAAGTATCTCTCAATACACAAAGTAGCCCAATTGCAAGCACTCAACCCAATTTGAAAGGATAAGAATGGAAAGTACAATTTCACAATTGGGGTTTATAAGAAATAATGGGATTTAGGCTCAATTGCTTGAATTTGATGTTTGGATGTTTGCTTTTAGATCAATAGTTGTTGCTGAAGCTTTTAGAGGTCCCTTTTATACATTCTCATTGAATTCTAGCCGTTGTGGTTGTTGCATTCATCAATAGAGCCGTTGGGATGTTATCTTCTCTCCATAAATGCAGTCTACAACCACCCGTTTCGAAACGCCCGATCCTATTTCGAAACAAACCAAAAAAGAAAAAGTCGTTGGGGTGCATTAAAGAGACCGTACCGAAACGGTCACGAACGTTTCGATACGCTAAGAGCCCGTTTCAAAACTCGTTTCAAAACACTTTGCCACTGTCAAGGCCTGTATCGAAACGACTTGGAAGCGTTTCGATACGCCTTATCGACAAGTATGAAATCAGTTAAAAACTTCAACGGTCATATTTTTGAAATCAGGTTTGAATGCCGTTTTGAAACATTTGAGGTCGTTTCGATACTATCGTATCGAAATGAGTCAAACCGACTCGATGTTCTTAAGCCGTTTCAAAACTCGTTTCGAAAGAAAGGTTCACAGTTTCAAAACCGTTTCGATACACGTTCCGAAACACAGGTTCACAGTTTCAAAAGTGTTCTGGAACGCCTAAGGCCGTTCCGAAACGGTGACTCGAAAATCATTGTTTTGGCTTCAAGAACACTTAGAAAAGTTTTGACAAATTGAGTTTTTAACTTAACCATTTTCCTTTAAACATATAGAGAGGTTTGAAGACTTAAAAATTCGTTTTCTCGTTTTCAATTTAGTCCTTAAATTCTTTAGTTATATCAAAATCAATTTATCGGTTTCACAATTGTCGAGGCAATGCCCAGACAAGTACCGACAATGGAGAAAATATGCAAAGTGGTATGCGACTTGAAGAGCATACAATGCCGAATTTTTGGAGACACTTTGCATGAAAATCGGAGGCAGAGGAAGGCCATGAAAAAGCCAAAGGAAGGTCAAAGATAGAAAACCGATAAGAAGGAATAAAATAATGAATTAAAAGAGATTCATCTCTTTTATGAAGTTATATCCAACTCCAACTTGTCATCCTACTCCAAGAAGGACTCGGCAAGGCCATGCCCTATAAAAGCAAGACCCGTCCGCCACCATCAAGATATATAGAGATTGAGAGGCTTAGGGAGTTAGTAGAGTGTTCATTATCGCCATTATGTTCTAATTCTTTCTTAGGTTAGGATTATTTTGTTTAGTAGTTGTGAGAAGACGATTGTAATTTGTTTAGGTTTTTTTTAATGCAATTAAGTTCAAAGTTTGCTTATTCTTGGTGTTCACTTTCTTCTTGCAATCAAATCGGGAGAGGGCATTGCAATTGCATCTATTTGTCTAATATCGGGAGAGTTAGACTCACGAAACGAATAATCATGGTTTTCATCATCATCGGTGAAAACTAATTCGACTTAGGGATAAGTATGAGTTTCAATGGCTAAGGGAAGCGTAAGATTGGTTGGTGTTCACCCTTGGTTCACGCTGGGAAGTATTGTCAAGGTCTGCACATCAATAGTGTTTCGACTTAGGGATAAGAATGAGCCATTGAAGAACGCTTTGCCGAACCTTGAAGGTTGTCGCTCAATTGCCCAGGCAGTAGTTGTTTTCCTTGCCGCGACAATAGCTTTGCCCATTGCCGAGGTAATCCAGTTGACAATTGCATTCAAAACCGAGACAATTCCATTCAACTTCCACACTACGATGCAACATAATCCGGCCTACTTTATCATCATATCTACTCAATCTCTTAGTTTACTTGCTTTATTTATTTTAGTTGTTATCTCAACCAAACCATCACTTGTGTTTTTAATTTTCTACAGTGCGAGACGATAATTTCTGGAAGTAGCACCAATCCCTGTGGGGACGATATCTTTTATACTATAACTTGGCGACGTGTATACTTGCACTAAAATTGTGACACCTATTACGCACAACACGTTTCGAAACACCCCAAGGTGTTTCGATACGAATTGATTTTGGGAAAACAACGTTTTGATACACAATTCAATGTTTCAAAACGAGGGTTTCAAAACGGGCTTGCCTATTTCGATACAGCCTTCATTTGGGCTTTTGTTTTTTAAGTGTCATTTCGAAACGGCTCATAACCGTTTCGATACAAGGGTTAAGTATTTTTAAAATTGAGCATTAAATGAACTAGCTGTTACTTGTCTGAACAAATTTTTTAAAAATTGGTTAATTGTTTCGATACACCCCCTTTGGTGTTTCGAAACGGCGTTTTATAGTTTCAAACTCTTTCGATACACCCTTTTGGTGTTTCGAAATGACCTTTTTACAGTTTCAAACCTTTTTGATACTGCCTATAACCGTTTCGATACGGTCCCCTTTTTACACATAACGACTCTTTCTTTTTTGAGGTTGTTTCAATACAAGGCCACGTGTTCCGATATGGGTAGTTATAGAACTTCATTTATAGAGGGAAGAGAGAGACCCAACGGCTCTATTGATGATCTCAACCACCCAAACGGCTAGAAATCAATGAGAAGGTATAAAATCAAGCCTCAAAAGCACCAGCAACAACTATTGAACCAAAAAGCAACATCCAAGCAATCAAATCCAAACCCTTGAGCATAAGTGTCAAATTCTTGTACCCAACTCATTTGGAGTTCTCCATTGTAAATCTTTTTAGAGTTTGGGGAGTGTTGATTTTTAATTGGGTAAACAATTAGCCTTTGAGAGGTATTTTCAAAGTTTGCATATCTTTCTCTTGTAAAGAGTGTTCTTGGGTTAATCTTTGGGTAGAAAGATTGACCGGTTTGTAAGGTTTCCTCCTAAGCTGAGAAAAGGGAACGAATTCAAGTTAGTGAATTGTTGAAATCCTCAGTAGAGTGCTGAGGTAGTGGATGTAGAGCTTATTCGAAGCTTGAACCACTCTAAATCGCATTGTCTTCATCTTTTAAATTTCCTACTTGCATGCTTCAATTTTTATTCTACCAAATCACCACATCTTAGTGTTTAGCCATTGTTTGATCAACTTAGTAGAATTGGCAAAGATCTTGCATGGAAGGCTAATGGACATATTCACATAGCACATGGAAAAGGCTATGTGCATGATGGAAAGCATTCATGAATGACAAAATTTGAGAGTATCTTAAAGAGCCCAAAATGCCTTTTAAGCTTCAAAAACCCTTTGGTTATCAAAGGGAGTTAAAATGATCAAACTTTAAAGCGTTTTAAAAGCTACACAAGACCATTTGGCTACCAAGAGAAGAATGATAGTCACAAGCTTTGAAGACATGTATGAATGGCCATTAAAAGGAATTTACTAGATTCATTTTAAATCCTTTCCTCTTCCGCCTTATAATTCCTATAAATAGGTCTCATTTGTAGCTATCAAAACGCAACGAGGAATACATATTTTTACTTGAGAGTGTTTAACTCTCTTGTTCTTTAAGAACTTTATCGATTTGCATGTTCGTCTTGTGAAATCATTTATTTCCATTCTTTTATATCGTTGGTTCCTAGTTCCTTATAACTAGTGGGTCACAATCCATCAACGGTTTACAAACATTATAAGGTTCGGGTCGACATTGTTATATAGTGTTGGCTTTTCCTTCGTTCTAAAACCAAACTATCTCCCTCAAACATCACCATCACCTCCACCATTCATCCAAACCTCCATTCCAACTCATCAACCATTAACCACCTTCTAAGCCAAACAAGTATAACCCCTTTGCACCATTCTTTTCTTTTCTTTTTCTACAACCTCCCTTGAACACCCAACTTAACCAATTCAACCCAATTTTTTTTAGTTTGAGAAGAAATTTTGTCGGATCACGATTGGGCAACAAATACGACTTGGAAATTCACGTAACCAAGCTTGTATCACTAAGGGCCCAATTTTTTTCCAAACATTTATTACTAGGGACACTCTTAAAATTTATTTTTCTAATATTTGTTAAGATGAGTCCAATTTTTTCAATACTTGTTATTGTGACTCGTTTTTCCAATATTTATTGCTAAGGACATACTCTTAAATTTCATTTTTTCTCAATACTTGTTATTAGTGGTCCATTTTTCTAATAGTTATTATTAAAGACTTAAATTTTAGGTTTTTAGGCCATCAAAATTTCATAAACAAGCCTGAAAAGATTACCCGTAAGGGTTTAGACTGTTGCCAATGAATAAAAAATATCATTTTTTCTGTTAAGCAAAGCAATTTGGGGTAAGAGAGGCTCAAACTCTTGACCTCATGATAACTCAAAAGCTATGAGACCTACGCGCTAGCCAACTGCGCCACCACCCCTTGATTTAAAAAATATGATTTCATTTTGTTGGAATTATGAAAATTGTGGTGGTAAGTGCAACTCAAAAGGTTTTGACAAATCTGAGAGAAAACATGGCTTCCTAAAAATTGTTAATGATGGTGTAAGAGTAGCTAAAAAGATGAGTTGGAGGACCCTGATGATAGATTCGATTCTATTCAAATTTTTATTTTATAACTTAAATTTTATTTGAATTTTTTCGAGTCGAGTTTATAAAATTACGAGTCGAATCAAAAAGAGTCAATTCTTTTTTTTTTGCATCGTGTCGAGACAAATAAATCAATTTTTTTCAAGTCGAGTTTTGTTCATCCCTAATAAGTGAGACAGAAGGATTGACATGCGTAAAATTAGGAAGTCATACCAAGGAGTGTAAAGTTTTAGGCTTGAGGGGTAAGCTTGTCTTTGTAGAATTCATCAATTTAGCCTTTAAACTCATAAATTATATTAATTTTTCCCTTTTGAGTGTTATTAGCTAACATTTTCAGTCGCCTTTTACCATGTCAAACACTTCATCGTTAAATAATTAACAATGTTTGAGTCAACATGTACGTATGTCATTTGCTTTAAAAATTAATATCCTAAAGTAAGATGATTACAAGTCAATTTTAATGACATAACAGCACAATTGATATTTTAAATAAATAAATAATTCTAAAACTCTTTATTCGTACTATAAAATCATCAAAACTAAGGCAAGACAGTTGACGATTACATGCATAGAATTTAACACTTGATGTGCGTAGAACAATAGGGAGGCAGAAAAGAGTGAAAGATGTAGATATAAATATTAAGAGTAGAAAATTAATATTTTAATGTTAATTACTAATATTTAATACATCATTAAATATTATTAATATAATATTTTAAATAAAAATTTAATTTATTATTAAATTAGAATATCTAATTATTATATCATTATCAACAAATATTTTAAATACAATATATTAAAAACAACTTTAAGTATATAAATTACAATAACATAAATGAATTAAATAAATTCATAATTTATATTTAATATACTTAGTATAATATTAGGCTAAGGACAAAATAGTCATTTTCCATATAATCCTCCAAACATTGTAATGCTATTACTTCTCTATTCTATTCTATTCAACTAATCAAACATGATAATAAATATTTCCTGCTATTTAATTCCAACTAAATAACTAGTTCATCATTTAAGTTGATGATTCTTTTCTTTTGGTGGTACAAAAAACATGCATGTTTTCACCTTACAGTCAATAACATCTTTCCCGCCCAGGCGCCCACAACATAATTGGTCAAACGTTAATCTAATAGTTCGCCGTCCAGACGCTTAAGTGAAGGCATTATCCTAACCAGAACCGACTTAAACTTTTCATCAGCAATGGTGTTTCCCACTATATCTAATCGATTCAAGTTCAAGTCCTTAAACATATAAAACGCCTCCCAATAGTTAATAAGAGCAACATTGTTGATCACAGATTCATCATTGTTCAATTCGCTTCCAACGGAATGTGACAAAGGAGAAGAGCACAAGTACCTTGTTGTGTCAATAGAATGATCACCAATCTGGTTGTACGAAATATCCAGTACTCTTAACGACTTCAGCTTTCTCAAAGGCTCCAGAGCAGTTAAACTTCTCAGTTTATTGTTCCCCAAACTCAAACGAGACAGGAGCTGCATGGCTTCCAATCCTACCATTAAAATAACACATTCAGTCAAGTGTAAATTGCTAAAAAGATTCTACTCCAAATCAGTGCATACTACTCTAACATATTCACATTGCAAACTATAGACAAGTGGGAAAAAGGACCCAAAAAGGAGCATCATGCATAGTTTACACTCGCATTGGATTCATAGTTTTCGTATTTCAAGAATAAAAGGGTCTGAAGTGAAGTGGGAAGACAATTTCAAAATTCATACTAAGAGCAATCAAGTATTAAAAGGATTTTATTGTACGGGCTCCAATTCAACAAACAATATTTGAAACATTGCTGCGGCCTGCGTGTACTATACCTTCAATTGATTCTAGTTCATTGTGGCTGAGATCTAATATTTGGACCCACAGTAATCGCTCGAAAGCTCTTATTCGCGATAATGACAAGTTATTCAGCCGGAGACAGATAGGTTTGCCAATAGCTGATGAAACTGAGTCCTTGTACTGAAAGCAGTGTTGCAGTAAAGACTCTTTACTAGAAGTCATCTACAGAAAGATAGACAAAAGGTTTTCTGTTAGCCTCCATGCAAATCTAAAAAACCTATGCCAAAAATAAGAATAGTGAAAACTCAAAACATACACCTTAAGGAGGTAAAGAATGGCAACAACCGAGAGTACTAAACATGCAAAATATCTAACACCTAAGTTTAGCTGTCCAGGGAAAGTTTTTTCTTTCATAAATTACTAATTCAAATAAAAAGACTCCCAAACAGTAACATAACAAGTATAGATATATTCTAGAAGTTGTATAAAAGATCTGGCTAGTTATACAAATCCTCAGAAACAATAATAAAACTTTAATGACGATGCTTTTAGGGACAAAATCACAGAGGAAAGAATGTACTCACCTTCTGTAGCAAGACCAAGCTATGTTCATCCTTGTAGTATCGGTGATGTGTTGGATCCAACTTCATCAAATCATTATACAGTTCAAGAACTTCTTCTGAATGAACCAGTTTGTTAGCAAATGGAAATGACATAGCATCGTAAGCCATCAATAATCTAGCAAGCGTAAGCTTTCCAATTTTGCTACAAAAAGGAAGAAAAAAGAAAAAAAAAGAGACACCATATTAGCAATGTTTCTTCCTAGTAATCTAATAAAGCTAATAATTAAATTAACCAGATTTACCAGTCCATCAACGATAACAATTCACGGAAGCATTCAACCTCTTTAGCTAAAGCCTCAGTCTGCCAGTTAGATGCAGTTGATTCATGATCATTCCTGATGGATAAATGATCAAAAGAGGCAATAGGAATTGATTCCTCTGATTGTGCTCTGTAGACCTTAAAATTTTCTTCTCTCCATAAAATATTTTCTGCAACTGAAACTTGAGAAGAATCTCTTTCCACAGGCTGTACATGTACTTTAAATGAAAATGTTGAAGGATGGCTATATAGTGATCCTCTTGTTGAAATGATTTCCTTAGTGTATCCAACACTAATTTTGACTGAAGAATCAAGCTCTGAAGTTGGAAATTTTAAATGTGCAACCCAAACTTGTGCAGTTTGCAAATTACTTACAGAAAGTGGTTCCCAAAGAAGATCTTCATTTTTGTTAAATCGACATTCCATGACAACTGTAGATGAGCTTACACCCTCAACAGGTTGATTAAAATAAAGAACAATAGGAAATGACCCTGAATCAGAAAGCAGAGTTGTGAAAGGAGAAAAAGAAGAACTGTTTTGGCACCTATCTTCCACTAGAAGGACATCAGAACCATGAGCAGGCCAAGTTGAAACAAGGAGAGGATGGTCTGTTGTAACTGTCTGGTCTAGAAGCCAAAGATGATAAAACCATCCACTTTGATCATCAGGGTCTGTAAATATAGCTTGGTGTATAAAATCATACTCCTCTGGCAAGACGTTCTCTTTCGAGAGAAACCCTTCAGCCTTTTTCTCAAGTAAAGCAGACAACAATACACTGCAAAAATTATTCATACAATATATATCAATAGAAGAGATATTCAGCATCCAGAGAACATTATATACCAGCATTCAAGATACTATTGGAATAATTATTCATTAATACAATTACAAAATTTGATATCACAATTGGAGCCTCAGTTCAACAACAAATATGATATCAATGGAAGGAAATTACATTGAATTGCTTGAACTTATTAATAAACTTTTTCACCACTACTACAGCTCCACAAAAAGGAACTTTGCACAACAAACATCAACAATATCAAACAAAGAACTGGTACTCGCTTCCTATATACACAATAAAGCACCATAACAAAAACAAAACACATTTAGACCATAGAGTTAAGGAAACAGGTTTACCTGCGATTATGCCATGCTGAATAGTTGCTAAAATTTGTATAAATCATATCCTCAGTATACTTCAATTCGTCCTTTTCAGATCTGTTCATCAACTCTGCAACAAATCTGGGAAGAAAAACAAAAGCATGAATGACACAAAGTAATAATTGCCGACACCTTCACACACCAATATTAACAGAAAAGGCATATAATTTCACCTCCTATAATTCCATGCATGAAAATTACGAAAATCAGCCTTCTGGAACTTGTCCAGCAATCTCAGCTCGTGATCAATCGATGAATGGCCCTTGCTTAGAACCCATTTACGATGATGCCACGCTCCATATGACTTAAAATTTTGCCTCAATGCACTCTCGACCTACACAATTTCATTCAATCAAATCATGTCAAAGAAGGAAAGATAATTTATTTTTCTAACACAAAGAAAGTAACATAATTCTAAAATAAAGTGAAATAGCATAAAATTAAGTATAATTCAGATCCTAACAAAACAAAACTAGAAAATCTCCATCTTTAAAAACAAAGGGAAAATCACATTAATTTAATTAAAATAGGGCAGTAAAAATGAAATCTTTCCAGCTAGTAAACGGCGCACCACTCTGAGTTCATCATCGAGAACAGACTTGGCAGTGTCAGGATTACAGTCGGGCTGACTCAGATAGTGTTCAACAGCGAGTTTCCTATAGTTCCAGGCGGTGTAGGATTCAGGGTTGATCTCAAGAAGCTTAGCACTGAGTTCAACAGTCTCTTTAGTGTAACTGACGAATTTTAATTAAAAAGAAAATGAAAAACAAATATCATTCTAAGTCAGATCAGAGAACGTGTTGAACAATACCAGAAAATTAACAAAAACAAAAGGGTTACATTTTACTATGATGAAAGGAGAAGAACTGGGTTTGGAGAGCGCGTAGCTTCTGGGCTTTGGCAGTAGAAGCCGCTTCGTCTTCTGGTTTGGGTGCTTTTCGAGGTCGGCCGTGCATTTTTTCCGCTCTTATGTTTCGGATCGTAGCTTTGGCTTGGCGCTACGCTTTTTTTTTTTGATAAAGAAGAGAAACAAACTACCCTACTTATGAAATAGGGAACAAGTCCATAACCAGTAGACTGGCGATCACCATAGGCGGAGTGTCGAGTATCCGACAGTCCAAAGAGTCCGTGGGTGCCAATTTAGCTAACGAGTCCGCCACTTTATTCATCTCCCGACGCACATATTGAACATTGACTTCCCAACCTTGCCGCAATAAGTCCCGAATGTGCTGACACAGAACGATGGAACTCCCCTTTGCCGAATAGTCTTGAACAAGCGAAATAGTCTCTTTACAATCCGTCTCTAAAATAACTCGGCGATAACCCCTAGACCACGCTTGCGATAAACCAACATACATACCCCATAGTTCCGCCTCCAACGCGGAACAAATCCCTATCGCTTTCGAGAAACCAAAAATCCAATCGCCCTTTACATCTCTAGCGACACCACCACACGACGCCAGCCCCGTAGCAGCCGTACGTGCGCCATCCGTGTTGATCTTCAGCCAGCCGCAAGGAGGAACCTCCCAAACCGAAACCTGCTGACCGCGGCGCTCTGCAGGAGAAGATAACGCGCGCGATAAAGCCAAGGCTCGGACGCTTTCATCGAATACAAACTTGCTGTGCGACAATACATCGAAAATCCCAGCAGCATCTTTATCAAATATGCAAACATTGCGATGTTTCCAAAGGGACCACAGCACCGCTCCAAAACGAAGGTCCCAATCCTTCGACTCGCGCGTAAAATATTCCGGAGACGATAAATTAATGCGCAACCACTCTTGAGTATTCAAAGTAAGGAACTCCGTAAGTTTGGAAGGAGCAATCAATCTAACCCAAAGTGCCATCGCCGTGGGACACGAACGAAATAGATGATCCACGGATTCTGATATCGAACCACACACACCACAAGTAAAAACATCACCCATATGCCTCCGAACCCTCTCGGCATTAGTGAGCAACTTGCCGCAACCAAGCAACCAAAGAAATATTTTAATCCATTGCAGCCCTCGGAAACGCGCGATACAACGCCACAACGACCCCTCACAACCCTCATCCTCCCTTGCGCGCGCACGGTAAGCAGAACCGACCGAGAAAGCTCGCTGCGCCGTCCATTTCCAACCTACTCCATCCGCATGCGCGACTTGCTGCGGCGACAACGTCGCTGCCAAACGTAGGACGATATCCCGCGGCACCAAGTGCTCTATCGCTGCCCAATTCCAACCGCCTCCGGGTATTGCCATGTTGGCGACGCTAACGTGGGGGAGACTCGAACGAGCAGCCCCATCCGCCACATACTCCGCAAGCACCCCAACATCACTCAACCAAGGGTCATGCCAAAAGTCTATATCGCGCCCGTCACCCACCGACCAAACAAGACCGGAGCGGACCTCCTCCCAAACTAAACTGATACCCTTCCAAAGATGGGAACAACGGGGACGAATCAAAGTATCCGGGACAGCTACAACCCACTTATACTTGGACCGTAGAACTTGCGCCCATAGTTGATCCGATTGTCGGATTAAATTAAAAGCAAGCTTCATTAAAAAAGCTTCATTTTGCACCACCAAAGACCTAAAGCCAAGGCCTCCCTCCTTAATGGGCGAACATACAGATTTCCAGTTCACAAGGTGTACACCACCCCGTCCTTCATCCTTACCCCAAATGAAATTCCAAATTAAACTTTCAATATCACGACACGTACCTTTAGGAAGGAAAACAGACTGCATAGCATAATAGGGGACACCCAAGTACTTCCCAAGGTCCGACACACGACAAAAACCGAACCGAGAACTGATAGCTACGCAAAGGTCGTGCTCCACATTTTTGGAAAAATAGATACAGGTTTTGGCTATGCTGACCTTCTGACCCGAAGCTGCACTGAAACGCTTTAGCACCTCCTCAATAATAGTAACCTGAGACGAAGAAGCTTCACTGAACAAAATCATATCGTCAGCAAAGAAAAGATGTGATATAGATGGCCCCGAACGAACCAAGCGAACCGGCTTCCACGCACCGCACGCTACCTCCGCCCGGATAGAGTGAGCTAAGCGCTCTATGCAAAGAACAAACAAATATGGCGACAACGGATCTCCCTGACGAATACCCCTTGACGGTGCAAAAGACTCTGATACAGAACCATTCCAAAGTACTTGTGTAGTAACCGATTAAACACACCTCATGATTAAACTACGCAACTCCCCCGGGATTCCGATCTCCGATAAAGTGTCCGCAATAAAGTCCCATTCAAGGCGATCATAAGCTTTTTCAAGATCTATTTTGATCGCCATCGAACCCACCTTTCCTTTCTTTAAACGCATAGAATGGATGACCTCCTGGGCGATAATTATGTTATTAGTAATGGACCGCCCAGGGACAAAAGCAGTCTGACTATCCGAAACCCAGCAAGGCAAAAGAGGTTTAAGCCTATTAACAATAGTCTTTGTGATGACCTTATACAGCACAGAACACAATCCAATTGGGCGAAACTGAGATATTGATTCCGGGTTGCGTACCTTAGGTAACAAAACAAGAAGAGTGCGGTTCAAAGAGGGATCAAACGGCTTGCCCGCGAACACCTCTCGTACAAAGCGACAAACTGAGGGGCCAACGACATGCCAGTTGTGTTGATAGAACAACGCATGTACACCGTCCGCCCCAGGGGCCTTCAGCGGCGACATGTCGAACACCACCGCTCGCACTTCATCATCCGTTACCGGGCGAGCCAAACTCCTGAGCAAACCAGCATCCTCCGACGGAAAACAGTCCCTCCCCGCAAACTCCACATCAACACTCCCCGACGATGTGAACAAGTCCTGATAGAAATCCACCGCCAACTTTTGTAAAACATTCTGATCAGAACACCATCTACCGTTAGGGAGTCTAAGAGCTTGCACATAGTTCTGACGACGACGCTGCATGGTACAATTGTGGAAATATTTGGAGTTTTTATCACCAAAGCGAACCCACTGTTCTCTTGACTTCTGCACCCAAAGACTTTCCTCTTGTAGAAGCACAGCATCTAGTTCCGCTCGTAGAGACGCATCGAGCTGAACAAGGAAATCTGAATGCGCAACTCGAAGGGCTTTATCGATCCCACGAAGTCTCGCAAGAAGCTCATTCTTTTTCTTTCCAATATGCCCAAACACATTGACATTCCAGTCCCTAACATGACGCATGAAATTGTCCACATTATCTACAACATCAAGCGATCCATCCCACGTGCCCCGCAAAAAATCCTCAAACTCAAGATGATCTTGCCAGGCCGCAATGAAACGAAACGGGCGCCTACTCCGCGAACCGTCCTGAGAAATAGTATAGAACCAGAGAGGGCAGTGATCCGAACCAACCCTGTCAAGATGTGAGACCACCGCCGACGGGAACAAACTCGCCCAAGTGACATTATACAAACATATGTCCAAGCGCTTATGAAGATCACCGCGCTTCCAAGTAAAGTCACAACCCTTATACTCTACTTCGATTAGGCCCAGGTCAAAAATAAGATCCCGAAATAGAGTGCACACGACATTACCCCTAACCGAACCTCCAAGACGTTCCTCCCGCCGCAGTATAGTGTTGAAGTCGCCTCCTAACAACCAAGGCACCCCATCTCCCGAATTCAAACTAGCCAACAAAGGCCACAAAAGTTTACGCACAGAAACAGTTGGGCTAGCATACACAATAGTGAAATAAAACCACCGCATAGAACCAACATCACGAGCTCTACCATGAACAAACTGATTCGAGACCCTAACAATCTCAACCTGAACCGAGTCTTGCCAAAGAACCCAAACACCACCACTGAGCCCTCTCGCCTCCACTCTGAATGAATTAGGAAAACCCATGCGTGCAATAACCCTATCAGCCGTACCACCACTGATCCGCGGTTCAAAAATAGCCAGTACCTGAGGTCGACTTATCCTACAAAAATCCTTCAAATGTCCACGGAAACAAGGGCTAGCCGCCCCTTGACAATTCCAGAAAAGAAAACTAATCATCGTAAAAATATGATGGGAGAAGAACCACAAAACTCACTAATTCGATGAAGGAGCCGTGGCGGCCTTGTTGCCGCGAACACCACTATTCCTCCTTCCCTCAACGCCTCCCGAGTTGCTAGCCGAAGAACCTGCAACCGTCACTGCCCCGTTCGGAACGGAGGGTCGTCCCCCGCCACCATCTGATGCCGGCTCAGGCACGAACACCGGCAACCAATCCGATAAATGACGGGTAGGTGGGGATCGATTTTCTTTGCCCTTCTTCGGATTAGAGGCCTTTCGAACACCAACTGAACTCAAAGTTTTGGGACCTTTAGAACCCCTTTGCGATCCCTTAGTTCTTTGCTTCTCATTAACCGCCTCGAGGATAGAAATGGCCTCATGTTTACCGCCCATCGGAGGCACGGAGTGTGCCACAACAGTAGGAACAACAGTGGCCACGGACGCCACAACCTCAACTGCTCCTTGTTGGCTCCCTTGACTTGCTTTAGCTCCCTCGATCTCCCCCGACAAAATCACCT
The DNA here is from genome assembly GCA_030270665.1 of Hibiscus trionum. NCBI lineage: Eukaryota > Viridiplantae > Streptophyta > Magnoliopsida > Malvales > Malvaceae > Hibiscus > Hibiscus trionum. Next base: position 34,989,476 of record BSYR01000013.1, read on the forward strand.
GGTCCGACACGACCCCTCCATCCATAATACCCTCGACCTGAACCTCCATGACATCCTGCGGTATAACCTCCGAAGCAACCTCCTCCACAGGCACCTCCCCCACACGCTCATCGTTACCCACCAACACTGTCGCCGGGACCACGGGTTCAATAACCTCATCCGTTGCTGCATGATCGACCTCCTAAAGGATAGCAAAACGCGAACCGCCCTCCCTAACCGAATCTGAACCCTTATTACTCCTACGACTAACACTATCACGTCGAACACGCCCACGCCTTTTATCCGCTATCATCCACGGACCATACACCTCGCTACTACCCTTATCCACCTGACCTTCACCCGCTGTATCAATATCCGAAGTGGACGGGGCTGCCCGATTAGATTTTCCGGAAAATATTTCACAGGCCTCCTTCACATGACCATACACCCCGCACTTAAAACAGATATTCTGGAGGCCCTCATATTCGAGATTTTGCATGACACCATCGATTTGAACACAAGGAATCAACGGTTTGCCCAAATCAACCAAAACCGCAAGTCTAGCAAACCTCCCCTATCACCAGCATGAGTACTATAATCAATCCGAATAACCTTGCCAATCAGACTCGCAATGTAACGAAATAGAGCCTTAGAATAGTACCGATAAGGAAGACCCGGTAACCTCACCCAAACCACAACCTTCGATGGATGACTCTCTGATGTAGAGAATTTCCCATGCCACGGTTGGACCGTAAGATAACACCCGAAAATCGTCCAAGGACCCTCGGTTAGGACATGAGCATAATCCGCTTCCAATGAAAACATGACCAAAAAATACTCGTTATCCAAGTCCACAACTTGGAACTGACCCTGCAATTGCCACAATGTACGGATCCTACCCAACAACGTACGATAGCCTATGGTTCTCCCCAACATCCGTACGATAACCGAACGCTTCATACTCAAATCGATCTGTTCGTGAACCCTTTCCGAAAAAGTCACCGATGGGAAAGGACCACTGCGATCCACCACCACGTCCGAATCTTCCACCACAACAACATCCAACCCCGGCAGCGGTGCTGGATCCACGTTCTTCTTCTCCGCACCCCTCACTGCCCCTGCGTACGACGGTCGCCGAATAGGCGAGGGACTGCCCCCCCCGACGTCGTCTACCTTGCCTTCCTCCCCAGCAGTGTCGTCGCCAGCATCCGCCATGATCGAGTCCCCTTCACCTTTGCCATCCGCTTCAAACAAAGGGTTCACATGGTCGTGTCTACCCTTTTTCGTCGCTCGAGCCTCCTCCACCAGAAGCGGCGAACCAGGCCGTTCCAACAACGGAGGGAAATCCAAGGAGTGCACACTCCCATCACCCCCACCGGACCGATCAGGGGGAACTGCCGGCGGGACAAGGGGCAGGGTCACCGTGGAGATAGACGACTTAGGGTTTTCCGTAGGGTTTCTGTTAAAAGCGGTTGCCAAACAAGAGGAGAAGCATTTGGACAGAGTTGGAGAAAACCTTTTTTTAACAGGTTAAACTACTTGGATAGTCACCCAAATTTAATAAATATTCATTTTGATCCATTTTTTTTACAAATTAGTCATCGCCGAGATACTCATTTTTGTCACTTCTCACCGAAAAATTATTAGATGTGTCTAGCTTGCCACATCATTCATGGTTCCATCAAATGAAAATTTTTTATCTTATTTTTTAAAGGTGAATCATCACCTCTTTCCTACATGTAACTAAAGAGTGGGTAGTTTACTAGGAAGTTACACTGAAACGGATAAATGTCATTGGATGGACCATGGATGACATGGTGAGCCGGATCCATCTAATAATTTCTTCTTTTCACCCCTAAAGATAAAATGATGTGGTGCTTTTCTAAGTGACATAATGATAAATGCAGTTCTTAACGTTTAGGCATTCTCACAAGTTTGCCTTTAAATTATTAAAAAGTAGAAAAAAATAAACTGAGTGAAGAAGGTGGAGCATGTCATGTGCGGACTGTTTCAGATGTAGTGTAATGCTCACACAAAATCCTTGATATCTTCTTCTTCCTTGGAAGCACCTGTAGACATCAAGGGTTCTATGTCAGGCAGTTTGCCTGTCGAGCATGTGCGAGAAAATGAAGCATTCATGGTGAAAAATGAACTGGGTGAGGGAGTTAAAGATCAAAAAGTAGTTGCATCAAACCCGGAATCTGAGTTTCAAGAATTTTAAGGCAGTTGTTGAGCATCATTAAGTTAATGAGAAATTAGTGGTTGAGGGTCATTAAGTTAATGCCAAATCAAACCTGGTTGAAGAATGTCAAAATGCCAATGATAGTTCTGTTGGGAAAGAAACTAAACAACCGAGACAAAGTGGAAGTACAATCAGTGTTCTTTCTCTTCCTAAAATGCATGTTGATAATTATGTGAAACACAACAACACTGAATATGTTCTCTAGCACTTCTAACCAATCTCAAACATCAACCAAGGCAACCACAACAATAATAAATCGAGACACCAAAATTTTTACGTGGAAAACCCTTTTAAATCAAGGGAAAAAACCATGAGACTTTAGAGTCTGATCAAAAGTTTCACTATCAACAAATGTTCAAGTACAAGACTACAATATCCAACCTACAACAAGCATATAGCTCCAACAAGGCTAATAACAAGTAGTCTTCAACAAAAGAGAGAAAAACGAGAGAACATCACCAGAAATGCAACCTGCTAAAAACGGGTATTTCCGACGCTACAAGATTCGAATGAAAAGTCTGACCGTACACAATCAAGAACACCTTGTCACCTAGCTATTGTCCAAAAATCAGCTCAATCGAACCACGGATGGACCTCCGATTGAAGAGTTGATCACTGTTGCACCAAACTTGAAATATATATTTTCTCCGTTGTTTTTCTCTCAAAGACGTGAAACCCCCTTTTGAAAATAGAAAATATGATAACCTTTTGCTACTGCCCACACATTTTATCACAAAAGCCAAAGATAGCTTTTCACCAAAAGTCAAAGGACAAAAAGTAATAAATGCATGGCAGAAAACTTCTCCAGTAAAACAAGCAAACTTGTTTTATGGTTTCCATTCAAGTTGCAACATGTTCTTAGGTTGCTTCACATTTTAGGTTGTAACCACTTTTGCATCACATTTCAGGTTACACCACATTTGCACCACATTTTAGATTGTAACCTCTTTTGCATCACATTTCAGGTTACACCACATTTGCACCACATTTTAGATTGTAACCTCTTTTGCATCACATTTAAGGTTACACCACATTTTAGTTTGTAACCTATTATCAAGTCACAACCCGTTTTTAAGGTGATGGGTTCCCCACATAGTGGGACCCACACCCAACAAATCTCCCCCTCCAACTATGTGGGGAATGCCTCCATGTCGGAGGTCAAACAACATGCCTCGAACTTCACTCTTGGCAAGGCTTTTGTTAACATATTAGCACCATTATCATCAGTGTGAATCTTCTCAAGCTCTAACAACTTAGCTTCAAGAACATCTCGTATCCAATGGTACCTCACATCAATATGCTTAGATCTAGCATGAAAAGTTGAATTCGTACCAAGATGAATCGCGCTCTGGCTATCACAATACAAGACATACCTTTCTTGAGTAAAATCGACCTCATGCACAAACTTCTTCATCCAAAGCATCTCCTTGCATGCTTCGGTCGCTACAATGAACTCTAATTCGGTGGTGGACAATGCAACACACTTTTGCAATCTTGATTGGCATGCCACAGCTCCCCCTGCATAATTGATCAAGTAACCTGAAGTAGATCTCCTCAAGTCAATATCTCTGGCCATATCTGAATCTATATATCCAACAAGAATAGGTTTCTCATTGCCGAAACAAAGTTTCATGTTGGAAGTACCACGAAGATATCTCATAATCCACTTTACTGCATTCTAATGCTTTTTGTCTGGATTAGAAAGAAAATGACTAACTGTACCAACATCATAAGCCAAGTCAGGTCTAGTGCATACTATCGCATACATCAAACTACCCACGGATGAAGAGTAAGGAACTTTTTGCATCTCCTCCTTCTCTTTTTCTGTGGAATGACTATGCTTGGCACTCAATTTAAAGTGTGTAGCAAAGGGAGTATTCACCGCTTTAGCTTTGTCCATATTGAACCTTTGAAGTACCTTCTCAATGTACCTCTCTTGTGATAACCACAATTCCTTGGCCTTTCTATCACGTGTCAACCTTATGCCAAGATTTTGCTTTGATGGTCCCAAATCCTTCATCGCAAAGGATTTACTTAACTCTTGCTTCAACTTGTCAATTCTAGAAGCATTGCAACCAACAATAAGCATATCATCAACATAGAGCAAAAGGATAATAAAATCATCACCAAAGAACCTCTTGATAAACACACAATGATCTGAAGTAGTCTTCTTGTAACCTTGCTCCTCCATAACAGACTCAAACTTCTTGTACCATTGCCTAGGAGCTTGCTTCAAACCATACAAGCTCTTCTTAAACTTGCACACGCAGTCCTCTTTTCCTTGTGCAACAAATCCCTCTGGCTGCTCCATGTAAAGCTCTTCCTTCAAATCACCATGAAGAAAAGCAATTTTCACGTCCATTTGTTCAACCTCTAAGTCATAACAAGCTGCCAAACTCAGTATAGTTCTAATAGAGGACATCTTCACAACTGGAGAAAGTGTCTCTTCAAAGTCAACCCCCTTTTTCTGATTATAACCCTTAACAACCAATCTAGCTTTGTATCATGGAGATGAGGACTTCTCTTCTTGCTTCAACCTGTAAACCCACCGATTCTTCAAAGCTCTCTTGCCCTTAGGCAGTTTTACCAACTCAAAGGTATGGTTTTCATGCAAGGATTGAAGTTCATCTTTCATTGCTTCAACCCACTAATCTTTGCATTCACTCTTCATAGCCTCTTCATAACACTCAAGTTCTCCCCCGTTAGTCAAAAGAACGTACTAATCAGAAGAATACCTGACAGAAGATTGTCGATTTCTGGAGGACCTCCAAAGTGGAACTGACGGTGGATCTATAGGTGCCTGTTGTTGATCATTCACAACATCATCCATGGGAGCATCAAGGTCGCCTATATCTTGCTGGTCATTATTAACATCACCATGCACATCACCCAGAATAGGATCTGGTGAAGGGTTTAGGGGAACCGGGTTCACATCGATCAACTCATTACTATATTGTGAATATGCTTTCTCCGTCTTATCAATGTCATCAATGGTATGATCTTCAACAAAGATAACATCTCGACTTCTCACGAGCTTCTTCTGAAGTGGATCATAGAGTCTATAACCAAACTCACCATCTAGACCATAACCAATAAAGATGCATTTTCGAGTCTTGGCATCCAACTTAGATCTTTCATCCTTCGAAACATGAACAAATGCTTTACAACTGAACACACGAAGGTGATCATATGACACGTCTTTACCAAACCAAACTCTATCTGGTACATCACCCTACAAAGGAACACCAGGAGACAAATTAATCACATGTGTCACTGTATTTAAAGCTTCAGCCCAAAACGATCTCAGAAGCTTCGCATCTGACAACAAACATCTAACTCTCTCAATCAATGTTCAGTTCATTCTTTCAGCTAAACCATTCAACTGTGGAGTCTTATGTGGTGTCCTCTGATGTCTAATTCTCTGTCGCAGACAATGCTCATGAAATGGCCATGTGTACTCGTCACCATTATCTGTACGAATGCACTTCAACTTCTTCCTTGTTTCTCTTTCAATTGATGTTTGAAACTGTTTAAACACCTCAAATACTTGGTCTTTCGACTTCAAATTATAGACCCACAACTTTCTTGAACAATCATCAATAAAAGTCACAAAGTAAAGTGCACCTCCATGTGACCTTACCTTTATCGGACCACAAACATCTGAATGGACCAACTCTAGCAACTCTGATCTTTTATGAGAAGGATGACTTCTAAAATAAACTCTTCTTTGCTTCCCCGCTAGACAATAAACACAATTTTTCAGTGTAGCATCCTTCAAACCCGAAAGCTGATTCCTTTTTGCTAAACAGTTAAGCCCCTTCTCACTCATGTGACTAAGCCGCTTATGCCACAACTCAGTTGAGCTATCATTCACTGTCACATTCACAATGTCTTTAGAGGTCGAAGCCTGCATCAAGTACAAATTTGAGCTCTTCTTCCTCGAGCCACAACCAAAGAGCCTTTAGTCAGCTTCCACTACCCCTCACTGAAGGTGTTACAAAATCCCTCATCATCAAGCTTTCCTGTAGATATCAAATTCAAACGGATATCCGGTGCATATCTAACATCCTTGAGAGTTAACTTTGTACCATTATTACTCACCAAGCTAACATCTCCCATGCCAATAACCGGAACCAAATTGTCATTACCCATCTTGAATACCCAAAAATCACCGGGAGTATAAGATGTGAAGGAATCTCTCCTCGACGTGACATGAAGTGAAGCACCAATATCAATCACCCAACTAGTTTTGTCGTATGCTAGGTGTAGAGTGTCCATAATTTCTATATTTTATGCACATTCCTGCCCTTATTATTGTTTTTCTTAAGCTTAGTTAGGCATAATTAGCTGCAATGTCATGCATTATAACAATATTTCTTCTTTTACCACGCTTTTATTGAATACCCTATATTTGGTAGAGAAAAGGTATTGTTTTAGTTAGTTTTCTATTTTAGGTGATGGTTGCTGATCAGAGAAAGAGAGGACATGAAAGTAGGGAGCAGAAGAAGTTGTACTGAAGCAATTCCAGTTGCCGCCAAAGACGCTGCCGCTGCAGAATGCTGCCCTGACGGCAATACGTCGACATAGTCAAGATGGGTCTCGTTTGATAGAGGACATTTTTTGAGTCAATTGGGCCCAATCTTGCATTTTTCTGAGGCCTGGAGTGGAGCATAAAGCTGATCAAGGATCAATAAGTAAAATAACTTATCTTTACTTGCTGAACAAGGATTTCTACTCCAAGAAGGATTTCTGCTCCAAGAAGGATTTCTACTCCAAGAAGGACTTCTACTCCAAGAAAGACTTATACTAGATCTTTGCCTATATAAACCTCATGTATTTAGCAAATCAAGCACATAGATAGAGATAGAGAGAGGGAGTCGACTTTGTTCTAAACTCCTTAGGGTTTAGGTTTTTGCTTGTAAAGTAGTTGTGAGAAACGATTGTATTAGGATGAGTTGTTTTGCAATAAATATTCCAAGTTTACTTAATCCATTGTTCTTCATTCTTTCAATCTTTCTACACCAGTCGTTTGAGAGAATCTATTTGTCGGGCATGAAAGTGCAAGGCTCACGAAAGGGTTAAGTAAGGTCACAACAGGAGGCGTGACTAACTTGGTTCCACACTAGTCCACAAGTCTAAACGGCTAAAAGGGATCACTAACCGAGTTGACTGAATTGGTTCCACACTAGTCCTCAAGTTATAAATCTCGATCATCCTAACATAGAAATAGGAGGGATCACTGTCGACTATCCTGCTGAACTTGGAGTATCTGCCAGACTTGAAGCCAGGACATCTTTCCATCCCACCTGCCGAGACAGTACACACCCCTGCAGTGGAAGTGACCTGCTACGGCCGCGTGACAGGGTCGTAGTTTGCCGCCCGCCATACCTGCCGAGGCAGCATATCATGGCAGCGCAATCCAACCTTAACCTATGCAATGCAGTCTACACACTGCTGAGCAACAATTACCTGACCCATTCTATTACTCTGATCTCCCCTACTGTAATTAATTGTGTTTTTAGTTTTATTCCTTTAACCAAACCTGAAAATTAATTGTGCATTTAAATTTCTTGTGCAGATACACACTCGAAGAAACTATTCTAATCCTCGTGGGATCCGACATCTTTTATACTATAACTTGGCAGGAGTGTGCACTTGCGCTCTCACAAAAGGGAACACCTACACGCCCTACACTAGGTTGACCAAATTATCATCACAAATAACTAACAAATCATCATGAGTAGCAGTAGCAACACGTTCAGATTTTTCATCATCCTTTCGATCGTGTTGATCACCACCACCATTTTTCTCTTTCTTCAGCTTGAAACAATATTTCTTGATATGACTTTTCTTACCACAATGATGGCAGTCAAGATTCTTGTATCTCGATCTTGACTTGCTTCGGCTTTTATCTCTACCCTTGCCATCTTTGTCTCTATTTCTCCCTCTATTCTCGGGAACCAACACCTCGGACTGTCATGTAGAACCCTGAGATCTTCTTCTAACCTTTTCATTCAACACACCACTCTTAGCCAAATCCAAGGTAATAATACCTTGTGGAGAAGAATTAATGAGCGAGACCCGAAAAGTCTCCCAAGAGTTCGGTAGAGTAGCAAGCAACCAAAGCCCTAAAATCTCATAATCAAATTTGACGCCCATACCAAGCAACTGATTCATCACACTCTGAAAATCATTAACATGGTCAGCTGTAGACATTCCTTCTTTGTATTTTAGTGCCATCATCTTCTTAAGCAAAAACAACTTGTTATTGCCCGACCTTGAAGCGTACAAGCTTTCAAGCTTCTCCCACAATGTACGAGCATGTGTCTCTTGATCAATGTGGTTGTAAACATTCTCTTCAACAAATCGCTGAATAAAACCACACGCTTGTTGATGCTCAAATTCACATTCTTCATCACTTTTCGACGCAGGTTTTTGAGTAGCAAAGATCGGAAGATGCAAAGCCTTCACAAATAACAAGTCTTTCATTTTATTATGCCAAAGTTGATAATTCATTCCATTCAACATAATCATCTTGCTCGTATTAATCTCCATAATTATCCGACACAGTAACCTAACTCTGATACCAGTTTGTTGGGAAAGAAACTGAACAACTGAGACAAAGAGGAAGCACAATCAGTGTTCTTTCTCTCCCTGAAATGCATGTCGATAATTATGTGAAACACAACAACATTGAATATGTTCTCTAGCACTTCTAACCAATCTCAAACATCAACCAAGGCAACCACAACAATAATAAATCGAGACACCGAAATTTTTACGTGGAAACCCCCTTTAAATCAAGGGTAAAAACCACGGGACTTTAGAGTCCAATCAAAAGTTTCACCATCAACAAATGTTCAAGTACAAGACTACAATATCCAACCTACAACAAGCATATAGCTCTAACAAGGCTAATAACAAGTAGGCTTTAACAAAAGAGAGAGAAATGAGAGAACATCACCAAAAACGCAGCCTGCTAAAAACAGGTATTCCCGACGCCACAAGAATTAGATGAAAAATCTAACCGTACACAATCAAGAACACCTTGTCACCTAGATGCTGTCCAAATATCAACTCAATCGAACCACGGATGGACCTCCAATCGAAGAGTTGATCACTACTGCACCAAACTTGAAATATATGTATTCTCCTCTGTTTTTCTCTCAAAGACGTGAAACCCCCTTTTCGAAAATAGCAAATCGGATAACCTTTTGCTACTGCCCACACATTTTATCATAAAAGCCAAAGATAGCTTTTCACCAAAAGTCAAAGGACAAAAAGTAATAAATGCATGGCAGGAAACTTCTCTAGCAAAACAAGCAAACTTGTTTTATGATTGCCATTCAAGTTGCAACATGTTTTCTCAAGTTGCTTCACATTTTAGGTTGTACCCACTTTTGCATCACATTTCAGGTTACACCACATTTGCACCACATTTTATGTTGTAACCTCTTTTGCATCACATTTCAGGTTACACCACATTTGCACCACATTTTAGGTTGTAACCTATTATCAAGTCACAACTCGTTTTTAAGGTGATGGGTTCCCCACATAGTGAGACTGATAGCTATGCTATTACCTCTATATTTATGCCTCTTTGCTATAGGAATTGCCTGTTTTCAAGTGCATTACATTGCATATAGGCTGCATTTTTAGTATATTATGGGTGCTTTTTAATCTATTGCTCGTGTGGAGTTGGTGATGCGTGAAAGGTAGTTTTTAGCTGTGTGTGTGCAGGATGATAGAGCAGAATGCGAAGGAAGAAGCAAGGAGAAAAATGCTACAACAAAGGAGGAGAAAGAAGGCTAGCTGGCGCACGAAAGTACAAGCACGTGAAGCGTAGAGAATGACGCCCGGCACTGTCAGGCAGCTTTATGCAGCAGCCGCACTCTATCTGCAGACCGTCCTTTTTGTCCCCTAGTGGACAGAGCTTATCGGAGGATATTCTTTGGGATCCCCAAGGAGATACCAAGGCACAAAAACCCTAGAAGACCCCCACTATATAAAGGCTTCATCTCTTCAAAGGAAGAACATGCTAAGGTAAGGAGAGAAAAGAAAGTGTGCAAGAGAAAGCACAACTAGAGGGGAGAAGCACTTCATCATTGACCAGACTTGATGTCCTTCATCGAGAAGCTCAAGGTGTGGCCTCGCCGTCCTCTTCTGAGGCGGTGAGCCTAAGGCGGTCATGGCAGTCTACTATCGAACTGGGAGTTTATCTTTCCTTTTTGCTATAGCATTTATTTATCTAGAGGGTTATATGACAATGATACATTTGATTATTATCCAGCCATGAACTGTTTTAGATGGCTCGGGTTTTATTGGATGATACTCTATTTATTTTCTCAATCTCATGTTAATATTTACTGTTCTCTCTTGATCTTTGCTTTGTTTGTGGTATGCTTAATTTCCTAAGGCTGTAAGAGCTTAGGGTTGTAAGTGATTTGAGATATAGGCCCTACCTTAAGCGCCTTCGAGAGTTGGCCTTTCTTTAGGAACAACCCAGGGTTGTAAGAGATTAAGGATGTTAGTGCTTCGAGAGACAGACCATTCCTTAAGATGCCTTCGAGTGATGGTTGTTCCCTAGGTACAGATGGGGGTAGTGATCGAGGGAGCAAGCCTTAGCTAATAATGATAGTTAGAGTAGTGGGTGATAACCTTCGAGAGAGGGTCATTGCTTTAGCATCAGCTTGGGATAGTGAACGAGAGAGCTAGACTTAGATCCCATAAACAAAGGAGTAACCACCAAGAGGAAGGACTCCAACTTGCCTTAGAGATAAGTGATAGGTTTAAACGGCTAAGAGGGATAGAGATTAGGAGAGTAGAGTGTTTAGAGTTTATGCCGAGAGGTATTGCTGTAGCATTTTAATCTCCCGCCGAGCATAGTGTAGAGAACTAGGATTCGTTAGCAGTGTTAAGAGACTTTAGAGGGTTATCCTTCAGGAGCTAGCCAGCCACTCCGTAGAGAGCTTCATATCCGAGAGAGAACCTATATGTCATTTGATTATCTTTTCTCTGTTTGCTTGTTTTGCTACAACATTTTTCATATCCTTCATTCTACCTCAGCATACTCACATTACAATTTGGTTACTATAGCAATTTGGAAACGAAATTGTGTTCACCTCCAATCCCTGTGGAAACGATACTCACTCATCACTTTATTACTCGTTCAACGTGTATACTTGCACCATTTGCGTATCATTTATAGTACTACAAGACCACACAACAAGTTTTTGGCGCCGTTGTCGGGGATTGGCAATTGGTTGTCCACAGTCTTTATTTTCATTTTGCTTTCCATTTCCACATTGTAAATATTCACTTGTTTTGTTGTTTTACTTTTCTTTTCAGGTATTCTTCTAGTTTATGACCAGGAGAAGCTAGAGTCGTGGAACCATCACCTGTTAATGCAGATGTTATGGCACATGGCCAGGGAGAAGCAGCTCGATCACGAGCTATTAGGGATCATTTAACTCCTAGTCTGGATGATCTCCATCCCGGAATAGTAGCTCCAGATATTCAGACAGCCCAGTTCGAACTTAAACCCGTCATGTTTAACATGTTGAGCAACATTGGACAGTATGGTGGCTTGCCTCATGAAGATGCTAGACAGCATATCCGTGCTTTCTTGGGTGTTTGTGATTCTTTCAAGCAGCAAGGGGTGCACGAGGATGTGTTGAAATTAAAGTTGTTTCCGTATTCACTAAGAGATCGTGCTAGAGCATGGCTAAATGGGGTGCCAACCGGATCAATTCAAAGTTGGACCGATTTATGCAAGAACTTTTTTCTATGGCATAGTCCACCAGTAATGAACACCCAGTCGAGGAATGATATCGCTTCCTTTTGTCAGTCTGATGACGAATCTATGTATGAGTGCTGGGACCGATTTAAAGGATTGTTGAGAAAATGCTCTAACCATGAGTATCATGAGTGGACCCAGGTGGTTATGTTCAATAATGGTGTCAATGCGCTCACAAGGATGTTGATCGATGCTGCAGCAAATGGGACATTGTTGGACAAGTCATCGGAAGAAGCAATTGACATCCTCGACAAGGTAGCCAACAACGATTATCAGTTCCCAACAACAAGGCTTGGAACGGGGAGGAGAAATCAAGCTACCAAGGAGAGTGAAGTTGACAACTCAATACTTAATCAGTTGGCCAACATCACAGATTTGCTAAAGAATCTCACGCGTTCCAACGAAGTGAAGGAAATTAAGGCAGTAAGGTCATGCCTAAGATGCGATGGCAATCACCACCTTAATGATTGCCCTGATAATCCAGAATCTGCCAACTATGTGAGGAACTACAACTGTAGCAACAACAACCCTTATCCTAACTCCTACAACCCAGGATGGTGTCAACACCCAAACCTGAGTTGGGATAATCATGGGCACAACAACAATTCGGCCAATCAAATGCCACATCAAAATCCGCAAGAGGCACATCATTTCTGCCAGAATAAGCCATGTCAAAATCAAAAGGCAGCAGCACCTTCATCAAGGAATTCATTGGAGTCTACTTTTAAGGAGTTCATGGGGACCACTTAAGTTGCGCTACAGGATCAAGCATCACACATCAAAAATTAGGGAGCCCTACTACAAAGTCATAGTGCATCCTTACGAGCTTTAGAAACTCAAGTGGATCAAATAGCTCAAACCTTGCACGTGCGATCACAAGGAACTTTGCCTAGTGACACTGAAGCCACTAAGCACCATGGCAAGGAACAATGCAGTGCACTCACACTAAGGAGTGGCACGAAGATTAACCAAGGTGATAAGTTTGGGGGTGGAGAGAAGGACAAAGCCCAACCCAGCTTACTGCCACCGCAAGAAGATCTTCAGGAACCACAACAAGGAGAAGGAATAAAGGAGGAAGGCAAAGCCAAAAGATCAATCAAGGAAGGGCCAGTTTTTGTTACAACAAAAGACACAACCTCACGAGCTACAACAAATCTAGCTAAGCCACCTCCACCATTCCCTCAAAGACTCAAAAAGCAGCAAGAAGATCTCCAATTTGAAAAGTTTGTAGATATCCTTGCTCAGTTGCATATCAATATGCCATTTCTGGAGGCCATTGATCAGATGCCAACTTACGCTAAGTTTCTCAAGGATATCATCACAAAGAAGAAAAAGGTAAAAAAGCACGAGACAGTTGCTATAGCAAAGGAATGCTACTACATTTGGAGAAAACTCCCACAAAAAAGAAAAGACCCAGGAAGCTTTATTATCCCCTGCTATATTGGAGATAAGTTCGTTGGAAGAGCATTATGTGATTTAGGATCAAGTGTGAACCTGATGCCTAAGTCCATATTTCAGATACTAGTGTTAAGGGACGTCAAGACTACTAGGGTTACGCTACAGCTTGCTGATCACTCTCAAGTTCGACCAGAAGGTAAAATTGAAAATGTTGTAGTAAAAGTGGATCATTTTACTTTCCCAGCTAATTTCTTGATCCTGGATTAAGAAGAAGACAATGATGCTCCAATTATTCTAGGGAGACCATTTTTAGCTACAGGTCGCGCCCTGATTGACTGTGAGAAGGGTGAATTCACAATGAGAGTGGGTGAAGAGACAATCACCATCAACATACATAACACCCTTCACGATAGGTCAATGGAAGATCGACACTGCAATGCTATAGCATGGGATGAGCTATAAGAACTTTGTTGTAGCCACAACATTCAGAAGAAAGCCTTGGATGGACCAGTTCAAGAGAAAGAATTTGAGGACCTAACTAAGGAAGGGAACCCATATGCTGAAAATCACTCAAACGAGGTGGGGCTAGCTACATCTCACCTCAGCCTTCCTGACCCTTGATAGTACGCCTCATAAACTTTTTCTTTTTGCTTTAGCATTTTCAATAAACAGTAGTTAGTTTTTTTTGTGTTTTTAGCTTTGTTCTTATCCTTTATTTGTCCTTTCTGCTAATTTATTATCTTGCAAATTCCGTATCATAGTACATGTCCTCTGTAGTATTAATAAGTCGTGCATGTGGTACATCAAAAAGGGGATTATTTTATTGGTTGATGAAGGAAATCAGAGTTTGTAGGGAACACAATTTGTCTTGACTTGGGAGTTGGAATGACGTAAGAAAAGGAGGGGAACAAAATGGGTATTATAAAAGGGGAATTAATAGAGAGAATATTTGAAGATTAAACCCTAGCCACACATAACCTAGTTCTCTCTCCTACTTTTTCTTTGAGCAATTAAGAGACCCTTTTCTCTTTCCTAACAAAAGACGGCTCCCATCACCCTCAAACCTCTCTCCTCATTAATGAGAGTCAGTTGTTAGCCGTTTCCTGAGGAAACCTCCTACACGTCTTCTCCCACTTTCCCACTCAACCCGTCCTCAGTCTTCATCTTCCTCACTCAACCTAAGACTATTCATATTTTCTTTTTCTTTTCTTCCCACAAAAACCTTTGTTTCCTAAAAGACCAAAAGACTTACCTTCAAACCATCAACCATGGTTCGATGCAAAAATGTTTATGGTGCATCTTCGAGTTCGCAGAACCCACCAGCCATCAAGATTAAACTTTTCTACGACAAAGCAGCCCGAGAGAGATGGCAAAACCTAAAGGATATGAAACTCCTTCCAGAACAAGGACTCTGATTCCCCGAGAAAGATTAAGAGAAATTCGAGTCAGCCCTTCTAGATGTCATAGCCAAGCACGACAGGAGGAAGCTAGCTGAGCATCCCCAAAACTTATGTGTTCCATTGGTGAAGGAATTCTATGCGCACCTGACAAGCCCAACACAGTCAAGCGTCCACGTTCGAGGAGAACGAGTGAAATTCACTGCTGCAGCAGTGAACAAATTCTATGGCCTGAAGAATGTGGTAGATGAGCATGGAAGCTTTGTTGCTGGGCTAGATGACAAGGCCCAAGAAGAAATCGTGAAATAATTATGCTTTCGAGGGACAGAGCTTAACCGGAACACCATGACAGTCAAAAGAGGGAGACTAAAGCTTGAAGTGAAACCCTGGAATCATCTGCTCCGAACTCGATTGATGCCAACATTGCACACAACTACCGTACACCTATCTCGTTTGCTGGTTATTCACTCTATAATTAATGGGAAAAAATTGATTTGGGGAAACTGGTGGTGGACGAGGTCTACGCGTGCCTCAAGAGGAGCAAGAGCCCACTGATCTTCCCAAATTTGATAACCGCCCTATGTCGGAGGAAGGAAGTTTTTGAAAACCCGGCCAAGGACGAACAAATGGAGGGCAAAAAGAGGTTAACACCTGCCCAGATTCCTTAGCTGAAGGGATTTGATGAGGATGCTCCAAACGAGACCCTGGAAGGAGGAGCCAAGAGCTTTGCTGTAGCAAAGACCGCAGCATTGGTTGCTAAAGCAACCCACCTAGCCACAGAGCTTCACAGTCTTAAGGTGCAGTTGAGCACCTATTTCAAATATGCCAACCATAGGGATGTGTCCATCTCACAATGCTTCTCCGAGGTCTTGCCATGCATAGCAATTCCGTTCCCTCCATTCCCAAAAGAACTTCTCATCACTCCTGAGCCTCAAGACCAAAATGTTACTGCAAGCACGCCCCGACCACCAGCCCAAAATAGGAAGTTGACGGCTAGGAAGAAAGTCAACCTGGTCCCAGCCCATGAACCAGACACTCGAGACCCCTCAGCCCAAGAAGAACAGATCCCTGCCCAAAAGTCACAGCAAATCATGCTTCCACACCCACTAGGAAGAGAACAAGAAGCAACAAGAAGCTTGCTACAACAACATCACAGCCACCTGAATCGCAAAGGGAGGCAACCACCACTTTGAGTGACGATGATCAGCCTATAGCTGAGGCAGCCCCCACCACTAAACCCAACCCAGTTGTGCCACCATATGAGGATACTACAACATCCAAGCCGAAACGTTATAAACGCACAACCGGCACCGTCAAACCAACCGATCCAGCCCCTGTTCAATCTGACGATAGTGCGACCTCAACAGTTCCGATGGCACATAATGACCACTCTATGGACGACACAAGTGACAATTGACCTCAGCACCCATGAGGTACAAATTTTTTTAAGCTTTCGTTCTTTTTAGTTTGCATCAGCATTTTACATAACATTTTTCATGCATCGCAGACGAGGCATCTCCAAGTTTGGGGGTGTTTCGCCTCCACTTAGTTTAGGACCATAGCATTTGCATCGTAAAATTAGACAAAAGTTTTGCTATGACATTCTGTTTAGCTAGGAAGAAATATGTAAATGTTTTGATGATGCTTAATGATGATCATTTGAAATTCAATAGGCTTGAACTTAAATTTTACAACTGCATGAGACTTAAAGAACTATCTTAGGAGTGAGTTTGCTATAGAAAATAATTTTAGACACAAATTGTTTTCTTTCTCTGCTTGGTAGGTTTAGAAAAACCTTTTAGGAAGGACTTTAGTATTACCTTGCATGAAAGAATGAAAAATAAGCTTAAAATAAAATAGACTCCCCTATGCCTAAAACTGAAAACTGAATGAATGTTATAGTATAACTATAACAGGACACTCCGCTGTGCAGTCTTTAGGCTATTGTTTAAAAAAAGAGATAGAAAAAGGAACAAAATAAATAAGTGGCAATGAAAAGTACATGAGTGAATGAAAGTTGTCACGAGATGACTCTACCTACTAGCTCGGGGGTGAGAGGTATGCTCCCTACTCATCTAGAGTTAAGGATGGTAGGTGTGATGAGCTGACACCCCTCGTAACAGTACCTTTTACATTTTTGTGGAAGTCTATAATAATTGAAAACTCATTGCTAAGGAATTATTATTGAGCTTCCTTGAAAATTTTTCTTCGCATATCATGCATAGCTTGAAAGTAATCTTGCGCACACACCCACTAGCAACTTGCTCTTAAGAGAAATTCTTGCCAGTCTCAAATAAATGTTGTTGATACCGAATGCCTATCTTTTTCTGAAAGCTGAAACACCGTCGTAGTATTAATTCCTCGTTAAATCTTTGCCATAGCAACCCTTTTTTGTTTAGTTTTACTCATTGCTTGAGGACAAGCAATAGCTTAAGTTTGGGGGTGTGATAGCTATGCTATTACCTCTATATTTATGCCTCTTTGCTATAGCAATTGCCTATTTTCAAGTGCATTACATTGCATGTAGGCTGCATTTTTAGTATATTATGGGTGCTTTTTAATTTATTGCTCGTGTGGAGTTGGTGTTGCGTGAAAGGTAGTTTTTGGCTGTTTGTGTGCATGATGATAGAGCAGAATGGGAAGCATGAAGCAAGCAGCAAAATGCTACATCAAAGGAGGAGAAAGAAGGCTAGCTGGTGCACGAAAGTACAAGCACGTGAAGCGCAGAGAAGGACGCTTGGCACTGTCAGACAGCTTTATACAGCAGCCGCATTCCATCTGCAGACCGTCCTTTTTGTCCCCTGGTGGACAGAGCTTTTCGGAGGATATTCTTTGGGATCCCCAAGGAGATACCAAGGCACCAAAACCCTAGAAGACCCCTCACTATATAAAGGCTTTATCTCTTCAAAGGAAGAAGAGGCGAAGGTAAGGAGAGAAAGGAAAGTGTGCCAGAGGAAGCACAACAAGAGGGGAGAAGCACTTCATCGTTGACAAGACTTGGTGTCCTTCATCGAGAAGCTCTAGGCGTGGCCTCGCCGTCCTCTTCTGAGGCGATGAGCCTAAGGCGGTCATGGCAGTCCATTGGCGAACTGGGAGTTTATCTTTCCTTTTTGCTATAGCATTTATTTATCTAGAGGGTTATATGACAATGATACGTTTGATTATTACCCAGCCATGAACTGTTTTAGATGGCTCGAGTTTTGTTGGATGATACTCTATTTATTTTCTTAATCTCATGTTAATATTTATTGTTCTCTCTTGATCTTTGCTTTGTTTGTGGTATGCTTAATTTCCTAAGGCTGTAAGAGCTTAGGGTTGTAAGTGCTTTGAGATATAGGCCCTACCTTAAGCGCCTTCGAGAGTTGGCCTTTCTTTAGGAACAGCCTAGGGTTGTAAGAGATTAGGGATGTTAGTGCTTCGAGAGACATGTCATACCTTAAGATGCCTTTGAGTGATGGTTGTTCCCTAGGTATAGATGGGGGTAGTGATCGAGGGAGCAAGCCTTAGCTAATAGTGACAGTGTAGTGCGTGATAACCTTCGAGAGAGGGTTATTACTTATCATTAGCTTGGGAGAGTGAACGAGGGAGCTAGCCTTAGATCCCATGAACAAAGGAGTAACCATCAAGAGGAAGGACTCCAACCTGCCTTAGAGATAAGTGATAGGTTTAAACGGCTAAGAGGGATAGAGATTAGGAGAGTAGAGTGTTTAGAGTTTACGCCGAGAGGTATTGCTGTAGCATTTTAATCTCCCAGCCTTCTTGCTAGAGATAGTTTAGAAGCAGCCTAGGTAAATCTCGCCGAGCATAGTGTAGAGAACTAGGATTCGTTAGCAGTGTTAAGAGACTTCAGAGGGTTATCCTTCAGGAGCTAGCCAACCATTCCATAGAGAGCTTCGTATCCGAGAGAGGACCTATCTGTGATTTGATTATATCTTATCCGTTTGCTTGTTTTGCTAGAACATTTTCCCATCCTTCATTATGCCTCAACATACTCACATTACAATTTGGTTACTATAGCAATTTGGAAACGAAACAGTGTTCACCTACAATCCCTGTGGAGATGATACTCACTCATCACTTTATTACTCGTTCGACGTGTATGCTTGCACCATTTGCGTATCATTTATAGTACTGCAAGACCACGCAACAGAGACCCACACCCAACAAGTTTATTGGTTAGGAAGAGTGACCGTCAACCTGCAGCTGAGAAAAGTTATAGGAATCAGAGTAGGATCAAAACACAAGTGTAAGCCTATCTAAACAATGGATGCACCAAGGAATCAGAGTAGGGACATGGTGTTTTGTGTCACGGTCCATATTACTCGAATCTGCTCAGGTCAGATGCTTGCACATCAGGTAAGTATTGGCATGTGACAGCTTGTATTTAGCGTTAGACTCATCCATTGAGGTTTATTCTTAAGTTATTCTAGGAAAATATAGTGTATGTTTCTCTTGAATCATTCACAAAAGTTTCTGAAAAATGTTTTTTTACTGTAACACCCCTTAACCGATTCAGAAGCTAAACCGAGTTAAGAAGCATTACTAACAATCAAGGACAAACAATCATCAATCAAAGATTGAGTCACAAGCCAATACACAAGAGAGAAATTAAAAAAATGTTTTGCAATATGAGAGACTAAAAAAATTCTCTTGCATTTAGAAAGATTTTGACCTAGGTTATAAACTTCTATTATACATTGACAGAATAAACCAATAGCATTTAGCATAAGTCATTCAAAAATGGGTCGTATCAGTGACTTTATCTTGGTTTTTACTATTCTTGTTATTGCCAGTTTAGAACTTAACTATAATAGGTCTTTTGATTTAAGGATGAAAGGAGGTTTACATCATTTCAATTAATAAACAAATAATTTAAAACTAAGATCATTTACCTAGAGGGAGTAAGTTTCGAACAAGAGCATGGACATATAGAAATCACCAACACATGAGGCATAAACGATCACATTCAAGAAGAGGTTTACTTGACATTCTATCATAATAATTTCCTAATTTCAAATTCATAGGATCCATAATAAAAAATCAGGTCAGGATAAGTATGAAATTAAAGATCAACCAAGACATGCATTCAAGAGCCAATCGAACTAGACATACACAAGATTTTGAGGCACATGTAGAGGACATTCTTTAAAATTCTTAGCATGACATGAATAATAGCATTACAACAAAGCTTAAATCACAAAGAGAACCACCCAAGGCATTAGAGAGTTCTTACATATCCATTTAATCAAGAATTCACGCAGCATAACGAGCAATTTTTTAACACCCGTCTCAACTTATTAGAACCACCTGGATATTTAACTCATTCATCTATGGCCTTAGTACATTCACTTAACAGAACAATGGTAGGTATTGGAGTATGGATTGTTGTTGCGGTTATAAGATGGTGCTTCGACGAGATTTTGCTGTGGTGCTGGCTGTGCATAATTACTGTGCCCTTGATTACCCTAACTAAAATTTGGATGCTGACGCCATCCTGGGTTGTAGGTATTGGAGTATGGATTGTTGTTGCGGTTATAATTCCCCACATAGTTGGCTGACTCTTGATTGTCACGACATTCACTCAAATGGTGATTGCCATCGCATTTGAGACATGAGGTTGTGGACTTCACTTCCTTAACTTCGTTGGGACGTTGGATGTTCTTTAGCATATTTGTGATAGCAGCTAACTGGGTGGCTACCGAGTCATCAGCTTCACTGTCTCGAGCTACTTGGGTTCTCCTGCCCGTTCCAAGCCTCGTGGTCGGAAACAGGTAATCATTGTTGGTTACCCTATCAAGCATGTCAAATGCTTCCTCCGGTGATTTTTCTAACAAGGTCCCATTTGCTGAAGCATCTAGCATCATCCTTGTAGGAGCATTTACCCCATTATAGAACATAACCACTTGGGTCCAATCATGAAAACCATGATTTGTGAACTTCCTCAATAATCCCTTGAATCGATCCCAACACTCATACATGGATTCGTCATCAGCTTGACAAAAAGAAGCTATATCATTTCTCAACTGAGTGTTTCTATTTGGTGGATTATACCGTAGCAGAAAAATTTTGCATAGATCTATCCAAGTCTCCATTGATCCAGCTGGCACTCCACTTAGCCATGCTCTAGCACGATCACATAAAGAATATGAAAACAATTTAAGCTTTAGCACATCCTCGTGCACTCCTTGTTGTCTGAACGAGTCACAAACTTCCAAGAAAGCACGAATATGTTGTCTTGCATCTTCGTGAGGCATACCTCCAAACTGACCAATAGTGTTCAACATGTTGAACATAATAGGTTTAAGCTCGAACTGGGCTGCCTGAATTTCAGGAGCTACTATTTCAGGATAGAGATCGTCCAAGACAGGTGTCAAATGATCTCTAATTGTTCATGGTCGAGTTGCTTCTCCCTAGCCATTTGCCATAGCATCTCCGTTACCTTGAGGTGGTGGTATTTCAACGTTCATGTTTCTAGTCTCTTCTCTTCGAACACGTCTCCTAAGTCTCAAGAAATGCTCGATTTCTGAAATAGGTGATTGTAGCGGTCCTCTAGGTCGCCTTCTGGTCATACACTAGCAAGACACCTTAAAAGAAAAGTGAAAACCTAAAATAAATATGTACAAAAACAATAAGAACAAGCGATAAAAACAAAATCTGTAAACAACCAATTGCCAATCCCCGACAACGGTGCCAAAAACTTGTCCGCGTTCGTGCAGTGAATATAAATGATACGCAAATGGTGCAAGTATACACGTCGAACGAGTAATAAAGTGATGAGTGAGTATCGTCTCCACAGGGATTTGAGGTATTCACGGTTGCTGTAACAATAAAGATTGAACTTTTTGCAGATGACAATGCTATAGTAAAAGAGATGATGTAAAATAATGCTGAAGCAAAACAACACAGAGAAAGATGAGATAACAATATGATAAACATGTCCACTTTCATATACAAAACTCACTATGAAATGACTGGCTGGGAATGATGGACAACCTATCCTAAGCTTCTTAACAATACTAAGGCTCTTCAGCTATCTTCTATGCTAGGCGGGATTTGCTAAAGGTGTTCCTAAACTATCTCTAGCCAGGAAACTGGGAGTCAGAAATGCTACAGCCATACCTCTCGGCGTAAACTCTTAACACTCCCATACCCTTCACGTACTATCCTTTTTAGCCCTTGAAACCTATAACTTATCTCTAAGGTAGGTTAAAGTCTGCCTCTCGACAGCCACTCCATTGCTTACGAGGGTTCTAAGGCTAGCTCTCTCGATTACTAACCCCAACAAACACTTAAAGAACGACCAACTCTCGAGGGCTCTTACAACTTTAAGGAAATGAGAAATGCATAAGCAAAGCATAGAACATAATGAACACTGAAAAAGCAATAGCATGCAATAAAAAGTACTCAAAATAAAATCATCCATCAAACCCAAGCCACCTAAAACAGTTCATGGCTGGGCAATATCATCCAACATATCATTGCGATAACAGCACCAAATATAAAGATATGAAAAGAAATTGCTATAGCGATAGAAAGAAAGGTGAACTCCCTTTCTGCCATGGACTGCCCGACTGTCCGACTGTCTAAGGCTCACCGCCTCTCTCGAGGCCGGTGAGGCCACTACTTGGAGCTTCAACGATGGAGGACACCAAGCTGGGGAAGATGAAGATGAAAACTTCCCCCTCCTTGTGACTTTCTCTCTCTTTTGCCTCTCTTTCGCAACACATCACTACTTTCTCCAAGCTTATCTCCCCTTTATATAGTGGAGGCCTCTAGGGTTTTGTGCCCTAAAGATGCCTTGATAATCCCAAGGAATATCCATCGACAAGGTCTGCCACGGGGGGACAAGGATGACAGTCTGAAGGTGGGTACCGGCTGCTGCACATGTCAGATCGTCCTTTCTGCATGTTCACGTGCTTCTGCAGCTCACGTGTATCTCATGTGCTGGCCAATATCCACTTCCATCATGCTATAGAAATTCCCGACACCGGCTTTCTCTCTTGACTCCTTTCCCGCGCACCACCAAAACCAAAACCAACCTTCCGAGCAGTACCCTTCAATATGGACCAATAACCAGCAAAGATAAAGATGCACCTAGAAGAAGAAAATGCAACCTAAATGCAGTCTAAATGCTATGATATGAACTCAAGAACAAACAAATGCTATAGAAAAAATGTATGAAAACAAAGATATTTATGCAGTTATCACTCCCCTAAACTTAAGCTATTTCTTGTCCTCAAGCAATGAATATAAAAGAACAAAAGAATTACTATGGCAAAGATTTAACCTAGATGATTGCTATGGCAATATTTCAGTCCTCAGAAATAACTTAGGCAAATAAATATATACAACCAGAAGTGAGATCCTTAAGAACATTTCTTAGGACTAAGGTGTGTGTGTGTGTGTGTGGCTGCCTTCCTCCTATGCTTAAGCTAGTGAGACAAATTTTCAAGGAAGCTCCTCACACCTACCGTCCTTAACTCTAGATGAACAAGGAGCAAACCTCTCACCCCGAGCTAGTAGGCAGAGTCATCCCGTGACAACTTTCATTCACTCATATGCTATAGCAAAGCTTTATTTCTTCTTCCTTTTTTTGATAAGCTATAGCAAAGTGGAGTGTCCTTCTACAGATATGCCATAGCATTTATTCGTTTGTTTGAGCACAGGGTCATCTAGTTTTTCTTTTAAATTCTCTAGAGTTTACATATCAGAGTTCACTAGGGTTCTTCCTGAAAATTTTTCTAACAGACTTACTTATAGAAAGAGAGCAGCTGTGTAACAATTTTTTTTAAAGCAACTAGATCCTAAAGTCAATTCTACAGTTCTCAACTAGTTGTTTTTTTTTCTAACTTAGTTCAGGCCTTTAAGGTTTCATCGTCAGACATCATAAATATATTCATAGACTGTCTCTAGACTAAACAAAATGCCATAGTGCATATGCTAAAGCAAAATATTAACTATGAACACTAACACCCCCAAACTTGAGAGATGCAGTGTCCGTAATGCATAAACTAATCTACACTATATGCCATGAAAAATGATGAAAAATGAAATAATAAAAAAAGTTAGTTACCTTCTGGGTGCGGAGGCTATGTCGTGCTACTGGTATTGTCCATTGATGTTTCAGAGGAGTAGTGGTAGGGTCTGCTACATCGTCCACACTCTCTAAGGATACTGACTGAGCACTGGATAAGGGCCTAGCACATCCAGCAGTATGTTTGATGCGTGTTTTTGGTCTGGATGCTGTAGCATCCGCAGATTGCGCTGGTGTCGGCTCAAATGTTTATGTTGTAGTGGTCTCCTTTTGAGGGGTTTCCTCAGGATCACTTGGTATATGCTCTGGCTTAGGAATTGGGTTTTCTGGTCGTGACGGTGTTGGGTTAGTTGCCTTCCTGGTACGTTTCCTTTTCTTGGTCGGGGTAGCTACTGGGTCGGTCTCTTCTACAGTGGGTGGAACATAAGGAGTTTATTTTTCTAGCTGGGCAGTAGGAGTTGTAGGCGTCTTCTTTCTCGGAGTTTTCTTCTTGGCAGCAGGTTGGACGAAGCTAGGGTCACTAGGAGACACTGTGCTCGCTGTAGCAGTGGTGGGGGCTTGCAGTAACTCCTTGAGGAGCAGTGGAAATGAAACGTTCTGGTTTGGTAGGAGTTTACTTAAGCAAGATGCTATGGCACTATCGCGGTGATGTGCATACTTGAAGTACGCCCGCTGGTGTGCCTTCATCAAGTTGAGCTCAGTGCTCAGTTCTTTCGTTGTTGCCACCAATGCTGCTACTCGTGGTGCATCAAAACTTTTAGCTCCTCCCTCCACTATTTGCTGAGGCATGTCTTTATTGAATCCTTGGAGTTCTATGACGAGGGCTGGAGTTAAACCTTTCTTTCCTTGGCCTCAGGTTTGAGGCGTCCTCTCTCGACTGACTTGTTGTTGTCCAGCACCGTTCCCTGAAAAAAGATATCCTCTAGCACCTCGCGATGTGTCTGCGCGTCCATTGTCATCACAAAAGAAGTGTGGCGGTCTACAATGTACTTTAGCCTATAGAACTTGTTAATTGCTGTGGCAGTAAACTTTAACTTCTCTCCTCGCACATGAACTGTAGACTGTGTTGGACTTGTGAGGTGTGCATAGAACTCCTTTACAAGTGAGGTACATATCTCCTCAGGGTGAGCAGTGAAGATTTTCCATTCATGTGTGCCAATGATAATCATTATAGCCTGATCGAACTGATCTTCTTCGTCTTTAGGGTATTTAAACCCTAGTTCTGGAAGAACATTCCTATCTTTGAGCTTTGTCCATCTCTCCTTTGTTGCCTCGTCAAGAAACTTAGAAATTTCCAAGACTGGTTGTTGTTTAGGACGATCGGAAGTCTCAGGGGTGTTCTTACAACGAGCCATGGAGTTTTTGTTTGAAATTGGGGAGGAGTGAATAAGTGAAGGGAAAGAAAATGGTGAAGGGTGTTCTGTGTGTTTGGTAGAAAATCGAAAAGATAGAGTAAAGAAGAAAAAGTTTTGAGTGTTGAAGAAGATGCAGAAGGTGAGGGGACGACTGATGATGATGAGGAAAATATGGGGGGTTGAAAAAGGTGGGAAAAACTAAAGAATTAATGGAAGAGGCGAGGTGATGGGGACGTGTGTCGGCTTTAAGGGAGAGAGAAACTTTTTTGGAGTTAATGTGATAGCTGACGGCTGGAGAGAGAATATGGGTTTATGTGTCTAGGGTTTCTCCTCATTAAATAGGTGAATATTCTCTCTCTTGCTTTTTGTTTTTTTTTCTCTATTTTTTAATTCCTCTTCCCCAATTTTTTTGGATAAAACCTCTCCTTATCTTTTTCTTTTCCCCTTTTCTTTCGTACTTCCAAAAGTGGATAAAAACAAACTCCATGTCCTTCTCCCTTTTTCTACCAACCTTGTAGACGACACGCTCTCCTGCTCTGTACTTGACATTGTACTAGGAAAGAGAAAACCTTGTACGAGGGTCACGTGAAAAGATATGAAAATTAAAAACAAAGATAACATAAAACTAGACTAAAAAGAGAAGCATTATTTATAAACATTCTATAGCATAAAAGATAGGGTTTAGAGTGGCAAACTTTCAAGGATCATGAAGATCTAGGTGTGATTTGTCTCTGAGGATAGAGGCTCCACTATACACCTTCAGGCGTTGGCCATTGGCCTTGAAGACTTCATCGTCATCCAGCTTCTTGATATCCACTGCGCCATGAGGGTACACCTTGTGTATGATGAATGACCCTGACCACCTCGATTTCAGCTTTCCAGGAAAAAGCTTTAGCCTGTAATTGTAGAGAAGCACTTGTTGACCTTCTGAGAAATGCTTTGGCAAAATGTGTTTGTCATGCCACTTCTTGGTTTTCTCCTTGTAGATGCGATAATTCTCATATGCTTGGGCTCTAAATTCCTCCAGCTCATTAAGCTCTAGCAATCTCCTTTCACCAGCAAGTTGAGCATCCATGTTGAGTTTCTTGATTGCCCAATAAGCTTTGTGCACAAGCTCCACGGGTAAATGGCACTCATTGCCAAATACAAGCTTGATGGGTGACATGCCTAAAGGTGTCTTGAAGGCTGTCCTATATGCCCAAAGTGCTTCATCCAACTTGGAGGACCAGTCTTTTCTCTTAGGATTAACCACCTTCTCGAAGATTTGCTTGATTTCTCAGTTGGAAACTTCAGCCTGTCCGTTTGTCTGTGGATGATATGCTATAGCAATCTTGTGCCTGACTCCATAGAGATGTAATGCTTTAGCAATAAGCTTGTTGTCAAAG
This sequence comes from Hibiscus trionum, assembly GCA_030270665.1. Classification (NCBI taxonomy): domain Eukaryota; kingdom Viridiplantae; phylum Streptophyta; class Magnoliopsida; order Malvales; family Malvaceae; genus Hibiscus; species Hibiscus trionum. Next base: position 35,016,062 of record BSYR01000013.1, read on the forward strand.
TGAGTTCCTTCATCACTGATGATGGCTCGGGGTGCTCCGAACCTAGTGAAGATGTTCTTGTGAAGAAACTTCATGACTGTCTTGGAGTCGTTCCTTGGGGTGGCAACAGCCTCCACCCATTTTGACACGTAGTCGACTGCTAGTAAAATATATAGATCCCCATATGATGTAGGAAATGAACCTATGAAGTCAATTACCCACACGTCAAAGATTTCAACCTCCAGAATATTTTGCAATGGCATTTCATTCTGCCTGGAGATGTTCCCCGTTCTTTGGCATCTGTCACAAGTCTTATAGAACTCGTGTGCATCCTTAAAAAGTTTAGGCCAATAGAATCCTGCTTGAAGAACTTTTGCAGCAGTTCTAGCACCACCAAAAGGCCCTCCACAAGGTGATGAATGACAATGGTACAAAATGCTATGGTATTCTTCCGCTGGAACACATCTCCTTATGATCTAATTAGGACATTGCTTGAACAGGTAGGGTTCATCCCAATAGTAGAATCTTGCATCATGTCTGAATTTCTTGAGTCCTCGGCTAGATAAATCAGGAGGCAAAATACCACTAACAAGATAATTAACAATATCAACATACCACGGAATTGTTGTAACAGCTAACAATTTCTCATCAGGGAATTCCTCCTTAATTTCAGTTTCACTACCTTGTGTGATAGCATTTTCTAGCATAGATAAATGGTCAGCTACCTGGTTCTCACATCATTTCCTATCTCTAACTTCTAAGTCAAATTCTTGTAGCAAGAGTATCCACCTAATAAGTCTAGGTTTAACATCCTTTTTAGTCACTAAGTACTTAATGGTTGAATGATCGATATGAACTATGACCTTAGTGCCTATCAAGTATGACCTAAACTTATCAAAGGCAAATACTACATCAAGCAATTCTTTTTCAGTAGTGGTGTAATTGATTTGTGCATCATTCAAAGTGTGACTAGCATAATAGATAATATGAAAGAGTTTACCTCGGCGTTGTCCAAGTGCTGCACCGACAATGTAGTCACTTGCATCACACATCAGCTTAAATGGCTCATTCCAATCAGGTGGAATGACAACCGGTGCAAAGATAAGCTTCTCCTTCAGTTCTTGAAACACGCTATAGCAATCTTTGTCAAACACAAATAGTTGATTTTGTTGTAGCAAATTGCATAGCGGCTTTGAGATCTTCGAAAAATCCTTGATGAATCTCTGATAGAAGCCAGCGTGCCCTAGAATGCTTCTTACTCCCTTGACAGTAGTGGGGGGAGGTAGTTTTTCAATGACCTCAACCTTTGCTTTGTCAAATTCTATCCCTTGCTTCGAGATCTTGTGGCCTAAGACCGTTCCTTCCGTTACCATGAAATGGAATTTTCCCAATTGAGCACCAAGTCAACATCCTCACACCTCTTTAAGACCTTGGCGAGATTTCCCAAACATGTGTAGAAGTCCTCTCAGGAGACCGAGAAGTCATCTATGAAAATTTCTAAAAAATCCTCGACCATGTCTGAAAAGATAGCCAACATACATCTTTGAAAAGTTGCTGGAGCATTGCAGAGACCAAAAACATTCTCTGAAAAACATAAGTTCCATAAGGGAATGTGAAAGTCGTCTTCTCTTGGTCTTCGGGTGCTATAGCAATCTGATTGTACCCAGAATACCTATCGAGAAAGCAGTAGAATGCCTTGCCCGCTAGTCTATCTAACATATGATCAATGAACGGGAGGGGGAAATGGTCCTTCTTGGTTGCCTTGTTGAGCTTCCTATAGTCCATGCAAATCCTTCACCCTGTGACAGTTCTAGTAGGCAATAGCTCATTCTCCTCGTTGCTTACCACAATGACTCCTCCCTTCTTTGGTACACATTGCACCGGGCTGACCCATGAGCTATCGGATATCAGGTAGATTACTCCAGCATCAAGCCACTTGATTATCTCTTTCATCACTACATTCTTCATGATTGGGTTTAATCTCCTCCGGGGCTCAACTGAATTGTCGTGACAATCATCAAGCAAAATTTTTTCCATACATATAGCATGGCTTATACCCTTCAAATCAACCATAGTCCACCATATTGCATTTTTATGTTGTAACAACATATTTACTAAACTAGTTTCTTGCTTAGGTGTGAGACTAGATGAGATTATCACAGGAAAAGTTTCATTGCTCTCTAAGTAAACATATTTAAGATGTGATGGCAAAGGTTTCAGTTCTAGAGTAAGTGCATGCTCAAGGGAAGGTTTAGGAGGTACGAATTCTGAAAAATCAAGAGGTTCAAAGTGCGTACCTGGTCTAGCCTCGAGTCGACTAGACTGCTCCAGTTCCCTTGAGAGCTCTTCTTGGTCTGAATCATCATCTTTGCATAGTGCTTCAAACTCTTCCATTTGCATCTCATTGCTACAGCAAAACTCATCAATCATATTCTGTGCTATAGCATCTACATATTGGCATACTCATGGGTTGTCTGCATACTTGAGGGTGTCATGAATATTGACCGTGACCATCTGATTAGCCACTCGCATCGTGAATTCACCCTTCTCACAATCAATCAAAGCTCGCCCAGTGGCTAAAAATGGCCTTCCCAAGATAATGGGTGTGTTGCTGTCAGCTTCACAGTCGAGGATTAAGAAGTCGACTGGAAAGAAAAATCTGTCCACTTTTACCACAACATCTTCAACTCTTCCTTCGGGGCGAACATGAGAATGATCGGCTAGCTGTAGCACAACCTTGGTGGGATGTGCCTCTCGAATTTCCAGTTTCAGAAAAATCGACTTAGGCATCAAGTTAACACTTGATCCTAAATAACAAAGTGCTCTTCCAACAAACTTGTCGCCAATAGAACATGGGATAGCAAAACTACCCGGGTCCTTCCTCTTATGTGGCAGCTTGCTCCACATAGAATAACATTCTTCTGCTATAGAGACAATCTCTTGCTTCTCGACCTTCCTCTTTTTCGTGACTATATCCTTGAGGAACTTGGCATATGTTGGCATCTGATCAATGTCCTCCAGAAATGGGACATTGATATGTAGTTTGTCCAGGATATCTACAAATTTCTGGAACTGAAGGTCTTCTTTCTGCTTCTTAAGTCGTTGAGGAAAAGGAGGTGGGGGTCTAACTTCATTTTTCTAGGCTGGTGGAGTTACGTCTTTTGCTGTAGCAAAAGCAGGCTCCTCCTCAGGTGTTTCCTTTTCTATGACTTCCTCACCCTTTTCTTCAACTGGAGGATCTTGTAAGTTATCTTCTTCCTGAGACAGGTTTGGCTGAGAGTCCTCATTCTCTTTTCCCCCAAACTTGTCTTCCTTACTAATTTCCTTGCCACTCTTTAATGTGAGTGCGCTACATTGTTCCTTGCTATGGTGCTTAGTGGCTTCAGTGTCACTAGGCAGACTTCCTTGTGGTCGCGCATGCAAGGTTTGAGCTATCTAACCAACTTTTGTTTCTATGGCTCGGAGAGAGGAATTATGACTTTGCAATAAGGCTCCTTGATTCTTAATGTTTGCTGCATGATCCTGTAGCAAAACTTTCGTGGTTCCCATGAAATCTTTTGTCATAGCCATAAATTCTTTGAATATAGTCTCCAACGAGCTGTTTGATGAAGATGCTTCTCCCTTGTGACCTTGCCATGGAATCATCTGGTTAGAAGATGGTGCTTCGATCAGATTTTGTTGTGGCACTGGCTGTGCAAAATTACTGTTCACTTGATTACCCTAACTGAAATTTGGATGCTGACGCCATCCTGGGTTGTAGGTATTGGAGTATGGATTGTTGTTGCGGTTATAATTCCTCACATAGTTGGCTGACTCTTGATTGTCAGGGCATTCACTCAAATGGTGATTGCCATCGCATCTGAGACATGAGGTTGTGGACTTGACTTCCTTGACTTCATTGGGACGTTGGAGGTTCTTTAGCATATTTGTGATAGCAGCTAATTGGGTGGCTACCGAGTCATCAACTTCACTATCTCGAGCTACTTAGGTTCTCCTCCCCGTTCCAAGCCTTGTGGTCAGAAACTGATAATCATTGTTGGCTACCCTATCAAGAATGTCAAATGCTTCCTCTGGTGATTTGTCTAACAAGGTCCCATTTGCTGAAGCATCTAGCATCATCCTTATAGGAGCATTTACCCCATTATAGAACATAACCACTTGGGTCCAATCATGAAAACCATGATTTGTGCACTTCCTCAATAATCCATTGAATCGATCCCAACACGCATACATGGATTCGTCATCAGCTTGACGAAAGAAGCTATATCATTTCTCAACTAAGTGTTTCTATTTGGTGGATTATAGCGTAGAAGAAAACTTTTGCATAGATCCGTCCAAGTCTTCATTGATCCAACTGACACTCCACTTAGCCATGCTCTAGCACGATCACGTAAAGAATATGGAAACAATTTAAGCTTTAGCACATCCTCGTCCACTCCTTGTTGTCTGAACGAGTCACAAACTTCCAAGAAAGAACATATATGTTGTCTTGCATCTTCGTGAGGCATACTTCCAAACTGACCAATAGTGTTCAACATGTTGAATATAACAGGTTTAAGCTCGAACTGGGCTGCCTGAATTTCTAGAGCTACTATTCTGGGATAGAGATCGTCCAAGATAGGTGTCAAATGATCTCTAATTGCTCGTGGTCGAGCTGCATCTCCCTGGCCATTTTCCATAGCATCTCTGTTACCTTGAGGTGGTGGTATTTCTCCGTTCATGTTTCTAGTCTCTTCTCTTCGAACACGTCTCCTAAGTCTCAAGAAATGCTCGATTTCCAAAATAGGTGATTGCAGGGGTCCTCTAGGTCGCCTTCTGGTCATACACTAGCAAGACATCTGAAAAGAAAAGTGAAAACCTAAAATAAATATGTACAAAAACAAAAAGAACAAGGGATAAAACCAAAAACCGTAAACAACCAATTGCAAATCCCCGGCAACGGCACCAAAAACTTGTTCGCGTTTGTGCAATGACTATAAATGATACACAAATGGTGCAAGTATACACGTCGAACGAGTAATAAAGTGATGAGTGAGTATCGTCTCCACAGGGATTGGAGGTATTCACGGTTGCTGTAACAATAAAGATTAAACTTTTTGCAGATGACAATGCTATAGTAAAAGAGATGATGTAAAATAATGTTGAAGCAAAATAGCGCAGAGAAAAATGAGATAACAATATGATAAACATGTCCCCTTTCGTATGCGAAACTCACTATGGAATGACTGGCTGGGAATGATGGACAACCTATCCTAAGCTTCTTAACAATACTAAAGCTCTTCGGCTATCTTCTATGCTAGGCAGGATTTGCTAAAGGTGATCCTAAACTATCTCTAGCCAGGAAACTGGGAGTCAGAAATTCTACAGCCATACCTCTCGGCGTAAACTCTTAACACTCCCCTACCCTTCACGTACTATCCATTTTAGCCCTTGAAAACTATCACTTATCTCTAAGGTAGGTTAGAGTCTGCCTCTCGACAGCCACTCCATTGCTTATGAGAGTTCTAAGGCTAGCTCTCTCGATTACAAACCCCAACAAACACTTAAAGAACGACCAACTCTCGAGGGCTCTTACAACTTTAAGGAAATGAGAAATGCATAAGCAAAGCATAGAACATGATGTACACTGAAAAAGCCATAGCATGCAATAAAAAGTACTCAAAATCAAATCATCCATCAAACCCAAGCCACCTAAAAAAGTTCGTGGATGGGCAATATCATCCAACGTATCATTGCGATAACATCACCAAATATAAAGATATGAAAAGGAATTGCTATATTGACAAAAAGAAAGGTGAACTCTCTTTCCGCCATGGACTGCCCGACTGTCTTAGGCTCACCGCCTCTCTCGAGGCCGGTGAGGCCACTCCTTGGAGCTTCAACGATGGAGGACACCAAGCTGGGGAAGATGAAGATGAAAACTTCCATCTCCTTGTGACTTTCTCTCTCTTCCGCCTCTCTTTCGCAACACATCACTACTTTCTCCAAGCTTCTCTCCCCTTTATATAGTGGAGGCCTCTAGGGTTTTGTACCCTAAAGATGCCTTGATAATCCCAAGGAATATCCACCGACAAGGTCTGCCACGAGGGGACAAGGAGGACAGTCTGCAGGTGGGTGCCGGCTGCTGCACATGTCAGATCGTCCTTTCTGCATGTTCACGTGCTTCTGCAGCTCACATGTATCTCACGTGCTGGCCAATATCCACTTCCATCATGCTATAGCAATTCCCGACACCGGATTTCTCTCTTGACTCCTTTCCCGCGCACCACCAAAACCAAAACCAACCTTCCGAGCAGTTCCCCTCAATATGGACCAATAACCAGCAAAGATAAAGATGCACCCAGAAGAAGAAAATGCAACCTAAATGCAGTCTAAATGTTATGGTATGAACTCAAGAACAGGCAAATGCTATAGCAAAAAGGTATGAAAACAAAGATATTTATGCAGTTATCATATATCGACCAAAACTTATTGATGTGACCACAACCAGCAAGAATCACAATGAATTTCATAGAGGTCCTATGACTCGTGCAAGAGCTAAAATGATTCAAGATGACGTGGAAAGTTTTCTTTGCCAATGCTGGAAAATGAATGAAGAAATGACAACAACAATTAGATCTTGCAACGTTTTGAGTTTGTTGGAAAGTTGAAATAAGTTGCATAAGAATTTGCATGAGTAGTTGCATAATAGTTCATTCATTCCACGAGAATAAATATGCTTGTTGTTGCAAGCACTTCATTTATGAAAATACTTCACTTATGTATGTGTTTCATTTAAACATGTAGGTTCATTAATTAAACTAGTTCATTCATTGAACTTGTTCAATTAATTATTTAAGTTTGCATAACATTTTTATCATATTTTTATTAATCTTTTATGTGTTTTTAGTGTCATTACACGTTGGGATTAAGATGGAAACAATTGAAGACTTTTCATCTTCTTCAAGGAGACATGTCATCTTCATCATCATTCAAAGAGAGAGTCTTTTTGAATTCCATGGAGGATGAAGCATTTAGAAGACTTTATTATGCTTTTATTCAGCCAATAAAGTTGAGAAATAAAGAAAGGAAGTGGAAGAGACGCATACACTTAGATGCAAACATGGGAAGATTCATTCCAAGTCATCTACATGCACTTTTAAGAGCCAAGCAAGTGGAATATCAAAAGATCCATCACTTGGACGTGTATAAGTCTTCATTCAAGCCTTATTATGTCCAAATTCATTCTAAAATACACAAATGGCCAACCACACTTGATAAGATTAAAGACAAACCATTGAATGTCATAAATTGGAGCCTTAATGCATTGTTTTGTCCATTCAAATTTTAGGCTGCCATGTACTATAAATAGGATGCTCATTTGCCTTTGTAAGGTCCTTTTTTTGCATGAAAATATATGAGAGTGTTCTCTTCATTGTTCTTTAAGAACTTTATCAGTTTTCAAGCTAGTCTTGTGGCAAATTTCCCCATTTCATTCCATTTTGTTTATAGCGTTGGTTCCTAGCTTTCTAGCTAGCAGGTCACGTTCCACCCTTCCACCATCACTTCCATTTGATTATATTGTTGGTTCTTAGCTCAATTATAGCTAAAGGGTCACAATCCAACCTTCTTCCATCATTTCACAAAGGGTAAGAACGTGTAAGGTTCAGGTCAACATTCACTATCTTGTTGGTTCTTCCTTGTTCCACACCGATTCTATTCCATCCATATCAACTTCTAACCATTTTCCCCTTACATCTATATTTCAAACCATAATCACCAACCATTCCAGCACCTATTAAAACAACAACTTTCACCATCTTCATTCCAAATACATCACTTCCATACTCAACTTTCAAGTTTGCAACTTCATACTAGAATCACGTTCGGGCAACATCACATACGAATTCGATCATCACACAACTGGATACGTATCATTTGGCATCAGAGCTATTTTGATTCAGTACGTTAAGTGTTTCTAAATCCCGGTTTGCATAAAAAAAGAAAAAAAGAAAAAGAAAAAAAAGAAAAAGAAAAAGAAAAAAAGGGAAGTTTGGTTTTTGTTGGTATTACTCAATTCAGCAAATTATTATTTCCTAATGCCTTGTTATTTTCTAATCATTCTACTTTTCTACCTATAGCCTTTTTTTTTCTAAACTCTTCCTTTCAGCCAATTTCCACAAGCAAACTTGTTAAGCCTTGAGTAAGTTCTCTAAGGACTTTGATAGGAGAACAAGAATGGTAAAAAGGCAAGAGTGCACATCAAGGGTAAAAGCCATCCCGAGTGAAACACAAGTGTGACTGTTTTCCTTGGAGTGTAACGGTGAGAATTTGTGTTAGTGAGGTTTATTAGTTAATCATGTCTCAAGGTACCGTGAGAAACACTATTGGTGCTAGTAACAATGTTAATGTAGATGCAACTAACTCCAATCTTCAAGATGTTATCCAAGAGATGGACAGGTTGTTGCAACAAAGGTTGGGGCCGATGCAAGAACGATTAGATCATTTGGAGGAAAGATCTCAACGAAGGCATAATTCCGATCACGAGGAAGCATATGAGGGAGAGGTGGACGAAGAACTCAAAGACGAGCGAGCCTCCCAGCAAAGTTTGAGGCGTCGAGAACCTAGGTACCAAAGAGCTCTGCCAAGAGTTGATGATAATCTTAGCAACATCAAAATAACCATTCCTTCTTTCCAAGGAAGAACAGATCCCGAAGCTTATCTTGCATGGGGAAAAAAGTTGAGCACATATTTGAGTGCCACAACTACTATGAGCTTAAGAAGGTAAAACTTGCAGCCATTGAATTTACGGATTATGCACTAATATGGTGGGATTAGTTGACATCTAGCAGGAGACGCAATGACGAACATCCAATTTCTACTTGGAATGAGATGAAGGCCGTTATGTGTAGGAGGTTCGTTCCAACTCACTATCATATGGAGTTGTTCAACAAGCTTCAAAATCTCACCCAAGGCAACCGTAGTGTTGAGGATTACTTTAAAGAGATGGAAGTAGCCATGATCAGAGCCAACATTGATGAGGATCGAGAAGCCACCACGGCCAGATTTCTATCCGACCTTGATCCTAATATTGCGGCCACTGTTGAGTTGCAAAATTATGTGGAGATCGAAGACATGGTTCATATGGCTATGAAGGTCGAGAGGCAACTCAAAAGGAAGGGCACAACTCGTGCCTATGTAGGCTCTTCTCCTAAATGGGGGTAAGGTGCCTACAAAAAGAAGGCATCCTTTACGCCTAAAGAACGAAGCGTTCCAACAAAGAGTGCCAAACCCATTGCCGAAACTAGTAAGGGAAAGAGCACCGCTATGCCAGTTCGATCTTGTGATGTGCAATGCTTCAAATGCTTGGGGCGAGGTCACATTGCTAGCCAATGTTAAAATCGCAACACAATGCTCATTCGAGAAGATGGAGAGATCGAAACTGACCAAGAGGAAGAAGAAGATGATGTTCCTATCCAAGAAGAAGAATAGATGGAACATGCTGTAGATGGTGAGGTTCTTGTTGTGAAAAGAAGCCTAAGCGTACAAGCCATAGAAGGAGAAGATCAACGCAAGAACATCTTCCATACTCGCTGCCATGTAAACGAAAATGTATGCTTTGTCATTATTGATGGAGGAAGTTGTACTAATTTTGCTAGTACTTTGATGGTAGAGAAGCTTAGATTGGCAACAACAAAGCATCCTCATCCTTACAAGCTACAATGGCTCAATGATGGGGGAGAACTCAAAGTCACCAAGCAAGTTCTTGTGCCATTTTCCATTGGAAAATACAAAGATGAGGTGTTGTGTGATGTTGTACCAATGCACGCTAGCCATATCTTGTTGGGGAGACTGTGGCAATTCAACAAAAGGGCTATACATGATGGTTATACCAATCGTTACACTTTCACCCATCAAACCAAAAAGATCACTTTAGCCCCTCTTTCACCAAAACAAGTCCATAAAGACCAAATCCACTTGAGAGAGAGTTTCAAAATAGCCAAAGAGAAAGAAAAAGAGTTTAAATCCAAAGAGAGTGACAAAAATGAGGGAAAACAAACCATTATTTTTGCAAGAGAGAAAGAGATCAAAAAGTGTTTGCTTTCAGAGAAATGGGCACTTGTACTCATGTACAAGGAAAATCTTTTGAACACTAATGATCATGATCCTGGTTTGCCATCTTTTATTGTCTCTTTAATGCAGGAATTTAAAGATTTGTTTCCGGAGGAGATTCCAAATGGGCTTCCACCTGTTCGAGGAATAGAGCATCAAATTGATTTCATTCTCGGAGCCATCATTCCAAATCAACCAGCATATAGAAGCAATTCGGAAGAAACTAAGGAGTTGCAAAGACAAGTATCCGAGTTAATGGAAAAAAGGCTATGTGAGAGAGAGTCTTAGTCCATGTGCCATTCCGGTTTTACTTGTACCTAAGAAGGATGGAACTTGGCGTATGTGTGTGGACTGTCGAGCAGTGAACAAGATAACGATAAAGTATCGTCATCCTATTCCTAGATTAGATGATATGCTTGATGAATTAAGTGGTTCTAACATCTTTTCTAAGATTGATCTTAGGAGTGGGTACCACCAAATAAGAATGCGAGAAGGAGATGAGTGGAAGACAACATTCAAAACCAAGCAAGGTTTGTATGAGTGGTTGGTTATGCCATTTGGCTTAATTAATGTACCAAGTACATTCATGAGGTTAATGAATCATATACTTTGACCATTCTTGGGTAAGTTTTGTGTGGTGTATTTTGATGACATACGTGTGTATAGCCAAACTTTGAATGATCATGCTCAACATTTAAGGTTAGTATTGGATGTTTTGCGAAAAGAAAAGTTGTATGCTAACCTACAAAAATGTACATTTTGCACTAACAAAGTTGTGTTCTTAGGTTTTGTTGTTAGTTCAAAGGGTTTGGAGGTTGATCAAGAAAAGATTAAAGCAATTGAGGAATGGCCGAGACCTACTAACATTAGTCAAGTGAGGAGTTTTCATGGACTTGCTAGTTTCTATTATCGGTTTGTTCCAAATTTCAGCACCATAGTCGCACCTTTGACCGGAGTTATCAAAAATAACTCTAGCTTCTTTTGGGGAGACGAACAAGAGAAGTCTTTTTGTTTGATTAAACAACTTTTAACCAATGCACCCTTATTATCTTTACCTGATTTTGATAAAGTTTTTGAAATTGAATGTGATGCATCAGGTTTAGGAGTTGGAGCTGTATTATCTCAAGAAGGACGCCCTATTGAATATTTCATCGAGAAATTGAGGGGAGCAACTCTAAATTATTCAACTTATGACAAGGAGATGTATGCTCTCACGAGGGCATTAGAAACGTGGCAACACTATCTATGGCCTAAGGAGTTTATCATCCACACGGATCATGAGGCGCTGAAACACTTGAAGGGACAACACAAGCTTAATAAGAGACATGCCAAGTGGGTTGAATTCCTAGAAACATTCCCATATGTTATCAAATATAAGAAGGGTAAGGAAAATGTTGTTGCTGATGCTTTATCAAGAAGGTATACTCGTCTTAACCTTTTGGATTCTAGATTGGTAGGTTTTGCCATAATCAAAGAGCTTTATGAATCTGATTATGATTTTGGTGAAATTTACAAAGCTTGTGAAAAAGGAACATATGAGAAGTTTTGTAGGGTTGATGGGTATCTTTTCAATGAAGGAAAGCTTTGTATCCCTCAAGGATCCATTAGAGAATCGCTTATCAAAGAGGCCCATTGTGGAGGACTAATGGGACACTTTAGAGTGGCCAAAACGCACTCTATATTGCAAGAACATTTGCATTGGCCAAAGATGAAACGAGACGTGGAGAAGTGGTGTGAGCATTGCATCACATGTAAGAAGGCAAAGTCTAAAGTCATGCTCCATGGACTTTACACACCATTACCAATTCCAAATGCACCATGGGAGGATGTTTCCATGGATTTTGTGCTAGGACTTCCACGCACAAGGAATAACAAAGATTCCAGTTTTGTTGTAGTAGATAGATTCTCAAAAATGGCTCATTTCATTCCATGCAACAAGACTAACGATGCTTCCCATATTGCTAATCTATTTTTTAGGGAAGTTGTGAGATTACATGGAGTTCCGAGAACTATTGTGTCTGATCGGATGTGAAGTTCTTGAGTCACTTTTGGAGGATGCTATGGAGTAAGATTGGAACAAAGCTGTTGTTTTCTACAACTTGTCATCCACAAACGGATGGCCAAACTGAAGTTGTCAATCGTGTATTGGCCATGCTTCTTAGGATAATTATACGTAAGAATATAAGTACTTGGGAAGAGGACTTGCCCCATGTTGAGTTTGCATACAATCGCTCCATGAATACCGCCACTAAATGTTCTCCATTCGAAGTGGTATATGGTTTCAATCCTTTGACCCCAATTGATTTGCTTCCTTTGCCTATTGATCAATTCAAAAATAAGGATGAGAAAAATAGAGCTAAATTTGTGAAGAAGCTTCACCAACAAGTGCGGGAGAACATTGAGAGGAGAACAAAGCAATATGAGCAGCAAGCTAACAAAGGGAGGAAACGAATAACTTTTGAACCCGTAGATTGGGTTTGGTTGCACTTGAGGAAAGATAGGTTTCTAGCCCAATTCAAATCGAAACTTATGCCTCGAGAAGATGGTCCTTTCCAAGTGGTCAGGAGGATTAATGATAATGCTTATCAAATAGACCTTCCCAGTGAGTATAATGTGAGTGCTACTTTCAATGTTGCTGATCTATCTCCTTATGACGCAGGTGGCGATTTGGGGGCAAATTGCTTTCAAGAGGGAGGGACTGATGTGACCACAACCATCAAGAATCCCAATGAATTTCATAGAGGTCCTATGACTCGTGCAAGAGCTAAAATGATTCAAGATGCTGTGGAAAGTTTACTTTGCCAATGCTGGAAAATGAATGAAGAAATGACAACAACTATTAGATCTTGCAACGTTTTGAGTTTGTTGGAAAGTTGAAATAAGTTGCATAAGAATTTGCATGAGTAGTTGCATAATAGTTCATTCATTCCATGAGAATAAATATGCTTGTTGTTGCAAGCACTTCATTTATGAAAATACTTCACTTATGTATGTGTTTCATTTAAGCATGTAGGTTCATTAATTAAACTAGTTCATTCATTGAACTTGTTCAATTAATTCTTTAAGTTTGCATAACATTTTTATCATATTTTGATTAATATTTTATGTGTTTTTAGTGTCATTACACATTGAGATTAAGATGGAAACAATTGAAGACTTTTCATCTTCTTCAAGGAGACATGTCATCTTTATCATCATTCAAAGAGAGAGTCTTTTTGAATTCCATGGAGGATGAAGCATTAAGAAGACTTTATTATGCTTTTATTCATCCAATAAAGTTGAGAAATAAAGAAAGGAAGTGGAAGAGACACATACACTTAGATGCAAACATGGGCAGATTCATTCCAAGTCATCTACATGCACTTTTAAGAGCCAAGCAAGTGGAATATCAAAGGATCCATCACTTGGACGTGTATAAGTCCTCATTCAAGCCTTATTATGTCCAAATTCATTCTAAAATACACAAATGGCCAGCCACACTTGATAAGGTTGAAGACAAACCATTGAATGTCATAAATTGAAGCATTAATGCATTGTTTTGTCCATTCAAATTCTAGGCTGCCATGTACTATAAATAGGATGCTAGTCTTGTGGCAAATTTCCCCATTTCATTCCATTCTGTTTATAGCGTTGGTTCCTAGCTTTCTAGCTAGCGGGTCATGTTCCACCCTTCCACCATCACTTCCATTTGATTATATTGTTGATTCTTAGCTCAATTATAGCTAAAGGGTCACAATCCAACCTTCTTCCATCATTTCACAAAGGGTAAGAACGTGTAAGGTTCAGGTCAACATTCACTATCTTGTTGGTTCTTCCTTGTTCCACACCGATTCTATTCCATCCATATCAACTTCTATCCATTTTCCCCTTACATCTATATTTCAAACCATAATCACCAACCATTCCAGCACCTATTAAAACAACAACTTTCACCATCTTCATTCCGAATACATCACTTCCACACTCAAGTTTCAAGTTTGCAACTTCATACTAGAATCATGATCGAGCAACATCACATACGAATTCGGTCATCACACAACCGAATATGTATCACTTATCAACATCTATATGCAATTACAAACATGATGCCACCCTTATCTAGGAGTTCTAACAAGAGGCTTACAAGACATACATTTTAGTACTTTGTGATCTCGACCGAGCTCCGAGGCAAGGACCACTAATCTTGACCTGAAATTATACCAAAAACTTACTAAGTAAGTAAACACTTAGTGAGGTAGAAGATCAAAACGAATATAATAAAAGCAATGCAACATTAGATTTTCACATTTAACATATTTTTAGATTCAAGATAAGTTCCTTTAGGTAATTGATTATCACAATTCTTTTGGACATGAAGGTAAGTCAATTACTTAAATTCATTTAGTAAGTATTCAGGGTATCTAATACCATGTCGTACCAACTTGAGACTAAGATGTTTTATTTAAAATGTTTTATAGGATAAAACAAATAATTTCTTACTTAATTCACAAGCAATTTGTTCCCATAAGGGTTCATTTGATTTCTTAATCACAACTAATCCTCTTTACTAACTTTGGTAGTATAGTAAACCTAATTTCACATGTGCAGAATTTATTCGATGTATCCATAACTCAATTGACTCATGACAGAATTAAGGAATAACCTATGCTTCGATTATTCATTGAAATGTAGCTTAACTTATCTTTACTTATCGTGCAAGAAACTCTTTTATCTTAGTAATTTAGTTAAGATTAATCTTAACCTAGAGTAATTAAAGACACAATCTACACAAACTATACTCATTCACGTTTAACCTTCCAGATTAGGGTTCAACAAGATTATACCGTACTTTAATTCATCATTAGAAAACAATTGCTCATGTCATTACATTTGAAATTCAAGCCTATTATAACTTAACCCACACAAATATTCGAACATAATATCAAAAATTAACTTAGCCAACAACATATCAATCGAATGATAAGGACACATAGCCAAAAGATCTCAAACATAATATTCCATATACTTGTTTTACTTGTATCATAAAATATCAAACTTCACATATCATAAATATGAGTTACTTGTCACATAAGTTATCAAAATAATTCTTTAATTTTGCTTGAAATTTCATTATTTGTTTTTAACATAGCCTTGAGAATCAAGTAACAACCTAGGTACATGAATCCCCAACCAACTGTCGCCAAATAAAATGGTACTCGTAGTACCAATCAATCCCTCCCATTGTCGCCAAGTGACCGCAACACTTCCCTCCTATTGTCGCCAAATAAGGACCGTAGTCCACCCCAAAAACGACCTCTATGGACTCTATGACATGCCAACTATACCTATGATTAACTTAAAACCCAGGCTTTACAATTACATCTTATCTTATCAAAGTCAGAATTGAGCATAGCTCCAAGGTGTCTTATCAAAAAGCATATCTTGTTACTTAACACAAGTAAGCATAGCTTCAAATTCATATACTTACATAAGCAAGGCTTATACATAACATATCAATGTTTTCAATTTAATATTATCATATCAAGGATAAAATGAGCAAAGCTCCATAGTCAAAATATCATATGGACAAGCTTATTGTTCTTTTTCATATTAGACATGTATTCAATTTACGAATTCCACAATGTATGATTCCTCTTAATCGAATCATAGAAAAGAAAAGATTTTTATCAAACATGTACCATGTATAGTTTTCATTGAAAGCATATCTACAAATACAAATAAAGCATATCATGAACAAGTGTTACATACCATCATACTTTTCATTTAGGGACTTACCTCAGGTCCAAGCTTGCTTAGGCATCATATAATCCAAGATAGAACTATGAATTAAAAATCAAGAAGAAATGCTCGGGAAGGTTACTAGCCTATCCCTAGACTTTAAACTACACTCATAGTAATTTCGAGCTATGATTGATTTCGAACCATTACTCCCTCTTGCTTCTCTAAAGCCTTGTTATCTTTGAATCTTATTTCATCACTTACTTCATGGTCTAACATAACAATAGCACACACATATATCAAAATTTAATTCTATTTTTGTACAACATCATTGTGCATTTACTAGGCGAATAAACTTGATACATTTCATATTTTAAAAGCTAAAATTAACCCTTAAACAACCCTTGAATTAATACAAAACAATCCTTATCTGTGAAGTAATTCAATCCCTTATTTGTGTTTATAAAACAACCCTTATACTTTGCAAAACAACTCCTTCATTTCAAGTTTATGAATCAGTCCCAGAAGTGAACAAAACAGTCCTCAAATCTGTGTTTGCAAAACAGTTCATTTTAGTTATAAAAGCAGTCCAATATAGATGCAAAATAGCTCCCTAATTTGTTCAAAACAATCCCTTGTTTCCAGATTACAAAACAGTCCATTAAGACACCGTGACAGTCCTTTAAGAACCCTTAACAACCCTTAAACTTGCAAAACAACCCATCCCCTACTTCTCATAAATTATAAATAGTTTTAAGAAAAATTTTTCTATGATTAAATCTATCTTCAAACATTCTTTATTTCCACAAAACAATCCCAAGAAATATGTCTTTCTACAACATGGCAATTCATATAAAAACAGTCCTTAAATCCCAAAACCATCTAACAATCACATGTAAACACTAACAAGTCAAGTGACCATTATGCATACGATTCCCTTAAGCTTAATTCAAGGTTTTTAATATATTAAGCTAACCAAATGATCCTTACTTAAAGTTCACAAGAAAACAGTTTAACATATATTTATGTGTGCACCTATATGTATACCAAAACAGTCCCAAAGTTTACCAAGTAAAGCCTCATGCCAATTTCATAGTTTAGTCCTTTTTAATTCAATAAAACAACCCCTAAACAAATTCCTTCTTATTATAACAGTCCCTGTTTTGTACAAACAAGAAATATAACACCCCAAAAGTTTATGCCCAAATTGTAAACCCTAGATTCAAAATATCCCTAATTTAAAAACCATAGTTTTGAAATCCCTATAATCAAAACACTAGAAATTGTGAATTTAATTATGAAACCCTAATTAAGAAATTTGAGGATTAATTGAATTTTAAACGAATTTAGTGACATTTTTTTATAAAAAATGATATTAGGTACCTACTTTATGAACCCTAGGAAATCAAGGACTTCCCTAATAATTTATCCAAAAGATTGGACTATTTAAAGCTACCTATCCATTTTCTTTTCCTAAATACCATTATGTTGCCGCACCTTTTTTCCCAAACCCTTAAAACTCTCTCCACTTTGCATCACCGTTGGACTCGTAGCTTCGCCTAGCTATTCGCACCACTCTCACAAATTGTTGATCCTTTTAGGTATGAATCGAAACCCTTTCGCCCAACAGCAATCCCACACACACCTAATACCATAAACCTGGTTATACCAAAACGTTTTTGATTCAGTTAAGAGCCAGAACTAGACAATGAGCGCGAAAGTTGTTCGTTACCTCGTTAGAGTTTTATTGTTGCGAGGTGTGTTTTCTTCTGGTGCTATAAATAAATTATATGTTATTTTTCTATGTCTTGGTGTTTTACCTTTTATGTGATTATTTATATGTATTATGTCTTGTATGGTTGACATCACATGTATACGTTTTTAGAATATATTTTTACCATGATTTAAGAACCGTGATTTATGGACTGCGATTTATGAATTATGATTTATGGACTATGGTTTATGATGATACAAGTACGCCAACAACAGATCCAGAAGTTATGCGACAAGGACCAATTACACATTCTAAGTCCAAACTATTCAAGGAAGTCCTTTCACATAAAAGCCTTCGTGTGTTTAAACTATTTGAAGAGAATTTGGCCTTAGAAAATAAGCTATATACTGTGTTGCATATTAATATGTAATACATTATATTCTCCACATCTTTATATCTATTCTTAAGTTATTTTAAGCATCTTAGATTGTATTTACATAATATACTTATTTATGAAAAATATTTTAAGCTCATTTCAGCTCACACATTGTTCTTTTTGTTCCTTAGGTAATAGGGATGATGGCAATACCTCGGCATAGTTCAAACACCTCAACTGCAACTTCTATCAGCTCAAGGACTCTCATGGCTGCTTGGAACAACTCAAGAACATTCATGGCAACTCGGATTACTTAAGAAGCACATTAGAAACATATGACAGCTCATTTGGTTCATTGCCAGCCCAGGTCAGCTCGGCAATAAGTGAAGACAATCATTGCCAGCTCCAATCAGCTCGATAATGTTTCTAGACAAAGCAAGCTTCAAATTCAGCTCCTAACAGCACGAAATAAGCTCACGAGCTCTAATGTCTAGCTCACCTAGCTAAAGTCAGCTCATGGAAGCTCAAAACAAAGTAAAGAATGAGCTAGCTCAGCAGCTAGCTAGCTCAGCTCAACCAGCTCACTTCAGCTTCACATACACATGCCAGCCCAACACCCAAAGGTCATGTTCCCTACAAAGGATTATGTCCTTAGACGTTTTGGAGGGAAAGGAGAATGGGTAGCAACCAACAATGGAGGGAACTTTTGAGCACCCAAACAAATTGGAGAGAGACACCAAGGAGGCCGAAACATCACAAGGGCCTTGGAGGGAGTCATGAGCAGCCTTGGAGGGAGACTTGAAGCCTAGCCGAATAGATACAAGGCCTTTCGGCCAAACCTCTTCATTTCCTATACATAGAACTTGTATTTTCATTTTGTAAACATCTCATTCATATTATAAAATTTCCTTTGTGAGAATTTTCTCTCTTTTAGTTCTTAATTTAAATTTATCGACTTATCAAGTACTTGTACTTGTGGATTCAACCCTTCTATTTTCCACCCTGATACTTTTGGTTCTTTTGGTTTAATATACCTAAAGGGTCAAAGTCCTTTCCTACCACCCTTAAAGCAATCATATAAGGTCATGGGCTTAGGTTTAATATACCTTTGTTTCATCCTTCGATTCTTTAAGACACTATCTTCATTTATCATCTTTTCCATCACCTACACCCACCACTATCATATGCCCAAACATTTAACCAAATATGCTCATTCCCTTTTCAGGTGCATCATTTGAGGCCCGTTTCAAGCAAAACAAAGAATTGTAAGTAACTATCTTTGTTATTTCATTTTTTGTGCAAAAAAAAAGAAATAAAAGAAAACAATTTCGAATAAAAAACAAAAAAATAGAAGAAAAAAATTCAGATTTGAACAAGCACAAGTTCACGGGTGAAAAGCACAACATCATCTTCAACATCAAGCCTGGAATCCATATCATCTTCTTCAAGACTTTGATTGTTGGTGAAGAAAGGTTGTGAGTATTCTTGCCAAGTAAGTAACCCAATTTTCTTCTATTCTAAACTTACATTTACACCATATTCTTTTCCTTTTCCTTTTAAACTAACCATTTCAACGACGCACAAGCACTATACTGGCCTAAATCTTGAGTAAGTTCCTTAAAGAACTTCACAAGAGAGAAAGTAGTGGAAAAAGGCAATTGAGTGTGTGAGATTAGAAGAGGACAAGTAAAAGCCAATAAAAGTCCTAGAGTGCAAACACGAGAGTGAGTGGAGTGCATTTTTCCTTGGAGTGAAACAGTGAGGTTTTGTTCTGTGGCTTTTGGTAAGGATTTCATTTTGTTTTCTTCTTTTAACTATCAAATGGAACAAGTTTCTTTTCCATCTAATTGCAGCAAAGTTCTTGTTGTGAAAAGAACACTAAATCTACATGTCATGGACGAAGACCAACAAAGGGAGAACATTTTCTACACTCGATGCCATGTGAACGATATAATATGTTTTATGATCATCGACGGAGGAAGTTGTATCAATGTGGCCAACACTATGCTGGTTGAACAACTTGGCCTAAAAACCACTAAATATCAAAATCCATACAAGTTACTATGGTTGAACAATGGAGGTGAACTGAAAGTCAACAAGCAAGTGCGGATTCCATTTTATATTGGGAAATACAAAGATAAAGTCTTATGTGATGTATTATCCATGAGTGCGAGTCATATTATATTGGGAAGGTCGTGGTAGTTTGATAAAAGAGCCACATATGACGGATTCACCAATAGATTCTCTTTCATGTTCAAGGGAAAGAAGTTCATTTTGGCACCATTAAATCCCAGCCAAGTTCACAATGACCAGATTTAACTCAGCAAAAGAATTGCAGCATGGAATGAAGGTAAGAAAGAGAGAGAACACACCAAGTTGAATATAATTGCCTGTGGAAGAGAAATAAGAAATCAACTCTAGTCTCAACATATTCTCCGCGTACTTATGTACAAAAAGAATTTTTCACCACTGACCAAATAGAGGCTTTGCCCTTTTCAATTTCTTCTATCTTGCAGGATTTTGAAGACCTTTTCCTTGAAGAAATCTCTAATGAACTACCACCAATATGAGGGATCGAACATCAGATTGATTTTATGCCCGGAGCAACAATACCCAACCGACCAGCCTATAGAAGCAATCCAGAAGAAACCAAGGAACTTCAAAGGCAGATTAGCGAATTCATGGGAAAAGGATACATCCAGGAAAGCTTGAGTTCATGTGCCGTACCCGTACTTCTGGTTCCAAAAAAAGATGGGACATGGAGAATGTGTGTAGATTGTCGTGTCGTGAACCAAATTACCATCAAGTACAAGAACCCAATACCTCGGTTAGATGAAATGTAAGACAAATTAAGTGGAGCAAGTATCTTCTCAAAGATTGACCTCCGAAGTGGATATCACCATATTCGAATGAAGGAAGGGGATGAGTGGAAAATGACATTTAAAACCAAACAAGGTTTGTATGAATGGTTGGTTATGCCTTTTGGATTAACCAAAGCCCCTAGCACTTTTATGAGGTTGATGAATCATGCCTTACGGCCCTACATTGGTAAGTTTTGTGTTGTTTATTTTGATGACATCTTAATTTATAACAAATCATTAGAAGAACATGAAGAACATATCAGGTCTATTCTTAAAACCTTGAGGGACGAACGTCTATATGCAAACCTTAAGAAATGTGTTTTTTGCACTAATGAACTTTCATTCTTAGGATTCATTTGTGAGTTCATAGGGTTTAAAGGTGGATCCCGAGAAGACCAGTACAATACAAGGGTGGCCAAGACCTGTCAACGTCAGTCAAGTTTGAAGCTTTCATGGATTGGCAAGTTTTTACAGGAGGTTTGTACCCAATTTTAGTTCGGTTACCGCTCCTTTAACAAGGATTATAAAGAAGAATTCAATCTTTGAATGGGGTAAAGAACAAGAAGATGCCTTTGTGGAGATAAAGAAATGTTTGACTGGGGCCCCACTTTTAGCTTTGCCAAACTTTGACAAAACTTTTGAAGTAGAGTGCGATGCATCCAGAATTGGGATCAGAGCTATTTTAACACAAGAACGATGCCCCATGGCATATTTCAGCGAGAAACTCAGTGGTGCTACGTTGAATTACCCGACTTATGACAAGGAGATGTATGCACTCATTCGGGCACTCAAGACATGTTAACACTACCTATGTCCTAAGAAGTTTGTTATCCACACAGATCATGAAGCGTTAAAACATATAAAGAGATAACATAAGCTCAACAAGAGACATGCTAAATGGGTAGAATTTTTTAGTCTTTTCCCCTATGTTATTCATTACAAAAAGGGAAAAGAAAATGTGGTGGTCGATGCATTGTCAAGGAGATACGTTTTACTCAACTCTTTGAATTCTAAGTTACTTGGGCTTTCATTTATTAAAGAACTTTATGCCTCTGACCTTGATTTTGGAGAAATATATAAGCTGTGTGAAATAGGTGCACATGCTAGGTATTACCGGCATGATGGGTTTCTTTTCAAAGAAGGGAGACTTTGCATACCCCAAGGTTCTATGTGAGAAGTTTTGGTCAGAGAAGCCCATGAGGGCAGGCTTATGAGACACTTTGTAATGGACAAGACCTTACATACATTGAAGGAAAACCTCTTTTGGCCAAAAATGAAGAGGGACATTGAGAGAATATGTGAAAGATGCATTGTGTGTAAGAAGGATAAATCAAGAGTCATGCCTCATGGATTGTACACACCTCTTCCTATTCCAAGTATATCGTGGATTGTCATCTCCATGGATTTTGTCATGGGGTTGCCAAGAACCAAGACTGGGCGAGATTCTGTTATTGTTGTAGTTGATCATTTTTCCAAGATGGCCCATTTCATACCTTGCCACAAAACCAAGATGGCCCTATCAGCTCAACGACTCTCATGGCAGCTTGGAACAGCTCAAGAACATTCATGGTAGCTCGGATTAGCTTAAGGAGCACATTAGAAACTTATGGCAGCTCGTTTGGTTCATTGCCAGCTCAGGTCAGCTCTACAATAAGTGAAGACAAACATTGCCAGCTCCAATCAGCTCGACAATGTTTCTAGACAAAGCAAGCTTCAAATTCAACTTCTAATAGCTCGAGATAAGCCCACGAACTTTAAGGCCTAGCTCACATAGCTAAAGTCAGCTCATGGAAGCTCAAAACAAAGTAAATAATGAGCTAGTACACTTAGCTAGCTAGCCCAGCTCAATTCAGCTCACACCAAGCTCAACCAACTCACTTCAGCTCCACCTACACATGCCAGCTCAACACCCAAAGGTCATATCCCCTCTAAAGGAACATGTCCTTAACCGTTTTGGAGGGAAGGAGAATGGGATGCAACCAACAATGGAGGGAACTTTTGAGTGCCCAAACAAAGTGGAAGGAGACACCAAGGAGGCCGAATCATCACAAGATCCCGGTGGGAGTCACGAGCAGCCTTGGAGGGAGACTTGAAGCCTAGCTGAATAGATACAAGGCCTTTCGGCCAAACCTCTTCATTTCCTATAAATAGAACTCGTATTTTCATTTTTAAACATATCATTCATATTATAAAATTTCCTTTGTGAGAATTTCCTCTCTTTTTAGTTCTTAATTGAACTTTATCGACTTATCAAGTACTTGTACTTGTGGCGTCAACCCTTCTATTTTCCACCATGATAGTTTTGGTTTAATATACCTAAAGGGTCAAAGTCCTTTCCTACTGTAACCCCCTTAGCCCAGCCTAGACGCCCGACCCGAACTAAGAAGATTACACGGGGAAAACCAAACTCAACTCGTTAAAGTCAACCTCAATTAATGGCCCCTTTTTTTCCTTTTCATCTTCTCTAGATGCACATTAATACCCTATATGTTCAGTCAAGCACTTAGAAGAAAACGGCACATCGATCAGAGATCGATTAGGGGTTTAATTGCTTAAAGTACACATTTAGGGACTAAACTATAATTTCTAAGAATTACAGGGACTAATCCAATTTTAAGATTACCAAGCCTTAATTAATCAAGTAGCATGCCATCATTTCAAATTTCACCACAAATGGATCATCCAAACTCAACCAATTGAACATACAACACTCAGGGACCAAAATGCAACATTTCAGGACTTTTAAAGATTCTTTTAACTGAAAATAACGACTCGGTATCGATACGCTTGAGCCCGTATCGATACGCGAAATGGCAGAAGCAAAAATTGGGGAAAAGGTATTGATACGCTTCCCCGCGTATCGGTACGACCTTCAAACCTTTGCCTAGGCGTATCGATACGCGGGCAACTCGTATCGGTACACCTAAGCTGAAATGCCTGAAAATAGCCTTAGCGTATCGATACGCATACCAGAATTTCATTTTCAACATCCCTTAAAACACATTTAACATCATCTAACATGCCCAAATCATTCATACATGTTATAATCAACATTCAAACACTTATGCATCATCAAACATTCACCACATATGCGTCAAGCATGGCAATTCATGGAGAGACAATAAACTACCTAAGCATGCTCTTGAACACAAAACATAGAATAGCCAAATACCTAATATAAGACCATAAACCAAATAAAGGCCATTTACAAGGCCAAAAACATGAACCAAACATGCTTAAGGTGTTTAACATCACCAACAAAATCATGAGTAGAAATCTCTCCCATTGCCTCTTATTACACTAAGTGAAAACACATACTTTGTTTAGCTCAAATCACTTGGATTCCCCTTGCTCTCTTGCTGCCTCAAATGTTCAATTCTCTGCATTGATGAAACAAATGAGCGTAAGCATAAAGCTTAGCGAGGACCACTCAAACAACAAACATTCATCAATGCATTTAGTAAAACCAATTCATCATTCTTTGCAAACATATGCCTTCCTTTAAAACATGCACTCTAAAACATCATTTCCACTTTCAAATCCACATGCTCATAGCATCATTAATTTCAACAACAAAAACCTTTGCCCATGCTTAAACCAAGCATCATATGCATTCTAGCATATCTCTCAAGCATCTCATGCTTTCTCAACATCAATGTTCATCATTAAATCATTAAATCAATTTCATTATATTGGCTCACAAGTGATCAATAACAACCCATATCAAAACCAACACAATTGACACAATCGGATACGCGGATTACAAGCGTTGTCCCACACGCTTCATATACACTACCGGATTCACAAGGTGGAGTATAATGGCACAATCACAACCCTTCAACACTCGTGATGGAGATTAATGGCACAATCAAAACCCATCAACGACACTCATCGGTAGTTGTATAATTCCACTAACGAGAGCACGAGACAGAAACCACAAGATTCACACACGAGATTAAATCATTCACCATGTTGATCTTAGCCTTAATCGTTAGAGTACTTGGATGGAGTTTACGGCACAATCACAACCCCTCGACATCCAAGGCGACTTTATTCATGGTGCAGCCAATCCTATAGCCAGCTAACTATATCCGATTAAAATAACCAAATCCATTTACCATCACTTGCCAATATAATCATTTATCAACATCAATCCACTATTTTACAAGCATAAACCACAATGCCATTTTCACAAGCATTAACATGCTTAAACCATATGCATAAATCGTATAAACCCAAGGATCACTTACCACGTGCATCCTTAACAAAATGGCATTAAAAACCAACATCATTAATTCTCAAATCATGCTTTAAAACAGTAATCAAACCACATTCAAATCAAGTGCATTAAAACTAAAACATAGCACATTCCGAGAGAGACTTTCGATTTACTCACTCTCGAGCTTAGCTAAGTGTTTCAAACTTACACTAAGCTCTCACAACCACGTTCAAAGCATTTCAAAGCTGGAAATCCTTTTCCACTCACCGATACGCGAAACGTCGCTTACCAACGCGAAGATCACACGCCTAAAGCCTCCAAAAATGCTTCGTTTGCTTCTGGATCAAGATCCCCTATTTTTAGAGCATCAAAACAGAGATCCAAATGCATTAAAATGCATCTCAACACCAACAACTAAACACAAGCTCGTTGCTTAGAAAAAGTACACCAATTTACCCATTCGAAACAACCGAAAACTCAATCAATTGCTTCCTAAACCAAGCCCATCCAACATACATTACTTCCAACCTTTAACAATCACCAAAACACATCTAAAAACAACCTAAACCCTTCCTTA
Organism: Hibiscus trionum; assembly: GCA_030270665.1. NCBI lineage: Eukaryota > Viridiplantae > Streptophyta > Magnoliopsida > Malvales > Malvaceae > Hibiscus > Hibiscus trionum. Next base: position 35,041,598 of record BSYR01000013.1, read on the forward strand.
TACCTCCAGCAAACAAAACACCTTAAGAACTCAACCAAAACTAACATGAAACTCAAGGATTCAAGGATTTCGGGATCTATACCAGCAAAACTCTTTTTCAACATTATAATCAACTCAAAACTCAATTAGAATCAATCCAAAACAGAGCTCATCAACAACACTCCGAAAATAAAGATTTAAACCATTATTTTTTCAAGATTTTGATATCAAATCAAAACTATAATTAAAACTCAGTTAAAAAAACAATTAGAAGCCAATAATCTTGGGAATTTCAGTAAAGAACCTATATTAGAGGTTGAGAACGAGATTTACCTCTAATCCTTGCCTTCTTTAAAGATTGACAAGTTTTTGCTTCACAAATCTTGAAGAACTTGTAGAGAATTCTTGGAAAAAGATGAGAAACTAAAGAGGGAGTGTTTGGGAGAAAAGAAATATGGAGAAATGGTTGAGAAAATGAATTTTGCTGAAATGAGAGTTAGGTACGTTAAAAAATTCTCATTTTACTATTTTAGCAATTTAATAAAATAAAAATACTTTTTATTTAATCATCTAAAAATCATTTAAAACACATGTCAATTTAAGGAAATGTGCAATTGCACAAAAGCTCTTTAAAGATTCGAAGATTTTACTCCTCTTTTGAAATTGCATTTTTTTCACAGTTTTAAAAGTTTACATTTTGGTCACTACCTGAAATGTACAACTTCCAAAACTCATTTTGTAAAATTGATTTGACCAACCTCTTAAACATGATTTTAGAGGATTTTAGCAATTTTGTAATATTTTTATCCTTTCACGATCCTTGATTTCCCTAAACCACCTATTACGATTTGAACCGTTTCTGACCGGCCCGACCCGATGTCTAAAACATCTAGGCCCAAAACCAGGGTGTTACAACTCTCCCCCACTTAGGAAATTTCGTTCTCGAAATTTTACCTGAAGGAAAAAGGTGCAGAAACTGCTTTAACATGTCCGCCTTGCTTTCCCACATGGCCTCCTCAACTCTTCGGTGTTGCCACAACACCTTCACAAGTTCTATCGTCTTACCAGGAAGAACTTTGCTGCTCGAATCCAGGATCCTCATTGGTTCCTCATCAAAAGACAAATCCGGATTCAGCTATATCTCCTCAACAGGCATCACATGCGAAAGATTCGATCTATACCTCCGAAACATCGAAACATGAAACACATCATGAATCTTTTCCAACTTGGGAGGCAACCTCAACCGATAAGCCACAGGGCCAATACGCTCCACAACCTCATAAGGTCTAATAAACCTCAGGCTAAGCTTACCCTTACGCCCAAATCTCATCACCTTCTTCCAAGGCGATACTTTCAAGAACACACGTTCGCCAACTGTGAACTCGATCTCCTTACGCTTCAGATCCGCGTAAGACTTTTGCCGATCCGGTGCTGCCCTTAAGCGCTCACAAATGAGCTTCACCTTCTCGATGGTTCCTTTCAACATAGCAGGCATCAAAATCAACTTTTTCCCTATTTCTGCCCAACAAAGAGGCGTTTTGCACTTTCTCCCACACAAAGCCTCGTATGGAGCCATTTGAATGCTTGCCTGGTAACTATTGTTGCAAGCAAACTCAACCAAAGGCAAGTGCTTCTCCCAAGAATCTTGAAAATCTATAACACAACACCTCAACATGTCCTCAAGCACTTGGATAACACGCTCCGACTACCCATCCGTCTGAGGATGATAAGAAGTACTAAATTAAACCGTGTACCCAAGGCTTGATGCAAACATTCCCAAAACCTTGATGTGAACCTCGGATCTCTATCCGACACTATAGATTTCGGCACAACGTGCAAACGCACAATCTCAGCAATATACAACTCAGCCAGCTTATCCAAGGTATATGTAGTATGCACAGGCAAGAAATGTGCACACTTCGTAAGGCGATCAACAATCACCCAAACAGAATTCTTCTTCGATGGCGACAAAGGCAAACCAGACACAAAATCCATGGTAATCCTTTCCCACTTCCATTCTGGAATTTGCAAAGGTTGCAACAGCCCAGAAGGAACCTGATGTTTAGCCTTCACTCGCTGACAAACCATGCATTTCCTAACAAACTTAGCAATGTCCTTCTTCAACCCCACCCAATAGTACTCATCCTTCAAACCACGATACATCTTCGTACTACCAAGGTGCATAACGAAAGGACTACTATGAGCTTCAGTCAGAATAGTGCGCTTCAACTCAACATCATTCGGCCCCACTATCCGACTCCCAAAACATAGAACACCATCATCATTGAAACTGAAATCCGAAGGCTTACCATCCGCAATATCCTGAACATGAGGAACAAGGGAATCATCAAGCAACTTGTTGTCACTAAATTTTCACCCTAACTTTTAACAAAAGAAAAATAAAAAAAGAGGAAAAAAAGAATAAAATAAAATCCTTTTAAAAGCCCTTTCTTTTATAAAAAACTATTTTTTAAATAAAAACTATTTTAAAATAAAAGCCCATTCTTATATAAAAAAACATAAAAACCCATTTTCAAAAAGCCTATTTTTAATAAATCCCATTTTAGTTTGAAGCCCATTTATTAAAGTAAAAAGTAAAAAAGAGAAAAAGGAAAAAATCAAAAAAAATATATTAATTGTAGTGTTTAAAAATTGTAAAAAAATGAATAAAATAGGATAATATTTAAGTGTGAAAAAAGAAAAAAAACAACAACAAAAGGGAGTCAAAAAGAGAAAAGAAATAAAAAATAAATAAAAGGGGGGAGAGCCAGCCCGCACGTCACGCGCTGGCGCGTGACGACCACGCGCGCGGGGCTGGGCTCTCCAAACCCTTGCCGTGAAGCTGCCAGCCGTCGTTCTCCGTCCACCGGGCGCGACGGCCGGCGTGGTTGGTGCCATTCGAACCGCCTGGTACCCGCCGTCCATTTGCCACCGACCCCCGCTTGCCTCCGTTGCATATAGCCGCCGGAATTTGTGAAAAACCGAAATGAAAGAATAAGCCCTAGATTCAAATTAAATGGGAAATTATATCCCGAATTTGGATCAAAATGGATGATTTCTTGAGGGTTTTACCAAGTATCAAGCTTTGTGTCTGAATTAGGTTCCAATTTGGGGATTGGATTCTGGATTTAGCTTGATTTTGAAGCTCAAAATCAAGTATAACCCCCTTCACCCACTTGTCCTACACACCAAAATTTGAGAAAAAAGACACTAAAAGGGTTCAAGGAAAAATCAAAAATTCTCTGAAAATTCTCTTGAGTTGGCTGGAAATTTTTGGAAGAAAAATTGGAGTTTGGAGCAATTTTTCGGAGGTGATTCGAAGCATTTCAAGAAGCTTTAAGTTCGAGTTCATCGTTCATCGATTTCTCGGTAACTGTCTAACTTTTCGGAGGTGTTTTTGTTTGTGTTGTTTGTGATTTTTAGGTTGCTTTCTCAAAGTTGGAAATTGTTCGCGATTTCAGTAATCTTTTTCGTTTTAAATTTTGTTAAAATTTCTAGTTTGATCTTAGACTTTTTGCATGATTTTAAAAAACGTTGTTAAAGTAATTTTGATCTTTAGAAATGTAGGATTTAATTTAAAAGGTGTTTTTGAATTTTAATGCATGAATAAAATTGAATAAAATTGGTTAATTAAAAAAACTTAAATTTAGGGGTTTAATTAGAAAAAGTGATAATGTACGGTTAAATAATAAAGGGCTTGATCTTAAAAATTTAAAAAAAAAAGATTTTTATGATTTGTTTCGATTTTAAATAATAGGTGGGCAAAAAAATATTTTTTAAAGATAAATATGTTTTTTAGTAAAAAGGGGAAAAGGAAAGTTATTAGGGAAAAGGAAATAAAAAAATGTTTAAAATAAAGTTAGGGGTCTAGGATAAAAATAAATTTTTGAAAAGGGTAAAAAACTTTTTGAACTTGCAAATTCCAGTTTTGAAAACAATTTTAAAACCAACTAGGTACCAATTTTGGGCGTCGTAGGGGTGCTAACCCATCCCCACGCGTAACTGACCCCCGAACATGTTTTCTGATTTTCGCAGACCAAAACCGTTGTTTTATTAAAACAAAACGTTTTATTAAAATAACCATATTTTTAAAAGTGATCCAATCACACCTTTTTTTAAAAAAAATATTAGTGGCGACTCCGTTGATTTTTAAAAAGTGTTTTCCAAAATAGTCAAAGCCTCCCGTAAAAAGGCGGTTGCGACAGCTTCGCGACACTGCTGGGGACTAGTTTTTGTTTTTTTTTTAAATAAAAACAAAGAGGGTCAAGCCAAAATTTGGTTTGAAATGATTTTCAAAAAAATGTTTTTTTTTAATATGAAATTTGCAAGTTCATCATAGGTTCTATTTATTTGTCCGTTTAAATGAATATAGCTCTATTTTACGCATTTAAGACTTAATTCCAAGCTTTATTCCCGAGCTTTATCCAGTTCGTTTTAAGTGGGGGGAACACGCTTTGCTCATGTAAGAATATTGATTCTTCGTATGACCATCGCAAAGTACCTTCGGGACTCAATCCCTTTGCCCTCGTAAGGATATTGATTCTTTGAGAAGGCTTCGGTGGTGAGTCCTCCTGAGTTGAACTCGATTCGTTTGTACCTATAATGGGTGAGAATCGAGGGCCTTGCTACTCTTAGTAGAGGACAACAAGAACAACTTGGGTACCTTTTTAGAACCAAACCAAGTTTGAGAATTTAGAGCCTACCCCTAATAGAGCCATGCGCAAAGCCTAGGGTGTTGAGTCGCGGGTAATCCGTGGGGACATGTCCTGAAATGTTGGAATGCCAGCCCAAAATTATCATGCATTTAAATTGTTTTTGATTATTTTATATGTTTCATTTGTTTGTTATTGCTTGTTGATCTATGTTTATTATCTTTTTCTTTTTTGCATGTGCATCATTTCATATTATAAGGGGTTGATTTTGGAAAATTGTTCAATTATGAATGTAAAGCTCTTAAAATATTGAGGAGGGCCAAGCACGTGAAAACATTAGCAACCGAGGCCATAGCTCTTCGACAGTATGACAAGCCCATTGGAGAAGTGGGACCAAGACTCATGTGGCTAATTGGAGAAATCAAGGAGTTAGGTGTTCGAGCAAAAAATATTTGTAATTCAAAAAAAAGATGTAATACAACTTTCGTATTTAATAAAGAGTTTCCTTTCATGGATAGATTTTCAAAGGAATTGGTGACCCTTCGACTGCATTCATGCATTAGCATTATCTTTTTTTGTTTTGTTGTTTGCTTTTTGTGAATTCATGCATACATTCATTCATGTCATAAACTAACTTAACAATAAAAACAACCGAATATCCAAAATTGCTAAGACAACCCATAAATACGGTACACGAGCCCAAACTCAAGCCATGAACTCTGAGGAACGGTTGGCAACTTTGGAGGCGAATCAAAAGAACTTTCAGGACAAGGTGGAGAAAATAGAAGTCGACATGAAACAACAAGTTGAAGCCGTCCACCAAAAGACGGTCAGTTCGATAGCTGCATTGGTTGGATTCAAGGACCCAGATGCGGCTGAAGAAGGGGGAAATAATTCTGCCATTCCTCGATTCCCAGGGATGACTTATGCTACCAAGGCTAAAACACCCACTCATATAGCTGAATCTTCCACTCATATTCCAAATGTGGAGGCCAATAATTACGAGGTGCCTGACCTCGATGAAGTTGCTGATAGATGCCTTGACCTCGGAAACGTGCTTCTTGTTGGTGTGAACTTCTTCCTCTACGATGGCATTTACTCCATTCTTCTGGTGGTTTGGCAACAAATTTCCCTTTTCTTCAGAAGTTTCAAATGATATCATGTCCGATTTCCTTAGATCGTCTACCGCCCTTTTGAATGCGGTGCATTTTTCAATGGTATGCCCCCTTACTCCTGCATGATATTCACATTGGGCCTTCTCGTTATACCACTGTGGATAAGGAGGTGAGAACGGAAGAACATGTCTTGGTAGCACCATCTGTGACTTGACAAACTCTGCTACGAGAAGTTAGAAGGAATGTTCAAGTCCTTCAAAGATGGGGCTGCCTATGTGGATGCCAAGGATCTAAGCTTGGTAATTGACTTAGTTGGGCCACCGAAATTCAAGATCCCGGACTTCAAGAAATACAATGGGACCACATGCCCGTCAGCACATCTTACCATGTACTGCAGAAAGATGTCCATGTACCTCGACAATGAGAAGCTGCTCTTTCACTGCTTTCAAGATAGCCTAGTAGGGTCCGCTGCGCGTTGGTACTCGCAGTTAAGTCGAGTGAACATCAAATCATGGAGAGACCTGTCCAGAGCCTTTAGCGAGCAATACAAACATGTTTCAGACATGGTTCCAACCCATCTTGTCTTGCAGGGGATGGAGCAAAAACACCATGAGAGCTTTCGTCAATATGCTCAAAGATGGAGGGACGTAGCGGCACATGTGCAGCCACCGTTGCTATAAAACGAGATCACCCCAAGGTTTGTAGAAACGCTAAAGGGTCCCTTTTATGATTGGATGCTCAACCACGCCACGAAGAATTTTGCAGACATGTTAATGAATGGCGAACTGATCCTTGCGGCCATGAAGAGTGGAAGGTTAGACAATGGGGAAACAAAGAAAACATAAAGGAAGAAGGATAACAATGAAGTCAACGCAACGAATGTCTATAATCCCAACTACTCGACAAGCATGGTATTCAACAAACCTAATACTTTCAACAAGCCCAACACTTCGGCTCCGACAGTCGCAAATGCCCCAAAAGGAGAACGAAAATATCAAGGAAATTTGAGGCCTTACTTTAATCCTATTCCAATGACCTATGCAGAGTTGTTTGCAGAGTTTGTCAAGTCACAGATGGTGCTACCAAGACATGTTCTTCCGTTCTCACCTCCTTATCCACAGTGGTATAACGAGAAGGCCCAATGTGAATATCATGCAGGAGTAAGGGGGCATACCATTGAAAAATGCACCGCATTCAAAAGGGCGGTAGACGATCTAAGGAAATCGGACATGATATCATTTGAAACTTCTGAAGAAAAGGGAAATTTGTTGCCAAACCACCAGAAGAATGGAGTAAATGCCATCGTAGAGGAAGAAGTTCACACCAACAAGAAGCACGTTTCCGAGGTCAAGGCATCTATGAAATGGGTATGGACCCAGATGGTCAAAGCCGGGGTGATAAACGGATTTGAAGAAGAAACAAACAAAGGACTATATTGTGAATACCACCAACAGAAGGGGCATGAAATTGAGAATTGCTTGGAGTTCAAGCAATTAGTACAAACAAAGATTGATTACAAAGAGTTAGAGTTTTACGTGAAAAAAGAACAAGGGATGGAAGTCTGTGCATCAGAGGAATCGTCCTCTAAAAAAATCTACACAGGGATAAGGCATTTGGTGATTAAGACCAAGGTAGGGGTCAATGAGCCAGCTAAGAGTATAGCTCCATGATTGATTGTGAAAGCGCCAGCCTCGTTTCCCTATAATGACCGTAAACAAGTCCCTTGGAACTATGCTTGCACAATAACGGATCCATGGAGGTCAACAATTGAAGAGAAAAGAAAAGAGGAATCTGTTAACGAGGTAAGCCAATTTACCAGAAGTGAGAGACTTTATTCAGCTCCAGAAATTGAGGATAGAGATGTAGCGCAGAGGAAAGCCACTAATCAGCCAGATAAAGAAGAGGAAAATGATTTCTTCCAAGAGAAAACACCAGTAATCCACGAACCAGTGAAAGAATCGGAGGCTCAAAAGTTTTTGAAAATACTCAAGCACAGTGAATATAGTGTGGTGGAGCAGCTACACAAACTTCCAGCCTGAAATTCTATGCTATCATTACTGTTAAGCTCCGAAGGACACCGAGATGCATTATTGAAAGTGTTAAACAAGACATTTGTGTCGAAGGAGATCACGACTGACAAGATGGACATGTTGGTCAATAACAATGCATTTAATAACTTCATATCATTCAGTGATGAAGAAATACCCGTGGAGGGAAGAGGATCATGTAAACCACTTCACATTTCTACAAGATGCAAAGGGTACATGTTACCAGGAGTTCTTATTGATAACAGATCAGCTCTAAATGTTCTCCCTTTGGTGACATTGAAGAAGTTTCTTATTGATATCTCCCACACGAGGGCTTATCAAAATACAGTACGAGCCTTTGACGGGACCAAAAGGGATGTGTTAGGAAATATTAAAGTTCCCATTCAGATTGGGCCACCAACATTTGAGGTAGATTTTGTGGTTATGGATATAAACCCTAGTTATAGTTGCTTGCTTGGGCACCCATGGATTCACACAGCAGGTGCAGTGCCCTCTACTTTACATCAGAAATTAAAGTTTGTCATTGATGGAAAATTAATCACAGTTGGTGTAGAAGAAGAAATCAATGCGTCAGTGATTACCGATACGCCATACATTCAAGTAGATGAGGGGGCACTTGAGTGCCATTTCAGAACATTGGAGTTAGTCAATGCAACCTTCGTCACTGAAGGAAGTAAAGTGCCAGAACCAGAGCTGTCAAGTTGCACAAAGATGTAGGTGAAACAAACACTTGAGAAAGGAACCAAGGTTGGATTGGGATTTGGAAGAAACCATCAGGGAAGGCTTTACCCAGTAGAAATCCCAATAAAGAAATATTGATTCAGTTTGGGCTTCAAGCCCACCAAATGGAAAAGAAAAGCAGAGTTCAAAAAGCAACAAGAGAGAAAGAAGTCGAGGTTGAGTGGTGAAGGAGTTGAATGGGAGCCCATGACGTACCCACCCCTAAACGCCATTTTCAAGACTGGTGGGCTCTTAGACCCTAATGCCCGCTTTGACGAGGAGGAGAAAGGAAAGAATGAATTATGCTGTGCTTTTGAGAATTTGAGCATCAATGCTATCACTAACAAGAAGAAAGAAGAAAACAAATTTTTGACCAAGATTCGCCCTTGCCCTAAATTGAAGAACTTGACCGCGGAAATGGTCCTCGAAGTTTTTAAGACTGCCTCAGAGTAATTCTCAAAACCAACTCTTTTACCCTAAGACCCTAGGGTATTTAGAGATCTTATGAAAAAGGGTCTATTGTCAAAACCATGATTTGAGTTTCAATAAAGATGCATTTCCTCAATTCTATCTTGTGGCAAACTTTCTTTCACAAAATCAATAACACCAAAAAAATCATAAAAACCCAAAAAGCAAAATGAATCCTAAAAACATAACAAATCATATCGTTTATTCTTTCTTTCTTGGTGTGTGTATATATATATTGCCTCCTTTTATTTGCAGGCTTTTAGATATCAATGGTCCAAATGACTCTGAATCGGATTCTGAGGTTAATTTTGAGTTGCCCCTATGTTTAGAAGAAGTTGAGAGTACTATTGATGAAGAAGGATATGGCTTGTAAGAGGAATTGATTAGAATTGTATAAGGGGAGGAAAAGCAATTTTTTCCTCACAAAGAAGAGTTAGAAGTTTTGAACCTTGGAACCTTAGAAGAAAAGTGCGAAGTCAAGATTGGTACCACCATCTCAGTTAAGACACGACAACATTTGATTGAGCTTCTACAAGAATACAAGGACATCTTTGCCTGGTCATACCAAGATATGCCTGGACTCGACACAGATATTGCCATGCATAGGCTTCCTATAAGAGAAGGATGGGAGCCCATAAAACAAAAACTCAGAAGAATGAAGGCTGATACACTCTTGAAAATTAGAGATGAAGTCAAGAAGCAGTACAATGCAGGATTCCTCGAAGTAGCTAAGTATCTGGAATGGGTGGCAAACATCGTCCCAGTGCCCAAGAAAGATGGAAACGTAAGAATGTGTGTCGACTATAGGGATCTCAACAAAGAAAGCCCTAAAGATAATTTTATGCTTCCACATATCGACACTTTGGTCAACAATACAGCTGACCATTCCCTTTTCTCATTCATGGACGGATTTTCCGGTTACAATCAAATCAAGATGTGCCCAAGGGACATGGAGAAAACTACTTTTGTAACACTTTGGGGAACCTTCTACTATAAGTTGATGCCCTTTGGATTGAAGAACGCAGAGGCAACATATCAGAGAGCTATGGTCACTCTTTTTCATGACATGATGCACAAAAAATAGAATTTTATGTGGATGATATGATTGCCAAGTCCAGAACTGAAGAAGAGCATCTGATGAACTTGAGTAAGCTTTTTTAAAGGTTAAGAAAGTTCCAGTTAAAGCTTAATCCTGCTAAGTGCACATTTGGGGTTACTTCTGAGAAATTGTTAGGCTTCGTAGTAAGCAAAAGAGGAATCGAAATCGACCCAGACAAGATAAAGGCCATACAAGAGCTTCCACCTCCTCAAACATAGAAGCAAGTTCGAGGATTCTTGGGGAGGTTGAATTACATAGCTCGTTTCATATCCCAACTCACAAATAAGTGTGACCCAATATTCAGGTTGCTTAGAAAGAACAACCCAAGGACCTAGAATGAAGAGTGCCAAACAACCTTGGAAAAGATTAAAGAGCAGCTAACTAATCCTCCAGTGTTAATGCCACCTGTTTAGGGGAAGCCGTTAAAACTCTATCTGACGGTGTTTGAAAACTCAATGGGCTGCGTACTAGGGCAACGTGACGAAACTAGAAGGAAGCAAAGTGCGATATATTATGTGAGCAAGAAATTTACAGATTGTGAAACAAGATATACGCCAATTGAAAAGGTATGTTGTGCTTTGGTGTGGGCCACTCAAAGGCCTAGGCAGTATTTGTTGTATCACACCACATGGTTGATCTCACGGCTAGACCTATTGAAGTTCATGATGGAGGCTCCAGCCTTGTCGGAAAGAATAGTGCGATGGCAAATGTTGCTTTCAGAATTCGACATCCAGTATGTGAATCAAAAAGCAGTAAAATGAAGTGCCATAGCAGATTTTCTTGCAAGTCTTGCACAAGATGATTATGAGGCATTGGATTTCAGTTTCCCTGATGAAGATTTGTTATGTATCATGGAAGATGAAGAATCACCAAGAGAATCCTGGTCATGCATTTTGATGGTGCCGTAAATGCTCTAGGAAGAGCTATTGGGGCGGTTTTAGTCTCGCTAGAAGGATATCATTATCCTTTTACTTGTCATTTAAAATTCTTCTGCACTAATAACATGGCAGAATACGATGCATGGATAATGGGCCTAAGGGAAGCTGTCAACAGGAGAATCCAAAAGTTAGAAGTCTATGAGGATTCAGCTTTGATCATTTACCAAACATGTGGCTAATGGGAAACAAAAGATGCAGAATTGATAGAATATCACAACTTGGTCCTCGAGTTAACTAAGGAGTTTGAGGCAATTACTTTCAAGCATCTCCCAAGAGAAGATAATCAGATGGCAGACGCGTTAGCTACCTTGGCTGCCACGTTTAAAGCAAGTGAAGGTTTAGAGATGATACCCATTAAGTTACAACTGATGGATTCCCCAGCATATTGCTATAATGTAGAGGAAGAAAAAGATGGCTTACCGTGGTTCCACAACATCTTACAGTACTTAGAGCTACAATAATACCCAGCACAGGCTTCAGAAAATGAAAAGAAAATGATCAGGAAAATGGCATCAGGATACATGCTTGATGGAGAGATTCTTTAAAAACGAAGTCGAGATTAGGTGCTATTAAGGTGTGTAGATGCAAAAGAAGCGGGGTTGATTATGGAAGAAGTTCATGAAGGAATTTGTGGAACCCATCCTAGTGGTTTCACTATGGCAAGAAGAATTATGCGCTTAGGATATTATTGGTCGAAAATGGAAGGGGATTGCATTAATTATTCCCGTAAATGCCACAAATGCCAAGTATACGCTGATAAGGTTCATGCGCCTCCTTAGTCTCTTCATGTCATGTCATCTCCATGACCTTTCTCTATGTAGGGCATAGATGTTATTGGGCAGATTCATTCAAAAGCGTCAAATGGTCATCGCTTTATCTTGGTAGCTATTGATTATTTCACAAAGTGGGTGGAAGCAGCCCCATATGTAAATGTAACTAGATCTACTGTATGCAAGTTTTTAAAGAAGGAAATCATTTGTCGATATGGTCTGCCAGAAAGCGTAATTACTGACAATGCTTCTAATCTGAATAATCGAATGATTGTTGGGGTCTGTGAGCAGTTCAACATCAAGCATCACAATTCGGTAGTATATCGCCTAAAGATGAATGGGGCAGTAGAAGCAACCAATAAGAATATTAAGAAGATAGTCGCGAAGATGGCTGATACGTATAAGGATTGGCATGAAAAGTTACCATTTGCTATATATACATATCGAACAGCGGTACGAACATCCACTGGGGCAACTTCGTTCTCATTAGTATATGGAGTTGAAGCTGTGCTACCAATCGAGGTAGAAATACCATCGTTGTGTGTCTTGATGGAGGCCAAATTAGTTGAAACAGAATGGGTTCAAGCAAGATATGACCAGTTGAATTTAATTGAGTAAAAGAGGCTAAAATTTGTTTGTCATGGTCAAATGTACCAAAGAAGAATGATTAGGGCTTATGAAAAGAAGGTTCGCCCTAGAGAGTTCCAAGAAGGCGATTTGGTCTTAAAGAAGAAACTGCCAATTCAAAGTGATCCCCGAGGAAAATGAGCGCCTAATTGGGAAGGACCGTATATTAAGACAAAGGTTCTTTCAAGTGGAGCATTGATCTTAGCTGAGATGGATGGAAACGAGTTTCAAAACCCGGTAAACTCTGACACTGTCAAGAAATACTATGCTTGAAGAAGAAGAAGGAAAAAAAGGAAAAAAGAAGAAAAAGAAAAGAAAAGAAAAGAAAAGAAAGAAAGAAAAAAGAAAAGAAAAGAAAAGAAAAAAAGAAAAAAAAAGAAAAAGAAAAGGATGGTTCAAAATGAAAACTCGCAAAGGGCATTTTGAAACCAAAGGAGGATCTGAGTTGAAAACCCATAAAGGGCGGCTCATATAATTTGACAGATTTGAGGCTCCACAGATCATGCGTTGTATTCAAGGCTTCCTTGATACTAGTGGCATTCAAGTTTGCTTATGGCGTTTGAAAAAGAGAAATTTGGAGTATTGATATTTGAATACTTGTTTCCCTTCTTTTTTATAAACCTTTTCGTGTTTGCCACAAGATTAATAAATTTGATTCATAAATTTTTCTTGATTTCTTGTTTCTTTCCCTATCTTTGTTAGCATCTTGCTTTGAAATAAGGATTAATGAATTTGACAATCATTTATACATGCAAAAGATTTTTAAGCATTACTTTGAGGATATTTTGAAAAGTTCAGGGACTATGAAGTGTTCCATAATTGTTTGGGGCATACGGTGTTAAGAAGTTTAAAGGAGAAAAAGTAAAGCCTTGTTGAGAAATTTTCTAAAAAGGAAGAAAGTCCACATGATTGTATGGGCGCTTAAGTAGCATCTCTTAGCATCAACTCCCTTTACATGACAATAGAAGCGACCTTACAAGATCAAAACTTGACATAGGGTGTGCATCCCTGAATACGAAAATGTTGTCTCAGAAGATAGATAAGGATTAGATATTGAACAAATCAATACAAAATCAGAAAATGAGGAAGAGTTAGAGTAGCTCATAATTCGTGGGTACTTTTCAAAGCAAAAGAAATGGCCTTGTCTTATTGAATGGTGAATTCAAAGTAAAAATCTAGAAGGGTGGAAAGAAGAGTGAAGCAAATCGTTTCGACCTACACAAGTTTAGGAGAAAGAGTTCATGATTAATCGGGTTGGTCTCGATAACCAGAATTTCATCAAAATTTTAAAAAATGGCCTAAGCAAAAGGAGAACCTGTCATGCATTCATGTTATAGACATTCGTAGGGGCATGTACATCATATTGCATGTTGCATTTTGTTTTTCAGGTACATGGAAGACTTGCTCAAATGGAGCCTGCTTATTCATCCAAGCATAAGGAGGATGAAAGCTTTTTAGAAGACTTGGCCTAATTGAGCATTCGGGGGGACAGAGCCCAGCTTATTTGTTTAGGCATTTTGGGAGAATAGAACCCATCTCATCTATTCGGGCATAAGGAGAATAGAACCAGCCTATCCATTCGGTCATTTGTAGAATGGAACCTAGCTCATCTATTCGTGAATGAGGAGAATAGAACCAGCCTATCCGTTCGGGCATTTTGAGAATAGAACTCAGCTCATCTATTCGGGCATAAGGAGAATAGAACCAGCCTATCCGTTCGGGCATTTGGAGAATGGAACCCAGCTCATCTATTCGGGCATAAGGAGAATAGAACCAGCCTATCCGTTCGGGCATTTGGAGAATGGAACCCAGCTCATCTAGAACTAGCCTATCCATTCGGGCATTTGGAGAATGGAACCCAGCTCATCTATTCGGGCATAAGGAGAATAGAACTAGCCTATCCGTTCAAGCATTTAGAGAATGGAAGCCAGCTCTTCTATTCGGGCATAAGGAGAATAGAACTAGCCTATCCGTTTGGGCATTCAGAGAATGGAACCAATAAGTAAATCAGGTGAAAATTTGTGTCTTTTTCTTTTCTTTTCTTTTCTTTTGTCTTTGTTTCACAAAGATAAGCAAAGAGGGGCATCTATTGTCACTAAATTTTCACCCTAACTTTTAACAAAAGAAAAATAAAAAAGGGAAAAAAGAATAAAATAAAATCCTTTTAAAATCCCTTTCTTTTAAAAAAACCATTTTTTAAATAAAAACCCATTTTTTTAAAAGAAAAGCCCATTCCTGTATAAAAAAACATAAAAACCCATTTTCAAAAAGCTAATTTTTAAAAAAGCCTATTTTAGTTTGAAGCCCATTTATTAAAGTAAAAAGTAAAAAAAGATAAAAGATAAAAAAATAGAAAAAGGAAAAATAAAAAAAAATATTAATTGTAGTGTTTAAAATTGTAAGAAAAGGAATAAAATAAGATAATAATTAAGTGTGAAAAAAGAAAAAAACAACAAAAGGGGGTCAAAATAGTAAAAAGAAGAGAAAAGAAATAAAAATAAATAAAAAATGGGGGGAGAGCCATCCCGCGCGTCACGCGCTGGCGCGTGACGACCACGCGCGCGGGGCTGGGCTCTCCAAACCTTTGCCACGAAGCTACCAGCCACCGTTCTCCATCCACTGGGCTTGGCAGCCAGCGTGGTTGGTGTCGTTCGAACTGCCTGGTTGCCGCCATCCGTTTGCCACTGACCCCACTTGTTGTCGTTTCCTATAGCCACCGGAATTTGTGAAAAACCGAAATGAAATAATAAGCCTTAGATTCGAATTAAATGGGAAATTCTATCCCAAATTTGGATCAAAATTGATGATTTCTTGGGGGTTTTACCGGGTATCAAGCTTTGTGTCTAAATTAGGCTCTAATTTGGGGATTGAATTTAGGATTTAGCCTAATTTTGAAGTTCAAAATCAAGTATAACCCCCCTTCACCCACTTGTTCTACACACCAAAATTTGAGAAAAAAGACACTAAAAGGGTTCAAGGAAAAATTCAAAAATTCTCTGAAAATTCTCTTGAGTTGGCTGGAATTTTTTGGAAGAAAAATTGGAGTTTGGAGCAATTTTTCGGAGGTGATTCGAAGCATTTCAAGAAGCTTTAAGTTTGAGTTCATCGTTCGTCGATTTCTCGGTAACTTTCTAACTTTTCGTTCTTTTTTATGTTGATTTTATTATTTGTTCTTGTTTGAATTTTGGTGCTTTTGTTTGTGTTGTTTGTGATTTGTAGGTTCCTTTCTCAAGGTTGGAAATTGTTCGCGATTTTGGTAATCTTTTTCATTTTAAATTTTGTTAAAATTTCTAGTTTGATCTTAGACTTTTTGCATGATTGTAAAAAATGTTGTTAAAGTAATTTTGATCTTTAGAAATGTAGGATTTAATTTAAAAGGTGTTTTTGAATTTTAATGCATAAAAAAGGAAAAAGATAAAGAAACATAAAAATTTTGAAAAAGTAGTAAAAAATGTAAAAAAGAGTTTTAGCTTAGAAAACAATAAAAAGAAATAAAGGCTTTTAAAAGGAAGAATAAAAAGGGGTTAAATTCAAAAGAATAAAAATTTGCTTGCTTGTTTAGAAATAGGTGAAAACTTAGGATTAGGGACTAAAGCTTAGATAGAGACTTGTTTGTTGAAAAATGTTCTTCACAAAAATAATATGCACTTAAGCAATTTTAAACCTAAACTTAGGAATAAAAGACTTAGACGTTTTAGGGCTTTTAAATAATCGAACCTAGAATTAAATAAAATGCTCAACACACCTAAATTTCTTTGTTGCTTGAAAAGTGAAAACATAATCCAATGCGGTTTCTAATCGAACGGGAATGACAGGTTAGCGCAAGAAATGTTGGCGGTGATTATAGTTCATCTCCCGGGCGATAAGGCCGTTAAAATAGACTAATATTCATTAAACGGACAAGTAAAGTCGAACCTTTTTGAACTTGAAAATTCCAGTTTTGAAAACAATTTTAAAACCAATTAGGTACAAATTTTGGCGTCGCGGGGGTGCTAACCCTTCCCCACGCGTAACCGACCCCCGAACCTGTTTTCTTATTTTCGCAGACCAAAACCATTATTTTATTAAAACAAAACATTTTATTAAAATAACCTTATTTTTAAAAGTTATCCAATCACACTTTTTTTAAAAAAAATTGGTTGGGACTCCGTTGATTTTTACAAAGTGTTTTCCAAAATAGTCGAAGCCTCACGTAAAAAGGCGGTTGCGACACAACTGCTTATCCTTGATCATCTGAATAAAAGATGGTTTCACTTGCAATTCAGCAACAAGACCACCATCTCGTGATATGCTCAAACGAGCGAACATCGCCCTCCACTCCACAGCCACCTTCCTGCTCAAAGCATCATCCACAACATTGGCCTTTCTAGGATGATACTCGATCGACAGATCATAATCCTTAAGCAACTCCACCCAACGACGTTGCCTAAGATTCAGCTCCTTTTGAGACATAAGATACTTCAAACTCTTATGATATGTGAATACCACACACTTCTCACCATACAGGTAATGCCTCCAAATCTTCAAGGCAAACACAACAGCTGCGAGCTCAAGATCATGAGTAGGGTAGTTACGCTCATGCACCTTCAACTACCTAGATGCATATGCCACTTCCTTACCCTCCTGCATCAACACACAACCCAAACCAACATAGGACGCATCACTATAGACTACAAACTCCTTACCAGACTCAGGTTGAATCAGGACAACAACTTGCGTCAAAGCTTCCTTCAGCTTCTCAAAAGCTTGCTGCCTCGCATCTGTCCACTCAAAGCGAACATTCTTCTACAACAACTTATTCAAAGGTGCAGCGATCTTCGAGAAACCCTCGACAAACCCTCGAGCAACTTGCGTCAAAGCTTCCTTCAGCTTCTCAAAAACTTTGCACCTCTATCACCGACTTAGGCACTTTCCAACTCATCACTGCCTCTACCTTATGTGGATCAACACGAATACCCTCGGTTGATACAATATGTCCAAGGAAGACTACCTCCCTAAGCCAGAACTCACACTTGCTCAGCTTAGCATAAAGCTAGTTCTCCAACAACACTTGCAACACTATTCTTAGGTGTCTATCATGATCCTCCTCGGTACGAGAGTACACAAGGATATCATCGATGAACACTACCATAAACTGATCCAAGAACTCATGAAACATGCGATTCATCATGTCTATGAAAGCAGCAGGTGCGTTGGTTAAACTAAAAGGCATCACTAGGAACTCATAATGCACGTACCTTGTCCGAAAAGCTATTTTAGGTACGTCCACATCCTTCACCTTCAACTGGTAATACCCTGACCTCAAGTCAATCTTAGAAGGCTCCTCAAAACTGATCAAAGAGATCATCAATCCTTGGCAAAGGATACTTGTTCTTGACCGTCAACTTGTTCATTTGCCGATAATCTATACACATCCCCATTGTCCCATCTTTCTTCTTTACAAACAACACCGGCACACCCCAAGGTGATACACTCGGCCGGATGAACCCTCGATCAAGCAACTCCTGAAGTTGCGTCTTCAACTATTTCAACTCTTTAAGTGTCATTCGATAAGGAGCAATATACACTGGAGTCGTATTTTCATACAACTTGATACCAAACTCAACTTCCCTATTTGGCGGCAATCCAGGCAATTCTTCAGGAAAGACACCCGAAAAATCGCAAACAGTTCTGATATCCTGCACACGTACATCCTTTGTACCAAGATTCATCACGTATTCCAGATAAGCATCACAACCCATCCTTAACATACGGCTTGCTTCCAAAGCCGAAACAACATTAGACAAGAATTTCACATTCTCGCCTACTATTACCACCACATAATCATCAGCAAGCTTTAAGGTGACTCGCTTAACATCAAAATCAACCACTGCTCTATGCTCAGACAACCAATCCTTACCAAGAATCACATCAAATCCATAAAAGGGTAACTCCATCAAATCCACAAGAAAGACATGACCCTGAACGGACAAGGGACACCTCCAATACAACTTCCTCGTGACTATAGTCTCACCAAAAGAACTAGTCACTTGCATTCCTACTTCAAGCAACTCAATAGGTATATCAAACAAATGCGCATGCTCACTCAAGATATAAGAATGCGTAGATCCAGAATCAATCAAAGCCAACAATGATAAAGACTGTAGAAAAAAGGTACCTACGATAACATCGGTGTCGTTGCGCCCTTCGCGCTAAGCATAGACCCTCACAGGACCACCTCCCTCAGGCTGAACTGCTACAACATGAGAGATACCACTTTGACCCTCATCTCTCCTCTGAAAATTGCCTCGGTTGCGCCCACGGCCTCTCTAAGATGCAGCCACAGTAGGTGCACGTCCCTGGCCTCCACCAGCCAACAGAGGACACTCACGCCTCATATGATCTGTCGAACCACAATTCTAGCAAGAATTCTCTATCACCACAACATGAGCATGTGCCTCTCTAGCCGCACGAGGAAAACCTCGCCTCAGATGGTCCCTCGATCCACACGTCCAGCACGTGTGCTGCTCAGACCTCACTCGTCTACCCTGAGCCTGTCCACCTCGTCCTGGAGCACTTCGCCTCGTATCAGACTGATGCCTCCTATCTCGGCCTCTCTTGTTCCGTCCACCACCGGAACTATACTCAGCAGCCCTCTTACTGGAGCTAGAACCACCTCCCCGAGATGTCAGACCCAAGCTCTACTTGATGTCCTTAGCCCGACATATGAGCACATCAAAATCTATGTAGTCTGTAGCCAACATAAGGTCTTTACTACCTACACCAGCCCATATCAGAAGAGTTCACAACGATGCCTCTCACTCGACATCAACTCAGGTGCATACTGGCTCAAACGTACGAATTGGACCTCGTACTCAGCCACAGAAAGACTTCCTTGCACAAGTGACATGAACTCGCACTTCTTTTCATCCAAGTATCTCACACCAAGATACTTCTTCCTAAAGGCACTCCGAAAGAACTCCCAATCCACCTCATTGGGTTCCATTCCAGCGATGATAGTCGTCCACCAACTATAAGCATCACCTTGGAGCAAGGAAATTGCGCATCCCAGCTTGCGCACATCACT
Source organism: Hibiscus trionum (assembly GCA_030270665.1). Classification (NCBI taxonomy): domain Eukaryota; kingdom Viridiplantae; phylum Streptophyta; class Magnoliopsida; order Malvales; family Malvaceae; genus Hibiscus; species Hibiscus trionum. The sequence continues at coordinate 35,061,080 of BSYR01000013.1, forward strand.
GCAGCCCACCTGATCCATAATGCGGATCGTACTAGCTAACCATGCCTTCGATGCCTCATGAGACATACCATAGAACTCAACAGCTCCCAAATTCCTCAGCCTTTCCAAAGGCAAACCCACCTGCCCAATTGCATGAGCCTGAACTTGCGCTCCAACTACCGCAGCCTGAAACGCTCCGGTGATCGCCTGGACCAGCGGCGTTAGATCACCCAAACCTGGACCAGCATGTCCACATTGCTCCGGCTCCCCACCTCTAGGTGGGGGTGGCAGAGGTAGAGTCTCATCAGCTGGGTTCTCAACCCCCTTATTTCCCTGCTCAAGCGCAGGCACGATCGTATTCGACCTAAGCTCTCTCCTCGGACCCATTGTGTTATTTTTAACAAGGTATAACAACAAAAACAAATCAAACCATGATTTTGGCCAGCCTCAAGCAAGGATCCAAGTTTACAAAACCAACTTAAAACATTCATCTAGTGTAATAAGGCAATGGGCACCCCGATTTCCCTCAAGCATAACATAGCATACAATAGCCTATCACAACCATCATGCTTTAACTCACCCACAATCAGCAACATAAAATCATATTTAACTCTCATATGATTCATAACAACCAAGCATGGCATAACACCAACATTCGACCAAAACATGATTTTTTTCAAACAACATGCCGCTAACATTGAATCGAACATCAAAACATACCAATTCCACTTACCGTCATTGCCAATTCTTTCGAAACCTGGCTCTGATACCAACAAATATAACCCCCTTAGCCCAGCCTAGACGCCCGACCCGAACTAAGAAGATTACACGGGGAAAATCGAAGTCAACTCATTAAAGTCAACCTCGATTAATGACCTTTTTTTCCTTTTCATCTTCTCTAGATGCACATTAATATCCTATATGTTCAGCCAATCACTTAGAAGAAAATGGCACAACGATCAGAGATCGATTAGGGGTTCAATTGCTTAAAGTACACATTTAGGGACTAAATTGTAATTTCTAAGAATTGCAAAGACTAATCCAATTTTAAGATTATCAAGCCTTAATTAATTAAGTAACATGCCATCATGTCAAATTTCATCACAAATGGATCATCCAAACTCAACCAATTGAACATACAACACTCAGGGACCAAAATGCAACATTTCGGGACGTTTAAAGATTCTTTTAACTGAAAATAACGACTCAGTATCGATACGCTTGAGCATGTATCGATACGCAAAATGGAAAAAGCAAAACTTGGGGGAAAGGTATCGATACGCTTCCCCGCGTATCGGTACAACTTTCAAACCTTTTGCCTAGGCGTATCGATACGCGGGCAACTCGTATCGGTACACCTAAGCTGAAATGCCTGAAAATAGCCTTAGCGTATCGATACACAATCCCGAGTATCGATACGCATACCAGAATTTCATTCTCAACAGCCCTTAAAACACATTTAACATCATCTAACATGCCCAAATCATTCATACATGTTATAATCAACATTCAAACACTTATGCATCATCAAACATTCACCACATATGCATCAAGCATGGCAATTAATGGAGAGACAATAAACTACCAAAGCATGCTCTTGAACTCAAAACATAGAATAGCCAAATACCTAATATAAGACCATAAACCAAATAAAGGCCATTTACAAGACCAAAAACATGAACCAAACATGCTTAAGGTGTTTAACATCACCAACAAAATCATGAGTAGAAATCCCTCCCATTGCCTCTTATTACACTAAGTGAAAACACATACTTTGCTTAGCTCAAATCACTTGGATTCCCCTTGCTCTCTTGCTACCTCAAATGCTCAATTCTCTGCATTGATGAGACAAATGAGCGTAAGCATAAAGCTTAGTGAGGCTTGCTCAAACAGCAAACATTCATCAATGCATTTAGTAAAACCAATTCACCATTCTTTGTAAACATATGCCTTCCTTTAAAACATGCACTTTAAAACATCATTTCCACTTTCAAATCCACATGCTCATAGCATCATTAATTTCAAAAGCAAAATCCTTTGCTCATGCTTAAACCAAGCATCATATGCATTCTAGCATATCTCTCAACCATCTCACGCTTTTCTCAACATCAATGTTCATCATTAAATCATTAAATCAATTTCATTATATTGGCTCACAAGTGATCAATAACAGTCCATATAAAAACCAACACAATTGACACAATCGGATATGCAGATTACAAGCGTTGTCCCACACGCTTCATACACACTACCGGATTCACAAGGTGGAGTATAATGGCACAATCACAACCCCTCAACACTTGTGATGGAGATTAATGGCACAATCACAACCCCTCAACATCACTCATCAGTAGTTGTATAATTCCACTAACGAGAGCACGTGACACAAACCACAAGATTCACACACGAGATTGAACCATCCACCGTGTTGATCTTAGCCTCAATCGTTAGGGTACTTGGATGGAGTTTACGACACAATCACAACCCCTCGACATCCAAGGCGACTTTATTCACAGTGCACCCAATCCTATAGTCGACTAACTATATCCGATTAAAGTAACCAAATCCATTTACCATCACTTGCCAATATAATCATTTATCAACATAAATCCACTATTTTACAAGCATAAACCACAATGTCATTTTCACAAGCATTAACATGCTTAAACCATATGCATAAATCGTATAAACCCAAGGATCACTTACCATGTGCATCCTTAACAAAATGGCATTAAAAACCAGCACCATTAATGCTTAAATCATGCTTTAAAATAGTAATCAAACCACATTCAAATCAAGTGCGTTAAAATCAAAACATAGCACATTCCGAGAGAGACTTTCGATTTACTTACTCTCGAGCTTAGCTAAGCGTTTCAAACTTTCACTAAGCTCCCACAACCACGCTCAAAGCGTTTCAAAGCTGAAAATCTTTTTCCACTCACCGATACGCAAAACTTCGCTTGCCAACGCGAAGATCACTCGCTTGAAGCCTCCAAAAATGCTTCGATTGCTTCGGGATCAAGATCCCCTATATTTAGAGCATCAAAACAGAGATCCAAATGCATTAAATGCATCTCAACACCAGCAACTAAACAAAAGCTCGTTGCTTAGCAAAACTACACCAATTTACCTATTTGAAACAACCGAAAACTCAATCGATTGCTTCCTAAACCAAGCCCAGCCAACATACATTACTTCCAACTATTAACAATCATCAAAACACATCTAAAAACAACCTAAACCCTTCCTTATACCTCCAGCAAACAAAACACCAACAAAACATCTCAAGAACTCAACCAAAACTAACATGAAACTCAAAAGATCTCAAGGATTTCGGGATCTATACCATCAAAACTCTTTTTCAACATTATAATCAACTCAAAACTCAATTAGAATCAATCCAAAACAGAGCTCATCAACAAAACTCCGAAAATCAAGATTTAAACCATTATTTTGCAAGATTTTGATCTCAAATCAAAAATATAATTAACACTCAGTTAAAAACAACAATTAGAAGCCAATAATCTTGGGAATTTCAATAAAGAACCTAGATTAGAGGTTGAGAACAAGATTTACCTCCAATCCTTGCATTCCTTAAAGATTGACAAGTTTTTGCTTCACAAATCTTGAAGAACTTGAAGAGAATTCTTGGAAAAAGATGAGAAACTAAAGAGAGAGTGTTTGGGAGAAAGGAAATCTGGAGAAATGGTTGAGAAAATGGATTTTGCTGAAATGAGAGTTAGTTACGTCAAAAACTTCTCATTTTACTATTTTAGCAATTTAATAAAATAAAAATCCTTTTTATTTAAGCATCTAAAAATCATTTTAAACACATTTCAATTTAAGAAAGGTGAAATTGCACAAAAGCTCCCTAAAGATTCTAAGATTTTGACTCCTCTTTTGAAATTGCATTTTTTTCACATTTTTAAAACTTTACATTTTGGTCACTACCCGAAATGTACCACTTCCGAAAATCATTTTGCATAATTGTTTTGACCAACCTCTTAAACATGATTTTAGAGGATTTTAGCAATTTTTGTAATATTTTTATCCTTTCTCGATCTTTGATTTCCCTAAACCACCTATTACGATTCGAACTGTTTCCGACCGGCTCGACCCGATGTCTAAAATATCTAGGCCCAAAACCAGGGCGTTACATCGACCACCCCTTAAAGCAATCATATAAGGTCTGGGGCTTAGGTTTAATATACCTTTCTTTCATCATTCGATTCTTTAAGATAATATCTTCATTTATCATTTTTTCCATCACCTACATCCACCACCATCATCCGCCCAAACACTTAACCAAATATGCCCATTTCCTTCATTCTTCCGCATCCCAAACATCACCTTCCAAATCATCCCTTTTCAAAGCCTACATTACTTTGCAGGTTGCTTGCTTCCTTTCTAGATCCAACAATCAAATGGGTTGCCTTTTACAACACTTTGGCAAGGAGTGACACTTCCTAAAAGCCCTTATATCATATGAAGTATGTTTATAGAATATCGGATTTATGGAATTGTGTTTTATGAATTTGAATTTTAAACATCATATGTGTATGAGCATGGGTTGGGATTTGTTTGGGGGAGTTAGTGGTTTCACCATTCAGGCTAAATTTTACTTCGGATCAGTGGTTTCACCCTTCGGGTTGAGTTTCACTTCGGATGGCGGTTGTAGTGAGGAGTTCTGGGAAACTTTATTCTTGGCGGTTGTAGTTGGGTGCATTGCATTACACTTGTGATATTGTATCATGGTTTTAAATAATTTTAAGAAAATAATACTATGTTTTATGATTATGTTTTTTCTTGCACTTTAGTGACACACTAAGCTATTTAGCTTACTCCACCATAGTTTCCTCTTACAGATATTTTTGGACTTTAGGAGACGTGGTACTTGGAGGATCTCACATTTTATCCAGTTATTTTATTATTCATTATCAAACTATTTTTAGTTATTCGGATTATTATTTATTATTTGGGGACATTGATGTAATTTCATAGTTGGGGGCTATTTATTTTTTTCGGATGATTTTAACATTCTTTTATTATGATTTTATTTCATTGATTTTATTTAAACATTCGAATATTTATTATGATATTCATGTTTTATTTATTATAAATTATTTATTAAATTATCGCTATATATTCTTTTTAAATTAAATTATAACTTTTAAAATTAGTTTCCTTGAGGGTTAAGTTTTCAAACGTGACTTCTTAAATTCAGTAATTTTTTCTAAGCTGGGTTCAGGGGTTACAAGAAATGTGACTACAAAAGCTCCAAATTGACTATACAATTTAACTATGATATATTCCAATGGTTCAAGCAATTACATAGCATATTTTGGTTCTCTTTTCACTTACAACCCAAAAACATATAACACATGAAACTCTCTTAATCAACTTTTCTTCAATTGAATCTTAAATTTAAAAAAAGGAAGATAATTCCTCGCCTCCATTCTCAAGGACTCGAATAGAAACACATCAAATGGACCAATTAAGCTTCACTTCTTAACCATTCATGGCTGCAAACTCATTCTCCCTCAAGCTTTGGAAAATTTCGGCTCTCTCTCTCTCACTTTCTATCAACCATTTTCGGTTGATTTGGGGGAGATAAAGATAATGAGTTCACTTGGCCGAACCCCTCATGTTTGTCCTTTCTCCCGCAAGACATGTGTACAAGTCCCTTGTCATAGATTTCTTTAGCATGCAACCTTGTAAGTTTACAAGGTGTTCAATTTTACCCTTTTGCTAAATGGCTACTCATGATTCCTTTATTTCAATTTGATCCTAGCTCATGTAATTGATTCATTAAGATACATATTAGGGTAATTTGTTTAGCAACCGAGTTGATAGTATACTTCCAAGCCACGTTTTTGGGCCATTACAAACTCAAATAAAATTAAATCACCTTCAAAATGGTGACATAATTCTAAGCCGTATTTTGGGATATTATATTTACCCTATAAAAATTGTTTGGTTATTCTGCATTTTCTTCCCCCGAATGGTAATGCTGATATAATTATTAAATATTAGTTTTAATATGAGTAATATTTAAGTAGTAATGTTTTATGAAAAAATAGGAAAATATTTAATGCACTGACAGTTAATTTTTTTTCCACAAATAGGTCCAAGTTAAGGGGGAAAAAAGGAAGGAGATGCATATAATTAGTGATGTAACGTGTTATTTCTACATTAGCACTAGTGAAGGATAACATGATACAACAATTAGTAATCACAAACTGTCTGCAGAAAGTATTATTTTACAGTAGCACAAGTGATGAAGGATAACATAATACAACAATTAGTAATCACAAACTCTGTCTGCAGACAGTATTATACAAAGGGAAGGGATCCTCAAATTTGTCTAATGATAATTTTAGTCCCTGTTAGTTTAAATATTTGTCAAGTTAAGTTTTGTCCCTCCCATATCTTGGATTAAATACTTATTAAGTCCTTGTTAATTTTGGAATTAGGCGATTTTACCCCGCATTGTGGTTTTAACCAATTGATGTCCCTCTTAACTTCCTGGACTTAATTCCAAATAAGAAGGATCCTAGAGGAATAATAGACCCCGTTCTTCTTCTAGACTTAACTGGTTGAGACATTGATGGTATTAACGACCCAAGTTCCCTCTCCAAGCTGTTCATTAATTTCTCAACTTCATGCTTCTGTTGTCTCGCGCGCTCAAACCCTGCTTTCAATTCATTCCAAACCTTGTTGATTTCTAGTTTCATGTTGACAATTTCGCTTTGGAACTTTCCTGCTTGATATTCACTCAGCTCTCCCCCATTTAAACCGGTGGCAATCTCGTTTTCGATGTTGCATAACGATGCGTATCTACCTTCAACTTCGTCTTTCAAAATTCCATTGTTTTCTAACCATAATGTTAACCCACTTCTTATTTCTCTAAACTGACAATAAACAGGTCGCATTTCTGATTTCAGATGCTCAGTCGTTTCTTGCTTGCTGCTTCTTTCTCTCAATCTCCATAACTCGGCTTTCAAGTCCCTAACTGAAGCTTGATATTTCTTTATTTGATTAAAAGCTGCACTGAACCTCAGCCAAAACTCCAGATTTTCCTCGAGCAATTCATCGATACCTGTTCTAATTTTATTTTCTACGACCGAAACACAAGAGGATTGGTTTACAAGTTTGTTATTTCCTCCCATTTTCTCAGAAGATTCTTTGAATCTTCCAGGTGTAGTTTTTTCGAGTTCAACTGCTTTTCCAATGGTTCCAACTTTCCCCTGACCTACAGCTAAAGGTGATGCCTGAATAGAATTGGTTAAAGTTGATTCCAAGCTCGGACTTTCATGGTGAACTTCTTCTACCAAGTTCTCATACTTGTTTTCATCCAAAAAACCGATTTTTTGGTGTAAAGTGTGAATCTCTCCATCTCTAGTGGCCAGTGCATTCTTCAGTTCCCTTATTTGCATTGCCAATTCAGAGAACCCATCTCTGTTTTTCTGATCAACTTCATTAAGCTTCTTTGATACCTCCTTATAATTCTCGAGAACCGAAGTGTACTCAATGATTACATTCTTTTCTCGGTCATCGAGTCCATCCAAGTACAGCTGCCTCCAGTTTGGTTGCTCTTCTTCTTCAATATCAGTCTCCAGTTCCTCAATCTCCGTATCCGGGATACTGCTTGCTGTATCAGACAAATATTTCTTCTTTGCTTTGTCTTTTTCCACTGAAACTGGATCCTTACTCGAATCGATATTGAAGTCATTGCTTTTATTGAAACCAACATTGTTTTTCTCTTCACCTGAAACATCTTTGTTTCTTAAGGATGATCTCTCGGATTTGTCATTGGCTTCAACTTTCCCTTCAACATTACGACTTGATTCAATGGAATGTGTTCTGAGGCTGTCAATTTCATCTACAGCAGCTCCTAGTAGATCTTTAACTCTACTTAATTCCGCTTCCAACATGTTCATCCTGCTGTTCATGAATCCCGGGCCTTCGATCTCATCTTCCTTGTCTTCTTTGAGGTTCATATTGTGTTCCTCAAACTCATCTTTATTGGATTTCAATCTCTTCTCTTCAGCTCTTTCAGAGAATGAGGCTTCCCAACTAACAACTCTTTGCACAAGTTCATCAATCTTCTCTACAAGCTGTGACATCGTACGAGAAGCATTTGAGTTTACATCAAGCTTCTCATCGATCACATTCCTTGACACTTCTGAATCATGTTTCTCTTGTTCTTCAACCTTGTTATCAACATTTGAATCACCTTTCTCTTCTTCTTCAACCTTGTTACTAACATTCGAAGTTTGAACATGCTTTCTTTGCAGATTTCTTTTTGGGGAACCAAATTTATTCCTCAGAGCCTCAAACTTCTGAGTTAAATGCTTAATCCTTTCGGAATCTTGGCATAATTCGAGATCTCTAGTTTCCATTAGAGTCCGAGTTTCATTAGCATCATTAATTGACCCGACCCCGAACTCAACCTGTAAATTGCATACCTTCCTTTGCTTCTCAGTTATCAGATTTTCGAGTTCACGGAATTTCGTATAAAAGAACACCCTTTCGGTTTGCATCTCTGAAATTTCCTTCTGTAGCTTATTGATTTCACCAAGTGCCTCGTCTTTGTTCAGCCCTGAACTCGGAACAACATCGGTTTTACCTGAGCCAGAATCTTTATTCACCTGTCCCTGGCTCCGGAAATCCTTATACAGAAATCGAAATTTGGCACCTACACCGGATTTGCAAGGAATAGGGGATTCATCATCTTTTTCGTCATCAATGGAATATGGAATTTGTTCAGGGAAAACAGTGGCAATGGTTTTGTTGGCACTTTGAAGATCTTTGGATAAATGATCATATCTTTCGGCTAATGCTTGGTACGCACGGAAACATTCTTCAAGAAAGCTAACAAGTTCCGGTCTTTTCTTGAAATATATTTCTGCCCTTTTTGCAAATGAATCTCCATCATCATCAATGATTTCCAACATGCTACACACTTTCTCTTCCATGTCTGTTAATTTTTTCAACTTTCGAATTTAGATGACATAAACTTCGATTTTTTTATTATAAAAAATCTACAATAGCCAACTAATTTCAATTAAAGAACATGTTTAACAAAAAATATAGAAAAATGTAAATCATAAATTTGATAAAAAGATCATAATTTGACAGGAATTTGATGCGGCAATGCTTCTAACAAATAAAAAAAAAATTGAATGGAGCAATGCAATTTGAATATATGATACCATAACCAAAGGCCTGAATGAAAAAAATGGGTTTACCTTGAATATTCTGTTCTAGCCATTTTGATTGCTTTGTCCTAAGGTGGCTTACCCACCACCAGGAATATGCATGGCTTGCAGCTTTCTGCAACACCATGTTTTGTAGACGTCGGAAGGAAAAGGAAGAAATTCCTTCAAGGATCAACGATTCCCTAAAGCTCCATGAAATGGGGGAGAGATGGGAGGGGGTTGATCGCCTTGATTATGGGTTCAATGCCTCTTTTATACAAATTAGGGAAACTCAATCCATAAAAGTTTTGCTTCCTACTGTCCGTTCTTTTCTTCTTTTTGCCAGCTTGGGATTTTCCTATAATAACATACCTAATCTTTTCTTTTCTTTTTCTTTCCCTTCGGTTTTCTGTTTTTTTTTTCTCACGTACTAAACACAAATTTTGCAAAGTTTTCCTTTCTTCATTGATGTAAAAACTGTTTCAGTTGAACTGAGAACTGGTTGGTTCGATAAGTTGAACACGAAAATTAGGAAATCAATTAAACTCAGTAAAAAAACTAAAAATTGAAAACCGGTTAAAGAACAGAATTTTCTTTTTATCACTTTTGATTTTTTTTATTTACATTTTATCAGAATAAAAGATGTATATGTGTCCCATTTTAAATTTAAACAAATTTAAACCAGTTATTGATTCTATTAATTTTGATTTTTTTGATGAAAGAAATACTACCACATGCCTCATTAAAACTCCCTAAATCTAAATGGAGGTAAAGAATATGCCTGGTAGTATTTATAGAAAGACACGAGTTCAAAACTCATAAAGCAAGTCATAAAAAACAAACGAACCAAGAGACAAAACTAAACAAAAACAAAAAGCAAAAGACATAAGCCAAATAGACAAAACACTAGACAACATAAGCAAAGACAACAAAGTCACATGCCACCTAAATGGCATTCCCCAACCCCAAGCCAAATGCTTCCACATTAACAACATACGTGAGAGCAGCAGGGGGAACAAAAAACCTGCTCACCAACAGGAGCCCCTCAACTCAATGAAGCCAGTCATTCGGCAATGATGTTGTTTTCGCTTGGAGTATGTTGGATATGCACACTCCACTCACGACCAAGGAGAGCGTAAATAATAGTGACCAATGCGCTATCAACAAGGATATGCAACTCCTTACGCAGAATCTTAGCTACCTCCAAATTGTCGGCATCCAACTCAACTTGTCGATACCCAAGCCGCCAGGCATGTGAAAAAAATATCATGAGCAGCCCATAGTTCGGATGAAAGAATCGAGCAGCAACCAAGGCTCTGATTAAATTCAAACACCTAGGATCCTTGGTGATCACACAAAACACCCCCAGCAGCGACCATACAATCAGAAACTCGCACCGCACCATCAGAATTTGTTTTTAACCAACCCACGGGTGGGGCTTTCCATGCTGAGGGAGACCGAGCCATAGCCTCCCTACTAATATAAATATAAGTAACAAGGAATTTCGATGAAAGGCGTTCACCACAGCGCTGAACATTCTCTCGTTGGATAAAATGTTGATCAAGGATGCGACTGCACCTATTTTTCCAAAGAAGCCAACAGAAAACGGAAAAGCGCACATCCCAATTAACCTACACCCATGCGAAATCATCCATATCACAAATATTAGAATACATCCACTCATCAAAGGGCATGGAGAGGAATTCTTGCAAACGAGTGGGCGCAATAACCTCAGACCACAACAGACTAGCCGTGATGCAATGCCTCAAAACATGATCTAAACTTTCAATCCCATCACAACACATGTGACATTCACCGGAACGGGCCATGTGCCTCCGCACGCACTCCTCATTAGTAAGAAAGTGTTTCTGAATGGCTAACCAAATAAAAATTTTAATCCTTGGCGGTAAATGAAACGACCAAACCTTCTTCCAATTGATAGAGCGGGGTATCGTCACTTTTAGCTCAAGATAGACATAAGCCGATTTAGTGGTGAAATCACGATGTTGTTCCCATCTCCAACCCGAGAGATCAACGTCCAAAGAATCCTTAGAGGTGGGATGGAAGCAATCTTTTGCAAAATATGATCTGACCCATTGGCATCAACCATAGTACAAACCATCGTACAAAAATCATCGTAATACAAACCATTGGCATCAACCATAGTACAAACCATCGTAGGAGGAGGAGGTGATGGAGAGTTACAAGAAAAAATTAACCGACTCTCAGCCCCCAACTAGTGGCCGTACAAAAAATCAGTGCTTCTACCATCTCTAATATGCCAACACATGCTCCTCTTGATATACTCGCACATAGTAGAAAGACCAGTCCACAACCATAAAACATTTTCACTTCGAAGCGAGAGGGGTAGAACGTCCTCCCACTCATATTTAGCCTTCATCACACGAACCCACAACTTATCTTGGTTAGTAACAAGTTGGAATCCCAACATCATAATAAAAGTTTTATTATGTTGATGTAAATGCTTAAATCCCATGCCACCATCATCTAAAGGTTGAGCCATTTGGTCCCACCTCACAAGAGGAATGCCACGAGATCCAGTATTGTCACCCCCACAAACTTACGAATGATTTTTTCCATGTCCTCACAAACTCCTTTTGAAACCCAAACAAATTGCATAATATAAACATGAATCGCCTGAAGAACCAATTTTGCAAGAGTGATTCGACCAACCATAGACAAAGATTTCGCAGCCCAACCTGATAAACGAGAAGCCATCTTTTCAAGAAGGTAAACAAAAGTTGCCTTTGTGACATGTTTATGGAAAAAAGGAACGCCCATATACTTCCACAAGTCATTAACCAACTCAAACCTAAAGAGACAAGCCAAATCATTGTGAGTGCTCATCCCATAATTCTTAGAGAAATTAATCTGAGTTTTAGCAATATTAACCTTTTTTACCCGTTTCAACACAGAAAAAATACAACACTTCTCTTATAATATTCAACTGAGTGATATATACTTTCACAAAAAGAATCAAATCATCCGCAAAAAAGGGACAAACCAGGGCCACGACGTTATAGGAAAATTTGCTTCCACTCACCAACATCAACCTGCCTCCGAATAGCTTGAGATAATCTCTCCACACAAAACAAATAAATACAGAGACAAGGGGTCACCTTGACGAATACCTTTGGTGGGTTTAAATTGTGTGGTCATAGCACCAATCCAAAAAACCTGGGTCGAGACAGACCATACTTAGGTCATAATAAGGGAGATGAACCTAGACGATAAACCAGATGCAAATAAGGTTTCCTTGATATAGTCCCACTCGAGCCTATCATAAGCTTTTTCCATATCCACCTTTATGGTCATCCAACTCTTACCACCAGTTTTATTAGCCATAGAATGAATCACTTCCTGGGCTGCCATGGACAAAACTCGCTTGAGTGCAGTCAATCCATTTAGACAAGAATGACTTCAAGCGACTCACAAGCAACTTAGAAACAACTTTATAGAGGACTGTACATAAGCTTATCGGGCGGAACTGACTGATGATCTCAGGATTCACAACCTTAGGGATAAGAACCAACAAAGTCTGATTCACTCATTCCTCTAAAGTCACTGTAACAAAATAAATTCGCACAAACTGAAAAACAGAATCCTCCACCAACTCCTAGTTTTTTTTATAAAAAGCCACAGGAAGACCATCCATCCCCGGAGCCTTCATAGGTTACATACCAAAAACAATGCTACGAACTTCCTCAAAAGTAACATTAGCATGTAGCGGCCTAAGATTGAAATCACTAAACCGATGAAAAATTACAAGCCATATCCACCATATAAGTTTCGTGAGAGTCGGTAGTGAATAACTCTTGAAAAAAAGATACAACATGAGCTATAAGAACCCTTTGGTCGTCACTCCAAGTGCCATCTTCCAACTTTAATTTGCGAATCATATTTTTCCTTCGTCTAGCCATCGTAGTAGAATGGAAGTATTTGGTATTGCGATCCCCCTTCTCAATCCAATTGACGAGCCTTTTGGTGTCACATGCTTTCCTCTTGGGCAAGAACCACATCCAACTTCTTTAAGCTCACCTCCAACTCCAAAAGGAAAGAATTGTCAGAATTTTTCAGAGCCTTTTTCAACCTCACGAATACGAGCAAGAAGATGAGACTTACGACGGCCAATATGCCCAAAGACATCGTTGTTCCAGGTATGAATTTTACATTGGAAATCCTTTATGTTTTTATGAATAGAACGATCATTCAACCAAACATTATAGAGGAGAATAGAGAAATCAACATGATCACTCCATGCCACCATATACCGATAAGGCCAAGGATTACCAACATCCCTACGGGTACCAATGTCAAGTAAGAGAGGACGATGATCAAACCCCAACTGCTGTAGATGGATAACGTCAGACAAGGTAAAACATTCATACTAAACCGTATTACATAAGCACCTATCAAGCCGTTGCGACAAAGAGCCACACTTCCAGGTAAACTGCGGCCCTGAATAGCCCATATCAATCAAACCTGAGTTAAAAAGAAACTCACCAAATCCCGAACAAACACCCGATCGCGTAGAGGATCCCCCATGACGCTCCGAATTGCTACCAATGACGTTCAGTTCATCCCTAGAAACCAAGGATGATCAAGGCCAAAGTCTAAGGCTTGAAGTTGATCCCATAAAGCTCGCCGCTGACCCACATTAGGACTAACATAGTTAAAAGTGATGAAAAAACTACAATCACCATTCGATGGGGAACATAAACCATGGATGAATTGATTAGACACATCAAGGATGTCTAAGTGAACTGAATCCCACCAAAGAACTCATATGCCACCCGAAAAACCATTAGCTTCGACTCTGTAGGAGAAATCAAAACCAGTCATTTGAATAAAATCATCAACCAGATGACCACTAATACGTGGTTCTATAATTGCAACAATTTCTGGACTATGCCTTCTCAACAATAACCTGAAATATCTATTAGTATCAGGGTCTAGGGCCCCTTTAATATTCCAGAAGATAGACTTAAACATTAAAGAGGATAAAAAATACAGAACTAAGCATGCATATCATCCGAACCCTTCTGTTTTGAATGTGGTGTTCTCACTCTATTGTATAGTCTGTTCACCGCTAAAGATGGATCAAGTCTTGCAGCCTTTTCCTTTCCCGACACAACCTGCCTAAGCTCATTGTTTTCGGATGCAATAGCAACATTAGCAACACTACTCACAGGAATTTACTCCTCAATCGTAACAAACTATAAAGCACTGAATCTGGACCCAACCTGTCGACCAGAACTAGAAGCATTAGCAGCAGCATTAGAAGTATTACTAGCAGAATCCTCTCTTCGTGTCACTCCCTACGTCTCCTATTAACAACTTGCATCCAAGGGCTGAATCGCTCTTCTGGCTTTCTACTTTAATTATTTGACATATTCGCACCACCCTCAACAAGAATAGATTTGCCACAAACCAATGCAACATGACTGAATTTTCCACAAGAATAACAAATATTAGACAAACCTTCATATTCAATGTCCACCCATAAACCATCAATAACAATACCAAATTTACGAGGTTTATCAAGATCCATAATAATCTCTAACCGTGTGAACCTACCTCGTCGCCCTTCGGTGGTGTTATAGTCAATCCTAACAACTTGACCAATGACCCCTGCAATGTGTCTAAACAAGCTTTTAGTATAATAACGGTAAGGTAACAATTGCGCATAATAAGTGCTTCACAATTGGTGCAAGTGTACACGTCGCAAGTTATAGTATAGCAAGATATCGTCTCCACAAGGATTGGTGCTACTTCGGGAATCTAATTTCTCACACTAAAAATAAAAAAATAAAAACAATTTGGTGATTGTAGGAGTTCTAGTTAACAAGTAAAATAAAGAGCAATTAAATAAAAGAGAGATGTAATCAAATAAGAGAGAATAGGTCGGGTTAACAAGTGTTGTCACTAGATTTTCATCTATCATTATCAAATAAAATAATAAAAATAAAACCTTTTTTAAAACATCATTTTAAATAAATGCCCATTTCAATAGAAAAAGAACCAAAAAGCCTATCTCAATAAAGCCCATTTCTAAACCCTTTCTAAAAAAAATCAAATAAAAGCCCAAATCTTAAAATAAATAATAAACCTATTTATTTTGCTTAAAAAGGCCCATTCAAAAACCCTTAGGAAGATAGCCCAGTAGTATAAAAAGAAACAGTAGAAAAAAAAACAAATAAAAGAAAAAGAGGGAACCAGCGCGCGTCACGTGCCTAGCGCGTGTGAACACGCGCGCGAGAGCTAGTTCCACAAAACCCCAATTCGTGCTGCTGCTGGAGGCCGACCGCCGACCTCAGGCCATGACTGTCGTCGCCATTGGTGCTGGTCGACGCGTCTCGCCGTCGCCAACCCAACGGCATCGACGTCACTCGCTGTCGTCTACCGTAGTTGCCAGAATCTTCAAAAAATGGAAGAAAAGGGTTAAAATTAGGGCTCGAATCAAGGGGAAAATTCAACCCCGAGTTTGAATCAAATCAGATGATTTTTTGGGGATTTTACCAAGGATCATGCTTCTTGTCTGATTTTGGCTCCAATTTGGGGATTAAATCCTGATTTTGCTTGATTTGCAAGCTCAAGTTCAAGTATAAAACCCCCAAACCCCTTTGTTTGACACATACTTGAAGAGCAAAAAAGCAAAGCTAAAAAATATTTCGAAAATTCTTAGAAAAATTCTCTATAATTGATGTAAATTCTTGGAGTGAAGTTCGAGCTTTGGGTCATTTTTCTGAGGTGTTTGGGAAGCAATTCGAGAAGGATCGCATACGAGTTCTTCATTTCTGGTAAAAATTCTTTTCTTTTCTGTATTTTTTTTTTAATTTCATACTTGTTCTTGGTTGAATTTTGTTTTCTTTGTGTTGTGTTTGTTTTTGTTTGTTTTTAGGTTGTGTTTGTTGAAGTTGGAAGATCGTTTCTTGAATTCAGTAATAATTTCATTCTAGAATTTTGTTTAGTTTTCAATTTAATCTTTAAATTTCTTGCATGTTTAAGAAATGTTGTTTTTGAATAAGTTCAATCTTTAAAAAAATGAAATAATGGTTGTTTGAATACATTTGAATATGTGAGTAGTTAAATAAAAAGTGTTTTTTTCTTAAAAAATTAAAGTTAGTGGTTGATTTTGGAAAAAAAAAAACTAAAAATAAGGAATTTAAGAGTATTAAATAAATTTTAAAAAAGGTGGGAAATCAAAGGATGAAAGGATGTAAATAGACTTTTTTTAGAAAATAAAATATGTTTTGGAAAATATAAAAAATGATTTTTTTAAGTAGTGAAATAAATTATGGGCATAAAATAAAACTAAGAAGTTTTTGGGGTCTGAAAGAAAATTTTTATTTCTAAAATAAATGTTTTAATATAAAGTTCCTAGGCGTTTCTTTTAAAAAAGGAGTTTAAATAAAAGTTTAGAATTTTACAGAATAAAAGTTTGAAAACATTTAAAAATCTATTTTTCTAAAAAAATGGTTAAACTATAAGGTTTGGAAAATGAAGGAAAAATAAAATTAAAAATGTAAGAAAATCAATAAGACAAAAAATGAAAATGTCAAAAAGAAGAGTTTAAGTTTAAAAGTAAAAAAAAAGAATAAAAGGTTTTTTTAAAGAAACAATAAAAAGTAAAAAAATCAAAATAAAAAAATCAGGTTTCTTGTTTGTTCTTTAAAGATAGGTCAAACTTAGGACTATGTTCTAAAAGCTTAGATAGAGACGTGTTTGTAGAAAGATTTTCTTCACAAAAAATAAAACACGCTTAAACAAACTCGAACTCTCAATTAGGAATAAAAGACTTAGACCTTTTTAGGATTTAAAATAATCAAACCTAGAATAAATAAAAAGCTCAACACATTGAATTTTCATGTTGTTTGAAAAAGTGAAATTAATTTTATGAGGTGTCTTATCAAACGGGAATGACGGGTTAGCACCAAAAATGTTGGCGGTGATTAAAGTTCATCTCCTGGGCAATAAGGTCGTTAAAATAGTTTGATATTCATTAAATGGGCAAATAAAGTCAAACCTTCGTGAGCTTGCAAATTCCATTTTCGAAAACGGTTTTCAAATCAATTAGGTACCAATTTTGGGCGTCGTGGGGGTGCTAACCTTTCCCCACGCGTAACCGACCCTCGAACTTGTATTCTGGTTTCCGTTGACCAAAACTGTTGTTTTACTAAAACAAAATATTTTATTAAAATAACCTTGTTTTAAAGCGAACCAATCACACTTAACAAAAAAGATTGGTGGCGACTCCGTTGATTTTTAAAAGTTTTCCAAAAAGTCGAAACCCTCCTCCTTTAAAAAATGGTTGCGACAGCTTGGCGACTCCGCTAGAGATGTTTTGTTTTTTCTAAAAAAATAAAAGAGGGTCAGACCGCAAATTGATTTCAAATGATTTTCAAAAAAGAGTTTTTTAAAACAACTAATGGAATTTGCAAGTTCATAATATGTTCAATTTATTTGTCCGTTTAATGAATATAATTCTATTTTACGCATTTAAGACTTAATTCCAAGCTCTATGCCCGAGCTTTGTCCTGTTTGTTTACGTGGGGGGAACACGCTTTTCTCATGTAAGAATATTGATTCTTCGTTTGAGCCTAGCAAGTACCTTCGGGACTCATTCCCTTTGTCTTCGTAAGGATATTGATTCTTCGAGAAGGCATCGATGGTGAGTCCTCCTGAGTTGAGCTCGATTCATTTGAAGCCTGTAATGGGTGAGAATCGGGGGCCTTGCTACCCCTAGTAGGGGACAGAAAGGACAGGTCGGGTACCTTTTTAGAACCAAACCAAGTTTGAGAATCTAGAGCCCACCCCAATAGAGCCATGCGAAAAACCTTAGGCTTTTAGTTTGGTCAAAATTCTTTCATAAGGATAATCCGTGGAGACATGTCCTGGAATGTTGGAATGTGCTGCCTAGAATTATTCGTACAATGAAATTATTTTGGACCTTTAGGGTTTTATTTCTGTTTTTTTAAAAGAGTACTAATCTTTTCATGTAAGTGTTTTGTTTTGTTGCATACATCTCATATTTAGAGGGGATCTATTCCAAAGCATGTTTCTACGATGGATAGAAGGTACCTAAAAGAGGAAGACAACACATATACGCTACCAGATTGAGGTCCACTGGAAAACAATGAGAATTTGTACCGTGAATGTTTAGCATGTGATGTTTAGCATGATGTGCTTGTGAAATTGGCATTGTATTTATGCTTGTGAAACAGTGGATTATTGATGTTAATTGATTATATTGGCATGTGATGAAAATGGTTTTTGGTTGTGTTAATCGGATATAGTTAGCCGGTTATAAGATTGGGTGCACCGTGAATAAAGTCGCCTTGGATGTCGAGGGGTTGTGATTGTACTGTATACTCCATCCAAGTACCCTAACGATTGAGGTTAAGATCACAACAGTGGATGTTAAATCCGCGTGTGAATCTTGTGTTATGTGTCCCGTGCTCTTGTTACTGGAATTATACAACTACCGATGAGTGGTGTTGAGGGGTTGTTATTGTACTGTTATACTCCACCACGGGTGTCACAACGATGGAGGGTTGCTCTCGTGTGTGAGCCTTGTGTAGACCGGTAGTGTGTATGAAGCGTGTGGGACAACGCTTTTATGCGTATCCGATTGTGTCTTGAGTTGGTTTTGTCATGGTTTGAGAAATGATCACTTGTAAGCCAATATAATGTTGTGAATAATGGACTAAGAATGAGATGCTTGTGATTTATGCTAGAATGCATGTGATGCTCGGTGAAGCATGAGCAAAGGTTTATTTGATGTTCTTAAGTGATGCATATGAGCATGTATTCCAAAAATTGCATTGATGCCATGAGAGGGCATGTTTTATGTAAAAGCATGTGTTGAAAATGATGATTTACCAATTGTGTAGAATGCATTGATGAATGTTGTTTAGCGACTCCTCACTAAGCTATAAGCTTACGCTAATTTGTTTCATCAATGCATAGAATTGAGCATTTCAAGGCAGCCTAAAAACAAGAGGATTCCAAAATCTTTGACTAAGATATGTATGTGGTTCACCCTTAGTGTAATAAGTGGCAATGGGTGGGATTTCTACTTCCTGGATTTGTTGGTGATGTTTGTTGTTTTAAGCATGTTTAGTTTCTAGTTGTGGACATGTAATTGGCCTCTAAATAGTTCATTGGTTTGCTTATGGTGTTTTACCTTTGCTATAGCTTGGTATCTTAAGCATGCTTGGATAGCTAGAATTTCATTGTGGTATGAAGTGGTTGAGGAGTATGATTTGTTGTTTGATGGTGTTTATAAGTCTATTAGATAGATTATATCATGTATGCATGATTTGAGCTTGTTTGGATGTGTTTTAGTATGTTTAAATGATGTTGGAATGAGCCATTCTGGTATGCGTATCGATACACAGGGAAGTGTAATGATACACTAAGGCAAAATTGAGGCATTATGTACAGGGGTATCGAAACAGATTCCCCGCGTATCGATACGCCCAAGCCAAGTTTGAAGGCCGTACTGATACGCGGGGAAGCGTTTCGCTACACTCTTCCTTTCTTTTGCTATTGTCTTCCCGCGTATCGATACAGGCTCAAGTGTATCGATACGGGTAGTTAAAATTCAGTTAAAAGTATCTTTGTAAGTCTTGAAATGTTACGTTTTGGTCCTTCAATGATATTTGACTAATTGGATGAGTTTGGATATTCGTTTTGAACTGAAATTTGGCATGATGGCTTATTACATGTCTAATTGAGAGTTGGTAACTTTAAAATCTGAAAAGTCCTTGCATTTTTGATAATTTACGAAATGGTCCCTAAAAGTCATAAGTATGCAATTGAACCCTTAATTAAACTCCGATCGTTGTGCCGTTTCTTTCCTGTGGTTATGCTGAACACATAGGTTAATAAAGTGCATCTATAAAAGTTAAAAATAAAAAAGGTTCGTTAATCAAGGTTGACTTTCGGGTTGACTTTGGTTTTCCCCGTGTAATCTTCGTAGTTCGGGTCGGGCGTCTAGGCCGGGCTAAGGGGGTTACATCAGCTCTAAGCAACTTCCAACTTAAACCCAACAAAGTTATCATCAAACCACATCTATAAACATCTAAAAACATCAACCAATAAAAAGGAGCCACCAGCCACTGATTTTCCACAAACCTAAGCCAAAATCTCAAGATTTTCAACTTCAAACATCACCCACAAACCTACTTTCGGGTTTTGTGTAATCAAACCATTATCCCAACATTATTTAACATAAAAAATAACTAAAATCATTCTCAAACCCATCAAAATAGAACCCATACGAAAATTCCACAAATCCACTGTAAAAAGCTCATTTTAGCTAATTTACATTAATTACATTGAAAGACTATTAAACAAACATTATAAAAGAACCAAGAACGTGGGAATTTCAATAAAGAACCTTACATTAGAGGAGAAAAACACAGCTCACCTCTAATGGTGGATTTCCCCCCTTTTTCCAAATGAAAACCTTGAGATAAGTAAAGAAATACAATGTTTTAGAGATAAAACATAGTAATACGGTTTAATGATGCAAAAACAATGTAAAAGAGGGTTTACCTTTGAAATCCTGATTAAAGAAGGTTGTTTGTATGAAAAGAGTTTGAAGGAAAATGAGAAGAGAGGAGATAACGTGAAAAAGGACGATGGCTTTTCAAATTCTCTTTTATTTTAATTAAAACCCTTTAAAAATCATTTTTAGAAATCAAAATATTTAGGGGAAAATCTGAAATTAGACTTGGCTAAATAGCTCCTTAAAGATTCAATGTTTTTGATCCTTTTACAAAACAGTCACCAAAACAGTTTTGAAACTTTACATTTTAGTCACTAGACTAAAATGTCATACTACCGAAACTCATTTTTCCAAAATTGATTTCACACACACCTTATATATAATAAATAAGGATTTTAGATAAATTTTCCACATTTTTTAAAAACATTCGAAAAGGGTTTTCCCTGAACTCACCCAAATTTACCCGAAACTCTAAAACCGGTTCGATCAACCCCAAGACCTTTACCAAAACTTCTAAGCCCGAAACCAGTGCGTTACAACTCTCCCCCACTTAAGAAATTTCATCCTCGAAATTTACCTGACGGAAAGAGATACGGAAACTGCTTCTTCATGTCATCTTTCCTTCCCCAAGTGGCTTCTTCCACACCTCGATGTCGCTATTTAACTTTGGCCAACTCGATGGTTCTACCACGCAAAACTTTGCTGTCCGAACTAAGATCTCAACTGGCTCTTCATCAAAAGACAAATTTGAATTCAGTTCAATCTCTTCAACATGCATAACATGAGACGGATCTGATCTATACTTCTGAAGCATTGAAACATAGAACATGTAACCTCCTCGACCCGACCTAGCCGATGGACCTAACCGAACGAGTCACACAGGGAATATTGAAATAAATCGGGAAGATTTACCTCAATAAACGACCCTTTTTTTCTTTTATATTTTCTAGATGCAAGTTAGGTTCCTATGTGTTCAATCAAAGTAGCAGATCAAACGACATCTCGATCACACATTGATTAATACCAAATTTGATTTTAGGGACTATTTTGTAAATTCAGTATTTTTTAAGGATTATTACAAAATTTGGATTACCATCCTTTAATTAAGCTCATTACCTGCTTCTATGTAAGAACTCAGCTCAGATAACCATTGGAACACACTTAATTGCATACATGAAAAAAATGGACTAAAATGCAAAGAATTAGAACTACAAGAATGCCCATAATTGAAATAACACCCAGCAGTTTCGGAACAGCTAGCCCTGTATCGAACGAGTGTATCGAAATAGTGATACCCGTTCCGAAACACGAGATTGTTTTGAAACCATCTTAGACCCGTTTCAGAACAGGGTTTCACAGAGACAAAATGTATCGAAACGGACCTCACCGTTTCAAAACCCCAAGGTATTTTCAAACCCCCGTTTCGGAACAAGCAAGGGTGTTTCGAAACACCTGGGCCTGAAAATCTTAATTTTTCTAGTTTAACTCGAGTTTCACCCCCCGAAACTAATTCGATATATACCTAAGCATGCTTGCAACTCAAATACACTTCAATACTCAAGAATACATGGCAAAGACACCATCAAAGCATCTCTAGCAATATCAAAGAGAACTATAGGCATGTTTCCTAAGAAAACAAGCACCAAAAGGTCATTTCTCAAATCCAAGCATAAACCAACACTTAAAGGCCATTTACATAACCAAATATGCATATCAAACTTGCACGAAACCAGAAAACACCAAACAACCAACATTCAAAGCATTGGACACCCCATTGCCTTTATTACACTAGTCCAAAACCAAAGCACACCTTCAATCAAAGTCTCTCATCGATCCTTTGCAAGTGCTGCCTCCAAAGCTTAATTATCTGCATTGATGAGCAAAAGAGAGCATAAGCATACAAGCTTAGTGAGGATTGCTCAAGACTAAAGTCATCACCAATGCACAAAACCATTTTTCACTCTTTTCAAACCATCACGCCTCCTTTGAAAAACCATACACTTTATCATTAAAATCAGCATGCTAAACACCATGCAACACAAATCACATAATTTACATCAATTAAACCATTGCTACAGAAACATCAAGCCTTCCAAGCATAACATTTCCATAACATTTCATTCCATTATATTGGCTTTCAAGTGATTAACAACAATCTCATTTCTCAAAAACATATCGGATACACGGATTACTGAGGGTTGTCCCAAACCCTTCATACACTCTACCGACATCTCAAGGCTCACATACGAGAGCAACCCTAAACCGCTGTGACACTCGCGGTGGGGTATTTGGTACAATTACAACCCCTCAACACCACTCATCGGTATATGTATAACCCACTAACGAGAGACGGGACACACACAAGGTTCACACCCGCGAGCTACCCTCAACTGTTGCAACCTTAAACAATCCTCAATCGTTAGGGTACTTGGATGGAGTTTTCGGTACAATTACAACCCCTCGACATCCAAGGTGACTTGTTTATAGTGCACTCAATTCTATAGCCGGCTAACTATATCCGATTTCATTTATAAAACACTTTATAAAACATCACTTGCCAATATAATCTCGTTTTCTTGCAGACCTCACTGTTTTTCCAAAGCATTCATGATAAGCCATAAATCAAGCATTAAACCATGCTTCAAAACTCATGATTCAACACATGCATACAAGGATCACTTACCTAGTGCACCCTTAAACCACATGGCATCATCAAATACATTTTATATTCTCAAAACATGCTTTAAAACATTAGGTAAATGCAATTGAAACAAGTGCATTCAAAATCTCACAATAGCACAATCCGAGAGAGAAATTCGCTTTACTTACTTTCGAACTTAGTAAAGCTATTCAAGCTCTTACTAAGTTCCCAAAATCCTTTTCTAAAACATTTCCTTGCTGGAAAACCAAGTTCCCCTCACTGACTTGTGAAACACACTTGCCGACGTAACTATCAATCGTCTGAAGCCTCCAAAACCACTTCGTTCGATTCCCGAACACTATCTCCTTTTTTCATCACATTAAAAACATAGATTCAATGCATCATAATGCATTCAAACACCAACATTCAAAAGAAAACCTTCAACCCTGCTCCACAACATCAATTTACCCAATCGAAACAACCGAAAACCCAATCAATTGCTCACCAAACTCAGCCCAGCCATCAACCAACACATCCAACACATTTTAACCATAAATCAACATCCAAAAACAACCTAAAACCATCCTTATGCCTCCAGCAACTTAGA
The DNA here is from genome assembly GCA_030270665.1 of Hibiscus trionum. Taxonomy (NCBI): domain Eukaryota; kingdom Viridiplantae; phylum Streptophyta; class Magnoliopsida; order Malvales; family Malvaceae; genus Hibiscus; species Hibiscus trionum. The sequence continues at coordinate 35,085,043 of BSYR01000013.1, forward strand.
TCTCACATCACACCCCAAAAACCCAACCAAAAACACTGTAAAAACCAATGATCTCAAGGATTTGGGGATTAATATGATTAAGACTCTATTTCAATATCATAAACCATCCAAAACTTGTTTAGAAATCATCTCAAACAGATCAAATCAAGACGCCTCCGAAAATCACATTAATACATATTTTCTAACAAGATTTCACAATTTTATAAAACCAATAACAAAACATCAATAAAAATATAGATAAAGAGTCAAATGTATTAGGAATTTCATTAAAGAACCTTGATTAGAGGGTTAGCACGAAATTTACCTCCAATCCTTGGTTCTCTTCTAATTTGACAAGTTTATCTTTCAAGAATCTTGATTAAATGTGAGAGAAATCACAAAGAAGAAGTTGGAAATCAAGAGAGGAAATGAAAATGATTGAAATCTGGAAATTGAGAGAAAATGGAGAGTGTTTGGCTGAAGTGAAAAGGAGAGAATGAAAAGATCGTCAAATTTTTGTTAACCAAAATAACTACCTTTCTAATTAAATCAATTAAAGCCATTTTAATATTTAATAAATCATTTAAAACACATGCCAAATTAGAGAAAAGACTTAATTACTATTAAGCTCCCTAAAGATTCTAAGACTTTGACTCTTTTAGAAAAACACACTTTTTCCATAGTTTTAAAACTTCACGTTTTAGTCACTGCCCAAAATGTATACTTTCCAACACTTGTTTTGCAAAATTGATTCAACCAACCTCTTAAATATAATTTTAGAGGATTTTAGAATTTTTTATCATATTTTATCCCATCCAGAACCTTGATTTCCCTGAATCACCTTTAATGATTCGAACAACCGATTTCTGGTTCCACCAGCCTAACCTGGGACACAAAAAACCTAGGCCTAAAACCAAGGCGTTACAACTCCCCCACTTAGGAAATTTTGTCCTCAAAATTTTACCTGTAGGAAAAAGATGTGGAAACTGCTTCAACATATCTGCCTTGCTTTCCCACGTGGCTTTCTCAATTCCTCGGTGTCACCATAACACCTTCACAAGTTCAATCGTCTTACCACGAAGAAACTTGCTACTCGAATCAAGAACACCATTCGGGTCCTCACCATAGGATAAATCTAGATTCAACTCTACCTCCACAACATGCATCACATGAGATGGACCCGATCTATACCTCCGCAACATATAAACATGAAACACATCATGGATCTTCTCCAACTCGGGAGTAAACCTCAACCGATAAGCCACAGGACCAACTTGCTCCAGAACCTCGTAAGACCCAATAAACCTAGGACTAAGCTCAACCTTACGACCGAACCTCATCACTTTCTTCCAAGGCGACACCTTAAGGAACACACGATCTCCAACTGCAAACTCAATCTCTCTATGCTTTAAATCCGCGTAAGACTTATGATGATCTGAAGCAACCTTCAACAGCTCACATATGAGTTTCACTTTCTCAGTTGTTCCCTTAAACATATCCGAAATGGAAATCAACTTTTGCCCCGCCTCAGCCCAAGAAAGAGGCGTTCTACACTTTCTCCCATACAAGGCCTCATACGGTGTCATTTGTATACTTGCATGAAAACTATTATTATAGGCAAACTCAACCAAAGGTAGATGCTTTTCACAATAACCTTGGAAATCAATTACACAACATCGCAACATGTCCTCCAACACCTGGATAACTCGCTCTAACTGTCCATCCGTCTAAGGATGATATGAAGTGCTGAAATTCAAACGCGTACCCAGCGCATGATGTAAACATTCCCAAAACCTTGCTGTAAACCTCATATCTCTATCTGACACTATGGTTTTAGGCACACCATGCAAACACACAATCTCAGCAATATACAACTCTGCTAACTTATCCAACGTATACGTAGTATGCACAGCCAAGAAATGTGCACACTTCATTAGATGATCCACAGTCACCCATACGGAGTTCTTCTTACATGGTATCAAAGGCAGACCAGACACAAAATCCATTGTAATCCTTTCCCATTTCCATTCTGGTATCCACAAAGGCTGTAACAGACAAGAAAGAAACTGATGCTCGGCCTTCACACGCTGGCAAACCATACACTTGCTTACAAAATCAGCAACATCCTTTTTCAACACCACCCAATAGTACTCATCCTTCAAACCACGATACATCTTTGTACTACCAGGACACATAACAAAAGGACTGCTATGAGCTTCAGTCAAAATAATGCGCCTCAACTCAACATCTTCTGGCACAACTATTTGACTTTTGAAACATAAAACTCCACCATCATTGAAACGAAAATTCGTTGCATTACCATCCCTTAAATCCAGAACATGAGGCACTAACGAATCATCAAACAACTGCTTCTCCTTGATCAACTGAATCAAGGAACGTTTCACCTGTAACTCGGCTATCAACCCACCATCACGCGATAAACTCAACCGAGAAAGCATCGCTCTCAGCTCAACAGCCACCTTCCTACTCAAACCATCGGCCACAACATTGGCCTTTTCAGGATGGTACTCAAACGTTAGATCATAATCTTTAAGCAACTCCAACCATCTTCGTTGCCTAAGATTCAACTCCCTTTGAGTCATGAGATACTTCAAACTTTTATGATCGGTGTAGACCACACACTTTTCACCATAAAGGTAGTGTCTCCAAATCTTCAAAGCAAACATCACCGCAGCGAACTCTAGATTATGAGTAGGATAGTTGTGCTCATGCACCTTCAATTGTCTAGATGCTTAAGCTACAACCTTCCCACCTTGCATCAACACGCAACCCAAACCAGCATATGATGCATCACTATAAACCACAAACTCCTTACCCGATTCTGGTTGAATCAAGGCAGGAGCTTGCGTCAAAGCTTCCTTCAACTTCTCGAAAGTTTGTTGCCTAACATTTGTCCATTCAAAGCGAACATTCTTTTGCAACAACTTGGTCAAAGGAGCAGCAATCTTAGAAAAACCTTTAACAAACCTTCGATAATATCCAGCTAACCTAAGGAAACTTCGTACCTTCGTCGCCGATTTAGGAGTTTTCCAACTCATCACCGCCTCAACGTTGTGTGGACCAATCTGAATACCCTCGTCTAACACTACATGTCCAAGAAAAACCACTTCCCTGGGCCAAAACTTACACCTGCTCAGCCTAGCATAAAGCTAATTCTCCATCAGTACTTGCAACATAATCCTCAAATGCTTATCATGATCCTCCTCGGTACGCGAGTACACGAGAATGTCATCGATAAACACTACCAGGAACTTATCTAAGAACTCATAGAACACCCTATTCATCATATCCATGAATGCAGCCGGTGCATTTGTCAATTGAAACGGCAGCACCAAGAACTCATAATGGCCATACCTTGTCCGAAAAGCTGTTTTGGGTACATCCACATCCTTAACCTTTAACTGATAGTACCCTACCTCAAATCAATCTTCGAAAACACTGAAGCACCACGAAACTGGTCAAACAAATCATCAATCCTCGGCAAAGGGCACTTTTTCTTAATCGTCAACTTGTTCAGTTGCCGATAATTAAAGCACATACGCATCGTACCATCCTTCTTTTTCACAAACAAGACCGACGAACCCCATGGTGATACACTTGGCCTTATGAACCCTCAATCAAGCAACTCCCGAAGTTGTATCTTCAACTCCTTCAAATCTTTAGGTGCCATTCGATAAGGATCAATGGACACGAGAGTCGTATTTTCGTACAACTCAATGCCAAACTCAACTTCTCGGTTTGGTGGCAAACCAGGAAACTCTTCCGGAAAAACACCCAGAAACTCACATACTGTTTGTATGTCTTGCACCTGCACTTCCCTCGTACCAGGATTCATCACCTATACCAAGAAAGCTTCGCAGCCCAACTCCATCATCCGACTTTCTTCAAGAGCCAAAATTGCATTGGACAAGAACTTCACGTTCTCGGCAACGATTACTACTTCATAATCATTCGCAAGTTTCAAGGTAACTCGCTTAACGTCAAATCAACCACAGCTTGATGCTCAACCAACTAGTCCATGCCAAGAATCACATCAAAACCATAAAAGGTAATTCCATCAAATCAACTAAAAACACATGGTCTTGAACAAATAATGGACATCTCCTATATAGTTTTCTTGTAACAACGATTTCACCAAAGAAACTAACTACTCACACTCCCACATCTAAAACTTCCGAAACGAACGTTCAAGCCACAACTTCTCAAAAGCAATTAGCAATAACAGACGCAGAAAGCTATACCTCACCTATCAAACGTGGCCAACTCACCTCACGTAGTCACAGGATCCACATACTTAATAGGTATCAAACGCTACTTAAGCCTTGACACACTGACCCTATGATCCTTGACCAACGTTACTACAATCTCGCCTCGACCCCGACGATACCCTTTTAGCAAGACCATTCTTACACTGGCTATCATTGAAGCTATAGTTCACAACTCACTTTCTAGAGCTAGAACCTCTCTCACGAATTATTACACACATGTTCTGCTCAAATACCTCGCCCGTGTTACCAACACGTCGAAAATGGTGTAGCCAATAAATCAACAAATACGATTTAACATCATGCACCAATCCATAAAAGTGCCAACAAATCGATGTCTCACATCCAATTCCAATCTAGGAGCATACATGCTCAACTAAACAATTTGTACCTTAGCTCAACTACAACTTACGATTTCGAACCCAAACCCTAAATTCATATTTCTCATCACTCAAGTATCTAACCCCCAAATACTTCTCCTTTAAAACAGTTAAAAAAGAACTCTCAGAACACAACATTAGGTTCTCTGCCCACAACCACAATTGTTCACCAACTATGCACATCTCTATGTAACCGAGATACAACTCATCTTTATACTATAGGCATCATTACACCCCACTTGTTTCATAATCCCATTTGTATAGGTCATCCACTCCATGGATACCTCCAATGACAAGTCTCGAGCTCAACTTCTACTCAAATTACGTAAGCGCTATCCGCATCTCACAACGTCCACTAGCTAGTGCAGTCACATGCACTTCAACATTAACAACTTCACAAGCTCTAGACATCGCATATATCTCAGGCGTCATGTCATCCAACACTTACCCAACCGACATAGGTTGTACTTACATCGAGGCACATCGAGGCATCCAGCCTCATGAGACATTACACACTCCTCTATCCCTTGCCCAACGACAACAACAATCATACCAGATTGCTACTCTCTCCTCGGTTTATTGTGCTATTATTATTAAGGCATGATAACAACTAACGAAACAAACTGTTGAGTACATAAAAGTTCTATATTTAACCCCTCATTTACCCATATTTTTGCTGCACTCAAGCATGATTCATTGCATTTAGAATAGATTTTTTTCATACACATCACAATTAGATAAAATGACACAATTGCTGCTGATTTTGGTCACTTTTGCAGGTACCTGCTGTGGCAGACCCAAGGCAACAAAGGAGCAAAGGCGAGTTGCGGAGCTGGAGTCGAAAAGCACAGTCTGTCGTGACATCTGCCATGGTAGCCATGACGATAGTAGAATGCTGAGGTGGAAAGTGAAGTGGATCTCGACAGATAGAGGATTTCAAGCCAGTTTGTCGTGGACCACTGCCATATTTTTCTGAGCCCTGAAGCAGAAGGAAGGTCAAGCCCAAAGTTCAAGAAAGAAAATCAACGCAAGAAAAAAGGATGAATTAAAGGCATCTACTTAGAAGATTTAATCTTTAATAGAGTTGTACTTTAATTTAAACTTGTATTCTTGCCATATTAGAAAACTTGGACCCAAGGCCTATATAAAGGCATGTAATTCGACCCAGGGGAGGATATCTCACTCATAGCCGTCTTCCCCTAAAACCCTTGTCGTTTTCCCTTCTCCACCATGTTCTAAACTCCCCCTAGGGCTAAGGGTTGATTTTGTAAAGTAGTTGCAAGGATTGTATTGTTTTAGGAATTTTCTGTTCAAGTAATAAAAACTTCAAGTTTATTTACTCTGGTTTTCATATCTCATAAGAGCATCGAGAGAGCATTGTGAGGTTATCCATTTGTTTGATATCGGGAGAGTCAAGCATACGAAAGGAGTAAATACGTTTTTTCCAGTTTATGGTTAAACCATCTTAGCTTAGGGATAAGTACAAGGTTAAGTGGCTAAAGAAGAATTCACAAATATTGGTGTTCACCCTTTGATTCACGCCGGGAGGTATCATCCAAGAAGTGTTCATCAACAGAACTTGGACCTAGGGATAGGACAAGTCATAACAGGGATTCTTGCCAAGCTTGAAGTACAGAGTTGTTGATCCCTGCCGTGACATCAACAGACATCTGTCGCGACAGGAATGATGACAGACGACAGAAGTTCCTCTAACAGTGCAACACAAGCACTACTAAGCAATTCAATACCGACATATTCTCTAAATCTGATTCATTTATCTTTTACTTTAGTTTTTATTCAAGATTACTTCACCCATTCATTTAAACTATTTCTTTCTCTTGTGCAGCAGTTCAAGGATAGAGTTATTTCCAGTCCCTGTGGAGACGATATCCGATACTCTAGTATCACTTTACTACTTGCGTCGTGTACACTTGCACTATTTGTGATAGTTCTATTTACACGCAACAAGTTTTTGGCACCGTTACCGGGGACTGGCAACATACCTTTACCTTTTTATTACTACACTTTATTTTTATTTTCTGTTTTTAGTGGTGTTATTTACCCCGTGATTTTCACAAGGTTTTCTTATTGCTTATGCGCAGATCTAGACGAGGTAAAGAACCTGAGTACAAACTAGACCCAAAAATCGAATGCACATACCAACTCAGGAACCAAGCCCGACTCTTGATAGAAAGAAACAACTATCTTGAGGAAAGATTGGAAGCAATGGTGAACGGAAGGCAATGCAATGGGAGAGATGACCCCAACAACAACAATGACCCTAGGGTTATTGTTGATCCTCCTAACGATGCCCGGACTGATATGCCGCCGCCCGCTGCCCCAGCAGCACGGCAAACCTGTCGAGACTACATGGATAACGACCATGTTGAACTGGAAACAACCCTGCCAGATATGGAAGCCGAACACTTCGAATTGAAACCTGTCATGTTCAGCATGATAAATTCGGTTGGCCAATTTGGCAGTTCTGCTACTGAGGATGCACGTGAACATTTTAAAACGTTCCAGGAAATCTGTGGATCGTTCAGACTGCCAGGAATAAGTCCGGAAGTACTAAGGCTCCGGCTATTTCCTCATTTATTGAGAGATAGAGCTAAAACTTGGTGGAACAAATTAACGCCGGGTTCAATAAGAACTTGGGCAGATCTCTCTCGTGAATTCCTTTCTCGTTTTAATCCTTTTCATTTATCTGAAAGATTGCGTAACGAGATTGCTTCTTTTCAACAGGAAGATGACGAACCAATGCACGAGGCGTGGGATAGATTTACGACTCTCTTACGGAACTGCCCAATGCATGGATTCCCTGTATGGAATTAGGTTGTCAAGTTCTACAACGCTGCCAATGTACACACTCGGCTGAGGATAGATTCAGCGGTGAATGGGCTATTACTGGATAAAGAATCGGACGAGGCAATGCTAGTGTTGAAAAAATTAGCAAAGAACGATGAGCAATTTCCTACAGCTAGAAGAGGAGGCAAACGAGGAATATCTGTAAAGGAGTACGAAGCTGATAACTCGGTTAAAACACAGATTGCATACCTCACTAAGATAGTTGAGAATCTGCAGCGGAAGGATTCTAAAGCTGTATTTTCTGTAGAAGAGGTGTGTGAAATCTGCAGTGGGAACCATAGTTCAGAAGATTGTCCTTTATAGGTGGAAGAAGGGATGTATGTTAGGAACTATAACAAGACAAGAAACTATGATTCTAACAACTACAATCCCAACTGGAGGAAGGATCCCAAATTTTCCTGGAGCAATCCGAACAATGCATTGAACCCTCCAGTGCAGAACAACCAGAACGAAGAAGTACCTAGAATTCTGTCACGACAGCAACCACAACAGCAGCCACCACAGCAACCTGTAGCAACACCTAGTATACTGGAACAGACCTTGCCAACATTTATGTCACAAACGGGAGCATACATGGTAAACATGGCAAACATGGATCACTTTGTCAAGAAAACTAAAACATTCATGGACAAGACAGAGATGAGAATGACAAACAATGAGGCTACCCTAAAATCTCTGGAAAAGTGAAGTGGAGCTCGACAGATAGAGGATTTCAAGCCAGTCTGTCGTGGACCACTCCCATATTTTTCTGAGCCCTGAAGCAGAAGGAAGGCCAAGCCCAAAGTTCAAGAAAGAAAGTCAAGGCAAGAAAAGAGGACGAATTAAAGGCATCTACTCAGAAGATTTAGTCTTTAATAGAGTTGTACTTTAATTTAAACTTGTATTCTTGCCATATTAGAAAACTTGGACCCAAGGCTTATATAAAGGCATGTAATTCGACCTAGGGGAGGATATCTCACTCCTGGTCGTCTTCCCCTAAAACCCTTGTCGTTTTCCCTTCTCCACCATGTTCTAAACTCCCCTAGGGCTAAGGGTTGATTTTGTAAAGTAGTTGCAAGGATTGTATTGTTTTAGGAATTTTCTGTTCAAGTAATAAAAACTTCAAGTTTATTTACTCTAGTTTTCATATCTCATAAGATCATCGGGAGAGCATTGTGAGGTTATCCATTTGTTTGATATCGGGTGAGCCAAGCATACGAAAGGAGTAAATACGTGTTTTCCAGTTTATGGTTAAACCATCTTGGCTTAGGGATAAGTACAATGTTAAGTGGCTAAAGAAGAATTCATAAATATTGGTGTTCACCCTTTGATTCACGTCGGGAGGTATCATCCAAGAAGTGTTCATCAACAGAACTTGGACCTAGGGATAGTGTTGAGTGTGCAAAATTTCTACTTTTTACCCCTTATTTAACCCATATTTCTGTTGCATTCAAGCTTAATTCATTGCATTTAGGATAGATTTCGCATATACATCACAATTATATAAATTGACACAGTTGCTACTGATTTTGGCTGATTTTGCAGGTAGATGTTGTGGCAGACTCAGGGCAGTGAAGAAGCAGAGCTGGAACACATGACTGAAGTCGAGAAGGAAGACGTTGTCATGGCGTCTGCCGTGACAGCCAATGACGACAGCAATGGTGAAGGGAAAAGTGAAGTGGAGCTCGACAGATAGAGGAAATCAAGCCGGTCTATCGTGGGCCACTCTAATATTTTTCTGAGCCCTAGATCAGAATGAAGGCCAAGCCCAAAGTTCAAGGAAGAAACCCAAAGCAAGAAAAGAGGACGAATTAAAGGCATCTACTTAGAAGATTTAGTCTTTAATAGAGTTGTACTTTAGTTTAAACTTGTATTCTTGCCATTTTAGAAAACTTGAACCCAAGGCCTATATAAAGGCATGTAATTCGACCTAGAGAAGGACATCTCATTCTCTAGCCGTCTTCCCAAAACCCTAGTAGTTTCCCCCTTCTCATCATGTTCTAAATTTCCCCTAGGGCTAAGGGTTGATTCTGTAAAGTAGTTGCAAGGATTGTACTGTATTTAGGATTTTTCTGTTCAATAAAATAAACTTCAAGTTTGCTTATTCTGGTTTTCAACATCTTACAAGAGTATCAGGAGAGCATTGTGAGATTATTCATTTACTTAATTTCGAGAGAGTTAAGTATACGAAAGGAATAAGTACGAGTTCTCCAGTTTATGGTTGAACTATCTCGGACCTAGGGATAGGACGAGGTTAAGTGGCTAAGGAAGAATTCAACAACATCGGTGTTCATCCTTCGATTCACGCTGGGAGGTATCATCTAAGACGTGTTCATTGACAGACTTGGACCTAGGGATAGGACAAGTCACAACATGGATTCTGGCCAAGCTTGAGGTACAGAGTTGTGTGATCGCTGCCGCGACAACAACAGCCTGCTGCTGATGCAGGTGCTGCCGTGACAGGGACAACGACATAACAGGAAGTTCTATATAGTGCAACACCTGCACTACTGAGCAAATCAATACAGGCCTACTTCTTTACCCTGAAACCTTTTAATCTTTTATCTTCAGTATTCTTCATTATTCCTCTACAAACAATTAAACTTTCTTCTTTCTTTCTTGTGCAGCAATCCAAGGATAAAGCTATTTCCAGTCCCTGTGGATTCGACATTCGATACTTCGTGTATCACTTTACTACTTGCGTCCTGTACACTTGCACTCTATTGCGATAGACTATTTTACACGCAACAAGTTTTTGGCGCCGTTGTCGGGGACTGACAACATATCTTTACCCTAATTTTACTGCACATTCTTTTTAATTTTTCTGCTTTTATTTGGACTGTTCACCCTGTGCTTTCACAAGATTTTTCGTTTGCTTATGCGCAAATCTAGACGAGGCAAAGAACCTGAGTATAAACTCGACCTTGAAATCAAACGCTCGTGCAATCTCAGGAACCGAGTCCGTCTTTTGATAGCCAGAAACGATTATCTTGAGGAAAAGTTAGAAGCTATGCATAACGGGAGGAACAACCCAAGGAATCCCGAAGATCCTGAAGATCCTATCGGGGATGAAGGAAACAGACAGCCTAACACTTCTGTGGCTGCACGACGGTCATGCCGTGATTACATGATCAATGATCATGTGGAACTAGAGACCACCTTGCCAGACGTGGAAGCTGAAAATTTCGAGCTAAAACCTGTGATGTTCAGCATGATCAATTCCACTGGCCAATTTAGTGGTGCTGCTGCAGAGGATGCCAGAGAACATCTGAAAACGTTCCAAGAAATCTGTGTATCGTTTAGATTACCAGGAGTAAATCCGGAGATACTGAGGCTTTGGTTATTTCCTCATTCACTGAGGGACAAAGCAAAAACTTGGTGGAACAAACTAACGTCGGGTTCAATACGAACTTGGGTGGATCTAACTCGTGAATTTTTATCTCGTTTTAATCCTTCCCATCTATCTGAGCGATTACGTAATGAAATTGCTACTTTTCAATAGGAAGATGACGAGCCAATGCACGAGGCATGGGACAGGTTTACCACTCTTCTGAGGAATTGCCCGATGCACGGATTCCCCGTTTGGAATCAAGTCATCAAATTTTACAATGCTGCCAACACACATACTCGGATGAGAATAGATTCAGCAGCAAATGGACTGTTGTTGGATAAAGATCCAGACAAAGCCATGGTAGTGTTGAAAAATCTAGCAAAGAATGAAGAGCAATTTCCCACAGTAAGGAGAGGTAAACGAGTACTAGTTATGAAGGATTATGAAGCCGACAATTCCCTAAAGACACATGTTGCGTACCTCACAAAGGCAGTAGAAAATTTGTTAAAGAAAGATTCACAACCGGTCTACTCTGCAGAAGAGGTATGTGGTACTTGCAATGGGAATCACAGTTCGGAAGACTGCCCGCTACAGCTAGAGGAAGGGGTGTATGTTGGAAACTATAACAAGCAAAGAAACTACGATTCCAACAATTACAATCCCAACTGGAGGAAAGACCCGAAGTTCTCCTGGAGTAACCCAAACAATGCACTGAATCCTCAAGTACAGAACACTCAAAACCAGGGGGCACCCAGAATCCTGACACGGCAGCAACCGCAACAGCAGCTACAACAGCAGCTGCACCTAGTATACTGGAGCAGACTTTGGCCACATTCATGTCACAGACAGAAGCTTACATGGCAAACATGGACCACTTCGTCAAAAAGACTGAGTCATTCATGGATAAAACAGAGATGAGAATGACTAACCATGAAGCTACACTGAAATCACTAGAGACACAGATGGGTCAGGTTTCCTAGCATATTAAGCCAAGGCAGAACGGAGGATTCCCTAGCAATACTAAGGTCGCTAGACAACCCACACATGAGCAGTGCAAGGCCATTACAACTAGGAGTGGGAAACAACTACCAGGGCCGGAGAAGAAAGCCGTACCAGTTGAGGAACCAACCCTAGAATCAGCTACCGCGAACACTGCCCCGGCAGAAGATAAACAACCTGCTGCCGCCACACCTGTCACGACAGCAGAAGGGATAGAGGAGAAAAACAAGAAGGATGCAGAACCTAAGCCTCCTCAGATCTGGATACCATGTGAAGGACGATTTGAAGATTACCGTCCTCCACCTCCTTTTCCACAGCGGTTACAAAAGCAGAAATAGGAGTACCAGCTCAAAAAGATCTATGATATTTTTAAGCAGGTTCACATCAATATACCGTTGTTAGAGGCCATCAAGGAGATGCCCGGTTATGCGAAATTTCTCAAGGATGCTATGTCGAAAAGATCCGGACTTGGGGAATTTGAGACGGTTAAAATGACAGAAGGATGCATGACTATCTTGCACAGGCATCCACCCCAGAAAAAGAAGGATCTTGGGAGCTTCATCATACCGTGCATAATTAGTGATAAATTCGTGGGTAAGGCACTTTGTGATCTAGGTGCTAGTATTAATTTAATGTCAAAATCTGTATTTCAGAAATTAGGTATTGGACGAGCACGACCCACGACAGTTATGCTGCAGCTTGCAGACCGCTCTTACGTACAACTAGAAGGGAAGATCGAAGATATTCTGGTAAGAGTGGATAAGTTCATCTTTCCTGCTGAATTTCTTGTTTTAGATTGTGAAGCAGATGAGAACACACCAATCATCCTGGGTCGGCCCTTCCTAGCCACAGGCAGATCACTGATTGATGTAGAGAAGGGAGAACTTACAATGAGAGTAAATGATCAAGAGCTCAAGCTCAATTTTCTCCAGGCAATCAAACATGCTGACGCAGAAGAAGAATGAAAGGCTATCACTGAAGTAATCCTTGACCAATCCTGCATCAGGTTGAGCTGCCGTGACATTAAATTTGGTCACTGCCATAGTAGCCATCTAGAAGACTGTCACGGCAGCAACGACGACAACAGCTCCTCAGATTCTGACATATCTGACACTGAAGGTCAAGAGGAGGTAAACTGGATAGGCAATCATCCAGGTAAGTTATTCGAGCCCTTAAACTATACCTCGAATGAACACATAATCCAAAAGCCCTCAACTGTAGAACCATCTGTTTTAGACCTTAAGCCCCTGCCAGGGCAGCTAAAATATGTTTTCCTTGGATTAAATGATATGTTGCCCGTAATCATCTCTTCCAAGTTAATGCAGAAACAAGAACATCAGCTGATAGGGATGCTGCAGCAGCACAAAAAGGCTATTGGATGGACGATAGCTGATATCCAAGGCATCAGTCCGGCACTATGTATGCACAAAATTCTCTTAGAGGATGATCATAAGCCGACCATTGATGCTCAGAGACGCTTAAACGACGCTATGCGAGAAGTGGTTCGAAAAGAGATTATCAAATGGCTTGATGCTGGGATAATTTATGCCATCTCGGATAGTAAGTGGGTGAGCTCGGTGCAGTAATCTCACCGTTATGAACTTCAATTAGGGCCCTAACCGTGGCAAGAAATGGTCTTCCCAATATGATTGGGACATTAACATCAGCGTTATATTTTAAAATAATAAAATCAGCTTGGAATATAAATTTATCTAGCTTTACCAACACATCCCTAAACTTACTCTTGGGATGTGCATAAGATCGATGTTCCAACTAAAGTGTTATTGTGGTAGGCCTTGCTTCAATACCAAGTTTTATGAAGACTAACATTGGCATCAGATTGATGTTGGCTTCCAGGTCACACAGTGCTTTACCCATAAATCTATTTCCAATCGTACAAGGAATAGTGAAACTTCCTAGATCTTTCAGTTTTAGTGGCAATCTATTTGTTATCATTGCACTGCATTCCTCAGTAAGAGCAACAATATCAAAATCACCCAGTTTCCTCTTTTTGGAAAAGATGTCCTTCATAAATTTAAAATAGTCGGGCATTTTTTTAGAGCTTCTACCAATGGTATGTTAATCTGCAGTTGTTTAAGCATTTCCAAGGTGCTTAAACTGCTGGTCTTGCTTGTGTTTCTAGAGTCTTTGTGTAAAAGGTGGTGGTGGATAGGCAAATGTTGGCTCTGCTAGTTTTTCCAAAGTAGTGATGGCATCAGATTGAGGTCTAGCATTATCAATGCTCGCCTCTTTTTTTTCTCTACTTCTATGGAATAGTTGACTGTTTGACAGGTGTTTCCTTCTTACATTGTTTTCCACTTCGAAGAGTAACTACCTTGAATTGATCTCTCCCTTTTTGACGCATATCCTCCGTATCACTTGGCAACGTTCCCCGGGGTTTGTTACTGAGTGCATTGGCAGTCTGTCCTAGTTGAACCTTCAAGTTTCGCATAGATGCTTCTAAACTTTGGACAGTGGTATCGTTTCACTCCATGTACTCTGTTAAAGAGTTACCCTGGGTCGATCTCTGCCCTAGTCGGAAATTGTTTTGTGCTCTCTATGGCGTCACATTCTGATTTAATCCTGGCGGTGCATTGTTGTTTTGACGATGGGCATTAAATTGACTACCTCCCTAATTTGCCCAAGAAAAATTCGGGTGATGCTTCTAACTTGTATTATAAGTATTGAAATGTGGGTTAAAATTTTGATTGAAATTGCCAAAAAAATTACTGGTTTAGGGTTTGATGGGTATTCATCCGCATTGTGATCCTCTCCACAAATAGTGCAGAATGGTTCCAGTGCCTTTACTTCTCGAACTTCAGTAGGCTTTTGCATTGCTTTCACTATGTTAGTAAGGATGGAAATTTGAGTATTGATAGATGACAAGGCATCAAGCTCCAATTTTCTAGTAGTTTTTGTTCCGGTTCCCAGTTTGGGAGTAGGATACTGGAAGTCATTGGTGGCAATTCTTTCAATGATGTCAAATGCCTCCGTGTAATTCTTGTGTAGCAACAAACCGTTTGCCAAAGCATCAACCACGGTCATGGAATGAGCATTGAGTCCGTTATAAAAGGTCTCCATTTGGGTCCAACTAGGAAATGTAACGCCCCGGTTTTGGGCCTAGAGGTTTCTAGGTTGATTAGACGGTCTTGTGGACTGGATTAGAGGTTCGAGTCCAATTCGTGATAAAAATTAGAATAAATATTTTTAAGTGAGATAAAAATATGAAAAATATCCTAAAATCACAATTTAATATATGGATGTTTTTGGTAAATTCAATTTTGAAAATGGAAAACTATTTTAAGTGACTCTTTGAAAAAGGGTCAAAACTTAGAATCTTTAAGGAGATAATTTACCAAATGTTTTAATCTAATTTTTCTCTCAATTTGGATTATTTTAAATGAGTTTTAATTAGTAAATTAAATGAGATTTAATAAAAGAGAAGTAGTTATTTCTTAAAAACACTTTTGACGTAACTTTTCTCCCTAAAACTTTTCTCTCAAAATTCCTTCAACCAAACATTATCTTTATCATTAAAGATTTCAGGTAATGTTCTTGAATTCTTAATATTTTGATATCTAATGGATTCTTCAATCGTGTTTTCCAAAATCTCATTGTTTCTCCTTTCTTTTTTTAGAGTAAAATATCCAATTGAGAGGAAATTAACTCATTAGAGGTTTGGTTCGTACTTCTCCTCTAATGAAAGGTTCTTTACTAAAACTCTCAAGTATTTGATCCTTGTTTAATGTTTTCTAATGAGTTTTAATGATTTAATTATGGAAAATTGGTTAAAAAGGTTAAATTGATGAGATTGGTTGATTTTCATTTTGGATTTATTTTGCTAGGTTCGTGATTGATTCTAATCATTATTGTGATTTTTTACAATATTAATAAGTTGGTTTTAACAATGGAATCCTGAAACTAGGTGATTCTCTAATTTTCTAGGTTGTTAGTCATGAGTTTTTGGGGAGTTATGGTTGTTTTATGAATGCTGGAGGTATAAGGATGATATTAGATTGTTTTTGGATGTTAATTGAAATTAATTGATGGATTAAACCTTTAGATTTTGGCTTGGTTAAGTTGGGAAGGTGTTTGATGTAGTTTTCGATTGTTGTTGAGGGGTTTTGGTTAGAGTTTGAGGAGATTTGTTGTGAATTGACGTTGTTGGGTTTATGAATGTATTTAGATGCATTAAATCCTCTATTTTTGTGTGGTTAAATAGGGGAGGTTGATCCTCAAGCTTTTGGTACCGTTTCGGAAGCTTTGGAAGAGTAGTTCGCATCGGCGAACAAGGTTTTGTGTAGTCGTTGAGTGAGAACGTGGAAATAAGCTTTGAAAAGGTTTAAAGGTTATTTTGGGAGTTTAAATTAAGCTTGAAACACTGGTTTAGATTGATTTTAATTAAGTTTTGTGTTGATTAATATGTTGAAAAGAGGTTTTGTTGATATAGATCCCGAAATCCTTGAGATCCTTGAGTTTCTTGATGGTTTTAATTGGGTTTTTGAGGTGGAATGATATAGTAATGCTTGTTGGAGGTATAAGGATGAATTTAGATTGTTTTTAGATGTGTTTTGATGTTTATAAATGGTTGAAAGTGATGTATGTTAGCTGGGCTTGGTTTAGGAAGCAATCGATTGAGTTTTTGGTTGTTTCAGATGGGTAAATTGGTGTAGTTTGGGTGAGCAACGAGTTTGTGTTTAGTTGCTGGTGTTGAAATGCATTTTAATGCATTTGGATCTTTATTTTTGGTGATCAAAAACAAGGAATCTTGATCCGAGAGCAAACGAGACGATTTTGGAGGCTCCGGAAGGGTGATTTTCGTGTCGGCGAGCAAGGCTTCGCGTATCGGTGAGTGGAAATGGATTTTCCAGCTTTGTAACACTTTGAGCGTGGTCTTGGGAGCTTAGTGTAAGTTTGAAACACTTAGCCAAGCTCAAGAGTAAGTGATTCGAAAGTCTATCTCGGAATGTGCTATGTTTTTGTTGGAAAATGCACTTGATTTGTATGTGGTTTAAATTACTGTTTTAAGCATGTTTTGAGCATTGATAATGCTGGTGTGTAATGCCATATGGTTAAGGATGCACTTGGTAGGTGATCCTTGGTTTTATGAAATGTGTGCTTTGGATATTAAGCATGTTTATGCTTGTAAACCAGTGGAATATTAATGTTAAATGATTATATTGGCAAGTGATGGAAATGGTTTTCGGTTACTTTAATCGGATATAGTTAGCTGGCTATAGGATTGGGTGCACCGTGATTAGAGTCGCCTTGGATGTCGAGGGGTTGTAATTGTACCGTATACTCCATCCAAGTACCCTAACGTTTGAGGCTAAGATCACAACGGTTGATGGTTTAATTCTGTGTGTGGATCTTGTGATATGTGTCCCGTACTCTCGTTAATGGAATTATACAACTACCGATGAGTGGTGTTGATGGGTTGTGATTGTACCGTTATACTCCACCATGAGTGTCACAACGATGGAGGATTGCTCTCATGTGTGAGCCTTGTGTGGTCCGATAGTGTGTATGAAGCGTGTGGGATAACGCTTGTAATCCGTATCCGATTGTGTCATTTGTGTTGGTTTTGGTATGGATTGAGAATTGATCACTTGCGAGACAATATAATGTTGTTGATTACTGATTTAAGCATGAGATGCTTGTGGTTTATGCTAGAATGTATGTGATGCTTGGTTTAAGCATGAGCAAAAGATTATTTGTTGTTATTTGATGATGCTATGAGCATGTGGTTTAAAAAGTGCATTGATGCTTTAAAGAGCATGTTTTAAGGAAAGGCATGAGATGACAATTGATGATATTTCCATTTTGTAAAATGCATTGTTGAATGTTTGATTTTAGCGATTCTCACTAAGCTTCATGCTTACGCTCATTTGTTTCATCAATGCAGAGAATTAGACTTTTGAGGCAGCAAGAAGCAAGGGGAAATCCAAGCTCTTTTGACTAGACGAAGTATGTGGTTTTACCTAAGTGTAATAAGAGGCAATGGGTGGGATTTCTACTCTTGGATTTATTTGGTGATGTTGTACACCATAAGCATGATTGGTTTGCTTATATTGGTTTGTAAGTGGCCTTTGAATGTTGGATTAAGCTTGAATGTGTTTTTAGCCTTTTGATGGTTTTGACATCTAGGAAGCATGCCTATAGTTCTTAAGCTTGCAAGTTTGATGCTATGTTTTAGCTTGGGCTTCTAATGGTGTCCTTTGATGCATATTCATATTGTATGTGTGATGTGGCATGTATTGGGATGATTTCGGAGGTGAATAGTTTAGTTAAACCAGCAATTCGAGAAATTGCAGGGCAAGGCGTTTTGGAACGCCCTTACCTGTTTCGGAACGGTCACCTAGAATGGTCATGGTGTTTTAGAACGGGTAGGCACGTTCCGGAACATTTTGCCACTGTAAAGCATTATTTCGAAACGGGTTTCAGAACGCACCCGCGTATCGAAACGGTCAACCTGGTTTCGAAACAGCCATTCTGATACAGGGTCTTGTGTTTTGAAACAATTGATTGTTCGATGCTGAATTTGAATTGTTTCGGGTTTCAATTTCCTACAGTTTGGATAATAATGTGCATCTAGGAAAGATAAAATGAAAAAAGGTCATTAATCGAGGTTGACTTTAACGAGTTGACTTCGATTTTCCCCGTGTAATCTTCTTAGTTCGGGCCGGGCGTCTAGGCCGGGCTAAGGGGGTTACACTAAACCTAGTGTGCTTACACTCCTTTTTGTTCATCAATTCAAATAATTAAAGGTTGGAGGCAGAAAACATGTGAAAGTAATCTAAGGACTTGAGCAATTTAAAAGTATGATTTTAAACTAGACTAGTAGTAATAAAGGCAATGGAGTTCATTTTTGTTTTGAGAGGGTTTTTGCTAACTCCTTGTTTGTCCAAGTTTATATTGATGTTCTGGGTTTGTAATTGGCCTTATATGTTTGGTTTGTGTTGCGGATTTACGTTTTGTGCTTTGGTTGGCTTGGTTTTTAGGAAGCATGCCTCTAGACATATGATTGAAGTATAATGATATGTTTAGATCTCGTTTCTTTGATGTTCTAGCATGGTTTGATCTCTAGTATAGTTGCATGTATGTTTGCGGCATGTTAAAGCATATTTTAATCCATGGTTGTATGAAAAACTAGCAAAGTTGGACAGTTTAGGTCCAGGCGTACCGATACATGGGCCTCCATATTGGTATGGGTAAGTTTATTTTGGCTTAAGGGATTGGTACACGGGGAATTGTTTCGGTACGGGTGTATGTATTTTACAAAGGGTACCGATACGCGAGGAAGCGTATCGGTACAGTTTTGAGCTACTGGAATCTGGAATTTTGAAATGACAAAAGTGTACCAATACACTCCCTCGTGTACTGGTACAGTCAGCAGTTATTTCTGTTAAAATGATGTTTGAAGGTTTATGTTCTTTTCATTTTGGTCCCTAATATTTGTGAATGCAATTGTATGAGTTTGGATGATCATTTTGAGCTGAAATTTGGTAAGGGAGCATGAAACCTGGCTAATTGAGGATTGGTAATATTAGATTTAATTAAGTCCCCGTAATTTTCTAGATTTGTATTTTGGTCCCTAATCTATATCTTTGCGCAATCAGATGTATTTTTGACGCCCGATTCAATTAATATTTCACCCGCTGCCAGCATGCACAACTTAGGTTATAATGTTGCATCTAGATAAGATAAAAAGAAAAAAATAGGCGTAATTCGAGTTAAATTCCTACGGGTTTTTTTCGGCAAACCCAATGTAGCACGCTCGGTTCGGTCTAGCGACTAGATTGGGCCAAGGGGGTTACGGGAAATCCATGCATAGGGCACCTTCTCAATAGATCCTTGAATCGCTCCTAGGCATCATACAAAGTCTCGTCATCAGCCTACCTAAAAGTAATGATTTCACTCCATAGCTTGGCATTAAGTTTAGGTGGCTGAAATCTCAAAAGGAACTTCTAGCATAATTCTGCCCATGAAGTAACTGAACCAGGTGGCAAAGAACTTAGCCACGTTTTTGCTCCATCTCTCAAAGAAAATGAGAATAGTCTCAACTTCATTGTCTTTTCAGCTACACCAGGTTGCTGAAATAGTTGGCACACCTCCATCAATTGCTTCAAGTGTTGCCTTGGGTCTCTAGTAGGTGGTCCGTTGAATTGTCCTACATTCAAAAGCGTCTGAATCATTACCGGTTTAAGTTCAAAATTAGTTGTATTTACCTCTGGACTAATCATCCATGGCATCAAATTATCCATATTTGGTGCCGAGTGCTCTATGATAGGTTGTTCTTCTTCCACAACAACAGCAGGGGCGAGAGGTATTTCATCATGTATTGTTGGATTCTCCTCATTATTTATGGCACCATGTACTCCACCATTTCCGTTATGAGCCATTTCTCGAAGTTTTCTTCTTAATCTGCTTAGGGTTCATTCAATCTCTGGATCGTATAATAATTCTTCCTTCGCAGTTTGGCTTATGGTCATACACCAAACAAAACAAATAAAATAAAATAAACAAACAGAAGTAAAAAATCAAAATAATAATTTCTATTGCAATCCCCGGCAATGGCGCCAAAAACTTTTCGATTAACTAACACTTGGAAAAAATTGATGAATTAACGTAGATATGCAGGGAAATAATGCCAAGAATAGGTCTTTTTTGCATGCAAGTATACACGGTCAGCCAGTAATATGACAAAATAGACAAAAATGTTAAGGCAATCAATTATTAAAAACCTAAAAATCAAGCGTTCATCGCAAACATCCTAGTCAACTTAAAAGAATTAGTTCATGGTTGGGGGAACCATCAACAAAATATCGTTTTCAAACTCCAACATCATAACAGAATTAAAACTAAGAGAAATGGACAAAGAAGGAGATCCTTCGATGCAGCCCTTCAATGAATCCAGAGCTCTCGGTCACAGCCTGGTCGAACCACGGTTTGCCGTCTACACTCTTTCTTCACCGCGGCGCAGCTTCCTTGGCTCATCGATAGGCTTCCTTTATATAGGCGCTCGTGAAAACCCTAGGTTCGGTTTGAATCTTGAAAGTCTGTTACACACGAAAATATGCGCGTTATCTTCTTATCCTTTTTTTAGAATTTAGGGTTGACCTGGTCTTGACTAACGGCTAGCTGACCGGGCATCAGTTCATCCTTCAATTGCCAACTAGCAATTCTCGTCCTTCTTTTTCCAATCACAACTCGGCATTTCTTTTCTGCTCCTCTGGCTTTCTGCCACTGCTCCTGACCTATCACCAAAGCAAGAAAATACCCCCTTCACTCTGGCAATGAAAACATTCCTTAACTCCTAGATGCAAATGCATGAATCTACTAGCTAAATGCACAAAAATGTACTCAAAGTCAAGCAATAACATGGCAATATATACGTGAAAAGTAGTACTTTTGAGGAGTTAGAAGTCGCAGTAGACAGTAACGACAATTCGGGTACCTAGAGTCTAGAACAAAAATCACATGATGTAATCTAGAAGCCTTCCCCACTAGAGCCAAACAGGGACCTTAGACAGAGTGCAGCTGATTTAAATACACTTCTCTAGTTATTCTCTCTGCTCAATATAACCTGTTTTACTGTATCAATTTAATCTAAATTTGTGCCTTCAATATTATTACACAATATTTACACATTTTATGTTGATGTTGTGTTTGCTTTGTTTTGCTATTTTTTGAATATGTGGCATCATGTTGCATTTTTTAAGGGTATCGATTCGAGAATTAGTTAATTAGGAAGTGTTCATAATGGTTGAAGGATACGATAAATGGGGAGAAGGTAATACATCAGTGTGGTCATGGTCAGATGAGACATAGTTTAAAAAAAGAGTTAGCATTCGTGGGGACCACGTATCGAAGATGAAAGACTACACCAAGATTGTTTCTAAATAGAATGATTGTTTTCCGAAATTGAAAACAATATGGGAACAGTGGGATGTTGACATGAAGAGTTACTTTCAACATGAGTTTGGGGATATAGTGCTATTATTAAATGTCCAGGTAGGCCGTGAATTGATTAGAGCAATGACCCAGTTTTGGAACCAGGAGTACAATTGTTTCACCTTTGCGAATATAGACATGACACCCACCATCGTGGAATATGAAGCCTTGCTATACTGTCCAAGAATCCAAAGAGACAATGTTTATACAAGGCCCAATAATAATTCAAGCTTTAGGAAAAAGTTGAAGGTAGTCAGGGGAATGAATGAACATTGGTTCAACGGATAGCTATCTAAAAAAGGTAATGACGAGCTGACGGAAGACAACGAGCGTATACATTGGAAGATTATCTGGGGATTGATTCTGACAAGCGATGATCTGATATGGAAGAGGAGCATGTATGCTTTGTGTATTGACGGACTGGTTTTGTTCCCAAGAACTTTGGATTATATAGACCTATCGACATTAGGGTTATTCGAGCATTTAGAAAGAGGCGTTAAACCAGGACCAACTATTTTGGCAGAAACTTTTAGATCATTGACTGCTTGTAGAAAGGCAGGGGAAGAAAGATTACGGGGCTGTGCACAGTTGTGGACATAGGTGGGACATAGAGTCAGTAGATTTTTTAGTACCTACTCGCAGATGGAGGAGCATCCCGCTAAGTGCCCGATAGAGAAAATGTTAGGAGAACAGTGGAATGAATGCTTCAAGGATATGAAAGATGTCAGTTATATATACTGATGTGGATTTAGAGACTAGGTCCCACTACCTGGAGTTTGGAAAGGAACAACTTATTGCCCACTACTAGTGTCAAGACAGTTTGCATCGAGATAGTTCATTCTTGCCGCTGCAAGTATGGCACAGTTTGAGTATGCACATAAGATAGATGATTACAGCTCGAAGGTACAAGGAAACGCTGAAGCATGGAAGGAACCAAGGAGAATGCATCCAAGTTATCCTTAATTGTCAGAATCCATGCATCATATATAGTTAAGCATTCATAAGATAGAAGCATGCTAATTCATGCATTTAAAGCATTTTTTCACATTTTGGCAGGAATCTACAAGAATCAGCAAAGAACAAGCAAAGATTTCAATCTACAATTTCGATATTGAAGAAGTGGATCTAGAAAAGATTAGAAAATATTTCAATCACAATTTTTGTGAAGTAAAGATATCAACTCATTTGAAGAAGCAGATTTCAGCAAAGATTTTCTGATTGTCTGTACAAGACAGAAGGTGCAGTACAATTCTAAAGCCTTCAGACGTGATGTTAAGTCCTTCGGGCCATCACCTTCGGGAGTGATGAGAACATTTGCTTGTATGCACAAGATAGAAAGTGCAATACAATTCTAAAGCCTTCAGGTTATCAGCAAGTCCTTCGGGCATGATGTTAAGTCCTTCGGGCCATCACCTTCAAGAGTGATAAGAACATTTGCTAGTATGCACAAGACAGAAAGTGCAGTACAATTCTAAAGCCTTCAGGTCATCAGTAAGTCCTTCATGCATGATGTTAAGTCCTTCGGGCCATCACCTTCGTGAGTGATGAGAACTTTGCAGATTTCATCACAATAAGATAGTGAGGGCACGGTATCGGCAAAGATTTTAACCTTGTGGGTCATTAGTTTCAAGGGAAATAAGAAAGTTCAGGTTACAAAGTTTGGAAAGTAAGATAGATAAACTTCCAACTCAAATGAGGAAGATTCACAGTTTAAATGGTCAAAAGTTTCAGTGTCTCTTGTTGAAGCACTTGACGTTTCTTAATGATATACCCACATTGTACATTTGCTTTACAATTGATGTTGAAACATTAGTGATAGATTTGACTTTTGCAGGTCGTATATACGTTCCAAACATAGAAGGAGATCGATCAACAGAAGAAGAGAAACAAAAGATCTCGTGTGAGCTCCAAACTAAAAGATCGAGACACCTTAGGCAGAAAAAGCAGTGACTCTATGTAACCCCCTCGTCCCGGCCTGGGAAGCCGACCGGTCCGAGTGGGCTACACGGGGATAATCGAGGCGAAACCCGTTAAGGCTCCACTTCGGTTAACAACCCGAGAAAACTTTTTCTTTAATTATCTTGTCTAGATGAATTCAATTAGACCTATGTGAGAAGCGACGGCGGAAAACAAGACTAAACCATACAAACGACACGTAACTTGATTTAAATTTACCATGTATTCAAATTAGGTTGATTTCTTGTGCACGCGACCAAAACACACATAAACGATTACTAACAAGGCTCACAAGAAAGCTAACATCGAACAGGGCCTAATGCCCAACACTTGGGAACCTTTAGAGATGTCAAAAGCCCACTTTTTAGGCATATGTTTCGAAACAGGCTTGCCCATTTCAAAACACGTGCCCAGTTTAAAAAGCCAATCACCTGTACCGATACGCATCCACCCCGTTTTGATTCGGGGGACCATTTCACCTAAAGGTTCCAAAACACGTTTCGGAACAGGCCCTCCCTATAGCCAAAATGTTTCGAAACACGTATCGGAACAGGGGTTCACAGTAGCCAAACCGTACCGAAACGTGTTATGATACGGGTATCCCTGAAACCACACTCGTTCCGAAACAACCTACCCCGTTCCGAAACGCCTGCAACCAGTGAGTTTCCAAAACCAGTTTTAAACATCTCTAAACGACCCCAAAGACTTCAAGAAGCAAGACACAACATGCGCACACGAACTCTAGAGGCATACACCCTAGTACAAGCATGCTTAAACACTTAACTCACATGCACATAAAGGGCAACCAAAAGGATAACCAAGCATTCATTAAGGTATAAAGCAAGCAAGGTTCACAAGCCTTAGAACAAACACATAAGCATAAGGATAAGGGCCACATGGCCAACAGACACGCCAAGCAAGCCACACACAAACGTCAACATACAAAAGGGAGTCTTACAAGCTCCTTAACATAAAGCAACATACACAAATCCCCATTGCTTATCTATTACATCTTTAGCTTAAAAGTTCATACTTGAGGATTAAGATAGGACACTTGGAAGCCTTTTCTCCTTGCACAAGCAACCCACGAACTAAGGATCTGCATTGTCGAACAAAAGAGAGCGTAAGCGTAAAGCTTAGTGAGGGTAAGCTCATGAAACAAACCTCGACAATGTAGGGTCCAAGCACGAGCAACAAACCAAGGAAGAATGCATGTTTTCTTACCTTCGAAACCACATGAGTCAATATGTAAAATGCATGAACATATCATCAATTATCATGCCATGCTCAACATGTCCAAAAATACAACCATATGAAACACATTCAACAAAACGTATTGGCACCTAGCTATGACCCGAATACGTGGATAACAACTGTTGGAACTCACATCCAACAACTCAACCATTACATTACCTCTCGGTGGGATTACACTCATCACCGATTCTCGCGGAGGGGATTCCACTCATCCTCACGCCTCGACGATGGGATTCCACTCATCACCGACTAAAATATAAAAGAAGATTTCTGAACGTACCCGTACTCCATCTTGGTGACTACCATCACCAAGACCACGTGCGCATTTCGACTCTCGTGTGCACACTATCATCCTAATGATCGATCATTTGTACCCAAGCATACTAGTGCCAATACTAACTCATTTCATAGCTCAACCTCACTACATTCTTACCAATTTCCGTGCTTAGCACATACTCACCATGATTTACCATCATGTACCCACATTTCATCAAATACATGCATATCACAATGCATAAATGAATCATCATGCCTCATCACAACACATATGCACAAAATGCATAGCAACATCATTCACATTTAACCCATGAGGCATAACACAACATTTAGAAGTTCAACCAAATTCTTCTAACTAAAGCTTGAGATTAGACTACCAATCTAATCCCAACTCTATGTGGGTTTACCAAGCCAGACCTAGGTCTACATGCTCGAACCAACATTTGAAAACCAATTTAAGATCGAAGAACCACTCACCGAACTTTCCAAACACAAGCAAACAACTAATCAAGCTCCCAACGGTTCCGGATTGATTCCCGAAGATTCTCCAACACCAAATCCTGATGCTAGCCAATTAAATCATACAAAACAAACACAAATCAGCCCACAAATCACTGTAGCAACCCTCGGAGCACAAAACAAGCATTTAGCCAACTAAGAACACCCTTAAACACATATTTTCGAGCAGCCCATTTGCACAGCTAATAACCATTGATTCCAACACTTTTAACACACCTAATAGCTTCCAAAATAATCCTTAAACACACACAATCATCAGCCACCAATTTCCCACACAAAACAGCCCCAAAACTTGACATTTGAACCATCTAAAACCTCCCTAAAACCCATATCCGAAAATCCTTATAAAACCAAGTAAAAATCATATATGTTGGACCATTTGGGCTACCAATAACATATCTAATAATAAGAAATAAAAAGGCTTTAACAATAACCATAAATTTTGGGTTTTTATTCTTTAAACTCAAAAACTCAAAACACAAAACAATGGGTTTCATTGAAAATTAAGGACATGGAGAGAAAGAGGAAGTTAAGGACAACTCAAAAATGTTATTACCTTTCAAAAATCTACAAAGATGAAGCAAGGAGGCGATGGAATAGTAACCTTTCACGGAGAGGAGAAGGTGTCGTGGGTTTTGAAAGAGAGAGGGGGGGAAGATGAGTAAAAATGAATTTTTTATTTGTTTGTTTCTTTTAAAAAGTCAAAGGTCATTTTTACCCTTAATAAAATGGAATATTCACAAGAGTATAAAATCCATGGCTATTTGGGTTCAATTTAAAATATGTCCAACACAATTTATTATTTTGAAAACAAAACCCGGAACATTATTTTAATTATTTAATTCACCCGACCCCCAAATTCGGGTGTTACACTCTAAAGATCTCAATTCTTCAAGCGGGAAATTGAAAATATTTCATATTGTTTCAGGTTGAATACTTATTAATTGATGATATTTTTTTGCAGGATTAGTTTTTGTAGGGATTTCCTAGCAAAGAATGAAGAGCTCTAATGAGAAGAGTTCGCACAACAAAGAATACAGAGCTCTTAATGAGAAGAGTTCGTTCGGCAAAGAATGCAGAGTTCATAATGAGAAGAGTTATTTTAGCAAAGAATGTAGAGTTCATAATGAGAAGATCTTGCCCAGAAAAGAATGAAGAACTCATAATGAGAAGAGTTCGCCCGTCAAAGAATAAGGAGTTCCTAGTGAGAAGAACTCACTTGTTCAACACCTTTATAGAGAGGTGAATCAACATTTTCAATAAAGAATGAGGAGTTCCTAATGAGAAGAGCTCGTTTGTTCAAAACTTTTGTAGAGGGGTGGATCAACATTTAGAATAATGAAGAGTGTTATTATTCTGGGCTTTGCCGCATTTCAGAAAAACAAATAGTTTAACTTTTCAAACTTCATCATCATTTCAGAGGAATGAAGGGTGTAAATGTTCCAGGCTTCACCGCATTTTAGAAGAATGAATGGTTTAGCTTTTTCAGACCTTATCAACATTTCAGAAGAATTAAGGGTATGATTGTTCCAGGATTCACAGCGTTTTTGAAGAATGGATGTTCAACTTTTTCAAACATCATCAACATTTTATACAGTGAATGAGGATCAATTTTTTATAGAGAAAAATGAATCAATATTGCTAAAAGGAATGAATGAGTTCATAATGAGAAGAACTGGTTCAGAATTTACAGTTAGCCTTTGTAGAAAGATTGAAAAGTTCATAATGAGAAGAACTTGTTCAATCTTTTTAAGAAGGAAGATACAAAATGTCCAGGGGAAAGATGAAAAGTACATAAGGAGAAGAACTTGTTCTTGTTTTCTAGAAGAAGAAGAAAGGTCATGAGTTCATAATGAGAAGAGCTCGTGGATTAATACTTTAGAAGAATGAGTAGTTCATAATGAGAAAAACTAGCTCGGATTTTGGTTCAACCTTGGTAAAAGGATTGGAAAGTTCATAATGAGAAGAACTTGTTCAAGCTTTCTAAAGAGGAAGAAGGACTGGGAGTTCATAATGAGAAGAACTTGCAGCTCAGAGTGAAAATCGGTCGATCTAGACAAAATTCGTGTCTTTTCAGTCTTTGCCCAATTTCCTTTTAACAACAATGAGCAAACAGGGGCAGCTATAATACTCAAATTTCGTCCGGATATCCATATATATTATATTTCACTATAAGTAAAACCATAAATAATAAATAAATATAAAACCCAAATAAATAAAATTTAGTCCAAATATCCATTATAATGTCCAATTCCAATTACAAAACTCGAAGCCCAATACAAGCCCAAATTCCAGTCAATTACAGCTATTCCCGCAAAAAATCCAATGGATTACAACCCAAAAAAACACAAATCTATTAAAAAATTGAATTTCCTGCACAAACTAGGACATGTGACAGCATCTCATTGGCCAAAATGGTTTCACTCGGATTTGTACTTCTTTAAACACAGTTGGCTTGATGACGTCAGCCATGTGACGTCAGCACGACGTCAGCCATGTGACGTCAGCACGACGTCAGCCATGTGACGTCAGCACGACGTCAGCCATGTGACGTCAACATGACGTCACTTGGTCAGACCCTATAAATAGCAAGAGAGAATTTTGTCAACATCCATTAACATTCATAATAATAATAATAATAATAATAATAATAATAATAATATTAGAAGAGAGAGAAATACCTTGAGTGCCAAACTGTCTAGAAGTCGAAGGGCCACCACCGTGAAGAGGAAGTGTCGCCGGAGACAACATCGGAATGCTCTGACCGTTGCCGGAATGATTCGACTGTCACTAGAAGGTATAATCCCTTCCATTTTTTATTCCCTACAAAAAAACAAAACAAATAGTGTTAGTATATTCGAAATGAAATAGATATGTAAAAAAGCAAATCGAAAATATGAACGGCGATCGAAGCACTTATCTTGACAGAGGCAGAGTCGAACATGGGGGTTTTAAGTAGATTTAGGGGAAAGTTGGGTGATCCTGCCGAATCGGGTAGATTTGAATATTTAGGGTGAAAACATAATTTTAGGGGTTTTTTAAGTTTAGAAGTGGTGTTTTGTGGCCGCCGAAAATCGCCTTACGGCGGCCGACGGAGGAATAAGGTTACCGGTGAACACCGAAATTTGGTCGGAGATTGGCCGAAAAAGATCTGACGGCGAAATATGTGGTGGAGGTTGCCGAAGATTTTCGTGTTCATCGAGTTTTTTATGCACATGAAGTACACATGAAAATTCATGTGATTTTGATCAGTTTGAGTGAACTTTCTGGGCAGAAATGTGTTTTTAAGAGAAAATTAGAGAGAGAGAATTGAGAGAGCCGGTGGAGGAGAGGGAGAGTAAAAATGAGAAAAGAGGGAATTTTGGCTGAAAGGTGTATTATATACCCGGGACAAAATGATGCGTTTTTATCCCGAGACAAAAAAAAAATCCACGCCTCATTTACGAGTCGGGTATACAACATGCGCCTCATTTATCCGGGTTTTTTGAATTTTGCCCTAACTGGTCTTGTATTTCAATTTAGCCTCAATTCTCAATAAAAATCATAATTAAGGTTTCAACTTGTTCAATTTAGTCCCTTTTACAACATTTAATTATTTAATTTAATTGCTTTAATTATCATTGGTTGATGCATGTTTTTAATTCAAGCATGTAATATAATTGTTAGATGATTTAAACATCTTAATTTAATTTAATTAATATTTTAGAGCCTTAGTTATTAGGAGCTTCAATTAGGATTTAATAATTCAATTAAAAAGGACATTGTAGTAAATTGATAAATGTTAAGTGAGAAGTTTTAAAGTTCAAATTTGGATGATGTCTCATTGCAATAAGGTGTTGTTCAATATGAGCTTTTAAGTAGAATACTTGATATTTATTAAAACCTTATCATTTCATAATCGACTAGATTAATTACTTAGAGCATTGATTAGGACTGGTACTTTAAATAATTAGAGAAATTAACAAATCAGAGAATATTATATATAATTTTGGCGTTTAAATATGTACGGTGCCCTAGTAATTGGGTGTTATCTCATGTAACCATTTAAATTAAATAATATTAGTAGATGTAAATAATATAAAAATTATAATCAAAGCCTTTTAAGTTAGAACTTAAAATAAGCAAGACAAAATAAAAGATGCATTAAATATTTTATATTCGAAATATAATTTTGGAATATGAATAGAGGTGCCCTGAGTGTATAGGGGTGTTTTCAATTTATATTCGAAACAAAAATATATTTTCTTATAAAATGAATATTTCCATTCAGAACACAAACCTTGTTAATAGTTAATGATTAAATTAAATTCAAATTATTATTCTCAAAATGTCAATATGCCACGCAAAATTAAAGGTACCGATATCGGGAGTTTGTGGGATGCTAATCCTTCCTCACACGTAACCGACTCCTGAACTCTAATTTTAAAAGAACGAATCTCTGGTTGTTTTTATGGTATCCGGTCTATCAAAGTGGTCGATGGCGACTCTAAATTATTTTCAAAATTGAATTAAAAATGACAAAAACTCTAATTTTAAAAATTAATCGTCCAAATTATTTTTTTGCGTAAAAATAATTTTGATCGAAAGAAGCAAGTTAATGGAGGTTCACCCATTTATGGTTGATAATCATGCATCTTGTATAGTGGTTTCTCTGATTTAATGACTAATTCCATATTATGTTGATTGGTCCATCAGATTAGATGGTAATTCTAAATCTTGATTGTGTGTTATCGATTACGAGGTTCTAGAGAATTTTCATACTTGGTAGTAGAGGATGTTAGGTAGTTAGGGGATTACTAGCCACATTGCATGTAATGTATGATGTGATGATAATTATGCTTTTGTAATGATTTAACTTTGAGATAGTGGATGATTCTACGTTTAAATAATATGATCATACCTAAATGCACTTATAGAGGATACACTAAGCTCTCTAGCTCATCCCGTAGTTGTAATTTTGTAACACTTCGATTTTGAGCCCAAAAGTATTTGAAGTTGACTAGATATTCGGATTAGTTCGGGAGTGGTTCAGAAAAAACAAGATTCGGTTATGATAAAAATATGAGAAAATACTTAAAAAATATTATTGATTATATAAATGAATTTGGTAAAATCAAATTTAAAAAAAGAATTTTGGAAGTGTGACATTTTGAGTTAGTGACCAAAACGTGATTTTTACAAAGTTATTTTAGTGACTATTTTGTAAAGGGATTGAAATTTTGAATCTTTAA
Organism: Hibiscus trionum; assembly: GCA_030270665.1. Taxonomy (NCBI): domain Eukaryota; kingdom Viridiplantae; phylum Streptophyta; class Magnoliopsida; order Malvales; family Malvaceae; genus Hibiscus; species Hibiscus trionum. The sequence goes on from BSYR01000013.1 coordinate 35,116,055, forward strand.
GGAGCTATTTACCTATTTGTATTTATCAAATATTTCTCTCAATTATGAGCATTTTAAAATGTTTTAATTAAATATTAAAAGGGTTTAATAAAAGGAGAATTAGTTATTTCATTAAAACTCATTTTATATCATTTTCTCTCATTCTACTTTCTCTTAAAACTTTCGTTCAGCCAAACACTCTCTATTTTCAAGAAACTTGATGTAATGCTCTTAATTTACTGAGTTTTTGATTTCTAAAGGATTCTTTAATCTTGATTTACAAAACCTTATTGTTTTTCCATTGATTTTTCAAGAAAAACACATCCAATTGAGAGATGTTTCATCTATTAGAGGTAAGGTCCGTCCTCCTCCTCTAATGATCAGTTCTTTACTGAAATTCCCAAGTTATCAATCATTTACATATGTTTTCTAAGTTTTTTTGATGGATTAATTATGGGAATTTGGTTAAATTGAAGATTATTGATTGAAATCTATGATTTTCGTAATGCTACTATTTTACTTGATTTGGGAATGACATTAATAATGATTTGATGTTAAATGATGTTGAAATAAAGATTTTATCATAATAAACCTGAATTGGATTGGACCTCTAGTTGTTAGATTTGAGGTTTTGTGGTATTTGTGTGAAATCTGAGTTACTGGGTATAAGGATGTAATTAGATTGTTTTTGGATGCTAATTGATGTGCAAAAGTGGAAAGATGTGTTATTATGGCTGGGTTGAGCTTGTGGAGCAATCGAATGTGTTTTCAGTTGTTTCGGATAGTCGTTTTAGTGTTTTTGAGCAGAGCAGCGAGGTAGCTTTGGTTGCTGGTGGTTTTAATGCATTGAGATGCATTAATCCGATGTTCTTGTGTGTTATAAACAGGGGAGAACATATCAAAAGAAATTGGTGAAGTTTCGGGGGCTCCGGAAGTTTGATTACTGTAGAGCGTTCGGGTGTTCTCTATTTATGAGCGCAAGTGCACATTCCTATCAAGTTGTAGTATAAAAGATATCGTCTCCCACAGGGATTGAAAATCTTGATTCGAGTTATTGTTCCTGCACAAAAAATGTAAATGCATAAGTAAGTTGGTTGTTTGAGAAGAAAAGTAAAATAAAAACACAAGTAATTGAAAAGGAAGTTATCAGATTGATAGAGAGGGCAGGGTTATGTAGTTGCTTAGTGTGAAACTACGTTGAATAGGATAAGTTGTTTTGCGCTGCCAGACTCTGCTGCCTCGGCGGATGATGGCAGGTAGACTGCTGAGACCCTCTCGCAGCCTCGGCAGGGGAATGGAACTGTGTCTCAACGGCAAACTTGGCAGAATTACAAGGCTCGATAGAACGCTTCAAAAGTGACTCCGCTTATGTCTAAGTTAGAGTTTTATTAATGCCCACTGCAGATAATACCAGTCGCGACGTGAATCGTGCAAAGACAACAATGCTGACTCGGCAGAATCACAAGAATGCTAGCTCCCAAGTCGCACAGAACTTTTGTTTCGTGCTTGCTGCCTATCCTACATGGGATAACAAACCTGGAGGATTGACTATCATCTATCCTTCGTATTACATAGTACATTTTTTTTTCAAATTATTATACATTATACTTAAACAATGTTTTGGTTGGACTATTTTTTATTGGACTTTTGACACTTATGATTTTAGGACATTATACAGGGTTTTGGCATGCATTTGAACATTGGTTTTGAATATCAATAATATGAGATACATTACAGATTTTATATGAGTAACTATAAATTATCAATATTATTTATTATTTGATTAATAGTCATATTAAAGTAAAGGGTAAAGTACACAAATGGTCATTAAACTATCTCTAAAAATACAAAATAGTCACCACTTTCAAAAATTACTTAATGACCATTAAACTTTAGTTTTTGTTATAAAATGGTCACTGGGTCATTAATTGCCGTTAAATGGGTAACGTCACAGTTACCAAAATTTGTGTAATAGCACATTTAATCCTACATGTTTACAGATTCAATCAATTTAGGCATCAATAATGAGGGTTAAATTAAGACTAAATCGATTGAATGTGTACATAGGGATGACTAAATGTGCTACTATTTAATTTTTCGTAACTATCACATCACTCATTTAACAACAATTAATAGCTCAATGAAAATTTTGTAAAGAATTAAAGTTTAATGTTCATTATTCGGTGACCATTTTATATTTTCAAGGATAATTTAGTGATCATTTGTAAACTTTACCCTAAACTAAATAAGCTTTGTTATTTAGTTTCAAACCTCATTAAACAACCCACTATGATCTTAATAACCTTTTCGTTTAATTGACAATGAATGTGTTTTATACAAATAAAATTTAATGTGATCCTTGAGATTTGGTTGAAATGTCTAATTCGAGCCTAGGAGTCATATTTTGTGGAATCATAGCGTAGTTTGAAGTCTCACACTGTAAGACCCACAAGAAATAAGTTTAAAAAAAGTGTATTTATTAAAGCATTTTGGGTAGAAGGGTAAATTACCTACAATATATATATAGTGTAAAACTCAATTACATTTATAATTTTTTAGACTATTAGATGATGATGATAAATGGCATTTTCTAATGTATGGTCATTGGATGAGTGGAATGAATGGATGAGTTAACACCCCTATTTTTTTTTCTCCTTAAAAATCTTTTTATTTTCAATTTTTTCATCTCATCCATTCCACTCATCAAATGCTAGATATGACTTTAGCTTTTGTTTGTTTATACGTAGAAACTCTAAATTGATAGTTAGTATGGACACTCATCAAAGGCAGATTTTAGCAGTGGTTATAGAGGCGTTATAAAAGCAAGAGGTATTTAGCGGGACGTCGACAAGAGTTTCTGGATGTAGAGAAGAACACCATGATTTGTATCAAGCTATGAGATGGAATTTATAAAACTCATTACATATGTTGCAAGAGTGTTTGCTTTAGGAAGGGCCTTGGATATAATATCAGACAGAAGGTTCGAGTACTTGTTGAACAAGACTAAAGCTTGCAAGGAGATTGAGAGACTTGACAAAGAGCAGCAGAGTCATAGTAGAGACTTGTTGCTCTGTCGTCCTTCTAATAGGGACAATACCTACTTGCACATTCTGTAATAAGCAACATGTTGGGGGAGTGTAGGAAGTCAAGATCTTTGGAATACTTTCTAAGATGCTCATGGTACATTTCAGAACAGGGTAGACCTGTTACTTCTGGATTTTCTGTTGGTATTGCGAGTAGAGGATGTTCTATGCAGACTGCAGAGTCGTGAAGCAGTCAGATATGAGACTGGACAACCAATCTTAATTTATGCATTCAGAGGATGTGATGGCGTCATAACAAGTACATTTATTATTTATTCAATACATTATGTTTCTCTATTATACAATGGTTACACACATTCCTACATCTCCAGTGCAATTGAGTTGTTGTGTGGAGAAAATCGATTATTCTGAAACTGTTCAAAGTCTAGTGGGACATCTGTAGTTGTTGAGAAAATATTCAGGAGATGTCCACTCGAGATTCATGGAGAGCTGTCAGCTATTCTTAGCAGATTTTATGGATTAAACTTGACTGTGAGACATAGATTGGTTGATCGAGCATAGGATTAAACTTGACTGTGAGAGCAACTCTGAAGACTTATGATGAAAAAGAGGTGAACCAAGTGGTTTCTTGACCAATGTGGTATCTGCGCTTACCGTTTAGATGATGATCGGTCGTGTTAATTTTGAAATTAGATGATTTTACACTCTCATCGTGGTTTTAACCGATTGATGTCCCTCTTGACTTCTTGGACTTATTTCCAAATAAGAAAGATCCAAGAGGAATTATAGACCCCGTTCTTCTTCTAGACTTGGATGCTTGAGACATGGATGAAATTAAGGACGCAATTTCTCTCTCCAAGCTGTTCATTAATTTCTCAACTTCATGCTTCTGTTGTCTCGCGCGCTCGAACCCTGCATTCAATTCATTACAAACCTTGTTGATTTCCTGTTTCATGTTGACAACTTCGCCTTGGAACTTTCCTGCTTGATATCCACTCAGCTCTCCCCCATTTAAACCGGCGGCAATCTCGTCTTCGATGTTGCATAACGATGAGTATCTACCTTCAACTTCGTCTTTCAACATTCCATTATTTTCCAACCAAAATGTTAACCCACTTCTTATTTCTTTAAACTGACAGTAAACAAGTCGCATTTCTGATTTCAGATGCTCACTCGTTTCTTGCTTGCTGCTTTTTTCTCTCAGTCTCGATAACTCCGTTTTCAAGTCCTTAACTGAAGCTTGATATTTCTTTATCTGATTAAAAGCTGCACTGAATCTCAGCCAAAACTCTAGATTTTCCTCAAGCAATTCATCCATACCTGATCTAATTTTATTTTCTACCGCCGAAGCACAAGTGGATCGGTTTACAGGTTTGTTATTTCCAGCTCCCATTTTCTCATAAGATTCTTTGAATCTTCCATGTGTAGTTTTTTCGAGTTCAACTTCTTTTCCAATGGTTCCAACTTTCCCCTGACCTAAAGGTGATGCCGGAATAGAACCGGTCAAAGTTGATGCCCGGCTCAGACTTTGAACTTCGTCTATCGAGTTCTCATACTTGTTTTCGTCCAAAAACCCCATTTTTTGGTGTAAAGTTTGAATCTCTCCATCTCTAGCGGCCAGTGCATTCTTCAGTTCCATTATCTGCATTGCCAATTCAGAGAACCCATCACGGTTTTTCTGATCAACTTCATTAAGCTTCTTTGATACCTCTTTATAATTCTCGAGAACCGAAGAGTACTCACCGGTTACATTCTTTTCTCGGTCATCGAGTCCATCCAAGTACAGCTGCCTCCAGTTCGGTTGCTCTTCTTCAATATCAGTCTCCAGTTCCTCAATCTCCGTATATGGGATACTGCTTGCTGTATCAGACAAATATTTCTTCTTTGCTTTGTCTTCTTCCATTGAAACCAGATCCTTACACGAATCGATATTGAAGTCATTGCTTTTATTGAAACCAACATTGTTTTTCCCTTCAGCTGAAACATCCTTGTTTCTTAAGGAGGATCTTCCGGATTTGTCATCTGCTTCAACTTTAACAGGGAAATTGTCAACTTTACGACTTGATTCAATGGAATGTGTTCTGAGGCTGTCAATTTCATCTACAGCAGCTCCTAGTAGATCTTTAAATCTACTCAATTCCCCTTCCAACATGTTCATCCTGCTGTTCATGAATCCCGGACCTTCGATCTCAGCTTCCTTGTCTTCTTTGAGGCTCATACTATGTTCCCCAAACTCATCTTTATTGGATTTCAATCTCTTCTCTTCAGCTTTTTCAGAGAATGAGGCTTCCCAACTAACAACTCTTTGTACAAGTTCATCAATCTTCTCTACAAGTTGTGACATCGTATTAGAAGCATTTGAGTTTACATCAAGCTTCTCTTCGATCACATTCCTCGACACTTCTGAATCATATTTCTCTTTTTCTTCAACCTTGTTATCAACTTTCGAATCATGTTTCTCTTTTTCTTCAACCTTGTTATCAACATTCAAATCATGTTTCTCTTTTCCTTGGACCTTGTTATCAACACTCGAATCATCTTTCTCTTTTTCTTCAACCTTGTTATCAACTTTCTTAGTTTGAACATGCTCCCTTTGCAGATTTCTTTGTGGGGAACGAAGTTTATTCCTCAGAGCTTCAAACTTCTGAGTTAAATGCTTAATCCTTTTGGATTCTTGGCATGATTCGAGATCTCTAGTTTCCACTAGAGTCCGAGTTTCATTAACATCAATAGCTGACCCGACCCCGAACTCAACCTGTAAATTGCATACCTTCCTTTGCTTTTCTGTTATCAGATTGTCAAGCTCACGGAATTTCTTATAAAAGAATGCCCTTTCGGTTTGCATCTCTGAAATTTCCATCTTCAGCTTATCGATTTCACCAAGTGCCTCGTCTTTGTTCAGCCCTGAACTCGGAACAACATCGATTTTACCTGAGCCAAAATCTTTATTCACCTGTCCCTGGCTCCGGAAATCCTTATACAGAAATCGAACTTTGGCACCGACACCGGATTTGCAAGGAATAGGGGATTCATCATCTTTTTCGTCATCAATGGAATATGGAATTTGTTCAGGGAAAACAGTGGCAATGGTTTTGTTGGCACTTTGAAGATCTTTGGATAAATGATCATATCTTTGAGCTAATGCTTGGTACGCACGGAAACATTCTTCAAGAAAGCTAACAAGTTCTGGTCTTTTCTGGAAATATATTTCTGCCCTTTTTGCAAATGAATCTCCATCATCGTCAACGATTTCCAGCATGCTACACACTTTCTCTTCCATTTCTGACAAATTTTTCAACTTATGATTTTAGATAACATAAACTTTCGATTTTTTTAAGAACAAATCTACAATAGCCAATTACTTTTAATTAAAGAAAAAAAAACCAATCATTTAAATCATAAAATTGAATATAGTACATTGATAAAAAGATCATAATTTGAATGCAGCAATTCTTCTAACAAAATAAAGAAAAATGAATGGAGCAATGCAATTTGAATATATGATTCCATAATCTACAGCCAGAATGAAGAATATGGGTTTACCTTGAATATTCTGTTCTAGCCATTTTGATTGCTTTGTCCTAAGGTGGCTTACCCACCACCATGAATATGCATGGCTTGCAGCTTTCTGCAACGCCATGTTTTGTGTAGGTTGGAAGGAAAAGGAAGGAATTCCTTCAAGAATCAACGATGCCCAAAAACTTCATGAAATGGGGGAGAAATGGAAGGGAGGATTGATTGCATTGATTATGGGTTCAATGCCTCTTTTATATAAATTAGGGGAATTCAATCCATGCAAGGTTTGGATCCTACTGTCCGTTTTTTTTTTTTGCCAGCTTGGGATTTTCCTATAATAACCTGGCTAATCTTTTCTTTTTTCTCTTTCCCTTCGGTTTTCAGTTTTCTTTTTCTCATGAGAAACAAAAATTTTGCAAAGTTCTGCTTTCGTCGTGGATGTTAAATTTGTTTCAGTTAAACTGAGAACTGGTTGGTTCGGTAGTTAAACTATATAAGTTGAACCCGAAAATTAGGAAATCAATTAAACTCGGTAAAAAAAATAACTAAAAATTGAAAATCGGTTAAAAACTGATTTATTTATTAATTTTGATTTTTTTAAATGATCTTTTTCATTGGATTTTGAATACTTTCGTTTTTTGTTTTTTAAATACAATTATATACTTTAAAAACTACAAATTTAAATAGAATGTCATTACCGCCTCATTTGATAACGGATGTAAAAGAGGTGTGTTATATTAAATGATATTTGTGTATTAAAAAGATGAATGAAAGATGGTTGTTATTTTATTAAGGTGTTCGGTTGTGAATTTTGTGGTAAAGTTAAAAGATATGTGTTATGTATAAATGTACCATTTTACCCTTAAAATTCTAGTTTTATATTTCTCATTGTTTTGACATTGATTATTATATTATTTTAGGGTTTAAGATCTAGGGTTTGGGTTTAAAATTCAAGATTAGGGTTTGTGGTTTATTATTTATAATTTAGGATTTAAGCTTTAGAGTTTAGGGTTTATAGTTTAGGGTTTGGTGTTAGGTTTTGGATTCGGGTTTATGATTTATGGTTAAGAGTTTAAGGTTTAGAATTCAAAGTTTTGGGTTTTGGATTCATGATTTAGGGTTTATGGTTTAGAGTTTAAGTTTTAGAGTTTTAGGTTTTATTTCATGATTTAGGGTTTAAGGTTTGGAGTTTGGGTTTAAGGTTTAGGATTCAATGTTTAGAGTTTAACGTTTTGGTTCATGGTTTAGAGTTTATGGTTTAGTGTTCATGATTTAGTGTCTATGGTTTAGGGTTTGGAGTTTGGAGTTTAGTGTTTGAGGTTTATAACTTTATGTGTTTAACATTTAGGGTTTATGGTTTCAAGTTTGTGGTTTATGGTTCAAGGTTTAGAGATTATGGTTTTGGATTTAAGTTTGGGTTTAGAGTTTAGGGTTTAGGGTTAGAGTTAGAGTTTAGGATTTAAGGTTTATAGTGTAAATATGTGTAAAATAGTATGAGTGTATAATTGACAAAACTTGCATAAAACTTGTTTATTAAAATAAACACTATCTTCGCACCGTGATAAATATCACCCAACTTGCGTATAAAATAATACGTTGTATTAAATTTCACATCCACCAAATGCAAATATAAAAGTAAGTTTCGTAATAAAAACGTATTAGATAATATATCACAGAGTTACAACCCAACCAAACGAGGCGGTACATGTACTTATATAATAAGAACACTAAAATGAGTTTAAAACAAGAAGAAATATGTTGTTAATTAGACAATATAGTATAAATTATGGTAAAACATTACTTTTACATGAAAACATAATAAATGATCATTTTGAAAATGGAGGCTTCTCGCTATACCATATGATCTACGCCTTTGGAGAAATGATCTGTTGTCGGAGTGGTTGTTCCTCGCTCGTTCAGACATTCATCAAAGTGGGTGAAGGCATCCTCATTTACCATCGATGGTTGAGATATCTTAACACAATCATCAATCGTAGAGGCATCTTGAAGCAGATCCAAAAATAGGACGTACCACGTTCACTCTTGAAATCGACGAAAACATCTTCATCCCATTTGGAGAAATGATCCATTGTCAGAGCGGAATTGTTCCTCGCTCGTTGAGATAAACAATAAAAGAGAGGGTGAAGGCTTCTACACCTCCTTTAGAGAAATGATCTGTAGTTGAAGCGGAATTGTCCCTCGCTCATTGAGACAATCATCTAAGGAGGAACTGTAGGCATCTTCGCACTCTTGTGGGAGAGACGACGAGTTGACGCAATAATGGTATCAAAGAACCGATGCTCGTGTTGATAACATTTGTGAAGATAAAATAATGTGAAGAGTAATATAAATAAAGTCATATGTATTAAATTTAAATAATATATACGCTTAAGTAGAAGTAATATGTATGCTTCTAACAGAAATGGATAAATAGAGAAAGTAAAACATAAGCAGAAAGAGTAATGGGTACATGTTTCTTACATCACTTGGTGGGATGGCTTGTTCCAGGGTTCTATGCTTACCTATACTCTAGAGAGTTTACTAAAAGTTCTTGCTAGAGTTATTTATAAATCTAAGTTCTCTAAGAGCGCTCTATGCATAGGTCCACCTAAGTGGTGTACATAGTGGAGCGTGGCGCGAAGCAGGTTCCCGAGGTTGTTGTCCATTTGAGATGCTGAGTGGAGGTTTTGCGGCACTCAAGAGCTTCTATTTAAGCGGGAGATACATTCCTCTTATTACATTATTTACATGTAAATGTAAAGTTCTTAAGTTTTCTACTCTTCAAGTGTTCTATGTCGCATGGATCTCGTTAGAGGTGATGCTGTTAAGGGTGTGTCGGTTTTATTTCCAACATGTTGTCGTCGTCATTTTTTTAGCATACCCTTTTTCCTTGATGCTCCTCCGATTGCTGGGGGAAAAAACATTGGTATTTTTCTCTCTTGAATGCAGTGCTCAGGTTTATGTTTAACATAGGCTATTAGTGAGCACTGAGGTCCGTCCACCCTAGCTTCTCATCGTCCTAGAGATTCTGACGATGTGTGAGACTTTTGGCTTCAGATTTGGAGAGTGACTCCCTGTACAGGTCTTTCTGTCGACCTTGAGGATTCACTCATAGCGGCAAAACTTTTTCAAGATATGGCTTTGGCTCCATAGAGCAGAAACTATAGGCTCACCAAGGTGCCTGGTAAATGGTTGTTGCTCTATGGTCGTTGTGTCGTTATTCTCTCGTATGTTTGGTAGGAGATTGTTATCCTATATTTCTTTCATTTTTCTTGTCTTTCCTATATCGATGAATCGTGGTTTGTGTCAATGTTTCTCCTTCTAAGAAGACTGGTCTTTCGTTTTACTTATTATCCTATATCGATGAATCGTTGGCTTTGGTTTGTGTCATTTTACCTGAGTAGCTCAGCATCGTGCATGTGAAGGGTGGTGTTTGGATCGCAGTTCGGTGGTTTTTTTCCCACCTTCGTCTAAGAAGACTAAGTGAAACCAAAGATCAGTGATGCTCTTAGCAGGATTCCATCATCACTAATTTTCTCGGCACGAAAGTCGTCCACACTCATCGCACCAATTATTGATGTCAAAAATCAATCGAAACCAAAAAAGATAGTGAACAAAGGTTGTAATGGCGGTTTCGGACAGTTCACCCCTTCTAATTAGATGGAGAACTATTATGGGAGGTGGTCGGACAATAATAGCAAAGTTGAGAAGAGAGAGACCGAATAAGGTAGCTTAAAGATATTAAGTGTTTGGGGAATGCTTGGTCTGTCCTTTTGTCGGTCCCTAAGAGTATTTAAGAATAAGCTTCCGAAAACCATAAATGATGAGTGTCATGCCTAGACCTAATGGATTGATACTTATAGACGTATTAACTGGGCTGGCAGATTTGTGCGTCATATAGTAGACTTTACTAGTGAAGAAGGTAGATTTGATGTGACTTCATCGGGATTATGGTTGTCCGGTGAACGTGGTGAGGTAGACTCTTTGGTGATTTTTTATAGTTGATGGAGAGAAGTTCAAGAGTCAGAGGTATGCAAGATATATTGTTGGGATGATCAATCAATTTGATTATGGCCAAGAGGGGTGAATTGACAATTTAAAGTTGAAGGAAAGCAAATAGAAAGATAAAATTTGAGACATAAGGATTTATAGTGGTTTAACCTTTTAACAAGGTCTACATTCACTACCTTAGCTTCCCACTAAGGATTTCCAACAAATTCACTAAGAATTTCTTCCACTTTTCTAGGCTTGTAACACCCCAAAATTCGGTCTAGTCGGAATTGAGTTCCGGTGTTCGGAAATCTTATATCGATACGGTCTAAATATTGTATCGGCTTGTTAATTAATTGATATTGGACTCTAATTGAGTTAAACTATCGAGTACGGGTCTTATTGAATTCATTAAAAGCTTTTTAGTGACTAAATTATAGCTGTTGGAAAGTTCGAGAGCAAAACTAGAAGGAATTAGGAGTTGAGGGACTAACCTTGCGATTAGCCCCTCCTCAATTAAATATCTCATACGTGGGATGATCAGGAAAGCTTCCTTCATTGGAAGGAAAGCTTCCTAAATTTAAACAAGTGAATAGCCAAAGTAAAGTCTCACCCGAAACTAAACTTAAGTAAGCACTTCTCTAATCCATCGTCTCCTACTCAAGCAAGTACCTCCACTGGAGTTAGCTTCAAGTTTTGTTTTTCTTCAGTTTAATGTTATCGAATCATTTCTAGTGATCAGATAAGTTATTCCCCTCAAACTATTATCGAAAATCCATGGTGTTTATGAGAGTAATCTCAAGTTAGGTGTTGGCCATCCATGGAAATTCTTGATTAATAGCTATGTTGAGCTTAGATATCAATTTTGGTATCATTATGTTGATTACGATATCGTAATATCGTTTCTAACACTCTCCTTATGAATTCCTAGCTCAAGACGTTGATAGGGAACATCTATTGAACTCACCAAAGGCCAAGGACAAGGGAATTGTCGTCCGAGAGCCGTAAAAGCATCAGATTGTTAAGGTGAGTGTAGTCGGAGTCTCGGGACTAGGGGAGGAGCCCTCCCAAATTCATTATTGTTGATTTCGATCAATTAGCTAACATTTCTTTTAAGGATAATGCATCGAATTGTCATACGGGCCTGTTGGTAAGCATCAGTAAGTTAGGTTATAAACATCGGACATTGATATTGACATTGTCATCATGCATAGATATTGACATAATTATTGTTATTGAAACATTGTAAATGAATCATCAGACATTGATGTTGGCATTGAAATTATGAAACATTGATATTATCATTGAAATTATGAAACATTGATAACGAAACATGGTTTACTAATAATAACATTGAAGACATTAGTCATTGGAATTATCATTAAATATTGAATATGAATATTGTCATCGAAACCTTGGATTTGGACGAACATTGGATACAATTGGCATGCCATAGAATTCATGAGCTCGGTGTACGGGTGGACTACGGTCCTAAGGCTACGATCTATATTGATTTGGCGAGGCGGAGGGATGTGTATTGTATTTGGTCATTGGCAAGGCGGAGGGACTAGATCATTCATTAATTTGGCGAGGCGTAGGAATTCGCGTATCCACTATCTCGATTCAATCCAAGGGATAATAACTAATATGATATGTTGATTATTGATTATTGATGCATAACATTGATGTTAATGAGCATGAGAAAATGTACATGTATCACTATTTGATATTTCCATTGTATATGACTACCTCACTAGGCAATGTATGCCTAATGAATTCATCTTCAATGTATTTCAAGTTGAAAGTTCGTTGTGGTTGAAGATCGGAAAGTCGAGGCGAGACAAGTCATTACAAGCATGAGAAAATAGTTGAACTAATCTTTTGTTCCCATTTTGGTATGTTTATAATGTGTAAGGGTTGTAAAGTAGTTAAGGGCCTTAAATGACCTTTTGGAGGTGTTAAATTTGGTAAAAATGACCCTAATGGCTCACATAGGTGATAACCTGGTAAACGTATTCAAATGATCATGAAATTTGGCATGTCAATAGTTTATAGCATTGAAATGTTGTGTATAAAGTTTCAATGCATTTGAACATCTGTTGATAGGTTAATTTAGCTAAAAACCAGCTAAAATATGTCATTACAGGTCAGGCGTATCGAAACAGGTGATGGTGTTTCGATACGGCCTATTAATAAGGCTAATGGAAAACATGGTAAAACAAGGCGTATTGATACGGTTTAGAGCCGTTTCGATACGATTTGCTACTATCAAAGTTTGTTTTGATATGGGCCTAATATGTATCGGAACGGGTCAATAGTCAAGGTCAACGAAGGTCAACCCGTACCGAAACAGGGCTTATCTATTTTGATACGGGGTATGGGTAGAATAAATTTAAGTTAAATTATCGTATACCCGTTTCGAAACGGCTCAGATTGTTTCGATACATAGTTAGTTAAGTTAGTTAAAATACATAGATTGAAGGTTTACATTGTTCACAGATTGATTCCTAAATTTTGGGTGAGTTAATTGGATAGGTAAATGAACTCTGAATAACATGAAAATTTATAGGCTTGCTGATATTAAGCTAAATTGCATTGTGATGTGAGCAATTGCATTAAAGCACCTTTAATTTACTAAAATTGCAGTTTAGCCCCTAAAGCTTATAAGGGTTGGAATTTGGTCCTTATTGAGTATTCATCGTTACAAAATGAATATTTTGGACTAAGATATATCTTTGGTAAAGTTTATTAAGCAAAGTTTTGACTATGGGTTGATATTGATTGAAATTTTATCGCATCGATCATCGTATTGTTCATCGGTAGCACCTTTCGACTCGGTTCTCAACCAGACCGAGAAGGGGGTGTTACAAGGCTAAAGAGGCAACCATTACACAATCAAAGCTTTCTACCCAAAGATTTGATCAAAAACTCTTTTACAAGAAAAGAAATATAAACTGTGAAACCAAAATTGATTTTGATATAACATATAAACTTAAGGACCAATTTGCAAAACAATAAATTTTTAAGTACTCTTTAAAGTCTCACAATTGACAAGTATTTTAAACAAAATAATATCTCAAGACAAGCTCTTAAATATATGAAAATTTTCTAAGACTTTTCCTATGATTTTCAAGCCAAACAATGCAAAAATGCCCAGGCGTATCGATACCCTTAGGCGTATCGATACTGGCTTTTGCCACTGGAATTTTAATGGCTAAGTCTCCTATGATTTTCAAGTCAAACTATACAAAAACGCCCAGGCGTATCGATACCCTTAGGCGTATCGATACGAGCTTTTGCCACTGGAATTTTGATGGACTTAGCGTACCGATACGGTATTACCCCGTATCGATACGATATTCATCTGGGCAACTCTTTCAATGAAACCATACCGATACGCTTTGCAACCGTATCGATACGATAAGCCTATCTTTGAAAAATCTTTGTATTTAATTTTTCGACCGTTACTTGTCAGTTGGTTGGTTTCCCAATTTTTAAAAGACCGTTATACCGTACCGATACGCTTGGTATGCGTATCAATACACTCTTTAAGAAAACCAAACTTGGGATTCCAGTGAGCAAAGACCATATCGATACGGACATCCGTACCGATACGCCCCTTAAAACCGTTCTGGTACGCCTTCTATGCGTATCGATACGCTCTGTTTTCAGTCACAACGGCTCTTTCCTCTTTGATGCAGGTATCGATACGCCTTCCCCGAGTACCAATACGGTAGGCTGGAGAACTGCATTTAATACGGGAAAAATGCTCCCAATGGCTCTATTGATGATCCCAACTACCCAAACGGCTAGAATTCAATGCAAGAGTATAAAAACAAGCTTCAATTGACCAAGCAACAACTATTGAACCTACAAGCAACATCAAAGCAAAAATTCCAAACCCTAGTGCTCTTCATAGTCAAATTCTTGTACCCAACTCTTGTGATTTTATTCTTATCTTGTATTGTGAGTTTGGGAGTTTGAAATTGTATTTGGGTAAACATTTATCCTTTGAGAGGAATTTTTAGAGTTTACCAAATTCATCTCTTTGTAAAAGTGAGTGGATTAAGCTTTGGGTAGAAAGCTTAATCAATTTGTAAGGTTACCTTCTCATCCAAGAAAAGGGGAAGAATTCAAGTAGTGAATTGGTTGAAAATCCTTAGTGGGAACTAAGGTAGTAGATGTAGAGTTCATTTGGAGAACTTGAACCACTCTAACTACTTGTGTCACTTTTTATTTTTCACTCATACCTCCTACCAAAGTTTTAATTGCCAATTCACCCCCTCTTGGCCATTTGCAATTGTGTGATCAACTCAACAATTGGTATTAGAGCTACACTCATTGGAAGGATTACAACCCTCTTGAGTCGATTCTAGGAGAGTTTGATCAACAACTAGTCAAGCAATGGCATCCACCTCCAACTCCAACCTCTACGAGTCCCAATCTACCACCAAAGCACCATTCTCAATGGGGATAACTACCCATATTGGAAGAATAGGATGAGGCTCTTCATCAAGTCCACCGACTACATGGTGTGGGATGTGGTTGAAGAAGGTCTGGTCCATACATTCCCATGAAGAGAGATAGTGAAGCAAGACTTGTCCCAAAAGTAAAAGCCGAAATGACGGAAGATGAACGAAGAAGGATGCAAGTGAATGATAAAGCTCTTCATGTCATATTTTGTGCACTTGGTCCGGATATCTACTCCAAGGTGTCTTCGATCGAAAATGCCAATGAGGTTTGGGACACCCTCGAGATAACATATGAGGGAACTAGTGATGTCAAGGAAACAAAAATTGGGCTACTCAATCTAAGCTACAAAAATTTCAAGATGGATCCCGATGAGAGTGTTTCCAAGATGTTTGATCGATTCTCGGTCATTGTCAACGGATTGAAGGGTTTCGGTGAGATCATCCCCGAAGACAAACTAGTGAGGAAATTGTTGTACTCTCTTCCGGAGTCATGGGATAGCAAGAGAACGGCTATTATTGAAGCTCGAGATTTGAAGACTCTCAAGCTTGATGCTCTTGTTGGATCTCTACTCACCCATGAGATCATGAGGAAGGGAAGAGAAGAAGAAAAAAATGGAAGAGAAGAAGGTTGAGAAGAAGGATGTTGAGAAGAAGGAGGTTGGAATCGCTCTTAAAGCTTCATATCATGAAAGCGATTCAAGTGAAGATAAAGATGAGGAGATGGCCATGTTGGCCAAACGGTTCACTCGCTTCATGAAGTCCAATCGTGGGAGAAAGTTCATTAGAAAAGGATACTTCAAGAGTAAGGAAGAGGAGAAGGACCAAATCACTTGCTATGAATGCAAAAAGCCCGGCCATATCCGTTCCAAATGTCCTCAATTGAATAGGAAGAGCTTTGGGAAGAAGTACAAGCTCAAAGCTCAAGTAGCAACTTGGAGTGACGATGAGTCATCCGAGGAGAAGGATGAAGTGGCCAATCTTTGTCTCATGGCCATTGATGATGAACCAAAGGTAAATCCTAACTTATCTAATTTTGATTTTACCTTTGATGAGCTTCAAGATGCTTATGATGAATTGCAAGAGGTTTACGATGAGTTAGTAGGAAAATATAAAGAATCCATTTTGAGAAACAAGAAAACTATTTCCGATTTGAAAAATCAAAATGAAACATTTTCAAAAACTAACTCCGAATTGGAAAAGAAAGTTTTGTTTTTAGTAAATCTTTTAAATGATCTTAAAACGAAAAATCTTGAACTTGAAAAACTTATTTCCGATTTTCAAGATTATCACACAAAGGAAGTGGATAATCTTAAAACATCAATTGCTATTGGGAAAAACCATTTTGAAAAAGGAAACTCTTCTAAATCCCAATATGTAAAAAGAAAACCTTTTATTCCTAAACAAAGAAATTTTCATAAGCAATCTAGAGGTCAAAAGGTTAGAAGTGTTTGGGTTCCTAAGGAACTCATTATTTCTAATAATATGAATGTTGTTGCTTCTTGGATTCCTAAGGGAACTAAAATTTTGAAGGCTAACACACATGGACCCAAAATGATTTGGGTACCAAAAATCAAGGCCTAATTTCTTTGTTTGTAGGGGAAGCATTGCTACAAGGCCAAAGCTTCAAGCCAAAACTCATGGTACCTTGATAGTGGATACTCAAGACATATGACCGGTGACAAGAGTAGATTCGTGGAACTAAAGCCAAAGAGTGGTGGAGTGGTAACTTTCGGTGACAACTCCAAAGGCTACGTTGAAGGAATAGGCTCCATTGGTAATCACTCTTCTATTTTCATTGAAAATGTTGTGTATGTCAACGGTCTTAAACATAATTTATTGAGCATTAGTCAATTATGTGATAAGAGTTTTAATGTTTTATTTGATAAAAGTGGTTGCAAAATTGTGAACATTAAAACAAATCAACTAATGCTCATAGGACGTAGAATAGGCAATATCTACATGGTGCATTTAGATGACATCCATTCATCCCATACATGCTTAGTTGCACATGATGAACATGACTCATGGCTTTGGCATAGAAAATTAGGACATGCTAGCATGAGTGCCTTAGAGAAATTAATTTCCCTTAATCTAGTTAGAGGTTTACCCAAACTTGAATTTTCTAATGATAAAATTTGTGATGCATGTTCAAAAGGTAAACAACATAGAACTTTATTTAAATCCATTAATGATGTCTCTACTAGTAGATGTTTACAATTGATTCATATGGATCTTTTTGGGCCTATTAGAACAATGAGCTTGGGTGGTAAATCATATGCCTTTGTGCTTGTAGATGACTATTCTAGGTTTACTTGGGTTCTATTCTTAAGTACAAAAGATGAGGCTTTAGAAAAATTCATCACATTTTCTAAAATAACTCAAAATGATCTTGAACTTAAAATTTCTCACATTAGAAGTGATCATGGAACCGAATTTCAAAATCTAGGTTTTGATGAGATTTTAAATGAAAATGGGATTAGCCACAATTTTTCCGCACCTCGCACTCCTCAACAAAATGGGGTAGTTGAGAGGAAAAATCGAACTTTAGAAGAAATGGCTAGAACCATGCTTTGCGAAAATAATTTACCTAAATATTTTTGAGCGGAAGCCACAAATACCGCTTGCTATATTATAAATCAAGTAATGATTAGGCCAATTTTGAAGAAAACACCTTATGAGATTTTAAAATCTAAGAAGCCTAACATTAGCTATTTTCATCCTTTTGGTTGCAAGTGTTTTGTTTTGAATAATGGTAAAGAAAACTTAGGTAAATTTGATGCTAAAAGTGATGAAGCTATTTTCTTAGGGTACTCTTTAAACTCTAAATCCTATCGTGTATTTAATAAACGAACTCTAGTAGTTGAAGAGTCTATACATGTTGTTTTCGATGATAATCTCCTTCCGAGGAAGGAATCTTGTGATGATGATGATGTAAGAATCCTTGATGCCATTGATGGAGGACAAACGTCAAAGGTGGATGAGGTTCCAACTAAAGATGAGGATACACAAGATCCACCTCTTGAAGCCTGAAGGACTTGGCTCTCGAGGAAAATGAGGTATCTTACCTAAGGGAGTTCAACTATGTCAAAGGTGGTGAAATCTTGGGTGATCCATCCAAGGGGGTAACTACTAGATCCTCTCTCAAATTAATGAACCATGTTGCATTTCTTTCATGCATCGAGCCTAAAAATATTAAAGAAGCTTTAAAAGATGACTTTTGGATTTTGGCCATGCAAGAGGAATTAAATCAATTTGAGAGAAGTAAGGTTTGGACATTAGTTGAAAGGCCTAGTAATCAATCTACTATATGAACTAAATGGGTATTTAGGAATAAATTAGATGAAAGTGATAATATAGTGAGAAACAAGGCTAGGCTTGTTGCTCAAGGCTATACCCAAGAAGAGGGAATTGATTTTGATGAGACATGTGCACTCGTATCTAGGATGGAAGCCATTAGGATGCTTTTAGCATTTACATGTTATAATGATTTCAAGCTTTTTCAAATGGATGTGAAAAGTGCCTTTTTAAACGGTTTTATAAATAAAGAAGTGTATGTTGAACAACCACCGGGTTTTGAGGATTTAAAATTTCCAAACCATGTGTTTAAACTAACAAAAGCTCTTTATGGTTTAAAACAAGCTCCTAGAGCTTGGTATGAGAGACTTTCAAATTTCTTAATTGAAAAGGGTTTTGAAAAAAGGAAAGGTGGACACTACACTCTTCATAAAAAGATATAACAATGACATCTTAGTAGTACAAATCTATGTTGATGATATCATTTTTGGTTCTACTAATGAGTATTATTGTAAAGAATTTTCTAAGCTAATGCAAGGTGAGTTCGAGATGAGCATGATGGGGGAGCTCTCATTCTTTTTGGGACTCCAAATCAAACAAAGGAAAGATGACACCTTTATAAATCAAGCTAAGTACGTGAATGATATGCTCAAAAAGTTCGGCTTGGAGAATGCAAAACCTCAAGCCACACCTATGAGCTCTTCCATAAAGCTTGAAAAAGATGAATGAGGTAAGTGTGTAGATTCTAAGCTTTATAGATCCATGATATGTTCTTTGCTTTACCTTACCGCAAGTAGACCGGATATTATGTTTAGTGTTTGCTTGTGTGCTAGGTTTCAAGCTAGTCCTAGAGCATCACACTTAGTTGCCATTAAGAGAATTTTTAGATACCTTAGAGACACACCTACTTTAGGCCTTTGGTATCCTAAAGATTCCTCCTTTAGCCTTCATGCTTATTTGGATGCGGATTATGGGGGATGTAAGATAGAAAGATAGATAGGAAAAGTACTTCCGGTACATGTCAATTCTTAGGTAGTATGCTCGTATCTTGGTTCTCTAAGAAACAAAATAGCGTAGCCTTATCTACCACCGAATCGGAGTATATATCCTTAGGGAGTTGTTGTGCTCAAGTCCTTTGGATGAAGCAACAACTCTTAGATTATGGTGTTAAAATAGAAACCATACCCCTTAAGTGTGACAACACTAGTGCCATTTGTCTCACTAAGAATCCCATCCAACACTCTAGAACTAAACACATAGAAATAAGACATCATTTCATTAGAGATCATGTGTTGAAAAATGATGTTGTTATAGAGTATGTTGACACCTTGAACCAATTAGCGGATATATTCACAAAGCCTTTAGATAAAGAGCGCTTTTGGACCCTTAGGAGAGAGCTAGGTTTAACTTGCCTTTCTTGACCCCTTCTAGGTCCCAAAATGTCAAAAATTTGCTTGAAATTGTTTGTGATTCATGCTTGTGTTAATTTTGTTCTTTTTGCTTCTATGCATGTTGCTAGGGGGAGTATGCATTAAGTTTAGCCATTAAAACTTGTTCATAGGACATTTACATGCATTTAGGGACGTTTCAAGTTGAATTTTTGCACATAAACTGTCAAAAATGCCTTATCTGGTAAAGGCGTATCGATACGGCTGAAGCGTATCGATACGGGTTCATAACTGGGAAAACTTTGAGGATGAACGAGTATCGATACGACCCCGCGTATAGATACGGTTAAAGTCAAGGGAAATAGTCAAAGCCAAGTCGTACCGATACGGTACCGCGCAACGATACGGTAGTAATGACGAATAAAAAATTAGGGTTAAACGGTATCGATACGCGTGTATAGCGTATCGATACGGCCTCGACGGAGAGGCTATTTAGGGCTGCAATCTTTAAAAGTCTTTAAAAACTAAAACCCCTCTTTTCTCCTAAAAACCCTAGCCGCAATATCCTATAAAAACCCTCTCAATCCTTCAATTTTTACCATCAAACTTAAAAATTCTTTGAGGGTTTTTAATCTCCACATCAAGGCTAACCTTTGTCAACAAATCTTGTGCATTCACATCAACTCATTCATCCAATCTAAAGTTCAAGGTATAAAACTCTTTTTTTTTCTTTGATTTTCGTTTGATTTTTATAATTGTTTAAATTTAATTTTTGTACAGAACATAGTTTTATATTATGGGTTTCAACTTTTTCATAAAAAATTTTGAAAAATCAAAAAAAAATTCATTCGAATATTTTTTGTTCTATTCGTATTTTTTTTAATCTGTTTTTTTTACAATTGTTTTAAAAACTTGTATATATCTTTTTACAATTAAATTTCTTTTTTACCTTGAATTATTAGAATTTATTGGATTGAATAGGATGTTAATTGCATACATATTCGAATCGTTTTTGATGTGTTTTCAGGGTTATGGCACCGTTGAAAAAGAGATCTAAGCGTTATCTTTCTACTTCCGATCCTAGTGAGGATGCCGAGGGTAACCCTAAACCTAATCTCCCCTATATTATCCAATTAAGTTTTCCCGATGATGCCGATATAGCTCGATACAAACTATTTCAAAGCATGAGTATTAGAGAAGAACGTGTTGTGTCAGTCCCATTCTTAAGTTCTGCCTGTTTTAAATTCCAATACCTCCATTTAATTAAGCAATGGGAGTTTTTAACTTTTTTTTAGCATTCCTCCTATTCTATATAGGAATTTAGTCATCGTTTTCTTTTCAAATGCTTTATGTGTTGATGATGAAGCTAGGGAGAATGCCATTGCTATTGAATCTTCTGTTATGGGCAAAACCTTTACAATTGATCAAAAAACTTTATGTAATGTCTTTGGTTTTGAAAACATTGGTATTGATGATGAGAAATCCTTGGGTACGAGTCCTTTAGGCTCAACAAAAGTTTTAAATGCTCATGACCGAATCCTTCATCTTCTTATGTCTTGGTTTTTTCGTCCTTCGGGAGGGAAATTTTCTATTATTCGTCAAGTCGATGACTTTTGGCTTAGGTGTTTTAGGGAAGGTCAACGTCCAAATCTTTGTCAAATTATGTTTGTCGACCTTGTCTATTTAGTCCAACACCGTCACACCAAACAAGTCACATCCTTTTACTACTCTACGGCTTTGAGTTATCTCTTTCATTCCCTTGACATTGATTGTTCCCATGACTATCCCGAAACCCTTGGCCTACCCATTGATGAGCGTTCTCTAGCTCGTTCCGGTTTCTCTTATGTTGATAATGAATGGGTTCGTAACACTCAAGATCATCCACAAGATGCTCCGGTCGATGCTTCTCGTGCTTCTTCGAGCTCTCACCGTGCTCCGATTGATTCCTCTTCCATGGGCACTCTAATGACTTTCCTAAATGAGAAGTTCACTTCCAGGGAAGTCGGGTTTACCGCGATGGACACTAGATTCACATCCTTGGAAGATCGCGTCAAAGGTATGGAGAAGAAAATGGAAACCATGGCTTCTCGCCAAAACTCCATGGATATCTCTCTTACCGCCTTCCATGGTGCTTGGCTTAACCAAAATCGAAGGAATCAACCCTCTCAAGATGATGAAGATGAAGAGGACGAGGACGATGATGATGATGAGGCGGACGAGTAGTTTATGCATATCATCTTATGGCATTTAGTCTTTTATATTCTGTTATTGCACTCTTGTTTTTAGGATCTAAATTTATGCCTATTATCTATGTTTTCGGATTTTAAAGTTTGGATTATTATTTTTGCTTTGAAGTTTATGCATTTGAACTATTATGTTTACTTTGAAGTTTATGCATTTGACTATTATAATTGCTTTGAGTTTAATGAATTAATTGTTGCTATTATCCTTGTATTTATATTTGATCTAACAAAAAGGGGGAGAAGGATTATAGAGTCAATTTTTTATTTTTGAAAATCTATCTTAAATTAAGGGGGAGAAAGCTTTTTAAAGTTTCAAAAACTTAAAAATTTATTTGTGGTTTTGTTATATCAAAAAGGGGGAGATTGTGAAACCAAAATTGATTTTGATATAACATATAAACTTAAGGACCAATTTGCAAAACAATAAATTTTTAAGTACTCTTTAAAGTCTCACAATTGACAAGTATTTTAAACAAAATAATATCTCAAGACAAGCTCTTAAATATATGAAAATTTTCTAAGTCTTTTCCTATGATTTTCAAGCCAAACAATGCAAAAATGCCCAGGCGTATCGATACTGTGAAACAAATATTTTAATTTTGATATAACTAAAAACCTAAGGACTAAATTGAAAATGTCAAAACGAATTTTAAGTCCTCAAAATATCCCCATATAATTTTAAGATTATGCCCAAGTTAAAAACAAAGTTTTTCAAATATTTTTCTAAGTGTTTCAAGTCAAAACAGTGATTTTCAAAGTCCTGTTTCGAAACGGCCCTAAGGCGTTTCGAAACGTTTTCATCACTGTCAACCCCTGTTCCGAAACGTGTATCGAAAATCTTGACCCTGTTTCGAAACGGTCTCTTACGTTTCGAAATTGTTCTTCATATTTGATTTTAAAAAGACACAATGGTTGAAATATTTGCTGAATATTTAAAGATAAAAAGGGTGTTTCGAAACGGGCTAAGGCCGTTCCGAAACGACCCTTGACAGTAGCAAATCCATTTCGAAACGAAGCCAAAGCGTTTCGAAACAAGTCTTCATTTTAAATTGAAAATATGACCGTTACAATTGTTTTTAACTGATTTTCTGAAAACTGTTAAGGTGTTTCGAAACGGGCTAAGACCGTTTCGAAACGACCCTTGACAGTGGCAAAAGTGTTTCGAAACGGCCCTCAGGCATTTCGAAACGGGCTCTTAAATGCGCCCCAACGGCTCTTTCTATTTTATTCCGTTCCGAAACAGGTACCCCGCGTTTCGAAACGGGTTGTTGCAGACTGCATTTATGGTGGTGAGATAACATCCCCAACGGCTCTATTGATGAGTGCAACAACCACAACGGCTAGAAATCAATGAGAAGGTATAAAAGGGACTTCTAAAAGCACCAGCAACAACTATTGATCCAAAAAGCAAACATCCAAACATCAAATCCAAGCAATTGTGCACAAATCCCATTTTGTCTAAAACCCCAATTGTAATTTTCATTCATATCTTGTTCAATTGGGTTGAGTGCTTGTAATTGGGCTATTATTTGTATTGAGAGATATCCAATTAGCCATTAAATTTCTTTGTTCACTTGTGTGAGGATTGGGTTGATTTTTGGGTAGAAAAATCAATCGAAATTGTAAAGGGTTGCCTCCTTGTCCTAGAAAAGGGGAAGAGCAATTTAGTGGAATTGTTGCAAATCCTTAGTGAAGCTAAGGTAGTGGATGTAGAGTTCATTTGGAACTTGAACCACTCTAAATCTCTTGTCCATCGTTTTTAATTTGCAAATTTTCACCACAAAACTTTAAATTTCCAATTCACCCCCCCTCTTGGTAAATATCGATCTTGCGATCCACTCAACAATGGGTATCATAGCTTAACTCTTTGAGGATTAACAACCACAAGAGGAGATCCTTGGAAGAGTGTGATCATCAAAATATCAAGAGATGGCTTCAACCTCCGGTTCCGGCATGTACGAGTCACAATCGACCACAAAGCCTCCCTTCTTCAACGGTGATAACTATTCTTTTTGGAAGAATAGAATGCGTCTATTCATCAAGTCAAATGACTATCTTGTGTGGGATGTCATTGAGGATGGGCCATACATTCCATTGAAGCAAGACGGTGAAGGCAAGATGGTGTTGAAGAAGAAAGTGGAAATGAGTGAAGAGGAGAGGAAAAAGATTCAAGTCAATGATAAAGCTCTCCACATGCTATTTTGTGCTTTCGGTCCGGACATCTACTCAAAGGTCTCATCAATTGAAAGTGCCAAGGAAGTGTGGGACACTCTTGAGACCACTTATGAAGGCACCAATGATGTCAAGGAAACTAAGATTGGAATTCTCAATCTTAGTTATGAAAATTTCAAGATGGAGCCCGATGAGATGGTGTCAAAGATGTTTGATCGATTCTCCACTATTGTCAATGGTCTAAAGGGCTTTGGAGAGATCATACCGGAAGACAAGCTTGTCCGGAAACTACTCTATTCACTTCCCGAGTCTTGGGATGGGAAGAGAACCGCTATCATCGAAGCAAAGAATTTGAAGACTTTGAAGCTTGATGAGCTTGTGGGTTCTCTCCTTACTCATGAGATCATGAAGCAAGGAAGGGAAGATGAGAAAAAGAAAGAAGAGAAAAGAGTAGAGAAGCTTGAAGTTGAGAAGAAGAAGAAGATGGGAATAGCTCTCAAGGCTAAAGCTTCACAACATGATGAGAGCTCATCTAGTGATGAGGATGAACTTGAAGAATTGGCTATGATAGCCAAACGATTCTCACGCTTTATGAGGTCCAACCGGGGAAGAAAAATCCAAAGGAAGATGGACTTCAAAAGCAAGAACAAGGAAGATGGAAAGGATCCAATCATTTGCTTTGAGTGCAATAAACCCGGCCACATACGTTCGGAATGCCCTCAACTCAAGAAGAAGGGCTTTGAGAAGAGGAAAAAGCTCAAAGCCAAGCTTGCTACTTGGAGTGATGAGGAGTCATCGGAGGATGACGAACAAGAAGTGG
This sequence comes from Hibiscus trionum, assembly GCA_030270665.1. Taxonomy (NCBI): domain Eukaryota; kingdom Viridiplantae; phylum Streptophyta; class Magnoliopsida; order Malvales; family Malvaceae; genus Hibiscus; species Hibiscus trionum. The sequence goes on from BSYR01000013.1 coordinate 35,140,973, forward strand.
CTAACCTTTGCCTCATGGCACTTGAGGAAGATTCCTCCATGGTAACCTCTAACTCATCTACTTTAGATTTTTCATATGAAGAATTAAATGATGCATATGATGAGTTACAAGAGGTATATGATGAATTAGTTGAGAAATATAAGGAGTCGGTTATTAGGAATAAAAAGATTATTCTAGAATTAAATGAGAAAAATGACTCACTTACTCAAGCTAATTCTAAATTTGAGAAAAATATATTAGGATTAAAAGATGAACTTAAATTCTTTCAAGATGAAAATGTTGATCTTAATAATCTTTTATCTCAATGTAATTGTGAACACCAAAAGGTGTTGGGTGAGCTAAATGAGCTCAAAAAGTCTTTAAAAAATGTTGGTAGTGTCAAGCATGAAGTAGGAGAATCCTCTAGAACACACCAACCTAAGAAAAAGACTAACTACTACAAACAAGGTAGCTATCCTAGACATAGTAGAGCTAAAAGAATTAGAAGTGTATGGGTTCCTAAGGAACTTGTTAAATCTAATAATATTATTGCTATGTCATCTTGGATTCCTAAGGGAACCAAGGTTTTGGGAGCTAACACTCATGGACCCAAAATGATTTGGGTACCAAAAACCAAGGTTTAATATCTTTGTTTGTAGGGGGAGCATTGCTACAAGGCCAAAGCACAAAGTCAAAACTCATGGTACCTTGATAGTGGATGCTCGAGGCACATGACCACAAGAGTCGATTCATGGATCTAAAGCCAAAAAGTGGAGGAGTAGTAACATTTGGTGACAACTCCAAAGGCCACATTAAAGGTATTGGCTCCATAGTAATCACTCTACCATTCTCATTGAAAATGTCTTATATGTCGATGGTCTTAAACACAATTTATTGAGCATAAGTCAATTGTGTGATAAAGGATTTAATGTTTTATTTGATAAAAATGGATGCAAAATTGTAGACATTAAATCTAATAATATTATGCTCATAGGTCATCGCATAGGAAACATATACATGGTGCATTTAGATGACATACATACATCTCATGCATGCTTAGTTGCTCAAAATGAAAATGATGCTTGGTTGTGGCATAGGAAGCTAGGACATGCTAGCATAAGTGTTTTGGAAAAACTAGTCTCTCTAAATCTAGTTAGAGGTTTACCCAAGATAAAATTTTCAAATGATAAAATTTGTGATGCATGCTCAAAGGGTAAACAACATAGGTCTTCCTTTAAATCCATTAATGATGTTTCTACTAGTAGATGCTTACAACTAATTCACATGGATTTATTTGGGCCAATTAGGACTATGAGCTTGGGTGGTAAGTCTTATGCTTTTGTGCTAGTTGATGATTTTTCTAGATTTACTTGGGTTCTCTTTTTAAGTACTAAAGATGAGGCTTTGGAAAAATTCATCACATTTTCAAAATTAACCCAAAATGATCTTGAGCTTAGAATTTCACATATTAGAAGTGATCATGGAACCGAGTTTCAAAATTTAGGGTTTGAAGATTTTTTAAATGAAAATGGTATTAGCCATAATTTTTCGGCTCCTCGAACTCCTCAACAAAATGGGGTAGTTGAGAGGAAAAATAGAACTTTACAAGAAATGGCTAGAACTATGCTTTGTGAAAATATTTTACCTAAATATTTTTGGGCGGAAGCCACAAATACCGCTTGTTATATTGTAAATCGAGTAATGATTAGGCCAATTTTAAAGAAAACACCTTATGAGATTTTAAAATCTAAAAAGCCTAACATTAGCTATTTCCACCCTTTTGGGTGCAAGTGTTTTGTTTTAAATAATGGAAAAGACAACTTAGGTAAATTTGATGCAAAAAGTGATGAAGCCATTTTTATAGGTTACTCTTTAACCTCTAAAGCATATCGAGTATTTAACAAAAGAACTTTAGTAGTAGAAGAATCTATTCATGTTGTATTCGATGATAACCTCCTTCCTAGGAAGGATTCTTGTGATGATGATGATGTAGGGATCATAAATGCCTTTGATGGAGGTCAAACTTCAAAGGAGGATGAGATTCCAACAAAGGAAGATGACTCACAAGATCCACCTCTTGAAGCCTTGAAGGACTTGGCTATTGAGGAAAAGGAAGTGAGCTACCCAAGGGAGTTGAACTATGTCAAAGATGGTAAAATCTTGGGTGATCCATCCAAGGGGGTAACCACTCGTTCTTCTCTTAGATTAATGAACCATGTTGCATTTATCTCATGCATAGAGCCTAAAAATATAAAAGAAGCATTGAAAGATGACTTTTGGATTATGGCTATGCAAGAAGAGTTAAATCAATTTGAGAGAAGTAATGTATGGACATTAGTTGATAGGCCTAGTAATCAATCTACAATAGGAACTAAATGGGTCTTTAGGAACAAGCTAGATGAGAATGGTAACATTGTGAGAAATAAAGCTAGACTTGTAGCACAAGGTTACACTCAAGAAGAGGGAATAGATTTTGATGAAACCTATGCACCCGTAGCTAGAATGGAAGCCATTAGGATGTTGCTTGCATATGCATGTTATCATAATTTCAAGCTTTTTCAAATGGATGTTAAAAGCGCATTTTTAAATGGTTTTATAAATGAAGAAGTGTATGTGGAACAACCACCGGGTTTTGAAGATTCAAAATTTCCAAATCATGTTTTCAAACTTACCAAAGCTCTTTATGGTTTAAAACAAGCTCCTAGAGCTTGGTATGAAAGGCTTTCAAATTTTTTGATTGAAAAAGGATTTGAAAAAGGTAAGGTGGACACTACACTCTTTATAAAAATGTATAAAAATGACATCTTAGTAGTTCAAATTTATGTTGATGATATCATTTTTGGTTCTACTAATGAATGTCATTGTCAAGAGTTTGCTAAGTTAATGGAAGGTGAATTTGAGATGAGCATGATGGGGGAGCTCTCATTCTTTTTGGGACTCCAAATCACGCAAAAGAAGGATGGCACCTTCATCAACCAAGCAAAGTACATAAAGGATATGCTCAAGAAGTTTGGCTTGGAGAATGCAAAGCCTCAAGCCACTCCTATGAGCTCATCTACAAAGCTTGACAAAGATGAAGGAGGTAAATGTGTTGACTCTAAGCTTTATCGTTCTATGATTGGATCTTTGCTTTACCTTACCGCAAGTAGACCGGATATCTTGTTTAGTGTTTGCTTGTGTGCTAGGTTTCAAGCTAGTCCTAGAGAGTCTCACCTTATAGCCGTTAAGAGAATCTTTAGATACCTTAGAGACACTCCTTGTTTAGGTCTTTGGTATCCTAGAGACTCTACCTTCAACCTTCATGCTTACTCAGATGCGGATTATGGGGGTTGTAAAATCGATAGGAAAAGTACTTCGGGAACTTGTCAATTCTTAGGTAGTATGCTCATATCTTGGTTCTCTAAGAAACAAAATAGTGTAGCCTTATCTACCACCGAAGCCGAGTACATATCCTTAGGGAGTTGTTGCGCTCAAGTCCTTTGGATGAAGCAACAACTCTTAGATTATGGAATTAAAGTTGAAACCATACCCCTAAAATGTGACAACACTAGTGCAATATGCTTAACTAAAAATCCCATCCAACACTCTAGAACCAAACACATAGAAATAAGGCATCATTTCATTAGAGATCATGTCCTTAAGGAAGATGTGGTTATAGAGTACGTAGACACCTTGAATCAATTAGCGGACATATTTACAAAACCCTTAGACAAAGAGCGTTTTTGGTCCCTTAGGAGAGAGTTAGGTCTAGCTAGCCTATCTTGACCTTTTAGGACCTCTTTTGTGCTTAAATATGCTTGATTTTGTGAAATGCCATGTTTATGTGTTTAAACACCTAATCTCATCCATGCCTATAGTTAGGGGGAGTATGTTTATGCTTGAATATGTTTTGCCTGCTCATTCATGACATTTATGCATGTTAGGCCTATTAAAACTTCAATTTTCTGCACTTTTAGAGCCTCATCTGCACTTCCAGGCCCAGGTGTATCGAAACGGGTGAACTTGTTTTGATACGGATACCTTAAATCCAGTTCTGAGAGAAGGGCGTTTCGAAACGCCTCCAATGCGTTCCGAAACGTTTTGGCTACTGCCAAGGGGTGTATCGAAACGTGTTTCGATACGGGTCAACAGGGCTTCGATACGGTCAACACCGTATCGAAACGGTCAGCCTATGGTCTCCAAACGGTCAAACCCTAGTCGTCTCATTTCGAAACGGTCCCGACCGTTCCGAAACGGCATCGCGGACTGCTTTAATTAGGGCTTTTAATGATAAAGTTCACTTTTTATCAAACTCTTAAAACCCTAAACCGCCTCCCTCTCTATAAATACCCTCTCAAACTCTTTGATTTTCACAAAATTGTGAGGGGTTTTACTCTAAAACTTAAGTCTAAGCAAGTTTCATCAACATTGTGCAAGGATTTTCATCAAATCGTCCAAAATCCCAAACTAAGGTAATTTTTTTTCTTTTCTTTTTCTTTCAATTTATGTTCGAATCTTAGGTTAGAAAATTTTATTTTTGTATACATTATAGTTTTTCCTTTGTGGGTTTTCCATATCTTGTAAAAAAAATTCAAAATCCCAAAATTTTTGATTCGAATATAAAATTTTTCGGTCGTCTTTTTCTTTACTGTTTTTTTTTTTATTTTTTTTAATTTTGTTTCAAAAACCTATGTGGGATTTATTATTGGATTGATTTTAAATATCAATGCATACACTTAATTTCAATATACTTGCTTAATGTTTTTAGATGGCGGATCAAGCTAACAAAAAGCGCAAGGCCGTTCAATCCGGTGATTCGAGCATTCGTCCAAATCTTACTCTGCTTTTTCAGAAATCCCTTAAAACTCCGGAGGCGCGTGCTCGCTTCTCTTTTGTCAAGGATTTCGCAATTCGTAAAGAACGTGTCATTGATCTTGACTTCCTCAATTCCGAGCGATTCCTATTTCGTTATCTCGACCGTTTGAGTGAGTGGAATCTTATCTTGTTCTTGAGCATTCCGGATATTCGCTACAAACACTTGGTACTCTTTTTTTACTCTAATGCTCGTTTTCTTTATGATGAGACCAAAACCGAGATTATAGGAATTGAGTCTTCCTTATTAGGCAAAAAGTTTGTTGTTAATGTTGCTCTCTTGGAGTCTATTTTTAAACTTAAAGATGAGGGTCTTGAGGATGAACGTCACTTTGGCAATTTCACCGGTAAAGCACTTAATTTGGATGTGCACGATCGCGTTCTTCACTTGATGGTTTCTTGGTTCATTCGACCTTCCGGAGGTAAATACTCTCATATCCGTCAAACTGATCATTTTTGGCTTGAGTGTTTCCGTAGAGGTGAGCGTCCTAATGTGCCTAAAATAATTTTTGCCGAGATTGTCAATAATATTAAGCTTATTGACACAAATGAGTTGAAGTCTTTTACCTATGGCACTCTCTTGAGCTACATCTTTCATGATCTTGGTATCGATTGTACCTACGACTCTCCGGAACCTCGCAAGGCCAAGATTGGTGAGTCATCCCTTCGCAAGTCCGAGTTCACATATGTGAATGATGTTTGGGAAAGAGTTGATAGAGAAGCGGTTCCTCCTCCCGTTGCTCCTCCACCGCAAGTTCCGGTTGCAAACAATGAAGCCCTCACGGCTCTCATTACCGAGCGATTCAATGCTTTGGATACTAGCATTGCTTCGGGTTTTACTGCTATGGATAATCGCTTGAAGAATGTCGAGGATCGTCTTCATACTCTTGAGACTTCCCATGCAAACTTGGATCTATCCTTCTCTACGCTCTATGGGCAATGGACGAAGTTTCACCGTTCTCAAGTCAAGAGCGATGATGATACTTCGGATGATGATGACGAGGCCTAGGATCTTCATCTCATATCATATCATATTATCTATGCATTTTAGGATTAAGATTGCATCTTTATGCTTTATTATGTTTTAGGAACCTATGCTTTTGACTTTTTATTTGGGATGTTATTATGAACTTAAGGTTGGTTTATGTTTTGGATATTTTGATGTTATGAATTAATATTATGGTTGCTTATTAATGCTTATTGGTACTAATCCTTTGTCTTCTCTATGAGCTTTCATTATTCTTTTTGATCTAACAAAAAGGGGGAGAAGAAATTTAAGAGCCACAAACTAAAATTCGTTTTAAATTTTAAAAGTTTTTTTTAAGCTTTACAACTTGGATTTCAAATCAAAAACTTCTTTTAACTTTAAAAACCTATCTTAAATTAAGGGGGAGTTAGAATATTTTCAAAACTTTCAAAATTCTCAAAAATTCTAACTTTGGTTTTGTTATATCAAAAAGGGGAGATTGTGAAACAAATATTTTAATTTTGATATAACTAAAAACCTAAGGACTAAATTGAAAATGTCAAAACGAATTTTAAGTCCTCAAAATATCCCCATATAATTTTAAGATTATGCCCAAGTTAAAAACAAAGTTTTTCAAATATTTTTCTAAGTGTTTCAAATCAAAACAGTGATTTTCAAAGTCCTGTTTCGAAACGGCCCTAAGGCGTTTCGAAACGTTTTCATCACTGTCAACCCTTGTTCTGAAACGTGTATCAAAACACTTGACCCTGTTTCGAAACAGTCTCTCACGTTTCGAAACTATTCTTCATATTTGATTTTAAAAAGACACAACGGTTGAAATATTTGCTGAATATTTAAAGATAAAAAGGGTGTTTCGAAACGGGCTAAGGTCGTTCCAAAACGACCCTTGACAGTAGCAAATCTGTTTCGAAACGAAGTCAAAGCGTTTCGAAACAAGTCTTCATTTTAAATTGAAAATATGATCGTTACAATTGTTTTTAACTGATTTTCTGAAAACCGTTAAGGTGTTTCGAAACGGGCTAAGACCGTTTTCGAAACGACCCTTGACAGTGGCAAAAGTGTTTCGAAACGGCCCTCAGGCGTTTCGAAACGGGCTCTTAAATGCACCCCAACGGCTCTTTCTATTTTTGTCCGTTCCGAAACAGGTACCCCGCGTTTCGAAACGGGTTGTTGCAGACTGCATTTATGGTGGTGAGATAACATCCCCAACGGCTCTATTGATGAGTGCAACAACCACAACGGCTAGAAATCAATGAGAAGGTATAAAAGGGACTTCTAAAAGCACCAGCAACAACTATTGATCCAAAAAGCAAACATCCAAACATCAAATCCAAGCAATTGTGCACAAATCCCATTTTGTCTAAAACCCCAATTGTAATTTTCATTCATATCTTGTTCAATTGGGTTGAGTGCTTGTAATTGGGCTATTATTTGTATTGAGAGATATCCAATTAGCCATTAAATTTCTTTGTTCACTTGTGTGAGGATTGGGTTGATTTTTGGGTAGAAAAATCATCCGAAATTGTAAAGGGTTGCCTCCTTGTCCTAGAAAAGGGGAAGAGCAATTTAGTGGAATTGTTGCAAATCCTTAGTGAAGCTAAGGTAGTGGATGTAGAGTTCATTTGGAACTTGAACCACTCTAAATCTCTTGTCCATCATTTTTAATTTGCAAATTTCCACCACAAAACTTTAAATTTCCAATTCACCCCCCCTCTTGGTCAATATCGATCTTGCGATCCACTCAACAGATACCCTTAGGCGTATCGATACTAGCTTTTGCCACTGGAATTTTAATGGCTAAGTCTCCTATGATTTTCAAGTCAAACTATACAAAAACGCCCAAGCGTATCGATACCCTTAGGCGTATCGATACAGGCTTTTGCCACTAGAATTTTGATGGACTTAGTGTACCGATATGGTATTACCCCGTATCGATACAATATTCATCTGAGCAACTCTTTCAATGAAGCCGTACCGATACGCTTTGCAACCGTATCGATACGATAAGCCTATCTTTGAAAAATCTTTGCATTTAATTTTTTGACCGTTACTTGACAGTTGGTTGGTTTCCCAATTTTTAAAAGACCGTTATACCGTACCGATACACTCTTTAAGAAAACCAAACTTGGGATTCCAGTGAGCAAAGACCGTATCGATACGCCCCTTAAAACCGTACCGGTACGCCTTCTATGCGTATCGATACGCTTTGTTTTCAGTCACAACGGCTCTTTCCTCTTTGATGTAGGTATCGATACGCCTTCCCCGAGTACCGATACGGTAGGCTGCAGAACTACATTTAATGCGGGAAAAATGCTCCCAACGGCTCTATTGGTGATCCCAACTACCCAAACGGCTAGAATTCAATGCAAGGGTATAAAAACAAGCTTCAATTGACCAAGCAACAACTATTGAACCTACAAGCAACATCAAAGCAAAAATTCCAAACCCTAGTGCTCTTCATAGTCAAATTCTTGTACCCAACTCTTGTGATTTTATTCTTATCTTGTATTGTGAGTTTGGGGAGTTTGAAATTGTATTTGGGTAAACATTTATCCTTTGAGAGGAATTTTTAGAGTTTACCAAATCCATCTCTTTGTAAAAGTGAGTGGGTTAAGCTTTGGGTAGAAAGCTTAATCAATTTGTAAGGTTACATCGTCATCCAAGAAAATGGGAAGAATTCAAGTAGTGAATTGGTTGAAAATCCTTAGTGGGAACTAAGGTAGTGGATGTAGAGTTCATTTGGAGAATTTGAACCACTCTAACCACTTGTGTCACTTTTTATTTTTCACTCATACCTCCTACCAAATTTTTAATTGTCAATTCACTCCCCTCTTGGCCATTTGCAATTGTGTGATCAACTCAACATAAACTGAAATCCTCTCAAAAGATAATGTGTTTGCCCGATTTACAAGTTCACTCAACCCAAAACTTGAATACAAAAGATTACAATGAATAACACTTAAGTGGGTTACAAGGATTTGACTCTAGTAAGCTCAAAGATGTTATATTTGTGCTTGAATGCTTAAGACTTGTTCAATAGTTGTTGTTGTAGCTTTGGAGACTTGAATTTATATCCCTCATTGATTTCTAATCGTTTGGGTAGTTGGGATCATAAATATAGCCGTTGGAAATTATTTTTCTCGTAATAAATGCAGTCTGCCTACCCTCGGTATCGGTACACGGGATATCATATCGGTACATACCATAAGAAGAAAGAGTCGTTGTACAAAGGGGTATCGATACGCGTGAGGGCATATCGGTATGAAGAGTGTGTTTTACAAAGGCGTATCAAAACAAAAAGGTCGCATTAGTACGGATTTTGATCACTGAAATCTGAAGAAAAAGTCCATGAAAAATTGTATGGGTACGCCTAAGGAGCGTATCGGTACGGTGTAACCAATTTTCAAAGTTTGTGATTCCAATAACTGACACGGTAACGGTAAAAAATTTATTACAAAGATTTTAAAAATCTTAACACCTCGTATCGGTACGCTAAGACTTGTACAGATACTCATAGCAATAGCAAATTTCCAGGATAAATGGTGTATCGATACGAATACACCCGTATCGAAACCTTTTAGCTATCAAGTTAAAACCGGTTTCCAGTAGCTAAAAACTGTATCGATACAGTCAAGGGCGTATCGATACTCCTGGGCAATTTTGGCTATTTTGAGTATCAAAACATTTAGAAAATATTTGGGGTTTAAATTTTTGACTTAAAAATTATTTTAAGTTCGAATCCTTTCATTTTGTGAGACTTTTTGAATACGTAAAAATTTATCCAATTTTACAAATTGGTCCTTAAACTCTTTGTTATATTAAAATCAAATAGTATAACGGTTTTTTTTTAAAAAAAAAAATATTTTAAATTTTAGATTTTTATAATTTCAATTTCATTATAGTTTTAATACTTAATTTTTTTTATAATTTTAAACATTTATAAATATTTTCAAAATTTTGATTTTTAATAATTTATCATTTAAAAAGTTTTAATATTTTTTAATTTTTTACATTTTTATAAATTTTAATAGGAATTTTATTTTAATAGTTTTAATGTTTTAAATTTTAAATTTCTTAATTTTTGCTTCAATATTACAATAAAAATACCGAACTTCCTAAAATAATCAATGTTGCCCTTGAACTCCCTAAAAAAAATCAAATGTTACTTCTCAGTCGTGTCATAATTCTAGGGATGGACACGGGTTGAATTTTTTGCCCACTTGAACTCGACCTGAAAATAAATACCCTAAACCTAAACTCGATCTAACCTGAACGCAATCTTTAAAAAACTTGACCCGAAAATAAATGCACTAAACCCGACCTGATCTATAGAAAAAAAATAATTTTAAGGACTTAATTGTAAAAAAAATAATTTTAGGTGACTTAATTGTAAAAAATATAATTTTAAGGACTAAATTGTAAATAAAATTCAAGTTTAAGACCTAATTATATATATAGGGGTATTATTATAAATATCCCTAAAAAATTAAGGGAAAATTACATAATTAGTCTCAGGTCGGGTCGGAAATTTTCCACCTTAAACTCGAACCCAACCTGACTTAACCCTCAATAAAAACTCGACCCGAACCCAATTTTTCATTAAAAATTCTGACCCGATCGGATAGGGTAAAATGCTCATCCTTACATAATTCACATATGGGTTACCGCGTGGGCAATGTTAACGGTCAACTTTAGTCAAAAAAAACTAAATTACTGCAATTCGCGAGTTCAAAAGCCAAATTGAGTGGTTTCCACGAATTAGCTAAATTAATTATTTTGTAGGAACTCAGAAACAAAAATACCCCTTAAATCATTAATAAATTATATAATTTTTTTACAATATTATAAAACATACCCGTCTTCTATTATCAATTCAACGAGGAGTGCCACTTGGTAGGAGTTTCCCATTCCCTACCAGAGCTTCAGTCTTGATCTTTGAATATAAATCTTCACTTTCCAAACCTTACTTGCTTCTAGTTTTGCACTCGTATTTTGGGGCTTCCTCTCGTTTGCAAACCTTTCCAATACATTCTCACAAGCTATTTCCCAGATAAAACAAAAACAACATTAGGGTTTATGTCCATCCAACTACTCATTATTTAATGTCTTACTCATAAAATGAAATGGTAACTGAAACACTAGATCATCCGCAGCTAACTTCATTTCTTGTTTATAAACATTTCAATGACAGAGAAATCACTTGTCACCCGCAGCTAACTCTGTTTATTATTCATCGATAAGGAAAACCAACTACCACCATTATACCGGCAAGTATTCTTGGCGTATTTCGATATGCCAATGAGTTATCTACAGAATACTTGATTTTATTCACATAATATTTACAATAACACGACAAAACCATAACGCTGCCTTGGTTTTTAGCATGTACAAAAGCCATATTTACGCCAAAGAATTCAATACACACGCACACTAACTTCCTCTGTTTTATCTTCAGAGTGAAGTTCCCCCAAACAGATCACAAACACATTAGACAAATGAATGAACATCAATCTTCTCCGAACACCAAGGAAGACATAAAGTCGGCTCATTCATCTTCAGCTCCTATACGAAACAGCAGAAAAGGACTTGTCCAGTCCGATATACACATTGGGGGTCGTTTAACTGCTATTTCCGCTGCCAATCATCTTTCTCTTGTGTCAGCAATAATAAAGCAGGCAATCTCCTTGCATTTGCTAGCTTTTTTTTTCCTTTTAATTTTACTGTATATACAGTATGTACAACATCTATATCAGCATTAAAACACCAGACCATATTCTTCCAGCAGATTAGCAAACACATATACATTCGCAACCTTCAATAGTATGGGATATTAGCTAGTCTGCAGAGATGAGAGCCACTGTTCCAAGTAATTTTTGCTTGCTTCACATTTAAGAAAATAAGACAGCCCGAGTTAGCATAATGCATTTGCCTTGACAAATTCTGCAAAGGTTACAGAACTACAAAATACAAGGGCCCGGCCAAATTTTCAGCAATTTAATCTGAAGACGTACAGCAGTTCACATTGCAGCACGAGAATGATAAAACTTTTAAGATATAAAGCAGTTCAGAACTTCAGATAGCACCACAAGATAACCAAAAATGATAAAGTGGAAACATGCAATAGAGATTCAGCAAATATGAGAATCTGGTTGTAGGGGGTGGACGAAGAGCAGCAATCAGTAAACGTACGAAATTAAGGACATTAGCTTAACAACAGCTACCACATTGAAAATACCAACCATTTTGGCCTTATTGGCCAAATGTGTACGGAATTCTCCAATGTGTGTGTATTTCAGATTTTAATCACACTGACCTAGCTAAGAATGCGTAACATAAAAACTCAGACCTCCAAATGTAGTCAGACTCGGAAACCATTTAGCAGAGTATGCAGGAAATATGAAGTAATGACCAAATGTTGATAAAAATCACTTATATTCTGAATAACATTTAAATATGAGCTAGACTGAACACCATTGGATTTTATTAATTAAAGTTGATCCTGTTGACCCCTTGAAAAATTTAAGCAATTCAACAGTATGAAAGTCAAAAACTAAATAAGTTCCATCTGAGTACATAGTTTTGAAATATGCTTTGAGTTAACAAATCCATGAGCCAAAAACAGTGTTAGGAAATGGTAAATGAGAAATAATCCTACGCAGAGTTTCAGCTATTCATCTCCAAGTTGTTTCCTATGAACATGATATCAAAGGATGTGAACCACATAATAAAAAATAGTAGGCATTGACTTGCCAAGCAACAAACAAGACATAACTGAAAGTTAAAAAATATTCTCAATATTAGATGTGTGTAAGAAATGGAAATTACCAGCAGAATAAGAGCTAGGAATGTTCACAATGGCACACAATAGGTTGTTCTTTGGATCCTTCAACGTATTATCTTGCCTATGCCCATAACATGGAACCAACACAGCAAAACTGTGGTCTGAATCTTCATCACCATTGAAACCAGGTCCATGAGGCTCCAACCATCCAATGGAGTAATCTGAACCATCAGATTCAGACCCTGAAACACACCCTCCATCAGATGGCACAATAACTACATCATATTCCCTATCGATCTTTCTTTCTTCCCGGCTATGACATTTCCTCTTAACTTTTCTTGTTGAACAAGCCTTAGTAGCTCTACTAACCAGTGGAAACTTCAGATTGTCCGATTCCCATAAACCGGAATCCGGCAAAGAACCTGAAGGAGATCCATTGGCGATTCTAGGCTCTTCATGTTTCCTACTCCATAACGACCATGGAAGATTACTAAAGGCAAAGGCCATATATATGGGCAGCTAAAGCAAGCTGTTCTTCCAATCTTTTGGTACCAAAAAAGTTTCAATTTTGAAACACAAATATGCAATCTCCAGCGAAATCCAAATCAACAAATAGGCAATTCGGTCTGGACTGTCTGCATTTAAAAACAATTCACATACTTAACAAACTGAATCCAAATCAAAATTCTCTGAAGCAATTAGATTGCAGCAAAAACAACCCTTTACTTTAAAACTTTCTTTTATATACTTTCATTGGCTTCCTCTCACATTTCCATTTTTATGCTTGAAGAACATAAAAGGCAACAAAGAGAATCTAGTCTTTGATAATATTTACTGTCAATACAATGAATATAGACATAATTCAGAAGAATAAAAGATAATAAAGAGATAACTGGTCCATCAAATCAAACGAAATATATAAAAAAAGGACCTTTTTCTGCTAAAAAATGGATTCCTCAAATTACTCTAAGTAACCATCAAAACTGAAACTATTTTCCATTTTTTTTCTCAATCAGCTACAAAACAGAATTCGAAGAAATCTCAAAATAAACCATTTAAAGACCCACAAAAAAGGAAATTTTGAAGGTAAAGCTTCCTTTTTTGAAGGAGAGACGAAACAAAAAAGAAACAAAATTCGATCCTTGTGTTTCGAATATAAAGAAGAAGATTCAATGGAAACCTAAAAGAACAAAAATCATCAAAGTACCTTCAAAAAGCCACCCAAAGTATATGAAAAACACACCCCAGATTTTTCATATATTCATCCAAGAAGAATTTAAAGAAAGGGTGATGTAATCGAATTCCTAGATTTTTTTTTTATTCTCTCCAATCACTTTCTTCGAAGAATCAATTATTTTTTTGGGATTTTAAAACTAAGAAAATAAAGATTCCTATAGGATTTCACTTTGGGCTTATTTGGGTGAAAAACCATTTTTTTTAATTATATATATTTTTGGCTCTCTCTCGGGATTATTTGGAAAAATGACCCATAAACTTGCCACGTAGTTAAATCTTGCGTTCTCTAGGAAGCGAGACGCGAACTCGTGTTCTGCAGAGCGCGCATTCTGTCTACGTGGCATCGTTATTTGAAATAACGGTTTTTCAGTAACTTGCGTTCTGCAGAACGCGAGGTCCCCGAGAATTTGAAAAGGCGACTGAATATATGGCACAGAACTCGCGTTCTGCAGAACGCGAGTTTTGTGTGATTTTGGGTTGAAAAACAATGGTGGGTAGGCATGTTCGAGCCCAATTTCGGGCTTATAAATCGTATATTTTTAGCGAACATCGAGTTTGGGTTCGTAGTACTGAAAATTCTCTATCGTGTGACACCAACACGGTCAATTTTCGCCCATTCTAAACTCGCTTAAAATGGCTTCCAAAATCCTATGCTATCATCATTTTTGAATGGAATTGACTTTGAAGAACAATTGATAATTTTAGTTTAGTAATCACATAAAAGTAATAAAAAACTGAAATTAAATAAACATTTAAAAGTTTAATTTTAATAGATAAAGAAAAATAAAATACGGTATTTAAAAAAAAACAAATGTCTGGAATAAGTATATTAGAAACATAAGTACATATGCATTAGAAAAAAAGGCTAATGATGACTATGTCCACCCGTTCCGCAGTCGGGTGGACGACGATCCCGATCTGGATTCCTCCGAACAAGCTGTGCTGCATCCTCCTGGTCCTCATCATCATCATATGCGATACGCGGACCTGTGTTGGGCCCGGACGGGGAGTAAAACAAGCTACCCGACGACATTTGCAGGATAATGCTATAGTCAAATTGAGATGCCAACGGTGGAATATCGATCAACGGAGGACCACTCATCAGCATATGGGGACGGTAGGCATTGGAGAAGCCGAAGTCGGGTCGGTACCAATAATAAGCCATAAGTGTCCCCTTTATATGAAGCAGAACCATACACCCTAAATATATGTTTGAATAGCCAAAACAAATCGTCAAAATTTTTCAAGTTTTAAAAGTTCACAAGTCTTTGAACAAATATTCAAATGGCGAGATGAGGAGGAGTTACTACTCTAAGATACTACGATGGGCTAATAAACGTCGATCCCGAACTCAGCGTCGTTTTTCAGTGCGAAGGTCCAGTAACGATAAAGATTCCGAGGAGATTATCGTACAAGAAGTTGGTTAAGGAACTAGAGAGCAAGGTCCCGCATTTCCAAAACCACCATTTGTCCGACGTGAAGTATCGGGTGTCAATATCTATAGATCCGTTAACGTACTCTGTATGCAGTATTAAGGACACTGCTAATGTGGAGTTGATGCTGGCTACCCACTTCGAGTATTCATTGGGCGGGCCCCTAGAGCTGTATGCATCGTTTTCGGATTCTAATCTTGCTATCGAAATACCAAGCTGGGGTCGGGCGAATTTCGACTTCGATCCGAATGCCAACGTTGATAGCCCAATCGCAATTCTAAGAAATGATTTTAACCTACTGTGCCAAAACAACGAGTTTGGTGCATCGTCATCTGTTGTGCCAAGACATTCGTACGTAGCTAGTATCGGGTTCGACCTGAACCAACCCCCAAACGATGAAATCGATACGCCAAGAAATGTAATGTACACTCCATACAATCCGTATAGTTTTGGAGGGGAGGGGAGTCGTCTTCTTACGTTACGCACGACCATGAAACATTCAACCCCTTCAATGATTCCTCATATGGACGACACTCAACGTATGTCCCTAGCACGGAGTACGTTCAACCATCTATGGGGAGACATTCTTCTTTTGGTGCTCTTGATTTTGGTCTTGGAAATGCGGTTCCTGAGCGATCTCGTGAGAGGTCTCGCAATCGTCGACCACCATGCTCGCTTCCAAGGGTAGCGATCGACGAAGTTGTACTATACTAGCTCCCAGGGGATGCTTCTGACGAAGAACCGATTAGAGAACCCGGGCCCGACGACGACGAGGTGAGGCCATTCTATGAAGAACCAAAAGACTTGACCGTTCCACTAGAAGACTTGACCGTTCCACCAACATATTTAGAAGAACAACCGACAGCAACCAACTTTCCTGTATCAGTGGCACCTATTTCTATGTACCATCCCACTTCACAACGGTTGATATGAATGCTATGGACGTTCCTGAATTTTCGCATGACCAAACAATTGACGGCAGACTCAACCGTTCAGATGGTTAACTAGCCATTGGTATGACGTTCTTGACAAAAGAAATGGCGGTGGCCGCAATTAAGCAGTACAACATTCGCCAGGCTGTTAAGACGACAGTGAAGAAAACCCAACCGAAATACTACAAGGCTCACTGCACTCAAAAGGATCACGGCTGTAAATGGAAAATCCGTGTATCCCAATTGAAGAAGGCAGGCGACCGTTGGAGAATAACAAAACTTGTAGGGCCCCATACATGCACCGTTGGTAGCCTAAGCCAGGATCACAAGAACCTCGATGCAAATTTCCTCGCCGACATCTTTATGCCACTGGTCAAAGCAAATCCCAAGGTGTCGGTCCCCACATGTCAAGCTGCAGCTAAAGGTGTCACCGGCTACCGTCCTGAATATTGGAAAGCATGGTATGCAAAGAAACGGGTCGTAGAACAACTGTTTGGCCGATGGGATGATTTTTACAAAGAGTTGCGCCCGTGGATAAATATGCTGCAGAAACATATCCCCGTAATGGTTGTCAAACTTGATACGGTTCCGGCATACGCTAATGATCGTGTCGTTCAAGGTGTTTCTCAATTCCACCGGTTATTTTGGACTTTCCCGCAGTGAACCAATGCATTCAAGCACTGCAAACCGATGGTCCAAATCGATGGCACATGGTTGTATGGAAAGTATACACATACCCTACTTCTAGCTATTACACATGAAGACAATCGAAAATGCGTTCATGCTGCTTTCGCAACCGTCCCGAAGGAGGATCTGGAGTCTTGGATGTTCTTCCTTCGTAACCTACGAAGATATGTCCTTGATCATGTAATACGGGCAATGGACGATGGGGTATGTGTTATTTCCGACAGAGGCACAGCGCTCTTGTGGGCGCTAGAACGTTTGGGTTAGTATTGGCAGCCTCCATACATTTACCACCATTTCTGCTTGCGCCACATAGCTACAAACTACCTACAGCAGTTCAAGGACTGTGATGAACGTGAACTGGTGCTCAGAATGGGTACGTTCTTTATGTCATTTTCATTTACTATATTAGTTGCTGCTCGCTTTCATTTACGACCTCTTTGCATGTGTTGTTCGCCCATAACTATTCAATTGTCATCCCTTAGGCAACTCACACTACATACAAGAGGTGGAGGAGGTGTTCGAGGAACTGAGAGCGAGAAACAAATTTGGCGCAGACTACCTTGAAAAAATCCCGAGGGAAAAATGGCTTTGATCGTATGACGGGGGTAAACGATGTGGTCATATGACAACCAACTTGGCTGAGGCAGTGAACTCATCACTAAAGGGAGTGCGGCAGTTGCCTATCACTTCCATTGTCAAAGCGACCTACTATCGTTTGGCTACCCTTTTTGCAACCTTGGGAAGGCAAGCAACTGAGTACATGAAAGGTGGATACATAGTCCATTCGAATTTCCGCACAAAACTGCATACTCAATTGCACCAATCAAGACAGATGACTGCAACTCTCTTCTCACGAGAAGGACACAAGTTCCATGTTTCAGAATATTCCAGACGGTTGGAAGGCATTCAGCACAACGCGTACGAGGAAGATCTCAGGGCAAGAACCTGCGAGTGTGGAATATTCCAAACATTCAAATACCCATGCGCATACACCATTGCTGCTTGCACAAACCAACGGATAGACTACATGCAACTGGTTGATCCGGTATACTTACTCCAAACGGTGTTTAAGGTTTACAAAAAAGAGTTTCCTCCAATCGGAAATGAGGTTGATCCGAATGTTGTTGACACTGAATCGGCCATATGCCCAGATCCAGCACTACTGAGAGACAAAGGACGTCCACGGTCTACACGAATATACTGTGCCGAGGATATGGTCGAACATCGAGAAAAAACCGGACAAAAGAAGCATTGTAGTATATGTAAAAATCCTGGACACACAAAGACCAACTGTCCTAATCACTCGGCCCCTCGTCTTAATTAATTCATTGTAATTTGTTTGCGCGAGTTCACCCATAACTATTGTTCAATAAAATCAGTCTAATTCGTTTTATAAAATAGGCCATTTTATACTTTCAATCATTCAAAAAAATATGGTGGGATAGCGTTTTCGAAGCGAATTTAAGTCAGTGTAGAATGAACGAAAATTGACCGTGTTGGTGCCATATAATAGAGAATTTCCAGTACTACAAACCCACACTCGATGTTTGCTAAAAATATACGATTTATACGTCTGAAATTCTGCTCGAACATGCCTATCGACCTTTGTTCAAAGGTAATTTCATTCAAAAAAGGATGATAGCATAGGGTTTTGGAAGCCATTTTAAGCGAGTTTAGAATGGACGGAAATTGACCGTGTTGGTGTCATACGATAGAGAATTTCCAGTATTACGAACCCAAACTCGATGTTCGCTAAAAATATACGATTTATAAGCCCGAAATTGGGCTCGAACAGGCCTATCCACCCTTGTTTTTCAACCCAAAATCGCACAGTACTCGCGTTCTGCAGAACGCGAGTACTGTGTGATATATTCAACTGCCTTTTCAAATTCTCGAGGACCCCTCGTTCTGTATAACGTGAGTTCCTGAAAAATCGTTAATTCAAACAACGATGCCACGTAGATGGAACGCACGCTTTGTAGAACGCGAGTTCGCGCCTCGCTTCCCAAAGAACGCGAGTTTCAACTACGTAGCAAGTTTGGAGGTCATTTTTCCAAATAATCCTTAGAGGGAGCCAAAAGTATATATAATTATTAAAAAGGGGTTTTTCACCCAAATATGCCTTCCCTTTGGGTTTTATATTGCGGAGATTCAACCATATATATATATATATATATATATATATATATATATATTATAATAACTGATATTTAATTTAGGATTAATATCCTATACACTCGTTTTCAAACCCTAAATTATAACCCTAAACCTTAAACTGAAACAATTATCTCTAAATTCTAAACCCCTACACCTGAACCCCTAAACTTTATACCCTAAACTATCTCCCTATACCCTAAAACTAAAGCGCTTGTGGAAACTTTCAGTTTCCATCGCCTGTGTATAGAATATTTATCCTTTAATTTATTAATAAATCAATTAAATTTAATATGAAGTAATTTTTTTGAAAAAATACATAAATAGTACCCCACCTATTTTTATGTTACTGTTTTGGTACCTCAACTATTATTTTTGGTAAAATGATACCTAACGTTACTTTTTGTTCTGTTTCGGTACTTAGCCTCTAAAAACATAATGAAGATGATGACATAGCTTGGTACAATCACAGTTTTAGTCTAAAACACTTATATACTTTATCAATGTAGTCCAAAATCCATCCATTTAAAACATCATCTTAATTTTTGGGATAAAATTGCAAATTACCCAATTTTTTTCTTCCATCAAAGTCAATGGTTGTCGTTGAGAGAAACGGTATCTAAACCGTTGGTGAACCATCAGAGTCCCTCGCCACCGATGTGCTCTATGAGTGACACGACCTCTACCACTGTGTTCTTCATCTCGTTGCGAGCAAAATCGTGGTTATAACTTCCCTTCGTCGTACGTCGTTTGCGATTAACGACGTCAACCCTGTTCAACTTCTTTTGTTGTAGTTGCACCACCGTTCGTTCCTCTATGTTGAGCAATGGGTAAGCCAAAAACTTTGTTGTCATTACTATTCTAAAGTGTTTGGTTACTGTTGTGAGAGTCTACGCGCTGTCTTCTGTTTCTAGTTGTCGTCGTTGTACCACCGCAAGCCTTTCCTAGTCGTCGTCGTACTGTTAGGGTTCTAGAACCCTAATTTCAGTTCAATCATTAAGGGAAAGAAGAAGAAGAAGAAGAAGAAGAAGAAGAAGAAGAAGAAGAAGAAGAAGAAGAAGAAGAAGTGGGTAATTTGCAATTTTACCCCAAAATGAAAAATGATGTTTTAAATGGATATATTTTGGACTAAATTGATAAAAATATATAAGTGTTTTTAAGTAAAAGTGTGATTATACCAAGCCACATCATCATCTATGTTAATTTTAACAGTCGAGTACCAAAAGATAACAAAAATGTAACGTCGTGTACCATTTTATCAAAAATAATAGTTGAACTAGGCGAGGTACTATTTATGTAGTTTTCTATTTTTTATATAGTACATGTCCATATTGTCTGCATTCAAGATTTGTGGCTCTCTCTCAACAATTCCTTTTTTCAAGATTCAAATTCGAGTTCTTTTCTTGAGAGAGTAATGTGTTTTGTCATTGCACCCAACATTTGTTGGTAATATGAAGTAATTTTTAATTTAATATATTGTATTTATAATATTAATATTTAAACTCTTGAAAATGATTTAACATTTAAATCGGAGAGTCTAAAGAACAACAACCTAAAAACGGCTAAAAAATATGTAACCAAAAATGTTATCAAAACGTATAACATTTTATGTCGTGCTTGAGTTGCATTTTAGGTTGTGTGTAAGATAATATTACCAAAATGTATAACATTTTAAGTTAATCCGATAAATTTAGATTGCAACCTAAAATGTTATATGTTTTAATAATATTTTACGTTGACCATTTTTAGTTGTTTTTTAGACTATCACATAGCAGTTTGAACCTGTGTGATTTGAACCTGTTGCGCGAATTGAATGCATCGCAATTGGTGCAAGTGTACACGTCGCAAGTTATAGTATAGAATAAATATCGTCTCAACATGGATTGGTGCTACTTCGGGAATCTAATTTCTCGCACTGAAAAGAGAACACAAATTGGTGATTGTAGGAGTTCTAATTAACAAGTAAAATAAAAGAGCAATTAAAAGAAAGATGTAATCGAATAAGAGATAGTAGGCTGGGTTATCATGAGTCATGGTGTGATAATTGAATGAATCGTCTAAGTATTGAATGCAAGAGCAACTCAATTGTCTTGACAACTGGCAGCAGTCAGATTGCTTGGGCAAGTGCAATGGCCTAGGCAACTGCGAATAGTGCGATTGCTTGGGCAATTGGGCGACTTCCTTCAAGGTTCGGCGAAGCATTCTTCAATGGTTTCTCCTTATCCCTAATTCGAAACATTGGTTAATTGTGCATGCCTTGGTGATACATTCATGCGTTAACCATGGGTGAAAATCAACCGATCTTGCGCTCCTTTTAGCCGTTGAAATTCGTAACTTATCCCTAAGTCGAATTAGTCTTCACCAACATACGTTTGTATGAAAACCATGCTCATTCGTTTCTTGAATCTAACTCTTTCGATATTAGATAAATGGATGAATTCACGAGATCCTCTTCCAATTCACTCGCAAACAAAATTAAGAATCAAGAATGAACAAACCTTGAAACTAAATTGCAATTCAAATACCTAAAACAAATCCAATTGTTTCTCACAACCACTAAAACACAATAACCTTAGCCAAGGTAGTTTAGTTCATAGCTGGGTTTAAAAGAAAAACAAAATAAAAATCTTCCAACATGAATTAAATCGAACAAGAAAGAGGAAGAAGAAGATGATGTCGAGCAGCTCTCTCTCTTAAATTCTCTCTCAATCGAACATGCTTGAAGTAAGCGGCTATGTCTTCTTTATATAGGAGATAGCTAGGTCAAAGTCTTTCTTGAGAAGGAAGTTAAGTTGGAATTAAATAGCATAAAAGAAATAAATCTCTTTTATTTATTTATCCTCTAAAAACTCTTCCTAAATTCTAGGAATTTAATATCCTTTTGATTTTTGCATGGAACTCCAACTCCTTTACTTCACGCCATTTATCTCGAACATGTTGGATTTATCTAGTCATCACTATCAGCTGCCACATCATCTTATCCTCAATTGCCTCGACAATTTCCCGATTGCTTGGGCAGTTAGTTTCTGCACACAAAAGCAGTATCTTTTTCAACAAAAACCACCAAACTATGTAATCAAGCTTAACGATGAAAGGAAACATGAATGAATGAATGAATGAATGACTAATTATGCAACTGTAGAACTAATGTTTTGATATAATAATTGAAAAATGTTTTGGACTAATTTAAAAAGTATTTAAAACAATTTCCAAAGTCCCAATAACTTGAAACTATGTTTAGGGACATTTTCAAAGGGTTTTACATGTTTTCAAAGGCCAAACTACACAAAACCGTCTAGGCGTTTTGAAACGCCCTAAGGTGTTTCGATAAGGGGGATTCCAGTAGCAAAATGTTTCGATACTCGTATCGAAACAGGCTTTCCCTAGATGAGATTTTTGAGTAGCGTTTCGAAACGAGCTATGCCGTTTCGGTACGCCTACGTGGCTTTGACCACAACGGTCATAAACCCCAATGGCTATTTCCCAACTAACATTTAAATGCAGGTCGTTTCGATACGGGACTAGGCATTTCGATACGTGTTCCGAAACGGCCAAGGGCGTTCTGATACGGGTGCCTCATCAGACTACAACGACTCTTTCTACTTAAAGGGTGTTTCGAAACGGGTTCGAGTGTTTCGAAACGGGGAGCTGCAGAACTGCATTTATGGTGAGAATTAAACTCCTCAACGGCTCCAATTCATACCCAACGACTAGTAACGGCTATAAACTCATCAAGGAGTATAAAAGGGACCTCCAAGCATCAAGGTATGGTTAATGCTCATATTTTCAATCAACAAATGATCAAGAATTGTCTTAGAGCTTAAATTGTCATTTATTGTATAGGCAAACACTAGTGAGCCAAAATTGTCAAATTTGCTCAAGTGTTTTAGGTTTTGGGTGAGTGCTTTAATTGTGCAAACAAACACCTATTAGAGGGATTTGTGTTTGCTTTTATTATCTCTTTGTAAGAGAGGGTTTGATCAAGGCTTTGGGTAGAAAGCTTGATCGGTGTAAAGGGTTTCCTCCTAAGCCTAGAAAAGAGGACGAATCAATAGTGGATTGATTGGAAATCCTTAGTGGGGAGCTAAGGTAGTGGATGTAGACCTTGGTTAGAAGGTTGAACCACTATAAAATCATTGTGTCATTTACATTTAAGCTTCCACACCACCTCCACCCAAAAATCCACCTCTCCACCACTTGGTGAGCAACATCAGTTGAACGAATTGAGCTCCTCTCAACTCAACAATTGGTATCAGAACTTGGCTCAATCGAAGGGGATTCACATCCTATTGAGAATATTCGGCAAGCTCGATCATCATTTCACCAACCGGCTCAAATGGCGCAATCCATAGACAAACCACCTTTCTTCGACGGAACCCACTATGCCCATTGGAAGACAAAGATGAAGTTCATCAAATCAAGAGACTACAAGCCATGGGACATAGTTGAAGATGGTTCGTTCGTGCCTCAACGAATCAAAGCGGAGTGGAGTGCCGACGATCGCAAGAAGATGGAGCTAATTTGCAAAGCCTTGCACATCCTCTTTTGTGCTTTTAGGCCATCCATCTATGAGAAGATGTCTTCTTGTGAGAGTGCCAAGGAGGTATGGGACAAGCTTGAAGTCACATACGAGGGAACCAATGAAGTCAAGGAGACCAAGATTGGGCTCATCACCTTAGAGTATGAGAACTTCAAGATGGATCCGGAAGAAAACATCGAGAAGATGTTTGATAGGTTCTCCACCATCACCAATGGTCTTAAAGGTTATGGAAAAGCCATCCCGGAAGAGAAGCTTGTCTGAAAGCTCATCTACTCACTTCCCGAGTCTTGGGACTCAAAGAGGACCGCCATCATCGAAGCAAAGAATTTGAAGACTTTGAAGCTTGATGAACTCATGGGGTCACTTCTTACTCATCAAATCATGAAGAAGAACAAGGAAGATGAGAAGAAGAGGGAAGAAATTAGAGCTATGGGAGAGAAGAAAATCAAAGGGCTAGGCATCAACGCAAGTGCCATGGCTCTTAAGTCCTCCACTTGCCATCATGTCTATTCAAGTGAAGAGGAGGATGAAGAAGAAGAGATAGTTCATCTCTTCAAGAAGTGTGCCCCGTTCATGAAGAAAGCTTTGAGAGAGCTTGAACGAGAATCCAAGAAAAAGGAGAGGGCAAGCACTTCAAGCCATAAGAATAAGGCACATGTGGCTACTTGGAGTGATGAGGACTCCACCGACGATGAACAAGCCAACCTTTGCCTTATGGCCATCGAAGAAGATTCAAGGGTAACTTCTAATTCATCTACTTCATGCTCTTATTCTTTTGATGAATTACAAGATGCCTATGATGATTTGGTTTTAGAGTTTAAAAATCACATTTTGAAAAACAATAAATTGATTTCAAAGTTAAAAGTTCAAAATGATTTGATTTCTAAAACCAAACTTGAACTTGAAGCAAAACTTGAAGAGTTTGAATTAAAATGTTTTGATTTACAAAATTTGCTTCAAAAGTTCAAGAAGAAAAAGATTTGATTTCCAAAGAGCTTGAAAAGAAAAACAATTTTGGAAAATCAAATTTCTATGTAAGACAATCTAGTGCCCCTAGATTTGTAAAAGGAAAATGTTTTAGAAGTGTTTGGGTCCCAAAAGGACTAACCACTTCAACTAAAAAGGATCACATTGAAAAATGGATTCCAAAGGGGACAAAAATTTGTGCTACTAATGTTCATGGATCCAAAGCAATTTGGATACCAAAAATTACTTGATTGTCTTTTGCTAGGTGTGATGGAGATGTTCAACAAGTCAAACATTTAGGGGGAGCTCCATGCACACAAGGAAGAACACTTGAAGAATGAAGGCTTCACATCCTCCCTTGAGTTCAAGTGTTGGTAAAAATCTAGTTGTTTTTATTTCATTTGATTTATTTATTTTTATGTCAACTAGATGACCATATATGTTGGACTAACATTTTGATGATGCTTTGAGTAAGGGGGAGCCATTTTAAAACCAAACACTTATTTTTGTCAAAATTTTTACCTCTAGTGTTATCTTGAACTTAATGTTTTAAATTCTTTTTGATATAACAAAAAGGGGGAGAAATGTTTTGAAAAATTGAATTTTCAATTGAATAAGGGGGAGCTTTATTTTATTTCATATATTTAATCTCTTATTCACATTTTTAAAGTTAAAAGGGGGAGAATCCCAAACAATTTGTCAAGTTAGTTTTATTATATCAAAAAGGGGGAGATTGTAGAACTAATGTTTTGATATAATAATTGAAAATGTTTTGAACTGATTTAAAAAGTATTTAAAACAATTTCCAAAGTCCAAATAACTTGAAACTATGTTTAGGGACATTTTCAAAAGGTTTTACATGTTTTCAAAGGCCAAACTACACAAAACCGTCTAGGCGTTTTGAAACGCCCTAAGGTGTTTTGATACGGGGGATACCAGTAGCAAAACGTTTCGATACTCGTATCGAAACGGGCTTTCCCTGGATGAGATTTTTTAGTAGCGTTTCGAAACGGGCTATGCCGTTTCGATACGCCTACGTGGCTTCGACCACAACGGTCATAAACCCCAACGGCTATTTCCCAACTAACATTTAAATGCAGGTTGTTTCGATACGGGACTAGGCGTTTCGATATGTGTTCCGAAACGGCCAAGGGCGTTCCGATACGGGTGCCTCATCAGACTACAATGGCTCTTTCTACTTAAAGGGTGTTTCGAAAGGGGTTCGAGTGTTTCGAAACGGGGAGCAGCAGAACTGCATTTATTGTGGGAATTAAAGTCCTCAACGGCTCCAATTCATACCCAACGACTAGTAACGGCTATAAACTCATCAAGGAGTATAAAAGGGACCTCCAAGCATCAAGATATGGTTAATGCTCATATTTTCAATCAACAAATGATCAAAAATTGTCTTAGAGCTTAAATTGTCATTTATTGTATAGGCAAACACTAGTGAGCCAAAATTGTCAAATTTGCTCAAGTGTTTTAGATTTTGGGTGAGTGCTTTAATTGTGCAAACAAACACCTATTAGAGGGATTTGTGTTTGCTTTTATTATCTCTTTGTAAGAGAGGGTTTGATCAAGGCTTTGGGTAGAAAGCTTGATCGGTGTAAAGGGTTTCATCCTAAGCCTAGAAAAGGGGACGAAACAATAGTGGATTGATCGGAAATCCTTAGTGGGGAGCTAAGGTAGTAGATGTAGACCTTGGTTAGAAGGTTGAACCACTATAAAATCATTGTGTCATTCACATTTAAGCTTCCACACCACCTCCACCCAAAAATCCACCTCTCCACCACTTGGTGAGCAACATCGGTTGAACGAATCGAGCTCCTCTCAACTCAACAACAACTAATATGAGCCTAAGTCTAACAATAATATGAGTAAAAAGAGTAATAAAAATAGTACTTTTAAACACTTAACATAACTCGTGTCTCCTATGATAAATATCATCCGCTTTTCCATCGGGACACTTGTTGGGTTCAACATTTTGCTTTTTTTTAACTGTAGGCGATGGGACTATTTTATTTGAAATGAGATCGAGCTTTGGTGATTAAAAACATTCGACTAAATTTGATTGCCAGGTCAGAAATGTCGGGTAGAAAAGGTGACGTGGCGGGTTTGACCTGAAAGAACTGTACCCATGAGGGTATCCATGGCCATTTCTTGGCTCTCGTTCTACCTCCCGTTCTTGCTCCACGCCATTGGCCGGAGACCTTTTATGTCCACGCCGCTGGCTAGAGATCAAGAATTGTAACCCCCTCGACCCGATTTGGATGAAAGACCAAACCGAATCGGACGAATCACACTGGGAATATTGAAGTGAACCGAGAAGTCTACTCCAATAACAACCTTTTTTCATTTTATCTTGTCTAGATGCTCATTATAATCCTAAGTGATAAACTTTGCAGCGGAACAATTTGCAACTCAATCAGACAACGATTAGGGATCTAATTACATACAAAAACATTTTAGGGGCCATTTTGCAATTTTACTAAATTTCTGAGACTTAAGACATTTTTATGTTACCAACCTTTAATTAGTCACATTAAATGCCTCTCAGTCAAATCTCAGTTCAAAACAATCATCCAAGCTCCTTTAATTGCATCCACAACATTCAGGGACCAAAACATAAAGAAACAGAACTTCAGAAGATTCCAAAAACCAACTTAACATCTTGCCGTTTTGGTACAGGTTGCCCTGTATCGAAACAACCGTATCAGATCAGGGTCAAGTGACTCGAAGCTTGGGCCCGTATCAAAACAGCCTCAAGGGTGTTTCGAAACATGCAATTCTAGTAACAAAACGTACCAAAATGGCCTCTACCCGTTTCAATACCCCTAAGCTATTTTAGGCTCACCGTTCCGGTACAGACTCGAGTGTACCAAAACACATGGGTCTTTAATGACACTTTTTGCTGGTTTTTCACACTTTAATCCACACAAAACCATTCCAACATGCATACAACATAATCAAGCATCAAACCCTAATGATACATGGCAATTCAAACATCATAGCATGTCAATATGCATCAAGGGAATCTATAGGCATGCAACCTATGCAAAATAGTCACTCAAGAGTCAAAACTCAAGCCAAAGCAAATACCAGCAAGTAAAGGTCATTTACAAGTCATTAAGGGCATCTCAAACACACCACTCCCAAAACATAAATGCATCCTCCCATTGCCAACTATTATTACGAACAAGAAATCATAAAACCATACTTGAGCTAAGCCTCACTCCTTGGTTCCCTTCTTGCTTCTTTGTTGCCCCAAAGATGCTAATTCTCTACATTGTTGGAAAAGAGAGCGTAAGTAATAATGCCTAGTGAGGGATGCTAAAAAACAAACCATCAACAACAATGCATTTCAAAACCATTTCTCAAATAGAAATCTCTATCTCATCATGCTCATTCTATCTCATACTTGAAATCATTTTCAAAGCAAAACCATATCATTAAACCACATGTACCATCTATCTCATGCATTAACCCAAATACATAACCTCAAAGTAAAACCACATATACTTGTTTCTCAAAAGCATTTCTCAAATCATATTCTCATATGCAAAACACAATGCATAAAATCATTTATAAACAAGGTACATGTGAATCTCATATATTGGCATTTTAGCAACATTACACGGATATGCAGATAGCTTGACGGAATCTCACATCGTCAAGTCCTACCCCGGTAGAATCTCACATCACCGGACTCTTATGAAGGTATCTCTCATCGCCACAAAGCTTGATGGAATCTCACATCATCAAGACCTACCATGGTGGAATCTCTCATCACCACACTCTAACTTTGGAACGAGATGGCACTACCCCCATTGTCCGAACCAAAGAGCACATATGAATTTTGTATATTATAATGCACTTCTCATCATATTGGTCAACCAATTATATTCGGTAACAATAATCTCATCTCATGCCAATATACTCATTTTAAACATCAATTACCTACTGTTTTTCAATGCATAAACATATATATATCTCATCCCATTTCAAAAGCATAAACAATACATAGCATTTTCTCAACAAGTTCTATCTTTGCAAAACCACAATTCTATCTCATGGGATCATATAAATCATCAATTCATTTCTCAAAACATGCATAAAACAGTAGGTTTATATCTATCTTCAAAACATGAGCATGATCATAAAATCAATGGGATAAAAATCGAGAAACGAGAGTGAAACATCTCAAACTTACTTCCAGGCTTAGATTAGTGTTTCAAACTCAATCTAAACCCCTAAACCTTGCTTTCAAGTCTTTGAAAGTCTTTTAAAACCAATTCCACTCACTGACAACGCCTCGCTTGCTTTGCCGAAGCGAAATCAAGCTTCTAGAGCTCCCGGAACTTCACCGATTTCTTCCGATATGTTCTCCCTTATTTATATCACACAAGAACAAAGGATTAATGCATCTTGATGCATTAAAACATCAGCAACCAAAGCTATCACGATGCTCTGCCAAAAAACACCAAGACGCCTATCTGAAACAACCGAAAACACCCTCAATCACTCTACAAACTCAACCCAGCCAAAACTTAACACCTCCATCCAATTTTAATCATCAATTAACATCCAAAAATAATCTAATTTCATCCTTTTACCTCCAGCAACACCAGAACCACATTATCTCCACAAAACCCCAAATCTAACCATCTAACAACTAGAGATCCAATCTATATCGGGATTATTATGATACAACTTTTATTTCAACATCATTTAACATCCAAATCATGATTAAAATCGATCTCAAATCAATCAAAATAGTAACATTACGAAAATCTTGAAAAATCACTTTTTAAAGATTGATCTCACCATTTTTATCAAATGAATTACAAATCTTTATCAATAAACAAGATTAAAGAGCCAAAGACTTGAGAATTTCATTAAAGAACCTTTATTAGAGAAGTTGAACGAAATTTACCTCTAACCCTTTCCTATTCCTTCAATTGACAAATTAGATGAGAAATCTTCAAGAATCCTTTGAGTTGAATGGAAGTATCATCAAGAAAATCATTTGTAAATCAAAGTGAATTGAGAAGATGAGAATATTTGGAAGTTTGAGATAAAAAGAAGTGTTTGGCTGATGAACAACGAGAAAAAAGGAAGTTACGTCAAAAATAGATTTTAAATGATTAAATCCCTTTTAATAAAATATTCTTTTAATTCATTTTTAATAAAAATACATTTAAAAATGGCCACTTAAAGGGAAAGGCCCATTAAATATATAATAGCTCCCTAAAGATTCTAAGTTTTGGTCCTCTTTCAAAAAGTCCTTTAAAAATAGATTTTACATTTTTACAAAATAGTCACTAACCCGAAATGTCAATCCTCCAAAATCCATTTTCCAAAATTGCCTTCACCAAACCTTACTATATTTAGAGGATTTTAGGAATTTTTCCCATAATTTTATCACATCCCGAACCACGTTTTCCCTGAACCACTTCAGAACTAACCCGAATCTATAGTCTAAGTTCAACAAACCCCGAGTCAACCTTAAAGACTCTTAGACCCAAAACCAAGGCGTTACAAGAATAATAGTTAGAACTTGAGATTTTAAAAAAGAAACAGTCTGGACCGACGGTGGGAAGCCGAAAAGTCTAGAGGATGATACGTTTGACGATAACAGTCGTCTACATTTCCCTAGGCTGCATGGCGACTGGGAAAATCTATGGGAATCGGAAAGCAAGCCAAGTTATTGTCATTATAACATGGCAGACAGCTTTAAATGTTGATTACACCCTAAATGATAATTCAAAGTATAATGGGTCTGCAAGCCGGTGTGAACTAGCTCTTGCAAGTCCTCAAGTCTATGAGACTGGGCCAATCTCAAATCCTCCACTAGCCCCTCTTAGATGATGGGCTTACATTTCCAATTGATCCATGCCTTCATGACGTCCCCATTGTTTCTTTGGTAGAAAGTGAAGAGTCCAATATGGCTATCAGAAATGAACAAGGCCTCCTGATAACTGGGGTTGGTGTGTCGGGCCTGGGGAAAAAGCCCAATGAGCTCAAGAAGAAAAAAGAAGTGGTTTCCTGTCTGGACAAGCTGGCTCGTTGCTAACAAACCATATATGTTGGCCGATGTTCTCATCCCTATCAGGGTCGGTGGAAGAGATACTGCCCTGTCAATTCCAAGGGATGGCGTGTCTGAATCTGCAAAGAATTATGGATTGGAAGATGAAGACAAGCAAATGGCTGAACCGGTAGAGGAAGCATCGAAAACATTGGGTGTCGGCGAAGCAGTGGGTTTCCCGTTTGGTGCGCAAAATGAAATCCTGCTACAACGGCTAGCTCAATTAGTCGATGATGAGAGGAGGGCATGTTGATTCGATAGGTATGGACATTCTCTTGGGGTGTTGTTATCTTAATTTCCTATGTATTCTATAAACTTGATTTCTTGGAATGTTCGGAAAAAAGAAGGGTTTCTACACACAGGGTAGATATTCTCTTCATAAAGGGTCGACCAAATATTTTTGAGAAAGCTGGAAATAACTTTCTTTTCAGCCCTGCACTTGGTTCAGCTGGGGGTATTATCACTTGCTGGGATAGTGGTTTTTTTCAGATGGAGTCTAAGACCATTCACTCAAGTTACATTGTGGTGGCTGGGTTCCTTAGGGCATGGGGAAGAAAATGCAATTTCGTTAATATATACGCACCTAATGATGTCGGTGGTGTTCCTAGAAATAAGTGAATTGATGAGAAGAAATGATGGATTGTGGATTGTGGGAGGAATGAATAGGAAAAGCTTGGTAAAAAAGAAAATGGTGCAGCAATGAGAGCCCTAGATGATTTCATCCATGGAAACGTTCTGATTGATATTCCCCTAATAGGAAGCAAATACCCCTGGAGCAACTTCAGGGAAAATGTAACAATGTGTAGGATATCCTCCAAATGATCCCAGATTTAAAGTTGGAAGTCTTGCCTAAGTCATTTTCAAATCATAATCTGATATTGGTGAAGGTTGGGAACTACAACTCCGGCCCGAGACTGTTCAAACTGTTCAACCACTGGATGGACGATACAACCTTTAATTCCATGATCTTGGAATCTGTCAGCAAACTAAGAGGATCGAGCATCACCAAGTTTCTTAGGGGTGCAAAAATCAACATCAAAGAATTTGTGCTAAAGGAAAGAGAAGTTAGTTTGAAGGAAAAAATCAAAACAACAGAAGAAAGAATATGTCAACTGGAGAATCAAATATTGATCGATGGCCCTATTGAGTTAGTTCAGGTGGAGATTCGTCTTCTCTGGTCAAAGCTCTTGGAGTTGCTTAGGAATGAGGAAAGAGGGTGGAAACAAAAATCAAGAAATCAGTGGATTTTAGAGGGAGATAGAAATACAAAACTTTTCCATCTAACAGCATCGATGCGAAGAAATCGAAACTGGACCAGCAAACCAAAGAATAATGGGGAATGGATTGAAGATCCTCAATTGATTCGGAAGATTATCAAAGAGCATTTTACAGAGGTTTACAACTCTAATCCTACTCTGAAATTAGCGAATTTGGACTGCAGCTTCAAAAAGTTAGATAATTTATCATGTTGTTGGCTCGAGAGGAGATTTGAAGAGGCAAAGGTGTGGGATGTTATCAATACATCAAATCCGAACAAAGCACCGGGGACGGATGGTTATAACTTGGGCTTTTTCAAAAAATATTGGGGGATTTTGAAGGCAGATATTATGGATTTCCTACATAAGTTCTGGGAGGGGAAAGAATGTGATAAAAGCATAAATCATTCATTCATTGCTTTAATCCCAAAGGTTCAAGCGCCAGAAAATGTGGATGAGTTCAGGCCGATTAGTCTTGTTGGAGTTGTGTACAAGCTAATTGCAAAAATTCTCGCTAATAGGCTATCACATGTTATGGAGGAGATCATCAGTGAAAATTAATTTGCATTCATGAAGGATAGACAAATTCTAGACCGTGCCTTGGTGGCAAATGAAGCACTAGATTATATTAAAAAGCGTGGGCTAAAAGGGGTGGCTTTTAAGGTTGACTTTCGACGAGCATATGACACGATGTGAAGTGGAGATTATGGATAAATGATTGCATATCAACAACAACTATCTCAATATTAGTGAATGGATCTCCCTTCTGACATATTCAGTTTAAAAAGAGGCTTCAGACAAGGGTGCCCGTTATCGCCTTTACTTTTCAATATCGTGGTAGGACTCAGTATGATCCTTGTCAAGGAAGAAAATGTAGGCTTTTTTAATGGTTTTAGAATCAGATCAGACGCTTTAGAAGTGACACATCTCCAGTTTGTCGATTATCTAATAATTTTCTGTGGAGATAGGTTAACACAGTGTAGTCATATTAAAAGAATAGTACGATGTTTCGAATTAGCCTCGAGATTAAAGCTGAATTTGGAAAACTCAGCACTGTTTGGTGTAAATATTGAAGACTCAGTGGTGAAGCTATGGGCCGATAGACTCAAATGCGCCTCCAGGACTCTACCAACCATCTATTTGGGAGTTCCATTTGGTTGTAAAAGGAACTCCCCAACCTTGTGGAGACCAATAATGGATAAAGTCAAAGGTAAGCTTGCACCTTGGAAATAAAAGTTTACTACAGCGAAATATGTTTTTAGCGGTGTTTTTAGCCCTATAGAGGTGTTTTTTAAATGCCGCTAAAAACACTTCCGGTGCTAGATGAAGCGTCGCGAGAAGTGCCGCTGAAACGAGCGCCACAACAGTTAGTGACGTTTGTGAACAAAAAAAATATCACAAAAGGGCCTGTATCTATCAAACACCGCAATAGCTTAACTTTTAGTGGCATTTTATTTTTCAAACTCCGCAATAGCTTGACTTGTAGTGGGGTTTTATTTTTCAAGCGCCGCTATATGTTAGTGATATTAAGTAGCATTTTTTGACAAACGCTGCAATAGCCTGACTTTTAGTGGCGTTTTATTTTTCAAACGCCGCAAGAGGCTGACTTTTAGTGACGTTTTCCTTTTCAAATGCCGCTAAGATTGATTTTTAAAGAAAAAATTATAATAAAATTAACTTTTTCTTGTTTCTATTTTGTCAAAAATTGTAAAATTATAGATACAAAATATTTGTTAAATAAAATATTTATTTCATCCCAGAAATTTATTGTCACAATTAAATTAAAATATTTGTTAAACAAAATATTTATTTCATTACAGAAGTACATTTTGTCGCAATTTAATCCCCTTTACATATTTCGACATATTTCGTTCATAAGCATCTCTTCCCCGATCCACTACCTCTCGGTCACCACTACCGCCGACCACCATCCAAAATTTTTATACCAAAAAAAGTTAAATACAATAAGTTAATAGTCGTTTCAGACAGTTAAAACAATCAACATAATCAATTCATTGCAAACAAGCCATTTGTTGGCATTGCAATCAACATAATCAATTCATTGCATAACATACACCATATAATATTGTTCCAAACCACATAGATCTATTCCTTCATTAGTTCCATCTATATCATGTAATATTTTACTAGATATCAACTTGTTCATATTCACAAACAAAACTAGACCACTTTTTTTCTTTCTGATTATAACAAAAGATATAAAAAAAGAAATATGTAAATCTTGACCCTTGGGAGCATTCTTTAAAGAAGCAAACTACTTTAGTTACCTTGTTAATAATAAAATTTGCATGCTTCATGTAACTCCCTTAGTCCGGCTTAGACACCTGACCCAAACTAAGAAGATTATGCAGGGAAAATCTAAGTCAACTCGTGAAAGTCAACCTCGATCAGCGGCCTTTTTTTCTTTTTATCTTTTCTAGATGCACATTATTGTCCTATGTGATTAATAAAGCGATTAGGCGAAAACGACACAATGATAGGGGTTCAATTAAGAGTTCAATTGCATGCTTTTGTATTTTAGGGACCAAATTGTAAATTTCCAGATTTACAAGAACTAACCAGATTTTAAAGTTACTAATCCAAAATTAATCATGTAACATGCCATCATGCCAAAATTCAACTCAAACGGATCATCCAAACTCAACAAATTAAACATACAACTTTTAAGGACCAAAATGTAAGATACAAAAACCTGGAACAATTCAAAATCAACGTCCAACGATCAAGTGTTTCGGAAACAAAGGACCCTGTATCGAAACGGTCATTTCGAAACCATGTTGACCGTTCCGATACGCGGGTGCGTTTCGAGACCGCAATGATCCGTTTCGATACAGTGATTCACAATAGCAAAATGTTTCGGAATGTGCCTACCCGTTCCGAAACACCATGACCATTACAGGCCACCGTTCCAAAACAGGTAAGGGCGTTCTGAAACGCCTAGACCTGCAATTTTCCAAATTGTTGGTTTTTCTCAACTTTTCACCTTCGAAACCATTCCAACACATGTCATAACACACATGCAATATGAATACACATCAAAGACCACCAAAACAAAGCACAAGCTATAACATGGCATCATTCTTGCAAGCATTAGAACTATAGGCATGCTTCATAGATGTCAAAACTACAAAAAGACTAAAAACCACATTCAAGCTTAAACCAATATTCAAAGGCCATTTACAATACCAAAACAACAAACCATACTTGCTCAAGGTGTTTAACATCACCAAATAACATCAAGAGTAGAAATCGCACCCATTGCCTCTTATTACACTAAGGTATAACCACATACTTTGTTTAGTCAAAAGAGCTTGGATTCCATTTGCCTTCTTCCTAACTCAAGAGCCTAAATCTCTACATTGATGAAACAAATGAGCGTAAGCATAAAGCTTAGTGAGGATCGCCAAAACCAAACATTCATCAATGCATTTTACAAAACCAAAACATCACCATTTGTTATCTCATGCCTTTATTTAAATCATGCCCTTTTAAAGCATCAATGCACTTTTTAAACCTCATGTTCTTAGCATCATTAAAATAACAACAAATAATCTTTTGCTTATGCTTAAAACTAGCACCACATACATTCTAGCATAGGTCACAAGCATCACATGCTTAAATCATTAATCAACAACATTATATTGGCTTGCAAGTGATCAATTCACAATCCATACCAAAACCAACTCATATGACACAATCGGATACGCGGATTACAAGCGTTGTCCCACACGCTTCATACACACTACCAGACTACACAAGGCTCACACACGGGATTAATCCATCAACCGTTGTGACACCCGTGGTGGAGTTTAACGGTACAATCACAACCCCTCAACACCACTCATCGGTAGTTGTATAATTCCACTAATGAGAGCACGGGACACATACCACAAGATCCACACACGAGATTTAACCATCCACCGTTGTGATCTTAACCTCAATCGTTAGGGTACTTGGATGGAGTATACGGTACGATCACAACCCCTCGACATCCAAGGTGACTTTATTCACGGTGCACCCAATCCTATAGCCGGCTAACTATATCCGATTAAAGTAACCAAAAACTATTTCCATCACTTGCCAATATAATCAATTTACAACATTATTTCACTATTTATGAGCATAAATCACAATCCCACTTTCACAAGCATAACATGCTTAATCTTGAATGCACACATTTCATAAATTCAAGGATCATCTACCAAATGCACCCTTAACCAAATGGCATTAATCACCAGCATTATCAATGCCTAAAACATTCTCTAAAACAGTAAATAAAATCACATTTAATCCAAGTGCATTTTCCAACAAAAACATAGCACATTCCGAGAGAGACTTTCGAATCACTTACTCTTGAGCTTAGCTAAGTGTTTCAAACTTACACTAAGCTCCCAAGACCACGCTCAAAGTGTTACAAAGCTGGAAAATCCATTTCCACTCACCGATACACGAAGCCTTGCTCACCGACACGAAAATCACCCTTCCAAAGCCTCCAAGAACGTCTCGTTTGCTCCTGAATCAAGATCCCCTGTTTTTTATCACCAAAACAGAGATCCAAATGCATTAAAATGCATTTCAACACCAGCAACTAAACACAAAATCGTTGCTCACCCAAAAACTACACTAATTTACCCTTCCGAAACAACCGAAAACTGAATCGATTGCTTCCTAAACCAAGCCCAGCCAACATACATCACTTTCAACCATTTGTAAACATCAAAACTAATCTAAAAACAACCTAAACCCTTCCTTATACCTCCAGCATGCATAATACCAACTGTGAAACCGGTAATTTGATTTTGATATAACTAAAGAATTTAAGGACTAAATTGAAAATAAGAAAATGAATTTTTAAGTCCTCAAACATCTCGATATGTTTAAAGGAAAATGCCTAAGTTAAAAACTTAATTTGTCAAAACTTTTCTAAGTGTTCTTGAAGCCAAAACAGTGATTTTCGAGTCAGCGTTTCGGAACGGCCTTAGGCGTTTCGGAACACTTTTGAAACTGTGAACTTGTGTTTCGGAACGGGTATCGAAACGGTTTTGAAACTGTGAACCCATGTTTCGAAACGAGTTTCAGAACGGCTTAAGAACATCGAGATACCGTATCGAAACGACCTCAAACGTTTCGAAACGGTATTCAAGTCAGATTTAAAAATTATGACCGTTAGAGTTTTTAACTGATTTTAACCGATTTTATACTGATCGTTAAGGCGTATCGAAACACCTTCAGTCCGTTTCGATACGAGTCTTAACATTAGCTAAAATGTTTCGAAACGGGTTTCGAAACGGCTCTTAGCGTATCGAAACAATCTTAACTGTTTCGATACAGGCTCTTTAATGCACCCCAACGGCTCTTTCTATTTTGGTCTGTTTCGAAACATGGTCGGGCATTTCGAAACGGTTGGTTGCAGACTTGTAACCCCCTTAGCCCGGCCTAGACGGTTGACCCGAACTACGAAGATTACCCAGGGAAAACCAAAGTCAACTCGAAAGTCAACCTTGATTAACGACCCTTTTTTCCTTTTTAATCTTGTTTAGATGCACGTTAACCCTAAGTGAACACTCGAGAAACATATATGTGTAAAGCACAGGGATCAGATTTCAAAGAGGGACTCAATTGCACAATATACAAATATTAGGGACCAAAATGTAAATTCTATAAATTAGAAGGCCATAACTGATTTTAAAGTTACCAATATTAAATTAGTCTTATTACATGCTTCCCTGCCAAATTTCACCTTAAATGGACATCTCGAACTCATACAATTGCAAGTACAACTTTCGGGACTAAAAGGTAAAGCTTGCAAACTTCAACACCATTCAAATCAGTGCCCAACGGTCACCCGTTTCGGAACGGCTTTGACCGTTCCGAAACACGGGTTCGTTCCGAGACTGGTTTCGAAACAGGGCCTGCCAGTAGCCAAATCGTTTCGGAACAGCCTCCAGCCGTTTCGAAACACGAAGGCCATTACAGGCCCCCGTTTCGAAACGCTAGTGCCCGTTCCGATACGGTTTGCCCAGAAGCTGCAGATTTTGCTGGTTTTTCATACAAAAATTCACTCAAACACAACCAAATGACTTCCTAATCATGCCATCAAGTCATCATACATATATAGAGCATGTTTGTAACTCCCAAACACATTCATAGCATCAATCATGGAATTTCACATATCTATAGGCATGCTTCCTATTATCCAAAACCAAGCAATCAACCAATCTCCAAAACAAGCATTAAAAGGCCACTTACAAATTCAAACCATCAAAAACAACATGCCACAACTTAGGGAGTTCAACACATCTCCCAAAACACAACCTTAGGTTCCCATTGCCAAATTACCAAAACTAATAGTGTATGAAAACATCACCATACATGAGCTTGGTTTCCCTTGGACACTCTAGCCTCCTTGTTGCCCTTAAACACTTTAATTATCTGCATTATTGGTACAAGAGAGAGAGCGTAAGCACAATTGCTTAGTGAGGCATGCTCTAAAGAAAACAACACAATAACGCCTTTATAAAAACACTATCAACAAACTTTTAAACACAAGATTAACTCTTTTCATGCAACCTTGCATACTTTTCAAGCATCTCATGCTTCATTACATTCAACTCATCATATTGGCTTTCAAGTGATAATTCATAACCATTTTCAACACAAAACACAATCGGATACGCGGATTACAAGCGTTGTCCCACACGCTTCATACACACTACCGAACAACATAAGGTGGAGTTTAACGGTACAATCACAACCCCTCAACACCCGTGATTGAGTTTAACGGTACAATCACAACCCCTCCACATCACTCATCGGTAGTTGTATAACCTACTAACGAGAGTACGGGACACATAACACAAGGTCCACACACGGACTTTTAACCTCCGTTGTGACCTTACCAAGATCCACACACGGACTTTTAACCACCGTTGTGATCTCACCTCTCTCGTTAGGATACTTGGATGGAGTTTACGGTACAATCACAACCCCTCAACATCCAAGGCGACTTTATTTACGGTGCACCCAATCCTATAGCCGGCTAACTATATCCGATTCAAGTACTTTAAAACCAATTCATCACTTGCCAATATACATCAAATACCATCATCAATTCACTGTTTTAAAGCATTAAACAAAGCCATTTAACACCATGCATCACCATGCATCATTACCAATTTAACAACATGCCAAAACAAGGATCTCTTACCTTGAGCATCCTTCAGCACATGGCTTTCAAAACCAGCATTAACCATGCTAGAACATGCTTTCAAAATAGAATTTAAACATGCAATTTATAACCAATGCATCAAGCTACTTCATAGCACATCCGAGGGAGTTTTTCCGAAAACTTACTCTTGAGCTTAGCTAAGTTGTTTAGACTTAAACTAAGCTCCCAAAACCTCCAATTAATCGTTTCAAAGCTAAAAACCCAACTCCACCCACTGATTACGTTTCGCACGCTTGCCGAAACGCCAATCAAGCCTCCGGATCAACTCCAATAGTGTTCGAAGATGCTTCCCCTATTTTAAACACATCAAAGCAGAGTATTAATGCATCATTATGCATTGAAATCTTCAGCCAACACAACTAAACTCGCTGATCTACCCAAAACCAACATTTCGGCTACCAAACACAACCAAAAACACCTCCAAACTCTTTCACAACTTAACCCAGCCAAGATCCATCACTTCTAACCATTTCTAAACATCAATCAACATCCAAAATACATCTTAACTCGTCCTTATACCTCCAGCTGTAACAGAACACCAAAAACACCTAAAAAACCACCATTTTTATAAGCAAAAACTTAGGAAATACAACCTATTCGGGATTGCATTGATAAAACCTCATTTCCACATCATTAGACATCCAAAATACATTAAAGATTCATCACAAAACAGAGCCCGAACAAACTCAACGAAATTCTTCAAGATTTCTTCCAAATCTTGAGTTTTAAGCCAAAATCAAGTTTCTAACATTAAAATCATTTACAAAATTTAAATTAAGGATTGAAAACTTGGGAATTTCAGTAAAGAACTGAGTATTTAGAGGAGAAGAACAATCTTACCTCTAAATGGCGATTTCTCCTTGATTTGAGCCAATTTCCTTGAAAATTCAATGAGGAAATCAAAAGGATTTGATGCAAGATTGATTAGGAATTAATTGATGATAGAAATCTCATCAATTGAAGTGAAGATCAATGCAAAAGTTGCTGGAGAAATAGTGTTTGGATGATGGAATTTTGAGAGAAAAAGAAAAGAGAGAAATCTATGAAAAGGTAGTTATAAAATTCTAAAAGGTAGTTTCCTTTTTCATTTAATTAATTAAAACATTAATTAATTCACTCAAATTAAGGAAAAATCTGGAGAAATCATTTTTGGGTATATTAGCTCCTTAAAGATTCAAAGTTTCAATCCTTACAAAACAGTCACCACTAAACTTTTCAAAAATCGCATTTTAGTCACTACACCGAAATGTAATATTTCCAAACCTTATTTTGTAAAATTAATTTCACCACTCTCTTATATATATTAAAAGAGAATTTTTAGATATTTTTACATATTTTTAAAGCATCCCGAACTAGGCTTTCCCTAAAACCTCCTTTTATATTCGAACCGTAAATCAGACCGGTCCGGTTCAGACCCTAAACTTCCAAGCCCAAAATTGGGGTGTTACAAGACTGAATTTATGGAGGGAAGATAACATCCCCAACGGCTCTATTGATGAATGCAACAACCACAACGGCTAGAATTCAATGAGAAGGTATAAAAGGGACCTCTAAAAGCTTCAGCAACAACTATTGATCCAAAAGCAAACATCCAAACATCAAATCCAAGCATTTGTTCCTAAATCCCATTATTGTCTTGTAACCCCAATTGTATTTTTCATTCTTATCATTTCAATTGGGTTGAGTGCTTGTAATTGAGCTACTTTGTGTATTGAGAGATACTTGTTTTAGCCAACAACTTCTCTGTTACTATTGTGTGAGGATTGGGTCAAATTTTTGGGTAGAAAATTTGACCGAAATTGTAACGGTTACCTCCTTAGCCTAGAAAAGGGGAAGAGCAATTAGTGGAATTTTTGAAAATCCTTAGTGAAGCTAAGGTAGTGGATGTAGAGTTCGATTGGAACTTGAACCACTCTAAATTCCACTGTCTACCATTTTTATTTGTCAATTCCACTCCAAAAAGTTTAAAAACCCAATTCACCCCCTCTTGGTTTATATCGATCATTCAATCCACTCAACACCAACATTTCACCTCAAAAACCCAACTAAAACCATCAAGAAACTCAAGGATCTCAAGGATTGTGGGATCTATATTATCAAAACACTTTTTCAACATATTAATCAACTCAAAACTCAATTAAAACCAATCCAAAACAGAGCTAATCAATATCAATCTGAAAATCAAGATTTTACTCATATTTTTGCAAGATTTTGATCTCAAATTAAAACTATAATGAAAATTCAGCCAAAAACAATAATTAGAAGCCAAAGATCTTGGGAATTTCAATAAAGAACCTTGATTAGAGGTTGAGAATGAGATTTACCTCCAATCCGTGCTTTCCTCAATGGATGACAAGTTTTAGCTTCACAAATCTTGAAGGAATTAAAAATGATTCTTTGAAAAGAAAGAGAAATCAAGAAAAAAGTGTTTGGATGAAAAGAAATATGGAGAAAACGATTTAGAATGGTGTTTGGCTGAAAATGAGAAGAGAAAGGTAGTTACGTGATTAAAATCTCATCAATTAACCACCTAATTAATTAAATAAATAAAAGCCTTTTAAAATCAATTAGTTTAAAAATCATTTTAAACACATGTCAAATTAAGGAAAGACTAAATTTTCATAAAGCTCCCTAAAGATTCTAAGATTTTGGCTCCACTTTTTAAAATTACATTTTTCCACAGTTTTGAAACTTTACATTTTGGTCACTACCCAAAATGTACCACTTCCAAAGTCAATTTTGTAAAATTGATTTGACCAACCTCTTAAACATAATTTTAGAGGATTTTAGTAATTTTTACCATATTTTTATCCTATCCCGATCCTTGATTCCCTTAAATCACCAAACACAATTCGAACCGTTTCCGATCGGTCCAATTCGATGTATAAAACATCTAGGCCCAAAACCAGGGCGTTACAACTCTCACCCTCTTAGGAAATTTCGTCCTCGAAATTTTACCTGAAGGGAAAAGGTGCAGAAACTACTTCAGCATGCCGGCTTTGCTCTCCCAAGTGGCCTCCTCAACTCCTCGATGTCGGCACAACACCTTCACAAGTTCTATCGTTTTGCCACGAAGAACTTTGCTGCTCACATGCAGGATCCTCACTGGTTCCTCATCATATGACAGATCCGGATTCAATTCTATCTCCTCAAAAGGCATCGCATGCGAATGATCCGATCTGTACCTCCGCAACATCGAGACATGAAACACATCATGTATCTTTTCCAGCTCAGAAGGCAACCTCAACCGATATACCACAGGACCAACACGCTCCACAACCTCGTAAGGTCCAATAAACCTCGGGCTAAGCTTACCCTTACGCCTAAATCTCATCACCTTCTTCCAAGGTGATACCTTCAAGAACACACGTTCGCCAACCGCGAACTCAATCTCCTTACGCTTCAGATCCGCGTAAGACTTTTGCCGATCCGATGCTGCCTTCAAACGCTCACAGATGAGCTTCACCTTCTCGGTGGTCCCTTTCAACATAGCCGGCATCGAAATCAACTTTTTCCCAACTTCTGCCCAACAAAGAGGGGTTCTACACTTTCTCCCATATAGAGCCTCGTATGGAGCCATTTGAATACTTGCCTGATAACTATTGTTGTAAGCAAACTCAACCAACGACAAGTGCTTCTCCTAAGAACCCTGAAAATCTATAATGCAGCATCTCAACATGTCCTTAAGCAACTGGATCACACGTTCCGACTGTCCATCTGTCTGAAGATGATAGGAAGTACTGAAATTCAACCTTGTACCCAACGCTTGATGCAAACATTCCCAGAACCGTGATGTAAACCTCAGATTCCTATCCGACACTATGGACTTTGGTACCCCATTCAATCGCACAATCTCAGCAATATACAGCTTGGCCAACCTATCCAAGGTAAACGTAGTATGCACAAGAAAGAAATGTGCACACTTCGTGAGACGATCCATGGTCACCCAAACCGAGTTCTTCTTTGATGGTGACAAGGGCAATCCATACAAAAAATCCATGGTAATCCTTTCCCATTTCCATTCTGGGATTC
The DNA here is from genome assembly GCA_030270665.1 of Hibiscus trionum. Classification (NCBI taxonomy): domain Eukaryota; kingdom Viridiplantae; phylum Streptophyta; class Magnoliopsida; order Malvales; family Malvaceae; genus Hibiscus; species Hibiscus trionum. The sequence goes on from BSYR01000013.1 coordinate 35,184,142, forward strand.
TCAAAGGCTGCAACAACCCAGAAGGAACCTGATGTTCAGCTTTCACTCGCTGACACACCATGCACTTACCAACGAACTCAACCACATCTTTTTTCAACCCCACCCAGTAGTACTTATCCTTCAAATCACGATACATCTTTGTACTACCAGAGTGCATAGCGAAAGGACTACTATGAGCTTCAGTCAGAATAGTGCACCTCAACTTAACATCATATGGTACCACTATTCGACTCCCAAAGCACAAAACACCATCATCACTAAAACTGAAATCAGAAGGCTTACCCTCCGTAATGTCTTGAACATGAGGAACAAGATAATCATCTAGCAACTGCTTGTCCTTGATCAACTGGATCAGAGATGGTTTCACTTGCAATTCAGCAACAAGACCACCATCTCGCGATATGCTCAAGCGAGCAAACATCGCCCTCAACTCCACAACCATTTTCCTGATCAAAGCATCGGCCACAACATTGGCCTTACCCGGGTGGTACTCGATCGTCAGATCATTATCCTTAAGCAACTCCACCCAACGACATTACCGAAGATTCAACTCCTTCTAAGACATAAGATACTTTAAGGTCTTATGATCCGTGAACACCACACACTTCTTGCCATACAGATAATGCCTCCAGATCTTCAAAGTAAACACAACAGCCGCAAGCTCAAGATCGTGAGTAGGGTAGTTACGCTCATGCACCTTCAACTTCCTAGGTGCATAGGCTACTACCTTACCCTCCTACATCAACACACAACCCAAACCAACAATGGACACATCACTATATACCACAAACTCCTTACCCAACTCAGGTTGAATCAAGACAGGAGCTTGCGTCAAAGCTTCCTTCAGCTTCTCAAAAGCTTGCTGCCTCACATCAGTCCACTCAAAGCGAACATTCTTCTGTAACAACTTGGTCAAAGGTGCAGCAATCTTCGAGAAACCCTCAACAAACCTACAATAATACCCATCTAAACCAAGAAAACTTCGTACCTCGGTCACCAACTTAAGCACCTTCCAACTCATCACAACCTCTACCTTATGCGGATCAACGCGAATACTCTCAGCTGATACAACATGCCCAAGGAAGACCACCTCCTTAAGCCAAAACTCACACTTACTTAGCTTGGCATACAACTGGTTTCCAACAACGCTTGCAAAACGATCCTCAAGTGTCTATCATGGTCCTCCTCGGTACGAGAATACAAAAAAATATCATCGATGAACACCTCCAAAAACTGATCCAAGAACTCATGGAACACACGATTCATCATGTCTATGAAAGCAGCAGGTGCGTTGGTCAAACCAAACGACATCACTAAGAACTTTTAATGCCCGTACCTTGTCCGAAAAGCCTTCTTAGGTACATCCGCATCCTTCACCTGCAACTGATAATATCTTGACCTCAGATCTATCTTGGAAAATACTGACGCTCCTCAAAACTGATCAAAGAGATCATCAATCCTAGGCAGAGGATACTTGTTCTTGATCGTCAACTTGTTCAGTTGCTGATAATCTATACACATCCGCATCGTCCCATCTTTCTTCTTTATAAACAACACCAGTGCACCCCAAGGTGACATACTCGGCCGGATGAACCCTCGGTCTTGCAACTCCTGAAGTTGCGTTTTCAACTCTTTTAGCTCCTTAGGTGCCATGCGATAAGAAGCAATGGACACCAGAGTCATATTCTCGTACAACTCGATACCAAACTCAACTTCTCTGTTTGACGGCAACCCCGACAATTCTTCTGGAAAGACACCCGGAAAATCGCAAACGGTTCTGATGTCATGTACACGTACATCCTTTGTGCCAAGATTCATCACATAGGCAAGATAAGCCTCACAACCCAACCTTAACATACAACTTGCTTCCAAAGCCCAAATCACATTAGACAAGAATTTCACATTCTTGCCTACTATCACAACTTCATAATCATCAGCCAACTTTAAGGTAACTCTCTTAACATCGAACTCTACCACAGCTCTATGCTCAGACAACCAATCCATACCAAGGATTATATCAAAACCATAAAAGGGTAACTCCATCAAATCCACAAGGAAAACATGACCCTAAACAGACAAGGGACACCTCTGATACAACTTCCTAGTGACTACAGTCTCACCAAAGGAACTAGTCACTTGCATTCCTACTTCAAGCAACTCAACATGTATATCAAGCAAATGCGCATGCTCACTCAAGATATAAGAATGTGTGGATCCAGAATCAATCAAAGCCAACAATGATAAAGACTAAAGAACAAAGGTACTTGCGATGACATCGGTATCGTTGCGCTCCTCGCGCTGAGCATAGACCCTCGGAGGACCACCTCTCTCAGGCTGAACTGCTACAACATGAGCAATGCCTAGCTGCCCCTCATATCTCCTCTGGAAATTCCCTCGGCCGCGCCCACGACCTCTCTGAGGTGCAGCCACAGCAGGTGAACGTCCCTGGCCTCCACCAGCCAACAAAGGACACTCCCTCCTCATATGATCTGCTGAACCACAGTTCCAAAAAGAATTCCCTGTCACCACCACAGGAGCCTGAGCCTCCCTCGCCGCACGAGGACAATCTCGCCGCAGATGACCCCGAGAACCACACGTCCAACACGTGTTCTGATCCGCCCTCATCCCATCTCCCTGAACCGGTACACCATGCCCAACATTGCCTCGCCTAGCAGCAGGCTGATATCTCTTATCTCGGCCTCCCTTGTTCTATCCACCACCAGAACTAGACTCAGCTGCTATCTTTTTAGAGCTAGAACCACCTCCACGAGACGACATACCCAAATTCTGCTCAATGTCCTTCGCTCGACATACAAGCACATCAAAATCCCGTTAATCCGTTGGCAACATATACGTCTTAACTTCTTGCACCATCCCATACCAGAAACGAACACAACAATGCCTCTCACTCGGCATCAACTCAGGGGCATACTGGCTCAGACGTACGAACTAGACCTCGTACTCTGCCATAGAAAGGTTTCCCTGGACAAGGGACATGAATTCACGCTTCTTCTCATCCAAGTATCTCACTCCCAGATACTTTCTCTTAAAAGCACCCTTGTAAAACTCCCAATCTACTTCATTGGGTTCCATACCAGCGGTGATGGTCGTCCACCAGCTATACACATCACCCTGGAGCAGAGAAACAACGCATCCCAGCTTGCGCACATCATTACGGCCCATCTGATCCATGATACAGGTCGTTCTTGCCAACCAAGCTTCCGACGCATCAGGAGACATACCATAGAACTCAACAACTCCTAAACTCTGCAGCCTCTCCAAAGGCAAACCCACATGCCCAGCTGCAGGGGCCTGAACATGCGCTCCGGCTACTACAGCCTAAAACACTCCGGTGATCGCCTGAACCATTGGCGTTAGATCATCCAAACCTAGACCAGCGTGTCCTTGTTGCTTCTGCTCCCTACGTTCAGGTGGTGGCGAAGGAGGTAAGTTTCCACCAGGAGGAACATCAGCCCCTTGGTTACCCTGGTCGCCCTGCTCAGTCGCAGGCACTACCGTGTTCGACCTAAGCTCTCTCCTCGGACCCATAATGCTATTTTAACAAGGCATAACATCAAAAACAAAACAAATCATGATTTAGGCAAACCTTAAGCAAGGATCCAAGTTCACAAAAATATTTAATTAGTGTAATAAGACAATGAGCACCCCGATTTCCCTCAAGCTTAAACATTGCATACAATAACATTTCATGATCAACTTGCTTTACACCATCCGAAATCATCATACATCTTAATCACATTATCATCATACCACCATATCTAACTCACATATGATTCTCAGCAATCAACATGGAATAAACTCCAACATTCAATCAAAACATGCTTTTTCAAACAATCATGCACAAAACATACCAATTTCACTTACCAACATCTCTAATTCTTTCGAAACCTGGCTCTGATACCAACAAATGTAACCCCTTTTAGTCTAGCCTAGATGCCTGACCCGAACTAAGAAGATTATATGGGGAAAACCGAAGTCAACTCATGAAGGTCGACCTCGATTAGCGACCCTTTTTTTCTTTTTATCTTTTCTAGATGCACATTATTTTCCTATGTGATTAATAAAGCGATTATGCGAAAATGGCACAACGATCGGGGTTCAATAAAGGGTTCAATTGCATGCTTTTGTATTTTAGGGACCAAATTGTAAATTTCCAGATTTACAAGGACTAATAAGATTTTAAAGTTACTAATCCGAAATTAATCATGTAACATGCAAGCATGTCAAAATTCAACTCAAACGGATCATTCAAACTCAACAAATTAAACTTACAACTTTCAAGGACCAAAATGTAAGATACAAAAACCTAGAACAATTCAAAATCAACGTCCAACGGTCAAGTGTTTCGGAACACATGACCCTGTATCAGAATGGTCGTTTTGAAACCATGTTGACCGTTTCGATATGCGGGGTGCATTCCAAGACCCCAATGATCCGTTTCGAAACAGTGATTCACAGTAGAATAATGTTTCGGAACGTGCCTCTCCGTTCCAAAACACCATGACCATTATAGGCCACCGTTCTGAAACAGGTAAGGGCGTTCCGAAACGCCTGGACCTGCAATTTTCCAAATTGCTGTTTTTTCTCAACTTTTCACCTTCGAAACCATTTCAACACATGTCATAACACACATGCAATATGAATACACATGAGAGACCACCAAAACAAAGCACAAGCTATAACATGTCATCATTCTTGCAAGCATTAGAACTATATGCATGCTTCCTAGATGTCAAAAACACAAAAGGCTAAAAACCACATTCAAGCTTAAACCAATATTCGAAGGCCATTTACAATACAAAAACAACAAACCATACTTGCTCAAGGTGTTTAACATCACCAAATAACATCAAGGGTAGAAATCCCACCCATTGCCTCTTATTACACCAAGGTATAACCACAAACTTTGTTTAGTCAAAAGAGCTTGGATTCCACTCGCCTTCTTGCTACCTCAAGAGCCTAAATCTCTGCATTGATTAAACAAATGAGCGTAAGCATAAAGCTTAGTGAGGATCGCCAAAACCAAACATTCATCAATGCATTTTACAAAACCAAAACATCACCATTTGTTATCTAATGCCTTTACTTAAATCATGCCCTTTTAAAGCATCAATGCACTTTTTAAACCTCATGCTCTTAGCATCATTAAAATAACAGCAAATAATCTTTTGCTCATGCTTAAATCAAGCATCACATGCATTCTAGCATAGGTCACAAGCATCACATGCTTAAATCATTAATCAACAACATAATATTGGCTTGCAAGTGATCAATTCACAATCCATACCAAAACCAACTCATATGACACAATCGGATACACGGATTACAAGCGTTGTCCCACACGCTTCATACACACTACCAGACTACACAAAGTTCACACACGGGATTAAGCCATCAACCGTTGTGACACTCGTGGTGGAGTTTAACGGTACAATCACAACCCCTCAATACCACTCATCGATAGGTGTATGATTCCACTAACGAGAGAACGGGATACATACCTCAAGATCCACACACGAGATTTAACCATCCACCGTTGTGATTTTAACCTCAATCGTTAGGGTACTTGGATGTAGTATACGATACGATCACAACCCCTCGACATCCAAGGCGACTTTATTCACAGTGCACCCAATCCTATAGCTGGCTAACTATACCCGATTAAAGTAACCAAAAACCATTTCCATCACTTGCCAATATAATCAATTTACAACATTATTTCACTGTTTATAAGCATAAATCACAATGCCACTTTCACAAGCATAACTTGCTTAATCTCGAATGCACACATTTAATAAATCCAAGGATCATCTACCAAATGCATCCTTAACCAAATGGCAGTAATCACCAGCTTTATCAATGCCTAAAGCATGCTCTAAAACAGTAAATAAAATCACATTTAATCCAAGTGCATTTTCCGACAAAAACATAACACATTTCGGGAGAGACTTTCGAATCACTTACTCTTGAGCTTAGCTAAGTGTTTCAAACTTACACTAAGCTCCCAAGACCACGCTCAAAGCGTTACAAAGCTGGAAAATCCATTTCCGCTCACCGATACGTAAAGCCTTGCTCGCCGACACGAAAATCACCCTTCCGAATCCTCCAAAAACATCTCGTTTGCTCCCGGATCAAGATCCCCTATTTTTGATCACCAAAACAGAGATCAAAATGCATTAAAATGCATTTCAACACCAGCAACTAAACACAAACTCATTGCTCACCTAAGCTACACCAATTTACCCATCCGAAACAACTGAAAACTCAATCGATTGCTTCCTAAACCAAGCCCAGCTAACATACATCACTTTCAACCATTTGTAAACATCAAAACTCATCTAAAAACAACCTAAATCCTTCCTTATACCTCCATCATGCATAATACCATCATTTCACCTCAAAAACCCAACTAAAACCATCAAGAAACTCAAGGATCTCAAGGATTTCGGGATCTATATTATCAAAACCCTTTTCAACATAATAATCAACTCAAAACTCAATTAAAACCAATCCAAAACAGAGCTCATCAATATCAATCCGAAAATCAAGATTTTACTCACATTTTTGCAAGATTTTGATCTCAAATCAAAACTATAATGAAGCCAAAAACAATAATTAGAAGCCAAAGATCCTGGGAATTTCAATAAAGAACCTTGATTAGAGGTTGAGAACGAGATTTACCTCCAATCCTTGCTTTCCTCAATGAATGACAAGTTTTAGCTTCACAAATCTTGAAGGAATTAAAAAGGATTATTTGAAATGAAAGAGAAATCAAGAAAAGAGTGTTTGGAAGAGAAGAAATCTGGAGAAAATGATTTAGAATGGTGTTTGGATGAAAATGAGAAGAGAAAGGTAGTTACGTGATTAAAATCTCACCAATTAACTACCTAATTAATTAAATAAATAAAAGCCTTTTAAAATCAATTAGTTTAAAAATCATTTTAAACACATGTCAAATTAAGGAAAGGCTAAATTGCCATAAATCTCCCTAAAGATTCTAAGATTTTGGCTCCTCTTTTTAAAATTACATTTTCCATAGTTTTGAAACTTTACATTTTGGTCACTACCCAAAATGTACCACTTCCAAAGTCAATTTTATAAAATTGATTTGACCAACCTCTTAAACATGATTTTAGAGGATTTTAGCAATTTTTACCATATTTTTATCCTATATCGAACCTTGATTCCCTTAAATCACCAAACACGATTCGAACCGTTTCCGACCGGTCCAATCCGATTTCTAAAACATCTAGGCCCAAAACCAGGGCGTTACACTTCACCACAAACAACAAAGATTCTCCTGTAACAGTTCTTAGGACAGACCAAGAGATGGGAATGTAACTAATTCGAAATCAGTTTTATCCTACAATACATTTGAAGCCATCAGTTCACTGGTAAAACAAGATTAAAAAGCATGAATATGTTAACAAAAATAAGAGATCAATTAAGGAAAAAATTATTCCTCAGCATTACCAAATGATAAAGCTCAAACAGACCTCAAATAGAGAAGGAATGCAAACTTTCGTAGAGAAGTGATCTACTAGAATTATTTCTGCCATGTAAATACAGCTTCTACATTCTCCTAGATACAAAGTTCTGATCTTATCAAACTATGAAACTTATCAGCATCTAATATCCTAAAAAATAAAATTTCTGTTTGATATACATCCCACCAAAACTCAAACACTCAGGAATAATATCACGGTAACCGACACTTTCCTACTTCTCTGGATAGCAGAAGAGAGTGAAACAAAGGAAAAAAACAAATAAAAAACAGATATTTCAGTTAAGTGGCAGGGCCTCTTCTAACAAGGGTCACAATATTATGACAGTTTGGTTACTGTAGTTTACTTCACCAGAAACATAAATACTATAGTAGTACTTTAACTCTCTGAATACTGAGTGCAACATTAAAGGAATATATATCACAACAAATAATTCTATAGTATAAATGCCACAATTACTCACAGAGTACTTGTTGGAACCAATTTGTCGCTCAAAGACCCTGAAGTAGTATAGTAGATAAAATCCAAACATCAGCTCTGGTGTAGATGAAAAGGCAAAAACTGATGCGATTAGCTTCCATATGTTAAGTTTTTCGGAAATATCCTGTCATAAAGATGAAACAATCAGAAAGAGCTATGCACAATTAACTTAGAAGATCACATGGCAACATTGACTCCCTAAAAGTAAAATAAACAAATGCAATGCCATTCAACTTAATTTGGTGTGGATAGATTAGCCATTAACAACATGGCACTACAAACAGTTTCTTTACCATCATTTCATTTTACTATATATTTAGCATCTTTACGGTAGAGTTAAGACCAAATACCCCCACCCCGTTTTACTATTTTTGAGAGAAATTACATTACTTTACTATCCAGCTTTTTCTGACAAGAAATCTTAACACGTTAATACCCCCTCCCCTTAACAACTTTTTTCCGATTTTTGAGACAAGCTTTTGGAAATGGGAAGCATACTTCCTGAATTAGTTATATTCAGCATATAAATAGATGCACTAGAAATCTGGAAAGGAAAGTAAAAGAAACACACCATTCTACTTTTTTTATCTAAAAAAATGAGATAATTTTGCACACTGATTGAATAACAAATTGAACAGCCTTGCAACACTTGTTTAAATGCCTTTGAGAAAATGTAGCACCAACTAATACAACACTATTATTCCTAAAGATGGACACAAAGATGATTGAAGTAGTACAAAAACATTACCATTTATATTTTGACACAATCAAAGAAAATAAATTAGGCTCTGTTAATTGCTTAAGGACTAAACTAAGAAGTTGAATATATTGATTAGAAATCTTAGTTGAAAATGTGTTAGTACTATATTCCTCTTCTAGTTCATAAAGGGCAAGCAGATGATAGAAATCTCTACTCGGTATCTGTAGAGCGTTTTGGTGTTATCTAAATATGAGCGCAAGTGCACACTCCTGTCAAGTAATATTATAAAAGATATCGTCTCCCACATGGATTGGACAGCTTGACTCGAATCGTAACTCCTGCACAAAGGAAAATTAAATGCACAAATAAGTTGAATTGTTTAAGAAGAAAAGTAAATAAAACACAAGTAAATAGAAGGGAAGATATCATATTGATGGAATGGGCCGGGTTATGCTGCTACTTAGTGTGAAACTGCGTTGAATAGGACAAGTTGCTTTGCGCTGCCAGACTTCGCTGCCTCAGCAGGGGATGGAAGTTAGGCTGCTGAGACGCTCTCGCTGCCTCGACAGAGGAATGAACTTGTGTCTCGGCGTCAAACTCGGTAGAACTACAAGGCTCGGTAGAACGCTTCAAAAGTGATCCCGCTTATGTCTAAGTCAGAATGCTGTTGATGCCCACTGCAGATAATACCAGTCGCGACGTGAATCGTGCAAAGACAACAATGTTTGGTTCGTTCTCTTTTAGCCGCCTTAAACCCTAACCTATGTCTAAGATGAATTGATCAACACTTGATTAAGGTGAGGACCGTACTTACTCCTTTCGTGAGTTCGACTCTCTCGATACCGAACAAATGGATAGTGATCAACTAATCTTTCGCCTTAATTGAAAACTATGAGGAGCACAGAATAAGCAAACCTTGAAGCTTTATTGCAAAAACAAACATAAAATCCTAAACAACCATTCTCACACTAATTACAACATAACCCAAACCCAAAGAAGATTTAGAACATAATTGACGGCAAGAAAACCTAAACTATGCCTAAGGGAAAACCTAAATTGTTTTGAAGTAAAAATACAATGGGTATATATAGGCATTAGCTAGGTCTAGACCTTCTTGAAGTAGAAGTCTTCAAAGTAGCTTTTGCATTACATGCAACCTTAAATTCCGACTTCTTTGAGTTAAATGTGGACTTCTTCACGTTGCCTTGCTCCGTAAGTAATCTCGCATTCCTCCTTCGGCGGCTCTGCCCGCTGCTACAATCATCAGAAAATTGAATGGACATCGTCGTTAAGATAAGGATTTTTTGCTCTACAGATTGCACTCCAGTTCTCTAATTCCCCAGTTTGTTATCTTGGGCGGCAGGTATGGCGGCGACAGCTACTCGGCAACGTCTGTCTCTGTCTGGAACTGGATCAGTACATCTCTTTGGTCTGCTGCCTCGACATCATATCCTCAGCTCCTCTCTCCTTCTATCAGCCTCTGGCACATGAAACTAAAACTAAACTAAAACAATACTTTTTCCTTAGCAAATAAGAGATAATAAGTAAAAAGCATGACAAAGTAAAGAATACCGTAAAATGCAATGTATGATCCTAATTATGCCTAAAATGTACTTAAAATAGTAATAATATGAGATGAAATGTGCACAAAATATAGAACTTATGGACACTTTACACACCCACAAACTCGAACTAATCAGAAGGAAAAAATTATGTTTTAAACTTGATTTAACACCTCAAGGCCGTGGCACCTGTCATTAGATTAGTGAGAGGGGAATAACATGAATTACCTCAGAATTAAACTATAATATGCCAGTGAAGTGTGTGCAGAACTGTGTACAGGCTGAATCTGATGAATATTCTAAGTAAACAACGATGTTGTCATAATATATGAGGTTGCTGCCGAGATAGCATAGTTAAGCACAATTTAAATAATCATGGCAATAAGGGTTTCAGCTTATCACAACTACTCTTCTAGGTCTGAAATTAAGATAGGAGCAAACTACAAAACCCCGAACCCATGGAGTAGAGTCATCCTGTGAAGACTTTCATTCACTCATGCTAATTTGTCTATCACTTCAAGATTTTCAGATTCATGGACTTTGATAGCAGCGGAGTGTCCTTGCACATGATTCTTCCTAGAGCCTGTTTCAGGCACCTCTAGGGATAGACAACATAAAATTTTTCTTTTGCCAACCTTGGCAGTGCTTTTGTTTTTCTTGTTTGTTGCCTGCCGCGGCAGCTTCCTGCAACCATGTTAGAATTTTACAAATAATTCAACAGGCACTGATTATCAGAAACTCAATCAAATTCAGCAAGTAACAGTAGTGTTTTTAATTTCTGGCAGTTATACAAAAATCCTAAGTTTACTTCATTCTTTTCCCCAAAATGAAGTTCATTTTAACTTGGTGCGAAAATTTTAAAGTCGGCTATCCTATCATAGGCACAAGTTCTAACAAAAAAAATCTTTTCAATTAATTTTCTAAGGCAAGTACATAATGCAACCTACCATGCACTAAAATATGCTTAACAAGAATAATGAATGCTAACCCCCCCCCCCCAAACTCGAGATAGACATTACCCTCAATGCACAAAATAAAAAACAGAAAAACTAAAATAAAAACAAAATAAACAAATATAAGAAAAGGTAAGGAGACTTAGGCTTAGTTGCTGTCAGATGGTGTAGAGGATTTGAAGGAGTTATCTACTATGCCATCAATTGCAGGTTGTGGCAGCAGGCTTAGTAATGCTGCCCTCTGCTGTGCACGACAGCTCGATTCTTACGAGTCTGGATCTTTATAATTAATTGTGAGACGGGAATAAATGGTAAAAGAAAAAAAGAAGAAAAATAAAATCTAGTCCTAAAAATCTACTCCTAATTAGATAAAGCGGTAAAGATGTGGAAAGATAAAATTATGGCACAGTGGGGTGGGAATCCCCCAATCTGAATACTTCTTGTTCTCTCGGGATAGAATCTCCTACATAGTGCTTCAATCGCTGCTCATTAACTTTGAATTCTGTCCCTCCATTTACTCGTTTTACTGTCACGACACCATGTGGGAAAGCTTGGACTACTTCGAACGGTCCTGACCATCTGGATTTTAACTTCCCAGGAAACAACTTGAGGCGAGAGTTGAACAACAACACTTGCTGCCCAGGCAGGAACTGCCTTTGATGGATCTTGCTGTCATGCCATTTTTTGACTTTTTCCTTGTACAACTTGGCGTTCTCGTATGCCTCCCGCCGGAATTCCTCCATTTCTGTCAGATCGAGTAATCTCTTTTCGCCAGCATGTTTCCAATCCATGTTCACTGCCTTGACTGCCTAATATGCCTTGTGTTCTATTTCAATAGGGAGGTGGCATGCCTTGCCGTATACTACTCGATAAGGGGGCATTCTGAATGGCGTTTTGTAGGCAGTCCGGTACGCCCAAAGAGCATCGTCTAATTTCAACGACCAATCTTTCCTGCTTGGATTGAAAACTTTTTCCAAGATGGTTTTAACCTCTCTATTTGATATTTCTGCCTGCCCATTTGTTTGTGGATGGTATGCCGCGACAATCTTGTGCTTAACACCAACTTTTTGGAGTCCTTGGCAATTAGCTTGTTATCAAAATGGGTGCCCTCGTCACTGATGATGGCTCTTGGAATCCCAAACCTTGTGAATATGTTCTTGCGGAGGAATCTATGGACAGTCTTTGCATCATTGTGAGGGGTGGCGATGGTTTCTACCCACTTGGAGACATAATCATCTGCTAGGAGAATGTACATATTGCCACACGAAGATGGGAATGGTCCCATAAAATCTATCCCCCAAACATCGAACAATTCAACCTTTAGGATGGTTTGTGAGGGCATTCCGTTTCTTCTTGACATGTTTTCTGTTCTTTGGCAACTGTCGCTCTGTTTGTATAAGGCTTGGGTGTCTTTATGCAATGTTGGCCAAAAGAAACCTGATTGGGGTACTTTTACTACCGTGCGCTGCCCTTCAAAATGACCTCCATATGGTGCCGCGTGGCACTATGACAGTATGGCTTGTTGTTCATCCCCCCGGGACACACCGTCTAATAACCTGATCTGCACAATTTTTAAACAAGAAAAGCTCGTCCCAAAAATAATGCTTAGCATCATGTTGGAATCGTTTCTTTCCTTGGAAGTTAAGTTCATAAGGTAAAACACCAATTACCAAGTAATTCACGATGTCTGCCTACCAAGGTGTGGCTATCGTTATTGCTGCCGCAACCTCTTCATGGGCAGCTAGTGAGATGCCTTCAGCTTCCAGGGCAGCTACCAGGGCAGAGGCTAGAAACAACTATTCATCAGGGAATGCATCCTGGATTTCGCTGGTGGGTGTCATTTCTTGCCCATTCTCAAGCCGAGATAGATGGTCCGCCACTTGATTTTTTGTGCCCTTTCTGTCTCGGATTTCCAGATCAAACTATTGCAGTAGCAGAATCCAACGGATCATGCGAGGTTTTGCATCATTCTTTGTGAATGGGTACCTCAAGGCAGCATGATCTGTGTGGACTATCACCTTTATTCCAATTAGATAGGACCAGAACTTATCGAAGGCGAACACTACTGCCAATAATTCTTTCCCTGTAGTTGTGTAGTTGGTTTGGGCAGGATTCAGTGTTTTGCTGGCGTAGTAGATGACATGGAAAATTTTGTCTCTGCGCTTTCCTAGGGCAGTGCCGACGATAGTATCGCTAGCGTCACACATTAGTTCAAAGGGCTGGCTCTAATCAGGGGTAACTACCACATGTGCTGTCACTAGCTTTTCCTTTAAGGTTTTGAATGCCTCATCGAAGTTGAATGATTTGTCCTGTTCCAGCAAGGTACACAATGGTTTAGAAATTTTAGAAAAATTTTCAATGAATCAGCGATAAAAACCTGAATGTCCTAGGAAACTCCGAATGCCCTTGACAGCGGTCGGCGGCGGTAAGTTGGCGATCACTTCAATCTTGGCTTTGTCTACTTCTATTCCCTGTGCAGAGATTTTATGCCCCAGGACTATTCCTTCATCTACCATAAAGTGTCATTTTTCTCAATTGAGTACCAGATTTGTTTTTTCGCATCTGGTGAGTACTTTCTCGAGGTTGCCGAGGCAGTTGTCAAAGCTACTGCCGAAGATAGAGAAGTCATCCATAAATATCTCCATGAAGTTTTCTATCATGTCGGAGAAAATAGGCATCATGCAGCGCTGGAATGTGGCAGGGGCGTTGCATAATTCGAATGGCATTCTTCGGAAGGCATAAATGCCATATGGGCATGTGAATGTTGTTTTGGCTTGATCCTCCGGTGCAATGGCAATCTGGTTATAACCTGAGTATCCATCAAAAAACAATAGAAAGGTTTGCCAGCAAGGCGGTCAAGCATTTGATCAATAAAAGGTAACGAGAAATGATCTTTTTTTGTTGCTTTATTTAACTTGCGGTAATCCATGCATATTCTCCATCTAGTTACTGTTCTAGTTGGAATTAACTCATTATTGTCATTGCTTACCATAATTATGCCACATTTCTTTGATACACATTGTACCGGGCTTACCCATTCACTGTCAGAGATAGGATATATGATACCAACATCTAACCATTTGATGATCTCCTTTTTTACAACTTCTCTCAAGGCATCATTTAATCTCCTAAGGGCATCCACAATTGGCTTTTGATCCTGTTCGAGCTGGATTTTATGCATGCAAATTACTGGGCTTATTCATTTTATGTCTGCAACGGTCCATTCTATTGCCTTCTTGTGCTGCTGCAGCAGTGCTATCAGTTTCTGTTCCTGTGTAGGCTGCAACTTGGAGGAAATTATTACAAGCAATGTGTCATTTGTTCCCAAGTAAACATACTTAAGTTGCGCAGGTAAAGCTTTTAATTTAAGAGTAGGGGGTTGGACGATAGATGGTTTGAACATTTTGCCACCTTTTTTTGTATGATTCAACGGTTCAAAATACTTATCTGGCCTGTTTGCTATCCAGTATGCTTCTTCTTGCTCTTCCAGTTGTTGTTCTGTCCACTCATTGCTTTGTTCATCTTCTGGGAAATTATCTAAATGGCTTCCGAGATAGCTGTTGAGGATGCTTCCCTCACAATCGTGTTGTATGCAGGATCTGTTAGCTTCGAAATTGAACTCTGCGATGGCCTCCATTAGCTGGCATTCTTCTCGATCTTCAGCTTGTCTCATGGTTTGAAAGACATTCAATTTTACTTGCTAATCATTGACCCACATCGTAAGTTTGCCTTATTCAACATCGATCAGCGTTCTACCCGTAGCTAGGAATGGTCGCCCTAGGATTATCGGTGCCCTTTCATCTGCTTCACAGTCTAGTACCAGGAAGTTGGTAGGGAAAATGAATTTATCCACCTTCACCAGGATGTCCTCAATTTTTCCTTTCGGTTGTACATATGTTCTGTTGGCTAGCTATAACATTACTGTCGTTGGACGGGCGTCTCCTATCCATAGTTTCTAGAAAACAGACTTGGGCATTATTTGATGCTGGCCCCTAAGTCACATAAAGCTCGTACGGAGTGGTTGCTGCCTATTTTACAAGGAATTATGAAGCTGCCCGAATCTTTCTGTTTGGGTGGTGCCCTATTGTGTAGCATTGCCATGCATCCCTCTGTCACTGCCACAGTCTCAAATTACCAGGTCCTTGTTCTTTTGGATACCATATCCTTTAGGAACATGGTATAGCTGGGCATTTGTTCGATCAACTCTACCTGTGGAAGATTGATTTTAACTTGCTTCAGAACATCCAGGAATTTTTTAAACTGCATATCCTGTTTATTTTTTTTCAATCGTTGTGGGAATGGTGGTGAAGGTGCAGTGTCTACAATTTTTGCCTTGGGGAGAGTCTTATTCTGGGGGGTTAGTAACTGGTTCAGTGTTTGTCTGTTCATTCATAATGTCATATGTCGGCTGTTTTTCTGGTTCCACGTTGCCTTTCTCAAGTGCTGCCGCGGCAGGGTGTCCGGCGGCTTGAACTAGTTTGGCTAGTACTTTTCTCTCATAGCAAGAATGGATACTTCTTGCAGTGTTATTCCACTTCTAGTTGTTATAGCTTTGAACTGCTTATGGGATTTCCCTTTCGTAGTTTCGTATCACTAGGTAATCCACCCATTGGCCTAGTGTTAACAATCTGGGCGAAACTTCCAAACTGGGTCTCCGGGTTCTTTATCACAGCTTCCTGATGATTCATCCTCATCTCCGTCCTGTCCATGAAAGACTCAATTTTATCAATAAACTTATTTATACGAACAATAAACTCACTAGTATTAGACATAAAAGTTTGTAAAGCTACTTCTAGTGAATTGTTTTGTAGTTGTTGAGCTTGCTGTCTATACTGGTTCTGCTGGTAACCTTCATATTGCTGTTGTGGATTTGCAGAAGTTTTAGGATTGCTCCAGGCGAAGTTTGGGTGATTTCTCCATCCAGGGTTGTATGTGTTCGTGGCGGGCCTGCTGTTCCTCTCGTATCCTCCCATGAAATTGGCAGATGCAGTACATTCGGAGCAATCGTGGTTGCCCCCACACTCATCACAGAATGGCTCTACAGCCTTGGCCTCATAGACTTTCCCAGTGGGTTTTACCATGTTCATAACCAGCTCTATCAGTTTATCGAGGTGGGCATTGACAGATTCTGAGACTTCCACTTCGTTCACAACTGCTGGCCGCCTAATGCCACCTCGACCGGCTGTTGGGTACTTATAGTAATTTTTAGCAGCTTGGTTCAAGATCCGCAGTGCCTCCTCTAGTGGTCTGTCGAGGATGATTCTGTTGGCTGGGGCATCAATCATCATTCGAGTTGGGTAGTTCACCCCGTTGTAGAACATGGACACTTGTGTCAAAGCTGGAAAACCATGAAGCAGACAGTTATTAAGCATCTGTTGGTACCGCTCCTATGCTTCATACATTGGCTCATCATCCCCTTGTTGGAAGGCTATGATCTCGTTTCTCAGTCTGTCTGTGACATTAGATTGGCTGAAACGATCCAAAAAATCCTTGCACAGCTCTGTCCATGTGTTGAATATCCTTCTGACTGGTTGTTCAACCACTGTTTGGCTCTATCCCTCAGTGAATAGGGGAATAACCTCAGTCTTAGCAAATCTTGGTGGACTCCATGTATTTTGAAAGCTCTGCATATGTCCAAGAATCCTTTTAAGTGTTGACGAGCATCTTCTATGGCAGTCCCTCCAAATTGCCCTAAAGTGTTGATCATGTTAAACATCATGTGCTTCAGCTCGAAGTGATCCGCCTCAATTTTAGGTTCTGTCACTGTAGGATCGAACCCTCTAAAGTCATGTTCCAAATAATCCCTAGTGGTTCGAACGTATAGTGGCTGCCTGGGCGGAATAGGGGGCGGCTGCCAAGGTGGAACTTGTTGCTGTTCTCTGGGTGGCGGGTCTTGCTGCCCATTCCTGCCGTTCTGAGCATTGTTGGCAAGGTTGTCATTTATTTCTTCCATGATTTCCTCTACTTTTCTCTCTTCTTTAGCTTTCCCTAGGTCTGTTCTGATTTCCTTTTTGAGTTCTCTTGCTCTTCGTTCCCTATCGTCAAAGTAAACAATTTCGCCTTTTGGGTTTGCCCTTGTAACATCCACTTTTCCGTCCTAGAATTTATTTCGTTGAATTAAGACATTAATTTATTCTTAGAAAGCAATTAAGTTTATAATTAAGTAAATCAATCAATTTAGTCCTTGAATTTCCTTTAATTGGTCACTTATTGCACCAACTTGAATTAAACGGAATTAGGCTTTTGAATTAAGGAATTGAGTCGAGTTGATAATTTAGTTGGACTTAAATTAATAGTAACAAGATGAAAGTAATAAAATTAGAGAAATTAAAAGTAATTAGAAAGGGTACATTTCCCTAGTGGAAATCGAACCAAAATTGAAGAAATAAAGAAAGAGTTATGGAGGAAATTGATGACTAATTTAAAAAGAAAAAAAAGCTCAAAATTTGCATGTTAAAAATCATTATTCCTTGGGGTTGCCCTTAGTAAAAAGATTATATTAGATATATTAAGAAGGGCAATTAAGTAAAACCAAATCCTATCAAATCCCCCAAATTAAGGAAAGTGTTTTCTCTCCATCATTTCTCTTCCTTGTTGCCGTGTGACTTGAGAGAAAAGGGAGAAGATGGAAGCTTGAAAAATCTGAAAATAGAGCTCTAATGGAGAAGAAAATGGCTTGCATGTTGAAGGAATTAAGCTAGGATTAAGAAGAGTAGCTAGTGGTAGCAAAGCCAAAGAAGTAAGTTCTCATTCCTTCTTCTAGTTGTTCGAATAAGTGCAAAAATCATGCATGCAAGTTTAAAATTGGTTTAAACATGAAATTGTTAGAGTCATGGTGATTATGTTAAGTTGGGATAATGAAGTTCTTGAAAAATTATTTGTGAAATGGTGAATTAATTTAAAAGAGGACTGTTTTGAGAAAGAATGGAAGTTAATGATTAAATGAAAAATTGAAATAGATAGGGACTAAACTAGAAAATTCCTAATAGGATAAAGTTGAAGAGAAATGAAATTTCTATAAGTAAAAATTCTTGGATTGCTGGAAAAAATGAATTTGAATGAGGGAATTTTGATTAAAATCAACATTGGACGTGTATTTGAAAATAATGGAATTAGGGACTGTTTTGAATAAAATCATTAATTACAAGGACCCGAATTTATGAAATCTACACTTAACTCACAATTTAGAATCAAGGGATTATGTAAGAATGAAATTAGATTCTTGAATTGAAGTTGAAATGGCCTAAATTGGTGAATTTAGGAAGTTAGTACTCGAAACCTAAGAATAGGGTTGATCTGGAAAATAGTAAAATTGAGGACTTGTCTGTTGATAATAAGAATTAAAATGGACTTAAAAATGTTGTAAAAAGATAGTACAAATCATGAATTGAGTGAATTTAGAATTAGACTAAGGTAATTAGGTGAATTCAAAGCTAAATGTGTCCAATGAGTAAACTGTCCAGAACACTCAAACCATAAGCTGTAACTTTGAAAAAATAGGATTTAAGGTATGTTGAACTGCAATTTTTATGGTACAAACTTTGATATGTCTAGAAACACTGAGAGAAAACGGAATTGGGTTTCAGCATGTGAATTGGAAGTTATGGATTAAAGAAGTTGGGCAGTGCAAGCTGTCCAAATTTGTTGAAAGGGGCATATTCATGTAATAAACTGTATTAACTTAGAATAGATAAAAATATGAGGTTTAAATGGTTAAAAAGCTGAGTTTAATACATTTCTAATGGTGTATAATAAGTGAATTTTGGATTAGTAATTAAGGAGTTCTGATTAGAATACTAACTGGTCCTCCAACTAATTCAACAGAAAAACATATTTGAGAATTAATGTTATAATTGTATTAAAGGAGTGAATGTAATTGAATTGCTCTCTGATATGGTTTGTATTTATTTTGTGTTGAGTGTTAAGATCCAAATTGTGAGGATTCTTTGGAGGAAGCAAAGATTGACCAATCAAGGGGGAGGAATAAGGGCACCCAAATCAAAGACCAAGCTTGAGAAGTTTGTGAGTGTAATTATATTAGGGTTGGGACTAGTGTCCTAAACACTTTGTTTATTTATGTAATTTATGATTTTATGCATAAATTGGACTTAAATTATGATTGGTAGTATGTTTAGTAAGGGAATGAGATTAAAGGAAAATGGATGCATGAATTGGATCTTTGTTAATGCTTGAATGTATGAAAATGTGGACTACCTTATGTGATCTATTTCTTATGTTGTATATGCATGAATTGAATCTTTGTTAATGCTTGAATGTATGAAAATGTGGATTGCCTTATGTGATCTATTTGTTATGTTGTATAAGCATGGATTGTATCCTTGATAATGCTTAAATGTATGAAGATGTGGACTGCCCCTATATGGTACTTTTTCTATGCTCAGTATGCATGTAACTTCATGTGAAGTTGCTACCCATGTATGTTTTGATGCTATTCTAATGTGGCATGAAATTAATCAGCATGATTTATGTGAATTGGTACAACTATATGATAGAATGAGCATGGAAATCGAATTATGCAATATGTATGTGCTAAATTAAAAATTAATGATAAATTAATAAGAATAATATGCCCTCAGTCGATTAGAGGTCTTAGATAGTACGACATGCCTAGAGTCCGAGCTCTTTTGTTTGTTTCCTTGTGCAACCATTGACTTGTTGCTTAATGCAACCATTGTTTAGTACCTCGGGTACTCTCCGACTTGATGATTGAATGTGATCTTTCTTGGTGTTCAAGACACATTGATGCTATTGAGCATCCATTGACTTGTTGCTTAGGCAACCATTGTTTGGTACTTGGTACCCTCTTGAAGACTTGATTATCTGATTCGTCTATTCTACCTAGGGCAATTTAACTAAATTAAATGGAATTACCTAATTATGAAATGCTTATGAAGTGGACAAATGGATTGATATTGTATTGGCATGATATGATGTGAAATTAATGGATGAATTTTGTGGACATTGGTCCTTTCGATTGTGATAAAATGTATATGAGATGCTTGCAATGTCCGAATATAAGCAATGTGGGCAATGACCCCTTTCGAATGAATTGAAAATGAAATGTGATATGTTTGATAATTTGATTTATGGACAATGGGTTGTGACCTATTCGAATGACATGCTTAAAGAAGATTGGTGATTTTTGCTATTGGCTAATTGATAATGCAATGTTATAATTGGTATGATTTTTGGTTATTTCGATTATGAAGCATGAAAATAAGTATGCTGGAAATTGAATTGATATATGGTCTTTGACTGAATCGAAAATGAAGCATGTGGATAAACTAATATTAATTGAAATGTATTCGAGTATGAAGCTATGAATGTTTGTATATGTAATGTATGAAGCCATTTGTGTTTGGTTTTGTTAAGCTTAGTTGGGTGTTAATTTTATGTTATCGAACATAGAGAAGTAAACTCAATGCTTGATCACACATAAATTCAAGAATGAATTCGCTTTAGCATTACCTCGCTAAGTACAATTTTTGTGCTTAACGCCCCTTTGTTTCCTTCTTCCCACTTTAGCAGGGTAGCTTGGACCTAAAGATAGCATTCGATCGGGACAAATTATAAGAACGGAAATGTATGATCTTAGTCTCATTTTTAGACTCCTAGATGGTGGCTTTGAAGTTTGTTTAAGGGCCCGTTTCATTTTGTTTGGTCGTAGCCTAAGTTTACGTTGGTGTTTGAAGTTATATGCTCCTTGATGCTTAATTAGGAGGCCAAAATCATGTTTTGGCTTTAGATAGAAAGCCTCATTCTTTTGTTGTATATATGTAAGTCAAGCTAGTGGTCTTGCATTATTCTTTTTCGTTGTACATAGTTGATAGCTTGGCATGGATTAGGAGCATTTGATAACTCAATATTTTGTAATAAAATAGTTAATGGAAATCTGATATCATTTCTATGAAATCGAATATGACTTGTATGTAATATTGATGTTCTAATTATTGGTAATGTTGGTGTAATTCGAAAACCACCTAGGCTAATTTAACAAGAATTCAAATGGCATGGTAATGAATTGTTTAAGTGTATCGGTATGTTTGATCTAATTCTTGTTAATGAATTAATTGGTGAATTATTAGTTAATGGTTATAGTTAAATTAATAACATAGATAGCTTACTGTTCGAATGGAATAAGTAATGATGATTTAAAATAGAATCTTCATTAAGATGATAAGAAAATTTTAAATTGGCTTGTAAATTGATAAGTTTGGTTAAATGAAATTTTGGTTTAGTCTTTTATGTTTAGAAAAGTTTTTGTTAGCCCACTTTCCGCATGCGCATTAATACGAATAGTTTAATTAAGAATGGCTTCTTGCTTCAATATTTTCCGCTTTCCATTTTCGATAACGCGCCTCGCTCCTGACCCCGGGCGAGGGGTGTTACGTTTTGCGGCATCAGAGCTTTTTAGGTTACAGGTCCTAAAAACCTCGAATAAGTTTGTCATGCATCATTTAAGTTGAGTCAAGCCACCTAGGAATCATACATTGGATTTCGTGTAATTATGCTCCTAACTTTGATTTTGTTGAATCTGAATTAGAATGACTGAGACACGGTTAGCTCGAGACGATGAAAGTCCTCGAGGATCCTCAAGTGAAGGGGATAGTGTCCGTATGAGAGAGAACCCTCATGTACAAGATAGTACTCGACCATAACCTCTTGTACAACCTTAGACGAACACTGAGAATCCGACTGTTCAGAATGCTCAAAGAGACTGCCTCTTGAGTATGAAAGAAATGTTCGATAAGCTTTTGACAAACATGAGACAAGAACAACCTACTCCAGTAGCTGCTGCCCCTAGCAGAGCTCCTATTGAAAAGCTTGCTCAGCACCGAGCCTATACATTTGCAGGCTCTAGTGAAGAGAAACCTGAAGAAGCTGAATATTGGTTAGAGAGAACTACTTAAATATTGACTAAGCAACTTTAGTGCTCATATGAGCATAAACTCGAATGTGTGGTTGCCTTACCTGTTGATGAAGCTTTGAGCTGGTGGGAGACTACAACACTAACCGTCCCAGCTGACTCTGTGAACTGGAAATTCTTTGTAGAAGAATTTAAAAAGAAGTATATCAGTTAACAGTACTTGGCCGATCGAAGGAAACGTTTCTTGTATCTGAAGCAAGCAGGCCGACCAATAGAGTAGTACGTGGCAGATTTCTGTAAGTATTGCAAGTATGGTTCTGAGTACATCAAGACAGAGAAAGAAAAATGCCGTATGTTCATTGATGGTCTGAATGATGAGCTGAGTCCGATGTTTACCGCCCTGGATATCACAGACTTCCAAACTCTGGTAAACCGAGCTATTGCTACGGAATCCAAGTTTTGGGCCGTAGAAAAGCAAAAAAGTGGTTACCAACATGATAAGAAGCATAAAGGTGATGACAAGTCTCACTCGAAGTCGAAGAAGTCTAAAAGCCAGAAAGAAGGGTCTTCTTCGCATAATCCAGCTCCTCGTAGTAATTTCACACCGAAGCCTCAGTCAGTGAATAGACTTGCTGTCCCGGTTATATCTGTTAATAGCACGGGAAATACAGAAAGAGCTACAGTCTATCAGCATTGTTAGAAACCACATTCCAGTCAGTGCCGAAAGCATGCTAACTTATGTTTTTCTTGTGGTGGAAATGACCACTATATCAGAGACTGTCCGAAAGGACCGAATCTAGCTCCTGCTCAAAACTCTGCTAATCTGAGTCATGTGCAATCCAATCGGAACAAGAATGCTAGGCAAGCATAGTTTGGGAATCAGGGTAGAGGCAGAAGCAATTAGTTGAAAGCCATCACTCATCAGGAATTATGAGCTCCAGCTCGAGTTTATCACATACGTGGCAAGGATGAGGAAGAATCTCCAGATGTTATTGCGGGTACGGTTGAACTGAACCTTACTCCTGTCTATGCTTTAATTTATTCGGGATCAACTCATTCTTTTGTGTGTTCTTACTTGATTGACAAGTTACAACTAAAGCCTGAAATTGTTAAAACCGGGTTAATTGTCTCAAACCCTATAAGAGGTGATCTACCTATCTATCTAATCTGTAAGAATAGCCTTGTATCTATTCGAAATGTACCTTTTCCCTGTGACCTGTATGTTCTACCTAAATGTGTGTTTGACCTAGTATTAAGGTTGGACTGGTTGGGTAGACATGAATCCTGGATTGATTGTCAGAATAAAAGACTGCACTTAAGGGGTTTAGGGAAAGAGTCGATTTTGCTAATTGACAAGAACCCAACATCTCTTTTTGCTGCTATGGCTTTACAAGATGAATTAGATTTTGGCTTAACTGAAATGTCTGTCGTATCTGAATTTGTTGATGTGTTTTCTAAGGAACTCCCTAGACTCCCACCGATCCGAGAAGTTGAGTTCAAAATTGAAGTTCAGCCTAGAACAAATCCGGTGTCCATTACGCCCTATCGTATGGCACCTATTGAATTGCAAGAATTAAAGAAGTAGATTCAGGAATTAGAAGATAAGGGTTTCATTTGACCCAACACTTGTCCCTGGGGTGCTCCGGTCTTATTTGTGAAAAAGAAAGACGGGACGATGTGACTTTGCATTGATTACCGGTAATTGAACAGAGTCACAATCAAGAACAAGTATCCTCTGCCCCGAATTGAAGATCTCTTTGATCAGCTAAAGAGTGCTGGTGTGTTTTCTAAAATTGACCTCCATTCCGGTTATTATCAAATAAGGGTGAAAGATGAAGATATACCCAAAATTTCTTTCAGAACTCCTTATGGTCATTATGAATTTCTAATGATGCCATTCGGGTTAACGAATGCCCCTGCTGCATTCATGGATCTAATGAATCGAGTGTTCAAGTCTCATCTTGACAAGTTTGTTGTCGTTTTCATTGACGATATTCTGGTGTACTCTCGCAACAAGGAAGAACATGCTCAGCATCTTCGAATTGTACTCCAGACACCCCGAGAACATCAGTTATTTTCTAAGTTCACTAAGTGTGAATTTTGGCTATCAGAAGTGTCATTCCTCGGACATGTTATTTCAGCCGAAGGAATTAAGGTTGATTCTAAGAAATTTCAGACAATTCTTGAATGGCGACCTCCGAGCAATGTAAGCGGGGTCCGAAGTTTCCTTGGTTTAGCTGGGTATTACCGGAGATTTGTGAAAGGATTTTCGGTAATTGCTGCGCCACTAACCAAATTGCTTAGAAAGAACAAACAGTTTAAGTGGTCCGAAGGACAACAAATAAGTTTTGATTAGCTTAAACAAGCCTTGACTTATGCTCCTGTTCTTATTCAGCCCGAGTTGGAAAAAGAATTTGTTGTTTACAGTGATGCGTCACATTTCGGCCTTGGATGCGTTCTGATGCAGGAAGGTAATGTGATTGCATACGCTTCTCGACAACTTAAGCCTCACGAGATGAACTATCCAATTCATGATCTTGAATTAGCAGCCATTGTGTTTGCGCTTAAAATCTGGCGGCATTATCTGTACGGTGAAAAGTGTAAGCTATTCACCGATCACAAAAGTCTGAAGTATTTGCTCACTCAGAAAGAGCTAAATCTTAGACAAAGAAGATGGTTGGAATTACTCAAAGATTATGACCTGACCATCGATTATCATCCTAGAAAGGCTAACGTGGTTGTCGATGCTCTGAGTCGGAAATCGAACCTCGGTAAGTCTTTTGAAATTCTCAAATTCAATAATACTCAATCTTGAAAATTCACTAAATCATTCGAACAGTACCTTGCTTTCCAAGTAACATATTTGATTTGTTTATTCGTAGCTTCTTTGGCCATCAATGCTCATTTCCGACTATATAAAGCTCAGAATTATCTGAATGAACTCCAGGTTCAATCTGTTCTGATTTCTAGAATCAAAGATCTCCAACAAGTTGATCTGGAACTTCAGAAAATATTGTCTAAGCTTGAGTCTAATCCTGACTTCTCTGTCAAGCCAAACTGTCTTCTATACATTAGAGATCGGATTTGCGTACCTAATAACAAGGAATTGCAAGCTGAAATTCTGCAAGAAGCACAACAAAGTTCTTTTTCAATCCACCATGGATCTGTTAAGATGTACAAGGATCTCAAGCCCTTGTATTGGTGGTCTGGAATGAAATCGGCTATCAATGACTTTGTATCGAGGTGTCTTAACTATCAACGGGTCAAAGCCGAACATCATGATCCTACTGGATTACTTCAACCTCTTTAATTTCCACAATGGAAATGGGAACGAATTACGATGGATTTCGTGATCGGTCTTCCTTTATCACCAAGAAAGTGTGGTGCTATTTGGGTGATAGTTGATCGTTTCACCAAATCAGCACATTTCATTCTGGTGCGAATGAATTTTAGTCTTGAGGCCTTGGCAGATTTGTATATTCGGGAAGTTATCCGTTTACACGGAGTCCCAACTTCTATAGTTTCAGATTGAGATTCTCGATTTACAGCTCCATTATGGAAAACGCTAAACAAGGCTCTTGGAACTAAATCGAATGTTAGCATAGATTTTCATCCTCAAAGCGATGGACAATCCGAACGAGTAATTCAAATTCTTGAAGATATGCTTAGAGCTTGTATTATCGATTTCAGTAAGAATTGGGAAAAGACGCTACCGTTAATAGAGTTCTCTTATAATAATAGCTATCAGTATTCTATTCAGATGGCTCCTTTTGAAGCATTGTATGGAAGAAAATGCAGAACGCCTTTGTGCTGGTCTGAACTCGGAGATAATAAAGTATTAGGACCTCAAATGCTTCAGGAAACTGAAGAACAAGTTCAAATTATTAATTCCCATTTGAAATAAGCTTTGATAGGCAGAAGTCGTATGCTGATCTGAAGCGTATGGACATCCAATATGAGATCAAAGATAAAGTTTTTCTTAAAGTTTCTCCGTGGAAGAAAGTTTTCCGATTCGACAAAAAGGGAAAGCTTAGCCCTCGTTTCATTGGACCGTTCGAAGTAGCTGAGAGAATTGACCCTGTAGCTTATCAACTCGCACTTCCTCCTGAGTTCGATAAGATTCATAATGTGTTTCATGTTTCTATGTTAAGACGTTATCGATCCGATCCGTCTCACGTTCTCGAACCAGAAGAAGTTGAACTCAATCCCGACCTTTCCTATGAAGAGTAACCTATTCAGATTCTTAATCGAGGAGTTAAAAGGCTTCGTAATAAGAGCGTCCCTCTTGTTAAAATTCTCTGGAAGAATCATCACGTTAAAGAAGCAACGTGGGAATCCGAGGATACGATGCGAAAGCAATATCCTCATTTGTTTAGTTCAGGTGAGAATTCGAGGAAGAATTCTTTCTTTAAAGAGGAGAGAATTGTAACATCAACTTTTCCGTCCTAGAATTTAATTCGTTGAATTAAGACATTAATTTATTCTTAGAAAGCAATTAAGTTTATAATTAAGTAAATCATTCAATTTAGTCCTTGAATTTCCTTTAATTGGGCACTTATTGCACCAACTTGAATTAAAGGGAATTAGGCTTTTGAATTAAGGAATTGAGTCGAGTTGATAATTTAGTTGGATGTAAATTAATAGTAACAAGATCAAAGTAATAAAATTAGAGAAATTAAAAGTAATTAGAAATGGTACATTTCCCTAGTGAAAATCGAACCAAAATGGAAGAAATAAAGAAAGAGTTGTGGAGGAAATTGATGACTAATTTAAAAAGAAAATAAAGCTCAAAATTTGCATGTCAAAAATCATTATTCCTTGGAGCTGCCCTTAGTAAAAAGTTTATATTAGATATATTAAGAAGGGCAATTAAGTAAAACGAAATCCTATCAAATCCCCCAAATTAAGGAAAGTGTTTTCTCTCCATCATTTCTCTTCCTTGTTGCAATGTGACTTGACAGAAAAGGGAGAGGATGGAAGCTTGAAAAATATGAAAATAAAGCTCTAATAGAGAAGAAATTGGGTTGCATGTTAAAGGAATTAAGGTAGGATTAAGAAGAGTAGTTAGTGGTAGCAAAGCCAAAGAAGTAAGTTCTCATTCCTTCTTCTAGTTGTTCGAATAAGTGCAAAAATCATGCATGCAAGTTTAAAATTGGTTTAAACATGAAATTGTTAGAGTCATGGTGATTATATTAAGTTGGGATAATGAAGTTCTTGAAAAATTATTTGTGAAATGGTGAATTAATTTAAAAGGACTGTTTTGAGAAAGAATGGAAGTTCATGATTAAATGAAAAATTGAAATAGATAGGGACTAAACTAGAAAATTCCTATTAGGACAAAGTTGAAGAGAAATAAAATTTCTACAAGGAAAAATTCTTGGATTGCTGGAAAAATGAATTCGAATGAGGGAATTTTGATTAAAATCAACATTGGACGTGTATTTGAAAATAATGGAATTAGGGACTGTTTTGAATAAAACTATTAATTACAAGTACTTGAATTTATGAAATTGACACTTAACTCACAATTTAGAATCAATGGATCATGTAAGAATGAAATTATATTCTTGAATTGAAGTCGAGATTGCCTAAATTAGTGAATTTAGGAAGTTAGTACTCGAAACCTAAGAATATGGCTGATCTGGAAAATTAGTAAAATTGAGGACTTGTCTGCTAATAATAAGAATTAAAATGGACTTAAAAATGTTGTAAAAAGATATTACAAATCATGAATTGAGTGAATTTAGAATTAGACTAAGGTAATTAGGTGAATTCAAAGCTAAATGTGTCCAATGAGTAAACTGTCTAGAACACTCAAACCATAAGCTGTAAGTTTGAAAATTCACCAAAAATAGGATTTAAGGTATTTTGAACTGAAATATTTGTGGTACAAACTTTGATATGTCTAGAAACACTGAGAGAAAACGGAATTGGATTCCAGTATGTGAATTGGAAGTTATAGATTAAAGAAGTTGGGCAGTTCAAGCTGTCCAGATTTGTTGAAAGGGGCATATTCAAGTAATAAAATGTATTAACTTAGAATAGATAAAAATATGAGGTTTAAATGGTTAAAAGGCTGAGTTTAATACCTTTCTAATGGTGTATAATAATTGAATTTTGGATTATTAATTAAAGAGTTATGATTAAAATACTAACTGGTCCTCCAACTAATTCAATAGAAAAACAAATTTGATTTTCCATGTTATAATTGTATTAAAGGAGTGAATGTAATTGAATTGCTCTCTGATATGGTTTGTATTTATTTTGTGTTGAGTGTTAAGATCCAAATTGTGAGGATTCTTTGGAGGAAGCAAAGATTGACCAATAAAGGGGAAGGAATAAGGGCACCCTAATCAAAGACCAAGCTTGAGAAGTTTGTGAGTGTAATTATATTAGGGTTGGGACTAGTGTCCTAACCACTTTGTTTATTTATGTAATTTGTGATTTTATGCATGAATTGGACTTAAATTATGATTGGTAACATGTTTAGTAAGGGAAGGAGATTAAAGGAAAATTGATGCATGAATTGGATCTTTGTTAATGCTTGAATGTATGAAAATGTGGAATGCCTTATGTGATCTATTTGTTATGTTGTATATGCATGAATTGGATCTTTGTTAATGCTTGAATGTATGAAAATGTGGACTGCCTTATGTGATCTATTTGTTTTGTTGTATAAGCATGAATTGGATCCTTGATAATGCTTGAATGTATGAAGATATGGACTGCCCCTATATGGTACTTTTGCTATGCTCAATATGCATGTCACTTCATGTGAAGTTGCTGCCCATGTATGTTTTGATGCTATTCGAATGTGGCATGAAATTAATAAGCATGATTTATGTGAATTGGTACAACTATATGATAGAATGAGCATGCAAATCGAATTATGCAATATGTATGTGCTAAATTAAAAATGAATGATAAATTAATAAGAATAATATGCCCTCGGTCGATTAGAGGTCTTAGATAGTACGACATGCCTAGAGTCCGAGCTCTCTTGTTTGTTGCCTTGTGCAACCATTGACTTGTTGCTTAATGCAACCATTGTTTAGTACCTTGGGTACTCTCCGACTTGATGATTGAATGTGATCTTTCTTGGTGTTCAAGACACATTGATGCTATTGAGCATCCATTGACTTGTTGCTTAGGCAACCACTGTTTGGTACTTGGTACCCTCTTGATGTCTTGATTATCTGATTCGTCTATTCTACCTAGGGCAATTTAACTAAATTAAATGGAATTACCTTGTAACCCCTTTAGCCCGGCCTAGACGATTGACCCGAACTATAAAGATTACACGGGGGAAACCAAAGTTAACCCGAAAGTCAACCTTGATTCACAACCCTTTTTTCCTTTTAATCTTGTCTAGATACATGTTAACCCTAAGTGAGTACTCACGAAACACGATTGAGAAAGGCACACCCGTCGGATAGCATACAGGGACTCAATTGCACTTCTCACAAGATTAAGGACCAAATTGTAATTTCTGTATATTAGAGGGACTTCATTGTTTTTAAGGTTACCATTATGAAATTAGTCATGTTACATGCTTCTCTGCTAAATTCAACTTTAAAAGACATCTCAAGCTCAAGCAATTGCAATCTCAACATTTAGGACTAAAATGTAAAGCATGCAAACAGTAAAACAATTCAAATTTGTGTCCAACGGTCACTCATTTCGGAACAGCCACCTACCGTATCGAAACGGCGTTGACTGTTTCGGAACAGGGGTATGTTCCGAGACCAGTTCCGAAACATGGCATTCCAGTAGCCAAATCGTTTCGAAACAACCTCCACCGTTTCGAAACACAAAGGCCATTACAGGCCCCTGTTCTGAAACACTAGAGGGTGTTTCGATACGGTTTGCCCAGAAACAACAACAAATGCTGGTTTTTCATTCATTAACCTATTCAAACATATCCCAACAACTCTCTAATCATATCAACAAGTCAACACACATATAAGGAACATATTTGGAACACTCAAGCACAATCATAGCATCAAACACAAAATCTCATTAGTCTAGAGGCATGTTTTTTAATATCAAAACCCAAATAGGCAATCCAACCTCAAACAAGCAATTAAGGCCATTTACAATCCAAACAAGCCAAAACAAACATGCCACAACCTTAGGGAGTCTAACACATCTCCCAAATACAATTCTTGGTTTCCCATTGCCAATCTATCAAAACTAAAGTGTATGAAAACTTCACCATACATGAGCTTGGACTTCCTTGGATGAACTTAGCTTCCTTGATGCCCGAAAACACCTCAATTATCTGCAGTATTGGTAAAAGAGAGAGCATAAGCACAAATGCTTAGTGAGGCATGCTCTAAGGAAAACCAACCCAATAATGCACAACGTCAAAACACTTTCATTAAAAGCTTTTAAACCACATGCTCATTTCTATCTCATGCTTGGAAACCTTTCAAAGCAATTTCTCATTGAAACCACATGTACCTTCATTCTATCTCATGCATTTAAACCAATGCAAAACTCATGCTTGAACTCTAAGCATTTCATATACAAATCATATATGCATTTCTCATAGCATAAACCACTACATCAAGGTACATGTGAATCAAAAACCATAACATATTTTATATTGGCAATTCACATCTATTTATTACTCGGATATGCGGACATCTCACTAGACACTTCCGGTGGCATCTCCAATCACCGTATTCACTCGTCTAGCAATATAGTTTCCGGTGGAATCTCTCATCACCGCACTCACATGGCGGAATCTCTCATCCCCACAAAGCTTGGGTATTTCACCAAGTCCTACCCAATGGAATGCCCATCATTGTTCTCTCCCTTTGGCTTAACCAAAGAGCACGTACGAATTTTTAGTTTATAGTGCACTCTCATCCTATTGATCGATCAATTATATCTGGTAAGTATCTCAACATCTATGCCAATATATTATGTTAAAACATCATCTCACCTACTGTTTTTCATGCAACAAATCTCATCATTCTCATCTCATTTCAAAACCATAACATTTGCTATGCTTCAACATAAAAGCCCAAATCTCAAATATGCAACATGTTACTTTATGAAATCATTTCAAGCGTCATCTCATGCTATAATTCATGCATAAAACAGTAGGAATTTATCAATCTAAAACCATGAGCATGTAAAAGCATTTAAGGGGCAATCACCACATTCTAGAGAGCAATCTAGCCAATACTTACTTCCGGACTTAGGAAGGTGTTTTAAACCTTTCCTAAATCCCCAAACCTTGATTCTTTGTCCCTCAAGGACTTCTAAAGCCATACGCACTCACCGATTACGTTTCGCTTGCTTGCCGAAACGCTATCTACGCTTCCGGATCAGAAGATGTCTCCCCTGTTTTAAACACATAAGAGTAGAGGATTAATGCATCATCATGCATTGAAATCATCAGCCACACACCTAAACTCGCTGCTCTACACAAAATCCACATTTCGGCTACCAAGCACTACCGAAATCACCTCCAAACTCTTCCAAAAACAAACCCAGCCAAGATCCATCACTTCTAATCATTTCTAAACATCAATTAACATAAAAAACTAACACAATCACGTCCTTATACCTCCAGCTATAGCAGAACACCAAAATCACCCCAAAAACAACCATTTTAACAAGCAAAAACTTAGGAAAAACAACCTATTCGGGATTGGATTGATAAAACCTTATTTCTAAAATCATTTAACATCCAAAATACAATAGAAAACCATCTCAAAACAGAGCCCAATCAATCACCACGAAAATCTTCAAGATCTCTTCCAAAATCTTGAGTTTTAAGCCAATTTCTTGTTTCTAACATTAAAACCACTTAAAAATCATTAATAAAGGATTGATAACTTGGGAATTTCAGTAAAGAACTGATCATTAGAGGAGAAGGACGAAGCTTACCTCTAATGGATGATTTCTCCTTGATTTGGGCAAGTATTCTTGAAAATTCAATGTAGAAATCAAGTGGATTTTTTGAAGGATTGATTAGGAATCAATGAGTGATGTAAATCTCATCAACTGAAGTGGAAATCAAAGTAAATTTGCTGGAGAAAAAGTGTTTGGTTGAAAGGATTTTGAGTGAAAATGGAATGAGGGAAAATTAGTGAAAAGTGGTTATTGAAAGTTAAAGGTAGTTTCCACCTTTATTTTATTTAATTAAATCATTAATTAAATCACCAAATTAAGGGAAAATATGATGAAAACATTTTTGGTAAAATTAGCTCCTTAAAGATTCAAAGTTCCAATCCTTTACAAAACAGTCACTACTAAACTTTGCAAAAACTGCGATTTGGTCACTACACCGAAATGTAGTATTTCCAAACCTTATTTTGTAAAATTGACTTCACCATTCTCTTTTATATATTAAATGAGGATTTTTAGCTATTTTTCTATATTTTCAAAACATCCCGAACTAGGTGTTCCCTAAAACCCCCTTTAAGATTCAAACAAATTCCCGGACCGATCCAGTTCAGACTCTAAACATCTAGGCCCAAATTTGGGGTGTTACAACTCTCCCTCTCTTAAGAAATTTCATCCTCGAAATTTACTTGGAGGAAAAAGGTAAGGAAACTGCTTCTTCATATCATCTCTTCTTTCCCACGTGGCTTCCTCAACACCACGATGCCTCCACAACACCTTAACCAACTCAATGGTCTTACCTCGAAGAACTTTACTGTCCGAATCCAAAATCTCAACTGGCTCCTCATCATAGGTCAAATCTGGATTCAACTCAACTTCCTCCACAAGTATAACATGCGAAGGATTCGATCTATACCTCCGAAGCATGGATACATGAAACACATCATGTATCTTCTCC
This sequence comes from Hibiscus trionum, assembly GCA_030270665.1. Lineage (NCBI taxonomy): Eukaryota > Viridiplantae > Streptophyta > Magnoliopsida > Malvales > Malvaceae > Hibiscus > Hibiscus trionum. The sequence goes on from BSYR01000013.1 coordinate 35,217,070, forward strand.
AACTCTTGTGGTAGATTAAGCTTATAAGCAACATGACCCACACGTTCTATCACTTCGTATGGTCCAATATACCTAGGGCTCAACTTACCCTTCCGGCCAAATCTCATCACCTTCTTCCAAGGTGAAACCTTTAAGAACACACGGTCACCCACTGCAAACTCAATCTCCTTACGCTTCAAATCCGCATAAGACTTCTGTCGATCAGAAGCTGCCTTCAACCGCTCACAAATGAGCTTCACCTTCTAGGTGGTTCCTTTCAACAAAGCCGGCATCAAGACCAACTTCTGACCTGTTTTAGCCCAGCAAAGAGGAGTTCTGCACTTCCTCCCATACAAGGCTTCATAAGGTGCCATTTGAATACTTGCATGGTAGCTATTATTATAAGAAAACTCCACCAAAGGCAAATGCTTCTCTTAAGAGCCTTGAAACTCAATCACGCAGCACCTCAACATATTCTCAAGCACTTGGATAACACGCTTAGACTGTCCATTCGTCTGTGGATGATAAGAAGTACTGAAATTCAGCCGCGTACCCAGAGCTTGATGTAAACATTCCCAAAATCGTGATGTAAACCTCGGATCTCTATCCGACACTATAGATTTTGGTACACCATGCAGACGTACAATCTCAGCAATGTACAGCTCTGCAAGCTTATCCAAGGTATACGTGGTATGCACAGGTAAGAAATGCGCACACTTCGTAAGGCGATCCACAATCACCCACACAGAATTCTTCTTCGACGGCGACAAAGGCAAACCAGACACAAAGTCCATGGTGATTCTCTCCCACTTCCATTCAAGGATCCTCAACAGTTGCAACAACCCTGAAGGAAACTGATGCTCAGCCTTAACCCGCTGACAAACCATGCATTTACTCACATACTCCGCAACGTCTTTCTTCAATCCCACCCAATAGTACTTATCCTTCAAATCACGATACATCTTTGTACTACCAGGGTGCATAGCAAAAGGACTACTATGAGCTTCGGTCAGGATAGTACGTCTCAACTCTACATCATTCGGCACTACTATCCGACTTTCGAAACATAAAACTCCATCATCATTAAAACAAAAATCCAATGGTCTACCCTCAGCAATATCTTGAACATGTGGCACCAAAGAATCATCCAACAACTGCTTATCCTTTATCAACTGAACCGAAGATGGTTTTACTTGCAATTCAGCAACAAGACCTCCATCTCGCGATATGCTCAAGCTAGCAAACATAGCCCTTAACTCTACCGCCACTTTCCTGCTCAAGGCATCCGCCACAACATTAGCTTTTCCCGGATGGTACTCGATCGTTAGATCGTAATCCTTAAGCAACTCCACCTATCGTTGTTGCCTAAGATTTAACTCTTTCTGAGACATCAAATACTTTAAACTCTTGTGATCTGTGTACACATTACACTTCTCACCATAAAGATAATGTCTCTAGATCTTCAAAGAAAAAACCACCGCAGCTAACTCAATATCATGCGTAGGATAATTGCGCTCATGCACCTTCAACTGTCGCGGTGCATAAGCCACCACCTTACCCTCTTGCATTAACACACACCCCAAACCAACGTAGGATGCGTCACTGTACACCACAAACTCTTTTCCTGATTCAGGTTGAACCAAAATAGAAGCTTGCGTCAAAGTGTTGAGTGTGTAAAAGTTCTATTATTTACACCCTTTTTAACCCATATTTCTGCTGCATTCAAGCATCATTGCATTGCATTTAGGTTAGTTTTCAATAAAACATCACAATTATATAAAAGGCACGGATTCTACTAAAAGATGGCGTATTTTGCAGGTAGCTGCCATGGTTGACGATGAAGGCAGGCGCAGGGCAGATAAGCAGAAGAGCTGAACTGGACAAGCAGCCGAAGAAGACGAACCTGTCATGGACCTGTCGTGACAGCAAGGTGACAGCAGACTTATGAAGAGGAAAAGTAAAGTGGATCTCGATAGATAGAGAAAAATCTGCTCGTCTGTCGTGTGGAAGCCAAATATTTTTCCAAGCCCTGGATCAAAAGATATGTCAAGCCAAAGCTCAAGGAGAAGAAATTCCTAGAAACAAGGATGCGGCTGGAAAGTAGGAGACTTTAGAGATTTAGTCTTTATTAGAATCTTACTTTTAATTAAAGTTGTAATCCTTGTTACCTTAGATAACTTGAACCCAAAGCTTATATAAGGGCATAGATTAAACCTAGGGCAGGACCGATTACCCCATAACCGAAACCAAACCCCTGCCGTCCACCCGTCACCGACATGTTCTAAATTCCCCCTAGGGCTACGGGTTGTTTTGTAAAGTAGTTGCAAGGGTTGCTTTGTTTTAGGATTTTTCAAGTTCAATAAAATAAACTTCAAGTTCTTTTATCTTGGTTTTAATATCTTGCAAGAGCATCGGGAGAGCATTGTGAGGTTATCCATTTACTTAGCATCGGGAGAGTTAAGTATACGAAAGAGATAAGAGCGCGTTCTCTAGTTTATAGTTGAACCATCTCATGCCTAGGGATAGGGCGAGGTTAAGTGGCTAAGGAAGAATTCATACACATCGGTGTTCATCCTTCGATTCACGCCGGGAGGTATCATCAAAGACGTGATCATCGACAGACTTGTGCCTAGGGATAGGGCAAGGCAGATCTGGGATTCTTGCCAAGCTTGAAGTACGGAGTTAGTGTTCGCTGCCGCGACAGCTAACGGACAGCCGCCGCGACAGGTGCTGTCGGCGACGGGCGCGACGACAGAACTGGAGATCCTAAGCAGTTCAATACCTGCACTACTGAGCAACTCAATACCAGCCCATTCTCTCTATCTTGATTTCTCAATCCTTTATTTTATGTTTTTACCTTATTATTCTCGTGACAACTCTTAATTATTTCCTTTACTTTCGTGCAGTAAACAAGGTGAAGTCATTAGCCCAATCCCTGTGGAGACGATATCCGATACTTCGTATCACTTTACTACTTGCGTCGTGTACACTTGCACTACAATTGCGATAGACTATTTTACACGCAACAAGTTTTTGGCGCCGTTGCCGGGGATTGGCAACATAACTACATCTTTCTTTTATTGCATTTTTCGCTTTTATTTTTATTTTTATTTTTGTTTTTATTTTTATTTTTCTTTAATCTTTCTTTTGTGCTTTCAACTCTCGCTTTTCACGAGGTTTTCTTGTTTATGCACAGATCTAAAAGAGGCGAAGATCCTGAATATAAATTAGATCCGGAAATCAAACGTTCCTTCAATCTCAAGAAACAACTTCGCCGACTTTTAGACAGAAACGAATATCTCGAGGAACAGCTAGAGAAAATGGGTCATAACCAACCTGCTGGTGGTTTCATACCACCCCTTGGCAATAATAACCCACCTGTCGGCGATCCGCCCGCAGCAGGTGGACGACGGTCATGTCGTGACTACATGCTGAATGATCATGTAGAGCTGGAGACCACGCTGCCGGATATTGATGTTGATAACTTCGAGCTTAAACCTGTCATGTTTAGTATGATCAACAACGCCAGACAGTTTAGTGGTTCTGCGACAGAGGATGCTAGGGAGCATCTCAAAACGTTCCAGGAGATCTGTGGTTCGTTTAGACTGCCAGGAGTTAGTCCGGAGATATTGAGGCTTCGGTTATTTCCCCATTCCTTGAGGGACAGAGCTAAAACTTGGTGGAATAAACTAACACCGGGTTCCATTATGACTTGGGCAGATTTAACTCGTGAATTTTTGTCTCGTTTTAATCCTTCGCATTTATCTGAGCGATTACGTAACGAAATTGCTACTTTTCAACAGGAAGATGACGAGCCAATGCACGAGGCCTGGGACAGGTTTACTACTCTTCTTCGGAACTGCCCAATGCATGGATTCCCCGTCTGGAATCAGGTAACTAAATTCTATAATGCTGCTAACTTACAAACTCGCATTAGAATTGATTCTGCAGCAAATGGACTATTATTGGATAAAGATCCAGACGAGGCGCTGCAAGTTTTGAAAAATCTGGCTAAGAATGAGGAGCAGTTTCCGACTGCAAGAAGAGGGGGTAAACGGGTACTTGCTGTCAAGGATTATGAGGCCGACAACACTATGAAATCACAGGTAGCATTCCTTACTAAAGCAATGAAACGATTATTAAATGAAGATGAACTACAAGGATTTGCTGTCGAGGAAGTTTGTACTATCTGTGAGGGAAATCATAGTAGGGATGAGTGCCCTATAAATGTAGAAGAGGGAAAATATGTTGGAAATTACAAGCCAAACTACAATTCCAACAACTACAACCCTAATTGGCGGAAGGATCCCAAATTTTCTTGGAGTAACCCCAACAATGCTTTGAATCCGCAAGCACATCATCAGAATCAGGGGGTCCTAGATTGTTGACGCGTCAGCAACTGCCGCCGCAGAACCTGCCGCCGCAACAGTAACAACAGCCACCACCTGCCACGAGTAGTATATTGGAGCAGACTCTGGCCACTTTTATGTCTCAGACTGGTACGTATATGGAGAATATTAATCAGTTTGTCAAGAAGACGGAAAACTTTATGGATGAAACCAAGATGAGAATGACAAATCATGAGGCTACCTTGAAATCTCTAGAGACACAAATGGGTCAGGTGTCCCAGCATATTAAGCCAAGGCAGAATGGAGGTTTTCCTAGCAATACTGAAAATGCTAGACCGCCCCCACATGAGCAATGTAAGGCGATTACTACTAGGAGTGGGAAAAAGTTACCAGGACCGGAAAAAGCTGAAACAGAAAAGGAACCTGCCTTGGATAAACCTGCCGAGGAAGCTGCCCCGACAGGTGATAAACAGACTGCTGCCGATGAGCCTGTCACGACAGCAGAAGCGACAGAGGAGAAGAAAGATGAATACCGTCCTCAGATTCGCATGCAGTGGGAAGGACGCATCGCTGATTATCGTTCTCCACCACCTTTTCCGCAACGGATACAGCAAGCTAAGCATGAATCTCAACTCAAAAAAATCTATGATATTTTTAAACAGGTTCATATTAACATTCCGTTGTTAGATGCTGTTAGGGAGATGCCCGGTTATGCTAAATTTCTCAAGGATGTTATGTCGAAAAAATCTAAACTTGGGGAATTTGAAACGGTAAGAATGCAAGAAGGTTGCATGAGTATTCTTCATCGGCAACCACCCCAGAAAAAGAAGGATCCGGGGAGCTTCATCATACCTTATGTAATCGGCGACAAATTCGTGGGTAAGGCACTTTGTGATCTTGGAGCTAGTGTTAATCTAATGCCCAAATCTGTTTTTCAGAAATTAGGTATTAGGAAGGCGCGGCCCACGACAGTTACCCTGCAGCTAGCCGACCGCTCTTACGTTCACCCCGAGGGAAAAATTGAAGATATTTTAATAAGAGTGGATAAGCTTATTTTTCCTGCTGACTTTCTTATTTTAGATTGTGAGGCAGATGAGAATGCACCAGTCATCCTTGGGCGACCCTTCTTAGCCACGGGAAGATCATTGATTAATGTGGAGAAAGGAGAACTCACCATGCGCGTAAACGATCAACAAATTAAGTTGAATGTTCTCCAAGCAATGAAACATGCTGATGTGGACGAGGAATGCAAGGCCATCATTGAGGTGACCTTTGATTACCCCTGCATCAGGTCGGGCTGCCGTGATAAAAAATTTGGTCACTGCTGCGATAGCCACCTACAGGCCTGTCACGACAGCGATGACGACAGCAACGACGACAGCACCAACGACAGCAACTCCTCTGAATCCGATACATCTGATACTGAAGGTCATGAGGAGGTAAACTGGTTAGACCATCGTCCAGGTAAGTTATTCGAACCCTTGAATTACACTTCGGATAACCATTTAATCCAAAAGCCCTCTACTATTGAACCACCTGTCTTAGAACTTAAGCCCCTGCCAGGGCAGCTTAAATATGCTTATCTTGGTTGTGATGACACACTGCCCGTAATCATCTCTGCTAAGCTGCCTCAGGAACAGGAACAACAGCTGATCGACATGCTAAGGCAGCACAAAAAGGCGATTGGATGGACGATAGCAGACATTCAGGGCATTAGTCCGGCAATTTGCATGCACAAAATCCTACTAGAGGAAGATCATAAGCCGACTATTGATGCCCAAAGGCGGTTAAACCTTGCGATGAAGGAGGTAGTGCGTAAAGAGATAATTAAATGGTTAGACGCTGGTATTATTTACGCCATCTCCGACAGCAAATGGGTAAGCCCGGTGCAATGTGTTCCAAAGAAAGGAGGAATGACAGTGATAACCAACGAGAACAATGAGCTAATCCCAACTAGGACTGTGACCGGTTGGAGGGTTTGTATGGACTATCGGAAGCTTAACAAAGCTACCCGAAAGGACCACTTTCCTTTACCCTTTATCGATCAAATGCTTGATAGATTAGCGGAAAAATCTTATTATTGTTTTCTTGATGGTTATTCAGGTTATAACCAAATTGCTATTGCACCGGAGGATCAAGAGAAAACGACTTTCACATGCCCCTACAGAACATACGCATTTAGGAGGATGCCGTTCGGCCTCTGTAACGCACCTGCCACCTTTCAAAGGTGCATGATGGCTATATTCTCCGACATGGTAGAGGACTTCCTAGAAATTTTCATGGATGATTTTTCTGTCTTTGGAGACGATTTTGAGAGCTGCCTCGGCAACCTTCAAAAGGTACTTGAAAGATGTGAAAAAGCTAATCTTGTTTTAAATTGGGAAAAATGCCACTTTATGGTGGATGAGGGGATAGTCCTTGGCCATAAGATTAGCTGCCGTGGGATAGAAGTCGACAGGGCAAAAATTGAAGTCATAGAGAAGCTGCCGCCGCCAACGACAGTCAAGGACATAAGGAGTTTTTTAGGGCATGCTGGTTTTTATAGAAGATTTATTGCAAATTTTTCAAAGATCACCAAGCCGCTATGCCATCTTCTAGAGCAGAACCGACCCTTTGACTTTAATGAGGAATGTACTGAAGCATTCAAGGTTCTGAAGGAAAAGTTAGTGACAGCCCCCATAGTACAGCCACCAGACTGGACACAGCCATTCGAGATCATGTGTGATGCTAGTGACTATGCTGTCGGGGCAGCACTTGGGCAGCGCAGAGACAGGCTGTTTCATGTCATATATTATGCTAGTAAAACATTAAATGAAGCCCAAGTAAACTATACCACCACAGAAAAGGAGCTGTTAGCTGTGGTATTCTCCATCGACAAGTTTCGTTCTTACATACTTGGAACGAAGGTAATAATACACACCGACCATTCTGCCCTCAAGTATTTGTTCGCAAAGAAGGATGCGAAGCCTAGGCTGATACGATGGATCTTGCTATTACAAGAGTTCGACCTTGAGATCAAAGACAAAAAGGGGACAGAAAATCAAGTGGCAGACCACTTGTCGAGGTTGGAGACGGGACAGAGTCTACCGTTAGATGAGACACACATACTGGAGACCTTCCCAGATGAGCAGCTCTTTGCTGCCGCAATCGCTGTCGCGACAGCCATGGCGGCAGGTAAGTCTTCTAACCTTCCCTGGTATGCTGATTTCGTTAATTTTATAGTTAGCAGAATATTACCTTCTGATCTTAATTATCAAGCAAGGAAGAGGTTCCAAAATGATGTTAAACATTATTATTGGGACGAACCTCTTCTTTTCAAAATGTGCGCAGATCAGATTATAAGAAGGTGTGTACCACAAGAAGAACAAGAAGACATTCTCCATCACTGTCATGCTTCACAATATGGAGGTCACTTAGGAGGCAATAAAACTGCTGCCAAGGTGCTGCAGTCAGGGTTCTACTGGCCGACACTTTATAAAGATGCACAGGAATTTTACAAAAGTTGTGACAGGTGCCAGCGGACAGGTAACATCTCGAGGAGAAACGAGATGCCACTGCAGAATATTCTAGAAGTCGAGATCTTCGACGTTTGGGGATTGATTTTATGGGACCATTCCCATCTTCATGTGGAAATTTGTACATCCTCCTAGCAGTGGATTATGTCTCCAAGTGGGTTGAAGCAATCGCAACTCAAAAGAATGATGCCAAAATAGTCCAAAAGTTTTTGCACAAAAACATTTTTTCTAGATTTGGCATTCTTAGGGCGATTATCAGTGATGAGGGGAGACATTTTGATAATAGGGTAATTGCTGCTGCCCTAAAGAAATATGGTGTCAAGCACAGGATCGCGACAGCATACCACCCACAGACCAATGGACAGACTGAGATTTCCAATAGGGAAGTAAAGAACATTCTTGAGAAGATGGTTAAACCAACTAGGAAAGATTGGTCTTTACTTCTGAATGATGCATTATGGGCATACAGGACAGCTTTCAAGACTCCATTGGGCATGTCTCCATTCCGACTGATTTACGGGAAAACCTGTCACTTGCCTGTCGAGATCGAGCACAAAGCATATTGGGCAATCAAGGCAGTGAATATGGACTTGGACAAGGCCGGCCAGAAAAGGTTATTAGATCTAAACGAGATTGAAGAATTACGGACAATGGCCTATGACAACGCAAGGATTTACAAGGAAAAGACTAAGAAGTGGCACGACAAGAAACTGCTGCCACGACAGTTCTGCCCAGGACAGCTCGTGTTGTTATTTAATTCTAGACTTAAACTCTTCCCAGGAAAGCTGAAGTCTAGATGGTCTGGCCCGTTTCAAGTAGTTCAAGTTTTTCCCCATGGTGCCATCACAATTCAATCATTAAAAGACGGGCACCAATTCAAAGTCAATGGACAACGACTCAAGCATTATCAGGGGACTGAAGCCCCAGGAATTCAGGAGTGGTTACTTTAGGAGATGCCCCACAAGGCACACCTAACTTAACCTAAGTTTTATTTTTATTTTTATTATTTATTAGGAATTAGGTTTATTTTATTCGAATAATGTTTTGTTTTTTCTAATTTCAGTTTTTAGGAAATAAAGGAGTCAAAAAAAAAGTGGCCCAAACCCACCGCCCATCCACCAGCCCAAGAAAGCCCATTTATGATAACCTGTCGTTTCAGCTGCCGGCGCAGACGTACTTGACAGGCTGTCAACAGTTTGACACTGCAGACACAGAAGCGTGCGGCAGACGCACAGCAGACGCATAAATGCGTGTCAGACGCGTCAGACACGCTACATCCAATCTGCCGCCCCGTTATTCACGCCTGCCGTTGAGGCATTAAATGGGCAGCTCCTCGACCGCTATATAAACCCCTTCCCATTTTCATTTTTCATCACTTCTGATTTTTCTCTCTTGTTATCTTTCTCCTCTAGTTTTATTTGTTTTCTCTTTTTCACAGCCCTTGCAACCAATATGTTGTTGAGACAAACCCGCCGTAACGCTGCTGCCGCCTCTTCTTCCGCAGCAGCATCCCCCTTCGCCAACAAAGAGTTATGGGAGGAACGTGGTTTCGTGTACATCCGACAGACGCCCAACATGGGACTCCGGCCGTTCATTTTCAAGGCCATCACGGCTCAACTATGGGAGTATTTTGCTGAACAACCGGCCGAGCTTAACGACACCTTAGTCCGAGAGTTCTACGCAGCCATAGACAGCAGAACGGCGACATCTGTCACTGTTCGAGGAGTGCAAGTACCTTTCACTGCCGACAGCATCAATCACATGTTTGGCCTTTTCTTTGGCCCCGGTGATGATGCTCACCAGGAATTCATCGACTCCCTCGACTCTGCCACTTACGATGCCATCATGGTTGAGTTGACAGAGGCCGGTACATCATGGACAACCAGCAAGAAGAACCCCCACTCCGTCACTAGGGGGCAACTCCGCCCGGAAGCCAAACTTTGGAACGCTTTCATCAAAAAGCGTATCCTGCCCTCGTCCCACCATACGACAGTCAACCGATAGCGGCTTGCCCTGATTCACTCCATCATGCACAACAGGGCCATTAATGTGGGCAGATATATGAGGGACAGCATCCTGGACTGTGCCTTCCGCTCTGACTCACGCCTCTGCCTGCCGTTCACCATAACTTCCCTCTGCCGATGTGCTGCGGTGCCCGAGGATCCCTCCGACAAAATCAGGAAGGGCAGAGGTTGGACAGACAATAACATCAACAGCCTCATGGAGCTGATCGCGGCTACACCTGTCTCCTCCTTCAACCCTGCCGGCTCACCCGCAGAATCATCAGAGGAACCACCCACCGACCCTGCCACCGAGCCTGCCCCTGATGCTGAAACCAACGCCACTCCGACAGACCAGTCTGCCCTCATCCTCGCTACTTTACAACGGGTAGAGGAACGCCAAATGGGATTGATGACATTTATTCGAGACTTCACGAACTCCACGGTAAATTTTATTACCCAAACTTTAAATTTTCCAGATGTTCAATTCCCTACTTTTCCTGCCCATTATTTCCATATCCCCACTCCTGTCCACACACCTGTCCACACGCCCACACCACCTGCCTCCCCGTCCCACTCGACTGCTTCCACCAAATCACCTGCCCCGACGGCAGAAGGCAACCCACCGGCAGACACCTCCCCTCGAGGAACCAAGAGACCTGCCACTGATGACAGCCCTCTTATCCGGAGGAATTTGGAGAGTGACTTTACGAGGGTCAAGAGGATTAAACATGTGGCAGACAAGAAAAGGCTGCCTAAGGCTAGTACCACTACCACCAGCAGTTGGGACAGCGGCATCAGTTCCGATGTTCAGCTCGTGGAGCAACCTGTCCCTGAACCTGTCTCTGAACCTGCCCAGCCTCCTCCGCAGCCCAGACGCCGCCGTCAGATCCGAATCAGCAGCAGCAGCGAGGGCAGCGACTGAAAATTTAAGTTTTTATTTTCCTCTGATTGCTGCCTGCCTTTATATTTTGTGATGTACTTTTTCTTTATTTTATTTTTCATGTCATTTTGCATTGAGGGCAATGCAACCCTCGAGTTTGGGGGTGGCAACCCTCCATCATTAATGGAGTCTTAAGTACATCTTTTTATTATTTGTTGTGTCTTTTATTTTAAAGTTTTTCTTTAAAAAAAAAACAGAAAAGATTAAACTGTTGGTTTAAAACTGTGAAGTTAACTTACCTGTCATGACATCTCTGTCGTGGCAGCATCTTTAGGACAGGTTAAGGAAAAGTTTAGAGCCTTTCTATAGTTCTGAAAACTTAAACACTTTTGTGACTGTTATACTGCTTAGATTTCTTTTAGCCAAACTAGAATAGGAAAGCTTAGCACTTAGAGTAGTAAAGAGACTAGAATCTCAGGAAACCTAGAGGTGCCTACCACTGGCTCTAGGCAGATAACCAGAGAAAAACTTCTAGAGGTGCCTATCACCGGCTCTAGACAGTTAACTAGAGGTGCCTGAAATACTGGCTCTAGTAAAAGAAAAGAAGTTTGAAAAAAGGAAATAACTAGAGGTGCCCAATTCTGGCTCTAGTAAGAAAAAGAAAGAAAACAGTCTCGTAGGAAAAACTCTAAACAAGCTAAAGTTGAATATTCTAGTGAAACTAAGAGAGTCTTGGCATATAACTGTTCACAAGCATGCACACACTGCACGAGAGCTATAGGGAGATTCCAGACAGATCCTAACCTATCCGACAGGTTGCTGCTGCCATAGAGAAAGAGCGACGGGTAAGGGACAGTTCACTGTTTGAAGGCCAACACAAAATTTTTCTTGTTTTCATTTTTTCGTTTAGGTTTAATTGCTTGAGGACAAGCAAAAACTTGAGTTTGGGGGTGTGTTGAGTGTGTAAAAGTTCTATTATTTACACCCTTTTTAACCCATATTTCTGCTGCATTCAAGCATCATTGCATTGCATTTAGGTTAGTTTTCAATAAAACATCACAATTATATAAAAGGCACGGATTCTACTAAAAGATGGCGTATTTTGTAGGTAGCTGCCATGGTTGACGATGAAGGCAGGCGCAGGGCAGATAAGCAGAAGAGCTGAACTGGACAAGCAGCCGAAGAAGACGAACCTGTCATGGACCTGTCGTGACAGCAAGGTGACAGCAGACTTATGAAGAGGAAAAGTAAAGTGGATCTCGATAGATAGAGAAAAATCTGCTCGTCTGTCATGTGGAAGCCAAATATTTTTCCAAGCCCCAGATCAAAAGATATGTCAAGCCAAAGCTCAAGGAGAAGAAATTCCTAGAAACAAGGATGCGGCTGGAAAGTAGGAGACTTTAGAGATTTAGTCTTTATTAGAATCTTACTTTTAATTAAAGTTGTAATCCTTGTTACCTTAGATAACTTGAGCCCAAAGCTTATATAAGGGCATAGATTAAACCTAGGGCAGGACCGATTACCCCATAACCGAAACCAAACCCCTGCCGTCCACCCGTCACCGACATGTTCTAAATTCCCCCTAGGGCTACGGGTTGTTTTGTAAAGTAGTTGCAAGGGTTGCTTTGTTTTAGGATTTTTCAAGTTCAATAAAATAAACTTCAAGTTTTTTTATCTTGGTTTTAATATCTTGCAAGAGCATCGGGAGAGCATTGTGAGGTTATCCATTTACTTAGCATCGGGAGAGTTAAGTATACGAAAGAGATAAGAGCGCGTTCTCTAGTTTATAGTTGAACCATCTCGTGCCTAGGGATAGGGCGAGGTTAAGTGGCTAAGGAAGAATTCATACACATCGGTGTTCATCCTTCGATTCACGCCGGGAGGTATCATCAAAGACGTGATCATCGACAGACTTGTGCCTAGGGATAGGGCAAGGCAGATCTGGGATTCTTGCCAAGCTTGAAGTACGGAGTTAGTGTTCGCTGCCGCGACAGCTAACGGACAGCCGCCGCGACAGGTGCTGTCGGCGACGGGCGCGACGACAGAACTGGAGATCCTAAGCAGTTCAATACCTGCACTACTGAGCAACTCAATACCAGCCCATTCTCTCTATCTTGATTTCTCAATCCTTTATTTTACGTTTTTACCTTATTATTCTCGTGACAACTCTTAATTATTTCCTTTACTTTCGTGCAGTAAACAAGGTGAAGTCATTAGCCCAATCCATGTGGAGACGATATCCGATACTTCGTATCACTTTACTACTTGTGTCGGGTACACTTGCACTACAATTGCGATAGACTATTTTACACACAACACAAAGCTACCTTAAGCTTCTCAAAAGCTTGTTGTCTCGCTTCAGTCCACTCATACTTAACATCTTTTTGCAACAATTTCGTTAAAGGGGCATCAATCTTTGAAAATCCATCCACAAACCTCCGGTATTACCCTACCAACCCAAGGAAACTACAGACTTCATGAACAGACTTAGGAGGCTTCCAATTCATCACCGCCTCAACCTTCTGAGGATCGACACGAATCCCCTCAGCCGAAACCACATGACCAAGGAACACAACTTCCTTTAGCCAAAACTCAAACTTGCTCAACTTAGCATAAAACTGATTTTCCAGCAGCGCTTGCAAGACAACTCTCAAATGACCTTCATGCTCCTCCTCAGTACGAGAGTACACAAGGATATCATCGATGAACATCACAACGAACTGTCCAAGTATTCATGGAACACTCTATTCATCATGTCCATGAAAGCAGCCAGAGCATTCGTCAAACCAAACGGCATTACAAGGAATTTATAATGCCCATACATCGTTCTAAAGGCTGTTTTCGGCACATCCACATCTTTTACCTTAAGATGATAATACCTTGACCTCAAGTCAATCTTTGAAAACACAGCCGCTCCCCGAAACTGATAAAAAAGATCATCAATCCTCGGCAAAGGATACCTATTCTTGATAGTCAACTTGTTCAGCTGACGATAATCGATGCATATTCTCATAGTGCCGTCTTTCTTTTTTCACAAACAAGACCAGTGCACCCCAAGGTGATACACTAGGCCGAATGAAGCCACGGTCAAGCAACTCCTGAAGTTGCATATTCAACTCCTTCAGCTTCTTAGGTGCCATGCGATAGAGAGAAATGGACACCGGAGTTGTGTTTTCATACAGCTCAATCCCAAACTCCACCTCTCAACTAGGCGACAATCCAGGTAACTCCTCCGGAAACACTCAAGGGAACTCACGTACAGTTCTTATATCCTGAACGCGCAACTCCTTTGAACTAGGATTCATCACAAAGGCTAGGTAAGCCTCGCAACCCTGCCTTAACATTCGTCTTGCTTCTAATGTAGACACCACATTGGCAAGAAACTTCACATTCTCGCCCACTACCACCACTTCATAATCATCCGCAAGTTTCAACGAAACTCGCTTGCTTTTGAAATCCACTACAGCTCTGTGCTCAACAAGCCAATCCATACCAAGGATTACATCAAAACCATAGAATGGCAATTCTATGAGATCAACAAGAAAAACATGATTTTGCACTTTCAAGGGACATCTCCTATACAACTTCCGCGTTACAACCGTCTCACCAAAGGAACTAGTCACACGTATACCAACATCCAAAGACTCAACAGGTAAACCAAGCATTTGAGCATATTCACGCAATATGTACGAGTGTGTGGATCCAGAAACAATCAAAGAAAGTAATGACAAGGATTGCAAAGTAAAGGTACCTACGATCACATCCGTAACATTCCTTCCCCCACGATGGGCATACACTCGAGCCTGTTCGCCACCCTTAGGTTGAACGGCCACCACATGTGCTACGTTCCTGCCACCATCATCCCTACGCTGAAAATTACCACGGCCGCGCCCACGACCTCTTTGTGGCTCAGCTGCTCTCACCAGAGCCTGTCCCTCTCGCAAAGGCTGAGGACAATCTTTCTTCAAATGTCCACGGTTCCAAGAATTCCAGCATGTCCCAAGGTTACCCCAACACTCGCCACCATGCCGTCTACCACAACGGTTACACTCGGGAGTCCTCAAAACAACATTAGGTCCTTGTTGACCTCTACCAGGGTTACCACCCCCACGCCTAGCATCATAATGCGGCCTCCTATCCTTATGACTCTTGTTGCGATCTCTACCATAATTGCGTTCAGCCGCTCGCTTCCCGGAGCTAGATCCACCCGCTCGACTAGACAGACCAAGATTCGATTCAATGTCCTTGGCTCGAGTGACCAAGACATCAAAATTTGTATAATCAACCACAAGAATATAGGTCTTAACATCCGCTACTAGCCCATAACGGAACCGTTCGCACCTCTCCCGCTCACTAGGGATTAGCTCAGGTGCATACTGACTGAGGCAGACAAACTATACCTCATACTCGGCTACTGTCATACTGCCTTGCACAAGAGACATAAATTCTCTTTTCTTCTCATCTAGGTAACGCACACCCAGATACTTCTGCTTGAACGTATTTAGGAAGAACGTCCAAGTCACCTCGTCATCCTCCATCCCAGAGATTGTGGTCGTCCACCACGTATAAGCATCACCATGCAACAATGATACAACACAACCCAGCTTCTGCACATTATTGCAGTTCATCTGACCCAGAATCCGCTTGGTGCTCTCCAACCAAGACTCAGATCCTTCCGGAGATAAGCCCCTGAACTCAGTCCCTCCTAGACTGCGCAGACGTTCCAAAGGCAACCTCAAATTAGCATCATCCTGATGCGCAGCTCCATGAGCTCCAGCTACTGCTGCCTAGAAAGCTCCAGCAATAGCATGAATCAATATGGACATATCAGGAGCAGCTTGCCCTTGTGCACCCTCAGGTCCAGCGACCCCAGCACCAGCACCAGCACCAGCGTTACCAGCACCAGCATCATCGATCTAGTATTGATTCTCAGCTCTCTACTTGGCCCCATTATATAGAAAACAATGCACTGACAAAATGCAACAAACACAATTAGGCAAAATAAGGTAAGTAATCCAAGTACTCAAGCTCATTTTCGAAAACAATTCCTCTCATTAGTTTGGATATGGCAATGGGATCCCCAACCACACTCCAACATAGCATAACATCACAAAATCGTCTCAATTGAATCATACATCACTACTCAAACATCACACTTCCACCAAAGAGTCACCATCATGCATAAACACATACAACAACCACATATCAAACCCCAATTATTCGTAAACCAAGCTCTGATACCAACAAATGTAACCCACTTAGCCCGGCCTAGACGATTGACCCGAACTATGAAGATTACACGGGGAAAACCAAAGTCAATCCGAAAGTCAACCTTGATTCACGACCCTTTTTTTCCTTTTAATCTTGTCTAGATACATGTTAACCCTAAGTGAGTACTCACGAAACACGATTGAGAAAGGCACAGCGGTCGGATAGCATACATGGACTCAATTGCACTTCTCACAAGATCAGGGACCAAATTTTAATTTTTGTAAATTAGAGGGACTTCATTGGTTTTAAGGTTACCATTATGAAATTAGTCATGTTACATGCTTCTCTGCCAATTTCAACTTTAAAAGATATCTCAAGCTCAAGCAATTGCAATCTCAACATTTAGGACTAAAATGTAAAGCATGCAAACATCAAAACAATTCAAATTTGTGTCCAACGGTCACCCGTTTCAGAACAGCCACCTACCGTATCGAAATGCTGTATCAAAACGACGTTGACTGTTTCGAAACGCGGATATGTTCCGAGACTAGTTCCGAAACATGGCATTCCAGTAGCCAAATCGTTCCGAAATAGCCTCCACCGATTCAAAACACAAAAGCCATTACAGGCCCCCGTTCCGAAACACTAGAGGGTGTTTCGATACGGTTTGCCCAGAAACAGCAACAAATGCTGGTTTTTCATTCATTAACCTATTCAAACATATCCCAACAACTCTCTAATCATACCAACAAGTCAACACATATATAAGGAACATATTTGGAACACTCAAGCACAATCATAGCATCAAACACAAAATTGTTGGGTCACGCCGGCACGCCCCATGGCGTAGCGGAAAAATTAATCCGATGTAATCCAGCCATGATCCATGTACAGGAACGAATCCGGGGAGAAAAGATGGAGAGTTACCTTTTAAAACTCTGGAAACTGGAAAACCGACGGTATGTCGGAATAACCACGTCAAGTAAAACCGGAATCGTCACAGGTTCGCAACGACCTCGACGGAGTCCACCCGAACAAAACGAACAAAGTTTCTGCCTCCCTAAAACTTAGGGATAAATTTCGACAGGTTTGAACACCTTCCAGGGAGAAGTCGAAATCCCTCCAGGGATTCCCGAGGGAGTCTGAAATTGACCAGGAGTTCAACCGGAACTTGCAATCGAGCAAGGGAACCTTCAGGGATTTGCCAGGGGGCAAGTAGAACACCAGAAAAATATCGAACAGATTCTCAGAGAGCTTTCTACGATATGTCGAATTCTAGTGGGGAATCCCTAGGGGTGTTGTCGAAATCTTCAAGAGGAGGAAGAGGGATGATGTGGTTGCTAGACCTTGTCCCTTTAAATAGTATTCAGAGACTTAATTCTAGTTGAATACCTTAAATCCAAGTTCAACCAAAATTCATAGAATCTAATTCTACTTGAAATTGGTTTATATTAAATATACATTATATTTAATAATATTAAATGAAATATATATATTTAATTATGTAGAATCTTATTCTACATAAAACATGGATTTAAATATACATTATATTGAATCCAAATATATATATTTTTATTATATAATATCTCATTCTATCTTTACTTGGATTTAATTATATTTAAATATATATTTTTAATTATGTAGAATCTAATTCTACATAAACTTGGAATTAAATATACATTATATAAATTCCAAATATATATTTAAATTTCTAGAATCTTATTCTATAATATTTAAGTCTCTAAATATTTTCCATACTCTAAATAATATTTGATAAATACAATATTTATCCAATATTATTCTCATTTAAGGGAGTTGCCGATTTCCCTTATCCCATAGGGGATTTTCGGCAACCTCCCTAAAATAGGGAGTATGGTTTCCAATTTTTTTGTTTGTTTCATTCGAAGGGTGTGACCCTTGTAGGTTCATGCAACGTTAGCAGCAAAATTAGAACTGTTCTAATTTTACAAACAATGAGTGGCATCTAGAAATACATCATTGCTACCTAAGTTGCATGAAGTCATGGTTTGACTTTCCTAATTCCTGAATAAACTTCCTTTATGTATTTCATCCTTTTGTCCTTTATATCTTAGATGAACACAAGTCATGGGTTAGTCACACTTGCGTTGTCCATCTATTGTTTCTTGATGTCTTGAGTAGATTATGATAAACGAATCTCTATGATATCTCATATCATAATATTCGAGCATGGCCATGTATTTTCTAATCTCACTCTATCAAGTGGCTGAAGATATTTCTCCCATTATGTAGAAAAGACAAATCCTTTCTTGATCAACCATATTTCACTACATAGGTCATCATGTATCCAATCATCAGTCTTTATAATGTAGTCAGTTACGACACACGTTTGACTATGTCAAAATACGTAAATCTTTATGTTGAAATCATGTTGATCTCAAGTCTAAGGATTATACATATGTTTATCATGAGCAATGTTGTGACTGTCACATAATTACCCAAGAAACATGCTCATAGCGGGTCAATCCAGTATGTTGTTCTCTAACAAATACTTATGTGTTGATTTTGACATCTCTATGTCAATGACAACACTTGTTATCAATCAACCACATATTAGTCTTTATATATTATCACTGTCCATACCCGTAATAATATTCGACTAAGGATCCTATTTAACAATAATCGTATTATTGTATGGACATTATTATCCAATGGTTAGTTTGATGCGCAGAAACATACCAAATGATAATAACGGCAATGCCATTACTTGATAAATCTAGTAAAATAGTATGTCTATTCAATCATCATATGATTGGTCTTTGGGCATACTCCAACAATCTCCCACTAGCACTAAGACCAATCATTCTCGTATCTAATACGACATGGCTTAGTGTAGCTGACATGCTTATGCTGTGTCAAAAGTTTTGTCAGGGAGTTGACAAAGTTATCAACTTTGTGCGTATGTTGCATACTTTCACATCTCCAAGATGTAAGCACTTTAGAATATGTTTGGATTTATTGATGAGATCTGGGTTTTATTTGCTTACGCAAAGGTTCCATCATAACAGAGTTATGTAGCATCTAATATGCTGGGAACAACCCTTAGTTCAGAAGTGAACCCTTTAGATCCAAACATCCTTCTTTATTGCTATGTCGACTGTAATACATTCAGCCTATGTTGTAGAGTTAGGTACTGTCTCATGTTGCTAACTCGCAGTATCTTTTATTAATGCAAAACGGATTGCGATCTTTAGTTCCTTTTGATGAGTATGTCATCTACATACAATACTTAGGAAAGTAACAATGCTCCAACTAGCCTTTTTGAAAACAAGACTCCCCTTTGTTTCTAGATAAACCAAACCTTTTGATTGTATCTTCTGAAATGAATATCACAACTTTGAGAAGCTTGCCTTAGTCTATGGATAGACCTTTGTAGCTTACATACCTTCCAAGTGTTTACTGGAGTGACAAAACCTTCTGGATGTGTCATGTACACATCTGTTTCAAGTTTTCCCTTAGGAAAGTAGTTTTGACATTCCTTTATTTGATTCCATAATCATCGTATGTAACTACTTGCAAGTGAGATTAAGATTGATTAAACATAGCTACAAGGAAGATGCTTTATCATAGTCTATACTATGAAGTTTGTCGAAAACTTTTAGCGACGAATCATCCTTTGTATGTTTTATCTTCCATGTCGGTTTTTCCTTTTTTGAAAAACTCATCCATACCTCTTAGGTTTTACCCTTTTAGGTAACCAAATTCTATACTTGGTTTTAGACATGGATTCCATCTCATATCTCATGGCTCTTAGCCATTTCTATAATTTTGGGCTCACCATTGCTTTCTGATAAGACCTAGTCTTTATCTTGATCCGAAAAAAAGAGTGTTTCCATGTACGGATAGTGAGAAATCCATATTTCTCAAGTATATGGTATTCTCTTAAGGATCAACACAATGTTTGTGTTTTGTTCCAATGTTCCTTGATCATTTGTGGAACATTCTCAATCTTTGGTTCATAAGTTTGTTGTCTAAAATTTCTTCACATTCCAAATTCCCTTTTGTTTCTTTTGTGAGAGGTAATCTCTTTCGAGAGAAACTCTCGTTTGAGCAACAAACATTTTGTTCTCGTTAAAAAATGAAATCCCTTAGTGATAAGTATTCTCTTTTGAGATAAACTATCGTTTGAGCAACAAATATTTTGTTCTCGTTAAAGTTGAAGAAATAGAATCCCTTTGTGAGAATTAATCTCTTTCAAGAAAAACTCTCGTTTGAGAAACAAACGCTTTGTTCTCGTTAGGATAAACAACAAATGGAGTTTTTAAAGTTCGAACTTTGTAAACATTTTAACATGTAAGTAACCTTAAAACTTCAAAGGTATTCTAGAACAATTCTTAGTCCATATCTTATATGATGTTTCGAAAAAAACACTATTAAGTATGAGAGTTGTTTTTCTAGTGTGTAAAGAAGTCGAAAATGACTTGCTCTGAATCAAAACATGTCTAACATATTTGATTCTCTTCCAAAGACTTTTCGTTCCACTTGTGGGATTTAATTATGGGACAATCCCATATTCTTTGAAAGTTCATCAAACTTTAAATATTCTTGAATTTGATCTCATCAAATTATCTTAATACTTTTTATGAGTTTGAGATTAGTCATTTGTTTTATTTATCTTATAAATATTATTTATTTGATTAGTTTAAAGATCATTGATTCGTTGTGTCATAAGAGATTAAAAGAATAACATTTATTTAAATAATCTCAAAATTAAATTATCTTGTCCTTACAAGATAACTAAAACTTAGGCACAAAATAATAATCTTAAAAACTAAAACAAAACTATTTAAGCAAAAACACATGTCCTAATTGATGATGTAGCAACTCTTGCTTTATTTCCATTCGCAGGTCCATGTCTATTCTGATGCCTTCTCTTTAGAAGCCTCTGAGGTTGATGCCTCACTCGTTTTTGCTTTCTTGACTTCTTGTAGGTGTGTGGGACAGTTTCTCTTCCAATGTCCGGTCTTGCCACAATGGAAACATTTTCCATCCTTCTTGATTCCCTTCTTAGGTTTCAATGCCTCCTTTCCATCGGTTTTGGTCTTACCGTCACCTTTAGACTTTGCTGCCGATTTACCTTTCTTATTGCCCTTGCGGACCATCAGAACATGTTTAGGTCCTACCTTCTTCAGGTTGATTTCAGCAGTTCTCAACATGCCGAGCAACTGTGGCAGTGTCTTGTTAATTTCATTCATATTGAAATTAAGGACGAACTGATTGAAACTATCCGGTAAAGATTGCAGGATGACATCAGTAGCTAATTCGTCTTTCAGCGGAAAGCCGAGCTTCTCCAACGTTTGGATGTAGCCCATCATTTTGATGACGTGAGCTCCTACGGGAGATCCCTCACTCATCTTGCATTGAAATAGAGCTTTAGAGGTCTCGTACCTCTCTTGACGAGCTTGCCCTTCATAAATCTCCTTGAGATTTTGAATCATATCATAAGCTACCATGTCCTCATGTTGCTTCTGAAGCTCAGGGGTCATGGAGGAAAGCATAAGACAACCGACATCCAGCATGTCGTCCATGTGTTTCTTAAACTTGTCTTTGTCAACTCTGGAAGCAGTGGCAACCGGTTCATCGGGAACAGGTTCTTCAATGACATATTCCTTCTTTTCCTGTTTGAGAACAATTCTCAAATTGCGGAACCAATCAAGGAAATTTATGCCATTGAGCTTATCCTTCTCAAGGATAGATTGCAGAGATAGAGTATTATTTTCCATTAATTCTACAACAAAGAAAATATGCTACATAAGTTTTACTAAATTTTAGAATTTATAGATAGGTCTTTACTATAAATTTACTCCCCTATTTTCTTCAAAATTAAAAACCCTCTAGTTTTAATTTTGGAAAAATGTTTCGATAGTTTTTCTAGTGAGTGAGGATCCGTATTTCACCATTCCTAAATCAGCTTTGGCCAGTCTTTTAGGAAATGGTTATTTAGGTAGGTAACACCTTACTAATTACATCTCATGTAATTCCTCATCTTTTGGCGAACAACTCTTGTTCTTTAAATCATCTTATGATTATCCAAAACTTTTAACCACTAGGTTTTCTAATCCTATTAGAACAACCCAGCTAAGTCAATACCAATATCTCAACCGGCGAATATCACTAGCTTATTCTTCGCGTTTAACTAAGATAGATAAATGTGACATTGCTTTGGCAAAGCTCGCATTATATCGATCGAAGCTTTAACGAGGGTAAATATTGGATGGTTAAAACAGACTTAGAATTATAGTGAGGGATTTACTTAATTATCTCATCATATTAACATTGATTCTATCAATAGAACTATGTTTAATCATGCTTATAAAACATCCATTGCATCACATACAAGGTAAATATAAGCGGTAAATAAATATGCAATGATTATAGCCCTTCTTAACCTAAGGCGACCCGTCCCAAGCCAATGGGAGGACCATTCTATTGAAGATAGAATCTGCTTCTGAAATGCCCGGTCCACTAGGGAAGGCCTGCCACGCTGCTACCTTGGTTCTTGCTTTATCTCCATGAGTATTTACAATTTTTCAGAAACTCGCGTTACATGCGAGGGAGTGAGATGAGAAGAGAAGTACAATAGAAGATAGAGAAAGGCACGACACGCAGGTCGTATTTATAAAAACCAAAACTATAAAGGCTATGGGCTATAACCATGCAAAACAAACACCGTGCAATCTAACATGCATTTCAAACATCGTGCGAACAAAGTAACGACGTGTTTACGGAGTTTTAAACTAATTATCCCTATGTTGCGGTTAATGGGCCAAAGAAGGATCACGAGGTTTCATAAACCATTTGCGTTAACGAACAAATGCACCAGGTAGGTCAACATGAAAGATAGGTGGCGCACTAGGCACACTTAAGTACCAAGTCTTTGATGATGCCAATCCTAGACATGCATTTTTCATAACGTCTAACCATAACTCTTATGGATTCAGCGTGAAAGATAGTTTGATAACTTTTATCAAATTAGAAGCCCTTTCAGAGATTTCATAAATCTATGAAACTACGAACAACTACTTGTTCTCTAGACTAACTATTAGTCTTAACATGTTAACATTTAATGTTAAAGCAACCTAACATAGTTATGATTAACTCTTAATCATTCATTGATAATCGAAATAAGTCTTTAGTAGGTGTGATACGATAAACGATAAATATCTAAATCGAATCAAACATCATGCATCTCATACATAAACATCACCCAAGAATTTAAGTTCGAATTCGTATGATACAAGTTGCTCTGATACCACTGTTGGGTCATATCGGCACGCCCCGTGGCGCAGCGGAAAAATTAATCTGATGTAATCCAGCCAGGATCCATGTACAGGAACGAATCCGGGGAGAAAAGATGAAGAGTTACCTTTTAAAACTCTGGAAACTGGAAAACCGACGGTGTGTCGGAATAACCATGTCAAGTAAAACCGGAATCGTCATAGGTTCGCAATGACCTCTACGGAGTCCACCCGAATAAAACGAACAAAGTTTCCGCCTCCCTAACACTTAGGGATAAATTTCGACAGGTTTGAACACCTTCCAGGGAGAAGTCGAAATCCCTCCAGGATTCCTGAGGGAGTTTGAAATCGACCAGGAGTTCAACCGGAACTTGCAATCGAGCAAGGGAACCTTCAGGGATTTTCCAGGGGGGAAGTAGAACACCAGAAAAATATCGAACAACTTCTCAGAGAGCTTTCTGCGATATGTCGAATTCCAGTGGGGAATCCCTAGGGGTGTTGTCGAAATCATCAAGAGGAGGAAGAGGGATGATGTGGTTGCTAGCCCTTGTCCCTTTAAATAGTATTCAGAGACTTAATTCTAGTTGAATACCTTAAATCCAAGTTCAACCAAAATTCATAGAATCTAATTCTACTTGAAATTGGTTTATATTAAATATACATTATATTTAATAATATTAAATGAAATATATATATTTAATTATGTAGAATCTTATTCTACATAAAACATAGATTTAAATATACATTATATTGAATCCAAATATATATATATATTTATTATATAGAATCTCATTCTATCTTTACTTGGATTTAAATATATTTAAATATATATTTTTAATTATGTAGAATCTAATTCTACATAAACTTGGAATTAAATATACATTATATAAATTCCAAATATATATTTAAATTTCTAGAATCTTATTCTATAATATTTAAGTCTCTAAATATTTTCAATACTCTAAATAATATTTGATAAATACAATATTTATCCAATATTATTCCCATTTAAGTGAGTTGCCGATTTCCCCTATCCCATAGGGGATTTTCGGCAACCTCCCTAAAATAGGGAGTATGGTTTCCAACTTTTTTGTTCGTTTCATTCGAAGGGTGTGACCTTTGTAGGTTCATGCAACGTTAGCAGCAAAATTAGAACTATTCTAATTTTACAAACAATGGGTGGCATCTAGCACTACATCATTACTACCTAAGTTGCATGAAGTCATGGTTTGACTTTCCTAATTCCTGAATAAACTTCCTTTATGTATTTCATCCTTTTGTCATTTATATCTTAGATGAACACAAGTCATGTGTTACTCACACTTGCGTTGTCCATCTAGTGTTTCTTGATGTCTTGAGTAGATTATGATAAACGAATCTCTATGATATCTCATATCATAATATTCGAGCATGGCCACGCATTTTCTAATCTCACTCAATCAAGTGGCCGAAGATATTTCTCCCATTATGTAGGAGGGACAAATCCTTTCTTGATCAACCATATTTCACTACATAGGTCATCACGTATCCAATCATCAGTCTTTATAATGTAGTCAGTTACGACACACGTTTAACTATGTCAAAATACGTAAATCTTTATGTTGAAATCATGTTGATCTCAAGTCTGAGGATTATACATATGTTTATCATGAGCAATGTTGTGACTGTCACATAATTACCCAAGAAACATTCTTATAGCGGGTCAATCCAGTATGTTGTTCTCTAACAAATACTTATGTGTTGATTTTGACATCTCTATGTCAATGACAACACTTGTTATCAATCAACCACATATTAGTCGTTATATATTATCACTGTCCATACCCGTAATAATATTCGACTAAGGATCCTATTTAACAATAATCATATTATTGTATGGACATTATTATCCAATGGTTAGTTTGATGCACAAAAACATACCAAATGATAATAACGCCAATGCCATTAGTTCATAAATCTAGTAAAATAGTATGTCTATTCAATCATCATATGATTGGTCTTTGGGCATAGTCCAACAAAAATCTCATTAGTCTAGAGGCATGCTTCCTAATATCAAAACTCAAATAGGCAATCCAATCTCAAACAAGCAATTAAGGCCATTTACAATCCAAACAAGCCAAAACAAACATACCACAACCTTCGGGAGTCTAACACATCTCCCAAATACAATTCTTGGTTTCCCATTGCCAATGTATCAAAACTAAAGTGTATGAAAACTTCACCATACATGAGCTTGGACTTCCTTGGATGAACTTAGCTTTCTTGATGCCCGAAAACACCTCAATTATCTGCATTATTGGTAAAATAGAGAGCGTAAGCACAAATGCTTAGTGAGGCATGCTCTAAGGAAAACCAACCCAATAATGCACAACGTCAAAACACTTTCATTAAAAGCTTTTAAACCACATGCTCATTTCTATCTCATGCTTGGAAACCTTTCAAAGCAATTTCTCATTGAAACCACATGTACCTTCATTCTATCTCATGCATTTTAACCATTGCAAAACTCATGGCAAAGCCAAACTCATGCTTGAACTATAAGCATTTCATATACAAATCACATATGCATTTCTCATAGCATAAACCACTACATCAAGGTACATGTGAATCAAAAACCATAACATGTTTTATATTGGCATTTCACATCTATTTATTACTCGGATATGCGGACATCTCACTAGACACTTCCGGTGGCATCTCTCATCACCGTAGTCACTCGTCTAGCAACATAGTTTCCATTGGAATCTCTCATCACCGTACTAACATGGCAGAATCTCTCATCGCCACAAAGCTTGGGTATTTCACCAAGTCCTACCCGATGGAATGCCCATCATCGGTTCTCTCCCTTTGGCTTAACCAAAGAGTACGTACGAATTTTTAGTTTATAGTGCACCCTCATCCTATTGATCGATCAATTATATCCGGTAAGTATCTTAACATCTATGCCAATATATTATGTTAAAACATCATCTCACCTACTGTTTTTTATGCAACAAATCTCATCATTCTCATCTCATTTCAAAACCATAACATTTGCTATGCTTCAACATAAAAGCCCAAATCTCAAATATGCAACATGTTACTTGATGAAATCATTTCAAGCATCATCTCATGCTATAATTCATGCATAAAAATAGTAGGAATTTATCAATCTAAAACCATGAGCATGTAAAAGCATTTAAGGGGCAATCACCACATTCTAGAGAGCAATCTAGCCAATACTTACTTCCGGACTTAGGAAGGTGTTTCAAACCTTTCCTAAATCCCCAAACCTTGATTCTTTGTCCCTCAAGGACTTCTAAAACTATACGCACTCACCGATTATGTTTCGCTTGCTTGCCGAAACGCTATCTATGCGTCCGGATCAACTCCAAAGGTGTCCGAAGATGTCTCCCCTGTTTTAAAAACATAAGAGCAGAGGATTAATGCATCATCATGCATTGAAATCATTAGCCACACACCTAAACTCGCTGCTCTACATAAAATCCACATTTCGGCTACCAAACACTACCGAAATCACCTCCAAACTCTTCCAAAAACAAACCCAGCCAAGATCCATCACTTCTAATCATTTCTAAACATGAATTAACATCAAAAACTAAAACAACCACGTCCTTATACCTCCAGCTATAGCAGAACACCAAAATCACCCCAAAACCCACCATTTTAACAAGTAAAAACTTAGGAAAAACAACCTATTCGGGATTGGATTGATAAAACCTCATTTCTAACATCATTTAACATCCAAAATACAATAGAAAACCATCTCAAAACAGAGCTTAATCAATCACCACGAAAATCTTCAAGATCTCTTCCAAAATCTTGAGTTTTAAGCCAATTTCTTGTTTCTAACATTAAAACCACTTAAAAATCATTAATCAAGGATTGATAACTTGGAAATTTCAGTAAAGAACTGATCATTAGTGGAGAAGGACGAAGCTTACCTCTAATGGATGATTTCTCCTTGATTTGGGCAAGTTTTCTTGAAAATTCAATGTAGAAATCAAGTGGATTTGTTGAAGGATTGATTAGGAATCAATGAGTGATGGAAATTTCATCAAATAAAGTGGAAATCAAAGTAAATTTGCTGGAGAAAAAGTGTTTGGTTGAAAGGATTTTGAGAGAAAATTAGTGAAAAGTGGTTATTGAAAGTCAAAGGTAGTTTCCACCTTTATTTTATTTAATTAAATCATTAATTAAATCACCCAAATTAAGGAAAAATCTGATGAAAACATTTTTGGTAAAATTAGCTCCTTAAAGATTCAAAGTTCCAATCCTTTACAAAACAGTCACTACTAAACTTTGCAAAAACTGCGATTTGGTCACTACACCGAAATGTAGTATTTCCAAACCTTATTTTGTAAAATTGACTTCTCCATTCTCTTTTATATATTAAATGAGGATTTTTAGCTATTTTTCTATATTTTTAAAACATCCCGAACTAGGCGTTGCCTAAAAGCCCCTTTAAGATTCGAACAGATTCCCAGACCGATTCGGTTCAGACTCTAAACATCTAGGCCCAAATTTGGGGTGTTACATATCTAATTATGAAAAGCTTATGAAGTGGATAAATGGATTGATATTGTATTGGCACGATATGATGTGAAATTAATGGGTGAATTTTGTGAACATTGGTCCTTTTGATTGTGATAAAATGCATATGAGATGCTTGCAATGTCCGAATATAAGCAATGCGGGCAATGGCCCCTTTCGAATGAATTGAAAATGAAATGTGATATGTTTGATAATTTTGATTTATGGACAATGGGTTGTGACCTATTCGAATGACATGCTTAAAGAAGATTGGTGATTTTTGCTCATGGCTAATTGATAATGCAATGTTATAATTGAAATGTATTCGAGTATGAAGCTATGAATGTTTGTATATGTAATGTATGAAGCCATTTGTGTTTGGTTTTGTTAAGCTTAGTTGGGTGTTAATTTTATGTTATCGAACTTAGCTAAGTAATCTCAATGCTTGATCACACATAAATTCAAGAATGAATTAGCTTTAACATTACCTCACTAAGTACAATTTTTGTACTTAACGCTCCTTTGTTTCCTTCTTCCCACTTTAGCAGGGTAGCTTGGACCTAAAGATAGCATTCGATCGGGACAAATTACAAGACCAGAAATGTATGATCTTAGTCTCATTTTTAGACTCCTAGATGGTGGCTTCGAAGTTTGTTTAATGGCTCGTGGTCTTGCATTATTCTTTTTTGTTGTACATAGTTGATAGCTTGGCATGGCTTAAGAGCATTTGATAACTTGATATTTTGTAATGAAATAGTTAATGGAAATCTGATATCATTTCTATGAAATCGAATATGACTTGTACGTAATATTGATGTTCTAATTATTGGTAATGTTGGTGTAATTCGAAAACCACCTAGGCTAATTTAACAAGAATTCGAATGGCATGGTAATGAATTGTTTAAGTGTATCGGTATGTTTGATCTAATTCTTGTTAATGAATTAATTGGTGAATTATTAGTTAATGGTTAGAGTTAAATTAATAACATAGATAGTGTAACACCCCAAAATTATCCCTAATTCAAAAACCCTAAATTTGAAATCCCTAAATTCAAAACCCTATAAATTGGGAATTTAAATATGAAACCCGAATTATGAAATTTGAGAATTAATTGAATTTTAAACAAATTAGGTGACCTTTTTATAAACGGATTAACGTTAGCCACATATTTTATGAACCCTAAAAAAAGTCAAGGACTTACTTTATAATTTACCCAAAAGATTTGTGTATTTAAACTCATCAAATCACTTTCTTTCCCTATCCCTCTCTTTTGTCGTAAGTCTCATCCAAACAATTCTCCTACTCGACATCTCTCTACCCTTTTCCTGAACACCCAACGCCTTGGTCGTGCACCACACGTCGTTGCTTGCCCAGCCCTCATCTTCTAACCCCCACTCTAGCCGAATTTGAAAACCCAAAATTAGGCCACAATTTTCGTAAGGTGCTGGTATAGGTATGGCCATCGTATCATTATTACTTTGTTCATACCACTGTTTCTATCATATTACTTTTCAAGTTCTTAAGGAATATATATATATATATATATATATATATATATATATATATATATTATCATTTTATTTTATATATATAGTCTAATAGTACGTATAAATATTGTTATTGTATATATGACAACTATTATTTTTGAAGTTATATATATACATACTGTTTGAGTTCCATTATTAAAATATTTCTATAAAGTATATATTATTTAAACCACAATTGTTTTTTTCACCGTTTCAATGCTACCTTCATATGTTTTTCTTAGAATTATTATCATAATTCGCATTATATATATATATGGGATATGATCAAATTACACTGTGTAAAACTCTCTAAGTTTTACACTTTTTTTGGATCGTTGGATGAGTGAAACGAATGGATGAGATTAACAGTAAAATATGTGAAGATTATCACTTGGGAATTAAAAACACGGAGTTAATCTCAACCATCCATATTCCCCATCCAACGATCCAAAAAAGGTGTAAAACTTAGAGAGTTTTACACAGTGTAAGTTGATCCTAACCCTATATATATATATATAAAAGATTTAATGGTTGAATCATAGAAGTTACCTCGTCTTGAATCGCTAATCCAATTTATAGTTCGTTTAGAATTAACCTGGTTTGACCTGATGTCTGTTGAGAATTTATTGCTAGATTATGTTTAAGATTATTATTATGTTAAAGGTGACTACGACTCTCCTGGTGAGACCGACGACCTACCACCTCCTTCGCCTGTTCGATATAACCGTGTACGTACTGCGAGGACTACTCGTGAGTATTCTTTTGGATTAGTGTTTTAGTCTTAGGTTGGTGGCATAGTGATAATAGTGATAATATCGAAATTATTCCCATAGGTTCCGATACAGCTAAACCTAGTGGTTCTGATCGTGGGAAACACATTATTAAGTAGGTTGAGTTGCTTTGACTAAGGTGTGTTCTCTTCCCGTGCTACATACTTTGATTTTGTGACTGTGATTTTACGCTTGAATGATTTTCAGATGTTATATGATTTTACATTATGTTTTCTGTGCATATTATTTTCGGACTGCGATTTAAAATAAAAGAACTGTGAATCCCTGATTTATTATCGGACTGTGTTGAGACTGTGAAAAGTGTGATATCTTTTTACTGTGTTATCATGGGTTGGGATTGTACGGAGGAAGTTAGTGGTTTATACCACTTGTGTTGGTGACTATGTAGCGAGAGGTTCTGGGGAACCTACTCTTTTTGGTGACTATGCAGTATGGGCGCATTGCATTATGATTTCATAAAACCATGTTTAAACTTACTTGTATCTTTTAAATATTTTTGTGAAAATTTATTATTGTGAAGCTGAGTTGTGATTGCCTGCACTTTAGAGATACACTGAGCTTAATAGCTGACTCCCCCTTAGCTTCTATTTCAGATTCTCAGACATAGGAGTTTGGTACTTGGAGGACCATAGTTTAGCAGATTTATTTCAGTTTTCAGTATGGACGTTTTAGATTTTCAGATTTACTTCATTTTTATATCAGTTATTTTACTATTTAGGAACTTTATGTAAATCAGATACTTATATTTTGATTTGTGATTTTTCAACTGTTTTAGCATGCATGAGAATTTTAATCGGATATTTTGATGACTTATTTTGTGTTGTTTTTTATATATGGCCGCGTTTTGGAAAAATGGAATTTAATGTGAAACGATACCGTTTTAATAAATAATTTAAGTATTTAATTTTCAAAACCTAATATTCATCTTACTTGAGGGACACGTTTTCAATCTAACTTCCTAGATTCGGCCCATAACCCTTGGGTCGGGTTTAAGGGGTTACAGATAGCTTACTGTTCAAATGGAATAAGTAATGATGATTTCAAATAGAATCTTTATTAAGATGATAAGAAAATTTTTAATTGGCATGTAAATTGATAAGTTTGGTTAAATGAAATATCGGTTTAGTCTTGTATGTTTAGAAAAGTTTTTGTTAGCCCACTTTCCGTATGTGCATTAATACGGATAGTTTAATTAAGAATGGCTTCTTGCTTCAATATTTTTCGCTTTCTGTTTCCGGTAACGCTCCTCGCTCCTGACCCCGGGCGAGGGGTGTTACAGCCATGGTAATGCACTAGCAAAGGAAACTGTAAATTTTTTTCCGAATAAAGATAAAAACTAAAAATTAAAAGCAAATAAATAAAGGTGCAAAAATTAAAAACAAATTTTGCTGTTATCAATCCCCGGCAATGGCGCCAAAAACTTGTATAGCGTTTTAGTGTTCTCTAAATATGAGGGCAAGTGCACACTCCTGTCAAGTAATAGTATAAAAGATATCGTCTCCCACAAGGATTGGACATCTTGACTCGAATCGTAACTCCTGCACAAAGGAAAATTAAATGCACAAATAAGTTGAATTGTTTTAGAAGAAAAGTAAATAAAACACAAGTAAATAGAAGGGAAGAGATTGGATTGTTGGAATGGCCAGGGTTATGCTGCTGCTTAGTGTGAAACTGCGTTGAATAGGACAAGTTGCTTTGCAGTGCCAGACTTTGCTGCATCGGCGGGGGATGGCAGTTAGGCTGCGGAGATGCTCTCGCTCCCTCGACAGGGGAATGGACTTGTGTCTCAGCGACAAAATCGATAGAACGCTTCAAAAGTGATCCCACTTATGTTTAAGTCAGAATGCTGTTGATGTCCACTGCAGATAATACCAGTCGTGGCGTGAATCGTGCAAAGACAGCGATGTTTGGTTCGTTCTCTTTTAGCCGCCTTAAACCCTAACCTATGTCTAGGATGGATTGATCAACACTTGATTAAGGTAAGGACCGTACTTACTCCTTTCGTGAGTTCGACTCTCTCGATACCGAACAAATGTATAGTGATCAACTAAACGTTCGCCTTAAATGAAAACTATGAAGAACATTGAATATGCAAACCTTGAAGCTTTATTGCAAAAACAAACTTAAAATCCTAAACAACCGTTCTCACTCTAATTACAACATAGCCCAAACCCAATGAAGATTTAGAACATAATGGACGACAAGAAAACCTAAACAATGCCTAAGGGAAAACCTAAGCTGTTTTGAAGTAAAAATACAATGAGTATATATAGGCATTAGCTAGGTCTAGTCCTTCTTGAAGTCGAAGTCTTCAAAGTAGCTTTTGCATTAAATGCAACCTTAAATTCTGACTTCTTTGAGTTGAATGTGGACTTCTTCATGTTGCCTTGCTCCGCAAGTAATCTCGCATTCCTCTTTGGGTGGCTCTGCCCGCTCCTACAGTCATCGGAAAATTGAGTGGACAAAATCGTTAAGATTATGATTTTTTGCTCTACAGATCGCACTCCAGTTTTCCAATTCCCCAGTTTGCTGTCTTGGGCGGCAGGTATGGCGGCGGTAGCTACTCGGCAGCGTCTGTCTCTGTCTAGAACTACATCAATACAACTCCTTGGTCTGCTGCCTCAGCATCATGTCCTCAACTCCTCTCTTCTTCTATCAGTCTCTGGCACCTGAAACTAAAACTAAACTAAAACAGTACATTTTTCTTACCAAATAAAAGATAATAAGTAAAAAGCATGGCAAAGTAAAGAATATTGTAAAATGCAATGTATGATCCTAATTATGCCTAAAATGTACTTAAAAACAAGAATAATATGAGATGGAATGTGCACAAAATATAGAACTTATAGACACTTTACAATATCTCAGTTCTCAAGCTCAGTCAAATATATGACAAAAGAATACTTAATATTGGGAAAACTTACTGGACCAAAATAAGAAGATTAACCACTAACTAAGAAGTAAGAATTAAACATCATTCACACAATTGTTCTCTTATAAGATGAATTTCATGTATCTTAGCATTTGCATTGCAACAATTCTAAACAAATGATATACCCAGAGTAAGATTAATATAAACTAATTAAAAATCTATGAAGGATCTAATGATTTGCAAAACAGAAAACTTAGAAATCACTTTCATCTTAACCGCCCAACCGCAATGCTTGCCCGAAATTGACTAAAAGACTCATTTTAAAACCAAAAGAACAATAAAATATTTCTCATTTTTTCAATAAAACACAGGACAATTTTTTAATTTAATTTTTAGATAAAACAAAGGTCAATCCTGGAAAACCGTGAAAAATAGAAAAACAACTGCTTCTGTTGAAATTGAAATGGTAGATCAAAGATGCATCACTGGAAAACCCTAGAATATAGTTCAGAAAATAAACATAAAAGGAGGCATTTATCCAAGAATACGAATTAACATTGAAACCGTAGTTAACCAAGGAAAAGTCTGCGAATCATAATTCATAAAGAAAATGTTAAATTAAGAAAAGGAACAAAGCCTAGAAACGGAAAACTGAATCCAGATTCAAATCAAAACTACTTAAGAAGGGTTTACCTGATAGAACAATCCGAGCTTAAACGCACGACCTTGGATCCCAAAAAATACGGTGAAGACCACAAATGCCATTACCTCTACAGATCCTCGAACGTCCGGTGAAGACACGACCTAAAGGACAACTGCAACGACCTCTGGCGACATGAGAGTGGCGAGAGAGAAATAGAGATTTAGGGATTTGATATTTGATATTTGATATTCGGATATCGTGGCTGAGGAAGAGTAATAACAAATGAAAACCATTGCAAACTCCATTAAAGTACTAACAATTACGGCGTTTGGGTAAACAAACGCCACCAAATCACTCACATTACCAATTGGGTGTAGTGGTTATTATCTTTCGAGGGGGAGGGGGGAGGGGAGAATCACATTAGCAAAGTCGGTGCTCTCAAGTATCCCAATCTATTATCTATCCCTTTTTAGGATGCCATGCACTATATCTCGAGAGCTTAATGGATTGTTGAGAAGTTTTATATGGGGAGAATTTGAAGGAAGGAAAATTTACTGGATCAAATGGGAGACACTCTGCCTTCTTAAATAGTTTGAAGGATTAGGCTTAGTCGACTTTAGGGTGAAAATTTCTGCTCTGCTATACAAGTGGTTGTGGAGATATGGTAGATCAAAGATGCATCACAGGAAAACCCTAGAATATATTTCAAAAAAATAAAGGGTAAACTATATCATTGACCACCGAACTAATTGGGGATTCCTATTTTGACCACCGAACTAATGAACTCGTCAATCAGACCACCGAACTTATTAAATTAACCTATTTTGGCCACCGCCGTTAAAAAAATAACAGAGGATTGACAAAGTGATGACGTGGCAGTTAACAAACTTTTATAAAATTACACATTTAATCCTTGCTATTTACACATTCTTTCAATTTAGTCTTAATTTTAAATTAATAAAATAAATTAATTATTTAATTAAGTTATGACACGTGTCAACACCTTATTGGAGGAATTTAATTATTTAGATTTGATTTTATAAATTTATTTTCCTCCTCCAATCAAGTGGTGACACATGTCACCACTTGGTTGAATGAAAATAAAGCAAATATGGAAGGATGGGACTATGGGGGTTCAAACCTGCATCATGTGGGTTTGAAACCCACATCTTTACCACTGCACCAAGCTTCTCTCAATAACATGAGTTGTGCCATTTAATATATATCTTATAATGCAGTAAATGTTAGGGGAAAAAAGTAAAAATGATTGAAAAGGGATTCGAACCTAGACCACTTGGGATGTTTGGGATGTGTATAATCACACAAACATTCGATTTAAAATATTCGAATATTTTTCTTTTTCATATTTAAGTTAATTCGAATATAATGCAGTAAATGTTAGGGGAAAAAGTAAATGTTCCTCCACTTGATTGGAGGAGGAAAATAAATTTATAAAATTAAATATAAATAATTAAATTCCTCCAATAAGGCGTTGACACGTGTCATCACTTAATTAAATAATTAATTTATTTTATTAATTTAAAATTAGGACTAAATTGAAAGAATGTGTAAATAGCAAGGATTAAATGTGTAATTTTATAAAAGTTTGTTAACTGCCACGTCATCACTCTGTCAGTCCTCTGTTATTTTTTTAACAGCGGTGGCCAAAATAGGTTAATTTAATAAGTTCGGTGGTTTGATTGACGAGTTCGTTAGTTCGGTGGTCAAAATAGAAATCCCCAATTAGTTCGGTGGTCAATTATATAGTTTACCCAAAAATAAACATAAAAAAGGAGGCACTTATCCAAGAATACAAATTAACATTGAAACCGTAGTTAACAAAGGAAAAGTCTGCCGATCATAATTCATAAAGAAAATGTTTAAATTAAGAAAAGGAACAAAGCCTAGAAACGGAAAATTGAATCCAGATTCAAATCGAAACTACTTAAGAAGGGTTTACCCGATAGGACAATTCGAGCTTAAACGCACGGCCTTGGATCCCAAAAAATATGGTGAAGACCGTAGAGGCAATTAACTCCACAGATCCTCGAACGTTCGGTGAAGACGCGACCTAAAGGACAACTGCAATGACCTCTGGCGACGAGAGAGTTGCGAGAGAGAAACAAATATTTAGGGAATTGATATTTGATGTTCGGAGATCGTGTCTTAGGAAGAGTAATAGGCAAATGAAAACCATTTCAAATGCCATTAAAGTACTAACAATTGCGG
Organism: Hibiscus trionum; assembly: GCA_030270665.1. Lineage (NCBI taxonomy): Eukaryota > Viridiplantae > Streptophyta > Magnoliopsida > Malvales > Malvaceae > Hibiscus > Hibiscus trionum. The sequence goes on from BSYR01000013.1 coordinate 35,252,879, forward strand.
CGTTTGGCTAAACAAACGCCACCAAATCACTCACTTTACCAACTTGGTGTAGTGGTTATTATCTATCCCTTATTAGGTTGCCATGCACTATCTCTCGAGAGCTTAATAGATTGTTGAGAAGTTTCATATGGGGCGAATTTGAAGGAAGGAAAATTAACTGGATCAAATGGGAGACACTCTGCCTTTCTAAATAGTTTGAAGGATTTGGCTTAGTCGACTTTAGGGTGAAAACTTATGCTATGCTATACAAGTGGTTGTGTAGATATGGTAGATCAAAGATGCATAACAGGAAAACCCTAGAATATAGTTCACAAAATAAACATAAAAAGGAGGCATTTATCCAAGAATATGAATTAACATTGAAACCGTAGTTTACCAAGGAAAAGTCTGCCGATCATAATTCATAAATAAAGTGTTTAAATTAAGAAAAGGAACAAGCCTAGAAACGGAAAACAGAAACCAGATTCAAATCGAAACTACTTAAGAAGGGTTTACCTGGTAGGAAAATCCGAGATTAAACGCACGGCCTTGGATCCCAGAAAATATGGTGAAGACCGCAGATGCAATTACCTCCGCAAATCCTCGAACGTCCGATGAAGACGTGACCTAAAGGACAACTACAACGACCGTTGGCGACGAGAGAGTGGCGAGAGAGAAACAAAGATTTAGGGATTTGATATTTGATATTCGGAGGTCGTGTTTGAGGAAGAGTAATAGCAAATGAAAACCATTACAATCACCATTAAAGTACTAACAATTGCGGCGTTTGGCTATAAAAACGCCACCAAATCACTTACTTTACCAACTTGGTGAAGCAGTTATTATCTTTCGGGGGGAGGGAGAATCACATTAGCAAAGTCGGTGCTCACAAGTATCCCAATCTATTATCTATCCCTATTTAGGATGCCATGCATTATCTCTCGAGAGCTTAATAGATTGTTGAGCAGTTTCATATAGGGCGAATTTGAAGGAAGGAAAATTCACTGGATCAAATGGGAGACACTCTGCCTTCCTAAAAAGTTCGGGGGATTGGGCTTACTCAACTTTAGGGTGAAAAATTCTGCTCTGCTATACAAGTGGTTGTGGAGATATGGATGCGAAAAAAGACAATTTGTGGAGAAGGATAATTAACGCTAAATATGGTTAAGACAACCACACTCACCTGCCACCCTACTGTTGAAAAAAGGGTTTTATTAATGCAAAAAAATAATAAATAAAATATTATATTTATTCCAAATTGAATTTGAAATAAATACAAGAAAAATTGTAGAACATTCAAACATTTAAACTACATATTCAGATCGTTTCTTCCACTACGGACTATACTCGAATCCTTGTGACTTCTTCCATGTGATCCTCTTAATATCAACATGCTCCTTCTCTTATATTTCCTTTACTGCATGTAATTAGAAATTACCAAGGAAATTAAAATAAGATAATCGAAACGAATAAAAGAACGAAATAACCGAATTTAATTGTTGAGGCCTGCAGGGAACACAGTTTCCTTAAGACAGATTCGATCGCTCTTTGGTGCTAAAGATTGTCGGTCGTCGGTCTCCCAGGATACAACAACAAATGATTATCTTCAGCAACACCAATGAGTAATCACGAACGTACTGGCCTTCGACTATCACCAGAAAACACTATGCAAATTTTGAAGAGAGAAAAAACAATTTTTGGTTGTGTTTTAAAACTGAAAACTGCTCATGTATCTATAGGGGAAATTAGGGCAAACATGAGAAAATATTATACCGATCATACCTTCAATCGAATAACATGTGTGGACTGCAAGCATTTAATTCAAATTCAAATTAATCCGAATTTATCCCTTATTTTTTGAGATAATTTGCTATCCAAAAGGAAAAAATTAATTCAAACGTGGTAAAATATCCACAGGCCCAAGCAGGGCCCAACCGGTCCAAACATTCATATCGCCCTTGTCGTGCATGTGCACCCCAACCCGAATGGGATTTGATTCACACCCATCCTACACACGAGGTAAAATTTCATCTCAAGCCATTCAATGACCACAAGTAGGGTAAGTGTATATAAACACTTCTCAATTCATTTATCCCATCAATGTGGGAATGGGGGTTTCCATTTCCTTTTCTTGCTTTGCAACCACCTTACTTTGACCATCAAATTCTCATTCATTACTCAACCATTTTGAGCATATGAGATACCGTTGTAAAGATCTCGTGGAGTAGAATAAGTTTATGTTGAATCTTTACTCGAATCTCCATCTTTACTTATTCAAAATATGGCTCAAAGTTTCCATATTCTTATATTTTTCCAACAGTCCCCCACATGAATGAAATTGATGCATTTATCAAAACCATTTTGGCTCAATGCGGTGATAGTTTCTACGATTGATAGTTGTATAGGATATGTGGGCATCCACCCTTGAACCTTCCCTTGTGAAAGTATATTTACTTTATTGGTTGTCCAGTAGACACGATGTCCTTGAACTGTCCTGTCGTTTGTGTAAACGATGATATACTCTATACAACTACCTTTCTAGCACGAGTTTAGTTCTCATGGTTATATCCATATGGCCGTAGACATCGCCTGGTTCTGTGAGAGTTTGAGAGAACTATGCCCTAATACTCTCTTTGAAGTGGCCCCTACTTTACTCTTACATAGGTGACTTATGTTGCTCGTCCTCGCAGATGCACACAATGGTCATTAAAAGCAAGGCTTAGGCTTTTCCATTTTTAGTTATTGTTTATATCATAGGAATGCACTTGGGAGAGTAACCTCCTACAGTGACCGCAGAAGGTCTATGTGATTAGCAAAGTCAGTGCTCTCAAGTATCCCAATCTATTATCTATCCCTTTTTAGGATGCCATGCCCTATCGCTCAAGATCTTAATAGACTGTTGAGCAATTTCATATGGGCGAATTTGAAGGAAGGAAAATTCACTAGATCAAATGGGAGACACTCTGCATTCTTAAACAATTTGGGGGATTGGGCTTAGTCGACTTTAGGGTGAAAAATTCTGCTATGCTATACAAGTTGTTGTGGAGATATAGATCCAAAAAGGACAATTTGTGGAGAAGGGTAATTAACGCAAAATATGGTTATGACAACCACACTCTTCTGCCACCCTACTGTTGAAAAAAAGGTGTTATTAATCCAAGAAAATAATAAATAAAATATTATATTTATTATTTTAACAAACTTGAAATAAATACAAGAAAAAATGTAGAACATTCAAACGATTAAACCACATATTCAGACTATTTCTTCCGCTACGACTATACTCGCATCCATGTGACTTCTTCTATGTGATCCTCGTAATATCAACACGCTCCTTCTCTTATATTTCCTTTACTGCAAGTAATTTGAAATTATCAAGGAAATTAAAATAAGATAATCGAAATGTATAAAAGAAAGAAATAACCAAATTTATTGTTGAGGCCTGCAGGGAATGCAATTTCCTAAAGAGAGATTCGACCACTCTTTGGTGCTAGAGATCGTCGGTCGTCGGACTCCCATGATACAACAGCTGATGATTATATTCAACAGCACCACTAAGTAATCACGAACGTACTGACCTTCAACTATCACCAGAAAACACTATGCATATTTTGAAGACAGAAAAAATAATTTTATGTTGTGTTTTAAAACTAAAAACAACTCAAGTATTTATAGGGAAATTAGGGCAAACATGAGAAAATATTATACCAAGCATGCCTCCAATCGGATAACATGAGTGAGATGCAAGCATTTAATTCGAATTCAAATTAATCCAAATTTATCCCTTAATTTTTGAGAAAATCTGCTATCCAAAAGGAAAAAAAATAATTCGATCATGGTAAAATATCTGTAGGCCCAAGCAGGGCCTGACCGGTCCGGACATTCGCGTCGCCCATGTCGTGCGGGTGCGACCCAACCAAAATGGGATTGGATTCGCACCCACTACGCACGAGGAACAATTTCATTTCAAGTCATTCAATGACCACAAGTAGGGTATGTGTGTATAAAAACTTCCCAATCCATTTATCACATTAATTTGGGATTGGGGGTTTCCATTTCCTTTTCTTGCTTTGCAACCTCCTTACTTTGACCATCAATTTCTCATTCATTACTCAACCATTTTGAGCATATCAGATACCGTTGAAAAGATCTCGTGGATTAGAATAAGTTTCTGTTGAATCTTTATTCGAATCTCCATCTTTACTTATTCGAAATATGGCTCAAAGTTTCCATTTTCTCATATTTTTCCAATAGTCCCCTACATGAATGAAATTGATGCATTTATCAAAACCATTTTGACTCATTGTGGTAATTGTTTCTACGATTGATAGTTGCATAGGATATGTCGGCGTCCACCCTTGAACCTTCCCTTGTGAAAGTATATTTACTTTATTTGCTGTCCAGTAGACACGATGTCCTTGAACTGTCCTGTCGTTTGTATAAACTATGATATACTCCACACAACTACCTTTCTGGCACGAGTTTAGTTCTCATGGTTATGTCCATATGGCCGTAAACATTCCATGGTTCTGCGAGAGTTTGAAAGAACTATCCCCCAATAGTCTCTTTGAAGCGGACCCTACATCACTCTTACATATGTCACTTATGTTGCTCGGCCTCGCTGATGCACACAATGTTCATTAAAAGCAATGCTTAGCATGTTCCATTTTTTTCATTATTTATATCATAGAAATGGACTTGGGAGAGTAACCCCCCACAGTGACCGCACAAGGTCTATGTGATTAGAAAAGTCGATGCTCTGAAGTATCCCAATCTATTATCTATCCCCTTTTAGGATGTTATGCTCTATCTCTCGAGAGCTTAATAGATTGTTGAGCAGTTTCATATGGGGCGAATTTGAAGGAAGGAACATTCACTGGATCAAATAGGAGACATTTTGCCTTCCTAAACAGTTTGGGGGATTGGGCTTAGTCGACTTTAGGGTGAATATTCTACTCTGCTATACAAGTGGTTGTGGAGATATGGATGCGAAAAAGACAATTTGTGGAGATGGGTAATTAACGAAAAATATGGTTATGACAACCACACTCTCCTGCCACCCTACTGTTGAAAAAAAAGTGTTATTAATCCAAGAAAATAATAAATAAAATATTATATTTATTATTTTAACGAACTTAAAATAAATACAAGAAAATTTGTAAAACATTCAAACGATTAAACCACATATTCATATCATTTCTTCCGTTACAGCTATACTCGAATCCATGTGACTTCTTCAATGTGATCCTTGTAATATCAACACGCTCATTCTCTTATATTTCCTTTACTGCAAGTAATTAGAAATTACCAAGGAAATTAAAATAAGATAATTGAAACGAATAAAAGAAAGAAATAACTGAAATTAATTGTTGAGGCTTGCAGGGAACGCAGTTTCCTTAAGACATATTCAACCGCTCTTTTATGCTAGAGATCGTCGGTCGTTGGTCTTCCAAGATACAACAGCTGATGATTATCTTTAGCAGAACCACTGAGTAATCACGAACATACTGGGCCTTCGACTATCACCAGAAAACACTATGCATATTTTGAAGAGAGAAAAAACAATTTTTGGTTGTGTTTTAAAACTAAAAACTGCTCATGTATTTAAAGGGGAAAATTACGGCAAACATGAGAAAATATTATACCGATCATGCCACTAATCAGATAAAATGAGTGGGATGCAAGCATTTAATTCGAATTCAAATCATAATTTATCCCTTAATTTTCGAGATAATCTGCTATCCAAAAGGAAAATATTAATTCAAACGTGGTAAAATATCCACAGGCCGAAGTAGGGCCAGATCGGTCCAGACATTCGCATCACACACGCCGTGCAAGTGCGCCCCAACCCGAATGAGAATGGATTCACACCCCCTCTACGCGTAAGGCACAGTTTCATCTCAAGTCATTCAATGACAACAAGTAGGGTAAGTGTATATAAGCACTTCCCAATCCATTTATCCCATCAATATGGTATTGGCGGTTTCCATTTCCTTTTCTTGCTTTGCAACCACCTTACTTTGACCATCAATTTCTCATTCGTTACTCAACCATTTTGAGCATATGAGATACCTTTGTAAAGAACTCGTGGAGTAGAATAAGTTTCCGTTGAATCTTTATTCGAGTCTCTATCTTTACTTATTCGAAATATGGCTCAAAGTTTCCATATTCATATATTTTTCCAACAATCCCCCACATGAATGAAATTGATGCATTTATCAAAACCATTTTGACTCAATGCAGTGATATTTTCTACGATTGATAGTTGTATAGGATATGTGGGCATCCACCCTTGAACCTTCCCTTGTGAAAGTATATTTACTTTACTGGCTGTCCAGTAGACACGATGTCCTTGAACTGTCCCGCCATTTGTGTAAACGATGATATACTCCACACAACTACCTTTCTAGCACGAGTTTAGTTCTCATGGTTATGTCCATATGGCCGTAGACATCACCTGGTTCTGCGAGAGTTTAAGAGAATTATGCCCTAATACTTTCTTTGAAGCGGCCGCTACTTCACTCTTATATAGGTGACTTATGTTGCTCGTCCTCGCAGATGCACACAATGGTCATTAAAAGCAATGCTTAGCCTGTTCCGTTTTTAGTTATTGTTTACATCATAGGAACGGACTTGGGAGAGTAACCCCCCACAGTGACTGCACAAGGTCTATGTGATTAGCAAAGTCGGTGCTCTCAAGTATCCCAATCTATTATCTATCCCTTTTTAGGATGTATGCTCTATCTCTCGAGAGCTTAATAGATTGTTGAACAATTTCATATGGGGCGAATTTGAAGGAAGAAAAATTCACTGGATCAAATGGGAGACACTCTGCCTTCCTAAATAGTTTGGGGGATTGAGCTTAGTCGACTTTAGGGTGAAAAGTTCTGCTATGCTATACAAGTGGTTGTGGAGAAATGGAAGCAAAAAAGACAATTTGTAGAGAAGGGTAATTAAAGAAAAATATGGTTATGACAACCACACTATCCTTCCACCCTATTGTTGAAAAAAGGGTGTTATTAATCTAAGAAAATAATAAATAAAATATTATTTATTATTTTAACGAACTTGGAATAAATACAAGAAAAACTGTAGAACATTCAAACGACTAAACCACATATTCATATCATTTCCTCCGCTACAACTATACTCGAATCCATGTGACTCTTCCATGTGATCCTCGTAATATCGACACGCTCCTTCTCTTATATTTCCTTAACTGCAAGTAATTTGAAATTACCAAGGAAATTAAAATAAGATAATAGAAACGAATAAAAGAGATGTTGAGTGTGTAAAAGTTCTATTATTTACCCCTTATCTAACCCATATTTCTGCTGCATTCAAGCATTATTTATTGCATTTAGGTCAGTTTACAGTTAAACATCACAATTATATTAAAAGGTACAATTTCTACTAAAATTGGCTGTTTTTACAGGTTGCTGCTGTAGCAGACGGAAAGGGCAGGCGCTGGGCAGTGAAGTAGAAGAGCTGGAACTGGACGAGCAGTCAAGGAGGACGATACTGCCATGGTTGCCGCCGTTACAGTAGAGGACGACAACAGTTTTGTGGAGAAGATGCAAAGTGGACCTCGACAGATAGAGAAAATTCAGCCCATCTGTCATGTGAAATCACCATATTTTTCCAAGCCCTAGATCAGACGATATTCCAAGCCCAAAGTTCAAGGAGAGATAATCCCAAGAAAGAAGAAGGACGACTTAAAGAGAGATTCTCTAAAGATTTAGTCTTTATTAGAGTTGTACTTTAATTTAAAGTTGTAATCCTTGCTGAATTAGATAACTTGAGCCCAAAGCTTATATAAGGGCATATATCTTAACCTAAGGGAGAGAACCGATTACCCTAGCTTCCTTCCCAAAACTCTAGCCGATTTCCTTCCCACAACATGTTCTAAATTCCCCCTAGGGCCACAGGTTGCTTTGTAAAGTAGTTGCAAGGGTTGTTTTGTTTTAGGAATTTTCAGTTTAATAAAATAAACTTCAAGTTCTCTTATTTTGGTTATTAATATCTTGCAAGAGCATCGGGAGAGCATTGTGAGGTTATCTATTTACTTAGCATCGGGAGAGTTAAGTATACGAAAGAAATAAGAGCAACTTCTCTAGTTTATAGTTGAACTATCTCGGACCTAGGGATAGGACGAGGTTAAGTGGCTAAAGAAGAATTCATCCACATCGGTGTTCATCCTTCGATTCACGCCGGGAGGTATCATCAAAGACGTGATCATTGACAGACTTAGACCTAGGGATAGGCCAAGGCACATATGGGATTCTTGCCAAACTTGAAGTACGGAGTTGATTGTTCGCTGCCGCGATAAGCAATGGACTGCTGCCGCGACAGGTGCTGCCGCGACGGGAGCGACGACAGAACTGGAATTCCTAGACTCAGCAATACCTGCACTACTGAGCAATTCAATACCAGCCCATTCTCTCTATCTTGATTTTCCTTCTCTTTTATTTGCCTTTACTTTATTATTTTCGTGACAACTTCTCACTTATTTTCTTTACTTTCGTGCAGTGAATTAAGGTGAAGCTATTAGCCCAATCCCTGTGGAGACGATATCCGATACTTCGTATCACTTTACTACTTGCGTCGTGTATACTTGCACTACAATTGCGATAGACTATTTTACACGCAATAAGTTTTTGGCGCCGTTGCCGGGGATTGGCAACATAACTCTACCTTTTCTTTTACTGCACTTTTTGTTTTTGTTTTTATTTTTCTAAGTTTCTTTGGTGTGTTCAACTCTTGCTTTTCACAAGGTTCCCTGTTTATTCGCAGATCGAAACGAGGTGAAGATCCTGAGTATCCATTAGATCTGGAAATCGAACGTTCATTCAATCTTAGGAACCGACTTCGTCACGTGCTAGCCAGGAACGAATACCTTGAGGAACAGTTAGAGACAATGGCATACCGAGGAGACAATCCTCCTGCTGGAGATGGAGCTGTTATACCGCCTGTCGGTGACCCGCCTGCCGCTGTTGGACGACGGTCCTGTCGTGACTACATGTTGAACGATCATGTAGAACTAGAAACCACGCTGCCGAATATTGAAGTTGACAACTTTGAACTGAAACCTGTCATGTTTAGCATGATCAACAATACCGGTCAATTCAGTGGTGCTGCTACAGAGGATGCTAGGGAGCATCTCAAAACGTTCCAGGAAATCTGTGGTTCGTTTAGACTACCAGGAGTTAATCCGGAGATACTGAGGCTTCGGTTATTTCCCCATTCATTGAGGGACAGAGCAAATACTTGGTGGAATAAACTTACGCCGGGTTCAATTAGAACTTGGGCGGATTTGTCTCGTGAATTTTTATCTCGATTAATCCTTCACATTTATCTGAGCGATTACGTAATGAAATTGCTACTTTTCAACAGGAAGATGACGAGCCGATGCACGAGGCCTGGGACAGATTCACCACTCTTCTACGGAACTGCCCTATGCATGGATTCCCCGTCTGGAACCAGGTAACCAAGTTTTATAATGCTGCCAACTTACAGACTCGTATTCGAATTGATTCAGCAGCAAACGAATTATTACTGGACAAAGACCCGGATGAGGCAATGCAAGTATTGAAAAATCTGGCTAAGAATGAGGAGCAGTTTCCGACAGCAAGAAGAGGGGGTAAACGGGTTCTAGCTGTTAAGGATTATGAGGCCGACAGCACGATGAAATCACAGGTGGCATACCTTACTAAGGCAATGAAAAAGCTCTTGAACGATGATGCACAACATGGATTTGCTGTCGAGGAGGTATGTGACATTTATGAGGGAAATCACAGTTCGGAGGAATGTCCAATACAATTAGAAGAGGGAAAGTATGTTGGAAATTACAATAAGCTGAATTACAACTCCAACAACTATAATCCCAACTGGAGAAAGGATCCCAAGTTTTCTTGGAGTAATCCTAATAATGCCCTGAATCCTCAAGCACACAATAATCAGAATCAGGGAGGACCTAGATTGTTGACACGACAACAGCCGTAGCCGCAGTAGCAGCAGCCACCAGCTGCCACGAACAGTATACTGGAACAGACTCTGGCTACGTTTATGTCTCAGACAGGTACTTATATTGAGAACATGAATCAGTTTGTCAAGAAAACAGAGATATTCATGGATAAAACAGAGATGCGGATGACAAATCATGAAGCTACTCTGAAATCATTGGAGACACAAATGGGTCAGGTTTCCCAGCATATCAACCCAAGGCAGACTGGAGGATTTCCTAGCAATACTGAAAATGCTAGACAGCCCATGCATGAGCAGTGTAAGGCCATTACTACTAGGAGTGGGATGAAACTACCAGGGCCAGAGAAGGAAGCTGAAACAGTGAAGAAACCAGCCTTGGACAGACCTGCCGAGGAAGCTGCCCCGACAGGCAACAAACAACCTGCTGCCGATGAGCCTGTCACGACAGCAGAAGCGACAGAGGAGAAAAATGATGAACCCAAACCTCCTCAGATTTGTATGCAGTGGGAAGGACATATTGCTGATTACCGTCCCCCGCCTCCTTTTCCTCAACGGTTACAGCAAGTGAAGCAAGAATCTCAGCTCAAAAAGATTTATGATATTTTTAAGCAGGTTCATATTAATATTCCGCTGCTAGATGCCGTGAGGGAGATGACTGGTTACGCCAAATTTCTTAAGGATGTCATGTCAAAGAAATCTAAACTTGGGGAATTTGAAACGGTTAAGATGACAGAAGGATGGATGAGTATTCTTCATAGGCAGCCACCCCAGAAAAAGAAGGATCCAGGGAGCTTCATCATACCTTGTGTAATCGGAGATAAATATGTGGGTAAGGCACTTTGTGATCTTGGTGCTAGTATCAATTTAATGCCAAAATCTGTTTTTCAGAAATTAGGTATTGGAAAAGCTCGGCCCACGACAGTAATTCTGCAGCTGGCAGACCGCTCTTATGTTCACCCGGAAGGAAAAATCAAAGATATTCTGGTAAGAGTGGATAAATTTATTTTTCCTGCTGACTTTCTTGTTTTAGATTGTGAAGCAGATGAAAACGCACCAATCATCCTTGGGCGACCCTTCTTAGCCACGGGAAGATCACTGATTGATGTGGAAAAAGGAGAACTCACCATGAGAGTGAACAATCAAGAGATAAAATTGAATGTTCTCCAAGCTATGAAACATGCTGATGCAGATGAGGAATGCAAAGCTATCACTGAAGTTACCTTTGATCAACCCTGCATCAGGTCGGGCTGTCACGACAACAACATTGGTCAATGCCTCGGCAGCCACTTACAGGACTGTCACGACAGCACCGACGACAGCAACTCCTCTGAATCCGATACATCTGATACTGAAGATCAGGAGGAGGTAAACTGGATAGACGATCGTCCAGGTAAGTTTTTCAAACCTTTAATTTATACTTCGGATAACCATGCAATTCAAAAGCCATCAACTGTTGAGCCCCCTATTTTAGAACTGAATCCCCTTCTAGGGCAGCTAAAATATGCTTTTCTTGGTTCAAATGATACGTTGCCCGTAATCATCTCTTCCAAGTTGATGCAGGAACATGAACAGTAGTTAATAGGGATGCTGCAGCTGCACAAAAAGGCAATTAGATGGACGATAACTGATATTCAAGGCATTAGTCCGGCGTTATGCATGCATAAAATCCTTTTAGAGGAAGATCATAAGCCGACTATAGATGCTCAAAGGCGGCTAAACCATGCGATGGAAGATGTGGTGCGTAAAGAGATAATCAAATGGTTAGATGCTGGTATTATTTACGCCATCTCCGACAGCAAATGGGTGAGCCCGGTGCAATGTGTTCCCAAGAAAGGTGGAATGACCGTGGTGACCAATGAAAACAATGAGTTAATCCCAACCAGGACTGTGACCGGTTGGAGGGTTTGTATGGACTATCAGAAGCTTAACAAAGCTACCCGAAAGGACCACTTTTCTTTACCCTTTATTGATCAAATGCTTGATAGATTAGCGAGTAAACCTTACTATTGTTTTCTTGATGGTTATTCAGGTTATAAACAAATAGCTATCGCACCGGAAGATCAAGAAAAGACGACTTTCACATGCCCGTATGGAACGTATGCTTTTAGGAGGATGCCTTTTGGACTATGCAATGCACCCGCCACCTTCCAAATGTGCATGATGGCCATATTCTCCGATATGGTGGAGGACTTCCTTGAAATTTTTATGGATGATTTTTCAGTCTTTGGGGAAGATTTTGAAAGCTGCCTAGGCAATCTACAAAAAGGTTCTTGAAAGATGTGAAAAAGCAAACCTAGTCTTGAATTGGGAAAAATGCCACTTCATGGTGGATGAAGGGATATTCCTTGGCCATAAGATTAGCTGCCGTGGCATAGAAGTCGACAGGGCCAAAATAGAAGTAATCGAAAAGCTGCCGCCGCCGACTACAGTCAAGGGTATTAGAAGTTTCTTGGGACATGCTGGTTTTTATCGGAGATTTAGTGCAAATTTCTCAAAAATCACCAAGCCCCTATGCCACCTTTTGGAGCAGAACCGACCCTTTGACTTTAATGACGAATGTACTGAAGCATTCAAGGTTCTGAAGGAAAAACTGGTAACAGCCCCAATAGTACAACCACCAGACTGGACACAGCCATTTGAGATCATGTGTGATGCTAGTGATTATGCTGTCGGGGCAGCACTTGGGCAGCGAAGAGATAAAATTTTTCATGTCATATACTATGCCAGCAAGACGCTGAATGACGCCCAAGTGAACTACACCACCAAAGAAAAAGAGTTATTAGCTGTGGTTTTCTCCATTGACAAGTTTCGCTCTTACATACTTGGAACGAAGGTAATAGTGCACACAGACCATTCTGCCCTGAAGTATCTGTTCGCGAAAAAGGATGCAAAGCCTCGATTGATACGGTGGATCCTGCTCTAGCAAGAATTCGACCTTGAAATCAAGGATAAAAAAGGGACAGAAAATCAGGTAGCAGATCACTTGTCAAGGTTGGAGAAGGGACAGAGTCTACCAACAGATGAAACAAACATACTGGAGACCTTCCCAGAAGAGCAGCTCTTTGCTGCTGCAATCACTACTGTGACAGCCATGGCGGCAGGTAAGTCTTCTGAACTCCCCTGGTATGTAGATTTCGTTAATTTCTTAGTTAGTGGAACAATTCCTTCTGATATTAATTATCAAGCCAGGAAGAGGTTCCAAAATGATGTTAAGCATTATTATTGGGACAAACCTCTTCTTTTCAAAATCTGTGCAGATCAGGTTATAAGAAGATGTGTACCACAAGAAGAGCAAGAAGACATACTTCATCACTGCCATGCTTCACAGTATGGAGGACACTTAGGAGGCAACAAAACTGCTGCCAAGGTGCTACAGTCAGGGTTTTATTGTCCGTCACTGTATAAAGATGCTCAAATCTTCTACAAGAGTTGTGACAGGTGCCAACGGACAGGAAACATCTCCAGGAGAAACGAGATGCCACTGCAGAACATTCTAGAAGTCTAGATCTTCGACGTTTGGGGGATTGATTTTATGGGACCATTCCCATCTTCATGTGGGAATCTATACATCCTCCTAGCAGTAGATTATGTCTCTAAGTGGGTTGAAGCTATCGCCACTCAAAAGAATGATGCCAAGACAGTCCAAAGGTTTCTACATAAAAATATTTTTTCCAGGTTTGGCATCCCTAAGGCGATTATCAGTGATGAAGGGAGACATTTTGAAAACAGGGTTATTGCTGCTACCTTGAAGAAATACAGTGTCAAACATCGGATCGCGACAGCATATCACCCACAGACCAATGGACAAGCTGAAATTTCTAACAGGGAAGTTAAGATCATTCTTGAGAAGATGGTTAAGCCAACTAGGAAGGATTGGTCTTTACTCCTCAATGATGCATTATGGGCTTATAGGACAGCTTTCAAGACACCATTGGGCATGTCTCCATACCAATTGATTTATGGAAAAACATGTCATCTACCTGTCGAGATAGAGCACAGAGCATACTGGGCGATCAAGGCAGTGAATATGGACTTGGACAGGGCAGGGCAGAAAAGGCTGTTAGATCTGAACGAAATTGAAGAAATCCGAACAATGGCCTATGACAATGCAAGAATCTATAAGGATAAAACTAAGAAGTGGCATGACAAGAAGTTGCTGCCACGGCAGTTCTGCCCAGGGCAGTTTGTATTTTTGTTCAATTCTAGACTGAAACTTTTCCCAGGGAAACTGAAGTCTAGATGGTCGGGCCCATTCCAAGTCGTACAAGTTTTTCCCTATGGTGCCATCACAATCCGATCATTAAAAGATGGGCACCAATTCAAAGTCAACGGACAACGCTTAAAGCATTATAAAGGGACTGAAGCCCCAGGAATGCAGGATGTGGTTACCTTAGAAGATGCCCCACCTGGCATCCCTAATTTAACCTAAATTTTATTATTATTATTATTATTATTATCATTATTATTATTATTATTATTATTATTATTATTTATTAGGAAATAAGATTTATTTTATTTGAATAATGTTTTTATTTTTATTTTTTTTAGGAAATAAAGGAGTCAAGAAGAACATGAGAAGTGAACTCAGCCCACCATCCATCCATCAGCCCAACAAAGCCCAAATGTTGAAGCCTGTCATTACAGCTGCCGCAACAGACGCGGAAAATACAGGCTGTCATCACGCTGTCACGACATACACAGAAACACGTCACATAAGCGTAACAGACGCGGAAACGTGTGTCAGACGCATCAGACACGCTAACATACAATAGCTGGCCCCGTTTTTCGCGCCTGCCGTTACAGCTTCAACGGGCAGCAAATTCCTCTCTATATAACCCCGTTTCATTTTCATTTTCATTTTCACTCACTTCTGCCTTTCTTACTTACTCTCCCTCCTTAGTTTCATTTACTTTCATTTACTTTTCACAACCCTTGCACAAATATGTCTTCCAGGAAAACCCGACGCAACGCTGCCTCCAGTTCCACACCGGCAGCAACTCCCCCACGTTCCTTTGCTAACAGAGACATGTGGGAAGAGAGAGGCTTTATCTACACATCAACGGAGGAACATCTGGGCCTCAAACCATTCATAGCCCGAAAGATCAGAGCTTTACAGTGGCAAACCTTTGCAGAGTAGCCGGAGGAAATGAATGTCACGCTGGTTCGAGAATTTTATGCTGCCATCAGCAGCAGGATAGCAACATCAGTGTTCGTTCGAGGGAAGGAGGTGCCATTTGAAGCAGAATACATTAATACCCTCTATGGCTTCTACATCGGTATCAATGACGACACCCACCAGCAATTCCTGAATACATTAGACACTGCTGCCTACGACGTTGTCATGGCAGAATTGACAGAAGAGGGAACTCAATGGAACACCAGCAGGAAGAATCCAAGGACAGTAAGGAGGACCCAGCTGCTACCGGAGGCAAAGTTGTGGAATGCCTTCATAAAGAAGAGGATCGTGCCGTCATCCCACAACACCACCATCGACCAACCAAGGTTAGCGTTGATACACTCTATTCTACATGAACGACCCATTAATGTGGGCAGCTTTATTCGAGAAAGTATTTTGGAGTGTGCGCACAGACCGACGGGTCCCCTCTACCTTCCATACCTCATCACCTCGCTCTGCCGCGGCCATAATGTCCCAGAAGTACGCACTGATTTGATAGAAGAAGGAAGAGGTTGGACTGAAAAGAACATCCTTAGTCTTATGGAGCTGACTGTTGCTACCCCCTGTCATCATTCGACCCCGCTGCCGCCACAGCCGAAACGACAAAGCAGCAACACACTGAACCAGCTGCCGCAGCAGCTGCCTCGACAGACTCTTCCGCCCAGATATTAGCTGCCATTCAGAAACTGGAGGAATGACATCTCGGCTTAATGACCTTCATCAGGGATTTTGCTACCTATACGGTAACCTTTATACAAAATTCTTTAAATTTCCCTGATGCTGCCTTCCCCACATTTCCTGCACATTATTTTACTGTCACTACACCTGCCCACACTCCCACACATGCTGCCACACCACAAACACCTCCTGCAGCACCCACACCATCACCGGCCATAACAGCTGCTGGCAGCAACTCGGCAGCAGAGACTTCTGCCCGTGGGACAAAGAGAAAGACGGCGACGGAAGAACTTGACGCCTTTATCACCGATCTCTCTTCCTCCTCCGTTTGGGCCGCCGGTGACAATGAGCCCTCTATCGATAGGAATCTATCGAAGGAATTCTCTCTGGTGAAGAGGCAGAAGCACATGGCAGACAAAGGTAATATGCAACGAGCCAGTAGCAGCAGCAAAGACGGCAGCAGCGGTGACATCAGTAGCGGAGAGGAAAGCAGTGGCAATTCTGACATCCAGGTTGTGGAGCAACCCCCTCATATCTCCCCGACCAGAATCTAACCACCAAGAGAGGCCAAAACAAAGAACACATATGCCTCCCCCGTGCCCCAACCAGCCCCGAAAGCTAGAGCCCGCCGCCAGATCAGACTCAGCAGCAGCAGCGATTAAAATTTAAGTTTCTTATCTTATTATTGCTGCCGACTATATATTTTGTGATGTATTGCCTTATCTTTTTTCTTTTATTTGTCATTTGCATTGAGGTCAATGCAACCCTCGAGTTTGGGGATGACAACCCTCCATTAATGGAGTGCATCTTAGTTTAAAACTTTGTGTCTTTACTTAGTTTATTTTTGTCAAAAAAAATGATGATGAAAATATTGAAAACTTTGGCGGAAAACTGTGAACTGAACTTACCTGCCGTGACAGCTCTGTCGTGGCAGTGCCTTTAGGATAGTCTTAGGAGAAGTTTAGAGCCTTTCTATAGTCCTGAAAAACTTAAACACCATTGTGACTGTTATACTGCTTAGACTTCTTTTAGCCAAACTAGAATAGAAAGCTTAGCACTTAGAGTAGAAAAGAGACTAGAATCTTAGGAAACCTAGAGGTGCCTACCACTGGCTCTAGGCAGATAACCAGAGAAAAACCTCTAGAGGTGCCTATCATCGGCTCTAGACAGTTAACTAGAGGTGCCTGAAATACTGGCTCTAGTAGAAAAGAGAAGAAATTAGAAAAAAGGGAAATAACTAGAGGTGCCCGATTCTGGCTCTAGTAAAGAAAAAGAAAGAAATGAGTCTCGTAAGAAAATAAAACTCTAAACAAGCTAAAGTATAATATTGTAGTGAAACTAAGAGGGTCTTGGCATATAACTGTTCACAAGCATGCACACACTGCACGAGGACTATAGAGAGATTCCGGACAGATCCTAGATTATCCGACAGGGTGCTGCCGTCACAGGGAACGAACGACGGGTAAGGGAAAGTTCACTGTTTGAAAGCCAAAACAAAAATATTTCATTTTTCTTTTAGGTCTCAGTTGCTTGAGGGCAAGCAAAAACTTGAGTTTGGGGGTTTGTTGAGTGTGTAAAAGTTTTTATTATTTACCCCCTATCTAACCCATATTTCTGCTGCATTCAAGCATTATTTATTGCATTTAGGTCAGTTTACAGTTAAACATCACAATTATATTAAAAGGCACAGTTTCTACTAAAATTGGCTGTTTTTGCAAGTTGCTGCTGTAGCAGACGGAAAGGGCAGGCGCTGGGCAGTGAAGCAGAAGAGCTGGAACTGGACGAGCAGTCAAGGAGGACGATGCTGCCATGGTTGCCGCCGTGACAGCAGATGACGACAGCAGTTTTGTGGAGAAGATGCAAAGTGGACCTCGACAGATAGAGAAAATTCAGCCCGTCTGTCGTGTGAAATCACCATATTTTTCCAAGCCCTAGATCAGAAGATATTCCAAGCCCAAAGTTCAAGGAGAGATAATCCCAAGAAAGAAGGAGGACGACTTAAAGAGAGATTCTCTAAAGATTTAGTCTTTATTAGAGTTGTACTTTAATTTAAAGTTGTAATCCTTGCTAAATTAGATAACTTGAGCCCAAAGCTTATATAAGGGCATATATCTTAACCTAAGGGAGAGAACCGATTACCCTAGCTTCCTTCCCAAAACTCTAGCCGTTTTCCTTCCCACAACATGTTTTAAATTCCCCCTAGGGCCACGGGTTGCTTTGTAAAGTAGTTGCAAGGGTTGTTTTGTTTTAGGAATTTTCAGTTCAATAAAATAAACTTCAAGTTCTCTTATTTTGGTTATTAATATCTTACAAGAGCATCGGGAGAGCATTGTGAGGTTATCAATTTACTTAGCATCGGGAGAGTTAAGTATACGAAAGAAATAAGAGCAACTTCTCTAGTTTATAGTTGAACTATCTCGGACCTAGGGATAGGAAGAGGTTAAGTGGCTAAAGAAGAATTCATCCACATCGGTGTTCATCCTTCGATTTACGCCGGGAGGTATCATCAAAGACGTGATCATCGACAGAATTGGACCTAGGGATAGGCCAAGGCACATCTAGGATTCTTGCCAAACTTGAAGTACGGAGTTGATTGTTCGCTGCCGCGATAAGCAACGGACTGCTGCCGCGACAGGTGCTGCCGCGACGGGAGCGACGACAGAACTGGAATTCCTAGACTCAGCAATACCTGCACTACTGAGCAATTCAATACCAGCCCATTCTCTCTATCTTGATTTTCCTTCTCTTTTATTTGCGTTTACTTTATTATTTTCGTGACAACTTCTCACTTATTTTCTTTACTTTCGTGCATTGAATTAAGGTGAAGCTATTAGCCCAATCCCTGTGGAGACGATATCCGATACTTCGTATCACTTTAATACTTACGTCGTGTATACTTGCACTACAATTGCGATAGACTATTTTACACGCAACAAGAGCAAAATAACTGACATTAATTGTTGAGGCCTGCAGGGAACGCAGTTTCCTTAAGAAAGATTCGACCACTCTTTGGTGCTAGAGATCATCGGTCGTCGGTCTCCTAGGATACGACAGCTAATTATTATCTTCAGCAGCACCATTGAGTACTCACGAACGTACTGGGCCTTTGACTATCACCAGAAAACACTATGCAGGTTTTTAAGAGAGAAAACAATTTTTGGTTGTGTTTTAAAATTGAAAATTGCTCAAGTATTTATAGGGGAAATTAGGGAAAACATGAGAAAATATTATACTGGTCATGCCTCCAATCGAATAAGATGAGTGGGCTGCAAGCATTTAATTCGAATTTAAATTAATCCGAATTTATCCCTTAATTTTTGAGATAATCTGCTATCCAAAAGGAAAAAAATTAATTCGATCATGGTAAAATATCCGCAGGCCCAAGCAGGGCCTGACCGGTCCGGACATTTGCGTCACCCATGTCGTGCGGGTGCGCCCCAACAAAAATGGGATTGGATTCGCACTCCCCTGCACACAAGACACAATTTCATATCAAGTCATTCAATTACCACAAGTAGGGTAAGTGTATATAAAAACTTCCCAATCCATTTATCACATCAATTTGGGATTGGGGGTTTCCATTACCTTTTCTTGATTTGCAACCTCCTTACTTTGACCATCAATTTCTTATTCATTACTCAACCATTTTGAGCATATGAGATACCGTTGTAAAGATCTCGTGGAGTAGAATAAGTTTATGTTGAATCTTTATTCGAATCTCCATCTTTACTTATTTGAAATATGGCTAAAAGTTTCTATTTTCTCATATTTTTCCAGCAGTCCCCAACATGAATGAAATTGATGCATTTATCAAAACCATTTTGACTCAATGTGGTAATAGTTTCTACGATTGATAGTTGCATAGGATATGTGGGCATCCACCCTTGAACCTTCCCTTGTGAAAGTATATTTACTTTCTTGGCTGTCCAGTAGACACGATGTATTTGAACTGTCCTGCCGTTTGTGTAAACGATGATATACTCCACACAACTACCTTTCTGGCACGAGTTTAGTTCTCATGGGTATGTCCATATGGTCGTGGACATCGCCTGGTTCTGTGAGAGTTTGAGAGAACTATGCCCCAATAGTCTCTTTGAAGCGGCCCCTACTTCACTCTTACATAGGTGACTTATGTTGCTCGGCCTCGCCGATGCACACAATGGTCATTAAAAGCAATGCATAGCTTGTTCTGTTTTTAGTCACTGTTTACATCATAGGAATGGACTTGGGAGAGTAACCCCCAACAATGACCGCACAAGGTCTATGTTATTAGGTTGTCCCTTTGAACCTAGATCTTTGGATCTCCAGTCAACTTGGTTGGGTTTTCCTTTTCATAAGACCTTAAATTTTCATGGGCTTTAGTCTCATTCCTTTCGATGTTTTCTCAACTTGATATCGGTTTAACCCTTTGGTTAGCGGATCTGCAACGCTATCCTTTGATTTTACAATATCAACAGAGATAACCCATTTGAGACCAATTGTTTAATTGATTTCTGGTTATACCTGAATCATCCTTGTCAAATTCCTCAAGAATTTGTCTACATGGTGTGACTTAATTAATATGAGACCTATATGTGATCGTTTGATTTGGATGCCGAAAATCAGTTATGTCATTCTCATATTTCCCATGTCAAATCTTGAATTTAATATGTCATTGGTACATTTACCATTTCATTGTTACATATAACAATGAGCGTTTCATAGGATCATATATCCTAATGCACACTTTTGTCACTCTTTTCTTTGTCTTTATGACAATATTTTCGTTTTAACCTTTTGTTGAATGCATGGACTATTTCCCATTGATGGTCTCCAAGTTCCATTGAACTTGGACCTACTTCCCTAACCATTTAGGAAATCTATTCTAAAGAATGAGACATTCTTTGTTTTTCATTATCACATTCTTGTGAATCTAGTTGTCCACAAGAGTTTTACACAGTCAATGAAAATATAGTCCATTTTTTTCATTTACTTCGGTAATAGAAATATTACCTTTGCAAGACACCCCCACATTTTTATGTAGTTGCAGGAAGGTTTAATTTCCTTCCATAACTCATATGGTGTCTAAATTAGTTGATAGAACAACTCCCTCTACATGTTAGGCACATTTTGAAGTTTCAATTCTTATCTTCAAAATTATTGTACCCTTTGATGTTGTGACGTTAATCACATAGAATTTCACCAAATTAATCAATTTTTTAATTTTGGGTTTCAACATCTTACTCATAGAGAAATAAGTTTGTTCTATCATGAAGATAACACATCACATAGTTTTAATAGAAAGAGCAATAATGAACTATGCACCAACTAGGTAACTTATGAAAGAGAGCTTGCGCACTAGGCACGTTTAAATACGAAGTGTAAAACCAAAACTTTGATTTTGATATAACAAATATTTCAAGGACCCAAAATTGACAAGCAAAATGTTTAAGTCAAAACAGTGATTTTCGACTAACCGTTTCGATACACCCCTTAGGTGTTTCGAAATGATTTGAAACTGTAAAGTTTGGGCTTGAAACGAGAGAACTTGTATCGATACGGTCTGACTCGTTTCGATACGAGTTTTGAAAGTTTGTTTGAAAATATGATTGTTGCTTTTTCATAACCGTTTTATTGAAAATTAGTTAAGCGTATCGATACATATTAAGTGTGTTTCGATACGGGTTTTCACATTTTCAAAATGTTTCGATACAGTTTTGTCCCGTTTTGAAACATGCTCTTTCAGTATCGGAATGACCATTATCATTTTGATACGATCTCTTAAATGGACCCCAACGACTCTTTCTGTTTTTGCCTTGTTTCGATACAAGTGATGTTGTTTCGGTACGGGTGTCGCAACCACCTTTTTAGAGGGAGGCTTCAACTTTTTGGTAAAACTTTAAAAAACATGGAGTCGCCACCAATCTTTTTGAAAAGTGTGATCGGATCACTTTAAAACATAGTTATTTTAATAAAACACTTTGTTTTAATAAAACAACGGTTTTGGTCTGCGAAAAATCAAAAAACATGTTCGGGGGTCGATTAGGCGTTGTGAAGGGTTAGCACCCCCACGACGCCCAAAATTGGTACCTAATTGATTTTAAAATTATTTTCAAAATTAGAATTTGCAAGTTCATAAAAGTTCGATTTTATTTGTCCGTTTAATGAATATTAGTCTATTTTAACGACCTTATTGCCCGGGAGATGAACTTTAATCATCGCCAACATTTCTGGCGCTAACCCATCTTTCCCATTTGATAAGACACCGCATTAAAATAATTTCACCTTTTCAAAAAACAAAGAGATTTAGTGTGTTGAGCATTTTATTCATTTCTAAGTTCGATTATTTAAAAACCCTAAAAACGTCTAAGTCTTTTATTCCTAATTTAAAATTTAAGTTTGATTGAGTGTGTTTTTTTATTTTTTTGTGAAGAATATTTTTCAACAAAACACGTCTCTATCTAAGCTTTAGTCCCTAATCCTAAGTTTTAAACCTATTTCTAAAACAAGCAAGCAAATTTTATTCTTTTTGAGTCTTTTCCCTTTTATTATTCATTTAAAAAAACCTTTTTTACATTTTTTTTCTCTTTTAAAAAAACCAAGCCCATTTTTACATTTTTACCTTTTTATGTTTTTTTCATATTTTTATTTTTTTTTCATTTCAAAAAGAATTCTTCTTTTAAAAAACTTCATTTTCCATTTTTTTTTCATATTTTAAGCTTTTCTTTTTTTAAAAAAATTAACCTTTTTAAAATAAACTTTATTTCTTGAAAATTTTCCTTTTAAGCTTTTTTCAAAAATTTATTTTCCCCTAAAACCTTTCACTTTATTTAAAAACTTTTTATTTTCTTTTTAAAAAAACAAAACATTATGACTTATTTCTCTTTTTTTATAAAAAAATATATTTATTTATTTAATATTTTAAAAATCATTAACCTATTTATTATTAAAACTAAATTTCAAAAAAAAACTTTTTATATTTTTTATTAAAATCAAGCCCCTTTATTTTTCCACCCATGCAATATTATTTTTCCTAATTAAATCCCTAACTTTATGTTTTTTCAATTAAACCACATTTATTCATTTATTCTTACATTTTAATATAAACACCTTTAAAAATTTATTTCTACATTTCTAAATATCAAAACAACTTTAACAACATTTTAAGCATGCAAATATTTTTTAAAGATCAAATCAAATTTAAAATGAAAAATTAAAACGAAATCGTGAAACGATTTTCCGACTTCGTGAACGCAACCGAAACGATGAACGAAGAACTCGAATATGAACTTCTCGAAATCCTCCAAATTGCCTCCAGAAAATTGCTTCCAAACTCGAACTTCAACTCAAAATTTCCAGCAACCCTTGAAGAATTTTTAGAGATTTTTTTTCGAATTTTTCTAAGCCTATTTGCTCTTTTTTCAAATGTGTTTTTCTTGAAAATTGTGTCGAAAAAGGAAGGGGGAGGGGGTTTTATACTCATCTTGAGCTTGCAAATCAAGCTATAATCCGTGCTTAAATCCTCAAATTGGAGCCAAAATCAGACCAAGAACTTGATTCTCGGTAAAACTCCCCAATCCTTATCTGATTTGGTCCAATATCGAAGCTGAATTTTCCCCTTGATTCGAGCCTAGGGTTTGACCTTTTGTCTCGATTTTTTTGCAGATTCCGACGAGCACATGCGGTGGCGGCGAGCAGGGTTGGTGGCATTGGGTCGGCGGCGGCGAGGTGGAACGGCCGGTACCAACGGCGTCGACAGCCGTGGCCAGTAGACGCCAGCCGACCACCTTGAAAACACGACTAAGGGTTTGGTAAGGAAAAAGCCCGCGCACGTGCGGCCCACGCGCTGGCGCGCGGTGTGCGCTGGTTCCCCCTTTTCTTTTATTTTGTAATTTTTTTAATTTTTTAATTTTCTTTCTTTTTTTCCCATTTTTGCTCATTTTTTGCTGTTTTTCATCACATATATTATTATTTTTTTACTTCATTTTATTTCCTTTTTCTTCTCCAATATTTATTTTACACCATAATTATTAGAATTATTTTTCTCTCTTTTCCCTTTTCTCTTCTTTTTTTTTTAAAAAGAAGGGCTTGAACTTAAAATGGACTTTGTTTGTAACCCCCTCGTCCCGGTCTGGTCGACTGACAGGTCTGAGTAGGCTACACGGGGAAAACCGATGTGAAACTCGTTAAGGTCCCACCTCGGTTAGCAACCCTAGAAAATTTCTTTTAATTATATCTTGTCTAAAGGCACATTCATTCCCTAAATGATCATGACAGCGGAAAAACCACGAAACCAAAATCAACCAATCCCAAAGCAACACTTTAAACAACCCATTTTAAACTTACGTAGCAGGCCGTATCGATACATCGCTCAAGGGTATAGATACGCCTTGACCAAGTCAACTGCCTTAAGTCAAACCAGGAAGACCGTATCGATACAGCCCTTGGGCGTATCGATACACCCTCCTCGGTCAACATCTCGCGGTCAACGTTACAAAACCGTACCGATACGCTTAGAGCCCGTACTGATACACCAAAAACTCGTTAAAATCTCGGAATTCCAGTAAAGATTGGGCGTATCGATACGCCCCCGAGTATCGGTACCCTAAGCCAATTCTGAGTCCCAAAGTGTAGGACTGTATAGATACGACCCTTAGGCGTATCGATACGCCCTGCACTGCAAGACTCCAAATTGCAGCAAAATGATACGAGACTCAACTCTAAATGTAACTTACGACTCTCCTAATCACATACAACCAACCATACAACACATAGCAACCAAGAACTACTATATAAAACAATTTAGGTGAACAACGAGGCATTTCCAACATGGCATTCATACAAAGATGGATATTGCATTTCAAGGCATACTCAAAAGCTTAAAAGCCAAAAAGGCACATGTCTTCACACATAAGGTTTACATGCTCATCCAAAACAACATATAGCATCCAAAGGCATAACCTTTCATCACAAGAATTTGACCAAAATATAACATGGTTTACGAATCCAAAGCATAGCATAAACAACATTCATGAGTCATACAACGCTCATACAAACACATAGCAGCCCCATTGCTAAACTACAACTTTATTTACTAAACCATACTTGAGCAACTACAAAAGCTTGAAATGCCCCTTCCTTGATCCTTGCTAACTGCACGCTAATGATCTGCATTGTCGAAAACGAGAGCGTAAGCTAGAAGCTTAGTGAGGATGCTCTAAAACCAAAAACAATGACAATGCAGGGTTCAAGCATATCATCCTTATCATCACACACAAACATGCATAAGCATCAATATAGCAATCTAGCTAGCAACTCAAAAGGGGCAAAACACGGCATCTTACTTCATGTTAAGCTCAACAAGATAAAACAATTATCTAAACAACATAACCACATGAACAAGTACATTGGCCACTATTAGTTTACTCGGATATGCAAATTACACTCCACAACAACATTACCTCGGTGGGATTACACTCATCACCGGACTTCGCATGGATGGGATTACACTCATCATCACATGCCCTACGGATGGGATTCCACTCATCATCACGTATAATATAAACATTTCCGGTGGAATATTACATCACCGTACTCCTCCTTGATGGCTTAACGCCACCAAGGCCATGCGCGAATTTGACTCAATCGTGTACACACTAATCCTAATGATCGATCATTTATACCCAGTAAGTTAACTAGTGCCAATCATACTATTAAAACCACACCATGTCATCCATCAAGCATATCACATAGCCATCACCACACACATCAATGTATACTCATACATACACAATTCATGTTTCACAAGATCATAATAGACATAATCATATAAAGCTTATAAACACACAAGAAGTTAAGCTACCAACTTAACTTCTACCTTGGAATGGCCTACCAAGCACATCCCAAAACCTCAACTACACACTTGAACCAATTTAAATAAGTTTGAAAGTTTCACTCACCACCCTTCCTTAAGCAAACCAAGCAAGGCCTCTCAAGCTTCCGAAATTTTCGGAATCGATCCCGAACCTTCTCCGATGTTTCCTCTTGCTTCTAACCAATCAAAAGACAAGGTATTACTCAACCAAATCATTGCCAAACTCAGTCACAATCTCAACCCACAAACACAAGCCAAAACCTCATAATTTCAACTCATGCTAGCCACCAAAAATTAGATTTTCGTACACCATCTTTACCCAGCTGAAATCTACCAATTCCAACACCCAAATTACCTCTAAAGACTTCCAAACCACTTCCCTAACAACCCTACACCATTTGCCCTTCAACCCAACACAAAACCACATCAAAATTTCAAGTTTTAACACTTTCAAAAATGCCCCCAAGACCCATTTTGGGATTTTTGTCAAAATCCCTCCATTTCAAAATATAAGGTGTATTAAGGTAAGGTTAACTCAAAACTTAACTAAACAAACCAAAAACAAGTAAAAAACCCATTAAAGTTTCATACTTTCTTTAAACCTTGAAAACTTGAAAAACTAAAATGATGCTGGTTTTGAAATTTAAAACCATGGAAATGATTGGGATGGAAAGGAGAATTTAAAAATGAAGTTACCTTGAAAGGAGCCCTTGAAATGATGGAGAAAAGAGATGGAATAGTGGTTTGGGAGGGGTTTGGGTTTTTGGTCGTGAGAAACAAAATGGGAAGAAGATGACTCTTCTCTTCTTTTTGTTTGAAAAAGCTTACCTTTCTTTATTTTAACTTATTTACAAAAATGCCATTGCTAGGATTTTAATCTCATTTAAATTAAAACCAAGGTCTAATTAAATTAAACCGAAACTGACGACTCGAACCCAACACACCTACTCAACTCCCGACCCCAAAACACGGGTGTTACAACTCTCCCCCACTTAAGGAATTTCGTCCCCGAAATTACCTGACTGAAAGAGATAGGGAAACTGCCTTTCCATGTCCTCCTTCCTCTCCCAAGTGGCCTCATCCACCCCTCGACGTTGAGTGTGTAAAAGTTCTATTATTTACACCCTTTTTAACCCATATTTCTGCTGCATTCAAGCATAACTGCATGGCATTTAGGTTAGTTTTCAGTAAAGCATCACAAATGGACTAAAGGCACGGATTCCACTAAAAGATGGCTATTTTTGCAGGTATCTGCCATAGTAGATGTTGAAGGCAGGCGCAGGGCAGAGAAGCAGGAGGGCTGAACTGGACAAGCAGACGAAGAAGACGAACCTGTCGTGGACCTGTCGTGACAGCAAGGTGACAGCAACCTTATGAAGAGGAAAAGTAAAGTGGACCTCGATAGATAGAGAAAAATCTGCTCGTCTGTCGTGTGAAAGCCAAATTATTTTCCAAGCCCCGGATCAAAAGATATGTCAAGCCAAAGCTCAAGGAGAGGAAATTCCTAGAAACAAGGATGGCGGCTGGAAAGTAGGAGTCTTTAGAGATTTAGTCTTTATTAGAATCTTACTTTTAATCAAAGTTGTAATCCTTGTTACCTTAGAAGACTTGAGCCCAAAGCTTATATAAGGGCATAGATTTAACCTAGGAGGCAGAACCGATTACCCCATAACCGAAACCAAAAACCCCCTGTCGTCCACCCGTCACCGACATGTTCTAATTTCCCCCTAGGGCTACGGGTTGTTTTGTAAAGTAGTTGCAAGGGTTGCTTTGTTTTAGGATTTTTCAAGTTCAATAAAATAAACTTCAAGTTCTTTTATCTTGGTTTTAATATCTTGCAAGAGCATCGGGAGAGCATTGTGAGGTTATCCATTTACTTAGCATCGGGAGAGTTAAGTATACGAAGGAGATAAGAGCGCGTTCTCTAGTTTATAGTTGAACCATCTCGTGCCTAGGGATAGGGCGAGGTTAAGTGGCTAAGGAAGAATTCATACACATCGGTGTTCATCCTTCGATTCACGCCGGGAGGTATCATCAAAGACGTGATCATCGACAGACTTGTGCCTAGGGATAGGGCAAGGCAGATCTGGGATTCTTGCCAAGCTTGAAGTACAGAGTTAGTGTTCGCTGCCGCGATAGCTAACGGACAGCTGCCGCGACAGGTGCTGTCGGCGACAGGCGCGACGACAGAACTGGAGATCCTAAGCAATTCAATACCTGCACTACTGAGCAACTCAATACCAGCCCATTCTCTCTATCTTGATCTCTCAACTCTTTATTTTACGTTTTTACCTCATTATTCTCGTGACAACTCTTAATTATTTCCTTTACTTTTAGTGCAGTAAACAAGGTGAAGTCATTAGCCCAATCCCTATGGAGACGATATCCGATACTTCGTATCACTTTACTACTTGCATCGTGTACACTTGCACTACAATTGCGATAGACTATTTTACACGCAACAAGTTTTTGGCGCCGTTGCCGGGGATTGGCAACATAACTACATCTTTCTTCTATTGCACTTTTTGCTTTTATTTTTTTTATTTTATTCTCGTTTTTTTTCTTCTTTTCTTTAATTTTTCTTTTGTGTCTACAACTCTTTCTTTTCACGAGGTTTTCTTGTTTATGCGCAGATCCAAAAGAGGTGAAGATCCTGAGTATAAATTAGATCCGGAGATCGAACGTTCTTTCAATCTCAAGAAACAACTTCGCCGACTTTTAGACAGAAACGAATATCTCGAAGAACAGCTAGAGAAGATGGCCCATAACCAACCTGCTGGTGGTTTCATACCACCCCTTGGCAATAATAACCCACCTGTCGGCGATCCGCCCGCAGCAGGTGGACGATGGTCATGTCGTGACTACATGCTGAATGATCATGTAGAGCTGGAGACCACGCTGCCGGATGTTGATGTTGATAACTTCGAGCTTAAACCTGTCATGTTTAGTATGATCAACAACGCTGGACAGTTTAGTGGTTCTGCGACAGAAGATGCTAGGGAGCATCTCAAAACGTTCCAGGAGATCTGTGGTTCGTTTAGACTGCCAGGAGTTAGTCCGGAGATACTGAGGCTTCGGTTATTTCCCCATTCCTTGAGGGACAGAGCTAAAACTTGGTGGAATAAACTAACACCGGGTTCCATTATGACTTGGGCAGATTTAACTCGTGAATTTTTATCTCGTTTTAATCCTTTGCATTTATCTGAGCGATTACGTAACGAAATTGCTACTTTTCAACAGGAAGATGACGAGCCAATGCACGAGGCCTGGGATAGGTTTACTACTCTTCTTCGGAACTGCCCAATGCATGGATTCCCCGTCTGGAATCAGGTAACTAAATTCTATAATGCTGCTAACTTACAAACTCGCATTAGAATTGATTCTGCAGCAAATGGACTATTATTGGATAAAGATCCAGACGAGGCGCTGCAAGTTCTGAAAAATCTAGCTAAGAATGAAGAACAGTTTCCGACAGCTAGAAGAGGGGGTAAACGGGTACTTGCTGTCAAGGACTATGAGGCCGACAGCACTATGAAATCACAGGTAGCATTCCTTACTAAAGCCATGAAACACTTATTGAATGAAGAGGACTTACGAGGATTTGCTGTCGAGGAAGTTTGTGCTACTTGTGAGGGAAATCATAGTAGGGATGAATGCCCTATAAATATAGAAGAGGGAAAATATGTTGGAAATTACAAGCCAAACTACAATTCCAACAACTACAATCCTAATTGGAGGAAAGATCCCAAATTTTCTTGGAGTAACCCCAACAATGCTCTGAATCCGCAAGTGCATAATCAGAATCAGGGGGCCCTAGAGTGTTGACGCGACAGCAGCAGCAGAACCTGCCGCAGAACCTGTCGTCGCAACAGCAACAGCAGCCACCACCTGCCACGAGTAGTGTTTTGGAGCAGACCCTGGCCACTTTTATGTCTCAGACTGGTACGTATATGGACAATATTAATCAGTTTGTCAAGAAGACGGAAAACTTTATAGATGAAACCAAGATGAGGATGACAAATCATGAGGCTACCTTGAAATCTCTAGAGACACAAATGGGTCAGGTGTCCCAGCATATTAAGCCAAGGCAGAATGGAGGTTTCCCTAGCAATACTGAAAATGCTAGACCGCCCCCACATGAGCAATGTAAGGCGATTACTACTAGGAGTGGGAAAAAGTTACCTGGACCGGAAAAAGCTGAAACAGAAAAGGAACCTGCCTTAGATAAACCTGCCGAGGAAGCTGCCCCGACAGGTGATAAATAGACTGCTACCGATGAGCCTGTCACGACAGCAGAAGCGACAGAGGAGGAAAATGAAGAACATCGTCCTCAGATTCGTATGCAGTGGGAAGGACGTGTTGCTGATTACCGTCCCCCACCACCCTTTCCTCAACGGATAAAGCAAGCTAAGCAAGAATCTCAACTTAAAAAGATTTATGATATTTTTAAGTAGGTTCAGATTAATATTCCGCTGTTAGATGCCGTTAGGGAGATGCCCGGTTATGCTAAATTTCTCAAGGATGTCATGTCAAAGAAATATAAACTTGGGGAGTTTGAAACGGTAAGGATGGCAGATGGTTGCATGAGTATTCTTCATCGGCAGCCACCCCAGAAGAAGAAGGATCCAGGGAGCTTCCTCATACCTTGTGTAATCGGTGACAAATTTGTGGGTAAGGCACTTTGTGATCTTGGAGCTAGTGTTAATCTAATGCCCAAATCTGTTTTTCAGAAATTAGGTATTGGGAAGGCGCGGCCCACGACAGTTACTCTACAGCTAGCCGACCGCTCTTACGTTCATCCAGAGGGAAAGATTGAAGACATTTTGGTAAGAGTGGATAAGTTTATTTTTCCTGCTGACTTT
Source organism: Hibiscus trionum (assembly GCA_030270665.1). Classification (NCBI taxonomy): domain Eukaryota; kingdom Viridiplantae; phylum Streptophyta; class Magnoliopsida; order Malvales; family Malvaceae; genus Hibiscus; species Hibiscus trionum. The sequence continues at coordinate 35,283,411 of BSYR01000013.1, forward strand.
CTTGTTTTAGACTGTGAGGCAGATGAAAACGCACCAGTCATCCTTGGGCGACCCTTTTTAGCCACGGGAAGATCACTGATTGATGTGGAGAGAGGAGAACTCACCATGCGAGTAAACGATCAAGAGATTAAGTTGAATGTTCTCCAATCAATGAAACGTGCTGATTTGGACGAGGAATGCAAGGCTATCATTGAGGTGACCTTTGATTACCCCTGCATCAGGTCGGGCTGCCATGATAAAAAATTTGGTCACTGCTGCGACAGCCATTTACAGACCTGTCACGACAGCGATGACGACAGCACCGACGACAGCAACTCCTCTGAATCCGATACATCTGATACTGAAGGTCATAAGGAGGTAAATTGGTTAGACCATCGTCCAGGTAAGTTATTCGAACCCTTGAACTACACTTCGGATAACCATTTAATCCAAAAGCCCTCTACTGTTGAACCACCTGTCTTAAAACTTAAGCCCCTGCCAGGGCAGCTTAAATATGCTTATCTTGGTTGTGATGACACACTGCCCGTAATCATCTCTGCTAAGCTGCCGCAGGAACAGGAACGACAGCTGATCGACATGCTAAGGCAGCACAAAAAGGTGATTGGATGGACGATAGCAGGCATTCAGGGCATTAGTCCGGCGTTATGCATGCACAAAATCCTTCTTGAGGAAGATCATAAACCGACTATAGATGCCCAAAGGCGGCTAAACCATGCGATGAAGGAGGTAGTGCGTAAGGAGATCATTAAATGGTTAGATGCTGGTATTATTTACGCCATCTCCGACAGCAAATGGGTAAGCCCGGTGCAATGTGTTCCCAAGAAAGGAGGCATGACCGTGATAACCAACGAAAACAATGAACTAATCCCAACCAGGACTGTGACCGGTTGGAGGGTTTGTATGGACTATCGGAAACTTAACAAAGCTACCCGAAAGGACCACTTCCCTTTACCCTTTATTGATCAAATGCTTGATAGATTAGCGGGTAAATCTTATTATTGTTTCCTTGATGGTTATTCAGGTTATAACCAAATTGCTATTGCACCGGAAGATCAAGAGAAAACGACTTTCACATGTCCCTACGGAACATACGCATTTAGGAGGACGCCGTTCGGCCTCTGTAACGCACCTGCCACCTTCCAAAGGTGCCTGATGGCAATATTCTCCGACATGGTAGAGGACTTCCTTGAAATTTTCATGGATGATTTTTCCGTCTTTGGAGACAATTTTGAGAGCTGCCTCAGCAACCTTCAAAAGGTACTTGAAAGATGTGAAAAAACTAACCTTGTTCTAAATTGGGAAAAATGCCATTTTATGGTAGATGAAGGGATAGTTCTAGGCCATAAGATTAGCTGCCGTGGGATAGAGGTCGACAGGGAAAAAATTGAAGTAATAGAGAAGCTGCCACCGCCAACCACAGTCAAGGGCATTAGGAGTTTTTTAGGGCATGCCGGTTTTTACAGAAGATTTATTGCAAATTTTTCAAAGATCACCAAGCCGCTATGCCATCTCCTAGAGCAGAACCGACCCTTTGACTTTAATGAGGAATGTACTGAAGCATTCAAGGTTCTGAAGGAAAAGTTAGTGACAGCCCCCATAGTACAGCCACCAGACTGGACACAACCATTCGAGATCATGTGTGATGCTAGTGACTATGCTGTCGGGGCAGCACTTGGGCAGCGCAGAGACAGGCTATTTCACGTCATATATTATGCTAGCAAAACATTAAATGAAGCCCAAGTGAACTATACCACCACAGAAAAGGAGCTGTTAGCTGTGGTGTTCTCCATCGACAAGTTTCGTTCTTACATACTTGGAACGAAGGTAATAATACACACCGACCATTCTGCCCTCAAGTACTTGTTCGCAAAGAAGGATGCGAAGCCTAGGCTGATACGATGGATCTTGCTATTACAAGAATTCGACCTTGAGATCAAAGACAAAAAGGGGACAGAAAATCAAGTGGCAGACCACTTGTCGAGGTTGGAGACGGGACAAAGTCTACCGTTAGATGAGACACACATACTGGAGACCTTCCCAGATGAGCAGCTCTTTGCTGCCGCAGTCGCTGTGGCGACAGCCATGGCGGCAGGTAAGTCTTCTAACCTTCCCTGGTATGCTGATTTCGTTAATTATATAGTTAGCGGAATATTACCTTATGATCTTAATTATCAAGCAAGGAAGAGGTTCCAAAATGATGTTAAACATTATTATTGGGACGAACCTCTTCTTTTCAAAATGTGCGCAGATCAGGTTATAAGAAGGTGTGTACCACAAGAAGAACAAGAAGACATTCTCCATCACTGTCACGCGTCACAATATGGAGGTCACTTAGGAGGCAATAAAACTGCTGCCAAGGTGCTGCAGTCAGGGTTCTACTGGCCGACACTTTATAAAGATGCACATGAATTTTACAAAAGCTGTGACAGGTGCCAGCGGACAGGTAACATCTCGAGGAGAAATGAGATGCCACTGCAGAATATTCTAGAAGTAGAGATCTTTGATGTTTGGGGGATTGATTTTATGGGACCTTTTCCATCTTCGTGTGGAAATCTTTATATCCTCCTAGCAGTGGACTATGTCTCCAAGTGGGTTGAAGCAATCACAACTCAAAAGAATGATGCCAAGACGGTCCAAAAGTTTTTACATAAAAACATTTTTTCTAGATTTGGCATCCCTAGGGCGATTATCAGTGATGAGGGGAGACATTTCGATAATAATGTAATTGCTGCTGCCTTGAAGAAATATGGTGTCAAGCACAGGATCGCGACAGCATACCACCCACAGACCAATGGACAGGCTGAGATATCCAATAGGGAAGTGAAGAACATCCTTGAAAAGATGGTTAAACCAACTAGGAAAGATTGGTCTTTACTTCTGAATGATGCATTATGGGCATACCGGACAGCTTTCAAGACTCCATTGGGAATGTCTCCATTCCGACTGATTTATGGGAAAACCTGTCACTTGCCTGTCGAGATCGAACACAAAGCATATTGGGCAATCAAGGTAGTAAATATGGACTTGGAAAAGGCCGGCCAGAAAAGGTTATTAGATTTAAACGAGATTGAAGAATTACAGACAATGGCCTACGACAACGCAAAGATTTACAAGGAAAAGACTAAAAAGTGGCACGACAAGAAACTGCTGCCACGACAGTTCTGCCCAGGGCAGCTTGTGTTGTTATTTAATTCTAGACTTAAACTCTTCCCAGGAAAGCTAAAGTCTAGATGGTCTGGCCCGTTTCAAGTAGTTCAAGTTTTTCCCCATGGTGCCATCACAATTCAATCATTAAAAGACGGGCACCAATTCAAAGTCAATGGACAACGACTCAAGCATTATCAGGGGACTGAAGCCCCAGGAATTCAGGAAGTGGTTACTTTAGGAGATGCCCCACAAGGCACCCCTAATTTAACCTAAGTTTTATTTTTTATTTTATTTATTTATTATTTATTAGGAAATTAGGTTAATTTTCGAATAATGTTTTGTTTTTTTTAATTTCAGTTTTTAGGAAATAAAGGAGTCAAGAAGGAAAGAAGAAGTGGCCCAAGCCCACCGCCCATCCATCAGCCAAATAAAGCCCATTTATGATAACCTGTCGTTTCGGCTGCCGCCACGGACGGATATGACAGGCTGTCAACAGACTGACACGGCAGACGCAGAAGCGTGCGGCAGACACGTAACAGACGAATAACTGCGTGTCAGACGTGCCAGACACGCTAAATCCAATCTGCCGCTCCGTTCTTCACGCCTGCCGTTGCGGCATTAAATGGGCAGCTCGACGACCGCTATATAAACCCCTTCCCATTTTCATTTTTCATCACTTCTGATTTTGCTCTCTTGTTATTTTTCTCCTCTAGTTTTATTTGCTCTCTCTTTTCTTTTTTTTTCACACAGCCCTTGCAACCAATATGTCGTCGAGACAAACCCGCCGTAGCACTGCTGCCGCCTCTTCTTCCGCAGCAGTATCCCCCTTTGCCAACAAAGAGTTATGGGAGGAACGTGGCTTCGTGTACATCCGACAGACGCCCAACATGGGACTCCGGCCGTTCATTTTCAAGGCCATCAAGGCTCAACTATGGGAGTCTTTTGCTGAACAACCGACCGAGCTTAACGACACCTTAGTCCGAGAATTCTACGCAGCCATAGACAGCAGAACGGCGACATCTGTCACTGTTCGAGGAGTGCAAGTACCTTTCACTGCCGACAGCATCAATCACATGTTTGGCCTTTTCTTTGGCCCCGGTGATGATGCTCACCAGGAATTCATCGACTCCCTCGACGCTGCCGCTTACGATGCCATCATGGTGGAGTTGACAGAGGCCGGTACATCATGGACAACCAGCAAGAAGAACCCCCATTCCGTCAATAGGGGGCAGCTCCGCCCGGAAGCCAAACTTTGGAACGCTTTCATCAAAAAGCGTATCCTGCCCTCGTCCCACCACACGACAGTCAACCGACAGCGGCTTGCCCTGATTCACTCCATCATGCACAACAGGGCCATTAATGTGGGCAGATATATGAGGGACAGCATCCTGGACTGTGCCTTCCGCTCTGACTCACGCCTCTGCCTGTCGTTCACCATAACTTCCCTCTGCCGATGTGCTGCGGTGCCTGAGGATCCCTCCGACAAAATCAGGAAGGGCAGAGGTTGGACAGACAATAACATCAACAGCCTCATGGAGCTGATCGCGGCTACACATGTCTCCTCCTTCAACCCTGCCGGCTCACCAGCAGAATCATCAGATGAACCACCCACCGACCCTGCCACCGAGCCTGCCCCTGATGCTGAAACCAACGCCACTCCGACAGATCAGTCTGCCCTCATCCTAGCTACTTTACAACGGGTAGAGGAACGCCAATTGGGATTGATGACATTTATTCGGGACTTCACAAACTCCACGGTAAATTTTATTACCCAAACTTTAAATTTTCCCGATGTTCAATTCCCTACTTTTCCTGCCCATTATTTCCATATCCCCACTCCTGTCCACACACCTATCCACACGCCCACACCACCTGCCTCCCCGTCCCACTCGACCGCTTCCACCAAATCACCTGCCCCGACGGCAGAAGGCGACCAACCGGCAGACACTTCCCCTCGAGGAACCAAGAGACCTGCCACTGATGACAGCCCTCTTATCCGGAGGAATTTGGAGAGTGACTTTACCAGGGTCAAGAGGATTAAACATGTGGCAGACAAGAAAAGGCTGCCTAAGGCTAGTACCACTACCACCAGCAGTTGGGACAGCGGCAGCAGTTCCGATGTTCAGCCCGTGGAGCAACCTGTCCCTGAACCTGTCTCTGAACCTGTCCAGCCTCCCCCACATCGCAGACGCCGCCGGCAGATCCGAATCAGCAGCAGCAGCGAGGGCAGCGACTGAAAATTTAAGTTTTTATTTTCCTCTGATTGCTGCCTGCCTTTATATTTTGTGATGTACTTTTTCTTTATTATTCATGTCATTTTGCATTGAGGGCAATGCAACCCTCGAGTTTGGGGGTGGCAACCCTCCATCATTAATGGAGTCTTAAGTACATCTTTTTATTATTTGTTGTGTCTTTTATTTTAAGTTCTTTTAAAAAAAAAATCAGAAAAGATTAAACTGTTGGCTTAAAACTGTGAAATTAACTTACCTGTCATGACATCTCTGTCGTAGCAGCATCTTTAGGACAGATTAAGGAGAAGTTTAGAGCCTTTCTATAGTTCTGAAAACTTAAACACCATTGTGACTGTTATACTGCTTAGATTTCTTTTAGCCAAACTAGAATAGGAAAGCTTAGCACTTAGAGTAGAAAAGAGACTAGAATCTCAGGAAACCTAGAGGTGCCTATCACTGGCTCTAGGCAGATAACCAGAGAAAAACTTCTAGAGGTGCCTATCACAGGCTCTAGACAGTTAACTAGAGGTGCCTGAATTACTGGCTCTAGTAAAAGAGAAGAAATTTAAAAGAAGAAATAACTAGAGGTGCCCAATTCTGGCTCTAGTAAGAAAAAGAAAGAAAACAGTCTCGTAGGAAAAACTCTAACCAGGCTAAAGTCGAATATTCTAGTGAAACTAAGAGAGTCTTAGCATATAATTGTTCACAAGCATGCACACACTGCACGAGAGCTATAGGGAGATTCCGGACAGATCCTAACCTATCCGACAGGTTGCTGCCGCCATAGAGAACGAGCGACGGGTAAGGGACAATTCACTGTTTGATGGCCAACACCAAATTTTTTCTTGTTTTCATTTTTAATTGCTTGAGGGCAAGCAAAGACTTGAGTTTGGGGGTGTGTTGAGTGTGTAAAAGTTCTATTATTTACACCCTTTTTAACCCATATTTCTGCTGCATTCAAGCATAACTGCATGGCATTTAGGTTAGTTTTCAGTAAAGCATCACAAATGGACTAAAGGCACGGATTCCACTAAAAGATGGCTATTTTTGCAGGTATCTGCCATAGTAGATGTTGAAGGCAGGCGCAGGGCAGAGAAGCAGGAGGGCTGAACTGGACAAGCAGACGAAGAAGACGAACCTGTCGTGGACCTGTCGTGACAGCAAGGTGACAGCAACCTTATGAAGAGGAAAAGTAAAGTGGACCTCGATAGATAGAGAAAAATCTGCTCTTCTGTCGTGTGAAAGCCAAATTATTTTCCAAGCCCCGGATCAAAAGATATGTCAAGCCAAAGCTCAATGAGAGGAAATTCCTAGAAACAAGGATGGCAGCTGGAAAGTAGGAGTCTTTAGAGATTTAGTCTTTATTAGAATCTTACTTTTAATCAAAGTTGTAATCCTTGTTACCTTAGAAGACTTGAGCCCAAAGCTTATATAAGGGCATAGATTTAACCTAGGAGGCAGAACCGATTACCCCATAACCGAAACCAAAAACCCCTTGTCGTCCACCCGTCACCGACATGTTCTAATTTCCCCCAGGGCTACGGGTTGTTTTGTAAAGTAGTTGCAAGGGTTGCTTTGTTTTAGGATTTTTCAAGTTCAATAAAATAAACTTCAAGTTCTTTTATCTTGGTTTTAATATCTTGCAAGAGCATCGAGAGAGCATTGTGAGGTTATCCATTTACTTAGCATCGGGAGAGTTAAGTATACGAAGGAGATAAGAGCGCGTTCTCTAGTTTATAGTTGAACCATCTCGTGCCTAGGGATAGGGCGAGGTTAAGTGGCTAAGGAAGAATTCATACACATCGGTGTTCATCCTTCGATTCACGCCGGGAGGTATCATCAAAGACGTGATCATCGACAGACTTGTGCCTAGGGATAGGGCAAGGCAGATCTGGGATTCTTGCCAAGCTTGAAGTACAGAGTTAGTGTTCGCTGCCGCGATAGCTAACGGACAGCTTCCGCGACAGGTGCTGTCGGCGACAGGCGCGACGACAGAACTGGAGATCCTAAGCAATTCAATACATGCACTACTGAGCAACTCAATACCAGCCCATTCTCTCTATCTTGATCTCTCAACTCTTTATTTTACGTTTTTACCTCATTATTCTCGTGACAACTCTTAATTATTTCCTTTACTTTCGTGCAGTAAACAAGGTGAAGTCATTAGCCCAATCCTTGTGGAGACGATATCCGATACTTCGTATCACTTTACTACTTGCGTCGTGTACACTTGCACTACAATTGCGATAGACTATTTTACACGCAACACATGTCCTCCTTCCTCTCCCAAGTGGCCTCATCCACCCCTCGACGTTGCCACCGCACTTTGACTAACTCAATCGATCTACCCCGCAACACCTTGCTGTCTGAAGCTAAGATCTCAACTGGTTCTTCGTCATAAGTCAAATCCGGATTCAACTCAATCTCTTCTACAAGCATAACATGTGATGGATCTGACCTATACTTACGGAGCATCGAAACATGAAACACATCGTGTATCTTCTCTAGCTCGGATGGCAAACGCAACTGATAAGCAACTGGGCCAACCCTTTTCACAATCTCATACGGTCCTATGTACCTCGGACTCAACTTCCCCTTTTTGCCAAATCTCATTACCTTCTTCCACGGAGACACTTTTAGGAACACCTTCTCACCCACTGAAAACTCAACTTCCTTCCTCTTCAAGTCGGCATAGGACTTCTGTCTATCCGAAGCTGCCTTCAAGCGATCGCAAATCAATTTCACTTTATCAGTTGTCCCCTTAAGCAAATCTGGCATAGGTAACAACTTATGTCCGCTTCAGCCCAACAAACTGGAGTTCTACACTTTCTGCCATACAAGGCCTCATACGGAGCCATCTGAATGCTCGACTGAAAACAACGCAACATATCCTCTAAAATCTTTATAACCCTCTCTGACTGACCATCTGTCTGAGGATGATATGACGTGCTGAAATTCAAACGGGTACCCAAAGCTGTATGCAGACACTCCCAAAATCGAGCTGTAAACCTCGGATCTCTATCGGACACAATCGACTTTGGCACACCATGCAGTTTAACAATCTCACCAATGTACATATCGGCCAATCTATCTAAGGTATAAGTCGTATTGACTGCTAGGAAGTGAGCACACTTCGTGAAACGGTCTACTATAACCCAAACTGAGTTCTTTTTCATAGGAGTTAAAGGCAAGCCCGAAACAAAATCCATGGTGATATTCTCCCATTTCCATTCCAGAATTCTCAATGGTTGCAACAAATCTGAGGGAACCTAATGTTCCGCCTTCACTCTCTGACACACCATACACTTACTCACGAAGTCGGCTACGTCTCTCTTCAAACCAACCCCAAAGTACTCATTCTTCAATTCTCGATACATCTTTGTACTTCTAGGATGCATAGCAAACGGACTACTGTGCGCTTCAGTCAAGATCGTACGTCTCAAGTCACTGTCTTCTGGCGCAACTATCCTATTTCTAAAACACAAGACCCCATCGGTACTGAAACTGTAGTATGAAGGTCTACCCTCGGCTACGTCTTGCACGTGAGGTGCCAAAGATATGTCTAAGAGCTGTTTCTCCCTAATCAACTGACCTAGAGTAGGTCTAACCTAAAGCTCGACCACTAAGCCACCATCCCCGGACAAGCTCAATCTAGCAAACATGGCTCTCAAATCTACAGCTACCTTTCTACTCAAAGCATCAGCCACTACATTGGCCTTACCCGGATGGTACTCAATCGTAAGATCATAGTCCTTTAGCAACTCTAACCACCTACGTTGTCTGAGATTCAACTCTCACTGAGTCATGATATACTTCAAACTCTTGTGATCTGTGTACACTGTGCACTTCTCACCGTACAAATAATGCCTCCAAATCTTCAGAGCAAACACAACTGCAGCTAACTCTATGTCGTGGGTCGGATAGTTGTGTCGTGAGTCTTCAATTGTCTTGAGGCATAAGCCACCACTCTCTTGTCTTGCATGAGAACACAACCTAGGCCTACATGGGAAGCATCACTGTAAACCACATATTCTTTCTCTGACTCTGGCTGAATCAAGATCGGTGCTTGGGTCAAAGCTTCTTTCAACTTCTCAAAGGCTCACTGTCTTGCATCTGACCACTCAAACTGAACACTTTTCTGAAGTAACTATGTCAATGGAGCGGCTAACTTCGAGAAACCATCTACAAACCTTCTATAGTATCCAGCTAAGCCTAGAAAGCTACGAACCTCTGTTACTGACTTCGGTTGATTCCACTCAACAATAGCTTCTATTTACTTCAGATCAAATCTAATCCCATCGGCTAACACTACGTGCCCTAGGAAGACTACCTCACGGATCCAAAACTCACACTTACTCAACTTTGCATACAACTGATTGTCTGACAAAGTCTGCAAAACTAGTCTCAAGTGTCGGTCGTGGTCTTCCTCGGTACGCGAATACACCAAAATGTCATCTATGAAGACAACTACAAATTGATCTAGGTACTGATGGAAGATCCTATTCATTATATCCATGAAAGCGGCCGGTGCGTTAGTCAACCCAAAAGGCATGACTAAAAACTCATAGTGACCATATCTAGTCCTAAAGGTCTTCTTAGGTACATCAACCTCTCTTACCTTCAGCTGGTAGTAACCGGATCTCAAGTCGATCTTCGAAAAGACAAATGCCCCTCTCAACTGGTCAAACAAATCATCAATTCTCGGCAACTGATACTTGTTCTTCACTGTTAATTGATTCAACTGTCTGTAATCTATACAAATCATCAATTCTCGGCAACGGATACTTGTTCTTCACTGTTAATTGATTCAACTGTCTGTAATCTATACACATTCTCATGCTTCCGTCTTTCTTCTTTACAAACAAAATTGGAGCGCCCCAAGGCGAAGAACTAGGTCAGATGAAGCCTCTATCTGTCAACTCTTGCAACTTAGTCTTCAACTCTTTCAGTTCTTTCGGTGCCATACGATACGGAGCAATCGAAACAGGAGCTGAATCTGAATAAGTCTCTATAACAAATGGGCTTTTAAAGATGGGTCTTTGTTATTTTTTAAATTGGGCATTTTATTATTTAAAGAAAAAGGGATTTTTTTATATTTTTACTTTATATTTTTTATTTTTTTGGATTATTTAAAATTAAGGTGAAAATTTAGTGACAACATCTACCCCTCTTTGCTTATCTCTGTGCAACAGAGATAAAGCAAAGACAAAAAGACACTAATTTTCACCGATTTACTGATTGGCTCCATTCTCCAAAATGCCCGAACGGATATGCGTACTCTATTCTCCCAATGCTCGAATAGCTAAGCTGGGTTCCATTCTCCAAATTCCCGAACGGACAGGCTGGTTCTATTCTCGTTATGCTCGAATAGTTGAGCTGGGTTCCATTCTCCTAATGCCCGAATAGATAGGCTGGTTCTATTCTCCTTATGCTCGAATAGTTGATCTGGGTTTTATTCTCCCAAAATGCCTAAACAGCCGAGCTGGGTTTCGTCCTCTTAAATGCTCAATTAGGCAAAGTCTTCTGACAACTTTCATCCTCTTTATGCTTGGATGATTAAGCAAGCTCCATTCTCCTTATGCCTGAACGGATAGCTGAATCTTCTTAAACACTTCATCCTCCTTATGCTCGGATTAATAAGCAAACTCCATTCCCCTTTTTCCTGAATAGATAGGCGAATCTTCTAAAAATTTCATCCTTCTTATGCTTGTATGAATAAGCAAACTCACATTTGAACAGGTCTTTCATGTACCTGAAAAAACAAAATGCAACATGCAATACAATTATGATGTGCATGCCCCTAGGGATGTCTAGAATATGAATGTATGACAAGTTTTTTCCTTTTAAAACTCCTTTTGCTTATAGCGTTTTCTTAATTTTAATGAAATTCTGGTTATCGAGGCCAACCCGATTAACATGAACTCTCTCCTATGTGTAGGCAAGACGATTTGATTCACTTTTCTTTCAACCCTTCTTGGCTTTTTGGCTTCGAATTCATCATTCCCTGGGATAAGGCCCTCTCCTTTGCCTAGGAATTCACTCATGAGTTATGAAAAACTCTGGCTTTTGCTTCATTTTCTGATCTTTTGCTGATTGGTTCTATATTTGCACCCTACTCTCACTTTATGGGAACCACTTAATCCTCATATATCTTCCTAGCCAATATTTTCGTATTCAAGGATGAACCTCCTAAATCACATTTCGACATTGTAAGGCTGCTCTTATCATAATGTAAGGAAGGCTGGTGTTTAGGAAACATTATTTAATCGCCAATATATTCATATGACTTTTCTTCCTTTCAAAGAATTTTGCAACAAGGCTTTACCTCTACTTCAAGCATTTTAACACCTTATGCCCCAAATAATAATTATGGAACACTTCGTAGTCCCTGAACTTTTCAAAACATTCTCAAAGTAATGCTAAAAAATCTTTTGCATATATAAATGATTGTCAAATCTATTGATTCTTATTTTAAGGCAAGATGCTAACAAAGATAGGGAAGAAACAAGAAAGAAAGAAAAACTCATGAAACAAATTTTATTAACACTGTGAAAAACACAAAAAAAATTATAAAAAGGAAGGGAAACAAGCATTCAAATATCAATAGTCCAAACTTCTCCTTTCAAACGCCAGAAATAATCTTGAACGCCGCCAGTGTCGAGGAAACCTTGAGTACAGTGCATAATCTGTGGAGCCCCAAAATCTGTCAAATTATCCGAGCCGCCCTTTACGGGTTTTCAACTCAGATCCTCCTTTGGTTTCAAAACGCCCTTTGCGTGTTTTCATTTTAAACCCACTTTTTCCCCTTTTTTCTTTTCCTTTTTCCTTTTCCTTTTTCCTTTTTCCTTTTTCCCTTTTCTCTTTTTCTTTTTTCTCTTTCTCTTTTTCCTTTTTCTTTTTTTCTTCTTTTTAGGCATAATTCTTCTTAACGGTAACAGAGTTTACCAGGTTTTGAAACTCATTACCATCCACCTCAACTAAAATCAATGCTCCACCAGAAAGAACCTTTGTCACAATGTACGGTCCTTCCCAATTAGGCGCCCATTTTCCTCGGGGATCACTTTGAATTGGCAACTTCTTCTTTAAGACCAGATCACCTTCTTGGAATTCTCTAGGGCAAACCTTCTTTTCGTAAGCCCTAATCATTCTTCTTTGGTACATTTGACCATGACACACGGCTTTCAACCTTTTTTCCTCAATTAAGTTCAATTGGTCATATCTTGCCTGAACCCATTCTGCTTCATCTAACTTGGCTTCCATCAAGACAAGCAACAATGGTATCTCCACCTCGATTGGTAGCACAACTTCAACTCCATATACTAATGAAAACGAAGTTGCCCCAGTAGATGTTCGTATCGTTGTTCGATATGCATGTAGAGAAAATGGTAACTTTTCATGCCAATCTTTATAAGTATAAATCATCTTTGCAACTATCTTCTTGATATTCTTATTGGCTGCTTCTACTGCTCCATTCATCTTCGGGCGGTATACTACTGAGTTACGATGCTTAACGTTAAACTGTTCACAGACCCCATCAATCATTTGGTTGTTCAAATTAGAGGCATTTTCGGTGATTCTGCTTTATGGTAGATCATATCGACAAATGATCTCCTTCCTTAAGAAGTTTCAAATAGTTGACCTAGTTACATTTGCATACAAGGCCACTTCCACCCACTTTGTGAAGTAATCAATAGCTACCAGAGTAAAGCGATGACCATTTGACGCCTTCAGATGAATCTGCCCAATAACATCTATGCCCCACATAGAGAATGGCCATGGAGATGACATGGCATGAAGAGAATGAGGCGCATGAATGTTGTCAGCATAAACTTGGCACTTGTGGCATTTACGGGAATAATTAATGCAATCCCTTTCCATTGTTGACCAGTAATATCCGAAACACGTAATTCTTCTTGCCATAGTGAAACAACTAGGGTGGGTTCCACAAACTCCCTCACGGACTTCTTCCAAAATCAACTGCGCTTCTTTCGCATCCACACATCTTAGTAACACCTGGTCTCGACTTCGTTTGTAAAGGATCTCCTCATCAAGGATGTATCCTGATGCCATTTTTCTAATCATTTTCTTTTCATTTTCTAAAGCCTGTGTTGGATATTGTTGAAGCTTTATGTACTACAAGATATCATGGTAAACCATCTTCTTCCTCTTCTACATTTTAACAATATGCTGAGGACTCTATCATTTGTAACTTAATGGGCATCATCTCCGAACCCTCGCTTACTTTAAACATGGCAGCCAAAGTAGCTAACGCATCAGCCATCTGGTTATCTTCTCTTGGGAGATGCTTAAAAGTGATCACCTCGAATTATTTAGTTAACTCAAGGACCAACTTCTGATACTCTATCAATTTTGCATCTTTTGTTTCCCATTCGCCACGTGTTTGGTATATGATCAATGCTGAATCCCTATAGACTTTCAAATTTCGGATTTTTCTGTCGATGGCTTCCCTTAGGCCCAATATACATGCCTCGTCTTCTGCCATATTATTGGTGCAGAAGAATTTCAAACGACAAGTAAAAGGATAATGATCTCCTTCTGGCGAAACCAAAACTTCCCCAATACCTCGTCCTAAAGCATTTACAGCACCATCAAATTGCATGGCCCAGGATTCCGTTGGTGACTCTTCATCTTCCATAATACACATCAAATCTTCATCAAGGAAACTGAAATCTAATGCCTCATAATCGTCTTGTGCACGAATTGCAAGAAAATCTGCTATGGCGCTTCCTTTCACTACTTTCTGGTTCACATACTGAATGTCGTATTCTGAGAGCAACATCTGCCACCGCGTTATTCTTCCTTATAGGGCTGGAGCTTCCATCATAAACTTTAACAGATCTAATCGTGAGATCAACCATGTGGTATGATACAACAAATATTGCCTAAGCCTCTTAGTGGCCCATACCAGAGCACATCATACATTTTCAATTGGCGTATATCTTGCTTCACAGTCAGTAAAATTCTTGCTTACATAATATATCGCCCTTTCCTTCCTCCCAGCTTCGTCATGTTTCCCTAGTACACATCCTATTGAATTTTCAAACACCGTTAGATAAAGTATTAACGGTTTTCCCAAAACGGGTGGCATTAACACTGGAGGATTAGTTAGTTGCTCCTTGATCTTTCTAAAGTTGCTTGGCATTCTTCATTCTAGGTCCCCGAGTTGTTCTTTCCAAGCAACCTGAATATTGGATCACATTTATTAGTTAATTGGGAGATGAAACGGGCTATGTAATTCAACCTTCCCAAGAACCCTCGAACTTGCTTCTATGTTTGAGGAGGTGGAAGCTCTTGTATGGCCTTTATCTTGTCTAGATCAATTTGAATTCCTCTTCTGCTTACTACAAAACCTAACAACTTCCCAGAAGTAACCCCAAATGTGCACTTGACAGGATTAAGCTTTAACTGAAACTTTCTCAATCTTTGAAAAAGCTTACCCAAGTTCGCTAAATGCTCTTCTTCAGTTCTGGACTTGGCGATCATATAATCCACATAAACTTCTATTTCCTTATGCATTATGCCATGGAAAAGAGTGACCATAGCTCTCTGATAAGTTGCCCCTGCGTTCTTCAATCCAAAAGGCATTACCTTATAACAGAAGGTTCCCCAAAGCGTTACGAAAGTAGTCTTTTCCATGTACTCTGGGCACATCTTTATTTGATTGTATATAGAAAATCCATCCATGAATGAGAAAAGGGAATGGCCAGCTGTATTATCGACCAAGGTGTCGATACGTGGAAGCGAAAAATTTTCTTTAGGGCTTGCTTTATTAAGATCCCTGTAGTCGACGCACATTCGTACTTTTCCATCCTTCTTAGGCACAAGGACGATGTTTGCCACCCATTCTGGATATTTAGCTACTTCGAGGAATCCTGCATTGTGCTGCTTCTTGAGCTCATCTCTGATTTTCAAAAGTGTATTAGCCTTCATTCTTCTAAACTCTTGCTTCACTGGCTCCCATCCTTCCCTTATAGGAAGCCTATGCATGGTAATATTTGTATCGAGACCAGGCATATCCAGATACGACCAGGCAAAGATGTCTTTATATTCTTGTAGAAGCTCAACTAAACATTGTCTTGTCTCAACTGAAATGGCGGTACCGATCTTTACTTCGCGCTTTTCTTCTTCATTTCCAAGATTCAATACCTCTAGCTCTTCTTTGTGGGGCAGAATTTGCTTTTCCTATCCTTCTACCATTCGATGCAGATCATCAGACAAGTCATACTCTTCTTCATCATCTGTACTCTCAACTTCCTATAAACATAGTGGTAATTCAAAATTAACTACGGAATCTGATTCGGAGTCGTTTGGACCATTTATATCTAAAAACCTGCAAATAAAATAGACAAAAATATACCCCAAGAAAGAAAAAATAAATGAAATGATGTGATGTGATTTTATGTTTTTAAGGGTTTGTTTTTTCTTTTGGTTTTTTGGTGCTGTGAAAGGAAGTTTGCCACAAGATGTAATTGGGAAAAATGCATCTTTTATTAAAATCAGAATAATAGTTTTGACATAGACCCTTTTTACATAAGATCTCTAATTACCCCAGGGCCTAAGGGTAAAAGAGTTGGTTTTGAGAATTACTCTGAGGCAGTCTTAAAAACTTCATGGACTACTTTCGCAATCCAGTTCTTCAGTTCAGCAAAGGGGCAAATTTTGGACAGAAATTTGTTTTCTCCTCCCTCCTCTTCTGTGATGGCTTTAATGCTCAAATTCTCAAAAACCTCGCATAATTCGTCTTTTCCTTTCTCCTCCTTGTTGAAGCGGGCATTAGGGTCTAGGAGCCCTCCGGCTTTGAAAGTGACACTTAGGGGTGGGTACGCCATTGGTTCCTCCTCAACTTCTTCTTTCTTCTGCTTCATCTTCATGCTTTCTTGCCGCTACTTAGTCTCAACTTTCTTTTGCCATTTATTGAGGCTAAAGCCTAAACTGAATCGATCCATCTTCACTAGGATCACCACTGGATAAGGCTTTCCTTATCTTCCTTCTTTAACTTCCTCTGCTGGCTTCGCAAAGGAAATTTCCTCCGTTGCACATACATTTAATTCGTGCTCAACACCACCTTTCTCAAAGAACATGAGTTCCTTGCAATCCATGTAACACCCCAATTTTGGGTTAGAAGTTTAGGGTCTAAACCGGACCGGTCTGAGAAACAATTCGAATATAAAAGGGAGTTTTAGGGAACACCTAGTTCGGGATGCTTTAAAAATATAGAAAAATATCTAAAAATCCTCATTTAATATATAAAAGTGAATGGTGAAATCAATTTTACAAAATAGGGTTTGGAAATACTACATTTCGGTGTAGTGACCAAATCGTAGTTTTTGCAAAAGTTTAGTAGTGACTGTTTTGTAAAGGATTGGAACTTTGAATCTTTAAGGAGCTAATTTAGCAAAAATGTTTTCACCAGATTTTTCCTTAATTTGGGTGGTTTAATTAATGATTTAATAAAATAAAATAAAGGAGATAAACTACCTTTGACTTTCATAACTAATTTTCTCTAATTTTCTCTCATTTATTCAAAATCCTATCAACCAAAAACTTTTTTCTCCAGCAAATCTTACTTTGATTTCCACTTAATTTGATGAGATTTCCATCACTCATTGATTCCTAATCAATCTTTCATCAAATCTATTTGTTTTCTACATTGAGTTTTCATGGAAACTTGCCAAAATCAAGGAGAAATCATCTTTTAGAGGTAAGCTTGTTCTTCCCCTCTAAATACTCAGTTCTTTACTGAAATTCCCAAGTTGTCAATCCTTTATTAAAGATTTATGAATGGTTTAATGTTAAAAACAAGATTTTGGCTTAAAACTCAAGATTTTGGAAGAGATCTTGAAGATTTTCGTAGTAATTGATTGGGCTCTGTTTTGAGATGGTTTTCTAATGTATTCTTGATGTTAAATGATGTTAGAAATGAGGTTTTATCAATCCAATCCCGAATATGTTGTTTTTCCTAAGTTTTTGCTTGTGAAAATGGTGGTTTTTGGGGTGATTTTGGTGTTCTGTTGTAGCTGGAGGTATAAGGACGAGTTTAGGGTTTTTTTTTATGTTATTTGATGTTTATAAATGATTAGAAGTGATGGATCTTGGTTGGGTTATGTTTTGGAAGAGTTTGGAGGTGATTTCAATTGTGTTGGTGGCTGAAATGTTGGATTTAAGTAGAGTAGCGAGTTTTGGAGTGTTGGCTGAAGATTTCAATGCATGGTGATGCATTGATCATCTGCTTTTATGTGTCTAAAACAGGGGAGACATCTTCGGACACTTTTGGAGTTGATCTTGATGCTTAATTGGCTTTTCGGCAAGCAAGTGAAACATAAATTGGTGAGTGCGATTGGGTTAGAAGTCCATGAGGACAAAAATACAAGGTTTGGGGATTTAGGAGACGTTTGAAACACCTTCTTAAATACAGAAGTAAGTATGGTTTCAATTGCTCTCTTTAAAGAGGTGTTTGCCCCTAAAATGCTTTTACATGCTCATGGTTTGAGATTGATAAATCCCTATTGTTTTTATGCATGATTCATAGCATGAGATTATGCTTGTAGAGGTATCATGAGATGGCATGTTGCATTGAATAGATTTGAGCTTTTAGTTTGAAGCAAAGTATGATTTATGTTTTGAAATGTGGTGAGAAAACCTTTGAGTAATATTGCATGAAAAACAGTAGGTGTGATGATGTTTTAACACATTATATTGGCATAGATGTTGAGAAACTTACCGGATATAATTGATCGATCAATAGGATGAGAGTGCACTATAAACTAAAAATTCGTACGTGGTCTTTGGTTAAGCCAAAGGGAGATATTCCGATGATGGGCATTCCATCAGGTAGGACTTGGTGAAATACCCAAGGTTTGTGGCGATGAGAGATTCCGCCATGTGAGTACGGTGATGAGAGTTTCCACCGGAAGCCATGTTGCTAGACAAGTGAGTACGGTGATACGAGATTCCACCCGAAGAGTCTAGTGTAGAAATGTGTCCGCATATTCGAGTATTGATGAGATGTTAAATGCCAATATAAATGAGGAAATGGTTTTTGTTACACATGTACCTTTGATGAAATGATTTATGCTATGAGATATGCATATGAGATTGGTTTTAGAAATGCTTTGATGATACAAGCATGTGTATGACCTTGCCATGAGTTTTGCATTGGTAAATGCATGAGATAGAATTGAGGTACATGTGGTTTCAATGAGAAGTTGCTTTGAAAGATGTTCAAGCATGTGTTAGAATGAGCATGTTGTTCAAAAGCTTTTGTGAAAAGATTTTCAAAGTGTGCATTATTGTGATGGTTTTCTTAGAGCATGCCTCGCTAAGCATTTGTGCTTACGCTCTCTCTTTTACCAATAATGCAGATAATTGAGGTGCTTTCGGGCATCAAGGAAGCTAAGTTCATCCAAGGAAGTCCAAGCTCATGTATGGTGAAGTTTTCATACACTTTAGTTTTGATAGATTGGCAATGGGAAACCATGATTTGTATTTGGGAGATGCGTTAAACTCCCTAAGGTTGTGGCATGTTCGCTTTGGCTGGATTGAATTGTAAATGACCTTAATTGCTTGTTTTGAGGTTGGATTGCCTATTTGTGATTTGATATTAGGGAGCATGCCTCTAGATTAATAGGACTTCATGTTTGAAGCTATGATTGTGTTTGAGTGTTCCAAATATGTACCTTATATGTATGTTGACTTGTTGGTATGATTAGAGAGTCCTTGGGATGTGTTCGAATAGGTTTTTGAGTGAAAAACCAGCATTTGTTGCAATTTCTGGGAAAACCGTATCGAAACACTCTCTAGTGTTTCGGAACGGGGGCCTGTAATGGCTTTCGTGTTTCGAAACGGTAGAGGCTGTTTCGGAACAATTTGGCTACTGGAATGCCATGTTTCGGAACTGGTCTCGGAACACACCCGCGTATCGAAACAGTCAACATTGTTTCGATCTAGCCTTTCGATACGGCATGTGGGTGTTCCGAAACGGGTGACCGTTGGACACAAATTTGAATTGTGCTGATGTTTGCAAGCTTTACATTTTAGTCCCAAATGTTGTAAATGCAATTGCTTGAGTTTGAGATGCCTTTTTAAGTTGAAACTTTGCAGAGAAGCATGTAACATGACTAATTACATAATGGTAACCTTAAAACCAGTAAAGTCCCTCTAATTTTCAGAAACTACAATTTGGTCCCTAATTTTGTGTGTAGTGCAATTGAGTCCCTATATGTTATCCGATCGATGTACCTTTGTCAATTGTGTTTTGTGAGTTCTCACTTAGGGTTAACAAGCATCTAAACAAGACTAAAAAGAAAAAAAGGGTCGTGAATCAAGGTTGACTTTCGGGTTGACTTTGGTTTTCCCCGTGTAATCTTCGTAGTTCGGGTCAATCGTCTAGGCCAGGCTAAGGGGGTTACAATCCATCTTGGCTTGAACCATTCATTTAAACTTTAAGCAACTCTGGATCTCATGTCCTTTAACTTCATGGTACTCGCAGTATGGTTTTTCATCATCCTTTATCTTCGGGTTCACTTCCTTTAATAACCTCGTCGCTACTAATTGAGCTCATACCCAACTCATGAGCGCCTTAATTTCATCAACATACTTCTTGATCACTCTCTTTTCTTCCTCGAGCACAACACTCACCTCCGTTTGCTGGTGGTTTGGCAACAAATTTCCTTTTTCTTCAGAAGTTTCAAATGACAAAATGCCTAATTTTCTTAGATCATCCACCACCTTTTGAAAGTGGTACAGTTCTCAATAGTATGCCCCTCACTCATGTATGGCATTCACATTGAGCCTTCTCGTCGTACCACTGTGGATAAGGCAGTTAGAACGAAGGGACGTGTCTTGGCATCACCAACTGTGATTTGATCAACTTAGCAAACAATTTCGCGTAAGTCATTGGGATGGGAGGAAAGTAGGGTCTCGAATTTCCTTGATATCTCCGCTCTCCTTTTGGGGCGCTTGCAACCATTGGAGCTGAGGTGTTGGGCTTATTGAAGGTGTTGAGCTTGTTGAACACCACACCTGTTGAATAATTGGGGTTGTAGACATTCGTAATATTGACTTCATTGTTATCTCTCTTCTTATATGTCTTCTTCGTTTCCCCATTGTCCAACTTCCCGCTCTTCATGGCTGTTAGGATCAATTTACCATTCATTAGCATGTCCGCAAAGTTCTTCATAGCATGGTTGAGCATGTGATCGTAAAAAGGACCCTTTATTGTTTCTACAAACATCAGGGTGATCTTATTTTCTAGCAACGGTGGCTGCACTTGTGTCGTTACATCCCTCCACCTTTGAGCGTATTGTCGGAAGCTCTCGTGGTGCTTTTGCTCCATCCCTTGCAAGACCAAACAGGTTGGAACCATGTCTGAAATATGCTCGTATTGCTCGATGAAGGCTCTGGACAGATCCTTCCATGATTTGATGTTCACCCGACTTAATTGCAAATACCAACGTGCAACGGATCCTGCTAAGCTGTCTTGAAAGTAGTGAATGTGCAACTTCTCATTGTCAAGGTACATTTACATCTTTCTACAATACATAGTAAGATGTGCTGATGGGCATGTGGTCCCATTATATTTCTCAAAATCTGGGATCTTGAATTTTGGTGGTGCGACTAAATCAGTTACCAAGCTCAGATCCTTGGCATCCATTCCACCATGGGCATCTCCGTCTTATAAGGATTTGATCATCCCTCCAACTTTTCGTACTTTTCTTCATATTTCTTCTCAATTCAAACCTTATCAGCAATTTCATCAAGGTCAGGCACCTCGTAGTTATTGGCTTCCATATTTGGAACATGAGCGGAAGATTCAGCTAAATGGATGGGTGTTTTGGCCTTAGCAGCAACCTCCCTCCTAAAGGTCATTCCTGGGTATCGTGGAATGACAGTAGTGTTCCCTCCTTCTTCAACCGCATATGGGTCCTTGAATCCTAACATAACATCTATTGAACTGTCCATCTTTTGATGAACTACCTCAACTCGCTATTTTAGGTCGACCTCCATTTTCTCTAACTTATCTTGAATGTTCTTTTGGTTCGCATCCAAATTTGTCAATCTTTCCTCAGAGTTCATGGCTCGGGTTTGAGCTCGTGTACCGTATTTATGAGTTGTCTTAGCAATTTTGGATATTCTTTCTTTTTTATTATTAAGTTAGTTTATGACATGAATGAATGTATGCACAAATGAATTCACAAAAGGAAACAACAAAGCAAGCAAAACAGTGCATATGCATGAATGCAGTCGAAGGGCCATCAATTCTATTGAAAATCTGCTCATGAAAGGAAACTCGTTATTGAAACGAAAGCATTTATTACATCTTTTTTTTAATTACAAATATTTTTCCGCTTGAACACCTAATTCTTTGACTTCTTCAACTAGCCACATGAGCCTTGGTCCAACTTCTCCAACAGGCTGGATGTACAGACGAAGGGTTGCAGCTTCGGTTGCCAATACTGTTACTTGCTTGGCCACATCTTGTACATGTGTCATCACCATCCTATCAAACTCAACCCTCTCTCAGAATCTTCGAGCATTATCTCTGAGGCGAGTGAACCAATATCTGTTTCCTCCTTCGGTGATATCTTCTAGAACTAAGATCTTTGTCCTATACTCTTGAAGGAGATTATCCATTTCCTTAATTCTCTCTTTCAAGAAGCCATTCTCACTCAAACTAGCTTGGAGTTCCTCATAGGTATGCTCATTTTGCATCTTGTGAACTGTTCGACTCAAGCTTTCTATTTTGGCTTCTAGTTCAATGATGAAGGCCTGGCTCTGCTTCAACTTCTTGGCGGTTCCATCACAGACAGACTGTAGCTTTAGCAAATGTATTTTGTTGTCATGAGCTTGCCTTTTCCATGCAGACGAATCTTCCTTCAACTCCTCTCGAGGTCTTTTACCCTTCTCATTTTCCGCTACTTGTTTCATCTTCTTCCTTTCTTCAGCCAAGGCCCGTTGAAACTTCTCTACCTTCTTAGCGCGTTCCTTCTCCTTCACCACAGCTTGTTCTATCTCTTGTCTCCATTGTTCTGGGATTTTTCGAAGATCCGCATATCGAACCGTAGTTTGAAGCTTAAGGAAATCAACTCTCTGAATCCCATAACTTTCTTCTAGATTCTCATACATTTTCCGCACTCAGTTAGCCTCTCCCTTGTGCTTTTCTACGTCAAGGTTGACTTCAAACTTGTCTCGCAAATTCTGTTCCTTGAGCGCTTCGATTTCTAACTTAGCTCGTCTTAGCTCTTCCCTCAGAATATCGGCCTCTGAAGGAACCACTTTCAGATGTTCTTCAATAGACTTGGCGGGCCCAAGAGTAGGTAACATAACCTTGTCATTCACCCTCGTATGCCTCCAAATATCATAATCAAGATTATATATGCAATGCTTGTCAGACTCCATCTTTATATACTAGCACATCTTCCATTAATCACTGATTTCCTGCACCTTCCGCCCGAATTCTCCTTGAAACTCAAATTCCGATGTACCAAGCTCGAAAGTGAAGGGAACAAACTATCATGATCCATATTAGCGCGGAACTAACAAAGATGCACAACCAATTCCTCCCTATAAGCCTAATAACACCATAAAGTTATAACCTCCACATATATACCTTACTTTTACATGTCCCATCCATGGTACCCTCCACTTGATGTCTTCGTCACGATGATCTCTGAAGATATCTACCCACTTGCTTCTCTTGATACTCAGCCAATCTTGTGCCAAAAATTCCCGAAGTGGGGAAAAGTTTGGGGAAAAGACGTTCGTTAAGGCCAAAGTTGGACACTCCCAGAAATGACTAAGGGCCCAAACTTGAAGTAATGGAGCACTTCCTCCGAAACACACACCTTACACTTTTCAACAAGCATTCAAAGATATGAAGGTTTCAGCTAGCACAGCAGGCACTAGATTGACACTCCTCTTCAACTGCTCAAAGAAATCTAACAGGGCCACATCAATGTTTCCCAACACCTTTGGAAAAATTACTAGACCATAAATTGCAATGGCCAAGAGGTCTACCCTTTTCGTGATGTCTGGATGAATGGGAATGATGTTCCGAATGCGTGACCAAGGAAAATTAAAACTTCCCCCTCTCTTTCGTATCAACCCTTCATTCTAACAAATGAGGCAAGCTTTAAGTGTGAGTTCTTGTTCTTGGTCGGCTTTGTATACACCCAATTCTCCTTGTAATGCCCCGAGTTCAGGGCCAGGAGATAATTGGATTAGTTAAGCCGAGTCGGGTTAAATTGAAATTGGAGAAAAACTATTTTTGACACACACTTAAAGTGTTTTAAAAGAGCAAAGGGCAAAACGAGAATTTTTAATAAAAGAAACAAGGAAAAGGAGATTTTTGAAAGCCATCGTCTTCTCCAAATCTCTTTTCACGTTCAAAAACCTCTCAAAAACCCATTTTACTATTCCATTGGTTTCAACACTTCAATCCAAGTGATTTCTACAAGGTAAATGATTCCTTAACTTGGTTTTACCTTCCTTGAGTCCTAAATGTTAAGATTTTTGCAAAACTCATGGTTTAAACTTGTGTTGATTTTTAAAGTTTGGTTTGAAATGAAAGGGAGTTTATGGGTTTTCGTTTGGGTTGTCTATGGCTGAGGAGAGAGTGTTTTTAACTTTGTTTTATTGCTAAAATAACATGAAAATGGTGGGTTGTTATGGGAAACCCGAAATGGGTATTGTGGGTGATTTTGGGAGTTGAAAATCTTGAGTTTTTGGATGGGTTTTGGGTCTAAATGACAATTCAAGGTTTGATAGCTTCTGTTTGATGTTTTGGAGTGTTAAAAGTTAGGTTTTTGATGGTAAATTTGTTGGGTGTGGCGGCAAGTAGTTTTGGACTGACTTGGTATGTTTCGGGTGAAATTTAGGGCTTGAATCGATGTGTGTTGTTGCAAGATTGTTGAGTTCCGGGTTTTTGCTATGTTTGTGAGTGCATTAGTGTTCTAATGTTCAGTTTTGGGTTTCTGAAAATAAAGGAATCAGATTTGGGCTTTACGGACAGAAACTCGGGTAGTTCGGAGGCTTGATTCGGCATCTTGGACGTCGTTTGTGTGTCAGCTGGTGAGTGGATCGATTTTAAAAGCCTTAACGTGGCTAATGGAATGTTTAGGAGTTTGGATTGAGCTTGAAAAGCCAATCGAAGCTCAAGAGTAAGTTTTAATGGTTTTAAGCAATTAAATCGTGTTTTACGTTTCCTCGATGCATGATGAACATGTTATATTGTTCTGTGTTGAATTGCTTTGTTGCGCATGTTGAGATGTGGGACTTGTGTTTATAATTGCATTGTAAGTACATGCCTTGCATGGAAGTTTGGACTTGGTAAGTGGTTCAAGCATCAGTAATGCTTGTGGTTGTGAATGAGTATATTGACACGTGTTGAGTTGTTACTAGATATAATTGATCGATCAATAGGATTAGAGTGCACTCGAGGTAAAAGTCGCGCGTTACCTTAGTGATGTTAGATTCCACTAAGGAGGAGTACGGTGATGTGAGATTCCACTGGAAGTTATGTTTTTACTAGACGGGTGAGTACAGTGATGTGAGATTCCACCGGAAGTATCTAGTGAGTTTGAGAAACTATCCGCATATCCGAGTAAAAAATGATGAATGTTAATATACCCATGATGCTTTAATTCTCATGTTAAGCATGTTGTTGATTTCTTCTTTTATGCTTATGCATTTTTGTTTTCTTTGCTTGCGTTATGAGAATGAGCATGTGGTAAGCCTATGGCTTGTGGTTGCATTCGGTAAATGCACGTGAAGGTAAATGCATGTTGTTATGTGTTCAAGCATGTGGAAATGATTTGGAAATGGTTTTGGTTTTCAAGCAAACTATGTTTTAAAACTGCATTGTTGTAGCTACCGTTTTGAGCACCGCTCACTAAGCTTAAACGCTTACGCTCTCTTTTCCAACAATGCAGGCCCTTAGACCTTCGGAGCAGCTCGGGGAACAAGGGTGAATCCAAGGGAGTTTGGTTTGCTCAAGTATGAGTTTAGACTTCAATAATTAGTATTAAGAAATGGGATAGAACCTTTATGTTTGAGGTGTTGTTGGCATGTCCTTTTTCCTTAGACAAGTTTGTTTAGTTGCTTTGGGCTTGTAATGCCTTTTACCATGATGATTTATGCTTTTATTTAGCTATTGGCTATGTTAGTGAATGCTAAATATGCATGTTTCCTTTTAAAATCTTATCATGTTGGATGTTGCCTTGTGAAGTGTTTAAGTTTAACTTATAAGTGTATCCATGGATGCCTTGTGTTGTATGTGTGTTTAGTATGTTGCTTAAATGCTTGTTAATGCCTATTGTGTTGAGTTCCTTGTGCTTTTAGCAGCTAAAACTAGTTGATATGTGCAGGGCGTATCGATACGCTCAAGGGCGGTATCGATACGGTCCCTTGTTTTGGGCAAGGCGTACCGATACGCGGGGGCGGATCGATACCCAAAATGCTCTCTGGAAATTTGAGAAATTGACGAGATTTTGGCGTATCAGTATGGGTCTTGAGAGTATCGGTACGGTCTTCGAAGTTGACCGTTAAGGGTGTTTCGATACCAGCCTTGAGGTTATCGATACGGTTTCCCTAGGTTTAACTTAGGGGTGTTGACCAAGTACAGGCGTGTCGATACGGTTCTTTAGCGTATCGATATGACCTGTTTTAAAAACTAAAAAGGGTATCTTAATTGCATGTTTTGCTTGTTTTGTATCCATATGTATTTTCCGCTGTGTGGCCCCTTAAATAAGATATAATTAATTCATCTAGACAAGATAACTTTAAAACAAATTTTCTAGAGTTGTTAATCGGAGTGGAGCCTTAACGGGTTTTGCTTCGATTTTCCCCGTGTAACCCGTTCGATGCGGTCTGGCGGCTAGGCCGGGTCGAGGGGTTTACATTTGTTGGTATCAGAGCCTAGGTTCCGCCTAGGTTCGTTGAGTTTCCTCAAGCCGAAAGGTAAGTGAGTTAAGTTTTATAGTGTAAGCTTGTTGATTGTGATTGCACGGTGAGTAAGCATGCTTGTGGCTATCTTTGTGTTGGTTGAGAAATAGTTAAAGGCACCCATTGCTAGTATACTATTATTGCAAGTAATTTTAAGTTTAAGAACTTGAGCACCTTGGACCTAGTTCCTTGCTGACCCTAAATCATTTCACTGGTTGTGTTTGTTGTTTAGCTTGCATTTGTTAGCATGGTGAGACCGAGGGGAAGGCCAAGAATGGATAATCAGATGGTTGAGCGGATTGAGAATGTTGAGGATGTACGAGGAGAGATCTTGCCTCCTCCTCCTCTGGGGGTGGAGCGAATGGGGAAGGTATTAGATCCCAGGCTGGTCAGGGACAGGCAGGTATTGATGTGAATCCGTTGATTCAGGCTATAGCCGGGGCTATTCAGACAACTTTAGCGGGTGTTTGGGTTGCAACAGCGCCTAAGGGTGCAAGTTCAGGTTTACCGTTAGAGCGACTCCATAGCTTGGGCGGGGTTGAGTTCCGTGGGTTCAGAGGCATGGTTTGAGAGCACAGTTCATATTTTGAGTCAGATGGAGTGTTTTGAAGCGCATAAGTTAGGTTGCATTGTATCTTTGCTTCAGCGGAGATGCCTACACTTGGTGGACTACTATCACTACGAGTATGCTAAAGGCCGAGGTTACTTGGGAGTTCTTGTAACACCCCAAATTTGGGCCTAGATATTTAGAGTCCGAATTAGACCGGTTAGAAAACGATTTGAATCTTAAAGGGAGTTTTAGGGAACACCTAGTTCAGGATGCTTTAAAAATATAAAAAAATATCTAAAAATCCACATTTAATATATGAAAGGTTATGGTGGAATCAATTTTACAAAATAAGGTTTGGAAATACTATATTTCGGTGTAGTGACCAAATCGTAGTGTTTGTAAAAGTTAAATAGTGAGTGTTTTGTAAAGGATTGAAACTTTGAATCTTTAAGGAGCTAATTTTACCAAAAATGTTTTCATCAGATATTTCCTTAATTTGGGTGATTTAATTAATGTTTTAATTAAAGGAAATGAAGGATTATTAGTTTAGAAACCACCTTTGACATTTCATAACTACTTTTCACAAATTTTCCCTCATTTTATTTTCTCTCAAATTCTTTTCAACCAAACACATTCTCTCCAGCAAATATACTTTGATTTTCACTTCATTTGATGAGATTTCAATCTTCCTTTGATTCTTAATCAATTCTTCATCAATTCCTCTTGATTTCTACATTGAATTTTGAAGAAAACTTGCCCAAATCAAGGAGAAATCATCCATTAGAGGTAAGCTTCGTCCTTCTCCTCTAATGATCAGTTCTTTACTGAAATTCCCAAGTTATCAATCCTTTACTAATTATTTTTAAGTGGTTTTAATGTTAGAAACAAGAAATTGTCTTAAAACCTAAGATTTTGGAAGAGATCTTGAAGATTTTCGTGGTGAATGATTGGGCTCTGTTTTGAGATGGTTTTCTAATGTATTTTGGATGTTAGTTGATGTTACAAATGAGGTTTTATCAATCAAATCCCGAATATGATTGTTTTCCTAAGTTTTGCCTTTTAGAATGATGGTTTTTGGGGTGATTTTGGTGTTCTGTCATAGCTGAAGGTATATGGACGAGTTTGTGGTGGTTTTTGATGTTAATTGATGTTTGGAAATGATTAGAAGTGTTAGATCTTGGCTGGGTTTTGTTTTGGAAGAGTTTGGAGGTGATTTCGGTTGTGTTTGGTAGCCGAAATGTGGTTTTTGAGTGGAGCATCGAGTTTAGGTGTGTGGCTGATGATTTCAATGCATGATGATCCATTAATCCTCTACTCTTATATGTTTAAAACAGGGGAGACATCTTCAGACGCTTTTGGTGTTGATCCGGAAGCCTAGATAGCGTTTCAGCAATCAAGCGAAACGTAATCGGTGAGTGCGTATGGTTTTAGAAGTCCTTGAGGGACAAAGACTCAAGATTTAGGGGTTTAGGAAAGGTTTGAAACACCTTCCTAAGTCCGGAAGTAAGTATTGGCTAGATTACTCTCATAGATGTGGTGATTGCCCCTAAAATGCTTTTACATGCTCATGGTTTGATATTGATAAATTCCTACTGTTTTTATGCATGTTTTATAGCATGGAATGATGCTTGAAATGATTTCATGAAGTAACATGTTGCATGGTTGAGATTTGAGCTTTTGTTTAAAGCATGGCAAATGTTATGGTTTTGAAATGAGATGAGAATGTTTTGAGAATTGTTGCATGAAAAACAGTAGGTGAGATGATGTTTTGACATAATATATTGGCATAGATGTTAAGATACTTACCGGATATAATTGATCGATCAATAGGATGAGAGTGCACTATAAACTAAAAATTCGTACGTGCTCTTTGGTTAAGCTAAAGGGAGAGAACCGATGATGGGCATTCCATTGGATAGGACTTGGTGAAATACCGAAGCTTTGTGGCGATGAGAGACTCCGCCGTTTGAGTACGGTGATATGAGATTCCACCGGAAATTATGTTGTTAGACGAGTGAGTACGGTGATGGTAGATGCCACCGGATGTGTCTAGTGAGATGTCTGCATATCCGAGTAATAATGAGATGTGAAATGCCAATATAAAATATGAAATGATTTTTTATTCATATGTACCTTTGATGAAATGATTTATGCTACGAGAATTGCATATGAGAATTGTATTGAAATGCTTTGGTGTTACAAGCATGACTATGGCTTTGCCATGAGTTTTGCATTGGTTTAAATGCATGAGATAGAATGAAGGTACATGTGTTTACAATGAGAAATTGCTTTGAATGGTTTTCAAGCATGAGATAGAATGTGCATGTGGTTAAAAAGCTTTTGAGAAAGTGTTTTCAAGTTATGCATTATTGTGTTGGTTTCTTTAGAGCATGCCTCACTAAGCATTTGTGCTTACGCTCTCTTTTACCAATAATGCAGATAATTGAGGTGTTTACGGGCATCAAAGAGTATAAGACCATCCAAGGAAGTACAAGCTCACGTATGGTGAAGTTTTCATACACTTTAGTTTTGATATAATGGCAATGAGAAACCAAGGTTGTATTTGAGAGATATGTTTGAACTCCCTAAGTTTGTGGCATGTTTATGTTGGCATTTTTGGGTTGTAAGTGGCCTTAAATGTTTTGTTTGAGGTTGGATTGCTTATATTGGTTTTGTGCTTAGGGAGCATGCCTTTAGACTATGTGAATTTGAGTTTGATGCCATGCTCGTGTTAGAAAGTCATAAATATGTTACTTATGTGTAAAATGGTTTCCTGGTATGATTTGGGAGTCTTCGAGGCATGTTTGGTTGGGTTGAAGAATGAAAAACAAGCTATATCTGCTGTTTCTGGGCAAGGTGTATCGAAACACCCTTCAGTGTTCCGAAACGGGGGCCTGTAGTGGCCTTAGTGTTCCGAAACGACTGAGGCTGTTTCGAAACAGTTTGGCTACTGGAATGTCGTGTTTCAGTACTAGTCTTGTAACATACCCGCGTACCGAAATGATCAACACCGTTTCGATACGTGTGTTTCGGTACGGTGGGTAGACGTTCTGATACAGCTGACCGTTGAATGTAAATTTGAATTGCCTTGAGTTTTTTTGCTTTACATCTTAGTCCTAAATGTTGTGGATGCAATTGCTTGAGCTTCGGATGTCTTTTTAGGCTGAAATTTGGCAGAGAAGCATGTAACATGATTAATTTCATATTGGTAATCCTAAAACCAGTGAAGTCCCTCTAATTTACAAAAATTACATTTTGGTCCCTAATCTTGATTAAAGTGCAATTGAGTCCCTAAATGCGTTCCAATTGCTGTGCCTTTTCCTACCATGTCTCGTGGGTTTTCATATAGGCTTATTGTGCATTTAGACAAGATTAAAAATGAAAAAAAAGGTCGTGAATCAAGGTTGACTTTCGGGTTTACTTTGGTTTTTCCCCGTGTAGTCTTCGTAGTTCGGGCCAAACGCCTAGGCTGGGCTAAGGGGGTTACAGTTCTTTAGGACTGCTTTCTGTAAGAAGTACCTAGGTCCTCGATACCTAGATGAGAAGAAGAGAGAGTTCATGGCTCTAGTTCAGGGTAGCTTGATCGTATCCGACTGTGAGGTGTAGTTTGTACATCTGAGTCAATATGCTTCTGAGTTAGTTCCCACTGAGGGGGAACAATGTGTGCGTTTCCGTTATGGGTTGGTTCAGGAGGTGAAGACCTACATGTTGGCTTCCGACTATACAGATTTTGATGTGTTGGTCACTAGGGCCAAGGACATCGAACAATCTTTGGGACTTGCGGATCGCAAGGGTGGATCTAGTTTAGGAAAGAGGACTGCTGAATGGGACAAAGATCGTGCCAAGAGGTACAAGGATAGGAAACCTCATCATGATCATAGACGCGGAGGTGGTAATTCAGGGCGAGGCCATCACAACCAAGGGACTGAGAATCGTACTCCCGAGTGCAACAAGTGTGGTAGACGTCATTTCGGTGAGTGTTGGGGCACTTATGGCTCTTGTTGGAACTGCGGGTTTAGGGCGCACTTGAAGCGCGATTGTCCACATCCGTCTAGGGATGGACAAGCTCCTGCATGAGTTGTCGAGCATCAGAGAGGTCGTGGGGGCGATCGAGGTATCTTTTAGCCTAGGAATGACGGTCAGAGGAATGTAGCTCATGTTGTAGCAGTTCAGCCCAAGAGAGGTGGGCCAGCTAGGGTGTATGCACACCGTGAGGACAGGAATGACATTGATGTGATTGCAGATAATTTCTCGTTACAGTCTTTGACTTTGCTTTCCTGGATTGATTCCGGTTCTACGCATTCGTATATATTGAGTGAGCATGCAAGATTGCTAGATATTCCGGTTGAGATATTAGATGTGGGTATGAATATCACTAGTTCCTTTGGTGAGACAGTGGTGGTCAGAAAGATGTACAAAAGATGTCCTTTGATGGTTCAGGGTCATGTTTTTCCCGTGGATATGATGGAATTTCTGTTTTATAGTTTTGATGTAATATTAGGCATGGACTGGCTTGTAGAGTATAGGGCTAGGGTAGATTTTGAGACAAAGCGTGTGTCCTTGAGACTTTCAGAGGAGCATGAGGTAGTAATAGTGGGTGTGAACGTTAAGTTCTTGTCCAATGTAGTTTTAGCCTTAGAGGCTCAGAAGTTATTGGATGTGGGTTGTCAGACGTACCTAGCCTATGTTATGAATCCGGATATGGATGAGGCATGACCGCAAGACATTAGAACAGTTTGTGTCTTTTCGAGTGTATTCCTAGAAGAATTGTCTGGTTTGCCTCTAGATAGAGATGTAGAGTTTTCTATTGAGATATATTCAGATTCAGCTCCAGTATCGATTGCACCGTACTGAATGGCTCTTAAAAAATGAAAGAGTTGAAGACACAGCTTCAGGAATTGATAGACCGAGGGTTCATTCGTCTGAGTACTTCACCTTGGGGTGCACTAGTGTTGTTTTTAAAGAAGAAAAATGACAGTTTGGGAGTGTGTATCGATTACCGACAGTTGAATAAGTTGACAGTGAAGAACAAATATCCGTTGCCGAGGATTGATGACCTGTTTTATTAGTTGAGAGGTGGTTCAGTGTTCTCGAAGATAGATTTGAGATTCGGTTATTATCAGTTGAAAGTAAGAGATCAAGATGTACCGAAGACAGCTTTCCGCACTCGTTATGGGCACTACGAATTCTTAGTGATGCCCTTTGGTTTGACTAATGCACCGAGGACTTTTATGGACATGATGAATAGAGTGTTTCATGAGTACTTGGATCAGTTTTTGGTAGTGTTCATTGATGATATTTTAATGTACTCTCGTACCGAGGAAGATCATGATCGGCATTTTTGTTTGGTGTTGCAGAAATTGTTAGACAATCAGTTATATGCCAAGTTGAGCAAATGTGAATTCTGGATTAGGGAAGTAGTCTTCTTAGGCCATATTGTATCAGCCGAGGGAATCCGAGTGGATCCCAAGAAGGTTGAGGCAGTTGTGAATTGGAAACCACCAAAGACAGTGACTGAAGTTCGTAGTTTATTAGGTTTGGCCGGTTACTATAGATGTTTTGTGGAGGGTTTCTCAAAGGTTGCAGCTCCTTTGACTAAATTACTACATAAGAATGTTCAGTTTGAGTGGACTAATTCAAGACAACAAGCATTTGAGAAATTGAAAGAAGCCTTAACCGAAGCTCCTGTTTTAATTCAACCCGTGTCAGGGAAAGAGTTTGTAGTCTTCAGTGATGCGTCGTATGTTGGCTTAGAATGTGTGCTTATGCAAGAGGGAAGAGTAGTGGCCTGTGCGTCTAGACAGTTGAAGACTCATGAGCATAATTACCCTACGCATGACATAGAATTGGCTGCAGTGGTTTTCGCTTTGAAATTTTGGAGACATTACTTGTATGGTGAGAAATGCACAGTGTATACGGATCACAAGAGTCTGAAGTATATAATGACACAAAGAGAGTTTAATCTTAGATAGCGTAGGTGGCTAGAGTTACTTAAGGACTACAACCTCATGATTGAGTACCATCCAGGTAAAGCCAATGTAGTGGCCGACGCTTTGAGTAGGAAGGTGGCCGTGGAATTGCGAGCTATGTTATCTAGATTGAGTTTGTCCAAAGATGGTGGTTTAGTGGCCGAGTTACAAGTTAAAGCTTTGTTGCTTCAGTTGATTAGAGAGAAACAGTTGCAAGATAGATCTTTAGCATCTCATGTACAAGACATAGCGGAGGGTAAACCGACAGATTTTTGTTTTAGTAGTGATGGGGTCTTGTGTTTCAAGAGTAGAGTAGTTGTTCCGGAAGATGTAGACTTGAGACGCACCATCCTAACTGAAGCTCACAGTATTCCGTTTGATATGCATCCGAGAAGTACAAAAATGTATCACGATTTGAAAAATGAGTATTTCTGGGTTGGTTTGAAGAAAGATTTTGCCGAGTTTGTGAGTAAGTGCATGGTTTGTCAGGGATTTAAAGCCGAGCACCAGTTTCCTTTAGATTTGTTACAACCGTTGTGAATTCCCGAGTGGAAGTGGGAGAGAATTGCCATGGATTTCGTATTGGGTTTGCCGTTGACACCTTCTAAGAAGAACTTGGTTTGGGTAGTTGTTGATCGTCTTACGAAATATGCACACTTTTTTGCCGTTCACACCACTTATACTTTAGATAAGTTGGCCGATTTGAGGTGATGAGGTTTGGTAGGAAAGGTAAGTTGAGCTCGAGATTCATCGGTCCGTATGAGATAGTTGAGAGAGTTGGTCTCGTTGCCTATAGATTGAGACTGCCGACCGGACTAGAGAAGATTCACGGCGTGTTTCATTTTTCGATGCTTCGGAGGTATAGATCATAGCTGTCACATGTTATGCCAGTTGAGGAGATAGAATTGAATCCGGATTTGACCTATGATAAAGAACCAGTTGAGATTTTGGCTTCGGACAGCAAAGTGTTGCGAGGAAGGACCATTGAGTTGGTTAAGGTTAAGTGGCGACACCGAGGAGTGGAAGAAGCCACTTGGGAGAGGAAGGATGACATGAGAAAGCAGTTTTCGCATCTCTTTCCACTAGGTAAATTTCGGGGACGAAATTCCTTAAGTGGGGGAGAGTTGTAACGCCTGAGTTTAAGGCCGGGAGTTAATCGAATTATATAAGCTGAGTCAGGATAAATTGAAATTGGAGAAAAACTATTTTTGACACACACTTAAAGTGTTTTAAAAGAGAAAAGGGCAAAACGGGAATTTTAAATAAAAGAAATAAGGAAAAGGGGATTTTTGAAAGCCATCATCTTCTCCAAATCTCTTTTCACGTTCAAAAACCTCTAGAAAACCCATTTTACTATCCCTTTGGTTTCAACACTTCAATCCAAGTGATTTCTTCAAGGTAAATGATTCCTTAACTTGGTTTTACCTTCATTCATTCTTAAATGTTAAGATTTTTGCAAAACCCATGGTTTAAACTTGTGTTGATTTTTAAATTTTGGTTTGAAATGAAAGGGGGTTTATGGGTTTTGATTTGTGTTGTCTATGGCTGAGTTGAGAGTGTTTTTAACTTTGTTTTATTGCTAAAATAACATGAAAATGGTGGATTGTTATGGGAAACCCGAAATAGGTATTGTGGGTGATTTTGGGAGTTGAAAATCTTGAGTTTTTGGATGGGTTTTAGGTCTAAATGACAACTGAAGGTTTGATAGCATTGGGTTGATGTTTTGGAGTGTTAAAAGGTAGATTTTTTATGGTAAATTCGTTGGGTGATGCTGCAAGTAATTTGGGACTGACTTGATATGTTTCGGGTGAAATTTGGGGCTTGAATTGATGTGTGTTGTTGCAAGATTGTTGAGTTCTGGGTTTTTGTTGTGTTTATGAGTGTATTAGTGTTCTAATGTTCAGTTTTGGGTTGCTTAAAACAGAGGAATCAGATTCGGGCTTTGTGGACGGAAACCCGGGTAGTTTAGAGGCTTGATTGGGCATCTTGGACATCGTTTGTGTGTTGGCTGGTGAGTGGATCAATTTTAAAAGCCTTAACGTGGTTAAGAGAATGTTTGAGAGTTTGGATAGAGCTTGAAAAGCCAATCCAAGCTCGAGACTAAGTTTTAATGGTTTTAAGCAATTAAATCGTGTTTTACGTTTCCTCGATGCATGATGAACATGCTATATTGTTATGTGTTGAATTGCCTTGTTGCGCAAGTTGAGATGTGGGACTTGTGTTTATAATTGCATTGTGAGTACATGTGTTGCATAGAAGTTTGGACTTGGTAAGTGGTTCAAGCATCGGTAATGCATGTGGTTGTGAATGAGTATATTGACATGTGTTGAGTTGTTACCGGATATAATTGATCGATCAATAGTATTAAAGTGCACTCGAGGTGAAAGTCGTGCGTGACCTTAGTGATGTTATATTCCACTAAGGAGGAGTACGATGATTTGAGATTCCACCGGAAGTTATGTTTTTACTAGATGGGTGAGTAAGGTGATGTGAGATTCCACCAGAAGTGTCTAGTGAGTTTGAGAAACTATCTGCATATCCGAGTAAAAAACGATGAAAGTCAATATACCCATGATGCTTTAATTCTCATGTTAAGCATGTTGTTGATTTCTTCTTTTATGCTTATGCATTGTTGTTTACTTTGCTTACGTTATGAGAATGAGCATGTGGTAAGCCTATGGCTTGTGGTTGCATTCGGTAAATGCACTTGAAGGTAAATGCATGTTGTTATGTGTTCAAGCATGTGGAAATGATTTGGAAATGATTTTGGTTTTCAAGCAAACTATGTTTTAAAACTGCTTTGTTGTAGCTACCGTTTTGAGCACCGCTCACTAAGCTTAAAGGCTTACGCTCTCTTTTCCAACAATGCAGGCCCTTAGACCTTCGGAGCAGCTCGGGGAAAAAGGGAGAATCCAAGGGAGTTTGGTTTGCTCAAGTATGAGTTTAGACTTCAATAATTAGTATTAAGCAATGGGATATGGCCTTTATGTTTGAGGTGTTGTTGGCATGTCCTTTTTGCTTAGACAAGTTTGTTTAATTGTTTTGGTCTTGTAATGCCTTTTACCATGATGATTTATGCTTTTGTTTAGCTTTTGGCTATGTTAGTGAATGCTAAATATGCACGTTTCCTTTTAAAAATTTATCATGTTGGATGTTGCCTTGTTAAGTGTTTAAGTTTGCCTTATAAGTATATCCATGGATGCCTTGTATTGTATGTGTGTTTGGTATGTTGCTTAAATGCTTGTTAATGCCTCTTGTGTTGAGTTCCTTGTGCTTTTAGCAGCTAAAAATAGTTGATCTGTGCAGGGCGTATCGATACGCTCAAGGGTGGTATCGATACAGTCCCTTGTTTTGGGAAAAGTGTACTGGTACGCGGGGTTGTTTCGATACCCAAAATGCTCTCTGGAAATTTGAGAAATTGATGAAATTTTGGCGTATCGGTACGGGTCCTGAGAGTATCGGTACGGTCTTCGAAGTTGACCAAGGGAAGTTGATCGTTAAGGGCGTATCGATACCAGCCTTGAGGGTATCGATACGGTTTCCCTAGGTTTAACTTTGTGGTGTTGACCAAGTACAGACGTATCGATCCGATCCTTTAGCGTATCGATACGACATGTTGTAAAAACTAAAAAGGGTATCTTAATTGCATATTTTGCTTGTTTTGTATCCATGCGTGTTTTTCGTTGCGTGGCCCCTCACATAGGATATAATTAATGCATCTAGACAAGATAACTTTAAAACAAAATTTCTAGGGTTGCTAATCGGAGTGGAGCCTTAACGGGTTTCGCTTCGGGCATAATGAATAGGGCCAAGTATTCCTCGAAAGTAGGCATAATGAACGGGCGGCTAGGCCGGGTCGAGGGGTTACACTCCTTCACTTCGAGCATAATGAACAGGGCCAAGTATTCCTCGAAAGTAGGCATCATGTCCTCTTCATTGAATGTAAAGCAGCAGTACCCAGGGTTCCAGAACTGGATCAATGCCTTCAGAAACGGCTCATCAACCCTTACAAATAGAAGATATGCTATGTTGCCATAAGACTCACGGAACAACTGTTTGGTCTTATAATCAAAATGGTCCCAAATCTCACGTAACTCCTGCACATTGTTCTGCTTAACACTAACATGGGCATACTCCGAAGTTTCTATCTCGTGACCCACACTCAAGCTGTTTCCATACTTTCTCTAGTTGACCTCAGACCAGTGACGCACTTTCGCATTTTCCTCCTCACTCATCAAGAGCTTTCCATCCAAAATTGAACAATTTTCTAGAATCAACCCCTTCTAAATATGGAATGATGCACATGTAAAACAAACAAGATAGGGAACAGAGATTAATAAAGCAAGAAAAAGGGAAATGAAATAGTCCAAAACAAATTAAATGCACGATAATTATGGGCCGACATTCCAACATTTTTGGACATGTCTTCACGGATTATTCCTGCGACTCAACACCCTAGGCTTCTCTCATGGATCTATTAGGGGTAGGCTCTAGATTTTCAAACTTGGTTTAGTTCTAAAAAGGTACCCGAGTTGTCCTTGTTGTCCCCTACTAAGGGTAGCAAGGCCCTCGATTCTCACCCATTATAGGCTTCAAATGAATCGAGTTCAACTCAGGAGGACTCACCACCGATGCATTCTCGAAGAATCAATATTCTTACGAAGACAAAGGAATGAGTCCCGAAGGTACTTGCTAGGCTCATATGAAGAATCAATATTCTTACATGAGCAAAGCGTATTTCCCCCCACTTAAACGAACGAGATAAAGCATGGGAATAGATCTTGGAATTAAATCTTAAATGCGTAAAATAGAGTTATATTCATTTAAACGGACAAATAAATTGAACCTATTATGAACATGCAAATTCCAAATTAAAAAAAAAACATTTTTTTGAAAACCATTTAAAAGAAATTTGTGGCCTGACCCGCATTTGTTTTTATTTAAAAAAACAAAAACACTTCCCCATCAGAGTCGCCAAGCTGTCGCAGCCACCTTTTTAGAGGGAGGCTTCGAATTTTTGGTAAAACTTTAAAAAGCACGGAATCGCCACTAATCGTTTTGAAAAGTGTGATAGGATCACTTTAAAACATGGTTATTTTAATAAAACTTTTTGTTTTAATAAAACAACTATTTTGGTCCGCGAAAAATCAGAAAATAGGTTCGGGGGTCGATTACGCGTGGGGAAGGGTTAGCACCCCCACGATGCCCAAAATTGGTACCTAATTGATTTTAAAAACGTTTTCAATACTGGAATTTGCAAGTTCAAAAAAGTTCGACTTTATTTGTCTGTTTAATGAATATTAGTCTATTTTAACGACCTTATCGCTCGGGAGATAAACTTTAATCACCGCCAACATTTCTGGCGCTAACCCGTCATTCCCGTTTGATAAGACACCGCATTAAATTAATTTCACTTTTTCAACAGCAAAGAGATTTAGTGTCTTGAGCATTTTATTCATTTTTAAGTTCGATTATTTAAAAACCCTAAAAACGTCTAAGTCTTTTATTCCTAATTTAAAGTTTAAGTTTGCTTTAGTGTGTGTGTTTATTTTTTTGTGAAGAACATTTTTCAACAAAACACGTCTCTATCTAAGCTTTAGTTCTTAATCTTAATTTTTAAACCTATTTCTAAAACAAGCAAGCAAATTTTATTCTTTTTGAGTTTTTTCCCTTTTATTATTCCTTTTAAAAACCTTTATTTCTTTTTACCTTTTTTTCTCTTTTAAAATAAACAAGACTCTTTTTACATTTTTACATTTTTACCTTTTTTCATTTTTATGTTTTTTCCACCTTTTTATTTTCTTTCATTTCAAAACGAATTCTTCTATTAAAAATTTCCTTTTTCTATTTTTTTTTCATTTTTTAAGCTTTTATTTATTTAAATAACCTTTTTAAAATAAACTTTATTTCTTGAAAATTTTCCTTTTAAGATTTTTTTTCAAAAATTTATTTTTCGCCTAAAACCTTTCACTTTATTTAAAAACCCTTTTATTTTCTTTAAAAAAACAAAACATTATGACTTATTTCTCTTTTTTTATAAAAAACATCTTTATTTATTTATTATTTTTAAAATCACTTAACACATTTATTATTAAAACAAAATTTCAAAACAAAATCTTTTTTTAAATTTTTTTATTTTCAAGCCCCTTTATTATTTCCACCCATGCATTATTATTTTTTCCTAATTAAATCCATAACTTTAAGTTTTTTTCAATTAAACCACATTTATTCATTTATTCTTACATTTTAATATAAACACTTTTAAAAATTTATTTCTATATTTCTAAAGATCAAAACAACTTTAACAACATTTTTTAAGCATGCAAATATTTTTTAAAGAGCAAACCAAATTTAAAATGAAAAATTAAAACGAAATTGTTATCGGAATAGTGAAACGATTTTCTGACTTCATGAACGCAACCGAAACGATGAACGAAGAAGTCGAATCCGGACTTCTCGAAATCCAGCAAATTGCCTCCGGAAAATTGCTTCCATACTCGAATTTCAACTCAAAATTTCCAGCAACCCTTGAAGAATTTTTAGAGAATTTTTTCGGATTTTTCTAAGCCTGTTTGCTTTTTTTTTCAAATGTGTTTTTCTTGAAAATTGTGTGTTGAACAAAGGAAGGGGAAGGGTTTTTATACTCACCTTGAGCTTGCAAATCAAGCTATAATCCGTGTTTAAATCCCCAAATTGGAGCCAAAATCATACCAAGAACTTGATTCTCGGTAAAACCCCTCAATTCTTATCTGATTTGGTCCAATATCGAAGTTGAATTTTCCCCTTGATTTGAGCCTAGGGTTTGACCATTTGTCTCAGTTTTTTTGCAGATTCCAACGAGCACAAGCGGCGGCGGCGAGCATGGTTGGTGGCATTGGGTCGGCGGTGGCGAGGCAGACCGCCCGGTACCAACGACGTCGATAGTCGTGGCCGGTAGACACCGGTCGCCCACCTCGAAAACATGATAGAGAGCTTGGTTGGGGAACCAGCCCACGCGCGTGGCATGCGTTGGTTCCCCCTTTTCTTTTTCTTTTTTATTTTCTTTCTTTTTTCCCTTTTTGCTATTTTTTTGTTGTTTTTTGTTGTTGTTTTTCATCACATTTATTTTTATTTTTTTAATTCATTTTATTTCCCTTTTCTTCTCCAATATTTATTTTACACCATAATTATTAGAATTTCTTTTCCTTTTCTATTTTTTTTAAAAAGATGGGCTTGAACTTAAAATGGGCTTTATTCTTTTTTTCCTTTTAAAAATGGGCTTCAAAAAATGAGCTTTTAAAGATGGATTTTTGTTATTTTTTTAAAAAGAGGGCCTTTTATTATTTAAAGGAAAAGGGATTTTTCTTCTTTTTTATATTTTTATATTTTTGTTTTTTTCTTTTTTTATTATTTAAATTTAAGGAGAAAATTTAGTGACAACAATGGGTAACAGCAGAACAACATTAATGGTGGGAAGATGAAGTTCTAACGGCTATAATTATGATGTCAACCACCCAAACGGTTAAAAATAAATGAGAAGGTATAAAAGCAAGCATTTTGAGCACCATCAACAACAATTGAACCTTCAAGAATCATCCAAGCATCAAATTCAAATCCTTGTGCCTTTTATTATCAACTCCTTCTACCCAACTCTATTAAGTGTTCTATTCTTATTAGTAATGTGAGTTTGGGGAGTGATAAATTGTATTTGGGTAAACAATTCATCATTTGAGAGGAATTTGTAAGGTTTACCATTTTCTCAATTGTAAAGAGTGTTTCAAATTAAACTTTGGGTATAAATCTTAATTTCTTTGTAAGGTTTCCTCATCATCCAATAAAAGGGGAAGAATCAATAGTGGATTGGTTGAAAATCCTTAGTGAGAAGGAGCTAAGGTAGTAGAGGTAGAGTTCATTACAGAACTTGAACCACTATAAATCTCTTGTGCAATTTTTTTGTTCATCCATTTCTCTCCTTTCAAATTTTTAATTGCCAATCCAACCCCTCTTGGCCAATTGCATTGTTTGATCAACTCAACAATTGGTATTAGAGCTGTAACACCCCAAAAATTACGCTCAAATTGTAAACACTAGATTTGAAAAATCCCTAATTTAGAAACATAATTTTGAAATCCCTAATTGAAAACCCTAATTATTTGAGAATTTTAATTCAAGAACCCTAATTTTTTTAAAAGGGACTAAATAAGAATTTTTATTAAACTTGAAAGTTAATATGAAATTTGTTAAAAGTTTAAGGACTGACTCCATAAATAACCATTTGTCAAATTGAATTTCAATTTGTTTTATGATTTCGTCTTTTCTTTGAATCGTTTTTATTATTATTATTATTATTATTATTATTATTATTATTATTATTATTATTATTATTATTATTATACTTCTTTAATTTTAAATTGAATTCTAATTCCATTCTCCACTTGTCTTCTTTTAATTATTTTATTTATTTTTATTCTTTTCTATCCTTTATCACTTTCATTATTTTATTTAAATTAGGTTTGCTCCCCATATAAATCTACACACATATAGTTCAAATAAGATCATCCCAAGAACCCTACTTTTTTATACAGTTTCATGCTGCCAAAATCCCTTATTGATTTGTTAAATTCTTATCTTTTAATCTACACCACTCTATACCCCTTCTTGTTCGTTAATCCCTCCAACCCCAAGTTTAGTTCGGTACCGATACAGTTAGATCCAATACTTCTTATCATGGAAAATCACATCATTCTGTAGGTTGAGTATAGCTTGGCTAAGGTGTGTTTTCTTCCGGTGCTATAATTAAATTATATGTTATTTTTCTATGTGTTGGTGTTTTACCTCTTGTGTGATTATTTATATGTATTATGATTTTTATGGTTTACATCACATGCATACGTTTTCAGAATATGTTTTTACTATGATTTACGAACCATGATTTATGGATTACGATTTATGAACTTATGGACTACAATTTATGAAGTATGTTTACGAAATATTGGATTTATGGAACTTTGTTTATGAAATTTGATTTTTAATCATCATATCATTGTATGAGCATGGGTTGGGATCTGATCGGGGAAGTTCAGTGGTTTCACCCTTCGGGCTGAATTCCACTTCGGATTGGCGGTTGTAGTGAGGAGTTCTGGGGAACTTTCCTCTTGGCGGTTGTAGTTGGGTGCATTGCATTGCGCTTGTGATTTATGTGTTGTGCTTTAAAGAATTTTAAGAAAATATTACTATGTTTTTACGACTATGATTTTCTTGCACTTTAGAGACACATTAAGCTCTTTAGCTTACTCCCCCATAGTTTCCTATTACAGATATCCTTGAGC
The DNA here is from genome assembly GCA_030270665.1 of Hibiscus trionum. Lineage (NCBI taxonomy): Eukaryota > Viridiplantae > Streptophyta > Magnoliopsida > Malvales > Malvaceae > Hibiscus > Hibiscus trionum. Next base: position 35,325,577 of record BSYR01000013.1, read on the forward strand.
TTTAGGCGACGTGGTACTTGGAGGATCTCAATTTTATTCGGTTATTTTATTATTCAGTACGAGACTATTTTAGTTTAATCAGATTTCTATTTATTATTTTGGGACATGAATGAAATTTTGGACTATTTATGTTTTTGGATTATTTTTAACATTCATTTACTATTATTTTAATTTAGAGATTTTATATAGATATTCAAATATTTATTATGATATTTATATTTATATTTATTATTAAATTTATGTTATTTTATTTTAATTAAAGTATAATTTTTAAAATTGGATTTCTTGAGGGAAAAGTTTTCAAACGTAACTTCCGAAATTCGGTCTTTTCTTCTAGGCCGAGTTTAGGGGGTTACAAGAGCCACACTTATTGGAAGGATTACAACCCTCTTGAGTCGATTAGGAGAGTTTTGATCAACAACAGGTCAAAGTAGTGGCATACACCTTCGTTTCCAACCTCTATGAGTCTCAATCCACCACCAAACCACCATTCTTCTATAGGGATAACTACACATATTAGAAGAATCAGATGCGACTCTTCATCAAATCCACCGACTACATGGTATGAGATGTAGTTGATGAAAGGATTAATACAAATTTGTCCCCCTAAAGTATACCCGATTTCCCAACTTGCCCCCTAAACTTCATTTTGCCCACTTTTTCCCCTTAAACAATTCACCGTTACCCATTTTGCTCCATTCCGTTACCCTTTTCCGTTAAAAAAAATTCAGCCAATAACATCCTACCACGTCATCAACGGATTGACTAAGTCAATCCGTCTAGTTTTATTTAAAGGGTAAATGACATGTCAAGTCTGTCGGGTTTGTTTTTTGTTCAATTTAGTCACTGAAAAGTCTATTTTTACCTTAAATTGACCCCTATTTGTTTCTAATTTTTATAATTTAGTCCATTATTTGTTATTATTAATAATATTATTTTATTAAAATGTTAATATTTAATAAAAACAAATATTTTAATACTAAATTAGTAATTTTTTAGATTCGAATTACAATTATATTCTAATTATTAATTCTAATTTCACTATATTTGAATTATAGTTTTTGAGTAAATTTTAAATTATATTTGAATCATGTTCGTATTATATTCGAATCATATTCAAATTATATTTGAATCATCTTCTAATTATATTCGAATTATTAATTCAAATTTTACTATATTCGAAATATATTTTTTGAGCAAAATTCAAATTACATTAGAATTATATTTGAACCATGTCTATATTATATTCGAATCATATTCAAATTATTTTCAAAATATAATTTGAATATGATATTTCGAATGTAATTCGAATATGATTCGAATATAATATGAACATGATTCCAATATAATTATAATATAATTACATACTTTTCCAACTATTATATTCGAATCATGTTCATAGTATATTCAAATCATGTTTAACATGTAATTATATTCGGATCATGTTTAACAGGTAATTATATTCGTATTGCGTTCATATTATATTCGAATCATATTAAAATTATTTTTGAAATATAATTTGAATATGATATTTCGAATGTAATTTGAATATGATTCGAATATAATATGAACATGATTCGAATATAATTCTAATATAATTACATGTTTTTTGAACTATTATATTTGAATCATGTTTAACAGGTAATTATATTCGAATCATGTTTAACAGGTAATTATATTCTAATATAATACGAGCATGATTTGAATATAATACGAGCATGATTTGAATATAATACGAACATGATACGAATATAATTACCTGTTAAACATGATTCGAATATAATTTGAATATGATTCTAATATAATAGTTGAAAAAACATGTAATTATATAAGAATTATATTCGAATCATGTTCATATTATATTCGAATCATATTAAAATTACATTCGAAATATCATATTCAAATTATACTTCGAAAATAATTTTAATATGATTCGAATATAATATAGACATGGTTCAAATATATTCTAATATAATTTGAATTTTGCTCAAAAAATATATTTCGAATATAGCAAAATTCAAATTAATAATTCGAGTATAATTAGAAGATGATTCAAATATGATTCGAATCTAATACGAACATGATTCGAATATAATTTGAGTTTTACTCAAAAACTATAATTCAAATATAGTGAAATTAGAATTAATAATTGGAATTTAATTTGAATTCGAATATAAAAAATTACTAATTTAGTATTAAAATATTTTTTTTATTTATTTTTATTAAATATTAACATTTTAATAAAATAATATTATTAATAATAACAAATAATGGACTAAATTATAAAAATTAGAAACAAATAAGGGTCAATTTAAGGTAAAAATAGACTTTTGAGTGACTAAATTGAACAAAAAACAAACTTGACATGTCAATTACCCTTTAAATAAAACCAGACGGATTGACTTAGTTAATCCGTTGATGACGTGGCATGATGTTATTGGCTGAATTTTTTAAACGAAAAAGGGTAACAGAATGGGGCAAAATGGGTAACAGCGAATTGTTTAAGGGGAAAAATGGGCAAAATGAAGTTTAGGGGGCAAGTTGGGAAACCGAGTATACTTTAGGGGCAGAAAGTTGTATTAAGCCTTGATGAAATGCCATAGATTCCTATGAAGAGAGATGGTGAAGGAAGACTTGTCCCAAAGGTTAAAGTCGAAATGACCGAAGAAGATAGATGAAGGATGCAAGTCAATGATAAAGCCTTGCATATTATCTTTTGTGCTCTTGGTCCAGATATCTACTCAAAGGTGTCTTCAATCGAGAGCGCCAAGGAAGTTTGGGATACCCTCGAGACAACATATGAAAGAACTAGCGATGTCAAAGAGACAAAGATCGGGCTACTCAATCTAAGCTATGAAAAATTCAATATGGATCCCGATGAAAGTGTCTTCAAGATGTTTGATCGATTCTCGGTCATCGTCAATGGATTAAAGGGTTTCGGTGAAGTCATTCCCGAAGACAAACTATTGAGAAAGCTATTGTATTCTCTTCCAGAATCTTGGGATAGCAAAAGAATGACCATCATTGAAGCTAGTGATTTGAAGACTCTCAAGCTCGATGCTCTTGTTGGATCTTTACTTACCCATGAAATCATGAAAAAAGGAAGAAAAGAAGAAAAGAAGAAGGTTCAGAAGAAAGAAGTTGAGAAAAAGAAGATTGGAATCGCACTTAAAGCTTCATATAATGATTGCGATTCTAGTGAGGGTGAAGATGAGGGGATGACCATGTTGGCCAAACGATTCACTCGTTTCATGAAGTCTAACCAAGGGACAAAATTCAATAGAAAAAGGGGACTTCAAGAATAAAAGTAAAAAAAGAAGAGTGTAACCCCCTCGTCCCGGTCTGGCCGGTTGACCGGTCCGAGTGGGCCACACGGGGAAAACCGAAGCGAAACCCGTTAAAGTTCCCCCCTCGGTTAGCAACCCTATTTTTTTCATTTTAAAATCTTGTCTAAATGGATATTAAACCCTATGTGGTCAAACAGCGGAACAAGAATACAAGAGACAAACATTCGAACCCAAAACAACAATTAAACAGCCCACTTTTAATCTTTTAAACAGGCCGTTTCGAAACGCCCTTGAGGCGTATCGAAACGCCTTGACCAGGTCAACTAACCCAGAGCCTTTACAAGGGGCCGTATCGAAACGGGAGTCAACCGTTTTGAAACGCCCACGACGGTCAATATCTCGTGGTCAACGAGATTTTGACCGTTTCGAAACCTTCACACCCGTTTCGAAACACCTTCATCTCGTGAATTTCTCAGAATTCCAGTAGCCAAAACGTTCCGATACGCGTTTCGGAACAGGGGTTCCAAAGGCCATACCGTATCGAAACGCGTTCCGATACGGGGTCCCTGAAGCCTACCCGTTCCGAAACGATCCCTCCCGTTTCGAAACGCCGGCAGTCTGTAACCTTTGAAATACAGATTTAGGGGTGTTTTGACAAGTCTAAAGGTCCCATAGGACCCCTAAAGGAACATAAAACCATCAAACAAAGTCTAGAGGCATACATCTTAGATTTAACATACTCAAACACATACAAGCATGGATTTGGATAATCTTTCTAACATGGCAAATTACACATTAAGAGCCTTTCATACAAGCATGCTTGAAGACATTTAAAAAGAACCAATAAGCATCACACATATCAAGTGAGTCCACATGCCATTCAAGCAACCTAAGCACTCATAAGACATCCATCGTACTAGCATTTGGCAAGATATAACATGCTTACAAATCAAGTCAACCATAGACATACATCAAGACTCGAATCAACAATTCCTATCCCATTGCTTAACTATTACATTCTATTACTTGAAATCCATACATTGAGCTCACAAAAAGCAACACTTGGAGACCTTCCCTTGCCTCTGCCACCCACAAGCTATTTATCTGCATTGTCGAACAAAAGAGAGCGTAAGCATAAAAGCTTAGTGAGGGTAAGCTCTTCAAAAACAAACCTCGACAATGCAGGGTCCAAGCACGAGCTACGACCAAGATAAAATGCATGTTCTTACCTCCGGTCCACACGAGCCATGATTCTAAATGATGCACGAACATATAATCAATATCATGTCATGCTCAACATGTTCAAAACCACAATACATGAAATCACATATATTAAACCATGTTAGAAACACATCCCAAATCACATTGGCTCACAATTAACCACATAATGGCAACATAAACTACAATCCGTATTGGCACCTAGCTATGACTCGAATACGCGGATAACCGTTGGAACTCACATCCAACAACACAACCATTACCTGACGGTGGGATTCCACTCATCACCGTTCACGCGGAGGGGATTCCACTCATCCTCACGCCTCATCTCACGCGGAGGGGATTCCACTCATCCTCACGCCCGTCGATGGGATTCCACTCATCACCGACTAATGTAAATACAATTTCCGGGCGTACCCGTACTCCTCCTTGGTGACTCAACGCCACCAAGGCCACGCGCGACTTTGTCTCATGTGTACACACTAACATCCTAATGATCGATCATTTGTACCCAAGCATACTAGTGTCAATACTAATACATTCCACAATACCATTTATTAACAACTTCCGTGCTTAGCACGTACTCACCATGACTTACTATCATGCACAAACTACATTTCCATGCCTAGCATGTACTCACCATGATCCTCGGATCAAGCAATCACCTCATAATCTAATTTCACATGACAACACACATGTACATCATTAACAACCATATCACATCATATTTTGCACACGTGAATAACCATATCATATCTATCATCAACATACATACAACAATGCATCCAACATGCCTTAACATACATGTATACAACATATATATAACCAACACCATCACGATTTAACACGAGGCATATACAACCATTAAAGAGTGCAACCAAAGTCTCTAATCAAAGCTTGGGATTAGGCTACCACTCTAATCCCAACTCTAGGTGGGTTTACCAAGCCCATCCTAGGTTCACATGCTTGAACCAAATACTCAAAACCAATTCAAAAACATTTAACCACTCACCTAAGCTTCCAAGCTCCAAGCCAAGCAAGCAACCTCCCTCAAATTTCCGGATTTCTTCCCGAAGCTTCCCCAACACAAATTCCCGCTTCTAAACAATCTCGAACACATTTCAAACAATTCCAAATCAGCCCAACATCAAAATACCAACCCGGAAAACAATTCAAATCAAATTTACAACGTTGCAAGCCATGACCAAACCCCACACTTTGCAATTTCGGGCAGCCCCTAAACCATGTCCAAAAACCATGTTTCCAACATCCATAGCACCCACAAACAATCCCAAATCAACCCCTAACCATTACCCTAACATCAAACCTCAATTTCCAACACAAACCACACCCAAAACTCAACTAAAAACCCTCCTAAAAACCCATTTTTATCCAATTTCGGGAATCATGATAAAACACTTTAAAATTCACTTATGTTGGACCTTAGGAGTTGCAAACAACTTAGCTAACAATAATAAATCAATGGCTTAAGTTAAACACCATAAAGCTCTCATTTTTAAACAAAACCCTAAAACTTCACGTTTCAAAAATCATGAAAGAATATGAGAAATATTGGTACCAACACGAAGAGGAAGACAAGACCAAGTCAAAAACACAATTACCTTTTAAAAAGCTCCAAAGATGAAGTTGAAAGAGATGAAATGATGAAAGGGGGAGGGAGAGAGCTTCCATGTCGTTGAAATGGTGAAAATGGGGTGAAGAAGATGAGCACATGTTTTAATTCAACAAAAAGGGGTTTTAATTTTAAAAGTTCATCTTATTTACCATTTTGCCATTAATGAGATGGCAAATCCTCCTTTATCATAAAATCCATGGGATTTAATTCCCAAAACAATTTTGATCCAACATAGAATTTTTTTTTATTCGAATATCTAAAACCCGAAACAATATTTTAATATTATTTCCATCCGACCCCTAAACCCGGGTGTTACAACTGTCCCCCACTTAAGGAAATTTCGTCCCCGAAATTTATCGAACATGGGGAGCCACTAAAACATGTTACTCCACACTTTCCTTGTCTTCTCAACACCATATTAACCAACTCGAATGACTTACCACACAACATTTGCTATCTGACACTAAGATCTCAACTGATTCTTCAAGGCATGCAAATTTCAAACTCAACTCAATCTCTTCTACAACAAAGCATGAAACAAATCCAACTCACACTCCTGAGTCATAGATACACAGAACCCCTTTACAAACCTCTTTCTAACTCTGGTGGTAACCGCAACAAATAAACAACAGAACCAGCCCAATTCACAAACTCATGCAGCACTGTTCAAAATTGACCGATGACTCTCTCTCTAACTGATCATCCGACTTCATCAATTAACCAAACACTGCGCAGACGTCTTCAAAACAATTTAGGAGAAAACTGATCCTCGGTCTTGACACACTGGCAAACTATACACTGACTCTTATACTGAACCACATCATTCATCCACTCAATCTAGAAACACTCATCTTCAACCCACAATACGTCTTCATACTACTCAGAAGCAATATACATGAACTACCGTGTGCTTCGGCCAAAACAATACGTCTCAAAACACTATGTCAATCTGTACAACTATTCTGTCTCTGAAACAAAAAACTCTATCATCTCTGAAATTGTATTCTGAAGGTCTTCCTTCTACTATGCCTCGCACGTGAGGTGCCAAGAATCTGTCTTGCAACTGTTTCTCTTCAAACATTCTGACTCAGCGTAGGCTCAACATGAAACGCGGCCACAAGAATTCTGGCATTCGGTAACTGAATTCGGCAAATACAACTCGCAACCCAACTACCAATCTAACAACAATCACTACTCGGAACATCGGTCACTACGGAGGCTATCTTCGGATGGTACTCAATCTTGATATTACAATCTTCAAGCGGTTCTAACATTTCATGTTGTTCAAGTTTTCACCCTTCCTAAGTCTTCAAATATTTCAAGTTCTGATGATACGTACATACTCACTGTGCATTCTTGCTATACAAGCTTTGTCTCTAAGTCTTCGAAGCAAATACAACTGTAATTAACTCTATGTCTCATATCGGATAACTCTTCTCACAATCTTCCAACTAGCTCGATGAACAAGCCACAATCTTCTGTCTTGCATAAGCACACAACCTAACTCTACATGTAACACATCACTATGGTTCGCAAACTCTTTTTTCTGATATAGACTGATTCAAGGTCGAAGCTCTCTTCAAAGTTTCTTTCGGTTTCTCAAGGGCTCGTTGTCTCGCATCTGGCCACACAACTGGCCATTCTTATGTAGCAATCTGTCAAAGGAGTAGCTATCTTCGAAAGACTATTCACAATTCTCCGATAGTAACAATGCTAGACCTAGGAACTATAGATACCTATCACAGTCTTCAGCTCCTTCCAACTGACATCTTCTTCTGCCTACTTAGGATTTACTCTAATGCACTCGGCTGATCTACATGTCCTAGGAGAACATCTTCATTAACTCGGAGTTCACGTTGGCTCAACTTGGCATACCACTGATTCTCTAATAGAATCTACCACACTAACTTCAAAACTTGCCATGATCTTTCTCGGTACTTGAATATACTCACGTGACATCTAGAAGAGCTACTACAACTGATCAAGAAACTCAGGAAAATATTCTGTTCAACATCTCTATGAAGGTAACTAATACACTAGTCAAACAAAACGACATAACCTAGAGCTCAAGGTGATCACATCTTGCCCCTAAAGATGTCTTCGGTACTTCAACTTTTCTCACTTCCAACTGGTGGTAAACGGATCTCAAACTAATCTTCAAATAGACTGAAGCACACACTAACTGACCAAAAATCACTGACACTCGGAAACGGATACTAATCATCCACTGTCACTTGTTTCGACTGTATGCAATCTGAACACATTCTCGTACTGTCACTCTTTCTTCTTCACAAATTGCACTGTAGAACTCTGAGATGATGCACTAGGCCTAATGAGTCTAAGGTCTAACAAATCTCAAAGTTAATTCTTCAACATTCTCAATTCTTCCGGGATTCACAAGTTACAGAGCAACAAAACGAAAGCAACCTCGAAAACGGTCTCAATAACAAACTCTTCTCCTTTAACAAGAGGTAAACCGGCAATTCTTCCAAATACTTATAGGAGAAGAAAACACAAACTATCCTAACTCTTTGCGGTCTAATCTTCATTCAAAAATCAAATTCATCACAATTGCTAAGCAAGCCTGTCAACTAAACTCAATCAATCTTTGATCTCTAAAACTGGATCAACATTCAACAAGAAGTTCACCTCCCCACCTACCACTATCGTCACACATAAGTCCGCAACTTCAAGTCAACTCTTGCTTTGTCTCAACGTACACTAACTCCTTGCTCTTCAAGCCGAGCCTTGTCAAAAGGCACATTGAAACTGTAGGAAGACAATCACTTCACGTCTATTAGAAACTAGTAACTCTGAACCACCAACAAACATCTTCTGTACACCTTTCTGATCACTACCATCTCCCTAAAGGCTAGTCACATGCGTCCATACATCTAAGGTCTCAACAACGATATCTAATTCCTTACATGCTCACACAAATAGACGAATCCGTAGAGATGGCAACTTTACAAGTACACAACTGATAGTCTTCGGTCCTCTTGTTTTCAGACTGATTCTTCAACAAAATCTAACTCCTCTAGACTATTCGTAGAGCATTTCAAAACTTCAAAACGCAGTTCTGAGCACACACAGACAACCATGCTGGAAAACCACCCAGACGCACACTGGCCCCAAACACACAAATCGGTTCCCATTCACGGATACTGATCGGCTGTCTTGCATCGAAATCATAGACTGAACCCCAACGGTCACCAACTAACACTTCTGAAATTCAGATTACTCACACGAGACCCCTACCTAGATCTCGCCAAAAGAACTAAGGTACTCATACCTACCTCTGACACCTCATCGAGTACATTCAAACTTGCATGCTTGTTAGCAACATACGAAAGTACGAACTCAGAACCAATCAGAAGAGACAAACTCAAAACTGTACCAAGGGCTTCTCCACTATAACATAGACATCACTTTGACTCCCACTCAAAGGTCTTCGCTTCTTTTCACCAACTAATACCAAAATCGGTCTCATCGTCCCTCACCAACAAGAAACAACTCACACACATGCTGACTCGAGCAAACAAATCGTACCTCAACTAGGGTACAACCATACTCCCCCAACTATAGCAAAGAACTTCCTCCACATCATCCACATTTTTAAAACCACAACTTCCACTCACCGATTTACGGCCCACACACTGGCCCCAAACTTACTAAAAGCAATAAACCAATCAACAATTTAACATACAAGTTGGGTTAGCAAAGGAAAGGTCCAAGTGGCTCAAGTATGATTTCCCTCACTTAAAATCCTTTTTCCGATGTAATAGAAGCAATGGGACTCTACTCAACATGTTTCAACAAATCAGCACACATACAGGCTCAACCAAGCATATAACAGGGCATACTTGTTAAACAAGCAAACATATGCTTATGGTCCAACAACATACATTCTCAATCAATCAGTCACACATCACAGCATACACGGGTAACGAATAACATGCTTTTAAACAAACAATCAACATACTTGCCATACAAGCAATCATACTTACAAAGCAAGAAAACACCGTGCATATCAATTCAAAACTTAAACTTACCTCACTTACCTGCCCAAGGTCTCGGCAACCTTAGGCTCTGATACCAACAAATGTAACCCCCTCGTCTCGGTCTGGCCGGTTGACCGGTCCGAGTGGGCCACACGGGGAAAACCGAAGCGAAACCCGTTAAAGTTCCCCCTCGGTTAGCAACCCTATTTTTTTTCATTTTAAAATCTTGTCTAAATGGATATTAAACCCTATGTGGTCAAACAGCGGAACAAGAATACAAGAGACAAACATTCAAACCCAAAACAGCAATTAAACAGCCCACTTTTAATCTTTTAAACAGGCCGTTTAGAAACGCCTTGACCAGGTCAACTAACCCAGAGCCTTTACAAGGGGCCGTATCGAAACGGGAGTCAACCGTTTCGAAACGCCCACGACGGTCAATATCTCGTGGTCAACGAGATTTTGACCGTTTCGAAACCTTCACACCCGTTTCGAAACACCTTCATCTCGTGAATTTCTCAGAATTCCAGTAGCCAAAACGTTCCGATACGCGTTTCAGAACAGGGGTTCCAAAGGCCATACCGTATCGAAACGCGTTCCGATACGGGGTCCCTGAAGCCTACCCGTTCCGAAACGATCCCTCCCGTTTCGAAACGCCGGCAATCTGTAACCTTTGAAATATAGATTTAGGGGTGTTTTGACAAGTCTAAAGGTCCCATAGGACCCCTAAAGGCACATAAAACCATCAAACAAAGTCTAGAGGCATACATCTTAGATTTAACATACTCAAACACATACAAGCATGGATTTGGATAATCTTTCTAACATGGCAAATTACACATTAAGAGCCTTTCATACAAGCATGCTTGAAGACATTTAAAAAAACCAATAAGCATCACACATATCAAGTGAGTCCACATGCCATTCAAGCAACCTAAGCACTCATAAGACATCCATCGTACTAGCATTTGGCAAGATATAACATGCTTACAAATCAAGTCAACCATAGACATACATCAAGACTCGAATCAACAATTCCTATCCCATTGCTTAACTATTACATTCTATTACTTGAAATCCATACATTGAGCTCACAAAAAGCAACACTTGGAGACCTTCCCTTGCCTCTGCCACCCACAAGCTATTTATCTGCATTGTCGAACAAAAGAGAGCGTAAGCATAAAAGCTTAGTGAGGGTAAGCTCTTCAAAAACAAACCTCGACAATGCAGGGTCCAAGCACGAGCTACGACCAAGATAAAATGCATGTTCTTACCTCCGGTCCACACGAGCCATGATTCTAAATGATGCACGAACATATAATCAATATCATGTCATGCTCAACATGTTCAAAACCACAATACATGAAATCACATATATTAAACCATGTTAGCAACACATCCCAAATCACATTGGCTCACAATTAACCACATAATGGCAACATAAACTACAATCCGTATTGGCACCTAGCTATGACTCGAATACGCGGATAACCGTTGGAACTCACATCCAACAACACAACCATTACCTGACGGTGGGATTCCACTCATCACCGTTCACGCGGAGGGGATTCCACTCATCCTCACGCCTCATCTCACGCGGAGGGGATTCCACTCATCCTCACGCCCGTCGATGGGATCCCACTCATCACCGACTAATGTAAATACAATTTCCGGGCGTACCCGTACTCCTCCTTGGTGACTCAACGCCACCAAGGCCACGCGCGACTTTTGACTCATGTGTACACACTAACATCCTAATGATCGATCATTTGTACCCAAGCATACTAGTGCCAATACTAATACATTCCACAATACCATTTATTAACAACTTTCGTGCTTAGAACGTACTCACCATGACTTACTATCATGCACAAACCACATTTTCATGCCTAGCATGTACTCACCATGATCCTCGGATCAAGCAATCACCTCATAATCTCATTTCACATGACAACACACATGTACATCATTAACAACCATATCACATCATATTTTGCACACGTGAATAACCATATCATATCTATCATCAACATACATACAACAATGCATCCAACATGCCTTAACATACATGTATACAACATATATATAACCAACACCATCACGATTTAACACGAGGCATATACAACCATTAAAGAGTGCAACCAAAGTCTCTAATCAAAGCTTGGGATTAGGCTACCACTCTAATCCCAACTCTAGGTGGGTTTACCAAGCCCATCCTAGGTTCACATGCTTGAACCAAATACTCAAAACCAATTCAAAAACATTTAACCACTCGCCTAAGCTTCCAAGCTCCAAGCCAAGCAAGCAACCTCCCTCAAATTTCCGGATTTCTTCCCGAAGCTTCCCCAACACAAATTCCCGCTTCTAAACAACCTCGAACACATTTCAAACAATTCCAAATCAGCCCAACATCAAAATACCAACCCGGAAAACAATTCAAATCAAATTTACAACGTTGCAAGCCATGACCAAACCCCACACTTTGCAATTTCGGGCAGCCCCTAAACCATGTCCAAAAACCATGTTTCCAACATCCATAGCACCCAGAAACAATCCCAAATCAACCTCTAACCATTACCCTAACATCAAACCTCAATTTCCAACACAAACCACACCCAAAACTCAACTAAAAACCCTCCTAAAAACCCATTTTTATCCAATTTCGGGAATCATGATAAAACACTTTAAAATTCACTTATGTTGGACCTTAGGAGTTGCAAACAACTTAGCTAACAATAATAAATCAATGGCTTAAGTTAAACACCATAAAGCTCTCATTTTTAAACAAAACCCTAAAACTTCACGTTTCAAAAATCATGAAAGAATATGAGAAATATTGGTACCAACACGAAGAGGAAGACAAGACCAAGTCAAAAACACAATTACCTTTTAAAAAGCTCCAAAGATGAAGTTGAAAGAGATGAAATGATGAAAGGGGGAGGGAGAGAGCTTCCATGTCGTTGAAATGGTGAAAATGGGGTGAAGAAGATGAGCACATGTTTTAATTCAACAAAAAGGGGTTTTAATTTTAAAAGTTCATCTTATTTACCATTTTGCCATTAATGAGATGGCAAATCCTCCTTTATCATAAAATCCATGGGATTTAATTCCCAAAACAATTTTGATCCAACATAGAATTTTTTTTTATTCGAATATCTAAAACCCGAAACAATATTTTAATATTATTTCCATCCGACCCCTAAACCCGGGTGTTACAAAGAGAATGACCAAATCATTTGTTATGAGTGCAAGAAATCTAGCCATATCCGATCTGAGTGCCCTCAATTAAAAAAAGAAGAGTTTTGGGAAGAACAAGATCAAAGCTCAAGTGGCAACTTGGAGTGACAAGGAGCCATCCGAGGAGGAGGAGGAAGTGGCTAACCTTTGCCTAATGACCATTGATGATGATCCAAAGGTAAACCTCAACTCATCTAGTTCTGATTTTACCTATGATGAGCTTCATGATGCATATGATGAGTTACAAGAAGTCTATGATGAGTTAGTTGAACAATATAAAGAGTCAATTTTGACAAATAAGAAAAAAATCATTTCCAATTTGAAAAATCAAAATGAGTCTCTTTCAAAAACTAACTCTGAATTGAAAAAGAAGGTTTTATACTTGATAAACATTTCAAATGATCCTAAAAAGAAAAATCTTGATCTTGAAAAACTTCTTTCCAATTTCCAAGATTATCACAATAAGGAAGTGGATAATCTTAAAACTTGTCTTACTATTAGGAAAAAGGGTTTTGAGAAAGGTAATTCTTCTAAAACCCAATATGTTAAGAGAAAACCATTTTATCCCAAACAAGGAAGCTTTCAAAAGTAATCTAAAGTAAAAAGAATTAGGAGTGTATGTGTTCCCAAGGAACTCATTGTTTCTAATAATGTGAATGCTATTGCTTCTTGGATTCCTAAAGGAACCAAGGTTTTGAGAGCGTTACACATGGACCCAAAATGATTTGGGTACCAAAAATCAAAGTTTAACTCTTTGTTTGTAGGGGGAGCATTGCTATCAGGCCAAAAGCTTCAAGTCAAAACTCATGGCACATTGGTAGTGGATGCTCAAGACACATGACCGGTGACAAGAGTGATTCTTGGAATTCAAGCCAAAGAGTGGTGGAGTAGTGACTTTCGGTGACAACTCCAAAGGCCACATTGAAGGAAGTGGCTCCATTGGTAATCACTCTTCTATTTTTCTTGAAAATGTATTATATGTCAAAGGTCTTAAGCATAATTTATTAAGCATTAGTCAATTATGTGATAAAGGGTTTAATGTTCTTTTTTATGCTAATGGTTGCAAAATAGTGGATATTAAAACAAATAAGATAATGCTCATAAGTCATCGTATAGGAAATATTTATATGGTGCACTTAGATGACATACATTCATCCCATGCGTGTTTAGTTACACATGATGAGAATGATGCATGGTTGTGGCATAGAAAACTTGGGCATGCTAGCATAAGTGTTTTAGAAAAATTAGCTTCCCAAAATCTAGTTAGAGGTTTACCCAAACTAAAATTTTCTTTAGATAAGATATGTGATGCTTGTGCTAAGGGTAAACAAAAGAGAACCTCATTTAAACCCATTAATGATGTTTCGACTAGTAGGGTATTACAACTAGTTCACATGAATTTATTTGGGCCTATTAGAACTATTAGCTTGGGTGGTAAGTCATACGCATTTGTTTTGGTAGATGACTTTTCTAGATACACTTGGGTTCTATTCTTAAGTACTAAGGATGAGGTTTAGAGAATTTTATTACTTTTACAAAAATTTCCCAAAATGATCTTGATCATAAAATTTCTAACATTAGAAGTGATCATGGAACCAAATTTCAAAAAAAAAAAATTGGTTTTGAAGATTTTTGAAACGAAAATGGTATTAGCTATAATTTTTCGGCTCCTCGTACTCCTCAACAAAATAGGCTAGTTGAGAGGAAAAATATAACTTTAGAAGAAATGGCTAGGACTATGCTTTGTGAAAATAACTTACTTAAGTATTTTTGGGCGGAAGCCACTAATATGGCTTGTTACATTATAAATAGAATAATGATTAGGCCTATTTTAAAGAAAACACCTTATGAGATTTTAAAATCCAAAAAGCCTAACATTAGCTATTTGCACTCTTTTGGTTGTAATTGTTTTGTTTTGAACAATGGAAAAGATAACTTAGGTAAATTTGATGATAAAAGTGATGAAGCAATATTTTTGGGTTATTCCCTAAACACTCAAGCCTACCGAGTATTTAATAAAAGAACTTTAGTTGTTGAAGAGTCTATACATGTTGTTTTCGATGATAACTTCCTTCCGAGGAAGGATTCTTGTGATGATGATGATGTAGGGATCATTGAAGCCATTGATGGAGGACAAACATCAAAGGTGGATGAGATTCCAACCAAAGAAGAAGATGCACAAGAACCACCTCTTGAAGCCTTGAAAGATTTGGCTCTTGAGGAAAAGGAGGTGCCATACCCAAAGGAGTTCAACTATGTCAAAGGTGGTGAAATCTTGGGTGATCCATCCAAGGGGGTAACTACTGGATCCTCTCTCAAACTAATGAACCATGTTGCATTTATTTCATGCAGAGAGCCTAAGAATATCAAAGAAGCATTAAAAGATGATTTTTGGATATTGGCTATGAAAGAAGAACTTAATCAATTTGAGAGAAGTAAAGTATGAACATTAGTTGAAAGGCATAGTAATCAATCTATCATAGGAACTAAATGGGTATTTAGGAATAAACTAGATGAGAGTGGTAACATAGTGAGAAACAAGGCTAGGCTTGTTGCTCAAGGTTAAACTCAAGAAGGGGGAATTGATTTTGATGAAACTTATGCACTCATTGCTAGAATAGAAGCTATTAGGATGCTTCTTGCATTTGCATTTTACCATGATTTCAAGCTTTTTCAAATGGATGTAAAAAGTGTTTTTCTAAATGGTTTTATAAATGAACAAGTGTATGTTGAACAACCACCGGGTTTTGAGGATCCTAAATTTCCAAATCATGTTTTTAAACTGACCAAAGCTCTTTATGGTTTAAAACAAGCTCTAGAGCTTGGTATGAAAGGCTTTCAAACTTTTTGATTGAAAAATGTTTTGAAAAAGGCAAGGTGGATACTACACTTTTCACAAAAATATATTGTAATGACATCTTAGTAGTAAAAATTTATGTTGATGACATTATTTTTGGTTCTACTAATGAGTGTTATTGCAAAGAATTTTCTAAGATAATTGAAGGTGAGTTTGAAAATGAGCATGATGGGAGAGCTCTCATTCTTTTTGGGGCTCCAAATCAAGCAAAGGAAGGATGGAACCTTCATCAATCAAGCAAAGTACATGATTGACATGCTCAAGAAGTTTGGCTTGGAGAATGTGAAACCTCAAGCCACTCCTATGAGCTCTTCCTTAAAGCTTAACAAAGATGAAGAAGGTAAGTGTGTTAATTCTATGCTTTATAGATCTACGGTAGGTTCTTTGCTTTACCTTACTGCAAGTAGACCGGATATTGTGTTTTGTGTTTGCTTGTGTGCTAGGTTCCAAGCTATTCCTAGAGAATCACACTTAGTAGCCATAAAGAGAATTTTTAGATACCTTAGAGACACACCTAACTTAAGCCTTTGGTATCCTAAGGATTCTTTCTTTAACCTTCATGCCTTTTTAGATGCGGATTATGGGGGATGCAAAATAGATAGGAAAAGTACCTCCGGAACATGTTAATTTTTAGGTAGTATGCTCGTATCTTGGTTCTATAAGAAACAAAATAGTGTAACCTTATCTACCACCGAAACGGAGTACATATCATTAGGGAGTTTTTGTGCTAAAGTCCTTTGGATAAAACAACAACTATTAGATTATGGTGTCCAAGTAGACAGCATACCCCTTAAGTGTGACAACACTAGTGCCATTTGTCTCACTAAGAATCTCATCGAACACTCTAGAACTAAACACATAGAAATTAGACATCATTTTATTAGAGATCATGTTGTGAAAAATGATGTAGTTCTAGAATATGTTGACACCTTAAACCAATTAGCGAATATTTTTACCAAACCTTTAGATAAAGAGCATTTTTGGACCCTTAGGAGAGAGTTAGGTTAAACTAGCCTTTCTTGACTCTTTTAGGTCCCAAATGGTAAAAATCTTGCTTGAAATTAGTTGATAATCATGCCTATGTTAATTTTCATTATTTTGCTTCTATGCTTGTAACTAGGGGAGTATGTAAATGTTTTTGCCTATAGTCTTTGCTCATTCATCTTGATCATGCATTTTGAATCGATTAAAAATCGATTTTTCTGCAACTTTGTTCCCAAACTGCATATTCTGGCATATGTGTATCGAAACGGGTACCCTGTTTTGATACGGACAACCTCAAAGGAGATCATTGAGCCAAACTGTATCGAAACAGACAACAGGGTTTCGAAACGTTTTGGTTCTAGAACAATCAGTATCGAAACACACTTTATTTGTTTCGATACAGGCATCTTTGTGGGAATTGATACAATCAAACCTGTATCAACACAGTCATATGGTTTCAGAACGGTCGAATTCGTTTCGATGCACCTGTCTCGATACGACTCTACTTGTATCGAAACGCGTATCTGGAAAAGCATCTATTTAAAGTGTTACCATCTTTAAAACAACTTTTTATCAAACCTAAACTTCTCAAAACCCTAACCCTAATTTTCCTTTAAATACCCATCAATCCTAAACCTCTTTCACTCAAATCTTGAGGGTTTTTAGTCTTCAAATCCAATCTAAGCAAGATTCATCAAGTTTGTGCATCTACATTCATTTATTCCACCAAAATCCCAAATCAAGGTATTTTTCGTTTTCTGTTTTTCTTTTCAATTTTCGTTTGAATTCTCTGGTTTAAAATTCTTATTTTTTTATATATTACATATTTACACTGTGGGTTCAAAGTTTTATCAAAAGTTTCTTCAAAACTCAAATTTTTTATTCGAATATAAAATTTTCTAACCATATATTTTTTTCATCTTTGTTTTTCAAATTATATTCTTAAATTTTTTTCATATATTGTATATATTTAAACCTTGATTATTGGATATCCGTTGGATTGAATGTGAATTTTAATGCATACATTATTTGCTTGTTTAAAACGTTTTTAGGCTTTTAAATGGCTCATAAGAAGCGAAAGACCGAAGAGACGGGCGAAGAATCTAAATATGCTGTTGAAAATTCTTCTTGTCGTCCAAACTTATCATTTCTTTTCATAAAGAGTCTCAAAACCATTGAAGCTTGAACCAACTTCAAGCTCTACCAAGACACCATCATTCGTCGTGAGCGTATAGTTCATATGAATTTCCTTGACTCTGAACGCTTTTATTTCAAATATCTACCTCTTTTACAGCGTTGGGGATTTTTATTTTTCATGTCTATACCCGTCATTCTTTACTGTAACCTTGTTTTGCTTTTTTTATGCAAATACCCAGTTAGTGAGTAACCAAGACCATTCCCAAGTCATTTCCATTGAGTCCTTTCTTATGGGGGAAAAAGATCTGAATTGAGCCATTGACTTTGGTCAATTTCCTAGGCCTTGTAGATGAAGGCATTTAAGATGAGACTTCTTTGGGCTCTAAAACCGGCTCGGTTCTCTCCTTAGATGATCATGATCGTTTCTTGCACCTCATTATCTCTTGGTTGTTCCGTCCTTCCGGAGGCAAGTTTGCTCACATCCACCAAGTTGATAACTTTTGGCTAGAGTGCTTGTAACACCCCTCGCCCGGGATACGAGTGAGAAACGTTACATTTCGTTGTCGTTTTAATCAGATTCATTTAAACATATACTTACAAGTCTTGTTATCATAACATACATTGGTCATACATTACAAATATATGCGGAAGCTTAATTCAACATTCAATCATACATATCAAAGTATACAACCAAACATGCTTATAGGTGGGCTAAAAAAACTTTTAATTAACAGCTTAACTAGATGCAAATCCTAAATTCATTATGTATATTAACCTTAAACATAAGCAACCATTATAATGATTCATACAAGAGCATACATACATTTCATTTACACTATACATGGTTGAAATCTCATATTCGAATCCTATTATGTGCATACATAATTTGGCTAACCTTATTACAATCCTAAATCATTCATATCATCATTCGAATAAAGCACATATATATTCCTAAATTAACCATAAAATCATTTGATCATGTAAACAAATCATACAAGCATACTTTAATCATATTCGGTCTCAATAGGAACATTCAAGGTTCGGCTAAATTATTATACAACTCTAACTCAACCATATGATCATTTGGTCATATAAGCAAATCATACAAGCATACTTTAAATTCCATAGCAACCATCATTCCTATATATATATACCATGGTTCTTTAGTACTTAATTACACAACCGAAACATTAAGCATGTTAAAATACATATTACATAACCAAGTTTTTAAACATAACATTTACATGTCAAGCACCCAAAATACATGTATCATATGCATGTGACACTTATATACATCTATGCCACCAACTAAGATATCCAAAAGAGTCATACTTGTGCTTGGACTTCAAGGTCAACTCTCTAAGACAATCGACTAGCTTTCAGGACTAGTACCTGAATTTTTTGGAAGAAGGGAACATAAGAGTGATAAGTACAAGGTATGTACTTAGTGAGGCAGCCCTAAACTTTACTAATCTCTATCTTTTAGAGCATTATTCAATCTTTAAGGTTACCTAACTAGGCTTTAATCAAAGTTCACCTAGCTAGTCCATCATACATAAGTAGACTTAGCTAATCTTGTAACCATTTCAAGTAACCATTGATGCAATATAAACAACATACTTTTATGTTCATTCATACAACAAGTATCAATCAAAACATTATCATATACAACAACAAGCATCATTTAAAAGCATTAGCATATACAAGGCAAGTAGGAATATCCATTTCATTTCATTGGTACTTATTATTTATGTACTTATCTTTCAAGTCATGTAACTTTTAAATATGTTGCCTTGGATGATTAATGAACAAGGTAATCGAGTCTACGTGTGACATATGACTTTGGATACCCAAAGGTATCAATGCTTTGTAACCAACTTGTGACATGTTGTTGAGTGGATCGCAAGATCGATATTGACCAAGAGGGGGGGTGAATTGGAAATTTAAAGTTTTGTGGTGGAAGTTTGCAAATTAAAAATGATGGACAAGGGATTTAGAGTGGTTCAAGTTCCAAATGAACTCTACATCCACTACCTTAGCTTCACTAAGGATTTGCAACAATTCCACTAATTGCTCTTCCCTTTTTCTAGGACAAGGAGGCAACCCTTTACAATTTTGGTTGATTTTTCTACCCAAAAATCAACCCAATCCTCACACAAGTGAACAAAGAAATTTAATGGCTAATTGGATATCTCTCAATACAAATAATAGCCCAATTACAAGCACTCAACCCAATTGAACAAGATATGAATGAAAATTACAATTGGGGTTTTAGACAAAATGGGATTTGTGCACAATTGCTTGGATTTGATGTTTGGATGTTTGCTTTTGGATCAATAGTTGTTACTGGTGCTTTTAGAAGTCCCTTTTATACCTTCTCATTGATTTCTAGCCGTTGTGGTTGTTGCACTCATCAATAGAGCCGTTGGGGATGTTATCTCACCACCATAAATGCAGTCTGCAACAACCTGTTTCGAAACGCGGGGTACCTGTTTCGGAACGGACTAAAATAGAAAGAGCCGTTGGGGTGCATTTAAGAGCCCGTTTCGAAACGCCTGAGGGCCGTTTTGAAACACTTTTGCCACTGTCAAGGGTCATTTCGAAACGGTCTTAGCCCGTTTCGAAACACCTTAACGGTTTTCAGAAAATCAGTTAAAAACAATTGTAACGGTCATATTTTCAATTTAAAATGAAGACTTGTTTCGAAACGCTTTGGCTTCGTTTCGAAACGGATTTGCTACTGTCAAGGGTCGTTTCGGAACGGCCTGAGCCCGTTTCAAAACACCCTTTTTATCTTTAAATATTCAGCAAATATTTCAACCGTTGTGTCTTTTTAAAATCAAATATGAAGAACAGTTTCGAAACGTGAGAGACCGTTTCGAAACAGGGTCAAGTGTTTCGATACACGTTTCGGAACAGGGGTTGACAGTGATGAAAACGTTTCGAAACGCCTTAAGACCGTTTCGAAACAGGACTTTGAAAATCACTGTTTTGACTTGAAACACTTAGAAAAATATTTGAAAAACTTTGTTTTTAACTTGGGCATAATCTTAAAATTATATGGGGATATTTTGAGGACTTAAAATTCGTTTTAACTTTTTCAATTTAGTCCTTAGGTTTTTAGTTATATCAAAATTAAAATATGTGTTTCACAATCTCCCCCTTTTTGATATAACAAAACCAAAGTTAGAATTTTTAAGAATTTTGAAGGTTTTGAAAATATTCTAACTCCCCCTTAATTTAATATAGATTTTTAAAGTTAAAAAAAATGTTTGACTTGAAATCCAAGTTGTAAAGCTTTAAAAAACCTTTTAAAATTTAAAAACGAATTTTAGTTTGTGGCTCTTAAATTTCTTCTCCCCCTTTTTGTTAGATCAAAAAGAATAATGAAAGCTCATAGAGAAGACAAAGGATTAGTACCAATAAGCATTAATAAGTAACCATAATATTAATTCATAATATTAAAATATCCAAAACATAAACCAAACATTAAGTTCATAATAAAATCCCAAATAAAAAGCCAAAAGCATAGGTTCCTAAAACATAGTAAAACATAAAGATGCAATCTTAATCCTAAAATGCATAGATAATATGATATGATATGATATGAAGATCCTAGGCCTCGTCATCATCATCCGAAGTATCATCATCGCTCTTGGCTTGAGAACGGTGAAACTTCGTCCATTGCCCATAGAGCGTAGAGAAGGACAAATCCAAGTTTGAATGGGAAGTCTCAAGAGTATGAAGGCGATCCTCGACGTTCTTCAAGCGATTGTCCATAGCAGTAAAACCTGAAGCAATGCTAGTATCCAAAGCATTGAACCGCTCGGTAATGAGAGCCGTGAGGGCTTCATTGTTTGCAACTTGAACTTGCGGTGGAGGAGCAACGGGAGGAGGAACGGCTTCTCTATCAATTCTTTCCCAAACATCATTCACATATGTGAACCCGGACTTGCGAAGGGATGACTCACCAATCTTGGTCTTGCGAGGTTCCGGAGAGTCGTAGGTACAATCGATACCAAGATCATAAAAGATGTAGCTCAAGAGAGTACCATAGGTAAACGACTTCAACTCATTTGTGTCAATAAGCTTAATATTATTGACTATCTCGGCAAAAATTATTTTAGGCACATTAGGGCGCTCACCTCTACGGAAACACTCAAGCAAAAAATGATCAGTTTGACGGATATGAGAGTATTTACCTCCGAAAGGTCGAATGAACCAAGAGACCATCAAGTGAAGAACGCGATCGTGCACATCCAAATTAAGTGCTTTACCGGTGAAATTGCCAAAGTGACGTTCATCCTCAAGACCCTCATCTTTAAGTTTAAAAATAGACTCCAAGAGAGCAACATTAACAACAAACTTTTTGCCCAATAAGGAAGATTCAATTCCTATAATCTCGGTTTTGGTCTCATCATAAAGAAAACGAGCATTAGAGTAAAAAAGGAGTACCAAGTGTTTGTAGCGAATATCCGGAATGCTCAAGAACAAGATAAGATTCCACTCACTCAAACGGTCGAGATAACGAAATAGGAATCGGCTCGGAATTGAGGAAGTCAAGATCAATGACACGTTCTTTACGAATTGCGAAATCCTTGACAAAAGAGAAGCAAGCACGCGCCTATGGAGTTTTGAGGGATTTCTGAAAAAGCAGAGTAAGATTTGGACGAATGCTCGAATCACCGGATTGAACGGCCTTGCGCTTTTTGTTAGCTTGATCTGCCATCTAAAAACATTAAGCAAGTATATTTTAAAATTAAGTGTATGCATTGATATTTAAAATCAATCCAATAATAAATCTCACTTAGGTTTTTGAAACAAAATTAAAATAAATAAAAAAAATAAAAAAAAAACAGTAAAGAAAAAGACGACTGAAAAATTTTATATTCGAATCAAAAATTTTGGGATTTTGAATTTTTTTTACAAGATATGGAAAACCCACAAAGGAAAAACTATAATGTATACAAAAATAAAATTTTCTAACCTAAGATTCGAACATAAATTGAAGGAAAAAGAAAATAAAAAAAATACCTTAGTTTGGGATTTTGGATGATTTGATGAAAATCCTTGCACAATGTTGATGAAACTTGCTTAGACTTGAGTTTTAGAGTAAAACCCCTCACAATTTTGTGAAAATCAATGAGTTTGAGAGGGTATTTATAGAGAGGGAGGCGGTTTAGGGTTTTAAGAGTTTGATAAAAAGTGAACTTTATCATTAAAAGCCCTAATTAAAGCTTTCCGCGATGCCGTTTCGAAACGGTCGGGACCGTTTCGAAACGAGACGACTAGGGTTTGACCGTTTGGAGACCATAGGCTGACCGTTTCGATACGGTGTTGACCGTATCGAAGCCCTGTTGACCCGTATCGAAACACGTTTCGATACACCCCTTGGCAGTAGCCAAAACGTTTCGGAACGCATTGGAGGCGTTTCGAAACGCCCTTCTCTCAGAACTGGATTTAAGGTATCCGTATCGAAACAAGTTCACCCGTTTCGATACACCTGGGCCTGGAAGTGCAGATGAGGCTCTAAAAGTGCAGAAAAATGAAGTTTTAATAGGCCTAACATGCATAAATGTCATGAATGAGCAGGCAAAACATATTCAAGCATAAACATACTCCCCCTAACTATAGGCATGGATGAGATTAGGAGTTTAAACACATAAACATGGCATTTCACAAAATCAAGCATATTTAAGCACAAAAGAGGTCCTAAAAGGTCAAGATAGGCTAGCTAGACCTAACTCTCTCCTAAGGGACCAAAAACGCTCTTTGTCTAAGGGTTTTGTAAATATGTCCGCTAATTGATTCAAGGTGTCTACGTACTCTATAACCACATCTTCCTTAAGGACATGATCTCTAATGAAATGATGCCTTATTTCTATGTGTTTAGTTCTAGAGTGTTGGATGGGATTTTTAGTTAAGCATATTGCACTAGTGTTGTCACATTTTAGGGGTATGGTTTCAACTTTAATTCCATAATCTAAGAGTTGTTGCTTCATCCAAAGGACTTGAGCACAACAACTCCCTAAGGATATGTACTCGGCTTCGGTGGTAGATAAGGCTACACTATTTTGTTTCTTAGAGAACCAAGATATGAGCATACTACCTAAGAATTGACAAGTTCCCGAAGTACTTTTCCTATCGATTTTACAACCCCCATAATCCGCATCCGAGTAAGCATGAAGGTTGAAGGTAGAGTCTTTAGGATACCAAAGACCTAAACAAGGAGTGTCTCTAAGGTATCTAAAGATTCTCTTAACGGCTATAAGGTGAGACTCTCTAGGACTAGCTTGAAACCTAGCACACAAGCAAACACTAAACAATATATCCGGTCTACTTGCGGTAAGGTAAAGCAAAGATCCAATCATAGAACGATAAAGTTTAGAGTCAACACACTTACCTCCTTCATCTTTGTCAAGCTTTGTAGATGAGCTCATAGGAGTGGCTTGAGGCTTTGTATTCTCCAAGCCAAACTTCTTGAGCATATCCTTTATGTATTTTGCTTGGTTGATGAAGGTGTCATCCTTCTTTTGCTTGATTTGGAGTCCCAAAAAGAATGAGAGCTCCCCCATCATGCTCATCTCAAATTCACCTTGCATTAACTTAGCAAACTCTTGACAATGACATTCATTAGTAGAACCAAAAATGATATCATCAACATAAATTTGAACTACTAAGATGTCATTTTTATACATTTTTATAAAGAGTGTAGTGTCCACCTTACCTTTTTCAAATCCTTTTTCAATCAAAAAATTTGAAAGCCTTTCATACCAAGCTCTAGGAGCTTGTTTTAAACCATAAAGAGCTTTGGTAAGTTTGAAAACATGATTTGGAAATTTTGAATCTTCAAAACCCGATGGTTGTTCCACATACACTTCCTCATTTATAAAACCATTTAAAAATGCGCTTTTAACATCCATTTGAAAAAGCTTGAAATTATGATAACATGCATATGCAAGCAACATCCTAATGGCTTCCGTTCTAGCTACGGGTGCATAGGTTTCATCAAAATCTATTCCCTTTTCTTGAGTGTAACCTTGTGCTACAAGTCTAGCTTTATTTCTCACAATGTTACCACTCTCATCTAGTTTGTTCCTAAAGACCCATTTAGTTCCTATTGTAGATTGATTACTAGGCCTATCAACTAATGTTCATACATTACTTCTCTCAAATTGATTTAACTCTTCTTGCATAGCCATAATCCAAAAGTCATCTTTCAATGCTTCTTTTATATTTTTAGGCTCTATACATGAGATAAATGCAACATGGTTCATTAATCTAAGAGAAGAACGAGTGGTTACCCCCTTGGATGGATCACCCAAGATTTCACCATCTTTGACATATTTCAACTCCCTTGGGTAGCTCACTTCCTTTTCCTCAATAGCCAAGTCCTTCATGGCTTCAAGAGGTGGATCTTGTGAGTCCTCTTCCTTTGTTGGAATCTTATCCTCCTTTGAAGTTTGACCTCCATCAAAGGCATTTATGATCCCTACATCATCATCATTACAAGAATCCTTCCTAGGAAGGAGGTTATCATCGAATACAACATGAATAAATTCTTCTACTACTAAAGTTCTTTTGTTAAATACTCGATAGGCTTTAGAGGTTAAAGAGTAACCTATAAAAATGGCTTCATCACTTTTTGCATCAAATTTACCTAAGTTGTCTTTTCCATTATTTAAAACAAAACACTTACACCCAAAAGGGTGGAAATAGCTAATGTTAGGCTTTTTAGATTTTAAAATCTCATAAGGTGTTTTCTTTAAAATTGGCCTAATCATTACTCGATTTACAATATAACAAGCGGTGTTTGTGGCTTCCGCCCAAAAATATATAGGTAAATTATTTTCACAAAGCATAGTTCTAGCCATTTCTTGTAAAGTTCTATTTTTCCTCTCAACTACCCCATTTTGTTGAGGAGTTCGAGGAGCCGAAAAATTATGGCTAATACCATTTTCATTTAAAAAATCTTCAAACCCTAAATTTTGAAACTCGGTTCCATGATCACTTCTAATATGTGAAATTCTAAGCTCAAGATCATTTTGGGTTAATTTTGAAAATGTGATGAATTTTTCCAAAGCCTCATCTTTAGTACTTAAAAAGAGAACCCAAGTAAATCTAGAAAAATTATCAACTAGCACAAAAGCATAAGACTTACCACCCAAGCTCATAGTCCTAATTGGCCCAAATAAATCCATGTGAATTAGTTGTAAGCATCTACTAGAAGAAACATCATTAATGGATTTAAAGGAAGACCTATGTTGTTTACCCTTTGAGCATGCATCACAAATTTTATCATTTGAAAATTTTATTTTGGGTAAACCTCTAACTAGATTTAGAGAGACTAGTTTTTCTAAAACACTTATGCTAGCATGTCCTAGCTTCCTATGCCATAACCATGCATCATTTTCATTTTGAGCAACTAAGCATGCATGAGATGTATGTATGTCATCTAAATGCACCATGTATATGTTTCCTATGCGATGACCTATGAGCATAATATTATTAGATTTAATTTCTACAATTTTGCATCCATTTTTATTAAATAAAACATTAAATCCTTTATCACACAATTGACTTATGCTCAATAAATTGTGTTTAAGACCATCGACATATAAGACATTTTCAATGAGAATGGTAGAGTGATTACCTATGGAGCCAATACCTTTAATGTGGCCTTTGGAGTTGTCACCAAATGTTACTACTCCTCCACTTTTTGGCTTTAGATCCATGAATCGACTCTTGTCTCCGGTCATGTGCCTCGAGCATCCACTATCAAGGTACCATGAGTTTTGACTTTGTGCTTTGGCCTTGTAGCAATGCTCCCCCTACAAACAAAGATATTAAACCTTGGTTTTTGGTACCCAAATCATTTTGGGTCCATGAGTGTTAGCTCCAAAAACCTTGGTTCCCTTAGGAATCCAAGATGACATAGCAATAATATTATTAGATTTAACAAGTTCCTTAGGAACCCATACACTTCTAATTCTTTTAGCTCTACTATGTCTAGGATAGCTACCTTGTTTGTAGTAGTTAGTCTTTTTCTTAGGTTGGTGTGTTCTAGAGGATTCTCCTACTTCATGCTTGACACTACCAACATTTTTTGAAGACTTTTTGAGCTCATTTAGCTCACCCAACACCTTTTGGTGTTCACAATTACATTGAGATAAAAGATTATTAAGATCAACATTTTCATCTTGAAAGAATTTAAGTTCATCTTTTAATCCTAATATCTTTTTCTCAAATTTAGAATTAGCTTGAGTAAGTGAGTCATTTTTCTCATTTAATTCTAGAATAATCTTTTTATTCCTAATAACCGACTCCTTATATTTCTCAACTAATTCATCATAGACCTCTTGTAACTCATCATATGCATCATTTAATTCTTCATATGAAAAATCTAAAGTAGATGAGTTAGAGGTTACCATGGAGGAATCTTCCTCAAGTGCCATGAGGCAAAGGTTAGCCACTTCTTGTTCGTCATCCTCCGATGACTCCTCATCACTCCAAGTAGCAAGCTTGGCTTTGAGCTTTTTCCTCTTCTCAAAGCCCTTCTTCTTGAGTTGAGGGCATTCCGAACGTATGTGGCCGGGTTTATTGCACTCAAAGCAAATGATTGGATCCTTTCCATCTTCCTTGTTCTTGCTTTTGAAGTCCATCTTCCTTTGGATTTTTCTTCCTCGGTTGGACCTCATAAAGCGTGAGAATCGTTTGGCTATCATAGCCAATTCTTCAAGTTCATCCTCATCACTAGATGAGCTCTCATCATGTTGTGAAGCTTTAGCCTTGAGAGTTATTCCCATCTTCTTCTTCTTCTCAACTTCAAGCTTCTCTACTCTTTTCTCTTCTTTCTTTTTCTCATCTTCCCTTCCTTGCTTCATGATCTCATGAGTAAGGAGAGAACCCACAAGCTCATCAAGCTTCAAAGTCTTCAAATTCTTTGCTTCGATGATAGCGGTTCTCTTTCCATCCCAAGACACAGAAAGTGAATAGAGTAGTTTCCGGACAAGCTTGTCTTCCGGTATGATCTCTCCAAAGCCCTTTAGACCATTGATAATCGTGGAGAATCGATCAAACATCTTTGACACCGTCTCATCGGGCTCCATCTTGAAATTTTCATGACTAAGATTGAGAATTCCAATCTTAGTTTCCTTGACATCATTGGTGCCTTCATAAGTGGTTTCAAGAGTGTCCCACACTTCTTTGGCACTTTCAATTGATGAGACCTTTGAGTAGATGTCTGGACCGAAAGCACAAAATAGCATGTGGAGAGCTTTATCATTGACTTGAATCTTTTTCCTCTCCTCTTCACTCATCTCCATTTTCTTCTTTAACACCATCTTGCCTTCACCATCTTGCTTCAATGGAATATATGGCCCATCCTCAATGACATCCCACACAAGATAGTCATTTGACTTGATGAATAGACGCATTCTATTCTTCCAAAAAGAATAGTTATCACCGTTGAAGAATGGAGGCTTTGTAGTGGATTGTGACTCGTACATACCGGAACTGGAGGTTGAAGCCATCTCTTGATATTTTTAAGATCACACTCTTCCAAGGATCTCCTCTTGTGGTTGTTAATCCTCAAAGAGTTAAGCTCTGATACAAATTGTTGAGTGGATCGCAAGATCGATATTGACCAAGAGGGGGTGAATTGGAAATTTAAAGTTTTATGGTGGAAATTTGCAAATTAAAAATGATGGACAAGAGATTTAGAGTGGTTCAAGTTCCAAATGAACTCTACATCCACTACCTTAGCTTCACTAAGGATTTGCAACA
This sequence comes from Hibiscus trionum, assembly GCA_030270665.1. Classification (NCBI taxonomy): domain Eukaryota; kingdom Viridiplantae; phylum Streptophyta; class Magnoliopsida; order Malvales; family Malvaceae; genus Hibiscus; species Hibiscus trionum. The sequence continues at coordinate 35,354,719 of BSYR01000013.1, forward strand.
ATTCCACTAATTGCTCTTCCCTTTTTCTAGGACAAGGAGGCAACCCTTTACAATTTTGGTTGATTTTTCTACCCAAAAATCAACCCAATCCTCACACAAGTGAACAAAGAAATTTAATGGCTAATTGGATATCTCTCAATACAAATAATAGCCCAATTACAAGCACTCAACCCAATTGAACAAGATATGAATGAAAATTACAATTGGGGTTTTAGACAAAATGGGATTTGTGCACAATTGCTTGGATTTGATGTTTGGATGTTTGTTTTTGGATCAATAGTTGTTACTGGTGCTTTTAGGAGTCCCTTTTATACCTTCTCATTGATTTCTAGTCATTGTGGTTGTTGCACTCATCAATAGAGCCGTTGGGGATGTTATCTCACCACCATAAATGCAGTCTGCAACAACCCGTTTCGAAACGCGGGGTACCTGTTTCGGAACGGACTAAAATAGAAAGAGCCGTTGGGGTGCATTTAAGAGCCCGTTTCGAAATGCCTGAGGGCCGTTTCGAAACACTTTTGCCACTGTCAAGGGTCGTTTCGAAACGGTCTTAGCCCGTTTCGAAACACCTTAACGGTTTTCAGAAAATCAGTTAAAAACAATTGTAACGGTCATATTTTCAATTTAAAATGAAGACTTGTTTCGAAACGCTTTGGCTTCGTTTCGAAACGGATTTGCTACTGTCAAGGGTCGTTTCGGAACGGCCTTAGCCCGTTTCGAAACAACCTTTTTATCTTTAAATATTCAGCAAATATTTCAACCGTTGTGTCTTTTTAAAATCAAATATGAAGAACAGTTTTGAAACGTAAGAGACCGTTTCGAAACAGGGTCAAGTGTTTCGATACACGTTTCGGAACAGGGGTTGACAGTGATGAAAATGTTTCGAAACGCCTTAAGACCGTTTCGAAACAGGACTTTGAAAATCACTGTTTTGACTTGAAACACTTAGAAAAATATTTGAAAAACTTTGTTTTTAACTTGGGCATAATCTTAAAATTATATGGGGATATTTTGAGCACTTAAAATTCGTTTTAACTTTTTCAATTTAGTCCTTAGGTTTTTAGTTATATCAAAATTAAAATATTTGTTTCACACATGTAATAAGAGGATGCCATAGCATCAAGGTGACTTACCACCTTAAGGTATATTGGTGACTAACCACAATCCTTTAACAATAATCAGAGGAGCTCAATGACTCTAAGGCATGCCCTTCTACCTATAGACACTAATCAAACCAATGTCTTATCTTATCTTATATGTTTAACAAAACCAATTTCTTGTTATTCAACAATTCACCAAACATGTAACAATATCGATCTTTATTTCAGAGCAATCATTCAATTCATGATAACATGAAAAATCAGCAAGCACATATTGTCATTTTCATCATGTAAACATCAAAATACAGTAGCTAAACTCATCATATAAGTTCATGTTATATGGTTTATTCAATCATCAACCCAATGTAACATATCTAAGCCAAAGTAAGCTTATCTAACTAGCATAGTCAACATATCATAAGTCTTTCCTTTAATCCTTCTTCCTTAGCATTTTAATTTTTACCCACCATTATTAGGTTCATTTCATGCTTCCTTCATGTTATCTAATAATAAAAAATAACAAGGTTAGGATATTAATCCTAACACTTTAAACAAAACTACACTCACAATACTCCAAGCTACTTGTTGTCCTTTATCACTATGCCCTTGTCTCTCCTTCTTGATTGTTCACTCCTTGTATCCTCTATTGCCTCTTCCTCAATAGGCTCTTGAATCATATTACAACATATATAACATCCATTAGTATCAACCTTAGCATAAAAATCCAACCAAATCAAGCAAACAACAATAAACACACAAGTTGTCCCTAACATGGCAGTTTTGAGCAGTGTCCATTAATCTGTTCATAACTCTTTATTCCTTAATCGAAATAAAGCATATCATACCATTATGGAAAGCTTATAAAAACACCATTAAAATCATGTATGGCACATATTTTTAGCATTTCCCAATCAGTACAGTTTTACATTTGAAAACAGGTCAATTTCAGGATCGAATCTGTCCAAGCTAAACTTAGTGGATTTAAAGCATATAAATTATATGTTTCACAATTCATTTGGTTCTGATATTTTAACCATATTAACTTACATGTATTATCATAATAATGAAGTTCTAACATATTCAAAATCAAAGCATTCAAGTCCTCAATTTATCAATTTCCAAAAAACAGTCCCCTTTAATCCTTTAATAATCATATATGTGATCTAAATGCGTTTAACCTACCAATTGAGACTTAATTCAAGCTTAGCCATTTAATTTTATTCATTTCATGAATCCCCTGTTTCAAGCAAAAATTTCCAGAATTTTATTGGCATTATTTAAGCCCCTATACTTAACTTTTTCGTGTAATTATTAGCTCTATCTCATGTACAATTTTGTCCTCTACAACTTTGTACAAGGACACTTTTTCCAGAAATAACTCTAACATGCTCAATTTTCCAGATTTCCGAAAGGTGTCTAAAACTAACAATTCTGTGCAGATTCATGTGTTCTAGCTTAAATTCAAGACATTTTCCAGATTTTGTTCAACATCAACATGAACCCAACAATATAACAACATTATGAATCATTCACCATCATTTTCCAGCAGCAAACACATCAAAAATTCAACAATATAAACCCTAAAATTCAAATATACAACCGGGTAATCACAAAACAACTTACTTGAATTCTAGATGAACGTGCATGCTTCCCTTTCAATTTTTCCAGCATTAATCTCTATAAATTCACACACTCTCTCTCTCTCTCTCTCTTATTTTCTCTTAGTTTTGGTTGTGTGAGGAAATGGGAGAAAGATGATAGCATTTAGGGGTTGTTTCCCCTTGTAGCCGTGTGTCTCTTAGAGACAAAAGAAAGGGACACATGTTTTATTTTAAGCCATGTATTAAGACACCTAAATTCCACTATCTTATGTATATTATATCATAATGTATTCAACCACAATTATATATATTTATTAATCTATTATAAGTTTAATTCCCACTAACATATTATTATATATCAAGGAAAACCCGATTGATCCTCCACCTCAAGCTCCCATTGCTCCTCAAAACAATGATGCTAGCTTATCTCGGTAAGCAATTCACCGGCTTGCGAACCGACATCTCTTCCAGATTTTCTTCCCTTAAGACTCAACATGCTTCGATGTATCTCTCCTTCATCGGATTCTATGAAGAATAGAAACACTTTAGGAGAAGTCAAGAGGAAGATAAAGACGAAGATGGAGATGATGAGGATGATGAGGATGGTGGCGATATGGATCCCTAGACTAGTTTGCATCTCATATCATATCATATAGTTTTTCTTTTTATGCACCTTTTTAGCTTTTGAACTATATTTTTCCCTATGTTATGCTTTTAGGTATTAAGTTTGGATTTATGTTCTCTGCTTTGGATTTATGGACTTAATATATTATGTTGTTTGCTTTGGTATACTATTATTGCCCTTTTATTTCTAATTGAATTATGCCAATTTTGATCTAACAAAAAGGGGGAGAATTAGAGCCAATTTTGAAACTTTGCAACTTACTTTAAAAAAAACCTATCTTAAATTGAGGGGGAGTAAGTTTTACAAAGCTCTCAAAACTTAAAAATTTATATTTGGTTTTTCTATATCAAAAAGGGGGAGATTATAAAACCAAAACTTTGATTTTGATATAACAAATATTTCAAGGACCAATTTGAAAAGAAGATAAATTTTTAAGTCCTCAAACTTCCCAAAATTGACAAGCAAAATGTTTAAGTCAAAACTCAAGTTCCCATAAATTTTTCTAAGTGTATTCCAAGTCAAAATAGTGATTTTTTACTAGCCGATTCGATACACCCCTTATGTGTTCCGAAACGATTTGAAACTATAAAGTCTGGGCTCGAAACGAGAGAACTCGTATCAAGACGGCAGTATCAAAACGGTCTTGATCATTTCGATACGAGTTTTGAAAGTTTGTTTAAAAATGTGACTGTTGCTTTGTCATAATCGTTTTATTGAAAATTAGTTAAGCGTATCGATACACATTAGGTGTGTTTTGATACGGGTTTTCACAGTTTCAAAATGTTTCAATACGGTGTTGTCCAATTTCGAAACAAGCTCTTTTAGTATCGGAATGACCACGATCGTTTCGATACGATCTCTTAAATGGCCCCCAACGGCTCTTTCTCTTTTTGCCTTGTTTCGATATAGGTGATGCCATTTCGGTACGGGTAGTTGCAGAACAACATTAATGGTGGGAAAATGAAGTCCTAATGGCTATAATTATGAAGTCAACAACCCAAACGGCTAGAAATCAATGAGAAGGTATAAAAGCAAGCATTTTGAGCACCAACAACAACTATTGAACATTCAAGAATCATCCAAGCATCAAATACAAACCCTTGTGCCTTTTATTGTCAAATCCTTGTACCCAACTCTATTAAGTGTTCTATTCTTATAAGTATTGTGAGTTTGGGGAGTGATAAATTGTATTTGGGTAAACAATTCATCCTTTGAGAGAAATTTGTAAGGTTTACCTTTTCTCAATTGTAAAGAGTGTTTCAAATTAAGCTTTGGGTAGAAAGCTTAATTTCTTTGTAAGGTTTCCTCCTCATCTAAGAAAAGGGGAAGAATCAATAGTGGATTAGTTGAAAATCCTTAGTGGGAGCTAAGGTAGTGGAGGTAGAGTTCATTGGAGAACTTGAACCACTATAAATCTCTTTTGCATTTTTTTTGTTCATCCATTTCTCTCATTTCAAATTTTTATTTGCCAATTCACCCCATCTTGGCCAATTGCATTGTTTGATCAACTCAACACGAAGTCTTTCAAAGAACCAATCCTAGACATGCACTTTCATATTGTTTTTCCAATCACCGTTTATGGTCCAATGACCCTCACAATTCTTTGGTCATTTTTAAACATTGTGCACTCCATACCATGCATCAGAATAGGCTTTAAGAATTTAATTTGACATAGAGAACCAAGTTCATCTATGTTTTGATTCGAGACCTTAGTCGGAACCAACGCTTTGAATTTAGTAACCAATGTTACTTCCCGAAATAAATTCATCGATTCATAGAATCATCCTTGATTCTTTAAGAAATAATAACTTTAAGTTATTTCTCTTTCCAAAATAAATTCACTAATTTATTCCAAGATTAAATCTTTCTAGATTCCTTTGAAATTAAATCCAACGACTTATTTCCCTTGAAGAGTTAGAATCAATTAAACTCTTTTGAAAATAAATTCAATAATTTAGTTTCTTTTTCAAAATTAGAATCATAATTGATTCCTAACAAATAAATTCCACCATTTATTTCCCCTCAACGTTAGAATCAACACAAGATTCTAATCAAGAATAAATTTAGTAATTTATTTCCACCATATCTTCTATTAAACATTGGGATTTGTGAAACCGATAATTTGATTTTGATATAACTAAAGAATTTAAGGACTAAATTGAAAATGAGAAAACAAATTTTTAAGTCCTGAAACCTCTTTATATGTTTAAAGGAAAATGCCTAAGTAAAAAACTTAATTTGTCAAATTTTTTCTAAGTGTTCTTGAGGCCAAAACAGTGATTTGCGAGCCACCGTTTCGGAACGGCCTTAGGCGTTCCGAAACACTTTTGAAACTGTGAATCTGTGTTTCGAAACGGGTATCGGAACGGTTTTGAAACTATGAACCCTTGTTTCGAAACGGGTTTTGAAACGGCTTAAGAACATCGAGACACCGTATCGAAAAGAACTCAAACGTTTCAAAACGGCACTCAAGTCAGATTTAAAAAATATGATCGTTGGAGTTTTTAACTGATTTTAACCGATTTTATACTGATCGTTAAGGTGTATCGAAACACCTTCAGTCCATTTCGATACGAGCTTTGACAGTAGCTAAAATGTTTCGAAACGTGTTTTGAAACGGCTCTTAGCGTATCGAAACAAGCTTAACCGTTTCGATACGGGCTCTTTAATGCACCCAACGGCTCTTTCTATTTTGGTCTGTTTCGAAACAGGGTCGGGCATTTCGAAACGGTTGGTTGCAGACTGCATTTATGGAGGGAAGATAACATCCCCAACGGCTCTATTGATGAATGCAACAACCACAAGGGCTATAATTCAATGCGAAGGTATAAAAGGGACCTCTAAAAGCTTCAGCAAAAACTATTGATCCAAAAGCAAACATCCAAATATCAAATCCAAGCATTTGTGCCTAAATCCCATTATTGTCTTGTAACCTCAATTGTATTTTTCATCCTTATCATTTCAATTGGGTTGAGTGCTTGTAATTGGGCTACCTTGTGTATTGAGAGACACTTATTTTAGCCAACAACTTCTTTGTTATTATTGTGTGAGGATTGGGTCAAATTTTGGGTAGAAAATTTGACCGAAATTGTAACGGTTACCTCCTTATCCTAGAAAAGGGGAAGAGCAATTAGTGGAATTGTTGAAAATCCTTAGTGAAGCTAAGGTATTGGATGTTGAGTTCGATTGGAACTTGAACCACTCTAAAATTCCTTGTCTACCATTTTTATTTGTCAATTCCACTTCCAAAAAGTTTAAAAACCCAATTCACCCCCTCTTGGTTTATATCGATCATTCGATCCACTCAACAATTGGTATCAAAGCCTACCTCTTTGAAGGATTAACAACCACAAGAGGAGTTCATAGGAAGAGTGTGATCATCCAAAAATCAAGATATGGCATCTACCTCCGGATCTAGCATGTACGAGTCTCAATCCACTACAAAACTGCCATTCTTCAATGGTGACAACTATCCATTTTGGAAGAACCGGATGCACCTCTTCATCAAGTCCAACGATTACTTGGTTTGGGATGTCATTGAAGATGGTCCCTACATTCCGTTGAAGCAAGATGATGAAGGAAAGATGGTTTTAAAGAAGAAGATGGATATGAGTGAAGATGATAGGAAGAAGATCCAAATAAATGACAAAGCTCTTCACATGCTCTTTTGTTCTTTCGGTCCCGATATCTACTCCAAAGTCTCCTCCATTGAAAGTGCCAAGGAAGTGTGGGATACTCTAGAGACCACCTATGAAGGAACCAATGATGTGAATGAGACCAAGATTGAAATTCTCAATCTTAGTTATGAGAATTTCAAAATGGAGCCCGAAGAAACGGTGTCAAAGATGTTCGATCGCTTCTCAACCATCGTCAACAAGCTTAAGGTCTTTGGAGAGACTATCCCGAAAGACAAACTTGTCCGGAAGCTACTCTACTCACTACCCGAATCTTGGGATGGGAAGAGAACCGCCATCATCGAGGCCAAAAACTTGAAGACCTTAAAACTTGATGAGCTAGTGGGTTCTCTCCTTAATCATGAGATTATGAAGCAAGGAAGGGATGAAGAAAAGAAGAAGGAAGAGAAAAGAGTGGAGAAGCTAGAGGTGGAAAAGAAGAAGAAAATTGGAGTGGCTCTCAAAGCTTCATTACTTGAGAAGAGCACTTCTAGTGAGAAGGATGAGTTAGAAGAATTGGCTATGATAGCCAAAAGATTCTCACGCTTCATGAGGTCCAACCGAGGAAGGAAAATTCAAAGAAATATGGACTTCAAAGGTAAAAACAAAGAAGAAGAGAGGGATCAAATCATTTGCTTCGAGTGCAAAAAGCTCGGTCACATTCGTTCTAGGTGCCCTCAACTCAAGAAGAAGGACTTTGAGAAGAAGAAGAAGCTCAAAGCCAAGCTTGCTACTTAGAGTGATGAGGAGTCATCCGAGGATGACGAACAAGAAGTGGCCAACCTTTGCCTCATGGCACTTGAGGAGGATTCCTCCATGGTAACCTCTAACTCATCATCTTTTGATTTTACATTTGATGAATTAAATGATGCATATGATGAGTTGCAAGAGGTTTATGATGAGTTAGTTGAGAAATACAAGGAGTCGGTCATTAGGAATAAGAAAATTATTTCGGAATTAAATGATAAAAATGACTCACTTTCTCAAGCTAACTTAAAATTTGAGAAAAAGATTTTAGGTTTAAAAGATGAACTTAAATTCTTCCAAGATGAAAATGTTGACCTAAATAATCTTCTTTCTCAATGTAATAGTGAACACTAAAAGGTGTTAGGTGAGCTTAAAAAGCTAAAAGAGTCTTTTAAATATGTTGGTAGTGTGAAGCATGAAAAAGGTGAATCATCTAAAACAAACTAACCTAGGAGAAAGACTAACAACTACAAACAAAATAGCTTCCCCAGACATAATAGAACTAAAAAGATTAGAAGTGTGTGGGTTCCTAAGGAACTTGTAAAATCTAATAATATTGTTGCTATGTCACCTTGGATTCCTAAGGGAGCCAAGTTATTGGGAGCTAACACTCGTGGACCCAAAATGATTTGGGTACCAAAAACAAAAGTTTAATATCTTTTTTTGTAGAGGGAGCATTGCTACAAGGCCAAAGCACAAAGTCAAAATTCTTGGTACCTTGATAGTGGATGCTCGAGGCATATGACGGGAGACAAGATAGATTCATGGACTTAAAGCCAAAAAGTGGAGGAGTGGTGACATTTGGTGACAACTCCAAAGGCCACATTAAAGGTATTGGCTCCATAGGTAATCAGTCTACCATTCTTATTGAAAATGTCTTGTATGTCGATGGTCTTAAACATAATTTGTTGAGCATAAGCCAATTATGTGATAAAGGATTTAATGTTTTATTTGATAACAACGGGTGCAAAATTGTTGACATTAAATCTAATAATATTATGCTCATAGGTCATCACATAGGTAACATTTACATGGTGCATTTAGATGACATACATACATCCCATGCATGTTTAGTAGCTCAAAATGAAAATGATGCATGGCTATGGCATAGGAAACTATGATATGCTAGCATTAGTGTTTTAGAAAAATTAGTTTCCCTATATCTAGTTAGAGGTTTACCCAAAATTAAGTTCTCAAATGATAAAATTTGTGATGCATGCTCTAAGGGTAAACAACATAAGTCATCCTTTAAATCCATTAATGATGTTTCTACAAGTAGGTGTTTACAACTTATCCATATGGATTTATTTGGACCTATTAGGACTATGAGCTTGGGTGGTAAATTTATGCATTTGTTCTTGTAGATGATTTTTCTAGATTTACTTGGGTTCTATTTTTAAGTACTAAAGATGAGGCTTTAGAAAAATTCATCACATTTTCAAAACTAACCCAAAATGATCTTGAACTTAGAATTTACCATATTAGAAGTGATCATGGAACCGAATTTCAAAATCTAGGGTTTGAAGAATTTTTAAATGAAAATGGTATTAGCCACAATTTTTCGGCTCCTAGAACTCCTCAACAAAATGGGGTAGTTGAGAGGAAAAATAGAACTTTACAAGAAATGGCTAGAACCATGCTTTGTGAAAACAATTTACCTAAATATTTTTGGGCGGAAGCCACAAGCACCACTTGCTACATTGTAAACCGAGTAATGATCAGGCCAATTTTAAAGAAAACACCATATGAGATTTTAAAATCTAAAAATCCTAACATTAGCTATTTTCATCCATTTGGTTGCAAGTGTTTTGTTTTAAATAATGGAAAAGATAACTTAGGTAAATTTGATGCAAAAACTGATGAAGCTATTTTTATAGGATATTCTTTAAACTTTAAAGCCTATAGTGTATTTAACAAGAGAACTTTAGTAGTAGAGGAATCTATACATGTTGTTCGATGATAACCTCCTTCCAAGGAAGGATTCTTGTGATGATGATGATGTAGGAATCATTAATGCCTTTGATGGAGGACAAACTTCAAAGGAGGATGAGATTCCAACAAAAGAAGAGGATACACAAGATCCACCTCTTGAAGCCTTGAAGGGCTTGGCTCTTGAGGAAAAGGAAGTGAGCTACCCAAGGGAGTTCAACTATGTCAAAGATGGTGAAATCTTGGGTGATCCATCCAAGGGGGTAACCATTAGATCTTCTCTTAAGCTTATGAACCATGTTGCATTTATCTCATGCATAGAGCCTAAGAATATAAAAGAAGCATTAAAAGATGATTTTTGGATTATGGCTATGCAAGAAGAGTTAAATCAATTGGAGAGAAGTAATGTTTGGACATTAGTTGATAGGCCTAGTAATCAATCTACTATAGGAACTATATGGGTCTTTAGAAACAAACTAGATGAGAGTGGTAACATTGTGAGAAATAAAGCTAGACTAGTAGCACAAGGTTACACTCAAGAAGAGGGAATAGATTTTGATGAAACCTATGCACCCGTAGCTAGAATGGAAGCCATTAGGATGTTGTTTGCATATGAATGTTATCATGATTTCAATCTTTTTCAAATGGATGTTAAAAGCGCATTTTTAAATGGTTTTATAAATGAGGAAGTGTATGTGAAATTACCACCGGGTTTTGAAGACTCAAAATTTCCAAATCATGTTTTCAAACTTACTAAAGCTCTTTATGGTTTAAAACAAGATCATAGAGCTTGGTATGAATGAATTTCAAACTTTTTAATTGAAAAAGGTTTTGAAAAAGGTAAGGTGGACACTACACTTTTCATAAAAAGGTATAAAAATGACATCTTAGTAGTACAAATTTATGTTGATGATATTATTTTTGGATCTACTAATGAATGCCATCGCAAATAGTTTGCTAAGTTAATGCAAGGTGAATTCAAGATGAGCATGATGGGGGAGCTCTCATTCTTTTTGGGACTCCAAATCAAGCAAAGGAAGGATGACACCTTCATCAATAAAGCAAAGTACATCAAGGATATGCTAAAGAAGTTTGACTTGGAGAATGCAAAGCCTCAAGCCACACCTATTAGCTCATCTACAAAGCTTGACAAAGATGAAGGAGGTAAGTGTGTTGACTCTAAGCTTTACCGTTCTATGATTGGATCATTGTTTTACCTTACCGCAAGTAGACCGGATATCTTGTTTAGTGTTTACTTGTGTGTTAGGATTCAAGCTAGTCCTAGAGAGTCTCACCTTATTTCCGTTAAGAGAATCTTTAGGTACCTTAGAGATACCCCTTGTTTAGGTCTTTGGTACCCTAGAGACTCCACCTTCAACCTTCATGCTTATTCGGATGCGGATTATGGGGGGTGTAAAATCGATAGGAAGAGTACTTCGGGAACTTTTCAATTCTTAGGTAGTATGCTCATATGTTGGTTCTCTAAGAAACAAAATAGTGTAGCCTTATCTACCACCGAAGCCGAGTACATATCCTTAGGGAGTTGTTGTGCTCAAGTCCTTTGGATGAAGCAACAACTCTTAGATTATGGTATTAAAGTTGAAACCATACCCCTTAAGTGTGATAACACTAGTGCCATATGTTTGACAAAAAATCTCATCCAACACTCTAGAACCAAACATATAGAAATAAGGCATCATTTCATTAGAGATCATGTCCTTAAAATAAGACGTTGTTATAGAGTATGTTGACACCTTAAACGAATTAGCAGACATCTTTACAAAGCTTTTAGATAAAGAACGTTTTTGGTCCCTTAGGAGAGAGTTAGGTCTAACTAGCCTAACTTGACCTTTTAGGACCCCTTTTGTGCTTAAATTGCTTGATCTCTTGAAAATGCCATGTTTATGTGTTTTTACTCCTAATTTCATCCATGCTTATAGTTAGGGGGAGTATGTTTATGTTTGCATATGTTATTCCTGCTCATTCATGTCATTCATGCAAATTAGGACTTAAAAAATTCATTTTTCTACAAGTTTAGAGCCTCATCTGCACTTCCAGGCCCAGGTATATCGAAACGGGTCCAACTCTTTCGATACGGGTTCCTTAAAAATCCACCTGAGAGAAGGGTGTTTCGAAACGCCTTCAAAGGGTTTCGAAACGTTTTTGCTAATGCCAAGGGGTGTATCGATACGTGTTTCGATACGAGTCAACATGGGATTCGATACGGTCAAAGCCGTTTCAAAACGGTCAGCTGGACTTGAAACGTCAGTCAACTCTCGGTGCCCGTGTTTCGGAACGGTAGAAACCTGTTCCAAAACGGGTTAGCAGACAGCTTTAAAGAGGCCTTTTAATGTTAAAGTTTCACTTGAATTAAAATTCCCTCAAACCCTAAAAACCCTAAATCATTTTTTCCCTATAAAAACCCTCTTAACCTCATTGTTTTTCACCAAATCTTGAGGGCTTTTACTCTTAAACACAAGTCTAAGCAAGCATCAACAATTTTGTGCAAGGTTTTCCATCTATTCATCCAAAATCTCAATCTAAGGTATATTTTCATCTTTTTTCTTTTTCCTTCAATTTTTATTCGAATCATAGGTTAGAAAAATTTAATTTTGTATAGATTATGTGTTTTGCTTGTTGGGTTTTTCCAATTTTGTAAAAAAAATTAAAAATCTTCAAATTTTTTATTCGAATATATTATTTTTTATTCGTATTTTTTTACTGTTTTTTTAAATTGTTTTTCTCTTAATTTTGTTTGTTTGTTTTGTATCTTTGTTCTTAAGATTTGTTTTGAACCTAAGTGGGATTTACTATTGGATTGAATTCAGGATTTTCATGCATACACTTCAATTTTAGTTACAAATTGCTTGCTTTATGTTTTTAGGATTTTTTAATGGATCCCGCTAACAAGAAACGTAAGGCACCTCAATCGAGTGAAGCTTCAAATCAAGCCGCTATCCGTCCCAACCTTACTCAACTTTTCCTAAAGAGTCTCAGAACTACCGCAATGAAGGAACGTTTCCAATATGTCAAGGAGATTGTCGTTCGTCGTGAGCGTGTTGTTGACATGTCGTTTCTTGACTCCTATCTCTTTCTCTTCCGTTATCTCCACCGTTTACAAGAATGGGGCTTCTTTGGTTTCTTGAGTATCCCGGATATTTGCTACAAGCACATGGTTCATATCTTCTACTCGAATGCCCAACTCTTTAACAATGAAGATAACTCCGAAGTTGTTCGCATTGAGTCTCTTATCTTGGGAAAGAAGATTGTCATTGACATACCTTACTTAGAGACTACCTTTGGCCTTAAGAATGAAGGAATCGAGGATGAGACTCATTTTGGATGTCACACTGGTTCAGTGCTTGCCTTGGATGCTCACGATAGGTTCCTCCACTTGATGATCTCGTGGTTTATTCGCCCCTCCGGAGGTAAATTCTCTCACGTTCGTCAAGTAGATTATTTTTTGCTTGAATGTTTTCGTCGTGGAGAGCGCCCAAATCTTGTCAAGATCATGTTCGCCGAGATGGTGAATAATGTCAAACTCCGTGAAACCGATGCGCTCAAGTCCTTCACTTATGGGACTGTTTTAAGTTATATCTTTGGAGAGCTTAATCTTGATTGCACTTATGACTCTCCGGAACCCCGCAAGCAAAGACTTGGTGAATCTTCTCTCCGCAAGTCCGGATTTCGTTACATCAACAATGGCCAATGGGAACGTGTTGATAGGGAAGCACCTCCACCTCAAGTTGAACCTCAACCACAAGCTCCAGTTGCAAACAATGAAGCTCTCATGGGTTTTCTTACCGAGCGGTTCAACACTATGGAGGCGAGTCTTGGTACTATAAATACTCGATTGCAATCCATGGAGAATCGACTCACATCCCTTGAGAACCAACATCAATCTATGGACATGTCATTCTCCACCTTTTATGGTCAATGGATGGATTTTCGTCGCTCTCAAGCTAGGAACGATGATGATTCCATGGATGATGATGGTGACGACGATGAGGCTTAGGATTCTCATGTCATCTCATATTAGCTATTCATATTAGGACTAAGATTGCATCTTTATTTCCTTTATGTTTTATGAACCTATGCTTTGATTATCTTGTTGGGATTAAGCTTTGAACTATATCGTTTATGATTTATGTTTTGGATATTTGAATTCTATGAATTTATATTATGTTGCTTATTGGTTATTACTCATTGCTTTTAACATTGTTTCTTCTCTTTGAGCCTTGTTTATTATTTTTGACCTAACAAAAAGGAGGAGAAGTATCTAAGAGCCAAAATTTGTTTTAAGTGTTTTTAAGTTTTAAAAACTTGGATTTAAATCTTTTTAAAAACTTTAAAACCCATCTTAAATTGAGGGGGAGTTAGAATGTATTCAAAATTTTCAAAATTCTTAAAAATTCTAACTTTGGTTTTGTTATATCAAAAAGGGGGAGATTGTGAAACCGATAATTTGATTTTGATATAACTAAAGAATTTAAGAACTAAATTGAAAATGAGAAAAAAAAATTTTAAGTGTCGAAACCTCTCTATATGTTTAAAGGAAAATGCCTAAGTTAAAAACTTAATTTGTCAAAATTTTTCTAAGTGTTCTTGAGGCCAAAACAGTGATTTTTGAGTCACCGTTTCGGAACGGCCTTAGGCGTTCCGGAACACTTTTGAAAATGTGAACCTGTGTTTCGAAACGGGTATCAGAACGGTTTTGAAACTGTGAACCCTTGTTTCGAAACGAGTTTCGAAACGGCTTAAGAACATCGAGACACCATATCGAAACGAACTCAAACATTTCGAAACGGCACTCAAGTCAGATTTAAAAAATATGACCGCTGGAGTTTTTAACTGATTTTAACCGATTTTATACTGATCGTTAAGGCGTATCGAAACACCTTAAGTCCGTTTCGATACGAGCTTTGACAGTAGCTAAAATGTTTCGAAACGTGATTCGAAATGGCTCTTAGCGTATCGAAACAAGCTTAACCATTTCGATACGGGCTCTTTAATGCACCCCAACGGCTCTTTCTATTTTGGTCTGTTTCGAAACAGGGTCGGGCATTTCGAAACGGTTGGTTGCAGACTACATTTATGGAGGGAAGATAACATCCCCAACGGCTCTATTGATGAATGCAACAACCACAACGGCTAGAATTCAATGAGAAGGTATAAAAGGGACCTCTAAAAGCTTCAGCAAAAACTATTGATCCAAAAGCAAACATCCAAACATCAAATCCAAGCATTTGTGCCTAAATCCCATTATTGTCTTATAACCCCAATTGTATTTTTTATTCTTATCATTTCAATTGGGTTGAGTTCTTGTAATTGGCTACCTTGTGTATTGAGAGATACTTATTTTAGCCAACAACTTCTTTGTTATTATTGTGTGAGGATTGGGTCAAATTTTGGGTAGAAAATTTGACCGAAATTGTAACGGTTACCTCCTTAGCCTAGAAAAAGGGAAGAGCAATTAGTGGAATTGTTGAAAATCCTTAGTGAAGCTAAGGTAGTGGATGTAGAGTTCGATTGGAACTTGAACCACTCTAAAATTCCTTGTCTTCCATTTTTATTTGTCAATTCCACTTCCAAAATGTTTAAAAACCCAATTGACCCCCCTCTTGGTTTATATCGATCATTGGATCCACTCAACAGGACTAGTAGCACTTAAAATCCAAATAGAGATATCACGATCAACTGAATTAAGATCTTTATTTCCAGAACAAATCAAAAAAATTTCTCATGGTTATCCTACACTTTCTCAAGGAATATTATTGGTTAAATAATAATCTCAAGTGTTTCCAAACACAAATAATAATTATCTCAACAATTATTTTTTCCCATGAAAAAGATATTCCTTTCTCATGTCATATTGGCTCGTTAGTTTCCACCAATAGATAACCTTGCAATAAACCTTTTACTTTCATGGTAAAAATTTTACAATATATACAACCATGTATTTTTCATATGATTTTAATCATTTCCAAAGCCGAAGGTATTAAATCAAACATGTATCCTCATGATACATACCAATAAACCAAAAAATTATTTCGTTTATTTTCGATTTTGATTTTTCATAAAATCCGTAACCGTATTTACTCTCAACGACAATTTCTGTAACGCAGATTTGTCCCAAATATTTTTGAGATCTAAGAAAACCTGTTAAAACGGCAGGATAAATCCCGAAACAAATTTGTTTGCTTGACTCGCACTTATCTTTGAGAATTCCTTTCTGTTCGAATGCGAACACTTTGTCCACGCCTCATGCATGGTCAATTTATTTTGTTCGAATGTATCGTCGTGGTGAACCACCTCTTTTGATATGGTAATCTATTCGTCTTGGATTAATCTCGAGAGAGTCTATCTTAAGATTGTTGAAAAAAATGGTGTTACCAATCCAAGAAAATAATAAATAAAATACTATATTTATTATTTTAACGAACTTGAAATAAATACAAGAAAAATTGTAGAACATTCAAACGATTATACCACATATTCGGATCATCTCTTCCGCTACGGCTAGACTCGAATCCATGTGACTTCTTCCATGTGATCCTCGTAATATCAACACGCCCCTTCTTTATATTTCCTTTACTGCAAGTAATTAGAAATTACCAAGGAAATTAAAATAAGATAATCGAAACGAATAAAAGAACAAAATAACTGAAATTAATTGTTGAGGCCTACAGGGAACATAGTTTCCTTAAGACAGATTCGACCGCTCTTTGGTACTAGAGATCGTCGGTCGTCAGTCTTCCAGGATACAACAACGGATGATTATCTTCAGCAGCACCATTGAGTACTCATGAACGTACTAGGCCTTCGACTATCACCAGAAAACACTATGCAGATTTTGAAAATAGAAAATACAATTTTTGGTTGTGTTTTAAAACTGAAAACTGCTCATGTATTTATAGGGGAAAATTAGGGCAAATATGAGAAAATATTATACCGATCATGTCCCTAATCAGATAACATGAGTGGGCTGCAAGCTTTTAATTCAAATTCAAATTAATCCGAATTTATCCCTTAATTTTCGAGATAATCTGCTATCGAAAAGAATAAAATTAATTCCAACGTGATAAAATATCCAAAAATTCAAGCAAGGCCCAACCGGTGCAAACATTCGTGTTACTTATGTCATGCAAGCGCACCCCAAAACAAATGTGATTGGATTCACACCCCTTACACACAAAACATAATTTCATCTAAAGTCATTTAGTAATTTTAAGTAAGGTAAGTGTATATAAACACTTACCTATTCATTTATCCCATCAATGTGGGATTGGGGGTTTCCATTTCCTTTTCTTGCTTTGCAGCCTCTTTACTTTGACCATCAATTTCTCATTCATTACTCAACCAATTTGAGAATATGAGATACCGTTGTAAAGATCTCGTAAAGTAGAATAAGTTTATGTTGAATCTTTATTTGAATCTTCATCTTTACTTATTCGAATTATAGCTCAAAATTTCCACTTTCTCGTATTTTTCCAACACCTACTCATTCAAGCACAATATTAGATGGATCAAGAGGGATATTATAATATTAGTCCTCTAAAACCTTCCAACGTTGTCTCTGATCCCTTTGTCTCAAATTTACTGGTACGTGTGGGGGATGGAAAATTCTTGGATTTTTTGAGCTCAAATTGGGCACATGGATCAAGTCTAAAAATGTTATTCCCTCGTATTTATGCACTAGCGCTGAAAAAGTCAGGTAAAATCGTGTAGTTCGGGTACTGGGAAAACAATGTTTGGATATGGAATATTATGTTGCGAAGATCATTGTTCGACTGGGAATTAGAGCAATGGGAGGCCTTCCTAAGCATTCTCGATGGTGTTAGAATAGGAAATTTACCTTCAGATTGCTTGAGATGGTCTAAATCATCTTCTGCCTTCTACTCAACAAAGGATTTCGTAAAAGCTTGTGTGTTCCCAAGGCAGATTGGAGGAAGGATACTGGAAAACTGTATGGAGTGGGCTTGCTCCGTTAAATACTGAATGCTTTGTGTGGAAAATCATCCATGGAAGAATCCCTACCAAATGCGAACTGGCAAAGCGGGGAGTGGGGAAAGGAACTGATGTAAATTGTACCTTTTGCAACAAAGTGCAAGAATCTCCAAACCTCTTATTGTTATGTTGCTCTTTTTCTTGGAAATTCTGGTGCAGGTGGTATGCATATTGGGAGTTGCAAATTGTTTTTTCCAAACAATGGAAAACAATTCCTTGAAGCCTGGACCAGTTGCTGCCCTTCCCCGAATGTACAACCCATATGGTGGGTGGCTTTTTGTGCTATTCTTGGACTCTTTGGCTCCATGCGAAATGAGGTAATTTTTTAAGGGGCAAGACTTTAGTTGAAGATGATGTGTTCGATCTTGTTTTACTCAGGATTGGCTTGTGGTACCGAGCAAAATGGCCTGAGGGAAGTATGACAATAAACGATTTCATAATCAATCCTGCTGCGTGGGATACTCTGTAGCATGGAAAAAAAATTTGGAGAATCTTGAATGGTCTCCCCCTTTAGCTGGTTCCATGAAGTTCAACACTGACCGGGCAGTCCAGGGTCATTTGGGGGAAGCTGGTATTGGTGGCATATTAAGGAACCACTTGGGAGAAATGATTGGGAAATTCTCAAAATCTATTGGCATTTCAAACCCGATTACAGCCGAAATTTTAGCCATTAAGGAGGTTATCGCATTCTTTACAAGGATAAAATGGAGCAAAATGCCTCACTTAACAGTCGAGACAAATTCTAGCAATGTAGTTTGATGGATTCGAAAGCCTCTCTGTACGCCGACTGTGTTTAAGGAGTTGGTGGTCATATGCAGAAATGAGTTGGACAAGGTTAGCTGGGATATCAGTTGCATTAGCAGGAGTCAAAACATCGATGCGGACAGACTTGCCAAAGCAGGTATCAATCGAATAGAAATCTTTGAAGAATGGGGCTCAGGCGTTGAAAGGGAATAAAGCTAATCCAAATGTTCTGGGTTATAAGAGCACATGGTTCCCAATTGTGTTGTAATAGCCTAAGGAGTGCGTGGTTCCTTTGCTAGTTTTATGTGTCGGGTGTTACAGGAAATTCAAAGCAATGTAAAAGATTTATATTGTGCACTATTTTTCCTCCATTTTATGTTAGAAAGGTTTTTTAACGAGGTCAATGTTAATGTTTTCAAATTCAAAAAATAAAATATATCTCAATTAAAAAAAAAAAAAAACTAGTTTGGTTTAGTGGGATAAAGTACTAGATCTCTTAAACAAGGGTAAGGGTTTGAACTCCGAAGTTGCGAATGGAGCAAATTAGGTTAGGAGGTCCCCTACATATTAGACTTATGTAATACTTGATCCAGATTAGTCAATCAATAGATTAAATATGGGCGATTAAACAAATATATATATATATATATCATTGGATTTTATTTTTTTTATATATAAAAGGGGATGTAACACCACGTGCCTCGTTAAAAACCCCATACACCTAAATGGGGGAAAAGAGTACACATGTTGCTACTTACAAGAACATGGATCTGACCAACACAAAACACAATAGCACCCCTTAAGCAGTATCAGCTGCAAGCAGCTGAATCACTTCAGATGGTGGACTATCAAAAACCAAATCTCCTAAATGTCGACTCTGAGCCAAACTCGCTAGTTTATCAGCGACCATATTCGCTTCACGATGAATAAACTTCACCGACAAACTCCAATCCTGAAGGACAAGTCTCCGCAAACGTTGAACAAGAGCGTTTTCCAACAGGATATCTGACTCCATGTTAAGAATTGCAGCAGTTATTTTACTATCGGTTTCAACATCCACGAAGCGAAAACCACGCTCCCAAGCAAGAGTAAGAGCATCGTGCACCGCCCATAATTCCGCCATGAGCACCGTACAAGACCCAACGTTCCTGGCAAAACCGAGAATTCAACCTCCAGTTGAATCGCGGAAGACACCACCTATCGAAGCTATCTTCTCCGATCCCCTAACCGCCCCATCAACATTCACCTTCACACGCCCCTAAACATGCAGCTTCCATCTTTCATTCACCCGTGTACCCTGTCCATTCCTAACAGCACTCCCGACGCCACCAACCCCTGTAGCGGAAATACATTCATCTCGCAGCCGCCTAGCATCCTCCACCACATCCCACGACCCACCATTTGAGCTGTTAAACACCTTAGAACATCGACCTTTCCACAGCAACCAACAAATAATAGCAAATAAAATATTCCATGTTTCATCAATCGGGCAAAGGCGAGAGCTGCTCGAGAGGTTCCCGACCATCCAATCCTCAAATGGCATGTCAATAAAATCCCTACGAATGGAAGGATTTAAAACTCGGTTCCACACTGTTCGAGCAGTAGGGCAAGAACGTAAAACATGGCTCAAATTTTCTTGCTTAATTTGTAGGCTTAGTTTTATCTTCTTCTCTAATTTAATCCAAAAATAAAGTGAAATTAAAAGATATAAAATTTAATTTATTAAAAAATAAATTTTAATTTACTTAGTTTTATTGTTTTCGAACATGAAGAAAATATGCTTTTAAAACTTTTTATGTGAAAGTAAATAATTTTAATAAATTAACTTTGAAAAATATAATAAAAATGATCGAACTGTGATTTTTATTTATATATTACACCACGCCTATAAATCAAAGAGTATTAAGCACTTACTTCAATAGAATATGATAATAAGTAAACATCCTGCTTTTATTACAGTATTTATATATGGGTAATTATTCTATGCACAAACGTTTTAGAAATTTTGTTTAGGTCTAGTGTTTAGGAATTTAAGTGTATGAGTTTGAATTTAGGATATGTGGTTAAAATTTAGGTTTTAGGGTTAAAACTAAAATTCCTAAACATAAACCCTAACCTCTAAGCTTTAAATTTTAACTATAAACCTAAAATTCTAACCATAAACTATGAATTCTAAACTCATACTCTCAAACCCCTAACCCTTAAACAAAGTCCATGAACCCTAAAACTAAGGCGATTGTGAAAACTTTTCGTTATCATACAACATGAGATATTTACCCTAGATTGTGTCACTCTACTTTTCGTTATATAATCATTTTTTACATTATTCCAAATTAAAGTTTTATAATTTTTTATGCTAATTGTTTTAAATTATTTTAGATAAAAACAATTATTTATTAAAGAGATTGGTAAATATTTAAATTTTAAAAATAAAATTATATTATAGAAATCATAATAAATGAAACAAACATGTAATTTTATCTCATGTCCATTTATTTAAAAGGATACATTCATCAAAATAAATTTGTCGTAGGTTATATAATAAGTACCGAGATTCTACTTGTTGAACTATCTTTTGACAACACCAATAATAAATACTTCTCTTAAAAATTAACATAATAGAAAAATCATTCATCAATATCTAATAACACCCACCATAATTATGCCCATGTTGAATGAAAGCTACCAACAACTGATGGTCAACGATTGATTCTAACTGAACTTGCCACACGTTAAGATCGGCTGACGTGACATATGCCACAACAGATTTAAAAAAATTTGTTATACCTTTTTTATGGTGAAACGTGGCTGGCTATCATGCTGACACGTGACCGAATCGGATGGTGACACATGGCAAATATAATGTTGACACGTAGTGAATATGATGCTGACACGTCATCAAATCTTAACACGTGGCAAGTCTAGTCAACATCAGCAGTTGACCGTCAGTTGACATCCAACAGAGGCATATTTAGACCAAATTAAAACGTTGAGGGTTGTTTGCTCTAAAAAAGTTAGGGGGCCAAATGACAAAACATGCAAATGTTAGGAGTATCTTTTGTTATTTTGCTAAAAATAAAACACTCATCAAAATTACACGGGTCAATTTGGGTTGAGAGAGCGTCTTTATAGTGGGCATCTACAATACTTGATTCAAATTAGTCGATCTATGAGTCAGATACCGAAAGTTATACTACAAAATTACACGACTCAATTGATATTTAGGTTTTTTTTATTTCATTTGAGTGTAATCTAGAAATGAAAATTATATTTTGACGTTTTTTTCATTATGCATTACGAAGATAAATTGTTAACATTTACAAAAAAAAAAGGTTTCATTGCCACATCTTCTAAGTGTATTTATGTTCTCGGATGGATAAAATTAATTAGTTTTTTTTAGATTCTTTATATTTTATAATTATAAAAATTATTTATAATTTAAAATAATTATTTATTCTATTTTATCATGTTCTATTATTTTCGGGATTTGTTTAGAACTTTTTCGTCTTAAATGTTTGTAATGATTTTTAAAGAAAAACAAACTCTGGTCAATCAGATATCGTCACCTCTGCAAACTTAATTGAGAGTTAATATCATTAACGACAACTACAATTAAGTAAGCTTAATTAATCATGATTTTTTAAATAAAAGTCAATTAATCTATTATTAAACAGGATAACCTACTTGGAGAGAAAAGAATGCTCTCTCCTGAAAGGGTTTGTCTAAAATACAACATGTTAGTGTACGACTAATAAACGGAGGGATGTTAGAGCCGGCGGATGGAATTTTTTTTTTATTTTGACCGTTAGATTTAGATTCTCATTAAAAACACGCGGAAACGGGAAGAGGTCGTTGCCGGTAAGTATCAGAACGTTGTATGGAGTTTCGCAATTGTATGCGGAGAAAAGTTGTGTTGCAACGTAAAAAGATAAAATGACGCATATGTTTCGGAACTATAAAATATGTAGTGAAACCAATAGTTAATAGTTTAAAACCAAATAGTTAATGAAATATTTGACAAGTAAAGTTGGAAGAAGATATGCAGTCGTTGTAAAGGATCGAAACCTTAATTTAGGTCTGCAACTGAACCTATGCAGTCGTCTCCATCGCGAAGGAAATAACCCAAAACCCTAAGGTTTGTTTATTTGCGAAATAATTGAAATCTAGGGATTGCGTTTCGAAAATTTGGTATGGAATTGCATTTCGTGTTGGAGGAAATCTGTTTAAACTGAATATAGTCCGGGTTGGGTTTTTATATATTTGTTTTGAAAATGGTACACAATCGGTTTGAACCAAAAAATGTTAGATTTGTATGTAATGAGAATGGGTTTATTTATGAGTAAGTTCATTTGATTCTGCACTGATTCATGTGAAGATTTAATTTTCAGGATGGTTACTGCAAATCTGAATCCCGTTTTTGACGAAGATGCTGATAGAATTGGTAAAGAATTTGGTTATAAAGATGATAATGATGAAGTTGGTAAAGAAGGTTCTGATGAAGTTGCCGAGGAAGTTGTTGATAGAGATTGTAATGCTAAAGAAGTTGGTCATAAAGATGGTAATGAAGTTGCTCCGTCTGAGATGCTGGCCATATATGATAAGGGGTACGGGAAAAAAACATGTCCCCCCTTCATGAAATTATAGTTTTAATAAGTTGTTATTGTTCTTATTGGAATGAAATGCAAAATGAATGAATGATTAAATGTATACCTTGGTTTTTTTATTGTTATACAATAAAGGTGAATATATAAGGATGAAGCAAAGAGAGGAAAAAACGACTACTAAGGTAGGTTTGAGTTGATTATTATGTGTAGTGAATGTTAAATTCATTTGAATTTGTCATTCGTAGGTTAGTAAAGAGCTAGGCAAGAAAGCACGTAAAGTCAAGGAATCTGTGGAAGTCATAGAAGCAGACGAAGGCATCAAAGCTTTGAAGAGACCTAAGGTAATACGTTATGAGTCATTGTATTAATCATTTATTATGTGGAAGGTGAATCTTGAATATTTATTTAATTTGCAAGGTTGCTTTCACTGAGTATGATGTTCCGAGATGCAATGATGGTGGTACAACGAGGGAGACGATGTCAGAGATGCTTCAACAAATAATGTCGGAGGTGGGAGGGGTAAAAGAGGTTTTCAATAGGGGAAATGAGAAGAAAATTAAAGCTGAGAAAATAATGTTCGAGGTGAATGGGCTAAAAGAAGTTGTCAATATGGGAATTGAGAAGTAAATAAAAGTTGAGGAGAAATTGGACAGTATGAGGGGGTAGATGATAAGAAGTTTAGAGACAAATTGAGTTTTCTTTCTAAATACGTTGCAGAAGTGCGGGCCAACATGACCTGCTTGAAGCAGAGCTTGGTAGAGACAAATATTGTGAATGAATTTAATAGGATTGTTTCCCGTAATTTAATGGGGGAGACATCACCGACAACGGAAAATACTTCGTCTTGTAAATTCTAAACATCCGAAGGTGGAGTTAGGAACTAGTTAAATTTAGATGGAAACTATGATTGTCCAGCACTGATGAAGAATGGGCTAAAAACAACTAACCTTATTTAAATAAAGATCCTTATCATCTTGTTCTTATCTTGAAAAGTGTAATGTTACATTGTAGGATCTGCCACTTATCCATTAGGTTAGTCGAAAATCCCCTAGACTTGGAAAAGATAACCATGAAAGTTAATTTAGAATAATTATGTTGTGTAGTAATTACCATTGAATAGAATGGTAAGTGTTGGTTGTGTTTTAGTGTTCTAATAGCAAATGGTGGTTGCCATATGCATTGAACATGATTGGGCCTTTAGCCCATCAAAGTGAATATTGGAAATTAGACTATTTTTGGCCATTAAATGTTCTACCTTAATGGTTATACAATTATTATTTTTGGTGACATAATTTATGATTTTTTTTGTTGTCATCATACCTTTCAATCTTTGTTTTGAAAGGTTGAGAATGAGTTAATAGAACTTCCGTATGTTGTACTACCTGATAGGTTTCTTAATGAAGAATGGGCCTACTGTGATTATTTATGGAATACCCCATTGACGCAAGAGTAACCCTCCAATTCTAAAACTTGACATTGTCATGTTGTGAAATGTAAAATAAAAGACACAACACAATGTTTGTATGCAGCTATGTGGTCATTAAATTCGACAACATTTGTTTTATTGTTAGAGAAATTGATACGTACCCAATCAACAGCCCGACGAAATGGTTAGTGTAATAAATAGCGTGTATGGCTTGAAATTATATGAAACATTTGTAGCCTATTTTGCTAAGTGGTCATGATTGCTTTGTATATTTGAAAGATTATTGACATGGTGTCTGTGTGCGAGGCTCGCAAGGAGGCGATGAAAAAAAATGTCGGGCCTTTATGCCTTGTTATCTTGATGTATGTTTTTTGTTACCATTTTATACAATGTTTATGCAATAGGTCATTTTTGATAAATTGTTTTCGATTGTAAAAATAACAAACGTTATTAATTGTCGCGTACCCAGAAACTAGAAGCATTGCATGCTACATCGTCATCGTTTGCAGAATCTTATGCTGGTATAATGAAATATTATGGGAACTTTGCTGGCGTTGATATAGTAAGTAGAAATAGATTAAAGGATTTAGTTGTTAAATGTGTTATACGTTTTACAATTTGTTCGAGCATAAGGTAAATTTTAATTTATTTGAGGAGAAAACATTTTGCAGGTATTCATCCCCATGAAATGTTTATGGGATTGGTACTTGTGTGTCTTGCATATGGAGCATGGGGAAGTTTGGATACTAGATAGCCTACTGAATACTAATGGGAGGCAGCGTAGGGAGGAAGCAGTTAGGAAAATGGTGAGAGCATATCCATTCGCCCTGTTACCTTGTTAGTTGGTAGCATTGTATGTTATTAACGTCTATGAATGAATTTTGTACTATGTTTTCATTATTGTTCAGGTAACCATTACAGGATTTGCTAAGCATGAGGACTTCGTGAAGGTGTTTGGAAAACCGAAGGTGGCATTCAAGAAGCTGAAATTTGAACGTCCTAAAGTAAATGAAGAATGGAGGTAATTAGCTTTCCATATATCTTGTATTGTTATCATGAAATTAAAAATTAAATGAGTATAACCGCATTGAACTTGATAGAGAGGAAAATGGTTATATTTTTAGGAACGTATTCAAGAGAAGAGAAATGAAAGTTCGTCTTCTGAGAATTTATCACAAACTTCATGGTCAAATGATGTGTTTGCTCAAGTTAAGGGACCAGAAAGAAGAGGACGTGTTCGTTGTGTAGGGGCGGTTCACACTCGTTCTTCTCAGGAATCTGGACCTTCACAATCAGTCCAAAATACTGAAGAAGTGGAAGGGTTGAAATCTAAGGTTGCGAAATTAGAAAAACTTTTTGAAACTTGCTTTTCTACCCTACTTTCAACAACAACGTCCAGATCTACATGTGCCTGATATGGATGCTTTGCTTCGTATAGTTGATACAGAGGTATTCAAAATATTTTTCTTTCTTATTACTTCATTCATTTTTTTATTTAAATTCATTATTTTAATTACTTTTAATAGGCAACTCCTGATGCTGGTAGTGCTTCAGCAGCAATCAATAGTACCAGTCAATCCTTGCCTTCAACAAATCAACAGAATACAAATGCAAATGATCCAAGCACACAATAGAGGAGGATCATCAAATATTTCTAGCTTTTATTATGTAAGTTAATAAGAAAAAAATATTTGCTTGCATATTTTTTTCGGATGTACTAGACTTGTAGGTACATGTTTTATTGATTATGTATGACATACTTTTTTATTTGAACATTAAATCGAATATTTTATCTTTAAATCGAATATTTTCCCTTTAATAAATGAAATATTATTTGTTATAATAGTTTTAGTAATTTTAATATTTAAAATAAAAAATATTAAATAAAAAAATAGAATTATTAATAATTTATTAATATTTTATAAACAAATACATACCAATTACACCTATACCGACGGACAACACTGTCGGTATAAATATTATATATAGATCTTACATGATACATATACCGACGGACAAAAACCGTCAGTAAAAGCTATACCGACGGATAACCCGTTAGTAAATACCGTAGTATATACCGACGGACACACCGTCGGCACAGATAAAGGCTATACTGACGGATACACCGTCGGTACAGATAAAGGCTATACCGACGGACAAACAGTCGGTAAAAGCCGAAAAATATACCAACGGACAATACTCCGTCGGTACAGATAAAGGCTATACTGACGGACACACCGTCGGTAAAAGCCGTAACATATACCAACGGACAATATTCCGTCGGAATATATCGCCTAATTTGTCGAGGTAGTCCATATCTATACCGACGGTTTTGTCCGTCGGTATAAGGTCAGTACATCTATACCAACGGTTTTGTCCGTCGGTATAAATGTATACCGACAAGCGTATTACCGACGGTACGTTATCTGTCGGAATTTCCCTTTTGTCCGTCGGTAAAAGGGCTTAGACCCTATACCGACGGATTTTTGATGTTTTACTGACGGATTTTTGTGCGTCGGTATATGTCCTTTTTTGTAGTGTCTCATTGAAAATGTCTTGTATGTCGATGGTCTTAAACATAACTTGTTGAGTATAAGTCAATTGTGTGATAAAGGATTTAATGTTTTATTTGATAAAAATGGATGCAAAATTGTTGACATTAAATCTAATAATATTATGCTCATAGGTCATCGCATAGGAAACATATACATGGTGCATCTAGATGACATTCATACATCTCATGCATGCTTAGTAGCACAAAATGAAAATGATGCATGGTTGTGGCATAGGAAACTAGGACATGCTAGCATTAGTGTTTTAGAAAAACTAGTTTCCCTTGATCTTGTTAGAGGTTTACCCAAGATTAAATTTTCAAATGATAAAATTTGTGATGCATGCTCTAAGGGTAAACAACATAAGTCTTCCTTTAAATCCATTAATGATGTTTCTACTAGTAGATGCTTACAACTTATCCATATGGACTTATTTGGGCCAATTAGGACTATGAGCTTGGGTGGTAAGTCTTATGCTTTTGTACTTGTTGATGATTTTTCTAGATTTACTTGGGTTCTATTTTTAAGTACTAAAGATGAGGCTTTGGAAAAATTCATCACATTTTCAAAACTAACCCAAAATGATCTTGAACTTAAAATTTCACATATTAGAAGTGATCATGGAACCGAGTTTTGAAATTTAGGGTTTGAAGATTTTTTTAAATGAAAATGGTATTAGCCACAATTTTTCGGCTCCTCGAACTCCTCAACAAAATGGGGTAGTTGAGAGGAAAAATTGAACTTTACAAGAAATGGCTAGAACTATGCTTTGTGAAAACAATTTACCTAAATATTTTTGGGCGGAAGCCACAAACACCGCTTGCTATATTGTAAATCGAGTACTGATTAGGCCAATTTTAAAGAAAACACCTTATGAGATTTTAAAATCTAAAAAGCCTAACATTAGCTATTTTCACCCTTTTGGTTGCAAGTGTTTTGTTTTAAATAATGGAAAAGACAACTTAGGTAAATTTGATGCAAAAAGTGATGAAGCTATTTTCATAGGTTACTCTTTAACCTCTAAAGCCTATCGAGTATTTAACAAAAGAACTTTAGTAGTAGAAGAATCTATTCATGTTGTATTCGATGATAACCTCCTTCCAAGGAAGGATTCTTGTGATGATGATGATGTAGGAATCATAAATGCCTTTGATGGAGTACAAACTTCAAAGGAAGATGAGATTCCAACAACAAAAAAAGAGGACACACAAGATCCACCTCTTGAAGCCTTGAAGGACTTGGCTCTTGAGGAAAAGGAAGTGAGCTACCCAAGGGAGTTCAACTATGTCAAAGATGGTGAAATCTTGGGTGATCCATCCAAGGGGGTAACCACTCGATCTTCTCTTAGATTAATGAATCATGTTGCATTTATCTCATGCATAGAGCCTAAGAATATAAAAGAAGCATTGAAAGATGACTTTTGGATTATGGCTATGCAAGAGAAGTTAAATCAATTTGAGAGAAGTAACGTTTGGACATTAGTTGATAGGCCTAGTAATCAATCTACCATAGGAACTAAATGGGTCTTTAGGAACAAGCTAGATGAGAGTGGTAACATTGTGAGAAACAAAGCTAGACTTGTAGCACAAGGTTACACTTAAGAAGAGGGAATAGATTTTGATGAAACCTATGCACCCGTAACTAGAATGGAAGCCATTAGGATGTTGCTTGCATATGCATGTTATCATAATTTCAAGCCTTTTCAAATGGATGTTAAAAGCGCATTTTTAAATGGTTTTATAAATGAAGAAGTGTATGTGGAACAACCACCGGGTTTTGAAGACTCAAAATTTCCAAATCATGTTTTCAAACTCACCAAAGCCCTTTATGGTTTAAAACAAGCTCCTAGAGCTTGGTATGAAAGACTTTCAAACTTTTTAATTGAAAAAGGATTTGAAAAAGGTAAGGTGGACACTACACTTTTTATAAAAATGTATAAAAATGACATCTTAGTAGTTCAAATTTATGTTGATGATATTATTTTTGGTTCTACTAATGAATGTCATTGTCAAGAGTTTGCTAAGTTAATGCAAGGTGAATTCGAGATGAGCATGATGGGGGAGCTCTCATTCTTTTTGGGACTCCAAATCAAGCAAAAGAATGATGACACCTTCATCAATCAAGCAAAGTACATAAAGGATATGCTCAAGAAGTTTGGCTTGGAGAATGCAAAGCCTCAAGCCACACCTATGAGCTCATCTACAAAGCTTGACAAAGATGAAGGAGGTAAGTGTGTTAACTCTAAGCTTTACCGTTCTATGATTGGATCATTGCTTTACCTTACCGCAAGTAGACCGAATATCTTGTTTAGTGTTTGCTTGTGTGCTAGGTTTCAAGCTAGTCCTAGAGAGTCTCACCTTATAGCCATTAAGAGAATCTTTAGGTACCTTAGAGATACTCCTTGTTTAGGTCTTTGGTACTTCGGGAACTTGTCAATTCCTAGGTAGTATGCTCATATATTGGTTCTCTAAGAAACAAAATAGTGTAGCCTTATCTACCACCGAAGCCGAGTACATATCCTTAGGGAGTTGTTGTGCTCAAGTCCTTTGGATGAAGCAACAACTCTTAGATTATGGAATTAAAATTGAAACCATACCTCTAAAATGTGACAACACTAGTGCAATATGTCTAACAAAAAATCCCATCCAACACTCTAGAACCAAACACATAGAAATAAGGCATCATTTCATTAGAGATCATGTCCTTAAAGAAGATGTGGTTATAGAGTATGTAGACACCTTAAATCAATTAGCGGACATATTTACAAAACCTTTAGACAAAGAGCGTTTTTGGTCCCTTAGGAGAGAGTTAGGTCTAGCTAGCCTATCTTGACCTTTTAGGACCTCTTTTATGCTTAAACTTGCTTGATCTTGTGAAATGCCATGTTTATGTGTTTAGACTACTAATTTTTTATACATGCTTATAGCTAGGGGGAGTATGTTAATGTTTACATATGTTTTGCCTGCTTATTCATACCATTCATGCATGTTAGGCCTTAGAAAAACTCAATTTTCTGCACTTTTAGAGCCTCATCTGCACTTCCAGTCCCAGGTGTATCAAAATGGGTGAACCAGTTTCGATACGGATACCTTAAATTCATGTCTGAGAGAAGGGCGTTTCGAAACGCCTCAAAAGGGTTTCGAAACGTTTTTGCTACTGCCAAGGGGTGTATCGAAACGAGTTTTGATACAGGTCAACGGGGCTTCGATACGGTCATCACTGTATCGAAACGGTCAGCTGAAAGTCTCAAAATGGTCAAACCCTCGTGCTCGCGTTTCGAGACGGTCCAGACCGTTCCGAAATGGTATCGCAGATAGCTTTATTTAGGGCTTTTAATGTTAAAATTCACTTTTACATCAAACTCTTTAAAACCCTAAAAACCCTAAACCGACTTTCTCCCTATAAAAAACCCTCTAAACCTCTTTTTTTTCACCAAATCTTGAGGGGTTTTTCTCTAAAACTCAAGTCTAAGCAAGTTTCATCAACATTGTGCAAGGATTTTTCTCCATTCATCCAAAATCCCAAACTAAGTTATTTTTCCCCTTTTTTCTTTTTCTTTCAATTTATGTTCGAATCTTAGGTTAAATTTTTTTTTTATTTTTGTATAAACTATATGTTTTCATGTTTGGGTTTTCCATATCTTGTAAAAAAATTTCAAAATCTTAATTTTTTTATTCGAATATAAAATTTTTCCGTCGTATTTTCTTTTACTGTTTTTTTAACTTTTCTTTGTTTTAATTTTTTTTAAAACCTAAGTGGGATTTATTATTGGATTGAATTTAAAAATCGATGCATACACTTAATTTTAAAACATGCTTGCTTAATGTTTTTAGGATGCCGGATCAAGCTAACAAAAAGCGTAAGTCCGTTCAAACCGGTGATTCGAGCATACGTCCGAATCTTGCTCTGCTCTTTCAGAAATCCCTTCGAACTACCGAGATGTGAGCTCACTTCACTTATGTCAAGGATTTCGAAGTTCTTCGTGAACGTGTCATTAATCTTGATTTCCTCAACTCCGAGCGATTCCTATTCCGTTACCTCGAACGTTTGAGTGAATGGGAACTTCTTCCTTTGTTGAGCATCCCGGATATTCGCTACAAACATATGGTACTCATCTTTTACTCTAATGCTCGTCTTATTCATGATAAAACCAACACCGAGGTTGTAGGAATTGAATGTTTCATATTAGGGAAAAAGTTTACTGTTAATATTGCACTCTTGGAGTCCACCTTTTCTCTTAAGAATATAGGAATTGAGGATGAACGTCACTTTGGCACTTTCACCGGTCCGACACTTACTTTGGATGCGCACGACCGTTTTCTTCACTTGATGGTATCATGGTTCCTTCGCCCTTCCGGAGGTAAATATTCTCATATCCGTCAAGTTGATCACTTTTGGCTTGAATGTTTCTGTAGAGGTGAGCGCCCTAATGTTGCTAAGATCATTTTTGCCGAGATGGTCAATAATGTTAAGCTTATTGACACCAATGAGTTGAAATCTTTTACTTATGGCATGATCTTGAGCCACATCTTTAGCCACATCGATCTCGATTGCACCTACGACTCCCCGGAACCTCGCAAGTGCAAGATTGGTGAGTCCTCTCTTCGCAAATCCGGGTTTCGCTATGTGAATGATGTTTGGGAACGTGTTGATAGAGAAGCTCCTCTTCCTCCCGTTGCACCTCCACCGCAAGTTCAAGTTGAGAACAATGAAGCTCTTACGGCTCTCATTACCGAACGGTTCAATGCTATGGATACTAACATCGCTTCGGGCTTTGGTGCCATCGACACTCGCTTGAAAAATGTCGAGGATCGCCTCCTATCTCTTGAGACTTCCCACTCGAACTTGGATTTGTCCTTCTCTACCCTTTATGGACAATGGACGAGGTTTCGCCGTTCTCAAGTCAAGAGCGATGATGATACTTCGGATGATGATAATGGTGGTGACGAGGCCTAGGATATTCATATCATATCATATTATCTATGCATTTTAGGTTTAAGTTTGCATCTTTATGTTTCATTATGTTTTAGGAACCTATGCTTTTGATCTTATTTGGGATTATGTTTTGAACTTAATGTTGATTTATGTTTTGGATATTTTAATTTTATGAATTAATATTATTGTTGCTTATTAGTTGATGCTTATTGGTACTAATCCTTTGTCTTCTCTATGAGCCTTATTTATTCTTTTTGATCTAACAAAAAGGGGGAGAAGAAATTTAAGAGCCAAAAACAAAAATTCGTTTTAAATGTTTAAAGGTTTTTAAGTTTTAAAAATTGAATTTCAAAGTTAAAACAAATTTAAAACTTTAAAAACCTATCTTAAATTAAGGGGGAGTTAGAATATGTTCAAAATTTTCAAAAATCTTAAAAATTCTAACTTTGGTTTTGTTATATCAAAAAGGGGGAGATTGTGAAACCAATATTTTAATTTTGATATAACTAAAAACCTAAGGACTAAATTGAAAATGTCAA
This sequence comes from Hibiscus trionum, assembly GCA_030270665.1. NCBI lineage: Eukaryota > Viridiplantae > Streptophyta > Magnoliopsida > Malvales > Malvaceae > Hibiscus > Hibiscus trionum. Next base: position 35,387,202 of record BSYR01000013.1, read on the forward strand.
AACGAATTTTTAAGTCCTCAAACATCCCCATATGGTTTTAAGATTATGCCAAAGTTAAAAACAAAGTTTTCAAATTTTTTTCTAAGTGTTTAAAGCTGAAATAGTGATTTTCAAGTCCCTGTTTCGAAACGGCCTAAGGCGTTTCGAAACGATTTCATCACTGCCAACCCCTGTTCCGAAACGCGTATCGAAACGGCTTTAGAACACATGAACCCGTATCGAAACGACCTCAAGCGTTTCGAAACCGTTCTTCATTTTTGGTTTGAAAACTATAACTGTTGTAATATTTTTTAACTGAATTTTCAAAGATCAATAGGGTGTTTCGAAACGGGCTCTATCAGTTTCGAAACGACCCTTGACAGTAGCAAAACTGTTTCGAAACGAGTCCAAGCGTTTCAAAACTGTTCTTCATTTTGATTTGAAAATATGACCGTTACAATGTTTTTAACTGATTTTTCTGGAAACCGTTAGGGTGTTTCGAAACGGGCTCAGGCTGTTTTGAAACAACCTTTGACAGTGGCAAAAGTGTTTCGAAACAGCTTCAAGCGTTTCGAAACGGGATCTTAAATTCACCCCAACGGCTCTTTCAATTTTAGTCCGTTTCGAAACAGGTACCCCGCGTTCCGAAACGGGTTGTTACAGACTGCATTTATGGAGGTGAGATAACATCCCCAACGGCTCTATTGATGAATGCAACAACCACAACGGCTAGAAATCAATGAGAAGGTATAAAAGAGACCTCTAAAAGCTCCAGCAACAACTATTGATCCAAAAGCAAACATCTAATCATCAAATCCAAGCATTTGTGCTAAATTTCCAATTTTGTCTAGAAACCCCAATTGTAATTTTAATTCTTATCTTTTTCAATTGGGTTGAGTGCTTGTGATTGGGCTACACTTTGTATTGAGAGATACTATCTTAGCCATCAAACTCTTTGTTACCTTTGTGTGAGGATTGGGTTAAATTTTGGGTAGAAAATTTAACCGAAATTTTAAGGGTTGCCTCCTTAGCCTAGAAAAGGGGAAGATCAATTAGTGGAATTGTTGCAAATCCTTAGTGAAGCTAAGGTAGTGGATGTAGAGTTCATTTGGAACTTGAACCACTCTAATATTCCTTGTCAATCTTTTTAATTTGCAATTTCCACCACACAAACCTTAAAATTTCCAATTCACCCCCTCTTGGTTCATATCGATCTTTCGATCCACTAAACAGATATGTTTTTGAGAATGTTGTTATCACTTGTGAGCCAATATAATGAAATGAAACATTGTGGAAATGTTGTTAATGCATAGTTTGAAGGATGCATGTTTTGGTTTAAGCTTAGCATAAAGGTGATTATGCTTGGAAGGCTTGTATTATGAGTAGCAATGGTTTAATTGCTGGATTTATATACATCATGTTGCATGATGTTTAATACAATGGTTTTGAGGATAAAGTGCATGTTTTGTCAAAGGAAGCATGATGGTTTTTTAAAGAGTGAAAAATGGTTTTGTGCATTGATGATGTTTTTGGTTTGAGCAATCCTCACTAAGCTTGTATGCTTATGCTCTCTTTGCTCATTAATGTAGTCAATTTATGCTTTGGAGGTAGCACTTGCAATGGGATCGGTGGAAGACTTTGATTGAAGGTAAGCTTTGGTTTTGGTCTAGTGTAATAAAGGCAATGAGGGTGTCCAATGTTATGAATGTGGTTTGCTTGGCATGTTCTGTTGCGATGCAAGTTTAGTATGCATGTTTTGGTTGTGTAAAAGGGCCTTTTGGTATTGGTTTATGCTTGAAATTGAATTTTGGAGTTTTGGTGCTTTTAACTTTTAGGAAGCATGCCTTTAGTCTCTTTGCTATTGAGAATGATGCTATGATGTTGCTTATGCCAATCCTTTCTCGAAGGATTCATAATCTTTTCTAGGATATTCTTGATATGCTTGTTGGAAATCTCGACTTGCCCATTTGTCTATGGATGATAGGTTGTGGCTATCCGTTGTTGTATCACATACCTACACAAAGCTTTAGAAATTGGACTGCATTTAAAATGGGTGCCCTCATCATGAATGATCACTCGAGGAGCACCAAAACGGGTAAAAATATGCTTTTGCAAAAACTTGACAATGACCTTGGCATCATTTGTTGGCAGGGCAATAGCCTCTACCCACATGGAAACATAATCGACTGCCACAAGCGTAACACCCCTCGCCCGGGTTAGGAGCGAGGAGCGTTACCGGAAACAGAAAATAGAATAGAAAAATGAAACAAGAGCGAATTCACATTAGCAAACCTTATTAAGCGCATGCGGAAAGATGGGTTAACAAAAAAATTTCTAACATAACAAGACTAATTAGCAAAATAACTAGATTAAACCTTATCAATTTTACAAACCACTTTAAATTTTCATACTATCTTATTAAGAATCCAAATTTAAGATTCACTTATTAATCCATTCGAAACATTAAGCCATTCATATTATCAAATTATACGAAACATGTTCTAATAGTTACAAATTAATTCTAATTAGTGAAATTATTCTAAGCATGTCAAATCACCTAGATTGTTTAATTACAATAACATTCAAAAGCCTACATATTTATTCTAGGTTATTTCGAAACATACCAACCATTACAAGGTATTACTAATTATTAAAATCGCAATTAACATACAAACCATACATGATCACATGAACTAACATAGCAACCTTCCATTAATCATGCTTGCATTACAAAATATCATTCTAGCTAGATGCTACTTAAGCCATGCCAAGCTAACATACCATTTACAACAAAAAGAATCATTGCAAGACTACTAAGCTTGACTTACATATTTACAACAAAAAGAATGAGGCATACAAACTACTTACAAAACATGATACTAGCCTCCAAACTAGACATCAAGGAGCATACAATAAGTTCATACACCAACGTAGATTAAGAATACAACCAAACAAAATAAGATGAACATCTAAGTAGACTTCAAAGCCACCATCTAGGAGTCTAAAAACAAAACTAAGATCATACATTTTCTTGACTTGTGATTTTCTTCGATCGAAAATGCTAGCTTTAAGCCCAAGCTATCCTGCTATTTGAGAAGAAGGAAACAGCAGAGCGTTAAGTACCAAATTGTACTTAGCGAGGTAATACTAAAACTAATTCATTCTTTAATTAACTTATGATCATCCTTTAGTTTACTTAGCTAGGCTCATTAGCATCCAAAGCATCACCTAACTAAACTTAGCATATTCAAATCTCATTTGATCTCATACAACTCATATACAAACATTCGTAACATAAGGTCATACACCATTTCAAATCACACATGTTTATCACCATGCTTCACATTCGAACAAGCAAGAGTCATTCAACATATCTTTGAATCGTCAATCATTCATGAACAAAATCATAGAACATATCAGGCATGTCATTCGAATAGGATCCTTATCCATTGTCCATGTATCAAACATTTTAAACATATCAATTTGCATTATAATTTCATTCGAAAGGGCCATTGCCCACATTGCTCATATATCAAACCTTTCAAGCATACCACATGCATTGTAATTCATTCGAAAGGATCAATGTCCATAATGCTCATTTATCAAATTTAATTCATATCAAAGCTTGTCAAAGTTTATCTCATTTATCCACATCATAAGATTCTATTAATCATGTGCATTTCATTTAATTGCCCTAGGTAGAGTAGAATGATTAGATAAGAAAGTCAACAGGGGCACCAAGTACCAAACAAGGGTTGCCTAAGCAACAAGTCAGGGGATTCTCAATAGCATCAATGTGTCTTGGACACCACGCAAGATCTCATTCGATCAACAAGTTCGGAGAGTACACTAGGTACTAAACAGGGGTTGCACTAAGCAACAAATCAGGGGAGCTCAGACTCTAGGAATGCCTTTATATCTAAGACCTCTAATTGACCAAGGGCTTATTAATCTTTCCAATTTATCATACACTTCAATTATATCATCCTTTAATTAATTTATCACATTCATATTGCATGATTCGAAATACATACTTATCATAACATGTAATTTCACCATCTCATACAAGCCATGCCAAATAATTTCATATCACATTCGATCAGCATCAAGACATTAATAAAACAACAACATTACATGTAATTACAAGCTCATAACAACATAGCAAATATAATGGTATGACATTGTAATGGGGTTTGCTTTCACCACGCTTTTCGTGAGGCGAATTCATTCGCCGATGCGCTCACTAAAGGAGGTGTGGATAGAGTATCATGGTTTCATGCTGCTGCGGATAATGGTATGACATTGTAATGGGGTTTTATGTCCGGTTCTTGGCGTTTTGGGCTCTACCTTCCATGATGCACTCTTTTTCCTCCAATTTAGGATAGGGAGGTTTTTTAAGGAGGCATATGGGAGGTTGTATGATTTCTTCTACACTGAATAAAATCATACAATTACCGATAAAAAAAAAATATAGCAAATATATCTCACAAGGGCAGTCCACATTTTCATACAAACAAGCAATAGCAATGCCTCATTTCATGCTTCCATTTCCATATTAACCTCCTTCCCTTACTAAAAAAGTTACCAACTTTGAATTAAGTCCATTTCATGCATAACATATAAATTACATAAATAAAATAGGGTGGTTAGGACACTAGTCCCAACCCTAAAACAATTACACTCACAATACTCCTTTAAGCTTGATCTTTGATTATAATGCCTTTGTTCCTCCCCTTGATTGACCAACCTTTGCCTCCTCCAAAGATTCTTCACAAATTTGATCTTAACACTCAAACACAAAGCATGTACAAACCATATCAGAGAACAATTGAATCACATTAACCCTTTGACACAATTACAAACATTAACCTTCAAAACTGTTTTTTTCATTTAATTAGTTGGAGCACCAATTACCATTTTGTTCATAACTTCTTACTCACTAATCCAAATTCCACTTATCATACACCCTTAGAAAGGTAATAAACTCAGTTTTCCAACCATATAAATCACATATTTTTATCTATTCTGAGTTAGTACAGTTTATTACATAAACATAACCATTTTAAAATCCTGGACAGCTTGTACTGCCTATCTTCTTGAATCTATAACTCCTAACTCACATACTAGAATTCAATTACGTTTTCTCTAAATGGTAATAGACATTTCAAAGTTCATACCATGAAACTTTCAGCTCAAAATACATTATATCCTATTTTTGTTGAATTTTCAAAGAAACAGCTCCAAGCTTAGATTTTCTGGACAACTTACTCTTTATACACATTGAATTTTAATTTCACCTATTCATCTCAATTTATTCCCAAAACCATTTAATAAATGATTCATACTATCATGTAAAAACATTTTTAAGTCCTTAGAAATTCTTATAATTAACAGACAAGTCCTCAATTTCAAGAAATTTCCAGATTAGTCCTATTCTCATGCTTCAAGTGGCTAGTTTCCTTAATTCACCAAATTAGGCCATTTCAAGTTCAAGTCAAGCCTCCATACTTATTCTTACAAGATCCCCTGATTCTAAACTCTAAGATAATTGCTAAATTTTATGTAATTCAGGTCCTTGAATTTATTGATTTTAATCAAAACAGTACCTATTTCCATTTTATCATAGTACACGCCCGACTTTAATTCCAATCAATTTTTCCTATTCAAGTTCATTTTTCCAGCAACTTAAAGCTTTTTCCTTATAGAAATTTCATTTTTCTTCAACTTTTTCCTAATAGAAATTTTCCAGTTTGGTCCCTAACTATCTCAAATTTTCAATTTAATCAAGAACTCTTAACTTTTCCTCAAAACAGTCCCTTATTATCCGGTTCACTAATTTACATTTAACCATTCGAAAATTCTATCATTTCAACTCATTTTAATCACCATAATTCTAACAATATTCATGCTTAAATTAACTTAAAAATTTACATGAATAATTTGCTTCTATTCGAACAACAAAGAGAAGAAGAATATGGTACTTACTTCTTAAATTTGCAATCACTAGATAACACTTCTTCTTCCTAGCTCAATTTCATCAACATGCATGAGTTTTCTTCTTCCATTAAAGCAAAATTTCCAAAATTCTCTCAAGCTTTCTTTCTCTCCTTTTCTCTCTAGGTTCATGGCACAACAAGGGAAAATGTAGGAGAAGGTGGACACATTCCTTAATTTGGGGATTATGTTGCTTTATTGATTTACTCAATTACCCTCCCTTTGTCTTCTAATCATGCTTTTGACTAAGGGCAGCCCAAAGAATCCTAATATTTATCATGTAAATTATATATTTTGTTTTCTCTTTAATTTGGTCATTAATCATGAACATACATAATTTCTATCTTCTTACAATTTGGCCTGGTTTTCATTAAGTGGTTCATATCCATTCTAATTATTCTAACTCACCAAATCTATTACTTTGATCAATTTATAATCAAATTAATGTTAAACTAAATTATCATCTTAACTCACTCGATTCAATCCTTCAATTTGAATGCTCAATTTTCTTTAAATTTTGAGTTAATACAATAATTGCTAATTGAAGGCAATTCGTGGACTAAATTGAATCAATTGCTTAATTTTGAACTTATTTACTTCCAAAGAATAATTTAATACTCTAATTCATTGAGTTAAATTCTAGGACAGAAAAACGGATGTTACAATAAGGATATATTCCCAAAAGATGTGGAAAATGGACTCATAAAGTCTATTCCCCGAACATCGAATAAGTCTACCGGCATGATGTTCTGGAGTGGAAGTTGATGTCTGCCAGAGATATTCCCAGTTCGTTGGCATGTATCACATGCCTTGGTGTAGTCATGAGCATCCTTATATAGTGTAGGCCAATAAAAACCCGACTGCAACACTTTGGCAGTAGTTTTTAGTCCAGTAAAATGTCCACCATATGGGCAGCATGACATGATTACAAAATAGCTTGCTGCTCATCCTCTGGAACACAATGGCGGATCACTTGATCGACACATTGCTTAAATAAGAAAGGCTCATCCCAATAATATTGCCGAACATAACGCAAAATATGCTTCCTGGCATTGTAGTCCAAATATGGTGGCATGACATTGCTCACCAAATAATTGACAATGTCGGCATACCATGGCACTTCATCTACTACATGTAAATACTAGTTTGGGAACTCATCTCTGATAGTTTTAACCTTGTCATCCTCACGGTGATGCTTTAGTCGTGATAGGTGGTCAGCTACTAAGTTTTCATTACCCTTCTTTTCTCGGATCTCGAGATCAAATTCTTGTAATAGAAGCGTCCATCGGATCAATCTCGGCTTGGCATATTTTTTCCAAAAGGTATTTCAGTGCTGAGTGATCTGTAAAAACAACAAATTTATTACCTATCAAATAAGGTCTAAATTTATCAAAAGTAAATACAACTGCAAGAAATTCTTTCTCATTTGTGGTATAATTAAGTTGTGGTTCATTAAGTGTTCTGCTGGCATAGTATATGGCATGAAAAACTTTTCCACGTCAGTGCCCAAGCACTGCTCTGATGGCATAGTCGTTGGCATCACACATGAGCTCGAAGGGCTCATTCTAGTATGGTGCCACGACTATAGGGGCATTAACCAGCTTCTCTTTAAGGACCTGAAGCGCTCTCAAACAAGAATCATCAAATGAAAAATTGACATCATTTTCTAATAACAAGCATAAAGGTTTAGAAATTATAGAAACGTCCCTAATGAATTGTCGATAAAAACCTCCATGACCAAGAAAACTTCTTACACCTTTAACACTTGTGGGGGTGGTAATTGCTTGATTACTTCGACTTTTGCTGGATCAACCTCTATTCCATTCCTGGTCACCCTGTGCCCGAGAACAATGCCCTCCTTCACAATGAAGTGGCAGTTTCCCAGTTCAAGACTAGATTGGTCTCAATGCATCTCCTCAAAACTTGCTTCAAACTCAGAATGCATTCCTCAAACATGTTATCAAATACTGAGAAATCGTTCATAAACACTTCCATGTTGTGCTCAATCAAATCAAATAAAATAGACATTATACAACGTTGAAACGTTGTCGACGCATTACACAAATTGAATGACATCCTTCTGAAGGCAAATATCCCATATGAACAAGTGAATGTCATTTTCTCTTGGTCATCATGGGCTATTGAAACCTGATTATAACCTGAATAACCATCTAAAAAGCAATAGAAAGCTTTACCTGCCAGTTTGTCTAACATTTGATCGATGAAAGGCAAAGGAAAGTGGTCCTTTCTCGTGACTTTATTCAGCCTCCTATAGTCCATGCACACTCTCCATCCTGTGATTGTTCTGGAGGGAATCAACTCGTCTTTGCTATTCTGGACAACAGTCATGCCACCCTTCTTTGGCACGCACTGCACCGGGATAACCCAAGAGCTATCGGATATGTGATAGATTATTCTGGCATCAAGCCATTTAATAATCTCTTTTTTTACAACTTCTTTCATGCTTGGGTTCATCCAAGGTCCAACCCAACGCTTTCTTATAGGTTTTTAATATTGCCAACAATCTTTCCTCCTGATCATTAGTGAGATCAGTGGCAAAAATCATTGGCAGAGTTGAGTGCTCACCTAGATAGGCGTACTTCAAGTGTTCTGGCAGTGTCTTAAGCTCCAACTCTGGTGGTTACTTGATTGATGGTTTCAGTTTCTTTATCTTTCTGCCAGCCAATTGGAGTTGCTCAAAGTGATTCACATCTTCAGCCTCCAAGACTGTTTCCTCAGGTTCCTCAAACAATTCAGCTATGTCGTCAAGCATGTTGGCATCACATTCTACATCCTAGCAACTGTGCCATGTCCAAAGTATAAATGGCCTCCATCATCTCCTCAAATTGACATTCATTTGATTCATCTGCACATTTCAAAGCTTGAAACACATTAAAAGTAACATGTTGGTCATTCATTCGTATGGTTAGTTCCCCTTTATGAACATCAATTAGCGCCCTACCCGTGGCAAGGAATGGCCTACCCAAAATAATTGGCACATTAGTGTCAGCTTCATAATCTAAAATGATAAAATTAGCTGGAAATATAAATTTGTCTACCTTTACCAACACATCATCAATCTTACCCTTGGGATGTGCATAGAATCGGTCTGCCAAGCTTCTTGAAAATAGATAGTGGCATCAAATTGACGTTGGCTCCTAAATCGCACAATGCCTTACTCCATGAATTTATTGCCGATTGTACAAGGGATAGTAAAACTCCTTGGATCTTTAAGCTTTGGTGGCAATCAATTCAAGATCATGGAGTTGCATTCTTGCGTGAGGGAAACAATCTCGAACTCTCCCAACTTCATCTTTATGGACAAGATGTCCTTCATGAATTTTACATAGTTGGACATTTGTTCAAGGGCCTCTACCAATGGAATGTTAATTTGCAATTGCTTAAGCACTTTGAAGAAACGCTTAAATTGTTGGTCCTGCTTGTGCTTTTGAAGTCTGGCCAGAAATGGTGGCGGTGGATACACATATGCTGGCACTATCGGCTTTGTCGAGGTATTGTTGTCATCCATTTTGGCATTAGTATGCTTTATGGCCTCATTCTACTTGTCATCTTTGTTAACATCATCATTGGCACTAGTACTAGCATCCTGCTGAGCACTGACACTGGCATTAGTGTTGGCATCATTGTGGGCATCACCAGTGGCGTCATCTTCTTTGGTTTTTTCCTTCTTTGAATTCTTCGGCTCGTCTGCTGGCAATGGTTTCCCAACTTGGCAGTCGACTGACTTCTTGGCAGTCATTTCTGCCTCATAATGTTTACCACTTTGAAGGGTTATGACCTTGCACTACTCATTACCTTTGTGCCGAGCATCTTCAATGTCACTTGGAAAAGCTCTTTGTGGACGATTGTTGAGTGCATTCACAAGTTGTCCTATCTGAATCTCTAAATTCTGTATTTAAGCTGCCAGAGTATGAACTATGACAATATCATGCTCTATGTACTCTGTAAGATTGCCTCCTTGATTTAGTATTTTCTCTTGCTGGAAATTATTTTGAACTCTCTATGGCATGGTATTTTGACAGAATGCTGGCAAGGCATTTTGGTTTTGTCTCTGGGTATTCTGGTGTTGTGTATTGTACTGGTTTTCCCTCTGTAGTTCCCGAAGCTAAGTTAGGGTGTTGCCTCCAACCTGTATTATAAGAGTTAGAGTTAGAATTATAATTATAATAACGTCCAAAATTGCCAATGAAATTTACCGACGCAGGATTGGCAGGGCATTCATCCATATGGTGGTTCTCTCCACAAGTAGTGCAAAATGGCTCCAATGCTTTAACTGCTTAGGACTCGTTGCTTTTTTGTAAAGTTCTCGCCATGCTGCTGAGGTTGGAAATCTCGGCTTTGGTTGCAGTCCCAAGTCTAGCAACAACATTTTCAAAATCATTTATGGCTATCCTTTCAAGGATGCTAACGACTTTTGTATAATTTTTGTCAAGAAATGATCTGGCTGCTGAAGCATCAACAACAATCCTTGTCTGTGTGTTCAATCTGTTGTAGAAGTTTTGTATATGGGTCCGATTTGGGAACCCGTGCATAGGACACCTCCTCAACAAGTCTTTAAATCTTTCCCCAGGCATCATAAAGGGTCTCATCCTCAGCCTGCCCAAAGGTAATTATCTCACCACACAACTTGGCAGTGAGTGTTGGCGGCTGAAATCGCGTTAGAAACTTTGGGCATATATTTGCCCATGAAGTGACTAGTCGGGTGGCAAGGAATTGAGCCAAGTCTTTGCTATGTCTCTCAAAGAAAAAGTAACTAATTTCAGCTTCACAGTTTCCTCAAACACTCCTGGTTGCTAAAATAATTGGCATATCTCCAAGAATTGCTTTAAACGCTGCCTTGGATCCCCAGTTAGTGCACCATCGAACTATCCTACATTCAAAAGAGTTGAGATCATTACGAGTTTAAGTTCAAAATTTGATGCATTTACCTCATTGCCAATGACTCCTGGCATTATGCCTATGATGTCATGTGTTTATTGCTCTCGAATGGGTCTCTCTTCTTCGACATTATTGATGGTATTATTATTGTGTAATGGTATTCCTTCATTTCCTGGTTGATTCTCATTATTGTTTTAAACACCAATTACTCCTCTGTTTCCTTGATTCCCGTGATTCATCTCTCGAATCTTCTTTCTCAATCTACGCAAAGTGCATTCATCTCAAGGTCTAATGGTCTAACTACCCTCGCAGCACATTTCCTAATCATACACTAATGAAAAAATAAATAAAACAAAACAAAAACAAAACAAGTAAAAACCTAAAAACAATCAAATCCATTGCAATCCCCAGCAACGACACCAAAAACTTGTAGACTCTCAGCGTGAATGATTATTTGTTTGAAATAGGGCGTCAATGATATTGGAAAAGTGTTAACACAATGCCAAGAAAATCTATTGCGTGCAAGCATATGCGGTCTGCAAGTAATAAATCAATTAAGCTAAGTGTCTATCCCACAGAGATTGCGTTTGGGATTCAATTTCTTTGCTAATTACTTGTCTTGTGAAAAAGATGTTTTTGATGTAGAGTGGTTTTTGAAAATGAAAAGGTAATAGAAAAACGAAAAGTAATTAAGACGTTGGCAATGAAGGTGTCTTAGCAAATGACGAGCGTTGGCAAGGAGTGTCTGGTTTTCACGCTATTTGTGCCATGCCAATCTTTAATAAATCCTATCTTGGTATTGTTTGCCGAACAAATTCAAAATGATAGCATTACCTCTCTCTATAGCAATACCCTAAATTAATTATTCAAAACCTTTATATCTCTATAACGAAGTTTTTCACAAGTTAATCCGATTAAGTCCCAATCTTTACTCCTGATAGGTAGATTTCACTTCCGAAGTAAGTTCGTCTACTTGAACATCTTCTCTCGAAGCATCTCTCCTCAGTATCCGATTAAGTCCCTATCAGTTTAGGGATGCCCTCATCGTGCCATTGCGCTTTTGGCATCGCAGCTCGACATGGCACTGCCAATCGTGCTTGGCACTGCTTGTCCGCTATTTTTTCGGAGATTGATCCAAACCCTATTTTCTTACAGCCTGATCTGGTCCTATTTTTTGGGGGTCAACATCTTCTTGGCCTGGCATCAATTGTTCTACTTTGTTGACCGATGCTTGGCAATAAAGGTCCTTCTGTGCCAACGGCTACTCGGCATCCTCCTTGGTGTCATCTCCTTCCTGGGTAATCTGCTCATGTTATACCAGCTGATGTGCCATTAACTATGCCATCCTACAAAAAGGTGCCAAAAACAACCCTTCACATTGGCATAACACTGAATCCTTACTCTTTATGCAATGCATGAATTTGCAACCTAAATGCAACTAAATATACTTAAAAGACAATGAAGATCACGTGAAATAAGCATAAAAAATTAGTACTTTTGGAGCGTCAACAGTTGTGTTTGCCCAACTACATACATGCCATCTCAGGTTCAAATCTTGACGGAGCTAAATTTGGGCTTATAATTTTCCTTTCCAGAGTCACCATTAGATGGTGATAAGTGTCATTATTTAACTGGAAGATACATTTATTAAATTCAATTTTAAAAATCTAATTTTGTTTAACAGCCACAACAGTCTTTTCGTTATGTTTTAACAGTGGATAACTTGTTTGATACCACTTAATGACTTAAATAGTTATGTAGTCATATTGACACAATTGAAAGTATGGTGGTCATATCAACATCACCCTCATATTTAAGTGTTCATTTAAGTAGTTTACCAAAAATAAAAATTTAAGGCCGTAAGTTGACTTATCTAGGAGGAAATGTTATTATTTTAAAAAAATGCATATGAAAAATTATTTAGGAAAATCATTATTTACTGTAGTACCAAAGGGAAGTTGTATTCAACTGGATACGACTTTCATGGCACTTGCATAGGGTGGGGGAGGTCATCTGTAGTTGTCGACGATTTTGGATTTTTGCATTTTTGGGACTAAACTAAAAAAATAAAAATTAGAGGGACTAAAATGAGAATTTGAAAAAAATACTGAAACCAAAATGTACGTTTCCCTTTCTTATTTAAATGATAAGGACTAAAATATATTTTTTTTAAATTAATTGGTGCCTACCTACGAATATTGTGCAAAACTTTAAAAGATCATAACATTGTAATCGTGTGTTTGATTAAGGTGAATTTTTTAATCCATGTAACTTTTTGACATGTACATACTAGCAAGGAGATGTATTTGTGTTCTTATTTTTTCATCCAAAAAAAACATTGATTTAGCTTACTTTTAGATTTTTTTTTTAATTTTTATTGCAATTTTTAACTCTTTGAAATCATTTTTTTAACCTGACGGGCTTAAAATTTTGATTTTTCTATACATATATATATATATATATATATATATATATCATTATTCATAGAAATTTGATATTCGTAATCTTATTGCATTATGACAATTTTTATTTTGGTCCTTGTAATTTTAATTTCCTTTTACTTGGGTCAATGTATCAAGAAAGGGAGCGAGAGATGGAACCAGATTCGGATTTGTACGTTTGGGGTCAAAGGCGGATGCAGATCGAATTATAGAGCGTTTTCATAGATTTCGGCTTTACGGATACAAATTAAAGGTAATGATGGCGCAAATGGAGACTAGGGATACGTTATGGAGAAGAAAACGTGATAACACTGATTCAAGGACGAACAAGGAGATCCAGAAACAGTGGGATGATTATGATCATACGAACAATTCCAAAAGGAATCTAGTGAGGCGGCTTAACAAGGATAAGGATGGTGATGTTCGGATCACAGAGAAAGAGCAGTCTAGAGTGGAAGAGAAGCACAAATGTGTGGATGGGGTTGTTGATGCCGTTAAATGGGAAATTTTACAGAATTACGCTTTGGGTTTTTGCCGTCAACCCAGCCAAATAGCGAATCTTGCAAATGAGATTACAAAGGCGAAATTGACAGGTTTTACGTTGATGCGAGTTGTGGGCTCTCTTGTATAATTCATGTTTGAAGATAAATATTCGAAGAAGAGAATTTTGGAGACTAGGCGTCTAGAAGCATGGTTTGAAAATTTAATTGAATGATCGCCTACATCATTTTTACTGAATCGAAGGGTATGGATTTCAATAAGTGGAATTCCTATTCATAGATGGTCTAAAGAAACATTTCAGAATATTGCAACGATTTGGGGCAAACTCGTACGGATTGACATTGAGACTTTGGCGCCTTCGACTTTTGAACGATGTCGGTTTCAAATCGAAACCGACTGGATTTCACACATAGATGAAGTGATGGACTTGCGCATTCAAGATACCGTATTCACAATTCGCGTTACAGAAATTGAGGAAGCGATTGACCCTAAGTGTGATTGTAGTTGTGAGGCGGTGAACTACTCGGAAGATACAGTGAGTACTAAGGATATGAACATGGATATGTCCAGCCCAGTTAAGGTGTCAATAAGTGGGAGGTCAGCAAAGGATACAGTGGTACCCAATTCTTTCTCTTATTCGGCTCTGGGATCAAGCCAAATTGATCGTATGTGGAATGAGAACAAGAGGGAGGATTAGTGTGTCATGAGCACGGCAAGTTGGATGGCGGATGAAGATGTAAGCTTTGTCCATCGTGATAGGGAAAGTCAACGAATTCTGGATGTTTTGCCGAGTGATGTTGTGGTGGATGTTTTTCCAAAGAATGTGGGAGTACCGTGTGCTGAACTAGTTGCCGAAGAACTAGTAGCTGATGAATTGAGCCCACGTGTTGATGGGTCAAGGATAGAAATTCCTAGGGCTAATAAGGCTAAAAAAATTGAATACAATGGAGAGTTTAGAAGGTTACGGAAGGTTTCAGAAATCAAACTGAGTTTTTTATCGCCTGGTGAGCGAGGTGAGGCTGAAGCGAAGCTGGTAAAAAAAGGGAAAAGGACGTCCGAAGAAAAACCAAAAATCATCATAGGTAATTGTTAATGGCTCTTTGTCAGATTTGGACTTCTATAACCGGAAACAGATTATTTTAAGAGAAGAAGAGGAAACATTGAAATTGGGTAAACTGATTGTGGTGAAAACAATTGGAAACGAACAAGAAATTGTAAAGGATATCACATGTATGATTCAAGCGCGAGAACGACAATAATTGCGAAAAGCGTTGAGTTTGTGGTCGTGGAATATGAGAGGGATTTGTTCAGCATTGAAGCGTAAATCGGTTCAACGCTTTTTGAGACAACAAAGGTGTGCGACGGTCATTTTATATGTGACTAAATTAAATACATCAAGTGATGGTATGGTGAATAAGATATGGTTTACGAATGATTTTGTTTATGTGTTTACGCCTTCTTCGGATGTTTTTGACATTCGAGAGAGGAGACGGATTTGCTCGGTTCTTGGATGTCTGTTTTTGTGATATAGTAGGAGTATATGTACCATTTGTGGGAGGGGATCAAGCGAGTTTGTTAGGCGATATGTGGTGTGGTAATCTACAACGAGGTATGGTGGAATTATTCATTGGATGTGGTGCGTGATATCCTTTGTGTCAATAGAGTGGTGTGGTGTGGTTTGTTAAAAGTGTGAGGATCGAATAGTATGGAAACACGCAACATCAGACCATTTTTTCGTTTGGTGCTTGACGACATCTTTTGGCCTGGAAATTGCATCCGAGGGGGATTATTGTTGAGCTAATGTATTCATGTTTTTATCGAGAAGCGAATTGCTTGGATGACTCTTTGGTGAGGGGTGGTGTTGATAGCACATCTTGGTTTTGCATGCTAGCGTAAATGTTTTGTGTTTTGGTTTCGTGCCTTAGTTTTTTCGTATTTGTTCGGTTTGATTTAGCGTTTTTTATTTATCTCATACTCCTCGGTAATCTTTTCCTCCATTTAGGTGTAGGGAGGTTTTTAATGAGGCCATGGGGTGTGATAGCACTATATGATACTTATTAATAAATTCATACTCTTTTGCCGATAAAAAACTCGTTTTTTTAGATTTTTTTTCAAAAAACATCTCAAATTTTGAATCTATCTCATTGAACTTGAATTTATGACTCAACCCTTTAACATGACTATTAAAATTCAATAGTTGTTATAAATAAAGTAACGGAGAACAATGGCAATTACAATGAACAAGAGAAAGATAGAGATTTGTACTATTCTCAATATTGAGTTTTTTACAATGCCTTCTTCAAATCATCTATTTATAGGCATAAGAAGCACATAATGCAATGAACTCTAATTAATAGAGATAATATTCCTAATGATAAAGTAAATAAAATCTCCTATATAAAATTATTATCATGATAGACATCTATATAGATAAATATTCATAACACCCCCTTGGATGTCTATGAATATTAGATGTCTATGAAGATAACGTGTCTCGTTAAAACCTTACTAAGATAAAACCCAGTGGAAAAAAATTAGTGAAAGAAAAAGAGTACAAACATCTTTGATATACATAACATGTTGCCTCATTAAAAACCTTACCATGAAAACCCATTGGGATAAAACCTCAGTTAAGGGAAAAAGTGTGCAATGTGTATTTACTCCCCTCATGAAAACATCACATAAGATCTTTGAATCTTCATAATTCAATCTTGAATACTTTTCTGAAGATTGTGAGGGGTGAAACTTTGAAGTAATATGTTTCATTTTGTCATCTTTGAGGTACCCACCTTTCGATTCAGATATAAATTTTGCATTATCTCCATACAAGATAGCTTTTATCTTATCTTGTAAAAGTAAATAACATATCTTCTGAATATGTTTGATCAATGGTCTTACCCAAACACATTTTCGGCTTGCCTCGTGAATAAAAATGATTTGAAAAGATATATTGTATCCGTATTGAATCTTCTTTAAGATTATTTCAGTTTATGTTCGTTCATAGAAAAAACACACGTTTAAGTACTCGATCTTTAGGTCGAGATAAAACTTAATATCAAGATTCTTTTTTCTCAAATATTTTTTAAATAACCAAATTCATTGAAAGCTTTTCATGAGTTTCCAATTTGAAGCTCTTCAGGATTTCTAATGATATTCAAATTGTCATAATGAATCTTGATCCAAACTCCTTTGTAAAATGCATAAGGAAATATGATCATTCTTATAATATTTCCTCAATAAGTACTAACTAAGGCGATTATACCAAATGTGCCAAAAAATAAATATTCAATGGGACATGTCTAAATAAATTTCCTCGGAAATTTCCAAATGCTTCTAACATTTTAAATCCTTCAAGGATAACTTTCTTTATATAGGGATCCACAAAATAATTAGACACGTATAAAATATTTCTTAACTACCAAAGTAATTGCATCAACTATGAAGTAATTAAAATTCTTCATAAATCATAATTCAAATCGTATTTATATCCCACGACCATTTATTTGTACCCCACTTGCATTACACCTTTAGGTGTTTGGACTACTGGTCCAAAAACTTCTCTTTTGGAAGTTCAAAGTGTCTTTATTTACTTCTATAGAAGTGTTCTATATAAAATTCTTGTCGACAACTTTTCTCTTCTAGGAAGGGACTCATGGGCATCGACGGGCGAGAGCGAAGGCGTGAGAGAGCGCAAGGAAGAAGAGTGTGGACGTTGTTTATAGCCAATCTACAAGATCAACTCCATTGGCAAGGTGTATGGCAGGTTTTTGATTGACATGGTGTTGTTTTCGATGTCTTCGTCCCAAGAAAGAGAGCGAGGGATGGAACCAGATTTGGCTTTGTGCGTATGAAATCTAAAGAGGACGTCGATCAGGTAATTGGTAGATTCAACAGATTTTGGTTGTATGGATCGAAAATTAGGGTGTCGATGGCACAACGCGTATTGAGGGATACGTTTTGGCAACGTAAGAGATTGGAATTCAGTGAGGGGCAGGCATTTGACCAAAGAAAGAGATCTGATCAACAGCGCGAGTCGCAAAATAGGAGCCCGTCAAAGGCGTATAACTCAAAGGACAATCAAGGGACTACGAGTAAGGCATTGGCACAGGAGGAGGGAATTGGGGAAAAACAACGGAAACAAGTGGTGGGAGTGATTGATGATGAGAATTGGGAAATTCTACAATCCTGTGCGGTAGGTTTCTACCGAAAGCCATGCCAAATAGCGAATCTCGCTAAAGAATTTCATAAAGCCAACCTTGATGGTTTTTCGGTGATGCGAGTGGCGGGATCACTCATTTTGCTAATGTTCGAGAACTCTACTTCGCGTAAGGAGACAATGGACTCGAGTAGACTTGATCCTTGGCTGGAAAATGTTATGGAGTGGTCACCGACAATTGCGATACCAAACAGGCGTACATGGTTACCTGTCAGCGGGTTACTGATACACGTTTAGTCGGAGGTGACTTTCAAGAATATCATAGCACTTTGGGGTGAACTGGTTCGCATAGATATTGAAACATTGGCTCCTTCATCTTTCGAACGTACATGCTTTCAAATTGAAACATATTGGAACTTTCATATTGACGAGACGATTGAGTTGAAGGTGGGTGACATGGCCTTCCAAATAAGAGTTACTGAATTTGAGGAAGCAATTGGGCCGAAATGTGATTATTGTTATGAAATGGAGATGAGTTCTGATGGCAAGGAGAGTATACGAGACCAAGTTTTAGAGTGGAAGACGAACTCGGTAAGTAATTTCAAAGTACGTGAGCCATCAACAAATGAGACTATTGTACCGAATTCGATTACATATGCAGCAACTCTGACCTCAATTGGTAATGCGGTGGTAGATAATAGTTATATTGAAAAAATTTGGGAGGATAATAAAACTTTGGATTTGAGGGTTAAGGAGACGGAGAGTTGGATGGAAGAGGAGAAAGTTGGAATAGTTTGTCGCGATATGGAGGGCCGATCAAGCTGTGATGTTTTGTGTAGTATAGATAATATCAACTTGGACAGTGGGGATCATCATATCTCACATTGCGGTAAGGAGTCTGAAAAGAGCTCGGTTGCGGATGGGCCACGAGCTGAATTACCTAGGGTTAATAAAGCTTTCTTGGTAGATCTTAGTGGGGAAAGTCGTTGGGTTAGACAGATTGCGGAAATAGTGTTGAGTCTTGCACCACCGGAAGAAAGGGGCGTAGTGACAAAAGAAGTGACTAAACGAGGACGTGACCGCCCGAGGAAGGTTAGACCGGACGTGCAACCTGAGTCTATTGCTATTGCTAATGGCTCCTTATCCGATTCAAATTTCGTGTGTCTCAAACAAGAAATTTTGAGGGAGGCGCGAGAAACAGTGGGATTGGGTAAACTGATTGGGGCAATAACTAAGGGTAGGGAGGAGGATATTGTGAAGGACATCGCACGCATGATTGAGGCGCACGAGCGTAAAACCTAGCAAAGAAGAATGAAATTGTTATCGTGGAATGTGAGGGGTATTGGAGCTGCATCGAAACGAAGATCAATTCAACGTCTTCTACGACAACATAATTGTGTTTTGGCTCTTCTTCAAGAGAACAAAACGGAACAGGTTACAGATAGATTGGTTCAACAGTTGTGGTACACCGACTCTTGTGATTACATTTTTGCACCCTCGGATGGAAAATCTAGATGGGTGTTAGTGATTTGGGATTCGGTTGGGTTTAAGGCTTCTGTGTTGGAAACAAGGAAGAACATGGTTATCATTGAAGGTCGATGGGTACGTGAGGACTGGCCGTGTAGAATTATTGTCGTTTATGCTCCATGCGTGTTGTCTGATCAAAGTATTTTCTGGGCGAAAATCCTTGCTATGGTGACCTTTCGACATATTGATAGGTGTGTTGGTGGAGATTTCAACATGGTGACAAAGCCATCGGAGAGGCTCGGATGTGTGAACTTGCTTCGAGGTATGGATATTTTTTGTGATTTTATTGAAAGTGCAGCTTTATTAGATGTTCCTATGCAGGGGAAAAGGTTTACCTGGTTTGGTTCGGGTCAAAAGTGTAGTCGTTTGGATAGGTTCTTAGTTTCGAACGGTTGGGTACAGTTTTTTGAGTTTCTTGTGGTTTTGAACCTCCCAAAAGAACTTTCGGATCACTCCCCTATTGTGTTAATGAGTGATGCATTCGATAGTGGACCTAAACCTTTCAGATTTCTAAATGTTTGGCTTAACGATCTTTTTTTGTTGGAATAAGAATGGGAATGATTGTATGAGGATGATAACTATACATCGTTAGTACTTAAGTTGAAGGGGCTGAAAGGAATGCCTAAAGGGTGGAATCGACATTGTTTCGATAATATTAAAAACCAATACAAAGAGCTGCTAGAAGACATTGAGCGACTTGAATTTTGGGTTGGTGGTGGTGAGGTTTCCACGGCCGAGTTAATGGAAAAGCGTGAGTTACAATCGAAGTTGTGGAGGGTGGCTCAATTGCGGGAGTCGATATGGTGACAAAAATCCAGGGCGACTTGGTTGGCAGAGGGGAATCGCAATACTAGCTTCTTTCATAAAGCTGCGAAGGTTCGGCAAATGCAAAATATGATTTCTGGTTTGCAGTTTGATGGTAGTTGGGTTTCTATGCCAGAGAGGCTAAAGTTCTTGGTTCGTAAGGATTTCAAGAAACATTTCGCTCGACCGTTGGCTGCGGGTACTTTATTACCGGAGATGGGTTTCTCTCAGCTTATGAATGAGCAATGTTTGACGTTAGAAAGGGCCTTTTCGGAGGAAGGAGTGAAGGCAGCGATTTGGAGTTGTGAGGGAGCAAAAGCACCAGGGCCGGATGGATATAGCTTTTAATTTTTCAAGAAAGGTTGGGGATTTCTCAAAGTGGGTTTGATGCGGTTTATGGATGAGTTCTTCGAGTCTGGCCGTTTACCTAAAGGGGTGAATTCCACTTTCGTTGTTTTAATTGCGAAGAAGGATAATCCGAGGATGATTGGGGATTATCGCCCCATTTGCCTCTTAAATTCCTTATATAAGATCTTAGCGAAGTGTTTGGCGAAGCGGTTACAAACAGTTTTGTCGACTTTAATCAGTGACGTGCAAGCAGTGTTTATTAGTGGGAGACAAATTTTTGATGGAATTCTTTTGGCAAATGAAGTCATTTATTCCATGAAGAAGGGCCGTTTCGCTAATGGTGGGGTGATTTTGAAGTTGGATTTTGCTAAGGCAAATGACTGTATCAGCTGGGATTGCTTGGGTCCAATTATGAGACGGATGGGGTTTGGGGTGAGATGGCAACAATGGATAATGGAGTGTGTAGGGACTGCGCGTCTATCAATCCTTGTTAATGGCAGCCCGAAAAAGGAATTTTCGATGAAGAGGGGCCTTCTACAAGGCGACTATTTCGTGTAAATAAGACTATCGCAAATAGTGCAAGTGTACACGACGCAAGTAGTAAAGTGATACTAGTGTATCAGATATCGTCTCCACAGGGACTGGAAATAACTCTATCCTTGAATTGCTGCACAAGAAAAAGAAATAGTTGAAATGATCGTTTGAAGTAATCTTGAGAAACAACTAAAATAAAAGATAAGGTAAACAGATTGAGAGAATAGGTCGGTATTGATTTGCTCAGTTGTGCAAGTGTTACACTGTTCAGAGGAACTTCTGTCATTATGTCGTCGTTCATGTCGCGACAGCACCTGTCGCGGTAGAGGTCCGTTGTTGTCGCGACAGCGATCAACAACTCTGTACTTCAAGCTTGGCAAGAATCCCTGTTATGACTTGTCCTATCCTTAGGTCCAAGTTCTATTGATGAACACGTCTTGGATGATACCTCCCGACGTGAATCAAAGGGTGAACACCAATGTTTGTGAATTCTTCTTTAGCCACATAACCTTGTACTTATCCCTAAGCCAAGATGGTTTAACCATAAATTGGAAAACGTGTATTTACACCTTTCATATGCTTAACTCTCCCGATATCAAGCAAATGGATAACCTCACAATGCTCTCCCGATGCTCTTATGAGATATTGAAAACCAGAGTAAATAAACTTGAAGTTTTATTACTTGAACAGAAAAATCCTAAGAACAATACAATCCCTACAACTACTTTACAAGATCAACCCTTAGCCCTTGGGGAAGTTTATAACATGGAGAAGAGAGAGAAATGACAAGGATTTTGGGGGAAGACAGCTAGGAGTGAGATATCCTCCCCTAGGTCAAATTACATGCCTTTATATAGGCCTTGGGTCCAAGTTTTCTAATATGGCAAGAATACAAGTTTAAATTAAAGTAAAACTCTATTAAAGACTAAATCTTATGATTAGATGCCTTTAATTCGTCCTCTTTTCTTGCTTTGACTTTCTTCCTTGAACTTTGGGCCTGACCTTCCTTCTGCTTCAGGGCTCAGAAAAATATGAGAGTGACTCACAATAGACCGGCTTGAAATCCTCTATCTATCGGGCTCCACTTCACTTTTCCACCTCAGTGTCTCTCTGTCGTCATGGCTGCCACGACATGTATCACAAGAGGCAGTGCTTTTTATCCTTCAGTTCCAGCTCCTCAACTCGCCTCTGCTCCTTTGCTGCCCTGGATTGCTGCCGCGACATATACCTACAAAAGTGAACAATTTCAGCAGCATCTGTGCAGTTTTATCTAATTGTGATATGTATGCAAAAATCTATCCTAAATGCAATTAATCATGATTGAGTGCAGCAAAAATATGGGTATATGAGGGGTAAAATATAGAACTTTTATGCACTCAAAACACCCCCAAACTCAAGTTGATGCTTGTCCTCAAGCAGACGCAACCTAAGAATGAATTTTTTTTTTGACTTGGCTTAATTCAGTGAACTACCATTACCTACAACTCTTTCTCTATCAAAGGCAGTACCTTTTCAATTGTTTATGGATTCATCCTGAACAATTCTATAATTCTTGTGCAAGTGTGTGCAAGTTTTGTGAACAAATATGTGCTTAGAATCTTTTAGCAACTAGAATAGTTATACTACTTACTTGAATTTTATGTCGAACTAATTTTTTCTTCGAGGCAATTTTTAGGCTTCTTTAGTTTTTTCGAATTTAGACTCAAGTGTTTTCTTATTTTTTTATTTACTAGAGCCTGTTTTGGGCACCTCTAGCTATCTTCCTAGAGCCGGTGTTAGGCACCTCTAGGGGTGTTGAGTCTAAGTTTTTTTTTCTTTTATTCTTTTCCTAGAGCCAGTGTTAGGCACCTCTAGGGGAAACTCAAGTGATTAAGCTTTTCTACTCTAGTTTACTAACAGAAATCTAGACAGCATATAAGTCACAAAAAGTGTTTTGGAAGTTCAGAACTATAGCAAGGCTCTAAATAATTCCTAAAACATTCTAAAGGCACTGCCACGACAGAGATTGTCGCGACAGGTAAGTGCAGTTCAAAGACTTAAGCCATTTTTTTAACACAAAAAATAACTAAAATGAGACACAAATTAAATACACAATTTAAGAAGTTCATTAATTAACCGAGGACTGCCTACCCCCAAACTCAAGGGTTGCATTGTCCTCAATGCATGACAATAAAATAAAATAAAACAAGAAAAACATCACAAAAAGATAAAAATAACATCAGAAACAGCAAGCATAATAGAAAAGCACTTAAGTTGATGAGCTGTCATTGCTGTTGCTGTTGATCTGGAGCTACCGGCGGGCAGTGACCTTGACGGCAGAGGTTTGCTTGGGGCTGGGAGATGGTGAGGCAATCTTCTTTTTTGCCTCTCGAGGTGGCTGGACTCGGGTAGGTGAAATCTTTGGGGCCTTATCCAGGACCTCGAGGTCATCATCATTGTTGCTGTTGTTGCTGCCATCCGATCTGTCGTGGTAGGGCCCTTCAACCGTTTCATTTAGCTTCTTCCTCTTCATCGGAGGGAAGTCCTTTGATATGTCCTGGACGACAGATGGCTCCGAGTCAGAATCGTCCTGCCAGACGGAGGAGGAGGAGAACCCTTCAAAGTACTTTGGGTCGATCTCTGGTAGTGGTTCCTTTCTTTTTTCTTCTTGAGGAGTGGCAGATCTTCTGTCGCTATCTCCGGTCGTGGCAGGTGATGAGGTGGAGGCAGCAGTGGGTGTTCTGGGCTAGCAGAAGGTGTGGGGTGGCAAAAAGAGATTCTGGGAAAGAGGGAAACTGCACGTTGGCAAAATTTAAATCAGTCTTAATAAAATTTACCGTGGCAATAGTGAAATCCCTCATGAATCCCATGAAGCCGAGATGTCGTTCCTCCATCTTCTTCAGTATCTACAGGATTTAATTGGAGGTGTCTGTCGGAGGTGCGGCTGTCGTCTGCTCAAGTTTTGTTGTGACAGGTTCAGTGGATTCAGGGTTTGTTGTTGGTTCTGTCGCGGCAGTGGGGTCCATAAAAGCCAAGCGGGTGGCAGGCTTCAGCTCCATCAAGTTGTATATGTTTTGTTGCGTCCATCCTTTGCCTTGGACTTTGACATCCTCATCAATTTCTAGAACCTTGTTTGCCCGAAAAAGGGTGGTGATGAGGTAAGGGAAGAAAAGGGGACCCATCGGTCTGAGTGCACACTCGAAAATACCGTCAATGATGTATCTGCTGACGTTGATCTGCCACTCGTTGAGGATTGAGTGCACTAGGGCTAGTCTTTTCCGGTCCACGGTAAGGTTGTGTGATGTGCGCATGAGGCGTTTCTTCACAAAATGGCTCCAAAGCTTTGCTTGCGATGTGAGTTGGGTCCTTCGCACTGTCCATCTGTGCTTGGGATCCTCGTTCCACTGGGTGCCTTCTTCCGTCAGTTCTACCATGACAGCATCATAGTCTGCCGCCGACAGACTGTTGACAAACCTCCTATAGGCATCTTCCTTTTTGCTGACATATATGTCGTACAAGGTGTTGATGTATGCTGGTTCTAAAGAGATTTCCTTACCCCTGACAGTCACTGTCGTGGCATCTTTGGAAGGGATGGCAGCATAGAACTCTCGAACCAAAATGACGTTCATCTCCTCGGGCTGGACGGCGAACATCTGCCATTTGAGGGAAATAATTTTCTTTGAGATGAAACCCTCAAGCCCTAGGTCTCCCGTCTTTTGGGTGTAGGTGAACCCTCTCTCTTCCCACATTTCTCGTTTCTGAAACGAGCCATAGTACATCCTCTCTGGATCTGTTGATACGAAGCGTCTTGGGATTCTGTTGTGGCTGGGTGTGGATACTGCTGTGGCAAGGGTGGAGGCAGCACTTCTTCGGGTTGATCTGGTAGTCATCGCGAGGAAAACTGTAGAAAAGTAAAAGAAAATTTCTGAGATCTAAATTCTGGAAAGCAAAGTAGAGAGAATGAGAATGAGATGAAAAATGAAATGGCAGTAGGGGTTTATATAGAACGGGAAATTCTGCCTGTTATGACTGTAACGATAGGCACGAATAACGGAGCCAGCTGTCACGCGGTTTCTTGACGCGTCTGTCACGTGTTTTCACGTCTGTTACGTGTTTCTGTGTCTGTCGTGACAGCTCCGTGACATGCTGTATTTTCCGCGTCTATCGCGACAACTGGTAACAGACTGTCACGACAGATATGTCCATCGGGCTTTATGGGCTGTTGTGAAAGCGGTGGGTTGGTTCATTCCTCTTCTTTTCTTTGCTTCCTTTATTTCCTAAAAATAAATAAATAAACTAAACTAAAATCTTATTTCCTAAAAATAATAAATAAATAAATTAAAGAAAATAAAATAAAATAAAACTAAGTTAAATTAGGGATGCCTTGAGGGGCATCTCCTAAAGTAACTACTTCCTGCATCCTTGGGGCTTCAGTCCCCTGATAATGCTTGAGCCTTTGTCCATTGACCTTGAATTGGTGCCCATCCTTGATTGATCTGATTGTAATGACACCATGGGGAAAACCTTGGACAACTTGGAAAGGGCCAGACCACCTAGATTTAAGCTTTCCTGGGAATAGCTTCAACCTAGAGTTAAACAATAGCACCTGCTGCCCTGGGCAGAACTGTCGTGGCAGCAGTCTTATGTCGTGCCACTTCTTTGTTTTGTCCTTGTAGATCTTGGCGTTGTCGTAGGCCATTGCTCGAATTTTTTCAATTTCATTCAAGTTCAGTAGCCTTTTCTGCCCTGCCTTGTCCCAGTCCATATTAACTGTCTTGATAGCCCAATATGCTTTGTGTTCTATCTCGACAGGTAAATGGCAAGTTTTTCTGTAAATGAGGTGATAAGACGACATTCCCAATGGTGTTTTGAATGTTGTCCTGTAGGCCCAGAGTGCATCATTTAGGTGAAGAGACCAGTCCTTTTCGAGTTGGTTTTACCATCTTCTCTAGGATGTTCTTCACTTCTCTATTTGATATTTCGGCCTGCCCATTGGTTTGAGGGTGGTATGATGTTGCAATTTGGTGTCTTACTCTGTATTTCTTTAGTGCACTAGCAATTACCCTATTGTCAAAGTGCCTCCCCTCATCGCTAATGATCGCCCTTGGGATGTCAAACCTTGAGAAGATGTGCTTGTGAAGAAATCTTTGCACAGTCTTGGCATCGTTTTTTTGAGTGGCAATATCTTCTACCCATTTAGACACATAGTCTACTGCCAGCAGGATGTATATATTCCCACAAGAGGCTGGGAATGGCCTCATGAAGTCGATTCCCCAAACAACAAAGATTTCGACTTCAAGTATGTTCTGCAGTAGCATCTCATGCCTTCTAGATATGTTTCCAGTCCTTTGGCATTTATCAGAGCTCTTGTAGAAAGCTTGTGCATCCCTGAACAGTGTAGGCCAAAAGAAACCAGATTGCAGAACCTTGGCAGCAGTTTTATTTCCTCCCAAGTGTCCTCCAAAGGGGCAACATGGCAGTGGTGAAGCACTTCTTTTTGTTCCTCCTGTGGTATGCATCTCCTGATGATCTGATCTGCACAGTGCTTAAAGAGAAGAGGTCCGTCCTAATAATAATGTTTTGCATCATTTTGGAACCTCTTCCTAGCTTTGTAATTAAGCTAAGGAGGTAATAACCCACATACAATGTAATTGACAATGTCAGCATACCAAGGGGTTTCAAAAAGCTTACATGCCGCCATGGTTGTCGCGGCACTGCTGGTGGCAGCGAACAACTGCTCATCTTGGAAGGCTTCAAATATGTTGGTCTTGTCTTTCTCTTGATTCCTTCCCATCTCCAGCCTTGACAAGTGATCTGCTACTTGGTTTTCTGTCCCCTTTTTGTCCTTGTTGTCAATGTCAAATTCTTGCAGCAGCAGAATCCAACGTATCAATCTTGGTTTGACATCCTTCTTGGTCCACCACTTCTGTTCCAAGTATATAGGGTCGGAACTTGTCAATTGCAAACACCACTGTGATTAGCTCCTTTTCTGTTGTGGTGTAGTTTATCTGAGCATCGTTTAGAGTTTTACTGGCATAGTAGATCACATGGAAGAGTTTCTCCTTCCTCTGCCCTAGTGCTGCCCCGACAGCATGGTCACTAGCGTCACACATTATCTCGAATAGTAGGCTCCAGTTTGGTGGCTGCACTATTGGGGCTGTTACCACCTTTTCCTTCAGTATTCTGAATGCTTCAGTACATTCAGTGTTAAAGTCAAAGGTACGATTCTGTTCCAGCAGGAGACACAGGGGTTTAGTGATTTTTGAGAAATTGGCAATGAATCTTCAATAAAACCTTGCATGCCCTAAGAAACTTCTTATTCCTTTGACTATGGTGGGTGGTGACAGTTTTTCAATAACCTCGATTTTAGCTATGTCTACCTCTATGTCGTGGCAGCTAACCTTGTGGCCCAACATTATGCCTTCATCCACCATAAAGTGACATTTTCCCAGTTCAAAACAAGGTTTGCCTCTTCACATCTTTCAAGAACCTTATGTAAATTCCCTAAGCAACCGTTGAAACTGTCTCCAAAGACGGAAAAGTCATCCATGAAAATTTCTAGGAAATCCTCCACCATGTTGGAGAATATTGCCATCATGCACCGTTGAAAGGTTGTTGGTGCATTGCAGAGCCCAAATGGCATTCTTCGAAAGGCATATGTACCGTATGGGCATGTGAAGGTGGTTTTCTCTTGGTCCTCTGGTGCTATTGTGATTTGGTTATAACCTGAGTAACCATCAAGAAAACAATAGTAAGGCTTCCCCGCTAATCTATCTAACATTTGATCGATAAAAGGTAAGGGGAAGTGGTCCTTCCGGGTAGCTTTATTAAGCTTCGGATAGTCCATACAAACCCTCCAACCGGTCACAGTCCTAGTTGGGATTAGTTCGTTGTTCTTGTTCGTTACTACGGTTATGTCTCCCTTTTTTGGTACACATTGCACTGGGCTCAACTACTTGCTATCCGAGATGGCGTATATTATTCCAGCATCAAGCCACTTGATGATTTGTTTTCGTACCACTTCTCACATAGCCTCATTCAGTCGTCTTTGGGCATCGATTGCCGGCTTATGGTCATCCTCTAAGAGGATCTTATGCATGCATAGCGACAGACTGATGCCTTGGATATCAGCAATGATCCATCCAATTGCCTTTTTATGCTGCTGTAGCATTTTGATCAGTTGTTGTTCCTGTTCCTGCATCAACTTGGAAGTGATGATTTCGAGCAACGCATCATTTAAACCAAGAAAAACATATTTGAGTTGCCCTGGCAGGGGTTTAAGGTCTAAAACATGTGGCTGTTCAATGGAAGGCTTTTGGATTATATGTTCATTCAAGGTATAATTCAAAGGCTCGAATAACTTACCT
Source organism: Hibiscus trionum (assembly GCA_030270665.1). NCBI lineage: Eukaryota > Viridiplantae > Streptophyta > Magnoliopsida > Malvales > Malvaceae > Hibiscus > Hibiscus trionum. The sequence continues at coordinate 35,415,731 of BSYR01000013.1, forward strand.
GGACGACTGCCTATCCAATTTACCTCCTCAGGACCTTCAGTGTCAGATGCTTCTATGTCTGAGGGGTCACTGTCGTCGATGCTGTCGTGACAGTCTTCAGGGTGACTGTGGTGGCAGTGACCAAATTTTCTGTCGTGGCAGTTCGACATGATGCATGGTTGGTCTAGGACTACTTCTGAAATTGCTTTGCACTCTTCCTCTACATCAGCTTGTTTCATTTCTTAGAGAACATTGAGATTGATTTGTTGATCATTTACTCTCATCGTCAATTCTCCTTTTTCTACATCGATCACTGTTCTACCTGTGGCTAGGAAGGGCCGCCCCAGGATGATCGGTGCGTTTTCGTCTGCTTCACAATCTAAAACAAGAAAGTCAACATGAAAAATAAACTTATTCACTCTTACCAAGATATCTTCAATCTTTACTTCCGGTTGTACGTAAGAGCGGTCTGCCAGTTGTAGCATGACTGTCGTGGGCCTTGCTTGTCCAATACCTAGTTTCTGAAATACAGATTTGGGCATTAGATTAATTCTAGCACCAAGATCACAAAGTGTCTTACCCACAAACTTGTCTCCAATTATGCATGGTATGATGAAGCTTCCAGGATCCCTCTTCTTTGGGGGTGGTCGTTTATGTAGGATTGCCATGCATCCTTCTATCATCATTATCGTTTCAAATTCCCCAAGTTTTGACCTCATGGACATTGCATCCTTCAGGAACTTTGCATAACCAGACATCTACTTAATGGCCTCTAACAGATGAATGTTGATGTGTACTTGCTTAAAGACATCATATATTTTTTAAGCTGGTACTCATGTTTCTGTTTCTTCAGCCGATGTGGAAAAGGGGGTGGAGGACGCTAATATTCAAGGCATCCTTCACATGGAAGTCGGATCTGAGGAGGCTCGAGATCTTCAGTTTCTTCTTTCTTCTCCTCTGTTCCTTCTGCTGTCGTGGCAAGTATGACGACAACATACTGTTTCTCGTCTACCGGGGCAGTGTTCACGGCAGGTGTTTGTAGGGTTGGTTCTTTACTTGGTGTTTCTTTTATTACCGGCCCTTGTAATTGTTTCCCACTCCTCGTTGTAATCGATTTACACTGCTCATGTGTGGGTTTTCTAGTGACCTCAATATCTCTAGGGAATCCTCCATTCTGCCTTGGGTTTATGAACTGTGAAACCTAGCCCATCTGTGTCTCTAGGGATTTTAGGGTAGCCTCATGGTTTGTCATTCTCATCTCTGTTTTGTCCATGAAGGACTCAGTTTTCTTGACAAAGTGATCCATGTTTGCCATATATGCTCCTGTTTGAGACATGAATGTGGCCAGGGTCTGCTCCAATATACTTGTTGTGGCTGCTGGCTGTTGTTGCGGTTGCTGTTGTGGTTGTTGTCGTGACAGAATCCGAGGGCCTCCTTGGTTCTAGTTGTTCTGGACTGGAGGGTTCAGTGCATTGTTGGGGTTACTCCATGAAAATTTGGGGCCCTTCCTCCAGTTTGGATTGTAGTGGTTGGAGTCATAGGTTTTATTCCTGTTATAGTTCCCAACATACATCCCTTCTTCCAGCTGTAAAGGGTACTCCTCTGTACTGTGGTTTCCACTACAGGTTTCACACACCTCTTCTACAGAAATACAACCTTAGAATCCTTCAGCTGTAGATTTTCGACTATCTTAGTGAGGTATGCGATCTGAGTTATAACCGAGTTGTCGGCTTCGTACTCCTTTACAGATATTCCTCGTTTACCTCCTCATCGAGCTGTAGGAAACTACTCATCATTCTTTGCTAACTTTTTCAACACTAGCATTACTTCATCTGGTTCTTTATCCAGTAATAACCCATTTGTTGCTGAGTCTATCCTCAGTCGAGTGTGTGCATTAGCAGCGTTGTAGAATTTGACAACTTGATTCCATACAAGGAATCCATACATTGGGCAGTTCCGTAAGAGAGTCGTAAATCTATCGCACGCCTCATGCATTGGCTCGTCATCTTCCTGTTGAAAAGTAGCAATCTCGTTACGTAATCTTTTAGATAAATGAGAAGGATTAAAACGAGAAAGGAATTCACGAGAGAGATCTGCCCAAGTTCTTATTGAACCCGACGTAAATTTATTCCACCAAGTTTTAGCTCTATCTCTCAAATAACGAGGGAATAGCTGGAGCCTCAGTATTTCCAGACTTATTCCTTGCAGTCTGAACGATCCACAGATCTCCTGGAAGGTTTTAAGATGTTCACGAGCATCCTCAGTAGCAGAACCACCAAATTGGCCAGCAGAGTTTATCATGCTAAATATGACAAGTTTTAGTTCGAAGTGTTCAGCTTCAACATCTGGCAGGGTAGTTTCCAGTTCAACATGGTCATTATCCATGTAATCTCGACAAGTCTGTCGTGCTGCTGGGGCAGCGGGCGGAGGCAGATCGTTTCAGGGGTCATTAGGAGGATCCACATTACCCCTAGGGTGGTTGTCATCTTCTCTATGGCCTTGCCTTCCGTTCACCATTGCTTCCAATTTCTCTTCAAGATAGTTGTTTCTCTCTATCAAGAGTCGGGCTTGGTTCCTAAGTTGATATGTGCGTTCGATCTCTGGGTCTAATTCGTACTCAGGTTCCTTACCACATCTCGATCTGCGCATAAGCAATAAGAGAACCTTGTGAAAAGCACATGGAAAATAAAACAACTAAAACAGAAAATAAAAATAAAAACAAAGTGCATTAATTAAAAGGTAAAGTATGTTGCCAGTCCCCGACAACGGCGCCAAAAACTTGTTACGTGTAAATAAGACTATCGCAAATAGTGCAAGTGTACAATACGCAAGTAGTAAAGTGATACTAGAGTATCGGATATCGTCTCCACGGGGACTGTAAATAACTCTATCCTTGAATTGCTGCACAAGAAAAAGAAATAGTTTAAATGATTGTTTAAAGTAATCTTGAGAAATAACTAAAATTAAAGATAAGGTAAACAGATTGAGAGAATAGGCTGATATTGATTTGCGCAGTAGTGCAAGTGTTGCACTATTCAGAGGAACTTTTGTCGTTATGTCTTCGTTCCTGTCGCGGCAGAGGTCTGTTGTTGTCACGGCAACAATCAACAACTTCGTACTTCAAGCTTGGCAAGAATCCCTGTTATGACTTGTTCTATCCCTAGGTCAAAGTTCTGTTGATGAACACGTCTTGGATGATACCTCCATGCGTGAATCAAAGGGTGAACACCAATGTTTGTGAATTCTTCTTTAGCCACTTAACCTTGTACTTATCCCTAAGCCAAGATGGTTTGACCATAAACTAGAAAAAGTGTATCTACTTCTTTCATATGCTTAACTCTCCCGATATCAAGCAAATGGATAACCTCACAATGCTCTCCCGATGCTCTTATGAGATATTGAAAACCAGAGTAAATAAACTTGAAGTTTTATTACTTGAACAGAAAAATCCTAAGAACAATACAATCCCTACAACTACTTTACAAGATCAACCCTTAGCCCTTGGGGAAGTTTAGAACATGGTGAAGAGAGAAAAACGACTAGGGTTTTGGGGGAAGACGGCTAGGAGTGAGATATCCTCCCTTAGGTCGAATTACATGTCTTTATATAGGCCTTGGGTCCAAGTTTTCTAATATGGCAAGAATACAAGTTTAAATTAAAGTACAACTCTATTAAAGACTAAATCTTCTGAGTAGATGCCTCTTATTCGTCCTCTTTTCTTGCTTTGACTTTCTTCCTTCGACTTTGGGCCTCGCTTTCCTTCTGCTTCAGGGCTTAGAAAAATATGGGAGTGACTCACGACAGACCACCTTGAAATCCTCTATCTATCAGGCTCCATTTCACTTTTCCACCTCAGTGTCTCTCTGTCGTCATGGCTGCCACAGTAGGTATCACGACAAGCAGTGCTTTTTATCCTTCAGTTCCAACTCCTCAACTCGCCTCTGCTCCTTTGATGCCCTGGATTGCTGCCACGGCAAATATCTGCAAAAGTGAACAATTTCAGTAGCATCGGTGCAGTTTTATCTAATTCTGATGTGTATGCAAAAATCTATCCTAAATGCAATTAATCATGCTTGAGTGCAGCAAAAATATGGGTAAATGAGGGATAAAATATAGAACTTTTATGCACTCAACAACGACCCGTTATCATTGCTTCTTTTTGTGATAGTGGTTGAATTGCTTCACCAATTCCTCCATAGTACCGAGAATTTGGGGCTGATTAAAGGTGTTCGAGTTGCACAAGATCTTTATAACTCGCATCTCCAATTTGTAGATGACACTATTTTGTTTCTACAGGGTGAGGTGGAGTATGTGCGTAACTTGAAAAGGGTTGTCACATGCTTCGAATATGCATCATGTCTTCAAATTAACTATGAAAAATCTTGCCTTTTCGAGATTGGGAATGATGAGGTGGTGTTAGCGGATATTGAGGATGTTATGGGATGTTAAAGTGGATCTTTTTCGATTCAATACTTGAGGATTTCGTTAGGCGTTCCTCCACGTGGTATGGAGATTTGGGAACCCTTGGTGTAGCGTTTCCGAAAACGTCTATCAGGATGGAAGCGTGACTCATTATCTTTTGCTGGTAGATTGCTCTTGGTGAACTCGGTGCTCGCGGCTTTACCCGTGTATTACATGGGGGTGTTTTTAATTCCGCGCCGTATCATTCTAAAACTTGATCGTATTCGTAGAAATTTCTTGTGGGATGGTAAGGAGGAGCGAACAAAATTGAGTCAGGTGAATTGGAATGTGGCTTGCCGGCTGAAGCGTTTTGGGGGGCTTGGTGTGGTGAACTTACACACTAGAAATTTGGCGTTACTTGCTAAGTGGGTGTGGCAATATGCTCAAACGGAGGGATCATTGTGGAAATCGATCATTTTTGCTAAGTATGGTGCTGATGCCTTGTCTTGGCGAATTAATGCTAGAGGGAAAGCACACATGTCGGCAATGTGGAAGCAAATTGTTGAGGTACAAAATGATGAATATGTGGCTCGTTTCTTGAATTTTTCTCAATTCTCTTGGATTTTAGGCGATGGCTCATGTATATTATTTTAGAGGGATTGTTGTTGTCTTGTCGAGCCTTTGAAGAATGTTTTCTCGCAGCTTTTTGGTTTGGCGTCCAACAATTTGGCGTTTGTTTGCGATTACTTGAGTTTGCCGGTTGTTGAGTGGGAAGGTTGCTTTCGCCGTGCATTGAGATCATTTGAATTAAATTAATTGCGGTAATTACAATCGTGCGTTGCTGGTTTTAAACTGAGTAGACAGGTTGTGGACAAGCTTGTTTGGGTTCATGACTCGACTGGAAAGATTTCGGTTGGTGCGCTCCACAAGTTGATGTCGTCGTTTGGGTTGCAGGATGTATCAGATGTTAGTGTGGTGTGGCGTCTACCTTTGTTGCCGAAAATCTAGTGTTTTATTTGGTTTCTTGTGGTGGGTCGACTGCCTACTTTGTGGATGTTGTTCGATCGCGGTCTTCCTCTCTTGGAATCATCGCTTGGTTATCGGTGGTGTGGGAGGGGGGAGGACAACGCTGACCATGTTTTGTGGCAGTGTGACCTTGCGTGGAATGTGTGGAATTTGTTTTTCTTATGGTGGGATGTGTCGGTTGTAAGGCCACGGCTGATTGGGGAGTTTCTTCATCAGTGTTGCCATGGATTTTTTGTGAGCGATATTCGTTTGTGGTGGATTATTGGGTGTGCTAGTGTGCTTTGGTCGTTGTGGCTCGCACTTAATGAACTTATATTTCAGGATAAAAGGTCCACGAGTCGGGATGTGCTTTTCTTGGTGCAACTTCGCTCACTTTATTAGACTCGAGCTATGTTTGCTTCTGCTATCTTTGTTGAAGCCGCATGGTGGGAGAATCCTCAGTTGTGTCTGGAGTCACCATCAGCTATGGTGGACGGTCATGTGGGTATTGAATGGATGCCTCCTTCGCCGGGGGTGTTGAAATTTAACGTGGATGGAGCGGCTTGTGGTAAGCTGGGTATGGCAGGATGCGGGGGTGTTTTACGTGATTAGAGCATTCGTGTTTTGGCTTTTTTTCTCGGGTCCGATTGGTGTAGCTGAGTCAAACGAAGCAGAATTACAAGAAAATTTCTTATGCTTTGCAGCTGCTCCTTGATTTTAATTGGAATGGGATGACGTCGGTGGTGATGGAGTCGGATTCTAAAGTGGTCGTGTCATGGGTTCTTTGTACTGAACGACGGCCATGGCAGTTTTGGCGTTGGTTTCACCAAATTGATGAGGCTTGTGATGTGCTGCCAGGTGTGTGTTTTACAAATGTTTTTAGGGAAGCTAAAAGTGTCGTCGATGCCTTGGCGAAGAATGGCGTTGATCGACCCAAGTGGGTTTGTATGAGGACAGGATAATGGTGTTGGTTCCTTTTTATTTTATCTTTTGGTGTTTGTTTCTTCTTCTCGCACTCATCGGTACTCTTTTCCTCCACCTAGGGTTAGGGAGGTTTTTAACGAGGCCGGTGTTTGTGTGTGGTTATGTATGATTGCTTTGAATAAAATCATGCATTTTGCCGATCAAAAAAACCTTTTCTCTTCTAGTTCCATTCTTTTCTCGTATTGAAATAACTTGTCGAGATCTCTTTTCAATCTTTATTTCAGGCACCTGAAACTCTTCTAGAGTTTTATTATTAGTTATGTCTTGGGTCTCTATAGGAGCACCCGCCTCCAATATATGACCATCTCATACTACTTTCTATTTATGAGAATTTTAATCATTGGGACCAATTTCAACTATCATGTTCCAGGCATGATTTACATTCATTTGCTCTAACATGTAATTCAAGAGCATTTTTTGTTGGTGTATGAGACTTGATTACTCTCATTAGGTCAATAAATATCTTTTTCAGTTGACATGTAATAATATGAATTATCTTATGAACTTTAGGTTCATATAGGATAATCAAGATAATGATAATTCATTTTTCTTTATCCAGTTTATTATTATTTCCCCTGATGTTAAGAAAAATCATGTCATAAATGATTCTCCAATTAATATTTAAGAATTTAAACATAAAAGGAGACTCATATTCAATATATATTCTCAACCCTTTTTATATACTCATTTTATGCGGTGTGGTGGAACAATTCAACTATATATCGCACATTCAATAATTCTAAAATAAGAAAAATATGACTTCTAACCAAAAACCAATCATAATGGGGAGTTTATTATAACTCGTTAGCTTGATGCGTATGTGTTGCTATATGTGAAATATCATATAAATGTTTTATTCTCATAGTTTAGCTATTAAAATGAGACATCCAATCAAAAATTTTCCTAAACTATTTTGTTCAGAAATAACCAATAAGGTTTGCAACAGTTATTTTAACTGATATGGCCTAAAATATAAATCCAATAACTTTAGCAAGACAAATAATCTTTAATCGCATAATCTGAATGTTTTTCTAATCAATCTCACAAACTTTTGGTTGTAAGTTGATAAAACATATACTAAAATCATATAATAACTCTCCACATTTGTGGATATATGAGCCCATATTTTATTCAGATATGCAAGACATGCAGTCTCAACTTTAGTATAAGAACCTTAAGTTCTTTTGGTCAGTGGGATCTTAATAAATATTTTTAAGAACAAGCAAGACAAGAACTTCAGGTTCTTTTAATAAGTGGAATTTAATCAATACCTTTGAGAACAAGCATTACAAGAACTTCAAGTTCTTTTAATATACGTAAATTTAAATCTCAATATTTTTCTACATCATTATTGATCAGGATGGTCAAACCGATCATGCCAACTTATATATGTGTATGTGTGTGTGTATATATATATATATATATATATATATATATATATATATATATATATATATATATACGAATTTGTAAACTTATGATTTACCATAACATGTGATTTAATCTTACTTGCACATGTGTAGTACAAATTTTGAAATACAAGTTTTTTTGAAACTTGATGATACATTGTACATCAAAAATTGTTTCTTTGAATAGGAATATATTTAGCTTTTCTGGAGCTTTCAATGAAAATTGTTCTTTTGGTAGCAATATATAGCTCTTCTAGAGCTTTCAACTGATTTTTTCGCTACTAGAACTTATATCAACACTGGCTTATTTTATATGCCAATCGATAACATATCTTATCTATAATTCCCGAAGAATCATTTTGAGAACACTTATTGCTCTCTTAAAATTTACACTTCTAGTGGTGATGATATTATTACCATTAGCGGTAATTATTACAACAATCATAATTATACACCTTTCATAATATGCTTTCTCTCAAGAACTTATTGCTCTTCTGGCGCATCAAGATTTTTAGTACTTTGAGATATAGTGCTCGCATTTTCTCTTGCATTTAAATGGGAAAAATATTTCTTATGTTTTCACTAAGCATAAATTGTCACTATGTATTGTATTTGATAAGTAATCATGTTAAACAAAATAAATAAATGTCATAATATATATATATATATATATATATATATATATATATATAACGTAAATAATTATTGTGTAAAGTAAATAAACATAAAACAAAAAATTAAAAGATGAATAATTCTCTTCAAGGTTATGAGAATAATTAGAAGAGAATTTATTCCCTTAAGGGGTTATAGAGAAATCAACAACGTCCAAATGAGTTGGTCCAATATCATCTTCATCATTTTCGCAAACAAAATTTACTTTTATTTTATTTCCTTTATCGTTCAATGATTGTTGATGCTTTAGTGTACGACAAGTACAAGCCTAATGGTTTGTAACATCACATTGGTAATAAAATGATTTCACTTTCTTAGAATGATCTTTATCACTCTTGACATCCTTATAAACTCACTTCTGGTGGGTATAAGTATTCTTAAAATGGCCATAATGTTTATATACATGGCCTCGACCGTGACCACAACTACTAATGTGGCAGTTATTCATTTCATTATAAAATCTCACATTCACTTCAAAGAATAGAGTGGAGCCAGTAGGCCTTTAAAACCATTTTCACGATATTATGTCTGCATGACAATATTATTTGTGTAAAAAGTGGAGTATGTTTTTCTAACATATCCTCATCAGTGATACTCTGACCACATAATTTCAATTCAATTTGAAACATAGTTGACTAATATTCACTAGCCAGATAGTGAATTATCGTGTTTACATTCACTTAATGGAATGAAACAAATTCAATAATCTCATGAAATAAATATCATGCTTGCATTCATTTCAGGGAATGTCTCCCATAAAAATTCTTGGATTAAGATGGTTTTTCGTAACTTGAACTTGGGAGAAGTTTATATTTTAATTTTTCGACGCAAAAGAATTATTGCTTTCTAGCAAAATCACCAAGATTTATCGCAATTTAAAATCATAGATTAAAGAATAAAAATAATAATAGAATTTACCGATATAGATTTTTCTCTTGAGGATAGTGGAAACATAGCAAATGACCAAGACATCTTCTTACAATCTTTTTATATCATGTCTCTTTCCAAGCCATATAAACACATGTAAAACTCAAAATATGATTAAAAATATAAAATTTTACCAAATAAAATAACATAAATAATAATATAAAAATATTAAAGATAATCATATAAGTAAAAGTATGAATAAGAATACCGTTAATTTACATTTTTGGGAAAGAAAGAAAAAAACACACACGCACAACATGAGGTTTGATGCGTTATTGTTGTTGTTGTAAACTAAAAGGATTTTAATCAATCAAAACATAGATAAGGTATAGAATTACAACCCACGTGATAACCTGAATTTCTTGTTGGAGAGGGGTTGCTATGTGTGTATTATTATCCAAGATCCGGTACAAAGAATCATGATAGTTGAACGAACTCATGTTGATAATGTGTTATAAATAAAGTAACGAAGAATAATAACAAGAACAATGAAGAGAAAGATGTATATTTGTATTATTCTCAATATAGACTAATGTACAATGTCTTCGTCAAATTATCTATTTATAGGCATAAGAAGTACATAATACATTAAGTCTAATTAATGAAGATAATATTCCTAATGATAAAGTAAATCAAATCTATTTGATAAAGTTCTTATCATGATAGACATTCATATCAGGGGCGGAGCTCCCTTCGGGCCCAAGGGGACCCCGACCCCTGTTAAAAACTTAATTATTTGATGATTTTGGTTTTTTATAATAATTTAGTCCATGTAAAATATAATTATTCAAATTAAAAATATAAGAGTTTATTAAATATATAATTAATTAGGGGTTGAACTAGGGGTGTAAATGAACTGAGCTTGAACGAATAAGGTTTTGCTCGTGTTCGTTTATTTATATTTGAAGGTGTTCATGCTCGGTTCGTTTAGATTTTTAATATCATGTTTGTGTTCGTTTAATTATTTTTGATGGTGTTCGTGTTAGTTTGTTTAACGTTCACGAGCATGTTCATGTAACGTTTGTGAACGTATCCATGTAATGTTCGCGAACATGTTCATTTATATGTTCGCCAAAATGGTGGAATTACACCACTAGTCTTTAAACTCATTAGGCTTCATAGTTTGAACTCAAAAGTTAACCACGTGTTCAATTTAGTCCATACATTCACTAATATTTAAAATATAAAAAAAAGAAAAAAGGGAAACCAAGTAAATGAGCTTATAAACGAGCTTGTTCGTAACAGAAATGGTGTGTTCGCTCGTTTATTAAACGAACATAAATATTTGTTCATACTTGTTTATTTAACTTAATATACGAACGGTTAACTAACAGTTCGTCAGACGCTTTGTTTATTTACACATATAGGTTGAACTAAAGAAGAATGAGCATGTATCCTCAATTTTTTTTGGTCGAATAACAATTTAGTTCTTTATAAATTTAATTATGAGACAAATTAGGCCTTTCCCATGAATTTTGAGTTTAAATAGGTAATAAGCCATTACGTTTTTAAATTCAAAATTTTGGCCCCGTCAATATTCGATCCTGACTCCGCCCCTAATCCAAATAAATAAATATTCATAACAATGGTTATATTTTCGATATTTTTCGATTGGGCTTCGTGTCAACAGTTATCTACCACAATCATCGAGTCTTTGAGCTTGACCCCATCTTGTACGTCCAACTTTATTATTTTCATTTGGATCAACCTTGAATATGGGATTTCCAAGTTGATTTAGCATTCGGAAATAAAAGTGAAGAAATCTTGAAGCAGGCCGTACTTTTCAAGTATTTCATACAAACAAATAAGAGCAAAACGGTGGAATTCCAAGAAACACTAGACGATGTTGAAGTTGAACCAGTCGAAGTTCTCAAACAACCTAATCAGGGTCTCTCTGATCAAGAGGAAGCTGAGAAACCCTAACTGTATTGTCATCCCTAACACTGCACGATCGTTTGCAAGAGAAACTGAAAAACCCCTTCAAACCAGACCCGCCGCCGCCGTCTTTTTTACCCGTTTTACCTTTCCTAGTGCTCTTGGTGCACTCTTTGTAAGCAGCCAAAAAGGGGTCAACATCGGTCTTCTTGAGTGATCTCCTCGAAGAAGTTCCGAGAGGGGGGTGAAAAACACATGGAGGGAGAGGGATTCCAATGTCATGCATCGATATCTTACCGCTTTCCGATCGATACGGAGGAGGTGGTAGCTTTTGCAGGCTGCAGTCTTGTTCAGACAACCCTAATTGGCCTGTTTCTTTGCAAATCGCTGGCTTGTTTGAGAAGGCCATTTTCCCTTGAGAGGTGCTCAGTTTTGACTTGTGTTTCCAGTGCTATTTTCGGAGGTGGTTTGGTTAGGCTGTTTATAGCGAAGGGTTTTCGAGTTGCAGGTGATTTATGAATGTAGGATTACGTAGTTTATAAAAGGCGAGAAAAGAATGTTGGGGTTAGCTTTTTAAGAAGAATTTGCAAGGAAAAAGGCAGTGGACGGTTGCGGATAAAAGACCAAGTCTTACGTACATACGAGCTAGTCGACATCATAGATTGACTCGTAATGAAGAGACACATTAGTAACTGGTTTATCTTGCAGTATTTGCCGCCCATTTTGCACGGTTTGACTAGGGATCACAGAACAATACTCCATTCAAAAGAAATCAAATCCAACTTTGAGCATAATAAAAACAGATTTTTTTGTTTCAGTTGTTTGCACGTTATGGCTCAGTCTGGTGCACATCAGCAAAACTAACAACAAGCGGCCTAGCTGGACAATCACAAAATTCTAAGTTATTTGCTTCTTACCAGTTGGATTAACCTAGTCAAACTCAATCAGGCAGCAACAAAATTTCACAATTATCTTCATTTTCGCTTTAAAAATCTGTAAACCAAGTACAAGTTAGAGGTGATTATCGAGCGAGTCAATCGTGAGTTGAGTAGTGCTCGACCTGTGCTCATTAAAAAAAATTGTTACTCGACTCGATTGGTTGCTCGTTAAGCTCGATTAAATTTTACTCAACTCGTGCTCGTTAAGCTCGTAAAAAAATTTACCTTGTTTTTTAATATAAGTAAAATCTAGTGATACAATTAGAACTTAATATAAACATACAAATTCATAAAAAAACGTGAGGACTGTGAAGATAAATAAACCAATCTGTTATGACCGAGTTAATAATGAAACCGATATTCGAGTGTGAAGCTCTTTTTAATTTCTCAACAATCTTCAATAAACAACAAAAGAGAGAAAATCTTAGGGATTTCTGGGTTTTAAGTTTTAATCATATTTTTTTTCATATGGGAACTGAATTTTTTTTCTTCTCCTTTTATACTTTTATCCATAAAGTAATTATAAAAGAAAAGTGAAAGGTTTTAATAAAGAAGAGAATGAACGATTAATTATTATAATTTAATTTCTTATTATTACAATTAACTTTTTAAATTTTCGGGAAATATAAAACGTTTTGGAAATTTGAAACCAAATATTTTATAAGTAAATTACCTAGCAAGTTACTTGAACTTTTTTAAAGTTTTCAACTAACATTTAAATCTATTGTAACATAATTTTTCAAGGTAATCACAAAAAATCATAAAAAAATAGTAAAAAAATAACGAGCTGCTCGCGAATTTATCAAGTCAAGTTGGGTCTTTCTCAACTCGACTCGCTAAAATCTCGAGCCGAGCATTAACAAGGGGCGGATGTAGTGGCTTTCTATGGAAGCAACTGCATCCCCATTTTTTTGAAACAAATTTAAATTAGAAGAAATTTCTCCCTTAAAAAAAATTTAATCTAACGTGTAAAAGTAAAATATTAACAATTTTGCATACCCATTTAAAATATATATATATATATATATTTGCGAACTGCTCAACTCAATTATACAAATCAGACAATTGTTCAACTGGCAAATTGATTATCATTCATCATCACGAAAACAACGCCCACATAGTACAAGGGATGACAACGGGATTAGAAATGACGGATATTTGGCCGACCTGACTCGAGGAGTAGGAATCAAGACTAGTTTCCCCCCTTTTTAACAAAATAAGACTAGTTTGTTTAACATATATCGTCCATTCAATTTTTCATCAACCCTGTTTTTTTCCTTTCGGTTCTTCCTTCGAACACAGACACACTCTTAACATTACAACTTCTAACATTGCACGAATACTTACACGACAGAATAAACATGTTCTTCTTGGTCCTATTCCTGCAGGTATCGTTTTTATCGTCCGTACTCAACTTACCATTCATAGTGTACTCCGTGCATTTCCTAAAAGCTTCTACAAAAGGGTCTTCCCGCTTCTTGTTGTTGTTGGCATTAACCTTCTTTTCCGAACTACTCGGAGGAGGGTGAAGCTGGCACGGAGGAAGAACACCGTCCAGATCATTGGTGCAAAACCGAGCACTCTTTGACAAGCAAGGAGGAGGGGGTAAATTTACTGCGACACCAATGCTGCCTTCTTCGTATGTCACCTTTGAGACCCCGGGTTTGATCTCCCATGAAAAGGGCACATTCACATTGTAACCCATCTTGTTTGGTATACTTAGCACTAATGCTGATAATGAGCTTTTAAGCCTTTTCAGCAGCAGATGTTCCTTTAAAAGTGTGTTAGCTTTTAAATTAATAAAGCAGGTTAGACCAATCTGTATGCTATATGAAATAAGCCCAACGGCTTACATGTGTACATCACGAAGAAATCATAGAAATGTTGCTAATGAAGTACCATTGATGCACATATATTAGAATTCTTAGTTCCAGTACCGACAGAGGTTGTTCTAAGTGATAAGTAGTTTAGTATCGCTTAAGCATGCATCAAGTTTGAAGTCTTGTGTACGTAGAAAATTCTCGTAGGAAAATTCACCCACCAATATCAGGCGTGCGACGTGGGTCGGTTCGGTATGTTTTTTTTTTCCGATTCATCCTTGATAATTTGTAAATATTTCCCCTTAATTTTTATATATTTTCCTTTTTCCATTTTTTTGAGAATATTTTATGAAGGTTTTATCAACTATTCCAACATCAATTTGACAGTAACATGCCCTCTAACACTACCACTTACTCTGCTACACCATTCTTAGTATACATATCAATTTGTATGTATATAGAAAACTAACAGAAAATATCTTAATTAAGATTTCTTGATTAGTCCTCAATGCAATCATATATTATAAAATGTAAGTTGCTACATGCCTATCTGCTTACCCTTAATTTGTTATATTCCTTGACAAAGAAAAGGCTTGTAAATTACCCCTCCACAGAGAAAAGGATGGGTTTTGGAATTTATTTCCCTACCATTTTGACAAATGACAAAAACTAAAAATTGCAACCTTAATACCCACCTCTCTTTGCTTGTGGCTGTCTGTCTGTCGCTTTTGCTTTCAAAATCGGCAACACACGCACACATGACAGAAAATGGTTTAGAATTAAACACAAATCCTTTTATGGTGAACTGAAATTTTGTTGGGAAAATCGATATTTTTGAAGCTTTGAATGAGAAACTGATTTATATGTTGTTGAGCAAAAAAATAGTAAAATCAATTATTGGTTCGTAAATACGTGTACGACATGCACGACGTGAGTAATGCTAGTATCCGAACCGGTCAAATTCTCTGTGGGATTGCAGATATTTTAACCTAAATATTTTTTTCTCAAATAGAACATATCTTTTCTAAATTATGTTTTAGAATTAAAAGGACAAATATTAAAACGTTCATTTCATTCAAACAGTAAGTTTAGAAATTGCTCTTTAAAGGCTCATTGATTAAATGCTCCGTTAGGTCAAATTTCCAATGGTTCACTATGTGAAACCCCTATAAATACCTTATTAACTTACTAGGTTAAACACAACTCGAAGCATATAGGTTTTTTTCTATTGTTTTACTATGACTTTCAAAAGTAGTTTTTCGGTGATAGACGAAGGCAAGTTACAGTTCATGATTATTGTGTGATTTGAGTGCTTCACAATTTGTGCAAGTATACACGTCACAAGTTATAATATTGAAAGATATTGTTTCCACATGGATTGGTGCTACTTTAAGAATCTATCATCTCGCACTGAAAAAGTAAAAACACAAGTAATAGTTTTGGTTTGAATAATCTACTAGACTAAAATAAACACGTAAATTAAAGAGATAAGTTGACAGAAAGAGAGAATAAGCCGAATTATATTGCGTCGTAGTGTAGAATACGAATGAAACAATCTCGGTTTTGCATGCAAGAGGAAGCTGAATTGCCTCTGCAATGGACAGAATAATTACCTCGGCAATGGGCAATACGATTGCCTGAGCAATGCACAAGGTGATTGCTTGGGCAATTGGTAAGGCAGTTGCCTGGGCAATGGAAACAACTAATGCCTGGGCAATTTGGCGACAACCTTCAAGGTTCGGCAAGATGTTCTTTAATGGTTCCTTCTTATCCCTAAGTCGAAACACTATCAATGTGCAAGCCTTGATAATACCTCCTAGCGTGAACCAAGGGTGAACATCAATCGATCTAACACCTCTCTTAGCCGTTGAAATTCGTACTTATTCCTATGATGAATTAGTCTTCACCGATTTGGGCAAAAACCATGCTTATTCATTTCTTGAATTTAACTCTCCCAATATTAGATAAATGAATGCAATCACAATTGCCTCTCCCGATTCAATTGCAAGTAAAGATAAACACCAAGAATAAGCAAACATTGAACTTAAATTGCATAACACAAACATAAACAGAATCCAAACGTTTTCTCACAACTACTAAACAAAATAACCCTAGCCTAAGATAGTTTAGTTCATAGATGGGATGATGAACAACACAAGATTAATTCCCATCAAGAACATCAACCGAACAAGAAAGAAAAAGAGAAGAACTTGAGAAGCCTTAGTCTTCAATCGATCTCTATTCTCTCGTCTCTCGCTCTAGCCGTGCCTCTTCTAATGGACGACTTGGCCTTTTATAGGAGAATGGTAGGTCACAATCACTCCTGAGGAAGAAGTTAAGTCGGAATTAAAGACAATAAAAGAAATAAATCTTTTTTTATTTTATTCTTTTATTCCTCCTAAAACTCTTCCTATTTTCATGGAATTTAATCTCCTTCAACCTCTCCATGCAATTCTAAGCTCCGATCTTCATGTGATTTGTCTCCAAAAATTCAGCTCTTTACGCTTTTCAAGTCACCTACCACTTTACTATTTTTCTCCCTTGTCGAAGATTTCCCGAGCATTGCCTTAGCAATGAATTGCCTCAGAATAAGTTGGTGCGGCAATGACATGGTAGCGGTCTTCTCGATCATCTTCGCTCGGCCAGGCACGCTTAGCATCACACATCACAACTCGATTCTACTCGGTCAGGATTATTTAGCAGGGTTCGGCAATGAATTGTCGTGACAATACTTGCTCGGGTAATTAACCTGCACAGATTGAAACATATACCAGAGCAACACTTTTTCCACCAAATAAGCAATTATAGATAATCAAGCATGGCAAGGAAGAAAACAATGCAAATATGCATGAATGACTAGATATGCAACCTAAATGAGCCTAAGTCTAACAATAATTGAGATGAAAAGGGTAGAAAATTAGTACTTTTACACACTTAACAATGATCTCTACAATTGTGCATTATAGCTGATCATCTATTTGTTGTATCTTGGGAGGCAGACGACCAATGATCTCAAGAACCATAGGAGTGACCGAAATTTGTCTTAAGAAAACAGCGTAATTGCAGGCCTCAACTTGTTTCCCACTAATCGATCGGTTTTTTTATCTACTACAAGTAAACGATTTAATATTATTATATTCAATTTATTTTAGACAATTTGTATCTATTTTGGTTCTGTTCGATTCAATATTTCAATACAATATTTATGTTTTATTGTTTATATTGTTCATAGATTAATGCTTTTATAATAATCTTAAGACAGATTTTCGAGTTTCTAATCCAAAATAAACAGGTTACCGTGACAATAATTCATTCAACAACCGCGTTTAGCCTTGTTTTCTTTTTCAATTTTAGAATAGGACCCGAGGGAGATCTTAAAGTGTTGATTTACTATTTCGAGACTTACTAAAAAATTCGAGGAAAAAGAACCTGATGTATAAAGTTTATGTAAGCTTTACTTTCGAATCTTTTATGCTCACCATTCCGCCATTCTTGGTTGAATAGATCAACAAATACGCCGAGCAAAACCGTTCCTTTTATTCCTTGGGCATATGATGTTGCCGACTAATGGGAGCAAATGTTTTCTATTGGTGGCAAGCTAGTGCATTATAAGCATTATATTTATCGCATTTACACATAGCATAAAATAATGAGATTAAATGGTTTACCTGCTTTTTGAATATGGAATATGGTAATATTAAAACAATATGTAAATACATGTGTACATGTATTTTTAGGTAAAACCTTAATTATGGTATTATCATGGTATCTTTATGATATCATTAAAAACCCCTTTCCTAGTGAAGAATTAGTTTCTAATGTTTTCCAACTTTGCCGATCTTTTTCAAAACAAGTATGGTCTGTTTTTGCACTACGAAAATTGTTTTCCAGTCTTCAAGGCAAAAAGGATCGCTCCCCTAATGCAAGGGATCGATCCCTTGATTGACAGTTTCAAACAAATTTTGGGCCAGTGCAAAAGGATCGATCCCTTTTTGCAACGGTCATATTTTTCATAAGAAAGGATTGATCCCTTAGTAAAGGGATCGATCCTTCGTGCTATAAATGTTGTGTTTTCAGGTTGGTAACGACTATTTTGCATCCCCAATGGCTATGACTCATCCCCAACGGCTAGAAACTAATTCCAAACTTTATAAACATCACAAGGACACTTGAAGATGGTTAGAAACAACATCCAAGCAACATGGTCAAGAGAATTATAGTCTAAATCTTTATTTTACTATTCTCTTGTACATAGTCTTTAGAGAGAGTGCTTAATTGTAAATATGTGTACTCTTGTGAGCTTAAGTTGTGTAAACACCCACCTTGTAAGGTATTTAGTTTACCCAAACAAATTCCTTGTAAAAGGAGAGGTTCTAGTTTAGCCTTGAGAGAAAAACTAGAGTTGATTCTATCTTAGCCAAGTCCAAAAGATAGGGTTGTAACGGTTTCCTCCTAAAATGGGAAAAAAAGGGACGAATTCATTGTTGAGTGAATTGGGAAATCCTTAGTGGTGTGCTAAGGTAGTGAATGTAGGTGCTTAGTTAATAGCCCGGACCACTCTAAAATCATTGTATCACTTGCCTACCTTTATTTCGATTTTAGCCAATTCAACCACCAAACATTTACAACCCTCATTGACGGTTTCGGTGATCGATTCAAGCGTGTTACAAGCCTTTCAATTGGTATCAGAGCCTCATCTCCATCGAAGGACTAACATCCAGGAGTAAAGATCCAACACCCGTAGTTCATCGTTCAAGAAAATGGCAAGATTTGAAAAATGCCGCTCTTTCTCGTGTCCTCCGCTATTCGAAGGAGAAGCATACTTCCAATGGGCAATTATCATGAAATTCTTCATCAAGTCTCAAGACTATGAGGTTTGGGACATCATTGAAGATGGGTACTTGGAAGCTCCGAAAAAGAAGAAAAAGCAAATGAGTGTCAACGAGACGAAGGCAAAGCTAAACACCAAGGCGATGCATATTCTCTAATGTGGCCTTAACGAAGAAGTTTCCAAAAAGATCTCCACATGCAAAAATGCCAAAGAATTATGTGAGAAACTTGAGAAGCTTTATGGCAACAAGAATGGAGAAAAGAAAGATGATGATCAATCATGTGAAAACCTTCTCTCCAATCCAAAGGTGGATGGTGTTTTGGCTGTCGATAAGCCTAAGGTATCTTCTAACTCAAATGAGCTTAATTCTTAATCTTTCGATGAGTTGCAAGATGCTTTCGATGAATTGTTTTTGGAATTTGAGACCATGAATTCCAAATTTAAGAAAATGATTTCAAAACTTGAATTTGAAAATGATTTTCTTTTGAAAACAAAAGTGGATTTTGAAAACCAAAATGAAATTTTGAAAAATGATTTAGAGTTCTCAAAAACAAGTAAAGATGTTTTAGAAAAAGAAAATCTTGATTTGAAAGTTAAGCTTGAAAGCTTAACAAAAGAAAAAGAAACTGTTTTCAATAATTCATCTTGTGACATAATGGAAAAATGCTCACATTGTCATTATCATGGTCATTCCTTACATACTTGTCCTATTAGGAAGAGAAAATCTTATAGGATTAGACAAGTATGGGTTCCCAAGGGAACTAAAGACATTGTGACTAGCGTAAATGGATCCAAAGCAATTTGGATACCAAAAATCAAGTGAATGTCTTTTGTAGGTGTGTTGGAGCAATGGCAAGCAAAGCAAAATCAAAGAATGCTCAAATCACACATGAGAAGAAGATTGGGTAACCTCTAAGCTTAATGCTTTTATTTTATACACTTGGTTATCTAATTTTTGTTTGATTAATGTTCATGCATTTGAGCTTTTATTTCAATATCTAAACAAGCATGACATTATTTGAAAATTTTATGCATATGAGTCTAATGGTTTCATTCATATGTTTGCATAAATATTTTTTAAGTCTTAGATAAATTGAATTTCATATGCTCTTAATTTGATTTTATTTTGAAATTCAATGTCTTTAAGTGTCAAGCTTTGAGCTAAATTTTTTAAATGGAATGCTTTGATTAAGGGGAGCATTGATTTTAAAAAGGAAAATATCTTCACTCCATTATTTTGAAGTTAATGTGATTTCAAACTTTGTTTGAATTATTTTTGATATAACAAAAAGGGGGAGAAATATAAGCGAATAATGAAAAATTGAGTTTTTAAACAAAATTGGAGCTTAAATGGTTGTGATTTAAAACAAGTTTTTGAAACCATTTATCAACTCAAAAATTATTTTCCTAAGGGGGAGCTTTTGTCAAAAACATTTTTTCAAAGATTTTTGTTATATCAAAAAGGAGAGATTGTTGAACTAATATTTTGATATAACAAACTAAAAGAAAAATGTTTTTGGACTTAATCGAATATATTAATTCTTGCAAAAATAATTCAAAGTCCAAACAAGCTTGAAAAATCCGTTTCTAATGTTTTCCAACTTTACCGATCTTTTTCAAAACAAGTATGATCCGTTTTTGCACTATGAAAACTATTTTCCAGTCTTCAAGGCAAAAAGGATTGATCCCCTAATGCAAGGGATCGATCCCTTGATTGACAGTTTCATGCAAATTTTGGGTCAGTGCAAAAGGATCGATCCCTTTTTGCAACGGTCATATTTTTCATTAGAAAGGATCAATCCATTTGTAAAAGGATCGATCCCTTGTGCTATAAATGTTGTGTTTTCAGGTTGGTAACGCCTATTTTGCATCACCAACGGCTATGACTCATCCCCAACGGCCATAAACGACTAGAAACTCATTCCAAACTATATAAACACCACAAGGACACTTGAAGATGGTTAGATACAACTTCCAAGCAACATGGTCAAGAGAATTAGAGTCCAAATCTTTATTTTACTATTCTCTTGTACATAGTCTTTAGAGAGAGTGCTTAATTGTAAATCCTTGTACTCTTGTGAGCTTAAGTTGTGTAAACACCCACCTTATGAGGTATTTAGTTTACCCAAACAAATTCATTGTAAAAGGAGAGGTTCTAGTTTAGCCCTGATAGAAAAACTAGAGCTGGTTCTATCTTAGCCAAGTCTAAAAGATAGGGTTGTAACGGTTTCCTCCTAAACTGGGAAAAAAGGGGACGGATTCATTTTGAGTGAATTGGGAAATCCTTAGTGCTGTGCTAAGGTAGTGGATGTAGGTGCTTAGTTAATAGCCCGAACCGCTTTAAAATCATTGTGTGACTTGTCTACCTTTATTTTGATTTTAGACAATTCAACCACCAAACATTTACAACACTCCTTAGCGGTTTCGGTGATCGATTTGAGCGTGTTACAAGCCTTTCAAGATAAAATGAGGAAATACCAAAGAAATCATTTGAAAATCAAGGTGAAATGGAAAGATGAAAATCTCTGGAAGTTATGAGAGAAAAGAGATGTTTGGCTGATGACAAAAAGGTGAAAATGGAAGTTACGTCAAAAATGGATTTGTAAAGTTTAATCTCTTTTAATCAAAACCTTTCTTTATTCCTTTTAATTAAACACATTTAAAATATGGCCAATGAAGGAATAGCTGATTAATACCATATTATCTCCCTAAAGATTCTAAGTTTAAGCTCTTTACAATTTGGTCATTAAAAACAGTTTTACAATTTTTATGTTTTAGTCACTAACCTGAAATTTCAACCTTCCAAAAGTCATTTTCTAAAATTGACTTCACCACCCACTTATACATTTTTAAAAAAGGATTTTAGAAAATTTTCTCATAATTTTAACACACCTCGAACCATGTTTTCCCTTAACCACTCCCGAACTAACCAGGATCTCTAATCTAGGTCTACGAACCTCAAACCAACCCTAAAAACTCCTAGGCCCAAAACCAGGGCGTTACAGGAAACTCATCTCTAATGGTAGTGATCTTACCATCCTCAATGTGATGCTCCAATCGATAGAGGTGGTCAGCTACTAAGTTTTCGATACCTTTCTTGTCTATTATCTCTAAGTCAAATTCTTAAAGTAAGAACGTCCATCAGATTAGTCTGGGCTTGGCATCTTTCTTTGCCAATAGATACTTCATTGGCGAGTGATATGTATAAACCACAACCTTGTTACCAATTAGATAAGATCTAAATTTATTAAAACCAAATACAATCACAAGAAACTCTTTCTCGGTTGTAGAGTATTTTAGTTATGATTCATTAAAAGTTCTACTGGCATGGAAAATCTTGCCATGTCGTTGTCCTAGAACTGCTCCAACGACATAGTCGCTGGCATCACACATGAGCTCAAAGGGCTCATTCAAATTTGGTGCTACGACTATAGGGGCATTAATCAATCTCTCTTAAAGTTCCTGAAATGCTCTCAAACAAGAATCGTCAAAAGAAAAGGTGGCATTATGTTCCAACAATAAGCATAGAGGTTTAGCAATTTTCAAAAAAATCTTTAATAAATCGCCGATAAAAACTGGTATGACTTATAAAACTTCTTATACCTTTAACACTTTTTTGAGGTGGCAATTGCTTGATTACCTCCACTTTGGCTTGATCAACTTCTAGTTCTCTCTTGCTTACCTTATGACCGAGAACAATGCCCTCCTTCACCATGAAGTGGCATTTCTCCCAATTCAACACTAGGTTTGTCTCGATGCATCTCTTTAATACTTGTTCTAAGTTATAGATGCATTCATCAAATGTTGTACCAAACACTGAGAAATCATCCATGAATACCTCAATGTTCTTTTCGATAATATCAGAAAAAATGGCCATCACACAACGTTGGAATGTTGCTGGCGCATTACATAGACCAAATGGCATTCTTATGAAGGAAAATGCCCCATATGGACACGTAAATGTGGTCTTCTCTTGATCATTAGGGGCAATGACAATTTGATTATAACCCAAATAACTATCCAAGAAACAGTAAAAAGCTTTACCTGCCAACCTGTCTAACATCTGGTCAATGAAAGGAAATGGGAAGTGATCCTTCCTTGTAGCCTTATTCAACCTTCTGTAAACCATGCACACTCTCCATCCGGTGAAGGTCCTAGAAGGAATTAATTCGACTTCACTGTTTTGTACCACAATCATGCCACCTTTCTTTGGCACGCACTGTATCGGGCTAACCCAAGAGCTATCAGAAATGGGATAAATAATCTCGGCATCAAACTGATTTTTGATCTCTTTCTGAACTACCTCTTTCATGCTCGGGTTTAGCCGTCTCTAACCTTCAATAGTCCTCCCATTGTATTCCTCTAGAATGATCTTATGCATGCAAATGGTTGGGCTAACACCTTGGATGTCTACCAAGGTCCAACCCAACGCTTGCTTATAATCCCTTAATATTGCCAGCAATCTTGCCTCCTGATCATTAGTGAGACCAGTGACAATAATCACTGGCAGAGTTGAGTGCTCATCTATATAAGCATACTTCAAGTGTTCTGGCAGTGGCTTAAGCTCCAACTCTGGTGGTTCCTCAATTGATGGTTTTAGTTTCTTTATCCTTCTGCCGGTCAACTGGAGTGGCTCAAAATAACTCACAACTTTAGCTTCCAAGGCTGGTTCCTCATGTTCCTTAAATAATTAAGCTATCCCATTAAACATGCCGACATCAATTTCTGTATCCTGGCACAACTGTGCCATGTCCAAAGTATAAATGGACTCTATTAACTCCTCGGCTTGACATTCATCAGGTTCATATGCACATTTCAAAGCTGGAAACACGTTAAAAGTATCATGTTTGTCATTCATTCACATGGTTAGTTCCCCTTTATGAACATCAATATGAGCCCTACCCATGGCATGTAATGGCCTACCCAAAATAATTGGCACATTAGTATCAACTTCATAATCCAAAATGATAAAATCAACTGGAAATATAAATTTGTCTACCTTGACCAACACATCTTGAATCTTACCCTTGGGATATGTATAAGATCGGTATGTCAATTGAAGTGTCATTGTGGTAGGTCTTGCATCTATGTCAAGCTTCTCGAAGACTGATAGTGGCATCAAATTGATGATGGCTCATAGATCACACAATGCCTTACCCACGAACTTATTTCCGATTGTGCAAGGGATAGTTAAACTCCTTGGATCTTTTAGATTTGGTAGCAATCGGTCTAGGATCATGGCACTGCATCCCTCAATAAGAGCAACAACTTCAAACTCTTCCAACTTCCTCTTTTTGGACAAGATGCCCTTCATGAATTTTACATAGTTGGGCCATTTGCTAAAGGGCTTCTACCAATGAAATGTTACTTTGCAACTGTTTAAGCACTTCCAAGAAGCGCTTAAATTGCTAGTCCTGCTTGTGCTTTTCAAGTCTTGCTAGAAATGGTGGTGGTGGATACACATATACTGGCACTGTCGGCTTTTCCAAGGTAGTGCTTGCATCAGTTTTGGCATCCGTATGCTTTTTGGCCTCAGTCTGCTTGTCATCATTGTTAACATCATCGTTGGAACTAAAACTGACATCATGTTTGGTATTGGTATTGGCATGATTATTGGCATCATTGTGGACATAACAACGGGCATCATCTATTTTAGTATTCTCCTTCTCTGCTTCCCTGGGCTTGTCTCCTGGCACTAGCTTAGCATCTTGGCTATTAACTGGATGCTTGACAGCCATCTCAGCTTCGCACTGCTTACCACTCTGAAGAGTTATTGCCTTGCATTGCTCATTTTCTTTGTGTCGGGCATCTTCAGTGCCATTTGCAAAGCACCTTGGGTTCGATTGTTGAGTGCATTCGCAATCTGCCCAACTTATATTTCGAAGTTTCTTACTAAAGCTGCCAAACTTTGGACTTTTACTCCTTCCCTCTCCATGTCCTAAGTGAGATTACCTTCTTGGTTGAGTCCTTGCCCTTGCTGGAAATTGTTTTGAGCTTTTTGTGGCATGGCATTTTGATAGAATGCTGGCATGGCTTTGTTATTCTAACTTTGAGCATTTTGGTACGGGGCATTGTATTGGTTGCCTCCTTTATTTCCCCAACCTAAGTTAAAGTGTTGTCTCCAACCTGCATTGTAAGTATTCAAGTTAGCATTATAAAAAATGATAAGCATTGCCAACAAAATTTACCAACTCAGTGTTGACATGGCATTTATCCACATGGTGGTTTTCTCCACAAATGGTGCAAAATGGATCTAGTGCTTTGACTTCTTGGGCCTCATTGTTCTTTTGCAACGTTCTCACCATGCTAGGCATGTTGGAAATTTCAGCATGAATAGACGTAAGTTCATCAACCTTCAATTTCCCACTGGCTTTAGTTCTGGTCCCAAGTCTAGCAACATGATATTCAAAGTCATTGATCGAGATCCTCTCAAGGATATCAACAGCCTATGTGTACTTCTTGTCTAGCAACGAGCCGGTTGCTGAAGCATCAACAACAGTTCTTGTTTGTGCATTTAGTTCCTTGTAGAAGGTTTGTATTTGGGTCCAATTTGGGAATCCATGCATTGTACACCTTCTCAACGGATCCTTAAATCTTTCCCAAGCTTCATAGAGAGTTTCATCCTCAGCCTGCTTGAATGTAATAATCTCACCAAGCAGCTTGGCAGTGAGTGTTGGTGGCTGAAACCGTGTCAAGAACTTCTAGCACAGGTCTGCCCAAGAAGTAACTGAACCTAGTGGCAAAGAATTAAGCCACGCCTTGGCTCTGTCTCTCAAGGAAAAGGTAAATAACTTCAACTTCCTGGTATCTCTAGATACTCCAGTTTGTTGAAATAGTTGACATATCTCCATGAATTGCTTAAGATGTTGCCTCGGGTCTCCAGTAAGTGCTCCATTGAATTGGCCTACATTCAAAAGAGTTTGAATCCTTACGAGTTTAAGTTTAAAATTTGGCTCATCAGCCTCAGGGCCAACAAGCCCTGGCATTAAATTTGCAATGTCAGGTGCTGAATGTTCTCGAATTGGCCTTTCTTCCTCTTCATTAACATTTGGGAAATTAGGTGGTGGTGGTGCATCGTTATTCGGTGGATTATTGTTCACCACACCATTCCTTTGATTGCCTTAATTCAACTCTCGGTATTGCCTTTTTAACCTCTGCAAGGTTCTCTCAATTTCTGGATCGTATGGCCACTCGTCCACCACATGGTGGTTTCTGGTCATACACCGATAAAAATAAAGATAAAATAAAAACAAAACGAAACAAGTAAAAATATAAAAAACAATCAAATCCGTTGCAATCCCCGGCAACGGAACCAAAAACTTGTAGACTCTTTTTGGTGATGTGTAAAGTAAATGTTGGCAAAAGGTGTAAATTATATAGTTTTCGGCAAGTTATGCCAAGAGTCTTTTGGTTGCAAGTATACACGGTATACAAGTAATACAACTTGGTAAGCTAAGTTATCGATGTCACAAAGATTAACTTGAATTCGATTGCTTGATTGTTGCTTGCTTTGGAAGAAAAGTTGTTTTTTTGAAGAATATTTATAAAACTAAACAAAAGAAAAGAAAAATGAATTAAAATGTTGGCAAGGAAGGTGTCTTTAATGAATCATGAGTGTTGGCAGGGAATGCCTGGTTTCGACGTGGCTCATGCCAGCCCTTGTTGGCAAAACTGTTTTGGCATTGTTTGTCAAGTAGATTCAACATTAGCAAAGCCACTCTCAATGGTCAATGCCCTAAATTGGTCATGTAAAAAACCCTATATCTCTATAGTGCATGCTTTTCATAAACCAATTTGATTACAAACCAATCTATACTCTGAAAGGGGTAGATTTCACTTCCGAAGTAAGTTCATCTACTTGAACGACTTCTCTCGAAGCTTCTCTCCCAAGTATCCAGCAACTTAATCGTTGGCAACCCAAGTCTATTAAGATATTGGGAAGCAATAGGCTAACTGTGCCAGCTCTCGCTTGGCCCAGTACTTAGGAAAAAAATTAAAGTATGTGAAATAGGAAAACTTTGCGGAAACAAAATTATCATAAAAACGAACTAAGGCATAAAGCCAATGTTTAAACCAAACATCCCCCACCAACTATGAAATTTAGTTCATGGTGAGGCGGTTAACCAACACAACCATAATCGTTTTCAAAAACATCATCATTGGAAAAAAACTAAAGATAAACAACTTAAAACCAAGGGAATAGGCTATAGGGGTCTCTTAATGCAACCTTCAAATCCAGGCTTTCAGCCAAGTGGTTGAACTAACCTTCCCCAGTACAACCGTCCTTCACTCTTCGCTCACTCCAACACCTTGCTCCGATCACTTCAAGCTTTTTAACCCCCTCGAATGCTTGATCGGTTGGTGTATATATAGGCGTGCAAGGGAAGGGGATAGGATAACTTCCTCATTTGAATTTAAAAATGCTCCAAGGATAACAGATAAGCCTCATCCGATCGGCGTGATAGCTTATCAAGCTAGGGCTGACGTCAGCTTGCCAGTGTTGCCTTGGCACATGAGCTTGGCATGTCTTTGCCAATGTAGCTCGGCATCACCTCATCCGCTATTTTTCAGAGATTGGTCCATTTGCGATCTTTTAGGAGCTTGGTCTTTTCTTATTTTTTCGGGGTTCAACAACCTCTTGGCATGGCATCAAGTTCACTTCTCTGCCAATAGGTGCTTGACACTGTCTGGTACTTCTATGTCAACAACACTTGTCATTCACCTTGGAAAACCTAACTGTGTTCCTTTCATGTGCCGAAACCTACGCCAAACCAACAAAATAGCCACTAAAACAACCCATCACACGGGCATGGGAAACATACTAAACTCCTTTATGTAAATGCATGATCCTAACAAACCAATGCAACTACATGTACTTAAAAACAAGCAAAAACATAACAAAATGGGATGAAAAACAATAATTTTGAGGAGGTAACATTGGCAGCGAGAGAAATATCAATTGCATCGGTTGTCAATAAGACATCCAATTGCAAGTTACAACAGATTATGGACCAAAATGCAATTCTATAAAATTATAAGGACTTAGGTATATTTAAGGTTACCAATCCTCAATTAGTCATATTACATGCTTGTTTGCCAAAATTCAACTCAAAAGACCATCCAAACTCTTTCAATTGCATACATAAAAACTAGGGACCAAAGTGAAAGAATCAAAAACCTCAAAGACCACTTTAACTGAAATAATTGTTGTCGGTATCGGTACATAGCTAGGCGTATCGGTGCACTTTCTGAAATTCCAAAATCCATATTCTAGTAGATCAAAATCGTACTGATACACCTCGCCGTGTATCAGTACCCCTTTGTAAAAACCTTAAACCCGTACCGATACGACCTCCCTTATACCGATCCTCAAGCCTTATTACAGCTTACCTTTACCAATACGAGGCCCCGCGTATTGGTACCCCTAGACCTGAAATGTCCAATTTTTCTAGTTTTTCATACTTTCAAGGATTCAAAAATGCTTTAACAAGTCATATACAGGTACACTATTAAAATAAAGATCAATCCAAGCCAGAACATCACTGAAACATGATCAAAACATAGCATCATACTCCAATCATACGTCTTGAGGCATGCTTCCTAAAGATCAATCCATCCAACGCACGAAACATAAATCCTCATCAAAACCAAACATATAAAGAGCTCTTACAAGTTTACAACAACAATATAAACTTGCATAAACAAGTAGTTTAACAAATAACCCTCCCAAACAACGACGAACCCCATTGCCTTTATTACTACTAGTCTAGTTCAAAAACCATACTTTCAATTGTTCAAGTCCTTGGATTTCCCCTCGTTTGCTCGTTGCCTCCAACCTTTAATTCTCTACATTGATGGACAAAGAGAGCGTAAGCACACTAGGCTTAGTGAAGAGTGCTAAAAAAACAAACACCATCAATTCATTTAAAACCGATTACCATTACCACTTTAGAAATCTCTTTTAAACATCTTTCAAAACATTATCATCATCATGCCTTTCAAACCATGCACTTAACATTTCCAAAACATGCATATTAGACCATATGCAACATGTATCATGGACTGACAGCAAAATCTCATTTCCTAACACTCAAATTAAGATTTCCCTTGCATAACAACACACATGCACTGCTTAAGGAGAAAACATGTATAAATCACATTATACATTACAATCCATCAACATGATGCATCATCAATTATATTGGCTTACAAGTGATCATAGACCAAGTCCCATTTAAGAAAACATTACATCGGATACACGAATCCAACAAGTGTCCTCTCAACACTTCATGCCATCTCAACCGGAATAAGTTACACTCACAACCGGTATAATCAAAACCGGGTACCATCACAACCCAATCATCGGTTAGACGCATAACCCACTAACGGGAGTTTTCGGTACCATACAACCCCTCAACCGTTAGGGTACTCGTGGTGGATTATTCGATACACATAAACCCCTCAAAATCTGAGGTGACTTTTTACAGTGCACTATCAATCATATGGCTGGCCAACTATATCCAGTAACATTTTAAACCACATCACTTGCCAATATAATTCATTATTAACCATGTACCTCACTATTTTTTTATAAGAAACCTTCAAAACCATGTTCAATTCATTAAACCATGCATTAACAAGTAGTCCTCATACTTACATGAATCATTTTCCAAATGCATTAATCATCAATATATGATCAAAATCAGTATAAACCATACTTAAAGTATGCTTAAACAGTAGGTACCATGTATTTCAAAAACAAGAGCACAAAACCAATTTCGCGAAAACACGACCGAGAGAGAAATTTCACCATACTTACTTCCGAGTTTAAACCAGCATTTCAAGCTCAATTTAAACTCCCAAAACAACCTTTAAACCATTTCAAAGCTGAAATCCATGTTCTCACTCACCGACAATGCAAAGCTTTATTTGTCGATGCGAAATCAAGCGTCTGAAGCCTCTAAAACGCTTTCCATTGTTGTAGGATCAATTTACCATGTTTTATCCACATAACAACAGAGGATTAATGCATCAAAATGCATTCATAAACCCAGCAACATCAATCCATATCAAGCCTCCACAAACTCTAACCAGAACCCCTCTATAACAATCGAAAACATTATCAAACTCTATCCAAACAAAGCCCAACCACAACCTTAAGATTTAAAAAACTTAATAACATAAAATAACATCTAAAAACAACCTAACATCGTCCTTATACCTGCAACATTCATAAAACATCCTCAACTCCTCAAAACTCATATCTATCAACCCAAGAAATTAGAGATTCGTATAGTTTCGGGATTCCAATGTTAAAACCAAATTATTAACATTATTAATCATCAAAATCATGATTAAAACCAATCAAGAACTCAACAAAACAAATCCAATACACAAATAACTCAATTTCATCAATTAAACCTTGATTTAACCAATTTCTATAATTGAATCATCAAAGCTCATTAGAGGTGGAGAACTAATGTAACGTCCCATACTTCGTTTATAAGATAAACCAAGTTAGGACTGTTAGATAATGCAATCTTAGAGTTTGTAAATAAGTTAAAGTGTATCTTTATCTTGTACCTTACAGATAGAGTTAGAGTTCAAACCTAACTAGGTCTCCTTGTAAAACTAAAAGTCCTAACCTATTTAGGATATAATCTACTGATGTAACTAAGATTTATTATTCAATGAAAACAAAACAGTAATTCTGTTTCTCTTCATGCTATCAGCCTAAATTCGATCCAATCGAATTTTTTTTTCGATGGTGGAAAATTTCTCTTCGAGTGCACTGCACTCTCCTTCCTCCTCGTCTGCTACTTCCATGGAAGATTTCTTGGAACCTTTTGGTTCAGTCAACATGTGTCCTCGATTAACAGGCACAAATTATCTCCAGTGGTCACAGTCCGTTAAATTGTTCCTCATCGGACATGGCACCTTAGGGTATATCACTGGTAAAACTCCTAAACCTGCTGCTGGCGAGAGTGGTCTTGACAAGTGGATTCAAGAAAATGGTCGTGTTATGTCCTGCTTATTGAACTCCATGGCTCCTGATGTTAGTGCTCAGTTTGTTCTCTATGGGACTGCACAAGAGATGTAGGAAGTTGTTCGTGATACCTATTCCAGTACGAATAACAATTCTGAGCTGTTTGGAATTGAGAGCACTGTTGCTGCCTTGAAGCAAGATGGGATGACTATTACTCAGTATTATGCTACTCTCAATAGTTTATGGCAGCAGATTGATCTTTATGATTCACACGAATGGGAGACTCCTACTGATGCTGGTCTCTTCAAAAAGATCACTGAACAGCGCAGACTTTTTCAGTTTTTGAGTGGCTTGCATCATGATTTTGAGCCAGTTAAGTCTCAAGTTCTTAGTCTTAGTCCGCTTCCTTCAATCCGAGGGGTATTTTCTGATGTTCGACGTGAAGAGAGCAGGCGTGCTTATATGGTTCCGAATGTGGCTGCTCCGGATAGTTCTGCATTGGTTACTCAAGTTTCTTCTTCTCCAAAATCGAGGAAGGGGCGTATAGTTTGTAACTATTGCAAGAAGCCAGGACATTCTAAGGAAACCTGCTGGAAGTTACATGGGAAGTCTCCTGATTGGAAATCCTCGACATCCAAGACTTCCCTCAGTTCATCTTTTGATGATACTTCCAATTCTGCATCTGGTGGGTTCACCAAGCAACAGATGGCTCAATTACAACAGATGTTTACTAAGTTTACTGGTCCTAGTGAAGGTAATGTGGCCAGTATAGAATATGCAGGTATAGAGTGTTCATCTCCTTCTCCTGCTTTCCTTTCCGCTTCTTGTACTTCGACTTGGATAATTGATTCGAGTGCCTCAGATCACGTGACTGGTAACAGGGATATATTTTTTGAATTTTATTCTTCCTATGTTAATCGTTCTATCAAGATTGCTGATGGTTCTTATTATAAGATTCGTGGAAAGGGTTCTGTCTATATTAATGAGGGTTTGCTGGTTCATGATGTTTAGTTTGTGCCTGATTTGAAGTGTAATTTGATGTCCGTGAGTAAATTGTCCAAGGATTTCAACTGTGTTCTGACATTTACTGATTCTGAATGCGTTTTGCAGGCACTGGACATGAGGAAGAGGATTGACAGTGCTAGTTTGCAGAATGGTTTATATCTTTTTTCCACCACTCAATTTCCTCACCCTTCTGCACTTTGTTTTACTTCTTTAGGAAAAGATGATGTTATGTTATGGCATTATAGATCAGGCCACCCAAATTTCTTGTATCTTTCAAAGTTGTTTCCTCAATTATTTAGTAATAAAAAGCCTTCTTCTTTTACTTGCACTGTTTGTCCTCTTGCGAAACAAACTCGTCAATCTTTTTTGCCTTCGCCTTACAAACCTTCTCATCCATTCTCTCGTATTCATAGTGATGTTTGGGGTCCTTCTCGTGTGAAGAATATCACTGGGGGTAGTTGGTTTGTTACTTTTATCGACGATCATAGTAGGCTTACATGGACATATTTGCTTAAAGAAAAATATGAAGTTGCTAGGGTGTTTATGGACTTCTATAATATGATTGATACACAATTTCACACCAAAATTCAGCTTTTCCAGTCTGATAATGGGGGGAATTTTTCACTAGAACATTAGGAGAGTTTTTTCAAACTAAAGGCATTATTCATATCAGTTCATGTGTTGATACTCCCCAACAAAATGGGATAGCAGAGCGCAAAAACCGTCATCTTTTAGAAGTTACCCGAGCCCTTATGTTTTCTTCTAATATTCCTAAGTATCTATGGGGAGAGGCCTTGTTAACCTCTACTTATCTTGTTAATCGTATGCCTAGTCGAGTGTTAAATTTTCAAACACCTAAGGATGTTTTCCTTTCTTATTTTCCTTCTTTCAAGCCTCTAAGTTCGACTCTTTCCTTGCGTGTTTTTGGTTGCACTGTCTTTGTTCAAAACTTGAGTCCGACTAGATCGAAACTTGACCCTAAGTCTGTTAAGTGTGTGTTTGTTGGGTATTCTTCGCTAAAGAAGGGCTACAAGTGTTACCATCCTCCTTCGCGAAATTTTTTTGTCACTATGGATCTAACCTTTCTTGAACAGGAACCTTATTTTTCCACGACTGAAATTCAGGGGCAAACTTTTAACAATGATTTTCAGCCTTCTTCGAAACAGGTTTCGGTTCCTTCTTCTTCTCTTTGTCCTCTTTTGCTTGAACCTAAAGTTTCCTCCCCTCATAAAGACCCAAATGCATCGCCTATTACCTTATCTTCTCCATCTTCTACATCAAAACAATTTACTAAACCTTCTTCACAGCCTCCTAAATAGTTGCAGGTCTATACTCGAAAGAAAACCAAAATCATTCCCGAAATTGTTCTGCAATCTTGCACTCGTCAAGAATTGGAATTCGGTTCAGATGCATGTGAAAGAAGTGAAGGTAATAAATTTGTTAATATTCCTTCTCAACTTCTTGAATGTGACTATGTTCCTATTGCTAAGAGGAAAGGGGTGAGAAAATGTACTAAGTATCCTATCCAGAGATATGCTTCTTATTCTAGTTTAATGCCCTCTTTCAAAGCTTTTACAGCATGTTTGGATAGTGAGGAGATTCCGAACAGATTTGAAGATGCAGTGCAGAATCCGCAGTGGAAAATGGCTATTGAGGAGGAGATTGAAGCACTTCAAAGGAATAGGACATGGAAAATTACTGATCTACCTCCTGGTAAAAAACTTGTTGGTTGTAAATGGGTGTTCGCTATAAAGTATAATTCTGATGGGAGTGTGCAAAGGTACAAGGCGAGGTTAGTTGCCAAAGGGTTTACCCAAACCTATGGGATTGATTTTAAAGAAACCTTTGCACCTGTTGCTAAATTGAATTCAGTTAGGATTCTTTTAAGCTTGGTAGTGGATTGCGAATGGAAACTACACCAACTAGATGTGAAGAATGCTTTTTTGAATGGGAACCTTGAGGGGGAGGTTTATATGCAGATTCCTCCAGGAGTAAAGGGCACAGAACAGTCTCGACAAGTTTGCAAGCTAGAGAAGTCGTTATATAGACTAAAATAGTCCCCTAGAGCCTGGTTTGAAAGATTTACAAAAGTCATCTTGAAGGATGGATTCAAACAATCTTCAGCAGATCACACCTTATTTATCAAGGTAACTTCTTCGAATAAAAGGGTTATCCTAATTTTTTATGTGGATGACATCATAGTGACAGGGGATGATGAAGTCGAGATCAGCAGATTGAAAGGTCTTTTGAGCAGAGAATTTGAAGTTAAAGATCTAGGAACTCTTCGGTATTTTCTTAGCATGGAGGTAGCAAGAAATAAAGAGGGACTGATAATTAATCAACGTAAATATATTCTTGATTTACTCGAAGAGTCAGGACTGCTGGGTTGTAAACCAGCAGATACACCAATGGATGCAGGTTTGAAGTTTGACATGTTAAAACTTGGCCCTGAAGTTGATAAAGGGTTTTATCAGAGATTGGTTGGAAAATTGATCTACTTGTCTCTTACAAGGCCAGATATTTAATTTCCGGTGAATATTATCAGTCAACATATGACTGATCCGAGACAAGAACATATGGAGGCAACAAAACAGATTCTAAGGTATCTGAAAGGCACACCAGGTCATGGCTTATTCTTTAAAAAAGGTCATGACAGAACCATTAGAGTATTTACTGATGCAAGCTGGGCAGGTGAGCTTACGGACAGGAGGTGTACTAGTGGGTATTGCTCCTTTGTTTGGGGTAACTTGGTGACATGGAGGAGTAAAAAGCAAACAGTTGTTTCTAGAAACAGTGCCGAGGCAGAGTTCAGGGCATTGGCTTTGAGAATTTGCGAAGGAATCTGGATTGTAAAACTACTCAAGGATTTGGGAGTGACACAAAGTGAAAGTTTTGAAGTTTTGTGTGATAATCAGTCAACTATCCAAATAGCTAAGGATCCTGTCCAACATGACAGGACTAAGCACATAGAGATTGATAGACATTTCATTGCTGAAAAACTTGCTACAAGGATGACATCTTTACACTATGTACCATCAGAAGGACAAGTGGCAGATATTCTTACAAAACCTTTGCCAAAGGCTTATTTTGACAGATTTATAACCAAACTGGGATTATACAATGTGTATATTCCAGTTTGAGGGGGAGTGTTAGATAATGCAATCTTAGAGTTTGTAAATAAGTTAAAGTGTATCTTTATCTTGTACCTAACAAATAGAGTTAGAGTTCAAACCTAACTAGGTCTTCTTGTAAAACTAAAAGTCCTAACCTATTTAGGATATAATCTACTGATGTAACTAAGATTTATTATTCAATGAAAACAGAACAATAATTCTGTTTCTCTTTAAGGACGTCTTACAAATGAACAATCAAATGATCATGATTATCATGACACCTTCCTATCAGGCATGCAAACTGAAATTTTGGTGAAAACAAACTTTTTCTTAATCAGAAATGATTATCACAAAGGTACTAGCTCAACTATACATTTAACACCACAAGTAGAAAAGTACCCTTGAGCATGATCTACCTAATAGACAAGAACATGGTTTCTTATTCAAGCCATATTAAACTTAATATAAATAAAAAGAACCATATCTAAACAGTAAGCAATTAACCGTTTATCAATTATGGGATCTAACAATTTAATCCATGACAATTGACTTTGTTTAACCATAGTTATTATTCTTCCAAATATGATATCTATACTTTTTCATGTCAATTTAATAACCAAACTTAACGAACGAGAATGACTCTTTATCTATAAAGCATTCAACTGTAACAATCTAGCATACCTTCCTTACAAAAACATATGAAACAATTCACATTTTAATTTCATTTTAGAAATGAACAACTTCCTTATCCAATTCTTTGTTTCAACTGATCAATTATAATAGAATTGCTATCTACCATATAAGTGAGCCTAAACACTACATAGAAATATGAATTTGTATGAATAAATAAACCCTTTTCTTTGCCTAAAAATCTTCTGCTTCCTTGATTAAACTGCTATACTATATGCATAACCATTTTTAATCTAGTGCTATTTCAACCAATAACCCCCATATCACAAGCAAGGTCCCAACTATTCCTTCTAGCAAAATATATAAATAAATATAAAAAAAGCCATTACTACAACTCTACTAGCTAATCAGACCGATAAAGCAAGCAACTACAATTAAATTAAAAGCCTAATATAGAACTTGAACGATTAATGAATCATACATTTAAGAATGAATCATTATACATCTAAATGCTATATGCGACTTTATCGGTAATGTGCCACCTTCTAGGAGTCCTAACATTAAAAGTTCGTATCATGATTGTTGAATTACAGAGAAACAAAAGAGGGAAAAGAAACCCTAACTCGGTTTACAAAAGAAAAGAAAGAAAACTGATAAAGGAATGTTGGCTTGATACTCGATAACAGGCATGGGTCGGGTTACCCACTATTTAATGTAGCCCAAAAGAGATAACCGAAATTGGTTATGAGTTAACCAATCAGTTATACCCTTAACGGGTCAAACAACTTTAACAGCCAGCCCAACGGCATGGCCTACTTCTACATTTCTTGAACAACCAACATTCCCCCTGCTTCTCCCCCTCCTTAGAGCACAAAAGCAGAGATTTGAGAACATCTACACAACAAGATCAGGGTTGTGAACACACATTTTCTGACGAAACGACTGGAAATAGGACTTAGAGAGAGGCTTGGTGAGACCATCTGCAGCTTGATGTTCAGCAGGAACATAATTAATCTGAACTTGTCGATCAACAACTTTCTCCCGTACAAAATGAACATCGAGTTCCACATGCTTGGAACGCGAATGAAATACCGGATTGGCAGACATAGCAACCGCGCTTGTATTGTCACTCCAAACAACAGGCATTGTAGTAGAGACGCCCAAATCTGTCAAAACTGTTCGAATCCATGTTACTTCATACACCACATCAGCAATGCTCCGATATTCTGCCTCAGATGTAGACCGAGACACTGACTTTTGCTTCTTAGAGGACCACGCTACAAGGCAATTGTCAACGTAGACGCAATAGCCAGTAGTTGACCGACGATCATCAATGTTGCTGCCCCAATCAGCATCCGCAAAAGCAACAATATGACCAACACCCAAGTCAGAAGGAGAAAAAACCAGCCCATAGTCAACGGTACCAACCAAATAGCGCAGTATTTGCTTGACAGCAGCCAGGTGATCTTCACATGGGCGATGCATAAACTGAGCAACCCGATGAACACTGAATGATATATCAGGTCGGGTGTGACAAAGGTAAAGAAGAGCACCTACAGTGCTTCGATAAAAATAAGGGTCAGTAATTGGACTGCCAGCATCCTAAACCAACTTGCTATTAGAGACCATCGGGATGGGTAAAGGCTTGGCCTGCCTCATTTTAGTTTTGTCAAGCAGCTCAAGAAGAAACTTCTTCTGACTTAAAAACAACATATCATTAGTACGATATGCTGCAATGCCCAAGAAAAATGACAATTCTCCTAAATCCTTAAGAGAAAACTTAGAGTGAAGCTGAGCAATGACATCCTCAATACCCGACACAGAAGACCCTATGATGATGATGTCATCAACGTAAACTAACAGATACGTGAAAACACCATCCAACTTACAAACAAACAAAGACGTATCTGCAGCTGATTCTTTGAACCCGAGAGTGACAAGAAAGTCACACAATTTGGTGTACCAGTTGCGAGGAGCTTGTCGCAACCCGTACAAGGCCTTCTTCAAGGAGCAAACAAGAGGTGAGCCATCACTTACAAACTTCTCAAACCCCGATGGCTGCATCATGAACACTTCCTCATCAAGACCACCATTTAAGAAGGCGTTGTTGATGTCCACTTGTCGAAGAGGCCACTTGTTCGAAACAGCTAGGGACAACAGAATATTAAGGGTGAAGAACCTCACCACAGGACTAAAGGTGTCACCAAAATCCTGACCCGGCACTTGATAAAATCCTTTAGCTACCAAACGAGCTTTATACCAAGAAATGGAACCATCTGGATTGTGCTTGACACGAAAAATCCACTTACATCCAACAGGATGTCGACCTTCAGGCAAGGACTCAAGGGTCCAAGTCCCATTTGCAACAAGCGCATTGTACTCAGCTAAGACGGCCTCTTTCCAGGCAGAGACTTCAAGGCTTGATCAACAGTAGCATGTACTGATTCCTCACTCAAAGCAGCAACAAAAACTTTAGGCTTAAAGATACCTCTCTTGCTCCTAGTGACCATAGGATGAGCATTAGAGACATCACACA
The DNA here is from genome assembly GCA_030270665.1 of Hibiscus trionum. Lineage (NCBI taxonomy): Eukaryota > Viridiplantae > Streptophyta > Magnoliopsida > Malvales > Malvaceae > Hibiscus > Hibiscus trionum. Next base: position 35,453,842 of record BSYR01000013.1, read on the forward strand.
CAATGTCAACAAGGGGAACAACAGTGGAAGAGGGGCCTTCAACAACAACAGGCTGATCAGGAGTAGTGTTGGTGGAATCATGCAGGCTAACAACAGGAGAAACAACATCAGGGGGCATAGAATGATGCTCAACAGAAGGAACTGGTGCAACAGACTCATCAACACCAAAAACATGTTGAGGAGATGAAGTAACAACATTAGGAGCATCAAGAGAGGATGCAGAACCGACTACAGCAGCAGGGGAACCTTGGGGAACAACAACACCAATAGGAGAACTAGGAGGAGGCATGCTAACAGCACCAGCATGACTAGCACTTGCTGGAGAAGTGGGCACAGACACTGGAGATGCAGAACCCGAGCCAGGAACTTGATGTTCACCAGTAACAGAAGGAACACACAGGGCAGGGGACTTAAAGACAACAGCAGAAGAATTACAAGAAGTAGAATGCGACTCGGCAAAAGGAAATAGAGACTCATCAAAAACAACATGTCTCGAGATAACAACCTTCCCTTGAGGAGTTAGACACTGATAACCCTTGTGTTGCACACTATACCCTAGAAAAGTACAGGGTTGATATCGAAAATCAAGTTTATGACTCTGAAAAGGTCGAAGGTGAGGATAGCAACGACACCCAAACACTCGCAAGAAGGCATAATCAAGCTTACTATTATGTAGCTTTTCATAAGGACTAATTCCATTCAGGACACGAGTAGGGAGTCTATTAATTAAATGGACAGCAGATACAACAACATAGGACCAAAACCTCAAAGGCATAGAAGCCTGGCCAAGCAAAGTCAAAGCAGTCTCAAGAACATGCCTATGCTTACGTTCAACTACTTCATTTTGTTCGGACGTGTGAGGACATGTCACACGATGACGAATACCAGACTCAGCTAACAGTCGTGAGAGACTACGAAACTCCCCACCCCAGTCACTTTGAACCTCTTTAATCTCAGCACCAAATTGAGTAAGCATAAATTTAGAAAACAACCTAAAGGCTGAAATAGCTTGTGACTTATTTTTTAACAGATACACCCAAGTGTGCCTAGTACACGCATCAACAAAGGCAACATAATACGCAAAACCCCCAGATTTTATATGCGCAGGACCCCAAAGATCAGTGAAAATCAATTTAAACGGTGTATCATAAACAGTACTAGAGTCAGAGAATGGCAATTTGTGGCTTTTCCCAAGTTGACATGCAGCACAAACATCAGAATCAGCAGATTTATTAATGCTAGACACATTACAATCTTTCAACACTTTAAGCAAGAAAGCATGATTAGGATGTCCTAATCTACGATGCCATACAGTGTACATATCAGGTTTATTCGAATGCAAGGAAATTTCAATAGTATTAACAGAAGGAAAAGAAGTATCAAAGGAGTATAACCCGTCAGTTTCAGTACCCCGCAACAGCTCATCACCAGACTTCTCATCACGAACCACACACAACCCAACATGAAACTCAAAAAATACGCCATTATCTCTAGCACACTTTGAAACAGACATAAGATTCTTAGTAATCTGAGGAACCAGCAACAAGTAACACAACTTTAAATCACGAGAATTAGAACGAATAGTAGAATTACCAACTTTAGAAATGCAAAGCCCCTTACCATCAGCAACAAAAAGCTTAGCTGCCCCAGTAAAGTCAGTGCCCGAGTGAACATTGGATGGCTCAGACGTCACATGGTGAGTAGCACATGTGTCAGCAAACCACGCACCAGCATTGCCCGATGAACTGGGTGTAGAGACATGTAAGCACTGAGGACAGCCAGATCCAGACCGACGGGACTCAGGTGACCCAGACGAGACATTATTGCACCCTGGAGAAGCAGCATCATCAAGAGAACAAAGATTAGCTGCCGGTGAACCATCCCCTGAATTGCCAGACGACTTGTACAAACTAGCAGAGACCCCAGCAAAATTCTGATCGAATAGCTTGAAGCACCGATCAGCCAGATGCCCTAACTTCCCACATAACTGGCACTGAAATCTATTCCGCGAACGACCACGACCATTGGAATTTTGTTGACCATTGGAATTCGATTGACGATAAGGCCTCTGAGAGGAATTGCCACTGGACCGATCAGAACCTCTAGAAGACAAGTGCACATTATGAGCACTCATAGGGCTCGATTGATCCTGATCGAAGATGCCCTGTTGTGCCTCAGCGTCAGTAAGGATTGTAGCAACTGTGTCAACAGACAAGGACTCACGAGTTGTCGTTATCACCGCAACAAACGGTTTGTATTCTGCCAGAAGACCACTAAGAATAGTGGCAATCTGCTCCGTCTTCGAGACTGGACTCCCACAAGACGCTAGGGCACCACAGATTTCCTTAACTTTCGCAATATACGCACGCATCCCTAATTCCCCTTTACGAATAGACCTTAACTTGAAGTGAAGACTCATGATGGTTGTCGTGGAGTGACTACTGTAATAGTCGGTGAGCAGAGACCAGATCTCAGCCGACGTTTCAGCTCCGACGAACTGAGTCAGAAGGTGAGGACTCATCGTCGAAAGAAGTCACGACGCAAGAGCCGAATCTTGAACCACGAAATCTTCATACGCATCGTTGGCAACCTCTGTCCCATCAACTCGATGCACCGTGGCGGACGGAGCTTTGCGAGAGCCCGTGAGGAAACCCTCAAGCCGATGGCTCCGAACCGTGAACAAAATTTGCTGTTTCCAAACCAAGAAATTGGACTCGTCAAGTAACACATTTGTAAAACTAAAATTGATTTTGATATAACATAAAAATTTAAGGACCAATTTGCAAAATAAATAAATTTTTAAGAACTCTTTAAAGTTTCAAAAATTAACAAAATGTTTTGTACAAAATAATGTTTGAAGATTGGATCTCAAAACATTAAGTTTCTCAAACCTTTTCCATGTTTTTCAAAAACAAAATATGCAAAAACGCCCATGCGTATCGATACACTCACTGTATCGATACACTTGAAACTCACTGTAATTCTTTGTGAACATAGCGTATCGATATGACTTTCATATGTATCGATACAGTGTTCATCTGGGCAACCGTACCGATACGCTCCATAACCGTATCAATACACTAAGCATAATTTTTGAAAAACTATTTTGATCGTTGCACAGTATCGATACGCTTGGTAACCGTATCGATACGATTTGATGCAACAAATAAAATGGGATTTACAGAGAGTTTGGACCGTATCGATACGCCCACCGTATCGATACACTCTGTTTTCAGGCACAACGGCTAGTTGTTATTTAAATGAGCGTATCGATACAGCCTTGTCGTGTATCGATACACTATGCTGGGGAGCTGCCTTAATAGCTGGAAAAAATGTTCCCAACGGCTCCTTCAATGATTTCAATCATCCAAACGGCTAGAAACTGATTCAAGGGTATAAATACAAGCTCCATTTCACCAGGAAGAACAACAATACACATTCAAGCATCATCAAAGCAAAAATCCAAACCCTAGAGCTATTCAAAGCTATATTCTTATACCCAACTCTTTGTATTTCAATTTGTCATATTGTATTGAGAGTTTTGGGTTGCTGTAATTGTAAGTGGGTAGACAATCATCCTTTGAGAGGAAATATTTGAGTTTACCAAAATCTTCTTTGTATTTGAGTGGATTAAGCTTGGGGTTGAAAAGCTTAATCGATATTGTAAGGTTTCCTCCTCATCCAAGAAAAAGGGACGAATTCAAGTAGTGAATTGTTTTGGAAAATCCTTAGTGGGAGCTAATGTAGTGGATGTAGAGTTCGGTTGTTGAACTTGAACCACTATAACCCCTTGTGTCATTTTATTTTCCAACATTCTCTTCACAAAATTTTTAATTGCCAATTCACCCCCCTCTTGGCCATTTGCAATTGTTTGATCAACTCAACAATTGGTATCAGAGCTACACTCATTGGAAGGATTACAACCCTCTTGAGTCGATTCTAGGAGAGTTTGATCAACAACAAGTCAAGCAATGGCATCCACCTCCAACTATGAGTCCCAATCCACCACCAAGCCACCATTCTTCAATGGGGATAACTATCCTTATTGGAAGAATAGAATGAGGCTTTTCATCAAGTCTACCGACTACATGGTGTGGGATGTGGTTAAAGAAGGTCCATTCATTCCCATGAAGAGAGATGGAGAAAGACTTGTCCCAAAAGTCAAAGTTGAAATGACGGATGATGATAGAAGAAGGATACAAGTGAATGACAAAGCTCTACATGTGATATTTTGCGCACTTGGTCTGGATATCTACTCCAAGGTGTCTTCAATCGAAAGTGCCAAGGAGGTTTGGGACACTCTCGAGACAACTTATGAGGGAACTAGTGATGTCAAGGAGACAAAGATTGGGCTACTCAATCTAAGCTATGAGAACTTCAAGATGGATCCCGAAGAAAGTGTCTCCAAGATGTTTGATCGTTTCTCGGTCATTGTCAATGGTTTGAAGGGTTTCGGCGAAATCATTCCCGAAGACAAGCTAGTGAGAAAGTTGTTGTACTCTCTTCCAGAGTCATGGGATGGCAAGAGAACGACCATTATTGAAGCTAGAGATTTGAAGACTCTCAAGCTTGATGCTCTTGTTGGATCTCTACTCACCCATGAGATCATGAAAAAGGGAAGAGAAGAAGAGAAAAAGATAGTGGAGAAGAAGGAAGTTGAGAAGAAGAAAGTAGGAATCGCACTAAAAGCTACATATCAAGATAGCGATTCTAGTGAGGATGAAGATGAGGAGATGGCTATGTTGGCCGAACACTTTACTCGGTTCATGAAGTCAAATCGTGGAAGAAAGTTCATTAGAAAGGGAGACTTCAAGAATAAAAGCAAGGAAGAAGAGAATGATCCAATCACTTGCTATGAATGCAAGAAACCGGGTCACATCCGTTCCGAGTGTCCTCAATTGAAGAGGAAAAGCTTTGGAAAGAAAAAGAACCTCAAAGCTCAAGTAGCTACTTGAAGTGACGATGAGTCTTCCGAGGAAGAGGAGGAAGTGGCCAACCTATGTCTCATGGCCATCGATGATGAATCAAAGGTAACCTCTAATTCATCCAATTTAGATTTTTCTATTGAGGAACTTCAAGATGCTTATGATGAATTACAAGAAGTGTATGATGAGTTAGTAGAAAAATACAAGGAGTCCATTTTGAAAAATAAGAAAATAATTTCTGATTTAAAAATTCAAAATGAGACATTTTTAAAAAATAACTCCGAATTGGAAAAGAAGGTTTTGTTTTTAGTTAATATTTCAAATGATCTTAAAACTAAAAATCTTGAACTTGAAAAACTTCTTTCCGATTTTCAAGATTATCACACAAAGGAAGTGGATAATCTTAAAACATCTTTCGATATTGGGAAAAAGAATTTTGAGAAAGAAAATCATTTTAAACCCCAATATACAAAAAGAAAATATTTTATACCTAAACAAAGAAATTTTTATAAGCAAACTAAAAGTCATAAAACTAGAAATGTTTGGGTTCCTAAAGAACTTATTATTTCTAATGACTTAAATGCTATTGCTTCTTGGATTCCCAAGGGAACCAAATTGTTAAAGGCTAACACTTATGGACCCAAAATGATTTGGGTACCAAAAACCAAGACCTAAATTCTTTGTTTGTAGGGGGAGCATTGCTTCAAGGCTAAAGCTTCAAGCAAAAATTCTTGGTACCTTGATAGTGGATGCTCAAGACACATGACCGGTGACAAGAGTAGATTTGTGGAAATAAAACCTAAGAGTGGTGGAGTAGTAACCTTCGGTGACAACTCGAAAGGACTCATTGAAGGAATAGGCTCTATTGGTAATCACTCTTCTATCTACATTAAAAATGTTTTGTATGTCAACGGTCTTAAACATAATTTGTTGAGCATTAGTCAATTATGTGATAAAGGTTTTAATGTTTTATTTGACAAAAATGGTTGTAAAATTGTGAACATTAAAACAAATCAAATAATGCTCATAGGACATAGAATAGGTAATATTTACATGGTGCATTTAGATGACATCCATTCATCCCATACATGCTTAGTTGCACATGATGAACATGACTCATGGCTATGGCATAGAAAGTTAGGACATGCTAGCATGAGTGTCTTAGAAAAATTAAATTCCCTTAATCTAGTTAGAGGTTTACCCAAACTTAAATTTTCAAATGATAAAAATTGTGATGCATGTTCAAAGGGTAAACAACATAGAAGTTCTTTTAAATCCATAAATGATGTCTCTACTAGTAGATGTTTACAATTGATTCATATGGATCTTTTTGGGCTAATTAGAACAATGAGCTTGGGTGGAAAATCATATGCATTTGTACTTGTAGATGACTATTCTAGATATACTTGGGTTCTATTCTTAAATACAAAGGATGAGGCTTTAGAAAAATTCATCACATTTTCTAAAATAACTCAAAATGATCTTGAACTTAAAATTTCTCATATTAGAAGTGATCATGGAACTGAATCTCAAAATTTGGGTTTTGATGAATTTTTAAATGAAAATGGGATTAGCCATAATTTTTCTGCACCTCGCACTCCTCAACAAAATGGGGTAGTTGAGAGGAAAAATCGAACTTTAGAAGAAATGGCTAGAACCATGCTTTGCGAAAATAATTTACCTAAATATTTTTGGGCAGAAGCCACAAATACCGCTTGCTATATAATAAATCGAGTAATGATTAGGCCAATCTTAAAGAAAACACCTTATGAGATTTTAAAGTCCAAGAAGCCTAACATTAGCTATTTTCATCCTTTTGGTTGTAAGTGTTTTGTTTTAAATAATGGTAAAGAAAACTTAGGTAAATTTGATGCTAAAAGTGATGAAGCCATTTTCTTAGGGTATTCTTTAAACTCTAAAGCCTATCGTGTATTTAATAAAAGAACTCTAGTTGTTGAAGAGTCGATACATGTTGTTTTCAATGATAACCTCCTTTCGAGAAAGGAATCTTGTGATGATGATGATGTAGGAATCATTGATACTATTGATGGAGGACAAACATCAAAAGAGGATAAGATTCCAACTAAAGAAGAAGAATCACAAGAACCACCTCTTGAAGGCTTAAAAGACTTAGCTCGTGAAGAAAAAGAGGTATCTTACCCAAGGGAGTTAAACTATGTTAAAGATGGTGAAATCTTGGGTGATCCATCCAAGGGGGTAACTACTAGATCCTCTCTCAAATTAATGAATCATGTTGCATTTCTTTCATGCATTGAGCCTAAAAACATTAAAGAAGCTTTAAAAGATGATTTTTGGATTTTGGCCATGCAAGAGGAATTAAACCAATTTGAGAGAAGTAAAGTTTGGACATTAGTTGAAAGGCCTAATAATCAATCTACTATAGGTACAAAATGGGTTTTTAAGAATAAATTAGATGAAAGTGGTAATATAGTGAGAAACAAGGCTAGGCTTGTTGCTCAAGGCTATACATAAGAAGAGGGAATTGATTTTGATGAGACTTATGCACCCGTAGCAAGAATGGAAGCTATTAGAATGTTACTTGCATTTGCATGTTATCATGATTTCAAGCTTTTTCAAATGGATGTGAAAAGTGCCTTTTTAAATGGTTTTATAAATGAAGAGGTATATGTTGAACAACCACCAGGTTTTGAGGATTCAAAATTTCCAAACCATGTGTTTAAACTTACAAAAGCTCTCTATGGTTTAAAACAAGCTCCAAGAGCTTGGTATGAGAGACTTTCAACTTTCTTAATTGAAAAGGGTTTTGAAAAAGGAAAGGTGGATACAACACTCTTCATAAAAAGATATAACAATGACATCTTAGTAGTTCAAATTTATGTTGATGATATCATTTTTGGATCTACTAATGTGTGTTATTGTAAGGATTTTTCTAAGCTAATGCAAGGTGAGTTCGAGATGAGCATGATGGGGGAGCTCTCATTCTTTTTGGGACTCCAAATCAAACAAATGAATGATGGCACCTTCATAAATCAAGCTAAATACGTAAGTGATATGCTCAAGAAGTTTGGCTTAGAGAATGCAAAACCTCAAGCAACACCTATGAGTTCTTCCATAAAGTTTGACAAAGATGAAGGAGGTAAATGTGTTGATTCTAAGCTTTATAGATCCATGATAGGTTCTTTGCTTTACCTTACCGCAAGTAGACCGGATATTATGTTTAGTGTTTGCTTGTGTGCTAGGTTTCAAGCTAGTCCTAGAGAATCACACCTTGTTGCCATTAAGAGAATTTTTAGATACCTAATAGACACACCGACTTTAGGTCTTTGGTATCCTAAGGATTCAACCTTTAGCCTTCATGCTTTTTCGGATGCGGATTATGGGAGATGTAAGATAGATAGGAAAAGTACTTCCGGTACATGTCAATTCTTAGGTAGTATGCTCGTATCTTGGTTCTCTAAGAAACAAAATAGCGTAGCCTTATCTACCACCGAAGCGGAGTATATATCCTTAGGGAGTTGTTGTGCTCAAGTCCTTTGGATGAAGCAACAACTCTTAGACTATGGTGTTAAAATGGAAACCATACCCCTTAGGTGTGACAACACTAGTGCCATTTGTCTCACTAAGAATCCCATTCAACACTCTAGAACAAAACACATAGAAATTAGACATCATTTTATTAGAGATCATGTTTCGAAAAATGATGTTGTTATAGAATTTGTTGACACCTTGAACCAATTAGCGGATATATTTACTAAACCTTTAGATAAAGAGCGCTTTTGGACTCTTAGAAGAGAGTTAGGTTTAACTAGTCCTTCTTGATACCTTTTTGGTCCCAAAAATGACAAAATTTGCTTGAAATTGTTTGTGATTCATGCTTATGTTAATTTTGTTCTTTTTGCTTCTATGCATGTTGATAGGGGGAGTACATATCATGTTTAGTCATTAAAACTTGTTCATATAACATATACATGCATTTAGGGGCGTTTCAAATTGGATTTTTGCACTTAAAACTACCAAAATTGCAGAAACAGGCAAGGGTGTATCGATACTTCATATTAGCGTATCGATACGGTATTCAATCTGGGAATTTTGCAGATGAATACATATCGATACATCATAGTGTATCGATACGGTAAGAGTCAAGGGAAAAAGTCAAAGCCAATGCGTATCGATACGGTCAACTGTATCGATACACAGATAACGACAAGAATAATATTAGGTTAAGGTGTATCGATACGCGTGTATAGCGTATCGATACTGTGTGGACGGTGAGCCTATTTAGGCCCTTTTAAATCAAAAACCTAAAATTTATAAAACCCCTTTTTTTCTCTCAAAACCCTAACCGAAAACCCCTATAAAAACCCTCTCAATCCTTCAATTTTTACCACAAAACTTCAAAATTTCTTGGGGGATTTTACTCTATACATCAAGGCTATCCTTGGGCATCAAATCTTGTGCACTAACACCTCCTCTTTCATCCATTCTAAGAAATCAAGGTAAATTTTTTTTTGAAATTTCGTCAATATTTTAAATTGTTATTTCAATTGATTTTTGTATACATTATGTTTAACCTATTGTGGGTATAATGTTGTTCATAAAATTTTTCAAAAATTAAATTTTTTTTATTCGAATATATTTTATATTCGATAAATTTTTTTTTAAAAACTATGATTTGTTGTAAATATTCTTTAATTTAAAAAAAATTCTTTAAACAAAATACCTTGAATTATTAGAATCTATTGGATTAAATTGGATGTTAATTGCATACATATTCGAATCCTTTTTGATGTATTTTCAGGGTTATGGCACCTAAAAAGGGAAATAAGAGAAGTCGCACCGATTCCGACCCTAATGAGGATGTTGAGGGTAATCCTATTCCTAACCTTCCTCACATTATCCAAATTAGTTTTCCCACAGCCTTAGCTAGAGAACATTATAAACTTTGTATGGACATGAGTCTTAGGGAAGAACGGGTTGTGTCAATTCCTTTTTTAAACTCTGCTCGTTTCAAGTTTAAATATCTACCCTTGTTTAGGCAATGGAAATTCTTAACCTTTTTAAATATTCCTCCTGTCCTATATAGAAATCTTGTCATTGTCTTCTTTTCAAATGCCTATTGTGTTAATGATGAAGCCAATGAGCATGTCATTGCCATTGAATCCTCGGTTATGGGAAAATCTATTCGAATTGATCAAAAGGTTTTATGCACTGTTTTTGGTTTTGAAGATGTTGGGATTGACGATGAACACTCTTTGGGTTCGGGTTACTTAGGTCCCGCAAAAGTTTTAGATACACATGATCGTATCCTTCACCTTATTATTTCTTGGTTTCTTCGTCCATTGGGTGGTAGATATTCAACCATTCGTCAAATGGATGATTTTTGGCTTACATGTTTTAGGGAAGGTAAACGCCCAAATCTATGTCAAATTATGTTTGCCGATCTTGTCTTTTTGGTTCAAAAACGTCAACCAAACATGTCCAATCCTTTTTCTATTCTACGGCTTTAAGTTGTCTATTCCATTCCCTTGGTATTGACTGCACACATGACTCTCCCGAAACCCTTGGCCAACCCATTGATGAGCATTCCCTTTCACGCTCTGGTTTCTCTTTTGTTGGTAATGAATGGGTTCGCAACCCTCAAGGTTCTCCTCCCGCTGCCCCGGTCGATGCCTCTCGCACATCCTCAAGTTCTCACCGTGCTAGTCATGATTCCTCATCCATGGAAAATCTCATGACCTTCCTAAATGAGAAGTTCAATGCTATGGATGGTCGCTTCACCGCTATAGATAATCGGTTTACATCCATGGAAGAACGACTCCAAGGCATGGACAAGAAAATGGATACCATGAGTGCTCGCCAAGACTCTATGGATCTTTCTCTTACCGCTTTCCATGGTGCTTGGATCAATCAAAACCGAAGGAACCAACCACCTCGAGAAGACGAAGACGAGGAAGAAGATGATGAGGATGAGCATGGTGATGGTGGAGACGCGTAGATGATGCATCTCATGTTAGGACATTTAGGATTTCATTGCATTTTTATTAGAACTTGATTTATGCCTATTTTCTATGTTTTAGGATTTTAAGTGTTTGGATGCTTACTATGCTTGCTTTGTTTATGAATTTGAAGCTTTAAGTTTATTCTTATATTCCTATGCTTGAAATATTATGCTTGTCTTATCCTTGTGTTTCATTTTTTATCTAACAAAAAGGGGGAGAAGGATCATTGAAAGTTCTTGAAAGTCAAGGTCAAATTTTTTAGAAAAAGTCTATCTTCAAGTAAGGGGGAGAAACAATTTTGTTTTTGAAACACTTATCTTAAAGTAAGGGGGAGAAAAGCTTTTTCAAAGTTTTCAAAAACTTAAAAATTTATTTATGGTTTTGTTATATCAAAAAGGGGAGATTGTAAAACTAAAATTGATTTTGATATAACATAAAAATTTAAGGACCAATTTGCAAAATAAATAAATTTTTAAGAACTCTTTAAAGTTTCAAAAATTAACAAAATGTTTTGTACAAAATAATGTTTGAAGATTGGATCTCAAAACATTAAGTTTCTCAAACCTTTTCCATGTTTTTCAAAAACAAAATATGCAAAAACGCCCATGCGTATCGATACACTCACTGTATCGATACACTTGAAACTCACTGTAATTCTTTGTGAACATAGCGTATCGATACGACTTTCATACGTATCGATACAGTGTTCATCTGGGCAACCGTACCGATACGCTCCATAACCGTATCGATACACTAAGCATAATTTTTGAAAAACTATTTTGACCGTTGCACAGTATCGATATGCTTGGTAACCGTATCGATACGATTTGATGCAACAAATAAAATGAGATTTACAGAGAGTTTGGACCGTATCGATACGCCCACCGTATCGATACACTCTGTTTTCAGGCACAACGGCTAGTTGTTATTTAAATGAGCGTATCGATACAGCCTTGTCGTGTATCGATACACTATGCTGGGGAGCTGCCTTAATAGCTGGAAAAAATGTTCCCAACGGCTCCTTCAATGATTTCAATCATCCAAACGGCTAGAAACTGATTCAAGGGTATAAATACAAGCTCCATTTCACCAGGAAGAACAACAATACACATTCAAGCATCATCAAAGCAAAAATCCAAACCCTAGAGCTATTCAAAGCTATATTCTTATACCCAACTCTTTGTATTTCAATTTGTCATATTGTATTGAGAGTTTTGGGTTGCTGTAATTGTAAGTGGGTAGACAATCATCCTTTGAGAGGAAATATTTGAGTTTACCAAAATCTTCTTTGTATTTGAGTGGATTAAGCTTGGGGTTGAAAAGCTTAATCGATATTGTAAGGTTTCCTCCTCATCCAAGAAAAGGGGACGAATTCAAGTAGTGAATTGTTTTGGAAAATCCTTAGTGGGAGCTAAGGTAGTGGATGTAGAGTTCGGTTGTTGAACTTGAACCACTATAACCCCTTGTGTCATTTTATTTTCCAACATTCTCTTCACAAAATTTTTAATTGCCAATTCACCCCCCTCTTGGCCATTTGCAATTGTTTGATCAACTCAACAATTGGTATCAGAGCTACACTCATTGGAAGGATTACAACCCTCTTGATTCGATTCTAGGAGAGTTTGATCAACAACAAGTCAAGCAATGGCATCCACCTCCAACTATGAGTCCCAATCCACCACAAAGCCACCATTCTTCAATGGGGATAACTATCCTTATTGGAAGAATAGAATGAGGCTTTTCATCAAGTCTACCGACTACATGGTGTGGGATGTGGTTGAAGAAGGTCCATTCATTCCCATGAAGAGAGATGGAGAAAGACTTGTCCCAAAAGTCAAAGTTGAAATGACGGATGATGATAGAAGAAGGATACAAGTGAATGACAAAGCTCTACATGTGATATTTTGCGCACTTGGTCTGGATATCTACTCCAAGGTGTCTTCAATCGAAAGTGCCAAGGAGGTTTGGGACACTCTCGAGACAACTTATGAGGGAACTATTGATGTCAAGGAGACAAAGATTGGGCTACTCAATCTAAGCTATGAGAACTTCAAGATGGATCCCGAAGAAAGTGTCTCCAAGATGTTTAATCGTTTCTCGGTCATTGTCAATGGTTTGAAGGGTTTCGGCGAAATCATTCCCGAAGACAAGCTAGTGAGAAAGTTGTTGTACTCTCTTCCGGAGTCATGGGATGGCAAGAGAACGGCCATTATTGAAGCTAGAGATTTGAAGACTCTCAAGCTTGATGCTCTTGTTGGATCTCTACTCACCCATGAGATCATGAAAAAGGGAAGAGAAGAAGAGAAAAAGATAGTGGAGAAGAAGGAAGTTGAGAAGAAGAAAGTAGGAATCGCACTAAAAGCTTTATATCAAGATAGCGATTCTAGTGAGGATGAAGATGAGGAGATGGCTATGTTGGCCAAACGCTTTACTCGGTTCATGAAGTCAAATCGTGGAAGAAAGTTCATTAGAAAGGGAGACTTCAAGAATAAAAGCAAGGAAGAAGAGAATGATCCAATCACTTGCTATGAATGCAAGAAACCGGGTCACATCCGTTTCGAGTGTCCTCAATTGAAGAGGAAAAGCTTTGGAAAGAAAAAGAACCTCAAAGCTCAAGTAGCTACTTGGAGTGACGATGAGTCTTCCGAGGAAGAGGAGGAAGTGGCCAACCTATGTCTCATGGCCATCGATGATGAATCAAAGGTAACCTCTAATTCATCCAATTTAGATTTTTCTATTGAGGAACTTCAAGATGCTTATGATGAATTACAAGAAGTGTATGATGAGTTAGTAGAAAAATACAAGGAGTCCATTTTGAAAAATAAGAAAATAATTTCTGATTTAAAAATTCAAAATGAGACATTTTTAAAAAATAACTCCGAATTGGAAAAGAAGGTTTTGTTTTTAGTTAATATTTCAAATGATCTTAAAACTAAAAATCTTGAACTTGAAAAACTTCTTTCCGATTTTCAAGATTATCACACAAAGGAAGTGGATAATCTTAAAACATCTTTTGATAGTGGGAAAAAGAATTTTGAGAAAGAAAATCATTTTAAACCCCAATATACAAAAAGAAAATATTTTATACCTAAACAAAGAAATTTTTATAAGCAAACTAAAAGTCATAAAACTAGAAATGTTTGGGTTCCTAAAGAACTTATTATTTCTAATGACTTAAATGATATTGCTTCTTGGATTCCCAAGGGAACCAAATTGTTAAAGGCTAACACTTATGGACCCAAAATGATTTGGGTACCAAAAACCAAGACCTAAATTCTTTGTTTGTAGGGGGAGCATTGCTTCAAGGCTAAAGCTTCAAGCAAAAATTCTTGGTACCTTGATAGCGGATGCTCAAGACACATGACCGGTGACAAGAGTAGATTTGTGGAAATAAAGCCTAAGAGTGGTGGAGTAGTAACCTTCGGTGACAACTCGAAAGGACTCATTGAAGGAATAGGCTCTATTGGTAATCACTCTTCTATCTACATTAAAAATGTTTTGTATGTCAACGGTCTTAAACATAATTTGTTGAGCATTAGTCAATTATGTGATAAAGGTTTTAATGTTTTATTTGACAAAAATGGTTGTAAAATTGTGAACATTAAAACAAATCAAATAATGCTCATAGGACATAGAATAGGCAATATTTACATGGTGCATTTAGATGACATCCATTCATCCCATACAAGTAAAATTTATACTTAAAATTTTTTGAAGTCAAAACTTAAACCCCATAAAATTTTCTAAGTGTTTCAAAGCCAAAATATACAAAATTGTCCAGGCGTTTCGAAACACCCGCAAAGTGTTTCGAAATGTTTTGCCACTAGAAACGTCTGTTTCAAAACAGATCACATCGGTTTCGATACGACCTTCATCTAAGCCTTTGATTTTTAAGTATTGTTTCGAAATGTCTTATCCCCATTTCGATACAGGGTTAAGTAATTTTAAAATTGGGCATTAAATGAACTAGCTATTACTTGTCAGAAACTAATTTTTGAATATTTGGTTAAGTGTTTCGATACACCCCTAAGCTGTTTCGAAACACCCATTTACAATTTCAAAACATTTCGATACATCCCTTATCCATTTTGATACGGCCCTCTTTTTGCAATTTACAGTTTCAAATTGTTTCGATACGAGCCCGTTTTACACATAATGGCTCTTTCTTATTTGAGTTTATGTTTCGATACAGGGGTACCGTGTTCTGATACGGGTAGTTACAGAACAACATTTATGGAGGGAAGAGAGAGTCCCAACGGCTCTATTGATGATTTCAACCACCCAAACGGCTAGAAATCAATGAGAAGGTATAAAACAAGTCTCCGAAGCTACAACAACTATTAAGCCTTCAAGCAACATCAAAGCACTCAAATCCAAACCTTGAGCATTTTATAGTCAAATCTTTGTACCCAACTCAAATGAGTCTTTCGTTGTAAATTTTATTGAGAGTTTGGGTTGTGATTAATTGTATTTAGGTAAACATCAACCTTTGAGAGGAAATTGTAAGGTTTTCCAAACTTCTTCTTTGTAAAGAGTGAGTTGGATTAAGCTTTTAGTACAAAGCTTGATCGGTCTTGTAAGGTTTCCTCCTCATCGAAGAAAAGGGGGAGAATCAATTAGTTGATTGATTGAAAATCCTTAATGGGAGCTAAGGTAGTGGAGGTAGAGTTCATTTAGGAACTTGAACCACTATAAATTGCCTTGTGTTCAATTTTTCATTCATCCATTTCTTTTCTTTAAATTTTAATCGCCAATTCACCCCTCTTGGCCATTTGCAATCGATTGATCAACTCAATAATTGGTATCAAAGTCACACTCATTGGAAGGATTACAACCCTCTTGAGTCAATTCTAGGAGAGTTTGATCAATAACAAATTGAAGCAATGGCATCCACCTTCGTCTCCAACCTCTATGAGTCTGAATCCACCACCAAACCACCACTCTTCAATGGGGATAACTACATATATTGGAAGAATCAGATGCGACTCTTCATCAAATCCAACGACTACATGGTATGGGACGTGGTAGAAGACAGACCAAGCATTCCTATAAAGAGAGACGATGAAGGAAGATTAGTCCCAAAGATCAAAGTTGAGATGACCGAAGAAGATAGAAGACGATTGCAAGTCAATGATAAAGCCTTGCATATGATCTTTTGTGTTCTAGGTCCCAATATCTATCCAAAGGTGTCTTCAATCGAAAGCGCCAAGGAAGTTTGGGATACCCTCGAGACCACATATGAGGGAACTAGCAATGTTAAAGAGAGGAATATCGGGCTGCTCAATTTAAGTTATAAAAATTTCAAGATGGAACCCGATAAAAGCGTCTCCAATATGTTTGATCGGTTCTTGGTCATCGTTAACAGACTAAAGGGCTTCGGTGAAGTCATTCCCGAAGACAAGCTAGTTCTGAAGCTACTATATTCCCTTTCTGAATCTTGGGATGGAAAAAGAACGGTCATAATAGAAGCTAGAGATTTGAAGACTCTCAAGCTTGACGCCCTTGTTGGATCTCTAATCACTCATGAGATCATGAAAAAAGGGAGGGAATAAGAGATAAAGAAAGAAGAGAAGAAAGTTGAGAAGAATAAGAAAAATACAAAGAGTGTAATTTGAAAAATAAGAAAAACATTTTCGATTTGAAAAATCAAAATGAGTCTCTTTCAAAAACCAATTCTGAATTGGAAAAGAAGGTTTTGTATTTGATTAATCTTTCAAATGATCTCAAAAAGAAAAACATTGATTTAGAAAAACTTCTTTCCGATTTTCAAGATTATCACACAAAGAAGGTGGATAATCTTAAAACATCTCTTTCTATTGGAAAATGATTTTAAAAAGGGAAATTCTTCTAAAACCCAATATGTAAAGAGAAAACCTTTTTACCCCAAACAAAAAAGCTTTCAAAAGCAATCTAAAGTAAAAAGAATTAGGATTTTATGGGTTCCTAAGGAACCCATTGTTTTTAATAATGTAAATGATATTGCTTCTTGGATTCCTAAGGGAACCAAGCTTTTGGGAGCTAACACTTATGGACCCAAAATGATTTGGGTACAAAAATCAAAGAACTAATCTTTGTTTGTAGGGGGAGCATTGGTACAAGGCCAAAGCTTCAAGTCAAAACACATGGTACCTTGATAGTGGATGCTCAAGACACATGACCGGAGACAAGAGTAGATTCAAGGAGCTCAAGCCAAAGCATGGTGGAGTAGTGATATTTGGTGACAACTCCAAAGGCCATATTGAGGGTATTGGCTCCATTGGTAATCTCTCAACCGTACTCATTGAAGATGTATTGCTTGTCAATGGTCTAAAACACAAGTTGTTGAGCATTAGTCAATTATGTGATTAAGGTTTTAATGTTCTCTTTGATCAAAGTGGTTGTAAAATAATGAACATTAAAACAAATCAATTGATGATCATAGGGCATATGATAGGCAATATCTATATGGTTCACTTCGATGAAATAAAAAAGTCCAATGCATGATTAGTTCCATACGATGAACATGATTCATGGCTTTGGCATAGGAAATTAGGACATGCTAGCATGAGTGTTTTAGAGAAATTAGTTTCCCTTAATCTAGTTAGAGGTTTACCAAAACTTAAGTTCTCTAATGATAAAATATGTGATGTATGTCCTAAGGGTAAACTACATAGAACTTCATTTAAATCCATTAATGATGTTTCTACTAATAGATGCTTACAATTGATTCATATTGATCTTTTGGGCCAATTAGAACTATGAGCTTGGGTGGTAAATCATGTGCTTTTGTGCTTGTAGATGACTATTCTAGGTTTACTTGGGTTCTATTATTAAGTACAAAAGATGATGCTTTAGAAAAATTCATCACATTTTCTAAAATAACCCAAAATGATCTTGAGCTTAAAATTACTCACATTAGAAGTGATCATGGAACCGAGTTTCAAAACTTGGGTTTTGAAGAATTTTTAAATGAAAATGGGATTAGCCATAATTTTTCCGCACCTCGCACTACTCAACAAAATGGGGTAGTTGAGAGGAAAAATCGAACTTTAGAAGAAATGGCTAGAACCAAGCTTTGCGAAAATAATTTACCTAAATATTTTTCGGTGGAAGCCACAAATACCGCTTGCTACATTATAAATCGAGTAATGGGAGGTGTCGGATTCCATGGTTGCCATTAGTTGGGTGCTACATGTGGACAAGCGACCGTGGCGGTATTGGGAGGTGTTTCATGAGATTGATAGCAGTTGTACCAGTCTGCATTCAGCGTGTTTCTCGCATATTTTCTGGGAGGCGAATGACTTAGCAGATGCTTTGGCTAAGGAAGGGGTGTCGCGTGTTTCTTTATTTTGTGCTTTTTAACGTTAGTGGTTGGTTGTTGGTTTTATTCGTTTGTTGTCAGCTTGCTATCGTTGTCATTCTGTCACATACGGGTCGTACTCTTTTCCTCCGATAGGATTAGGGAGGTTTTTAACGAGGCGACCGTTGTGACGTTTGGTTGTATATTTTATCTTAATATACGACATCTTGTTGAGCAAAAATAAATAAATCGAGTAATGATTAGGCATATTTTAAAGAAAACACTATATGCAATTTTAAAATCTAAGAAGCCTAACATTAGTTATTTTCATCCATTTGGTTGCAAGTGTTTTGTTTTAAACAATGGTAAAGACAACTTAGGTAAATTTGATGCTAAAAGTGATGAAGCTATTTTCTTAGGATATTCTTTAAACGATAAAGCCTATCGTGTACTTAATAATTGAACTTTAGTAGTATAAGAGTCTATGCATGTTGTTTTCGATGATAACCTCCTTCTGAGGAAGGATTCTTGTGATGATGATGATGATGTAGGAATAATTGAAGCTGTTGATGAACGACAAACATCAAAGGTGGAGGAGATTCAAACCAATGAAGAGGAACCACAAGATCCACCTCTTTGAGCCTTAAGGGATTTGGCTCTTGAGGTAAAGGAGGTCACCTACCCAAGGGTGTTCAACTATGTCAAGAGTGGTGAAATCTTGGGTGATCCATCTAAAGGGGTAATCACTCTCTCTTCTCATAAATTAATGAACCATGTTGCATTTATTTCATGCATAGAGCCTAAAAATATCAAAGAAACATTAAAATATGATTTTTGTATTTTGGCCTTGCAAGAAGAACTTAATCAATTTGAGAGAAGTAAGGTATGGACATTAGTTGATAGGCCTAATAATCAATCTACTATAGTAACTAAATAGGTCTTTAGGAATAAACTAGATGAGAGTGGTAATATAGTGAGAAACAAAACTAGGTTTGTTGCTCAAGGTTACACTCAAGATGAGGGAATTGATTTTGATGAAACATATGCACTCGTAGCTAGAATGGAAGCAATTAGGATGCTTCTAGCATTTGCATGTTACCATGATTTCAAGCTTTTTCAAATGGATGTAAAAAGTGATTTTCTAAATGGTTTTATAAATGAAGAAGTGTATGTTGAACAACCACCGGGTTTTGAGGATCCTAAATTTCCAAATCATGATTTTAAATTAACCAAAGCTCTTTATGGTTTAAAATAAGCTCCTAGATCTTGGTATGAAAGACTTTCAAACTTTTTTGATTGAAAAAGGTTTTGAAAAAGACAATGTGGATACTACACTTTTCATAAAAAGATATTGTAATAACATCTTAGTAGTACAAATTTTTGTTGATGATATCATTTTTGGTTATACTAATGAATGTTATTGTAAAGAATTTTCTAAGCTGATGCATGGTTAGTTCGAGATGAGCATGATGGGGGAGCTCTCACTCTTTTTGGGGCTCCAAATCAAACAAAAGAAGGATGGAAACTTCATCAATCAAGCAAAGTACATGAATGAAATGCTCAAGAAGTTCAGCTTGGAGAATGTGAAGCCTTAAGCCACTCCTATGAGCTCTTCTATAAAGCTTGACAAAGATGAAGGAGGTAAGTGTGTCGATCATAAGCTTTATAGATCTATGATAGGTTCTTTGCTTTATCTTACCGCAAGTAGACTGGATATTATGTTTAGTTTTTGCTTGTGTGCTAGGTTCCAAGCTAGTCATAGAGAATCACACTTAGTAGCCATTAAGTGAATTTTTAGATACCTTAGAAACACGCCTAACTTAGGTCTTTGGTATCCTAAGGATTCTTCCTTTAACCTCCATGCTTATTCGGATGCAGATTATGGGGGATGCAAGATAGATAGGAAAAGTACCTCTGGAACATGTCAAATCTTAGGTAGTATGCTCGTATCTTGGTTCTCTAAGAAACAAAATAGCGTAGCCTTATCTACCACTGAAGCGGGGTACATATTCTTAGGGAGTTGTTGTGCTCAAGTCCTTTGGATGAAGCAACATCTCTTAGATTATGGTGTTCAAGTAGATGCAATACCCCTTAGATGTGACAACACTAGTGCCATTTGTCTCACTAAGAAACCCATCCAACACTCTAGAACTAAACATATAGAAATTAGACATCATTTCATTAGAGACCATGTTTTGAAAAATGATGAAGTTCTAGAATATGTTGATACCTTGAACCAATTAGCGGATGTATTTACCAAACCTTTAGATAGAGAGCGTTTTTGGACCCTTAGGAGAGAGTTAGGTTTAACTAGCCTTTCTTGACCCTTTTAGGTCCCAAATGGTCAAAACTTTTGCTTGAAATTGATTGATATTCATGCTTATGTTAATTTGCATCATTTTGCTTCTATGCATGTTTCTAGAGGGAGTATGCATTAATTTTAGTCATTAAATCTTGCTCATATATAATTCACATGCATTTAGACTCGATATAAGTTGGCTCTTTGGACATGAAATTGCCCAAAATGCATTTTCTGGTAAAGGTGTATCTAAACAGCTAAATATGTTTCGATGTGGGCTTAATCTAAAATGATTCTAGTAGTGAATCGTATCGAAATGGGCTCTTCGCGTTTCGATATGGGTTCGAGGTGTTGTTCCGAAACAAGGTCAACCCGTATCGAAACGAGTCTGGTACCGAAATGGCTTGATAGTGTTTCAAAATGACTGTTACGATACGCCACTTGGCGTATCGAAACATGATCACGCATATTGCTTTAAATAGGCATTAAAAGGCATCAAACTTTAATTAGAAACGAACTCTCCTTTTCTCTCAAACCCTAATTGCAAAACCACTATAAAACTCTTTAAATCACTTGATTTTTCACATCAAAACCTAATTTTTTAGGGTTTTCAATCTACATATCAAGGCTAGAGCTTTGCAAGCAATTTGGTGCATCAATCATCCCTCATTCATCCTTTATCCTATATCAAGGTATAAAACCTTTCTTTTTATTTTCAATTTTCGTTTAAATTTATAGGTTGTTTTTAATTCCTTTTTGTATAAAACATATACATATATTATAGTTTTTCAAGTTTTTGCAAAAAAATTTCAAAATCTGAAAAAAAAATTATTCGAATATAAAATTTATACCATATAGCTTTAAAACTATATTGTATAGTTTTTACCAACACATTGATTATCAGATTGTATATTGGATTGAATTTGGTTGATTTACGCATGCATATGTTTTTGTCTTGATTTCATTCCATATTTCAAATATAAATTATAGGAAGAGAGTTAGAACCAATGAGGCTGGTGGAAGCTCCAACATTGATGGCGACTCTACTCGTCCAAATCTTACTATACTCTACCAAAAGTCTCTTCGAAACAAAGATGCTTACAACAATTTCAAGCTATTTCATGATCATGCTATCCGACATGAGCGTATCATTTCTCTTCCCTTTTTGGATTCCGAGCATTTTCAATTCCACTATCTTGAGTTATTGAGGCGTTGGAATTTTATGTCTTTTTGGGCTTACTCGGTACTTTGTACCGTAACATGGTACTTCTATTTTATGCCAATACTTGTTGCATATTCAATGTCGATCAAGTGGTTACCATTGAGTCCTATCTCATGGGGAAGAAGTTTAGGGTTGATCCGAAAACTTTGCTCAATGTGTTTGGGTTTGAAGATGAGGGAATCTTGGATGAGAACTCGTTGGGTCATACCCTTGGTGGCTCCGTCACGGTCCTTGATGCTCATGATCGCATCCTACATCTCATGATCTTGTGGTAGTTTCGCCTATCCGGAGGCAAGTTCTCCCATATTAGGCAAGTTGATGATATTTTGAATTTGATGCTTTCGTGAGGGACGTCGACCAAATCTTTGTCAAATCATGTTTGTCGAGATAGTGTACCTTGTCCAAAATCGCTACTCCGATCTTGTCACCTCTTTCACCTATGGCACGACCTTGAGCTACTTGTTCTCTAAGTTGGGGATCGATTGCTCGCTTGACTATCCGGAACCTCTCTAAGATCCCATCGATGAGCGCAAACTTCTCCGGAGCAAATTTCATTTCATTGATGGAGAGTGCACTCGTGTCGAGAATCCTCCACAAGTTGCGGCCCTTGAACCTCAACCTCAAGTTGCTTCGCAAAACAAAGAAGCTGTCATGACCTTTCTTACCGAGAAATTTAACGGCTTGCGCACCCACATGGACTCCGGTTTTGCCACTCTTGATACTCACCTCACTTCCGTGGATAGACATATCCAAAATGTTGAGAATCACCTCACCTCGATTGAAACTCAACAAACCTCTATGGACATGTCCTTTACTAGTTTCTTTGGCGAATGGAGACAATTTCGAAGGAGCAATGCCAATGATGAAGATGACGATGATGATGAGCCTTAGATCGTTACATTCCATTGCATCTCATCTAGTTTAAAATTTCCTTATTTTTATGCACCTATTTATATTTTTACTTTAAGACCTATGCCTTGATTTCTATTTGGATGTTATGGTTTGGATATTACGTTTGGAACTTATGAACTTATTTTGCTTTGGTTTCTAATGCTTAATGATATTATGTTGCTTTAATTATGCTTTGCCTTGTACTATATTGCTTTATTTTTTTTGCCTTTATTGATTTTGATCTAACAAAAAGGGGAGAAGGGTTAAGCTAAATTTTTTAAAAATCTTTTTCAAAACCTAGCTTAAATTTATGGGGAGTTTACTTAAAAATTCACTTTGGTTTTGTTATATCGAAAAGGGGAGATTGTAAAACTAACATTTGATTTTGATATAACAAATAATTCAAGGAAAAAATTGTAAAGTAAATAAATTTTTAAGTAATCAAAATATTTGATTTAGACAAGTAAAATTTATACTTAAAATGTTTTGAAGTCAAAACTTAAGCCCCATAAAATTTTCTAAGTGTTTCAAAGACAAAATATACAAAATTGTCCAGGAGTTTTGAAACACCCTCAAAGTGTTTTGATACGTTTTGCCACTGGAAACGCCTGTTTCGAAACGGATCACACCCGTTTCGATACAACCTTCATCTGGCCTTTTATTTTTAAGTATTGTTTCGAAACGGCTTATCCTCATTTTGATACAAGGGTTAAGTAATTTTAAAATTGAGCATTAAATGAAATAGCCATTACTTGTCAGAAACTAATTTTTGGAGATTTGGTTAAGTGTTTCGATACACCCCTAAGCTGTTTCGAAACACTCATTTACAGTTTACAAACGTTTCGATACAGCCCTTATCCATTTTGATACAACCTTCTTTTTTTCATTTTACAGTTTCACATTGTTTTGATACGACCTATAGTCGTTTCGATACGAGCCTATTTTATACATAACGACTCTTTCTTTTTTGAGTGTCTGTTTCAATACAGGGGTACTGTGTTCTGATACGGGTAGTTGCAGAACAGCATTTATGGAGAAAAGAAAGAGCCCCAACGGCTCTATTGATGATCTCAACCACCCAAACGGCTAGAAATCAATGAGAAGGTATAAAAACAAGTCTCCAAACCTACATCAACAACTATTTAGCCTTCAAGCAACATCGAAGCATTCAAATCCAAACCTTAAGCATTTTAGAGTCAAATCTTTGCACCCAACTCAATTGAGTCTTTCATTGCAAATTTTATTGAGTGTATGAGGTGTGATTAATTGTATTTAGGTAAACATCAACCTTTTAGAGGAAATTGTAAGGTTTACCAAATTTCTTCTTTGTAAACAATGAGTTGGATTAAGCTTTGGGTAGAAAGCTTGATCGGTCTTGTAAGAATTCCTCCTCATCAAAGAAAAGGGGAAGAATCAATATGAGGATTGATTGAAAATCCTTAGTAGGAGCTAAGGTAGTGGAGGTAGAGTTCATTTAGGAACTGGAACCACTATAAATTGCCTTGAGTTCAATTTTTCATTCATCCATTTTTTTCTTAAATTTTTAATCGTCAATTCAGCCCATCTTGGCCATTTGCAATTGATTGATCAACTCAACATAACTATTATAGAAAATTAAATTATGAGGTTTGGATGTAGTTCTAATAAACATATTGAACTACTCAAGCATTGCTTTTGAACGTTTACATTTCTTTTATTTACAAGACTTGAAACAAGACAAAATTCTTTAAACAATTATAAAGGCATTCAACCCCTTTCAATTATTGCCTACCGCAATTTATCAAGTCCTCTTTACAAAAGTAACCACTTCTTTGATAACATATACATTCTAAACCTTCATACAAGCATTAAATTAAACATCAATTACGTAGTTTCACCCAACAATCCTTTTTACTAGTTATTTTTCCCAATTAAAAATCTCAAGAGGAATCGACTAAGGACATTGCTTGCTGCATAAGTTTTCAATCACAATTCGACCTAGGCATGAACTATCATACCTGGTAGTATATCGTTTCCATCGATTCATCATTCAACACATTTTAACATGTAAGGTTCAGCACATAAATGTACTGTGATGTTCTAAAGGTCTAATCACAATTTCAAGAGAATTCAAATAAGATATTACATTAAAATCATAAGCATGTTATGAGTGGTAATAAGGATTCTTTCAGAACATGCTTAATCACACAAATACATTCAATTTATTAAAGAGACAAATTACTCAATGAGCAAGCAATTATCAAATCTATTCTTAGATCTTATTAGGCTCAAGGATTCAATTTGTCAAGCAATTAAAAGCATCCTTTTATTACTTTCAATCATTAATTCAAGCCTCAGTATTTTCCTTATACCGAGAAGTATAATTTCATAATCATACCATTAAACCATTAATTCTATTATTTTATATATTTCTAATTTCCAATAGAATCAACCAAGGCTTACAATTCATACATAATCATTACAAGATTTCGAATATATTTCTTACTATACTCAATTCTATTATCAAGTAGAATCTTTCTTACAAACATACGAATATGCATTTTATGTCTTTCAATCAAGACCTATGATTTTCTCAAGGAAGAATTACAAGAATCATATAGATTTTCTATACTTATTTAGCAAATTATTATTATACTTTATGATTTGACAGGAATTCTTTTAAACCTTTCGCTGTTAACTTAATCAATCATAGATCTAGGCTTGATCAATCAAGCTAATTAAAGCAAACCATTCGAACTACATTTATGTGTAAAATAGATAATCGAACAAGAATGGGATGGCTTACATTCCATTATAATCAATTACAATATTTATCACCATTCACAAAATGTAAACTACTCACATCTATCCAATTCACTCATATAGCATAATTCGATCCCTTGCTAGGGACACCTAGTCCAGTCTTTATCAAAGTATCATAGTCCATTAATCATCAAGGAATCACAATCCAAAATATTCAATTTATATTTTTAAGATTCATTATTAGGAATTTTTAATTTAACTTGGGCCTTGATTGACAAGTTAACTAGTCACTCGAATTCAAAACAAGAAGTAACAACAATGGTACATAAAGTACCAAAACAAGGGTACACAAAGTACCAAATTTATTTCTTTACTGAACAAGGGTACCAATCGTACCATTAGATCATTTGATCTTTAGCAACATGGGACTGTAGTCCAGGACCGTAATACCAACTAACGAGCTCGACGGACTCTATAACATGCCAATTGTGTCTAAACTAACTCAACTCAAGGCTTGTATTTTGTAAGCTTAGTATCCCTTTCAATTGAGAGGCATTAAGTGCCTTAAGTCACTAATTTATTCATACCATACACATTCGAGTCTAATTTTCAATTTAACTAGATAAGTGTAACATATCAAGTAACTTAACTAGCTTGAGCTTACCTCAAGATGCTTACCTCAAACAGCATTCAAATACACCATAATCAAGCCAATTTGTGATATAATATCCCTTATCGAAATTTATCAGCTAACTAGAATTGGACAGCCACATGCATATAATTTAATCTAGGTTACACTTACTTTAAAGGCTTTAAAGTAAACTTTACATATGACAAATCATACATAATTCTCTTTGTAACTAATACATCATACATCAATTCTTATGATCGGCAATACCAAACATGTATTCGATTTATACACCTTTCATTTAATCCATTCCTTAATTCGTTTACTAGCGTATAATATCCCTATCAAGTATACACATACAAGTATAATCTACATTATAACCACATTCTCGAACCTAGTGTCTCAATTAAACATGGTATAAGGTTCAATTAATTTAAACACCAAAATCTTATCACTTGTGCTACTCGAGTCGATCCCAACAGTAAATTCAATCATTAGTTAAACCAAGGTATCTTAACCAACAAACAAGTGCATATAGTTGAACCTAATCTAGGCTAGTCATTATTCAAGCATTCTATCTCATAGAATGTCCCTTATTAAAATACGTACCTCAATTTCGAGTACGCATTTCCCATAGTTTAATTTGATAACAAAACAATAGACTTGAAATAACTAAGCATGCTCGAGGAGGTAGTAAGCCTATCCCGGGACTTCGAAGCTACACACACCTCATATCCTGACATTACAGGATACCTAAATCCCCAAGCATACTTTGATATTCAAACAATTCTTTCCTACCCTCTCCTTAGTCTAGATATAACAAATATATAATCATAAATCAGTAGAATTTCTGACAATCAGTTACAGATACTCCATTCATTACTCAAGAACATCTATTTTCTCACACAATCAATCTATAGATAACACTCATACACAAACACTTCAAAACAGTCCACAACCATTACTTACATATGAATTTCTATCCTTAATTGCATATATACAACTTATATATAACTTGACAATCTTTCCCCCAATCCTTTTTACTGTCGAAACAGTCCCTTAAGCAAAAATCCATACAAAATTGGGCTGTTAAAAACACATAAACATTCATTCATTCAAAACTGTCCAGACTTAAACGGGCATACACTTAACAGGGCAGCTTGTGTAACTATACATTTGTACACATATTAATACTCATAGGAAAGTCCACAAATTTATATATTCAAGCAAAACAATCAATATCACATGTATGCACGTTTAGTTACCTTAAAACAGTCTCTAAACTCCATTCATTTAATTGAAACTGCCTGGTTATTTATATAATCAATGGTCCATCAAAACGGCACATAAATTTCTAGTTTTGTTCATCAAAAACAGTTTAATTTAGGCCTAAGAACATCACAAGCTGGGAAGATTCATATCCTAATTTTTAAACTACTAAAAAAGTCCAATTTACTCGATTTCATAACATACATGCGAGTACCTATTCCAACGGCCCATACAGGTGAGGTTTCCCATCTTTTTAGTCCCAATTTTAACCACCCAATCACACACATATTCCATAGTAATCGAAACATCATTTGAATCCATATTATTACCTTTAAAACAATTACTTTTTTTCTAAATTTTCATAGCAGCCCCAAGTTCAATTATACTCATTTTATACAAGCAATTCAACCTTTAAGACTCGTGTCTATACTAAAACCGACTCGGTTACACATTGTAAAGTGTCCATAAGTTCTATATTTCATGCACATTCTATCTCACATTATTGTTGTTTTTAAGTACATTCTAGGCATAATTAGGACCATGCATTGCATTTTACAGAATTCTTTACTTTGTCATGCTCTTTATTGATTATAATTTATTTTGTAAGGAAAAAGTATTGTTTTAGTTTAGTTTTAGTTTCAGGTACTAGAGTCTGACAGAGGGAGAGAGGAGCTGAAGACATGATGTCGAGGCAGCAGACCAAGGAGTTGTACTAATGCAATTTCAGACAAGAGACAGCAGCTGCCGAGTAGCGCCCGCCGCCCTACCTGCCGCCCAAGACAGCAAACTATGAAATTGGAGAACTGGAGTACGATCTGTAGAGCAGAAAATCCTGATTCTATCGATGTTGTCCACTCAATTTTCCAACGACTGTAGCAGCAAGCAGAGCCGCCGAAGGAGGAGCTCGAGATTACTTGCGGAGCAAGGCAACGTGATAAAGTCCACATTCAACTCAAAGAAGTCAGAGTTTAAATTTGCATTTAATGCAAAAGTTACTTTGAAGACTTCTACTTCAAGAAGGACTAGACCTATCTAATTCCTTTATATACCCATTGTAATTTTACTTCAAAACAACTTAGGTTTTCCTTAGGCATAGTTTAGGTTTTCTTTGCCGCCATTATGTTCTAAATTTCTCCTTGCGTTTGGGTTATGTTGTAAATAGTATGAGAACGGTTGTTCAGGATTTTAAGTTTTTTTTTTTGCAATAAAGCTTCAAGGTTTACTTATTCCATGTTCTTCATAGTTTTCAATTAAGGCGAAAGATTATTTGATTATTATTCATTTCTTCAGTATCGAGAGAGTCGAACTCACGAAAGGAAAAAGTACGATTTCATCTATAGACGGTGCGATTAATCTAGCCTAGACATAGGTTAGGGTTTAAGGCGGCTAAAAGAGGACGAATTAACATTGCTATCTTTGCACGATTCACGCCGCGACTGGTATTATCTGCAGTGGGCATCAACAACATTCTGACTTAGACATAAGCGAAATCACTTTCAAAGCGTTCTGCCGAGCATTGTAGTTCTGCCGAGTTTGCTACTGAGACAAAAGTCCATTCCTCTGCCGAGGCAGCAAGAGCGTCTCAACAGTCTAACTGCCATCCCCCGCTGAGGCAGCAGAGTCTGGCAGGGCAAAGCAACTTGTCCTATTCAACGTAGTTTCACACTAAACAGTAGCATAACCCGGCCTATTCTATTAATATGATTTCTTCCATTTTTATTTACTTTTGTTTTTATTTTCCTCTCAAACAACCAACTTATTTGTGCATTTACTTTTTCTTGTGTAGGAACTACGAGTCGAATCAAGCTGTCCAATCCTTGTGGGAGACGATATCTTTTATACTATAAATTGACAGGAGTGTGCACTTGCGCTCATAATTAGAGAACACTAAAACACTCTACAAGTTTTTGGCGCCGTTGCCGGGGATTGGTAATAGCGAAATTCGTTCTTTAAGTTCTGCACTTTATTTTATTTTTGGTTTTTATTTTTAATTGAGAAAAAAAATTACGGTTTCCTTTGCTAGTGCATGACCAGAGCAAATCCAAAAGGAGAAATCGTTTATTACGACGATATCGAATGAAGAGCAAGAGAACTCAAAAAGGAACTCAGGACAGCCCTAGGGAAAGCTATAGAAGAATGAAAAGCAGAGGTAAACATGGAAAACGACAGCCCTGCCAACAATGCCCAGCACGGTAGGGATGGGCAGCAAGAGTCGCCGCCTAGAGAACATCAAGTTCCACCTAGGCAGCTGCCCCCTATTCCGCCCAGACAGCCACAATACGTTTGAACCACCTGGGATTACTTGGAACATGACTTCAGAGGGTTCGATCTGATAGTGACAAAACCTGAGATTGAGGCGGATCACTTTGAGCTGAAGCGCGTGATGTTCAAAATGATCAACACGTTAGGGCAATTTGGTGGGACTGCCAGAGAAGATGCTCAGCAGCACTTAAGAGGATTCCTAGACATATACATGGCATTCAAAATACACAGAGTCCGCCAAGATGTGTGGAGGCTGAGATTATTCCCCTCTTCACTGAGGTATAGGACAAAACAATGGTTGAACAACCAGCCAGCAGGGTCATTCAACACATGGACAAATCTGTGCAAAGATTTCTTGGATCGTTTCAGCCCATCCAATGTCACAGACAGATTGAGAAATAAGAAAACAACCTTTTGACAAGGGGATGATGAGCCAATGTATGAAGCATAGGAGCGATACCAACAGATGCTTAACAATTTCCTGCACCATGGTTTTCTGGCTTGGACACAAGTGTCAATATTCTACAACGGGGTGAACTACCCAACATGGATGATGATTGATGCCTCAGCCAACAGAATCATCCTCGACAAACCACTAGAGGAGGCACTGCGGATCATGAACCAAGCCGCCAAGAAATGATTACAAGTACCCAACAGCCCATCGAGGAAACGTTAGGCAGCCAGTTGTTGTGAACGAAGTGGAAGCCTCAAAATCTGTCAATGTCCGCCTCGACAAGCTGATAGAGCTGGTCATGACCATAATGAAACCCGCTGGGAGAATTTATGAGGCCAAGGGTGTGGAGCCATTTTGTGATGAGTGTGGGGGCAACCACGATTCCTCTAAATGTACTACATCTACTAATTTCATGGGAGGATACAAAAGGAACAGCCGACCCGTCATGAACACGTGCAACCCTGGATGGAAAAACCATCCCAACTTCTCCTAGAGCAATCCCAAGACTGCTGCCAACCCACAACATCAACAGGGAGGCTACCAGTAGTACCCGTCATGACAACTGCCTCAACAACAACAGAATATGAAGACTCCTTCATTAGAATCTACCTTGCATACTTTCATATCCCGTACTAATGATTTTATTGCTAATATGAATAAATTATTGACAAAACTGAATCTTTCATGGAAAGGATTGAAAGCATGATGAACAACCAAGAGGCAGCGATAAATAATCTGGAGACCCAGTTCGGAAGGCTTGCTCAGGTATTCAATACTAGGCCAATGGGTGGATTACCTAGTGATACTGAAACCATGAAAGGGAAGTCACATGAACAGTGCAAAGCTATAACAAACAGAAGTGAGATAACACTACAAGAGCCATCCATGCCTGCTACGAGAGAAACAACACTTGCCAAACCAGTTCAAGCCGCCGAGAAACCTGCCACGGCAGCACCTGAAAAGAGTAACGTGGAACCAGAAAAAGAACCAACAGATGACACTACGAATGAACAGACAGACTCTAAACTAGTAACTACCTCCCAGGATAAGATTCCCCTCAAGACGAAAACTGTTGACACGACACCTCCACCACCATTCCCTCAAAGGTTGAAAAAACAGAAACATGATTTGCAGTTTAAAAAATTCATGGATGTTCTGAAGCAAGTTAAAATCAATCTTCCACTGGTAGAGTTGATCGAACAGATGCCCAGCTATGCCAAGTTCCTGATTGATATAGTGTCCAAAAGAACAAGGATCGGTGAATTTGAAACAGTGGCAGTGACAAAAGGATGCATGGAAATGCTGCACAATAAGGCACCACCCAAACAGAAAGATCCTGGAAGCTTAATAATTCCCTTCAAAATAGGCAGCAACCACTCCGTACGAGCCCTATGTGACCTAGGGGCCAACATAAACTTAATGCCCAAATTTGTGTTCCAGAAACTGGGAATAGGAGACTCCCTCCCAACAAAAGTAATGCTACAGCTGGCCGACAGAACATATGTACAACCGAAAGGAAAAATTGAGGACATCCTAGTGAAGGTGGACAAATTCATTTTCCATGTCGATTTCCTGGTATTATACTGTGAAGCATATGAAAAGGCACCAATAATCCTAGGACGACCATTCCTAGCTACGAGCAGAACACTAATTGATGTGGAAAAAGGTGAACTCACAATGAGGGTCAACGATCAGCAAGTAAAGTTGAATGTCTTCCAAACCATGAGGCAGGCTGATGATCCGGAAGAGTGCCAGCTAATGGAAGCCATCTCAGAGTTCAATTTTGTAGCCAACAAACCCTGCCTACAGCAAGACTGTCCGGGCAGCGACCTCGACAGCTGTTTCGGCATCCATTTAGATGCTTTCCCAGAAGATGATCAATGTAGTGAGTGGACAAAACAAAAACTGGAGGAGCAAGAAGAAGCATACATAAATTATTTTATAAATATTTTAAAAATAATATACGAAATATATTAATTTAAATTGAATTCATTAAAACCAGAGAAAAATGTCGCTGTTTGCTGAACTTTTAATGAGGAGTAATTTAGACTTTTCATTTCAAACGGGATTCTTAAACCCCAAAAGCTATAAATTGTAGATTTTCAGTTTTAATCTATAATCCCGTTTGTAAACTGAGTTTTCACCTAAAAGTTTTATTGCTTGCCATTGATTTTGCTTAAAAAAGTGAGTTTGGGATTATATAATCAACCAAAAACATTCCCTAAATCTCTTCACTTACACCAATGTCATTCCTAGTGACGGCCTCTCATTTTTTTAACATTTATGTTTTGTCTTCCAAGTTCAAATCGCTGCCATTCCTTTAAAGTATTTTTCATATATGCGGAAATAGGAGACACAAGGAAGAAGACTAGAAGGGGGAAGAACGTGGACGCTGGTTCTGAACAAATCTCAGCAGATGAGAAGCCTAAAATTGTAGAAGGCAGTTATGTACTCTATAATACGAACATGGTATGTATTCTATCAGAGTTTTAAAGTTTACAATTCGTAATTTTGTAGTTTTTTTAGCTTGTGCTGATACCATCAACATAATGCATGGTTCAGACGAGGTTTTCAACAGTTGAGTACCAAAAGCTACTTGTCAAAATAAATTAAGCTGAGTTACGTGCCACAAACGCGGAGATTCGAATTACTAAACTTGAGAAATTGTTAAAAGCCGAGGAAGATAAATGTGCTATGTCGATGAATCTAATCAAAGAGGCGGCCCGCACATTGGCTGAAACAATCCAAAAGCTACGATCAAACACTTGAGAGACTTAAAGAGTTAGTTAAGAGTTAGAGAGAGGGACACTTAATTGCATTAGTTTTGAAATATTTCATTTATTTTAATGGTATTAACTAGTATTTTATCCAACGATGTACATTAAACTTCACATCAAAAAAGGAAATATCAACGTCAGGTTTTTCTAACCGGTTCAGTTATAAGGCTTTAATTGTTTATGTTAAAATAACCTATAAAAAATCCGGTTTTAATGGTAACGTAATAGGTTGCAACTTAAAATTTTACTATTATATATAACATTTTAGGTTGCAACCTAAAATTTAGAAACTTAGTTAACATTTCTAGTTGCAACCTAAAATATTGCACAAAATCATAACAATTTAGGTTGCAAACTAAAATATTATCAGTTTAGGTTGCAACCTAAATGTTACCAAAACATATAACATTTTAAGTTGACATGGTAAGTTTCAAAATTTACTAACAAGTAACAGAACTTACCATAATATGAAACATTATTGGTTGCAACTTAAATTTTTACCGTTATATATAACCTTTTAGGTTGCAACCTAAAATTTAGAAACTTAGATAACATTTCTGGTGGCAACCTAAAATATTAAACAAAACCATAATAATTTAGGTTGCAATCTAAAATATTTACATGAAAGACATTGACTGGATTATTTTACTATAATTTTGGAGTCAAAATTATATTAAAATCTTCCACTTGATCTTTAATACAAGTCTATTTTTACCAAGTTATAAGGCTTTAACTGTTTATGTTGTAATAAGCTATAAAAAATCCCGCTGCCTGCCGCGTTGAACCGTTTATGTTATAATAACCGATAATAAATCTGATCTCGATAGTAACGTAATATTTATAAGCCGACAGTCAAAATGCTTACCATTTATGTTAGTTATAAGGCTTTAAAAAATTCACGGGCCAATCAAAACGCGCCACATGTCATTTTATTTAGGTGTGTGTGATTGGATCACCTATAGAGAGGTAAGCAATCTGGCCGTCGGCTTATAAATATTATGTTACTATCGAGAACGAATTTATTATAGGTTATTATAACATAAACGGTTCAACGCGGCGGGGAGCGGGTGTTGTTAACATAATTTTAAATGCTATTTAATTATATATATATATATATATATTATTAAAAAATAAAGGCGCAACGCAACCTATTACTTTACTATCGAAACCGGATTTATTATAGGTTATTGTAATATATCCGATCAACGCATGCATGCTTATGATGAAGTTTTTTGTAAACTCTGCTTAAGCCGAATTAGATACGAGAAATAAGTATGAAAATTATTAAAACCAAAATATTCGAATAAGAATACTAATAGACCAGAAGTATCGAAAGTTAATAGTATTAAATAATACAGTTAAATCTGCAACTCGATCAATGGTGTCTAAGATTCAATGCCCATAATATGGAGTAAAGGATATTGGATATGAGATTGTAGAAATGCCCTTGAGGTATAAGAATGACTAAACTTCCCCTAATAAAGGAAGTGACCCGAAATCTACATTCGAATTGATTGAAAAATTACCCCACCTAAGATGTATGTTATATTGGAAAAGACTTCGACATCATTATTCAAATGCGTGTGATACTAAAAGAAACTTGGATTTTCCCCCGAGCTCTGTATAACACATGAAGGTGGATTTACTAGAATTATCGTTGTATTCTTGAGCTGATCCTTACGACAATAATGGATGAATTAATTGGAATGATCGTAATGACCAAAAAGATTGTAGTGCCTTCGAGCACCGAAATTCTTAATTAATCAGAATGACAATTTTACCCTTAAGTTCTAAAATGAGTAAATTGTCTGTAAGGGCCGAAGAGATCAAAACGACTTAATCTCTACCGAGTACGTAAACGATGGAGGTGCTAAATAGTAAATTTTGACAAAAGTGGTGGATTTATCCCAATTTCCAAAATGACTGAAAAGCCTTTTTGAGTTAAATAGACAGTTATGCATTGGATGAAATTCTAGGATTTCTAATAAGACTTTAAGGGCTAAAGTGCCCCTAGGTGTTAAGAAGCACACTCATGTATGTTAATCACTCCTGATATTAATATAAGGTTGGAAGTTTTCGCACAAAATATAAGTTCGGCTACTCTGTGGCAAGTCTTGTGGTGAATTAAGAAAGCAAACGTTCAAATATATATTAAATATTGTAAATCATCATTTTATACTATTTGGCTAAATTACAAAAATCACCCCTGATAATTAAAAGATTAAAATGCCCTCGTTGGCCAAAGTTATTAAGATAGCCCTGAATGTATTCGATATCGTGAAAGATCTTGACATAGAAATCTCCGAATGCCTGAATGGAAGCCTGATGAGCAAATAGAATTTCCTGATCGACTGTTTATGCTTTGTTGGTATAAATTACCAAAATGACCATAATGCCCTTGTAGGCTTAAATGACTAAATAACTCATGATGCGTCTAAACTGTCAAAGATCTTGATGTATCACCTCCTGAATATCTGGGTTAAACCGTTAGTATGAACCCCTCTTAATAGGGGCCACATTTCAGAAATCTGTTCAAATTGTCAAAAGTTTAATGTGTCCCCTTCCGTAAATGGCAAGTATCTCCAAGAAATGATTTGTCCCACCTAGTGTGTTACATGTGTGATATATTCTGTTGAATGGATTGTATAATGATTTAATCATGAATAATATTATGTTTGATGAGCATTTCAATTGTTATTGAGATTGCATCACTATGTTGGAAAATGAGATGAAATGATGAACTGGATATATGATGACATTCTCTGCCTACTTGATGTATGTCTGCTCAATCTGTATACTTGTTATGTGATTGCTTGATCTGTGATGGTATTGCCTGACTGTCTGATGAACTTGATAGTATGATCTGTTAGCTTGACCTATGATGGTACAATTTGTTTGCATGATGAATGATGAAAATATCTGCTCTGCTCAATGGTATGCCCATTTATCTGTCAAAAGCATGAATCTTATGTTTCTGATACTCTGAATAGAATGTATGTCACATGTATTCTTTTACTCATGTATGGAATCTGAACACCGATTACTATATGGGTATACTGTTGGGTTTTATTATGAAGTCTCTGTCGGTACAGCCATGATCCAGCTGGTAAATCCTTATGGACTCAAGGTCTCCCCTTGGGTAGGTTCTGATGCTTTAGCACGGGTAAATCCTTATGGACCTAAGGCAGCCCCTTAGGTGGCACCTATGCCCATCGGGCCTAGGGTAAGTCCTTATGGATGTAGTTCTGGGGGACTGCATATTGCTGTAAGGTTGGAGGGTAGTTACTAGTAAACCCTTGTATGTACTTGAACATTTGCATTGAATTGTTATGTGTTCTCATGATACGATTGGTATGCATTTATGCCTATTTGATATGCACCATTTGGGACACACTAGACTTTAAACTCGTTGTTTTCATCTTCGTAAACTATCAACTTGTATAATTCTCGTTTGTTACTCGATGATTGAATAAAGAACAAGTACTGTTGATCTCAAGTATAACGTTACCCTGAAATAACATAAAGGGAAAGAGGACTGTCACTGCTTGGAACATTATGAAAATGTTATGCCTACCATATATCTGCATGAGCTTATAGCATCTTTTGGTAGTTCTGTATTACTAAGCTTTTCCAAGCTCATGTTATTTTTACTATCGCAGGTTAAAAGAATATAGCATGACATAATGTTTGACATTAGTGTTCAGAGTTCCCTCGGCGTTGCCTCTAGAGTACGGTACTGTATAGTTAGTGGGCATGTATGTCATGTATGTCACGTATTGTTTTATGATAGAATTTGTAAAACATTTTCTGAAATTCTTGTTATTTGTTTAAATGATTTTCTAAAATAGTATTTTAAACAGAAGTTGATTTTACAGTTTAATAAGTGTTTTAAGGAAATAAAAATGTTTTTATGTGTATTTTTATTGTGGGTCGCTCTTGTGACCCTAATGTGACTTCCTAGGATCTGTTGTAACGCATAGGCGGGTCTAGGGGGTTACATCTATCCCTTGGCCTTAGACCATATCTTGTTGACTTGATAACTATATTTGAAAGTTGTGCTTGTGAGTGAGATACTTATTGTATTTGGGTTTGCTATATAATGAATTATAGATGGATACAAATTTTATGGTTAGGGTAAACTACATAAATGGTCCCCCAACTATGTTCCAATTATCTTTTGCGTTCCTCGACTATTAGAAATTACAAACTGGTCCCTCGACTTAAAAAAGGTAATAGATTGGTCCAACGCCGTTTAAAATTTAATAGTTGATGACATGGCAGTTAATATAAATGGATATAATTACATAATTAGCCCTCAAGTTTTACATTTATTTTAATTTTACCTTTATTCTCAAAAATTAACCCATATAATTTTAATATTCTATCAATTTAGTCCATCTTCTTTGGTTCAGCCATGACAGAGGAGTTTACTGCAAGAACAAACAGGTGGGATAGATTTTGTTACATGCTTTAATTAGCCAAATAGCTATGTCTGCATCCAACTTGTTTTAAATACAAAACTTTCGGGGTTAGCCGATACATTGGCTAAGGCAGGAGTGGACCGTCGCACTTGGTTGAGAGTGGGTTTTTAGAATGGCTTGGGGTGTTGCATATGTTTGTCTTTACGGGTTTGAGGTCGTATGGGGGAGTGGTGCCGTGTGGCGTTGGAGTGTGCAAGTCGGGTCGGTAAGTATATATTAGGTGTTGGCCGCGCGGACATGAGGTTGTGTGTTTTGTGCATTTTGTGTCCTTTTGTGGTTTGTATTGTTTGTCCTCCTTGGTACTCTTTTCCTCCATTTAGGATTAGGGAGGTTTTTAATGAGGCTCGGGGTGGGTGGCTTGTATGATTCCGTTTCTTAATAAAATCATACTTTATCGAGCAAAAAAATACAGTTTATATTATAATGACCTATAATAAATCTGGTTTCGATGGCAACGTAATAGGTTGCGTTGCGCCTTGATTTTTTTAAACCCGTTAAATTATAAGGTTTTTAATTGTTTATGTTATAATAACCTGCAAGAAATCTGATTGCAATGGTAATGTAATAGCTTAAACCTTATTTTTATTTAACCATTTGAGTGCTTTAACCATTTACTTTATACTGATCTATTACAAATCTAGTTATAAGGGTGACGTAATAGGTTGCGCCTTGTCAATAAAAACAACGTAAAAATGGTAGGTTCTGGTCACAGTTTACGTTGGAACCAGAAAAGTTATCTCACTTGCGTATTTGTTATGCTTGTTTTAATATTTGAGGATCGAACATAAAATGTTATAATACTCAAATTAAAATGTCATTTATTCTGTAAACCTTTATGGTTGCACCATGAAAGTTATATTTCATACTTATACTGACGAGTTTTTAAACATCGTAATGACTCAAACTCTGTTCCTAAAATGTTACCACCAGAAATGTCACGTTATATTTTATATTTATTCTGTAAACCTTTATGAGCCAATCAGAACACGCCACACGTCATTTTATTTAGCTGTGTGTGATTGGATCACCTACAGAGAGGTAAGCAGTCTGACCGTCGGCTTATGAATATTACGTTACTATCGAGACCGGATTTATTATCAGCTATTGTACCATAAACGGTTCAACGCGGCGGGGAGCGGGTGTTGTTAACATATTTTTAAATGCTATTTCATTATATATATTTTTAAAAAATGGATATTTAATTATCAAAATAAATAAAGTTGCAACACAACCTATTACTTTACTATCGAAATCAGATTTATTATAGGTTATTGTAATATAAACGGTTAAAGCCAATTACAATTTAAAATGTTACCCCTTACAACCCAAATTGTTACCCCTTGCATGGTGGTTAGTCCCTTAATATATGTATATATTTTTTGTGGTGAAACTTCCTTTACAAAAATATTGTTTCCCCTAAATACTTAAGTGGGATAACTTTTCTGATTTCAAAGTAATTGTATAAACTAGTATTTTATCCAAGCTTTGAAAATTAAAATACTACTGCTTTTTCCAAAAATATTATGGGTTAGTCCCAAACTGTTACCCCTTTCATGGTGGTTAGTACCATGATATTAGGTTTGTACTTACCACAATGAATGAACTTAATATATATTCGAACCTACGAACCAGTTCATCACGGATTGCATCCTTGCTTCAGGGTCTCGCTCTAGGTAACGCACAATGCAATCAGTGGTACTATGAATGAACTTATTATATTTTCGAACCTACGAACGAGTTCATCACGGATTGCATCTGTGCTTCAGGTTCTCACTCTAGGTAACGCATATTGCCATCGACGGCACTATGAATGAACTTTTATGCCCCGGTTACTTGTAACGCCAGCGCTTTTAATAGGAGTGAACTTGTTATATTACAACCACTCCAAAGCTGCATTCATTTTGTTTAGGTGAGCCTTGTTACGAACGAGGGTTTTAGGGTTTAGGGTTTACAATTTATGGATTAAGGTTCGTGGTTATGAGTTTTAGGGTTTAGTGTTATGGTTTATGGTTTAAGGTTATGGTTTAGGGTTTATGGGGTTTATAGTTTAGGGGTTATTGTTTTAAGGTTTAGGGTTCAATGTTTGTAGTCTAAGGTTTAAGGTTTATGGTTCATGGTTCACGGTTCATGGTTTTTAGGGTTTAGGGTTCAAGGTTAGTGTTTATGGTTTCAGGGTTTATGGTCCAGTGTTCAAGGTTCATAGTTTTGGGTTTAGGGTTTAGGTTTTAGGGTTTGCAATAGTAATGTAATAGCTAAAACCTTATTTTTATTTAACCATTCAAGTGCTTTAGTCGTTTATATTATACTGACCTATTACAAATCTAGTTATAAGTGTGACGTAATAGGTTGCACCTTGTCAATAAAAACAACATAAAAATGGAAGGTTCTGGTCACAATTTACGTTGGAACCGGAAAAGTTTTCCCACTTGCGTATTTGTTATGATTGTTTTAATATTTGAGGATCGTACATAAAATGTTATAAGACTCAACTTAAAATGTCATTTATTTTGTTAACCTGTATGGTTGCACCAGGAATGTTATATTTCATATTTATACTGACGAGTTTTTAAACATCGTAATGACTCAAACTCCGTTCCTAAAATGTTACCACCATAAATGTTACGTTATATTTTATATTTATTCTGTAAGCCTTTATTGTCCAATCAAAACGCCACGTGTCATTTTATTTAGGTGTGTGTATTGGATCACCTACAAGTAGGTAAGCAGTCTGACCATCGGCTTATAAATATTATGATAGTATCGAGACCGAATTTATTATCGGTCATTATAACATAAACGGTTCAACGCGGCGGGGGCGGGTGCTGTTAATATATTTTTAAATGCTATTCAATTATATATTTTTAAAAAATAGATATTTAATTATTAAAAAAATAAAGGCGCAACGCAACCTTTTACTCTACTATCGAAACCAGATTTATTATAGGTTATTGTAATATAAGCGGTTAAAGCCAATTACAACTTAAAATGTTACCCCTTACAACCCAAATTGTTACCCCTTTCATGGTGGTTAGTCCCTTAATATGTGTATATATTCTTCGTGGTGAAACTTTTTTCAAAAATTATTGTTTCCCCTAAATACTTAAGTGGGGTAACTTTTTTGGTTTCAAAGTGTTGGGTTTTTTATGCTCGATTCCTTCAAGTGTTGTGTTTGCCAAGTTCACAGAAGATTGGATTTTTTGGTGTTTTAATGGGAGGTTAAAAGATTAGAATTGGACTCAAGGATTTATAGTGGTTCAACCTTCTAACCAAGGTCTACATCCACTACCTTAGCTCCCCACTAAGTATTTCAACAAATTCACTAAGAATTTCGTCCCCTTTTCTAGGCTTAGGAGGTAACCTTTACAAC
This sequence comes from Hibiscus trionum, assembly GCA_030270665.1. NCBI lineage: Eukaryota > Viridiplantae > Streptophyta > Magnoliopsida > Malvales > Malvaceae > Hibiscus > Hibiscus trionum. Next base: position 35,494,419 of record BSYR01000013.1, read on the forward strand.
CCTCAAAGCATTCTAACCCAAAGCTTGAGTAAACCCTCTTTACAAGAGAAATTCTAAGAAAACTTCAAATCCCTCTAATAGGTTTTTGTTTGCACTATTTAGCTCTCACCCAAAACCTAAACACTTGAGCAAATTTAACAATGTTTTAGCTCACTAGTGTTGTCTAAACAAGAAATGGACAATTAAAGCTCTAGACACAATTTTTCGCCATAATATTGTAACAATTGAAGCATTAGCCTTCTCTTTGATGGTTGAAGGTCCCTTTTATACTCCTAATTGAGTTTGTAGTCATTACTAGCCGTTGGGGTTGAATTAGAGCCGTTGGAGACTTTATTTCCCACCATAAATGCGTTTCTGCAGCCTACTGTATCGGTACACGTTGAGGCGTATCGGTACGCCCTTCTTCAGAACTAGCTGTTGGGCTCTTTGTCAGCCTATGCGTAACGATACGCTTGAGAGCGTATCGGTACGGTCTGTAATTTAAAAGATCGTTGGGAAATAATCGTTGGGGGTTGTTAAAGCAGGGATCAGTACGCCTAAGATGTGCATCGAAACGACCCCTATCCGTAACTATACGGGTAAGCCCGTATCGGTACGTGTTTTGGAATATTCAAAACTTGGGTAAAAAGGTATCGATACGAGGCATACCGTATCCATACGGGCCTGCTGAAAAGTTAAGTTTGACTACTTTAAAGTATTAAAAACTTTGCCAAAAACCTTTTTAAATACCTCAAACATATTTTCAAGTTGTTTGGACTTAAAGACAAGTTTTAAATTCTTTTCAAATTTGTCCAAAACATTTTTCAATTATTATATCAAAACACTTAGTTCTACACAAAGTAATTGTATAAACTAGTATTTTATCCAAACTTTGAAAATTAAAATACTACTACTTTTTTCCAAAAATATTAGGGGTTAGTCCCTAACTGTTACCCCTTGCATGGTGGTTAGTCCCATGATATTAGGTTTGTACGTACCATAATGAATGAACTTATTATATATTCGAACCTATGAACCAGTTCATCACGGATTGCATTCATGCTCCAGGGTCTTGCTCTAGGTAACACACAATGCGATCGATGGTACTATGAATGAACTTATTATATTTTCGAACCTACGAACGAGTTCATCACGATTTGCATCCGTGCTTCAGGGTCTCGCTCTAGGTAACACATATTGCCATCAACGACACTATGAATGAACTTCTATACCTCGGTTACTTGTAACACCAGCGCTTTTAATATGAGTGAACTTGTTATATTACAACCACCCCAAGGTCGCGTTTGTTTTGTTTAGGTGAGCCTTGTTACGAATGAAGGGTTTAGGGTTTAGGGTTTATGGTTATGGTTATGGGTTTAGTGTTTATGGTTTATGGTTCATGGTTATGGGTTTAGGGTTAGTGTTCATAGTTTATGGTTTATAATTTAGGGTTTATGGGTTTTGTAGTTTATGGGTTATGGTTTTAGGGTTGAGGGTTGAGGGTTTAAGGTTCATAGTCTAAGGTTTAGAGCTTCTGGTTTATGGTTACGGTTAGGGTTTATAGTTTTATGATTTAATGTTTGTGGTTTAGGGTTCATGGTTTATTGTTCATGGTTTATGGTTTATGGTTCAAGGTTTAGAGTTTATGGTTTAAAGTTTAGGGTCCAGTTTTTAAGGTTTATTGTTTGGTGTTTAGGTTTTAGGGTTCATGGTTCATTGTTTAAGGTATAGGGTTCAAGGTTTAGAGTTTTAGGTTTTTGTGGGTTTAGGGCTTATGGTGTAGTGTTTAGGGTTTATGATTTAATGTTTAGAGTTTTAGGTTTCTTAGGGTTTAGGGTTTATGTATTTATGGATTTATGGTTTAGGGTTTTGGGTCCATGGTCTAGCGTCTAAGGTTCAAGTTTCATGGTTGAGGGTTTAATGTTTAGGGTATATGGTATAAGGTTTAGGGTTTATAGTTTAGGGTTCATGGTTCATGGTGTATGGTTCATGGTTTAGAGTTTTAGTTTTTAGGGTTTATGGTTGAGGGTTTAATGGTTATGGTATATGGTTTAGTGTTTATGGTTTATTGTTCATGGTTTAGAGTTTTAGTGTTTATGGTTTATGGTTGAGGGTTTAATGTTTATGGTATAAGGTTCAGTGTTCAAGGTTCATGGTTTAAGGTTTCGGTGTTATGGTTTTATGATTTCAAGGTTCATGGTTTATGTGTCTTAAGGTATAACGTTTTGTGTTTAGGGTTCATGGTTTTCATGGTTTAAGGTTTAAGATTTTGGGTTCAAGGTTTATGGTTTAGCCTTTAGAGTTAATGGTTTAGAGTTTTAGTGTTTATGGTTCATGGTTGATGGTTTAGTGTTTAGGGAATAAGGTTTAAGGTTTAAGGCTCAAGGTTTGTTGTTTATTGTTTAGGGTTGTTAAAGTAGGGATCGGGACGCCTAAGATGCATATCGAAACGACCCCCATCTGTATCGATATGGGTAAGTCTGTATCGGTACGGGTTTTGGCAGATTCAAAACTTGGTTAAAAAGGTATCGATAGAAGGTATATTGTATCCCTACGGGCTTGTTGAAAAGATAAGTTTGACTACTTTAAAGTATTAAAAACTTTGCCAAAAACCTTATTAAATACCTAAAACATATTTTCAAGTTGTTTGGACTTAAATACAAGTTTTAAATTCTTTTCAAATTTATACAGAACATTTTTCAATTATTATATTAAAACACTTAGTTCTACACAAAGTAATTGTATAAACTAGTATTTTATCCAAACTTTGAAAATTAAAATACTACTACTTTTTTCCAAAAATATTAGGGGTTAGCCCCAAACTGTTACCCCTTGCATGGTGGTTAGTCTCATGATATTAGGTTTGTACGTACCACAATGAATGAACTTATTATATATTTGAACCTACGAACCAGTTCATCACGGATTGCATTCATGCTTCAGGGTCTCGCTTTAGGTAACGCACAATGCGATTGTTGGTACTATGAATGAACTTATTATATTTTCGAACCTACGAACGAGTTCATCACGGTTTGCATCTGTGCTTCAGGGTCTCGCTCTAGGTAACACATATTGCCATCGGCGGCACTATGAATGAACTTCTATCCCCCGGTTACTTGTAACACTAGCGCTTTTAATAGGAGTGAACTTGTTATATTACAACCACTCTAAGGTCACGTTCGTTTTGTTTAGGTGAGCCTTGTTACGAACGAGGGGTTTAGGTTTTAGGGTTTAAGGTTTAGAGTTTATGGCTTATTGTTCACGGTTATGGTTTTAGTGTTTAGGGTTTAGTGTTATGGTTTTATGGTTTCAAGGTTCAGGGTTTATGGGTCTTAAGGTATAATGTTTTGTGTTTAGGGTTCATGGTTTAAGGTTTAGGATTTTGAGTTCAAGATTCATGGTTTAGCCTTTAGGGTTAATGGTTTAGAGTTTTAGTGTTTATGGTTCATGGTTGATGGTTTAGTGTTTAGGGAATAAGGTTTAAGGTTTAAGGCTCAAGGTTTATTGTTTATTGTTTAGGGTTGTTAAAGTAGGGATCGGGACGCCTAAGATGCATATCAAAACGACCCCTATTTGTATTGATATGGGTAAGTCTGTATCGGTACGGGTTTTGGCAGATTCAAAACTTGGTTAAAAAGGTATCGATAGAAGGTATATCGTATATGTACGGGCTTGTTGAAAAGATAAGTTTGACTACTTTAAAGTATTAAAAACTTTGCCAAAAACCTTATTAAATACCTCAAACATATTTTCAAGTTGTTTGGACTTAAATACAAGTTTTGAATTCTTTTCAAATTTATCCAGAACATTTTTCAATTATTATATCAAAACACTTAGTTCTACACAAAGTAATTGTATAAACTAGTATTTTATCCAAACTTTGAAAATTAAAATACTACTACTTTTTTCCAAAAATACTAGGGGTTAGCCCCAAACTGTTACCCCTTGCATGGTGGTTAGTCCCATGATATTAGGTTTGTACGTACCACAATGAATGAACTTATTATATATTTGAACCTACGAACCAGTTCATCACGGATTGCATCCGTGCTTCAGGGTCTCGCTTTAGGTAACGCACAATGTGATCGTTGGTACTATGAATGAACTTATTATATTTTCGAACCTACGGACGAGTTCATCACGGTTTGCATCCGTGCTTCAGGGTCTCGCTCTAGGTAACACATATTGCCATCGGCGGCACTATGAATGAACTTCTATGCCCCGGTTACTTGTAACACCAGCGCTTTTAATAGGAGTGAACTTGTTACGAATGAGGGGTTTAGGTTTTAAGGTTTAAGGTTTAGAGTTTATGGCTTATTGTTCACGGTTATGGGTTTAGTATTTAGGGTTTAGGGTTATGGTTTTATGGTTTAGAGTTCAAGGTTCATAATTTAAAGTTTATGGTTTAGGGTTTAGGGTTTATGGTTTTTATGGTTTATGTTTCATGGTTTAAGGTTAGTGTTTATGGTTTTATGAGTTAAGGTTCAAGGTTCATGGTTTATGGTTAGGGTTCATGGTTTAGGGTTTAGGGTTTAATGTTTAGTGTTCATGGTTTAAGGTTTAAGGTGTATGGTCTAGTTTTCAAGGTTTAGGGTTTATGGTTTAGGGTTTAGGGTTCATGATTCATTATTTAAGGTATATGGTTCAAGGTTTAGAGTTTTAGGTTTTTGTGGGTTTAGGGCTTATGGTTTAGTGTTTAGTGTTTAGGGTTTATGGTTCATTGTTTAGAGTTTTAAGTTTATTGGGGTTTATGGTTTATGGATTATAGTTCTTGGTTTAGGGTTTAGGGTTTAGGGCTCATGGTCTAGTGTCTAAGGTTTAAGGTTCATGGTTGAGGGTTTTGTGTTCATGGTATATGGTATAAGGTTTAGGGTTTATAGTTTAGGGTTTATGGTTCAAGGTTCATAGTTTAGGGTTCATAGTTTAGTTTAGTGTTTATGGTATATGGTTGAGGGTTTAGTGTTTATGGTATAGGGTTTAGTGAGCATGGTTTATTATATGGGGTTTATGGTTCATGGTTTAAGGTTTTGAGGTTATGGTTTTAGAGAGAAACCGTTATCTTGAGGAAAGAATTGAAGCAATGGAAACCCAAGGACAAGGTGTTGGGGGTAGGTAATAACAACAACAACCCCATGGTTGATATTATTCCTCCTGCTAATGTTCAAGACAATCGGAAAGGTCCTGCTGCCCCGGCAGCACAATAGACATGCCGAGTGTATATGGACAATGATCAAGTTGAACTGCAAACTACACTGCCAGACGTGGAAGCTGAACACTTTGAACTAAAACCTGTGGTGTTCAGCATGTTAAATTTAGCAGGACAATTTGGCGGTTCAGCTACAGAGGATGCACGCGAGCATTTGAAAACCTTCCAAGAGATCTGTGGATCATTTAGACTACCAGGAATAAGCCCGGAAGTGCTGAGACTCTGAATATTTCCCCATTCATTGAGGGATAGAGCAAAAACCTGGTGGAATAAGTTAACACTGGGTTCAATAAGAACTTGGGCAGGTCTTTGCCGTGAATTCCTTTCTCTTTTTAATCCTTCTCTTTTAACTGAAATATTGCGTAACAAAATTGCTACTTTTCAACATGAAGATGATGAACCAATGTATGAGGCAGGGGACCGTTTTAAAACTCTCTTATGAAACTGCCTGATGCACAGATTCCCCGTATGGAACCAGGTCGTCAAATTCTACAATGCTGCCAATGCACCCACTCGAATGAGGATAGATTCGGCAGGTAATCGTTTGCTACTAGACAAAGAGCCGAAAGATGCAATGCTTGTGTTGAAAAGGTTGGCAGAGAACGACGAACATTTCCCCACAGAACAAAGAGGAGGAAGACGAGGAGTATCTGTCAAGGAACACGAATCTGAAAACTTGGTAAAAACCCAATTAGCATAAATCACCAAGGTAGTTGAAAACCTGCAGCGAAAGAGTGAATCTAAGGCGGTGTTTTCTACCGATGAGATGTGTGAAACTTGTAGTGGAAACCACAGTACAGAGGAGTGTCCCTTACAGTGGGAAACGAGAATGTATGTTGGAAACTACAACAAGAATAAAGGCTACGACTCCAACAATTACAACCCGAATTGGAGGAAGAACCCTAAATTCTCTTGGAGTAACCCAGAAAATGGTTTGAATCCTTTAGTCCAGAATAATCAGAATCAAGGAGTTCCCAGAATACTGTCACGACAGTAGCCACAACAGCAGCCGACATCATCCACAAGTATAATAGAACAGACCCTAGCAAGTTTCATGTCTCAAACTGGAGCATATATGGCCAACATGGATCACTTTATCAAGAAGACTGAAACATTCATGGATAAAACATATATGAGAATGACAAACCATGAGGGTACTTTAAAGTCTCTAGAGACACAGATGGGTCAGGTCGCCCAGTTCATCAACACCAGACAGAATGGAGGATTCTTTAGTGATACTAAGGTCACGAGAAAACTAACACATGAGCAGTGTAAAAGTTATAACAACGAGAAGTGGGAAACAGATACAAGGGCTGAAAATTAAAGAGACACCTAGTAAGGAACCGACCCTACAGACACATGCCGAAAACACTACCCCGGTAGACGTGAAACAATCTGTTGTCGCCAAACCTACCATGACAGCAGAAGAATCTAAGGAGGCGACAGAAGAAGTTGAAGAATGTGAGCCTCCTCAGATCCAAATCCCATTTGAAGGACATCTCGAAGATTTCCGTCCTCCACCCCCTTTTCCACAGCGGTTGAAGAAACAGAAACAAGAGTACCAGCTTAAGAAGATCTACGATGTTTTTAAGCAAGTACATATAAATATTTCGTTGTTGGAGGTCATTAAGCATATGCTTGGTTATGCCAAGTTTCTTAAAGTTGCAATGTCCAGGAGATCTAGACTTGGGGAATTTGAAACTATAGTCATGACAAAAGGTTGCATGGCAATCCTACATAACCGTACACCCCCAAAGAAGAAGGATCTAGAGAGTTTCATTATACCATGCATAATCGTTGATCAGTATGTGGGTAAGGCACTTTGTGATATTGGAGCTAGTATAAATCTAATGCGCAAATTTGTTTTTCAAAAATTAGGTATTGGACAAGCAAGACCCACAACATCCATGGTTTAATTGGCAGACCACTCTTACGTACAACCGGAAGGAAAAATTGAAGACATTCTGGTAAGAGTGGATAAATTCATATTTCCCGCTGACTTCCTTGTTCTAGACTGTGAAGCAGACGAGAATGCATTGATCATCCTAGGGCGACCCTTCCTAGCCATAGGTAGAACAGTGATCGATGTAGAGAAGGGAGAACTGACAGTGAGAGTCAATGACCAGCATATCAAACTAAATGTTCTCCAGGCCATAAAACAAGCTGATTTACAGGAATAATGTAAGTCAATATCAGAGGTAATTATAGACTAACCCTGCACCGGATCAAGCTTTCATGACAGACAAATCGGTCATTGTCGCCACAGCCACCTAGAAGACTGCCACGACAGTACTGGTGACAGCAACTCTTCAGACAATGACACATCTGACATTGAAGATCCTGAGGAGGTAAATTGGATAGGCATGCGTCCAGGTAAGTTTTTCGAACCTCTGAACTATACCTCTAACAAATATGTAATTCAAAAGCCTTACATAGATCAGCCACCTATTTTAGATCTTAAACCTTTCCCAATGCAACTTAAATATGTTTTTCTTGGTCTCAATGATATGTTGCCCGTGATCATCTCTTCTAAGTTGATGCAGGAACAGGAACATCATATGATTGGTATGTTACAAAAGCATAAGAAGGCAATTGGATGGGCCATTGCCGATATTCAAGGCATCAGCCCGGCAATTTGCATGCATAAAATCCTCTTGGAGGATGATCATAAGCCGTCGATAGATTCTCAGAGACGATTAAACGAAGATATGCGAGAGGTGGTGCGAAAGGAAATTATCAAGTGGCTTGACGCTGGAATTATTTACGCCATCTCAGATAGCAAGTGGGTGAGCCCTATGCAATGCGTACCCAAGAAGGGAGGAATAATTTTCATAACCAACAAGGATAATGAGCTAATCCCAACTTGGACTGTGACCGGTTGGAGGGTTTGTATGGATTAGCGGAAGCTTAATAAAGCTACCCGGAAGGACAACTTCCCCTTGCCTTTTATTGACCAAATGCTAGATAGATTAGCGGGAAAACCTTACTATTGTTTCCTTTATGGTTATTCACGTTACAACCATATTGCCATTGCACCAGAGGACCAGGAGAAGACAACCTTCACATGCCCCTATGGAACATACGCCTTTAGGAGAATGCCATTTGGACTGTGTAATGCACCAGCAACTTTTCAGCGGTGTATGATGGCTATAATCTCTTATATGGTGGAAGATTTCCTGGAGATCTTCATGAATGACTTTTCCGTCTTTGGAGATAGCTTCAACAACTGCCCAGGAAACTTGAAGAAAGTGCTTGAAAGATGTGAAGAGGCAAATCTTGTACTGAACTGGGAAAATGCCATTTTATGGTAGATGAGGGCAGAGTGTTGGGACACAAAGTCTCTTGTCGTGGCATAGAAGTGGACAGATATAAAATCGAAGTCATCGAAAAATTGCCCCCACCCAGCACAGTCAAGGGCATTAAGAGTTTCTTAGGACACACAGGTTTTTATCGTAGGTTTATTGCTAATTTTTCTAAGATTACTAAACCTTTTTTGTCTTTTGTTGGAACAGAATAAGGCCTTTGACTTCAATGTCGAATGTACTGAAGCTTTCAAGACAGTGAAAGAGAAGCTGGTAATAGCCCCAATAGTACTGCCACCGGACTAGAGTTTACCGTTTGAGATAATGTGTGATGCTAGTGATTATGTTGTAGGGGCATCACTAGGGCAGCGGAAGGAGAAACTCTTCCATGTAATATACTATGCTAGCAAGACCTTAAATGATGCCCAGATAAACTACACCACGACGGAGAAAGAGTTGCTAGTTGTGGTATTTGCCTGTAACAAGTTCAGACCATACATACTTGGAACAAATGTAGTGGTTCACATGGATCATTCAGCAATAAAATACATGTCCACCAAGAAGGATGCACGGCCACGATTGATACGTTGGATTCTGCTGTTACAAGAGTTTGATATAGGAATCAAAGACAGAAAGGGAACAGAAAACCAAGTAGCCGATCACTTGTCAAGCCTAGAGCTGGGAAAGGATCAAGATAAAAACAAGGTTAACATACATAAGACTTTCCCTGATGAGCAGTTATTCACTGCCATGGAGGTACACACAAGCGCTGCTGCGACAGCCACGGCGACAGGTAAGTTTTCTGATGTTCCTTGGTATGCCGACATAGTAAACTATCTCGTTAGTGGTTTATTACCTCATGAACTTAACTATCAAGCAAGGAAGAGGTTCCAAAATGATGCAAAACATTATTATTGGGACGAACCTCTTCTGTTCAAACATTGTACAGATCAGATTATCAGGAGATGCATACCGAAGGAAGAACAAGAAGAAGTACTCCACCACTGCCATGCTGCTCCTTATGGAGAACACTTTGGAGGAAACAAAACTGCTGCCAAGGTTCTGCAGTCCGGTTTATTTTGGCCTACACTATTCAAAGATGCACAAGCTTTTTATAAGCGTTGTGACAAGTGCCAAAGGACATGAAACTTCTCTTGAAGGCATGAGATGCCCCTACAGAACATTCTCGAAGTCGAAATTTTCAATGTTTGGGGAATCGACTTCATGGGACCATTCTCAGCTTTATGTGGGAATCTGTATATACTGTTGGCAGTAGATTATGTATCCAAGTGGGTAGAAGCCATCGCCACAAAAAAGAATGATGCCAAAACCGTCCAAAGGTTTTTACACAAACACATCTTCACCAGGTTTGGCATCCCAATGGGAATCATTAGTGATGAAGGTAGGCATTTTAAAAATAGGGTGATTGCTAGTGCATTGAAGAAGTATGGAGTGAAACACAGAATCGCAACAGCATATCACCCTCAGACCAATGGGCAGGCCAAAATCTCCAATAGAGAAGTGAAGAACATTCTGGAAAAGATGGTTAAACCATCTAGGAAGGACTGGTCTCTCCACTTGAATGATGCATTATGGGCTTACACGACTGCTTTCAAAACACCACTGGGAATGTCACCCTACTGACTCATCTATGGAAAAACTTGCCACCTACCTGTCGAGATAGAACATAAAGCATATTGGGCTATTAAGACAGATAACATGGATTGGGATAGAGCAGGGCCGAAAAGGCTCTTGGATTTAAACGAAATTGAAGAAATTTGAGCCATGGCCTACGACAACGCCATAATCTAAAAGGACAAGACAAAAAGGTGGCACGGCAGAAAACTTCTGCCACAACAGTTCATACAAGGCCAAAAGGTGTTGTTGTTCAACTCCTGGTTGAAGCTCTTCCTAGGGAAGTTAAAGTCTAGATGGTCTAGACCCTTTCAGGTAGTTCAAGTTTTCCCCATGGTGCCATAACAATAAGATCTATCAAGGACGGGAACCAGTTCAAGGTCAATGGACAGAGACTTAAGCACTATTAGGGGACTGAAGCCCCAAGAGAACATGAAGTGGTTACTTTAGGAGATTCCCCTCAAGGCATCCCTAATTTAACTTAATTTAATTTTTTCTTTTATTTCTTTTATTTTATTACTTTAGGAAGTAGGAATTTAATACTAGTTTATTCTAGTTTTCAGGAAAATAAAAGAAACAGAGGAAAGAGAAGGAATGAACTAGCCCATCACATTCACATCAACCCAAGAAGCCCAAAATAGAGCTCAACGGTAACAAAGCTATCGTGACAGACTTGGTGACAGCCATCACCAGCTGTCGTGATAGACATTCAATGACAGAATGTCACCAGCTATCGCAGTAAACACGTAGCAGACGCGAGAAAAACATGGAAACGCGTAACAGACACATCCAGAAACCGCGTGACAGTTAGCTTCGTTTTCCACGCCAACCGTTACAGCTTCAACGGGCAGAAATCCCATTCTATATAAACCCTCACTCCCATTTCATTTTTCGCCTTCATTCTACTCTCTTTACTCTGTTTCAGAAATTTTCTTTTAGCTTTCAAATTTTTTTTCGTTTTCCACAGCACCTATACAATGAAGATAAGATCAACCCGCAGAAGCTCTGCCTCCACCTCTGCCGCAGCAGCCTCCACTCCCACACACAACAGAATCCGAAGAAGGTTCGACTTTGCAGAAACGGAGAAATGATACTATGAATCTTTTCAGAAGAGAGAGGTGTGGGAAGAGAGGGGTTTTACTTACCAGAAGAAGAAAAGAGATCTGGGTTTAGAGGGATTCATCGCAAAGAGAATTCTCGGTGTGAAATGGTAGATGTTTGCTGAGCAACTAGAGGAAATGAATGTCACCCTCGTTCGAGAGTTCTATGTTGCAAATCCCACGAAGGAAACATCTCAAGTCACCATCAGGGGTAAGACAATTGAGTTAGAACCAACTTATATCAATTCCCTGTATGGCATTTACGTGGGCAGGAAGAGGACACACACAGACGGTTCGTCGAAAATCTGTCGCCAGCAGACTACGACAACATCAAGGCAGACCTCACCACAGAAGGCACTAGCTGGAATGAGGATCCAAAACATCGGTGGACTGTTCGAAGGACTCAACTCACACCTGCCGCCAAGCTATGGAACCACTTTGTGAAGAAACGCCTCTTGCCCACATCACACAACGCGACGGTGGATAGACAAAGGCTGGCCCTCATTCATTCCATTACAAATGAACGATAGATCAACGTGGGGAAGTACATTCTCGATGAAATTTTTGAGTGCACACAGAAGGATAAAGGTCCACTTTTCTTCCCTCACTTGATCACAACCCTATGCAGAGCAAATAACGTCCCCGAGATTCAAGAGGATGTCAAGATCCAAGGAAAAGGTTGAACAAAACAAAACCTTTACAGCCTGATGGAGCTCAAGGAAGCCACACCAATGGCATACTTCGACCCTTCTGCCACAACAGAGCCCACGACAGAACCTGACTCGGCAGAGCCTGATCAGACACAACACACAATAGAGTCAACTGACAAACTAGTAGGCACTTTCTCCAGCCACATCATCCACCTGCTGCAACGAATGGAAGCACGACAACAAGGATTTATGGAGTATATGAGGGATTTCCACACTGCAACGGTAAATTTTATTAAAGTTGAACTTAATTTCCCCAACGCACAGTTTCCTCCTTTTCTAGAAAATCTTGTTTCTGCCCCATCACCTATCACCTGCCCCAAGAAAGCCACACCGACAGCTGCTTCTGCCTCGCCATCTGCCGCTATAGGATCAGGTGACAGAAGGTCTGCATCACCCTTGGTTACTCCCACCTCTCCCAGAGAGAAGGACCAGCCCTCTCGAGGAGCCAAGAGGAAGGAACCAGTGCCAGAAATTGATCCAAAATATTTCGAGGACTTCTTCTCTTCTTCAGTCTGGCAAGATGATTCAGACTCTGAACCTTCTATTGTACGCCAAATAGCCAAGGACTTCCCTCCTATGAAGAAAGAGAAGCTTGATCTAGATGTAGAGGGACCCTGCCACGACAGTGGAGATGATAGAAAAAATAGCAGAAAAAGTGACAGTGAGCTCAGGATTCTAGACAAAGCTCCAAAAATTTCACCTACCAGAATCCAGCCACCTCGAGAGGCAAAGAAAAAGGCAGCATCATTCTCTCCAACCACGAAGGCAGCACCCAAATTAAACGTAACTGCTCGTCGACAGCTCCGTACAGTTGACAGCAATGACGACAACAATGTTGGCACTTCAACTTAAGTTTTTTACTCTTTCTGTCTTCCGTGTTTCTATTTTCTATTTGTGATGTTTTAATATTTCTGTTTTTGTTTGTCATGCATTGAGGACAATGCAACCCTCGAGTTTAGGGGTAGACAGTCCTCTTATTATTAATAGACTACTTATATTTTGTGTTTATAACTATTTATTTTTTTGAAAAAAAAATTGGCTTAAGTTTTTGAACTTCTCTTACCTGTCGCGGCCTTCACTGTCGTGACAACAACTTTAGAATGTTTTAGGAAGTATTTAGAGCCTTACTATAATTCAGAACTCTTAAAACACTTTTGTGACTTATATGTTGTTAAGACTTCTGTTAGTAAACTTAGAATAGGAAGCTTAGCCACATGAGTTAGAAAAAAAACTTAGACTCAGTTTACTCCCGGAGGTGCCTAACACTGGCTCTAGGAAGATAACTAGAGGTGCCTGAAGCCAGCTCTAGTAGAAATAGAAAGATTTCAATCTAAGTTAGGAAGTAAACTAGAGGTGCCCGAAATTGGCTCTAGTTGAGAATTATTTTGAAAAAAAAACACAAGTGAGTACAGTAACTATTCTGGTTGCTAAAACGTCTAGGCTCATATTTGTTCACAAAACCTGCACACACTCACACGAGAGTTATAGTATTGCTCCAGATAAGTTCGTAAACATCCGAAAAGGTATTGATCTTGATGGTGAAAGTGATGTAGGTAATGGTTGTTCATTGAGTTAAGCCAAAGCCAAAAAGTTTCATTCTTAGTTAGATTGCATTTGCTTGAGGAGAAGTAATAATTTGAGTTTGGGGGTGTGTTGAGTGCATAAATGTTCTATATTTTAACCTTCATTTATCCATAGTATTGATGCACTCAAGCCTGTTTAGTTTCATTTTAGGATAGAATTTGCATAAACATCACATATAGATAATTTTGCATAGATACTGCTGATTTCGGTCAATTCTTGAAGGTACATATCGTGGCAGCATCCAGGGCAGCAGAGGAACAGAAGATAACAGCAGAGCTGGAGTGAAGGGTTGAAGAAAACTACCTCATACATCGCTGTCGTGACAGCTACCGTGAGAGAAGTGGTAATATTGAAGACAACAGAGATGGAAAATGCGAAGTGGAGTTCGACTGATAGAGGATTTCAAGGCTGATTTTTGGAGACCACTCGCATAATTTTTGGAGCCTAGAAGCACAAGGAAGGCCTTGCCCAAAGTTTGAGAAGAATGTCAAGGCAAGAAGATAGGGCGAACTAAGGGATGTTTATTCAGAGATTTAGTCTTTAAATAAATTTTACTTTAATTCAAACTAGTATTGTTGGCCATTAAGAAAGCTTACACCCAAGGCCTATATATATGCTTGTAACTCAACAAGGGAAGACAATCTATCTCCTAGTCGTCTTCCATCATAAACCCTAGCTTTTCTCTTCTTCATCATGTTCTAAATCTTCCCCAGGGCTAATGGTTGATCTTGTAAAGTAGTTGTAAGGGTTAAACTGTTTCATAGGTTTTTCTGTTCAATCAATAAAACTTCAAGTTTATTTACTCTGGTTTTAACATCTCATAAGAGTATCGGGAGAGCATTGTGAGGTTATCTATTTACTTAATATCGGGTGACAAGTCGTCGTTTAACCGGTCAAAAATAAATAAATAAATTATCATCTTTCAATAAATAATAGAATAAAGAAATTAAATAGATATAGGGAAAGAGGGTCGATCCACAGGGAGATTAGTCGGAATTCTTGACTTGAATTTTGTCGGATTTGAATTCCCAGGAATATCTGTAAAAACAAAGAAATAAAAAAGGGGGTGATCTGATATTGAGTGTAGTAATAAAATAAAATGCAAGAATTAAAGAAAATAATAGGAAAAACCAAATATGCAAATTAGCCTCGAGCTAGCCTTGTCAACTCCTTCGATCATTGAAATAGATTTTTACTCTGGGGATCATGTCGGTTACAGTCTGCGAGGCCCAACCCGTCGCAACTTGCTTCTCTCTCGAGTAACCAATCCTCCCAAGACTATCTTCGAATGTTGATTCTTAAACAAATTAACCACGTCTATCACCGTTAAAGTATTTAGTTTTGAAAGCTGGAAAAGCCCGACTCAGAAATTGTCTTAAAAAGAATCGCTTCTAATTTTATCTTTCCTTAGCGGACCGCCGCTAAGAGTGTTCACAGGAAGTCAAAATTGCCACAGGCCGATCCTTCTTCCCAACTATGTCTTTAAACGATTTTAGACCAACGAGCTCTTTTTTATTTGAAAAACGATAAAAAACTTTAGCAAGGCCGATTGCCAAACTATCTAAACAGAAAGATAAAAATGTATTCCCGAAGGAATTTAGGCAATGTTCAATTCTCAAGATTAGAATTGATTTGGCTAGCTTTTGGCTCAAGAAATTTAGCTAAGCATGATATTGATTATCATGCTTAACTTGATTTTAGAAAAGTAATTAAATAACATAAAATAAATGAAATAAGAAAATAAAGGAAAAGAACTTGGATTAAAACTGAAAATGTTTACAAAGATAAAAATACTCAAAGCTAGAAGATGATCTTAAGCCTTCACCAAAGGTTGGTATTTATAGGCTTAGATTACAAGGATAAGAGATAGGAAAATTTAAAATAATAAAGTAAAGATAAAACAATTCAAATGTTTTGAAATTTAAATGCGGAAAATCTAAACGGATAAGCTGATAAGATTTCTCAGAACGTTCCAGAAGCTTCTAGAAGTTGCCACGCAACTGCCACGTCAGATGTGTCGTGCCCAGTGTCGTGCCCACGATGCCAGTCATGACCAGAATAATAAAAAGACTGTAGAAATGCCCTCTTTTGCTGTTGTTTTCCAGAATTTGGTCCCTTGCATAAAATATAGCAGAATGAAATGGATTAGGTAGCAAGAAATCCTAAAAACTTGGAAAATAGCAATTAAAGAGTGTCACATTTGAGAGCTTATCAAATTCCCCCTCACTTGTCTCATACTTGTCCTCAAGTATGTCCGAAAAAAGATATTAACCCAAGAATGCATTTCTCAAGCCATCACAAGCATCAAACATAATCATAAAAGTTATAGCGCAAAAGGAGTATCATGAAAGAAACATAATCAAACCAAATGGATGCAAGCAAAGAACAGTCCTTATCTCTTCCAATTACCTATCAAGCATTAATCAAATCTTAACCTAGTCTTAATCCTCACCAAGATACACTCAAGAGCACTCAAAGTGTTTATAGGTAAAAGTGAAGCGGGAAACACTCTAAGTCATACATGAACAAAAGTTTCAATAGGCTTGTAACAAGTTCAATTCTCCACTACTTTATTAGAATCGAGGTGCAAAAATCATTAGGTCTTTTATTCAAGGTGTAATGTGGGTTTAGAAAAAGGGTAGAAAGAAAGAAAGAAGATGATCAATGCAAGATATTTCAAACAGTAAGCAGTGAAGACATTAAAAAGGAGCTAAAAAATGGGCAAGCAAACACATATTTTCCTTCCTTTTTTTTCTTTTTTCGAAACTGTTTTTTTTTTCTTCTTTTTTTTCGAAGCAATTGCTTCCTTTTATTCTGTTTTTCTCTTTTTTTTTCTTTTTTTTCTTTTTAGAGGAAAAATTATGCCCTTATTTGAAAAGTATCTCCTTTATGTCTAATAAAGATTCTAGCATTTGATCAATTGAAATGGTTAAGTCAAAGAAATGGGATGTAAGGCTAACAAAGGCTCACTAGGCGATGAGAAAGGGAAAATTAAAATGAAAGGGATGGAAGAGGTTAAAGCTTAATGCCTAAATCATTTTAAAGCACCTCGTTCTTAGTGTAGTCTCAAATCGCATACAAGCCACAAGTTCTAGATTCCTAAGTTCAAGATGACACTCTCAAGCAAGGGAAAACGAGCATAAAGTATAGGATGCATGCTCAAGGCTCAAAGTCTCACAAAATTAGGCTAAGTTTGATTAAGCTAGGTGAGAAATCTAATTAACACAATCAAGAGAAATTAAAAGAGATGTCAAACTGCAGATTACCCATATCCTTTGATTATCAAAATGCTATAATTCAATCATTCCTAAGAACAAGAACAAGTACAACATGCTGGACAGCAAGTAATGGAAAGAACAAAAAATTCATCTCAAGGTTTTATCAAAATCAAAACATATTATCAAACAAGCAGACAAGTGGTAATTACCCTCCCCCTCACTTAAATGAATTGCCCCAATTCAAAATAAAAATAAAGAAAATGAGGAACAAATAAGGGTAAAAAAAATACTCCCCGTGAATGATGAAATTGAGTCCACCGTTGGCATAGAGTGGAATGACGGTGATGGTGATCGTGGGGGAGGTGGACGGTGACTGGAGCTTGGTCCGACGGTGCTGTTGGAGAGACGCGAACGGCGGCTGACGGTTGGGGGAGAGGACAGAGGTGCGGTGGAAGCCGTAGGAGTGGGGTTCTCAATCGGGGGCTGGGGGCTTGCCGTTGTCGACCACCACGACGAGGAGAAGGTGTGGGGCATGGTGAAGTCGGCGTGGCTGAATCAGCTGGGTGAGTTTTGCGGCTGGGTGTGTTTTGTTAGGGTTTGGTAGTTTTTCGGGAAAGAAATAAAGGAAAGGGGGAAAGGAAAAAAAATTGGACGGTATGCTAAGGGGAAAGGGCTTGGGCTATCATGCATCGTTCATTGAGTGTGCTAAAATGCACCGATTTAATGAAACGGTGCACTTTAGCTAGAGTGTGATGCTCAACCTGCTGCATGCGAAAAGAATCATGCAAAGGAAAAATTATTAAGGCAATTAAAAAGAAGGAAAATGAAAAATAAAGAAACATAAATTAAATTATTAAAAAAAAGTAAAAATTGACCAAAAAATAAATCAATGGGTTGCCTCCCATTTAGCGCTTTGTTTAACGTCGTTTAGCTCGACGACCTTTGCTAAATCTTTTGTTCTTCAAAAGAAAGGTCTTCAAATAAACGGTGATATCCATCCCTTGTCGTTTTAACGCCTTCCTTCATCTTTTTATTTGTGCGCAAAACAACAACTAAGCTTCTACCTCCTTCCTGACGCGACAACTTACTCAAGATGATGATTGGCAAAGTTTGGTTGTCGCCTAAAAATATATAATTAAATTGCTCTAACTTCGGCTTTGGTTCCTGCAAAATTGAGGGAAAATGTTTAGATCGAGTTGGAATTAATCGAAAATCATAAAGGGAAGAAAGAGTTGAAATGATTTCGCCTATATTTTCATCGTCGAGATCTGCGAATTCCCTACAAAAGTCATAGCACAAATTAGTTTCAATCAAATCATCAGCTAACGGATCTATAATATCAACGAAATTTAAACTTGCGACCGAATCAGGATACTTCATAGCTTTATGCATATCAAATTTAACTACTTCCCCATCAAATTCCATAGTTAAGATGTTGTCGCGGACATCAATCTTTGTATGCGCGGTTGATAGGAAAGGTCGGCCAAGCAAGATTTCGGATACGTTATTGCTGCGATCATTTTCCATGTCAATAATATAAAAATCAGCAGGGAAAATAAGATTTTTTACCTGTACCAACACGTTTTCTAGTACTCCCTCGGGGTAGATGACTGATCGGTCGGCTAATTGAACCGTCACTCGCGTTTCTTTCAATGGTTCAGTCGAAATTTTGTTGTAGACACTTAAGGCATGACGTTGATAGATGCGCCTAAATCGCACATCGCTCTTTTTATCCCAACATTCCCAATTTTACAGGGAATCGCAAACATACCTTGGTCCTTGTACTTTGGCGGCATCGGCTTTTGAAAGATGGCTGAAATATTTTCACCAAGGTTAACTTTTTCATTTCCGGATAGTCGCCTTCGGTTTGTGCATAAGTCCTTCAGAAACCTTGCATATTTAGGCACTTTTCGAATAACATCAAGAAGTGGAATATTAATTTCCACTTTCTTGAATATATCCAAAATTTCCTTCTCTTCCTCCTTTTTATCTTGTTTCGCCAATCTACCTGGAAAAGGAGGAACAGGTTCGTAAGTAGAAACAGAAATTTTAGATTTGGCATTACCTACGGTGGGAGGAGACTTGTCGTTCTGGTCTTCCGAAGAGTTTCCTGGTTCGTCGGACTTTCTCTCATCTTGCTTGGGCGGTTTAGGCGTTATCACTATTCCATTACGCAAAGTTATCGCACTAACGTTTTCCCTTGGGTTGGTTTCAGTTTGGTATGGTAACTTTCCCTGGGATTCTAGACGGCTAACGGCTTGAGCTAGTTGGCTTATTTGTTTGTCGATTTGCTGGAGATGGGATTGTGTTTGGGTTTGGAATTTTTCCTACGAAACTACCAATCTCTCAACAATAGACTCAAGCGAGGATTTTTGGGGTGCTTGGTTTTGGTGGGGAGGTTGTTGCCTAGGTTGGTAATTCGGGTTCTGATTATCGTAGCTCAAGTTTGGGTGATCTCTGCAACCGGGATTGAACGTATTGCTATGTGGGTTATAGGGTCTTTGGGGAGGTCCGGGAAAGTTGTGTATGGCGTTAACTTGGGCACCAGATGTATCCCGCAACAATGGGTATAAGTCGGTTGCGTGATCTGGCATAGTGCATATTCCGCATACCTTAGCAGTTCTTATCTCCCCTGAAACAAGAGAATACACAATATTAGTCAAATTGTCTATCTTATTCTCTAATGAAATTGTGCTTACTGTTTGAACCCATCGGCTGGGTTCACTTGCAGAACCAAATTGCTGCGAATTCATCGCCATCGTAGATATCAGATTTCGAGCATTTTCGGGGGTCAAGTTGACAAGCGCTCCACCGCTTGCTGCATCTATCATTTTCTTATCCATCGGCAACATTCCTTCATAGAAATATTGAAGGAGCATTTGCTCGGATAAGTTATGTTGCGGACAACTCGCGCACAACTTTTTGAATCTTTCCCAATAATCGTATAAGGACTCATCATGCGTTTGTTGGATACCCAAAATGCTTCGCCTAAGTTCAGTCGCTTTTGCTGCAGGGAAATACCTGTCAAGGAAAACACGAGAAAGATCAGCCCATGTATTAATAGAATTCGGAGGTAAATAAAATAACCATTCTTTAGCCATTCCGGCTAAAGAAAAAGGAAATGCCCTTAGTTTTATTTGATCCTCCGAAACTCCTTGCGGTTTCATGCTGCTGCACACCATGTGAAATTCGGCAAGGTGTTTATGTAGGCTTTCAGTAGGGAGGCCATTAAAGGTGGGTAATAGGTGAATTAGGCCCGTTTTGAGTTGGAAAGGGGTATCGCCGTGAGAAAAGGTGATACAAAGGGGTTGTTGTTCAGCGGGGGCGGTGTTGAGTTGTCTAATGGTTTGGTTAGCCATCGAGTTGGGTGTAGGTATAGATATCGGACTTGTGCTTTCTTCGGTTTGCTCGTGTGGTGGTTCAGATATGGATTCCGAATGGGATTGTTGTTGGTTTTGCTTTTGTACTTTCTTTCGTCTGACAGTTTCACCGTGGTTCTTACGAGCGCTTGCTTCGATTTCCGGGTTGTATGGAACAAGATTACCCGGATTCCTCCTGGTCATAAAAAAACAAAATCAGTCAAAAATGCCAAAAGTAAATCTCCCCGGCAACGGCGCCAATTTTGACAAGTCGTCGTTTAACCGGTCAAAAATAAATAAATAAATTAACCTCTTTCAATAAATAATAGAATAAAGAAATTAAATAGATATAGGGAAAGAGGATCGATCCACAGAGAGATTAGTCGGAATTCTTGACTTGAATTTTGTCGGATTTGAATTCCCAAGAATATCTGTAAAAACAAGGAAAAAAAAAGGGGTGATCTGATATTGAGTGTAGTAATAAAATAAAATGCAAGAATTAAAGAAAATAATAGGAAAAACCAAATATGCAAATTAGCCTCGAGCTAGCCTTGTCAACTTCTTCGATCATTGAAATCGATTTTTACTCCGGGGATCATGTCGGTTACAGTCTACGAGGCCCAACCCGTCGCAACTTGCTTCTCTCTCGAGTAACCAATCCTCCCAAGACTATCTTCGAAGGTTGATTCTTAAACAAATTAACCACGTCTATCGCCGTTAAAGTATTTAGTTTTGAAAGTAGGAAAAGCCCGACTCAGAAATTGTCTTAAAAAGAATCGCTTCTAATTTTATCTTTCCTTAGCGGACCGCCGCTAAGAGTGTTCACAGGAAGTTGAAATTGCCACTGGCCGATCCTTCCTCCCAACTATGTCTTTAAACGATTCTAGGCCAACGAGCTCTTTTTGATTTGAAAAAACGATTAAAAACTTTAGTAAGGCCGATTGCCAAACTATCTAAACAAAAAGATAAAAATGTATTCCCGAAGGAATTTAGGGAATGTTCAATTCTCACGATTAGAATTGATTTGGCTAGCTCTTGGCTCAAGAAATTTAGCTAAGCATGATATTGATTATCATGCTTAACTTGATTTTAGAAAAGTAATTAAATAACATAAAATAAATGAAATAAGAAAATAAAGGAAAAGAACTTGGATTAAAACTGAAAATGTTTACAAAGATAAAAATACTCAAAGCTAGAAGATGATTTTAAGCCTTCACCAAAGGTTGGTATTTATAGGCTTAGATTACAAGGATAAGAGATAGGAAAATTTAAAATAATAAAGTAAAGATAAAACAATTCAAATGTTTTGAAATTTAAATGCAGGAAATCTAAACGGATAAGCTGATAAGATTTCTCAGAACGTTTTAGAAGCTTTTAGAAGTCGCCACGCAACTGCCACATCAGATGTGTCGTGCCCAGTGTCGTGCCCACGATGCCAGTCATGACCAGAATAATAAAAAGACTGCAGAAATGCCCTCGTTTGCTGCTATTTTCCAGAATTAGGTCCCTTGCATAAAATATAGCAGAATGAAATGGATTAGGTAGCAAGAAATCCTAAAAACTTGGAAAATAGCAATTAAAGAGTGTCACATTTGAGAGCTTATCATCGGGAGAGTTAAGTATAAGAAAGTAGTAAATATAATTTTCCAGTTTATGGTTATACTATCTTGGCCTAGGGATAGGTACTAGGTTAAGCGGCTAAAGAAGAATTCACAACATCGGTGTTCATCCTTCGATTCACGCCGGGAGGTATCATCCAAGACGTGTTCACCGACAGAACTTGGACCTAGGGATAGGACAAGTCACACCAGGGGTTCTTGCCGAACTTGAAGTAATAGAGTTGTTGATCGCTGCCTCGACAACATCATACCTCTGCCGCGACAGGTGCTGCCGCGACAGGCTCGACGACATAAGCAACAGAAGTCCTCTGAACAGTGCAACACCTGCACTACTGAACAAATCAATACCAACCTACTTTATCAATCTGATTTCCGTCTCTATTTTAGTTTATCTTCAAGAATTCTTAAGACACTTTATTATATTTATATCTTTTCTTGTGCAGAGTTTTAAAGTTAGAAATATTTCCAGTCCCTGTGGAGATGATATCCGATATTTACGTCCTGTATACTTGCACTCAATTGCGATAGTCTTATTTACACGCAAAATGGTTAGAGCCAATATAACTTAATCGGTTAAAATATAATGGGCAGAGTCTAATGCATGCTCTTTGTGCATGGACATACGTATAACAAAAAAGAGTTCTTTAGCCTTTGTATGTCTTAACAAATAATACATAAATCATCATCATTCACAATAACAAAAAGATATCAGTATTCGGCAGAGTCTAATGAATGCTCTTTGTGCATTGACACGCATATAACAAAAAAGCTGCTGATTTTTGTATTTTATTTTGCTGCTAGTTCTTTCTATTATAGTTGTACAAGATCTTAGCGGTTAGCGCTCAGCAATCAACATACTCTATTCGACGGAGGATTGCCCTAGTAGCTATTTTATCAACAAGTACCCAGCGGTTGATCATCTTTAATATTCTTTGCCTTTGCTACAAATAAATTGTTGGTAAATAATTTTTTTTTATCAGCAACTGTATGATTTTATTCAGCATGAAGCAAAAAGCATATAGTGTGACGGATCATACGCCTCATTAAAAACCTCCCTAGTGGAGGAAAATCGTACGATATGATCCGTCAAAAACACAGAAACAAACGCCAAGCCTATCATAAACAAGTCGCAAAGAGCGAACATCGATACACGCCTTCCTTTGCTAACACATCAGCAAAACCATTAGCCTCTCTAGGCACATAACAAAACTGTATCTCATAAGAGACCCTACAAGCCTGATCGATCGCTGTAAATACTTCCCACAAACGCCATGGTCGTTTCGCCGAACGTGTAGCCCAACTCAAAGCAACCTGCGAATCAGACTCAATAATCACATATTGTTCACGCCAACACCTATCCAGAACTAAACTCAAAGCAAACGCTATAGCCCGCACTTCAGCTTCATTCGAGTCCATCACACCTAACGGCCCCGAGAACATTCCCAAAATCTGACTCCCCGTCACGCATCACACCACCAAACCCCGCAGGACCTGGCTTACCCCGCGCAGAACCATCAACATTAAATTTCAAAATACCCTGGATCGGTGGCTGGCAACACACCCTAACCCTCACCTTCCGCGCTGACGGACTAATAACAAACGCAGACGGGCATAACCACCAAACCGATTCGGGCACCAACTCTCCCTCTGCACCAACCTTAATCCAGTAAAAAGATCGCAGCTTAACCAAAAAACATAACTCGTCCATCGACAAACATTTACCACGAAAGATGAACTCATTCCTAGCTAACCATAACGACCACAACAAAGCACTGACACTCGCCACCCACCATTCCTCATGCAACCAGTAAATGAACAGTGGAAATTCACAACAACAAAAATCGTCAAACCTAATCGGTAAAGGTAGCGATACACCCCACCAATGACGCAACCAATCCCAAAGTTTCAGCACACGCGGACATTCATAGAAAAGATGTGCGATAGATTCCTCTGATGACACACACCACGGACATTTACCTTGCTCGTCGCTCAATGGCAACCCGCGAACTCGCAAGAAATCTACTGTCGGCAACCTTCGCAACCAAATAAACCAAAGGAACGCCTGGACTTTAGGCGGGACCAGGACTTGCCAAGCAAAATAATCCCCAATAGCATCATCACCAACCTTATCCAGCATCAACAATTTTGACAGTGCTCTAACTGAAAATTCCCCATGTGCATCCGGATTCCAAATGAGAGTATCAAGGCGAAATTCCCACAGACGAACCTCGCACACCAAGTCACAACGCCTGCAACTGCTCAAGTTCAAACAATCTCAAATGCCGCCTAAAGAAACGTTCTCATTGCCCGTGGTCAAAATGTGCATCCACCGCATAATCACTAACCCATGCTAACTTATTTATCGCCAACGAAAACAATCTCGGAAATGAGTCCTTCAAAGGTTGCTGCATTATCCACGGGTCAAACCAAAACAATACAATCCACCCGTTACCAATCTTCCACTGAAAACCCGACACCCCCAAGTGTTGATCAATGTTTGCGGAACAGGAATTGGTCACAATCCGTCGCCATACAATAGATATTGCTGACGGCTTCTCCGTGTTAAAACGCCACCATTGAGTATGTTCTCTATACTTAGCTGTAATTAAGCGTCAACACAACGAATCACGATCACAAGCATATCACCAAACCCACTTAGATAATAACGCCATGTTTTTCACCCGCAAATCCGCCACTCCCAAGCCTCCCAAATGTCGCGGCCTACACACAACCTCCCAACCTACCCTACTCATTCTTCGTTCAGGGCCTACACCTCCCCAAAGGAACGCTCGACGGATACGATCCAATTGCGCTATTACCCCCTTTGGAACCACAAACAAGCCCATGTAAAAAATAGGCAAACATGAAAGTACAGAATTTACCAATGTCACTCGGGCAGCAAAAGACAATGATGTACGTTTCCACCCGGCTAGCTTGCGTCTGAAGTTAGCTATGACTGGCTCCCAAACAGATAATAACCTCGGATTAGCCCCTAATGGAAACCCAAAGTAGATAAACGGCAACTCACCCTGTCGACAACCCAGCAACTCAGCCACTAACCCGCCCAACTCCCCTTCCACGCCAATGGCGTACAACGAACTCTTAGCGAAGTTAATCCGCAAGCCAGAACATACCTAAAAACAGTGTAAAATACGCTTGATGTTACGTGCAACTTCCACTGAAGCTTCGAAAAATAGTATTGTATCGTCGGCAAACTGCAGGTGAGATAAAAACACATCCGACACCACCTCTACCCCACGAATTAATCCCTCTGACTCGACATTACCCAGCATCAAGTGTAACGCCTCTTCAACCACAACGAATAATAACGGTGATAACGGACAGCCTTGACGCAATCCACGTCCCATCTTAAATTCCCTAGTCGCACTTCCATTCAATAAGACCGACAGACGGGCAGAACTAATGCATTCCCTAACCCAAGCTCTCCAAACCGCACAAAACCCCATCCGAGTTAACAATGAATCTAAGAAATTCCAGCTTACACAGTCATAAGCTTTAGCGATGTCCAACTTCAAAATAAAACCACTAGCGCCTCTTTGTTGAAGTGAGTGAATCACCTCAGTGGTCAATAAAACAACATCCACTAACTGTCGACCTTTAACGAACGCAGATTGCCTATCGCTAATTAAACCACCCAGCACCGATTGAAGATGATTCGCTAGACACTTAGCCAACACTTTATACATCGAATTGACAAAACATATAGGGCGATACTCACCTAATAGCTGAGGAGTCGACACCTTAGGTAACAGCACAATGAAGGCGCAATTCGTACCTTTCGGCAACAATCCGCAAGCATGAAAACGTTCAAAAAATCGGAGAACATCATACCTCACCACCTCCTAACCTTTCTTGTAGAAATCCAATGTAAAACCATATGGGCCTGGTGCCTTCGATCCATCACACTCCCATAATACCCTTTTAATTTCATCCATTGTAAATGGCAAAATCAGACTTTTCCTATCAGCCTCTGATAACTGACGAAACCCGCCCTCGAACTGCCAATCACCCGCCCGAACATCACAAGCGAAATGAGTAGTAAACTCGGCAACAACAAAACTACGCATCATCGAAGGCGATGTAATCCACTGTCCATCAATCAAAAATCCTGGGATAAAATTTCTAGCTGTACGCAACTTCGCCGCTCTGTGGAAATAAGCAGTGTTACGATCTCCCAAACGTAACCATGTAGCTCTCGATTTCTGACGCCACATAGACTTCTTATTGCGCATAGCACACCATAACGCCTGCATCCACCGTCGTCTCTCGTCCTCCACCCCCTCAACATCCCCACACGCAACCATAGCCTCATCCGCCTTGTCAAATTTTTGTTGCATATCCTCAATAATTTTGTTCACATCACCAAAACTATCCTTGTTCCACTGTTTCAAAAACTTTTTCAAATGGCGTAATTTCACCACAATATTATCATTACCGACGCCCAAACCTGTCAACTTACACCATTCGTCACCTATTTGTCGTACATTAGAGCGACCATCCATCCAACAATTAAAGAATCTAAATGGTCTTGGCCCCCAATCACAATCATCACATTTAAGAATCAGTGGTGAATGATCAGAAACACCCCTCGCAAAAGCTTCCTGTTGTATCGAACTAAAACCATCCAACCAAGCTGAGGATATCAAGAAACGGTCTATTCGACTACAACGATTTTTGGGACCAAACCAGGTAAAACGTTTTCCCAACAACGGCAAATCCACTAATCCCGCACAATTCACAAAATCCCAAAACGCTTCCATCTCAGCACCCCTATCAAACACCCCTATGCGATTCGAATTATGTAAAATTGCATTAAAATCACCTGCGATGCACCACGGCCCCTCAAATCCGCTCATCCGAGCTAACAACGAAGCCCAAACTACACTCTATCGAGCGACATCCGTAGGGGCATAAATCGCCACTATGCAGCAAACCACATCCTCCTGCTGCCAACGCCCCTGAAGCACAATGAAATTACGATCAATATCAACGGTTTCCAAACAAAAACGATTACCTTCCCATACGACCAAAATGCCGCCAGAAGCACCAACTGATGGTGAAAACACCATCTCAAAGCTATCGGAAGACCACATATTAGCAACCCATAGCGACGAGACCTCCTCAAGTTTCGTCTCCTATAACAACACCATATCTACACAGTTTTTTCGTATCACCTCGCGAACACTATGTTGTTTCGTGCTACCGCCCAAACCCCTAACGTTCCACGATAAAAGCTTTATCAGTCATAAACCTCGACAATCCCCGGAAACAACCCGAGAAATGTCTTTGATAATATCTTCCTCACGCCCACTCGACTTAACGCCGATAAGAGAACCCAATTTCACCGTTGCCGCAGCCTCACTAACTATGTCTCGTGGCAATGGATATCCACTTTCGCTGGCCCCTTCCACGTTTGTTTTGGTCGAACTTTTCTTTGCTCGACAACCACCTAGATTATTCCCCTTCTTCGCACGAGACTCACGACCAGCACCTTTAAAATGCTCACTCCCTATTATCTTCCTAATTTTGCAGAACGCTTGTCCCACTTGGATTAATTCAGTTTGGCCAAGTCCAGAATTTGGCGCGATCAAGTGCAGAATAGGAGGAGGACTCTGTACCTCTTGCAAGTTTTCGCCTGTGGGAATCAAAGCACCCGGCCCCACTTCATCCAAATGGTTTGAATTAGCAATCACAGCTATAGACAAACTCTCACATCGTGGAATACTCTCAACCGACTCTAGAGTCCTACTCCCACCTTCCTTCTCAATTATCGGACTGACAAGGCAAACCGGAGCTGGCAGCTACTGTTCCGGCAACCGATCGTCATTCTGCGTATTTACTCCAAGCTCAATGTCACCCGATCGAGACCTTGTCCCTTGAGGATCACCCCAAGCAGCATTCATCACCCAATTCACCGGAACTTCCCCATGAGACCCTTGAGCCTCCGATCCAACCATCCTCGTATCGGGTATGGCCGCAGCCTCCTTCCCAACACATTCTTCCTCTTCGAATTCAGACCCTCGTGCAGAACTCTCCCCATCCTCTGTCGCCTTCCATTCATAACAATCACATTCAACCTCCGGACCTTTTCCGTCCATCTCCAACACACGGACCAAGTAGACCTCAGCATCTACCTTGACTCGAATACGTTCCTCAATGCGGGTGAACGATGTTGTCTCCACCATGATTCTGCCACAATCAAACGACGTTGGCGTTTCCGTGTCATCATCCATGCAAATTAACGATCCCCACAGGTGAGCAATATTCATAAAAGTTTGCTTGTGCCATCATTTAACTGCTTTGGAGTATTAAAACTTACCAAGTAGCTGCGACAAACAGCTTTTATCCTAATGGCAGCCCATTCTTCCAAATCATTTTGGGATCGGGGAGCTAATTTTGAGAATCTTCCCAAGACCTTGAAAGTCGAAACACCAAAAAAAAATGTATCAACATTGTTTTAAATTAAATAATATAAAATATATTAAAACATGAAACACCGAAAAATATGTAAAACGAAAGCTTACTTGCTCATCATATCCAAACATCTTGGGCCAACAAATGAAGAATGCAAAAGATCAGAAAAGGGGAGGGGAGAAGTGGACAAGTGAAGAATGCAAAAGATCAGAAAAGAGGAGGTGGGGGAGAAATGAATTTCCTATACATATATCATTAACATACTTTCAAATCAATTTTAATC
The DNA here is from genome assembly GCA_030270665.1 of Hibiscus trionum. NCBI lineage: Eukaryota > Viridiplantae > Streptophyta > Magnoliopsida > Malvales > Malvaceae > Hibiscus > Hibiscus trionum. Next base: position 35,522,849 of record BSYR01000013.1, read on the forward strand.
AATCATTTCAGTTGTCAGCCTCGCAAATTAATGCACTTCAACTTTCATTGCTAAAAGCGGAGAGGTAAAAAGACCGCCGACTCTGAAAACTCCGTCAACGCTGAGCAATATAATAAGAGAAAAGGCTTCGTTTTCCACAACTGCGAGATTGTTCCAACCGATAAATAGTTTAATATTATTTGAGCATGTTTCGGGTTTAAAGTTTTGTCTATGTATTAAATTTTTGCTGAGATACTTTTTCAATAAAATTAGATTTACAATACTGGTCAGTTTGAATCAATTAAGACAAAATCATTATAATTCGGGAGGAAAAAAAAGGGCATGTTTGAAGATAATATTTTGTAAATGTGAACAAAGAAAGGAATTTGACAATCCACGTGATCAGCATGAAATGTTGGGAGCCACTAACCAAAGGATACTTTACAAATCCATAAAGATAAAAGGTGCTTATATTATAATGACCTATTACAAATCCGACCTCATCAATTTTTTATAATTTTTTTCCTGAAGTCGGAAGGTAAGCATTTGGACTTCAATTTTTTTAATTTTTGATGAAGCCGGATAGAAAGTAATGTGACCTTAAAAAAGCTCCGCTCCTTCGACTGATTGTTCGCATCGGATCTCAGTCTCTATTGCACTAGCGTTATAGTTTTAAAAATAAGGGTAAATTATACTAATGACCACCGAACTATGGGGTTGGTGTCGATTTGACCACTATATTTTCAATTGTGTTAAATATACCACATAACTATTTAGTTGGTTCCAATGTAGCCACTTGCTGTTAAAAAAACAGAAAAGTTGACGGGGCTGTTAAAATAATTGGTATAATTACAAATTTGGTCCCCTTTATCTATACAATCTATCAATTTGGTCCTAATTTTAATCTAATAAAAATTTATTTATTTTAATAACACCTTATTGGGGGATTTTAATTATTTTTATTTAACTAAATTAATTAATTTTCCCCCTCCAATCAAGTGGTGACACATGTCACCCTGATTGGAGTAGGAAAAATGAAAACCAAGAAATTGCCATTAGTAGGAATTGAACCTAGGACCTTGGGGGAATAGCACGCAATTTTGCCACTAAGCCAAGCATATATATGTGATACTCAATACTAATAATAACATATGTCTTATACGACTGGAGAAAGAAAAAAAAATAATAACGGAGTGTTTGATCATGCTGCATTTCCCAACTCGCATCCCATTTTATTTCTACCATTCACCTCTACTAATATATATTTGTTTCTAAATGTCTTAACTATAAATATCACAAACATTCTTTCCTCATTGTATTTCATTGCATTATCGAAAACCAATCTTACATCAGCACAAATATTTCTTGCACAACTCTACCTTTAAAGTGAAGCACTGCCGTCCATGTGCGATATGCAACATCTGCATCAGCTGATACAAGTGCATGGTTGTAATCCCTGGTTATTTTATGATGTGGGGATGAGGATTTCATAGCATCCAGCCAGCTGCTGGCACGAACATCATCAAGAATTCTAAAATTTTTTCCCTAGGAACAGTTAATAGATTTGGAGAAAACACTGATGCTGGGGTGAGCATGGCAACAAACCAGAAAGAGTGTATTCAACGAACTTTCCACTCGAGCAACAAAGCAAATCTTAGTGTTCAATGAAGAACATAAGGGCCCTGAAAACTGATACAGAAAGAGTGTGTAAAAATGGACAAAATCAGGCTAAAGATCACCAATACTTCTGGTTACTCCGCTTAAAACTTATGTACGTGGACGGTATCTGCAAGGAATGGATTGAAGATTGAAGAACTATGATTAATGTACGGATCCAAATATAAACAACTAACTTCAGAAAACCATAAGGTTGAGGGGGCAGCAGAGGCACAGGAAAACGAAACATACATCTTTTCACATTAACGGTGTCAAATATATGCACTACATATCAGTTGGAAGATGAAAATGACCAAAGATGGCGCGAAAACGAAAACCAACAGCTCAGATTAATTAACTTATACAAATTGGGAAGAAGGAAAACATGTTATCAACTCAAGCTACATCTGACTCACAACTTGTTAGGAAAGAGACTTTATAAGCATGAGACTGCAATTTTACATGAACTTCTAAGACATTTAGAAACAAATATATATTAGCAGAGGTGAATGGTAGAAATAAAATGGGATGCGAGTTGGGAAATGCAGCATGATCAAACACTCCGTTATTGTTTTTTTTCTTTCTCCAGTCGTATAAGACATATGTTATTATTAGTATTGTGTATCACATATATATGCTTAGCTTAGTGGCAAAATCACGCGCTACTCCCCCAAGGTCCCAGGTTCAATTCCTACCGAGGACAATTCATTGGTTTTCATTTTTCCTACTCCAATCAGGGTGACACGTGTCACCACCTAATTAAAATAAATATTTTTTTATTAGATTAAAATTAGGACCAAATTTATAATTATACCAATTATTTTAACAACCCCGTCAACTTTTCTGTTTTTTTTTAACGGCAGGTAGCTACATTAGAACCAATTAAATAGTTATGTGGTATATTTAACACAATTGAAAATATAGTGGTCAAATCGACACCAACCCCATAGTTCGGTGGTCATTAGTATAATTTACCCTAAAAATAATTTAGTGAGTCATTACGATGTTTCAAAACTCGTCAGCATAAATGTGAAATATAACTTTCCAGGTTCAACCATAAAGGTTAACAGAATAAATAACATTTTAAGTTGAGTCTTATAACATTTTAAGGTCGGGCTCTTTTTGTTTAGGTGAACCTTGTTACTAGAGCGGGATATATGAATGAATTTATACATTCGATTGATGATTACTCACCACTGAAATATTATTTAATTTATTAGAAACGTTATTATTACACCAACGTAAGCTTAGTTAATGAAATTTTAAATTTTTAGTTTTAAGATTAGGTAATAAAATTATTGGGGAAAAAAGATTGGGTAATAAAAGGGATAATTTCCATGTACATCAAATTTCACAATACCCACTTTTTAAAATAATAATAATAATAATTACAAAATGATCCTATTATGAAAAATTAAATAAAATATTTTTTTAAGAAAAACTATTATCTTAAACTTAAAATTGGGTGGCAAAAATTATTAAAATATAATTAATCGATTGATCAGTCAGATAATGATTATAAAAAATATAATTAAATATTTTTTATTGTTTAATGTTAGTGGAGGGAAAATAATTATTCGGATTCAAATAACATATTTAGATAAATTAAAATTTAAAAATAATATGAGTGAAGTTATTATAGTACAACAAACCCTTACTACCAACGCTGGAATTCTGAATGAACATATACATTTGATTGATGATAGCTCATTACCGAGTGCAATGTGAATGAACTTATTATATTACAACCACGCTTCAAGGTCGCGCTTCTTTTGTTTAGGTAAGCCTTGTTACGAACGAAAGACAAATGAATAAACTTGTACATTCGATTGATGATAGCTCACCACCAAGGGCAATATGAGTGAAGTTGTTATAGTACAACAATGCCTCTAATACCAACGCTGGTAGTATGAATGAACATATACATTCGACTGATGGTAGCTCATTACCGAGGGCAGTATGAATGAACTTATTATATTACAACCACGCTTCAAGGTCGAGCTCCTTTTGTTTAGGTGAACCTTGTTACTAGCGCGGGATATATGAACGAACTTATACATTCGATTGATGATAGCTCACTCCACTGAGAGTAATATAAATGAACTTATTATATATTCGAACCTACGAACCAGTAATATGAATCAACTATTATGCCTCGGGTTACTTGTAACACAAGCGAAGTGAACTTATTATTTACAACCACTCCAAGATCGCTTTCATTTTGTTTAGGTTAGCCTTCTTACGAACGAGGGTAAAATAAATATACTTGTACATTAGATTGATGATAACTCACCACTGAGGGCAATATGAATACAACCACGCTCAAAGGTCACCATCCTTTTATTTACGTTACCATCATAATCGTTGATGTCATCAGCCATTTCTGGAAAAGATTCCCCTGTTTTGACGGCTATAAAGAACACCCGCCCATTCACCTTGTTATTAATAGACTTAGGGACACTAATCAGCAACCTTGCAACTTCTAGATCATCTTTGTTCCAAGTGGAGTCATGGACACAGATTAACTTTCCCCATCGATTAGCCAGCTTAGTGAAAAACTCCACAGACCAACAATGAAGATGAACTCCAATGAGAGACACAGAGCAAAGCGCATGCGGAATACCTTGGAATCAAGATATTCAAACCAGAATGAAAATTCCTCCTTTTTATTCTTCCAAGCGTTCTCCATTTCCATGGCAGAATCAAAAGTTATAAGACAGGAATTTGGGAAGCAACTCATTTCGCTATATTAACATTTAAACCATCGCTCATCAACGCTTTATGGACGGAAACCATATCAATTTTTTTTCTTCGGATAATCGAACCTACGAACCAGTTCATCACAGATTGCGTCCGTGGTCTCGCTAGGTAACGCGTAATGTCATCGATGGTAATATGAATGAACTTATTATATATTCGAACCTACGAATCAGTTCATCACAGATTTCATTCGTGCTTCAGGATCTCGCTCTAGGTAACGCATAATGCCATCGACGGCATTATTGAGTATGTTAATCCCATGTAACTTTCAAATTTTACCATTATATATAACATTTTAGGTTGCAACCTAAAATTTAGAAACTTAGATAACATTTCGGGTTGCAACCTAAAAGATTACACAAAATCATAACAATAACATTTTAAGTTGACATGGTAAGTTTCAAAATTTAATAACAAGTATCGAAACTAACCATAATATGTACCATTTTCGGTTGCAACTTAAAATATTACCATTATATATAACATCTTAGGTTACAACCTAAAATTTAGATACATAGATAACATTTTCGGTTGCAACCTAAAATATTACACAAAATCGTAACAATTTAGGTTGCAATCTAAAATATTATCAGTTTAGGTTGCAACCTAAATGTTACCAAAACGAGGAATTATATCATAGGCCCGACTCACCACGTCATCCATGTCATTTTAAGTTAACATGGCAAGTTTCAAAATTTACCAACAAAAGTATCGAAACTTACCATAATATGGAATAGATTCAGTTACAACTTAAAATTTTATTGTTATATATAACATTTTAGGTTGCAACCTAAAATTTAGAAACTTAAATAATATTTTAAGTTGGAATTTAAAATATTACAAAAAAAAACATAACAATTTAAGTTGCAATCTAAATTTTATCAAAAAATATAACATTTTAAGTTTACATGGTAAGTTTCAAAGCGGTCACCTCCATCATTGCTCGATTTAAGCTTAAGGGTTGTTGTCGATAATGCAGATGTAATTGTTTCCCTTGATCATGTTCCAGATGCCATGAGACACAAACTCTGTGGATTGCTCTGTGACAGAAGACAAATGAATAGTAACCTTCTGGATCTCCTCCTTAGTGGATCCCCTACTAAAATGCGCTTGAAGGAATGCTCATGGCTAACTGAGGAAGGTCTGAAGCAGCTACTGCTAACTGAGGAAGGTACTCGATTAATGCCTCTCATCCTTTCTCTTACACACAATAGCACCCCAAGTAAAAAAAACCATTTCTTTAGGCTCTTTGCTTGTTTATCATTCTACTTTCTTATAAATGGGTGAACTTTTCTTAGGTTGTTCATAATACAGCCTTGTCACTTGCAAGACGCTCAAGAAATTTGGTTAGTTGGATTTGTCAAGGTGCCGAAATCTGACTGATGAAGCTATGGGCTTGATCGTAGATAGATGTTCATCACTGTGGGTGCTTAAACATTTTGGATGCTCTCAGGTACTTTTGCCTCATCATACATATAGGCAACCATACCTTTGAGGCATCCGCAGACCTTCACAATTATTTGCCCGGCATTAATCGTTTTATGTTGTCTTCGTGCTTTCTTTGCAGATTACAGACGTCTTTCTATGTGGCCACTCTAATGCCAAGGTAGAAATCGGCAGTTTGAAGTTGTCTCCACTCTGAGAGTCCATTGCAGTACTCTTCGGTGTCGTCTTTAATATGATTTGGGTGTCAATGACCGGCCATAGCCATAACATTTTTTGTCATCTCTTTTTGTTCAATACCTGCCTAACCAGTTCGATCATTATTAGCTTTGTAACACCACGGGATGGGATCCCAGAACTGAAATTGTAATACCAAATCCATTGATGTTTTCGAACATTTTCCATGAATTGAAATTCGTGTTTTGAGGAATGGAACAAATCCAATTCTTGCAATCCATTTCAGAGTTTAACTGTAAAACATCACATATGGACAAGTAGGGAAATTGCAGATAAACGTATAAGGTTACTAACAAACAGGCTTATTCAGCCACAGATGCTATAATCCATGTCTTATCCTCTCCAAACACGAGATACAGTGAGGAGCTAAAACAAAATATAGCCATGGTATACCCATAACTACAAGATCAAAGTAGGAAACATGGAGGTGACGGTCTCCTTTCTCAAAGACCAATACCCTATAGCAATTTCCAGTTTCATAATTTCGAAAACGAAACTTCAGTTAAGTTCAATGCGGTTTGTCCTCATTGTTGCCAGTATCAACAACCAAACCAGCTATGTTAGGACTTAGGAATTGAAGTAGCAATAGAATGTAGATCAGATAAGGATAAAGACCGACAAGGAGGGATCGACTGAGTAGTCGGCGATGATGATCTGACGGCAATTGATTTTTTATACCATGTATGTACAGATAGAAGACTGCTGGACGGCGAGTATGGGATCGAGTTGAAATCAGAGGTGCTTGCAGTAGTTCGTGTTGCGGAATACGATCGTCGGATAGAGCAAAAACGCAACTGATAATTTGAGAAAATAACAATGAAGATAAAGGAGACACAGATTTTACGTGGAAAACCCCTAAATAATATAGGGTAAAAAACACGGACAAGGTAGAAGAATTTCACTATGAGAAAATAGGAATTACAACTTCTCTCAATCTAACAAGGAGAAAACAATGACAATTCTCTCTTGATAAAAAGGAGAAAACAACTCTATGAAAACTCTCTAATTTCTCTAGTATTGGGAGGAGGTTAGAATGATTTGGGATGTTTTCAAATGGCAAATGGCTAGGCTATTTATAGTTGAGCTTTAGGGACTAACTTATAAATAACCTAAAGTTTAGGGACCAAAAATCAATTTCCCCATTCCACATTTTCAACATTTGCTGCATCATTTTTCTCCATTTGCTGCACCCAAACTTGACAAATTCAATTTGTCAATTGGTGCCTACTTTGTTGAATTTTGCTTTGAAATTTCAAAGCCATTTTCAACACTTTTAACAATCTCCCACTTGAAGATTTGATTGGAACAATCATATCTTCACACCATTCTTTCTACCTCGTACTTTCCATGTTGCTTACGTCTCTAACAAGCCACAAGAGGATCGACACCAAGTAAACTTATCAGTGTTGATTGCTTTTGTCATGAAATCTGCTATGTTGTCATCGGTATGGATCTTCTGCATATCTATCGTCCCTTCTTCCACTTTCTCACGAATGAAGTGGTATTGGACCCGAATGTGTTTTGTTCTTGAGTGAAAAGCAGGATTCCTTGCAAGATGCAAGGCGCTCTGACTGTCACAAAACAAAGAGACATTCTCTTGTTTGTGCCCGAGCTCCTCCAATAGCATTTTCAACCATATTGCTTCTTTACTGGCTTGTGTAGCTGCTACATATTCTGCCTCCGTTGTTGACGTAGCCACAACCGATTTCAGTTTTGAAACCCAGCTTACAGCTCCACCAGCAACTGTAAAAACATACCCTGTTGTAGATTTGCTTTTATCCAAATCTCCTGCATAGTCAGAATCGACATACCCGCTGATAAGAAAGTCTGATCCTCCGTAACATAATGCAACATTTAAGGTCCCTTTGATGTATCTCAGGATCCTTTTCACAGCATTCCAATGCTCTCTGCCTGGATTCGCCATGTACCGACTAACCACTCCCACTGCTTGTGCAATGTCTGGTCTTGTACAAATCATAGCGAACATTAAACTTCCCACTGCTGATGCATACGGTACTCGAGATATCTCCATCCTCTCTTCTTCACTGCTAGGACTCATACTGGAGGATAATTTAAAGTTAATAGGAAGAGGGGTAGAAATTGGCTTACAATCTTGCATGTTGAATCGTGACAAGATCTTTTTCAAGTAATTCTTTTGTGAAAGCCAAATCTTCCTATTACTTCTGTCTCGGTGAATTTGCATCCCTAGAATCTTGTTTGCTGGTCCCAAGTCCTTCATTTCAAATTCCCTAGCCAGTCGTGCCTTTAATTCTTCAATATGATCTTTGTTGGGGCCTGCAACCAACATGTCATCTACATACAACAGCAATATAACAAAGTCGTTTTCACCAAACCTCTTGAAGTAAGCACAAGGGTCTGCATTAAGTCTGTTGTATCCAAGGCTCATGATGAAGGAGTCAAATCTCTTGTACCAACACCTCGGCGCCTGCTTTAAACCGTACAGAGATTTGTTCAACCTACAAACCAAGTTCTTCTTTTCTTTTTCTTCAAAACCTTCAGGCTGGAGCATGTAAATCTCTTCTTCAAGATCTCCATGAAGAAAAGCTGTTTTAACATCTAGCTGCTCTAGATGTAAATTCAATGTAGCACACATTGCCAGGACAACTCGAACCGTTGTTAGTCTAACCGCAGGAGAAAAGATTTCATTGAAATCAATACCTTCTTCCTGAGCATATCCTTTGACCACCAGTCTTGCACGATACCTCTCCACTTGATCGTCACCATTTCTCTTGATTTTGAAAACCCATTTGTTACCAATTGGCTTCCTTCCTTGTGGTAGTGGCACAAGTTCCCATGTATTATTTTTATGAAGGGCTTCAATTTCTTCTTGCATTGCTGCCATCCACTGCGAAGCATCTGAGTTGTTCATTGCCTCCTCGAATGATGATGGCTCACCGTCCTCCGTTAAAAGGCAGTATGCAACATTACCTTCTATAACATAATCTGAGTGCCAATTGGGGCGTCTTCTCACACGATCTGATTGACGAGTTGTTGGAGCTTCAGAATTCTCTGGTTCTGGTTCCTCGATCTCTAGTTCTGCTTCAGAACAATCTCTCTGTTCAAACTCATTTTCAACATGTATCTGTGTAGTCTCTGGCTTTTCTTTATCAGTGCTATCATCTTCTTCTTTTCTTTGTAGCTTATCTTCTACAAAGATAACATCCATGTTGATAATCACTTTGCGGGCAGTGGGATCCCACAAGCGATACCCCTTTACTTCATCAGCATACCCCAAGAATTTACATTTTCTGGATTTTGGATCCAACTTTGAAATTTCTTGGGCATTGTACATCACGTACACAATACTTCCAAATATATGGAGGTTTGAATAATCAACTGGTTTACCAGTCCACATTTCCATCGGTGTCTTCAACTCAATTGCAGTTGATGGAGCCCGATTCACCAAATAACAGGCGGTATTGACTGCTTCTGCCCAGAAAGCTTTTTCTAGCCCTGCAGCTCTCAACATTGCTCGTGTTCTTTCTAACAGAGTTCTGTTCATCCGCTCTGCCACTCCATTTTGTTGAGGAGTGTATATTGTTGTGAACTGTCTTTTGATGCCTTCTTTTCTGCAGAAGTCATCAAATTCATCACTTGTATATTCACCTCCATTATCTGATCTGAAACACTTGATCTTATTTCCAGAATCAAGTTCCACCCGCGCTTTGAAAACTTTGAAGGTTGAAAACACATCTGCCTTCCTCTTGATAGGATACACCCAACATCTCCTAGAGTAGTCATCAATGAAGGAGACAAAATACTTTGCTCCGCCTAGGGATGTAACCGGTGCTTGCCATACATCAGAATGAACCAATTCTAGAGCAGCCTTGCCTCTAGAATTTGATGTGTTGAATTTTAATCGATGCTGCTTACTTGTAATACAATGTTCACACAAAGGAAGTGATACCTTTGTTAAACCCGGAAGTAGCTTTTGCTCCACAAGGACTTTCATTCCCTGTTCTGACATGTGTCCAAGTTTCCGATGTCATAACATGGTAGAATCTGAACTACATGAGGCAACAGAGGCTTCAGCTTCTAGCAAAGTCTCTCCCTTCAGCATGTACAAATTTGCAGCTATCTTTTCACCTTTCATTACCACAAGCGCTCCATGGAACACCTTCATGATTCCTTTTCGTGTTTCAATCTTGCTTGCATTATTATCCAACAATCCGTAGGATAATAAGTTTTTCTTCAAGCCTTTCACGTGTCGCACATCTCGAACAACTTTGGTTGTCCCGTCATACATCTTCAATTTGATGGTTCCAACGCCAACAATTTCCAAGGCATGATTATTGCAGCTGTACACAGATCCTCCTGAGATAGGTTCATAATTATAGAACCATTCTCTTCTTGAGGTCATGTGATATGTGGCTCCCGAGTCAATAAGCCATATGTCTGCAAATCTTTTTCTGCCTTCCATGGCTGTTGCTGCTTCACAACATAGAGCATCTCCATCATCTGAAGTGTTTGCTATATTTCCTTGAGGATTGGAGTTTTTAGGTAAACTCCAACAATCCTTCTTCATGTGACCCTTCTTTCCACAGTTGTAGCACTTTAAATTCTTCTTACTCCTTAACTTTGATCTACCATGATTGTGACTGCTACTTTGGCCACGTTCTGTTGATCTTCCTCTCATCACCGTTAAGGCCTCTGCTTGTTGCAGATTTCCTTGTCTGTCTTCCTTGTTCTTGCGCCGATTTTCTTCTTCCAGAACAGCAGCTGCAACGTCATCGAAGACTAGATCACTTGTAAGGTTGTTGTTTGTCAAGTTGATGATGAGTTGATCATACGAATCAGGTAGACTTTGAAGCAGAAGTTCAGCACGTTCTTGTGACTCTATTTTATAGCTTAGGGATGTAAGCTGAGAAAATAGAGTATTCAACGTGTTTAAGTGCTCTGTCACTGAAGTAGATTCTGACATCCGAAGAGTGTACAATTTCCTCTTAAGGAAAATTTTATTGTGCAACGATTTGACCTCGTATAATTTTGCGAGGTGATCCCAAATCTCCTTGGCTGTCTTCTTCTCCTCGATGCTTGATAGTACTTCATCTGCTAATGCTAAATGAAGGTCTGCAATAGCATTCTCGTCCATCTCATTCCATTTCTTGTTATCCGTAAAATCTGCCGGCCTTTCGCTGATAGCCGCTAGACATCCGTTTTTTCTTAGGATGGCCTTTATCTTCAATTTCCACAGTGAGAAATTTCTCCCATTGAACTTTTCAATATCAAATTTCGTTGCCATAGCTTCTATTTCAGATAGCTCCCACTATTTCACCTTTTTGACGTGAATAGTGCCCACCACCTTCAATGAATGAGTAATATCTAACTTACTTTCTTATGATGGAGGATCCACTTTTTAGTGGCAACCAACAGAGAATACGGTAAGTAGATATACGCACCCAAATCTGGCTCTGATGCCAATTGTTGCGGAATACGATCGTCGGATAGAGCAAAAACGCAACTGATAATTTGAGAAAATAACAATGAAGATAAAGGAGACACAGATTTTACGTGGAAAACCCCTAAATAATATAGGGTAAAAACCACGGACAAGGTAGAAGAATTTCACTATGAGAAAATAGGAATTACAACTTCTCTCAATCTAACAAGGAGAAAACAATGACAATTCTCTCTTGATAAAAAGGAGAAAACAACTCTATGAAAACTCTCTAATTTCTCTAGTATTGGGAGGAGGTTAGAATGATTTGGGATGTTTTCAAATGGCAAATGGCTAGGCTATTTATAGTTGAGCTTTAGGGACTAACTTATAAATAACCTAAAGTTTAGGGACCAAAAATCAATTTCCCCATTCCACATTTTCAACATTTGCTGCATCATTTTTCTCCATTTGCTGCACCCAAACTTGACAAATTCAATTTGTCAATTGGTGCCTACTTTGTTGAATTTTGCTTTGAAATTTCAAAGCCATTTTCAACACTTTTAACAGTTCGAAGCGCCATTAAACTTCGGTTGCGACTTTTTCCAAGAAAAGAACCATGGGCTAATAAGTTCCTGCGTTTCATAATATAAGGATCCTCTGGCTTTGCAAAATCTTTAACAGAAAGAGTGGCAGCCGCATCGGCTAAACTTGTGAAGGATTTGGATATGTCATTATAAAAGCAATGACACCTTTTTGACACTCTTCTGCCCCAGGCTATCCTGCTACGTATCGCTGCAATCAAGGCGCCATATGCATGCATGTCTATTGACCCGATCCGGTGGTGTGGAACCAAGGACCGATCCTTCTCCTTGCGGTCTGCTTATATTCTTCAGTATGGTGCTTGTTAGGATAAAAAAAAAACCCCGTCTGGTCTTCTATTCACAAGTTTCGGGGCTTACCTAAGGTTAAAGCATTTCTTTGGCTCGCTTGTTGTCGTAAGCTAATGACTAATGAGGAACGGTGCTAACGGAATTTTACCACGGATAGTCGATGCATGGTTTGTGGTGGAATGGTGGAAGACATTGACTGGATTATTTTATTATAATTTTAGAGTCAAAATGTGATTCTGAGTTTCTTTATATTTATCGACTCATTCGTTTATGCTCGTCTACTGTTAAATTGAACGAAGTAGTCGTATTTCAAGCATATTCATTCATAGTTCACACCAACCTTTAGAAGTAAATAATTACTCATATCATTATAAAATTGCAGCAAACACATGCGTAATGAAATATATACATAAATCCAGCGATGGGCATACCAGCACTGTACGGTAAACAAAACTACTAACAATCTACTAACCTGAAATGGTTGCTCATTATCGAGGGCAATATGAACCCTGAACCTTAAAACCCTAAACTTACATATACCGATGTCAATAATATCATTGCTTCACTCAATTCTTTGCTTTTCGCCCCTATATAATATGTTGTTTCTTTTCACCCAGTTTCACCATCTCTCTGCTTTGGGTGAATAAGCAAGAGAAGTGTTTTTGATAACAAATTATTGGATTAACAGTGACATCCATTTTTTCACCTGAAAAATTTAAGCAATTTGAACATTAGCGAGTTTGAGTCGTTACGATGTTTCGAAAGTCAGCATAAATTTGAAATATAACTTTCTAGGTGCAACCATAAAAGTTAACAGAATAAATAACATTTTAAGTTGAGTCTTACAACATTTTAGGTTCGAACTTCAAATATTTAAACAATCATAACATTTTCCGTTACACTCTCAACCTACCTATCGTTTTCTTTTTCGGCGACTGCGTTTAATATTTGTTGTATCTACTTGTTTAAGGATACAACTGTACTTTCCCTGCTGCTCATGATCCACATGTCTCTCACTGTTAACATCTATCCCTGTCAATAAAAAATTCCATTAATATTCGATATAACTCAAGAAATAATTTTTTTTTCTTTTAAAATAAGTTACCTATTTCCGAACCTTGCACCAACTGATCATCCTGCAGCTGCATGAGGTTGTTTGCATCTTCTACCCCTATCAATAAACCCCGTAATAATTATAGGAATATAAGACACAATCCACATGTTAGAGATGTTTTGAAGCATCAGGAAGCTCCAATGTGGCTGGGACATCGGACATTCGAATGTGAGCATTCAAATTATGTGGTTTTTGAAGTAAATATATATCAAGATATGTGATGGCTTGGTTACCTAAAATGTGTTTGGATTTTTTTTCATTAAATACTAGTTTATACAATTCTCAACTGTTTATCTTATAATAACATACAAGAAATCCAGTTGCATTAAAAAATTCCATTAATATTCCATATAACTCAAGAATTTTTTTTTTCTTTTAAAAAAAGTTACCTATTTCTGAACCTTGCACCAACTGATCATCCTGCAGCTGCATGAGGTTGTTTGCATCTTCTGCCCCTATCAATAAAAAGAACCCCCAATAATTATAGGAATATAAGACACAATCCACATGTTAGAGATGTTTTGAAGCACCGGGAATCAAGTTCTCAAAGAAATGACAGCTCCAATGTGGCTGGGACATCGGACGTTCAAATGTGAGCATTCGAATTATGTGATTTTTGAAGTAAATATATATAAAGATATGTGATGGCTTGGTCACCTAAAATGTGTTTGGAATTGTTGCATTAAAATACTAGTTTATACAATTCTCAAATGTTTATCTTATAATACCTACAAGAAATCTAGTTGCATTAAAAAATTCCATTAATATTCCATATAACTCGATGTAAGCTTTGTCCATCGTTAAAGGGAAAGTCAGTGAATTCTAGATGTTTTGCCGAGTGATGCTGTGGTGGATATTTTTTCAAACAATGTGGGAGTACTGTGTGCTGAACTAGTTGCCAAAGATCTAGTAGCTGGTGAATTGAGCCCATGTGTTGATGGGTCAAGGATAGAAATTCCTAGGGCTAATAAGGCTCAATCAATTGAATACAATGGAGAGTTTAGAAGGTTACGACAGGTTTCAGAAATCGAACTGGGTTTTTAATCACCTAATGAGCGAGGTGAGGCTGAAGCGAAGATGGTAAAAACGGCAGAGGTTTTCCGAAGAAAAACCAAAAATCATCAGAGGTAATTGCTAATGTCTCTTTGTCAGATTCAGACTTTTATAACCGGAAATGGATTATTTTAAGAGAAGCGGAGGAAACATTGAAATTGGGTAAACCGATTTAGGTGAAAACAATTGGAAACGAACAAGAAATTGTAAAGGATATCGCGCGTATGATTGAAGCGCGAGAACGACACAAATTGCGAAGAGCGTTGAGTTTGTGGTCATAGAATGTGGGAGGGATTGGTTCAGCGTTGAAGCATAAATCAGTTTAACGCTTTTTGAGTCAACAAAGGTGTGCGATGGTCATTTTATATGTGACTAAATTAAAGACATCAAGTAATGGTATGGTGAATAAGATATGATTTACGATTGATTTTGTTTGTGTTTACGCCTTCTTCGAATGATCTTGGTTTTGCATGCTAGCGTGAATGTTTTGTGTTTTGGTTTCTTGCTTTGGTTTTTACGTGTTTGTTCGGTTGTTTTTAGCGTTTGTTCTTTATCTCATACTCCTCGGTACTCTTTTTCTCCATTTAGATGTAGGGAGGTTTTTAATGAGGCCATGGAGTGTGATGACACAATACTTATTAATAAAATCATACTCTTTTGCCGATCAAAAAAATATTCCATATAACTGAAGAAATAATTTTTGTTATTTTAAAAAAAGTTACCTATTTCCGAACCTTGCTCCAACTGATCATCCTGCTGCTGCATTGCATCTTGTGGTGCAGCTATCTCTTCCTCCCGTCTTCTCCAGCTATGACATTCTAGAAAAACAATTTAGGAATGCAAAGGAAACACCTTGAGGCACAGGCAAACAAAACAAGACTCATTATTCATCATATCACGTCTTGCAGGTAGGCAACATGGGAATGCAAAGTAAGCAACAAGAAAGGGAAAAAAGTGGGGGGCCACAAGTCCACGATTACATGCGGCTTCATTATACAAAAAGTCCCAACCCTTATTCCAGGTTGTTATGTATTTTTTGTGTACATCAGTCCAGTCTTGCTTCGCACCAGACCTAGATTTCTGTTTAATATGGAGCTTTCTTTGATGGAAATTTTTATGTAACTCCTTCTTGATTTCTTGACCCTCACTAGATAGTTGTAGTTGTTTTTGCACGTCAGGATCATGGATAATTACTTTTTCCAAAGATATAAGCGGTGTGAAAGCAAGTTCCAATTTAACTTGCATATCAAATGGATCAGGCAAGAAATATCTCAGTAGTCTTGCATATGGAGTCCACTCAACCTGCTTAAAACATTAAATTTTTAGACTAGAAAAATAAGAAAGTAATTTGAAACCATTAGCAAAAATAAAATGATTTCACTTACTTTTTCTGCCCTTAATCTAGCAAAATAATTTTTAAATATAACAGGATCCTCGATGCAATTTCTTCTGTCAAGGGATAGATTATACAACCTTTCATGACAGCCAATCAACAGAGGAAAGTCATTGGGACGATTTCCCTTATCACTTTCTATGACATCATCAAATATTTGTAGATATGTAGGATGAAGCAGCCGAGATGCAACCCACGATATGCTACAACAAATAAAAATAAAATTTTAATAAAGGGAAAAACTAATAAAATTGTAAAGCAATAAGTTTAACTTTTACACTCACCGTAACAAAATGAAAATTGCCATATAGAGTTTTCTTTTCTTTGGTTGCACGTCCACCAGATTTCAGTTGTCCATTTGAAATTAGAATCTGCTGCATGCTGCAGTACACTGTTGCTAGCATGGCATAAGTTCCAATTTCACTCAAAAAAGTTAGATAAAATGGTGACATTGTATTCTAAGTATTCAGGACTACAATAGACCCTAGGACATAGAGCACTGCAGTCCGAACATTGAACTTAAGTTCCTCTCCTATGAGATCATAATCTTCAGACAAATGCCCAAAATTTTTGCTGAGCCAACTCAATTTAATTTCAGTGTCCATTGGTTCCATAAACTTACCAAGATACTTAAAGCACAACTCTTTTACCTTTTCGTTTCCACTTTTATTTGCATCCATGATTTTCTCATTTCCAGTAACTGGAGAACCATCGATAGGTAGACTAGTAATCCTCAGAACATCTCCTAAACCCATAAATAACACAATAGAATTTTCTCGTCCAAATTCATATCATCTTCTATCTATGTTGTTGTTTGACACTACTGCTCCAATCATAGAAAAGAAATGGTTTGAAACTTTTGTTTGCTTCATCAAATTATCAAACCCGGTTCCTTGTAGTTTACTCACAACCTTCGGATGGAAACAAAACTTGGACGGTAACAAATTATTGGCAAAGTCAGAAATGTCATTAACAGTGACATCCATTTTTTTCACACTTTGAACATTAGCGAGTGAACAACTAGATATATTCAAGCATATTCATTCACACCAACCTTTAGAAGTATATAATTACTCACATCACTAGAAAATTCCAGCAAACACATACTTGATATGAAATATACACAGGGATGGACCGAGGGGGGTGCTGGGGGGGCAACCGCCCCCCCTAAATTTTTGAAAATCATATATGATTTAGAAAAATTTTAGAATTTTTCTATGTATTTTCTATTAAAAATTTATTTTTGCCCCCCCTAAACTTTTATAAGTTCGCCCCCCTAAAAATTTATAGGTTCGCCCCCCCAAACCTAAAGTCTTGGGTCCGTCCCTGAATATACACATAGTTCCGGCGATGGCACACCAGCACTGTACAGTAAAAAAACTACCAACAATCAGGTTTTATTTTGAACATTTTTAGGAAATCAAATCAAAAGAAGCAGTAACATGGTATAGAAGGCACTTCTTGCAATAATTAAGGTGACACCTAACAAAAGATCAAAGAGAATTATCCAACTACGCAATCAATCCAAGCAATCATTATGCACTATATAACATTAGCGAGTGAACAACAACCTATATTCAACCATAATCTAAAATATTAACCCTAAACACCCAAAACAGTGACATCCATTTTTTTCACTTGAAAAATTCAAGCAGTTTGAACATTAGCGAGTGAACAACAAGATATATTCAACAACGCATTTCCGAGTTCCAACCAAATAATTTTCATCATAAACCCTAAACCCAAATTACACAGACTAAACTATACATACATTTCCTTTCTTCAAAATTATGAGTTTCTTTATATTTATCGACTCATTCGTTTATGTTCGTTTACTATTAAATGGAATGAAGTCGTCGTATTTCAAGCATATTCATTCACAGTTCACACCAACCTTTGGAAGTAAATAATTACTCGTATCACTATAAAATTCCAGCAAACACATGCTTGTTATGAAATATACACATAAGTCCAACGATGGGCACACCAGCATTGTACAATAAAAAAACTACTAACAATCTACTAACCTGAAATGGTTTGATTGAAGGAAGAAAAATAATGGGAACAAATTGTTTTCAACTTTGAGAAGGAAAAAATGGATTAGGGATTTCAGTCGAACAGACAATAAAAGATCGATGGTCGGGAAGGGATAGTATTCATAAATTGAGTTTCTATTTTTTAAATTTGACCCGATGACCAACTCGGATTCTTCTGTAGATCCGTGTGTTTTTTTATGTATGCGGGTAGCGTAATTTAAAAAAAAAAGGTGGGTAGCGTCTAAATTTATTTTAATTGATTAATCTTGAAACTTCTGTGGGAAAAATGAATCAAACATTAGTTACCAATTTTGTAGTTTACCCAATATATTTTTTATTTTTTTTCTGAAATCTTAGTTTGCCCATTATATTTTAACTGGTTAAGTTATATTAGCTATAACCGTTTATATTATAACAACCTTTAATGAATCTGGTTCCGATGAAAACGTAATAGGTTGAGTTGTGCCTTAATTTTTTGGGTAAACTATACTAATGACCACCGAACTATGGGATTGGTGTCGATTTGACCACTATATTTTCAATTGTGTTAAATATACCACATAACTATTTAATTGGTTCCAATGTAGCCACCTGCCGTTAAAAAAAATGAAAAAGTTAACGGAACTGTTAAAATAATTGGTATAATTACACATTTAGTCCCCTTTATTTATACAATCATTCAATTTAGTCCTAATTTTAATCTAATAAAATAAATTAATTATTCAATTAGGTGGTGACACGTATCACCACCTTATTTGAGGGATTTATCTATTTTTATTAGATTTATTAAATTTATTTTCCTTCTCCAATCAGGTGGTGACACGTGTCACCACTAATTGGAGTAAGAAAAATAAAATTGGGAAAATGGCCCCAAGGAGAATCGAACCTGGGTCTTTAAGGAAAATGAACAAAGCTCTTGCCACTAAGCCAAAGTTGTCTCTGGTGTATGGAATACCAAATATATTATATGTCGTATTTGTTTGGTTTAATCATTACCAACAAATCTCGAATATATGTTTGGTTTTGTATCCGTCTTTCTTGGGGACGATGAACTGCACAGATTTCTTCTTGCTGTGGTGATGCCCCCTCAAAACCCCGTATTTAATCAACTGGTCTCTCACAAACTGAACATATATTCGAGATTTGTTGGTAAAACATATAAAGATTAATAATAACCTTTTCGATTCGGTTTGTGAGGGTAAACTATAATGTATCCTACCTTGAATGATCGGCGTTCTCGTAATTCATTAGAAAGAGAACGGAGCCCACTGCTGTCAACTATAATGCAGCTTTCTTCAAGTTTTAGTTTATTAAAAGATGGAACTGGAACAGCTTCTGGTTCCAATTTCGGAACATATTTATAGCTAGCCTCTTCTGCAACAAAATCATTTAGTCTCATTATAATGGTACAAAAATCACTTTAACTAAACATGGTGATTTTCTTCCTTTGATTCCAGAACTGAATGCAACGGATTATATTAATCTAACCCTGAGTCTCAGATAATGACTGCTTGCAGGCTGCAACATATATGGGAATGAGCAAATATATATAGAACGAACCCAACCTTAGCAGCCGAAAAGACTGACAGATATATCGTACCAATGAAATGAATACGTACCCTTTCGGTTCGGTTTGTGAGGGACCAGTTGATTAAATATGGGGTTTTGAGGTGGCATCACCACAGCAAGAAGAAATCTGTGCAGTTCATCGTCCCCAAGAAAGACTGATACAAAACCAAACATAGATTCGAGATTTGTTGGTAATGATTAAACCAAACATATACGACATATAATATATTTGGTATTCCATACACTAAAGAGAACTTTGGCCTAGTGGCAAGAGCTTTTCTCATTTTCCCTAAAGACCCAGGTTCGATTCTCCTTAGGGCCATTTTCCCAATTTCATTTTTCTTACTCCAATTGGTGGTGACACGTGTCACCACCTGATTGGGGAAGGAAAATAAATTTAATAAATCTAATAAAAATAGATAAATCCCTCAAATAAGGTGGTGACATGTGTCACCACCTAATTGAATAATTAATTTATTTTATTAGATTAAAATTAGGACTAAATTGAATGATTGTATAAATAAAGAAGACTAAATCTGTAATTATACCAATTATTTTAACAGTTCCGTTAACTTTTTCGTTTTTTTTAACGGCAGGTGGCTACATTGGAACCAATTAAATAGTTATGTGGTATATTTAACACAATTGAAAATATAGTGGTCAAATCGACACCAACCCCATAGTTCGGTGGTCATTAGTATAGTTTACCCTAATTTTTTTAAGCTAGGGTTTTCTTTGGGTTAGAGAGAAGGGGACTTAATTGTATTAGTTTTGAAATATTTCATTTATTTTAAGGGTATTAACTAGTATTTTATCCAACGGTGTACATTAAACTTCACTTCAAAAAAGAAAAATCAACGTCTGATTTTTAACCGGTTAAGTTAATAAGGCTTTAACTGTTTATATTAAAATAACCTATAAAAAATTTGGTTGATGATCGAGAATTGAGAGTTCATATAATAAGGCTTTAACTGATTTTTTAACCGGTTAAGTTATAAGGCTTTAACTGTTTATGTTAAAATAATATATAAAAAATCTATAATGAACTCGTTCGTATGTTCAAATATATAATAAGTTCATTCATATAATAAGTTGATTCATTTGTCTTAGGCTGTAAGAATCGGAAATTGAGAAGATAAAGAATTGGAAATTGAGAAGATGAAGCATCAGGGAGATTGAGGGTCAGGAAATTAGAAGAATAAAAGGGAAAATGAGAAAAAAATTTAAAAAAAAAAGAAGAAGAAGAAAAGGAAAATGGGCGGGATAATTTTATTTGGAATGAAATATTAAATATTAGGGTTAACTACTGAAATAGTCACTTATATTTCTTCAAAGTACAGAGTTGGTCACTGATTCTGAAAAAAAAATCTAGTAATGTCACTTAAGTTTTCGGGGCGTAAACTTTTAGTCACCTAGTAATTTTTTGGTCACCGTCTCAGGCTCAGTCGATGAGGACACAATGAACCCATGACTCACTAGCCACATCGAATACTCATCAATCACTTTACTTGGTGGATTATAATTTACCTAAAACTTGTAGATAAAACAATTATGCCCCTGGAATTTATAAGCCGATATATTCAAATTACATGTCGATCTTTCACTCTTGATATTTTTCTTTCTGCTTTCTTGTCAACTCACTAAATGGTGCTTTATCCGCTTCACTCATATTGTTCAGTGGGGTATCATAATTAACGCATAAGATAAACGGTTGAAATAATATAATAGGTCATTATAATATAAATGGTTAAAGCACTTGAACGGTTAAAAAAATAAGCTGCAACCTATAACATTACAATTGCAACTGGATTTGTTGTAAGTTATCATAACATAAACAGTTTAATGCATCTTCTGATTCATGTTAACTCCAATGTTTGAATCCATTTGCACCTCTTCATTTCCATGCCCGAGTTTATGACACCCAACGGCTCCAACTTCCTCTAACGATTAAAAATGGCTAGAAATTGAGAAGTATATATTGCTCACGTCTCCCTGTAGAAGGGTTAGTAATTCTTAGCATTTACTTATTGTGCATTCTCTCTAGATTTCTTATACACAATCACAAAAAACCCAGAAAACTCCAAAAATTTTGATCAAACCAAAATATCAGACCATGTTCTTCGTCTATTCATCCGAAAATCTAATATTCGATAAAATCACAAAAAATCATTCTTTTTGTGTGTTTTTATCAATGTTCAAAACCCTAAATCATTTCTTCCCCGTTCTTCATCAATTCCGTTCCTCGATCCAAGTAAGCACCAAAATCTCCCCTTCTTGTTTTTTCGATCTAAACACCTAAATTCGAGCCTAGGACTGAGAGTATTTTAACTTGTTTGATAGACATCTTTAATCTTTGATTATGAATCAGCCAGATAGATTAAAAATGTTGTTTGATGGCTTAAATGAATGTTTAAGCTATAATGTTACTCTAACTAGAATTGTTGAGACAACATGCAGGAACTCCATAAACATGGATATGATAAAGCAATGTGGAATTTCAGAGTTAGAAGAACATGGTAGGAAACTATGAACAAACATCAGTATCAGCCCCGAAGGGAACAAGTATCTGTTCAATATTGGTTTTTCCAGGAGACACTTTGAAAAATGATTCCTACGAAAGGCAATATGAGCTTTGTTAAATGACACTCTAGAACTTGCTTATGCAGTTCATAGAGCAACCTACTTGAATCTGTGCAAGGATACAACATGGACCCGATGCGAGCCCATGACACCTTAGACGGTCAGATTCAGGCCTGAAGGCTACATGATGAGGCAAGACTTGATTCTTTGTGTAGTTGGATCCCCAGCTGATAGACAAGGGACAAGAATCTATAGGAACAACCCACCATCACCAAGTGACGATCCAAACTATGACCCTAATGCCCACTAGGCCAACACCGACATAAGTGATCCAGAAGATTTCTTTGAGTCACGTTCTCCCCGATGGTGACGTAATGGGTTGCGCCTTGTTCTTTTTTTTATTCGGTTAAGTACTTAAGTTATTGCTTTAATGGTTTATATTATAACAACCTATAATAAATCCGGTTCTGATGGTAACGTAATAGGTTGCGTTGCGCCTTGATTTTTAGTCGGATACTAGCAACAATAAACAAAAAGCAAACACTGTAATAGGTTGGCCAAGGGGTTCGGGATAATAGAAACAATAATATTATTAAATTCAAATCAAACTTCAAAGTTAAAGCAACAAAATAGTTCAAAGTAACAAGTCCAAACTTAAATCCTAAAACATAAACAAAAATCATATAGAACTAAACGTAGGTGCATAAACAATGAAACTAGATGACATGAGATGATATAAAAAACTACTCGTTCCCATCATCGGTATCTTCATCCTCTTCATCCTCATCGTCTTGAGTAGGTTGATGCCTTCTAGATTGGTTAAGCCAAGCACCATGGAAAGCGGTGAGAGAGACATCCATGGATTTGACTTGATTCTCCAACGATGTGAAGCGAGTATCAAGACCCTTGACTCGATCTTCCAAGGATGTGAATCTAGTGTCAATGACTGCAAACCCGGCTTTCATGTCTGTGAATTTCTCATTGAGGAATGTCATTAGAGTGTCCATGGAGGAAAAAACGATCGGAGCACCTTGAGAGCTTGAAAGAGCATGTGGAGCATCGACCGGAGCATCTTGTCGAGGAACTCGAGGGACACGAACCCATTCATTATCGACATAAGAGAAGTGAGCCCGAGAGAGGGAACGCTCATCAATAGGTTGGCCAAAGGGTTCGGGAAAATCATGTGTACAATCAATCTTAAGGAAATGGAATAGGTGACTCAACGCCGTAAAATAGTAAAAGGATTTTACTTGGTCAATGTGACGGTGTTGGACTAGGTAAACAAGGTCGACAAACATGAATTGACAAAGGTTATGACACTTACCCTTCCTAAAACTTTACCCTTTAAACCCAACTCAAGGGTTATGAGCCGAATCTTGGAATTCGGGTTGAAAACGTGTCCCTCAAGTAAAATGATTATCACGTTTTGAAAATTAAATAATTAGATTATTTATTGAAAATGATACCGTTTCGCTTTAAATTCTATCAACTAAAAAACGCAACCGTATAGGTAAAACTAACAAAAAAATAAATTATAAAAAATATCCAATTTAAATCCCCATGCATGCTAAAACAATTAAAGTCTCAAATAAATGTAAAAGTAACCGTAATTACATAAAATCCCCAAATAATAAAATAATGAATAGAAATCTAAAAATATCCATACTGAAAACTGTAAATAGTATGATAAAATGTGGTCCTCCAAGTACCGAACTCTTATGTCTGAGAATCTGAAATAGAAGCTAAGGGGAGCCAACTATTAAGCTCAGTGTGTCTCTAAAGTGCATCAGACAGAATGTCACAAAATCATACAATCAGCGTAGTCATTTAAGTACACATATATGCAAAGCGTACCGAACTCTTATGTCTGAAAATTTGAAATAGAAGCTAAGGGGAACTCTATGTCATGAACCCACTACATCACCATCCGAAGAGTAAGGTTCCCCTGAACCACTCTCTACATAGTCACCAAGTCTGAAGTGGAATTCAGCCCGAAGAGTGAAACCACTGATCTTCCTCCGCACATTTCCCAACCCAAATGATATGATATGATAATGCGATACTAATCTGAATAAGACTTTTTCCCTCCAAGTTTTAGATTCAAATACTTAATTGATCCTTAGTCCCTTTCAATGCTTAATCTTAACTTTGTCTCTAAATACTATCTTATACTCGAATAAATTGATAAAAAAACATTAAGTATTTCTCAATAACAAATAAATTAATAAAACTCATAAGCTTGTTCGTTATGATATTAAAAAGAATCATATAATTCCCTACAACCTTTATAAAATCTGAATCCACAAATTTATGTTAAAATCTAAATTCATTTATTATCCACGTTAAATCTTAATATTACTATTAAATCCAAAACTATATGCATTAAATTTAATTGTAATGACGGCATTATCAAAATTTATTTTCAAAATTAAAATTTGAGTTAATTGCATCACACATCCTCAAGCTATGATAGTCACTCTAAATTGGTCTTCAAACTTTTGAACTTTTCAATTTCAACCTCAAACTCTAACTCTCATTTTAAATTAATCCCAAAACTTTGAACATTTTAATTTCATCCCCAAATTATCAGTATTTGTTAATCATATCTCATATTAATAAAACCGTTATAAAAATTTAAATTGTCATGTATCTAGTAGTAATATGATTTGACATAATTAATAGTTTGGGATAAAATTGAAATATTTAAGAGTTTGGTGAACAATTTTGAAAGAGGATTGTAGTTAAAGATGAAATTGAAATATTTAAAAGTCTGGAGAATGTTTGCTACCCTGAAATTTTCTTGTCTTTCCTAAACGATAAAGTAAAAAAAGTCATTTTAGAGTCTATTAAAAAAAAATTCTTGTGTAGACGTGAACCTGATATTTTCTGAATTCTTGTGAGTTAGGAAGGAATTACAAAAAAAAAATTCTTTCAGCAAAAATGTGAATTAGCAATCGCGCATCATTTAAACCGATAACAAAAACTCAATAGGAAAGTACATACCTATCATTGAAAATAATATTTTTAATTACAATTACATTTTTTTTCTTTGTAGAATTTTTCATTTTGAATCAATACACAAGTGTAAGCTTTATAATTTAGAGTTTAAGAGTTTAAAATTTAGGGGTAATTAGAATTTAGAGTTATAGTTTAGAGTATAGGATAATATGGTTAGATGTTTAGGTTTTAACTTATAAACTTTAAATACTAACCCAAACCCTAAATTCTAACCACAACTTATCAATTCCAAACTACTAAACATAAATCTCTAACCTCTAAATCCTAATGTGTAACCCTAAATCTTAAAACTAAAGCATTTGTTAAAACTTTTTTATTTTCACCGGTTGTATATGGAATAACTATTCTTTTAGTTGATACTTTATACTCTGAAAATCAAAGAAGATAATAATAGCATAATGTCATGCCCCGCCAAAGTGCACCAGGATCGACCGAGGAGTGTCCCCTAGGTGCACTCGGGCCAACCAAGGCAAAATGAAGTGCCTTTGACGTTTTAAGGCAAAGGATGATCCAAAGAAGGATCTAGAACGACTTAGAGAGGCCCACAACCCTCTTAAGACGTTCCCACAATGTTCTAGGAGGTTCCAGGACACTCCACAACCATCTAGGCACACCCGGAAGGACCTAGAATGCTCGGGAGAGTTGTGGAAGCATCGGGACAGCTTCGAAAGGCTCGGGACAACTCCGGAAGGCTCGGGATAAGTCTGGACATCTTCGGAACATTCTAGAAGCCTTTAAAATATTGTAGAGCTTTTAGACCATTTAAGATGTAACTAGATAAGTATGGAATTATCTAGATAATCCTAGGTGTTGTAGATATTTTAGTTGGCAAAATGTGAACCGTCTGATCAAATAAATCTCCATCGTCCATTGAGGAGGTTGAAGACTATAAATAGGCTAGTTAGGGACACTTGTAAATCATCCTAGAATTCACATAAGTTCTCTTTTGTAAAGCTTTCTTAAAAGTTCAATACAAGTTTCTTTTTCTTTTAACTCTTTTACCTTCTCCATTCTCGTGTGTGTTTAGTTATAACATTCGCGTGGGAAATGCTTGCTAACGTTGTGTCGGGAGTCTTAGCGCCGCACAGATTGGTTTGAGAGAATAAGTCCGTGACAATAAGCCCAACCTAAAAATTACACAGAAATTTAACAATCCAGAAATTACAAACTTAAACGTAAGTTGACAGTACTGAAACAATCTAAAAATTTTGCAACTATATGCAATAGGCATTTGAAAAAAATGAAACATTTGAATTTTGGGTATTGGTGTGTGTAAGTGCTCTCAGATGTTAATGAAAAGTAATACGCTAGTATGATATTCTGATAAAGTATGTTGCTTTAAGTGCTCCTCGGCGAAATCAATTATAGGTGAGCAGCTCATTCTAAGTTTCTGGAGTGCTTCCAGCTCTTCTACGTCTCTAATCCGATAGACTTTGATGCTGACGGATCATATCTCAAAGTTGTAGTTCAAAACCCTCTGTAATACTCTTTTGGATATTGAACTCGTGCTGCAGATGACTTTCAACCTCCGGACCTATATCATTCAGCGCCTGGAGAATTTCGAGCTTCTATCCTTCTGCATGATCCCTTAGAGCTTTAACCTCTAAGGTGTCTCTGTCTGCTTAAACGATTCTTTTCTTCCCTTATATCACGGATCTGATCGCGCTTTACACCGATATCCTTGTACATGCTCAAACTCCCTCGCATTAGCCCTAGAAGGGTCCTGATTTCTTCGCCCATTTGTACTTGTGCTACAGTTGTAGCTTCCATGTAAAAGCTGACTAAAACAAATTAATTAATTACTTTATCAAATTGTAAGCAAAGAAATATAATAATATACAAAGCCAATAATAGAGTTTAGTTACAAGAAGTAGAATGCAGTTATTGACTCACTTGAGGCTCTGAGAATTCCTCACAAAAGAACCTCCTCTATCGTCCACTTCTTGGCTGCTCCACAATTAAGAAAAAAATTGAAATTACATTTGAATTTTACTAAGACGCAAAGGATGTGAAAGAATCAAAACAAGACAATACCAAAACAATGAGCAAATGAATCGCAATTAACCGGAATGCAAAGTGCAGGTAAAATCAGAAGGAAATCGGGTTAAAACCAGCCAAAACTGAATCAAAAAGAACAAAAAAATCTTAATATCTTCATAAAAACAATGTTCAATTATGTTGTAATGCATTCAAATTTTATTAAAGTATGTGAAAGAAGCTAAACAGTACCAATGCAATGGGGATGAACTAGGGTTAATATCCAACAATCAACCGAACTGAAATCAAACAGAAACGTTAATAGCTTCATTAGAAACATTTTACTGTGTCCTATCAATTGCTACCTAGATTCTTGGAAAATAACGAATCTTGAGAGAAAAATCTAGAGAAACTTTAAATGACCATAAATGGAAGTAGAACAGTGATTAGGATAAAACAGAAGTTTCATCTAGAGAAACTTTTAATTTGGGTTTTCGGGATTTAAAGTTTCTCAAAACTGTAATCATAAAAGAAAGTTCTAGATAAAACAGTCATCGACAAAAGAAAGCCAAAAGAATTTCAAAAAGTAAAGTAGGGTGAAGCTCCGATCAGCAGTTACCTTAGATATTTGAAGTCTTCCTAACAGAAACAAAAGAACAACCTCTATCGCCCACTTTTCACGAGTCTCTCATATCTTTCTTATTGGCTGTTCCACACTTTCAATCCTGCAATCAATGAGAAAGATAGAAACCAAATTAAACTTCCATTAAGAAAAAAATTGAAATTACATTTGAATTTACTAAAATAGAAAGGATGTGAAAAAATCAAAGAGAGACAATACCAAAACACTCAGCAAATGAATCCCGATGAACTGGAACACATAGTGCAGGTAAAATCAGAAGGAAACCGCGTCAAAACCAGCAAGAACTAAACCAAAATGTTAATGTTTTTATTAGAAACAATGTTCAATTATGTTGCGGAAAAAAATTAAGCCAAGACTTTTGAAACTAAGTACTGTGAAGCTAGATCAATGGCAACCTAGATTCTTAAAAAAATAATCAGAAAGAATCTTGAGGGAATAATCTAGAAAAACATAAAAAAATCAATAAAAGAAAGTTTAAACATCGAAAATCAAGGTCGAACAATACCAAAACAATGAGCAAAGTAATGATGATGAACTAGAACGTTAGTTGCAGGAGGAAACCAGATGGAAACCAGCAAAAACTGAATCAAAAAGAACAAAAAATGTTAATATCTTCATAAAACCAAGGTTCAATTATGTTGTAATGCATTCAAATTTTATTCAAGGATGTGAAAGAAGCCGAACAGTACCAAAACAAACAGCAATGCAATGTTGATGAACTAGGATTTGTTGCGGAATACGATCGTCGGATAGAGCAAAAACGCAACTGATAATTTGAGAAAATAATAATGAAGATAAAAGAGACACAGATTTTACGTGAAAAACCCCTAAATAATATAGGGTAAAAACCACGGACAAGGTAGAAGAATTTCACTATGAGAAAATAGGAATTACAACTTCTCTCAGTCTAACAAGGAGAAAACAATGACCATTCTCTCTTGATAAAAAGGAGAAAACAACTCTATGAAAACTCTCTAATTTCTCTAGTATTGGGAGGAGGTTAGAATGATTTGGGATGTGTAAGAATGGCAAATGGCTAGGCTATTTATAGTTGAGCTTTAGGGACTAACTTATAAATAACCTAAAGTTTAGGGACCAAAAATCAATTTCCTCATTCCACATTTTCAACCTTTACTGCTGGAATTTTCTTCATTTGCTGCACCTAAACTTGACAAATTCAATTTGTTAATTGGTGCCCACTAAGCTTGACTTTTCAAGCCACAAATTCAACAATCTCCCACTTGAAGATTTGATTGGAACAATCATATCTTCACACCATTCTTTCTACCTCGTACTTTCTATGTTGCTTACGTCTCTAACAAGCCACAAGAGGATCGACACCAAGTAAACTTATCAGTGTTGATTGCTTTTGTCATGAAATCTACTATGTTGTCATCGGTATGGATCTTCTGCATATCTATCGTCCCTTCTTCCACTTTCTCACGAATGAAGTGGTATTGGACCCGAATGTGTTTTGTTCTTGAGTGAAAAGCAGGATTCCTTGCAAGATGCAAGGCGCTCTGACTGTCACAAAACAAAGAGACATTCTCTTGTTTGTGCCCGAGCTCCTCCAATAGCATTTTCAACCATATTGCTTCTTTACTGGCTTGTGTAGCTGCTACATATTCTGCCTCCGTTGTTGACGTAGCCACAACCGATTGCAGTTTTGAAACCCAGCTTACAGCTCCACCAGCAACTGTAAACACATACCCTGTTGTAGATTTGCTTTTATCCAAATCTCCTGCATAGTCAGAATCGACATACCCGCTGATAAGAAAGTCTGATCCCCCGTAACATAATGCAACATTTAAGGTCCCTTTGATGTATCTTAGGATCCTTTTCACCGCATTCAAATGCTCTCTGCCTGGATTCGCCATGTACCGACTAACCACTCCCACTGCTTGTGCAATGTCTGGTCTTGTACAAATCATAGCGAACATTAAACTTCCCACTGCTGATGCATACGGTACTCGAGACATCTCCATCCTCTCTTCTTCACTGCTAGGACTCATACTGGAGGATAATTTAAAGTTAATAGGAAGAGGGGTAGAAATTGGCTTACAATCTTGCATGCTGAATCGTGACAAGATCTTTTTCAAGTAATTCTTTTGTGAAAGCCAAATCTTCCTATTACTTCTGTCTCGGTGAATTTGCATCCCTAGAATCTTGTTTGCTGGTCCCAAGTCCTTCATTTCAAATTCCCTAGCCAGTCGTGCCTTTAATTCTTCAATATGATCTTTGTTGGGGCCTGCAACCAACATGTCATCTACATACAACAGCAATATAACAAAGTCGTTTTCACCAAACCTCTTGAAGTAAGCACAAGGGTCTGCATTAAGTCTGTTGTATCCAAGGCTCATGATGAAGGAGTCAAATCTCTTGTACCAACACCTCGGCGCTTGCTTTAAACCGTACAGAGATTTGTTCAACCTACAAACCAAGTTCTTCTTTTCTTTTTCTTCAAAACCTTCAGGCTGGAGCATGTAAATCTCTTCTTCAAGATCTCCATGAAGAAAAGCTGTTTTAACATCTAGCTGCTCTAGATGTAAATTCAATGTAGCACACATTGCCAGGACAACTCGAACCGTTGTTAGTCTAACCACAGGAGAAAAGATTTCATTGAAATCAATACCTTCTTTCTGAGCATATCCTTTGACCACCAGTCTTGCACGATACCTCTCCACTTGATCGTCACCATTTCTCTTGATTTTGAAGACCCATTTGTTACCAATTGGCTTCCTTCCTTGTGGTAGTGGCACAAGTTCCCATGTATTATTTTTATGAAGGGCTTCGATTTCTTCTTGCATTGCTGCCATCCACTGTGAAGCATCTGAGTTGTTCATTGCCTCCTCGAATGATGATGGCTCACCGTCCTCCGTTAAAAGGCAGTATGCAACATTACCTTCTATAACATAATCTGAGTGCCAATTGGGACGTCTTCTCACACGATCTGATTGACGAGCCTCTTTATCTTTCTTCTTGAAATCAACAGAAACCAAAAGCAATCACAATGAACCGGAATGCAAAATGCAGGTAAAATCAAAAGGAAACCGTTTCGAAACTAGCCAGAACAATTACAAAACTGGAAATCAAACAGAAACGAAATTTTGACATACTCGTCACAACAGAAGCAATGCTCAATTAAGCGGTGGCAAGCAAAAAAAAGAAAGGCAAAAGACTATCGGAAAGTAAATACGATGAACTCCGATTAGCAGTTACCTGAGATTTTTTTTAGAATATAGTGGTGTGATGCAAGGGTAGCATCTGTTCAACTTTCTTTAAACTTTTTCTTTCAAAAAAAGCACACACAGCATGCAATACTCGTGCTCGATCCCGGGTCCTAAGAGATGATGGACTTCTACCTTTGCCACCAGGACACAAGGGGATAAACAGTTACTTGAGATTCTTGAAAAAAAAGAAATGAGAGAATCTGAAATAACTTGAGATATTAGTGAATGATTTCCCGAAATTAATTATGCTTAACTATAAAATTAAAGGTTAAAATACACAAATCATCACTTAACTATCTTTTCACTTCTATTTTGGTCATTTAACTTTACAAACTTTCAATTTACTAACTAAACTTTCAGATTGCTCTTATTTTAATCATTTTAAATTATTTTATTATTATTTTTCCTAGGAAATGGATTTTTTTATAATTATTAAATATGAAAATAATTTAAAATAAAAATAAAATCATATTTTATTAATTCCCAATATATAATCTATAAGCCCCAACCCCTTTCTTCTTCAACCACACCCGTAGTAGTGGACCGGTGAAGGTCCGACTGGGGAGGGTGTGGTTGAAGAAGAAGGATTTGGGTGATTTGAGATATAATTTTAAATATTTTAATTTCAAATTATTTTATTTAATAATAATAATTGGTTTTGTTGTTTATTTTAAATTTTTTATATTATTAATAATAATAAAATGACATGTCATATGAAAATAAAAAAATTAGAATAACTAAAATAAGAGTAATTCGAAAGTTCAGTTAGTAAATTGAAAATTTTGAAAGTTGAGTGATCAAAATATGAGTGAGAACATAGTTGAGTGATGAAGGCTGTAATTCACCCAAAATTAAAATAGGTGCTCAAATTTTACCTTTTTAGGTATAATATCAAAAAATGCCCTCATATTTGACTAAATAGTCATTTTAGCCTATATTTTTTAAGCAATTTAACCATCAATGTTTCATTTTGGGTCAAATAACCCCTCTACAGATGAAAATTGTTAGTCAACTGACGATAAATGAGTTGAAATGATGTAACAAACCTATATGGCAGTGCACGCCGCGATAACAGTGTCATATAGATAAATATGCTGACTTTACAGAATGACACATGAGTCAAAAAATAATTTTAAAAAATTGTATAAAGTATAAAATATTATTTTCTTCTGACGTATCATTATGTCAAGTCATTTCAAGTTGTTTATCGTCGTTAGTTGACTAACAGTTTTCATCCAAAGAGGGACCATTTTAACCCAAAATGAAACATTGAGGATTAAATTGCTTCAAAAAAAAGAATTAGAGCCAAAGTGACTGTTTAGTCAAACATTAAGGTCATTTTTTTGCATTATGCATTTTTTATAATATGTGTCTAAAGAATTTTTTAGTTAAAATATGTGTCTAATACTTTATAGTAGTTCGCTTTCAAAAGCAAACTGAAAATAAAATAAATTAAAAAAATATCTCGTTTTTCAGAAAATACAACATCCCAAATTCTTAAAATCCAAAACCAAAAAAAAATTGACGTTGTTGCCACCGATAGCCTCTTCAGACCCCATCGTTCGACATCCGATTAGCTAACCTTTCGTCACGGTAATCGAGTCGGTGAGGCTATCGACAACGACAACGAAATTAATTTTGAGATTTTTAGGTGTTGGGTTTTAAGGATTTGGAATTTCTTTTTAGAAGTTTTGGTATATTTTAAAAATTATTTTTAGATCAAATTATTTTTTGTAGACACTAATCTTATCTGGGTATTTTTGACCTGGTTTTTATTTTTTAATATTATTATATTTAATATTGTTATTGTTATATTATTATTGTTGTTGTTATTGAAAATTAAACAAAAAACTAATTAAATTAAAGCTCATTTTAATTAATTAATTAATTAATTAAAGAGTCCATTTACCTTCAAAATACCCATTTAGAAATCTGAAACCCATATACACATGTATTGCCCGATAAGGCCCATCTCAAGCCCTATCCTAAAATAAAACAAAACCCTAAAACAAAATCTGACACGGCCGAATTAATGTTGATTTAACGGTCCAAAAATGGACCATTCATGATTCATCTCCCCAGATCACGTGAAGAACACGTGCCTAACCCTTCGGTTACTGGGACTCTCCCATTCTGACCGATCATTGCCCCCACGCTGTCTTTCTTAACAGATCGGGGTCGTTGGCTCTCCAACAAGGCAACCCTTCGATCCAATGTTGTCAACGGTTCAGATGCAAGGTGCGGTGGCCACGTCAGACTCAAGCCAACAATGCTCATGTACGCAAAATTTTCTCCCTCTGGTCCCCTCATCCATCACTCGGCCAGATGACACAAAGGAACAAAAAAAAAAACAGAGAATTTCAGAATTCTTTCAGCAAAACCAATTAAATCCTTTCTAATTATATTTCTTTTTTTTTCTAAATCGTGCAATTCATGTAAATTCGACGTCATAAGTCCATTTTTAGGTTTGTTTCACTAAATTCTAACCCGATAAACTACTTCTCAGCATATGACCATCTGATTCAATTCGATTATTGCATTTTAGTTCTATTTATGATGTAATTCGTTTTGCCATGTTTATGAGATATTGAAGGATATTGAATTCGAGTTCAAGTTCAAGAATGATTAATGGAGTTCTAAGGGTCAACCGATGTAGCTCATAGTCGAGGTAATACTTTATTACCTATTGTATGTTTCACGAAACTTGTTGGTAAATTGGTTAATGCATGAATGGATATGATTGTTCATGTCTTTATCGTTGATTATTTTTTTAAAAAGTTGTACTAATTAAAGTAATGGATAGTACATTGGTTAAGACCCGAACGACTCGAATAAAAAATTTGAGGACCGGTAAGAAATCCAAGTCTAGTGATTAATTGATAAAGCAGTTAACCACAGAACCTTTAATTCTGATTATTCTGGTTAAAATCTCTAATGTTTGAAATACTTGGATAAGAAATAACGAAAATAACCTTGAAGTATAAAAAGGACCAAAATACCCCTAATAGTGGAAATGACTTGGTAAGTAAATAATTTAACCTCATGGAACTTCTGATTCAACCCGTTAAATCCTTGATCTACTTGGAAAATTCCAATATCAGGTTTCTAACCTTCAAGATTGGGAAATACTAAGATTTTCCTAATTTCCAAATAAATGTTTGAAAATCATTTTCCTGGAAATACCCTAAATGAATGAATTTAAATAAATGAAGAATATAATCTCGAGCTCCAAAATGAATGAAATACCCTCATGACTGGAATACGTGTATTATCTTTGATAAATCTTGGATATACCTACAAAGCTTAAATGACTGTAATGCCCAAATAGGTTATGAAGCCAGAATCATGTACGTTAGTCACTCTTGATATTAATACAATACTGGAAGATTTTTGTAACCCCCTCGACTCGGCCTAGGTGCTAAACCCGAATCGAGACGATATTAGGTTTTTCGAAAAATGTAGAACTAATGTTTTGATATAATAATTGAAAAATGTTTTGGACTAATTTGAAAAGAATTTAAAACTTGATTTTAAGTCCAAACAACTTGAAATTATGTTTGAGGTATTTTAAAAGGTTTTGGCAATGTTTTTACTGATTTTAAAGAGCAAAACTTGACTTTTCAAGCTACCCGTACCGATACGGTAAAACCCGTATCGATACCTTTTTTGCCCAGTTTGGTCACTGCCAAAACCCGTATCGAAACATGCTTGGTCGTTTCGATACGGTGAGGGATCATTTTGATACGCCTAGTAAGCGTACTGATCCCCATTTAACAACCCCAACGGCTATTTTCCCAACGGTCATTTAAATGTGAAACCGTACCGATACGCCCTCAAGCGTATCGATACACCTAGGCTGACAAGAGCTCAACGGCTAGTTCTCGAAGAAGATCGTACCGATACGGGTCCAAGCGTATCGATACGAAAGGCTGCAGAACAACATTTATTTTGGGAAATAAAGTCTTCAACGGCTCCAATTCATCCCCAACGACTAGTAACGGCTATAAACTCATCAAGGAGTATAAAAGGGACCTCCAAGCATCAAGATATGGTTAATGCTCATATTGTCAATCAACAAATGATCAAATATTGTCTTAGCACTTAAATTGTCAATTCTTTTATAAACAAACACTAGTGAGCCAAAATTATCAAATTTGCTCAAGTGTTTTAGGTTTTGGGTGAGTGCTTTAATTGTGCAAACAAACACCTATTAGAGGGATTTGTGTTTGCTTTATTTATCTCTTTGTAAAAGAGGGTTTGATCAAAGCTTTGGGTAGAAAGCTTGATCGGTGTATAAGGGTTTCCTCCTAAGCCTAGAAAAGGGGACGAATCAATAGTGGATTTATTGGAAATCCTTAGTGGGGAGCTAAGGTAGTAGATGTAGACCTTGGTTAGAAGGTTGAACCACTCTAAAATCATTGTGTCTTTATTATTTTAGCTTCCACATCAAATCCACCCAAAAATCCACCTCTCTACCACTTGGTGAGCCACATCGGTTGAACGAATCGAGCACCTCTCAACTCAACAATTAGTATCAGAGCTTGGCTCAATCGAAGAGGATTCATATCCTATTGAGAAGATCCGGCAAGCTCGATCATCATTTCACCAACCGGCTCAAATGGCGCAATCCATAGATAAATCGCCTTTCTTCGACGGAACCTACTATGCCCATTGGAAGGCCAAAATGAAAATTTTCATAAAGTCAAGAGACTACAAACTACGGGACATAGTTGAAGATGGTCCGTTCGTTCCTCAACGAAGGAAAGCGGAGTGGGGTGCTGACGATCGCAAGAAGATGGAGCTAAATTGCAAAGCCTTGCACATTCTCTTTTGTGCATTTGGCCCATCCATCTATGAGAAGATGTCTTCTTGTGAGAGTGCCAAGAAGGTATGGGACAA
The DNA here is from genome assembly GCA_030270665.1 of Hibiscus trionum. Classification (NCBI taxonomy): domain Eukaryota; kingdom Viridiplantae; phylum Streptophyta; class Magnoliopsida; order Malvales; family Malvaceae; genus Hibiscus; species Hibiscus trionum. Next base: position 35,558,727 of record BSYR01000013.1, read on the forward strand.
GCTTGAAGTCACATACGAGAGAACCAGTGAAGTCAAGGAGACCAAGATTGGGCTCCTCACTTTGGAGTATGAGAATTTCAAGATGAATCCGGAAGAAAATATCGAGAAGATGTTTGATAGGTTCTCCACTATCACCAATGGTCTCAAGGGCTATGGAGAAACCATTCCGGAGGAGAAACTTGTCCGAAAGCTCATCTACTCACTTTCCTAGTCTTGGGACTCAAAGAGGACCGCCATCATCAAAGCAAAGAATTTGAAGACCTTGAAGCTTGATGAACTCATGGGGTCACTCCTTACTCATCAAATCATGAAGAAGAACAAAGAGGATGAGAAGAATAGGGAAGAAATTAGAGCTATGGGAAAGAAGAAACTCAAGGGGCTTGGCATCAACACCAATGCCATGGCTCTCAAATCCTCCATTCGTCATCATGTTGATTCAAGTGAAGAGGAGGATGAAGAAGAAAAGATAGTTCATCTCTTCAAGAAGTGTGCCTCGTTCATGAAGAAAGCTTTGAGGGAGCTTGAACGAGAATCCAAGAAAAAGGAGAGGGCAAGCACTTCAAGCCATAAGAAGAAGGCACATGTGGCTACTTGGAGTGATGAGGACTCCACCGACGATGAACAAGCCAACCTTTGCCTTATGGCCATCGAAAAAGATTCAAGGGTAACTTCTAATTCATCTACTTCATGTTCTTACTCTTTTGATGAATTACAAGATGCCTATGATGATTTGGTTTTAGAGTTTAAAAATCACATTTTGAAAAACAATAAATTGATTTCAAAGTTAAAAATTCAAAATGATTTGATTTCTAAAACCAAACTTGAACTTGAAGCAAAACTCGAAGAGTTTGAATTAAAATGTTTTGATTTACAAAATTTGATTCAAAAAGTTCAAGAAGAAAATGATTTGATTTCCAAAGAGCTAGAAAAGAAAAACAATTTTGGAAAATCAAATTTCTATGTAAGGCAATCTAGTGCCCCTAGATTTGTAAACGGTAAATGTTTTAGAAGTGTTTGGGTCCCAAAAGGACTAACCACTTCAATTAAAAAGGATGACATTGAAAAATGGATTCCTAAGGGGACAAAAATTTTGTGCTACTAATGTCTATGGATCCAAAGCAATTTGGATACCAAAAATTACTTGATTGTCTTTTGCTAGGTGTGATGGAGATGTTCAACAAGTCAAGCATTGAGGGGGAGCTCCATGCACACAAGAAAGAACACTTGAAGAAGGAAGGCTTCACATCCTCCCTTGGGTTCAAGTGTTGGTAAATATCTAGTTGTTTTTGATTTTATTTGATTTATTTCTTTTTATTTCAACTAGATGATCATATATGTTGGACTAACATTTTTAATGATGCTTTGAGTAAGGGGGAGCCATTTCAAAACCAAAAATTCTTATTCGTCTTTTTTTTACCTCTATTGTTATTTTGAACTTGAAAGTGTTTAAATTCTTTTTGATATAACAAAAAGGGGGAGAAATTGTTTGAAAAATTGAATTTTAAAATGAATAAGGGGGAGCTTTATTTGATTTCATATTCTTAATCTCTTATTCACATTTTTAAAGTTAAAGGGGGAGAATCCCAAACAATTTTTCAAGTTAATTTTATTATATCAAAAAGGGGGAGATTGTAGAACTAATGTTTTGATATAATAATTGAAAAATGTTTTGGATTAATTTGAAAAGAATTTAAAACTTGATTTTAAGTCCAAACAACTTGAAATTATGTTTGAGGTATTTTAAAAGGTTTTTGGCAATGTGTTTATTGATTTTAAAGAGCCAAACTTGACTTTTCAAGCTACCCGTACCGATACGGTCAAACCCGTATCGATACCTTTTTTGCCCAGTTTTGTCACTGCCAAAACCCGTATCGAAACAGGCTTGGCCGTTTCGATACAGTGAGGGATCGTTTCGATACGCCTGGTAAGCGTACCGATCCCTATTTAACAACCCCAACGGCTATTTTCCCAACGGTCATTTAAATGTGAAACCGTACCGATACGCCCTCAAGCGTAATGATACGCCTAGGCTGACAAGAGCTCAACGGCTAGTTCTCGAAGAAGACCGTACCAATACGGGTCCAAGCGTATCGATACGAAAGGCTGCAGAACAACATATATTTGGGAAATAAAGTCTCCAACGGCTCCAATTCATCCCCAACGGCTAGTAACGGCTATAAACTCATCAAGGAGTATAAAAGGGACCTCTAAGCATCAAGATATGGTTAATGCTCATATTGTCAATCAACAAATGATCAAATATTTTCTTAGCACTTAAATTGTCAATTCTTGTATAGACAAACACTAGTGAGCCAAAATTGTCAAATTTGCTCAAGTGTTTTAGGTTTTGAATGAGTGCTTTAATTGTGCAAACAAACACCTATTAGAGGTATTTGTGTTTTCTTTATTTATCTCTTTGTAAAAGAGGGTTTGATCAAGGCTTTGGGTAGAAAGCTTGATCGATGTATAAGGGTTTCCTCCTAAGCCTAGAAAAGGGGACGAATCAATAGTGGATTGATTGGAAATCCTTAGTGGGGAGCTAAGGTAGTGGATGTAGACCTTGGTTAGAAGGTTGAACCACTATAAAATCATTGTGTCTTTATTATTTTAGCTTCCACACCAAATCCACCCAAAAATCCACCTCTCCACCACTTGGTGAGCCACATCGGTTGAACGAATCGAACACCTCTCAACTCAACAAAACAAACCCGAACCGAATAACTCGAATAAAGTCCATTTTTCTTTTATTTTGTCTAGATGCATAATTAAGACTTATGGTGTACATACTAGCAATATATAAAATCTCATTCGAAACGGACATCAATTAGGCATTCAATTGCATGAAATAACATTTTAGTGACCAAATTGAAAATCAGAAAAATTACGAGGACTTTATTCAAATTAGAGTTATCAATCCTTAATTAATCATGTTTCATACTTGCATATCAATTTTCAGCTAAAACGGATCATCCAATCTCAATCAGTTAACATACGATCAAACATAAACTAAAACGTAAGAATATAAAATATAGCATTCAAATAATTGCCATAATGGCCTTGGGTATCAGTACACATGATTCTGTATCGATACCAGTCTTCACACAGTACCAATACAAGGATCTATGTACTGATACCCGGCTTCACATTGTACCGATACAGAGATCTCTATACTAATTCCCAAGCTTATTTTCACATATGCACAAATTCCAGTAGCCAAATGTCGTACCGATACGGCTTTTGCATGTGTTTAAGCTCATTTAGTTTCACTTAGGAGTAGTTTGTATATAGTTTGCACATAGTTAGAGAGTTACACTGCATGTGCTTAATTATTATAGGTTTTGGTACTTCTAATGGGAAATGTAGTGTTTTGTGGTGCTTGCGTAGGAACTATTGGAGCTGGAAGAATGTTGGAGCAAAGAAGGATAACACACCTCTTATATGGAGCTGACAAAGCAAGAAGAGTTGAAGATAAATCTAACTTTGGATTACATGGACTCTCACTAGATACAAAACCCATTAAAGATAATGAGAAAGCAAGATCCTCTTCACAGGATATTATGTTTTGAATACTTTGTTTTAATGCTATAGTTATTTTCCTTTATCTATTATGTTCATCGTTCTTCATGCATAGTTATTGTAAGAGCTATTGAGAGACTCCTTTTAACTATTGATCTGTGGCCTAATATCGAGAGAGTTAGATTAAACAAATGAGAACAGTGAGGCTAAGTTGTTACCTTAGTGTTAATCTGGCTTAGATATAAGTTTAGGGTTTGAACGACCAATAAGGGGAACTTGAACAGATAATAGATTTGTTAGGCTTCACGCAAACATGTATTACATTAGCTTCAATGTTATCAACTTTTAGGAATCGAGAGAGTCAGAAGTTAATTAGAAAATCATGTCAAATAGATAAAGATCTTAGTTGGTTTACGCAGACATGTATTGCCAATCGATATAACATTGAAATGAGTAATCAAGCATAATTCCTAGGCAATAAACCCAGCTTCCATAATTATCTGAAGATTTGCTACAACATATGCTTATCTTGATCTTAGCTACCTTACTTTACTTTATTTACATTTAGCTTTGATAAATCACCATCGAACCAATACTTTCTCTACCACTTAAGTAAGATTTCTTCATATTTATTGATCCAATCTCCATGGGTTCAACACTCTACTTCATCACTTTATTACTTGATCGGCGAGTATACTTACTCTAAAGTGCATCATTATTCAACAGGCATCAGTTTTAAACCTCCAAACCATAACAAACTTTCCCCAAAACACTCTAGCATGCATCCTAAACACATTGAGCATACTTGGCACATATCAACACATATTCGATTCGTCAATTATACATTCTCGGACACAAATGCATAAACTAGAGACATGCTTCCTAATTAAGCGAATCAACATAATCGGAATACAATCCAAAGCCTCAAATAAGCAACACCTCATACTAGATCGTCATATATACATATCAAAACATGATCAAGCATCTAAAACATAAGCATATACAATCAACCCTCGTAAGCATGTCATGGCATAATAGGAATGTAAAGGCATATCAACCAAGGATTCAAATCCAACACCATGAATCAAAACCAAACATGATAAACCATCATTCAACAAGATATAAACTCCAAAAAGCCATAACAAAACATATTACTAACCATATGCATTTAGCTTTCAACTTGATTCTCTTTACTTTCTCATATATAGACAATTAGTGTGACTCATGACAAATCATTGTTTTTTTTTAAATCGAATCAAATACACAATTTTTCTGGTAGAGTGACATCTACCAATTACCATACCTTAGCTCAGACAGTCTCACCTCTACTCTAAGCAAGGTACACCTTCAACCCGGGTAGCCTCACCACATACCCCAAGTGAAGAATCCCTTCAACTTGAGTAGTCTCACCACATACCCAAGTGAAGAACCCCTCAGCTCAAGTAGTCTCACCGCATACTCGAACGAGGATACCGACAGCTCGAGTGCTCTCACCACATACTCAAAGCCGCGAAACGATCGAATTATTATTATAGTGCACTTTAAACCCTATGACATGCCAAATATATCCGAACTTTATTTTTTATGTCACATAGCAAATATACACTTTTAAACACATTTACTTACTATTTTCCCCAATGCATTTAACAAATCCAATTCATATGAAAAATCACATTGCCAAAGGCAACATCACATTCCATTTAGGAACTCTTTCTCAATGCTCTTAGGCATCCACATACTTGATAAAACAGTACATGTCATTTAAAATATGTATTAAACAGTAAGTAAACAAATACATGCTTTTAAACCAAAACATTCAATCATGCCTCATATCAAATGGATATTCAAAATGGCAACAAAATACAGAAACTTACTTCTGAGCTTATTTAATCTTGTTAGGCTTATACTAAACTCCCAAAAACGATTCTCAAACCTCTTTAGAGTTCCAAAACTTGCTTACACTCACCAATACGTTATCGCTTTACTTATCGACATGCCTTGAGCTCCAGAAATGATATGATATCAACTAAACGACCTTTCCTTGCTTCTCCACTGTTTCTACAACATAAATTCAGAGGAAAATGCATCAAAATGCATTCTACACTCAGCCACACACAACTCCCCTGCATCACTATAAATTATTTTCCAAATCTTAGCCGAAAACACCGAAAACATTCCCAAATTTCGTCCAAACAACATCCAGCCCTAAACTTATGATTCCAACATCTAAACCTCATAAATTGACACCCAAAAACACATCTATATCATCCTTAAACCTCCAGCAGTCACATAGCAACAACAACCCTATAAACTAACCAAAAACCAACCTAAAAATTAAGCAATCAAATAGTTTCGGGATTTCTATAAAAAAATCTCATTTCACATTATGGTTATTCAACTCAGATGTGAATTAAACTAATTAAAAACTCCAGCATTCATCATCTTAAACAAGAATTTAGGCAAATCATCAAAATCTTCATTAAACATAGATTTCTTGAATTAGATTGCAAAATCAAGTTATAAATCAACAAACAAAAGCCAAATACCAGAGAATATCAATAAAGAACCTTAGTTTTAAGAGAGAAGAAGAAATTAACATTTGAAGAACCTCCCACCAAAATTGACGCAAGTTTTCTTCCAAAAAGAACACGAGGAAAAAGAAGAAATCCTTGAAAATCTTGGTAAGGTTTTGGTAGGAATTAAATGAGGAATCAAATGATGTAATCTCCATTGAAAAATAACAAGAAAATATGGTAATTATGATTGGAGAAATGAGAGAAAATAAAAAGAGAATATCTTGTAAAATTTAATAGAATAGGAAAATGATTTAAGAAACCAATTAACCGTCAAAGTCTTAGTCAATTAAGGTGGTAATATTTAATTAAAACATTTAGAAAATATCTCTCTCTAAAGATTCTTAGTATTAGTCCTTTTACAAATTAGTCACTATTAATTTTTGTTGTTGCAATTTTTACATTTTAGTCACTAAAATCAAAATGTCATTTAAATTGAATAAATTAACTTTCGATTTCAACACTAAAATGCTTAATAAAATAATTAAAAAAACTAAAAGCTTAAACCCAATTTTATCCTTTTGAAATTCCCATTTCAGAATGTTTATTTTCCTGAAAAGTATTTAACTGTTTAACCTGGTTCAACTGAACTGGATCTTTACAATTTCTGCATGAAATATATGGTCGATTACTCGGGTAAGTCTTGTGGTAAATTATGAAGGTAATCGTTTAGCTATACGATATAGTCGATATTAGGAAATGAATATGCATGAGGTGCATATATTTGAATACTTGGTAAGTACCGCAATGTTAGGATCTGTTAGTTCGAACAGTTTTAGAGGCCTGATAAATTGTTAGAAATCTTAAATTCTGCAAAATCACCATTTTACCCTTAATGGGTTGAATTACAAAATTACCCCTAGAGTCAATAAGAATAAAATGTCGTGGTAGGCCTAAATGATGGGATCACTCATGATATACCTGAAATTTGATTGATCCCGGTATATCTGAAATCTGAATGATCTTGATATATCCGAAATTTGAATGATTATGATATATTTGAATTTTAAATGATACTAATATATCTATATTCTAAATGATCCTGATGTATCAATTTCAGAATGTCTAGTTTGAGTCGTTAGTATTAAACTCTTTTTTATTAGGGATCTCATTTCTTGAATCAGTCCAAAATTGCCAGATGTTCAGTGTTTTCTTTCTTGCAATTACCAAGTGTCTCCGAGAAATAAATTAGACCATATACTGTGTTTCATGTACCCATGAATATTATCTCTATTTTAAACCAATACTATATGCTTTGATTTAAAAGTATGACCTGCTATATGAAATGAAAGCACAATTTATGGCTTTTGTTTTCTTATACAAAAATATATCCGATTCTTGATTTGTGATATTATTTTTTATGGCTAAAAATTGATTTTAATTGGGGTACACTATCTAGGATCTGATCGAAGCTTTGTAGGCTCAGCTTTAATCAAGCTGGTATGTCCTTCTAGACCTAAGGTATTCTCTTAAGTAGGCTCCTACGCCCAATAAGCCCAGGGTAAGTCTTTTTAGACCTAAGGTATTCCCTTAGGTAGGCTTCTACGCCCAATGGGCCTAGGGTAAGTCCTTCTGGACCTAAACCATCCCCTTAGGTAGGCTCCTACGTCCAATGAGCCTAGGGTAAGTCTTTATAGTATAGTTCTGGGAAATTACATATCGGTGTGAGGTTGGAGGTTGGTTAGGTGTTTTCGATAAAATTTTCCTACTTTTAAATCTACCTACTAAATAAATTCACCAACATCTAAAATTCTCTGTATGCTCCCAATTTACGCTTAATGCAACACATTAAACACCTAGGTTCAACTTCCATAATCTATTTCTCATCTGATTCTTCGGACTGTAGACTTCTCGGCTTACACTCGAATGTTCAAGTATTGAAAAAATATGTTACATTTAAGTTTGGTGTAAAATAAAATTTTATATCATGATTGAAACATGTTGATACCATGCTCATCATGTCAGTTTTATTTTTAGTCATATACGTGCTTGTGCCTACTACATCATTTGATAGTTCTATATTACTGAGCTTTTCCAAGCTCATGTTGTTATTTACCATCGCATGTTATAAAGGATTGAATGTGATGTTCTCACCGACATCAATATGAGAGTTCTTTTGGCACTGCTTCAGTGCATAATACTTGTGTAATTATGAGGCATGTATGTTACGTCATGTTTTATATTTGAGTTTGAACCTCATTTTATAATATGTATTTATGAACATTGTCATGTTAAATGAATAATTTCTGAACTTGTACTTTTAAATTCAGAATTTTTTTATAATTTTAAATGGTTTGACAATTGCTTCATCTGAAAGTTTAATGTGGGTCGCTTCGGTGACCCGAATGTAACACCTCAGATTGGATCAAGCAACCCGTATCGGTTTGGTTACATTTTTCAATTGAAACAAAAAAGAAAAAGGGTTAGGATTTTCATATCTGATAAACAGTCTTTGGATGGTCATCCTCATGGTTGAGGTCGCCGTCTCCGAGGAAAGACGGTCCAAATTTTCAAAGTAAACTCTTTTTGTGGTTTGTAGCTTCGATTTTCAAGGGTTTTGTTGTTAAAAATGAGTTTAAAAAAAATCTAAGTGGGTTTTCAATTTTTAAGAAAAAATGATTATTTTGAATTTCTTTTCAATTGTTGGAAGTGAAAGGTGGACACTCGATATAATTTATAACCCTAATATATTTCAAACCAATCAAATCATAATTACAATATATGCTACTATTTTTCTTACCAAACTACACACGCACACTTTTTTTTCTTCACTTGCACACTCACTAACTTTTGTTTCTCACTTTCTTGTGTGCAACACACACAAGCCCACCCATTTTTATAGTGTGCTTAACCGACTTAATTAAGCTTCTAGAGACTAACAATATTGTTAAAAATTAATCCTAGAATTTTTTAGCTACTGCTATTTGTTTCTAGTTAATTCCACATTCCTCGTGATTTGTTGCCACATGGAGGTTCATTTCCTTAGTTGCTAAGTTGTCTTGAATCTTCCATTGTTGTCGGCACATTTGGTTGCAAGTCATGAAGCTTCCACTCAATTCTTGGTTTTGCTGACATCAAGTTTGACTGCTAACACTCCCCCTCAAACTTGATTCTTCATCCCTAGCTTTTTTTTAATATGTGAAATGTATATGCTTTCAATGGCTTCGTAAAAATATCTGACAATTGATCTTATATCTTGCAATAGACTAGCTTCACTTTTTTGTTCTTCACATGCTCTCGTATTAAGTGATACTTTGTATCGATATGCTTGCTTCATCTATGGGAGACGAGATTCTTTGCAAGAGATATAATGGACTTGTTGTTGACATAAGTTGTAGTTGGTCCCTCTTGTGCAAAATTTAATTCATCCAAAATATTCTTCAACCAAATTGCTTTATATGTGCACACTGCAATGACTATGTATTCTTCTTCACACGTTGATAGAGCTACCATTTGTTGCTTCTTTGATGTTCATGAAAATGTTGCAGAGCTGATATTAAATAGGTATCCCGAAGTACTATTTCGATCATCTATGTCTCCCTCGTAATCACTGTCGGAATATCCAACTAACTTCAAATTTTGTGAATGCTTATAGAATAATCCATGATCCAATGTACTTTTGACATATCTCAAAATTCTTTTTGCTGCAACCCAATGATCTTATTTTGGATTCTCTATGAATTTTCTTACCAATCCCATAGCTTATGTTATTTCTGTTCATGTGATAGTTAGATACCTCAAACTCCCAACAATACTTTTGAACAATGACTTCAAGCCTGAAAATCCAATATGTCCATACCTTAAATGCCATAGCCACAAATCATCTTTACTTGAGGTCTTCAAGCACTTCACGTCTCCTGCCTCGTTGTCAATGGTGAAGAGGCGATTCTGCGTCATATCAACTTGGATAATTAGTTCTCTATTATAAGTTTTTGATAGAAAGTGAACAACTCTTCATCTGTACTTCATATCCTTTTTCCAGTAGCTGACCAAGGCTTATGAAGTTACTTTTTATAGCTGGTACGTAATAAATCTCTTATATGTATTTCTTCTCTCTATTCTTTTGCGTAATAATGACTTTACCTTTGTCTTTACCCTCTGCGTGCGAGTTGTCACAAAAAATTACTCATCCACGGATCGTTTTGTCCAACGTCACAAAAAACTATTTTCGACCACACATGATTATTGGCACAATTATCGAGATACTAAATATTTCCTTTGATTCTTCATTTCCTTTATAAGTAAGGAATACATGAGACTCTTCAGTGTTTTCTTCTTCAGCTGTTGCTACATTAATTCTTTTTTCATGCTTTGGAGCTGATCTACACTCGTAACTATAATGGTCGTACTTATTACAATTATAACATTGTACCTGAGATTTATCTCCTCATTGATATCCGCCTCTACCTCGACCTCTATATCTTCGTCCACGACTTCATGAATGTAAGTTTCATTTGCTTGGTTGCTAACATATGAACGACCGCCGCATCGATGTGTTCCTCTTCCATGATATCCACCATAGTTTCCACTGCCTCTTGTGTAGCTACTGCTAGCTCCGCCTTCGTTGACGTACATCTTGCTTTGAAAGACTTGCTCTAGATTTTCACTCTATTCATTTAGCTTCATTTTTTTCTCATGGGCTTGGAGTGATCCCACAAGCTCATCGATGGTCATTTGAGTTAAATCTTTTGATTCTTCAATTTCAATGACCATGTAATTAAATTTTCCTACCAACGATCGTAAAATTTTCTCCATCACTCTAACCTCACCGAATGTTTCGCCATTTCTTTCCATTTCATTTGCAGCGGCTTTCACACAGTTAATATAGTCATCTATGCGTTTTCGTGTTTTTCATTTTCAACATTTCAAACTCAGCTCTGAATGACTGAATACGTCCTTTAGTCTCTTTTACGAGCATCTCTTAATGCTCTTCTCTCCTCATTAGTTAGAGCTACTTCTACTGTTGCGTTTTTCGTCTCTGCGTATCCTTTTACAACAATGTCCCAATGGTCTTGCAAACCAAGTAATGCCTTCATTTGAATACTCCAGTTGCTATAATTCATTTTTATCAATCTTGGGATTTGTGGCTGGATCATGTACTTCATCTTCTCGTGGCTTGAACTCGAACTTGAACATGGCTCTGATACCACTTGTTAGAAGCGAAAGGTGGACACTCGATATAATTTATAACTCAAATATATTTCAAACCAATCAAATTATAATTACAATAGATGCTATTATTTTTCTTACCAAACCACACACACTTTTTGTTTTTCACTTGCACACTCACTAACTTTTGTTTCTCACTTTCTTGTGTGCAACACACCAAGCTCAGCCTTTTATAGTGAGCTTAACCGACTTAATTAAGCTTCTAAAGACTAACAATATTGTTAAATGTTATTCCTAGAATTTTTTAGCTACTGCCATTTGTTTCTAGCTAATTCCACATGCCTCATGATTTGTTGCCACGTGGAGGTTCATTTTCTTAGTTGTTAAGTTGTCTTGAAATCTTTCACTGTTGTTGGCGCATTTGGTTGCAAGTCAAGAAGCTTTCACTCAATTTTTAGTTTTGCCGACAACAAGTTTAACTTCTAACATGAATGTCGTCGACGAGTGACAGCCGGTAACAATATATGGCGGTCGGTATAGTAGAAATCGGTCGATCTCTGGGCTACTCGAAGAACAGTCGAAGAACACTTGGTATTCTTCCAAAGATTTTCCTCTGTTATGTTTTTTTAATGGGTTATGCAAAATGGCTTTTCTTATAATTTTTTAACTTATATATTATATACATTTTAAAAATGTTTCAATTACCTCATTAAAGTCCCACCGCGCTGAACTATTTGTTTCCGCCATCCTCTAATTTTTGAAGCATTTTTTAAATTTAGTCCCCCTTTCATTTTACAAATGCTTTCCTTTAAATTTTGTCCTAAATTTCGTTTTGCCTTCATTTTGGTCCGAAGACCATTGGTTTTACTACCCTTTAATCCCTCTCCTTTTTGATATGTTAAATTTAATGCCATTATTGCTTCTGTTTTTTTTAAATTTATGCACTATTGTTTCTGTTTATTCAATTTTGGTCCTTGTTCTAATATCATATATTATGTATATGTTATAATTGTATATAATTATTATATGTTATGTTTTTTTTCATGCATTACATATATACATATACATATGTTACGTATTTTTATGCATACATATGTTACGTATTTATATACATATATATGTACTATGTTACGTATGTATATTTCAGTACCTTTTTTTATTTGCTTACTATATGATTTTAGTTGCAATGTTCGATCACGAATTACTTACGAACTTACGGTGACTCCCACCGAAATATGATTTGTATTATTTATGACACGGTTAATTTAGTTAACTAATTAACATCTAACATTTAATTTATGTATTTATTCGTTTTTTATGCTTTGTTTTATTCACCCTTATTTATGTTATTTATTTTTCCTCTTGCTTTTCTAGCATTTTTTAATTGTTCATGCATTGTATATCATGTCGCATTAGTTTTAGGCTTCAAGATTTCGGTACCCTACTAAGAGTGTCATCCTGAGTCTTTGGGTATCATCTCCTTTTGGTACCATAAATCGCAAAGAATTTTATATTCGATTAATATTGCCATGCATGCATGCATTTAGGGATTAGTGCTTAAATTAAATTGAACTTATATTTTTCTTGGTAAATACGATGCGAACCTTTTAGGCATCGATTTTCGGGCGTGGTGGGGATGTGAACCCTTCCCCATTCGTAACCGACTCTGAAACTCGTTTGATTTATGGTTTTACTTTTCGGTGTACGATTTACCTTATCCAATTGACCGGTGGCGACTCCTCAAATTTCATTTTAAAATACGAACTATTTTTGTAATTCCCTAAAATCAATATTTTCAAAGAAAACGAGGGGAACATCTGGGTTTTTTTAATTGCTATAGGTTTTAGGGATTTGAAATTTTTTTTAGAGATTTTGATAAGTTTTGTTATATTTTAAAATTTTATTTTTTAAAATTAACCGTTATTATTTTTTAATTTACTCTAATATTTTACAAATGAATTATTAGATGATATTTTTGTTTATTCTACTACTGCCTATGATAAGGGGTACGTTGCTTGAGAAACAACGTTTCTTGCCTGTTGATGGATCTAGGATAGTAGTAAGCATGTCTCTGCAATAAAAACAAATATGGATGACATTTTAGGTTCAAAATAACAAGAAAAATAAAAAGAAACAAAGAATAACGACGTAGGAATTTCTGGACAGATTTGGACGTCGAAGAAGACGAATGCTTCAAAGGGCGTTCATGGTTGTTTCGGTGTCCGAAAAATGGCTGAAATATTGCAGGAAATTAGCGGAAAATTTGGTGACAGAAAGCTCGAAAGAACCTGCACAATATCCTATGCAAACCTGAATCGAATATACTTCACGTCGGAAGACTTGAACCCTCTAGATAGCGATCTAAAAACTCGAAATATCAAGAAGTTTGACACAACAAAACAATGTCTGAAACGCCAAATAGTTCGGTAAAAAACCGAAATTAAAGATAATTTCTCACAAAATAAAAATTGCATAAAGTGTGTAACCTTTTTACAAGCATATTTCGGCCAATATATAATACAATAAGAGTGGTTGCCGAAATGAAGTTTGTGGCTGTTAATGAAGCCTTTTGAAATTAAAATTTTAAAAGAAATAACCATCATTAGGTGGCATTCCCTTTTCAGCCGTGTATTCCAAAGTGGAGCAGCTAAGCCTGTAAACGAACCGAACGTTCAGCGAACCGTTCGGCGAGAAGTTCGTTTATGTTCGTTTATTTATTAAACGAACGAACATGAACAAGATTTTTTGTTCGTCTAATTAAATGAACGAACACGAACAAAAGGCTTGTTCATTCATTTATGTTCGTGAACGTTCGGTAATCCGTTCGTTTATGCTCGTTCATTTATGTTCGTTCGTTTATGTTCATTTATGTTCGTTCGTTTATGTTCGTTTATGTTCATTTAAATTTATTCACATATGTCTAGGGGTGTTCATTATTCGGTTAAACCGAACTTACCGACCGAACCAAAACAAAATTGGTGAATCTATTAGATAATTTTAGGTTTCGACTAATAGTTAAGAGTTTTTTCAAATTTTAATTATCGATTAATTCGGTTTAAAAATCGGTTAATTAACTAAATTAATCGAACTAACCAAAAATATTAAATATTTAACAAATTATATATGTTCGGTCATGTTCATTTATGTTCGTTTGTGTTCTTTAGTGTTCGTTTATGTTCGTTTACCATTTAAATGAACGAACATGAACGAACACGAACAAGCTACATTCATTAATGAACGAACACGGACAAGAAATTTTGTGTTCGTTTATGTTCGTGTTCGTTCATTTGTTCGGTTAAAGTTAAACGAACGAACATGAACACACCCTCGTTCGTGTTCGTTTGGTTCGTATACAGCCCTAGGAGTGGCATTTGGATAAATCACATTTAACATGTGAAAAAAAAAACAATTTGAATTTGAAAACCATTTGTTCTCATCTAGATCTGCCGCACTTGGAGAGAGCAAGGCTGGTCATGCGAATCACATTTAACATGTGATAAAAAAAAATTGAATTTCAAACGAGAAAACTAATTGTGCTCATCCATTTCTGCCGCCCAATTGTGAGATAGAAAAAAGACGCCTCTCGGCTGCACCTTGCTGCCTAAACTTTCTTGCATGGTTCATGCAAGTGATGTGGGTTACACACGGTACATGGTCACACGAACACATTACACTGTCAATTCGGCTCACACTTGTTGCACTGGCTGCCACATACTTGTAGGTCACTTGTTCAGCTGCTACTGGACTTGTCAGCTGTAATTGAACTAGTGGAGCTAAAGCTGAGCTGACTGGAAATGAGCTAAGCTGAATCGAACTAGCTGAAGGTGTGATGAGCTGAAAGTGAGCTGGTTACACTCTCCTGAGCTGGGACCGAGTTGCATACACTCCGGTGAGCTGGAGTTGAGCTACATATGCTCACTTGAGCTAATGTCCTCCTACGTACCTACTGTTAGAACCAAATCATAAATTAATATGAAATCTAAACTCAGGATCTATCATGTCAAATCATCAAGAACAATAAACTGAACAAACCGAGTGCAGAAGCGTACCTGAATTCATTGATAGATTGAAAATCTTGAATCTTGATGTGGAAATCCCAAAACTTTGGTATTGATCTTCCAAGAAGATAGGTTATCTCTTGACGTAAAACTCTCTGACGGGGAAGGAGAGAAAAACAAGTTAACATATTTCTTGGGGACCACTACCTCTTTATATAGTTGATTGTTAAATAAACTATTAAATATTTATAACTCTGCCCCTCATTGAATTATAAATATATCTTATGGTATCTACACTTTTATTTCCATGACACTTTAATACCTATGACACACCTAACATAATTGGTCACTTAATTTTGTGTCATACTTTATAATAACAACATACATTTTACATATGTGCCCACAATTGCGGATTTTAATCCAACAATCTCCCACTTGGGCAACATATGTTTCCTGATAAATGTACAACCTTATGAGCTCAAAATTTTGCTATTATATAATAGGTATTCTATAACAATCTCGTCCATTAACTATATCCATATAGGATAAAAGCGGTCTTTGTCATATCAATCATGACTGGACCCATCAATGGTCACGTATACAAACATAGTCAAATGACATAGATCAATCATGGATGTGTAGCATGGAAAATTACATGAAATGTGAACCGTACATGTCTATTTCCAACTGGTCCTCCTAAACCTTAGTGAGATCAACTTTACTAAATTCAGAGTGTGCATAAACTAAAAGAACTTTATTTCTACAGAAAATAATCTTAAAATATCCTTAAACTGAAGTAACTGAAATTGTGTCTAAAACGAAAGAGCATTTTTCAAAATTACAAACTTCCACTAAAACTGAATATCCTTAAATAACATTACACCCGCATGAGTAGTGTGCTCATGAAAGACCTAGGGTGACCGTTTCTTAATATGCGCGCAATTATGAAGTTTGTACCAACATGCTCTATAGACACACAACCACTTTGAATTTTATTTAACAACTAGGAACTTAATATTTATGTGCTTCAAATTTGAAGTTTTCCTATTGTTTATAGAATAAATGAATGCATATTTATTGTCACAAAATAACTGAAGTGATCTTTCTATTCAATCTACAATTAGCAGCTCAAGTGACAAAATTCTTTTGCATCAATATTCTATTAGAATCGAAGTCTGTAAACCTAATGATCTCTAACTTACCAAAACTTCGACATGTGAGCAAGTAATTTTCGTTCTCTAAAGATATCTCATAACCCCATTGGCTGCTATCCAATGATCCATAATATGATTCCTCAAATATATGTCTAACATTCAAACAATGTACATAATTTCCGAACGCATACATACTTAAGCATAAATTAGATTCTCAATAGCTTATGCATAGAGAATCTTTTAAATTTTCTAAATTTCAAGGTTACTTTTAGGGCACTAAGTAAGACTAAATTTGTCTTCTTTAGCAATATGAGTATCAATTGATTTTACTCCCACTGAACTTGTAGTATATACAATTGTCAACCAAATTTATCTCAAAATTGAATGAGATAATCAACATGAAATTTATAATTTCATTAATGAGAGTCCTACTTAAGCACATAGATGAATTTCTTTAATTTACATATCATTGATTTTGTATCATTAGACACAAATCTATGATTGTACCATATAATTCATTTCTTCAATGTCGCCATTGAAAAACACAAGCTTAACATTCATCTTATGTAACTTAAGATTAAAATAAGCAATATGCGTCATGATTATCCTGGAAGAGTCTTTCAATGAAACTTGAGAGAAGATCTCTACAAAATCAATGTCTTCTTTTATAGTATATCCTTTAGATACAAGACGTACTCTATACTTATCCACATCACCATTTCCATCCCTATTGGTTTTAAATATTCATTTACAACAATTTGGTTTGCACCTTAAGGAAATGAGATAAGTTCCTAATCTTTATTGTCTTGCATAAAATTATACTCTTCTTGAATGACATCAATCCACTTGTGAGAGTTAAAACTTTTATGGTCTGATAAAAACTGTAACACTCAAAAAAGAAGAAGAAAATGCTTTAAAATAAAAAGAAGAGGGATTTGCAGTTGTGGGGTTTTGAACCCACGACCTCACCCCGTCCTTCAGCCATGTAGGTTTAACCATTGAGCCAAGTGCCCTTTTCTATCAAGGGTTTGATTGCTCTAATATTTGAGTTAAGTCTGGGAGGCCTACTGAATAAGATCTATTAAAAAGAAAAAAATGTGTATGTCTACCTAACCCATTCTTTTGTTGGAATCGATAAGTTGAGTTTCCAGAGAGTTCTGAAACCCAACCGATATCTCTCTGTCTCCGTCCGACCTCACCCACCGCACCACCGTAAGAGTCACCGCCGGCATCATCCGAAGCGCCACGACGTCGCGACCTCGCCCCTGGCTTCCACGCACGCAACCGAGCCGTCTTTCATTAGCAAAATCACGTTTGATGTCTGACCTTAAATCTAAACGGCCGCCCCTGTTTTTCTGCGATTTCGACCACCCTCGACGTTCGTTCGAGAATTGGACTCCAGATCCCAGCTCCCCAGACCGTGTTGAGCAAAACCCAGCTAGCAGATGTCTCGTCCGACACTGATCGAAGCTTCATCGGAGCCGCCATGTTTTTCCGGCCACTTTGTCTTATTTTGGGTAAGTTCCGGCGTGTTTCCGGCTTTTCTTTGAAAAATTTCCGGCTTGGTTGAACTGAACGTGTTGTGGGCTTCATTTTTTCAGCAGGTTTGTGACCGTACGAGCTCTCCGGCGAGTTTCCGGTGGCCGTCCGACGTTGTTTCTGTTTGGGTAAGTGAGCCGGCCTAAACCGGCTAGACCGGTCGGCCCGTGAACCAGACCTGAGCCGGCCAACCCGAGTCTGACCCAAACCGTACCCGAACCCGACCCGTTAACCCAACCCGTCTGCCCGATCCGAAAATCCGACCCGAGTCAACTCAGTTGACTGCTGATGTCATCATTGACTTTGACCAGTTGACTCTGACCCCGTTGACCGTTGACATGCTGACGTCAGCGTTGACTTTGACCGTTGACCAAAGAGTCAATTTTTTTCGAAAACTCATGTTTTATGTTTTTCGACATCCTGAGTCTGTTTTTGAAGCCCGTTTTGCAAAATTCTGATCCGAAAGCCTCCGAATCTGACCTTGAACCCAAAAGTGTTTATGTGTTTAATCCTATTTAGGGCTCTGTGAATAAGGACTAAAACGTTAACATGTGTAATTAAAGGTACCCTTATACCTTGGAGTTCGAGATGTCATGGGACGTCCATTTTGGGATTCGAGTACGATGGAATAAAGTATTATGAATCAACTGGTGGAGCTCGGAGTTAAGGTAATACATTACTACCCCTTGTATGCTTTATGTACATGTTGATATTCGGTTAACGCATGCATGCTTATGATGACGTTTATTGTATATTTTGCTTAGATTGAATCAGATTCGAGCAATAAGTATGTATATTAATAAGACCAAATTATCCGAATAAGATCACTAATGGGCAAACAGTATCAGAAGTTCTAATAGTTAAATTCAGTTAATCCGCAACTCAATCAACAGTGTGTAAGAATCGAGGCCCAGGATACAGAGTGAGAGATATAAATTAAGAAATTACGAAAATTCCCTTGGAGCATAAGTATGACTAAACTACCCCTCTAATAAAGGAAATGAACTAAAATCTGCATTCGACCTGATTATGCAATTTACTCTACCCAAGATGTATGTTTTAATGGAAAGACTTCGGCATCATTATGCAATACGTGTGATACAAACTTGGATAATCCCTCAAGCTCTGTATAACACATGAATGATAATTCCCTGGAAATATTGTTGAAATCCTAAGTCGATCCTTTTGACAGTAATGCGTGAATTAAATGCGAATGTTCGTAATGACCAAAAAAGACGGGAATGCCCTCGAGCATCGAAATGTCTGATTAATTTGAATGACGTTATACCCTCAAGTTCTGTAAAGAATGAATCGTCTGTAAAGGGCCGGAGAGTTAGGACGACTTAATCTCTATCGGGTACGTAAACGATGGAGGTGCTAAATAGTAAAATTTGACGAAAATGGTGGATTTATCCCAATTTCTAAAATGACTAAAATGCCCTCTTAAGTTAAACAGGCAGTTATGCATTTGATGAAATTCTGGGATCTCTAATAAGACTTTAAGGGCTAAAGTGCCCCTAAGTATTAGGAAGCACACTCATGTATGTTAATCACCCATGGTAATTAAAAGACTAAAATGCCCTCGTTAGCCAAAATAATTAAGATAACCCTGAATGTATCCGATATCGTGACAGACCTTGACATAGAAATCTCTGAATGCCTGATTGGAAGCCTAATAAGCAAATAAAATTTTCTGAGCAACTGTTTATGCTTTGTTGGTATAAATTACCAAAATGTCCATATGTGATAAAATGACCATAATGCCCTTGTAGGCTTAAATGACTAAATAACTCATGATGCGTCTAAACTCTCAAAGATCTTGATGTATCACATCCTGAATATCTGGGTTAAACCGTTAGTATGAACCCCTTCTAATAGGGGCCACGTTTCAGAAATCCGTTCAAATTGTCAAAAGTTCAATATGTCCCCTTCCGTAAATGCTAAGTATCTCCAAGAAATGATCTGTCTCACCTAGTGTGTTCTGTGTGTGCTACATTTATGTTTTTGCTTATTTACTTGAATGCACTTATTTGATCATAGATATGAAAATGTATGATCTATGAGATAATTTTGGAACTAAGGACATGACTACCCTTTTTGTTAAAGCATGATTATATTACTGATGAAAGCATGAATATTTTGTTGAAAGCATGACTATTCTGATGAAAGCATGAATATTCTGTTGAAAGCATGACTATTCTGTTGAAAGCATGACTATTCTGTTGAAAGCATGATTGTTGTTTGAGAACATAGATGTGTTACATCTGATAGCATGCCTCATGTCTGATCTGGAATTGAAATATCTGATTCTGGTTGATGTGATTAAACATATGTCTGCCATTTGAATTCTGATGCCTATGTATATTGAACAAAACTGTACTGCTCGGGGGTACATTCTGGGGATATGATTTGAAGTGTCTGCATGTACAGCCCTGATCCAGCTGGTAAACCCTTCTGTTAAGCTCCTACGCCCACGGGCCTAGGGTAAGTCTTTCTGGACCTAAGGCATTCCCTTAGGTAGGCTCCTACGCCTCAGGCCTAGGGTAAGACCTTCTGTATGCAGTTCTGGGGGACCGTATATTGGTGTAAGGTTGGAGGGTAGTTCTTGTAAACTTTTGTATGAACATTGAACATTTGCATTTAATCTGTTATGTGCTCATATGATATGATGTTAAGTACTTATGTATGTTTGACTTGCAACTTATTAAAACACACTAGGCTTCGTGGTTTAACTTCTCCAACCCGCCACTCTGTTGATTCTCTGAACAATAAGCTCTCTTTTAATACTTAGTAACATAGAACGAACAAACCTTGTTGTCCTCAAGAACAGTGCTTCACTAAATTAGTGAAACATAAATGGAGACAAGTATTGCCTGGATCATCATAAAAATGTTGCCTGCCATATATCTGCATGAGCTTATAGCATCTTTTGGTAGTTCTGTATTACTGAGCTTTTCCAAGCTCACGTTTTTTTACTATCGCAGGTTAAAAGATTATAGCATGATATAATGTTTGACATCAGTGTTCGGAGTTCCCTCGGCGTTGCCTCTAGAGTACGGTACTGTATAGTTAGTGGGTATGTATGTCACGTATTGTTTTATGATAGAGTCTGTAAAGTACTTTCTTAGATTCTTGTTATGTGTTTAAATGATTTTCTGAAATAGTATTTTAAACAGAAGTTGATTTTACAGTTTAATAGGTGTTTTGAGAAAGAAAAATGTTTTCGTGTGTATTTTCACTGTGGGTCGCTCTTGTGACCCTAATGTGACTTCCGAGGATCCGTTGTAACACATAGGCGGGTCTAGGGGTTTACATTTAGTGGTATCAGAGCCAGGTTGCGTCTTTCTGGGTAGATCGGCCGATCGTCTGTCATAGGGTGTCTGGTCTGTGCATGCCCCTAAGTCATAACCGTACTCCTCCGAGCCCAAATTCTGATGTTGAATCATTTCTCCTGAAATAACCAAATCTGAGTATTCTGCCTTCCATAGCTCAACATCTGCTTACAGAAAATGTCTATAACGTTCGTCTGTGTTTTGAATTAAAATGGTTGAATTTAAATCTGGATAAGGAACTTGAGATGGTTTGTACTTGTGAATCAGATTAAGAATAAATGTTTGATCATGCGGGATAACCGATGTAAGATTTTATGAAAGGCTATTCGGTGATAACGATTGTGTTTGAAAATACCCTAACGGGAATATGATAAAAAAACTCTATGAACTTTAGAGAGAATTGTTTGCGATTGTGCCGAAAGTGTATAATCTGTGGTGCCTCTGTTAAACACGAAAGAAATAGTTGTCTGAATATTACGTTGTAAGTGATATCCATTAATGACCTTAGTTGTGTTCGATCAGTATGAAGAAAGACATCTCCTCCATGGTGTGGCTTGGTATATCGTTAAATATCATCCCTGACTGAAATTTGATGTTTACATCCTGATTCTAGAGTCGTCGTTGGAGTCCTAGAGTGTTTATCTGAACTGTAGTTGTAGTTTTTCATCTGAAAATTTATGGTCAACCTAGAAGAGTAATTCGAACTCTGAAAGATATACCTTTGGGTGGTATGATTAACTTCTGTGGAAGATCAGAATGTCTCTTATCCTTGACTGAGACCGTTTACAATAAAAGTTATGAGACAAGTGTTTGTTTTGTATCATATGAAGTTCGGCATGGATTCAAATGTTATATTCTGATTAATTGGTCCAAAATATAATGAGATGATTTTCGGTCCAAAGTTAATTTGAGTAATTGAAGACACCGCCAGATCGATCTGTGATTGTATGTGGGTCCCAAGAAATAATGATGCTCTGATGGATAAGTTGTTGTCCAAGAATGGATGAAAGAGTAATTTCTGCTTCTCTCCGGCCCTGGTAAATTTCGAGGACAAAATTTCTTTTAGAGGGAGAGAATTGTAACACTAAAAAAAGAGAGAAGAAAATGCTTTAAAATAAAAAGAAGAGGGATTTGCAGTTGTGGGGTTTTGAACCCACGACCTCACCCCGTCCTTCAGCCATGTAGGTTTAACCATTGAGCCAAGTGCCATTTTCTGTCAAGGGTTTGATTACTTTAATATTTGAGTTAAGTCTGGAAGTCCTACTGAATAAGATCTATTAAAAAGAAAAAAATGTGTCTGTCCACCTAACCCATTCTTTTGTTGGAATCGATAACTTGAGTTTCCAGAGAGTTCTGAAACCCAACCGACATCTCTTTGTCTCCGTCCGACATCACCCACCACGTCGCCGTAAGAGTCACCGTCGGCATCATCCGAAGCGCCACGACGTCGCAACCTCGCCTTTGGCTTCCACGCGCGTAACCGAGCCGCCTTTCATTGGCAAAATCACGTTTGAAGTCTGACCTTAAATCTAAACGGCCGCCCTTGTTTTTCTACGATTCCGACCACCCTCGACGTTCGTTCGAGAATCGGACTCCAGATCCTATCTCCCCAGACCGTGTTGAGCAAAACCCAGCTAGCAGATGTCTCGTCCGACACTGATCGAAGCTTCGTCGGAGCCGCCATGATTTTTCGGCCACATTGTCTTATTTTGGGTAAGATCCGGCATGTTTCCGGCTTTTCTTTGAAAAATTTCCGGCTTGGTTGAACTGAACGTGTTGTGGGCTTCATTTTTTCAGCAGGTTTGTGACCGTACGAGCTCTCCAGTGAGTTTTCGGTGGCCGTCTGACGTTGTTTCCATTTAGGTAATTGAGCCGGCCTAAACCGGCTAGACCGGTCAGCCCGTGAACCAGACCCGAACTGGCCAACCCGAGTCTGACCCAAACTGTACCCGAACCCGACCCGTTAACCCAACCCGTCTGCCCGATCCAAAAATTCGAACCGAGTCAACTCAGTTGACCCATGTTAACTGCTGACGTCATGCTGATGTTAGCATTGACTTTGACCAGTTAACTCTGACCCCGTTGACCGTTGACATGCTGACGTCAGCGTTGACTTTGAACGTTGACCAAAAATTCAATTTTTTTCCGAAAACTCATGGTTTATGTTTTTCGACATCCTGAGTCCGTTTTTGAAGCCTGTTTTGCAAAATTCTGATCTGAAAGCCTCCGAATCTGACCTTGAACCCAAAAGTGTTTATGTGTTTAATCATATTTAGGGCTCTGTGAATAAGGACTAAAACGTTAACCTGTGTAATTGAAGGTACCCTTATACCTTGGAGTTCGAGATTTCGTGGGACGTCCATTTTGGGATTCTAGTACGATCGAATAAAGTATTATGAATCGACTGGTGTAGCTCGGAGTTAAGGTAATACATTAGTACCCCTTGTATGCTTTATGTACATGTTGATATTCGGTTAACGCATGCATGCTTATGATGACGTATATTGTATATTCTGCTTAGATTGAATCAGATTCGAGCAATAAGTATGGATATTAATAAGACCAAATTATCCGAATAAGATCACTAATGGGCTAACAGTATCAGAAGTTCTAATAGTTAAATTCAGTTAATCCACAACTCAATCAACAGTGTGTAAGAATCGAGGCCCAGAATACAGAGTGAGAGATTTAATTAAGAAATTACGAAAATGCCCTTGGAGCATAAGTATGACTAAACTACCCCTCTAATAAAGGAAATGACCTAAAATCTGCATTAGACCTGATTATGCAATTTACTCAACCCAAGATGTATGTTTTAATGGAAAGACTTCGGCATCATTATGCAATACGTGTGATACAAACTTGGATAATCCCTCAAGCTCTGTATAACACATGAATGAGAATTCCCTGGAAATATTGTTGAAATCCTAAGTCGATCCTTATGAAAATAATGCGTGAATTAAATGCGAATGTTCGTAATGACCAAAAAAGACGGGAATGCCCTCGAGCACCGAAATGTCTGATTAATTTGAATGACGTTATACCCTCAAGTTCTATAAAGAATGAATCGTCTGTAAAGGGCCGGAGAGTTAGGACGAATTAATCTCTAACGGGTACGTAAACGATGAAGGTGCTAAATAGTAAAATTTGACGAAAATGGTGGATTTATCCCAATTTTTAAAATGACTGAAATGCCCTCTTAAGTTAAACAGGCAATTATGCATTTGATGAAATTCTGGGATCTCTAATAAGACTTTAAGGGCTAAAGTGCCCCTAAGTATTAGGAAGCACACTCATGTATGTTAATCACCCCTGATAATTAAAAGACTAAAATGCCCTCGTTAGCCAAAATAATTAAGATAGCCCTAAATGTATCCGATATCGTGACAGACCTTGACATAGAAATCTCTGAATGCCCGATTGGAAGCCTAATAAGCAAATAAAATTTTCTGAGCAACTGTTTATGCTTTGTTGGTATAAATTACCAAAATGTCCCTATGTGATAAAATGACCATAATGCCCTTGTAGGCTTAAATGACTAAATAACTCATGATGCGTCTAAACTCTCAAAGATCTTGATGTATCACATCCTGAATATCTGGGTTAAACCGTTAGTATGAACCCCTTCTAATAGGGGCCACGTTTCAGAAATCCGTTCAAATTTTCAAAAGTTGAATATGTCCCCTTCCGTAAATGCTAAGTATCTCCAAGAAATGATCTGTCTCACCTAGTGTGTTCTGTGTGTGCTACATTTATGTTTTTGCTTGTTTACTTGAATGCACTTATTTGATCATAGATATGAAAATGTATGATCTATGAGATAATTTTGGAACTAAGGACATGACTACCCTTTTTGTTAAAGCATGATTATATTACTGATGAAAGCATGAATATTTTGTTGAAAGCATGACTATTCTGATGAAAGCATGAATATTCTGTTGAAAGCATGACTATTCTGTTGAAAGCATGACTATTCTGTTGAAAGCATGATTGTTGTTTGAGAACATAGATGTGTTACATCTGATAGCATGCCCCATGTCTGATATGGAATTGAAATATCTGATTCTGGTTGATGTGATTAAACATATGTCTGCCATTTGAATTCTGATGCCTATGTATATTGAACAAAACTGTACTGCTCGGGGGTACATTCTGGGGATATGATTTGAAGTGTCTGCATGTACAGCCCTGATCCAGCTGGTAAACCCTTCTGTTAAGCTCCTACGCCCACGGGCCTAGGGTAAGTCTTTCTGGACCTAAGGCATTCCCTTAGGTAGGCTCCTACGCCTCAGGCCTAGGGTAAGACCTTCTGTATGCAGTTCTGGGGGACCGTATATTGGTGTAAGGTTGGAGGGTAGTTCTTGTAAACTTTTGTATGAACATTGAACATTTGCATTTAATCTGTTATGTGCTCATATGATATGATGTTAAGTACTTATGTATGTTTGACTTGCAACTTATTAAAACACACTAGGCTTCGTGGTTTAACTTCTCCAACCCGCCACTCTGTTGATTCTCTGAACAATAAGCTCTCTTTTAATACTTAGTAACATAGAACGAACAAACCTTGTTGTCCTCAAGAACAGTGCTTCACTAAATTAGTGAAACATAAATGGAGACAAGTATTGCCTGGATCATCATAAAAATGTTGCCTGCCATATATCTGCATGAGCTTATAGCATCTTTTGGTAGTTCTGTATTACTGAGCTTTTCCAAGCTCACGTTTTTTTACTATCGCAGGTTAAAAGATTATAGCATGGTATAATGTTTGACATCAGTGTTCGGAGTTCCCTCGGCGTTGCCTCTAGAGTACGGTACTGTATAGTTAGTGGGCATGTATGTCACGTATTGTTTTATGATAGAGTCTGTAAAGTACTTTCTTAGATTCTTGTTATGTGTTTAAATGATTTTCTGAAATAGTATTTTAAACAGAAGTTGATTTTACAGTTTAATAGGTGTTTTGAGAAAGAAAAATGTTTTCGTGTGTATTTTCACTGTGGGTCACTCTTGTGACCCTAATGTGACTTCCTAGGATCCGTTGTAACACATAGGCGGGTCTAGGGGTTTACATTTAGTGGTATCAGAGCCAGGTTGCGTCTTTCTGGGTAGATCGGCCGATCGTCTGTCATAAGGTGTCTGGTCTGTGCATGCCCCTAAGTCATAACCGTACTCCTCCGAGCCCAAATTCTGATGTTGAATCATTTCTCCTGAAATAACCAAATCTGAGTATTCTGCCTTCCATAGCTCAACATCTGCTTACAGAAAATGTCTATAACGTTCGTCTGTGTTTTGAATTAAAATGGTTGAATTTAAATCTGGATAAGGAACTTGAGATGGTTTGTACTTGTGAATCAGATTAAGAATAAATGTTTGATCATGCGGGATAACCGATGTAAGATTTTATGAAAGGCTATTCAGTGATAACGATTGTGTTTGAAAATACCCTAACGGAAATATGATAAAAAAACTCTATGAACTTCAGAGAGAATTGTTTGCGATTGTGCCGAAAGTGTATAATCTGTGGTGCCTCTGTTAAACACGAAAGAAATAGTTGTCTGAATATTACGTTCTAAGTGATATCCATTAATGACCTTAGTTGTGTTCGATCAGTATGAAGAAAGACATCTCCTCCATGGTGTGGCTTGGTATATCGTTAAATATCATCCCTGACTGAAATTTGATGTTTACATCCTGATTCTAGAGTCGTCGTTGGAGTCCTAGAGTGTTTATCTGAACTATAGTTGTAGTTTTTCATCTGAAAATTTATGGTCAACCTAGAAGAGTAATTCGAACTCTGAAAGATATACCTTTGGGTGGTATGATTAACTTCTGTGGAAGATCAGAATGTCTCTTATCCTTGACTGAGACCGTTTACAATAAAAGTTATGAGACAAGTGTTTGTTTTGTATCATATGAAGTTCGGCATGGATTCAAATGTTATATTCTGATTAATTGGTCCAAAATATAATGAGATGATTTTCGGTCCAAAGTTAATTTGAGTAATTGAAGACACCGCCAGATCGATCTGTGATTGTATGTGGGTCCCAAGAAATAATGATGCTCTGATGGATAAGTTGTTGTCCAAGAATGGATGAAAGAGTAATTTCTGCTTCTCTCCGGCCCTGGTAAATTTCGAGGACGAAATTTCTTTTAGAGGGAGAGAATTGTAACACTAAAAAAAGAGAGAAGAAAATGCTTTAAAATAAAAAGAAGAGGGATTTGCAGTTGTGGGGTTTTGAACCCACGACCTCACCCCGTTCTTCAGCCATGTAGGTTTAACCATTGAGCCAAGTGCCATTTTCTGTCAAGGGTTTGATTACTTTAATATTTGAGTTAAGTCTGGAAGTCCTACTGAATAAGATCTATTAAAAAGAAAAAAATGTGTCTGTCCACCTAACCCATTCTTTTGTTGGAATCGATAAGTTGAGTTTCCAGAGAGTTCTGAAACCCAACCGACATCTCTCTATCTCCGTCCGACATCACCCACCACGTCGCCGTAAGAGTCACCGTCGGCATCATCCGAAGCGCCACGACGTCGCGACCTCGCCTTTGGCTTCCACGCGCGCAACCGAGCCG
The DNA here is from genome assembly GCA_030270665.1 of Hibiscus trionum. NCBI lineage: Eukaryota > Viridiplantae > Streptophyta > Magnoliopsida > Malvales > Malvaceae > Hibiscus > Hibiscus trionum. The sequence continues at coordinate 35,586,524 of BSYR01000013.1, forward strand.
CCTTTCATTGGCAAAATCACATTTGAAGTCTGACCTTAAATCTAAACGGCCGCCCTTGTTTTTCCGCGATTCCGACCACCCTCGACGTTCGTTCGAGAATCGGACTCCAGATCCCATCTCCCCAGACCGTGTTGAGCAAAACCCAGCTAGCAGATGTCTCGTCCGACACTGATCGAAGCTTCGTCGGAGCCGCCATGTTTTTCCGGCCACTTTGTCTTATTTTGGGTAAGTTCCGGCGTGTTTCCGGCTTTTCTTTGAAAAATTTCCGGCTTGGTTGAACTGAACGTGTTGTGGGCTTCATTTTTTCAGCAGGTTTGTGACCGTACGAGCTCTCCGGTGAGTTTTCGGTGGCCGTCCGACGTTGTTTCCATTTGGGTAATTGAGCCGGCCTAAACCGGCTAGACCGGTCGGCCCGTGAACCAGACCCGAACCGGCCAACCCGAGTCTGACCCAAACCGTACCCGAACCCGACCCGTTAACCCAACCCGTCTGCCCGATCCGAAAATTCGAACCGAGTCAACCCGAGTCAACTCAGTTGACCCATGTTGACTGCTGACGTCATGCTGATGTCAGCATTGACTTTGACCAGTTGACTCTGACCCCGTTGACATGCTGACGTCAGCGTTGACTTTGACCGTTGACCAAAAATTCAAATTTTTTTCCGAAAACTCATGGTTTATGTTTTTCGACATCCTGAGTCCGTTTTTGAAGCCTGTTTTGCAAAATTTTGATCTGAAAGGCTCCGAATCTGACCTTGAACCCAAAAGTGTTTATGTGTTTAATCATATTTAGGGCTCTGTGAATAAGGACTAAAACGTTAACCTGTGTAATTGAAGGTACCCTTATACCTTGGAGTTCGAGATTTCATGGGACGTCCATTTTGGGATTCGAGTACGATCGAATAAAGTATTATGAATCGACTGGTGTAGCTCGGAGTTAAGGTAATACATTACTACCCCTTGTATGCTTTATGTACATGTTGATATTCGGTTAACGCATGCATGCTTATGATGACGTATATTGTATATTCTGCTTAGATTGAATCAGATTCGAGCAATAAGTATGGATATTAATAAGACCAAATTATCCGAATAAGATCACTAATGGGCTAACAGTATCAGAAGTTCTAATAGTTAAATTCAGTTAATCCGCAACTCAATCAACAGTGTGTAAGAATCGAGGCCCAGAATACAGAGTGAGAGATTTAATTAAGAAATTACGAAAATGCCCTTGGAGCATAAGTATGACTAAACTACCCCTCTAATAAAGGAAATGACCTAAAATTTGCATTAGACCTGATTATGCAATTTACTCAACCCAAGATGTATGTTTTAATGGAAAGACTTTGGCATCATTATGCAATACGTGTGATACAAACTTGGATAATCCCTCAAGCTCTGTATAACACATGAATGAGAATTCCCTGGAAATATTGTTGAAATCCTAAGTCGATCCTTATGACAATAATGCGTGAATTAAATGCGAATGTTCGTAATGACCAAAAAAGACGGGAATGCACTCGAGCATCGAAATGTCTGATTAATTTGAATGACGTTATACCCTCAAGTTCTATAAAGAATGAATCATCTGTAAAGGGCCGGAGAGTTAGGACGACTTAATCTCTAACGGGTACGTAAACGATGGAGGTGCTAAATAGTAAAATTTGACGAAAATGGTGGATTTATCCCAATTTCTAAAATGACTGAAATGCGCTCTTAAGTTAAACAGGCAGTTATGCATTTGATGAAATTCTGGGATCTCTAATAAGACTTTAAGGGCTAAAGTGCCCCTAAGTATTAGGAAGCACACTCATGTATGTTAATCACCCCTGATAATTAAAAGACTAAAATGCCCTCGTTAGCCAAAATAATTAAGATAGCCCTGAATGTATCCGATATCGTGACAGACCTTGACATAGAAATCTCTGAATGCCCGATTGGAAGCCTAATAAGCAAATAAAATTTTCTGAGCAACTGTTTATGCTTTGTTGGTATAAATTACCAAAATGTCCATATGTGATAAAATGACCATAATGCCCTTGTAGGCTTAAATGACTAAATAACTCATGATGCGTCTAAACTCTCAAAGATCTTGATGTATCACATCCTGAATATCTGGTTTAAACCGTTAGTATGAACCCCTTCTAATAGGGGCCACGTTTCAGAAATCCGTTCAAATTGTCAAAAGTTCAATATGTCCCCTTCCGTAAATGCTAAGTATCTCCAAGAAATGATCTGTCCCACCTAGTGTGTTCCGTGTGTGCTACATTTCTGTTTTTGCTTGTTTACTTGAATGTACTTATTTGATCATAGATATGAAAATGTATGATCTATGAGATAATTTCGGAACTAAGGGCATGACTACCCTTTTTGTTAAAGCATGATTATATTACTGATGAAAGCATGAATATTTTGTTGAAAGCATGACTATTCTGATGAAAGCATGAATATTCTGTTGAAAGCATGACTATTCTGTTGAAAGCATGACTATTCTGTTGAAAGCATGATTGTTGTTTGAGAACATAGATGTGTTACATCTGATAGCATGCCCCATGTCTGATCTGGAATTGAAATATATGATTCTGGTTGATGTGATTAAACATATGTCTGCCATTTGAATTCTGATGCCTATGTATATTGAACAAAACTGTACTGCTCGGGGGTACATTCTGGGGATATGATTTGAAGTGTCTGCAGGTACAGCCCTGATCTAGCTGGTAAACCCTTCTGTTAAGCTCCTACGCCCACGGGCCTAGGGTAAGTCTTTCTGGACCTAAGGCATTCCCTTAGGTAGGCTCCTACGCCTCAGGCCTAGGGTAAGACCTTCTGTATGCAGTTTTGGAGGACCGTATATTGGTGTAAGGTTGGAGGGTAGTTCTTGTAAACTTTTGTATGAACATTGAACATTTGCATTTAATCTGTTATGTGCTCATATGATATGATGTTAAGTACTTATGTATGTTTGACTTGCAACTTATTAAAACACACTAGGCTTCGTGGTTTAACTTCTCCAACCCGCCACTCTGTTGATTCTCTGAACAATAAGCTCTCTTTTAATACTTAGTAACATAGAACGAACAAACCTTGTTGTCCTCAAGAACAGTGCTTCACTAAATTAGTGAAACATAAATGGAGACAAGTATTGCCTGGATCATCATAAAAATGTTGCCTGCCATATATCTGCATGAGCTTATAGCATCTTTTGGTAGTTCTGTATTACTGAGCTTTTCCAAGCTCACGTTTTTTTTACTATCGCAGGTTAAAAGATTATAGTATGGTATAATGTTTGACATCAGTGTTCGGAGTTCCCTCGGCGTTCCCTCTGGAGTACGGTACTGTATAGTTAGTGGGCATGTATGTCACGTACTGTTTTATGATAGAGTCTGTAAAGTACTTTCTGAGATTCTTGTTATGTGTTTAAATGATTTTCTGAAATAGTATTTTAAACAGAAGTTGATTTTACAATTTAATAGATTTTTTGAGAAAGAAAAATGTTTTCGTGTGTATTTTCACTGTGGGTCGCTCTTGTGACCCTAATGTGACTTCCTAGGATCCGTTGTAACGCATAGGCGGGTCTAGGGGGTTACATTTAGTGGTATCAGAGCCAGGTTGCATCTTTCTGGGTAGATCGGCCGATCGTCTGTCATAGGGTGTCTGGTCTGTGCATGCCCTTAAGTCATAACCGTACTCCTCCGAGCCAAAACTCTGATGTTGAATCATTTCTCCTGAATTAACCAAATCTGAGTATTCTGCCTTCCATAGCTCAACATCTGCTTACAGAAAATGTCTATAACGTTCGTCTGTGTTTTGAATTAATTGGTTGAATTTAAATCTAGATAAGGAACTTGAGATGGTTTGTACTTGTGAATCAGATTAAGAATAAATGTTTGATCATGCGGGATAACCGATGTAAGATTTTATGAAAGGCTATTCGGTGATAACTATTGTGTTTGAAAATACCCTAACGAAAATATGATAAAAAAACTCTATGAACTTCAGAGAGAAGTGTTTGCGATTGTGCCGAAAGTGTATAATCTGTGGTGCCTCTGTTAAACCCGAAAGAAATAGTTGTCTGAATATTACGTTGTAAGTGATATCCATTAATGACCTTAGTGTGTTCGATCAGTATGAAGAAAGACATCTCCTCCATGGTGTGGCTTGGTATATCGTTAAATATCATCCCTGACTGAAATTTGATGTTTACATCCTGATTCTGGAGTCGTCGTTGGAGTCCTAGAGTGCTTATCTGAACTGTAGTTGTAGTTTTTCATCTGAAAATTTATGGTCAACCTAGAAGAGTAATTCGAACTCTGAAAGATATACCTTTGGGTGGTATGATTAACTTCTGTGGAAGATCGGAATGTCTCTTATCCTTGACTGAGACCGTTTACAATAAAAGTTATGAGACAAGTGTTTGTTTTGTATCATATGAAGTTCGGTATGAATTCAAATGTTATATTCTGATTAATTGGTCCAAAATATAATGAGATGATTTTCGGTCCAAAGTTAATTTGAGTAGTTGAAGACACCGCCAGATCGATCTGTGATTGTCTGTGGGTCCCAAGAAATAATGATGCTCTGATGGACAAGTTGTAGTCCAAGAATGGATGAAAGAGTAATTTCTGCTTCTCTCCGGACCTGGTAAATTTCGAGGACGAAATTTCTTTTAGAGGGGGAGAATTGTAACACTCAAAAAAAAGAAGAAAATGCTTTAAAATAAAAAGAAGAGGGATTTGCAGTTGTGGGGTTTTGAACCCACGACCTCACCCCGTCCTTCAGCCATGTAGGTTTAACCATTGAGCCAAGTGCCCTTTTCTGTCAAGGGTTTGATTGCTCTAATATTTGAGTTAAGTCTGGGAGGCCTACTGAATAAGATCTATTAAAAAGAAAAAATGTGTCTGTCCACCTAACCCATTCTTTTGTTGGAATCGATAAGTTGAGTTTCCAGAGAGTTCTGAAACCCAACCGACATCTCTCTGTCTCTGTCCGACCTCACCCACCGCGCCGCCGTAAGAGTCACCGCCGGCATCATTCGAAGCGTCACGACGTCGCGACCTCGCCCATGGGGATATGATTTGAAGTGTCTGCAGGTACAGCCCTGATCCAGCTGGTAAACCCTTCTGTTAAGCTCCTACGCCCACGGGCCTAGGGTAAGTCTTTCTGGACCTAAGGCATTCCCTTAGGTAGGCTCCTACGCCTCAGGCCTAGGGTAAGACCTTCTCTATGCAGTTCCGGGGGACCGTATATTGGTGTAAGGTTGAAGGGTAGTTCTTGTAAACTTCTGTATGAACATTGAACATTTCCATTTAATCTGTTATGTGCTCATATGATATGATGTTAAGTACTTATGTATGTTTGACTTGCAACTTATTAAAACACACTAGGCTTCGTGGTTTAACTTCTCCAACCCGCCACTCTGTTGATTCTCTGAACAATAAGCTCTCTTTTAATACTTAGTAACATAGAACGAACAAACCTTGTTGTCCTCAAGAATAGTGCTTCACTAAATTAGTGAAACATAAATGGAGACAAGTATTGCCCGGATCATCATAAAAATGTTGCCTGCCATATATCTGCATGAGCTTATAGCATCTTTTGGTAGTTCTGTATTACTGAGCTTTTCCAAGCTCACGTTTTTTTTACTATCGCAGGTTAAAAGATTATAGCATGGTATAATGTTTGACATCAGTGTTCGGAGTTCCCTCGGCGTTGCCTCTAGAGTACGATACTGTATAGTTAGTGGGCATGTATGTCACGTATTGTTTTATGATAGAGTCTGTAAAGTACTTTCTGAGATTCTTGTTATGTGTTTAAATGATTTTCTGAAATAGTATTTTAAACAGAAGTTGATTTTACAGTTTAATAGGTGTTTTGAGAAAGAAAAATGTTTTCGTGTGTATTTTCACTGTGGGTCGCTCTTGTGACCCTAATGTGACTTCCTAGGATCCGTTGTAACGCATAGGCGGGTCTAGGGGGTTACAAAAACGATTGATTCATTTTCTATTATTCCATTATTACCTTATTTTCTTGAAGAAATACAGCATAATAATTCGAAATAGTATTTCATCTTCCTCTCGTGGACATCTTTAATGACACTTATTTTTTAAGGTTGTTGAGTTTGTTCTTCTGAAACAATTACTTTATCTTGAATGAGAGTTGTTCAACAATGTTTTTTTTGGGGTACTTAATTCACTTCTTGATTAATGATAGGTGTGAAAACCTAAACATCATCTAAAGTGATGGTATGAATTAAATTATAATTCAAATCCTCCTCAATAACAATGCATCTAACCTTATTTCTCCCTCCAAACTCAACATCTTAAAAAAGTTATAAATCTCTCCTTAAAATAATCTTAATTGTGGGATCATAAAATTTACAACCCATGGATCACTCAAAGTAATCGAAGTAGTTGCTCACTATTGAAGTTTAATTACTTCACATATGTCTTAACTTATACAAAAGAATCAAAAATTTATAAATTATTGTTGTTTCTTTTGACTATGACCTTAGCAACTTTATTCTAATATTTTCTTTTATTGCGCCTTATTCTTAGAGACACTAACTAAATGAGCACTAACCAAATAAGTACTTTTACACTTATAATGCTTCAACTTTTCTTCCTCTTGAACATAATGAGAAATGAGCCCAATTAGAGTTCATTTCTCCTTTCGGCAGTTGTAATTGAATCTGAATTGATTAAACTGTATAGAAAGTGATACTAAAATCATAAGAACAAACAATTGTTAGAGAATTTGATCTTACGTGCCTTAGATTTTGAAGCAATATTAAAAAATTTCATAATCTACACCCTCACATTTCCTTGACCCTTATACTTTATAGAAGTCAAATAAAGCATAAGTGATCATCTTAACCTTAATGTTTTGGGTAAAACATTTCTTAATTTCGTCAAGGAAACCCTTAATATGAGTAATCTCTTTATATTTGTGCTCCATAAGACATCTAAAGCGTTGTGCTTTATGATCATTAGACTCATGAAATTCAAACGATCTCACCTCTCAAAATACCTTTTATAGGTGCTTACCGCAGTGAGATGTGCAAAATGTTCTTTCCTTAGTGCAAAGTCTATGCTCATACAACCAAATACTATATGTAAGTGTCTCTTCTATTCCTTGAAATTAGTTTCACTAAACATTAGTGTAGAATGTTATTAACAGATATTGTGACAGAAAAGATAAATTACCTAAATATAGAACAAAAATAAATAAATAAATAAAATAGAAACAAGATCACATAAATATTCATAAGTAAGCAAATAAATTCAAAATAATGGCTAGTTCCCCTCAAGATACCAAGCACAACATTAATATCAAGTCTTTGGACAGTAATATTAAATGTAAGCGGTACTCTTGTTGTAGCAATCAAACACTGACAATAAACTATGTCAAACAATAGGCTAATCTTTGGACTAACATACTGCTCACATAAAATACCTTATAATTGTCACACATTTATTGCCACAGTTGTCGTTGTAATTCTGCCAAATATTAACTTTCCTTTGGGCCAATTAATAAACGCATGAATTACAAAAACCCATAATCATCTTAATATTTTAAATAAACTAATCTACACAAAAGCGGTCACTTTGGTGACATTATGTTTCAACTAATCTATTAAAACATTAGATGTCCGAAGCTAAAACATGAATTTATTTGTTTCAAAATATTTGTCTTAATTTTATCTTTCAATCAAATTTAAAGATAACCGAAATAATAAATTTGAATAAAGGTAAACCTCATATCAATATACCAGACACTCTATTAATATTCATCTTTGGAGAAAATATTAACTTGTAAGTGGTATCCTGGTATAGTAATCAAACATTAATAATAAGAACATGTCAAACATAAATCTTCCTTTGGGCCGATTTATTGCTGACATGTAAAACTAAATAATTATCACATGTTTATTACCACAGTTGCACATATAATAATGTTAATTATTAACCTTCTTTTGGGTCGATTAATACTAACATAATCCGACTTCATGAACAAAATCTTCTATATTTCAAAAAAAATAAATTCCACAATAGATGTCACTTTGGTGACTTAATGCTTCAATTAATTTATCTCAAAATATATAATATAAATATACCGATATTCAAATTTAAAATTTTGTAACAGTCAAAACTAAAATTTCTGATAACACTTGAGTTTTTCGAAATAACCTAAAGTTAGGTTGTCTGAATGGGGCTATCAGAAATCGAATAAACCTGTAACCCCCTAGACCCGCCTATGCGATACAACGGATCCTAGGAAATCACATTAGGGTCACAAGAGCGACCCACAGTGAAAAATACACATGAAAACATTTTTCTTTTCGAAACACTTATTAAATTGTAAAATCAACTTCTGTTTAAAATACAATTTCTGGAAATCATTTAAACACATAAAAATTTTTCAGAAAGCATTTTACAGACACTGACATGAAACAATACATGACATACATGCCCACTAACTATACAATACCGTACTCCAGAGGCAACGCCGAGGGAACTCCGAACACTGATGTCAAACATTATACCATGCTATAATCTTTTAACCTATGATGGTAAAAATAACGTGAGCTCGGAAAAGCTCAGTAATACAGAACTACCAAAAGATGCTATAAGCTCATGCAGACATAGGGTAGACATAACATTTTTATGATGTTCCAGGCAATACTTGTCTCAATTTATGTTTCGTTAATTTAGTGAAGCACTATTCTTGAGGACAACAAGGTTTGTTCTTTCTATGTTATTGAGTATTAAAAGAGAGCTTATTGTTCAGAGAATCAACAGAGTGGCAGGTTGGAGAAGTTAAACCACGAAGCCTAGTGTGTTTTAATAAGTTGCAAAACAACATACATAAGTACTTAACATCATATCATATGAGCACATAACAGATTAAATGCAAATGTTCAATGTTCAAACAGAAGTTTACAAGAACTACCCTCCAACCTTACACCAATATGCAGTCCCCCAGAACTGCATACAGAAGGTCTTACCCTAGGCCTGAGGCGTAGGAGCCTACCTAAGGGAATGCCTTAGGTCCAGAAAGACTTACCCTAGGCCCGTGGGCGTAGGAGCTTAACAGAAGGGTTTACCAGCTGGATCAGGGCTGTACCTGCAGACACTTCATAACATAACCCAACAGTATACCCCAGACAGTAATCGGTGTTCAGATTCCAGACATGAGTAACATAATACATGTAACAGACATATTCTATTCAGAGTATCAGAAACAGAAGTTCATGCTTTTGACAGATAAATGGGCATACTATTGAGCAAAGCAGACATTTTCAGCATTCATCATGCAAACAGATTGTCCCATCATAGGTCAAACTAACAGATCATGCTAACAAATTAATCAACCAGTCAGACAATACCATCACAGATCAAACGATCACATACCAAGTATACAGATTGAGCAGACATATATCAGGTAGGCAGAGAATGTCATCATATATCAAGTTCATCATTTTATCTCATTTTCTAACATAGTGATGCAATCTCAATAACAATTGAAATGTTCATCAAACATAATATTATTCATGATTAAATAATTATATAATTCATTCAACAGAATATATCACACATGGAACACACTAGGTGAGACAGATCATTTCTTGAAGATACTAGGCATTTACGGAATGGGACATATTGAACTCTTGACAACTTGAACGGATTTCTGAAACGTGGCCCCTATTAAAAAGGGGTTCATACTAACGGTTTAACCCAGACATTCAGGAGGTGATACATTAAGATCTTGAGAGTTTAGATGCATCATGAGTTATTTAGTCATTTAAGCCTACAAGGGCATTATGGTCATTTTATCACATATGGACATTTTGGTAATTTATACCAACAAAGCATAAACAGTTGCTCAGAAAATTTTATTTGCTTATTTGGCTTCCAATCATGCATTCAGAGATTTCTATGTCAAGGTCTGTCACGTTATCGGATACATTCAGGGCTATCTTAATTATTTTGGCCAACGTGGGCATTTTAGTCTTTTAATTATCAGGGGTGATTAACATACATGAGTGTGTTTCCTAACACTTAGGGGCGCTTTAGCCCTTAAAGTCTTACTAGAGATCTCAGAATTTCATCAAATGCATAACTGTTTGTTTAACTTAAGAGGGCATTTCAGTCATTTTGGAAATTGGGATAAATCCACCATTTTCGTCAAATTTTACTATTTAGCACCTCCATCGTTTACGTACCCGATAGAGATTAAGTCGTCCTAACTCTCTGACCCTTTAAAGACGATTCATTCTTTACAGAACTTGAGGGTATAACGTCATCCAAATAAATCAGACATTCGATGTACGAGGGCATTCCTGTCTTTTTGGTCATTACGAACATTCTCATTTAATTCACACATTACTGTCATAAGGATCGACTTAGGATTTCAACAATATTTCCAGGAAATTCTCATTCATGTGTTATACAGGGTTTGAGGGATTATCCAAGTTGTATCACACGAATTGCATAATGATGCCAAAGTCTTTCCATTAAAACATACATCTTGGGTAGTGTAAATTGTATAATCAGGTCAAATGCAGATTTTAGATCATTTCCTTTATTAGAGGGGTAGTTTAGTCATACTTATGCTCCAAGGGCATTTTCGTAATTTCATAATTAATATCTCTCACTCCGTATCCTGGGCCTCGATTCTTACACACTGTTGATTGAGTTGCGGATTAACTGAATTTAACTATTAGAACTTCTAATATTTTTAGTCCATTAGTAATCTTCTTCTAATAATTTGGTCTTATTAATATCCATACTTATTGCTCGAATCTGATTCAATTTAAGCAGAATTTACAGTATACGTCATCATAAGCATGCATGCGTTAACCGAATATCAACATGTTCATAAAGCATACAAGGGGTAGTAGTGTATTACCTTAGTTCCGAGCTATAACAGTTGATTCATGACACCTCATTCGATCGCACTCGATCCCAAGATTCGACGGCCCCCAACATCTCAAATTCAAGGGTACCTTGATACCTTCAACGACATAGATTCACATTTCAGTCCTTATTCAGAGAGCTCTTAACCAAAATTAAATACATATAAGAAATCTCGAATTCAAGGTCAGATTCGGAGGCTTTCGGGTTGGAATTTTGCAAAAAGAGCTTCAAAAATGGACTCAGGACGTCGAAAAACATAAAATAGGAGTTTTCGGAAAATTTGACTTTTTGGTCAACGGTCAAAGTCAACGCTGACGTCAGCAGGTCAACGGGGTCAGAGTCAACTGGTCAAAGTAAATGCTGACGTCAGCATGACGTCAGCAGTCAACATGGGTCAACTGAGTTGAATCGGCAGGTTAACTCACTGAGTTGACTCGGCGGCTGACTCATTGAGCTGACTCGGACTGAGTTGACTCGGTAGACGGGTTGACTCGAACCGGGTCAATGGGTCGGACATACGGGTCGGGTCAGCGGGTCGGACTCGGGTCAGGACGGTTTGCGTCAGGTCATGGGCCGACCGGTTTAACCGGTCCAGCCGGTTCAGACCGGGTTGAGCTGGTTCACTTACCCAAAAATTTCTAGTGGCCGGAAAGGTCACCGAAAGCCCGAAATGCACCATTTCTGTTGGAAACACACAGATCAGAACATGGGCTTAAATCTAAGCACCCGATTATTCATAAAATCGTCGGAACCTTACTGGAAATGTCGAAATCAGAGGCGAACCGGGGAAAATCCGCGTAGCTCCGATGAAGGCTTCGCCGGTGTCGATCAGACAAGGAACTTTAGGGGTTTTGTGCTACTCGGTGTGGGGAGCTCGGCCGTGTCCACGGTGAAGCGAGCCGACGCCAGGATCGACCGGAAAATGGGAGAGACGAAGGCAACCAACCCTACGTCCTAGATCAGGTTTTTCACCGCGAATGACCGGCCGGAGACGCGCGTGGGTGACGAGAAGCGGTTCAGGGCTGACGGGGCTCACACCGACGGTGGAGGTGGCGTGTATGAAGCGGCGGTGCAAGCTCGCCGGAGAATGAAGAGTTGGAGAGAAGGAGAGTTTTTAGAGAAATCAGGTAAAAGCGGGATGTTTTTGGTAGCTGAAAGGTCTCCATCCAAAAATAAATGGGGGTTTAACTTTATTATTCTACAGGGTTCAAAACAAATTCAGAGGGGCCTTAAACAAAGATGAGCTCTTGGCTCAGCGGTTAAGCCCCAAGCTTAGGGGTGTTGAGGTTACGGGTTCAACACCCCATAAGCTCATTTCCATAAATTTTTATTATTTCATTCTATTTCTTTTTTTTTTCTAACTTCAGAGTGTTACAACTCTCTCCCCCTTAAAAAAATTTCGTCCTCGAAATTTATCCGGGCCAGAGAGAAGCAAAAGCTGCTCTTTCATCTCTTCATGTATCAAAACAAATCCATCAGAGTATCCTTGTTTTCTCAGGATTCTCAGACGACCACTGATCAATATGATAGAGTTCTCAATCACTCGAATTGTCCTTTAGACCCAAGGTCATCCCATTATACATCTCAGACCAACCAATCAGAATACAACATGTTAATCCATACTGAACTTATGAAGTCAAACGAACAATGGTCTCATAATTGTTATTATAATGGTCTCTACTAGGGGTCGGAATCTTTTCAACTATTACAGAAGTCAATCTTACATACTTGATGTATCTTCTCTATAATCTTAATCATTCTACTAGGTTGAATGTCAATTTATGGAAGAAAAGCGGTACCTAAAATACAGACGAGTACTCAAGGCCTCAACCAGGGTCCTCCAAAACCAGGATGTAAACATCAGATTTAGTAAGTAGGATACATATGACGGTACATTGTGTCATTTTTTCCCCAAAATGTCTTTCTACATATCGGTCAAGCATAACAAAGGTCTTAAACGGATATCACTTACCTTCAGCGTAATACTCTGATAATTGTTTCTTTTGTGCATAATAGAGTCACCATAGAATTTAAACTTCAAACACGTTCACGGACATCTTTCTATTAAATTCAAAATACTTTTATCAAAATTTCATCAGAATAATCTCAAACACAATCGTTATCGCCGAGATACCTTACATGCAATCTTATATCGGACACCTCATATGATTAAACATTTATTCTTAACCGGATTCAGGTCTTCGATTCCACATGTATAAACCATCTCAGGTTCTTTATCCAGATTTAGATCATTAGGTTAATCCAATATACATACGAATGTGACAGACATTCCTTGTCAGTACGATTCGAGCTACAGCGGACAGAAAACTTAGATTTAGTTATTTTAGAAAAAGGATTCGACATCAGAGTCCCGGCTTGGTGGAGTACGGTCAGGATCTAGGGGCATGCACATACCAGACACCCTATGACACACGATCGGCCGATCTACCCAGAATGACGCAACTCTAAGCTCTGATACCACTAAATGTAACCCTCTAGACCCGCATATACGTTACAACGGATCCTAGGAAGTCACATTAGGGTCACAAGAGCGACCCACAGTGAAAAATACACATGAAAACATTTTTCTTTTCGAAACACTTATTAAACTGTAAAATCAACTTCTGTTTAAAATACAATTTCCGTAAATCATTTAAACACATAACAAAATTTCAGAAAGCATTTTACAGACACTGACATGAAACAATACATGACATACATGCCCACTAACTATACAGTACCGTACTCCAGAGGCAATGCCGAGGGAACTCCGAAAACTGATGTCAAACATTATACCATGCTACAATCTTTTAACCTGCGATGGTAAAAATAACGTGAGCTCGGAAAAGCTCAGTAATACAGAACTACCAAAAGATGCTATAAGCTCATGCAGACATAGGGTAGACATAACATTTTTATGATGTTCCAGGCAATACTTGTCTCAATTTATGTTTCGTTAATTTAGTGAAGCACTATTCTTGAGGACAACAAGGTTTGTTCTTTCTATGTTATTGAGTATTAAAAGAGAGCTTATTGTTCAGAGAATCAATAGAGTGGCAGGTTGGAGAAGTTAAACCACGAAGCCTAGTGTGTTTTAATAAGTTGCAAAACAACATACATAAGTACTTAACATCATATCATATGAGCACATAACAGATTAAATGCAAATGTTCAATGTTCAAACAGAAGTTTACAAAAACTACCCTCCAACCTTACACCAATATGCAGTCCCCCAGAACTGCATACAGAAGGTCTTACCCTAGGCCTGAGGCGTAGGAGCCTACCTAAGGGAATGCCTTAGGTCCAGAAAGACTTACCCTAGGCCCGTGGGCGTAGGAGCTTAACAGAAGGGTTTACCAGCTGGATCAGGGCTGTACCTGCAGACACTTCATAACATAACCCAACAGTATACCCCAGACAGTAATCGGTGTTCAGATTCCAGACATGAGTAACATAATACATGTAACAGACATATTCTATTCAGAGTATCAGAAACAGAAGTTCATGCTTTTGACAGATAAATGGGCATACTATTGAGCAAAGCAGACATTTTCAGCATTCATCATGCAAACAGATTGTCCCATCATAGGTCAAACTAACAGATCATGCTAACAAATTAATCAACCAGTCAGACAATACCATCACAGATCAAACGATCACATACCAAGTATACAGATTGAGCAGACATATATCAGGTAGGCAGAGAATGTCATCATATATCAAGTTCATCATTTTATCTCATTTTCTAACATAGTGATGCAATCTCAATAACAATTGAAATGTTCATCAAACATAATATTATTCATGATTAAATAATTATATAATTCATTCAACAGAATATATCACACATGGAACACACTAGGTGGGACAGATCATTTCTTGAAGATACTAGGCATTTACGGAATGGGACATATTGAACTCTTGACAACTTGAACGAATTTCTGAAACGTGGCCCCTATTAAAAAGGGGTTCATACTAACGGTTTAACCCAGACATTCAGGAGGTGATACATCAAGATCTTGAGAGTTTAGACGCATCATGAGTTATTTAGTCATTTAAGCCTACAAGGGCATTATGGTCATTTTATCACATATGGACATTTTGGTAATTTATACCAACAAAGCATAAACAGTTGCTCAGAAAATTTTATTTGCTTATTAGGCTTCCAATCATGCATTCAAAGATTTCTATGTCAAGGTCTGTCACGTTATCGGATACATTCAGGGCTATCTTAATTATTTTGGCCAACGTGGGCATTTTAGTCTTTTAATTATCAGGGGTGATTAACATACATGAGTGTGTTTCCTAACACTTAGGGGCGCTTTAGCCCTTAAAGTCTTACTAGAGATCTCAGAATTTCATCAAATGCATAAGTGTCTGTTTAACTTAAGAGGACATTTTAGTCATTTTGGAAATTGGGATAAATCCACCATTTTCGTCAAATTTTACTATTTAGCACCTCCATCATTTACGTACCCGATAGAGATTAAGTCGTCCTAACTCTCCGACCCTTTACAGACGATTCATTCTTTACGAAACTTGAGGGTATAACGTCATTCAAATAAATCAGACATTCGATGCTCGAGGGCATTCCCGTCTTTTTGGTCATTACAAACATTCTCATTTAATTCACACATTACTGTCATAAGGATCGACTTAGGATTTCAACAATATTTCCAGGAAATTCTCATTCATGTGTTATACAGAGTTTGAAGGATTATCCAAGTTGTATCACACGAATTGTATAATGATGCCAAAGTCTTTCCATTAAAACATACATCTTGGGTAGTGTAAATTGCATAATCAGGTCAAATGCAGATTTTAGATCATTTCCTTTATTAGAGGGGTAGTTTAGTCATACTTATGCTCCAAGGGCATTTTCGTAATTTCATAATTAATATCTCTCACTCCGTATCCTGGGCCTCGATTCTTACACACTGTTGACTGAGTTGCGGATTAACTGAATTTAACTATTAGAACTTCTGATATTGTTAGTCCATTAGTAATCTTCTTCTGATAATTTGGTCTTATTAATATCCATACTTATTGCTCGAATCTGATTCAATTTAAGCAGAATTTACAGTATACGTCATCATAAGCATGCATGCGTTAACCGAATATCAACATGTTCACAAAGCATACAAGGGGTAGTAGTGTATTACCTTAGTTCCGAGCTATAACAGTTGATTCATGACACCTCATTCGATCGCACTCGATCCCAAGATTCGACGGCCCCCAACATCTCAAATTCAAGGGTACCTTGATACCTTCAACGACATAGATTCACATTTCAGTCCTTATTCAGAGAGCTCTTAACCAAAATTAAATACATATAAGAAATCTCGGATTCAAGGTCAGATTCGGAGGCTTTCGGGTTGGAATTTTGCAAAAAGAGCTTCAAAAATGGACTCAGGACGTCGAAAAACATAAAATAGGAGTTTTCGGAAAATTTGACTTTTTGGTCAACGGTCAAAGTCAACGCTGACGTCAGCAGGTCAACGGGGTCAGAGTCCACTGGTCAAAGTAAATGCTGACGTCAGCATGACGTCAGCAGTCAACATGGGTCAACTGAGTTGAATCGGCAGGTTAACTCACTGAGTTGACTCGGCGGCTGACTCATTGAGCTGACTCGGTAGACGGGTTGACTCGAACCGGGTCAATGGGTCGGATAGACGGGTCGGGTCAGCGGGTCGGACTCGGGTCAGGACGGTTCGGGTCAGGGTCATGGGCCGACCGGTTTAGCCGGTTCAGACCGGGTTGAGCCGGTTTACTTACCCTAAAATTTCTGGTGGCCGGAATGGTCGCCGGAAGCCCGAAATGCACCATTTCTGTTGGAAACACACAGATCAGAACATGGGCTTAAATCTAAGCACCCGGTTATTCACAAAATCGTC
The DNA here is from genome assembly GCA_030270665.1 of Hibiscus trionum. Taxonomy (NCBI): domain Eukaryota; kingdom Viridiplantae; phylum Streptophyta; class Magnoliopsida; order Malvales; family Malvaceae; genus Hibiscus; species Hibiscus trionum. The sequence continues at coordinate 35,603,333 of BSYR01000013.1, forward strand.
GGAACCTTACCGGAAATGTCGAAATCACATGCGAACTGACAAAAATCCGCGTAGCTCCGATGAAGGCTTCGCCGGCGACGATCGGACAAGGAACTTTAGGGGTTTTGTGCTACTCGGTGTGGGGAGCTCGGCCGTGCCCACGGTGAAGCGAGCCGACGCCGGGATCGGCTGGAAAATGGGAGAAACGAAGGCAATCAACCCTACGTCCTAGATCAAGTTTTTCGCTGCGAATGACCGGCCGGAGACGCGCGTGGGTGACGAGAAGCGGTTCAGGGCTGACGGGGCTCACACCGACGGTGGCGGTGGCGTGTATGCAGCGGCGGTGCAAGCTCGCCGGAGAATGAAGAGTTGGAGAGAGGGAGAGTTTTTAGAGAAATCGGGTAAAAGGGGGATGTTTTTGGTAGCTGAAAGGTCTCCATCCAAAAATAAATGGGGGTTTAACTTTATTATTCTACATGGTTCAAAACAAATTCAGAGGGGCTTTAAACAAAGATGAGCTCTTGGCTCAGCGGTTAAGCCCCAAGCTTAGGGGTGTTGAGGTTACGGGTTCAACACCCCATAAGCTCATTTCTATAAATTTTTATTATTTCATTCGATTTCTTTCTTTTTTCTAACTTCAGAGTGTTACAAAACCGAAATCTTTGACTGTTTCTTAAAAAATTCTTTAAGCATGCATTTGCCGAAATTAAAGTCGAATTCAAAACAACCAATCTTTAACTAAAAGTCAAAATCAAAAGTATCATATAAATAAATAATTCATATAATGATCGCATGAAACTTTAGTATATTCATAATAACCTAATGATCAAACTAAATAGGATATTAGTTTTATAAGATTAATGGTATGCTCTCTAAAACCAAACCAAATGTAAAGCTTCAAGAGCTAACCTGAATATAAAGTTTCTAAGCCACGGTAAATTTACCACGACAAAGTCCAAGTCAATTTTTTTTCTTAATTGCTAACAATCAAAACTAAAATTTTGATCAAACTGAATTGAATATATATTTTAAACTATATATATCACTGATTGCATACACATAAATATTTAAATTAAACGATATATATATATATATATATATATAATCTACCGAAATTTAAATTCAATTGTTATAAACAATGAATCTGTAAGCATAAAACCTTTAATGTTTATAAAGAAATTAAAAAACCCTTAATGCATCAAACATGAACGTCATTAAAGTTTCACGATTACCCAAATATATGTGTATACAGTTTACGATAAATTCAAGGATATGATTATCGCACATGAGATTATCATAATATAAATCAAAATAATATACTGATAATTATAATCGTGAATAAAAAAACATGAAATTTGATCAAACCCTGAATTGTTTAGCCTTAGACCGTGTGATGGGTCCTGTTGGAAGAACCTCCGGGTCAGAGTCTTTTGATGGTAAAGATGTACTCACATCAGCCTATTGTCTAATATTTCTTTTTAATGTGATTCATGTTCGTCATTCGTCAAGGGCATTGAATACTTAGCTCGAAATGAATGACCAGCCTAAAGTTTATTAACCTAAACGGCTAAACCCAAATTAACCTGACCTGAAATTACCCGACCTGAAATAAATCCGGCCTGAAATGAACTCGACCTGAAATGATCCCGACCTAAAATGGACCTGACCTGAAATGGACCCAACCTGAAATGAACCCGACCTGAAGCTGACCTGCACCCGACCCGAGTCGAGTCAAAACATCAAATAACATGTATCCGATTTTGTCACATCCCAAAAAAACCCGGTCTAGTCGGAATTAAATTCCGGTGACCGAATATTTTTATTGATTGAATAATTTATTCGATCTTATCTGAACCAATAAATATTATTCGGGGTAAATTATAATAGTTTATTATTATTATTATTATAAAAAAAAACATAAAGCAGTGGACGGCAACCACTCCACAAAATCAAGATAGAAAGGATAGAATTGAAGATAAGCAATTAGGTGGCAATTTCCACAATACATGGCCACAAATTAAAGATTGAAAAAGGAAATGAATAAAAAAATGGGAGGTGACCAGCCATATTTGGGTATAAATAGGGGGATGGTTTTATGGTATTGCACGGCAAAAACAAAGTAAGAAGAAAGAAAATGAGCTAACAATTGGTCCAATGTTCGATTGGTGATTCGATAAATTCGGTATAGTAATATCGAATCCCTGCCGACGACGGGGTAAGCTCAAATCTCTAGTTAGTTTAAGTTTCGGTATCGAGTTGATTAATATTTTTATATATATTCGATACTGTTTTATTGATTAGTTTTTATTAATTATCATGGTACACGAGGTAGATTCGGAACAGCCGTCAAGCCCAAGAAATAATAATAAAGTATCGGTCTATCAAGGTGAGTGAAACAAATTAGAGTTGAGATTAGAGTCTCAACTACCTTTAATTTGATGTTAGTATTTATATTAAGCATGAAATTGGATTAATTAAAGGTTGGTAAAAGATAAGGGTAGAAAGAATAAAGAAATTCGGATTTGTAAACTGTCCGGTAGAAAACTGCATTTTTGAGCATGTTAGAGTCATATTTGGAAAACGTGTTCTTCTATAAAGTTGTAGAGGACAAAATTTTACATGGAATAGAGGTATGATTTGCTCAAAAATGTTAAGTATAAGTCTCTGAATTGTTCATAGAAGTTACGGGACTGAAACTGAATAAAATTGGAATCTGCTGGGCTAAATTGTGAAATTCGAAATGTTTAGGGGGTCAAATGGTGTTAATAAATTCTGAAATTTTATTATTAGAACAGGGGAATTCATGAAATGAATTAAATTAAATGTCCAAGCTTGAATTAAGTCTCAATTGGTAAGTTAAATGTACACTAAAGTGGTAAGTTGAAAACAGTGGGCAGAATAGGTCTACGAGAAAGCCCGGTTTTCAAACAATAAACTGTATTAGTAGAGAAATGATAAAATTATGTGTCATACATGGTTGTAAAGGTGTGTTTATAAGCTTTCTAAAATGGTAAAGAACTCCTTATTTGGAGTTGTGAGTAAAAAGATATGAATTTTTGAGTAAGTAAAGGTCATAAAAACAGGGTAACAGTTTGCCCCTAAATCTGCATCAACATTGACTTTAAAAATTCATTATAAATTGTATAAGAGGAATTAAAAGCTATAATTTATATGGTTTAAAAGGTTATTCAGTCTAGTTTCGTTTGAAACAAACGAAATCAGATTTTGAGTTATAGAACATTTTATATAAATATTTCTTTAAGGACAATGCAAGCTGCCTAATGTAATAAATGATATGTTTCTTTAATGTTTGGTTAGAAAAGATGTAGAAATGAAGGAAACCACAAAGTTGGAGAATAAGGAAAATGTCTCTAAGCTTGGATTGAGGTGAGTGTGGATGCATTTGTCTCGGGTGACGCGGTGTCATTCCGATCATTGTTTTTATGTTCTGATATGTGAGTGTGGATGCATTTGTCTCGGGTGACGCGGTGTCATTCCGATCATTGTTTTTATGTTCTGATATGTGAGTGTGGATGCATTTGTCTCGGGTGACGCGGTGTCATTCCGATCATTGTTTTTATGTTCTGATATGTGAGTGTGGATGCATTTGTCTCGGGTGACGCGGTGTCATTCCGATCATTGTTTTTATGTTCTGATATGTGAGTGTGGATGCATTTGTCTCGGGTGACGCGGTGTCATTCCGATCATTGTTTTTATGTTCTGATATGTGAGTGTAGATGCAATTGTCTCGGGTGACACGATGTCATTCCGATATTTGTTTTATGTTATGATATGTGAGTGTAGTTGTGTCAAGGGATAGGCTCGGTGCCGTTCCGTTGCATTATTTATGATTATAATTGCATTTGTTAAGGGCTCACGTAGAGCAACTATGTTCGAATGGCAAATTTTGTAAATGCCTTGCATTACTTTAATATGTTTGAATATGACTATGATATGCTACATGTATGTGAAAATAATATGAAATGCTACCTGATATGGAGCTACGGCTCATCTTGTTATTTAATATGATATGATCTGAAAATCATGGAACATGTAATGAATTTAATAATGATTGGTAAAATTTAAAATGATAAGGAAGAAGGATTAAAGGCAAGAATATTGACCTGAATGTGTATTGCTTGTTAGATAAGCATGCTTAGCATAAAAATGATTAGTTGCTATGATGAGCTATGTGAAATGTGACTAAATGATAAGCTTTGCTACCGGTTTTTGATGATCATAAAATGAAAATGATCTCATGTTCTTGCTGGAATTTTATGTTACCATGATGCTTGATTGATTATACGTATATGCCTATTGAAATGGTTAAATGCCTTTGAAATTATGAATGATTGGCAAGTGAATGATCTTGTTAAATAAAGAAAGATAAGTAAAGTCCTTGGTATGATTAGTGTCTATAGGTAGAAGGGCATGCCTTAGAGTCGTTGAGCTCCCCTGATCTTTGTTACAGGATGGTGGTTAGTCACCTATAAACCTGATAAGGTGGTTAGTCACCTTGATAATTGAATGGTGGTAAGTCACCATTGATGCCTATGCATCCCCTGTTATATGTTGAAATGAGAAATGGATACTTTGAGTATCTAATGTTACATGTTACATGAAGACTCGATTACCTTGTTCATTAATCATCCAAGGCAAAATATTTAAAAGTTACATTACTTGAAGGATAAGTACTTAAATGATAAGTACCAATGAAATGAGATTGATATGCCTACTTGTCTTGTATATGCTAATGCTTTTAAATGATGCTTGTTGTTGTATATGATAATGTTTGATCGATACATGTTGTATAAATGAATATAAAAGTATGATGTTTATGTTGCATCAATGGTTACTTGAAATGGTTACAAGATTGGCATGACCCCTGCGCAAGAATGACACGCACAAATCAAGAAATGGTACCAATATATTATGTGTTTGATACATTATGCTATGTTATGCACATGATATGATATTATGTTTTGTTATGAATATGAAGTATGCCATGTTATTGCATAATTAGCATGACATTCATTTTTTTGGAAGCATGTTACATGACATAATATGATCATTCATTGTCATTGGCTACCTCACTTAGACTATGTAAGTCTAATGCATTCATTGCATAACATTTCAGGTTAAAGAAAGTAACAGATCGAGATCGAGATTAGTTGGAAGGTTGGCAAGTCACTATGATTAAAGAGTAATGTGTTTTGTCCTTATGAACTCCTAGTATGGTGGCAAAGTAGTTAAAGCAATTATACTAATCTTGTGGGCCTACTATTGTGAAATTTTGCTTATGTTTTATATAAGGTTTTAAAGCTATATAGACTATTAAGTTAGTAATAAAATTGACATAATTGGTAGTAAAACATTGATTAAAGGACTCTATGATTTTTGTGAGTTGTTAGGCTCATTGAAATATGTAAAGAATTTTAGTAAGATAATTCAAAAAGAAGTGGATTTGAATACTTTACAAAATAGTCATTAAACATTACATCGTTTAATCAGATAGGTAAATGCCCTCCGTTAGTAATGAGATTTTACAAGCTAATAACTAGTAAATTTAATTTCAGTATAATATCGCGAATTTCAGATAAGGACCCCTAATTTGTAAAAATTACAAATTAGTCCCTGAGTTTGAAAAAGTTTAAAATTGACCCCAATTCAAGTAAGTTGTTAATAAGTTAAGTGTTAAGTCTTAAAAGAGATTAATAAAATATGCCGAAATGATTTTTGAACTTTGGAATAAGTTCTGATCTCTAATATGTTATGTCACTAAAAGATTTATGTCTCCGATCTCCGTTATGTTTTCCGGTAGCACTCTCTGACCCGATTCTCTACCAGGCCGGGAAGGGGGTGTTACAGTAGTGGTATCAGAGCTAGAGTTTAGTCGGTTCTGGACTAAACTTAAGTATGTTTGTATTGTGTGTTAAGTTACTTTGCCACCTAGGAGTTAATCTGTTAAGTATTGTGACTTGTCAACTGATCCGATCTCTTTTATAATATAGATATGTGTCTCGAACTAAATAACCTGTAATAATGAGTCTGTTTCTATCTCCTCGACTTATGGCGAGTAGGTGCAAGGAGGAAATCCTCCGAATCCTCAGAACCCTCCTGTTCGAGGTGTAAAGCCTGAAGCTCCTACAGCTCAGGAAGAATGTTATTAGAACATGGCTGATATGTTTTAGCAATTTATGTGTTAAAGGCTAGTCAAGTCATGCAACCTACGCCACCTGTTGCGTAACCTCTTCGAGCCCCAATCGATAAGTTATCACAATACCGAGCTTACACCTTTACTGGTCGGAACGTAGATGATTCCGAAATAGCCGAGTATTGGTTAGACAATACTTTAAGGATTTTTGATAAGCAATAAAGATGTTCGGATGAACATAAGCTTGAATGCGCTCTTGCGTTGAAGCCTTATAGTAATGGGAGACTACTGTCCTTACCGTCTCCGAGGAAACCGTGAGATGGGAATTTTTCTTGAAATAGTTCCATAATAAGTACATAAGTGTTAGATGTTTATCGTAGGGCTCAACGATGAGTTACAACCCATGTTTACAACATTATACATTAAAAATTTCCAAGATCTCGTAAATAGAGTCAAAGCTACGGAAGTAGCGAAGAGAGCTTAGAAAGTTAGTAAATTTAATAAGTCTGAAAAGAAATCAAGACATGAGAATTTCTAAGTCAACAACGACATGAAGGACAATGTCGCAAAAAAAATATATAGGAAAGGTGAATTCTTCATTTCTAGAATATTCTGATCCCGAAGAGTGCTCGGATGAACAATCCGAAGCTACAGGTAAGAATTCGAGGACGAATTCTTTTCTAAGGGGGGAGAATTGTCACATCCCAAAAAAACCCGGTCTAGTCGGAATTAAATTCCGGTGACCGAATATTTTTATTGATTGAATAATTTATTCGATCTTATCTGAACCAATAAATATTATTCGGGGTAAATTATAATAGTTTATTATTATTATTATTATAAAAAAAAAACATAAAGCAGTGGACGGCAACCACTCCACAAAATCAAGATAGAAAGGATAGAATTGAAGATAAGCAATTAGGTGGCAATTTCCACAATACATGGCCACAAATTAAAGATTGAAAAAGGAAATGAATAAAAAAATGGGAGGTGACCAGCCATATTTGGGTATAAATAGGGGGATGGTTTTATGGTATTGCACGGCAAAAACAAAGTAAGAAGAAAGAAAATGAGCTAACAATTGGTCCAATGTTCGATTGGTGATTCGATAAATTCGGTATAGTAATATCGAATCCCTGCCGACGACGGGGTAAGCTCAAATCTCTAGTTAGTTTAAGTTTCGGTATCGAGTTGATTAATATTTTTATATATATTCGATACTGTTTTATTGATTAGTTTTTATTAATTATCATGGTACACGAGGTAGATTCGGAACAGCCGTCAAGCCCAAGAAATAATAATAAAGTATCGGTCTATCAAGGTGAGTGAAACAAATTAGAGTTGAGATTAGAGTCTCAACTACCTTTAATTTGATGTTAGTATTTATATTAAGCATGAAATTGGATTAATTAAAGGTTGGTAAAAGATAAGGGTAGAAAGAATAAAGAAATTCGGATTTGTAAACTGTCCGGTAGAAAACTGCATTTTTGAGCATGTTAGAGTCATATTTGGAAAACGTGTTCTTCTACAAAGTTGTAGAGGACAAAATTTTACATGGAATAGAGGTATGATTTGCTCAAAAATGTTAAGTATAAGTCTCTGAATTGTTCATAGAAGTTACGGGACTGAAACTGAATAAAATTGGAATCTGCTGGGCTAAATTGTGAAATTCGAAATGTTTAGGGGGTCAAATGGTGTTAATAAATTCTGAAATTTTATTATTAGAACAGGGGAATTCATGAAATGAATTAAATTAAATGTCCAAGCTTGAATTAAGTCTCAATTGGTAAGTTAAATGTACACTAAAGTGGTAAGTTGAAAACAGTGGGCAGAATAGGTCTACGAGAAAGCCCGGTTTTCAAACAATAAACTGTATTAGTAGAGAAATGATAAAATTATGTGTCATACATGGTTGTAAAGGTGTGTTTATAAGCTTTCTAAAATGGTAAAGAACTCCTTATTTGGAGTTGTGAGTAAAAAGATATGAATTTTTGAGTAAGTAAAGGTCATAAAAACAGGGTAACAGTTTGCCCCTAAATCTGCATCAACATTGACTTTAAAAATTCATTATAAATTGTATAAGAGGAATTAAAAGCTATAATTTATATGGTTTAAAAGGTTATTCAGTCTAGTTTCGTTTGAAACAAACGAAATCAGATTTTGAGTTATAGAACATTTTATATAAATATTTCTTTAAGGACAATGCAAGCTGCCTAATGTAATAAATGATATGTTTCTTTAATGTTTGGTTAGAAAAGATGTAGAAATGAAGGAAACCACAAAGTTGGAGAATAAGGAAAATGTCTCTAAGCTTGGATTGAGGTGAGTGTGGATGCATTTGTCTCGGGTGACGCGGTGTCATTCCGATCATTGTTTTTATGTTCTGATATGTGAGTGTGGATGCATTTGTCTCGGGTGACGCGGTGTCATTCCGATCATTGTTTTTATGTTCTGATATGTGAGTGTGGATGCATTTGTCTCGGGTGACGCGGTGTCATTCCGATCATTGTTTTTATGTTCTGATATGTGAGTGTGGATGCATTTGTCTCGGGTGACGCGGTGTCATTCCGATCATTGTTTTTATGTTCTGATATGTGAGTGTGGATGCATTTGTCTCGGGTGACGCGGTGTCATTCCGATCATTGTTTTTATGTTCTGATATGTGAGTGTAGATGCAATTGTCTCGGGTGACACGATGTCATTCCGATATTTGTTTTATGTTATGATATGTGAGTGTAGTTGTGTCAAGGGATAGGCTCGGTGCCGTTCCGTTGCATTATTTATGATTATAATTGCATTTGTTAAGGGCTCACGTAGAGCAACTATGTTCGAATGGCAAATTTTGTAAATGCCTTGCATTACTTTAATATGTTTGAATATGACTATGATATGCTACATGTATGTGAAAATAATATGAAATGCTACCTGATATGGAGCTACGGCTCATCTTGTTATTTAATATGATATGATCTGAAAATCATGGAACATGTAATGAATTTAATAATGATTGGTAAAATTTAAAATGATAAGGAAGAAGGATTAAAGGCAAGAATATTGACCTGAATGTGTATTGCTTGTTAGATAAGCATGCTTAGCATAAAAATGATTAGTTGCTATGATGAGCTATGTGAAATGTGACTAAATGATAAGCTTTGCTACCGGTTTTTGATGATCATAAAATGAAAATGATCTCATGTTCTTGCTGGAATTTTATGTTACCATGATGCTTGATTGATTATACGTATATGCCTATTGAAATGGTTAAATGCCTTTGAAATTATGAATGATTGGCAAGTGAATGATCTTGTTAAATAAAGAAAGATAAGTAAAGTCCTTGGTATGATTAGTGTCTATAGGTAGAAGGGCATGCCATAGAGTCGTTGAGCTCCCCTGATCTTTGTTACAGGATGGTGGTTAGTCACCTATAAACCTGATAAGGTGGTTAGTCACCTTGATAATTGAATGGTGGTAAGTCACCATTGATGCCTATGCATCCCCTGTTATATGTTGAAATGAGAAATGGATACTTTGAGTATCTAATGTTACATGTTACATGAAGACTCGATTACCTTGTTCATTAATCATCCAAGGCAAAATATTTAAAAGTTACATTACTTGAAGGATAAGTACTTAAATGATAAGTACCAATGAAATGAGATTGATATGCCTACTTGTCTTGTATATGCTAATGCTTTTAAATGATGCTTGTTGTTGTATATGATAATGTTTGATCGATACATGTTGTATAAATGAATATAAAAGTATGATGTTTATGTTGCATCAATGGTTACTTGAAATGGTTACAAGATTGGCATGACCCCTGCGCAAGAATGACACGCACAAATCAAGAAATGGTACCAATATATTATGTGTTTGATACATTATGCTATGTTATGCACATGATATGATATTATGTTTTGTTATGAATATGAAGTATGCCATGTTATTGCATAATTAGCATGACATTCATTTTTTTGGAAGCATGTTACATGACATAATATGATCATTCATTGTCATTGGCTACCTCACTTAGACTATGTAAGTCTAATGCATTCATTGCATAACATTTCAGGTTAAAGAAAGTAACAGATCGAGATCGAGATTAGTTGGAAGGTTGGCAAGTCACTATGATTAAAGAGTAATGTGTTTTGTCCTTATGAACTCCTAGTATGGTGGCAAAGTAGTTAAAGCAATTATACTAATCTTGTGGGCCTACTATTGTGAAATTTTGCTTATGTTTTATATAAGGTTTTAAAGCTATATAGACTATTAAGTTAGTAATAAAATTGACATAATTGGTAGTAAAACATTGATTAAAGGACTCTATGATTTTTGTGAGTTGTTAGGCTCATTGAAATATGTAAAGAATTTTAGTAAGATAATTCAAAAAGAAGTGGATTTGAATACTTTACAAAATAGTCATTAAACATTACATCGTTTAATCAGATAGGTAAATGCCCTCCGTTAGTAATGAGATTTTACAAGCTAATAACTAGTAAATTTAATTTCAGTATAATATCGCGAATTTCAGATAAGGACCCCTAATTTGTAAAAATTACAAATTAGTCCCTGAGTTTGAAAAAGTTTAAAATTGACCCCAATTCAAGTAAGTTGTTAATAAGTTAAGTGTTAAGTCTTAAAAGAGATTAATAAAATATGCCGAAATGATTTTTGAACTTTGGAATAAGTTCTGATCTCTAATATGTTATGTCACTAAAAGATTTATGTCTCCGATCTCCGTTATGTTTTCCGGTAGCACTCTCTGACCCGATTCTCTACCAGGCCGGGAAGGGGGTGTTACAGATTTGACCCGACCTGAAACCCATTCGATTACATGTTTTTACATCCCTAGATGTTAGTATCTAGTGTGGGTGTGGTAGTATGATCTCAAGCATATGAAAATGTTCATTATTACGTCATCTTAAATGATTAGTAGTTCAACTGCGCATGTCAAATAAATTTTTTGGTAATTTCAAATCCTTTTTAAAGCAACTTTCAAGAACTGGACTGATTGTTAAAGAAGCAGTACTCCAAATATATCGTCGCCATCCGATATTTTCAGAGCCAATGTTGTATTCAAGGAGATAGAGAGGATCCTTATTGATATCCTCTCGTCCTGCCTATACAAAAGAGAAGCTGAATGTATAAGCTTTGAGAAGAAGAAAAAAAATGGGGTTAGGAGAAGAAAAAATAAAATAGGAGATTTACAATTTTAACCCAAATATTTAAGATGGTCATTAAATTGATAGAAATGTATAAGTTTTGGGGACTAAAACTGTGATTATCCCAATTAAAAATAAGCCACGTCATTATCTCCGTTTGTTTTTAACGGTCGGGTACCAAAACAGAACAAAAACGTAACGTTAGATACTATTTTGCCAAAAAAACAGGTAGAGTACTAAAATAAGAACGTGAGAATAGATGGAGTACTAAATATGTAGTTACCCCAATATAATATTATTATGACCAATTACTGATAGCACATAACTTCAATCTATTAAAAAAAAACTTCAATCTAAAATTAAAATCCTTTTATAAAAGTTAGGGTTTCTACCAAATTGAAAAAAAAAATTAAGGTTTCTATCACTTATTTAAAAAAACAATAGTATTTTTATTTTTAATAATTTAATTTTTTATTTTTTTAAAAAAAATATGATATAAATATCAAATAAGTCCTTGAATTCTCTAAAAATCAATTTTCTCTCAAACTCCTTAAAAATTAATTTTCTCGAGCGGGATTCAAGTATGTTGTAAAACATGCAATTTGTTATCTAGTTACCTTGAGTTGGATTCAAGTATATCATGAAAATATTATCGTATACATGCATCTCTTTACCTAGTTATATTAATATTACCTCATGTTTATCGGTTTTCCCGAACACATAACAAAATGTATGAATAACCAGGGTTGTAAAAGGATGGCATCGGAAGATAAGATTACTACATTGCCGGATGATATTCTTTTAACCATTTTATCACTGTTAACATTCAAGGAAGCAGTTGCCACCAGCATCCTTTCTCGAAGATGGCAATATTTATGGACATCCCGCCCTAACCTCCATATTAGATACGAAGATGTCGTGCTAAAGGACGACAGAGACGACGTATATTTTCGGCAGAGTGGTAAAGTACATGGAGATTACAAGGATAAATGTATACAAATGGTCAACCAAGTGCTTAGGGGTCGCAAGGGTCGAGAGCTGCAAGAGTTTGGCATCCATTACCCATTACTAAAAAGTTCTGCATCTCATATTGATCTTTGGGTTGCCTTTGCAATTGCCATTGGTGTTTCTAAGCTTGAATTAAACTTCTCACCCTATCCTTGCCTAATTCCTTTATCTTTAAACAAGAATTACTTAATCCCACTTGACCTCTTCAATAAAGCAAAGGAGATGGATCCTTATTTAGTGCAATTGGAGCATGCTTTCTTCATTCCTACATCCTCTCTGAACGTTCAAAACTGTTTCAAGTCTCTTAGAGAACTCATCTTGAAATTTGTAGATCTTACAGATGAACACTTTGAAGCCATTTTATCTAATTGTACATCTCTTGAGTGCCTACATTTGCATGAAAGCAACAGACTGGTCAATGTGAAGCATACTGTTCCTCATATGAAGTTGAAATGCTTGGAGATATTCCATTGTAGAAATTTGCAGAAAGTTGAAGTATTTGCTCCAAATCTGGTTTCCTTCAAGTATCGAGGGTCCAAGATACATATCTTTGTTAAGGATGCTAAACAGCTTTTTAATCTTTGCATCTCCCAAAGCATTTTCGTTTTCTCTTGGAAGTTCTCTCTTCTACTATTGCTTGATTTGGTTTTTGCAGGGAAAACAACAATTCAACAAGCTCCCCTTTTTTTCTAATTTAAAACATATGTCTTTGACATGTCTGAATTCTTCCCATGGTAACTATTTTTGTGTCATCATACCGGATATAAACACTGACCAGATATTAGATACTCCCTCTGTTTTTTGCAGTTTCATATAGCTCCTACCGAAAATCCAAAATTGAGAAGAATTGCGATACCTCCACACAGGTATCTGAAGGAGGTTTTGGTTTCTGGTTTTTACGGCAACGAGCTCGCTAAGGACATCATATTGTCTATATTCAACTTTGAAAAGATTGAGATAACAACTGTTTGTTTATATGACCTTTCCAAGCTGATATCGAAGCTGTTAGGAGATTTATGGGGCAGCTGCATCAAAGATTGCCTGCAAATGCCCAACTACACTTCCTTGATGATCGATTTATGTTGTGCTTCATTTGCATATTTGGTGAGTGATTTTCACTTGTTGATGGCAGCTAATTCTGTACTATCAGACTCGTTATTTTGCCCAACGGATATTCATCTTAGCATTTCCGTTCTCTTCTCTTCTTTTTATTGCTTGATTTGGTTTTTACAGGGAAAACAAGGATTCAACAAGGTCTCTTGAAGTTCTTTCATTTCACCAGTTCTTTCATTCAACAAGGTCTCTTGATTTGGTCCTTTAGAGTATGTTTTTATTTATATGCCACACAATGCCTAACTTACTGACACCTCTCAAGCTCAAATTCCTATCTTTATGTATGTTGCAATAATAGTGGTGTGTGGACATCTTTTTCGTAATCATAACAAATTTGAATTTTAATCACTGATTTTTTTACATTTTATCTACTAATTTTTTTGTTTGTTTTTAGTATTTAATAAACTTATTTTCTTACCTCAAGTTAGAAATAAGAAAATATTATTTATATATAAATTTAAATAGTTTTGATGTTAAAAATAAAAGTTTTAATATATTGTATAATTTAATATTTATACTATTTATATAATGAAACTATTTTCTTATGTGTAATAATAAATAATTTAAGACGGTAAGATATTTTTTATCTATACATTTGAATAGTTTAAATACAATGAGAGTAATTTTATAAAGTGTTTTTTAATATTTTTAGGGTATAATACATATCATAACCCAACTCTCTTCTCACTCATATTTTGCTCATTTAACTTTAAATTTTTTGATTTAATAACTGAACTTTAATATTGTTATAATTTTGATCCGTTTAAATTATTTAAATTATATTTTAATATAACATGATACTCCTATTATTTATTAATATAATAATAAATATGGTGGAAGGGATTTGAGGTGAAAAAGGGGGCGCTGGTGAAAGGGATTTGAGGTTTGATGGCGACGATCTTAACGTGACATTAATCTTAGCGATCAAGGCTGAATACATGGGTATGATTTGGGGCATGACGATGTCCGACATGACAGATTCTAGCGGTCCAGTTAGTAGTAGCTTTCAAAAGGCAATCTAATCAGCATCATTTAGAAGGACGGACGAGATTTACTTACAATTTTAAGATCAAGTTTGAATTTAAATATTTGGTAAGTATAACTTTATTATTTAGGATTTAATCTTTTTATTATCTAGGATTTTATTTGAAAGTTTTTAGGATTATCTTTAGGTATTTTATTTTAAATATTTTCTTTATCTTTAGGTTTTCTTAAGCTATAAGTAAGGTAAAGCTTGAAAGTTGGACTTAGCTTTTAGGGTAATGTTCATAAATGATCATTAAACTTTGTTTTAAAAAATAAAATGGTAACCAAACTTTCAAATGTTATAAAATGACAATTAAACTTTATGTTTTGTAATAAAATGGTAACTCGTCTGTTAAATTATGAAACTTTGTATAATAGCATATTTAGTCATTCATATTTACGCATTCAATCAATTTAGTCTTAATTAAAAAATCAATAAATTCAACTTTCATTATTTATTTTTTTTTCTTCAATTTGGTCCTATTTATAATTGGAGAGTCCACCAGAGAAGAAAAAACAAACCCCACAACAAGCGGAATCTGCTGGTGAACGGCCTAAGAAAAGTCTCATTGTAATCATTAAGCTTTCCAGATTAAATATCCAAATATTCCAAATCAAAATATTCGGAAAGAAAGCAGTGGGAGCCGACAGGAAAATTTGATATTGGTCTCGTCGGGAAAATTTTCTTGCTCCCCACACAGTGCAACATGGCAGGTGGGGTTGCGAGATTTTGCAGCGCTTAATCAATGCTTCTGCATGTTTTATATCGTAGTTAAAAAAAAGAGCCTTTGGTTTTTGGCAGTGATATTTGTCACGCATTGCAGTCGATCAGAAGAGGAGATTTTCGAGATGTTTATACACTAATGATACGGTAAAAGGCCAGGTTTTGGGTAGACATGTATCGATTGCCGGCAGAGATTTGGATCTCGAGAAGGAATATGATTTCATGTCTCAGGGAGAAATAGAGCCACGAGCATTGATTTAGACTTGGAATATTTGGATACTGAATCTGGAAAGCTTAATGATTGCAATGAGACTTTCTTTAGGCAATTCACTGGCAAATTTCGCTTGTTGTGGGGTTTATTTTTTCTTCTTTTGTGTAATCTCCAATTATAAATAAGACCAAATTAAAAGAAAGGGTAAATAATAAAGGTTAAATTTATTAAAATTTTAAATTATAATTAAATTGATTGAATATATAAATATAAATGACTAAATGTACTATTATACAAAGTTTTATAACGGTCTCGTTAAGTATTTAACGGCTGAGTTACCATTTTGTTACAAACATAAAGTTTAATTGTCATTTTGTAACATTTGAAAATTTGGTTACCATTTTATTTTTTGAACAAAGTTTAGTGACCATTTGTGAACTTTATCCTAGCTTTTATTTGTTCTTAGAAATTTTACTTTTATAAAAGTTTTCTTTCTCAACTTTGGTTTTTTAATTCTCAGTTTTCTGGAAACTTAGATTGACAATCGACCTTTCTTTTAAAATCTTTATACTTTCATTTCAAAAAGCGCGCGTTGGTTTGAATGTTGTTCTGATTTAAAGTTGGGAGGAAGGATCGACTTGTAGCACATTCAACTTTCTATGAACACACTTAGCGGTGGTCAGCTAAGGGAAATTGAGATTATGTTCGATTCTCATTGAGACTACATAACCCGAGTTGAGCTTTTCTGTTAGAGTATGCCCAAAGACCAATCATAAGATGATTATAAATGACATTTGTTTTTACCTTGTTTATTCACAAAGAGGCATTGCCATTATTATTTTCAGTTACAATTCTGTGTGCATAAATATATTGAATTATAATAAAGTCCTTATGGTTATTCTAAAATGTCCTTAGCCGATTATTATTGTGAAATGGACAACAATAATCCATTAAGAATAATATGTAGTTGATTGATGACAGAGTGTTGTCATTGACATAGAGATGTCAAAATCAATACATAAGTATCTGTTAAAGAATGACATACTGGACTGACCCGCTATGAGCTTGTTTCTTGGATTATTATGTGACAGTCACAACATTGCTCATAGTGATAACTACATGTATGATCTTCAGACTTGAGATCATCCTTATTTCAACATCGTGAGTGACATATTTTGATACAATCAAACGTGTGTTGTAACTGACCGCTCTATAAAGATTGACATTGGATTTGTCACAATCTATGTAGTGGAATATGGTTGATCAAGATAGCATTTGTCCCTCTACATAATAGGAGTAATATCGTAGGCCACTTGATTGAGTGAGACTAGAAATGCATGACCATGCTCGAATAAGTTGATATGAGATATCATAGTTATTCATTTATAATAGTCTACTCAAGATATCAAGAAAAATATTAGATGGATTATACAAGTGTGACTGTTCCATGACTTGTGTCCAATCTAGATATAAAGGACAAAAGGATGTAATACATAAATAGAGTTAATCAGAAAAAGGTTATGTCGAATCATGGTTTCTTGTAACTTAGGTGACAATGACATATTGCTAGATGTCACTCATTGTTTGTAATATCAGAAATGTTCTAATATTTACTACTAACGTTACATGAACCTACAAGGTCACACCCACAGTTAAAATGAACATATATTAAACGAATTATATATGTACAAATTTGTTGTACACAAATTTAGCTAAATTAATATTTATTATATATATATATATAATTTAACTATTGAATAAATATTAAAAGAAAAATAATTATTGCAATTATGACTCTTTTAATATATAAATAATATAATTCGATTTAAATTAATATATATATATATATATATATATTTTGAATCCTAATTAAGTTGAATTGGGATTATATATATTTAATATATATATTGAAATCCTAGTTAAGTTAAATTGAGAGTATATATATTTTTAATATATAAATATTGAAATCTTAGTTAAGTTGAATTGAGATTATATATATATATATATATATATATATTGAAATCCTAATTAAGTTAAATTGAGATTATATATATATATATTATATAATCCTAATATGAGTTGAATTAGGATTTCAAAGATTATATAAAGACATGAGAGATCTAGCAGTCATTAATGTTTTTTTGAAGAAAAAAAACCTCTAAATAGTTTAGAGAATTTTTATATGATCGTTCCCTTCTAAATGGTTTAGAGAGTTTTATATGCTCGTTTCAACTTGGTGAACTACATAGAGGTCGGAGCGTTATCGTTGCGGTTTAGGAATCGACATCGTGGAATCACGATTGAATATCTATCACCTTCAAATTTAGAATTCTAGATTTGAAACAGGTAATTGTTCACTTTTATTCACCCCGATTCGTTCCTCATACATGGATCTCTGGTGGTAATCACCAAATAATTTTTTTGATGGGCCATGGGGTGTACCGACGTGACCCAACAGTGGTATTATAACCACTTGTACGATACAGAATCAGGTTTTAATTACTTGCGTGATGTAATTGTATGAGATACATGTTATTTTTTATTTATTTAGAGAATATATGATATTTGTACGAGTAAATCTATTCAATCACAGTTAATCTGTTAATCTAGTTAAAAGATGTTCCTAAGATCGATGATTAAGAGTTAATCATCAGGATATTTGTCGATAGGGTTTCAAATATTTAATGTTAATTGTTAACATATTCAATATGGAGTTTTTGGGCTTTAGATTTTAAGTGTTAACATACGCGTGTTATAGTTATATATTATAATAATGATTAGTCCATAGATTTCGTGCGGGAAAGTAACAAGAGTTGTTTTAGTAAAGTCCTCATGGATTTCAAAACCTTGAAAAACGTGATAATGTTGATAAAAGTTATTAAATAGTGAGGTTTTTACACATCGATTAAGATGATGATCTTAAAAATTTCCCCGCCGTTGATCGTGCAGCGGCAACCCCGCCAGCAGTTGCGGGCCCGCCGAAAACCTGCAAGGGCTTCGCCCTCTTAAAACCCCGAAAGGGGCTTGACTCTTGCGTAGGAACAATCTAATAAGACCTTAATAACAAACCGCGTCGTTATTATGTTTGATATGTACAATGTTTAGAATGCATGGTTATAGCCCAATGACCCATTTAGTTTTATTTATAAGGTTTTATAAATATGGCCTGTGTGTCGTGCCTTTCTCTCGTTCTATTGTAATTCTCTTCTCATCTTATTCCCCCGTGTGTAAAATGAGTTTCTGAAATTATAATCTATACGAAGAAGCATGGACTAGAGGAACAAAAGTATGGGCCGACAGAAAGATGCTTGAGAAATGATTTTATCATTAGAATAATTTGGTTCTCCCATTGGCTTGGGACGTACCATCTTAGGATATGGGCTATAACTATTGTGTTGTGATGTATGGGGCTCGATTCGTTCAACCGTTTATGCTCACCAAGTGGTGGAGAGGTGGATTTTTGGGTGGAAGGGTTTAGGAAGCTAGAAAGAATAAAGACACAAAGATTTATAGTGGTTCGGTCTTCTAACAAGCACCTACATCCACTACCTTAGCTCCCCACTAAGGATTTCACAATCAATCCACTAATTGATTCGTCCCCTTTTCTAGGCTTAGGAGGAAACCCTTACAACCAATCAAGCTTTCTATCCAAAGCCTTGATTGAAACCCTCTTTACAAGAGATAAACAAAGCAAACTTATAATCCTCTAATAGGAGTTTGTTTGCACAATTAAGCACTCACCCAAACCTAAAACACTTGAGCAAATTTGACAATTTTGGCTCACTAGTGTTTGTCTATACAATAATTGACACTTTAGGCTCTAAGACAATTCTTGATCATTTGTTGATTGACAATTGAAGCATTAGCCTTCTCTTGATGCTTGGAGGTCTCTTTTATACTCCCAAATGAGTTTGTAGTCGTTACTAGCCGTTGAGGACTTTAATTCCCACCATAAATGCATTCTGCAGCTCCCCGTTTCGAAACGCTCGATGCCATTTCGAAACACTCTCAATGTAGAAAGACCCGTTGCAGTCTGTCAGGGCATCCGTTTCGGAACGCCTCCTGGCCGTTTCGGAACACCTCATGTCCGTTTCGGAACGCCTCCTGGCCGTTTCGAAACCCGTATCGAAACGCTATAGGCCCGTATCGAAACGCCTGCATTTAAAAGTTGGTTGGGAAAATAGCCGTTGGGGTTTATGACCGTTGGGGTCATTGCCACGTGGGCGTATCGAAACGGCATAGCCCGTTTCGAAACGCTGGGCAAAAATCAAGTCCAGGGAAGGCCCGTTTCGAAACACGTTTCGAAACGAATATGCTACTGGAATCCCCTGTTTCGAAACGCCTTATGGTGTTTCGAAACACCTGGACAGGTTTGAGAAGTTTGGCTTTGAAACACATTAAAACCCCATTTAAAAACATCCCTAAACATAGTTTCAGAATATTTGGACTTTGGAAATTGTTTTAAATACTTTTTAAATCAGTCCAAAACATTTTTCAATTATTATATCAAAACATTAGTTCTACAATCTCCCCCTTTTTGATATAATAAAACTCTCTTGAAAAATTGTTTGGGATTCTCCCCCTTTAACTTTAAAAATGTGAATAAGAGACTAAAGATATGAAATCAAATAAAGCTCCCCCTATTCATTTGAAAATTCAATTTTTCAAACCATTTCTCCCCCTTTTTGTTATATCAAAAAGAATTTAAAACATTAAGTTCAAAAATAACAATAGAGGTAAAAGTTTGACAAAAGTAAGAATTTGGTTTTAAAATGGCTCCCCCTTACTCAAAGCATCATCCAAATGTTAGTCACAACATATATGATCATCTAGTTGAATTTAAACAAAGATAAACAAATAAATTCAAAACAACTAGAATTTTACCACACTTGAACTCAAGGTAGGATGTGAAGCCTTCCTTCTTCAAGTGTTCTTCCTTGTGTGCATGGAGCTCCCCCTCAATATTTGACTTGTTGAACATCTCCATCACACCTAGCAAAAGACAATCAAGTAACTTTTGGTGTCCAAATTGCTTTGGATCCATGAACGTTAGTAGCACAAATTTTTGACCCCTTAGGAATCCATTTTTCAATGTCATCCTTTTTAATTGAAGTGGTTAGTCCTTTTGGGATCCAAACACTTCTAAAACATTTACCATTTTTAAATCTAGGGGCACTAGATTGTCTAACATAAAAATTTGATTTTCCAAAATTGTTTTTCTTTTCAAGCTCTTTGGAAATCAAATCTTTTTCTTCTTGAACATTTTGAAGCAATTTTTGTAAATCAAAACATTTTAATTCAAACTCTTCAAGTTTTGCTTCAAGTTCAAGTTTGGTTTTAGAAAGCAAATCATTTTGAATTTTTAACTTTGAAACCAATTTTTTGTTTTTCAAAATGTGGCTTTTAAAATCTAAAACCAAATCATCATAGGCATCTTGTAATTCATCAAAGGAATAAGAACATGAAGTAGATGAATTAGAAGTTACCCTTGAATCTTCTTCGATGGCCATAAGGCAAAGGTTGGCTTGTTCATCGTCGGTGGAGTCTTCATCACTCCAAGTAGCCAAATGTGCCTTCTTCTTATGGCTTGAAGTGCTTGCCATCTCCTTTCTTTTAGGTTCTCGTTCAAGCTCTCTCAAGGCTTTCTTCATGAACGGGGCACACTTCTTGAAGAGATGAACTATCTCTTCTTCTTCATCCTCCACTTCACTTGAGTAGACATGATTGCAAGTGGAGGATTTGAGAGCCATGGCACTAGCATTGATGCCAAGCCCTTCGATTTTCTTCTCTCTCATCGCTCTAATTTCTTCCCTTTTCTTCTCCTCTTCCTTTTTCTTCTTCATGATTTGGTGAGTGAGAAGAGACCCCATAAGTTCATCAAGCTTCAAAGTCTTCAAATTTTTGGCTTCGATGATGGCGGTCCTCTTTGAATCCCAAGACTCGGGAAGTGAGTAATGAGCTTTCGAACAAGCTTTTCTTCAAGATTGGGTTCTCCATACCCTTTGAGACCATTGGTGATGGTGGAGAATCTATCGAACATTTTCTCAATGTTCTCTTCCGGATCCATTTTGAAGTTCTCATACTCCAAGGTTAGGAGCCCAATCTTGGTCTCCTTGACTTCATCGGTCCCCTCGTATGTGACTTCAAGCTTGTCCCATACCTCCTTGGCACTCTCACAAGAAGACATCTTTTCGTAGATGGATGGGCCAAAAGCACAAAACAAGATGTGCAAGGCTTTGCAATTAAGATCCATCTTCTTGCGATCGTCGGTACTCCACTCCGCTTTTCTTCGTTGAGGCACGAACGAACCATCTTCAACTATGTCCCATAGCTTGTAATCTCTACACTTGATGAAGAACTTCATCTTTATCTTCCAATGGGCATAGAATGTTCCGTCGAAGAAAGGCGGTTTGTCTATGGATTGCGCCATTTTGAGCCGGTTGATGAACTAGTGATCGAGCTTGCCGGATCTCCTCAATAGGATGTTAATCCTCTTCAATTGAGCCAAGCTCTGATACCAATTGTTGTGATGTATGGGGCTCGATTCGTTCAACCGTTTATGCTCACCAAGTGGTGGAGAGGTGGATTTTTGGGTGGAAGGGTTTAGGAAGCTAGAAAGAATAAAGACACAAAGATTTATAGTGGTTCGGTCTTCTAACAAGCACCTACATCCACTACCTTAGCTCCCCACTAAGGATTTCACAATCAATCCACTAATTGATTCGTCCCCTTTTCTAGGCTTAGGAGGAAACCCTTACAACCAATCAAGCTTTCTACCCAAAGCCTTGATTGAAACCCTCTTTACAAGAGATAAACAAAGCAAACTTATAATCCTCTAATAGGAGTTTGTTTGCACAATTAAGCACTCACCCAAACCTAAAACACTTGAGCAAATTTGACAATTTTGGCTCACTAGTGTTTATCTATACAATAATTGACACTTTAGGCTCTAAGACAATTCTTGATCATTTGTTGATTGACAATTGAAGCATTAGCCTTCTCTTGATGCTTGGAGGTCCCTTTTATACTCCCAAATGAGTTTGTAAGCCGTTACTAGCCGTTGGGATCAAATTGGAGCCGTTGAGGACTTTAATTCCCACCATAAATGCATTCTGCAGCTCCCCGTTTTGAAATGCTCGATGCCGTTTCGAAACATTCTCAATGTAGAAAGAGCCGTTGCAGTCTGTCAGGGCATCCGTTTCGGAATGCCTCCTGGCCGTTTCGGAACGCCTCATGTCCGTTTCGGAACGCCTCCTGGCCGTTTCGAAACCCGTATCGAAACGCTATAGGCCCGTATCGAAACGCCTGCATTTAAAAGTTGGTTGGGAAAATAGCCGTTGGGGTTTATGACCGTTGGGGTCATTGCCACGTGGGCGTATCGAAACGGCCTAGCCCGTTTCGAAACGCTGGGCAAAAATCAAGTCCATGGAAGGCATGTTTCGAAACACGTTTCGAAACGAAAATGCTACTGGAATCCCCTGTTTCGAAACGCCTTATGGTGTTTCGAAACACCTGGACAGGTTTGAGAAGTTAGGCTTTGAAACACATTAAAAACCCATTTAAAAACATCCCTAAACATAGTTTCGGAATATTTGGACTTTGGAAATTGTTTTAAATACTTTTTAAATCAGTCCAAAACATTTTTCAATTATTATATCAAAAAATTAGTTCTACATATTGCATTCATATTTATTGCTTTTCATATATGTGATAAAATGAATGTATGAGATGCATGTTAGTTAATGATAAGAACAAATATTAAATGGTGAGATAATATTCACAAAACCCCTCAATAAAATATTAAGTCTTTTTTTTGTTTCCCAATTTTAATATTTTTATTATTTTGATCCGTTTAAATTATTTTAATTATATTTTAATATGACATGACATTATTTATTAATATAATAATAAATATGGTAGAAGGGATTTGAGGTGAAAAAGGGTGGCGCTAGTGAAAGGGATTTGAGGTTTGATGGTGACGATTTTAACGTGTCATTAATCTTAGCGATTAAGGTATGGGTGAGAGTAAGGAAATGGTTGACTAGTTATAGGAAATGGGGTTAGGGTTGTGGTTGAAGACGAGTTTGATTTTTTTTATATAAATACTAATAATAAAGTATGATTTTTATTTTATTTTAAAGGGTAAAATACACAGATCATCACTCAACTTTCTTCTCACTCTTATTTTGCTCACTCAACTTTCTTCTCACTCTTATTTTGCTCACTCAACTTTAAAATATTTTATTTTAATAACTATACTTTGAAATTGTTCTTATTTTGACCACTCTATATTATTTTAATTATATTTTGGTATGAAATGTCATTATTTATTAACATTTTATTATTATTAAGTATAAAAATCATTTAAAATAAAATAAAAACTATATTTTATAATTAATATTTCTACATCCCCTCTCAACATTCAAAACCGTTTCAAGTCTCTTAGAAAGCTTGTCTTGAAATTTGTAGATCTTACAGATGAACACTTTAAAACTAGGGATGTAAAAAGCTGACCCGACCTGCAAACCTGACTGAAATCTGCTCGAGTCAGAACCTGATTTAATCCGAGGATTTGATGACTCGAACCCGATTTGTAACCGACTGTTGTTGACCCAAATTCGAGTTGGACATGTTACTGTAGTAACCGAACCCGACTTGCATCCCACTGAGAATGACCCGAACCTGAATTGAACTTGTTATTGTGGACCCAAAACTCGACCTGCACCCGACTGAAACGAACCTGAACCCGAGACGGACCTGACAGGTAACCGATATTACACGACTGAATCGACCTAAAATTCGATTTTACCCGACCTGTTAACTGACCCGACTTGTTTTGAACAAGACCTGTTGTTGACCTGAACTGATATTGACCCGACTTGATATTTACCTGACATATAAAATATTTTGTGTAACCCCCTAAATTCGGCCTAGAAGAAAAGGCCGAATTTAGGAAGTCACGTTTGAAAACTTAATCCTCAAGAAATTCAATTTTGAAAATTATACTTTAACTTAAAATAAAATAATAGTGATTTAATAAATATCTTATAGTAAATAAAAATATAAATATCATAATAAATATTAGAATGTTTATATAGAATCTCTGAAATAAAATCATAATAAAAGAATTATAAAAAAAATAATCTCAAAACATATTTATTCTCAAAAGTATGAAATTACATCAATATCCCACTAGGCCATTGTGGAGACTCAAACATAAGTCTTTGGAGAGAAAGTGAGGCACGCTTACCACTAGGCCAAGCATGTTTTTGTAATATGTGATATAACCATTAATATATCCATCTGCTCTCACACGATTCTTTCCTTCCATCCCTTTGCCATCACCTATCACAAATGGGGGAATTGTTTTCCTCGTGCAAAGAAAAATAGGGGATTGCAGACCATTAGGGTTCTTACTCGGGCTTCCTTTTGCCCTCATTGCATTGGTTTTAGTCGTCGTCGGTGCTGTTATTTCGGGTTCTTGGGTAAGTCTTTCTTTTAACTTTTTTTTTCTTCTAATTATTCTTCACATTTTGTTATGATTCAAATAGATCAGAGAGTATACAAACCAGTAAGAAATCTGGGTTTTCTTCTTCTTTGTAACTTTTTTAATTTGAGTGAAAAAAAGTGTTTAAAATTATGGGAATTTTTCTCGGAAAATTGCATCATGCATGACCATATTGAGTTGTCTTTGCCCATGTTGTATTTGCTGCGCTGGACTTGCGAATTTCATTGTGGATCTTATCAAGCTTCCTATTAGAATTCTTAGATGGTTCATTGATCAAATCCCCTGCTGATTGATTCATGTTGATTCTAGTTTTTGTGAAAAATGAAGGAAGGAGATGGCAAAGGTATGGAAGGGAAGAATCGTGTGAGAACAAATGGATATATTAATGGTTGTATCATATATCATAAAACATATGCTTGGCCATGCCCCACTTGCTCTCTAAAGACCCATGTTTGAGTCTCCACAATGGCATCTCTTTGCCTTTGATTTTTCTTTCCCCCAATCAGGTGACACGTGTCACCAAATAATTAAATAATAAATTTATTTTATTAAATTAAAATTAGGATCAAATTAATATAGTGTATAAGTAACGAGAACCAAATGTGTAATTATACCTTTATTTTTTAACTGCCACGTCACCCTTCCGTTAATCTCTAACGGCTAGTGGTCAAATTGCATCCAAATTAATAGTATGGTGATTTAATTGCTTCGGAAAAAGTAAGGTGATAAAATCACGACTTTTCTAATAGTATGATGGTCATTTATGTAGTTTACCCTATAATAAAATAATAATCTGAATAATTAAAAATGGTTTCGTACTAAATAATAAAATAACCGAATAAAATTTGAGTTCCTCCAAGTACCACATCGCCTAAAGTCCAAAGATATATGTAAGAGGAAACTATTGCGGAGTAAGCTAAAGAGTTCAGTGTGTCTCTAAAGTGCAAGAAAAACCGTAAACACAAAGACAATAATTTCCGTAAAATCTTTAAGTTCAAAACAATGATGATTCACAACACAAACGATTTAATTTCCATAAAATCTTTAAGACCATAAAATCTTTAATTTACCCAGCTACAGCTCACCAATCGGTAAGAGGAAAGTTCCCCAAAATTCCTCACTACATCCACCAATCAGTAAGTGGTCGTCACCACAATCTTCCACCGTACATGCCCAACCCATGCACACAACAGTATTAAATTACAATACTCAATCTTGTATTGTAATCCGAGTTCGTAGTCCATAAAACCATTGTTTAAATAAGTCTCTATCTCAAGTATGAATGCATAGAAAATTCTTATGCAACGACACATCATCTCATGTAAAATATCCATAAATTTAAAAAAACAACATCACACAGTAAAAGCAATTATATAGCACGGTAAGAAAACACGCAAAAAAATCAGTTATCTATAGAACTGGAAGAAACACACCTCGCAACAATAAAGCTCTAATGACGAACAAAGGGCGATTGCAGCTTCGATGTAAGGTGATGGCAGCGTCAATCCGAGAGAAATTCATAAAACATGGGAATAACTAAGAGCGACAACACTTTAAAACTTAAGGCTTAGGTTTATATATGTACGTAATAACTATGACTATATATATAGTTGAGCGGTGGTAATCTAAACAAATTAGGTTTATAATAATAATAATAATAATAATAATAATAATAATAATAATAATAATAATAATAATAATAATAATAATAATAATAATAATAATAATATAGTAAAAACAAGAATTTGAGTTGAAAAAGGAGAGTCAATTCAGTATTAATAAAAAAAGTGAATTAAAATTCAATTTGAATCAGGTTGAAAAAAATTAAACAATTACGAACTGATATAAACGTAAGAATTTAGAATTCAAAATCTTAATTTGGGTAAATTTCATATGTGGTCCTTAAGCTTTTTAATAAATTTCATATTAACTTCCAAGTTTGATAAAAATAATTATTTAGTCCCTCATAGAAAATTAGGGTTTTGAATTAAAATTCTCAATTGTTAGGGTTTTCAATTAGGGATTTCAAAAGTAGGGTTTTTAAATTAGGGATTTTGCGAATCTAGAGTTTACAATTTGGGCGTAATTTTTGGGGTGTTACAACTCTTCCACCCTTAAAAAATTTTATCCTCAAAATTTCAGACTTAATGATGTTTAGATAAAATTTTAAAAGAGCATTTCGAATCAGGTTACAAATGACAACACAAAGTTTTCAGATATGCTTTGATCTCAAATTCGTAGGAATGAGTATGATCACGATCGGTTGCTAATTTAGAGCTCTTACGAGGTGGTATAGTAATTTATCTACAAAAGGGACAGTTCTAGAATTAGAGTTGGTACTTGGAGTCTCTATTCAAAACATATCTTTAATTCTTTAAAATAATAAATTTATGAGAAAATCCCATTTTCCCCCCAAAACATTTAATATGCATGTAAAAATCATTTTCGGCTTAAAATTTTGAGTGAGCCTCACAGTCCGAGGGTTTGAACTTAGCTCTAATATCACTAAATGTAACCCCCTAAACCCGACCTATAAGAAAAGACCGAATTTGTGAAGTCACGTTTGAAAACTTAATCCTCAAGAAATTCAATTTTGGAAATTATACTTTAACTTAAAATAAAATAACAGTGATTTAATAAATATCTTATAGTAAATAAAAATATCATAATAAATATTAGAATGTTTATATAGAATCTCTGAAATAAAATCATAGTAAAAGAATTCTAGAACTGTTTTGATAAGAGATATTTGGGTTTTTGGCTTGGAAATGGGTAGGAAAGACTTCCAATGTTTTGATGGTGTTGGGTTGATGTTTCTGGGGTATTTGTACATGTTTTGAATGTTATATTGATGAAGTTATGGCTGACTTGAGGTTAGAGTAGAAATGAGGATGGTTTTGGTTAGTTTCAGATAGGAATCAGAAACTTGTTGTTGTCGGATTTTGATAGAGTTGATTTTAGTGGGTTTTATTTTTGAAAAGTGTGTTAACACATTGATTTGATTTGGGTAGAAGCAGCGGATAAAGATTTGGGTTCTTCGAACGCTACACCGGGAGTTAAGGATGCTTGAAGGTGGACCGTTAGCTAGTTTTGGAATTGTTTTGGTGAGTGGTAACCTTTTGAAGCTTTGAAATGTTTCAAAGAAGTTTTCTTGGGGTTTGGGTGGAGCCTTAGGGGCAAACCTAAACCCAAGTGTATGTGTTTATGTGTTTATATGTGTTGTTGGGTGAAATACGATTTGCTTTCACATCATTTTTAATGTTGTCACGTTGTTGTTGTTGTTGTTGTTGTCGTCGTCAAAGCCTCACATGATGGTTAATGGGAAATGTGTTGTTGAATATGGTGATGTGTAGTCCCACCGGAAGTTGTCTAGTAGATGAGTACGGTGATGTGTAGTCTCATCAGAAATATGCTAGTTGTTGTGAACGGTGATGTGTAGTCCCACCGGAAATGGTTGTGCATGTGCATACCATGAGCTTGTTCTTATGCTTTCGGTCTAGTATATTTCCTTTCTAAATGGTTTTTTCTTTAAACTAAATACATTGTTGTTGTTGTGATTTTGAGATCCACTCACTAAGCTCTCAAGCTTACGCTCTCTTTTCCAACAATGCAGATCGTTAGTGGCTTCGGAAGGCAAGTGGGGCAAAGGAGGAACCTTGGTGTTCATTTGCTAGCTTAAGTATGATTTTCATGGTTGTAATAATACTTAGGCAAAAATCATACTTAGGCAATGAGAATGCTAGACTTTTGTGTTGGAGAGTTGGTGTCCAAACTCATATGTGGTTGTTATTGTTGTTAACATGTTTAAAATATTGAAGTATGACATGGTTTGTCTTTTGACCCTTTTATGAATGCCAAGCATGAATGTTTCCTTTAGTGATTTATGCCATGTTGAATCTTGTCGTTTTGATTGTGTACCTTATTTAAAATGAATGCTAATGGATGTCTTGAGTCGTGAATGTTGTCAGGGGTTTTTAATATGCTTTCTTAGAGTGTTTGTGTTAGTCTCCTTGTGCTTAAATCTGCAAAATTTTGTCTTTCTGTGCAGGGTGTATCGATACGCTCGAGGGCAGTATCGATACGGTCCCCAGTTTTAAGCCTATCGTATCGATACGCGGGGGCGTACCGATACCATTTTGGGTCTCTAGAATCTGAGATTTTGGCGAGAAATTAGGGTATCGGTATGGGCTTTAGGCGTATCGGTATGGTCCATGAAGTTGACTTTGGGAGCTTGACCATTAAGAGCGTATGGATACTAGCCTTGAGGGTATCGATACGGTCTCCTGAAGTTGACTTTGGGGAGTTTGACCGTTGAAGGCTTATCGATATGGGCCTTAGGCGTATCGATACGACCTGTAGTAAAACATTAAAAAGTTAACCTTTAATGTCCATTTTGCTTGGTTCATGTTCATGTTTGCTCGTTCCGTTGTTTGTCTCCTCACATAAGTTCAAACTGACATTTAGACAAGATTAATTTAAAATAAAATTTTAGGGTTGCTAATCAGAGCGAAGCCTTAACGGGTTTCTCTTTGGTTTTCCCCGTGTAACCCATGCGATTCGGTCTGGTGGCTAAGCCGGGTCATGGGGGTTACATTTGGTGGTATCAGAGCCTTGGTTACGAGGTCTCTCGGGAAGGTAAGTTAGGTAAGTTTATTTGTTTGGTTTGTTTGTCGTTGCACGGTGTGTGAAAGCATGATTTCTCATTCTTGTTATTGGTTGAAGAGTAGTCAAGCGTCCCCATTGCTAGGTATTGTTATTGGAAAATGGTTTTGGTTAAAAGAGCTTGAGCACTTGGATCCTTGCCCTTGCTGACCCAATGTTTTCTTGTGTGTTATGTTTTTTGTTTTAGATTGTATCTTCGTTATGGTGAGACCGAGGGGAAGGCCTAGAGCGGGTGACCAGGCACCCGGGGTTATGCCTCCTCCTCCTCCTGTTCCCAATGGTAATGGGGCGAATGTCGGGGATAGTGTACCTCAAGCTGGGGTGAATGTTGGAGGTAATGGAGCTCTGTCTGGCCAGGGTCAGGCAGGTGCGGACATGACTCATTTGATTCAGACCATAGCCGGGGCTTTTTAGACAGCTTTAACCGGGGCTTTTCGGACAGCTTTAGCCGTGGCTTTTCAGATATCTTTAGCTGGGGCTTTTCAGACAGCTTTAGCCCGCATATATGCTGCAGCACCACCTCAGGGTGCAGGGACTGGTTTGCCCCTTGAGAGACTTCGTAGCTTAGGCGGAGTCGAGTTCTGTGGTTTGACTCCTGAGGGTTCAGAGGCTTGGCTCGAGAGCACTACACGAATCTTAGGCCAGATGGAGTGCTCAGACACTCGTAAGGGGGATGCATATGCTTGGTGGACTACAATTATTTCGGGTATGCCGGAGGTGGATCTCACTTGAGAATTCTTCAGAAAAACCTTCAGAAAGAAGTACCTCGGAGCCCGATATCAGGATGAAAAGAAGAGGGAATTTATGACTTTGGTTCAGGGTAGTAAGATGATGTCAGAATATGAGGTACAATTTGTGAGGTTGAGTCAATATGCTCCCGAGTTGGTTCCCAATGAGAGAGAACGGTGTGAACGCTTCTGCTATGGTTTGACTAGGGATGTGAAGACTTATAAGCTTGCTTCTGATTACACCGAGTTTGATGTTTTGGTTTCTAGGGCCAAAGATATTGAGCAGAGTTTGGGCTTGAACGCTCGTGCCAGTGGGTCCGATTCAGGGAAGCGACATGCGAATTGGGACAGAGAGCATGCCAAGAGGCATAAGAATAGGAGATATCAGCCTTACTCGAGACATAGGGGCGGTAATCATGGACGTGGCCATTAGGGCCAAGGAGCTGTTTTTCACACTCCTGAGTGCACTAGGTGTGGAGGACGCCATCCAGGAGAGTGTATGGGTACCTTTGGGGTATGTTGGAACTGTGGTTCCCGAGATCACTTGAAGCATAACTGTCATCACCCGACTAGGGGCAGACAAGCCCCAGTTCGAGGTTTTGAGCATTAGAGAGGTCGTGGGCGCGGTCGAGGTAATTTTTAGCCAAGGAATGATGGATAGAGAAATGTAGCTCATGTGGTAGCAGTTCTACCTAAGGGTGGAGGATCGGCTAGGGTATATGCACAACGTGAGGCTGGGAATGACACGGATATCATCGCATGTAATTTCTTGTTACGATCTTTATCCTTGTTTTCGTTGATAAATTCGGGTTCGACACATTCATACATTTTGGGTGAGCATGCAAGATCTTTAGATTAACCATATGAGTAGTTAGAGGTAGGTGTGAATGTCACTAGTTCTTTTGGTGAGACCGTGGTAGTTAGGAAAATGTACATGAGGTGTCCTTTGATGATCTAGGGTCATGTGTTTCCGGTCGATATGATGGAATTTCCGTTCTATGGTTTCGATGTGATTTTAGGCATGGATTGGCTAGTAGAGCATATGGCTAGGGTATACTTTGAGACCAAGAGAGTTTCCTTGAGACTTGAGGGTGATTACGAGTTAGTAGTAGTTGGCGAGAACATTAAGTTCTTGTCCAATGTTGTTTCCGCTTTAGAAGCTCAGAGATTGATGGATTTGGGTTGTCAAGCATATTTGGCCTATATGATGAATCTGAATATGATTGAAGTTAGACCGCAAGACATCAGAACAATTTGTGACTTTTCGAGTGTCTTTCTAGAAGAGTTGTCGGGTTTGCCTCCAAATAAGGATGTTGAGTTTGCTATTAAGACGTATTCAGATTCTGCTCTCGTATCTATTGCTGCGTATAGAATGGCACCTAAAGAGTTGAAAGAGTTGAAGACGCAGCTTTAGGAACCGTCAGATACAGGTTTCATTAGGCCTAGTATTTCTCCGGTCTTGTTTGTGAAGAAAAAGGAAGGCAATATGAGGATGTGTATAGATTATAGGCGGTTGAACAAGGTAACAGTAAAGAACAAGCATCCTTTACCACGGATCGACGACTTTCTTGATCAGTTGAGAGGTGATATAGTATTTTAGAAGATTGATTTAGATCCGGCTATTATCAGTTTAAGGTGAAAGATGTAACCCCCTCGTCCCGGTCTGGTCGGATGACCGGTCCGAGTAGGCTACACGGGGAAAACCGAAGCGAAACCCATTAGGGTTCCCCCTCGGTTAGCAACCCTAGAAAATTTCTTTTAATTTAATCTTGTCTATAGGCATGTTCATTCCTAAGTGATCACGTCAGCGGAAAACAGCAAGAAAGAATCACATTTGAACCAAGAACCATACATTAAACAGTTCTTTTTACACTTACAGAGCAGACCGTATCGATACACCAATCAAGGGTATCGATACACCTTGACTAAGTCAATGCCCTTCAGTCAACACAGGAAGACCGTAACGATACAGCCCTTGAGCGTATCGATACGCCCTTCTCGGTCAACATCTCGTGGTCAACGAGATAAACCCGTATCGATACGCCAAAAACTCGCCAAATTCTCAAAATTCTAGTGAGGAAGGAGCGTATCGATACACCCCCGTGTATCGGTACGCCAAGCCAAAACTAAGTCCTGCAGGCAAGACCGTTTCGATACGGCCCTTAGGCGTACCGATACGCCCTGCACTGCAAGTCTCCAAATCTCAGCAAAACCATACAAGACTCAACTCTAAATGCATCTTAAAACTTCCCTAGCCACAATCAAGCATCTACACAACATTTCACAACCAAGATCTATCATATGAGGCATTTGAATCTAATAAGAACCATATAATCAAGGGATTCATGCAATTCCACAAAAAAAGGCATGCTTAGCAATCATAAGGCTTCATACACAAGGAAACCACACATAGAGCATTTATAGGCCAAGTTCATACATTCTTAGGCACATATAAATAAGCAGCAAATAGGCATGGTCCTCAATCCATGAAACTAAAACATAACACATCCATAATTTAACATGCTCGAACAACACAAGACACCTAAGGAGTTTGACTACAACTCCCATAAGTCTATACCCCATCGTTTAGGCATTATTACAAAACACAAATCATACTTGTGCTAGCTTGAGAACTCCAAAAGCTCCTCCCTTGCCCACTTGCCTCCCGAACTCTAACGATCTTCATGTTGGAAACAAAAGAGAGCGTAAGCTATCTAGCTTAGTGAGAGAAGCTCTACAAATCCACAACATGCAGTTTTCAAAACACTTTTCATAATGGAAATAAAATAATAGATGCACGAATAACTTTCTCATCAAACTACACATGGTTTGCACATGCACAACCAACATACACACACGGTGGGACTACACATCACCGTTTCGACTAGTAGATTTCCAATGGGACTACACATCAAAGTATTTTCCTACTAGTCACTACCGGTGGGACTACACATCATCGTAGTTTAGACCACCATCAAGTGAGGGTCGACTTCAACTCAACTACACATTAACAACTGTAT
Source organism: Hibiscus trionum (assembly GCA_030270665.1). NCBI lineage: Eukaryota > Viridiplantae > Streptophyta > Magnoliopsida > Malvales > Malvaceae > Hibiscus > Hibiscus trionum. The sequence continues at coordinate 35,636,628 of BSYR01000013.1, forward strand.
GAACACCTCAAGATGCACATGATAATCACAACACATAACCATTCATCCATTCACAACAAAGCATAGGAGTAGTGGCTCACACTCGGGTTTAGGTGAACCCTCAAGGTCCCGCCCAAACCCCAAAGGTTCCATATCAAGAACAAAACAAGGATTAACAATTCTACTCACCGTTGCTACCCAAGCGAAGACCGAAGACCAAGCTCAAGACTCCAAAACCTCCGGATTCGTCCCCGAAGCTTCACCAACCAAATTTATTGTTTCTAAACATCCCAACACAACCAAAACAATCTCAAATCAGTCCACATTTCAAAGTAGTCAATCCGGAACACAAACCAAGCATAAGACACATGATTTCAACTAAAACAAAACCCCAAGTTCCACATTCCCGAGCAACCCCTAAGTACCACCTAAATCCAATGATTCCAACACCTAAATTACTCCCAAAGGCCTTCAAAACAATCCTTACATATAGCCTAACCATCAGCCATCACATTTCCACATAAACACCCCCAAAACCCAACTTAAAACCCTTCCAAAAACCCCACAAAACCCAAATCTGGGAAATTCCATAAAACCTTGTAAAAATCAGTTTTGTTGGACCTTTTAGGTTGCAGACAACTCATATAACTTCAACAAATCGAAAACTTAAGTTAAAGACATCAAAGACAACATTTTTAATTTAAACTTTCAAAATTCCAAAATGAGAAATCATGGATTAAAACGAAAAATAAAACCATAGACTTGTAGAGAACAATGAGGGCAAGTCAAAAGTGAGTTTACCTTTGAGAAATCTCCAAAAACGAGTAAGAAAGAAAATGGAATAGTAACGTAGGCAAAAGAGGGGTTTTTGACGTTGGAAGTGAAAATGGGAGGGGAGAGAGAAGATGATGAATAGTAGAGTTTGAAATAATAAAAAAGTATTCATTTTGAAGTTCCAAATAATTACCATCTTGCCATTAATGAATGGCTATCACCAAAATTCTTAAATTCCAAGAGATTTAGGTTTCAAATTAAATCTCAAAATTGATCCAACACATAAATTAAATTTTTAAGACAAAAAGGGAAAACCAAAATATTATTTTAGTATTATTTTTACCCGACCCCTAGATCCGGGTGTTACAACTCTCCCCCACTTGAGGAATTTCGTCCCCGAAATTACCTGACGGAAACAAATACGGAAACTGCTCAAGCATATCAGCTTTCATTTCCCACGTGGCCTCTTCCACACCTCTATGTCTCCATAATACCTTGACCAACTCTATGGTCTTGCCACGCAACACCTTGCTATCAGAAGCAAGTATCTCAACTGGTTCCTCATCGTAAGACAAGTCCGGATTCAACTCTATTTCCTCAACCGGCATAACATGGGACGGATCCGATCTATACTTCCTAAGCATTGACACATGAAAGACATCATGAATCTTCTCTAGTTCAGTCGGGAGCCTCAATCTATACGCAACGGGGCCAACCCTCTCAACTATCTCATAAGGCCCTATGAACCTTGGGCTTAACTTGCCTTTCCTTCCAAACCTCATCACCTTTTTCCAAGGCGAGACTTTCAAAAACACTTTATCCCCCACGGAATACTCTACCTCTTTCCTCTTTAAGTCGGCATAGGACTTCTGTCGATCTAAAGCTGCTTTCAAGCGATCACATATCAACTTTACCTTCTCGGTGGTGCCCTTAAGCAATTCGGGCATCGGCACAAGTTTATGTCCGGCTTCGGCCCAACAAATCGGGGTTCTACATTTCCTACCATACAATGCCTCACAAGGAGCCATCTGAATAGTTGACTGAAAGCTGTTGTTATACGCAAACTCCACTAATGGTAGATGTTTCTCCCATGACCCCTGAAAATCAATGATACAACACCTCAACATATCTTCCAATACCTGAATCACTCTCTCAGACTGACCATCTGACTGCGGATGATACGAAGTGCTAAAGTTCAACCAAGTACCCAAAGCCCGATGCAAACACTCCCAAAATCTAGCGGTAAATCTCGGATCTCGATCTGACACAATCGACTTCGGTACCCCATGTAGTCTCACTATCTCACAGATATACAGATCGGCCAACTTGTCTAAAGTATAGGTAGTATGAAGTGGGCACACTTAGTGAATCTATCTACAATCACCCACACTGAATTCTTCTTCGAAGGAGTCAACGGTAGCCCTGACACAAAGTCCATGGTGATGCGTTCCCACTTCCATTCCGGAATCTTCAACGGCTGTAACAATCCTGAGGGAAACTGGTGCTCCGCCTTGACTCTCTGACAAACCATACATCTACTTACAAACCAACCCAATAGTACTCCTCCTTTAACCCTCGATACATCTTTTTGCTACCCAGATGCATAGCAAAAGGACTATTGTGAGCCTCATTCAAGATCATACGCCTCAACTCGGCATCCTTCAGAACCACTATCTTATCCTTGAAACATAGGATCCCATTCTCTCCAAAACAATACTCGGTAGGCTTATCTTCGGCTATGTCTTGCACGTGAGGTGCCAAGGACTCATCTCGCAACTGCTTCTCACGAATTAACTGAACTAATGAAGGCTTAACCTGAAGCTCGGCTATCAACCCACCATCTGTAGACACACTCAACCTTGCAAACATTGCTCGTAACTCAACGGCCACTTTTCTACTCAAGGCATCGGCCACTACGTTTGCCTTACCCAGATGGTACTCTATGGTGAGGTCATATTCCTTAAGGAGTTCTAACCACCTATGTTTTCTGAGGTTCAACTCCCTCTGAGACATCAGATATTTCAAACTCTTGTGGTCGGTATACACAGTGCACTTCTCACCATAAAGGTGGTGTCTCCAAATCTTCAACGCGAACACCACTGCAGCCAACTCTATGTCATGTGTGGGATAATTCTTCTCATGGACTTTCAAATGTCGCGAAGCATACGCTACCACCTTACCTTCTTGCATAAGCACACATCCTAGCCCTACGTAGGATGCATCACTATAAATCACAAATTCTCTCCCCGGCTCAGGCTGAATCAAGATAGGAGCTTCGGTCAAAGCTTTCTTCAATTTCTCAAACGCTACTTGTCTTGCATCTGACCACTCATACGGAACATCCTTCTGTAGCAACTTAGTCAACAGAGCCGCTATTCTCGAGAACCCCTCAACAAACCTTCTATAGTATCCCGCCAAACCTAGGAAACTGCAGATTTCTGTCACTGACTTCGGTTGTTTCCAATTCACTATAGCTTCTATCTTCTTGGGATCTACACTAATCCCACTAGCCAAAATCACGTGACCTAGGAAGACTACCTCCCTAATCCAAAACTCACATTTGCTTAGCTTGGCATACAACTGATTCTCAAGTAGGGTCTGAAGTACTAACCGCAAATGCTTATCGTGCTCCTCTTCGGTCCTAGAGTATACTAGGATGTCATCTATAAACACTACTACAAACATGTCCAAGAACTCATGAAACACTCGGTTCATCATATCCATGAAGGCTGCTGGTGCGTTAGTCAACCCAAAAGGCATCACCAAAAACTTATAATGTCCATAACGTGTATGAAAGGCTTTCTTCGGTATGTCCACATCCTTTACCTTCAACTGATAGTATCCAGACCTCAAGTCAATCTTCGAAAACACAGAAGCACCTCTCAACTGATCTAGCAAGTCATCTATCCTAGGCAAGGGATATTTGTTCTTCACCGTTACCTTATTTAGCTGCCTATAATCGATACACATCCTCATGCTACCATCCTTCTTTTTCACAAACAAGACCAGAGCGCCCCACGGAGAAATGCTACGCCTAATGAAGCCACTATCAGTCAACTCCTGAAGCTGTGTCTTCAACTCTTTCGGTGCCATTCTATACGGAGCAATTGACACCGGTGCATAATCATAATACGTCTCAATAGCAAACTCAACTGCTCTATCAGGAGGCAAGCCTGATAGCTCTTCCAAAAAAACACTTGGAAAATCACATATTGTTCTGATGTCCTGAGGTCTCACCTCACTCACATCCGGATTCATTACATAAGCCAAGTAAGCCTGACACCCTGAACTCAACAACCTCTGAGCTTCCAACGACAAAACCACATTAGACAAAAACTTGACATTCTCCCCAACTACCACAACCTCAAAATCATCGGTAAGCCTCAAGGAGACTCTCTTGGTCTCGAAGTCAACCCTAGCTCTATGCTCTACAAGCCAATCCATGCCCAAAATCATATCAAAACCATAGAAGGGCAACTCCATCATATCGACTGGAAATATGTGGCCCTGAACCATCAAAGGACACCTCCTATACACTTTCCTAACTACCATTGTATCACCAAAAGAGCTAGTGACATTTACACCTACCTCTAACCAATCACATGGTAACCCTAATGAATTTGCGTGTTCACCCAATATATACGAATGTGTCGACCCCAAATCTATCAAAGAAAGCAAACTTAGAGACTGTAATGAGAAATTACCTGCAATGACATCAGTGTCATTCCCAGCCTCTCGCTGAGCGTACACTCTAGCCAATCCTCCTCTCTCGGGCTGGACTGCTACAACATGAGCCAAGTTCCTCTGACCCTCATTCCTTGGCTGAAAGTTTCCACGACCGCGCCCACAGCCTCTCTGATGCTCAAAGCCCCTAGCTGGAGCCGGTCCGCCCCTAACCGGGTGTGGACAGTCACGCCTCAAATGGTCTCGGGAGCTACAGTTCCAACACGCTCCATAAATACCCATACACTCGCCCGGGTGGCGTCTCCTGCACCTAGCGCACTCTAGAATGTGCCCAACAGCTCTCTGGCCCTGACGGCCCTGACCATAGTTACCACCCCTATGTCTCGTATCCGGCTGGTACCTCCTATCTCTATGCCTCTTGGCATGATCTCTATCCCAGTTCGCATGTCTCTTTCCGGAGTCAGACCCACTAGCACGTGCTCTAGAGCTTAGGTTCTGCTCTATATCCTTGGCCCTAGAGACCAAGACATCGAACTCAGTGTAGTCGGAGGCTAGCATGTAGGTCTTCACATCTGTAGTCAATCCATATCTGAAACGCTCACACCGCTCCCTCTCATCCGGGACCAACTCTGGTACGTACTGGCTCAACCTCACAAACTGAACCTCGTATTCAGACACGATCTTGTTACCTTGAACCAAAGCCATAAACTCTCTTTTCTTTTCATCCAAGTACCGAACTCCAAGGTACTTCTTCTTGAAGGCATTTCTGAAGAACTCTCATGTGATATCTGCCTCGGCCATACCAGAAGTAACAGTGGTCCATCAAGTATAAGCGTCTCCCTGAAGCAAAGAGACGATGTATCCCAACTTACGGGTATCCGAACACTCCATCTGACCCAGGATGCGAGTAGTGCTCTCGAGCCACCCCTCTGAACCCTCCGGAGACAACCCAAAAAACTCCACTGCCCCCAAATTATGAAGCCTCTCTAGGGGTAATCCTGTACCCGTACCCTGAGGTGGTGCTGCAGCCTGCATACCGTCCAAAGCTGTCTGAAATGCTCCGGCTATGGTCTGAATCAAATGGGCCACATCTGGACCTGCCTGACCTTGGCCCGCTTGAGCCTCGTTACCTCCCACATTAGCCCCAACCTGAGGCCCATTACCATCGCCTCCAACATTATCTCCATTACCATCGGGAGCATGAGGAGCAGAAGGCACATCCTCGGGTGCCTGGTCACCCGCTCTAGGTCGTCCCCTCGGTCTCACCATAGCAAAAATAATGATCTAAAACAGCAAACACACAACAACAAAGGAAACGTTAGGTTAGCAAAAGGGCAAGGACTCCGATCCTCAAGCTCGTTAAACCAAAACAATTCTCCTTTTTATTTTTTTACAACAACGATTAACAATGGGGACTTTGGACCTACTCTCTAGCAATAACAGAGCCATCGCAACATAAAATCATACACCATGCTAGCAACAGAATTTAGGCATACATGGCAAAACACTCATAACACATTAACTCACCTCACTTACCTGCCCGAGGTCTCGGAAACCTCAGGCTCTGATACCACTAAATGTAACCCCCTCGTCCCGGTCTGGTCGAATGACCGATCCGAGTAGGCTACACGGGTAAAATCGAAGCGAAACCCGTTAGGGTTCCCCATCGGTTAGCAACCCTAGAAAAATTCTTTTAATTTAATCTTGTCTATATGCATGTTCATTCCTAAGTGATCACGTCAGCGGAAAACAACAAGAAAGAATCACATTTGAACCAAGAACCATACATTAAACAGTTTATTTTACACTTACAGAGCAGACCGTATCGAAACACCAATCAAGGGTATCGATACGCCTTGACTAACTCAACATCCTTCAGTCAACACAGGAAGACCGTATCGATACAGCCCTTGAGTGTATCGATACGACCTTCTCGGTCAACATCTCATGGTCAACGAGATAAACTCGTACCGATACGCCTCAACCCCGTACCGATACGCCAAAAACTCACCAAATTCTCAGAATTCCAGTGAGCAAGGAGCGTATCGATACACCCCCGTGTATCGGTACGCCAAGCCAAAACCGAGTCCTGCAGGCAAGACCGTATCGATACGGCCCTTAGGCGTACCGATACGCCCTGCACTGCAAGTCTCCAAATCTTAGCAAAACCATAAAAGACTCAACTCTAAATGCATCTTAAAACTTCCCTAGTCACAATCAAGCATCTACACAACATTTCACAACCAAGATCTAGCATATGAGGCATTTGAATCTAAAAAGCACCATATAATCAAGGGATTCATGCAATTCCACAAAAAAGGCATGCTTAGCAATCATAAGGCTTCATACACAAGGCAACCACACATAGAGCATTTATAGGCCAAGTTCATACATTCTTAGGCACATACAAATAAGCAGCAAATAGGCATGGTCCTCAATCCATGAAACTAAAACATAACACATCCATAATTTAACATGCTCGAACAACACAAGACACCTAAGGAGTTTGACTCCAACTCTCATAAGTCTATACCCCATCGTTTAGACATTATTACAAAACACAAATATACTTGTGCTAGCTTGAGAACTACAAAAGCTCCTCCCTTGCCCACTTGCCTCCCGAACTCTAACAATCTGCATGTTGGAAACAAAAGAGAGCGTAAGCTATCTAGCTTAGTGAGAGAAGCTCTACAAATCCACAACATGCAGTTTCCAAAACACTTTTTATAATGGAAATAAAACAATGGATGGACGGATGACTTTCTCATCAAACCACACATGGTTTGCACATGCACAACCAACATACACACACGGTGGGACTACACATCACCGTTTCGACTAGTAGATTTCCAATGGGACTACACATAAAAGTACTTTCCTACTAGTCACTACCGGTGGGACTACACATAAAAGTACTTTCCTACTAGTCACTACCGGTGGGACTACACATCACCGTAGTTTAGACCACCATCACGTGAGGCTCGACTTCAACTCGACTACACATTAACAACTGTATGAACAACTCAAGATGCACATGATAATCACAACACATAACCATTCATCCATTCACAACAAAACCTAGGAGTAGTGGCTTACACTCGGGTTTAGGTGAACCCTCAAGGTCCCACCCAAACCCCAAAGGTTCCATATCGAGCACAAAACAAGGATTAACAATTCTACTCACCGTTGCTACCCAAGCGAAGACCGAAGACCAAGCTCAAGACTCCAAAACCTCCGGATTCGTCCCTGAAGCTTCACCAACCAAATTTCCCGTTTCTAAACATCCCAACACAACCAAAACAATCTCAAATCAGTCCACATTTCAAAGTAGTCAATCCGGAACACAAACCAAGCATAAGACACATGATTTCAACTAAAACAAAACCCCAAGTTCCACATTCCCGAGCAGCCCCTAAGTACCACCTAAATCCAATGATTCCAACATCTAAATTACTCCCAAAGGCCTTCAAAACAATCCTTACATATAGCCTAACCATCAGCCATCACATTTCCACATAAACACCCCCAAAACCCAACTTAAAACCCTTCCAAAAACCCCACAAAACCCAAATCCGGGAAATTCCATAAAACCTTGTAAAAATCAGTTTTGTTGGACCTTTTAGGTTGTAGACAACTCATATAACTTCAAAAAATTGAAAACTTAAGTTAAAGACATCAAAGACAACATTTTTAATCTAAACTTTCAAAATTCCAAAATGAGAAATCATGGATTAAAACGAAAAATAAAACCATAGACTTGTAGAAACAATGAGGGCAAATCAAAAATGAGTTTACCTTTGAGAAATCTCCAAAAACGAGCAAGAAAGAAAATGGAATAGTAACCTAGGCAAAAGAGGGGTTTTTGACGTTAGAAGTGAAAATGGGAGGGGAGAGAGAAGATGATGAATAATAGAGTTTGAAATAATAATAAAAGTATTCATTTTGAAGTTCCAAATAATTACCATCTTGCCATTAATGAATGGTTATCACCAAAATTCTTAAATTCCAAGAGATTTAGGCTTCAAAATAAATCTCAAAATTGATCCAACACATAAATTAAAATTTTAAGGCAAAAAGGGAAAACCAAAATATTATTTTAGTATTATTTTTACTCGACCCCTAGACTCGGGTGTTACAAAAGATGTGGACATACCAAAGACAGCTTTCCATACACGATATGGGCACTACGAGTTCCTAGTAATACCTTTCAGTTTGACTAATGCCCTAGCTGCATTTATGGACATGATAAACAGAGTGTTTCACGAGTTTTGGATAGGTTTGTAGTAGTGTTCATAGATGACATTTTAGTGTACTCCAGGACCGAGGAAGAACATGATGAGCATTTGCAATTAGTGCTTTAGACCTTGCTTGAGAACCAGTTGTATGTCAAGTTGAGTAAATGTGAGTTTTGGATTAGGGAGGTAGTCTTTCTAGGTCATGTGATCTCAGCCGATTGGATTAGTGTGGATCCCAAGAAGATAGAAGCGATGGTGAATTGTTAACAACCGAAGTCAGTGATCGAAATCTATAGTTTCCTAGGCTTGGCGGGGTATTATCGAAGATTTGTGAGGGATTCTCGAAGATTGCGGAACCTTTGACTAAATTGCTTCAGAAAAATGTTCCGTATGAGTGGGCAGATGCAAGGCAGTAAGCGTTTGAAAAGTTGAAGAAAGCACTGACAGAAGCTCCTATTTTGATTCAGCCTGAACCATGGAAAGAGTTCGTAATCTTCAGTGATGCATCATATGTAGGTTTAGGTTGTGTGCTTATGCAAGAAGGAAGAGTTGTAGCTTATACTCGAGATAGTTGAAGGTTCACGAGAAGAACTACCCCACTCATGACATAGAGTTAGCTGTTGTAGTGTTTGCTTTGAAGATCTGGAGACACCACCTTTATGGTGAGAAATGCACAGTCTACACCGGCCACAAGAGTTTGAAATATTTGATGACTCAGAGAGATTTGAACCTTAGACATCGTAGGTGGTTAGAGCTTCTCAAAGACTATGACCTCACGATAGAGTACCATCCGGGTAAGGCAAACGTAGTGGCTGATGCTTTAAGTAGAAAAATGGCAGTTGAGTTGCGAGCTATGTTTGTGAGATTGAGTGTGTCTCAAGATGGTGGTTTGATAGCTGAGCTACAGCTTAAACCATCGTTAGTTTAGTTGATTCGAGAGAAACAGTTGCAAGACAGATCTTTGGCACCTCACGTGCAAGATATAGCCGAGGGTAGACCCACAAATTTCTGTATTGGTGAGAATGGGATCTTATGTTTCAAGGATAGAGTAGTTGTTACAGAAGCTGCCGAGTTGAGGTGTACTATCTTAAATGAAGCTCATAACAGTCCTTTTTTATGCATCCAAGTAGTACGAAGATGTACCATGGGTTGAAAGATGAGTACTTCTGGATTGGATTGAAGAAAGATGCTGCCGAGTTTGTGAGTAAATGTATGGTTTGTCAGCGAGTTAAGGTCAAGCATCAATTTCTTTTAGGTTTGTTACAATCGTTGAAGATTCCGGAATGGAAGTGGGAACGAATTACTGTGGATTTTATGTCATGTTTACCATTGACTCCTTCAAAGAAGAATTCAGTATGGGTAATAGTTGACAGATTCACTAAGTGTGCCCATTTCATACCTGTTCATACTACTTACACCTTAGACAAGTTGGTCGATCTGTACATTAGTGAGATAGTGAGATTGCATTGTGTGCCGAAATCAATTGTGTCCGACCGAGATCCAAGGTTTACAGCTAGATTTTGGGAGTGTTTGCACCTGCCTTAGGTACTTGATTGAACTTCAGTACTTCGTATCACCCACAGTCAGATGGCCAGTCAAAGAGAGTTATTCAGGTGTTAGAGGACATGTTGAGGTGTTGTATCATCGACTTTCAGGGTTCGTGGGAAAAACACCTACCGCTAATGAGTTTGTGTATAATAATAGTTATCAGGCTAGTATTCAGATGGCACCGTATGAAGCCATGTATGGTAGGAAATGTAGAACGCCTATTTGTTGGGCCGAGGCTGGACAGAAGCTGGTACGTATGCCAAACTTGCTTAAGGGCACTACTGAGAAGGTAAAACTGATTTGTGATCGCTTGAACGCATCTTTAGACAGATAGAAATTGTATGCATATTTGAAGAGAAAGGAGATTGAGTATGCTATTGGCGACCAAGTGTTCTTGAAAGTCTCACCTTGGAAGAAAGCGATGAGATTTGGTAAGAAGGGTAAGTTAAGTCTAAGATTCATTGGTCCTTACGAGGTAGTTGAGAGAATTGGTCTCGTTGCTTATAGATTGAGATTGCTGAACGAGTTAGAAAAGATTCATGATGTGTTCCACGTTTCGATGCTTCGAAAGTATAGATCAGATTCGTCCCATATAATGCCAATGGAAGAGATCGAGTTGAACCCAAATTTATCGTATGATGAAGAACCGGTTGAGATTCTTGCTACGGATAGTAAAGTTTTATGTGGGAGGATCATTGAGTTAATCAAGGTTTTGTGGAGACATCGGGGTGTGGAAGAGGCCACTTGGGAGAGAAAGGATGACATGGAGAAACAATTTTCGTATCTCTTCCCACTAGGTAAATTTCGAGGACGAAATTTCTTAAGTGGGGGAAATTTGTAACGCCCGAGTTTAGGGCCCGGGAGATATTCGGGTTTGGTTAAGCTGGTTCGGGTTAAGCTAATTTTGGGGGAAACAATTTAAATAAAAAAAATTAAAACCTTTTGAAGAAAAATGGATTTTTAAAGGGGTTTTTGGTAAAATGGGTAACAAATAGGTTTTTGGAGATGGATTTTAAATTAAAATAAAATATTATATTTCAAAAATACCCATCTCTTCTTCTTCTCCGAAACCATTTCACGTCATTTTTATCCCCTCCATCAAACCTCCACCATTTTGAAGATTCATCAAGGTAAGTGCTTTGTTCCTAACAATTCTTCACATTTCCTTATTTTCTAACAACTTCCTTTCAAAACCTTGAAAGATTTCTCAAAGTTCTTCCTTTTGGGAGATAATGGGTTTTTGAAGGGTTTAAGTAAAATGGGTCAAAACAGTGTTTTGTATGAGTTATAAACCATATTTTGGGTGTAAAATGAGGTTAAAATAATGGGTTTATCAAGAAATCCAAGAATTTGGAAAATGGGTAATTTTTGGATAAGGGATATTTGGGTTTTTGGCTTGGAAATGGTGGGGAAGGACTTCCAATGTTTTGATGGTGTTGGGTTGATGTTTCCGAGGTATTTGAACATGTTTTGAATGTTAGATTGATGAAGTTATGGCTGACTTGAGGTTAGAGTAGAAATGAGGATGGTTTTGGTTAGTTTCGGATAGGAATCGGAAACATGTTGTTGTCGGATTTTGATAGAGTTGATTTCAATGGGTTTGATTGTTGAAAAACGTGTTAACTCCTTGTTTTGATTTGGGTAGAAGCAGCAGATAAAGATTTGGGTTCTTCGGACGCTACACCAGGAGTTGAAGAAGCTTGAAGGTGGACCGTTAGCTAGTTTTGGAATTATGCTGGTGAGTGGTAATGTTTTGAAGCTTTGAAATGTTTCAAAGAGGTTTTCTTGGGGTTTGGGTGGATCCTTAGGGGCCAACCTAAACCCAAGTGTAAGTTTAACTAATTTTGTCTTGTTTCGTTAAGTGTTGGCGTATGTGTTTATACATGTTGTTCGGTTAAATACGATTTGCTTTCACATCCTTTTTAATGTTGTTGTTGTTGTTGTTGTCAAAGTCTCACGTGATGGTTAATAGAAAGTGTGTTGTTGAATACGGTGATGTGTAGTCCCACCGGAAGTTGACTAGTAGATGACTACGATGATGTGTAGTCCCACTAGAAATATGCTAGTAGTTGTGAACGGTGATGCGTAGTCCCACCGGGAATGGTTGTGCATGTGTGTAGCATGAGCTTGTTCTTATGCTTTCGGTCTAGTATATTTCCTTTCTAAATGGTTTTGTCTTTAAACTAAATACATGTTTGAACTGCATTATTGTTGTTGTGATTTTGAGCTTCGCTCACTAAGCTCCAAAGCTTACGCTATCTTTTCCAACAATGCAGATCGTTAGTGGCTTCGGAAGGCAAGTGGGGCAAAGGAGGAACCTTGGAGTTTATTTGCTAGCTCAAGTATGGTTTTCATGGTTGTAATAATACTTAGGCAATGGGAATGCTAGACTTTTATGTTGGGGAGTTGGTGTCCAAACTCCTATGTGGTTGTTATTGTTGTTAACATGTTTAAAATGTTGAAGTATGTCATGGTTTGTCTTTTGACCACTTTATGAATGCCAAGCATGAATGTTTCCTTTAGTGATTTATGCCATGTTGAATCTTGTCGTTTTGATTGTGTACCTTGTTTAAAATCAATGCTCATAGATGTCTTGAGTCTTGAATGTGGTTAGGGGTTGTTTAATATGCTTGCTTAGAGTGTTTGTGTTAGTCTCCTTGTGCTTAAATCTGCAAAATTTTGTCTTTCTGTGCAGGGCGTATCGATACGCTCAAGGGCAATATCGATACGGTCCCTAGTTTTAAGCCTATCGTATAGATACGCGGGGGCGTACCGATACCGTTTTGGGTCTCTAGAAATTTTAGATTTTGGCGAGAAACTAGGGTATCGGTACGGTCCCTGAAGTTGACTTTGGGAGCTTGACCGTTAAGGGTGTATCGATACCAGCCTTAAGGGTATCGATATGGTCTCCTAAAGTTGACTTTGGGGAGTTTGACCGTTGAAGGCGTATCAATACGGGCCTTAGGTGTATCGATACGACCTGTAGTAAAACATTAAAAAGTTAACCTTTAATGTCCGTTTTGCTTGGTTCATGTTCGTGTTTGCTCGTTCCACTGTTTGTCTCCTCACATAGGTTTAAACTGGCATTTAGACAAGATTAATTTAAAAGAATTTTATAGGGTTGCTAATCGGAGCGAAGCCTTAACGGTTTTCTCTTCGATTTTCCCCGTGTAACCCGTGCGATTCGGTCTGGTGGCTTTGCCAGGTCAAGGGGGTTACACGTACTAAATAATAAAATAACCGAATAAAATGTGAGATCCTACAAGTACCACGTCGCCTAAAGTCCAAAAATATCTGTAAGAGGAAACTATGGGTGGTAAGCTAAAGAGCTTAGTGTGTCTCTAAAGTGCAAGAAAAATCGTAAACACAAAGACAATAATTTCTATAAAATCTTTAAGTTCAAAACAATGATGATTCACAACACAAACGATATAATTTTATAAACACAGTGCAATGTACCCAACTATAGCTCACCAATCGATAAGAGGAAAGTTCCCAGAACTCCTCACTACATCCACCAATCGGTAAGTGGTCGTCACCACAATCTTCCACCGTACAATCCCAACCCATGCACACAACGGTATTAAATCACAATACTCAAATCTCTACTCAATCTTGTACTGTAATCCGAGTTCGTAGTCCATAAAACCATTATTTAAATAAGTCTCTATCTCAAGTATGAATGCATAGAAAATCCTTATGCAACGACACATCTCATGTAAAATACCCATAAATTAAAAAAAACAACATCACACAGTAAACCATTTATATAACACGGTAAGAAAACACACAAATAAAATCGTTTATCTATAACACTGGAAGAAACAAACCTCGCAACAATAAAGCTCTAACGACGAACAAAGGGCGATTGCGGCTTCGATGTAAGGTGATGGCAGCGTCAATCTAAGAGAAATACATAAAACATGGGAATAACTAAGAGCGGCAACACTTTAAAACTTAAGGCTTAGGTTTATATATGTACGTAATAACTATGACTATATATATAGTTGAACGGTGGTAATCTATACAAATTAGGTTTAGAATATAATAATAATAATAATAATAATAATAATAATAATAATAATAATAATAATAATAATAATAATAAAAACAAGAATTTCAGTTGAAAAGGGAGAGTCAATTCAGTATTAAGAAAAATGAGAATTAGAATTCAATTTGAATCTAAACGGTTGAAAAAAAATTAAACAATTAAGAATTGATATAAACGTTGGAGTTTAGAATTCAAAATCTTAATTTGGGTAAATTTCAGATGTGGTCCTTAAACTTTTTAAGAAATTTTATTAACTTCCAAGTTTGATAAAAAATTTATTTAGTCCCTCATAGAAAATTAGGGTTTTGAATTAAAATTCTCAATTGTTAGGGTTTTCAGTTAGGGCTTTCAAAAGTAAGGTTTTTAAATTAGGGATTTTGCGAATCTAGGGTTTACAATTTGAGCTTAATTTTTTGGTGTTACATTTTGTTCAATAACTCAATTATTGACTATTAATTTATTATATATATATATATATATATAATCAATTTAAAGTGAATGGGTGGGTGGGAGGGAGGGAAACATATATTTTTAATTCCCCTGCAGCCGCCAGCCTTCTTTTCAATTATATATATATGACACCATTTATCTACACGCACGCACACACATATATGTATATGTACACACACACATATATTTAATTTTAATTTAGTCCAAATTGACCCCATTTTTTTGTAATTTAGTCTAATATTTATAATTTTAATTTAATATTTTTGTTCATTATAATCCCTAAAACTTTATTCTTATTCCAAATTGACCCCTATTTGTTTTTTGTAATTTAGTCAAGTATTTTTAATATGTTGATATTTTTATTCATGTTTTTATTTTTCACCAAAATTTACCCTTATTAATTTATAATTTTTGTAATTTACTCCAATATTTTAGATATGAATCATTTGATGATATTTTTGTTCATTCTAGTGCATAATATTTATTTTTAGTGTGATTCTGTGTTCGTGATTCGTGAAAGGCGTTAAATAATTAACTCGAAATGAATGACCAACTCAAAGTCTATCGACTATTTGTACCAAAACTCAAACTTAATACGAATTTGAAACCCGAATTAACCCGACCTGAAATGAAACCGACCTGAAATGAACCCAACCTGAAATGCACCCGGCCTGAAATGAACTCAACCTGATGTCTACCCGATCCCGAATTAACCCGTCAATTATCTAATTTGGACCCGAACCGTTTTGACCCGACATTAAATGAGCTCGACCTAAAATGGACTCGACCTGAAATAGACCCGACCTGAAATAGACCCGACCTGAAACTGACCCGCATCTGACCTGAATCGAGTCAAAACATCAAGTCAACCTGAAATGACATGTATCCGATTTGACCCAACCTGATATGACCCGACCTGAAACTCATCTGATTGCCTGTTTTTACATCCCTATTTGAAACCATTTTATCTAATTGTACATCTCTTGAGTGCCTACATTTGAATCAAACTAGTAGGCTGGTCAATGTGAAGCATACTATTCCTCACATGAAATTGAGTTGCTTGGAGATATACCATTGTTCTAAATTGGAGAATGTTGAAATATACTTACTCCAAATCTCATTTCCTTTAAGTATCGAGGGGTTAAGGATGATAAACAACTTGTTAATCTTTGCATGTGTTCCTATACAGGGGAGCTTGAATATCCACGTGAGAATTCTTTGGGTTTACCCTATATGCAAAGTAAAGATTTTAGTTTTGGCCAATTTGCTACTCACCTTTTTTTATTGGAGTATTTGATTATGGAAGTTGGTTCTCTTGAGGTGAGAGGAAGCATCTCCCAAAGCATTTCCGTTTTCTCTTGGAAGTTCTCTCTTTTACTGTTGCTTGTTTTGGTTTTTGCATGGAAAACAAGGATTCAACAAGCTCCTTTTATTTTCTAATTTAAAACATCTGTCTTTGACATTTTTGAATTCTTCCCATGGTCCGCATGGGATGCTACGCTGCTATCATACAATTGCCGACTTTGTCGAGGCTTCACCATTCTTACATCGACTATAGTTGCATATATTTATTCGTGGTTGTTTAACTGTTTCAGACACATATCTTTATCCGATTTGAATAACCTAGATTAAAATCATAGTAGTTATTTGTTGAGTTGAACACACAATTGCAAATGGCTAAGAGGGGGTGAATTGGTGATAAAAATTTTGTGGGTGAAAATATGGAAAAATAAAAATATGACATAAATGAATTATAGTGGTTCAAGTTCTCCAAACGAACTCTACATCCACTACCTTAGTTCTCACTAAGGATTTTCAACCAATTCACTATTTGAATTCTTCCCCTTTTCTTGGATGAGGGGGAAGTCTTACAATTTGATTAAACTTTCTACCCAAAGCTAAATCAACTCACTTTTACAAAGAGAAGTATTTAGTAAACTCTAAAAGTTCCTCTCAAAGGATGATTGTTTACCCAATTACAATTTCACACTCCCCAAACTCACAATAAAAGATTGCAATGAGAATACAAGAGTTGGGTACAAGAATTTGACTCTAAAGGTGCAAAGTTTGGATTTGAGTGCTTTGGTGTTGCTTGTAGGTTCAAATAGTTGTTGCTTGTTCAATAGAGCTGTTGGGATGCAATTTCACACAATAAATGCAGCTCTGCTACCTACCGTATCGGTACGGGTAGGGGGCGTATCGATACTTGTATCAAAGAGAAAAGAGCCGTTGTGACTGAAAACATTGCGTATCGATACGCTTAGAGGGCGTACCGGTACGTTTTTTAAGGGGCGTATCGATACGGAAGGGCGTATCGATACGGAATTTGCTCACTGGAATCCCAACTTTGGTTTTGATAAAGAGTGTATCGAAACGGCTACTTAGCGTATCGGTACGGTATAACGGTCATTTAAATTCTGGGATACCAGCTAACTAACAAGCCAACGGTTGAAAATTAAATGCAAATATAAGCAAATCATATCGATACGGTTGCAAAGCGTATCAGTACGGTATCATGTAAAGAGCTACCTAGATGAATATCGTATCGATACGGGGTAATACCGTACCGGTACGCTATGATCTATTAAAATTCCAGTGGTTAAAACTGTATCGATACGCCTAAGGGTATCGATACGCCTGGGCGTTTTGCTAAAGTTTGGCTTGAAAATACATAAAAAGACTTAGTGGATTTTGAACATTTAAGAGAGTTTTGTCTTGAATTATAGTTTGGTTCAAAAAGACTTGTCAATAGTGAGACTTTGAAGAGTACTTAAAAAATTATTGTTTTACAAATTAGTCCATAAGTTTAGGTGTTATATCAAAATGAATTTTGGTTTCACAATCTCCCCCTTTTTGATATAACAAAACCACATATAAATTTTTAAGTTTTTGAAACTTTTGAAAAGCTTTCTCCCTATTAATTTAAGATGGATTTTCAAAATTTGTTCTATAATCCTTCTCCCCCTTATTGTTAGATCAAACATAAGCACTAGGATAATAGCAATAATAATATGATAAACTTCAAAGCAATCTTCAAATTAAAAGTAACTTAATAGTTCAAAGTAAACGTCAAAAGGAAAAGCAACATAATAGTCCAAACTTAGATCCTAAAACATAGAAAGAAGGCATAAAGTACTAAACATAGGTGCAAAAGCTAAAGTAACTAAATGACATGAGATGATATACAAAAAGCTACTCATCCGCGTCATCATCATCTTCTCCGCCCTCTTCATCCTCATCGTCTCGAGTAGGTTGATTCCTCATATTTTGGTTAAGCCAAGCACCATGGAAGGCGGTGAGAGAGACATCCATGGAATTTTATTGAAGAGTGATGGCTTTCATTTGATCCTTCAACGATGTGAAACGAGTGTTAAAGCCCTTGACTTGATCTTCCAAAGAAGTGAACCGAGTGTCAATACCTTTAACTCGATCTTCCAAGGATGTGAATCAAGTGTCAATGGCGGCAAACCCGGCTTCCATGTTTGTGAACTTCTCATTGAGGAATGTCATTAGGTTGTCCATGAAGGAAGACACAACCGGAGCTCGTTAAGAGCTTGAAGGAGAATGTGGAGCATCAACCGGAGCATCTTGTTGAGGAGCATGAGGGACACGAACCCATTCATTGTTAACATAGGAAAAGTGAGCACGAGATAGGGAACGCTCATCGATAGGTTGGCCAAAGGGTTCGAGATAATCATGTGAACAATCAATTTCAAGGGAATGGAATAGGTAACTCAACGCCGTAGAATAGTAAAATGATTTGACTTGTTCGATGTGACGGTGTTGAACTAGAAAGACAAGGTCGACAAACATAATTTGACAAAGGTTTGGATGGTGACCCTCCCTAAAGCACCTAAGCTAAAAATCATCGACTTGACCAATTGTGGAAAATTTCTCTCCCGATGGACGCAAAAACCAAGTAATGATAAGATGAAGGATACGGTCATGGGCATTTAAGACTTTGAAGGAAACTAAGGAACCTTGACCTAAGGACTTTTCATCATCAATTCCTACGTTTTCAAAATCAAAAGCCTTGCAAAGAACATTTTGATCAATTTTAAAGGTTTTACCCATTACACGTGACTCGATTGCAATGACATGTTCTCTAGCCTCATCATGAATACATATAACATTTGAAAAGAAGATGATGACCAAGTTCCTATATAGAATGGGAGGAAGATTTAAAAAGTTTACAAATTTCCATTGCCTAATCAAAGGGAGGTCTTGAAATTAAAACGGGCAGAGTTTAAAAACGGTAAAGACGCAATATGTTCTTTCCTAAGAGTGAAACCTTGAAAGAGTTTGTAACGAGACATATCCGAAGGTTCGGGAAAACTACATTGGAGAATATAAGGGAGATTTGGTTTATGGTTACCCTCTTCATCATCAATAGGATTGGTAGTGGCAAGGTGACGTCTAGCTCTCTTTTTCGGTGCCATAACCCTGAAAACACATCAAAATGATTCGAATATGTATGCAATTAACATCTTATCCAAACCAATAAATTCTAATAGTTCAAGGTAATTTTAAAAGACAATTTTGTTGTTAAAAATATGTATACATATGCTGGAAAGAGTTTAAAAAAATTAAAAGAAAAAAATACGATGAAAAGATATATTCGAATGAAAAAATTTTGATTTTGAAAAAAGTTTGGAAAAAAGTTTGAAACCCATGTAATAAAAAGATGTTTTGTACAAAAACTAAGTTGAAACAATTATAAAAATCAAATGAAAATAAAAGAGAAAAGATTTATACCTTGAATTATCAGATTGGATGAATATGTTGGTCTGAATGCACTAGATTGTTGACAAAGCTTAGCTTTGATGTGGAGATCAAAAAACCTCAACGAATTTTTAATTTTGATGGAAAAAATTGAAGGATTGAGGGGGTTTTTATAGATGGGTGCGGCTAGGGTTTGAAGAGAAAAAAGAGAGGTTTTTAATTTTTGAAATGTTTTGTAAAAGCAGTCCTAAATAAACTCTTCGTCGATACCGTATCGGTACGCTTGTAGAGCGTATCGATACGCGTTTGCCCTAATTTTTTATTTGACGTTATTACCGTATCGATACGCGGGACCATATCGGTACGCTTTGACCTGTATTACTTCCCTTGACTTATCCGTATCGATACGCGGGGTCGTATCGATACGCATTTAGCTTGTAAGATTTTCCTTTGATGAACCCGTATCGATACACAATTGCAAATGGCCAAGAGGGGTGAATTGGCGATAAAAATTTTGGTGGGTGAAAATATGAAAAAATAAAAATATGACACAAAGGAATTAGAGTGGTTCAAGTTCTCCAAACGAACTCTACATCCACTACTTAGTTCCCACTAAGGATTTTCAACCAATTCATTATTTGAATTCTTCCCCTTTTCTTGGATGAGGAGGAAACCTTACAATTTGATTAAGCTTTCTACCCAAAGCTTAATCCACTCACTTTTACAAAGAGAAGTATTTGGTAAACTCTAAAAGTTCCTCTCAAAGGATGATTGTTTACCCAATTACAATTTCACACTCCCCAAAACTCACAATAAAAGATTACAATGAGAATACAAGAGTTGGGTACAAGAATTTGACTCTAAAGGTGCAAAGTTTGGATTTGAGTGCTTTGATGTTGCTTGTAGGTTCAAATAGTTGTTGCTTTTTTTTTCATCAAATTCAAATAGGTGTTGTTTGTTCAATTGAGACTTGTTTTTATACCCTTGCATTGAATTCTAGCCGTTTGGGTAGTTGGGATCATCAATAGAGCCGTTGGGATGCAATTTCCCGCAATAAATGCAGCTCTGCTGCCTACTGTATCGGTACGGCTAGGGGGCGTATCGATACCTGTATCAAAGAGGAAAGAGTCGTTGTGACTGAAAACATCGCGTATTGATACGCTTAGAGGGCGTACCGGTACGATTTTTAAGGGGCGTATCGATACGGAATGGCGTATCGATACGGAATTTTCTCACTAGAATCCAAACTTTGGTTTTGATAAAGAGTGTATCGAAACGGCTACTTAGTGTATCGGTACGGTATAACGATAATTTAAATTTTGGGATACCAACTAACTGACAAGCCAATGGTCGAAAATTAAATGCAAAGATTTTGCAAAGATAAGCAAATCGTATCGATACGGTTGCAAAGCGTATCGGTACGGTATCATTTAAAGAGCTACCCAGATGAATATCGTATCGATACGGGGTAATGTCGTATCGGTACGCTATGATCTATTAAAATTCCAGTGGCTAAAAACTGTATCGATACGCCTAAGGGTATCGATACGCCTGGGCGTTTTGCTGAAGTTTGGCTTGAAAATACATAAAAAGAATTAGTGGATTTTGAACATTTAAGAGAGTTTTTTCTTGAAGTATAGTTTGGTTCAAAAAGACTTGTCAATAGTGAGACTTTGAAGAGTACTTAAAAATTTATTGTTTTGCAAATTAGTCCATAAGTTTAGGTGTTATATCAAAATAAATTTTGATTTCACATTATTTTTGTGGCATCATACTGGATATAGCCACTGACCAGATATTAGATACGCCATCTGTTTTTGCAGTTTCATATAGCTCCCACCAAAAATCCAGAATGAAGAGGAATTGCTATATCTCCGCACAGATATCTAAATGAGGTTTTTGTTTTAGGATTTTTTGGCAATGAGCTCACAAAGGACATCGTATTGTCTATATTTGACTCTGCGATTTAACTCGAAAAGATTGAGATAACAACTGTTTGTTTAGATGACCTTTCCGGGCGACCCTTTAAAAATGGCTATGCTGATATCGAAGTTGTTAGGAGATGTATCGGGCAGATGCATCAAAATTGCCTGCAAATGCCCAACTTCACTTTCTTGATGATCATTTTTGATTGATTTATGTTCACTTTTATTTGTATATTTGAGGCCTGATTTTCACTTGTTGATGGAAACTACTAATAGTATTAGCCTGATAATGTATTATAACTAAATGTTTGGTTGGCTTGTAATTGTCTTGTTGTATTATTTAATATGCATGTATTATAAAAGATACAAATAACTATGTGTTTGGTAGAGGTATTATTTAATATGCCGTAATATAGTACCTATGTCGAATGATATCTATCATTGAAGTAGAGGCAATATTTATTTTGCACGTCAGTTTTGTGATGATTTTAATTAATTTTATAATTATACCCTTGTACTATTTTTATGTATTTACATCATTGTAAATTTTGCAATTATTCTTCACGTATTAATATTGTTGTAGATGCATTCACTATTTTTAAATAAGCTCAAATATACATTTGGTACCTGAACTAGATACATTCTTCCAAGTTGGTACCTAAAGAAAATTTTCTCCTACATTGGTACCTGAACTATACACTTTCTCCCAACATGGTACCTAAAGAATTTTTGCTCCCAAGTTGGTACATGAACTAGACACCTTATCCCAAGTTGGTACCTAAACTAGACACCTTATCCTGAGTTGGTACCAAAACTTATACATTCTATCAATTTGGTCAAAACTTATACATTCTATCAATTTGGTCATAATTTGAAACAATTCAATAAATATAACTCTCTATATTTAAAAATTCTATCAATTTACTTTGAGTTATTCACTTAAATTGTTTGTTCTTCTCTTAGAAATGTTATATTACTTTCTTGATATAATAAAAGTTTAAACATAACTTGTTGATAGCATTAAATTTTATTTAATTTAATTTTTACTTCGAGTGGGATTAAAGTATGTTGTAAAAGTAGTATCGCATACATGCATTTCGTTACCTTGAGTTGGATTCAAGTATGTTGTGAAAATATTATCGCATATGTGCATCTCCTTACCTAGTTATATTTATATCACCCCTTGTTTATCGGTTTTCTCGAATACATAATAAAATGTATGAATAATCAGGGCTGTAAAAGGATGGCATCGGAAGATAAGATTACTACATTGTCGGATGATATCTTTTCAACCATTTTATCACCGTTGACATTCAAGGAAGCAGTTGCCACCAGTATCCTTTCTCGAAGATGGCGATATTTATGGACATCCTACCCTAACCTCCATATTAGATTCGAAGATGTCGTGCTAAAGGACGACATAGACGACAAATTTTTCCGGCAGAGCGGTAAAGTACATAGAGTTTACAATAATAGATGTATACAAATGGTCAACCAAGTGCTAAGGGGTCACAAGGGTCGAGAGTTTCAAGAGTTTGGCATCCATTACCCATTACTAAAAAGTTCTGCATCTCATATTGCCTTTGCAATTGCCATTGGTGTTTCTAAGCTTGAATTAAACTTCTCACCCTATCCATACTTAATTCCTATATGATAAAAAGGAATTACTCAATCCCACTTGACCTCTTCGATAAAGCAAAGGGGATGGAGCCTTATTTAGTGCAATTGGAGCATGCTTTCTCCATTCCTACATCCTCTCTGAACGTTCAAAAATGTTTCAAGTCTCTTATAGATCTCATCTTGAAATTTGTAGATCTTACAGATGAACACTTTAAAACCATTTTATCTAATTATACAATTCTTGAGTGCATACATTTGCATCAAAGCAGCAAGCTGGTCAATGAGAAGCACATTGTTCCTCACATGAAGTTGAGTTGCTTGGAGATATACCATTATAGAAATTTGGAGAGTGTTGAAATATTTGCTCCAAACCTCGTTTCCTTCAAGCATCGAGGGCCTAGGATATATATTTTTGTTAAGGATGCTAAACAGCTCGTTAATCTTTGCATTTGTTCCTACACATGGGAGCTTGAATATCCACGTGACAATTCTTTGGGTTTACCCTATATGCAAAGTAAAGATTTTATTTTTGGTCAATTTGCTCGGTTGGTTCTTTTGAGGTGAGTGGAAGCATGTTTGCAAGTTCTCTTTTACTATTGCTTGATTTGGTTTTTTCAGGGAAATCAAGGATTCAACAAGGTCCCCTTTTTTCTAATTTAAAACATCCGTCTTTGACATGTTTGAATTCTTCCCACAGTCTTTGGGATTCTACGCTGCTATCATACGATTGCCTGCTTTGTCAAGGCTTCACCATTCTTGCATCGACTCGACTTACATGTAAGTATTCGTGGTTGTTCTATTGTTTTAGACACATATCTTTATCTAATCCGAATAACATAGTTTAAAATCATAGTAGCTATTTTTGTGGCATGACATTGGATATATCCACCAAACGGAATTGAGAAGAATTGCTATATCTCTGCACGGATATCTGAAGGAGGTTTTGGTTTCAAGATTTTTTGGCAATGAGCTCTTTAAGGACATCGTATTGTCTATATTTGACTCTGCGATTTATCTCGAAAAGATTAAGATAACAACTGTTTGTTTAGGTGACATTTCCAGGCGACCCTTTAAAATTTGGCATGTTGATATCGAAGTTTTTAGGAGATGTATCGGGCAGCTATATCTAAGATTGCCCAACTTCACTTTCTTGATCACCATTTCTGATTGATTTATGTTCCTTTTATTTGCATATTTGAGGCCTGATTTTCACTTGTTGATGGCAGCTACTAATAGCATTATCCTAGTACTGTACTATAATGGCATGCTTGATTTTCACTTGTTTGTAACTAGCGTGTTGTATTGTTTATCATTGAGTTAGAGATAGTATTTATTTAACACGTAAGTTTTGTGATGATTATAAATTAATTTTTCAATTATACCCTCGCACTATTTTTCACGTATTTACATCGTTGTAACTATGTTAACTATTTTTCACGTATTTATATCATTGTAAATACGTTCATTATTTATTCACATATTTACATCGTTGTAAATATGTTTGCTATTTATTCACATATTTACATCGTTGTAAATATATTTTCTATTTTTTCATGTTAATATATTCACTATTTTTAACATAGTTACATCGTGTGTTTAAACAATAATATTATAATTAATGTCAAAACTAAGAAAAAAATATAAAGATATAGTTTTAATGGTAAAATAATACATTCATATATAACATTTCTCTTTTAGTTAGAGATGAAGTAAAAAAGAATTTATATATCACTTGTATAGAACACAACCATAATCCTTGGAACATAACCATAATCCTTAAATAAGTGATTTTTATTATTTTATTTATAGATTATATAAAATTATAAGAAAAATATAAAAATCGTTACAATAATACACGCGTTTTAAGCGGTTAACTCTTTCATTCGCAACATGCCAAGAGACAGACAAAGTGTGTTATGGCGGCAAACAAAGAACGTGTCATAACAGTAGACGAAAAATGTATTATAACGGCCGACAAAAACATAAATAAAAACAATAAAGAAAATAAAGAAAACAAGGAAATTTTAATCTACGTATTTTTTTAATTTTAAATTTTAGTCTTGAGAAAAACAAACCCGAAGAACCGATTTACGAATAAGCATCCTCAAGGAGAACGGACACGAGACCCATAGGCGAAGTAGTAAAAAACTCACCCTACATACTCCCATTCAACCCCATCTTCTCAAGGATTATTCGTGGCCTGGATATGGTCCCTACGCATATGGCGAAATTCAACCTCCCAGGCACGAGCACAGAGCTCCTGAATATGTGGAACGATCGACAAGCGTCCACTTACAAACTTATCTCGCTTAACTAATCGAAGGGCATCATGGATATCACTTTCCACATTGAGTCTACAATACCCAATATCTATGCCATGATCAATCCTTCGTATATCGCCCATAATCCCACCTCGAAAACATCTCATATACCAATGAATTTAGCGAAGCCTCACTGCTAATCCCCATCATTATCACAGATAACTCCACCACATGAAAGAGCATCGTCCACTGTTCGATGCGTGCCATCGATGTTAAGCTTAACCTACCCCTCGCTTGGAGGCTCCCACCCATGCGTACCTATCCCTGCATTCCCCAGAACAGGTCCCTGCATAGTCAGCCTGGCCAGCAACAACCCCAAACATCATGTCCTAATCCATAGCAAACCTCGCAAAAATACTCTGGTTATGTAATGTTGATGAAAACCCAATCGGTAAAATTCATAGCCAAAAATTCATCCAATTTCTCACTCTTAATCAAACCAATCCAAACACTAATTGCTGAAGAACACAACCAAAGAATGTGACTCACGGTCTCCACCTTCGCTGGACAACACGGGCAACGTGCATCCGTGCTAAAATGGTGAAACACCTTTTCTTCATAGGTCATTAGTTTGTTGTCGCAAGCAAGCCATAAGAAAATTTTAATGCGTTGAATCCCTCAGAACCTATGAATAATATTCCACTGCGTAGCAGCCGTGTTAGAGAAAACACCACCACGTAGTTCATAAGCTGACTTCACCGATAACTCCCTATCCTCACGCCCCTTCCAGCCCATATGATCATTGAACAAATGTGGCCTGGTTATGGCCCCTACGCACATGGAGAAATTCAACCTCCCAGGCACGAGCACAAAGCTCCTGAATATGTGGAACGATCGACAAGCGTCCACTTACAAACTTATCTCGCTTAAGTAATCGAAGGGCATCATGGATATCACTTTCCACATTGAGTCGACAATACACAAGATCCTTGCCATGATCAATCCTTCGTATATCGACCACAATCCCATCTCGACAACGTCTCATATACCAATGAATTTAGCGAAGCCTCACTGCCAATCCCCACTATTATCACGGATAACTCTACCACATGAAAGAGCATCGTCCACTATCTGACGCATGCCATCAATGTTAAGCTTAACCCACCCCTCGCTTGCAGGTTTCATTTATTTATTCACATTATCTACTTCTATTCTTCTGTTACATTCAAAATTATATTATTCTTGTTAGACCCCACTTATACCTTCGGAGTCTACAATCTTTGAGAAGACACATACGCTTCTAAAACTCCTAGTATCCACACCACACCTTAGCAGGCGAAATCTTATGGCCCAGAACCTCCCTCCTCCCTCATACTCTTGACATAACAATCATCAAATTCGTTTGACTCACCAGCTAAGCATGCGGGGTGATAGCCAAACATAGCCTATCAGCCCGCGTGACCAAACTAAAAAACCTATCGGCTGAGTTGAAGACCTAGCTCTGTCGGCCTATCAATAGCCATCACTAGACATGGTCCAGTCCCATCAAACAGTACCACTCGCTTATAAATACCTCTGACCTGAAGGGAGTGGGGACGACAAATTCCCCAAACTCATTCC
Source organism: Hibiscus trionum (assembly GCA_030270665.1). NCBI lineage: Eukaryota > Viridiplantae > Streptophyta > Magnoliopsida > Malvales > Malvaceae > Hibiscus > Hibiscus trionum. The sequence goes on from BSYR01000013.1 coordinate 35,663,497, forward strand.
TCTGCCAACCTCTCTTCTCATCTTCAGTGGCTCTCCACCCACATCAAAATGGTAAACGACCACCAACCATCATCAACCACCGCCCTTATACCCATCTTCAGCTCTACCTCCACTTCCATGTTCGATGACAAATATATTGGGCATAAAAAATTCTTTATAGTCATCTATTGGTAACAAAATGTTCAATTAATTTAGAATTGGCTTAAGGGTCACTTTTGCCTATGTAGTAGTCTCAATTTATTGATTTCACCCCTATGGTATTTTCTCATCAATTTAGCCTATGAACTAGTCAAATTGTATCATTGTTTGCCCTTTGACTAACAGAAGCCAACGTTGACCGTTACGATGTTGACGTGACAGTCCATGTGTGATGATGTGGCAGTCCACGTGTGAAGATGACATAGTAGAGAGAGGGACAAAATTTATTTTCTGATCGAGTTTGAGGGCAAAATGATTTTTGATTGAGTACGAGGGCAAAATTGATTTTTAGGCAAAAATACAAATTTAAAAAAATATTAAAAAAAATACTATGATGATATAAAAATAAAAAATAAAACATTTAAAATATTTTTATTAATATACGACTAAAAAATTCAAAATATCTAAAAATAAGTAAAATTAATAAAATTAAAATATCATAAGCTATTAAATTATAAATTATTCAAAAATTAAAACTTAAAATTAAACTCTACACTCTAACCTTGATTTCTAAATCTCAAACTCAAAATCTCAAACTTTAAATCCTAAACTCTAATTGAAAATTTTATCAATCTAAAGTGATTATGAAACATAAAAGTATGTGTATAAATTTAATTAATTAAGTTAGTGGTTTAGATTTTAGTGTTTAGGGTTTGAGATTTAGAAGTTAGAATGTAGAGTTTAATTTTTTAGTATTGGATAGATAAGGGCACCAAAAAGGGTAGGAATTTTTGTTTAGTTGAGAGAATCACATCAACCCTATTTTAGGATTATTTCTCCCTTATGTTCTTTTAAGAGAAAGGAAACCAAAATTGTCCAAACTTTTTTTATGAAGGTTTTCATAATTTTTAATACGTTATAAATATTTTTAATTATTGAATAATTTATAATTTATTATCTTATGATATTTTAATTTTATAAATTTTAGTTATTTTTAGATATTTTTAATATTTTTATTTTAGTTTTAACCATATATTAATAAAATGTATTTTTAATTGTTTTATTAATTTTTATTTTATTTTAATATTTTATTACTCATATTTTTTGTCTAAAAATTAATTTTGCCAAAAATCAATTTTGCCCTCAAATTCGCTCGAAAAATTACTTTTGCCCCATCCTGCCCCATCATCATCAAACATGGATTGTCACGTCAGCATTGTAACGATCAACGCTAGCTTCCATCAGTCAAGGGGAAAACGATGATGCAATTCGACTACTTCGAGGGTCAAATTGATATGAAAATACCATAAGGGCGAATCGATAAATTGAGTCTACTACAGGGACAAAAGTGACCCTTAAGCCTTGTTAAAAACAAGACTTAAAGTTACATAAATATTATGTCGTGGTTGAAAAATATGCAGTTCATATTTGGTCAAAATAGACTTCAAATGTATGAAGAATTGAAAAAAATATATCATAGACTAAATAACAAAAAATCAAATCAATTAGCTAAAGATCAAAACCAAGTCATCTTAATTCTTATTTTTTTCAATTACTCGAACTCGAAATTTGAACTAAAAGTTTTAGTTAACTCGAACAATTTAAAATTTTAAAAAATAATTTTTTAAATTGAATCAAGTTTTACGCACTCAGATGAAAAATTAAAAAGGTTATATTTTGATACACAATATGTATAAAAAAAATCTGACAGTAAAATCTAAAATTTGAATATACAAACCTAAAATCTTAAATCTTAAATTATAATCCTTAAACCGTAAATTTTAAATCTTAATTGAACTACTAAATATCAAATTTGTCAAATTTAAATAAATTTTAATTTACACGGGTGAGTGTATCAAAATTGTTTCTCGAGTTAAAACCGGTTTGAACCCGAATGTGCCATAAAAGAGCGGAGAGGATTCGGTAATCGTGCCCCGAGGTGACCAGAAAGAACGGAACTATAGATTGTTGTAGTTGTCAAGTAATTTCATCTTTTGGCGGTTCAGGTTTCCCTTTTACAAAATTACCCCTAGGGTTTTTTATTTGCTCGCTCTTCTTTAGCAACAAATACAAAGAAGCCTCCGATTCCGACAAATTCCTCTCCCAACAATTTCTTCTGATTAATTTCTAAACCCGCTCAATATGACCGGATCTGGAGCCGGAGAAGGCCCGGCCTTGATAAAGCTACTAGCGGCTTGCGACAAGTCGACCCGAGACAGAGCCGTACGGTCCCTCCTCAATTCGTGGCTTCCTTCACAGAGTGAAATCTCCGATGAGGAGATGAAGAAGCTCTGGAAAGGTCTCTTCTATTGCGTTTGGCACGCCGACAAGATGCTGGCTCAATCCGACCTCATCGAAAAGCTTTCCTCGCTTCTTCCGAAGCTCGAACCAGGTCTATCTCTCCAATATTTCTCTGTTTTTCTTCTTACAATGCGTCGCGAGTGGCCCGGGATTGATAAGTTAAGGCTAGATAAGTTTTACCTCTTAATTCGTAGGTTTTTGAATCGCTTTTTTGTTATGTTGAAGAAATGTTCTTGGGATTTGGAATTTACCCGTGGTTCGATTAGGGTTTTAGTTGATGGAACATTTCTTGCTAATGATAAGTTTCAAGGGAATGGCGTTAATTATCACATTGCTTCAGTTTTTCTCGAGGAAATTAGGCCCTTTCTTCCTTTAAGAAAGGAGATTGTTGAGATTCTGTTGGAACCATTTGTTGGAATCTTGGGGAAGGTGAGTGATAAGGTTTTGGTTGGGAAGATAAGAAGTAATGTGTTTGATGTGTTTGTTGAAAGGGGAAGGAGATTGCTGGAACTTAAGAGGTCTGCTGGCGAGGTTGATGATGGCGACAATGTGGTTGTGTTGGGGACCATTAGTTTGGTGATGGGGTTCTCCACTAAGTTTTATGAATTGGGTTCTTCAGTGGATTGCTGTCAGGGCAATAGGAAGACTGTGTTAGCTCTACATGAGGAATTCTTGAAGTTGGACAAGGATTTGACATCATTGGGTATTGATATTTCCATTCCTGAGGTTTATGAAGGCGATGAAAAAGATGAGGTGCCTGAATTAATACCTATTGCTAGTGAGGTGCATGTTTCTAATGATGCTTCGGAGCCAGTTGAAGTTAATATTAACGGTCCTGCAAAGAAGGCAGTGAAGAAAAGCAAGAAGGACAAAAAGGTATCTGGGGGCAGTGGTAAAAATACGAGGAAAAGCAAGAAAACTGAATGCAGCCCTGCAGATCAAGAGAATGATGTTAATTTACCCGCAGAGGGTGCCGGTTCTAATATCGAGCAGAATGGTGATGGGGATTCTATAACATTTACTGAATCAGTGGTTTCAAACCTTCAGCTCCAGTTTGAGAAGGTTGCTGCAGAAGTGGGCTTGAATGGTGATGCTGCAAGTGCCTGTGATTTGCCAAAAGTTAATGGTGCTGTCTCCAAGAAGAGAAAGAGAGCAAAGAGCATGGATGGCCAAAAAGCTCAGAATGGGCTGCTAACCAGTGAAGCTGATGGTGAAGGCGGTGGAACTGCGAAAACTTGTGAGAATAGCACGAAGAGGGTAAGATTTTCAATGAAAAACAACTTGGTTTGGAAACCCCACAGTCCTTTACCTCCACTAAGTTTGAGGTTACCTCCCTCTGTTACTCCTAGAGGAAGTGCACTTAAGCAAGGGATACCTCCAGGTCCTATAAGGGAAATGCCGGCCTTGACTAAGAAGGCAAAGAAAGCTAAATCTGTGAAGAGGGCACGGAAAAAGGTGATAAAGAGTATGTATCCTCTAGTCAAATGCACAAAGAAATCGAAATCTACTTCCTCTTAGCAGAGTCTGATTTCTGAGTTTCTTCTAAATTTGGTAATTGTTGTCTTGTTTTTCACAGTTTGAACCTTCCATAACATTATGCTATATTTACTAAGGTTTTGGTCTTTTGAATTCTGAAGTTAATTGTGCTGAAATGGTGATTTATCCATGAGTGAAAGATGGGACTTTTGATTGAATTATATTCTTTGCTTTCTGGTGAACAGTATTACTTCATTGCTGCTCAAGTTTTCTAGCATTCATTTGTTCATGTTTTTCTTGTATCTGTGATATAATTTGACTAATTTAGGAATGGAGCTATGCACTGACCATGTCCGATTCTCATTTATTCGAATCTGGCAGCTGATGTTGAGTATTTATGTATTTTTCACCCATCTCCATTGTGTTGGACATGTATGAGAATTGAGCAGACTGCAGAGCACGCACAAAATACTTGAAAGGGGAATTGGTGAGCAGTTGCACAAAATATGAGCATTCTGTTGGACATATGATTTTATGTTAGGGGATTCTTAGTAAAATTATATGGAAATTTGAAATTACAGTGGCACGCCATTAGATCATGAACGGGAATTTGAAATTTAAAAGGGGGTGCGACTACCCTTAGCACCCTTCGGTCCATCATGTATAGCATTATTTACATTATCTGAGACGAACATGGGTGCCTGTTTTGTATATACAGTATTCGCTTTATCCTTTGTTCAACTGTTGCAAATTCTGTATCTTGACATAAACCATGGAAATTGGAGAAATATAGCTTAATGGACTCTGTGATGGAAAACTGATATCACCTTTCTGCAGAAAGAACAACACATTCCATAAAAATGCAACCCTCCAAGGATCCTTAAAACACATGAAAAACTTTGAAAAAATTGAGCATATTCGTATCTGATTCCAAGCAATGACAATGATTATTGCTTGAGGTCTCATCTTTTTGCAGGACAGTGTTGGATAAGTAGCTGGGACTTGGGGCTTGTTTTTGGTTGATTATAAACTCAAACTGAAAATTTACAATTTATAGTTTTTTGGGTTTAATAATCTCGTTCAAATTACCCCTCATTAAAACTTTAGCAAACAACGGCATTTTAAAATATTTCGTATATTTTTAAATTTTTGGTTGATTATTATATAAGCCCAAACTCATATTTCGTATATTATTTTTAAAATATTTTTAAAATAGTTTATATACTTAAAATTTATATTTTTCTAAAAAAAATCATATTTTATATATTATTTTTAAAATATTTTAATATAAAATGAAAATTGTTTTATAATTTTAAATTGATCTATTTCATATATTATAATATTAATGAATTTAAATATGATTAAATTAATATATTTTAAATTTTATAACATGATTTTATTTTTTTAAAATTACTTTTTGACCGCAATAACAAACACTAAACTTAATTTTTTAAAATCACTTTTTTTAACTGCATTTTTTAAAAGTAACGTGAAACTAAGCCTCAGAAGTGGAAAGTGAAGTATCCCATCGGCCATTGTTCACATCCAGGGACCAGGCTGGTTCAAAGTTGGTTGGAGTCTTTAACATATTACTATTGTTGCTAAGACTGACCTAACACTTTTAACAGTTTCAATTTTCAAGGAAAGATACTCCTGGATATGGCTTCCCTTTTTCCTAGACACATTAATGGCTGCTGGGGCCATGCTTCTTGGTTCAAAATAGTGGAATTCAGTGTATATTGAAACTGTAACCTTGTCCACACCATTACAGACAACATATCCTCTGCCATCTTACTCATCAAAATCAAAATCAAAATCAAAATTTTTAGACAAACTCCCTTTGCCTAGGTACATATCTAAAGTACGGAGTAGAGAAGATTTTAAAAGGATTAACATAAGAACTTAAGTTTCCATAACTAATTGACCCGAGGTTTACAATGCAGGCAAAGAGGAAGAATGAGCGACGGTTGAACCAAGGGCTTCATCTGCTCTTGGACTGCTTCGAGCACTGCTGTTAGAAAGAGAAGCAAAGGTTAAGACTCCGGTGGGAGATGATCCGTCCCAGCCGTCCTCTGTCATAAGGTTAAGTGCTGATGAGTTGTTGCAGTCTGCTATGGTGCTGTTCGTACCGTGCAACACCTCACCAAGGGGACCACCCACGGAATTCTCCCAAGAGATGGGTATACAAGTTGCTTGCCTATGGTTTGGTTCATTAATAACATCGCCTACACCTAATCCCATGTGTATAGGGTCGAATTCACATGATGGGGACGGTTTTTCATTAGGAGAGGAAGTTGAGGACATGAAATCTGAGGCAGCCATTGGTATTGGTATTGGTATTGATATGGAAAGTTGAGTCATGTCTGATTGAACATCAACTTCAGGCCAAGAAATGGATGAACGATCGGACTGGCTTTTAGGCCAATCATCCATGAACTCGTGAAGGGAATGTTGCGGTTCGGTTGCTTGACGAGTAAGGTCTTGAGAAGAACACAAATTTCTGCAGTTAATCATGGAAGAGTCCTTATGGGTAGGGTTAAGGAGCGAGTCAGAGGAAACAACTCCGAAGTCATTTCTCGACTCCTCTCCATATGAGATCGGATGCTGCTCGGGAATCAAGAAAGGGTTTTCTTTGAATTTTAGATCGATGTTGGGGGATATCATGGAGAGCCCTGGTGCATTTTCATGTAATCTTCCACCCAAAGTTTCTTTGTTCACAAGCAACCTGCAACAACAACATTAACCATAGAATTAGTACAACTAAGTCACTGCCGACTTTTACTTAAATTTCAATGATCAAGTTTAATTAACAGTAACAAATAAGACCAGCAACTATGAGATTCTAAGGAATGCAGCAAATAAGTAAATTCTACAAACTATCCCTTACAAAGGAAAGCAGGATATAAAAGTAACAAATGAGCAGATTATCTAATGCAGATTACACACATGGAATAAATGCTAGGAAGTTAATTCTACCACCTGTTAACTGGAACTGCCATTGCCTGCAAATTCTTGAGCTGCTGCTGAGCAACGGTAAGGCTGTTGGACTCGCTGCTGCCACTGACTGGCATTACCACTGATGCTGAAGAGGATGAGACAGTAGGCATCAGCTTGGAGTTAGTAATGGCAGTGGCTGCAGCGGAATGGCCTGATTGACCTTCCACAGGCTTTCTTGAACGATGGCGGCCTCTATTCATATGCCGCTCACAATACTTCTGGTCGGCAACCGCATCTTTAGAGCACCGCCATTTCTTTCCATCTGTTCTACGACACCGTCCTGGTTCAGGATCAGTGTTGTTTGAGAATCCAAGATGCAAAGCTCCCCATCCCACTGTCAGAACATCATAAAAAATTAAACACCCAAATTCTAACTGTAAGCATGCATACCAATGCCCTTTCCAGTCAGATATCTTTGTAAGGTACAAATCTTTAACTTTCTGCTTTAGTATTAAATTGTTACCTTGATAAGGACAAAGTGTTAAATTACTTTAAAATGGCAGGGAAAATTGCTTTGTCGCTTGTAGGGACGAAAACAAAAGTGGCAATGTGCTAAAGTTGAAAATTTAAGTGCCATGACAGTGATGCTTTTGTTTGAAACAGATTATGAAGCAAGTGAATTAGATCAGTTTAGTTCCAAGAAGATAAGAAAGGAAAATTAGAGCATAATCTCGGCAGAATAATAGAAATTGAAGTGTAGCAAATGTTTCCATAAAGAAAGATAGAACGCTATTTGCTGCAAGTTTTGCATCAACCATGAAAGTTTATATGGACGCTTAATTAAAACAAGAAGTGGGTTTTGCTTGCTTGTTTGTCCAAGAAGAGACGACTTACATGTATTGGGTCTTAGGGGCCCACCGGAAAAGCTAGAGAAATCTGCAGAATCAAGGGCTTTTCTTATAGGAATGAGAAGATTAGATGGTATAGGCACATTTGAATTTATGTATTTGTAGATCAAAGCCTGGTGTTCAAGTTCCATCCACTGAGATGGAGTGAAGGGTCCTCTTTCTCCTCCTAGCATTCCATGCATGTTTGCACCATTGTAGCCTGAACACACAAATCCAAGAAGATGAAGAAGGTTAAAAGGCTTTCAAAGCAACATAGTGGAAATTAAATAAAAAAGGTTTGTAGTTCTGTAGTCTATTGTAAAAGGGGAAAAAGGTGGTGTGTGCAGTAAACCAGAAACCAAAACTTGTCTGCAACATTTAAGGATGCTACAAGAATCATGGATCTATTGTCTTTGATTAATACCAAAAATGGTTTCATCCTTTTCAAGGGGAGGGAAAATGGAAAACATCATTTTGCATTGACAAGACTTTAAAACCACAGTTTTTTTGGCTCATAGATTTCCACGAAACGACCCTTCACTTTCAGAACTAGAGAACCAATCAACAAAACATGTCTAATCTTTACTACAACTCACAATAAGCATGCATTTAAACCAACAACATACACCCATTTTTACAAAAAGTTCATACTTTCCTCAAATCATATTGAGTGGCAAGCATGTTAGAACCTTAACAGTCACACATATATACCTGTATTTCTAGTATAAGCAGATGATGTGAGGTGAAAGTAAGGGAATGTGACATTTTCGGAGCTCCTATCTTCGGATTTAGGAGCAGAGAAGCTCAGCATCTGTTGCTCAGCATTAGATCTCAATAAGGTATATCTGTGCTCGGAAGCTGAAGATTCATCAACTTTGGCCAGTTTTGCACTCCTCCACCACGCATCTTCATTATTGCCGGATCTGCCTTGCTTGAGGAACCCAGATCCGTACAAGTTAGACTTTGTCTGAGGATCCGAGGCAAGGGAAGTAATGGCCTCCGAACCCACAAACCCCTCCAAACCCACCACCCCATAATCCATGTCGAGAAACACACCCACCAAACCTACACAAACTCTGGACTCAAGAAATGGAGCATTGGGTTACTTATTACTACTACTAAAGACAAGGAGCTTCACAGGGTACAGACAGGTTCATTTTTAAGTGTTTGGTTAATGAGGAGAGTTATGGTTTAAGCTTAAGTTCAGCATCAAACCAGACATCGTTTCATCATAAAGAGTTTGATGTTCGAGAAAGAAATATTTAAATAATTGGGAAGGGGGTGGGGAGGGCGGCATTATTATATAAAATTTAAAGGATTAATATCTTATACACTGGCGGTGTAAATTTTTTGTTTTCACAAGCGCCTCAATTATAGGGCTTAGGATTAGGGTTTAGGGTTTAAAGTTTAGGGGTTTTTAATGTAAAGGTTTAGAATTTAGGGTTCATGTTTAGAATTTAGGATTTATGGTTAGAATTTAGGGTTTAGGGTTAGGGTTTAGTTTTAGGGTAATATGGGTAGGGATTTAGGTTTTAACCTATAAACCCTAAATTTTAACCCTAAACCTAAAATTCTATCAACAATCCCTAAATTCAAAACTACTACACTTATACCCCTAAATTTTAAACCCTAAATAGAGTCTCTAACCCCTAAAACTAAGACGCTTGTGTAAAAAAATTTCCACAAGCGCTTGTGTATAGAACAATTACCCAAATTTAAATAGTTATTTACTAAAATGACTTTCAGCCAATGTTATTTAAAAAAAATATCTCAACTCGTCCCCATAAGGTGAACTCGCGTTTTAGAGAAAGCGAATTTAGAGCTCGCGAAAGCGAGTTGCATGTTAAAAACGTGAGAAATTATATTTTTTACCAACTTACTCAACACAAAACTTAGTAAAAAATAAAGTTCGAATTCACTTTCTGTAGAAAATAAATTTAACTTTTATGGACAATTTGAGAGTTAGTCATTTGAGAGAATCTTGCGGAAAACAGAGCGGAAAAGGCTAGTAGTAAATTCCACTTCTTCTATAATAAAAGATAAATTTTTTAAAATAACTAATATTTAATTTATTAGTGAATTAATTAAGATCGAATTATAAAGATATAATATAAGCAATATTTTAAAATCAGTTTTTTCTATTCACAACACTTTGGGTTTTGAAACACTAATCTTGCTTAAAAGATTTAACGCGATCATTCTAACACAGTTTTCTCCATTCACAACACTAATATCAAAATCTCTGATTTTTTTGTTTAATAATTAGTATCCAATTCATTGGCCGATTAATTGATATAAGATTTTACAGAAATATAATATGGACGATCTTCTTAATCTAATTTTTTTCATTCATAATACTCTGAGTTTTAAAACATTAATTTTGTTTAAAAGACCTAACATAATCCTTCCAATTTAGTTTTTTTATTCACAATATTAAAATTTAAATTTCCGAGTTTACTCAAACAACATAACGTTTTATTTTATAGATCAATAGGTGGTTGGTTAGACATTATTTTATTATTATAGAAAAAACCTCGGTCTCTCATTGTTTAAGCAAGCGATAAGTAATAAATATAAGCGAAAAGATGTGCCTCCCTCTGGCCCTAAGACGTTAAGTCATTATCTTCATAAGTTTTTTAAAGCCAGGAGGATTAGATAAGTACCGAAACCTCCTCGAAAAGTTTTATAATTTACTGAGTAACATAAACTATCTTTGATAGACACGACAAGGGTTCATGAGTCATTTCGGAAACCCCTCCACATGCAAACTTTGATGCTTTCCCACTCCTTTCACTTCATCTTTTGGCACTTTGCTTTTATTTAGTTCTACTTACTACTTGTTCATATGCTAGTTCGGTCGTTGAACACTGAAAAAGAAAATTATATTCTATATTTATTGCGATTAAAATATATATAAGGGTAAATTATATCTTTGACCACTCAATTATATGTCTGATTAGGGATGGGTACGGGTCGAGATTTTGGCCCACTTGACCCGACCCGAACGCATTCTTTAAAAAACCTAACCTGACCAGAAAATAAATACGCTAAACTCGACCCTGACCCGATCTATAAAAAAATAATTTTAGGGGCCTAATTGCAAAAAATAGGGGACTTAATCGTAAAAAATTATAATTTTAAGGATTAAATTATAAATAAAAATTCAATTTTAAGGACTTAATTATAAAAAAATATATAAATAGGGGTATTATTATAAATATTCCTAAAAAAATAGGGGAAAATTACACAATTAGTCCCAAGTTGGGTCAGATATTTTTCACCCGACCCGACTTCACACTTAATAAAAACCCAACCCGAACTCAATTTGTTATTAAAAAATCCGACTCGATCGGGCCGGGTCGGAACTGATGAGTAGCTAGTTTGGTCAATATTTTACTACTAATTACGCTTAAATGGTTGATTTGTGGTGATGACTTGTGGTCTATTGTGTGCTTTTCTGTGCAGGACTTCATGGCTGGAAAACAGATTAGAAAAGGCTGGATTCTGCAAGTTTTCTGGATTCATGGATGGATTAGTGGGCATGAATGCGCTAACTCGACGACATGTCAGCAGGCTTCTAGAAGATGATGTCAAGAACGCGTGATAGCTTATCAGCCGCGTTTCGGATCACTTATCAGCCGAGATTTGGATCAAAGCTTGGGGGAATATCTTTTATTTTTAAATTTAAACATTTTAGGTTTTATTTATTATCACTTAAGGATTATCTCTTGTATTTTAAATATTTTAATGATTATCTCTTATCATTTTAGAGTTATTTTAGGGTTTTGGGATGCTATAAATACCCCCTTTGGGGTGAGACTCAAATCATCACTTTCTCTTGTTCTCATTTTCACTTTAGAGTTTTATAAATTTCTTTTCTCTCCATTTTAATTTTCCTTACTTTCCCTTTGTCAAAAAAAGCTAAGTATGGTTTCTTCGCAAGCTATGCTTAGCTAAATCCCCTTTTAGCCAAAAGCTAAGCTAAACTCGATTTACCTCGTGAGAATAGACAAACTTCTTCAAAACATTCGACTTCTTTCTTGACTTTTAGAAAAATTGGATTGGCAATCGGCCTTTCCTTTATGCATCACGATTACTTCATTCCGAAAGCGCGCGTCGGGTTGACATGGTTTTGATCCACCGTTGGGGACGAGATTAGGCTTGCAGCAGATTCAACTCCCTAAGAATAAACTTAGTGGCATTCCACTAAAGGGAATCAAGATCGGATACAATTCTCGTCGAGATAATCCATCCGAGCACGGGCTTTTCCGGCACTAAACGGAGAATTTGCATTAGCATCAATTGACGAAGCTAATCAAACAAAAACTGGATTTCAAAGATTGGCCTTGGAATTTAGTTTACAGTAGAGAAGCAAGTTACAAGGGTTGAGCCTTGTAGACTGTAACCAGCAAGAACTCGAACCAATATCCTTTTCAGTGATCGAGACAAGTCGAGGCGAAGCAAAACTGGAGGCTAACTCTTATCATAATCTATTTCAATTATTTCTTTCACTTTATTTATTTTAATCTTCTCGAATTATTTCGCTTAAACCCCCTTTTGTTACTTGTAGACTGCTTGATAATCATCAAAATCAAATAGATATTGGGAACTCCTTAGTCCATGTGGATCAACCCTTACTCTCACTATTCTACTTTAATTGAGTTTAAGGAATTTTATTTGACAGTCCAGGACGCTTGTCAAATTGGCGTCGTTGCCGGAGACTTCGGCAAAGTTACTAATTTTTGTTTTGATTTGATTTATGTAAAACCTATGTTTGATTTTGATATAATTTAGTTGTTAAGGATTAAATTGAAAACTTGAAATTGATTTCTAAGTCCCTTTAATAATTTATAAATCACCAACACTTTAAACTGATTTGAAAAACTCAAACTCCAAATATTTTCTAAGTGTTCCAAGTCCAAAGTATTGAAAATCGTCCAGGTGTATCGATACGCCTTCAGCCGTACCGATACCTTTTTTACAAAGTTGGCTACTGGAAAGACGCGTTTCGATACGCTCTTAACCGTATCGAAACAGATTCAATCTGTATCGATACGCCCCTCTGCAAAAACTAAAGGAGTTTGAATGGTGTACCGATACGGCTTAACCCGTATCGATACAATTTTAACTGAATTTTTAATTCGAAGTGTTTTAAATGTTTTCGACCGTTGGTGTCAGTCGTTAGGTAACTAACATTTAAAGTGGCAGTTGTTACGTATCGATACGGTGTATCCCCGTATCGAAACAGAGACTTCCAGTGAGCTAAGTTGAGAAAAAGGTATCGATACGGTCTTTTCCGTATCGAAACATTCCCTGCCCCGTACCGGTACGCTTACGTGCGTTTCGATACGCCCTCTTTATTATGTACAACGACTCTTTCTGTTTTGAGACAAGTATCGATACGGCTCCCCGTGTACCGATACAGATAGCTGCAGAAGTGCATTTATGGTGGAAAGAGAGGATCCCAACGACTATAATCAATACCCTAACCACCCAAACGACTAGAATTGATAGAGAAGGTATAAATTGAAGCTCATTGAAGACCAGCAACAACTATTGCATTAAAGATAAACATTCAAGCAAAAATCCAACCTCAAGTGTGCATATTTTCCAATTTCTTGTAAACCCCAAATTGAGTTGTATTCAATTCTTATTCTATTTTCAAATTTGGGTTGAGTGTTGTACTTCAAGAGACAATATTGTATTTGAGAGATATATTTCTTGTCCAATTTCTTCTTTGTTTATTTGTGAGGGTTTGGTCAAATTTTGGGTAGAAATTTGACCGGTTGTGTAAAGGTTATCTTCTAAGCCTTGAAAAGGGGAAGAACAAATTAGTGAATTGTTGCAAATCCTTAGTGGTAGCTAAGGTAGTGGATGTATAGTTCATTTGAAACTTGAACCACTATAAAATCCTTTGTTCTTCATTTTTAGTTGTCCATTCACTCCAACAAAGTTTTAAAATCCCAATTCACCCCCTTTTGATCTTGATCAATCCATCGATCCACTCAACAATTGGTATCAGAGCCTACCTCTTTGAAGGATTAACAACCACAAGAGGAGTTCATAGGAAGAGTGTGATCATCCAAAAATCAAGGCATGGTATCTACCTCCGGATCTAGCATGTACGAGTCTCAATCCACTACAAAACCGTCATTTTTCAATGGTGACAACTATCCGTTTTGGAAGAACCAGATGCTCCTCTTCATCAAGTCCAACGATTACTTGGTTTGGGATGTCATTGAAGATGGTCCCTACATTCCATTGAAGAAAGACGATGAAGGAAAGATGGTTCTAAAGAAGAAGATTGAGATGAGTGAAGAAGAGAGGAAGAAGATCCAAATAAATGACAAAGCTCTTCACATGCTCTTTTGTTCTTTCGGTCCCGACATCTACTCCAAAGTCTTCTCCATTGAGAGTGCCAAGGAAGTGTGGATACTCTAGAGACCACCTATGAAGGAACCAATGATGTGAAGGAGACCAAGATTGGAATTCTCAATCTTAGTTATGAGAATTTCAAGATGAAGCCCGACGAAATGGTGTCCAAAATGTTTAATCGCTTCTCAACCATCGTCAACAGGCTTAAAGGCTTTGAAGAGACTATTACGGAAGACAAACTTGTCCAGAAGCTACTCTACTCACTTTCTGAATCTTGGGATGGGAAGAGAACCGCCATCATCGAGGCCAAAAACTTGAAGACTCTAAAACTTGATGAGTTAGTGGGCTCTCTCCTTACTCATGAAATAATGAAGCAAGAAAAGGAAGATGAAAAGAAGAAGGAAGAAAAAAGAGTGGAGAAGCTAGAGGTAGAAAAGAAGAAGAAAATGGGAGTGGCTCTCAAAGCTTCATTACTTGAGGAGAGCTCTTCTAGTGAGGAGGATGACCTTGAAGAATTGGCTATGATAGCCAAAAGGTTCTCTCGATTCATGAGGTCCAACCATGGAAGGAAGATTCAAATAAAGATGGACTTCAAGGTTAAAAGCAAAGAAGAAGAGAGGGATCAAATCATTTGCTACGAGTGCAAAAAGCTCGGTCACATTCGTTCGGAGTGCCCTCAACTCAAGAAGAAGGGCTTTGAGAAGAAGAAGAAGCTCAAAGCCAAGCTTGCTACTTGGAGTGATGAGGAGTCATCCGAGGATGACGAACAAGAAGTGGCCAACCTTTGCCTCATGGCACTTGAGGAAGATTCCTCCATGGTAACCTCTAACTCATCATCCTTTGACTTTACATTTGATGAATTAAATGATGTATATGATGAGTTGCAAGAGGTTTATGATGAGTTAGTTGAGAAATACAAAGAGTCGGTCTTTGGGAATAAGAAAATTATTTCTGAATTAAATGATAAAAATGACTCACTCTCTCAAGCTAACTTAAAATTTGAGAAAAAGATTTTAGGTTTGAAAGATGAACTTAAATTCTTCCAAGAAGAAAATGTTGACCTAAATAATCTTCTTTCTCAATGCAATAGTGAACACCAAAAGGTGTTAGATGAGCTTAACAAGCTCAAAGAGTCTTTAAAAAATGTTGGTAATGTAAAGCATGAAAATGGTGAATCATCCAAAACAAACCAACCTAGGAAAAAGACTAATAACTACAAACAAAGTTGCTTCTCTAGACATAATAGAACTAAAAAGATTAGGAGTGTATGGGTTCCTAAGGAACTTGTCAAATCTAATAATTTTGTTGCTATGTCACCTTGGATTCCTAAGGGAACCAAGCTTTTGGGAGCTAACACACGTGGACCAAATATGATTTGGGTACCAAAAACAAAAGTTTAATATCTTTGTTTGTAGGGGGAGCATTGCTATAAGGCCAAAGCACAAAGTCAAAATTCTCGGTACCTTGATAGTGGATGCTCGAGGCATATAACCGGAGACAAGAGTAGATTCATGGACTTAAAGCCAAAAAGTGGAGGAGTGGTGACATTTGGTGACAACTTCAAAGGCCACATTAAAGGTATTGATCCATAGGTAATCACTCTACCATTCTTATTGAAAATGTCTTGTATGTCGATGGTCTTAAACATAATTTGTTGAGCATAAGCCAATTATGTGATAAAGGATTTAATGTTTTATTTGATAAAAATGGGTGCAAAATTGTTGACATTAAATCTAATAATATTATGCTCACAGGTCATCGCATAGGTAACATTTACATGGTGCATTTAGATGACGTACATACATCTCATGCATGTTTAGTAGCTCAAAATGAAAATGATGCATGGCTATGGCATAAGAAACTAGGACATGCTAGCATTAGTGTTTTAGAAAAAATAGTTTTCCTTGATCTAGTTAGAGGTTTACCCAAAATTAAGTTCTCAAATGATAAAATTTGTGATGCATGCTCTAAGGGTAAACAACATAAGTCGTCCTTTAAATCCATTAATGACGTTTCTACAAGTAAATGTTTACAACTTATTCATATGGATTTATTTGGGCCTATTAGAACTATGAGCTTGGGTGGTAAATCTTATGCTTTTGTACTTGTTGATGATTTTTCTAGATTTACTTGGGTTCTATTTTTAAGTACTAAGGATGAGGCTTTAGAAAAATTCATCACATTTTCAAAATTAATCCAGAATGATCTTGAACTTAGAATTTCTCATATTATAAGTGATCATGGAACCGAATTTCAAAATTTAGGGTTTGAAGAGTTTTTAAATGAAAATGATATTAGCCACAATTTTTCGGCTCCTCGAACTCCTCAACAAAATGGGGTAGTTGAGAGGAAAAATAGAACTGTACAAGAAATGGCTAGAACCATGCTTTGTGAAAACAATTTACCTAAATATTTTTGGGCGGAAGCTACAAACACCGCTTGCTACATTGTAAACTGAGTAATGATTAGGCCACTTTTAAAGAAAACACCATATGAGATTTTAAAATCTAAAAAGCCTAACATTAGCTATTTTCATCCATTTGGTTGCAAGTGTTTTGTTTTAAATAATGGAAAAGAAAACTTAGGTAAATTTGATGCAAAAAGTGATGAAGCTATTTTCATAGGATATTCTTTAACCTCTAAAGCCTATCGTGTATTTAACAAGAGAACTTTAGTAGTAGAAGAATCTATACATGTTGTATTCGATGATAACCTCCTTCCAAGAAAAGATTCTTGTGATGATGATAATGTAGGAATCATAAATGCCTTTGATGGAGGACAAACTTCAAAGGAGGATGAGATTCCAATAAAAGAAGAGGATACACAAGATCCACCTCTTGAAGCCTTGAAGGACTTGGCTCTTGAGGAAAAGGAAGTGAGCTACCCAAGGGAGTTCAACTATGTCAAAGATGGTGAAATCTTGGGTGATCCATCCAAGGGGGTAACCACTAGATCTTCTCTTAAACTTAGGAATCATATTGCATTTATCTCATGCATAGAGCCTAAAAACATCAAAGAAGCATTAAAAGATGATTTTTGGATTTTGGCTATGCAAGAAGAGTTAAATCAATTTGAGAGAAGTAATGTTTGGACACTAGTTGATAGGCCTAGTAATCAATCTACTATAAGAACTAAATGGGTCTTTAGGAACAAACTAGATGAGAGTGGTAACATTGTGAGAAATAAAGCTAGACTAGTAGCACAAGGTTACACTAAAGAAGAGGGAATAGGTTTTGATGAAACCTATGCACCCGTAGCTAGAATGGAAGCCATTAGGAAGTTGCTTGCATATGCATGTTATCATGATTTCAAGCTTTTTCAAATGGATGTTAAAAGCACATTTTTAAATGGTTTTTATAAATGAGGAAGTGTATGTGGAACAACCATCGGGTTTTGAAGACTCAAAATTTTCAAATCATGTTTTCAAACTTACTAAAGCTCTTTATGGTTTAAAACAAGCTCCTAGAGCTTGGTATGAAAGACTTTCAAACTTTTTAATTGAAAAAGGTATTGAAAAAGGTAAGGTGGACACTACACTTTTCATAAAAAGGTATAAAAATGACATCTTAGTAGTACAAATTTATGTTGATGATATTATTTTGGGTAAACTACTGCAGGGGTCACTTTCGTTTACCGTTTGTACAGATTTAGTCACCACTTTTGAAAAGTGCCAATTAGTAGTCCTCTACGTTTTCGATGTGTAAAGACTTGGTCACTCCGACGTTATACTTTGTTAATCCCCTAACGGATTGCTGATGTGGCTGAATTAATTAAATTGCAATATCCACGTGTATTCCCACGTGGATAATAACGTTGGAAGTTTGCTACTTAAAGGACTAACATTATAGAATCCCCAATTTCTTGAACCCTAAAATTTTCTCTGTAGAATTAGAAGAAGAAGAAGAAGAAGAATGAGGAGAAGAAGAAGATGGAAGTGGAATGTCAAGTACCTAATTGTCGTTGTGGAATACCGGCTAATCTGGTCACGGCTTGGACGAAAGAGAACCCAGGTAGGAGATTTTTTGGGTGTAAAAATTATGGCAGTGGGAGGAGCTATGGGTTTTTTCTTTGGTTCGATGCCCCTGTCAACCCTCGCGCAAAAATGATAATTTGTGGGCTATTAAAGAAAGTGAAGAAAATGGAGAGGGGGAGGTTCCATGAACGGCTATGGAGGTTCCATAGTAAACATGTAAAGTAAATAAGAATGCAATGCTTTGTTTTCCATTACTAAAGAGTCAATGAGTAAACATGTAATGTTTGTAAGCTGATAAAGATATAAAACCAGCTTAAAAAAGAATGACCTATATGAACAATTCAGGAAGTAGTTTTCCCTGGACTTTACAAAAAGAAAGCATTCCTAACAATTCAGCTACAAAAGAAATGCCTATGATATGGACATCACAAAATGAATAAGGCCATTCACAAAAGAGGTCATTCACAAAAGGAGTGATATTCAGTTCTGCAGCTTCATTCCATAGTTGTAGCTTGTGATTCTTGAGTTGGAGGGTTGGAAACTGTTGATTGCTGACTTGAAGGCAAATTAGGCATCCGTCTAACAGTTGTTGGTGGAGCCGAAGGTCTTCTTGTGGGTAATTTTGGCCTTCGAGGTTGTTGATTGTTGTTTGATGGTAGTGGATGTCTTCTGGACTGCTGGTGGTGGGATGATGAGGGTTGGCTTCCAGGTTGTTGCTGGTTGGATGGATTGGGTCTTCGTATAGGCTGGTTTGCACCAACCTCACCTCTACATGTCCTCTTATTGTGACCAGTCTTACCACACTTGGTACAGTTGCCTTGTTGACCCTTCTTGCTCAGTTTCGGATTGGTAACTTCATCAGCTTCTTTTTTCCTTTTTTTACTTGGCCTTTCTGGTGGCCTCCTTATTGTTGGTGGCATAATTGGTTCCATGTCAGGTACCGGAGCCCATTGTTCAGGACCTGCATAAAGAAAGTAAACAAATCAGAATTGAAATAAGAAAAGAAATGAATGAGCTAGTGGAAGAAATAACCTTTCACAGGTGAAACCATGTTGGAGTAAAAGGCAAGTTGTGTGCTTTTCTTGTAGCACTCATTTACATAGCTTTCAATGCATCCATTGGTTTCTTGAATGGCTGACACAGCATGGATACAAGGGATGCCAGTGAGGTCCCACTTTCTGTAGGAACATGTATGCTGCAGAAGATCCACATCATGTTGGTGCCCAAGACCAGCATGTACTTGATACTTTTGTCCACCAGCACGTGTGGCCCAGCACCTAAACAATTACATACTCAATTTCAGAAAACAGTTACATACTCAATTTCATAAAACATTTACATAATCATTTTCATAAAACAGTTACATTAAACAATACCCTAAATGAAATATTCAACACAAAAGTATATAGGGTAAACGGACTATAACGTTAGAATGACCAAGTCTTTACACATCGAAAACGTAGATGACTAAATCTGTACAAACGGGAAACGAAAGTGACCAAGTATATATATGACTTTTTCATAAAACATTTACATTTAACAGTACCCTAAACAGTTGCACTAAATCAGTTGCATAAAATAGTCAACAAAAAAGTATATATCTGAATTTTTGAACACAGTCAGTAATAAACAGTTGCATTAAACAATCAACACAAAAGTAAGTATGCAGTCAATAAATGAAACCTGTGTGCTTGTTGGATAATGATGTCCAATTTTTTCTAAATTTTTGAACACAGTGGCCCTGGCCACTTTTCTGCCTCCTCCCTTTTGCTAACAATTGTTTTCATGATTTTGGTTCTAATAACCTCCATCATTGTCAAGATTGGCTTATCTCGAGCCTCCAAAATTGACTACATAAGGCAAATTAAATGATGATATTAGGAAATTAATAAATAAAGTAAACCCTTAAGGATAAATACATTAAAGTAAAAAAGTTGACCTTGTTGAAAGATTCACACAAGTTATTGAGGAGCATATCACACTTGGTCCTGGTATCAAAATGTGACCTGGACCATTGTGCAGGATTCAACTTCTGCATCCAAGCATAAGCAGGGGCAGAAAGTGCCTTCAAGTGCTCCATTGCATCTTCAAACTCTCGGTTGTAAGTTGCTCGAGCAGCCTTCCAAACAGCATCTTTAAGAGCTTTCCCTTTGTAAAGCTCTTTGAAATTATTATATATATGACGCACACAGTTTCTCACATTTGCATTGGGGAAAAGGTTATCCACATCATCCACAAGTCCCTAATGTCCAAGCAAGTCAGGTTAGAGTAAGTAAGTAAGTTCGTAAGGTTATTGTAAGCTAGAAGCAAGTCAAAGTCAGTTTAGGGTTGTGTACCTTCTGTTTATCATTCATAAAACAGACATTGCAGGAGTCATTAATGTCCAAGTCAGTTTTCAGTATGTCCAAAAACCAAGTCCAAGAAGAATAATTTTCACCCTCAACTGTTGCATATGCTAAAGGGTAAATCTGGTCATTTGCATCTATAGTTACTGCAGCCAACAAGTACCCTTGAAAATAACCTTTTAAGTAGCACCCATCCACACATATAATCTTCCTACATCCTGCCCCGAAACCATTTTTTGAAGCTTCCAAACACACATACATCCTTTGGAATAATCTACAATATAGATGGCAAATTGTAATAGTTCCAGGGTTTGTAGTCCTTAACTCAAGTAAGTATTCATAAATCCTACCATACTGCCCTTTATAATTCCCTTCAATCATCTCAATTGACAAATTTCTTGCCCTAGTACAAGTAACACGTGACACCCAAATAACAAATTCCTGATAGACATCATTTCGAAGGGATTTTACAGGGTAATTAATATCTACCATGAATTTGCCTATGTAATATTTTGCAATCCAAGGTGCCCTAATGTTCCTATTTTTGGTGACCTTGTTACACTTATGGGATGCCACTAATGTCTTTATCTGCCAAGTGGTATCTGACTTGTCTTTGGGATTCTTTGGTGCAGCCCACAACTTGAAAGGACAACTACCCTGACACACAACTTGAATTCTCCTGGTATCATTTTTTTGAAGCCTAACTTGGACCCTATTGACCCTTCCATAGTGCTTAATTGCTTCTTTCAAAATGTTCCTATCAGAGAAGATTAAACCCTTAACAATTTAGGGTTTACCATATCCGTTTCAACATTAAACTCACTAAACCTAGGGTCATCTGAATCAGATTCTTTATCACTATGAAGTTCATCATATTTGTTACTATCAGAATCAAAATCAGGATTAACCCTAACTCCATCAGGTCCAAAACCATCCATTTGTCTTTGAACTATAATTCCTATATTTTCCTGCTGCAGTCCATCATCAAACCCATATTCAGTATCACTGACTTCAAATTCTTCTACATTTCCCTGTACTGCTACTTCATCATCTACTTCAACTTCATCATCTACATCACCTACATCATCCTCAACTTCTACTTCATCATCTACATCACCCTCTACTTCATCAGCTACTTCATCTACATCACCTACATCATCCTCAACTTCTACTTCATCATCTACATCATCCTCTACTTCATCAGCTACTTCATCCTCAAACTCTACTTCATCCTCAAATTCTATTTCATTCACAACAATATTTGACTTTTCCTCAAGATGTACATTGATGTATCTATTCTTAGGTAAGCTATTCACTAATGCCAAGCAATCATAGTCAGTTTTCAAAGGAAAAACAAATGCCATAGATAAATCAGACTCTGGTACTCTCCAGTACAAGCTGTATGCACCCATTAACTGTAACCTTTCAACCATGCCACATACTTCAAACATTGAGAAACTATCACAATCAACATAGTCAAAATATGCAACAACACCAGAGTTGTACTGCATTACACAAGTGAACATTTCTGAATCATGAGCTGTAAAGTAGAAAAAAACCTCATTAGCTTTGGTTCATATTATTCTTACATTACTGTTTTAATGTTTTTTAACATTACTATTTTAATGTTTTTAACATAGCTATTTTAATGTTTTGAAATGTAACATTATTGTTTTATAAGGTAACATTACTATTTTATTGTTTTTTAACATTGCTATTTTAATGTTTTTAAGGTAACATTACTGTTTTTTAAGGCAACATTATTATTTTAATGTTTTTTAAAGTTACATTACTATTTTTAACATTAGATTTTGGTTGCATTACTGTTTTTTAAAGTTACATTACAGTTTTTAACATTAGATTTTGGTAACATTACTATTTTAATGTTTTTTAAACTTACATTACTGTTTTTAACATTACTATTTTAATGTTTTCTAACATTTCTATTTTAATGTTTTTTTAAGGTAACATTACTGTTTTTTAAGGTAACGTTACTATTTTAATGTTTTTTAAAGTTGCATTATTGTTTTTAACATTACTATTTTAATGTTTTTTAACATTATTATGTTATAAGGTAACATTACTATATTATTGATCATATTTCTGGCCTACACACTAAAGTATGTACTCTAATGTTTGTACTCTAAAGTTTTTTATCTGTATTCTAAAAGTTTTTTGTTTTTTATTCTGCCTATTGAATGTATTAAATTATTGATCTTATTTCTGCTTTCTATTCTAAAGTTTGTACACTACGGTTTTTTGTTTGTATTCATAATTTTTTTGGTTTTTTATTGTGCCTGTTTCTGGTTTGTACCCATTTCAACAGACAAAATCTAATGCTTGGACCACATTACCACTATTTTAATGAATATGACAAACAACAAGCATAAACATACAAAACAAACATTCCAAATTTCATGCAGCGATATTCAGAACATGCAACCAAAAGCATACGAACAGACATTTTCCTAACCCTGAACTCAAGTCAGCAATACATACCATACTGTACTGCCAAATCTCCCTCCCGGTGGAGCTTCCCTCCAATCATCTTTACTGTTACACCTACGAAAACAAGAAAACAAATATCAGAACCATAAACCCTAAAAATATTCAAATCTTCCAATCTTAAAACGAAAACAACAACCAATCAACAACAAATATAAAACCTAAAAATAGAAATACCACAATATTCAAATCTTTCGATTCTTGTCAGGAAAAAATGATTTAAAAAAGAATTAACATCTTCAAAACTTCATTTCGTTTCTCAATAAGCAATAAAAAATTAAATAAAAACACAAACTTACCCTTCGCTTCTTCTCAGAAACGATTCTGAACAATCTCAGCAACGTAAACACGGTCGGAAACGAAGTATCCAACCCTTTCCTAATTCAATTTCCCCTAAAATAACAACCCTAACACATCAGAAATCAAACGGATTTGATTTCCCCCAAACCGATTTGATTTTTCCCCCAGAGAGAACCCTAGAAGATTAAGCAAAGTGTTTTCAGATAGAACGTCTATTAGGGTTAATAGTGATTAACCCAAACGTCATATTTCGAAATTCAAACCGATGTTCCACGTTATTATCCACGTGGGAATACACGTGGATATTGCAATTTAATTAATTCAGCCACATCAGCAATCCGTTAGGGGATTAACGAAGTATAACGTCGGAGTGACCAAGTCTTTACACATCGAAAACGTAGAGGACTACTAATTGGCACTTTTCAAAAGTGGTGACTAAATCTGTACAAACGGAAAACGAGAGTGACCCCTGCAGTAGTTTACCCTATTATTTTTGGATCTACTAATGAATGTCATTGCAAAGAGTTTGCTAAGTTAATGCAAGGTGAATTCGAGATGAGCATGATGGGGGAGCTCTCATTCTTTTTGGGACTCTAAATCAAGCAAAGGAATGATGGCACCTTCATCAATCAAGCAAAGTACATCAAGGATATGCTCAAGAAGTTTGGCTTGGAGAATGCAAAGCCTCAAGCCACACCTATGAGTTCATCTACAAAGCTTGACAAGGATGAAGAAGGTAAGTGTGTTGACTCTATGCTTTACCGTTCTATGATTGGATCATTGTTTTACCTTACCGCAAGTAGACCGGATATCTTGTTTAGTGTTTGCTTGTGTGCTAGGTTTCAAGCTAGTCCTAGAGAGTCTCACCTTATAGCCGTTAAGAGAATCTTTAGGTACCTTAGAGATACCCCTTGTTTAGGTCTTTGGTACCCTAGAAACTCTACCTTCAACCTTCATGCTTATTCGTATGTGGATTATGGGGGATGTAAAATTGATAGGAAGAGTACTTCGGGAACATGTCAATTCTTAGGTAGTATGCTCATATCTTGGTTCTCTAAGAAACAAAATAGTGTAGCCTTATCTACCACCGAAGCCGAGTACATATCCTTAGGGAGTTGTTGTGCTCAAGTCCTTTGGATGAAGCAACAACTCTTAGATTATGGTATTAAAGTTGAAACCATACCCCTGAAGTGTGATAACACTAGTGTCAAACATTTAACAAAAAACCCCATCCAACACTCTAGAACCAAACATATAGAAATAAGGCATCATTTCATTAGAGATCATGTCCTTAAAGAAGATGTTGTTATAGAGTATGTTGACACCTTAAACCAACTAGCGGACATCTTTACAAAGCCTTTAGATAAAGAGCGTTTTTGGTCCCTTAGGAGAGAGTTAGGTCTAAGTAGCCTATAGCTAGGGGGAGTATGATTCTGTTAAAATATGCTTAGAACTGCTCATTCATCATTTGCATTCATTTAGGAGATGTTAGAATCGAGCTTTTGGTTGTTCTTCAAGCCTAAAATGTATTTCTAGGCATAGGGTATTGATACGGCCTTAAGCGTATCCATACGAGTACTATATTAGCTTCCCATACTCATTTTGCCTTAAACGGGTATCGATACGGTTAAACCCGTTTCGATACGAGCAACAATCGTTTCGATACGGATTGCATCTATTTCGATAAGATCTTTCAACGGGCATTTTTATTAGAATTACGTTTTTACCCCCGTATCGATACACCCTTAGGCGTATCGATACGCGATTGCGCAGACATCTATCAATTGGCATTTAAGAGTTTAACTTTTACCAAAATTAAAATTTCTCAAAACCCTAAAAACTCTAGCTGTTTTCACTCTATAAATAGCCTCTTCTTCCCTCATATTTTTACACCACAACTTAAAATCTCAAGAGGGTTTTCAAAATCAAGCAAAGCTCTAAGGCTTTTCATCAATTGGGTGCTAAGCTCTTCTTCCATTCCTCTCTAATCAATATCTAGGTAAAACTTTTTTTTTCTTTCTTTTAATTTTTTTCTTTCTTTTTTCGTTTCAAAGTTTCTCTTGTTTTGTTTTTATTTTGACTTCTCAAACCAAAACTCTCTTTTCAAAAATTTTTAATTTTTTTTAACCATGATTATTGGTTTTCAATGAGTTGAATGAAGATATCTTAATGCATACATTGTTTTATCTATTTCATGGCACCTTCTAAGAAGAGAACACACACTAATGAAGCCGGTGAAGGATCCAATACCGGAGGTGGTGCTCGTCCGAATCTTACTCATATCTATCAACTATCTTTTCAATCCCTGGAGCTCTCACCTATTTTCATCAATTCCAAAACTATAAGATTCGTCCGGAGAGGGTAATCTCTATTCCTTTTCTTAACTCGAAGTGATTCAAATTTGAATATCTACCTTTGCTCCAAGAATGGAAGTTTATGGATTTTCTCACTATTCTCGGGTTTTACTTTCGCATTTTGGTTTTAATCTTTTATGCTAATGCCAAATGTTGTGCCAATCGAGATGGTGTTGTTACGGCCGTTAATTCTCATCTTATGGGTAAAAAGATCACTCTAGATGTTCAATCTATTTGTGAAGTGTTCAAGTTGGAGGATGAAGGCTATGATGATGAGAATGCCCTTGGTCATGTTCTAAGTGGTTTCGTCACCGCCCTAAATGCTCAGGATCAGATCCTCCATTTGATGGTCTCTTGGTGGTTTAGGCCCTCGGCAGGGAAGTATTCCACTATCCGCCAAGTGGATGATTTTTGGATTCGTTGCTTCCATGAGAGAAAACGTCTGAACCTTGCTCGTATCATGTTTGCGGAGATTGTCTATCTCGTGCAACATCGCCACACCACACTTTTCACTTCCTTCACCTATGGCACGGCCCTAAGTTACTTCTTCCAACAAAAGAAGATTGATTGCTCGCATGACTACCCAACTCCCCTCACCGATCCTATCGATGATCGCTCTCTTGCAAGGGGTAAGTTTCATTACTTTAATGGTAATTGGCTACGTCTATCCGAGCTCCCTAGTGAGGCCGCGGAACAATTTGCTAATCCTCAAGTTGAACAAGTTCCTCAAGCTCCTCCTCCATCTTCAATGGATGCTCTAATGACTTTTCTCAGTGAGCAATTCATGGGTTTGCGCACGGACATGGCTTCGGGGTTTACCACGATTGATACTCGTTTCACAAGCCTTGAAGATCGGATGAAGAACGTGGAGACTCGACTCACTTCTCTTGAAGGCGATCACA
This sequence comes from Hibiscus trionum, assembly GCA_030270665.1. NCBI lineage: Eukaryota > Viridiplantae > Streptophyta > Magnoliopsida > Malvales > Malvaceae > Hibiscus > Hibiscus trionum. The sequence continues at coordinate 35,689,990 of BSYR01000013.1, forward strand.
ACTTAATGTATCTCTCTCACCGCTTTCCACGACGAGTTGCATCAAACCTTGAGGAATGATGATCCAATTGAGGAAGATGATGAAGAAGGTGATGGAGATGCATAGTAGCCTATCTTTACATACCATTCATATCATTTAGGATATTTATTTTATGCACCTTTGTTTTATGTTTTTAGGATTAAGTTTGAATTATTCTAAAACCTATGCTTTGATTTTTCTGTTATTTGGATTTTTAAGTTGATGTTATCCTTTATTTGAACTTAATGATATTATGTTGCTTGCTTATTTATACATTTTGCTTATTTATGCACTTTACATTATGTCTCAATTCTTTTTTATCTAACAAAAAGGAGGAGAGGGAAGCTCACAACACTTAAAAAATTTGATTTTCAAACATAAAAGTTACCTAGCTAATATTAATGGGGAGTTATTTTGCAAAGTTTTTAAAAGTGTCAAAAATTTCAAGTTTTGGTTTTGTTATATCAAAAAGGGGGAGATTGTAAAACCTATGTTTGATTTTCATATAATTAAGTTGTTAAGGATTAAATTGAGAACTTGAAATTGATTTCTATGTCCCTTTAATAATTTATAAATCACCAACACTTTAAACTGATTTGAAAAACTCAAACTCCAAATATTTTCTAAGTGTTCCAAGTCCAAAGTATTGAAAATCGTCCAGGTGTATCGATACGCCTCCAGCCGTATCGATACCCTTTTTTACAAAGTTGTCTACTGGAAAGACGCGTTTCGATACGCTCTTAACCGTATCAAAACAGCGTATCGAAACAGATTCAATCTGTATCGATACGCCCCTCTGCAAAAACTGTAGGAGTTTGAATGGTGTACCAATACGGCTTAACCCGTATCGATACGGTTTTAACTAAATTTTTAATTCGAAGTATTTTAAATGTTTTCGACCGTTGGTGTTAGTCGTTAGGTAACTAACATTTAAAGTGGCAATTGTCCCGTATCAATACGGTGTACCCCCGTATCGAAACGGAGACTTCCAGTGAGCTAAGTTGAGAAAAAGGTATCGATACGGTCTCTTTCGTATCGAAACGTTCACTGTCCCGTACCGATACGCTTACGTGCGTTTCGATACGCCATCTTTATTATGTATAACAGCTCTTTCTATTTTGAGACAGTTATCGATACGGCTCCCCGTGTACCGATACGGATTGCTATAGAAGTGCATTTATGGTGGAAAGAGAGGGTCCCAACGGCTATAATCAATACCCTAACCACCCAAACGGCTAGAATTGATAGAGAAGGTATAAATTGAAGCTCATTGAAGACCAGCAACAACTATTGCATTAAAGATAAACATCCAAGAAAAAATCCAACCTCAAGTGTGCCTATTTTCCAATTTCTTGTAAACCCCAAATTGAGTTGTATTCAATTCTTATTCTATCTTCAAATTTGGGTTGAGTGTTGTACTTCAAGGGACAATATTGTATTTGAGAGATATATTTCTTGTCCAATTTCTTCTTTGTTTATTTGTGAGGGTTTGGTCAAATTTTGGGTAGAAAATTTGATCGGTTGTGTAAAGGTTACCTCCTAAGCCTTGAAAAGGGGAAGAACAAATTAGTGAATTGTTGCAAATCCTTAGTGGTAGCTAAGGTAGTGGATGTAGAGTTCATTTGGAACTTGAAACACTCTAAAATCCTTTGTTCTTCATTTTTAGTTGTCCATTCACTCCAACAAAGTTTTAAAATCCCAATTCACCCCCTCTTGGTCTTGATCAATCTATCGATCCACTCAACAATTTATGACCAGAAAGAATCCAGGAGAAAATAAAGACTACATTCCGGAGATCGAAGCATACGCCCGAAGACTACACGCTCAGACACTTCGAGAAAAGAAACAAAGAGAACGAGAACAATGTCTAGAACATGATCTATAATCAGCGTCTGAGGCAGATTCACATTTCAAGTAAACCAACGAAGAATAGGTTCCAATGGGAGATAACAACCAAACAATCCAACAACTGACTAGGGCACCAGATGATTAACAACTGATGTGCATAACATTCCCGAATGGTACATCTCCATTCGTACTGAAAACGGGTTTGATACATCTTTTACCGACTTTCCATGGCATGCCCAATGAAAATCCTCACAAGCACCTAAAATAGTTCTACATAGTTTGCCTGAATACAAAACCGCAGAGAGTTTCTGAAGATCAAATAAAACTTCGTGCCTTCCCTTTTTCTCTAGCTGATATTGCAAAAGATTGGCTATTTGATCTTCCTTCTAATTCGATTACAACTTGGACTGACATGGCTCGCCTATTTCTTGACAGGTTCTTTCTAGCGGCTAAGGCGAGCGAGCTAAGGCGAAGCATTTTGAGCATTGAACAAAAGGATACAAAGTCCTTATATGAATACTGTGAGCGTTTCAAAAAGTTGCGCGCTAACTGTCCTCAATACGGTTTGTCTAAGCAAACACTTATCCAGTATTTCTACGAGGGTTTAACGCCTATGGACATGAAAGTAATTGACGCAGAAAGTGGATGAGCACTTGTTAACATGAATCCTACCACATCGAGAACCTTAATATCAACTATGGCAGCAAACTCACAACAGTTTCACTCGACAAGTGAACCTTCTCGACGGAGGTAAGTATCGTTTCCCTAGAAAATAAGATTGACAAACTAGCTGAAATTGTTCAATCTTTTGTTGTAGACAAAAGAAAAGCATCTAGACTTTGTGGGATATGCACTAGTCCAGAACATCCGACAGACCGTTGTCTGATGATACAAGAAGAAGATACTGCACAAGCAAATGCCATCGGTAATACGTATAACCTGAGATTGAAAAATCATCTGAATTTCAATTATGTGCAAAACCAAAGACCAAATCAAGCTTATCAACCAACTGCACCACAACAATATCAACCGCAGAAGCCATCGTTGGAGTTGATTGTTTAAAGGTTAGCGTAAGCCCAAGAAAAGTTTCAACTAAAGATCGAAGCACACTTTGAAGCAATTGACAAACAGATGAGTCAACTGAAAATAACGGTGAGTCATTTAGAATCTAGAGGGAAGCTGCCATTGCAAACTAAGGTAAACTCACGAGAAAATGTTAGTGCAATCACCCTTTGAAGTGGCACTGTTGTTACGTCGCCAGTCCCTAAAGATGTTGATACAGAACCCTAGAAGAAAGATGAATCAGAATCATAGAAAGGGAAATGGGTTGTTGACGCAGAAACCTAGAAGAAGAAGAAAGTTGATTCACAAACTCCTCCTATGCTGTAACCCCCTTAGCCCGGCCTAGACGGTTGACCCGGACTACGAAGATTACACGGGGAAAACCAAAGTCAACCCGAAAGTCAACCTTGATTAACGACCCTTTTTTTTCTTTTTAAACTTTTCTAGATGCACATTAATCCTAGGCATTCTCTTGAGATAAGCATACTCAAAAATCACAGCAATCGGAAAACAATAAGGGACCCAATTGCACAAAATATGAATTTAGGGACCAATTTGTAAATTCTGAAAATTAAGAGGACTTTACCAATTTTTAAGTTACCATTATGAAATTAGTCATGTTTCATGCCTCTCTGCCAAATTTCATCTCAAACAGACATCTCAAACTCAAGCAATTGCACATACAAGAATCGGGACTAAAACGTAAAGCTTGCAAACCTCAAAACCATTCAAATTTTAAGCCCAACGGTCAAGTGTTCCGAAAAGGGTCTAGGCCGTTCAGGAACACCCCTTGGCAGTAGCCAAAGTGTTCAGAAACGGGTCTAGGCCGTTCAGGAACACCCTGGCCAAAACAAGGGCCTGTTTCGAAACACCCTGCCCAGAAACAACATATAGGCCTGTTTTAACACCTTTAAACCCCATCAAACATGCTCCAAACCATTCCACAATAAATCAACAACATGGCAAGCATCATACCTACCAATTTGCATCAAAATCTAGATACAAAACCACCCCTAGGTGCACCAACTCATTCAACACATCCAACACACAATCATGCTTTTAAAACAAGAAGCATAGCATAACGACTTAAGAATAAGAAGATTCAAACGTTGCAAGCGTTAAACCACATAGTTCAAAATCATAAACCAAACTTGTCCAACATACACTATCTCATTAAACATCAACATAAGAGATTCTCCCCCATTGCCTTTATTATCTATAGCTATTAACCGAGACATACATCTCAAGTGGAGCTCTCCTTGAATCCCTTGCTTCTCGCTGTCCTAACTTCAAATATATGCATTGATGGACAAAAATGAGCGTAAGCACATAATGCTTAGTGAGGAATGCTCAAAACCAAAACACCATCAATGCAGCGAGTCATAAAACCTCTTTTAAAAGCATTACAATTCGATAAACCAAAGCAATGTTTGAAAACCCTTTTTAACAACATGCTTTAAATCATGCATTGCTCAAACGTGAGAACCAACCCTTAGCTTAGAAAAGTTAAGTAATTCACTTCAAAGTACAACCTTGCAAAACCATCAATTTAACCATTCCATGCATGAACATCATATGCAAAGTTAAATACAAAATCCTTGGAAAACACTTCCACTTCACATCAAACTTTTCTCATACATTGAAAATCATTTCAAAGCAAGAAACCTTTAAAAACCACTTACTCATTCAATCTATCTCATGCATTAAACAAATGCAACATATGAACCACAAAATCAATATTTGCATTTCATGCCTTTAAAAACAAGTCTACGCAAGACTACAATGCACTAAAGAGATTTCATGCACACCTGCACCATTCTCATTAGAAAATAAACTCTTGTTCAAGCTAACAAGTAAACATGCATTCATAGAACATTACACACTTCTCATGCATCCATGCATCATTTCAAGCATCTCAAGCTTCATCACATTCAAGAACATTATATTGGCTTCCAAGTGACAATTCACAACCCATCATAACGCAAGACACAATCGGATACGCGGATTACAAGCGTTGTCCCCACGCTTCATACACACTACCAATCTCAAGGTCCCCAAATGGAATTTAAACCACCATTATGACCTTACCATACACAAGGTCCTCATATGGACTTTTAAACACCATATGACCTTAACATTCACAAGGTCCTCAAATGGAATTTTAACCACCATTATGACCTTACCATCACTCATTGGTAGTTGTATAACATCACTAACAAGATCACGGGACATACACACAAGATCCACACATGGACTTTACACCACCATTGTGATCTTACCATACACAAGGTCTTCAAATGGAATTTTAACCACCATTATGACCTTAACATACACAAGGTCCTTAAATGGAATTTTAACCACCATATGACCTTAACACAAGACCCACCCATGGACTTTTAACCACCATGGTGTTCTTAACCATCTCGTTAGTGTAATTGGATGGAGTCACCGGTACAATCACAACCACTCCACATCCAAGGCGACTTTATTCACGGTGCACCCAATCCTATAGCCGGCTAACTATATCCGATTCAAGTAACCAAGAACCACTTACATCACTTGCCAATATAACCAATTTACCACATTAATCCATTGTTTTACAAGCATAACCAAAATGCCAATACCACCAATTACCATCATCAATCCACTGTTTTTGAAGCATTACACAAAGCCATTAAACAACATGCAACACTATGCAACAATTCCACAATTCCAATGTACAAAACCAAGGATCTCTTACCTTGAGCATCCTTCACACATGGCTTTCAAAACCAGCATTAAATCAAGTTAGAATATGCTTCCAAAACAGAGTTTAAAACATGCAAATCACATGCGTTGCATCCAACAATCACAAGTGCTTTAAAAACCAATTCATAACACAACCAAGAGAGAAATTTCATTTACTTACTCTTGAGCTTAGCTAAGTTGTTTAGACTTAAACTAAGCTCCCAAAACCTTCAAACCTTGGTTTTAAAGCTGAAAACCCAACTTCACTCACCGATACACAAAGCAAGGCTAGCCAACAAGCCTTCCAAGCATTCGAAACCTTCAACGCCTCCTCTATTGCTCACGGATCATTATCCCTTGTTTCAAGCACATAACAACAGAGGATTAATGCATCATAATGCATTAAAACACCAGCAACACACCTAAACTCGCTGCTCTTTGCAAATCCAACCTTTCGGCTACCAAACACAACCGAAATCACCTCCAAACACTTCCAAAACTTAACCCAGCCAAGATCCATCACTTCTAACCATTTTTAAACATCAATTAACATCCAAAATGACCCCAAACACGTCCTTATACCTCCAGCATTAACAAGACACCAAGATCACCCCAAAAACCACCATTTTCACAAGTAGAAACTTAGGAAAATCAACCTATTCGGGATTACATTGATTAAACCTCAATTTCTCATCAAAAATACATCCATTTTACATTAAAAACACATCTCAAAACAGTACCCAACCATTTCATACGAATTTCATCACAAATTAACCAAATCTTGCATTTTAAAGCCAAGATCAAGAACACAATTGTAAAACCTTTAATAAAACACAAATCAAGGATTGGGAACTTGGGAATTTCAGTAAAGAACTGAGAATTTAGAAGAGAAGGACGTTCATACCTCTAAACTTAAGTTTCTCCCTTTTTGGAACCACAATTCTTGAAAATCTAATAAGCAAATGCTAAGGTTTTGTTGTAGAATTGATTAGAGATCAAATGAGGATTGAAATCTAATCTTTAGTTGTCAAAATCAGAGAGAATTTTGCTGGAGAAATGTGTTTGGGTTGAGAGAAAAGTTGAGAGAAAAGAAAATGGAAATTTAGAGAAAAGTTAGTTAAAATGCCAAAATATCTTTTCCCTCCTTTTGCACTTAATTAAAAACCATTAATTAAATTGATAAATATTCAGAAAAATCTGGAGAAACTCTTTTGGGTAAATAGCTCCTTAAAGATTCAAAGTTTCAATCCTTTTTAAAACAGTCACCCAGTTTTCAAAAATTACATTTTGGTCACTAACCCAAAATGTCACTCTTCCAAACCTCATTTTGTAAAATTGATTTCACCTTTCTCTTATACATAATAAAAGAGGATTTTAAGACATTTTTCCATATTTTTAATGCAACCCGAACTAGGCTTTCCTAAATTCACCCTTTTATATTCGAACCGCAACCCGACCGGTCCGGTCCAAACCCAAAACTTCTAAGCCCAAAATTGGGGTGTTACAACTCTCCCTCCCTTAAGAAATTTCGTCCTCGAAATTTCAACTGGCGAAAAGAGAACTACCAAACTTCTCAAAGCAACACACAAGGCAACACAGGAGACTTAACCACCACTGAACACTCTCCTCACAAAACTCCACTCAAACTCAACACCAACACATACTGTTCACGAATTCCAGAACACTCAAATGTTAACCACATCTTAACCTTTCACACTTCCGGACTACACATAGCCCCAACAACAACCTGAAGAACCTCCAAACTTTTACAGCATACACCACCTCAACTCATAACTCCCAAAACTCGTACACACGGTGACACCAACCAGTCCAGTTCAGCCACCATGTGACTCACAACCTTCACTGCCTCTAAAACCCCTTGCACAACTGCTCAACCTCTTCCAAAGGTTACCACATCAAGCAAAAATTCTTAAGCATCAACTGCTTATTCAAACTTCTCAACGTATTGATGACATTCCTTCACGCCCGCCGCTATCATCACCGTAACGACTCACCAGGACTACTCACCTAACATCCGAAAATCACGTCACAAAATCCCAACCTTGACTCCGCCAGCCGTTCACACCCCACCAGCCGACTTCAAAAGGAAATTACTTATGTACAACTAGCCTACCACTTCTCACAAGAACCCGTCCAACTAACAACGACCCTTGAACTTACATTGCCTTTCCACTTCAAGCCTTGACTAGAACACTAGCCTTACCAGGACACCGCACATTTTATACATACATATTAAGATTACGAAACTTCTATTCACCCAGGCCAACCTTTTTCTACAACCCACAACACAACCTCTTTACAACTCCTCGAAGGTTGCTACGAACCATCACCTACATAAACAACCCTTCTACTACAACATCAAGGCCAAGTTACCTCAGCACTTTGGAAACACATCCTGCAACATCACTTAACACCAAGAAACTACCACTTCTACTAGCTATTCCCAACCACCTTGACTGCTTCTAACTCTAACCGGTAATCTCCTCACCACCATACCGCTAAACTCTTTAAGCGCCAAACACTTTCCTTCTACCAACACGCTATATCGCACTCACTATTACTGACAACTCGCTTAATACCCTCCATTACTTCTAACATTCTCCTAGCACCAACACAACTTTTAAAACCCATCATCCAACCTAACCCTATCCCAACACTAACGGACCCGATTAACTATCGGCGAGTGTGAACGTTCGTATGCATGGTCACCAATATGCCCTAACAATGCCTGATGTACATGCATGCAAAACCTCTAATGTCATGTCACATGTATGCATGGACCAGTACATATATAATATAGATTAACAAATGATTTTAACTGTGCATGTATGTCGGTTCACACCCACCAATAACATCCTCAGAATCCACCTAAAACAACCTCCTATCTCACTTCCAACTTGACCAACTCCATCATTCTTTCAACCCACTATCCACAAGATACTCACTAATGCCCTCTTCACACTAAAGTTGTTTTCAAAACAACACCAACTACTACCCCAAACATGCTAGCAACGAGACCATACCCACTACACAAGGAAATACCAACTGAAACCAAACTAAGATACAAGAGCAAAGGTTACTTAACAAGGTTACCTGTAAACACCTCACTCCCTGGAGCTTCAACAGACAAGCTCTCTTTCTCGCAGAACCATCATCCTCCAGCCGTACCGCTGCAGCATCTGCTAACACATTAAGGTCATCACCATCTCCCTGCGGTAAAGAACCCTGACTACCCCAAGCCAACTTCAAACAATTACGTCTCATATGTCCAATAGACCCACAATTCCAACAGGTTTCATTCTCCAAGCTCCTCACACCTTTCTGCCCTTCCTGCCACCTTCGAACTTTGTCTCTGTCGCGCCCACTACCCTTCAGAGACCCTTTTGCTACCACTGAAACTAATCTCACCACATGAGGACAATTCCGCTTCACATGCTCCTTAGAACCACAATTCCAACAAACTCCTACGCCCCAACAACCTCCAACATGACACTTTCCACATTGGTCACACATCGGCAACCGAGCTACCCCTCTTTGATCATGTAGCACTTGCCCTAAATCTACACTACCATCCAAGCTTCGATTCAAGCAAAACCTTCTATCACGTCGCCTCTTACGCTGACCGCTCCCGAGGTCAGTACCCACAACTCTCTCGCTTAAACTTTTCTCACCTTCATAAACTGAAACCACACCCTCACGTTGCTTAACCCTTGGGAATTTCTCTCCAAGGTACCTCTCATAAAAGGCAGACACAAAGAAATCCCAATCTATATCGTGGATATGCGATGCCACCGCCACAGATGTCCACCAGGCACAAGCGTCCTCCAACATCAATGAGACAACACTTCCCAGCTTACAGGCATAGTCACAACCCTCCTGATCCAAAATCAGAATTACACTGGCCAACCAGGCCTCGAACGTCTCAGGTGTCGAACCATGATACTCTATAGCTCCCAAACCATGCAAACGCTGTTTCAACAAACTCGCACGTCCCACAGTCGACACGTCTACAGGCCTCACTTTCGCCACAGCCTGAGATGTTCCCAACACCTCTTGAACAAAAGGTGTTGAACCCTTCATCACAAAACCAGCTTCTTCCTCCTGCCTCACTACCTCCACTCCAGGCACAGAAGACTGAGACGAAACACCCCCACTAAAAGGTGAATTCCACGCCTTAACAACCTGCTCTAAAGCAGCAACCATCTTATCTAACTTCCATTCTCTCATCGATTTCACCATGCTATTAACAACAAGCTATCATAACAAAACAAACAAAACGATCAGGCCAGCTTCAAGCAAGGATTCAAAACTCCAGTTACAACATAACACAATAGCTATAATAATAAGGCAATGGGTATCCCGAATTCCCCCTTTTACATGACATAACAGTCAATAAAAACACATGGATATCACAACATCGAGCATATCAATCAACATACTTCGATCATGCTCTCATCAAACAACATTCACTCGCATTAGCATAACATCAATATATCATACCCATTACACTTTCATCATTCATAAAATCAGCTCACATCACCAGCATATCATCAGCACAAATTCACATCAGCTCAATGAAGATTCTCAATCAAAAAGCATGCTAAAAACATCAACAATTCGCTCAAAAACACGCATTCCAACCGACTTTCAACCACTCATCAGAATAAACATTAAACACTTATTACAAAAATTTACCATTTTCCCCAAGCATTCGCAACTCAGCTCTGATACCACCAAATGTAACCCCCTTAGCCCGGCCTAGACGGTTGACCCGGACTACGAAGATTACACGGGGAAAACCAAAGTCAACCCGAAAGTCAACCTTGATTAACGACCTTTTTTTTCTTTTTAAACTTGTCTAGATTCACATTAATCCTAGGCATTCTCTTGAGATAAGCATACTCAAAAATCACAGCAATCGGAAAACAATAAGGGACCCAATTGCACAAAATACGAATTTAGGGACCAATTTGTAAATTCTGAAAATTAAGAGAACTTTACCAATTTTTAAGTTACCATTATGAAATTAGTCATGTTTCATGCCTCTCTGCCAAATTTCATCTCAAACGGACATCTCAAACTCAAGCAATTGCACATACAAGAATCGAGACTAAAACGTAAAGCTTGCAAACCTCAAAACCATTCAAATTTTAAGCCCAACGGTCAAGTGTTCCGAAACGGGTCTAGGCCGTTCAGGAACACCCCTTGGCAGTAGCCAAAGTGTTCAGAAACGGGTCTAGGCCGTTCAGGAACACCCTGGCCAAAACAAGGGCCTGTTTCGAAACAGGCAAGGGTGTTTCGAAACACCCTGCCCAGAAACAGCAGATAGGCCTGTTTTAACACCTTTAAACCCCATCAAACATGCTCCAAACCATTCCACAATAAATCAACAACCTGCCAAGCATCATACCTACCAATTTGCATCAAAATCTAGATACAAAACCACCCCTAGGTGCACCAACTCATTTAACACATCCAACACACAATCATGCTTTTAAAACAAGAAGCATAGCATAACGACTTAAGAATAAGAAGATTCAAACGTTGCAAGCGTTAAACCACATAGTTCAAAATCATAAACCAAACTTGTCCAACATACACTATCTCATTAAACATCAACATAAGAGATTCTCCCCCATTGCCTTTATTATCTATAGCTATTAACCGAGACATACATCTCAAGTGGAGCTCTCCTTGAATCCCTTGCTTCTCGCTGTCCTAAATTCAAATATATGCATTGATGGACAAAAAGGAGCGTAAGCACATAATTCTTAGTGAGGAATGCTCAAAACCAAAACACCATCAATGCAGTGAGTCATAAAACCTCTTTTAAAAGCATTACAATTCGATAAACCAAAGCAATGTTTGAAAACCCTTTTTAACAACATGCTTTAAATCATGCATTGCTCAAACGTGAGAACCAACCCTTAGCTTAGAAAAGTTAAGTAATTCACTTCAAAGTACAACCTTGCAAAACCATCAATTTAACCATTCCATGCATGAACATCATATGCAAAGTTAAATACAAAATCCTTGGAAAACACTTCCACTTCACATCAAACTTTTCTCATACATTGAAAATCATTTCAAAGCAGGAAACCTTTAAAAACCACTTACTCATTCAATCTATCTCATGCATTAAACAAATGCAACATATGAACCACAAAATCAATATTTGCATTTCATGCCTTTAAAAACAAGTCTACGCAAGACTACAATGCACTAAAGAGATTTCATGCACACATGCACCATTCTCATTAGAAAATAAACTCTTGTTTAAGCTAACAAGTAAACATGCATTCATAGAACATTACACACTTCTCATGCATCCATGCATCATTTCAAGCATCTCAAGCTTCATCACATTCAAGAACATTATATTGGCTTCCAATTGACAATTCACAACCCATCATAACGCAAGACACAATCGGATACGCGGATTACAAGCGTTGTCCCCACGCTTCATACACACTACCAATCTCAAGGTCCCCAAATGGAATTTAAACCACCATTATGACCTTACCATACACAAGGTCCTCATATGGACTTTTAAACACCATATGACCTTAACATTCACAAGGTCCTCAAATGGAATTTTAACCACCATTATGACCTCACCATCACTCATTGGTAGTTGTATAACATCACTAACGAGATCACGGGACATACACACAAGATCCACACATGGACTTTACACCACCATTGTGATCTTACCATACACAAGGTCTTCAAATGGAATTTTAACCACCATTATGACCTTAACATACACAAGGTCCTTAAATGGAATTTTAACCACCATATGACCTTAACACAAGACTCACCCATGGACTTTTAACCACCATGGTGTTCTTAACCATCTCGTTAGTGTAATTGGATGGAGTCACCGGTACAATCACAACCACTCCACATCCAAGGCGACTTTATTCACGGTGCACCCAATCCTATAGCCGGCTAACTATATCCGATTCAAGTAACCAAGAACCACTTACATCACTTGCCAATATAACCAATTTACCACATTAATCCATTGTTTTACAAGCATAACCAAAATGCCAATACCACCAATTACCATCATCAATCCACTGTTTTTGAAGCATTACACAAAGCCATTAAACAACATGCAACACTATGCAACAATTCCACAATTCCAATGTACAAAACCAAGGATCTCTTACCTTGAGCATCCTTCACACATGGCTTTCAAAACCAGCATTAAATCAAGTTAGAATATGCCTCCAAAACAGAGTTTAAAACATGCAAATCACATGCGTTGCATCCAACAATCACAAGTGCTTTAAAAACCAATTCATAACACAACCAAGAGAGAAATTTCATTTACTTACTCTTGAGCTTAGCTAAGTTGTTTAGACTTAAACTAAGCTCCCAAAACCTTCAAACCTTGGTTTTAAAGCTGAAAACCCAACTTCACTCACCGATACACAAAGCAAGGCTAGCCAACAAGCCTTCCAAGCATCTGAAACCTTCAACGCCTCCTCTATTGCTCAGGGATCATTCTCCCCTGTTTCAAGCACATAACAACAGAGGATTAATGCATCATAATGCATTAAAACACCAGCAACACACCTAAACTCGCTGCTCTTTGCAAATCCAACCTTTCGGCTACCAAACACAACCGAAATCACCTCCAAACAATTCCAAAACTTAACCCAGCCAAGATCCATCACTTCTAACCATTTTTAAACATCAATTAACATCCAAAATGACCCCAAACACGTCCTTATACCTCCAACATTAACAAAACACCAAGATCACCCCAAAAACCACCATTTTCACAAGTAGAAACTTAGGAAAATCAACCTATTCGGGATTACATTGATTAAACCTCAATTTCTCATCAAAAATACATCCATTTTACATTAAAAACACATCTCAAAACAGTACCCAACCATTTCATACGAATTTCATCACAAATTAACCAAATCTTGCATTTTAAAGCCAAGATCAAGAACACAATTGTAAAACCTTTAATAAAACACAAATCAAGGATTGAGAACTTGGGAATTTCAGTAAAGAACTGAGAATTTAGAGGAGAAGGACGTTCATACCTCTAAACTTGAGTTTCTCCCTTTTTGGAACCACAATTCTTGAAAATCCAATAAGCAAATGCTAAGGTTTTGTTGTAGAATTGATTAGAGATCAAATGAGGATTGAAATCTAATCTTTAGTTGTCAAAATCAGAGAGAATTTTGCTGGAGAAATGTGTTTGGGTTGAGAGAAAAGTTGAGAGAAAAGAAAATGGAAATTTAGAGAAAAGTTAGTTAAAATGCCAAAATATCTTTTCCCTCCTTTTGCACTTAATTAAAAACCATTAATTAAATTGATTAATATTCAGAAAAATCTGGAGAAACTCTTTTGGGTAAATAGATCCTTAAAGATTCAAAGTTTCAATCCTTTTTAAAACAGTCACCCAGTTTTCAAAAATTACATTTTGGTCACTAACCCAAAATGTCACTCTTCCAAACCTCATTTTGTAAAATTGATTTCACCTTTCTCTTATATATATTAAAAGAGGATTTTAAGACATTTTCCATATTTTTAATGCAACCCGAACTAGGCTTTCCTAAATTCACCCTTTTATATTCGAACCGCAACCCGACCGGTCCGGTCCAAACCCAAAACTTCTAAGCCCAAAATTGGGGTGTTACATACGCCATCTCCCTACCCTAGTCCACCTCCCTTTCCTTCGAGGTTAGTGAAGCGCGACAAACAAGCTGAGGAGAAAGAAATCTTGGATGTATTCCAGAAAGTAGAGATCAATATACCACTCCTTGAAGTAATTCGGAAGGTTCCGAGGTATGCTCGATTCCTTAAAGAACTTTTCACAACAAAAAAAGAAGCTCACCGGGAACGAGAAAGTTAATTTGGGAGAGCACGTTTCAGCTGTACTCACATGAAAACTTCCACCAAAATTAAAGGACCAAGGTATGTTCATCATTCCTTGTAAAATCGGTAAGGTTGGAATTAAGCGTGCAATGTGTGACTTGGGCGCATCTATTAACGTTATGTCATTATCTGTTTATAATCTAATCTCTAATGAGCCATTGAAGGATACACGAGTTACAATACAATTAGCGGATCGCTCAGTAATTTATCCCGAATGACTCTTGGACAATGTTCTAGTAAAGGTAAATGAACTAATATTTTCAGCAGATTTCTATGTCATTGACATGGAAAATGAACGAACAAGTACTGCTTGTGAAATTCTTCTTGGGCACCCTTTCCTTAGTACGACACATGTGAAAATCGATGCGAGAAGCGAAATCCTCACAATGAAATTTGATGGGGAAGTCGTGAAATTCGATGTATACAAGGCTAAACGACATCCTGATAGTGTCACAAGTTTAAATTTTGTTGATGTTATTGATCCTGCTATGGATGATTTTATGGAATCTAATTCTATTGATGATTTATGAAGGAATTTGGAGAACGACGACGAGGAAATTAAAGAGTTTGAGAAAAAAGTTTTCTATTTTTTCGATTCACTATTAATTTCTGATTCAAAATTAATTTCCTCGAAATCTAAAATGCTTCCTTCCACTTTGCAGGCACGAAATTTGGAGTTAAAATTACCGTCGGATAAATTAAAGAGTAAAGGAGATATTTTTTTCAGAAAAAATGAAGGAACGCCACGGTCGTAAAATTTCTCGTAGGGAAATTCTAAGTTGGACAAAGCGCATGAACTGAATGAAATATTTGTCGCAATGTCGGTAATCCGAATTAGGTCGTCGAGCAAACGACGTTAAATAAAGCGCTTAATGGGAGGCAACCCATTGTTTTTATTTCTATTTTATTTATTTTAGTTATTTAATTTATTGCATTATTTTCATTTTTATTATTTAATTTACTACTTTTATTTACATTATTTTATTTTTATCTTGTTAGGTACGTAAAGATTTTTTATCAAATAAATCCTAGCGATACCGATGAACTCAATTAATGTTACCCGTATGGGTAAAATAATGAAAAAGAACTCCAGCGCACGTTAGCAAATCCCCTCATAGTAGCGCATGTTAGTGACACCCAACCCAATTTCCATTTGACCGGCCAAATTTTCAAAAAAAATCATTCTTTTCATTTCTCCTACGCGCGGGTCCCACCTCCAATACCCTCTTTAACCAGATATTACCTTGAACTCCTTATCCCATTGTTTTTGAGTTTTAAACCCTCACCATAAAATCTCAGTTATTCCAAATTTTTTTATCTTTACCCAAATTTTAAGCTAAACCTCATGACCCACTTTATTATCATTAAGATAAATTCACTTTCCCAACAAAAGTCTTTTTAATTTTTTTTCGCGTGATCCCCTTATCCCTATCTTTTCCTTTTTAATTTATTTTTTATCTTTTAAATATTAAATTCAATGGGCCCACATTCTTTTATCATTATCTTATTAAATAAAAAATTCTAAAAACTTCATCCCCCACGTGACTAAACCTAAACCCACCTTTCCCTCTTTTTGTTTTTTCCTCAACCGCAAACCCCACCTTCCCCATCGTTTTCAACCTTCGTCCCCCATATCTCCTTCAAACTTTCGACCACCATCAACCTTCCCACGATTCCCACACCAAAACACACAACCGGCGGCCATAAACCCTACGCAGCCACCATGTACGCCGCCAACTGTCGGTCTCGCCTCCGCATGAATCAGCTCCGTAGGTTAAACCCGAGCCGTATGCCATTCGGACCGCAACTAGTTCAAGGAGTTTTTTCCTTCCCTCTCTTTCATTTCTATTTGCATAATGGGACATCATGCTTAAAGTGAGTGGGAGTGGGAATCCATGTCAAATTCTTATTTTTGCTAGTTCGATTAATTGTTCTCTTTACTTTACTCAATTGGTTTGATTGTTTTCGTCCTCTATTTTGCCTTGTCCCTTTGTTGCCATATGAACTTTGTATCTCACTTGTTAGAAATTTTAGGTTACATTGTAGATCGTGGCTTGATTATTATATTTTTTGACATATCTTCACTTTTTTTCTGCGAGTATGCCAAACTAGTCTTAGAATTCTTAAACTTGTGGCGGAATACTTGTCGAGACTATGTGCATGAAAAGCTAGAGGTGCCTCCACTGGCTCTATCCGGGAAAAAACAGGTAGAGGTGCCTATCACTGGCTCTAGCAAGAATCATGTTTAGCTAGAAGTGCCCAAAAACCGGTTCTAGCAATAATTTTTTTTTGCATCATGTTAATAGTGGAGATTAGGTTTCATTACAAGTCTATGATATGCTTTTCTTAGATTAACTTAAGTAATCTTGTTGATGGAATGTTTATATTCTTGCTAATGTTTTTATAATCTTGCCACTTGCCTATTTGTTCCTTTTCTTTCTTTCAGGTGTAGATACTTCATAATATTGTACACTAGGGACTTCGTGAAATAAGGGATGAGAACTTGAGCTTAAATTTGTTTAAATTTTCGAGATACCTGAGGACAAGCATCAGATAAGTGAGAGGGAATTTGATGAGTAGCTAGTTTGGTCAATATTTTAGTGCTAATTACGCTTAAATAGTTGATTTGTGGTGCTGAATTGTGGTCTATTGTGTGCTTTTCTGTGCATGACTTCATGGCTAGAAAACAGATTAGAAGAGGCTGGATTCTGCAAGCACTACACTAGATATGATATATAGCGGCGTTTTTCGTGGCGTTTTGGGAGAAAACGCTGCTATAGTTAAACTTATCCCGTCGTTTGTGGCAAAAATGCCACAAAGTGGGAACTTTAGCGGCGTTTGATTGAAAACCGCTGCGAATAAAAAGAAATAGTGGCATTTGGGGAAAAACGCCGCAATATGTTCGAAATATTGGTGGCATTTACTTCTAAAATGCCGCAAAAGGTTTTGATTATTGGTGGCGTTTATTTTTAAACGCCGTTAGTGAAAATATATAGTGACATTTTTAAGGAAAATGCCGCAATTAGTCATTCTATGGTGGCGTTTGATTAATAAACTCCGCAATAGATATAAAACACGTTATTTTAATTTAACATTTTATCAGTTTCAGACTTTCACCATCCCCAAAATCAATCGTCAAAATCCCTAAATTCTCCTCCTCACCGTTCTCTATGTCTCTGTGCTCGTCGTCGTTCTCCCTGTCTCCATGCTCATCGCCGTCGATCCTCGCCGTCAGCCGCTCGATCGCCTCAGCTACTGCTAGGATAAAAATCGATCCCGGTATGTTTTTACAGATCCTTTTGTTTATTTTCTGTCTTGTTTGATCCGTCTGACAGATGATATGCAATGACAAAAATAAGCTTTAGCGTTTGGAACCTTATAATTCTTTTAATGCACTATCCAAATAAAATAGCTCATAAAGAAACAAAAGGTTGTTGGAAATAGGTTATACAGATAGAAATGAGATCTCACCGCATTTGTAATCCCATCACTATCATCAGTGGAACCTTCAGTCTTCACACTATTCACATGATCATAAAAATTAGTCGATCAAATAGAAAAGTTCACTTGGTCATGCAATATCGTACAAATAGGTTGCTAAGTCATAGCCGTGATCTCTTAAATTAAGATGTAATTAAACATGTATACCATTGTGAAAACTATTTTGTGAGTAAACATGTATACCATTGGTATGGAATGATTTATATTGATATAAGTATTAATGGACAGATTGCTGAGTATGTAAATGTATTTTTATGAGAAATGAGGTGGTTACAATGTGTAAAAGCATGCTAGAAATAGTTTAGAACATTTTGAGAACATGTTGATTGTTTTGAATATTTATTGAATGTTGTGGGCTGTTTTGCACACATGTATGTGAACAAGCATGTTTAGGGATTAATTTGAATCTTTAAGACTTATATGAGTTGTTTTGTAGAGAGAAGTTGGACTATAGCCATGGAATTCTTGAAGGGTTGAGTTTAGAAGCTCAAATTTATAGATTGATTCGAATTTCTTAAGGAAGAAGGGTAAGTACTCTTGTTTTTCTTTTTAATTTGAAACCTAGATTGATGAATTCAAGTATATGTTCTTTGTGTTCTATGATAATGTTTGATTATGAGAATTGAATCTTTGATTTGAAGTTCCTATGTAAACAGTCGATTGATCATGCAATTCTAGTGGACCATATATGTATGTATGGTTAGCTAATGCTTAGGAGAGTGGCTCGAATGTGCATGTATGTATATGCATGTTGGTAACTTTCGAATGGTAGCATGATTTGTTGATTAAGTTAGCAAATAAATTACTCTGAATTCTAACCTATATGTACTGTTGGTGTTGTTTGAGACATTCGAATTGGTAAATGAATGGGTTAGAACCACTGTTTGATTATTTTATTTTAAAATTGGGGCTGAGTATTGACACATTTATGGTCTTTTTTATGAAGGTAATACATAAATATTATGCCTAGGCGGAAGTTAAGTGATCTGGGATGGTTCAAGTTTCTCGAGCAGAGGAAATAACAAATAATGAGAATTCTTCCGCTGTTGGATCTTCAGAAGTTCCGGAAACAGTTGAAAATGTTGAAATAGAAGGTATTGTTCAACACTTTAATATAACTTATAAATATTGACTTGATATTATAAATTATACTAAATTATTTCTTATGTAGGTGACAATGGTCGAAGGCGCAAGACTAGAGGGCGCACGACATTGAATGAATTG
This sequence comes from Hibiscus trionum, assembly GCA_030270665.1. Classification (NCBI taxonomy): domain Eukaryota; kingdom Viridiplantae; phylum Streptophyta; class Magnoliopsida; order Malvales; family Malvaceae; genus Hibiscus; species Hibiscus trionum. The sequence continues at coordinate 35,709,295 of BSYR01000013.1, forward strand.
TACGAGCTTCCTCCTGGGAAACGTGTGAAAGTTTCACATAATGATGTCAGCCAACCAATTGGGGAAGAAGCACGTGTTTTGGCCAGTTACTTAGGCATTGTTGCACGCAATGCTACGATTTTGCCAATCAATTATGAGTCATGGCGTCAAATGCCGAATAGTAACAAATGCCAAGCTCTGGATCTGGTTAAGGTAATAATGTCATTGTAATATATAATTCATTACAGTTACATAATAATGATATTTACTTTGACTGTGTAATTTGTAGGATAAATTTTATTTGGAGGTTTCATATGACTATTTGAAAAATGCAATAGGTAAGAAATGGAGAGACCATAAGAGCGCATTGAAGAATACATATTTCAAAAATAATCTCAGCCTTCAAGAAAAGCTACAAAGTGTCCCACCAGGAATGCTCTGATATCAGTAGGAAGATGCAGTTAGGTTTTGAAGTTAAACTAAATAAGAGGTATGATCGATTCACTTTAAAAAATAATAATATATCATTATAACATTGACTTTATACGTAATGTAAATTTTAAATTGTAGGAGCGAGAACACATTGGATTTGCTAGCAGACAACAACAAAAGTTTAATCACACTGCTGGGTCGAAGAGCTTTGCTCGTATAGCTAATGACGAGGTATTTTCTTAACTATTGATTGTTTCAATGATGTATTATTTTTTTGTAAGTACTAATTTCTATTATATGTTGTAGCAAGTTGCGACCGGTACTAGTGTTGGACGGATAAAGCTCTTCAACATTACACACACCAAAAAGGATGGCTCTCCTATGACTCCTGAAGCTGCAGACATTATGGTATATTTGTTGGACAAAATTTAGATTATGTTATATTTATATCAATAGTATAACATTTTTATTTTAAATAATCTTTTGAATTTGTTAACAATTTTTATTTGATTATCAGGCGAAATTGAGGGAAAAAGGGCGGAGTATAATTAGGCAAAATTGAGGGACAAAAATCTAGATTATGTTATATTTATTTCGCTTAACCCCCCCTTTTACTTGCAGACTGCTTGATAATCATCAAAATCGAATAGATATTGGGAACTCTTTAGTCCCTACGGATCAACTCTTACTTTTACTATTCTACTTTAATTTATTTGTTTAATTGAGTTTAAGGAATTTTATTTGACAGTCCACGACGCTTGTCAAGAACCCGACCAAGTCAGGTAAAATACTCATCCATATGTCTGATTCTATTTTAACCAATGATCTTTTAATTTTATTAATCAGACCACTCAACTATTTAAATGACATCGATCAAGCCACTAGTAGTTTAAATTAACGGAGAAGCTGATGTGATAATTTAAAAAATTAGTATAATTACAAAGTTGATCCTCCTTACTTGCACATTGTATCAATTTAACCCTAATTATAATTTATTCAACATTGTGCAAGATAAATTGATACAATGTACAAGTAACGAGGATAAATTATATAATTATACCAAGTTTTTAAACTATCTCAGTAGCTTTTCCGTTAGTTTTTAACGACCATTGACTTGATTGATATCATTTAAATAGTTGAGTGGTCTGATTAATAAAATTAAAAGATCTATAGTCAAAATAGGATCAGATCTATAGTTGAGTGGTCATGGATGTAGTTTATCATATATATAATTCATACTCTCAAAGTTATAAATTATAGTTATGGAAAAATACACTAGTGGTCCCCAAACTATTACCGTTTTCTTATTTTGATCTCAAAACTATTTTTTCGGTAAAACCGTCCCTTCTATTACATAGTTCTCCTGTTTTGTTCCCCCGACGTTAAATAACTAACGGTTTTGCTGACGTGGTATTTTTTAAATACTTTTTAATATTTTTTAATCATTTCTCTTTCCTCCTATATTATTTTTATTTAACTTTATCCACCCAATCATGTGGTGCCACGTGGCATTACCCTATTGGTTGAACCCCAAAAAAAAAACCCTTCAAAAGCCACATTTAGTGTTGCTGGGATTCAAACCCAAGACCTCCAAGACACAAGCCATGCACATGAACCACTTATGCTAGGCTGATTACTTGATTCAAATTTACTAACAATTATATATAAATTATACATATTAACCCCAAAAAAACCTTAAAAACACAAATTGGGGCTGCTAGGATTCAAACCCAGGCAACCAACATGCAAGGCCAACGTGCAAACCAACTGTGCTAGGCTAATTATTTGAATTAAATTTTCTAACATTTATATTTAAACTATAAATATTCGAAACAACACATGGTTAATGAATATAAAAGGTATGGAGTAATTCGAACATAATACATTATTAATAAAATTTTAAATTTTAACCACCAAATTAACTAATAAATTGTGCTATTTTGAATTTAAATATATTTAACTAAATTATGTTTACAATTTTAAAAAATCAAACTAGATTTTTTTTACTTTGTTCAATAATAAAAAACTAATTAAATACTTATTTATTTTATAAAAATAAAAATTCTTAAAAATATTTAAATTAAAAATAGCACAATTTATTAGTTTAACTTCATGGTTAAATATTTAAAATTTTATCAATAAGGTATTGTGTTCGAATTACTCTTCACCTTTTATATTCATTAATCATGTGTTGTTTCTAATTTGTATATGTTAAATATAAATGTTAGAAGATTTAAATCAAATATTTAGCTTAGAACAACTGGTTTGCACGTTGGCCTTGCATGTCGGTTGCATGGGTTTGAATCCTGGCGGCCCTAATTTGTATTTTAAGGTTTTTTTAGGTTAATATATATAGCTTATATATAATTGTTAGTAAATTTAAATCAAGTAATTTGTCTAGCACAAGTGGTTCACGCGTATGGCTTGTATGCTAGAGGTCTTGGGCTCAAATCCCAACAACACTAAATGTGGTTTTTGAAGGTTTTGGGGTTTTTTTTTCAACCAATAGGGTAATCCCACGTGGCACCACATGATTGGGTGAATAAAGTTAAATAAAAATAATATAAGAGGAAAGAGAAATGATTAAAAAAATATTTAAAAAATCTCATGTCAGCAAAATCGTTAGATATTTAATGTTTGGGAACCAAAGTAGGAAAATAGTAATAGTTTGGGGACCACCGGTGTAGTTTTCCCTTATAGTTTTTATTTGTAATCTTAAAATTACAATCTAACCTTTGATAATGTTAGTATTTTCATAGAAATATTTTATAAATTTTAGTCACAGCCTCAAGGATTTAACTATAATTTTTAAATAAAAACAAATAATAAAGAAGTTTTATTATTATTTATTTATATAATGCTTAATAGGTTCTATTGACCCCTAAAATATACTAATTTTTATCGATTTGTCCCCATTAATTTTAAAACGTTGTTTTTATCCTATTTTTGTAACGCTCGTTAGAAAAAAAATATTTGGCCAATCATAGCACACCATGTGGCACTTTTGACAAAAAAATAGTTGACTTTATAAAGAGCGGTTCATGTTAAGTCTCTCGGGTTCTATTTTTGTTCAGTTTAGTCCCTATTTTTTTATTTAATCCGAAAATGACTCCTATTTATTTTTTAAATTTATAAATTAATTCAATATTATTTATAATATTAAGTAAAAAAATAAATTTAATTAAAAATAAATAAGTTCATTATAATATTCAACTAAAAAATTGACTGGAATATCATATTAGTTATGAAATCAAACAAAGAAAAAATTCTAATAATCAAGAAACAACACAAAAATAGACTGAAATATCACACCCCGACACCCAATAATTTCGATTGTTTCATCAATATTTGAGGAAGAGATAACGGAAAATGCTAACGTGGGACACGTAGTAAATTCTAAGGAATTTGCTGAGAACATTGAGTTGCAAGATTTTGGAGAATTTTTTTTATATGGAACTATTCGAGTTGTACACCTAATTTTGGTAGGTGAATTTCCTAGCGAGATATTCTGCATACATAACACTTCAAACTCGAGACTTGCTTAAATGATATCAAATTGCTTATTACTTGGACCAACCCGTCAGTTACGTTGAGGACAACTTCGGTAGTGCCTTCCTATTCTTTTATTCACTGACATGCATTGCATCATTAAAACCAACACATGTTGCTTCCAAACCGGAATTTACATCATAAAAGCAAATCACACTTCTGATTCTGAAGAAACAAGTTTGAAGATTTGTAATAACTTTGATTAATTGAAGTGAAACATTGTCAATTATACATCAAATCTGCCACGTATTAAGAACTCATTTTTTGGGAAATGCGAGACTCAATATCACTTTCTGCAGAAGGCGAGTTCTGCATACGTGTTAACGCTTTTTAGAATAAAAAATTTAACTGGTACTCGCGTTCTGCAGAAAGCGAGTTCCCCGAGAATTTGAAGAGTCGACTAAATTTATCACGGGGAACTCACTTTCTGCAGAATGGGAGTTCTTTGTAAATCGGGCAACCAGACCAAGCGTCCATAGGCATGTTCGAGCAATATTTCGGGGTTATTAATCATATAATTTTAGTAAACATTGAGTTTGGTTTCGTAGTACTAGAAATTGTCTTTCATTTGACACAAATGTGGGCAAGTTCTATCCATTCTAAACCTGTAACCCCCTCGTCCCGGTCCGGACGTTTGACCGGTCCGAGTAAGCTACACGGGGAAAACCGATGTGAAACCCGTTCAGGTCCCACCTCGGTTAGCAACCCTAGAAAATTTCTTTTAATTATATCTTGTCTAGAGGCATATTTATTCCCTAAGTGATCACGACAGCGGAAAACATCATGAAAATAAAAGCAACCAATCCAAAACAACACATTAAACAACCCATTTTAAACTTACTCAGCAGGTCGTATCGATACACCAGACAAGGGTATCGATACGCCTTGACCAAGTCAACTGCCTCTAGTAAACCCAGGAAGACCGTATCGATACAGCCCTTGAGCGTATCGATACACCCTCTTTGGTCAACATCTCGCGGTCAACGATACAAAATCGTACCGATACGCATAGAGCCCGTACCGATACGCCAAAAACTCGTCAGAAACTCAGAATTCCAGTAAAGATTTGGCGTATCGATACACCCCCGAGTATTGGTACCCTAAGCCAATTCTGAGTCCCAAAGTGTAGGACCGTATCGATACGGCCTTTAGGCGTACCGATACGCCCTGCACTGCAAGACTCCAAATTGCAGCAAAACGACACGAGACTCAACTCTAAATGCAATTTACGACTCTCCTAATCACATACAACCAACCATACATCATCTAGCAACCAAGAACTAACATGCGAATCAATTTAGATGAACGACAAGGCATTCCCAACATGACATTCATACAAAGATGGATATTGCATACCAAAGCATACTTAAAAGCTTAAAAAGGCACATGTCTTCACACATAAGGTTTACATGGTCATCCAAAAACAACATATAGCATAAACAACATTCAACATTTATGAGTCATACAACGCTCATACAACCACATAGCAGCCTCATTGCTAAACTACTACTTTATTTACTAAACCATACTTGAGAAACTACAAAAGCTTGGAATGCCCCTTTCCTTGCTCCTTGCTAACTCCACGCTAATGATCTGCATTGTCGAAAACGAGAGCGTAAGCTAGAAGCTTAGTAAGGATGCTCTAAAACCAAAAACAACGACAATGCAGGGTTCAAGCATATAATCCTTAACCTCACACTCAAACATACATAAGCATCAAAATAGCAATCTAGCTTGCAACACAAGAGACAATAATATGACATCTTACTTCATATTAAGCTCAACAAGATAAAGCACTTATATAAACAACATAACCACAAGAGCAAGTATATTGGCCACTATTAGTTTACTCAGATATGCGGATTACACTCAACAACAACATTACCTCGGTGGGATTTCACTTATCACCGGACCTCGCAAGGATGGGATTATACTCATCACCACATGCCCTACGGATGGGATTCCACTCATCATCACGTATAATATAAACATTTCTGATGGAATATTACATCACCGTACTCCTCCTTGATGGCTTAACGCCACCAAGGCCACGCACCAATTTGACTCAACCGTGTGCACACTAATCCTAATGATCGATCGTTTATACCCGATAAGTTAACTAGTGCCAATCATACTATTAAAACCACATCATAACAACCACAAAGCATATCACATAGCCATCACCACACACATCAAAATATACTCATACATAAACAATTCATGCTTCACAAGATCACAATAGGTATAAACATTTTAAGCTTATAAACACACAAGAAGTTAAGCTACCAACTTAACTTCTACCTTGGAATGGCCTACCAAGCACATCCCAAAACCTCAACCACACACACATGAACCAATTTAAATAAGTTTGAAAGTTTCAATCACCACCCTTCCTTAAGCAAACTAAGCAAAGCCACTCAAGCCTCCACTAATTCCGGAATCGATCCCGAACCTTCTCCGGTGTTTCCTCTTGCTTCTAACCAATCAAAAGACAGGGTATTACTCAACCAAATCATTGCCAAACTCAGCCACAATCTCACCCCACAATTACAAGCCAAAACTTCATTATTTCAAACTCAAACTATTCACAAAACTCACATTTTCGTACTCCCTTCATACCCAGCTGAAATCTACCATTTCCAACACCCAAATTACCTCTAAAGACTTCCAAAACACTTCCCTAACAACCCTACACCATCATCCCTTCAACCCAACACAAAGCCACACCAAAATTTCAAGTTTTGACACTTTCAAAAATGTTCCCAAGACCCATTTCGGGATTTTTGTCAAAATCCCTCCATTTCAAGATATTAGGTGTATTAAGGTAAGGTGAACTCAAAAATTAACTAAACAAACCAAAAACAAGCCAAGAACCCAATAAAGTTTCATACTTTCTTCAAACTTGCAAACTTGAAAAACTTAAAAGATGATCCATTTTGAAATCTAAAACCATGAAGATGCTTGGAATAAGGAGAAGAGATCAAAAACGAAGTTACCTTGTGAAAATCCCTTGAAATGGTGAAGCAACTTAATGGAATAATGATTTTGGGAGGAGTTTGGGGTTTTTCACGTTGAAGTGAAATGAAGAAGATGGCCCCTTTTTTTTTCTTTTTGTTTCAAAAAGCTTGTCTTCTTTATTTTAACTTATTTACAAAAATGGCATTTTTGGAATTTTAGGCTCATTTAAATTAAAATCAAGGTCTAATTAACTTAAACCGATTCGGACGACTCGAACCCAACACACACACTGAACTCCCAACCCCAAAACACGGGTGTTACAACTCTCCCCCACTTAAGGAATTTCGTCCCCGAAATTACCTGACTGAAAGAGATAAGGAAACTGCCTTTCCATATCCTCCATCCTCTCCCAAGTGGCCTCGTCCGTCCCTCGACGTTGCCACCGCACTTTTACTAACTCAATCGATCTACCCCGCAATACCTTGCTGTCAGAAGCCAAGATCTCAACTGGTTCTTCGTCATAAGTCAAATTCGGATTCAATTCTATCTCTTCTACAGGCATAACATGTGAGGGATCTGACCTATACTTACGGAGCATCGAAACATGAAACACATCGTGTATCTTCTCTAGCTCGGATGGTAATCGCAATTGATAAGCAACTGGGCCAACCCTTTTCACAATCTCATACGGTCCTATGTACCTCGGACTCAACTTCCCTTTTCTGCCAAATCTCATCACTTTCTTCCACGGAGACACTTTTAGGAACACCTTCTCACCCACTGAAAACTCAACTTCCTTCCTTTTCAAGTCGGCATAGGACTTTTGTCTATCCGAAGTTGCCTTCAAGCGATCGCAAATCACTTTCACTTTATCGGTTGTCCCCTTAAGAAAATCCGGCATAGGCAACAACTTCTGTCCCACTTCAGCCCAACAAACTGGAGTTCTACACTTTCTGCCATACAAGGCCTCATACGGAGCCATCTGAATGCTCGACTGAAAACTGCTATTGTAAGCAAACTCAACTAGAGGCAATTGCTTCTCCCACGTACCCTGAAAATCAATGATGCAACAACGCAACATATCCTCTAAAATCTGTATAACCCTCTCTGACTGACCATCTATCTGAGGATGATATGACGTGCTGAAATTCAAAACGGGTACCCAAAGTTGTATGCAGACACTCCTAAAATCGAGCTGTAAACCTCAGATCTCTATCAGACACAATAGACTTCGGCACACCATGTAGTCTAACAATCTCACCAATGTACAGGTCAGCCAATCTATCTAAGGTATAAGTCGTATTGACTGCTAAAAAGTGAGCACACTTCGTGAAACGGTCTACTATAACCCAAACTGAGTTCTTCTTCGTAGGAGTCAAAGGCAAGCCCGAAACAAAATCCATGGTGATATTCTCTCATTTCCATTCCAAAATTCTCAACGGTTGCAACAAACCTGAGGGAACCTGATGTTTCGCCTTCACTCTCTGACACACCATACACTTACTCACGAAGTCGGCTACGTCTCTCTTCAAACCAACCCAAAAGTACTCATTCTTCAAATCTCGGTACATCTTCGTACTTCCAGGATGCATAGAAAACGGACTAATGTGCGCTTCAACCAAGATTGTATGTCTCAAGTCACTGTCTTCTGGCACAACTATCCTATTTCTGAAACACCAGACCCTATCGGTACTGAAACTGTAGTCTGAAGGTCTACCCTCGGCTATGTCTTACACGTGAGGTGCCAAAGATCTATCTAAGAGCTGATTCTCCCTAATCAACTGACCTAGAGTAGGTCTAACCTGAAGCTCGGCCACTAAGCCACCATCCCCGTACAAGCTCAATCTAGCAAACATGGCTCTCAAATCTACAACTACCTTTCTACTCAAAGCATCGACCATTACATTGGCCTTACCTGGATGGTACTCAATCGTAAGATCATAGTCCTTTAGCAACTCTAACCACCTACGCTGTCTGAGATTCAACTCTCGCTAAGTCATAATATACTTCAAACTCTTGTGATCTGTGTACACTGCGCATTTCTCACCGTACAAATAATGCCTCCAAATCTTCAGAGCAAACACAACTGCAGCTAACTCTATGTCGTGGGTCGGATAGTTACACTTGTGAGTCTTCAACTGTCTTGAGGCATAAGCCACCACTCTCTTGTCTTGCATGAGGACACAACTTAGGCCTACATAGGAAACATCACTGTAAACTACATACTCCTTCCCCGCTCTGGCTGAATCAAGATTGGTGCTTGGGTCAAAGCTTCTTTCAACTTCTCAAAGGCTCGTTGTCTTGCATCTGACCACTCAAACTGAACACTCTTCTGAAGTAACTGTGTCAATGGAGCGGCTAACTTTGAGAAACCTTCTACGAACCTTCTATAGTATCCAGTTAAGCCTAGAAAGCTACGAACTTCTGTTATTGACTTCGGTTGCTTCCACTCAACAATAGCTTCTATCTTCTCCGGATCAACTCTAATCCCATCGGTTGACACTACGTGGCCTAGGAAGACTACCTCTCGGATCTAGAACTCACACTTGCTCAACTTGGCATACAACTGGTTGTCTAATAAGGTCTGCAAAACTAACCTCAAGTGTCGGTCGTGGTCTTCCTCGGTACGCGAATACACCAAAATGTCATCTACGAAGACAACTACAAACTGATCTAGGTATTGATGGAAGATCCTATTCATCATATCCATGAAAGCAGTCGGTGCGTTAGTCAACCCAAAAGGCATGACTATGAACTCATAGTGACCATATCTAGTCCTAAAGGCCGTCTTCGGTACATCAACCTATCTTACATTTAATTGGTAGTAACCGGATCTCAAGTCGATCTTCGAAAAGACTGATGCCCCTCTCAACTCGTCAAACAAATCATCAATTCTCGGCAACGAATACTTGCTCTTCACTGTTAACTGATTCAGCTGTTTGTAATCTATACACATTCTCATGCTTCCATCTTTCTTCTTTACAAACAAAACTGGAGCGCCCCAAGGCGAAGAACTCGGTCGGATGAAGCCTCTATCTGTCAACTCTTGCAATTGAGTCTTCAAATCTTTTAGTTCTTTCGGTGCTATACGATACGGAGCAATCGAAACAGGAGCTGAATCTGAATAAGTCTCTATAGCAAACTCTACCTCTCTATCAGGTGGTAAACCCGGCAATTCTTCCGGAAACACACTTGGAAAGTCATACACTGTCCGGATGTCTTGAGGTCTAACCTCACACATTTTTGGATTCATCACATAGGCTAAATACGCCTCGCAACCCAACTCAACTAACCTCTTAGCCTCTAGAACTAAAACTACATTCGATAAGAACTTCACGTTCTCACCTACCACCACTATCTCATAATCATTCGCGAGTCTCAAAGAAATCCTTTTAGTCTCAAAGTCTATCCTAGCTCTATGCTCAGTGAGCCAGTCCATACCCATGATCACATCAAAGCCATAAAATGGTAGCTCCATCATATCCACTAGAAACATATGCCCCTGAACCATAAGCGAACATCTTCCTAACTACTATCGTATCCCTGAAGGAACTAGTAACACTAACTCCTACCTCTAATACCTCACAAGGCAATTTCAACGACTTTGCATGCTCACTCAGAATATATGAATGTGTAGACCCGGAGTCAATCAAAGAAAGCAAACCCAAAGACTATATCGAGAAGTTACCTGCAATCACATCTGTGTCGTGCTGACCCTCACGCTTAGCGTAAACTCTGGCCTGGCCTCCGCCCTCTGGCTGGACTGCAACTACATACGCTATGTTTCTCTGGCCATCATTTCTCAGCTGGAAGTTACCTCTACCGCGCCCGCGACCTCTCTGAAAGTCATTAGCTCTAGTAGAAGCATGAGCCTGAACTGGTGCTTGCCCCACCTGATGTGGACAATCACGCCTAATATGATCCCTAGCTCCACAACTCCAACACGAGTGGAAATTCCCCCAACACTCACCTGTGTGATTCCTCCCACAACGAGCACACTTTGGCAAACGCCTACCAGCCCTCTGGCCCTGGTGGCCCCTACCGTGGTTACCACCACCACGTCTATGGTCATAGTGATGCATGTTGTCCCGATGCCTCTTGGCATCACCTCTATCAAAGTCACTAGATCTCTTCCCAGAACTAGAACCACCAAATCGTTTGGTCAAGCCCAAAGTGTGCTCTAAGTCCTTGGCCCTAGTGACCAAGACATCAAAATCTGTGTAGTCAGAAGCTAAAGTGTACCTCTTGATCTCTTCGTTCAACCCATAACGGAAACGGTTACAACGTTCCTCCTTAGTAGGAACAAGCTCAGATGCATACTGACTCAACCTGATAAATCTGATCTCATAGTCTGTCACTGTCATACTCCCCTGAAGCAAAGCCATGAATTCCCTCTTCTTCTCATCGAGATAACGGGGACCCAAATATTTCTTACGGAAAGCTGACTCGAAAAACTCCCAAGTGATCTCAGCCTCTGCCATACCCGTAGTGATGGTGACCCACCAAGTGTAGGCATCACCCAGAAGCAGAGATACAACACACCCTAACTTGCGTTCCCCGATACATCCCATCTATGCCAGAATATGAACGGTCTTCTCAAACCAAGTCTCGGACCTCTCGGGTGTTGACACTCTAAACTCTTCACCTCCCAAACTGCGGAGTCTCTCTAATGGTAAACTAGTACCCTCTCCCTGGGGTTGTGCCACTGCCTGACCCCCAAACACTGCAGCCTGAAAAGCCCCGGCTATCGCCTGAACTAGAGAAGCTAAATATATTCCGGCTGATCCTTGGCCAACTTGATGTTCTACGCCCTCGGCTCTCGCCTCGCCTCCCTCTTCTTGATGAGGAGGAGAAGAAGGAGGTTGAGGAGCCTGCGCCTCACCAACTGGCTCAACTCCCGGAGCTAGTGCACGTGATTCCGGTTGAACCATCCTAGGCCTCCCTCTTGGTCTCATATCACAGCTAGCAAGATAACAACTACAACAAACAAACATATAAGGATTCAGTTAGCAAAGACAAGGGTCCAACCGTGCTCAAGTATCTTCCTTTACAAAATCTTTTTCAAATTAAGTAATAGTAGTAATGGGAACTCGACACTACACCAGACACAACAATCATGCTTCCAAACACCATACGAATGAACAAACAACAAGCATACATGGCAAAGCATTCACCGAGACATAACAATTACTTAACACTTCAAACTTACCTCACTTACCTGCCCGAGGTCTCGGTAACCTCAGGCTCTGATACCAACAAATGTAACCCCCTCGTCCCGGTCCAGACGTTTGACCGGTTCGAGTAGGCTACACGGGGAAAACCGATGTGAAACCCGTTAAGGTCCCACCTCGGTTAGCAACCCTAGAAAATTTCTTTTAATTATATCTTGTCTAGAGGCATATTTATTCCCTAAGTGATCACGACAGCGGAAAACATCATGAAAATAAAAGCAACCAATCCAAAACAACACATTAAACAACCCATTTTAAACTTACTCAGCAGGTCGTATCGATACACCATACAAGGGTATCGATACGCCTTGACCAAGTCAACTGCCTCTAGTCAACCCAGGAAGACCGTATCGATACAGCCCTTGAGCGTATCGATACACCCTTCTTGGTCAACATCTCGCCAAAAACTCGTCAAAAACTCAAAATTCCAGTAAAGATTTGGCGTATCGATACACCCCCGAGTATCGGTACCCTAAGCCAATTCTGAGTCCCAAAGTGTAGGACCGTATCGATACGGCCCTTAGGCGTATCGATACGCCCTGCACTGCAAGACTCCAAATTGCAGCAAAACGACACGAGACTCAACTCTAAATGCAATTTACGATTCTCCTAATCACATACAACCAACCATACATCATCTAGCAACCAAGAACTAACATGCGAATCAATTTAGATGAACGACAAGGCATTCCCAACATGGCATTCATACAAAGATGGATATTGCATACCAAAGCATACTTAAAAGCTTAAAAGCCAAAAGGCACATGTCTTCACACATAAGGTTTACATGGTCATCCAAAAACAACATATAGCATAAACAACATTCAACATTTATGAGTCATACAACGCTCATACAACCACATAGCAGCCCCATTGCTAAACTACTACTTTATTTACTAAACCATACTTGAGCAAATACAAAAGCTTGGAATGCCCCTTTCCTTGCTCCTTGCTCCTTGCTAACTCCACGCTAATGATCTGCATTGTCGAAAACAAGAGCGTAAGCTAGAAGCTTAGTGAGGATGCTCTAAAACCAAAAACAACGACAATGCAGGGTTCAAGCATATAATCCTTAACCTCACACTCAAACATACATAAGCATCAAATTAGCAATCTAGCTTGCAACAGAAGAGACAAAAATATGGCATCTTACTTCATATTAAGCTCAACAAGATAAAGCACTTATCTAAACAACATAACCACAAGAGCAAGTATATTGACCACTATTAGTTTACTTGGATATGCAGATTACACTCAACAACAACATTACCTCGGTGGGATTTCACTCATCATCGGACCTCGCATGGATGGGATTACACTCATCACCACATGCCCTACGGATGGGATTCCACTCATCATCATGTATAATTTAAACATTTCCGGTGGAATATTACATCACCGTACTCCTCCTTGATGGCTTAACGCCACCAAGGTCACGCGCGAATTTGACTCAACTGTGTGCACACTAATCCTAATGAACGATCATTTATACCCGGTAAGTTAACTAGTGCCAATCATACTATTAAAACCACATCATAACAACCACCAAGCATATCACATAGCCATCACTACACACATCAAAATATACTCATACATAAACAATTCATGCTTCACAAGATCACAATAGGTATAAACATTTTAAGCTTATAAACACACAAGAAGTTAAGCTACCGACTTAACTTCTACCTTGGAATGTGTTGAGTTGTGAGGAGCTCGATTCGTTCAACCGATATGGCTCACCAAGTGGTGGAGAGGTGGATTTTTGGGTGGAAGGGTTGTAGAAGCTAAAATGTAAATTGACACAAGGATTTATAGCGGTTCAACCTTCTAACCAAGGTCTACATCCACTACCTTAGCTCCCCACTAAGGATTTCCAATCAATCCACCATTGATTCGTCCCTTTTTCTAGGCTTAGGAGGAAACCCTTATACATGATCAAGCTTTCTACCCAAAGCCTTGATCAAAACCCTCTTTTACAAAGAGATAAGAAAAGCAAACTTAAATCCCTCTAATAGGTGTTTGTTTGCACAATTAAAGCTCTCACCCAAAATTTAAAACACTTGAGCAAATTTGACAATTTTGGCTCAATAGTGTTTGTCTATATAAGAATTGACAATTTAGGTACTAAGACAATATTTGATCATTTGTTGATTGACAATATGAGCATTAGCCTTTACTTGATGCTTGGAGGTCCCTTTTATACTCCTTGATGAGTTTGTAGCCGTTACTAGCCGTTGGGATTGAATTGGAGCCGTTGAGGACTTTAATTCCCACCATAAATGCAGTTTTGCAGCTCACCGTTTTGAAACGCTCGAACCCGTTTTGAAACACCCTTTAAGTAGAAAGAGCCGTTGCAGTCTGACGAGGCACCCGTTTCAGAACGCCCCTGGCCGTTTCGGAACACGTATCGAAACGCCTAGACCCGTATCGAAACGCCCTGCATTTAAATGTTAGTTGGGAAATAGTCGTTGGGGTTTATGACCGTTGTGGTCGATGCCACGTGGGCGTATCGAAACGGCAGAGCCCGTTTCGAAACGCTGGGCAAAATCCTCATCCAGGGAAAGCCCGTTTCGATACCAGTATCGAAACGTTTTAGCTACTGGAATACACCGTATCGAAACACCCTAAGGTGTTTCGAAATGCCTGGAAGGTTTTCTGTAGTTTAGCCTTTGAAAACATGTAAAACCCTTTGAAAATGTCCCTAAACATAGTTTCAAGTTGTTTGGACTTTGGAAATTGTTTTAAATACTTTTTAAATCAGTCCAAAACATTTTTCAATTATTATATCAAAACATTAGTTCTACAGAATGGCCTATCAAGCACATCCCAAAACCTCAACCACACACACTTGAACCAATTTAAATAAGTTTGAAAGTTTCACTCACCACCCTTCCTTAAGCAAACCAAGAAAAGCCACTCAAGCCTCCACAAATTCCGGAATCGATCCCGAACCTTCTCCGGTGTTTCCTCTTGCTTCTAACCAATCAAAAGACAAGGTATTACTCAACCAAATCATTGCCAAACTCAGCGAGAATCTCATCCCACAATCACAAGCCAAAACTTCATAATTTCAAACTCAAACTAATCACAAAACTCACATTTTCGTACTCCCTTCATACCCAACTGAAATCTACCATTTCCAACACCCAAATTACCTCTAAAGACTTCCAAAATACTTCTCTAAAAACCCTACACCATCAGCCCTTCAACCCAACACAAAACCACACCAAAACTTCAAGTTTTGACACTTTCAAAAATGCTCCCAAGACCCATTTCGGGATTTTTGTCAAAATCCCTCCATTTCAAGATATTAGGTGTATTAAGATAAGGTGAACTCAAAAATTAACTAAACAAACCAAAAACAAGTCAAGAACCCAATAAAGTTTCATACTTTCTTCAAACTTTGCAAACTTGAAAAACTTAAAAGATGTTCCATTTTGAATTCTAAAACCATGGAGATGCTTAGAATAAGGAGAAGAGATCAAAAACGAAGTTACCTTGTGAAAATCCCTTGAAATGGTGAAGCACCTTAATGGAATAGTGATTTTGGGAGGGGTTTGGGGTTTTTCACGTTGAAGTAAAATGAAGAAGAAGATGACCCCTTTTTTTCTTTTTGTTTCAAAACGCTTGTCTTCTTTATTTTAACTTTTTTACAAAAATGCCATTATTAGAATTTTAGGCTCATTTAAATTAAAACCAAGGTCTAATTAAATTAAATCGATTCAGACGACTCGAATCCAACACACACACCGAACTCCCAACCCCAAAACACGGCTGTTACAAAACCGATTAAAATTCGCATTGAAAATGGTTACATAGCTTGTTTTTGTGAATAAATGAAAATATAAAATGGCCTGATAAACTTGTTCGGTTAAAATTTCTGGGTTTATAATCTGAGAATTATCGTAATTTTTGACCTTGGAGGCGTTGTAGTGGAACTTGTCTTCGATTTGAGACTGATATTGAGATGCGCGATACATGAAGAAGGGTATAAAGTTTGTGTTGAAAATGGTTCCAAAGTGTGGTTTTGTGCATGAACGACAAGCCAGAAAGAGAATTTTTAAAACAAATTAGATCTTATTATTTAAACTGAAACTTGAGGAACACAAACAATAAAAAATTACAATAACTTAGTTGATACGAGGGCCCGAGCGATTAGGAAACTTGTTACGCGTGTGTCCGGGAGTTCTACATATAGTTCATTGTTTCTTTTGTCCGGTGTTTTCTCTATGTTCGACCATATCCTCCGTACAGTAAATTCGTGTCGATCGTGGACGTCCCTTTTCTCGTAGTAGTGCAGGATTTGGGCGTATGGTCGGTTCAGCGTCAACGGCATACGGATCAATTTCATTTTCGATGGGAGGAAACTCTTTTTGGTAAACCTTGAATACCGTTTCTAGTAAGAATATCGGATCAAGCACTCTCATGTAGTGAATCTGTTGGGAAGAACAAGCAGCAATGGCGTGTGCACACAGATATTTGAATGTCTAGAATACTCCGCACTCACAGGTTCTTTCCCTAAGATCTACCACGTATGCGTTGTGACGTATGCCTTCCAATGGCCTCAAAAATTCTGAAACGGAGAACAAATGGCCTTCACGAGAGAAGAGAGTTGCAGTCATCGCATTTGAATGGCGCACATAAGTTTACAATTGTTCGAGGAGGTCTGGGTGGACTCTGTGGCCACTTGCCATGTACTCAGTTGCTTGCCTTCTCAAGGTTGCAAATAGGGTAGCCAAACGATAGTAGGTTGCTTTGACAACGGAAGTGATAGGCAAATGCCGCACTCCCTTGAGTGCTGAGTTGACCGCCTCAGCCAAGTTCGTTGTCATGTGATCATATCGTTTACCCCCGTCATATGATCGAAGCCATTTTTCCCTCGAGATTTTTTTAAGGTAGTCCGCGCCATTTTTATTTCTGGCTCTTAATTTTTTGAACAGCTGGTCTACCTCATGTACATAATGCGAGTTGCCTAGGAAATGACAGTTGAATAGTTAAGGGCGAACAACACATGCAAAGATATCGTAAATGAAAATAACCTAAAAGACGTACCCATTCGAAGCACCAGAGCACGTTCATCTTGGTTCTTGTAGCTCTGCGACAATTTGGCTTCATCTAAGGGGTTCCGTTGCCGCCACCCAATTTGGACGAACTATATCGGTTGACGTGATAGGGGAAGACGGAAGTCCATTGGGGCCATCATCAGGCTAACTGGGTCGGGCAATTGATGACAAGATATGGCAGGTGGCCGCCCATCTGTGCACCCATTGTGGATCAGGTCGTCACTTTTGACTATATGCAATGGTACCACCAAAATGGGAAGCATCATATACTAACTTCGGAGGAACACAAGCGAGAAATTGATGTGCCTCCCCAAAACCGTCCGCCCACAAAACGTTAAGCAACATAGAGCCAGCCGACGCGGCGCGGTCCGAGAATGGGGCTTGAAAGCCAGAGACGGCGCACTCACACTATAGGGGCCTCGTCATCTGGAATAGCGTTTCAGCAGATGAGTGGTCCGAAGACGTTTTAGCAAGGGCCTCCACCCGAGTTCGACTTCATGGATGCTTATCGTCCCTTCATGCCGATGAGTGGTCCTCCGATGTTCGATGTTCCACCGTTGTCATCACAGTTTGACTACAACATTGTCGAGCATACGCTGCCGCAGAGCTTATTCTACACCGACCTCGGTCCCAGCAGTGGTCCGCGTTTCGAGGACGTTCAAGGAGCTGATGATGACATCGCTGCTGATGAGAACAACCCTGGAGCACATGACATTCAGAGGAATCCGCCACGAGATCACCGTGCACCCAGCTACGGAACGGGTGGACATGGGCATCATTAGTACGAGGGGGTTGTCTAAAAAATTTTAATTATGTTTATGCAAGACATTATTTTTCTAATTTTCTAATTACTAATATTTTATTCTGCCTTATTTATTTTTTACATAATTTTTAGAATTTATATTTAATTTCATTTTCTTTTGATAAACAATAACCTACATTATTTGATTAGTAAACCGAGCCTATCACGCCTTTTTAAAAATAAAATCATTCAGGAAAAACAAGCTATGGAACCGTTTTCGACGCGAATTTTAGTCGCTTTAGAATGGACCGAACTTGCCCATATTGGTGTCAAATGAAAGACAAGTTCTAGTACTACGAACCCAAACTCAATGTTTACTAAAAATATACAATTAATAAGCCCGAAATATTGTTTGAACATGCCTATGGACGCTTTGTTTGGCAGCCCGATTTACAAAGAACTCGCTTTCTGCAGAAAGGAGTTCCTCGCGATATATTCAGCCAACTTTTCAAATTCTCGAGAAACTCGTGTTTTGCAAAACGCGCGATCCTGTTAAATTCGTTAAATCTGAAAAGCATTGACACGTATGCAGTAGAAAGCGATATTGCGTCTCGCGTTTCCCAGAAAGCGAGTTCTTCATACGTGACAAATTTGGGGGTCATTTTTTCAAATAAAAGTCGGCGAGAGTCAGATTTGTAAATAACGAATAAAAAAGGTTTTTGGTTTAAAAATGTCGTTCATAAAGTATATAACTCGTTCCACCTCGCTACTTTTATTTCTTTTTGTCAAGATTGAAACCTAGCGATATTATTATTTTAGATTAATCTCACCCTCTTAATTTTTAGAAACTATACCCGTTTTAAAATTTGAGAATTTTACCGACAAGTGCCGGGTGCATTAGTAAGGCACATTGCACTCCTAAGGAGAGAACGTGATTTCAAACCTTAGAGACAATATTATTGGGAAAGGCAGCCTCGCACCTCGAACATGAATCATAAGATGGACATGCATATTACGAAAAGAATTTAATTTTTTTTTCAAATTTTCTTATTTTAAAAAGATATATTAAAATAAAAAAATATAAAGATAAATTCTAAAAGTTGAAATTTTTTAAAAGTATATTATAAAAAACTATTTTTGAAACATGTATGATTTCTTAAAAAATAAGAAGGTAAAATTAAAATTTTCTATCAACAAGACAACAATCAACAATCAATTGATTTAACAGGATGAGGTGTTAGATCCTTAAGCAAGGTTAGTGGTTCTAATCCTGACGTTGTGAATGAAAAAAAATGGGTTGAGAGAGTCGTCCTCATATGGGCCTCTGTAAAACCAGATCCGGATTAGTCAAAGAATAGTTTTTTAATATATATATAAGGTAATTATTCCATGCACATGCGGTTGAAACAAAAAGTTTCCACAAATGCCTTAGTTTTAGGGTATAGGTTCTAATGTTTAGGGATTTAAGTGTAGGAGTTTTGAATTTAGGGGATGTGATTAGAATTTAAGGTTTATGGACAAAATTTAAGATTTATAGGTTAAAACCTAAATTCCTAACCATATTACCCCCAATCCCTAAATTTTAAGCATAAACTATAATTTCTAACTGTAAACCTTAAATTCTAAACCCCTACACTTAAACCCCTAAACCTTAAACCTTAAATAAGGTCCCTAAACCCTAAAACTAAGGGTGCTTATAGAAACTTTTCACCCGTGCATGAGGTATTTTTCTTATATTTAATTATTTTTATTATTATAATTTTTGAATTTTTATATTTTAAAGCTTACGCAGAATTTGGTCCCTATACTATACTCATTTTCCCATACTAATCATTTTACTTTAGATTGAAGGTGTCACATGGCGTGTTTTATAGATGTCATGTGTCAAACAATTTTTTAACCGCATTAATAACGGTAGGGAGTAATTTGAGAAAAATAATAACCTTAAGCCTTGATCTAAAAAAATTAAAAGGACCAAAGTGATAAAATCAATATAGTTTTAGAGACCAATTTATACTTTAAGCCGATAAATAATTTTGAATTTATTGTTCCAACAAACAGATGCAGATATAAGCAGTAAATAGTTTCATTCCAATAATCTAAAACTACATCATAGTTTGTTGTAAAGAAGGCATGATCAAGCTGTCTCCTTCGAGGCCCACTCCTCAATTTCTACAAGAACTGTTCGACTATCAAGTTGGTTCTAAATATGCGCAATAGGTATGGCTGATGACTCTGTTAGCTATGGTTCTGGACTGTATGTATTTAAGATTTCAGGACAAAACCATTGTTGCAAAAAATGGATATTTGAACAATTTGAGAGATATTTTCAATTGATAAAGGTGGATATTCGAATCATAAAATTAAGGTTTTATGTTTTACTTCATGAGACTTTTACAACGTATATCATATGTTCAAAATTGTTGAGTGATAAATGAGAAATTGATACTCAAAATAAACTATAGTTTAAGTTTTAATAACGAGAAATTAGAAAACTTAAGTTGAGTGGTGAATGAGAAATTGATGTTCAGAGTAAGCTATAGTCTATTTCGCTGATTGTTCGGGCCCTTCGAGGGCCTGTGAGCATTTTAGTCTAATATGAAATTTATTTTTTCATCAAATAAAGAATACAATATTCTTTTGTATTATGTTTTGAAGTTAAAATATAAATATTAAATGTTTCCTTTAATTCATACAATAATTTTAAAAATTGTTCTTTAATTCACAAACTCGAGAGAGCTATAGTGGATGGTTTAATGTAGATGGTTGAGGAAATCAGCAAAATAGTTGAAGTTTTCACAACAAATCGAGAGAAATTTAATGATTCTAATTATATTCCTATGCATCTCAGATTGATCAACTGTAGAAATACTTGGAATAAGAATTAATAATTTTCCTAATGTTTCGAAATGTGTTGGCTTAATAGTTGAAGGTCTAAAATGTATATCTACTCTCCATCCACCTTTTATGACACCTTTTATGACAATGGAATTGTAACGCCCGGGTTTTAGACCTATAAACTTTTAGCGTTGATTCGGGGTTGGTAGAACCTAAACTAAAGATTCGAATTTTCGAGAGTAGTCTAAGAAAAACGTAGTTCAAGATATAATAAAATTATGAGAAAATTTTCTAAAATCTTCTAAAAATGTATAGAAAGGTTTGATAAGGTCAATTTTGGAAAAATAGCTTTTGGAAGGTCGAGATTTCGGTTTAATAGCTATTTTGTAAAAAGTACAAAATCTGTTCTAAAGAGACTATTTTGGAAGGGGGCCAAAACTTAGAATCTTTAGGGAGCTTATATCTATTTTGTGAGCCTTTTCCCTTAAATTGATTATTTTTAATAGATTTATTAAAAAGAAATAAAAAGAGATTTTTATTAAAAAGAATTTTAATTATCTAAAAGGCTAATTGACGTAATTTTCAATTCTCTCATTTTCCAAACAACCAAACACTCTAATTTCTCTCTAAAGTTTCAGAGATCTTCATCTTTTAACTTCTTTTTGTTTCACAAATGATTTCTTAAGCTTTTCCATCATTATTTTCAAAACAATCTTGAAGGATTTTTTCAACACCTTGTCATTTGAAGGAAAAGGCAAAGGTTAGAGGTAAATTTCATTTAACTCCTCTAATCAAGGTTCTTTAATGAAATTCTCAAGTATTTGGCTCTCTAAATATGGTTATTAACAATGTTTTGTGATTTAATTGGTGAAAATTGATGAATCAAGCTTTAAAATGTGATTTCTAAGGATTTTCGTATTGCTACTATTTTGTATGATTTGAGATTGATTTTAGTTATGATTTGAATGTTAAATGATGTTAAAATAGAGGTTTTATCATAATAATTCTGAATTGGTTTGGATCTCTAGTTGTTTAGGTTGTTATATTTGGATTTTTGGCTTGATAATATGGTTTTGGTGTTGCTGGAAGTTTATGGTTGCAATTAGGGTGTTTTTAGATGGTAATTGATGATTATAATTGAATGGAAGTGTTAGATTTTGGCTGGGTTGAGTTTAGGAAGTAATCAAAGGTGTTTTCGGTTGTTTCGGATGTGCGATTTGGTGTTTTTGGGTAGAGCAGCGAGATAACATGGGTTGCTGGTAATTTTAATTCATTGAGATGCATTAATTCTCTATTTTTGTATGGTATAAACATGGGAGTTTGTATCAGACACGTTTGGTGAAATTTCAGAAGCTTGATTTCGCTTTGGCAAAGCAAGCGAGGCATGATTGGTGAGTGAAATTGGTTTTAAAGTATTGTCAAGAACTTGAAAACAAAGTTTGGGGGTTTAGATTGAGTTTGAAACACTAATCTAAACTCAAAAGTAAGTTTGAGTTGTTTTGCTCTCATTTCTCGGCTTATGCCTCATTGATTTTTATTGTTCATGCTCTTGTTTTAAAGATAGATGATAATCCACTGTTTATGCATGATTTGAGAAATGTTTTGTTGGCTTAATTAATCCCATGAGATAGAATGTTGATTTCAAAGAGATAGAGTTGTCGTGAAAATGCTATGTTCTAAATATGCACTTGATATGAGATGAAATTGTTTTATGTTGATGCATTGAAAAAAAAATGGGTAATTGATGGTTAAAATGTTATATATTGGCATAAAACGAGATTATTGTTACCGGATATTATTGGCCGACCAATAGGATGAGAAGTGCACTATAAAATAAAAAATTCGTACGTGCTCTTTGGTTCGGGAAATGAGGGTAGTGTCATCTCGTTCCAAAGTGAGAGTGTGGTGATGAGAGATTCCACCACGGTAGGTCTTAGTGAAACACCCAAGCTTTGTGGCGTGAGAGATGCCGCCATGAGAGTCCGCTAATGTGAGATTCCATCGGGTAGGACTTGACATTTAGTCAAGCTATCTGCATATCCGAGTAATGTTGCTAAAATGCCAATATATGAGATTGATTATGAGATTCACATGTACCTTGTTATAAATGATTTTATGCATGATGTTTTGCATATGAGAATATGATTGGAGGAATGCTTTATGAGATTTAAGCATGTAAGGCTATGCCTTGAGATCTTGCATTTTGATGAATGCATGAGATAGATGGTACATGTGGTTTTGCTTTGAAAATAATTTCAAGCATGAGATAGAAAGAGCATGATGAGATAGAGATTTCTAAATGAAAAATGGTTTAAAAATGCATTGTTGTTGGTTTGTTTTGAGCATCCCTCACTAAGCAATTGTGCTTACGCTCTTTTTTCCAATAATGCAGAGAAATAATTTTTGGGGTAGCAAGGAAGAATCGCCAAGGAGTGGCACTTTGCTCAAGTATGGTTTTAAGTTTACACATTAGTAATAAATTGGAAATGGGATGATGCTTTGTGTTTGGGAGATTGTGTTTTGGAACTCCCTGTTTTGAGGCATGTTTGAAATGTCCTTAATGACTTGTAAATGGCCTTTATTTGTTGGATTTTTCTTTGATTTGAGTATTGCTCTTTGAATGACCTTTTTACATAGGAAGCATGCCTATAGATTTGTTTGTTGCTTATTTCTATTTTTAGTTGATAAAATTGCCATGTTTGTCTGAGTTTTGATGTTTAATTTAGTTGTATGCTTGTTAGAAATATATTGAAATGTGATGGAATGGACTAAAGTATGTAAAACCATCAAAATTTGACATTACAGGTCATTGGGTATCAGTACGGTTGTAAGGGTATCGATACGAACCAAGCAAAATAGAATGGGCGTATCGATACACGGGACCGTATCGATACGGTTTTATGCTACTGGTTTTTGGAGTATCGGTACAGGCTTAGAGGGTATCGATACGGTCTTGCTGAACTTGAATCTTGGAGACGTGTTTTCATGAGCATATCGATACCAGCTCTTAGGGTATCGATACGGCCAGCTGGTAGATTGGTTAAAAGCATTTTTGAATGCTTTGTTTCTTTACGTTTTAGTCCCCGAATGTTATATATGCAATTAAATGAGCATGGATGCTTGTTTTAAGTTGAGATTCGTCAGAGATGCATGTAATGTGACTAATTAAAGGTTGGTAACATAAAAATGGCATAAGTTCCTGCAATTGGGTGAAATTACAAAATGGTCCCTAAAGTGTAATTGAATGCAATTGAGTCTCGAATCGATGTCTGTTCGAGTTATGAATGTTTCACTACGATGTTAAACACTTAAGATTATAATGAGCATCCAGACAAGATAAAAATAAAAAATAGGGTTATTTATTGAGGTAAATCTCCCGATTTACTTCAATATTTCCCGTGTGATCCGTTTGGTTCGGTCTTTCACCCAAATCGGGTCAAGGGGTTACATGAATATCCTTTATTATTATTCTCTTATGATGAGGACGACTTTTATCCTTGTATACCTTACGATGAATCTACTATGAGAGGGAACACTTACAAGTTACAATGAGAGAATATCTTGCCTATTGTATTTAGTAAGGGTGTGCAAAAATATTCGATCCGATCCAATTCGGTTATTTGTTAATCCAATCCAAAATTTCGGATATTCGTTCCGAATTTTATTTTCAAAACGGATATCGAATCCGATATGTTGTTTTTCAGATCGGATACGGATCGTAATATTTCAAGTTTTAGATTATCCAAAAATCTAAAATATCCGAACATTTAAATTTTTATGGATATGAATCTTGTTATTTTTAGTAACTTGATACTTGTTATATCCGAAAAATTGAAATTTTCATAGGTGTGAATCTTATTATATTTCACAATTAGTTGCTTGTTATATTTGAAAATCCAAAATTTTTATAGATACGGCCGCCAAATTCGAAAAATACTTAAACCAATATTTATATTCAGATAATCAAATATCCGATCAGAGTATTTGATATCCGAAAATCCAGATATCTGCATTTTCGGGTCGGATATGCATCATAATTTTATCGACCTAAAATTTCATATATTCGATTTCTCATATCGAATCCGGTCCGATATTCGGAAATGCATACCTCTAGTAACTAGCAACAGTTTGTCACATGTAATATATTGAAAAATGATGTCGTTATAGGAAAACAAAGCAAAAAATGACAGGTTCAAATCGCTTTGTCTATAAGGTGTATGTACATTGTCAAAGGGATAAGAATATGTATGAAGAGATACTACCTTGTAATCACCTTTAGACCTTTTAAAAAACAAAGCAAAAAATGACATCACCAATGGATATATAATTGAGTCGAACTTCTTAAATCGTCATACATTTGTTGTCGAGACGCATCTGTGTCACATATAAGGATTCTTGCGTCGAACGTCGAGATCCTATACTATATCTCTAGCGTTTGAGATGTCTCCGCTCTGCCTTTGCAAGTTTCTACAAGAGTTGTTTCCCCTACTATAACTTTGCTTATGCAAGAACATTGAGAAATCTCTGTTCCAATTTGATTTCTACAAGGGTATCGAGATCTTTTATCATACGACTGGCGTCAAGATGTATCTGCCCCCTTTCAAAGAGTAAATTTGTGATATCCACCATGATGACAACACTCTTAAGTGATGGATCTAATCAATTATTTTAGAAAAAAGTAGAGATGATCCACTTATTCAGCGTCAAGATACTTATGTCCCTATAATTAACAACAGAATTAAATGGCATCATTCTACACTTTGAGAATTGAAAAATCTAAAATTCTTTTAATTTACTAAGTGCAAACCAAGGGGGAATACAAATACAAAAGTCGACACAATCCAAGAAAAAATAGCAAAAGAGAGCAAAACCAAATCTCCATTAAAAGCCAAAATTACAAGGTTCCACTGCCTCTGCAAAGCTACAATATATGAACACCTAAACAACCCTTACATAGAAAAAAAAACTTCCCTCATTACAACAAATACAAGTCTCGTTTCATGTCACTCTATGATGCTCCTTCGACCAAAGGGGACAAATGTTATATCTCTATTCTCGTGTCCTCTGCTACTACTCTTTCATTGGGATTCCTCCACTGCCACACCTCTGCATGACGGTCCATGAAGCCTCCAAAAAAATCCCTAACACAACTAAAGTTCAGAGTTAAAACCTATCAATGTCATATCCCACTGGGTTTACTAACTTGCTTTATTACCTAACAGTCAGATCTACCCCTGCCATCCATTACCTATCAAACCTAGGACTAACATCTATCATCAATCATGTTGTATAATGACCCATAGAGGGCAAACAGAGAGGGACTTTTGAATCTTCAATCTATTGTTCATCATCTTATTCAGTTTACTTCATACGATTATTTTTTCTTCATTCTATTCGACAATAGTTCTCCACCCAAACCAAAAAGGATGAACTACCAAAAATCACCTCCATCCCACTTTAATAATATCTATAAAACTTGTGTATGGTTGTTTGTTGGCAACCTCCGATTAGTGACAGTTTGAAGTTCAATGTTGATGGTTCGGCGAGGGGAAAGTCGAGACCGAGTGGCTTTGGTGGAGTGCTACGTGATGCTGAAGGTAAAATCCTTGCTCTCTTTTCTGGTCCATTGGGGACAGTGGAGTCTAATGAAGTAGAGATTAGGGCCATGGCGTTTGTGTTGGAATTGTTTTTCAATTCTCGATGGAGTTCAGAGTATGCTTTGGTTGTGGAATCGGATTCACGAGTGGCGCTAGGTTGGGTATTGTAGTCTGAAAAACGACCATGGAGATTATGAGAGTTGTTTGTTAAAATTGATTTGGCATGTGGTGGGGGTACGCGTGTTAGTTGTGTTCATACGTTTCGTGAGGAAAATATGTTCGCAGATGCTTTAGCAAAGGAAGAAGTGGATTGTGGTGTGTTGTTTCAGGCCATTTTATAGTGTGTGGATTGTTCGTGTTGGCAAATGATGGTGTGGGTAGTGATGCTGCTTGTTACCGCGTTCGGTGCATGGCTGGGCAACATGTTGGATGAGGTAGAGTGCGTTGGCCATGCGTGTTTGGGTAGAGCATGAGTTGAGGGTAGGTGCTGCTTCTTTTGGCTGTTGTCTAGTGTGTTGTTTAGGGGTCAGTTTCTTGTTTTGGTTTGGCATTTTATGTTTTGATTGTGTTCGTTTTTGTATACATCATTATGGGTACTCTTTTTCTTCATTTTAGGTGTAGGGAGGTTTTTAATGAAGCACGTGTTAATGTTGGCTTGTATGATATTTCTCTAATAAATCATACTTCTGCCGATAAAAAAAATAATATGTATAAAACTATGGTGGATTAATACCAAAATTAAAGTTAGTTTTGGGTATGTGTAGAACATGAAAATGATAAATTTTCAACCAAAATCTAATGAAACTGAAGTAATTTTACATCATATATGAGTATTAGGTGAAGTGGTAACAAAGTGAATTGAGGTTGTGTGGGTTCAAATCTTAAGAGTCAAAATGTTTGATAAGTTTTG
This sequence comes from Hibiscus trionum, assembly GCA_030270665.1. NCBI lineage: Eukaryota > Viridiplantae > Streptophyta > Magnoliopsida > Malvales > Malvaceae > Hibiscus > Hibiscus trionum. The sequence continues at coordinate 35,736,594 of BSYR01000013.1, forward strand.
TTAGCATTCTTCTTAATTTTGAGAGATGTGTCATGTCATCCGTTTGGTATAAGAGGAATACAACATGATTTAATTGGAATGATAGCAATAACTTGAGAATTGAAGTATAATGTTTTTGAAGTTTAAGAATTAATGTAGAATGGGTTTGTAATTTGGTACATCTTGTACAATCAACTCAAATAAAATAATAAAAGTTAAAAAAATATTGAGTATAGTGGGATGAAAATATTAAGTTCCCCAAGGTTGGGCGAGAATGAGATATCTACCAATATTTACATACAAAACTTTAATGTCCCGACTATTGTACTATATAAAAAAAAACAAACCATAAATACTAATATGTACGCTTGAAAATTTTGAAAGATTTTGTAGGAAGAGGAATTTGAAATATCGTATCCGAATGGGGCCATGTTTCAGCATCTTTTCTTAACCTCAAAATGAAAATCTTTCAAAAACAAAAAATCCATTTGGCTAATTAATTGCCAAAAAAAAAAAAAACCCATAGAGGAACGGTGAGAGTGGTCAAATTTTATGGTGTTGGGTTTGGATAGATTCGACTCCCTCTTTGCCGACACACACTTTCCTCCTTTCTATTTTTATTTTTAAAACTTTTTTGCCTCATTGAATTTTGATTTTTTGGAAATATAAAATAAAAATTTGGTGATAATATTCATTATATTTAATCAAAATTAAATTAATTATATCTAAATATCTTAAAATCAAGACATTAATGTTTGTTGGATTGAATGATAAAAAAAATTGATATCTTTTAAATATTACTTTAAATTTAAATCTTATAAATAAATAAAAAAATAAGTCTATCACGTGTGACGAACACCGTTGAACACCACTAATGCTGAACACCGCTGAACACTATTAAATTAATTAATAAAGATTTAAAATTTCAAGTACCCATCATACAATTAATAATTATTTTTAAAAATTTAATTAAATTATTTTATATATATATTAAAATTTTATTTTTTTAATAAGGTTAAACTATATATTTAGTACCTCACATATTTCTATATTTTTATTGAACCCTTATTATTTAAATATTATTTCAATTTGACCCTATTTTTTATAAAAAAATAATTTCACCCTTAACCCTCAATCTAAAACCTTAAACTCTTAAACCTATACCCTAAACCATATACTATTAAAAATAATTTCACCATCATCGATTCAATTCAATTCATTAAATTAATAGTCGAACCATATACTTTTACAAATGGACAACCAATAAAAAACATAATTAATTCGTTAAAAAGTCTTTGCTTCTAATTCCAAGATATATAATGCCACGTGCATTACATTCCAGCATCCGATCGAGGATAAGCAATGAATCAACAAACCAAGAAAAAAAAAAACAAAGCATATACATCAATTTACATACATAAAAGAAGATGAAAGCAGCCGTTGGAACCAGGCTTGACAAGGAATTTAAATAGCTGTCGAAATCTTATATTCACAACATTTATGTTCGGTTATGTTCGCAATCACAACGCGGCCGTAATCGGCTTCAATTTCATTAAGGATTTTTATCTCCATTTTCACTGGCTTGAGGTTGAGCAGTTTGATCTTCTTTTTTCCGCTGTTCTTGTTCCAAATTCATGCCTAAACCACCTCTTGCAAATATAAAACCATGTATCAGAAACAAGACTAAAGTCAAAAATCAATAAATATAAAATTGAATCTATGTCGAGCTCAAAGAAGAAGAAGAAACAACAAAAATTTATTCAGACAACTCTTTGATCATAGTCAAACCTATGTAGACAACAATCAGAAGAGAAACTAAAAATAACCGCAAAACAAACATCAGCTTTAACCGCGCACTTTTCTGTTTTGTTCTTTTTCTGACAAATTAATCTAACCGTAACATAATAAAATAATGTCAGAAAATACATTCAAAAACTATATGAATCAGAGCTAAAGAGATTCGGAATATCGATGCATGTGAAAGACAAAAGAATAAAAGAAAATTGTTTTTTTTCAAAAAAAAAACATAGAGAACAATTATATTTGAAGAGAAACAAAAGGGAGAAAATTCCTACATAATTTTAACAATTTATTGGTTGGCCATCACAATTAATCATAATCAAATCAATTCATTGAATTGAATTGAATCGATGATGGTAAAATTATTTTTAATGGTATATGGTTTAGAGTATAGGTTTAAGAGTTTAAGGTTTAATAGTTTAGGGTTTTAGGTTGAGGGTTAATGGTTAAATTATTTTTTTATAAAGAATATGGTCAAATTGAAATAATATTTAAATAAAAAGGGTTAAATAGAAATACGAAAATAGGTGAGGTACTAAATATATAGTTTAACCTTATTAAATAAAATAAAATTTTAATAAATAAAATTAATTTAATTAATTTTTTAAAAATAATTATTAATTGTATGAGGGGTCCTTGAAATTTTAAATCTTTATTAATTAATTTAATAATGTTTAGCGGTGTTCAACATTAATAGTGTTCAGCGGTGTTCGTCGCACGTTGTAAAATTTTCCTAAAAAAATAACAATAAAAAATGCCACATATTAAGAGTTTAATTCAATTTGACTCTAAATATAATTAGAATTCAATCAAATTGCCTAATAAAGGGAAATCAAGTCACTTGCATTAGGGTACATTTACTACCAATTTGAAAATGGGGGAAAAGGGTCCACAAACACCGATGTTTGTCTCTACTTATTGCAAGTTACCATCATTAGGGATCGGTATTTTACTCGATTCGGTCGGGTTTCGACCCAGCCTTGCCTGATTGTATCGGATTTTTTAATATAAAAATTGAGTTCGGATCGGGTTTTTATTAAGGATATACTCGGGTTGGGTCGAGTTTGGGTTTGGGGTGGAAAGTACCTGACCCGGAACTAATTGTATAATTTTTCTTTAAATTTTTTAAGGATAATTATAATAATACACCCTATTTATATTTTTTTAAAATTAGGTCTTGAAATTTAATTTTTATTTACATTTTAGTCTTTCAAATTATATTTTTTACAATTAAGTCCCATAAAATTATTTTTTTACAATTAAGTCTCTAAAATTAATTTATTCTCTATAGGTCGGGTCGATTCAGAGTCAGATTTAATATATTTATTTTCGGATTGGGTCGGATTTTTTAAAAAATATGTTCGAGTCGAATACGAGTTTAAGGTATTTATTTTCATGTCGAATGTGAGTGGGCCAAAAACCCGACCCATGCTCATCCCTAACTATCATTGCCTTGTGGACTTGAGCTGTATAATCATATTTTTTTTATTCTTATCAATGTTTTTGGCAAAAAAAAATATTTTTTAAATTTTCTTTTCTTTTTTACTCAATTTTTAAATTCGTTTCATGCGAGGGAGATCCATGTTAAAATAATGAATCGTATAGTATTCCTTAAGGACCATGCTATGGTGCGACACTTTAGGGTGCGGCTAAAATACGGTCTTACATAAATTGTTATTATTTTAGTAATAATTTATGTAGGATTGTGTAATAATTTAGATAGAATCAAAATTTTTATTAAGGGTAAGAGTTTTTGTAATTACACAAATTCTTATTAACTGGGTAAGAATTTGTGTAGATTTTACCTTAGATAAGAATTTATGTAACTATAGAAATTTTTATATTATAACCTAAATCCTTAGCATTTGGGTAAGAATTTATGTAAGGCCGCCTCATTTTAGCCATGCCATAAGGGTGCCTCACGACAGAATTTCCCATTCATTTATCAATTTTCTTTATACCACAAATAACACCTAGCTTGCTACACTGAGTTATCAGTACCAATGAAGAGGCATTAAAAAAAATTACCAATGGGTTGGTCTAAATGGTAAGCAATTTGATATTGTTTAAGTATATTTGGGGTTCAAGATTTTGTGTATGCAAAAAAATTTCGCTAGGAGACTCATCCACCAAAATCAAAAGTGTGGTGCAGATTATCCTGATTAGTCAGGACAAAGCCCTAAAAAACCAAAAGTACAACGAAGAACAAAACTTTTCGAATGCATTCTTTTATTCTTTCTATGGGGTCTTTAAGTCCAAGAAAGTATCCTTATAATATATATCGACCTTAAGATAAAGATAATATGTAGTGTATTTCAACATTATAAGCATCCTTAATCATTTTTATTTATTTGTACATTTCATAGTTATAATAATTTGTAAATCTAATACTCATATTGTAAAATTAACCGTAACTCAATACTAAGTGTGAGAAAAAGTCAATTTTAAAAAAAATCTATTGAACCAAGTTAATTTGGTCAAATCAATTGGGTTAAGTTGATTTTCAATATAGTCGGTTGAAGAGATTTATTAAAATAAATTCTCTAAGGTTTTGTTTAGTATGAAGGATGGAAATGTAGAATGATAAAAAATTTGTTAATCAAATGATAGAGATTCATAACTACCTTCTTATTTTGAATTTTAACCATTTGATTAACAAATTTTGCATCCTTCCACATTGTCATCCTTCATACCAAGCAAAGCTTTAGATTCCAAACCAAACTTATTTAAATAAAATCCCAAAAACAAAATATCATAGTACCCAACCCAAATATACAAACATAAAACTGGTTATTTTTTTGAAAATTAAAAAAAATAAATGGATGAGTGATTGAAACCAATTATAAAATTAATGGATGATTTTATGTTTACAATCATTTTTAAAATAAATGTATTTCTTTATAATTTAAAATCCATATTAATTATTATAACGATAATAACTTTTAATATAATATATGTAAATACACTTTCATAAAATAAAATAGTTTTCATTTATTTATATTTTTAAATATTATCGTATAAACATATTAATGCATGATTGGTTATAAATTTGGGCTTTTTCGGGTTTTGGATTGAATATAGCTTTAGATCGATTTTGGCTCAGGTGGTTATGAACTTGAACTTTCTCAAGTTAAAATTTTTCTAAAGTCAAATTTTCTCTCACTCAAAACTTTATAAACTTAGGGTCCATTTTTTTTTTATCAAGAAGACAAATTTCATTTCACAAGCAATTACAGATACACCATTAGAGAAGGGGGCACTGAAGGTCCCCAAATGGTTTTACACTGAGAATTTCTAGCAATTTTAGCTAAGCCATCTGCGGCCTGATTACAAGCTCTGGGACAAAAGGAAAAGGTGCAAGAGGCAAAACGTTTGGCTTGTACTCGGATGTCTTCCTCCACAGCTGAGGAAGCCCAGTCAGTAAACTTTCCCGAACAGAGTCTTTCGACCACAGGTTGACAATCAGCTTCGATGATGATTTTGGAGAAACCATTATCAATAGCAAGAGAGATACCTAGTCTGATAGCAAGAGCTTCCGCTACTGCAACTAAAGGAGTTGTTGCTGGTACGGTTAATCCTTAGAGGAAAGATCCCGAGCAGTCGCGAGCAATTGCCGCCAGCATAGCGACACCTGTTTTGCTCTCGAAAGCTGCATCACAATTGATTTTGATTATGTTGGGAGGAGGAGGGGACCAACCTCTTGATTCATTTGGGAGTTTGAGTTATCACTGGGTTACTAACTAGATTGGCATTAGAGTATTCCTTGAAATCTCGTTCAGCTCGCAACCACACTTCCCAAGGGAGGTCTTTCCTTCCTTTGAAGATCCAAGCATTCCTCGATTTCCAAATAGCCCAGAGTAGAAAAGCAATAAGAGCGCTACTATCTTCATGTTCCCCCAATTTTCGGAAATCTTGAATCTTAAGCCACCATTGAGGGAAACCTAAAAATCCAATGACAGAGGGTGAGCCTTCCAAACCGCTTGAGCAAAGGGGCAGAAAAAGAGGAGATGCTCCAAAGATTCCTTCCGTTCTCCGCATTTGGGGCAAAACTCCAAGTCCAGAAACTTTCTATGAAAACGAGCCGCAAGGGTGCTTTTGGTAGGCACAATGAAATGACAGAGTTTCCATAGAAAAGATCGTACTTTGGAAGGAACCTTTAGATTCCAAATGGAGTTCCAAACGAACTTGTTTTCACCCGGGGAATTACTATAAGAAGGGTCCAAAGAACATCTGGACTTCCCTTCGATGAAGCGATACCCCGATTTCGTTGTGTAATCCCCGTTCTTCGTGCCTGCCCAAATCAGGTTATCTTTAACCTCTGGTCCTCCTATCTGGATAGATAAGATCGCATTTGATTCACTCAGAGAGAAGAGACCCTCAATTTTGGTATTATCCCGAGATCTTTGATCAAGATTCATGAGACTGGATACAGAGGGGTAGGACCAATTGGATGGTGGTTGGGAGACGACCCTGAACTTATGAAGGTTCGGGATCCAATTATCTTTCCATGTAGTGATACTACGACCATTTCCCACCCTCCATAGAGAACCGTCCATAATCACCTCAATCCCCTCTCTTATTCCTGCCTAGGCCCAAGAAGGGTTTTTTATTTTGGGAGCGTCGAAAATGTTTCCATTCGGGTAGTAGATACCTCGTAGAGTCTGAGCCAGAAGCGAATCTGGATGTTTGACCAGTTTCCAAGCAACTTTGATGATTAAAGCTTTGTTGAAGGTTCTAAGATTCCGAAAGCCTAGGCCCCCTTGGTCTTTCGAACAGTAAATATTTTTCCAGTTAATTTAATGGATGCTTTTCTCCTTGTCTTCACAATTGTTCCACCGAAATCTAGCCACGATCGAGCTAATCTCATCATAGAAAGTGACAGGGAGGAGAAAACATTGCATGATATACGTAGGCACAGCCTGTGCAATGGCCTTAATGAGCACTTCTTTACCGGCCTGATTAAGCAATTTTGCTTTCCAACCTTTAAGCATGACCTGGACCTTCTCCTTGATAAATGCCAAAGCCTCTTTTTTACTTCTCCCCCATAATGAAGGTAACCCTAGATATTTGTTGTCTTCTTTCATTGGTTGAAAACCCAGAGCAAGAGAGAGATGAGTCATCTGATTACTACTTACATTTGGGGAAAAAGTCACCGACGATTTCAAAAAGTTAACCGTTTGACCTGTAGAATTTTGGAAGAGATCAAGGATCCGGAGGACAGCTTGACAGTTTTTTTGGTTTGCCTCAGAGAACAGGAGGCAATCATCGGCAAACAACAGATGACTTAGGACCGGACATCGACGTTTAATGCATAAACCATCAAAACTTTTCATATCAACCTCCTTATCCAAGATCCATGTCAGAATGCTAGAGATAAAAGTGAACAAAAATAGAGATAGCGGATCTTCTTGTCTTAATCCTCTACCAGCAGAGAAATCACCCACTTTCTCCCCGTAAAGGACCATGGAGAACTAGGTGGAAGAGACACATTCCATAACTCTGGCAACCCACCATTCACTGAATCCCAGCCGTTCCATAACAAAGCGAAGAAGATCCCAGTCCACTTTATCATAAGCTTTCTCAAGGTCAATTTTCAGAGCCATAACCTTCTTCTTACCCTTTTAGCTTGTTTATTCGCATGAAAAGCCTCGTTTGCGAGAATAATGTTATCATGGATAGATCTGCCTTGGAAAAATGCTGACTGAGAATGGGGAATATGTAACGCCCTAGTTTTGGGCCTAGATGTTTTAGACATCGGATCGGACCGGTCGAGAACGGTTCGAATCGCGTAAGGTGATTTAAGGAAATCAAGGATCGGGACAGGATAAAATTGTGATAAAAATTGCTAAAATCCTCTAAAAATATGTTTAAGAGGTTGGTCAAGTCAATTTTACAAAATGGATTTCGGAAATGGGACATTTTGAGTAGTGACCAAATTGTAAAGTTTCAAAACGGGGAAAATGTGATTTTTAATGTAGAAGAAAAAATCTTAGAATCTTTAGTGGGGCTTTAAGTCAATTTGAACTTTTTTCAATATGACATGTATTTTAAAAGGCTTTTAATTAAATGGATTTAATTAGATTTATATTAATTAATTAATATAGTTAGTTAAAGTGAGATTTCTAATTACGTAACTACCAACTCTTTCTCATTTTCAGCCAAACACTAATTCTCATCTTTTCTCAGAATTATTTCTTCCAAAAATTCTCTCAACATTTTCTAAACCATTTTCAAGAGATCTTTCTTAATTCTTCAAGATTTTGCTAAGGAAAACTTGTCATTCATTGAGAGAAGCAAGAATTGAAGGTAAATCCCGTTCTCAACCTCTAATCTAAGTTCTTTATTGAAATTCTCAAGATATTTGGCTTCTAAATACTATTTTTGGTTGAGTTTTCACTATAGTTTTGATTAGAGATCAAAATCTTGTAAAAATATGGTTGAAATCTTAATTTTCTGACTTGATGAGTTAAGCTATGTTTTGTGTTGATTTTAATTGAGTTTAAAGTTGAGTAATATGTTAAAATGATGTGTTGATAACATAGATCTCGTGTCACATCCCAAAAACCGGTCTAGTCAAAATTAAGTTCCGGTGACCAAATATTTTATATCGATTGAATAATTTATTCGATTTTATCTGAACCAATAAATATTTTTTTCGGGTTAATTTATGATATTATATTATTATTATTATTAATTAATTAAAATATAAAGGGGCCATGGGACCCACGGCCAACTCCTTCAATTTGAAGGAATTGCCGTGGGCAATTCCCACGTAAGTGGGATTACACGGCCACTTAAAGGGTGAGTAAGCCCTTGCGTGCTTTAATTTTAAGGGCATAAGCCCACGTGGAGTTGAGTTAATGAATGAGGGGGGATTCGATCAAGTGTATAAATAGGAGGCAGTAAGTATATATATGTGTGTGTGTGTGAGGAATGGTGCGCAAGTAAGAAAGAAAAATAAGGAGTCAGTGAAGAAACGATAATTAGGTGGTTCAATATTAGATTGGTGGTCCGATATTTTCGATATAGTAATATCGAATCTCTGCCGACGTCGGGGTAAGCTCAAATCCTTGGTTGGTCTAAGTTTCGATATCGAGTTTGATTAATATTTTTCATATTTATTCGATATTGTCTTGTCGGTCCTAACCGATTACTATTTAACCTAGTCCAAGAAATCGATAAAGGACGACCATCAACCAAGGGAAAAAGGGTGATGTTATACGGGAACCCTAATATCGACGTGAGTGTAGTCGGAGTCTCGGAAAAAGACGAGGAGCCGTTCCGAATTCATCGTTATTGATTTCGTTTGTTTTACTAACCATTGAATTAAGGGAATTTGCATAAAGCATTATTGAAATCCTTGTTGGTAAGCATGAGTAAGTATTGCATATTCGAGCATTAGAAATTGATTATTGCACATTGCTATTGAAACTTTGATATATGTCTACCGCTATTGAATTTCTGTTATTGATATTGATGTGTAAATATTGCAATTGAAATATCGTTGTTGAACTATTGAGTATTGAACCTTGGATTCGAGAGCATTGGATACAATTGGCATGCCATAGAATTCATGAGCTCATTGCTACGGGTATTGTGCTTCGGCCATTGGTGCAGCGGAGGGATGTGTTGTGTATTGGTCAATTGGTGCGGCAGAGGGATTATGACACGACCATTATTGTTGGTGATGTGGTGGAATTCGTGTATCCAAATACTGTTGAATCGATCCAAGGGAAAATATTGATTATTGATATTGCTTTTGTTATGATTGGATAACATGCCTTTCATTTATAATATGTATATAGATTGCTTATGTGAAATGTGCCATTAAATATGCCATTGAAGTATGCATCATTGCATAACATGCTCATTCATTATTTTTGGCTACCTCACTTAGACTATGTAAGTCTAATGCATTCATTTGCATAACATTTCAGGTTAAGAAAAGTAATGGATCGAGATCGAGATTAGTTGGAAGATCGGCAAGTCACCACAAGTAAAGAGTAATGTATTTTGTCCTTATAAACTCCTAGTATGGTGGCAAAGTAATTATACTAGTCTTGTGGCCTTACTATAGTGTATATGTTGCCTATGTTTGTATAAAGTTTTTAAAGCTATAATGACTTCTGAGTTAGTAATAAAAATTGACATTATTGGCACTAAAATATTGGTTAAAAAGGTTTAAGATTTATGTCTCCGATTTTCGTTTTGTTTTTGGTAACGCTCTCCGACCCGGTTTTCTACCAGGCCGGGAAGGGGGTGTTACATCCCGAAATTCTTGAGATCCTTGAGTTTCTTGGTTGTTTTAAGTGGGTTTTTGAGGTGAAATGGTGGAACCTTGCTTGCTGGAGGTATAAGGTTGGGTTAGGTTGTTTGTTAGATGTGTTTTGATGTTTATAATGCTTTGAAAGTGATGTATGTTGGATGGGCTTAGTTTAGGAAGCAATCGATTGAGTTTTCGGTTGTTTTGGATGGGTATTTTGGTATAGTTTGGGTGAGCAACGAGTTTTTGAATTGTTGATGGTGTTAGAATGCATTTTAATGCATTTAGATCTCTGTTTTGATGATGTGAAAACAAGGGATCTTGATCCAGAAGCAAACGAGGTGTTGTTGGAGGCTCCGGAAAAGTATATTCCGTGTCGGCGAGCAAGGCTTCGCGTATCGGTGAGTGGAAATGCAATTTCCTGCTTTGTAACGCTTTGAGCGTGGTCTTCGGAGCTTAGTGTAAGTTTGATACACTTAGCTAAGCTCAAGAGTAAGTGATTCGGAAATCCCTCTCTTGGAAATGTGCTTTGTTTGATGAAATTGCACTTGAGTTGAGTGTGGATTTGTTTACTATTTTTAAGCATGGTTTAATTCTGGATTTTAATGCCATTATGTTAAGGATGCATTAGGTAAGTGATCCTTGGTTTGCATGTGTTGAATGCATATGATATTAAGCATGTTATGCTTGTGGAAATGGCATTGTGGTTATGCTTGTAAAACAATGGATTAATGTGGTTAAATGATTATATTGGCAAGTGATGAAAATAGTTTTTGGTTATTCTAATCGGATATAGTTAGCTGGCTATAGGATTGGGTGTACCGTAAATAAAGTCGCCTTGAATGTGGAGGGGTTGTGATTGTGCCGCAATCTCCATTCAAGTACCCTAACGATTAAGGTTAAGATCACAACGGTGAATGATTAGTCCCGTGTGTGAGTCTTGTGTATGTGTCCCATACTCTCGTTAGTGGAATTATACAACCATCGATGAGTGATGTTGAGGGGTTGTGATTGTGCCATTAAACTCCACCACGGGTGTTGAGGGGTTATGATTGTGCCATTGATCTCCACCTTGAGTAGTCTGGTAGTATGTATGAAGTGTGAGGGACAACACTTGTAATCCGCGTATCCGATTGTGTCTTGTGTTGAAATGGTTTATGGATTATCACTTGTGAACCAATATAATGTAAATGAATGACGTGAAGCATGAGATGCTTGTAAATGATGCAAGAATGCAGGAGATGCTTGGTAAAGTATGAGCAATGGTTTAATTGCTGTTTTTAAGTGATGCATATGAGCATATGTTTATTAAATGCATTGTTGTATTGTGAAGACATGATTTATGAGAAAGCCTGTGATAAAAGTGGTGGTTTTGCAAGTTATGTTAAATGCATTGATGAATGTTGTTTAGCGATCCTCACTAAGCTATATGCTTACACTCATTTGTTTCATCAATGCAGAGAATTGAATATTTCAAGGCAACCCAAGAGCAAGAGGATTCCAAGGTTTTGTTTAAGAGATGTATGTGATTCAACCTTAGTGTAATAAGTTGCAATGGGTGGGACTTCTACTTTCTGATTTTTGGTTGGAGATGTTTGTTGTTTCAAGCATGTTTAGTTTCTGATTGTGGACTTGTATTTGGCCTTTATATGGTTCTATGGTTTGTTTGTGGTGTTTTACCATTTCCACATTTTGGTATTTTAAGCATGCTTGGATAGTTCAATAGTCATCATGGTTTGTTGTGATTGATGAAAGTGTTTTACTGTTTGATAGTGTCTATAAGTCTAATAGATGGAGTATATCATGTATGCATGATTTGAGCTTGTATGAATGTGTTTTAGTATGTTTAAGTGATGTTAAAATGAGAAAATCTGGTACGTGTATCGATACACGAGAAAGCGTATCGGTACACTAAGGCAAAATGAGGCATTTCTGTACAGGGGTATTGAAACGGATTGCCCGCGTATCGATACGCCTAGGCCAAGTTTGAAGGCCGTACCAATACGCGAGGAAGTGTTTCGATACGCTCAACTCTTCTTTAGCTATTGTCTTCCCGTGTATCGATACATGACCAAGTGTAGCGATACGGGTAGTTAAATTTCATTTAAAAGTATCTTTTAAGGTTTGGAAATGTTGCATTTTGGTCCCTGAATATTGTGAGTGCAATTGAATGAGTTTGGATGATCCGTTTGAGCTGAAATTTGGCATATTGGCATGTTACACGACTAATTGAAGGTTGGTAACATTAAAATCCTAAAAGTCCCTGTATTTTATGGAATTTACAGTTTAGTCCATAAAAGTCAAATGTATGCAATTGAACCCCTAATTGAACTCTGATCGCTGTGCCATTTTCACCTAATCTCTTTGATGAACTTATAGGTTAATAATATGCATATAGAGAAGATAAAAAGGGAAAAAAAGGGTCATTAATCGAGGTTGAATTTAACGAGTTGGCTTCAATTTTCCTCGTGTAATCTTCTTAGTTCGGGTCGGGGCTGATTGGGAGTAGGGTGACCAGGGTGAACAAGGGGCTAATGTCCCTCCTGGTGGAAATCTACCTCCTCCGCCACCACCTGGAGGTGGGGAGCAGGTGCAGCATGGACCTGCTGGTCCTGGTTTGGGTGATTTGGCGCCACTGGTTCAGGCGATCACCAGAGCGGTTTAGGCTGCTATTGCCAGAGTGCATGTACAGGCCCCTACAGCTGGGCAGGTGGGCTTACCGTTGGAAAGGTTGAGGAGCTTAGGAGATGTAGAGTTCTTTGGTATGTCTCCTGAGGCGTTTGAGGCCTGATTAGCGAGTACAATCCGTATCATGGATCATATGGGCTGTAATGATGTGCGCAAGCTGGGATGCGCAGTATCCTTGTTGCAAGGCGATGCCTACAACTGGTGGACGACTACCACGGCTGGTATAAAACCCAATGAGGTTGATTGGGAGTTTTTCAGAGGTGCCTTCAGGAGGAAGTATCTAGGGGTGAGATACTTGGATAAAAAGAAACGAGAGTTTATGTTGTTTGTTCAGGGCAACCTATCTGTGGCTGAGTACGAGGTCCAGTTCGTACGCTTGAGCCAGTATGCTCCTGAGTTGGTACCTAGTGAGAGGCACCGATGTGATCGCTTTCGGTACGGGTTGGTACAGGAAGTTAAGACGTATATGCTGGCTGCTGACTACACTAATTTTGATGTGCTTGTTTGTCGAGCGAATGACATTGAGCAGAACTTGGGATTGTCGTCTTGAGGTGTTGGGTCTAGCTCTGGTAAGAGAGCAACTGAGTATAGTTCCGGAGGTGGACAGAACAAAAGAGGGCGTGATAAGAGACATCAGCCTGAGGGAAGGCGTGGTACTCCAGGTCGAGGTGGTCAGGCCCAGGGAGGTCGTGTGAGATCTGAGCAGCATACATGCTGGACATGTTGTTCGAGGGATCATTTGAGGCGAGATTGTCCTCGGGCGACTAGAGAGGTTCAGGCTCCTGTTGTGGTGACAGGGAATTCTTGTTGGAATTGTGGTTCGGCGGATCACATGAGGAGCGAGTGTCCTTTGTTGGCTGGTGGTGGCCAGGGACGTGCTCCTGTGGTAGCTGCACCTCAGAGAGGCCGTGAGCGCGGCCGTGGGAACTTTTAGAGGAGAGACGAGGGGCAGCGAGGTGTTGCTCATGTAGTAGTTGTTCGACCTGAGGGAGGTGGACCAGCGAGGGTTTATGCTCGGCACGAGGAGCGCAATGATACTGATGTCATCGTAGGTACCTTTGCTCTTCAGTCTTTATCTTTGCTGGCCTTGATTGATTTTGGATCCACGCATTCCTATATCTTGAGTGGGCATGCACATTTTCTTGATATACCTGTTGAGTTGCTTGAAGTAGGAATGCAAGTGACTAGTTCTTTTGGTGAGACTGTAGTCACTAGGAAGTTGTATAAAAGATGCCATTTATCTGTGCAAGGACATGTGTTCCTTGTGGATTTGATGGAGTTACCTTTCTACGGATTTGATGTAATCCTTGGCATAGTTTGGTTGTCGGAGCATAGGGCAGTAGTTGACTTTGAGGTCAAGCGAGTCATCTTAAAGTTAGTCGATGATTATGAAGTAGTGGTAGTAGGCGAGAATGTGAAATTCTTGTCGAATGTGATTTTGGTTTTGGAAGCAAACCGTATGATGAGGTTGGGTTGCGAGGCTTACCTTGCCTATGTGATGAATCCTGGAACTAAGGATGTGCGTGTGCAGGACATCCAAACTGTTCGCGATTTTTCGAGTGTCTTTCCGGAAGAAATGCCTGGATTGCCACCAAATAGGGAAGTTGAGTTTGGTATAGAGTTGTACGAGAATACAACACCGGTGTCCATTGCTCCCTATCGCATGGCACCCAAAGAGTTAAAGGATTTGAAAACGCTATTGTAGGAGTTGTTGGACCAAGGTTTCATCCGGTCGAGTGTGTCACCTTGGGGTGCACCGGTCTTGTTTGTAAAGAAGAAGGATGGAACAATGCGGATGTGCATAGATTATCAGCAATTGAGCAAGTTGACAATCAAGAACAAGTATCCCTTGCCTAGAATTGATGATCTCTTTGATCAGTTTCGGGGAGCCTCAGTGTTTTTTAAGATAAACTTGAGATCAGGGTATTATCAGCTGAAGGTGAAGGATGTAGACGTACCTAAGACAGCTTTTCGCACGAGGTACGGACATTATGAATTCTTGGTGATGCTGTTTGGTTTGACCAACACGCTTGTTGCTTTCATGGACATGATGAATCATGTATTCCATAAATTCCTGGATCAGTTTGTGGTGGTGTTCATCGATGATATCCTTGTGTATTCGCGTACCGAGGAGGATCATGACAGACACTTGAGAATTGTTTTGCAAGCGTTGTTGGAAAATCAATTGTATGCCAAACTGAGTAAGTGTGAGTTTTGGCTTAGAGAGGTGGTCTTCCTTGGGCATGTTGTGTCAGTTGAGGGTATTCGCGTTGATCCGCACAAGGTAGAAGATGTGATGAGTTGGAAGGTACCTAAGTCAGTGACAGAGGTACGGAGTTTCCTTGGATTAGCTGGGTACTAATGTAGGTTTTTCGAGGGTTTCTCGAAGATAGCAATGCCTTTGACCAAGTTGTTGCAAAAGAATGTTCGATTTGAGTGGACGGATGCAAGACAACAAGCTTTTGAGAAGCTGAAAGAAGCTTTGACGCAAGCTCCTGTTCTGATCCAACCTGAGTCTGGTAAGGAGTTTGTGGTCTATAGTGATGCATCCATTGTTGGTTTGGGCTGCGTGTTGATGTAGGAGGGTAAGGATACTAAACATAAGATAAGTAAGCAGAGAATCGAAAGGAAGGATAAATGAGGGGAACAAATAATTACAGGGAGTATTCTTCGTCTTCTTAACCTTCGACACAAGAAAAGGAATTTTACATATCTTTTCTTGTGTCGAAATAATAACGGAACCCGTTCGTCAAAGATTTCTATTCTTAGTTTAGATTTTTCCAGATTTTTCAGAACCCTTTATTTTATTTATTTATTTATAATTTACTTATAATTTACTTATAATAGAATAAGTAATAAGTAATAGAATAAGTAATAAGGATAATATAATAAGTATAAAATAAGTCTAAACTAAATAAGTAAAATATAAAGTAATGGACAACAAAAAAAAAGAGAGTGGCCTATGCATCTAGGCAGTTGAAGGTGCATGAGCGCAACTACCCTACTCATGATCTTGAGCTTGCGGCTGTGGTGTTTGCCTTGAAGATTTGGAGGTATTACCTGTACGGTGAGAAGTGTGTTGTGTTTACGGGTCATAAGAGTTTGAAGTATCTCATGTCTCAAAAGGAGTTGAATCTTAGGCAACGTCGTTGGGTAGAGTTGCTTAAAGATTATGATCTAACGATTGAGTATCACCCGTGTAAGGCTAATGTTGTAGCCGATGCCTTGAGCAGGAAAGTAGCTGTGGAGTTGAGAGCGATGTTTGCTCACTTGAGCATATCGCGTGATGGTGGTCTTATTGCGGAGTTGCAAGTGAAACCATCCCTGATACAGTTGATCAAAGATAAGCAATTGCTTGATGATTCTCTTGTTTTGCATGTTCAGGATATTGCGGAGGGTAGACCTTCGGATTTCATCTTTAGTGATGATGGTGTTTTGTGCTTTGGGAGTCGAATAGTGGTGCCAGATGATGTTGAGTTGAGGCGCACTATTCTGACTAAAGCTCATAATAGTCCTTTTTCTATGCATCCTGGTAGTACAAAGATGTATCGTGACCTGAAAGATGAGTACTACTGGGTAGGGTTGAAAAAGGATGTGGCTGAGTTTGTTAGTAAGTGCATGGTGTGTCAGCGAGTGAAGGCTGAGCATCAGGTCCCTTCTGGGTTGTTGCAGCCTTTGAGAATCCCAGAATGGAAGTGGGAGAGAATCACCATGGATTTTTTGTCTGGATTGCCTTTGTCACCGTCAAAGAAGAATTCAGTTTGGGTGATTATTGAACGGCTTACCAAGTGTGCACATTTTCTGCATGTGCATACTACTTATACTTTGGATAAGTTTGTTGAGCTATACATAGCTGAGATTGTGCGGTAGCACGGTGTGCCAAAGTCCATTGTGTCGGATAGAGATCCGAGGTTTATAGCACGATTTTGGGAATGTTTGCATCAAGCTTTGGGTACACGGTTGAATTTCAGTACTTCTTATCATCCCCAGACGGATGGACAGTCAGAACGTGTGATCCAAGTGCTTGAGGAGATGTTGAGGTGTTGTGTGTTAGATTTTCAGGGTTCTTGGGTTGCCGTTGGTTGAGTTTGCGTATAATAACAGTTACCAGGAAAGTATTCAAATGGCTTCATACGAGGCTTTGTATGGGAGAAGATGTAGAACCCCTCTCTATTGAGTAGAAGATGGACAGTCAGAACGTGTGATCCAAGTTGATTTTGATGCCAGCTATGCTTAAGGGAACCACCGAGAAGGTGAAGCTCATTTGTGAGCGCCTAAAGGCAGCATCGGATAGTCAAAAGTCTTATGCGGACCTGAAACGTAAGGAGATTGAGTTCGCGGTTGGCGAACAGGTGTTCTTGAAAGTATCACATTGGAAGAAGGTGATGAGATTTGGGCGTAAGGGTAAACTTAGCCCAAGGTTCATTGGACCTTACGAGATTTTGGAGCGTATTGGTCCTGTGGCATATCGGTTGAGATTGCCTGTAGAGTTGGAGAAGATACATGATGTGTTTCATGTCTCCATGTTACGGAAATACAGATCTGATCCTTCGCATGTGATGCATGTTGAGGATATAGAGTTCAATCCGGATCTGTCGTATGAAGAGGAACCAGTGAAGGTCCCGGATGTGAGTAGCAAAGTTCTTCGTGGAAAGACGATAGAGCTTGTGAAAGTGTTGTGGCGACACCGAGGAGTTGAGAAGGCCACGTGGGAAAGCAAGACGGACATGCTGAGGCAGTTTCCGTATCTCTTTCCATCAGGTAAGAATTTCGAGGACGAAATTTCCTAAGTGGGGGAGAGTTGTAACGCCCTGGATGTTTTAGACATCGGATCGGACCGGTCGAGAACGATTCAAATCGCCTAAGGAGATTTAAGGAAATCAAGGATCGGGACATGATAAAATTGTGATAAAATTTGCTAAAATCCTCTAAAAATATGTTTAAGAGGTTGGTCAAGTCAATTTTACAAAATGGATTTCGGAAATGGGACATTTTGAGTAGTGACCAAATTGTAAAGTTTCAAAATGGGGAAAATGTGATTTTTAATGTAGAAGCCAAAATCTTAGAATCTTTAAGGGGCTTTAAGTCAATTTGACCTTTTCCCAATATGACATGTGTTTTAAAAGGCTTTTAATTAAATGGATTTAATTAGATTTATATTAATTAATTAATAAAGTTAGTTAAAGTGAGATTTCTAATTACGTAACTACCAACTCTTTCTCATTTTCAGCCAAACACTAATTCTCTCATCTTTTCTCAGAATTCTTTCTTCCAAAAATTCTCTCAACATTTTCTAAACCATTTTCAAGAGATCTTTCCTAATTCTTCAAGATTTTGCTAAGGAAAACTTGTCATTCATTGAGAGAAGCAAGGATTGGAGGTAAATGCCGTTCTCAACCTCTAATCTAAGTTCTTTATTGAAATTCCTAAGATATTTGGCTTCTAAATACTATTTTTGGTTGAGTTTTCACTATAGTTTTGATTAGAGATCAAAATCTTGTAAAAATATGGTTGAAATCTTAATTTCCGGAATTGATGAGTTAAGCTCTGTTTTGTGTTGATTTTAATTGAGTTTAAAGTTGAGTAATATGTTAAAATGATGTATTTATAACATAGATCCCGAAATCCTTGAGATCCTTGAGTTTCTTGGTTGTTTTAAGTGGGTTTTTGAGGTGAAATGGTGGAATCTTGCTTGCTGGAGGTATAAGGTTGGGTTAGGTTGTTTGTTAGATGTGTTTTGATGTTTATAATGCTTTGGAAGTGATGTATGTTTGCTTGGCTTGGTTTAGGAAGCAATCAATTGAGTTTTCGGTTGTTTTGGATGGATATTTTGGTATAGTTTGGGTGAGCAAGGAGTTTGTGAATTGTTGCTTGTGTTAGAATGCATTTTAATGCATTTAGATATATGTTTTGATGATGTGAAAACATGGTATCTTGATTCGGAAGCAAACGAGGTGTTGTTGGAGGCTCCGGAAGAGTAAATTCCTTGTCGGCGAGCAAGGCTTCGCGTATCGGTGAGTGGAAATGCAATTTCTTGCTTTGTAACGCTTTGAGCGTGGTCTTCGGAGCTTAGTGTAAGTTTGATACACTTAGCTAAGCTCAAGAGTAAGTGATTCGAAAATCCCTCTCTTGGAAATGTGCTTTGTTTGATGAAATTGCACTTGAGTTGAGTGTGGATTTGTTTACTGTTTTTAAGCATGTTTAATCATGGTTTAATGCTGGATATTAATGCCATTATGTTAAGGATGCACTAGGTAAGTGATCTTTGGTTTGCATGTGTTGAATGCATATGATATTAAGCATGTTATGCTTGTAGAAATGGCATTGTAGTTATGCTTGTAAAACAGTGGATTAATGTGGTTAAATGATTATATTGGCAAGTGATAAAAATGGTTTTTGGTTATTCTAATCGGATATATTTAGCCAGCTATATGATTGGGTGCACCCTGAATAAAGTCGCCTTGGATGTCGAGGGGTTGTGATTGTGTCGTAATCTCCATCTAAGTACCCTAACAATTGAGGTTAAGTTCACAACGGTGAATGGTTAGTCCCGTGTGTGAGTCTTGTGTATGTGTCCCATACTCTCGTTAGTGGAATTATACAACTACCAATGAGTGATGTTGAGGGGTTGTGATTGTGCCATTAAACTCCATCACGGGTGTTGAGGGGTTGTGATTGTGTAACCCCCTCGTCCCGGCCTGGGCGGCCGACCGGTCCGAGCGGGTCACACGGGGAAAACCGAGGTGAAACCCGTTAAGGCTCCACTTCGGTTAACGACCCAAGAAAAATTTCTTTTATTTATTATCTTGTCTAAAAGCTTTAATACACCCTATGTGTAACAACGACAGCGGGAGCAACGAAGTGAAGCGAAACAATGAAACAAGCAACTTAAAACAACCCATTTTAGATTATACAACAGGCCGTATCGATACACTAGAAGAGGGTATCGAGACGCCTTGACTAGGTCAACAGCCCAAAGTCAACATAGGGAGACCGTATCGATACACCTGTTGACCGTACCGATACGCCCTCACTGGTCAACTTCTCACGGTCAACGTTAAAAGACCGTACCGATACACCTAGGACCGGTACCGATACGCCAAAATCTCGTCAAAATCTAAGATTTTCAGAGAGCCTTTGGCGTATCGATACACCCCCGTGTACCGATACGCTAAGCCAATTTTGAGTCCCAAAGTGTAGGATCGTATCGATACGGCCCTTGAGCGTACCGATACGCCATGCGCTGCAACACTCAAATTAGCAGCAAAACACACCAAGACTCAACTCTAGATGCATTTTAAGACTCACCTAGCCACAAGCAACATTCATACAACACCTAACAACCAAGACTCAGCATATGGAACAATTTAAACGAACAACAGAGCATCAACAACATCCAAATAGCATACCATAAAAGAAGTCAAGAATTCAAACATAAACATGTCATACAAGCATAGAAATAAGGGCCACATGGCTATATACATGGCATAAGCGAACCACAACCAAAACATCACATACTAAAGGAGTCTTAACAAGCTCCTTAACATAAGACAACATACACGAATCCCCATTTCTTAGCTATTACATCAACTAACATAAAAGTCCATACTTGAAGATAGAAAATAGCACACTTGGAGGCCCTTCTCCTCGCCCAAGCAACCCACGAACTAAGGATCTGCATTGTCGAGCAAAAGAGAGCGTAAGCGTAAAGCTTAGTGAGGGTAAGCTCATAAAACAAACCTCGACAATGCAGGGTTCAAGCACGAGCAACAAAACCAAGGATGAATGTATGTTTCCTTACCTTCGAAACCACATAAATCAATTATATGAAATGCATGAACATAACCTCATATATCATGCCATGCTCAACATATCCATAATACAACCATATGAAACACATTTAACAAACCGTATTGGCACCTAGCTATGACCCGAATACGCGGATAACAAGCGTTGGAACTCACATCCAACAACTCAACCATTACATTACCTTACGGTGGGATTACACTCATCACCGTTTCACGCGGAAGGGATTCCACTTATCCTCACGCCCCGTCAATGGGATTCCACTCATCACCGACTAAAATATAAATGAAGATTTCCAGGCGTACCCGTACTTCATATTGGTGACTACCATCACCAAGACCACGCGCGCAATTTGACACTCGTGTGCACACTAACATCCTAATGATCGAGTACCCAAGCATACTAGTGCCAATACTAACTCATTTCATAGCTCAACCTCACAACATTCTTACCAATTTCTGTGCTTAGCACGTACTCACCATGATCCACCATCATGCACAAACCACATTCCAACAATTATGCATGTCACAATGCATAAAACATCATGCCTCAACACACATGTATATCACAATATACCTAACAACATCAATTACATAAATATGGAACAAGAGGCATAAACACAACATTTAGGAGTTCAACCATAGTCTTCTAAACTAAAGTTTGGGATTAGACTACCAATCTAATCCCAACTCTAGGTGGGTTTACCAAGCCCGACCTAGGTCTACATGCTCGAACCAACATTTGAAAACCAATTTAAAATCGAAGAACCACTCACCGACTACTCCAAGCTCAACAACTCTAGCCAAACAATCCACCAAGCTATCTAGGTTTGTTCCCGAGGTCTCACCAACACGAAACCTTGATTCTAAGCAATCCAACATAAGCAAAAACATCAATAATCAGTCATCAATCACCGAAGCAAACCCGGAACACATTTTCAAGAAAATAGCCAACTAAGAATACACCCTAAACTAGCATTTTCGAGCAACCCAAACACACATCAATTAACCACTAATTCCAACACCTTTAACATACCCATAAGCTTCAAAATTAACCCTTAAACATATACAATCACCAGCCATCAATTCCCACTCATAAACAGCCCCAAAAGCCATCTTTTGAACCACATAAAAACTCCCTAAAACACATATCTGAAATGGTGTTAAAACTTTGTAAAAATCATATATGTTGGACCTTTAATGATGCTAAGAACGTGTCTAACATCAGAGAATCAAAAGCTTACTTAAAGGTTAATAAAGTTTAGATTTTTAACTTAAAACCCAAAAATCTCAAAGTACAAAGTAATGGGTTTCAATGAAAACTAAAAACATGAGTAGCAAGGGGAAGATGAGGACAACTCAAAAACATAATTACCTTTCAAAAATCTTCAAGAATGAAGAGAGAAGGAGATGGAATAGTAACCTTTCATGGAGAGAAGAAGAGTGTCGTTGGTTTTGAAAGAGAGGAGGGGAGGAAGATGAGTGAAATGAAATTTTTATTTGTTTTGTTTTATTTTAAAAGTCAAAATACATTTTTACCCTTAATGAAAATGAGTAATTACAATAGTGTAAAATCAATGACTATTTGGGTTTAATTTAAAACAAGCCCAACATATATTTATTTATTTTGAAACATGAAGCCCAAAATTATATTTTAATAATTTAATTTCACCCGACCCCCAAACCCAGGTGTTACAGATTGTGCCATTGATCTCCAACTTGTGTAGTCTGGTAGTATGTATGAAGCGTGAGGGACAACGCTTGTAATCCGCGTATCCGATTGTGTCTTGTGCTGAAATGGTTTATGGATTATCACTTGTGAGCCAATATAATGTAAATGAATGACGTGAAGCATGCGATTCTTGTAAATGATGCAAGAATGCACGAGATGCTTGGTAAAGCATGAGCAATGGTTTAATTGATGTTTTTAAGTGATGCATATGAGCATATGTTTATTAAATGCATTGTTGTCTTGTGATGACATGATTTATGAGAAAGCATGTGATAAAAGTGGTGGTTTTGCAAGTTATGTTAAATGCATTGATGAATGTTGTTTAGCGATCCTCACTAAGCTATATGCTTACGCTCATTTGTTTCATCAATGCAGGGAATTGAATATTTCAAGGCAGTCCAAGAGCAAGAGGATTCCAAGGTTTTGTTTAAGAGATGTTTGTGGTTCAACCTTAGTGTAATAAGTGGCAATGGGTGGGACTTCTACTTTTTGATTTTTGGTTGGAGATGTTTGTTGTTTCAAGCATGTTTAGTTTCTAATTGTGGACTTGTATTTGGCTTTTATATGGTTCTATGGTTTGTTTGTGGTGTTTTACCATTTCCATAGTTTGGTATCTTAAGCATGCTTGGATAGTTCAATAGTCATCATGGTTTGTTGTGATTGATGAAAGTGTTTTACTGTTTGATAGTGTCTATAAGTCTAATAGATGGACTATATCATGTATGCATGATTTGAGCTTGTATGAATGTGTTTTAGTATGTTTAAGTGATGTTAAAATGAGCAAATATGGTACGTGTATCGATACACGGGAAAGCGTATCGGTACGCTAAGGCAAAATGAGGCATTTATGTACAGAGGTATCGAAACGGATTACCCACGTATCGATACGCCTAGGCCAAGTTTGAAGGTCGTACCGATATGCGAGGAAGCGTTTCGGTACGCTCAACTCTTCTTTAGCTACTGTCTTCCCGCGTATCGATACAGGGCCAAGTGTATCGATACAGGTAGTTAAATTTCAGTTAAAAGTATCTTTTAAGGTTTGGAAATGCTACATTTTGGTCCCTGAATATTGTGAGTGCAATTGAATGAGTTTGGATGATCTGTTTGAGCTGAAATTTGGCATATTGGCATGTTACATGACTAATTGAAGGTTGATCACATTAAAATCCTAAAAGTCCCTGTATTTTATGGAATTTATAGTTTAGTCTCTAAAAGTCAAATGTATGCAATTGAACCCCTAATTAAACTCTGATCGATGTGTCGTTTTCACCTAATCGCTTTGCTAAACTTATAGGTTAATAATATGCATCTAGAGAAGATAAAAAGGGAAAAGGGTCGTTAATCGATGTTGGCTTCGATTTTCCCCATGTAATCTTCTTAGTTCGGGTCGGGTGCCTAGGCCGGGCTAAGGGGGTTACAGAATAATATCCGGGAGGCACATCTTCAGTCTTGTTGCCAGGATCTTAGTGATCACCTTCATCGAGAAATTACAAAGGCTGATTGGTCTGAAGTGGGATACCTCTGATGGGTTTGGTTTTTAAGGGATAAGGACAATGTTGGTTTTGTTAAGCCCAAAATCTAGCGCTTCTTCGCTGAAGAATACATAAACCATCCCAATGAGGCCCTCTCTAATGGTTTCCCAGAAAGAATGGTAAAAACTTCCGGGAAATCGTCTGGTCCAGGCGCTTTAGACGCTCCCACAGCAAATACTGCCTTCCTTATCTCATCCTCAGGTACTGGTTTGCTCAGCTCAGAATTCATCTTCTTGGTTACCAACTGGGGAATATACTCCCTGAGGCCTTGGAAATCAATAGAGTGGTCCTTCGAAAACAATTTTTTGAAAATGTTGTTTAAAATGATCTGCAATATCTGAAGTGTCTTTCAACCAAACTCCATCCTCTCTCTTTATTCTAACAATGGAATTCATTCTTCGATGCTGGATGGTAGTGGCGTGGAAGAATTTTGTGTTTCTGTCTCCCCATTTAATCCAGTTAATTCTTGAAAGCTGGTGCTAGTATCTCTCTTTTTTCTCCTATTCTGAGTCAAACTCCTTCTTCATTTGTTTATACTCTTCTCTTTCTGAGCTCGTTATAAACCTCCCCGAAAGATGTTTGATCCTTGTCATTAAAACCCTCTTTTTTTTTCATTTTTCAGCCTTGCTTTCATTTTGCTCCATTTAATGAGAGCCTTACTCGTGCTTCGAATTCTCCTCCCAAAATTAAACAACGCTCTCCCCCCAACGAGGGTTGACCATCCGCTAAAGACTCTTTGGGGACATTCCTCTTCCAAGAGCCACTTGTTTTCAAATTTAAATGCTCTCTTATATTTTCTGGGGTGCCCCCCAAGAGCAAGATAATGGGGGCATGATCGGACGCCATAGCAATATCCAATAAACTCAAAGCTTTTGGGAAAGCCAAACTCCATTCCGCCGTACATAGAACGCGGTCCAATTTTTCACATATTGCATTTTCTGCACTTCTCTAGTTAAACCATGTAAAGTTTACCCCCCTTGATTGGAAGTTCAACAAGGCCTGCAAGGTCGGTAAATTCAAGGAAGCATTTGGCCTCATCGGAATTAACAGGTTTTCCTCCTTCCTTCTCTTCTTGACGAGTTATCACATTAGAACCACCTATAACAAGCCATTTATCAGATAGGGTTCTTCGTAATTGGTTTAATTTTTCCCAGAAACCGTGCCTTTCTTCTCTGTACGGAGGACCGTAAATGAAAGTACCGAACCATTCGCCTCCATTCTGAAGGGCCACTTTCGTGTCAATGAAATTATTCGTGTATTTGAGGATAATGATGTTGACATCCCCTGTCCACCAGAGGGCAAGTCCTCCTGCTATTCCTCTAGGCTCAACATATAATGATGAATTCATTTTCATCTTCATTTTAATTTTTTCAAGGTATCTATTTTTCTGCTTTGTTTCACTAAGAAAAATAATCGACGGTCTATGCTTTGTGACCGAATTTTGGAGGGCTCTGACCATTTCTCTATTACCCAAACCGCGAACATTCCAGGCCAGAATAGACATGCCTTAAAAAGCAGAAAAAGCTCTTGCAAACTGAGAGCTCACCAAACGGACGAAACAATTAATATCAAGTTTCGCAAACCAACAGGCTTTAAGAGCAATAGCACGAGGCAAAACCAGGCTGAGCGTCACCACCTAATCATACTAGAACTCCCAACAACCAATCTCGACATAACTGTAAACAAAGAGTGAAAAACCATCGAAACTGACCGTAACCAGAAACTAAATTTCGGAGGCTAATCCCCTCAAGCTTCCAAAGCATAAATGCAAAAGAGACAAAAACAAAGATTCCAGACTCGAGCAACAACCACACCGATGAAAATCAAAGGCAGTCAAAGACAGAGAAATTAAGCAAAATACCTCCCAACTGACCTGAAACAGAGCAACCACCAAAAAAGAAAGGGGAAGTACACTAGAAATCGGGAACAAGCGATGGGAATGGGGAAAGAACCAGAAGACGGGGAGGTCGCCGGGCGAGGGAAAGATCAGAATAGTAAAATTAACGGTACCATTTGGGGTGGGAACGAGTCAACCCACCAACAGACAAGATGATTTCGCGGAAAGTTGGCCGCCGTATTTATAGGCAAGCCTGAGTGACTTCACAGTCGGATGGTCCGCTCACAGTCTTCCCCGTAACTGCTATCCTCTTCACCCCGAAAACTAATTGGAGCAAACCACCAGGCGTCGTCGATCACAGCAGACTCCGGCACAGTGGAACCTATTAACGGGGACGTCGCCACTCGTGAAATAAGATCCGAAACAAGGCTGTACAGGGCAGTAATTCAAATCCGAACGGTTGAGGCTCTATGAGTTTTGGCGTGAGGGAAGGAGATTTTGGGGGCGTGTGGCTCGCGCGTGCTCCTTGCATTTGTATAGCTTAGGGTCCGTTGGGTTTTTAGATACAGAGATCATTTTTATTTTCATTTTTCCGAGACCAAAAGTACGATCCCTTGATATTTCACTCAAATTATTCAGGACTAGCACTGGAAAAAGTCAACCTCGTCACAAAACTACCTCTTTCTAAAGAGACAATTTCTAAATCACGCCTTCACCTTCCCTTTATTTAAAAAATAGACCTAAATTTAATCATTACTTCAAAGGTAATGACATCAAATTCAAAATGTTCATATGTGCACGAAGGGGCGGAGCCATAAATT
This sequence comes from Hibiscus trionum, assembly GCA_030270665.1. Lineage (NCBI taxonomy): Eukaryota > Viridiplantae > Streptophyta > Magnoliopsida > Malvales > Malvaceae > Hibiscus > Hibiscus trionum. The sequence continues at coordinate 35,763,051 of BSYR01000013.1, forward strand.
TTTCTAAGGGTGTCATTTTTTTGAACGGTATTTAAAAGGGGTTAATTATTTATAAAGAGGTGTCATTTTATTTATTAAGGGTGTCATTTTATTTATAAATGGTTGTTAATTATATAATTTTTAATTTTTTATATACAAATTATATAGAAAAATACGATTTCCAAAAAATTTTGGGGTGTCTTAGTGGCTCCGCCCATGTGTGCACGATCCTTTCTATGAATAGTGTAACGACCCGGGTTTAGGGGTCGGATGTTACTCGGGTAAATCGGGTTCGAGTCGTGGGTTCGTTTTAAAATTTAATTAAGCTTTGGTTTAAATTAAAAAGAGTTTGAGTCATTAATGGCATTTTGGTAATTTTGAAGTAAAGGGAAATAAAATATGAGAAAGGGGGTTTTGAAATTGGCTATCCATCATCTTCTTCCCTTCATTTCACGTTAAACCTCTTTTATCCCCTAAAACACTATTCCATCAAATCCCCCCCACATTTCAAGTGTTCTCTTCAAGGTAAGCATATTTTTGAATTCTTCTCGCTATTTCCAACATTTCCATAGCTTTAGTTTTCATAGAAATCCTCTTTCAAAGTTTTGAGATTTTCAAGTCTTAAAGTGAAATCATGAAACTTTAATGGATTTTCGTTTTGTTTTGATGTGTAGAGTTAATGTAACCCCCTTATCCCGGCCTAGATGCTTGACCCGAACTACGAAGGTTAAACGGGGAAAACCAAAGTCAACCCGAAAGTCAACCTTGATTAACGACCCTTTTTTTTCTTTTTAATCTTTTCTAAATGCACATTAAGCCTATATGAATACTCACGAATCATATGAGAGAAGGGCACAGCGATCGGAAATCATTTAGGGACTCAATTGCATGAAATACACTTTTAGGGACCAAAATGTAATTTTTAGAAAATATAAGGACTTAGTAGTTTTTAGGCTTACCAATTTCTAATTAGTCATATTACATGCTTCTCTGTCAAATTTCAGCTTAAAAGGACATTCCAAGCTCAAGCAATTGCATCCACAACATTCAGGACTAAAATGTAAAACATGAAAACTTAAAACAATTCAAATCAACATCCAACGGTCATCCGTTTCGGAACACCCACCCTTTGTACCGAAACGCCCGTATCGAAACGGTGTTGACCTTTTCGGTACTCGGGTGCGTTCCGAGACCGGTATCGAAACAGGCCTCTCCAGTAGCCAAAATGTTCCGAAACACCTTCAGATGTTCCAAAATGCTATTGCCATTACAGGCCTTCGTTTCGAAACAGTTAAGGGTGTTTCGATACACTCTGCATTGTGACAGCAGAAATTGTTGGTTTTTCACCTCTTAGCCCACTCAAACATGCTTCAAAACATACCATATCATACTAGCAACACGTTTGAACATCAAGGAACATGTATAAGAAGCATAAGCTCAAATATGGCATCAAGCACAAGAACAATCAAACTATATGCATGCTTCCTATCCACCAAGCCAATTATAGAGCTCAAACCTCCAACCAAACCATTAGGACCATTTACAACCCATAAAAGCCATCACAAATATGCCACAAACTTAGGGAGTTCAAACACATCTCCCAAATACAACCTTGAAGTCTCATTGCCAAAATCAAAACTAAAGTGTATAAAAACATCACCATACATGAGCTTTGCACTTCCTTGGATGTTCTTAACCTTCTCGTTGCCCAAAACACCTCAATTATCTGCATTATTGGTAAAAGAGAGTGTAAGCACATTTGCTTATTGAGGCATGCTCTAAAGAAAACCAGCACAATAATGCATTATTCAAAACACTTTCTCAAAATCCTTTTCTACAACATGCTCATTCTATCTCATGCTTGAAAACCATTTCAAAGCAACTCTTCATTGAAAACACATGTACCACAATTCTATCTCATGCATTTAAACCAATGCAAATCTCATGGCAAGGCTGTAGAACTAATGTTTTGATATAATAATTGAAAAATGTTTTGGACTGATTTAAAAAGTATTTAAAATAATTTCCAAAGTCCAAATATTCTGAAACTATGTTTAGGGATGTTTTTAAATGGGTTTTTATTGTGTTTCAAAGCCAAACTTCTCAAACCTGTCCAGGTGTTTCGAAACACCATAGGGCGTTTCGAAACAGGGGATTCCAGTAGCGATTTCGTTTCGAAACGTGTTTCGAAACGGGCTTTCCCTGGACTTGATTTTTGCCCAGCGTTTCGAAACGGGCTAGGCCGTTTCGATACGCCCACGTGGCAATGACCCCAACGGTCATAAACCCCAACGGCTATTTTCCCAACCAACTTTTAAATGCAGGTGTTTCGATACGGTCCTATAGCGTTTCGATACGGGTTTCGAAACGACCAGGAGGCGTTCTGAAATGGACATGAGGCGTTCCGAAACGGCCAGGAGGCGTTCCGAAACGGATGCCCTGACAGACTGCAACGGCTCTTTCTACATTGAGAGTGTTTCGAAACGGCATCGAGCGTTTCGAAACGGGGAGCTGCAGAATGCATTTATGGTGGGAATTAAAGTCCTCAACGGCTCCAATTTGATCCCAACGGCTAGCAACGGCTACAAACTCATTTGGGAGTATAAAAGGGACCTCCAAGCATCAAGAGAAGGCTAATGCTTCAATTGTCAATCAACAAATGATCAAAAATTGTCTTAGAGCCTAAAGTGTCAATTATTGTATAGACAAACACTAGTGAGCCAAAATTGTCAAATTTGCTCAAGTGTTTTAGGTTTTGGGTGAGTGCTTAATTCTGCAAACAAACACCTATTAGAGGGATTTGTGTTTGCTTTCTTATCTCTTTGTAAAAGAGGGTTTTGATCAAGGCTTTGGGTAGAAGCTTGATCGGTGTAAAGGGTTTCCTCCTAAGCCTAGAAAAGGGGACGAATCAATTAGTGGAATTGGTTGTGAAATCCTTAGTGGGGAGCTAAGGTAGTGGATGTAGACCTTGGTTTGAAGGTTGAACCACTAAAAATCATTGTATCTTTATTCTTTCTAGCTTCCTAAACCCTAACACCCAAAAATCCACCTCTCCACCACTTGGTGAGCTAAATTGGTTGATCGAATCGAGCCCCACACCACTCAACAAAGGCCATTCACATGCTTGTAAAAACCAAAGCATTTCATATACAAATCTCATATGCATTTCTCATAGCATAAATCATCTCATCAATAGGTACATGTGAATCAAAAGCATTTTCATATATTATATTGGCATTTCACATCTCATTACTACTCGGATATACGAACAACATTCTCAAACCACTAGACGCTTCCGGTGGAATCTCACATCACCGTACTCACTTGTCTAGTAACATAATTTCCGGTGGAATCTCACATCACCGTACTCACATGGCGGAATCTCTCATTGCCACAAAGCTTGGGTATTTCACCAAGTCCTACCCGATGGAATGCCCATCATCGGTCTCTCCTTTTGGATTAAACCAAACAGCACGTACGAATTTTTAGTTTATAGTGCACTCTCATCCTATTGATCGATCAATTATATCCGGTAAGTATCTCATCTTCTATGCCAATATATTATGGCAAGACATCATATCACCTACTGTTTTTCATGCAACATTTCTCAAATCTTTCTCATCTCATTTCAAAACCATAATATTTGCCACGCTTTAAAACAAAAGCTCAAAACTCATCAATGCAACATGTTATTTCATGAAATCATTTCAAGCATCATCTCATGCTACAAATCATGCATAAAAACAGTAGGAATTTATCTATCTCAAACCATGAGCATGTAAAAGCATTTTAGGGGCAACCACCACATATAAGAGAGCAATCTAGCTAATACTTACTTCTGGACTTAAGAAGGTGTTTCAAACCTTTCCTAAATCCCCAAACCTTGTTTCTTTGTCCCTCAAGGACTTCTAAAACCATTCGCACTCACTGATTACGTTTTGCTTGCTCGCCGAAACGCTACTAAGCTCCTGGATCAACACCAAAGGCGTCCGAAGATGTCTCCCCTGTTTATAACACATAAGAGCAGAGGATTAATCCATCATCATGCATTGAAATCATCAGCCACACATCTAAACTCGCTGCTCTACTCAAGAACCTCATTTCGGCTACCAAAAACAACTGAAATCATCTCCAAACTCTTCCAAAACAAAACCCAGCCAAGATCTACCACTTCTAATCATTTCTAAACATCAATCAACATCAAAAACCACCAAAAACTCGTCCTCATACCTCCATCTATAACAGAGCACCAAAACCACCCCAAAAACAACCATTCTAGCATGAAAAACTTAAGAATCCAAGCCTATTCGGGATTTGTTTGATAAAACCTCATTTATAACATCAATTAAAATCCAAAATACATTAGAAAACAACCTCAAAATAGAGCCTAACCATCAACCACGAAAATCATCAAGATCTCTCCAAAAACCTTGAGTTTTAATACAATTTCTTGTTTCTAACATTAAACCAACTCAAAAATCATTAACAAAGGATTGATAACTTGGGAATTTCAGTAAAGAACTGATCATTAGAGGAGAAGGACGAAGCTTACCTCTAATGGCTGATTTCTCCTTGAATTGGGCAAGTTTTCTTGAAAATTCAATGTGAAAACAAGAGGATTTGATGAGGAACAGATTAGGAATCAAAAGGAGATTGAAATCTCATCAAAAGGAATGAAAATCAAAGGCTAATTGATGGAGGAAATGTGTTTGGCCGAAAAGAAATTGAGCGAAAATGAAATAAGAGAAAATTGACGTAAGTTAGTTATGAAAAGTCAAAGATAGTTTTTCATTTAATCAATCTTTATTTCCTTTAATTAAAACATTATTAAAATCACCCAAAATAAGGAGAAATCTGATTAAAAACATTTTGGTAAAATTAGCTCCTTAAAGATTCAAAGTTTCAATCCTTTACAAAACAGTCACTACTTAACTTTTGCAAAAACTGCAATTTGGTCACTACATCGAAATGTAGTATTTCCAAACCTTATTTTGTAAAATTGTTTTCACCATAATCATTCATATAATAAATGAGGATTTTTAGGTATGTTTCCATATTTTTAAAGCATCCCAAAGTAGGTTTTCCCTAAATCTCCCTTTAAGATTTGAACCATTCTCGATCGGTCCAATTCGAACTCTAAACATCCAGGCCCAAATTTTGGGCGTTACAACTCTGCCCCTCTTAAGAAATTTCATCCTCAAAATTTACCTAGAGGAAAAAGGTAAGGAAATTGCTTCTTCATGTCTTCCTTCCTTTCCCACGTGGCTTCCTCAGCACCACGATGTATCCACAACACTTTGACCAGCTCAATGGTCTTACCACGGAGAACCTTACTATCCGAATCCAAAATCTCAACAGGTTCCTCATCATATGTCAAATCTGGATTCAACTCAACTTCCTCCACAGGCATAACATGCGAAGGATCCGATATATACCTCCGAAGCATGGATACATGAAACACATTATGTATCTTCTCTAACTCTTGAGGTAGTCTCAGCTTATAAGCAACAGGACCCGCACGTTCTACCACCTCGTATGGTCCAATGTACCTTGGGCTCAACTTGCCCTTCCGGCCAAACCTCATCACCTTTTTCCAAGGTGAAACTTTCAAAAACACACGATCACCCACCACAAATTCTATCTCCTTATGCATCAAATCCGCATAAGACTTTTGCCGATCCGATGCTGCCTTCAACCGCTCACAAATGAGCTTCACCTTATCGGTGGTTCCTTTCAACAAAGCCGGCATCGAGACCAACTTTTTCCCCGTTTCAGCCCAACAAAGAGGAGTTCTGCACTTTCTCCCGTACAAAGCTTCATAAGGTACCATTTGTATACTCGCCTGGTAATGTAACGGGGTTTTTCTCAACTTCCCCACTACTTTGAAAATATTCAATTTAAAAAAGGGGATTTTTAAAAACAATTCGGGTTTTGGGAAAAAAATATTTTAAAAAAAATCTTTTTCTCACTTTGGAGTCGCCACCGGCCACTATGGTAGGCCGGACACCGTAAAAAACAAAACCAGAGATTCGTTTGAAAGGGTTCGGGAGTTGGTTACGTGTGGGGAAAGATTAGCACCCCTATCACGCCTGGAAATCGGTACCAAAACAATTGTTGCTTTTAATTGATGGAAATTATCTGAATTTAAAAAGATTTTAATTAGTGGTATTAATTGAAAATCGGACTTTATTTATACGAGCTTTTCAAATTGGTGGTATCGAATTAATTAAACATTTAATTAAAAAGGATGACGGTACATCGGACCAAAAACTAAACTGACATCATATAAGACTGACTGCCGTGTTCGTTTAGGGTTCGGATCCCGTACGTCACCTTTATGCATGATGCGAGTAGATAAAATATGATGTTATGGTCTTGTCCATTTTAATTACGAATTTACCTTTAGACGATTCGAATTAATCTGAATATTCGCGTGACATCCAATAAGCTAGGCTTATCGACCCGAATACGCGAATTAATAGGTATCTCCGTTTTAGAATTAAAATTAATTAACATGCTTATTGAAATACTAAAAAAAATCACATGCGATGACAAATAAAATGCATGCCATGAAACACATATTCGAATGTCATAAAAAGATAAAGAACACACATAAAAAAAACATGCAATATACCACATATCATACATCTATTAAATAAAAACGAGCAATATGGTAAAATATATACATTCGATATAAAAATGCAAAATGCATGAACAACAACGTTAAATGTGCAAAATAAATGAAATGCAAAATGACAGGGGTTGCAAATGTAATAAACCCATTTAAAACAATAATTAAAACATGAAATGAGACTCAATCGAAAGGGCGCGGGAAGCTTCAGGGACCAAAACGACATTTTACCACTCGGAAATTAATTGGAACCAAAATCGGGACTAAATTGAAAGACTTCGCAAAGTTGCAGGGACCAAGGTCGTTGTTAAGAGACGCGAAAGCCCTCCCCGCGCAATTAAAGTGACGCGAAGGGGCTTAAAGCACGATTAACCCTCTTTTAAAACGGGAAAACCTTATGAATACGAACTGAAAAACAATTTTAGCCCCTTTTTGTCATTTGAAAACCCTAACTCGCAGACCTCACCCCCTCCTTTTCTCTGCAACTACGGCGTCGTTAGGGTTCCGGTCGCCGTTTCCGGTGCCGGAACGCTAAAATGTTTTTTTTTTCTTTTCTCGAAACCAAAAAGCCTTTCTATTCTCGAAAACAAAATCAAAGCAAAAAAACCTTTCGATTGCTTCTTTCGTTTTAAAACCTAAAAAAAACCGAAGCCCAAAACCCCTTTTTTGTGTCACCACTCCCACCGGTTCACCCGTGCATGGTCTCGGAAGAGACCACAGAGCTTGTCACCGGCGGGGAAGGCAGAAAACGGAAAAGAAGACAAGAAGGTAAAACACGATTCCCTTTCTGTTTTGTTTTTATTTTTTTATTTTTTATGCGATTTGAAACTGAAAATAAAGAATACCTTCTGAAACTTTGTTACTTGTATTGCTCTCGAAGTTTGATTACAACTTTTCGGATGCTCTCTGTGAAACTCTCGAATCCTCTCTGAAATTTTTCGAATGGAATCTCTCTGATGCTCTCTCCGAAAAACTCTCCATATTACATCGTTTGCTTCGGCTTTATATAGCCCTAAAAATTGCATTTTTTTCCTTTTCTAATTACATAAAATGGCTGGAAATCTGCTGTGTTGTTTTTGTTAGTATTCGTCTGCGCCTCTGATTTCTGTTGATTTTGCCTCTGTGATTTTCGTTTCTGATTTCTAATTTCGGTTGCATCTTTTGGCTTCATGCATCTTCTGATATTTTCGTTTTTTGTTGCATGTGAGCCGTGGCTGCTGGAGGAGGACCAGAGGACGACTTGGCGTGATCCTAGCCGTCACCGAGGGATCTGGACGGTCGCGAGGCATCCGAAAAGGCACGCGGTGAATCACACGCGCGCGTGGGAGTTTAGGAGGCGCGGACGCGCGGGCGCGTGGAGGCTCCAGAAGCTTCTCCGTGTTAATCTCGGTCGTCCGATGTACTCCCGATCCAACGGTGGGCGTGTTGCGGCGCTAGGGTTGTTGAGGCCTCAGCTAGGGTTTCTCGCATTAGACGCCATCTGGGCCGTTGGATCTCCCCTCCAGATCCAACGGTTATGGCTTGGCGGCTGCAAAGACAAGGGGCGTATTAGATTAGGGTTTTTAGCAGATTAGGGTTTATTAATTTGGGCCAGATGGGCTTTGTAATTTTTTTTTGGGTTTTGTACATGGACTTTAATATAAACTTGGGTTCTTTATTTATAAACGGTTGGGCTTTTATTTATAATAGTCTTTGTTTTGTTTTTCCAGATTTAATAATAATAATAGTAATAATAATAATAATAAGATAATAATAATAATATTAATAATAATAATAATAATAAGACGGTAGATAATATTAATAATAATATAAGCAATAGGTGTTAATGATAACATAATAACTTAGTAATAATAATAACATAATAGGATAATAATAATAATAAATAGTAGATAATAAGATAGGATAATAATAGGTAAATAATAACATTAATAATATATGTATACATACTGTCTTTCTTTTTCTTTTTTTAGTTTTTATTTATTAATCACCACATAATTAAAGCCCATTAATAAAAGAAGAAAAAACGGGTTAAACACCCCGGACAAAATTAGTGATTACAGTTGCCCCCCTTTGCTTATACTTGTAGAACAAGGATAAAGCAAAGGCCATAAGCACCAATTTTGTCCGACTTCCCTGTTTGGATTCCGAGTCACCATGCACTTGAACTACTGGCGGTTCAGAAGTCGGTACGGGAAAATGCAATGGTCGCGGAGGCCTGAAGCTGTTTTTCTCATTTCAACACTCTTCAACCCTTCGAGGTCCGATCAATCAGATAATTAGCAGAAGCTCCATTCTCCAAGTGCCCGAACGGATAGGCGGGTTCTATTCTCCAAAAGCCCGAACAGATAGGCGGGTTCCATTCTCCGAAAGCTCGAACGAATAGGCAGATTCTATTCTCCGAAAGCCTGAACAGATAGGCGGTTCCATTCTCTGAAAGTCCGAACGGATAGGCAGATTCTATTCTCCGAAAGCCCGAACAGATAGGCGGGTTCCATTCTCCGAAAGCCAGAACGGATAGGCAGGTTCTATTCTCCGAAAGCCCGAACAGATAGGCGGGTTCCATTCTCCGAAAGCCCGAACGGATAGGCAAATTCTATTCTCCGACAGCCCGAACAGATAGGCGGGTTCCATTCTCCGAAAGCCCGAACAGATAGGCGGGTTCCATTCTCCGAAAGCCCGAACGGATAGGCAGATTCTATTCTCCGAAAGCCCAAACAGATAGGTGGGTTCCATTCTCCGAAATCCCGAACGGATAGGCAGATTCTGAAAGATAAAAGTTCCATTCTCCTTATGCCTGAACGGATAGGCGAGCTTCCTTTTGCGAGAAAAGCTTAAAAATACCTGTCGAAAGTAGGTAAAAAATATATGATGATGTGAGTTAGCATGCCCCTAATCCTAGGGATGCCTAACTACAAATGATGCATGAATTATGACATCAAAATTTCTCGGACGCTTTCCATCTTTGGATTGGTCAATCTCGACCTTCTTATTGTCTCTTCTTCTTCTCAATTTCTTCGGGCTTTCTCATCTTTGCCAAATCTCAATCTTTTGATCTTTTCTCGAAGACGACTGCTGACTTCCATTGGTCAGACTGGACATAGCACTTCTCGTAGTGCTCGTTCTCAAAATATTGTCCCTACTCAAACTGGTGCTCAACCATTCTCTTCGTCTTTTCTCTTATCTCAACACTAGGGGAAGCACATGCCCCCAAGTCCCTGAACTTTTCTCTTAAGTTCATTTTCTAAAGTGCTCGGACGCTTTCACTCTTTGGACTGGTCCATCTTGACCTTCTTCTTCTTGTTAATCTCTTTTGGCTTTTTCACCCTTGCCAAATCTCAATTTCTGGTCTTTTCTCGAAGACGACTGCTGACTTCCACTGGTCAGACTGGTCATAACACTCCTCGTAATGCTTGCTCTCAAAACATTGCCCCCTACTCAAACCGGGTGCTCAACTTCTCTTTGTTTTTACTCCACGTGACGACTTTTCTCTTCTCTCAAAAATAGGGGAAGCACATGCCCCCAAGTCTCTGAACTTTTTCTCTTAAGTTCATCAAGGTCAACTTCTCATCTTCTGAAGAAATCGAAGCATTTCGAAAAAAATTTGCTTCAAGTCTCTGAACTGTAGCATGTAGAAACTTACTACAATCATCACCATAGCCACTGACAAGATGTCATTTGTATTCATGGCATTGCATTCTAAACTTTATCCCCGAAGCGATGGGAATATTTTTGTGTTCAAAAAAGATTCAGATTGCATCTTCTAATTTCAACATGAGATGTATTTTTTTTAAAACAAAATTTTCTCTTTCAAATCATGGGTATATCAAGCTGGATTAAATACCCTGAATATCAAGTGCACGAACGACACTGTTATGGCTTACCAATGATTGCCTCAAGCATCATGTGTCTAGGAGACCTCGAAAGTTGAGCTGATGTATGAAAACGTGGCATACTCTCCGAGTTATTTCAGTCTTTCAATCATTTAGGCTGATCTTCTATAGGCTTCACCTTTATCATTTCTTTATAATTTTGGGGAAGTCAACTCATCACATTCCTTGGCTCGAAATAAATGATGGAGCAAAAAACAAAACCCCGAGCTACTCGGCATTGTCATGATTTGAAAATATTACCATCACTCATGTAGCTAAAGTGAATGGTGCATAGCAACCTTATTGGTCTTTTTGCTACAGCGGAGTGCCCCAAAAATTTCACACTCGTATCCGAAAATGCCTATTACCAGGCTTCGAATATTGGAGTGCTTTTGTTAGGCTTTTAGTATTCTCTCTTTTTCTTTCTCCTTTTCTTTTTCTTTCTTTTTTTCTTCTTTTTCTCTTTTTTTCTCTTTTTCCTTTTTTTTTCTCTCTCTCTTTTTCATTTTCTTTTTTTCTTTTTTCTCTTCTTTTAGCACGGAAGATTTTCGGTTATTCTCCCGAAGAACCTAATTCGATGTGTACTTAATTAGATGACCAAATTAACTCGCAGTGTAAACCATATATCCATCATCTTCAAAGCTTTCGATTTCCACTAGACAAAGGCGGATCGAAATCAACCTTTGGAGTCAAGGTCAATGTCCCTTGTGCAATTGATATACGGGGACTCAATAGACAAATATATACACACAAAATGAAAAGGCAATTGAAACATAATGCATCCTTTCATTGAAATTTAAAAAAAAATGCAGTCTGAGGCCCTTACAAAAAGATCTTTGCTACCTTCGGGCAAAGGGTAGCAAAGTGGATTTCACACATCACTTCAAGGAAAAAAACTAGAATGCAATGAAATGAAAGCAAACAAACTTGGATGCATTAGAACTCTTGACTAAGCTGGTCGTCCATCCCACCCATTAAGCTTCTTCGAAGAACTCAACCTCCTTATTGTCCATTAATTCCTGAACAAACTGCTTGAATTCTGAACAACTCTGAATCTCATGCTCCGCAGTCTGATTGAACTCACAGAAGGATTCATGGCCATCATATGCCCCATTCGGACCCTTCTCGAAGTCGGCTTCTAACTTAGCAAAACTTTCATCCATTTGCCTTCTTTGATGGCGAGTAAAGTATGGATGCGGAATCTTCGGTAGTCACGAATATTGTCATGACCCCGAGCAATTAATCTCATGATTTAATGATGTAATGCATGATATGTCGTATGCAAAACATAAACATATGATTGAAGGCAACAAATTAAAAAACACAAAACCGAATGCAAGGAAATGTTGATTCGATGAACATCCTCATTAAACAACTTTCCATAACGGAGATCAAGTCTTGTTGCAACGAGGTAATAAATACATAGGGTACGATTTTCAACAAATTTTCTCGTCCCTTCTTTAAACTAGGGTTCCGGAAGCTCCGTTACTATGAACTCTTTCTCCCGTTGTGAAAGTTTTCAACTTTAGACTGTTCTCAAATCAACACCTCGTATGAGAATGCGATGAGTATGCAAAAATAAGCAAAACAAGACAAAAAGGCAACTGGGTTAGTATCAACAATAATGAATACTTGAATGAAACAAATCATAAGGAAACACATCAAAGCAAATTAACGATGCAAGACCTAATAGCATGAATTCTAATTCTACGGTTAATTGTATGGCTCTAATCGGGGTGGGCTTCTTAAATTCTCACACATATGGTTCGGTTTTAACAAGGGTACCCGAACCTATCTTATCACCTACTAAGGTGACAAAAGCCCCAATTCTGGCCCATTACAAGCTTGCGAATTGGTTTAGGTTCGGGGGAAAGCACAACCTAGTGACGTGGAGGGCTGCTCACATGTCAAAGGCGTGGATTCCAGAAGTGAATTACCGACCCGTGGAGGGAGACTCACATGGGTATGGGCGTTTCACTCCCACTTAAGGGACGAAGCTCGGGTATAGAGCTTAATGCGTGATGCAACACATGTCGGTGATTCCTTTTAAATTAAATGAAGAACTAATTCAAGACCACCAATTATCGAAGCTCGTATAATTCAAGTTCTATTTTCGAGGAAGAACCATCTCGCTAAAATCAAATCAAATTTCAAAAATTTTCTTCATTAAAGGCAACAATTATTTCTTTGGCCTAACTCTCTTTTTGTTTTGAAAAACAAAATTTCTCCCCAGCGGAGTCGCCAGACTGTAACGGAGTTTTTTTCTCAACTTCCCCACTACTTTGAAAATATTCAATTTAAAAAAGGGGATTTTTAAAAACAATTCGGGTTTTGGGAAAAATATTTTAAAAAAATTCTTTTTCTCAGTTTGGAGTCGCCACCGACCATTATGGTAGGCCGGACACCGTAAAAAACAAAACCAGAGATTCGTTTGAACGGGTTCGGGAGTTGGTTACGTGTGGGGAAGGATTAGCACCCCCATCACGCCCGGAAATCGGTACCAAAACAATTGTTGCTTTTAATTGATGGAAATTATCTGAATTTAAAAAGATTTTAATTAGTGGTTCTTAATTGAAAACCGAACTTTAATTATACGAGCTTTTCAAATTGGTGGTATCAAATTAATTAAACATTTAATTGAAAAAGATGATGGTACACCGGACCAAAAACTAAACCGACATCATATAAGACTGACTGTCGTGTTAGTTTAGGGTTCGGATCCCGTACGTCACCTTTATGCATGATGCGAGTAGATAAAATATGATGATATGGTCTTGTCCGTTTTAATTACGAAGTTACCTTTAGAAGATTCGAATTAAATCCGAATATTCGCAGGACATCCAATAAGCTAGGCTTGTCGACCCGAATACGCAAATTAATAGGTATCTCCGTTTTAGAATTAAAATTAATTAACATGCTTATTGAAATACTAAAAAAATCACATACGATGACAAATAAAATGCATGCCATGAAACACATATTCGAATGTCATTAAAAGCTAAAGAACACACATAAAAAACATGCAATATACCACATATCATACATCTATTAAATAAAAACGAGCAATATGGAAAAATATATACATTCGTTTTTTGTTGCATGTGAGCCGTGGCTGCTGGAGGAGGACCAGAGGACGACGTGGCGTGATCCTAGCCGTCACCGAGGGATCTGGACGGTCGCGGGGCATTCGAAAAGGCACGCGGTGAATCACACGCGCGCGTGGGAGTTGAGGAGGCGCGGACGTGCGGGCGCGTGGAGGCTCCAGAAGCTTCTCCGCGTTGATCTCGGCCGTAATTTTTTTTGGGTTTTGTACATGGACTTTAATATAAACTTGGGTTCTTTATTTATAAACGGTTGAGCTTTTATTTATAATAGTCTTTGTTTTGTTTTTCCAGATTTAATAATAATAGTAGTAGTAATAATAATAATAAGTTAATAATAATAATAATAATAATAATAATAATAATAATAATAATAATACTATAATAATAAGACGGTAGATAATATTAATAATAATATAAGCAATAGGTGTTAATGATAACATAATAACTTTGTAATAATAATAACATAATTAATAACATAATAGGATAATAATAATAAATAGTAGATAATAAGATAGGATAATAATAGGTAAATAATAAAATTAATAATATATGTATACATATTGTCTTTCTTTTTCTTTTTTTTCTTTTTTTAGTTTTTATTTATTAATCACCACATAATTAAAGCCCATTAATAAAAGAAGAAAAAACGGGTTAAACACCCCGGACAAAATTAGTGATTACAAGTAACGGTTATTATAAGCAAACTCCACCAAAGGCAAGTGCTTCTCCCAAGAGCCTTGAAACTCAATAACACAGCACCTCAACATATCCTCAAGCACTTGGATGACACACTTCGACTGTCCATCCGTTTCCGGATGATAAGAAGTACTGAAATTCAGCCGCGTACTCAATGCTTGATGCAAACACTCCCAAAACCTTGCGGTGAACCTCGGAGATCTATCCGACACTATAGATTTTGGTACGCCATGCAAACGTACAATCTCAGAAATGTACAACTCCGCAAGCTTATCCAAGGTGTACGTAGTATGCACAGGCAAGAAATGCGCACACTTCGTAAGGCGATCAAAAATCACCCAAACAGAATTCTTCTTTGATGGCGATAGAGGCAAATCAGATACAAAGTCTATGGTAATCCTCTCCCACTTCCATTCAGGGATCCTTAATGGCTGAAACAACCCTGAAGGAAACTGATGTTCAGCCTTAACCAGCTGACAAACCATACATTTGCTCACATACTCAATGACATATTTCTTCAATCCCACCCAATAGTACTCATCCTTCAGATCACGGTACATCTTTGTACTACCAGGGTGCATAGCAAAAGGACTGCTATGAGCTTCGGTCAGAATAGTACGCCTCAACTCATCATCATTCGGCACCACTATCCGACTCCCAAAACATAAAACACCATCATCATTAAAACAGAAATTCGATGGCTTATCCTCAGCAATATCCTGAACATGTGGCACTAAAGAATCATCCAACAACTACTTATCCTTTATCAACTGAACCAAAGATGGTTTCACCTGCAATTCAGCAACAAGACCACCATCTCGCGATATGCTCAAGCTAGCAAATATCGCTCTTAACTCCACTGCCACTTTCCTGCTCAAAGCATCGGCCACAACATTGGCCTTCACTGGATGATAGTCGATCGTTAGATCGTAAACCTTAAGCAACTCCACCTAGTGTCGTTGCCTAAGATTCAAATCTTTCTGAGACATTAAATACTTCAAACTCTTATAATCCGTGTACACCGTACACTTCTCACCATAGAGATAATGTCTCCAGATCTTAAGAGCAAAAACTACTGCAGCTAGCTCAATGTCATACGTAGGGTAATTTCGCTCATGCACTTTCAACTGTCGCGATGTATAAGCCACCACCTTACCCTCTTACATTAACACACACCCCAAACCAACATAGGATGCGTCACTATACACCACAAACTCTTTCCCTTATTCAGGTTGAACCAAGATAGGAGCTTGCGTCAAAGTTGCTTTTAGCTTCTCAAAAGCTTGTTGTCTCGCTTCCGTCTACCCACACTTAACATCCTTTTGCAACAACTTCGTCAAAGGGGCAGCAATCTTAAAAAATCCATCCACAAACCTCCGGTAGTATCCTGCCAACCCAAGGAAACTACGGACTTCATGAACGGACTTAGGAGGCTTCCAATTCATTATCGCCTCAACCTTCTAGGGACCAACACGAATCCCTTCAGCCGAAACCACATGACCAAGGAAAACAACTTCCTTTAGCCAAAACTCACAATTGCTCAGCTTAGCATAAAGCTGATTTTCCAACAACGCTTGCAAAACAATCCTCAAATGACCTTCATGCTCCTCCTCAGTACGAGAGTACACAAGGATATCATCGATGAACACCACAACGAACTTGACCAAGAATTCATGGAACACCCTATTCATCATGTCCATGAAAGCAGCAGGAGCATTCGTCAAACCAAACAGCATCACAAGGAACTCATAATGCTCATACCTCGTTCGAAAGGCTGTTTTCGGCACATCCACATCCTTCACCTTTAACTGATAGTACCCTGACCTCAAATCAATCTTTGAAAACACAGCCGCTCCCCGAAACTGATCAAAAAGATCATAAATCCTCGGCAAAGGATACTTGTTCTTGACGGTCAACTTATTCAGCTGGCGATAATCAATGCACATCCTCATTATGCCATCTTTCTTTTTTCACAAACAAGACCGGTGCACCCCCAAGGTGACACACTAGGCCGAATAAAGCCACGATCAAGCAACTCTTGAAGTTGTGTCTTCAACTCCTTCAACTCTCTGGGTGCCATGCGATAAGGAGCAATGGGCGATAAGGAGCAATGGACACCGGAGTTGTGTTCTCATACAACTCAATTCCAAACTCAATCTCTCGACTAGGCGGCAAACCAGGTAATTCCTCCGGAAACACTCTAGGGAATTCACACACGGTCCTTATATCCTGAGCGTGCACCTCTTTTGAACTAGGATTCATAACAAAGGCTAGGTAAGCCTCATATCCTTGACGCAACATCCGGCTCGCTTCAAGCGTCGACACCACATTAGCCAGAAACTTCACATTTTCTCCCACCACCAAAACCTCATAATCATCCGCAAGTTTCAACGAAACTCGCTTGCTTTCGAAATCCACCACGGCTCTATGCTCAAAAAGCCAATCCATGCCAAGAATTACATCAAAACCATAGAATGGCAATTCCATAAGATCAACAAGAAACACATGATCTTGCACCTTTAAGGGGCATCTCCTATACAACTTTCTTGTTACAATCGTTTCACCAAAGGAACTAGTTACACGCATACCAACATCCAAAGACTCAACAGGCAAACCAAGCATTTGAGCATGTTCACGCAATATGTACGAGTGTGTAGATCCAGAATCAATCAAAGAAAGTAATGACAAGGACTGCAAAGTAAAGGTACCTGTGATCACGTCCGTGTCATTCCTTCCCTCACGATGAGCATACACTCTAGCCTGTCTGCCACCCTCAGGTTGGACAGCCACCACATGTGCCACATTCCTTCCACCCTCGTCTCTACGCTGAAAATTACCACGGTCTCGCCCACGACCCCTCTGGGGCTCAACTGCTCTCACCGGAGCATGTCCCTCTCGCAACGGCTGAGGAAAATCTTTCTTCATATGCCCCCGGTTACCACAGTTCCAGCATGTCCCAAGGTTACCACAACACTCACCAGCGTGTCTCCTACCACATCGGTTACACTCAGAAGTCCTCAAGAAAGCATTTGGCCCTTGCTGACCTCTTCCAGGGTTACCACCCCCGCGTCTAGCATCAAAATGCGGCTTTCTATCCTTATGCCTCTTGTTGCGATCCATACTATAATCGTGTTCTGCAGCTTGCTTTCCCAAGCTAGATCCTCCTGCTCGGCTCGCCAATCCAAGATTCAGCTCAATGTCCTTGGCTCTAGTGACCAAGACATCAAAATCAGTATAATCGGCTGCGAGCATATAGGTTTTCACGTCCGCCACCAGCCCATAACGGAATCGTTCACATCTTTCCCGCTCACTAAGGATCAGCTCAGGCGCATATTGGCTAAGGCGTACAAACTGGATCTCATATTCAGCCACAGACATGCTCCCTTGTACAAGGGACATAAACTCCCTCTTCTTCTCGTCGAGGTAGCGAACTCCCAAATATTTCTGCTTGAACGCATTCAAAAAGAATGTCCAAGTCACTTCATCATCCTCCATTCCCGTAATAGTGCTTGTCCACCACGTATACGCATCACCATGCATTAGTGATACAATGCATCCCAGCTTCTGAACATTGTTGCAGTTCAGTTGTCCAAGTATTCTCTTGGTGCTCTCCAACCAAGACTCAGAACATTCTGGTGTCAAACCTCTAAACTCAGTCCCTCCCAAACTGCAAAGACGCTCCAACGACAATCCCACATTAGCACCATCCTGAGGTGCAGCTCCATGAGCTCCAGCTACTGCTGCCTGGAAAGCTCCAGCAATAGCTTGTATCAACACGGTCATATCAGGAGCAGCTTGCCCCTGACCGCCCTCGGGTCCAACAACCCCAGCACCAACTCCAGCAGCACCAACCCCAGCTCCACCACCATCAGGTGGTCCACCAGGAGGAGGATGAGGTAGATCCTCAGCATTATCTACATTCTCATTCTCAGCCATAGATCGAGTATTGATTCTAAGCTCTCTACGTGGCCCCATAATAAAAACAGCGCACTGACAAAATACAACAAATTCAATTAGGCATAATAAGGTAAGTAATCCAAGTACTCAAGCTCATTCTTCGAAAACTATTCTTCTCATTAGTAATGATATGGCAATGGGATCCCCAACCATACCCCAAACATAGCATAGCATCACAAATTCATCTCAGTTGAATCATACATCGATGTTCATATATCACACATTCACCAAAAAGTCACAAACATACATAACTGCACATCTTAACCACTAACCAAGCCCCAATTATTCGTTAACCTGGCTCTGATACCAAAAAATGTAACCCCCTTAGCCCGACCTAGACGCTTGACCCGAACTACGAAGGTTACACGGGGAAAACCAAAGTCAACCCGAAAGTCAACCTTGATTAACGACCCTTTTTTCTTTTTAATCTTTTCTATATGCACATTAAGCCTATATGAATACTCACGAATCAGATGAGAGAAGGGCACAAC
Source organism: Hibiscus trionum (assembly GCA_030270665.1). NCBI lineage: Eukaryota > Viridiplantae > Streptophyta > Magnoliopsida > Malvales > Malvaceae > Hibiscus > Hibiscus trionum. The sequence goes on from BSYR01000013.1 coordinate 35,781,778, forward strand.
GATCGGAAATCATTTAGGGACTCAATTGCATGAAATACACTTTTAGGGACCAAAATGTAATTTTTAGAAAATATAAGGACTTAGTAGTTTTTAGGCTTACCAATTTGTAATTAGTCATATTACACGCTTCTCTGTCAAATTTCAGCTTAAAAGGACATTCCAAGCTCAAGCAATTGCATCCACAACATTCAGGACTAAAATGTAAAACATGAAAACTTAAAACAATTCAAATCAACATCCAACGGTCATCCGTTTCGGAACACCCACCCTTCGTACCGAAAAGCCCGTATCGAAATGGTGTTAACCGTTTCGGTACTCGGGTGCGTTCCGAGACCGGTATCGAAACAGGCCTCTCTAGTAGCCAAAATGTTCCGAAACACCTTCAGCTGTTTCGAAACGCTATGGCCATAACAGGCCTCCGTTTCGAAACAGTTAAGGGTGTTTCGATACACCCTGCACTGTGACAGCAGAAATTGCTGGTTTTTCACCTCTTAGCCCACTCAAACATGCTTCAAAACATACCATATCATACTAGCAACATGTTTAAACATCAAGGAACATGTATAAGAAGCATAAGCTCAAATATGGCATCAAGCACAAGAACACACAAACTATATGCATGCTTCCTATCCACCAAGCCAATTATAGAGCTCAAACCTCCAACCAAACCATTAGGGCCATTTACAACCCATAAAATCCATCACAAACATGCCGCAAACTTAGGGAGTTCAAACACATCTCCCAAATACAACCTTGAAGTCCCATTGCCAAAATCAAAACTAAAGTGTATAAAAACATCACCATACATGAGCTTTGCACTTCCTTGGATGTTCTTAACCTTCTCGTTGCCCAAAACACCTCAATTATCTGCATTATTGGTAAAAGAGAGCGTAAGCACATTTGCTTAGTGAGGCATGCTCTAAAGAAAACCAACACAATAATGCATTATTCAAAACACTTTCTCAAAAGCCTTTTCTACAACATGCTCATTCTATCTCATGCTTGAAAACCATTTCAAAGCAACTTTTCATTGAAAACACATGTACCACAATTCTATCTCACGCATTTAAACCAATGCAAATCTCAGGGCAAGGCCATTCACATGCTTGTAAAAACCAAAGCATTTCATATACAAATCCCATATGCATTTCTCATAGCATAAATCATCTCATCAATAGGTACATGTGAATCAAAAGCATTTTCATATATTATATTAGCAATTCACATCTCATTACTACTCAGATATGCGGACAACATTCTCAAACCACTAGACGCTTTGGGTAGAATCTCACATCACCGTACTCACTTGTCTAGTAACATAATTTCCGGTGGAATCTCACATCACCGTACTCATATGGCGGAATCTCTCATCGCCACAAAACTTAGGTATTTCACCAAGTCCTACATGATGGAATGCCCATCATCGGTCTCTCCCTTTGGATTAAACCAAATATCACGTACGAATTTTTAGTTTATAGTGCACTCTCATCCTATTGTTCGATCAATTATATCCGGTAAGTATCTCATCTTCTATGTCAATATATTATTTCAAAACATCATCTCACCTATTGTTTTTCATGCAACATTTCTCAAATCTTTCTCATCTCATTTCAAAACCATAATATTTGCCATGCTTTAAAAAAAAGCTCAAAACTCATCAATACAACATGTTATTTCATGAAATCATTTCAAGCATCATCTCATGCTACAAATTATGCATAAAAACAATTGGAGTTTATCTATCTCAAACCATGAGCATGTAAAAGCATTTTAGGGGCAACCACCACATATAAAAGAGCAATCTAGCTAATACATACTTCTAGACTTAGGAAGGTGTTTCAAACCTTTCCTAAATCCCCAAACCTTGTTTCTTTGTCCCCCAAGGACTTCTAAAACCATTCGCACTCACCGATTACGTTTCGCTTGCTTGCTGAAACGCTATCTAAGCTCCCGGATCAACACCGAAGGCGTCCAAAGATGTCTCCCATGTTTATAACACATAAGAGCGGAGGATTAATGCATCATCATGCATTGAAATCATCAGCCACACATCTAAACTCGCTGCTCTACTCAAGAACCTCATTTCGGCTACCATAAACAACTGAAATCATCTCCAAACTCTTACAAAACAAAACCCAGCCAAGATCTACCACTTCTAATCATTTCTAAACATCAATCAACATCAAAAACCACCACAAACTCGTCCACATACCTCCAGCTATAACAGAGCACCAAAACCACCCCAAAAACCTCCATTCTAGAATGAAAAACTTAGGAATCCAAGCCTATTCGGGATTTGTTTGATAAAACCTCATTTATAACATCAATTAACATCCAAAATACATTAGAAAACAACCTCAAAACAGAGCCTAACCATCAACCACGAAAATCATCAAGATCTCTCCAAAAACCTTGAGTTTTAATACAATTTCTTGTTTTTAACATTAAAGCAACTCAAAAATCATTAACAACGGATTGATAACTTGGGAATTTAAGTAAAGAACTGATCATTAGTGGAGAATGACGAAGCTTACCTCTAATGGCTGATTTCTCCTTGAATTGGGCAAGTTTTCTTGAAAATTCAATGTGAAAACAAGAGGATTTGATGAGGAAAAGATTAGGAATCAAAAGGAGATTGAAATCTCATCAAAAGGAATGAAAATCAAAGGCTAATTTGTGGAGGAAATGTGTTTGACTGAAAAGAAATTGAGAGAAAATGAAATGAGAGAAAATTGACGTAAGTTAGTTATGAAAAGTCAAAGATAGTTTTTCCTTTAATCAATCTTTATTTCCTTTAATTAAAACATTATTAAAATCACCCAAAATAAGGAGAAATCTGATTAAAAACATTTTGGTAAAATTAGCTCCTTAAAGATTCAAATTTTCAATCCTTTACAAAACAATCACTATTTAACTTTTGCAAAAACTGCGATTTGGTCACTACACCAAAATGTAGTATTTCCAAACCTTATTTTGTAAAAATTTTTCACCATAATCATTCATATAATAAATGAGGATTTTTAGGTATTTTTCTATATTTTTAAAGCATCCCGAACTAGGTGTTCCCTAAATATCCCTTTAAGATTCGAACCATTCTCGATCGGTCCAATTCGAACTCTAAAACATACAGACCCAAATTTGGGGCGTTACAGTTAAATTATGAGTTAACCTAGCCCTAAGTTTCATTATATCTTAAATTGGTGGGTTTTTATGTAGAATCCCGAAATGGGTTTTTCATGGGTGTTTTAAAGAGTCAAAACTTGTGTTTTGGTGTGATTTTGTGAAAGGGAGTTAGGCTAGGGTTATAGTGATGCTAGAAGGTTGTTTTGAAGGTGTTTAAAAGTGTTTTGGGTGTTGGAATCAAAGGTTTTCCGGTGGGTTTTTGGGGAGTACGAAAATAGGAATTTTGGGTATTGGCTTTGGGTTGAAATTGAGAGAATTTGGATTGTGGTAGTAGCTTATGGTTGTGGCAGTGTTTTGTGATGTATTGGCTGAGCAATGTATTGTTTTTGATTGGTTAGAAGCAAGGAAAACCGTTGGAGAGGCTTCGGGCACGAATTCGGAGAATTTGGAGAATTGAGATCGGTGTTCGGCTTCTATTTGGGTTGCATCGGTGAATGGAAATGTTTAACCTTGTTTTGCTTTCGAAATGGGATTCTTGGGGGTTTGGGTGGAGCCTTGAGGGCTCACCTAGACCCAAACGTAAGTTTACTAATTCTACCTTGATAGTTAAGTGATGGTGTATGAATGCTTGTTGTGATATCATATGCATTGTGGTTCGCGTTTACATCCGTTGGTGTGTAGTCGTTGTCGATGTCGAGCCTCACGTGATGGTTTTCATAACTACGGTGATGAGTGATCCCACCGGTAGTGAGTAGTAGTAGAGTAAGGTGATGAGTGGTCCCATCGAAAAACTACTAGTCGAACGGTGATGTGTGGTCCCACCGTGTGTGTTGGTTGTGCATGTGCAAACCATGTAGTTGTCTTGTTGTGATACGTTTCGTGCATTCAATGATTTAGTTATCATTTATGAAATGTGTTTTTAAAACTGCATGATTGATGAGTTTTAGAGCTTCTCTCACCAAGCTATCCAGCTTATACTCTCCTTTTTCCAACATGCAGATCGTTAGAGTTCGGAAGGCAAGTGGGCAAGGGAGGAGCTTTTTGGAGTTCTCAAACAGCTCAAGTATGATTTAAGTAATTGTAATAATGCCTAGACATTGGGAGTATTACACTTGTATAGTGTTGGAGTTCAAACTCCTTAGTTGATTTTGTTGATGTTCTAGCAAGTTGAGTGATGATACTAGGTTGAGTACATTATGCTTCTATGTCGTGGATTGTAAACCATATTTACCTTGTTGCTTAAATGCCTTGTGTTTTGAAGGTTTAGGACCTTATTCCATGAATGTTATGTGTGGTTGTTTAAAGGCATGTTGACTTGATATGTAATGCATTTGGTGAATTCTTGAATTCCTTTATGAATGGCTTTTTATGTATGTTAAGTGTTCGAACATGTTTGTAGTAGGGTGTATGCCTCTAGAGTATGTAATTGCATGTTCTGTCTTGATTTTTGATGTTTGAGGCATGTTGGGGACGTTTGGAGAAGCCTAGAACTGATTTTAGAAACACACAGACTGCGTTTCGGAACGGGTAAGGTCATTTCGGAACGGGTGTGGTTCCAGGGACACCCGTATCGGAAAGCGTTCCAGAACGGTTTGGCTACTGTGAACCCATGTTCCGATACGCGTACCGAAACGTTTTGGCTACTGTGAGGGCTTGTTCTGGAACGTGTTTCTGAACGTCTAGGTGAAAAAGGGACCCTATACCGAAACGAGGTGGGTCGTATCGGTACGGGTAGTCTGGCTTTTAAAACTGGGGCACGTGTTTCGAAACGGGCAAGTCGGTTTCGAAACACAGGCCTGTAATTTAGGCTTTTGGCATCTTTGGAGGTCCTTAAGTGTTGGGCTTGGGATCGGGTTTTTGTGTGCTCTCTTGTGAGCCTTGTTTGCAGTCGTGTATGTTTGTTTTGGGCGCGTGTGTAAGAAAATGGACTAACTTGAATATATGGTAAATTTAAATTAACTCACGTCTCGTCTGCTTAGTCTTGTCTTGCTTACCCGTTTTCGTTCCACACATAGGATTTAATGTTCCATCTAGACAAAATAATTAAAGAAAATTTTCTAGGGTTGCTAACCGAAGGGGAGCCTTAACGGGTTTCACTTCGGTTTTCCCCGTGTAGCCTACTCGGACCGGTCAATCGTCCAGACCGGGACGAGGGGGTTACAAATAGACAATATGGGACAATTAGGGGTGACCAACTCGACTCGAGGCGTAAAACTTGGCTCGAAATTTCACAAACTCGACAAGAAAAAATTTCAAATAAAGTTTGAGTTATAAAATAGAAATTCGAATAACTTAAAATTTTTAATAATTAGTGGATTGATTTTTAAGATCAAATTGAGTCCTTCAATTTTTCATTATATATATATATATATGAAGAAATATATGCCACGTATGAAATATATATATATATATATATGCATATCTTATATGATTAGAGAAAGTCATTTAAATTGGAATCAAACCGAACTATAACCTGATAAATAATTACAATTAAATTTGTATAGGAACTCGAAAACTCAACTCGAAACAAAATAAATTCAAATAAAGTTTGAGTTATAAAATATAACACGTCAACTAAAATCACTCGAAAATATTTGACTCGATTCGACTCGATCGAACGCTCACCCCTAAGGACAACCCATGTTAATTCTGCGAATAAGCATAGACAATTGGGACATACAAAAAATAATAAAAAATATTATATAATCATGTATTATTTCCTTTTTAGATGATCATGTGATCAAAGAAATTTATTCTTTAATAATCTCTAAAGCAAGTGGTTAAAGTTTTCAGTTGACTTCCTCTCCTTCCTCTAGGTTGTAGGTGCAAGACCCAGCAAGAGCAAAATTCTCCTTTCCCCCTCTAATTAGAAATTGTTAAAAAAAAAATTATTCGGGAATACATATCCTTTTGAGGACAATCTTTCTGTTACAAGTATATTTATATATGAAATAACATTTGGCATTCCTTATTTATCTCTTCACACAAAGAGAATATTTATTGTTGCCCATTTTAAGTTTTAACCTAATATAATTTATTATACTCGCTCCAATAAATACTTTAAGAAACCTAAAAGAATTATATATGCGTACATCCGCTCACGTTTTATGGGGTTATTCCTATAATAGCACTCTAATGGTCTAAATTTTCCAAAATAGTACATGGCCTCCATTATTTCCTAAGATATCACCCTTATAGATATAGTTAACTCGCCCTTGTAATCACTAATTTTGTCCGGGAGTAACCCATGTTTTATTTTTGGGCTTAAAATATGCATATTGGGCTATATATGTGTTAAAAGAATAATAAAAAATAATAAAAAAGAAAAAAGAAAATGAGAGAAAAATTAAAACTATATATATGTCATTGTTTGTGCGTTTAGTATTAATATTATTTGTTAAGTGTGTATATATTACGTGTTTGCTTATATTATTACGTACATGTAGTAATGGTATGTATATACGGGTGTTATGTTTGGTGTAAGTGATGTTATATTATAAGAGTAGGTTTGTCATTAGTTTTATTATTATTATTATTATTATTATTATTATTATCATATTATTATTATCTTACCACTGTGTCGCATTACTATCCTTACTATTATTATTATTATTATTATTATTATTATTATTATTATCTTGAAACGAATCTGAAAATACAAAAAAATATAAATATATTACAAATAAGAATAAGCCCAAGTTTATATCAAAGAGTCCATTATGCATTAAAAAACCCAAAAAATATTACATATTAATATACACGGCCCGATTAGGCCCAAATTCAATTAAATTTCTAAACCCTAATCTGGTGACTTGTCTCTTGCAGCTGTCACATGCCAACCATCAGATCTAAATCTGATCCAACGGCCACGATGCAACCAAGAAGGCCCTTTCAGTTTCCCACGCGCCCCGCGCACACCTCCTCAGATTCCTTGTGATCATCCAGACCCACTCCGTGTCGATCGTGCCCTCTGCTGGTCCCCTCCTCGCCCGTCACATGCAAGAAAACGCCAAAGAAAAATTAACAGATAACCAACATGGCAGGGGTAACAAAACAACAAAAGAAAACAGAGGCATTTCAGGGGCGACAAACCAACAAATCAGAGCTACAACATGAATGCAAACAAATGATAGTAGCAACCAATAGCATTTTAGGGTTATTTTGTATTTGTAACTATCATGTAATATTTCGGCTATAAAAGCCCGAATCAACAGTGTAAACAAGGAGAGAAAAAAGCATCAATCAGGAAAATTTCAGAGATAGGAATACAAAGCTAAAAAAAACCTTCTTGAGGTATATTATCTTTTTTTCAGTGCATGCATTCGAATTAGGGTTTAGAGTATTACCTTCGTCGTCGCTTCAACACCTGGCCGTCTTAGGTCTCCGATGATAGACGCGCCATCCTCCGATGATAATCCCTGGTTCCTTCTATGTACCAAAGGGTGAATCGGTTTAGGAAGAATGTTTGTTTTCAAAAAGACGAGGATTTTCAGTTTATGCTTTTGAAATAAAGAGATGTTTTGTTGTTTTCAAAGGACTTGCGTTTGGATCTGGTTTTAAAACATGAAAAGGGTTTGAGACGAGAGGGGGGAAACGACAGAGCTTTTGGTTTGTAAAAAAAATCTGTTTTTGGTTAAAAAATTAGCCTATATAGTTAGCCTCTTTTAAAAATATGATAATTACGTTTTAAAGACCTCTGCGTCCTCTTATTTACGCGTGGGAGGGTCTCCGCATTTTAAAACTACGCCCCCAGCCCTTACAAGATTTCGAAACTTTTCAATCTCACCCTTTTCAAGTCTAATTCGTTTTGTAATCGATTTAATCCCTTTTTGGTCCCTGAAGCTCTTGATTTTGTTTTAATTTGGTCCATTCCAGTGCTTTACCCTCCTAATCATACATATTTTCGTTTTTTGCTCCGCAATTCATTTTGGGTCTGTTTGTTTCACTGTAATTGGTTTTCCTGAAAACGTTTTCATAACTTTCCACTGTTTGGTTCATGGAAAATGAAAAAGTCAAAGGAAAACCAACTATAGTCAATGGAAAACAGACATTGTTTTAGTGTAAAATGACTTACCCATTGATTTTCGTTAGGTCGCTTTCTTTCCTCCCATTCTCTCTACAAACACTAACCTAAACCATAAACCTTAAAACCTAAACCCTAAAAACTAACATAAAAACTAAACCCTAAATACTAACATAAACCTTAAACCTTAAACCTTAAATCCTAAACCCCAAACCCCAAACATTAAACAATAAATGTTAAGCCCTAAACATTAAACACTCTAACCCTAAACACGGACCCTTAAACCTTAAATGTTAACATAAACAATAAACACAAACACAAACCCTAAACCCTAAATATTAACATAAACACTAACAACAAACCCTAAATATTAAACACTAACATAAACCTTAAACCCTAAATGGGAACTTAAACCCTAAACCTCAAACCCTAAACATTAAACAATTAATGTTACACTAAACATTAAAACACAAACCAATAAACCTTAAATGTTAACATAAACACTAAACACTAACACAAACCCTAAACCCTAAATATTAACATAAACACTAACAACAAACCCTAAACATTAAACACTAACATAAACCTTAACCCTAAATGAGAATTTAAACCTAACTTAAACCCTAAACCCTAAAACATATATGCTAAACCCTAACTTAAACCATAAACACTAAATGCTAAACCATAAACCATATATGCTAAACCCTAAACACTAACATAACCCTAAATCATAAACACTAATCCATGAACACAAAACCATAAATGCTATATCATAAACATAAACCCTAAACCTTAAAACAAAACCCTAAACCATAAATGTTAAACCATAAACACTAACATAACCCTAAACCATAAACACTGATCCGTAAACACAAAACCATAAATGTTATATCATAAACATAAACCCTAAACCCTAAAACAAAACCATAAACCCTAAATGTTAACAATAAACACTAAATGCTAACATAAACACACTAACATAAACCTTAAACCCTAAATGTTAAACCATATATATTAAACCCCAAACACTAACATAAACCCTTACCCTAAACACTAACCCATAAAACCTAAATGCTAACATAAACACTAAACCATAAACAATAAACACTAACATAAACCATAATCCCTAAATACTAATATAAACAATAAACCTTAAAACCTAAACACTAACCTAAACACTAAACCTTAACATAAACCCTAAACTTTAAATGTTAAACCTTAAACACTAACATAAACCCTAAACAATAAGCAATAACCCCTAAACCCTAAATACTGAACCTTAAACACTAAGCACTAACATAAACCTTAAACTCTAAATGATAACCTAAACCCTAAACACTAAAAGCTAAACACTAAACCATAAACACTAACATAACCCCTAAACCATAAATGATAAACCCTAAACACTAACCATAGACTCTAAATGCTACCATAAACCCTAATCACTAAACTCTAAACCCTAAATGTTACCATAAAACCTTAAATCCTAAACCATAAACCCTAACCATCAACCTAAACCCTAAATCTTAAACACTAACATAAACCCTAAACCCTAAACCATAAACACTAATATAAACCCTAAATCCTATACCTTAAATAATAATCCCTAAATGCTACCATAAACACTAAATACTAGTCTAAACCATAAACCATAAATGTTATCCTAAACCCTAAACACTAACCTAAACATTAAACCATGTTTTGGTTGGAACTTGTTTTTACCATTATCGATGCTTGTTTGTGGATTGTTCATGAAATTTTCAGGAAACTTTACCAAATAGTGTAAAATAAATTGTACAACATCATCCAAACACTGGAAAATGATTTCTGCAATTAGTTTTCCAACAGCTATAGTTCATTTTCCAGAATTCATTTTCCGAAAACAGTTTTCAGTAAAACTAACAGGCCCTTTCTTTAATTTACAGTACCTTTGTTTAATTGTTATGTTTGATTCGTGGTTTGTTGCAAATATACATGCATGTGGCCTGATGTTTATATCATATAGTATAATATTATGAGTATTATATACGGCTTAATAAATATTATGGAGTATAATATGTGTTTCATGCGTGGTATGTGATATATGAATAATATATATAGTTTACTACAATATATAGCTTATACGATATATCATATATGGTTTTATATTCGTTGCATATTTTGTTGCTCGATTTTTTATTTGTTTATACCCTATGCTTTGGTGATTATTTATTGTGTCATACATCTTTTTAGTTAACATTCATATGACCTTAAACGTTTTGATAACATGATAATTAATTTAAAATATACGAAAGAGAGGTATCTATTAATCCCGATATTTGTTTCAAAATAGTCCGAGCTTAATGGATGTAGAACAAATATTTGGGTTAATTCTCACTGTCTCTAGGTAAGCAATAATTAAAATGGAAATATCATGACATCATTCCTAAATGCTCACATCATGCATAAAGGTGACGTACGGGATCCGAACCCTACACTAACACGGCAGTCAGACTTATATGATGTCGGTTTAGTTTATGGTCCGGTGTACCGTCATCCTTTTTAATTAAATGCTCAATTAATTCTAAAGCCACAATTTGATAAAGCCCGTACTATTTAAGTTAAATTTTCACTTAAGAACATCTAATTAAATTCACTTTAGATTTTAAGTAATTCCTATCGATTAAAGGCAACAAGTAATTTGGTACCGATTTCCGGGCGTGATGGGGGTGCTAATCCTTCCCCACACGTAACCAGCTCCCGAACCCTTTTAAAATCGAATCTCTGGTTTTGTGGTGTTCGATCTACCTTAGTGGCCGGTTGTGACTCCAAATTTTCCATCGTTTTCCAAAACACGAATTTTAAGAGAAACCCTCCCTTTAACAAATCTCTTTCTAAAAGTAAAACACCCTAAAAGTTTTTGATTTCGAAAATAAGGTCATTACACAATGTAACTCGGTTATATAGGAAACCGAAACAAAATTGTAAGGGGGATTTTTTTGGAAACAAGCAATAGAAACAAAGAAGTGTTGAGGTATCTCCTTCCTCAATCTCAGTGCATGCAACAAAAAAAAACTTAAAAAGACGAGCCTTTTACCTCCCATGTTTCGATCATCCTTTGTTCGTCGCTTTACCTTCCCACTGTCGACAAGCCGATATGTCCTGGCAAGCTGAGGGTGGTGAGATAGCGGCGAAAAAAGCTCCCGACCCCCCTTTTTCGTCGCGAACGCAAAAAGGATTTTGAGTTTCGATTTGTAGAGTTTTTAAAGGGAGTTTCAAGGGTGCCGAGTTTAGTCATGGTTTAAAGGTGCGGTCATTTTTTTCTCGTCGATGTCGATTAGCGGCAGACGGTAAAGACGCGACGGCCCTTCGTTTCGGGTTCTCAAACCCTAACGGGTGAGTAAAAAAAGAGAAAAGGGTTTCTGATTTCAAAACTAAAAAATGGCAAAAGGGGGTTCAAAATGTTTTAAGACGTTTCTATAACTCTTCTACCGTTTAAAGTTGGTGAAATCCAGTTTTCGATCCTTCCGCGTTTTGGAAATGACTTTGAGGCCATTCCATCTTTTAAAAATTGTGATCCTCGTCCCTGAATCTTTTAGAAGTTTTACAATCTCCTCCTTTACCAAGTGGAATCCAGTTTTAGACAATTTAATTCATTCTTGACCCTAGAAATCTCATTTTTATTCGATTTGGTCCCTTATTTCGTGGTAAAATTGCTTGACTAGCCTTCCAGTTTATGCACATTTCGATTTCCGCCCCTAGGATCATGCATGTTTAATTTCCATGTCCAATTTGTTCATGTTTGTATCTTTAATGATTGATTTGTCTTGAATATGGTACATAGTCTCCTTTTATGTATGTTTCACGTGGGTGTATATATATATATATATATATATATATATTACCTAGTTTTTAGTTATGCATATATAAATTTATATTTCAATCATTTTGATGTTGTTGCACCTTGAATGCATGTCTATATCGCATAGTTACATGTATTTTATAGAGTTTGCTTAAGAAGATATATATATATATATATATATATATATATATATATATATATATTACATAGCTTTTTTATGTAGTTATGTATATGTCACATAGTCTTTATGTAATTATATATGTATAAATTATACGTTTTTTTGTTTATAGGTCTCGTACAATTATATGAATGTTTCTATTATATAGTCTCTATGTGCGCATGTTTTCACAATCATATGTATATCCATTACTTTATTCACATGTTGTTCACGCATTTAAATACCTATGTTTATACTCGCTTTTTTATCGCTTTAATTCAATACATGTCTCGTGACTTATTCATATTGCGCCCATCCTCATTTGTTTCTTCCAAATATGCTTTTAAATGTGTATATGTTAGGTTGCATTCGGAATATGAAAAGGTAATGCGACGTCTTTTTATTCGAGAACGATCGAGGCCAGTACCAGTCGTAGTGGTGGTGGTTCGGGCGTTCCTTCTTGAATATTAAGACTTTTAAAATCTACTCACTTGTATAACCAAATTTCGATACGATTTGTCAATTTAATTCGAAAAATTCGATATAAATTAATCGGTAAGGATCTTGGTACCAATTTTGGGCATGACGGGGGTGCTCACCCTTCCCCGCATGTAACCGAATCCTGAACCCTTTCGAATCTCTGATTTTGTTTTCTGGTGTCTGGTCTACCTTTTAAATGGCCGGTGGCGACTCCAATTTTTATCGATTTTCAAAAATTCGCTTTCAAGTTAAAACTCGGTTCTTCTAAGTGACACTGGAGGAGAAGGGGTAGCGATACCTTGATGTTTTAAAAAAACGTCGCTACAGCATGACGACTCCACTGGGGATAAATTTTTTGTTTTCAAAAAAACAAAAAAAGAGTCAAGCCAAAAAAACCTTATCGCTTAACTAATATCGGAAGTTGCGAATTAAAGTGATAAATTCAATCGATATTTTTTTATAAATGTGACTTTATTTTAAACGCATGTAAAATTTGACATGTAAACATGTTTGTCTAAATGGGGGAAAACGCTAGTGCTTTGTGAGGATATTATTCCTCCGTATGGGCCTAGTAAGTACCTTCAGGGCTCGAATACCCTATATCTTCGTGTGAATGTCGTTTCTCTGTACGGATATAGCTAAAGGGTCCCCTCGAATTGAACTCGGATGAGATGAGCCTATAATGGGTGATGATCGGGGGCCTTGCTACCCTTAGTAGGGGACAGCAAGGAAAATTTGAGTACCACCTAGAACCAAAATTGCATGTAGCGAACATAGAATACCCACCTCTTTAGAGCCATGCGGATAACCTAGCTGTTAGACGAGATAAATAAGGTTGCTTGTTTCGTGCTTAATTTATTTCTCTTTTCATATTAACTGTGTTTATCCGGCACTAACACATTTCTTTTGTGCTCTTTTGCATGCATTTCATGAATTAAAGGTGTTGAGTCAAGGTGGTTTTACCCATTTTAAGGGTTATCATTATAGACGGGAGGTTGCTAAAAAGGATGGTGTCAATTTGCAAGTCCGACATTGGTCAAAGTTGAATCAGAAAGGTCAAGGGGACAGTCTACCGAGCGAGCACATGGTGTTAGGCCGTACTTGTAAAAGACCTAATCCCCACCGTTGAAGAATACACAACCTTTCTCCATCCCAAGGGAGTCAAGCAAGATTAGATCTACTCCAAACATCCTAAGTCACAAAATTTAAGGGTTGAACCATCTATCGGATCAACATCTTTGGTTCGCAAGCGGAGGCGTATCTGTAGGAATTTGCTATGACTATCTTGTAACAAGGGACCTCCTTTACGTTCAAATGAAAGTTTACCTAAGGGGAATCACCTATAGGATCAACACCTTTTATTCACATACATATGTGCACATCTTTTATTGCATCATCTGTTTCATACATCATTTCATAATTATTAACATCGTTTAATTATACATTCATTACATCACATTCATTGTTAACTGGGAATTAAATTTCTATTTAAATCCATAATACATTCATTACATCACGCTCGTTGCTAATCGGGGAAAATACCCATGTCAAAGAGAGAGAAAGAGAATGGACAAAAGGACAGTTTCCAGCCAGTACCGCCTCGGTAATATGAACAACCTGGTAAGAAGAGCAGTTCCACCAACAGTTGGTGTGGAATCAGAAAGAAACGATAGCGTGCATGAAGAAGTTTCAAGATGAAACCAAGGTACGGTTTGATGAGTTGAAGGCTATGATCGACGCCCTAACCAAAAAAGGCAAAGCCCCCAGCCCGAAGAAAGCACGAACGGGGATTCAGACATTGTGATGGAGGAAGTCTTATCCGAAGAAGACCAGGCCGTCATCGGCCAATATGAGTTGCACTGCCCCCATTCCGAATGCCCTATCGAGCTGGCTCTAGACAAGATAGAGGATTCGCTGCGAAAAATCCTAGATGAAGAATGGGACCGAAAGCAGCAAGGACGGGAGGAGGCCGCCAAGAGTGCCACAGTTTCGAAACATCGGAGTACGACTGAGGACCCTCGAAGTTCAAGGAGGGCCAAGGGCGTCGAGAAAGGGAAAGAGAAATTCACCCCTCTTCTGATGTATTCTCGAGTCTACCGCGCGGACTAGCCCGAAAGATGGACAAGATGAGGGGTAATCTTTTGAAAGGGAAAATCTTGGAAGACGTAGATCTCCAGCGTAGTTTAGGATTTTATGTTTCCATGCATTATGTTGTTTTATCTTTTGAAGTAATATGGACGCTTAACCTTGTTAATGTTGGCCCGAAAGTGGCAAAGGCTTTTTCTGTTAAGGGCTTGTCTGAATTAAATGATTGCCCTTTACGTTTTAATTATCTCTTCACTTTGTGCATATATCGGCTAATTGGGTTCCCTTTATATCAAATGCATGAAAGATGTTAGCCTAGATCCCAAAGGATGATTTTGAGCGGCCTATGTTTAAATGAAATCCTAAGCTGCTTAGATTATGAAGATGATTGCCCAAGTAAAAATGACAATAAATTGGTTTAATGATCAAAGCCTGGTAATAGGCTATTTTTAAACAAAAACAAGTTGATCTAACTCGTAATGCCTGGTAATATGCATATTTTTTAAGAAAAGAAAAGAAAAAAGGAAAAAATAAAAGAGAAAAGAGAAGAAAAAAAAAGAAAAAAGAAGAAAGAAAAAAAAGAAAAGAGAGAGAAAAAGAAAAAGAAAAAAGGGAAAAGAAGCCTGTTAATAGACGTTTTCAGAAAAAGAAAAAGAAAAGCAAGAAAAAGAGAAAGAGAAAAGAAATAAAGAGAAAAAAAGAGAGAAAGAAAGAGGGAAAGAGCCTTGTAATAGGCATCTCCTTTCAGAGATTAATCAAAAAGCACTCCAATGTCTGAAGCCTGGTAATAGGATTTTTCGGATATGAGTGTGGAATTTTTGGGGCACTCCGATGAAGCACGTTTTTATTCAAACGCATCACTTCATGAGTGATGGTAATATTTTCAAATCGTGATAATGTCGAGTAGCTCGGGGTTTTGTTGTTTGCTCCATCATTTACCTCAGGCCAAAGAATGTGATGAGTTGAATTCCCCAAAGCAAGAAGAAAGAAAGACAAATCAATAAAAGAATGATAACAATAATAAATTGTGATAACTTGAAGGGTGTGTCACATCTTTAGACATCAATTCAGCTTTCGAGGTCTCATAAACACAGGAGGCTCGAGACATCCCTTGGTGACCCATTCGGGTGTCACTTGTGTATGTGATATTCGGGTGACCCATTCGGGTGTCACAATTTGAAAAGGAAATTCCAGTTTTTTCGGAAACATCTCTTTTGAAATTATCAAACATAAACGAAAGGTTCCTTTGCATTACTTCAGGAGATAAACTCAATGTGAGGGCATGAATGCAAGAAACCGACCTAGCTAGAATGAGCATTCCACTATCGGGAATGGTAGAAATAGAGAGGACATTTTAGGACTCGGGGGCTATCCCCCAATTTTAGGAAGAAATGAGATTCTGTGGCGAGAAGCTCAAGAATGCTCGAGGGCACTAGTTTCCCCATTTCTGGGGGAGAGTCGGTGAGGTTAAATTACCATGATAGGGCACCATTGTCTGTGGAGGAACTAAGGTTTTCACATAAAAAAAGGTTCAAACCGAAGTAGATGAAAGATGGTGCAAGGCTAGAAAGAGTGTAGATAAAGATTCTGTATACGACCAAGGTCACTCGACTCGAATATTTGAACGAAGAACGAGCAACACAAGTTTGGGAGCCAGTTTCATCGAGACACGAGATTAATGAGTGGTTGTAGTCCCAAGATAACGACCATCGACCCTATAAAATGAAGAGAAACTAAATCCATGCATCTTTGCATTCTCGTGAACATGCATATTTGCATCATGAAATATGCTCATGCATCATCGATAGCTAGATATCACCCATGCTAGGAGCATGCTAATTCATATCATCGTAGCATTTTGTTTTCTTTAAACATGCATTTGAAGATTGGTAAAAGAGTGGATCTACAGCTTCACGAGAGGAGAAACAGATCTCACAAAAATCAAGAGTCCTTCGACTTGCATAATTAGGATTTCCAATGGCCTTCCAACCCCCAGTTTTAATCTTCCTTAAGGATGTTTTTCTCAAAACTCAATTCCTCAATTTTATCCTTCCAAAAGGAATTTTTCTTAAAATACAAATTTCTCAATTTTATCCTTCCCAAAGGTTGTTTTTCTCAAAACCCAATTTCTCAATTTCAGCCTTCCAAAGAATGTTTTTCTTAAAACTCAAAATTCTCAATTTTATCCCTTCCCAAAGGATGTTTTTCTTAAAACTCAAATTTCTCAATTTTTTATCCCTTCCAAACAGATGTTTTTCCTCAAAACTCAATTTCTCAATTTCATCCTTCCCAAAGGATGTTTTTCTTAAAACTCAATTCCTCAATTATACCCTTCCTAAAAGATGTTTTTCTTAAAAAGATCAAAATTTCTCAATTTTATCCCTTCCTCAAGGATTCCAGGTGAAGCCTTTCATGTTCGCCGCTTAAGGATTTCAGGTGAAGCCTTCATGTTCGCCACTCAAGCATTTTAGATGAGAGCTTTCAAGCTTGACGTCAGATTTCAAGATGAAGGATCCCACAGAGAAGGGGTCCGAAAAGGTTCTATATAGGAGGAACTTGCGACTTCAGGATCTCGAAAGCGGAGGGTCTTATGAAGAGGGGACTTGTAGATCCTTGATTTTAGAGGGGAGTTTTGTAGAGGGGGAACTACTACTCAAAGAGTACGCCAAGGAAGAAGAGTTCTATGAGGAAAAGAACCCAAAATTCCAAGGCTTCGGGATCTCGAAAGCGGATGGTCCTATAGAGAGGGGACATGTAGATCCTTAATTTTGGATATAAGAAAAGGGGAGTCCCGTATAGAAGGAACTGCCACTCGAAGAATACTCCAAAGAAATGAGTTCTATGGAGAGAGAACTCATGTTCTTAAAGCTTCAGAGAGAAAATTACTCGGTCTAGCGCGTTGCAGCTCTGAGAGAGCAAATTGTCTGACAGAGAAGTTGGACAAAATTAGTGGCGTCCAATATGCTTTGTGTCCGTGAAGGGAAAGCAAATCCACATGGACGCCCAAGTTCTCCTTTTGGCCGTGAAGGGAAGGCAAAGGTATTTGGAGTTTCAGCTTGCTTTTTGACCGCGAAAAGGAAGGCAAGGTTGTTTGGATGACCAACTTGTTTTTTTTATCGTGAATGAAAGACAAAGATATTTGAAATTCGCTCATCTATTCGGGCACGTGGAGAACAGAACCCGCCTATCCGTTCAGGCACTTGGAGAATGGAATCTGCTCATCTATTCGGGCACATGGAGAATATAACACGTCTATCCGTTTGGGTACATGGAGAATGGATCTCTGCCCACCTATTCGGGTATTTGAAGCATACAACCTGCCTATCTGTTTGGGGGTTTGGAGAAGGAACTCATGATCTTAGGCCTCGGGATGAATGCTACTTGGACGTGCACGTGGGTGCTTCGGGGAGTAAATCGTCTGACAGGGAAGTAGGACAAAATTAGTGCTTATGGTCTTTGCTTTATTCTTGTTCCACAAGTATAAGCAAAGAGGGGCAACTGTAATCACTAATTTTGTCTGTACCTTGAACCCCTTTAGTTTATGTTAATATATGGCTTATATCGGGCTGTTATATAATAATAATAATAAAAAGGTTAGAAAAAAGAAGAAAAGAATACTATTTGTTACCCTTTTATTATTATCAATCATCATTACTATCACTTAGTATTTTATTACTATTATTACGTACTATGTATCACTATCATTACTAATTATATTATTATCTATTATTATTATTTATGATATTAGTTACTTATTGTTATTATCATTTATGTTGCTATTATTTATTATTATTGTTATTATTATTAGTATTTATCATTATTATTATAACTATCATTATTAATAAAATAAAATAAATGAAAGAATGAACAAAGAGAACCCAATTTTCATTAATAACAGCTCACTTATACCAAAAAGCCCAATAAAAATAATAATACATGTCAAGCTCGAATAATACAATAACCCTAGCTCACATGAAAAGCCCTAATGTCCTTTCTCTCTTGCGCAACCAGTTAACGACCGTTAGATCTGGTGGTGATTTAACGGTCCAGATCGAGCCCTCCAAAAACCCTAGCAAGGGTTACCATCAGGCCAGGTGCCGCATTGGCTTGTAGCCGTCATATCTATTTTAGATCTGACGGTCCAGATTTAGTCTCGGATGAAACCCTAGAAGCAAACCCTAGAAGCAAACCCTAGCTACTCTTTGGAGTACCGCGCCGCATCGATCCTAGCCGCAAATTCGAGACGCATCAAACGACTACGATCGCACCACGAGCGTGAGCATTACACGCGTCTGCCACCTCCACGCCGTCTGCCGTCTCCAGTCGTGTCTCCCTTCATTTCTGGTAGCATTGACATGGAACAAAGACAAAAAAAAGCATTAGAAGCCCCAAAATAGCAAAAAAGACAACAACAAAAAACAAAACCCATAAACGCCAAGGTCAACCAGACAAAAGAAAAAGAGGCAAATATCAGAGAGAGGGAAATATGTAATCTTTGTATTGTTTTGTTTTCACTTCAATGAAACTCTGTTATATAGGAAACCGAAACGAAATTGTAAGAGGGATATTTTTGCAAACAAGCAATAGAAACAAAGAAGTGTTGAGATATCTCCTTCCCCAATCTTAGTGCATGCAACAAAAAAGAAAAAATCTTAAAAAGAAGAGCCTTTTACATCTCATGTTTCGATCCTCCTTTGTTCGTCGCTTTTCCTTTCCGCTGTCGACAAGCCGATATGTCCTGGCGAGGCCGAGGGTGGTGAGATAGTGACGAAGGAAGCTCCCGACCCCCCCATTTTCGTCGCGAACGCAAAAAGGATTTTGGGTTTCGATTTGTAGAGTTTCTAAAGGGAGATTCAGGGGTGCCGAGTTTAGTCATGGTTTAAAGGTGCGGTTGTTTTTTCTTATCGTCGATGCCGATTAGCGGCAGACGGTAAAGACGCGGCGGTCCTTCTTTTCGGGTTCTCAAACCCTAACGGGTGAGTAAAAAATAGAAGGGTTTCTTATTTCAAAACTAAAAAATGGCAAAAGGGGGATCGAAATGTTTTAAGCCGTTTTGATAACTCTTCTACCGTTTAAATTTGGTGAAATCCAGTTTTCGATCCTTCTGCATTTTGGAAATGACTTTGAGGCCATTCCATCTTTTAAAAATTGTGCTCCTCGTCCCTGAATCTTTTAGAAGTTTTACAATCTCGTCCTTTCTCAAGTGGAATCCGGTTTTAGACAATTTAATTCATTCTTGACCATAGAAATCCCATTTTTATTCGATTTGGTCCCTTATTTCGTGGTAAAATTGCTTGACTAGCCTTTCAATTTATGCACATTTCGATTTCCGCCCCTAGGATCATGCATGTTTAATTTCCAAGTCCAATTTGTTCATGTTTGTATCTTTAATGATTGATTTGTCTTGAATATGGTACATAGTCTTCTTCTTTTATGTATGTTTCACGTGGGTACATATATATCTTACCTAGTTTTTAGTTATGCATATATAAATTTATATTTCAATCGTTTTGATGTTGTCGCACCTTGAATGCACGTCTATACCGCGTAGTTACATGTATTTTATAGAGTTTGCTTACGAAGTTAGTTATATATATATATATATATATATATATATATATATATATATATATATATATATATATATATATATTTACATAGCTTTTTTATGTAGTTATGTATATGTCATATAGTCTTTATGTAATTATATATGTATAAATTATACGTTTTTTTTGTTTATAGGTCTCGTACAATTATATGCATGTGTGTATTATATAGTCTCTATGTGCGCATGTTTTCACAATCATATGTATATCCATTCTTTATTCACATCTTGTTCACGTATTTAAATACATATGTTTATACTCGCTTTTTTCTCACTTTATTTCAATCCATGTTTCGTGACTTATTCATATTGCGTCCAGCCTCATTTGTTTCTCCCCAATATGCTTTTAAATGTGTATATGTTAGGTTGCATTCGGAATAAGAAAAGGTAATGCGACGTCTTTTTATTCGAGAATGAACGAGGCCAGTACCAGTCGTAGTGATGGTGGTTCGGGTGTTCCTTCTCGAATATTAAGACTTTTAAAATCTACTCACTCGTATAACAAAATTTCGATACGATTTGTCACTTTAATTCGCAAAATTCGATATTAATTAAGCGGTAAGGATATTGGTACCAATTTTGGGCATGACGGGGGTGCTCACCCTTCCCCGCATGTAACCGAATCCCAAACCCTTTCGAATCTCTGGTTTTGTTTTCTGGTGTCTGATCTACCTTTTAAATGGCCGGTGGCGACTCCAATTTTTACCGATTTTCAAAAATTCTCTCAAGTTAAAACCTGGTTCTTCTAAGTGACACCGGAGTAAAGGGGTAGCGATACCTCTAAGTTTTCAAAAACAAAACGTCGCTACAGCCCTGCATGCACGACGAGTTACATTAAAAAATTGTTTTTTCTATTTTTTACAAACTTGTCGGGCATACACGACGAGTTTAAAAAAATTATCGTGTTTTAATTTAATTAATTAACTAAAAATGATTAATTAAATCCTAATTGGAACTCGCCTTGTAACGATCCCAATTTCCAAGAGAACATTTGGGTGTTGACCCGGGTTATGGATTTTTGTGTTGCTTGGAGTAAATGGACCCATTGGGCCAAGTTTAGGCCTTTTGGATGAGAAATTGGCGTTATGAGCTTGGGTGGTGACCAAATGGTAGCAATGATGGAAGTTAAGGTTTATAAGGTGAATATACCACTTTTAAATAAAGTGTGCTCATCTCCCCTTTATTTCTTTGTTCTCCACATGTGATTAGGGGGAAAAGCAAGAGCACCCGTTTCCCTTCATTTTTCTTCTCCCACTCATCCCACCATTTTTTAAGCTTGATTTTAAATATAAAAATCCCACCTTTATGCATTATTTCTTCCAATCAAGGTCCAAGATCTTAGTACGCAAATCTTCTCTCCATAAACTTCAAGAAAAACATAGTTTTGTGGTATGAAGGTAAGGATTTTATTTATGGGTTTTTGGTGGTTTAAAGCTTGTAGAAAGCCTTCCTTTGTTTTTGAAGGGGGTAAATCCGTAGTAAATTCTTGATAAATCTTGAGTTCAAGTATTGATGCGATTTTCATGTGTTTGTGGTGGAAAGGAGGTGATTTGGGTTTATTCGATT
This sequence comes from Hibiscus trionum, assembly GCA_030270665.1. Classification (NCBI taxonomy): domain Eukaryota; kingdom Viridiplantae; phylum Streptophyta; class Magnoliopsida; order Malvales; family Malvaceae; genus Hibiscus; species Hibiscus trionum. The sequence goes on from BSYR01000013.1 coordinate 35,803,658, forward strand.
TTGAGCTAAGGAGAAGAAGTTGAGGATTTTGAGTGTGTGAAGCAAATCCGGATTTGTTGCTTAAGCTTAGTACATCTCTAACTCCTTTAGTTCTTGAGGATCATAAATTAATGGCTTTGCTTGATGTATGGTTTGATGGGTGCTTCCTGGGTGAACTTATCTTGGCAAATCAAGTAAGGATTTTGTTGTTGATTAGTTGGAAAAATGACACCTTTAAACCCATAGAATACCTTAGAAAGCTTAAACAATTATTGGGAGTAAGTTGAAAGAGTTTTAATCCAATAGGGATGGATAGGATAAAGGGAAATCTAAATAATAAGGTCCTAATTAATAAAAGAGATTGATTCTTAGTCCAATACTTCCAAAATAATGGAAATATCCATAAAAGTAGGCTTTATCTCGGATTTGATTCAATAAGGTAGATTTTTCATGCCAAAAACCAAACTTGTGTCAGTCATAAGGCGTGGTCACGCCTTATCAAAGAAGAGCTTCTACCCAGTTCTACTTTCTTCCAAACGACTTGATTTTTACATGGGAAGCTAAAAACATGTTTTTGAGCTGATTCTCACCGCGTCATTATTCACCTCCTAAATCAAAACAAACATAATTTCCTTAATCAAGCTCAAAATATAATTAGAATATGAAGGAATTAATCACAACAATGAGTATATAATTATAACTTATTAGTCCTTAATGAGGTGACTTGCTTATGATGGTGACCACAAAGGTTGGTAATTGTGATATTGTTGTCCTTGCATGTCAATTGGGCACTTAAAGGGTTGTTGGTGACAAATCGGGAGTTAACATGTTGGTTGGTGTCATGACTTGGGGCATTTGCTTTATAGCTTGGCTTGGTGCCACTTACCTCTTGGTGAGGTGTATGAATGCTCGAGGAGCATGTGTTATCTTATGTTGTGGTAGAGGAATCTGGATGTCCTAGTGTCAGTACTACGGTACTTATATAAGGGAATGCGTGCTTTGGGCTGAGTGATCAAGTACATCCGATGTACCCACGGGTTAAGTGATCTGGGTGTGGTTAGAACCTATCCGTAGCTATGGTGATCATGATAAGGTAACATACTCGATAGGTTGAGTGAGCTCGAGTAACCTGATAGGCTGAGTGACCTCAGGTAAAGACTACTTGTGGATAAAGTGATCCAAGTATGTCTAAGACGTATATGTGGCTATGGTGATCCGGATATGGTCTCTGACCCAACGGCCATGTGAGCACAGGTAAAGTAGGGCTTCGTTGGCTATTATGTGGATGATGTATGAATGTTCTTATGCATGTTGTGTGGATGCTATAGATGATAGGTTATGCACCCGATGGCTGAGTTTTCAGGGTATGACATGTATTGATGGGTTGTGTGAGCTCGAGTATCTCGATTGGCTATATGACATCGAGTATAGTAACATATGGAGTATTTTGTATGATTTCTCGTAGACTTATTGATACCTTGAGATATGTGATCTAAGAACTCTATCTAGTGTAGGCTAGACGATATCTTAGAGATACTTGAAGCCTTATCTATGCTCTCTTAACTATATTTATCTTGCATGTTTATTTTATGATAATCACGAATTGTGGTAAAGTAGAAATGTACCACTGAGCGTTGTTAGCTCAGCGTGCGGATGTGTGGTTTTTCGTGCGTAGGTTGACAGGTCACCTTTGGAGGAGCTCATCGAGGAGGATTTTCCAGCACCGCGTTCGCTTTAGAGTACAATGCTTGTTATTTTAGTTTGGGCTAATGTATTCATAGGACCTTACCACTGTTGAGTCTGTAACTCTATTTGAAATATTATTTTGGTTTACGGTGTGTTAAACTCGGAGCTCCTATTTTGTAAACTTAGTTAAATACCTATTTACTTTAATGGATTTATGGATGTTTAATGCTTTTAAAGGATGGCTAAACATATGGTTTTAAATTGAAAATTTGATATATCGGTTTTTGGGTGACCCGACTGTAGTACTCTGAATCTGGACTGGGATCGGGGTGTTAGAACAATGGTATCAAAGCTTAGGTTTAGTAGGTTCTAGGAAACCCAGGGGTGGTATAGAGTTCGTGGTAAGGTGTCTAGTGAATACAAGCCCCTAAAGTTAAGTTGTACTCTTCCAAGACTGGGAATCCTGGTGATGCTTCCTTGTTTCCTTGTGTTTCAAAAAAAGTTCGATGGTGAGTGAAGCCAAACGCGACCAGGAGAGTCGTGATGAGAGCCATGTCTCTCAAGTAGAAGACTTCAGCAGGAAGTATGCCCCAGATGTTGGGGACACGAGCCTTCCGGGAGGTACCGAAAGCGGAGGAGCGAGCCACCTCTATGATCTTACCTCTGCTCTCTTGCAGGTGGTGCAAGCTAGGGGTGTTCAAACGATCAATTCGGTCGGTGGCCGAATCGAAGTACCCAAAACCAAATTAACCGAAAATTTTAAGTCTTTAATCGTTAACCGAACCGAACTTTTTTGAAAACAATTATCCGAACCGAACAAATTTTGGTTAATTTGGTCAATTTTCGAATTAACCGAAATTTATCATTAGTTTTCCTAATCAAAATTATTAAACAATAAAAATCATTGGAAATACTTTTTAGTTCACAATGATAGTTTATATTTAATTTAAACAATAACTATACATAGATAAAACATTAGAAATTTAGATTAAACATCGAATTTTTTCGTTTGGCTTAGAAGTGGGTTTTAAAATTTTAATGAGTATGGGCTTAATAAGTATAATATTATATTTTTTTATATTTCGGTTAATTTGGGTAATTCGGTTAATTAACTGATTTCGAACCGAATTAACAGATTACCGAACTTTAAAAAATTCTTTAATCGTTCACCAACCGAAAAAAGTTCGGTGGCCGACCGTTTAACCGAACTAGCTCGGTTTGGTCGATTAATTCGGTTTAACCGACCGTTTGAACACCCCTAGTGTAAGCTATCCCGAGGCAATCTGAGACACCTCATAAGACCCCTGTTGAGAGGCTTCACCGTTTTGGGCTAAAAGACTTCAAAGGTTTGGGTTATGATGACTTGATCAAGGCTGACCAGTGGTTAAGAGACACTCAGAGGATTTTGAGACAGATGAGAGGGAGTTCGGAGGATGACCTCGATTGCATTGTCTCACTTCTTAAGGGCAATACACATGAGTGATGGGAGACTGTTGAGTTAGGGCTACAGCCTGCACTTCCTACATGAGATGTCTTCGTGGATGAGTTCAGGAAAAATTACATCAGTGAGGTTCACATGGATGAGATGAGAGATCAGTTTCTGCATCTAGTTTAGGGGGACCGTATAGTATTTAAGTATGAACAGGATTTCCTAAGATTAAGCCGTTATGCCCCGGAGTTGGTTTCCACCGAAGAGTTGAGATGTAAGAGGTTTAGACATGGGTTGAAAGTTGACCTTCAGTTGTACGTGACAACGAGTCCACTTGGGACATTATCCGAACTAGCCAATAGTGTGAAGGCACTTAAGCGACTTCAGGGTTCGACACTGATTCAAGTTGAGGACTCTAAGGGCCATGTTGCGGAGACCCAGGACATCATAGGTTCTTCTCAGGCTCCGTCTAGGAGGTTTCGTGCTCCGAATGATTTTAAGAGAGTTGCTTCAAATCAGTTGACGAGGGTTAGTCGAGGATCTAGATCGAGGGTTCGTAGGGGTTTTTTATAGTCTGCTCCTACGTGGAGTACTGATGGTTCAGCCAAAGCGTCGCTTCCACTAGCTTGTGAGAATTGTGGTCGACATCACCTTGGGTTGTGCTTCTTGCTCCGGAGGGTTTGCTATAGGTGTCAGGCACCAGGTCATATGAAGAAGGACTGCCCAGTTATGGATGATGGTACACCTGTTCAATCTCAGAGGTTGACTTCTTCTCAGCATGGTCAGAGTTTTGCTAGAGGCAGTGCTAGGGCATCGTCTAGGTATCAAGGTTAAGGTCATGTGAGATCCATCGTCAGAATCGACCCTCGAACCATTGCGGGACAATTTGCCAATCAAGCAAAGGATGAAAACTTTGCCACCAATAATATGTCAGGTACATGTGCTCACTTTGGTTTCAGTTGTTACATTGGTGGAAATTGATCTCTCGTTCATAATGGTTTTAGTTCTTGTTGGATAAGTGTTGTCGTAAGATCTAGAGGTTGAGGTTGGATTGATTTGTTCGTAAGTTTTGTAAGTTCTTGTAGGTGATGTTCTTACTGTGGGTGGTAAGTGGGGATTGAGAATAACAGTCCTTGTAGACCTGTTAGATTTACCCTCTCCCTAGTTGGTAGATATTACCCTTGAGGTAGGTTGATCGTGTGAGTTTGATGTATGCCTTGGTCTTCAAGCAAGTCTTGAAGTTTTGGTGGTCGAAATGAATCAGATTGTTGGTAATGGATGTGAAGATCCATTGCCTCTTTAGCGGGAGTGTCGTACTCTTGTGATGTTAGTTCAAGGAGAGCTTGTAAGTTGCAAGACGTTCTTAGCTCACGTGGTAGATATGAGGGTTAAGAGTTTGAGCCTTTAGAGTTGTGGACGTTTAAGAGGTCGTAGAAGTGCTCTTCGAGGAATAAGCGGGCTTACCTCTTGATCATGGATTAGAACCCACGAAAGAGATAACATTGAGTTTGGTGTTAGTGCCCATCACCTTGTGGTACGACACCGACAGATCTTCTAGAAGGGGGACTTATTTTTAAAAGTGAGTGAATACAGGTGTCGTCGCCAAGTGGTTCACCGTGGGACTTGCCTATGTTGCTATGACAAAGAGTGGTGGCGTTGAATGTTGTGAGTTGACATGTAACGGTGGATGACTGTTACCCATTTCTTGGGGTTGATGACCTTGTAAATGGTTGAAGAATTTTTAGTTTTTCGTATAATCGTTCAGAATTTGAGTATCGTAAGTTGAAAGTTAAAGAGAAGTTGTGATATTGTGTTGAGGTGATGTTTGGACCTTAAGGACACGTTGTGAGATGGTTTAGACTCACAAGTGCATTGGTATAATCTCGATGTTTAATGATTTGAGTGTTTTCTCTATCGAGTTTTGAGATGGGTTGTCTACTCGTACGATAAATAACATGAAGATTATCAGACTAGCACAATGAAAATGTAAGATTATCGGCTATGGTTGCGTGGAATCGGGGTTCTTGTGTGGTAACAGATTTGGTTGGAAGACCCGTTTGAAAATTCTTGAGGGATTGTTAGAATTATGTACAATTGTTTTTTAGAACTAAGTGGTTAGATTAGAAGAGCATGTTCGAACCTTCGAGGATAATGGGGTGAACTTTGATCTCTAGTAAGAGTTTGTAAGCGACAACGGTTTTGTTCAGAATCCAGTGGCTCAAGTAGTGAAATCGCATGATCATAAGTGGGCCTTCGTGCGAGTTTAGGGCAACTTTTAGTAAAGTGAGGTCCTAAGTTCCGTCTTGACTAGCCAAGTTAGAAAGAAGGGTTGTTAATTCAAGATAGATTAGTGGTAAATTTCGGTTGTCAGAGTTTCACATGTTTTTGAAACGTATGATCAGAGTTTTGATGATAGATAAAGAAGTGTTCCAAGTAGTACACCTTAGAGTGGGTGTCGTGTTCCAGACACAAATGAAGTTTGAGTCTAAGAGTTTTGAACTATGGATGATGATCAAAAGGATTGTTAACCGAGATGAAGCTCGTCCAAAGTGATTTCTTGAGTGATGTTTGGATAATATCATTTGAGGTTATCATATGTTGTTTTGCTTTAAAGTTCGATGTGCGTGTGGCTTGATTGTTCGAAATGAATCGTTGGGAATTCATGAGAATATTGTTGAGTAGTCCAGTGTTGTGAGCTTGGGCTAAAGAAGTTTGGTGAAGAAATTTTAGAATCTAGGTGAACATATGTGGGTTGCAATTTGGATGGATATGAGATTGTTGCACCTCATCCTTTCGTTTAAATTTTGAGGATGAAATTTATTTTTAGGAAGAGAGATTTGTAACGACCCAATTTCTAAGTGAACATTTGGGTGTTGACCCTAGTTATAGACCTTTATATTGGCTGGAGTAAATGGACTCATTGGACCAAGTTTAGGCCTTTTGGATGAGAAATTGGCTTCATGAGCTTGGGTGGTGACCAAATGGTAGCAAGGATGGAAGTTAGGGGTTTATAGGGTGAATATACCACTTTTAAATAAAGTGGGTTGATCTCCCCTTTATTTTCTTGTTCTCCATGTGAGATTAGGGGGGAAAGCAAGACCACCATTTTTTCCTTCATCTTTCTTCTCCCACTTATCCCGCCATTTTTTAAGCTTGATTTTAAATCTAAAAATCCCACCTTTATGCATCATTTCTTCCAATCAAGGTCCAAGATTTTAGTATGTAAATCTCCTCTCCATAAGCTTCAAGAAAAGCATAGTTTGTGGTAGAAAGGTAAGGATTTCATTTATGGGTTTTTGGTGGTTTAAAGCTTGTAGAAAAGCCTTCCTTTGTTTTTGAAGGGTGTAAATCCGTAGTAAATTCTTGATAAATCTTGAGTTCAAGTATTGATACGATTTTCATGTGTTTGTGGTGGAAAGAGGTGATTTGGGTTTATTCAATTTTGAACTAAGGACAAGAAGTTGAGGATTTTGAGTGTGTGAAGCAAATCCGGGTTTGTTGCTTAAAGTTAGTACATCTCTAACTTCTTTAGTTCTTGAGGATCATAAATTAATTGCTTTGCTTGATGTATGGTTTAATGGGTGTTGCTTGGGTGAAACTTATCTTGGAAAATCAAGTAAGGATTTTGATGTTGATAGTTGGAAAAATGACACCTTTAAACCTATGGAATACCTTAGAAAGCTTAAACAATTATTGGAAGTAAGTTGGAAGAGTTTTAATCCAATAAGGAAAGATAGGATAAAGGGAAATCTAAATAATAAGGTCCTAATTAATAAAAGAGATTGATTATTGGTCCAATACTTCCAAAATAATAGAAATATCCATAAAAATAGGCTTTATCTCAGATTTGATTCAATAAGACAGTTTCTTCATGTCAAAAACCAAACCCGCGTCAATCATAAGGTGTGGTCACGCCTTATCGAAGACGAGCTTCTGCATAGTTCTACTTTCTTTCAAACGACTTGATTTTCACATGGAAAGCTAAAAACATGCTTTTGAGCTGATTCTCACCATGTCATTCATATTTCACCTCATAAATCAAAGCAAACATAATTTCCTCAATCAATCTCAAAATATAATTAGAATATGAAGGAATTAATCCCAACAAAGAGTATATAATTATGACCTATCAGTCCTTAATGAGGTGACTTGCTTATGATAGTGATCGCAAAGGTTGGTAATTGTGATATTGTTGTCCTTATGTGTCAGTTGGGCACTTGAGGGGTTGTTGATGACAAATCGGGTGTTAACATGTTGGTTGGTGTCATGCCTTGGGACATTTGCTTGATAGCTTGGCTTGGTGCCACTTTCCTCCTGGTGAGATGTATGAATGCTCGAGGAGCATGTGTTATCTTATGTTGTGGTAAAGGAATCCGGATGTCCTAGTGTGAGCACTATGATACTTATATTAGGGGGTGCGTACTTCGGCTGAGTGATCAAGTACATCCGACGTACCCACGAGCTGAGTGGTCTGGGTGTGGTTAGAACCTATCCGTAGCTATGGTGATCATGTTAAGGTAACATACTCGATAGGCTGAGTGAGCTCGAGTAACCTGATAGGCTAAGTGACCTTAGGTAAAGACTACTTGTGGCTAAAGTGATCCAAGTATGTCTAGGACCTATCTGTGGCTATGGTGATCCGAATATGGTCCCTGACCCGACGGTTGTGTGAACACAGGTAACCCAAAGGTTGTGTGAGCATGGGTAAAGTAGGGCTTCGTTGGCCACTATGTGGATGATGTATGAATGTTCTTATGCATGTTGTGTTAATGATATAGATGATAGGTTATGCACCTGATGGCTGAGTGATCAGGGTATGACATGTATTAACTCGATGGGTTGTGTGAGCTCGAGTATCTCGATTGGCTATATGACCTCGAGTATAGTAACGCATGAAGTAATTTGTATGACTTCTCGTAGACTTATTGATGCCTTGAGATAGGTGATCTATGAACTCTATCTAATGTAGGCTAAACGATATCTTATAGATAGTTGAAGCCGTATCTATGCTCTCTTAACTATATTTATCTTGCATGCTTATTTTATGATAATCACGAATTATGGTAGAGTAGAAATGTACCACTGAGCTTTGTTAGCTCAGCGTGCGGATGTGTGGTTTTTTCGTGCGTAGATTGACATGTCACCTTTGGAGGAGCTCATCGAGGAGGATTTCCCAACACCGCGTTCGCTTTAGAGTACAATGCTTGTTATTTTAGTTTGGGCTAATGTATTCATAGGACCTTACCATTGTTGAGTCTGTAACTCTATTTGAAATATTATTTTGGTTTACGGTGTTTTAAACTCGGAGCTCCTATTTTGTAGACTTAGTTAAATGCCTATTTACTTTAATGGGTTTATGGGTGTTTAATGCTTTTAAATGATGGCTAAACTTATGGTTTTAAATTGAAAATATGATGGGTCGAGTTTTGGGTGACCCAACTGTAGTACTTCGAATCTGGATCGAGATCGGGGTGTTACACGCCTAGCATGCACGGCGAGTTCTAGATAATGTTTTTAAAAAAAACCATACATTTTTTTCTAAAGGACAAAAATGAACAAAACTAAACTATTACGAACCCACTTCACATCTTCTATATATTGAAGAACGAAAAAAAATCAACTATTAGGAACTAACTTTGAGATTTAGCTCCATGAATTAAAAAAAAGGATGTTGACATTAGCTTATGTAGGCATGATTAGAATGTTAGCCTTTGTTTGTTATCAATGTGAGATTCTTGGAGCTAAAGTCTAGTGGCAGCATCTTTTTTACAATTTATGGAGCTAAATCTCAAAGTTGGTTCTTAATAGTTTAATATATTTTTTTATTTTCATTATTCAATACATTGAATATGCGAAGTGGATTCCTAATAATTGGGTACTTAATATTTTAATTTTTTTTCATTTTTGTAAAGTAATTAAGTGAAACTCGTCGCATGTTAGGGTAATGCTCCTGCTTACGCATTGGCAAAGCTTGCGTATTGTCACGGACTAATTCTCTCAAACCCGATCCGTGCGGCGTTAGCAACTCTCGACAATGCTAACAAGCCTTGATGTTCCTCGCAACACTTGGCTAGGACAAACACAAGAGAAGGCTAGTAGGTTTACAAGTAAAGAACTTGTATTAACTTAAGTAGAAGGCTTACAAGAATGCTTTGAAGTGCTTACAATGCTCAATTCTGAGTTGAGTACAAAATGAGGGGGTGGCCCTATTTATAGGCACCCTCCTCCCTAATGGACGGCTAGGATCGATTTGATCCGACGGTCACGATTTTGCCTCCAAAAATATCTAGCCTCTATCTATACTATTCTAGAGTGTTCTATACATATCTATACATGTCTATAGATATCTACAAGTATCCAACATGTTCTAGAGAACTCCAGGGTCTTCCAGAGTGGTCTCGATCCTTCCCGAGCTTTCCCGAGCCTTCTGGGGCCTTCTGGTGCATCCCGGGTTTGTCTAGACTTGGATAGAACGTCCCGGACCTTTCTAGAACGTTGTGGCTTGCTCTCTAAGAGGCTTGGCCGTCCATGTCCCTTGTGACGTCCTCCTTGGTGCTAGTTGGCGTCAAAATGGCCCAAGGAGGGTCTTGAACCTCGGGTTGGATTAGTGGGAGAAAATGGCGGGGTGTGACATTCTCCCCCACCTAAGATCGCGACGCCCTCGTCGCGCCTTCATTGAACTCTTGGAGTTGGTCCTTGAATTGCCAAAGGGCTTCTTCAGTCTCCCAACTCGCCTCGGCAATGGGCAGACCCTTCCACTTGATGAAATACTCCTTATAAGCTGGCACGCCCCTTCGCCTAATTAGTCGGTCGGCTAGCACTTCTTCAACTTCCTTGTCGAAGGAAGTGACCACGGCTGTTGGTGCTCTAGTTGAAACTCCCCTCGATGGATCTTCCAAGTCTTCATGATAAGGCTTCAACAAACTCACATGAAAGACTAGATGAATCTTGAGCCTTGGTGGAAGCTGAAGTTTGTAAGAGACTTTGCCAACTCTCTTGATCACAGGGAATGGTCCCTCGTACTTGCGGACTAGTCCCTTGTGCACCCTTCGTAGGGTCTTGAACTGCTGGGGTAGGAGCTTGAGCATGACAAGGTCTTCTTCTTTGAACTCAATGGGCCTTCTTTTCTTGTCTACCCACTTCTTCATCCTCTTGGCAGCCTTGTGTAAAGATGCTCGAGCAAGCTCATTTTGCTCATGCCATGACTTGGCAAGCTTGTAGGCTGCGGGGCTCTTCCCTTCATAGCGTGTGGCAAGGGAGAGCGGTGTGGTCGGTTGGTGTCCCAAGACAATCTCGAAGGGACTTCGGTTGGTGGCTTCACTCCTCTGTAGGTTGTACGAAAACTGAGCAACGTCGAGAAGCTTGGCCCAATCTCTCTGATTAGCACTAACATAGTGCCTTAAGTATAGTTCCAAGAGAGCATTGATGCGCTCGGTTTGTCCGTCGCTCTGGGGATGGAAGCTTGTTGAGAAGTTAAGATCGGACCCTAGCATCTTGAATAGTTCGGTCTAGAACCTCCTTGTGAACCTTGGATCCCGATCGCTCACAATGTTGCTTGGTATGTGTAAAACTAAAATTGATTTTGATATAACATAAAAAGTTAAGGACCAATTTGCAAAACAAATAAATTTTTAAGAACTCTTTCAAGTTTCAAAAATTAACAAAATGTTTTTACAAAATAATGTTTGAAGATTGGATCTCAAAACATTAAGTTTCTCAAACCTCTTTCATGTTTTTCAAAGCCAAATTATGCAAAAATGGCCCTGCGTATCGATACACACAGCGTATCGATACACTTGAAACTCACTGTAATTCTGAATGAACATAGCGTATCGATACGCCTTCCATACGTATCGATACAGTGTTCATCTGGGCAACCGTACCGATACGCTTAATAAACGTATCGATACGCCTAGCATAATTATTTGAAAATTTGTTTTGACCGTTATGACGTATCGATACTCTTGGTCACAGTATCGATACTCTTTGATGCAACAAATTAATGTTTTTAACAGAGAGTTTGGACCGTATCGATACGACCCCTGTATCGATACGCTTTGATGCAACAAATCTTGGCAGAGAGTTTGGACCGTATCGATACGCCTTGTGTATCGATACACTCTGTTTTTATGCACAACGGCTAGTTGAATTTAAACTAGCGTATCGATACACCCTTGTCGTGTATCGATACGCGGTGCTGGGGAGCTGCCTTAATAGATGGAAAAATGTTCCCAACGGCTCCTTCAACAAGTCAAATGATCCAAACGGCTAGAAACTGATTCAAGGGTATAAATACAAGCTTCATTTCACCAGGAAGAAAAACAATATACATTCAAGCATCATCAAAGCAAAAATCCAAATCCTAGAGCTATTCAAAGCTATATTCTTGTGCCCAACTCTTTGTATTTCATTTTGTCATATTATTGAGAGTTTTTGGGTTGCTGTAATTGTAAGTGGGTAGACAATCATCCTTTGAGAGGAAATACTTGAGTTTACCAAAAATCTTCTTTGTATTTGAGTGGATTAAGCTTGGGGTTGAAAAGCTTAATCTAGATTGTAAGGTTTCCTCCTCATCCAAGAAAAGGGGACGAATTCAAGTAGTGAATTGTTTTGGAAAATCCTTAGTGGGAGCTAAGGTAGTGGATGTAGAGTTCGGTTGTTGAACTTGAACCACTATAACCCCTTGTGTCATTTTATTTTCCAATATTCTCTTCACAAAAATTTTAATTGCCAATTCACCCCCCTCTTGGCCATTTGCAATTGTTCGATCAACTCAACAATTGGCATCAGAGCTACACTCATTGGAAGGATTACAACCCTCTTGAGTCGATCCTTGGAAAGTTGAAAGTTTGATCAACAACAAGTCAAGCAATGGCATCCACCTCCAACTATGAATCTCAATCCACCACCAAGCCACCATTCTTCAATGGGGATAACTATCTTTATTGGAAGAATAGGATGAGGCTCTTCATTAAATCTACCGACTTTATGGTGTGGGATGTAGTTGAAGAAGGTCCATACATTCCCATGAGGAGAGATGGAGAAAGGCTTGTTCCAAAAATCAAAGCCGAAATGACCGATGATGAAAGAAGAAGGATGCAAGTGAACGACAAAGCTCTTCATGTAATATTTTGTGCACTTGGTCCGGATATCTACTCTAAGGTGTCTTCAATCGAAAATGCCAAGGAGGTTTGGGACACTCTCGAGACAACATATGAAGGGACTAGCGATGTAAAGGAGACAAAGATTGGACTACTCAATCTAAACTATGAGAACTTCAAGATGGATCCCGATGAAAGTGTTTCCCAAATGTTTGATCGATTCTCGGTCATTGTCAACGGTTTAAAGGGTTTCGGAGAAATCATTCCCGAAGACAAGCTAGTAAGAAAGTTGTTATACTCTCTTCCGGAATCATGGGATAGCAAGAGAACGGCCATAATTGAAGCCAAAGATTTGAAGACTCTTAAATTAGATGCTCTTGTTGGATCTCTACTCACACATGAGATTATGAGAAAGGGAAGAGAACAAGAGAAGAAGATAGCAGAAAAGAAGGAAGCTGAGAAAAAGAAAGTTGGAATCGCATTAAAGGCTTCACAATTAGAAAACGATTCTAGTGAGGATGAAGAAGAGGAAATGGCTATGTTGGCCAAACGATTTACTCAGTTTATGAAGTCAAATCGTGGAAGAAAATTCATGAGAAGAAGGGACTTCAAGAGTAAAAACAAAGATGAGGAAATAGACCCAATTACTTGCTATGAATGCAACAAACCGGGTCACATTCGTTCCGAATGTCCTCAATTGAAAAAGAAAAGCTTTGGGAGGAAGAACAAGCTCAAAGCACAAATTGCAACTTGGAGTGATGATGAGTCTTCCGAGGAAGAGGAAGAAGTGGCCAACCTATGTCTCATGGCCTTCGATGATGAATCAAAGGTAACCTCTAATTCATACAATTTAGATTTTTCTATTGAAGAACTTCAAGATGCTTATGATGAACTTCAAGAAGTGTATGATGAGTTAGTAGAAAAATACAAGGAGTCCATTTTGAAAAACAAGAAAATAATTTCTGATTTAAAAATTCAAAATGAGACAATTTTAAAAAATAACTCCGAATTGGAAAAGAAAGTTTTATCTTTAGTCAATTTTTCAAATGATCTTAAAACTAAAAATCTAGAACTTGAAAAACGTCTTTCCGATTTTCAAGATTATCACACAAAGGAAGTAGATAATCTTAAAACATCTTTTGATATTGGGAAAAAGAATTTTGAGAAGGAAAATTATTTTAAACCCCAATATACAAAAAGAAAATATTTTATACCTAAACAAAGAAATTTTTATAAGCAAACTAAAAGTCATAAAATTAGAAATGTTTGGGTTCCTAAAGAACTTATCATTTCTAATAACTTAAATGCTATTGCTTCTTGGATTCCCAAGGGAACCAAATTGTTAAAGGCTAACACTCATGGACCCAAGATGATTTGGGTACCAAAAACCAAGGCCTAAATTCTTTGTTTGTAGGGGGAGCATTGCTTCAAGGCTAAAGCTTCAAGCAAAAATTCTTGGTACCTTGATAGTGGATGCTCAAGACATATGACCGGTGACAAAAATAGATTTGTGGAAATAAAGCCTAAGAGTGGTGGAGTAGTAACCTTCGGCGATAACTCAAAAGGACTCATTGAAGGAATAGGCTCTATTGGTAATCACTCTTCTATCTACATTAAAGATGTTTTGTATGTCAACGGTCTTAAACATAATTTGTTGAGCATTAGTCAGTTATGTGATAAAGGTTTTAATGTTTTATTTGATAAAAGTGGTTGTAAAATTGTAAACATTAAAACAAATCAAACAATGCTCATAGGACATAGAATAGGCAATATTTACATGGTGCATTTAGATGACATCCATTCATCCCATGCATGTTTAGTTGCACATGATGAACATGACTCATGGCTATGGCATAGAAAGTTAGGACATGCAAGCATGAGTGTTCTAGAAAAATTAAATTCCCTTAATCTAGTTAGAGGTTTACCCAAACTTAATTTTTCAAATGATAAAATTTGTGATGCATGTTCAAAAGGTAAACAACATAGGAGTTCTTTTAAATCCATAAATGATGTCTCTACTAGTAGATGTTTACAATTGATTCATATGGATCTTTTTGGGCCAATTAGAACAATGAGCTTGGGTGGAAAATCATATGCATTTGTGCTTGTAGATGACTATTCTAGATATACTTGGGTTCTATTCTTAAGTACAAAAGATGAGGCTTTAGAAAAATTCATCACATTTTCTAAAATAACTCAAAATGATCTTGAACTTAAAATTTCTCATATTAGAAGTGATCATGGAAGTGAATTTCAAAATTTGGGTTTTGATGAATTTTTAAATGAAAATGGGATTAGCCATAATTTTTCTGCACCTCGCACTCCTCAACAAAATGGGGTAGTTGAGAGGAAAAATCGAACTTTAGAAGAAATGGCTAGAACCATGCTTTGCGAAAATAATTTACCTAAATATTTTTGGGCAGAAGCTACAAATACCGCTTGCTATATAATAAATCGAGTAATGATTAGGCCAATCTTAAAAAAGACATCTTATGAGATTTTAAAGTCCAAAAAGCCTAACATTAGCTATTTTCATCCTTTTGGATGTAAGTGTTTTGTTTTAAATAATGGTAAAGAAAACTTAGGTAAATTTGATGCTAAAAGTGATGAAGCCATTTTCTTAGGATATTCTTCAAACTCTAAAGCCTACCGTGTATTTAATAAAAGAACTCTAGTTGTTGAAGAGTCAATACATGTTGTTTTCGATGATAACCTCCTTTCGAGAAAGGAATCTTGTGATGATGATGATGTAGGAATCATTGATACTATTGATGGAGGACAAACATCAAAAGAGGATAAGATTCCAACTAAAGAAGAAGACTCACAAGAACCTCCTCTTGAAGACTTAAAAGACTTAGCTCATGAAGAAAAAGAGGTATCTTACCCAAGGGAGTTAAACTATGTCAAAGATGGTGAAATCTTGGGTGATCCATCCAAGGGGGTAACCACTAGATCCTCTCTCAAATTAATGAATCATGTTGCGTTTCTTTCATGCATTGAGCCTAAAAACATTAAAGAAGCTTTAAAAGATGATTTTTGGATTTTGGCCATGCAAGAGGAATTAAACCAATTTGAGAGAAGTAAAGTTTGGACATTAGTAGAAAGGCCTAATAATCAATCTACTATAGGTACAAAATGGGTTTTTAGGAATAAATTAGATGAAAACGGTAATATAGTGAGAAACAAGGCTAGGCTTGTTGCTCAAGGCTATACTCAAGAAGAGGGAATTGATTTTGATGAGACTTATGCACCCGTAGCAAGAATGGAAGCTATTAGAATGTTACTTGCATTTGCATGTTATCATGATTTCAAGCTTTTTCAAATGGATGTAAAAAGTGCCTTTTTAAATGGTTTTATAAATGAAGAGGTATATGTTGAACAACCACCAGGTTTTGAGGATTCAAAATTTCCAAACCATGTGTTTAAACTTACAAAAGCTCTCTATGGTTTAAAACAAGCTCCAAGAGCTTGGTATGAGAGACTTTCAACTTTCTTAATTGAAAAGGGTTTTGAAAAAGGAAAGGTGGATACAACACTCTTCATAAAAAGATATAACAATGACATCTTAGTAGTTCAAATTTATGTTGATGATATTATTTTTGGTTCTACTAATGAGTGTTATTGTAAAGATTTTTCTAAGCTAATGCAAGGTGAGTTCGAAATGAGCATGATGGGGGAGCTCTCATTCTTCCTGGGACTCCAAATCAAACAAATGAGTGATGGCACCTTCATAAATCAAGCTAAATACGTAAGTGATATGCTCAAGAAGTTTGGCTTAGAGAATGCAAAACCTCAAGCCACACCTATGAGTTCTTCCATAAAGCTTGACAAAGATGAAGGAGGTAAATGTGTTGATTCTAAGCTTTATAGATCCATGATAGGTTCTTTGCTTTATCTTACCGCAAGTAGACCGGATATTATGTTTAGTGTTTGCTTGTGTGCTAGGTTTCAAGCTAGTCCTAAAGAATCACACCTAGTTGCCATTAAAAGAATTTTTAGATACCTAATAGACACACCAACCTTAGGTCTTTGGTATCCCAAGGATTCAACTTTTAGTCTTCATGCTTTTTCGGATGCGGATTATGGGGGATGTAAGATAGATAGGAAAAGTACTTCCGGTACATGTCAATTCTTAGGTAGTATGCTCGTATCTTGGTTCTCTAAGAAACAAAATAGCGTAGCCTTATCTACCACCGAAGCGGAGTATATATCTTTAGGGAGTTGTTGTGCTCAAGTCCTTTGGATGAAGCAACAACTCTTAGACTATGGTGTTAAAATGGAAACCATACCCCTTAGGTGTGACAACACTAGTGCCATTTGTCTCACTAAGAATCCCATTCAACACTCTCGAACTAAACACATAGAAATTAGACATCATTTTATTAGAGATCATGTTTCGAAAAATGATGTTGTTATAGAATTTGTTGACACCTTGAACCAATTAGCGGACATATTTACTAAACCTTTAGATAAAGAGCGCTTTTGGACACTTAGAAGAGAGTTAGGTCTATCTTGTCTCTCTTAATTTTTTTTGGTCCCAAAATGACAAAAATTTGCTTGAGATTGTTTGTGATTCATGTTTATGTTACTTTTGTTCTTTTTGCTTCTACACATATTGCTAAGGGAAGTATGTATCATATTAAGTCGTTAAAACTTGTTCATATAACACATACATGCATTTAGGGGCGTCTCAAATTGGATTTTTGCACATAAAAATACCAAAATTGCAGAAACAGGCAAGCGTGTATCGATACTGCATATCAGCGTATCGATACGGTATTCAAATCTGGGATTTTTGCAGATGAATGCGTATCGATACAGCATAGTGTATCGATACGGTCAGAGTCAAGGGAAAAAGTCAACACGGTGCGTATCGATACGTCAACTGTATCGATACACATAAAACGACAAAGTTTATATTAGGTTATAGCGTATCGATACGCATGCATAGCGTATCGATACTCGATGGACGGAGAGCCTATTTAGGTTGTTTTTAATCAAAATCCCACAATTTTAAAACACCTCTTCTCCTCTTCAAAAACCCTAACCGAAAACCCCTATAAAAACCCTCTAAATTCTTCAAAACTTTACACAAATCTTCAAAATTTCTTGAGGGATTTTACTTCATACATCAAGGCTATCCTTGGGCATCAATCTTGTGCACTAACACACCCTCTTTCATCCAATCTAAGAAATCAAGGTAAATTTTTTTTCAATTTCTTTAAATTTCGTCAATTTTCAATTATTATTTCAACAGATTTTTATATACATTATGATTAACTTACTATGAGTTTCATATTGTTCGTAAAATTTTTTCAAAAATAAATTTTTTTTGGTTCGAATATATTTTATATTCGATAAAAAATTTTTTTAAACTAAAATTTTTTTTAAATATTCTTTAAAAACAATTTTTTTTTAAACAAATTACCTTGAATTATTAGAATCTATTGGATTAAATTGGATGTTAATTGCATACATATTCGAATCCTTTTTGATGTATTTTCAGGATTATGGCACCGAAAAAAGGGAATAAGAGACATCGCACCGCTTCCGTTTCTAATGAGGATGAGGGTAATCCTACTCCTAACCTTCCTCATATTATCCAAACTAGTTTTCCCACACCCGTTGCTAGAGAAACCTATAAGCTTTGTATGGGAATCAATCTTAGGGAAGAACGAATCGTGTCTATTCCGTTTTTAAACTCTGCAAAATTCAAATTTAAATATCTTCCTTTAATTAGGCAATGGAAATTTTTAACCTTTTTGAATATTCCTCCTATTTTATATAGGAATCTTGTCATTGTCTTCTTTTCAAATGCTTGTTGTGTCAATGATGAAGCCAATGAGCATGTTATTGCCATTGAATCCTCGGTTATGGGAACTCCTATTCTAATTGATCAAAAAGTCTTGTGCAATGTTTTTGGTTTTGAGGATGTTGGGATAGATGATGAACACTCTTTAGGTTCGGGTTACATAGGTCCGGCAAAAGTTTTAGATGCTCATGATCGTATACTTCATCTTATTATCTCTTGGTTTATTCGTCCCTCGGGTGGTAGATATTCTACCATTCGTCAAATTGATGATTTTTGGCTTTCATGCTTTAGGGAGGGTAAACGACCAAATCTTTGTCAAATTATGTTTGCCGATCTTGTGTTTTTGGTTCAAAATCGTCACACCAAACTTGTTCAATCTTTTTACTACACTACGGCATTGAGTTGTCTATTTCATTCCCTTGGTGTTGATTGCACACATGACCTTCCCGAAAACCTTGGTCAACCCATAGATGAGCATTCCCTTTCTCGCTCCGGTTTCTCTTTTGTCGGTAATGAATGGGTTCGCAACCCTCAAGCTGATCCTCCCGCTGCCCCGGTCAATGCCTCTCGCGCATCCTCTAGCCGTGCTTCTCATGACTCCTCCTCTTCCTCCATGGCAAATCTCATGACTTTCCTCAATGAAAAGTTCAATGCTATGGACGGTCGCTTCAACGCTATAGATAATCGGTTTACATCGATGGAAGAAAGACTTCAAGGCATGGACAAGAAGATAGATACCTTGAGTGCTCGCCAAGACTCAATGGATCTTTCTCTTACCGCTTTCCATGGTGCTTGGATCAACCAAAATCGAAGGAACCAACCACCTCAAGAAGATGAAGACGAGGAAGAAGATGATGAGGATGATCATGATGATGATGGTGGAGACGCATAGATTATGCATCTCATATTAGGATATTTTAGGATTTCATTGCATTTTTATTAGAACATGAATTATGCCTATTTTCTATGTTTTAGGATTTTTAAGGTTTGGATTATTATGCTTGCTATGCTTGCTTGGTTTATGAATTTGGAGCTTTATGTTTTATGATTGATATTCCTATGCTTGATTATTCTAATCCTTGTGTTTCTTTTTGATCTAACAAAAAGGGGGAGAAGGACTCATTGTGTAAAGGTCAAAAAATTTTTCAAAGAGGTCAAAATTTTTCAAAAATTCTCTATCTTTAAGTAAGGGGGAGAAACAAATTTGTTTTGAAACATTTATCTTAAAGCAAGGGGGAGAAAAGCCTTTTTCAAAGTTTTCAAAAACTTAAAAATTTATTATGGTTTTGTTATATCAAAAAGGGGGAGATTGTAAAACTAAAATTGATTTTGATATAACATAAAAAGTTAAGGACCAATTTGCAAAACAAATAAATTTTTAAGAACTCTTTCAAGTTTCAAAAATTAACAAAATGTTTTTACAAAATAATGTTTGAAGATTGGATCTCAAAACATTAAGTTTCTCAAACCTCTTTCATGTTTTTCAAAGCCAAATTATGCAAAAATGGCCCTGCGTATCGATACACACAGCGTATCGATACACTTGAAACTCACTGTAATTCTGAATGAACATAGCGTATCGATACGCCTTCCATACGTATCGATACAGTGTTCATCTGGGCAACCGTACCGATACGCTTAATAAACGTATCGATACGCCTAGCATAATTATTTGAAAATTTGTTTTGACCGTTATGACGTATCGATACTCTTGGTCACAGTATCGATACTCTTTGATGCAACAAATTAATGTTTTTAACAGAGAGTTTGGACCGTATCGATACGACCCCTGTATCGATACGCTTTGATGCAACAAATCTTGGCAGAGAGTTTGGACCGTATCGATACGCCTTGTGTATCGATACACTCTGTTTTTATGCACAACGGCTAGTTGAATTTAAACTAGCGTATCGATACACCCTTGTCGTGTATCGATACGCGGTGCTGGGGAGCTGCCTTAATAGATGGAAAAATGTTCCCAACGGCTCCTTCAACAAGTCAAATGATCCAAACGGCTAGAAACTGATTCAAGGGTATAAATACAAGCTTCATTTCACCAGGAAGAAAAACAATATACATTCAAGCATCATCAAAGCAAAAATCCAAATCCTAGAGCTATTCAAAGCTATATTCTTGTGCCCAACTCTTTGTATTTCATTTTGTCATATTATTGAGAGTTTTTGGGTTGCTGTAATTGTAAGTGGGTAGACAATCATCCTTTGAGAGGAAATACTTGAGTTTACCAAAAATCTTCTTTGTATTTGAGTGGATTAAGCTTGGGGTTGAAAAGCTTAATCTAGATTGTAAGGTTTCCTCCTCATCCAAGAAAAGGGGACGAATTCAAGTAGTGAATTGTTTTGGAAAATCCTTAGTGGGAGCTAAGGTAGTGGATGTAGAGTTCGGTTGTTGAACTTGAACCACTATAACCCCTTGTGTCATTTTATTTTCCAATATTCTCTTCACAAAAATTTTAATTGCCAATTCACCCCCCTCTTGGCCATTTGCAATTGTTCGATCAACTCAACAGTATGCCCCATAGCTTGACCACATTGTGAAGAAATAGCCTTGCTGCCTCATCCGCTGTGCAATCGGGTGATGCTGCAATGAAGGTGGCATACTTGCTGAATCGGTCCACCACGACCATTATGCTTCCAAACCCTTCTGACTTGGGGAGACAAGTGATAAAATCCATAGAAACACTCTCCCAAGGCTTGTCAGGTACAGGCAAAGGATCTAAGAGCCCTCCTGGTTGTTGTTGGACAACCTTGTCTTGTTGGCACACAAGACAAGTCCTCACGTACTCTTCTACATCATCATGCATCCGGGGCCAATAGTAGTTGGACTTTAAGAGTGCTAGAGTACGTCGCATACCTGGATGCCCGGCCCATAAGGAGTCGTGACACTCCTTGATTAGCTCCTTGCGTAGGTTGCCCCACTTTGGTACATATAGGCGATTGCCTTTGGTGTAGAGTAGCTCATCACTTATCCAAAATCGTCGGGTCTTCCCCTCGTTGGCTAGTGCAATGATGTTCTTGGCAAGGGGCTCTTGGTGTAGACCCTCCTTGATCCTATCAAGAAGTGGACTGGTGGCTTGGCTTAATGCTGCGAGCTCCGCCTTTCGACTGAGTGCATCGGCGACTACATTTGCTTTGCCCGGCTTATATTGTAGGATGTAGTCGAACTCGGCTAGGAAATCTTGCCACCTAGCTTGCTTTGGGCTAAGTTTCTTCTGAGTTTGGAAGTAGCTAGTTGCTACGTTGTCGGTGAGGATCAAGAACTTAGCCCCTAGGAGGTAATGTCGCCACACCCTGAGGCAATGAATGATGGCAGTCATCTCTTTTTCTTGCACGGTGTAGCGTCTCTCGGTGTCGTTGAGCTTCCGACTTTCGTAGGCAATCGGATGCCCATCTTGCATAAGAACCCCTCCTATAGCAAAATCTGATGCATCAGTGTGCAACTCGTAAGGCTTGGTGTGGTCGGGCAAGCTCAATACTGGCTCCTCACAAACGGCCTTCTTCAAGTCTTCAAAGGCCTCTTGGCAAGCTGGTGACCACACCCATGGCTTGTTCTTCTTCAAGAGCTCGGTTAAGGGTGTTGCTCTTGCTGAATAACCTTTGATGAATCGGTGATAGTAGTTCACCAGTCCGAGAAAGGATCGTAGCTCATGTACCTTGGTGGGTGGCTCCCACTCTTGAATGGCTCGCACCTTTCCATCCTCCATCATTAGCTTCCCATCCTTGATTCGGTGCCCTAGGAACATGACTTCGGGCTTGGCAAATGAGCATTTCTCCTTCTTGATGAACAGCTGGTTCTCTCGCAGAACCTTGAACACTTCCCTTAGGTGTTCAACATGTTCCTTAAGGGTC
This sequence comes from Hibiscus trionum, assembly GCA_030270665.1. Classification (NCBI taxonomy): domain Eukaryota; kingdom Viridiplantae; phylum Streptophyta; class Magnoliopsida; order Malvales; family Malvaceae; genus Hibiscus; species Hibiscus trionum. Next base: position 35,825,531 of record BSYR01000013.1, read on the forward strand.
TTGCTATACACCACAATGTCGTCAAGGTAGACGACCACGAACCGATCGAGGTGGGGATGGAAAAGCTTGTTCATCAAGGTGCAAAAAGTTGCTGGGGCATTGGTTAGTCTGAAGGGCATGACTAAAAATTCATAAGAACCATACCTTGTGACGCACGTTGTTTTGGGCTCATCCCCTTCCGCAATGCGCACTTGGTAGTATCCCGATCGAAGGTCCAACTTGGAGAAGTATCGTGCATGCCCGAGCTGGTCAAACAGATCTGAGATAAGAGGGATCAGATACTTGTTCTTGATAGTGACCTTGTTGAGTGCTCAGTAGTCAATGCACATCCTTAACGAACCATCCTTCTTCTTCTGGAAAAGGACTGGTGCCCCAAATGGTGCCTTGGATGGTCGGATGAACCCTGCATCGAGTAGCTCTTTGAGTTGTTTCCTTAATTCCTCCAACTCTGGGGGTGCCATGCGGTAAGGCCCCATGGCTGGTGGTTTGGTGCTGGGTTCCAACTCGATCTTGTGATCTACTTCCCTTCTTGGTGGTAACCTTCGGGGTAGTTCGGGTGGTGCAACATCCTTGAACTCATCAAGCACCTGGGCTACCTCCCTTGGAAGGTCTTCGTCGGGCATGGCCTCCTCTTCATCATACTCACTAAGGATGGCCAAGTAGCTTTCTTCATTTCTCTTGACGCCCTTCTTGAACTGCAAGGCGGAGAGTACCTTGGCATCTTGCTTGGTAGCCCTTGTCGTGGGCACCATGCATGCTTGATTGCCATCCATGATGCACATGCTATTGGCAAAGGGCACTGGGAATGCTTTGACTTGATCAAGGAACTCAAGCCCTAGGACGATCTTGAAGCCGTCCATCGGCACCACGGAGAAGTTGATGTGCCCTGACCACTTGCCCACAATGGTCTTGACTCCTCGTGTGATTCCATGGATGGGCTTGGCTGCTGAGTTGACTGCCTTGATGGATCCGCCTCCTCCCACGGCTTTAAGACCTAGTCTCTTAGCTTCTTCTAAAGAGACAAAGTTATGAGACGCACCTGTGTCGAGCATTGCCCTCGATGCTTTCCCATTGATGGTGACGTCTACATAGAGCAATCCCTTGGCTTCGGTCTTAGGGGCGGATTGGATGACATTGAGTAGTTGTATTGACCCCATCTGGACACCCTCTTCATCCTTGTCGGTGTCGTTTCCCTCTCGATGCTTGGCTAGGAGCGAGTTAAGTGCGTGTCTTTGTGGGCACTCTCGGACCCAATGGTCGCCATCACAAATGAAGCATTTGTTTGGGGGACGCCTCGTGCCTCGAGTGTCCTTGGCTTTGCCTTTGTCTTTGTTCTTCCAAGAGGATGGATCCTTGTGCTTGGGCGAGCTTGCCCCTTGGTGGCTCTCCTTGCGATGGCTTTTGTCTCCCCCACCTTTGGCATGTCCACCTTTCCTGTCCTTCGACTTGTTGGACTCCTTGTTGCTAGAGTAGTCAACAAGGCTTTCTGCTATGGCAATGGCATCGGCTAGGTTTTGAACTCCTCGTCGCTTGAGCTCGGTCTTGGCCCATTGTTGGAGGCCATCCATAAAGTGGAAGAGGGAGTCTTTATCGGACATGTCGGGAATCTCGAGCACTAGATTGGTAAACTCCTTGATATAATCTCGGATGCTCCCTGAGGGCTTTAGCCTTCGCAAGCGGCCTCGGGCTTCTTCTTCGGCATTCTCGGGGTAGAATTGTTTCTTAAGCTCCTTTATGAAATCATCGAGAGTAGAGATAGTACACGTACCTTTCTCAATATCTTGGCGCCTTCTCCTCCACCATAGCATGGCGGTGTCGGTGAGGTACAAAGTAGCAGTTTGGATCTTGGCGGCCTCGTCCACAATGCCAACGGCCCCAAGGTATTGCTCCAAGCCATATAGGAAGTTGTCGACTTCCTTAGCGTTGCGGGTTCTTGAGAAGGCCTTTGGTTTGGGCACCTCGACCTTCCTAGACTCATAAGAGGTGCTTGGCCCGGCAACCATAGCACGCTTACACAAGGCCACATCGCCTTGTAGTGCCTCGACTTGGGCACGGGTGTGGTCTAGCTCTTCTTGAAGAGAAGCACATACCTTGGAGAGCTCACCCATGAGAAGGTCGCGAACTTGTCCCAACTCCGCTCGCATGGCTTCTTCTAGCTTCACCATCATAGCCTTCATGGCGGTGTGGAGCTCGGCGTCCTCTGCCTCAAGGCCTTCCACCCTCTGGGTAAGGTCGTCCACGTTGGCCCCTAAGCCTCCCACGTTCTCCTCTACGCGGGTTAGACGGTTCTCAAAGCTAGAGATCACATCCTTAGACTTGGCCCTTGGCCTAGTCGCATTAGGATCAGCCACCTCCTCTCGCCCTCGCTGTTGCTCTTGGGTGACTTCTGCCTCGGTCGAACTAGCCACTTGAACTTTGCCTGACTTCATCATTTCCCGGGTCTCGAAACACGCTCTGATACCAACTGTCACGGACTAATTCTCTCAAACCCGATCCGTGCGGCGTTAGCAACTCTCGACAATGCTAACAAGCCTTGATGTTCCTCGCAACACTTGGCTAGGACAAACACAAGAGAAGGCTAGTAGGTTTACAAGTAAAGAACTTGTATTAACTTAAGTAGAAGGCTTACAAGAATGCTTTGAAGTGCTTACAATGCTCAATTCTGAGTTGAGTACAAAATGAGGGGGTGGCCCTATTTATAGGCACCCTCCTCCCTAATGGACGACTAGGATCGATTTGATCCGACGGTCACGATTTTGCCTCCAAAAATATCTAGCCTCTATCTATACTATTCTAGAGTGTTCTATACATATCTATACATGTCTATAGATATCTACAAGTATCCAACATGTTCTAGAGAACTCCAGGGTCTTCCAGAGTGGTCTCGATCATTCCCGAGCTTTCCCGAGCCTTCTGGGGCCTTCTGGTGCATCCCGGGTTTGTCTAGACTTGGATAGAACGTCCCGGACCTTTCTAGAACGTTGTGGCTTGCTCTCTAAGAGGCTTGGCCGTCCATGTCCCTTGTGACGTCCTCCTTGGTGCTAGTTGGCGTCAAAATGGCCCAAGGAGGGTCTTGAACCTCGGGTTGGATTAGTGGGAGAAAATGGCGGGGTGTGACAGTATCCTCTTTGAAGGGAATTAACTATTTATGAAGAACCACCTCATGCTATTTTACACCTTTTAAATAATAATATTTTAGATTTAAGAATGTTGTAGAACCCTTTTTTTAATTTTTGCTCTTTACAATTTAAAGAAATAAACACATGAAAAAAATATATTTAAAATTTTTAAACCCACACATGTATGGCGAGTTCTAAATAAAATTAAAAATATAATTTTTATTTATATTGAGAAATAATGGAGGCTGGATGCTATTTTAGAAAATCTAGACTATTGGGTGCTATTATAGGGATAACTTGTTTTATTTATTTATTTTTAAAAATTGAACGACCTCGTTTTAATACTTGAAAAATAAAAATCAATAATAAGAATGGTAATGTATCAAAATGGTAACTAAACTTTGTTTAAAAAACAAAACGTTAACTAAACTTTTAAAAGTTAAAAATGACAATTAAATTTTATGTTTTATTACAAAATCGTAATTCGGACGTTAAAAACCGTTAAGTACTTAACGCGGTTGTTATAAAACTTTGTATAATAACACATTTAGTTCTCTATATTTATACATTCAAACAATTTAGTTTTAATTTAAAAAAATCACTAAATTGGGAACGAAACCCTAGCCGCTCTTCATACCAAAATTCCTAGCCGCTCTTCATACCAAAATTCCTTCGATTCTATTCGTTTTCTACATTGATCAATCCCTTTGATCGGTGGTCGACAATCAATTTTAATATTGGTTGTCGACCACCGGATCTATTAGTTTTCTTGTTTTTTATTTTAATAAGAATCTATTTCTCTATCTTTGTGACACGTTTTTTCCTCTGTCCTTGTGACATGTTTTTGTTTTTGTTTTGTGGTTTGATTCATCTGTTTTTGTGGCATGTTTCAGCATACCTTAGCGATCGATTGTTGTTCGCTCAGAGATTCAATCGGTGCTAGTTTCTGATTTATATTTTTGTCGGTGGTCACTTGGAAAGTTATATCCCCACTCGGTTGATGGTTGTTTGCCGATGAAATCAGTCCTGGGTAGCGGTACTTTTTGCTTGACAGCTTGGATCGCGCACCACTCCTTCTTCCTTCTTTATGCGTCTCGTTTGGACAGAGACAAGGAGATTCAGGAGGCTGCTAAATTTTGTTGGTATGCTTATCTCCATAGAAGTTTTCATTTTTCTTTGTTTTTAGGTTGTAAGGTTTTTTTTTGGGTTGTTTAATCCAAATATTCTTCTTTTTGGATGCATTGTAATTATGATTTTTCTATGGATTTAATAAAAATTTAGTGGCTTTTATCAAAAAAAAAATCACTAAATCTATCCCTTATTATTTACACATTCTTTCAATTCCGTCCTATTTAATCCTTCATAAAAAAATAAAACATATACATAACGATATAAAGCATTTACAAAGCTGGGAAATGAACACAAAATTTATCTTCCGAATCCTTGTTTAACAACAAGGCCTTCCCAACACCAATACATGAAGCACTGCCTCTAGCAGACTAGCATAATGTGCAAGATGCAACACCAGGTCGAATAGCATAATGTGAAGGCGGTCAAATAGCGGGAATCAATCTCAGGAATGGGTAGGAAATCGGTGGATAATCATAAAGGAAAGGCGTGATCTACTCTAATTCTGGGATTTTAATTTTGTTCCAAAGCTTTATGCTCATGATTCACTCTTCAATGCAATAATTGACTTTTTGTTGTTTTAGTATAATTTCAATCAATTGCTACTTTTTTTACTTTAATATTTATATATTTTTCATTTCTGCAAACTTCCATAGTTGACATTCAATGGTACTGCAAGTCAAAATAGCAAGCAAGAAACAAAGCTTAAGATTAATTACGTAAATATAGAGGATTAAATGTGTGTCTGGTTTTGCGGTGGTAGAATTGATTTTGGATTATCGTGATTTTATAAAATTAATCACGATTGTGTAAAAATATAGTGTAAAAATCACGACGAAACGCAAAAGCTACTTCTACCTTGCTTTTCTCAAAATCACGTTTGGGTCTAAAATCAGTTTGAATTTTTAGATTCAAACATGTTGGCACGATAACTGAGGCATGTTTTTTCGTTGAATCGAGATTTTTGGACCCCAAACGTAAAATCAAACATGCACTAAATAGACTAAATTGAAAGAATGTGTAAATAATGATGACTAATTTTAATAATTTTTTAAATTTAATATTAAATTAATTGAATGTGTAGATAACGTTTAAATTAACAAAATATAAAGCTTAATTCTATTTTATAATTTTTTAAAAGATTGATTACCATTTTAATAAAGTTTAGGCCCTATTTGGCAATTAGCGGATAGCTGATAGCTGATAGCGGATTACATTAGCTGATAGCTGATTGCATTAGCTGATTTGACTAGCGGATTGTATTAGCTGATTGTATAAAAGTGTTTGGTAAAATTAACTGATAGATGATAGCTGTTTGATTATTTAAACAAGCAAAATAACATATAAGGACATGATTATATTCAATACTTGTTTGAATAATTTATCAGTTATGAATATTTTGTATCTAATAAATATTAATTAGATTTGTAAAAATTATTTTTAATATAAATTTCCTAAACATATATGAAAGATTTATATATTAATTTATTATTTATATAATTATTAAAAAAACTTATATGCACATATAAATATGTGATAATAAAAAATAGAATTAACTTACAAATATCACCATATAAATTAGTAGTAACAACAAATAAGTCGAATATTTAATATGTTATTATTTATATTAAAAAATGTTATTATTAATTTAAGTTATTTGGAGATTTTTGGTAATTGTTAAGGGTAAAAGAGTCATTGCAACTCTAATATCAAACCTCTAATCTCAAAAAGCTCATATTAGGAGCTTTTTCAAAATTAGCTTTTTCACCCCAATCCGCTCTTTCAATCCGCTATTTACCAAACATCAATATTAGCGGATTTGACTAGTCAAACCTCTAATTATACCTCAAACCTCTAATTTTTGCCCAAACCGCTATTTACCAAACAGAGCCTTAGTTACCACTTTACCAAAAAAAGGGTAAACTACATAAATGATCACCATACTATTAGAAAAGTCGCGATTTGACCACTTTACTTTTTTTCGAAGCAATTAAACCATCATACTATTAAATTGGATGCAATTTGACCACCAGCCGTTAGAGGTTAACGGAAGAGTGACGTGTCAGCTAAAAAAATAAAGGTATAATTACACATTTGGTCCTCATTACTTATACACTCTATTAATTTAATCTTAATTTTAGAATTACCTGCGAAGCAGCAGAATTTTCAGGTGTACTCTTTGGATCAAGCCCAGGTGACAGAAGGGTTATTATCAATGAAGGCTGATTAGATTCATCCTGTAACATACAAAAGAACAGAACTACGGAGTTAAATTCGAATCACTTCGAAAAGATAACTCCTTACAAATCTAATACCTACATTATGATCAATAACAATACACAGACCCTGCTACCTTAGTTTACTGCTTTCAAAAACTCAAAATACAGATTAAAGGAATCAAAACCTGAATACCTTTGGGAAAACACAATCGAGCACTCTAGGGCGCGCCGTGAATTCCACCCATAATATCCTCGTAAAAGTATGTCAGCCTGCGGAAGGATAGCAAATAAAGCTGCATAAATTTTGTAATTTTGTTTCTAAATTTACAAAATTCCCCTCCTTTAATTCATCCAAATTTGCAGGCTTGCTAATTATAATGCATAAAAACTAAGGAAGAAAATGAGTCAACAAAGACGGTAGAAATAAAACCCAGAAATAAGGAAGAAAATACTTTGCGAGCATAGACGTCAGCAAGAATAGCACCCCATCCACCATTGCTGAAACTAAGTTGAACAATGGAAGATCCAAAGAGGAAGAACTGAGGCCTGACGGGTCCCACCATTTTTCTTGTTTTTCTCGTTTTTCTCTCTTTAGATGCTTTTTGCTTCCCTTCGATGTCAATGGAAAATGAAATTGGAGCCTATATCAGACTTTTGCTTCCCGACCGCTTCTTTTCCGATGTATTTATGACGATACATGTTTCAGCTTTGCTTGGTAGTTGGAAAACCAACTACACTCACCTTTTTTTTCAATTTTCAAATCCCAACTACACTCACCATTCCTGGTGGTCAATTTTCAGATTATTTATAGGTCCCTAATAACCTGCAAAGATTAATACATATACTAAACATTGTATTATAAATAACAAAAGTATGTTTGGCCTAGTGGTAAGTATGTCTCATTTTCTCCTTAAAGACCTAAGTTCAAGTCCTCAAATTGGTAATATTTTGCATTTGATTTTTCTTTCCCCCAATAAGGTGGTGAACGTGTCACCAAATAATTAATTTATTTTATTAAATTAAAATTAGGATCAAATTAATAGAGTGTATAAGTAATGATGACTCACCCTTCCATTAACCTCTAACGGCTGGTGGTTAAATTGCATCCAATTTAATAGTATGATGGTTTAATTGTTTCGAAAAAAAGTAAAGTAGTCAAATCGTGACCTTTCTAATAATATGGTGGTCATTTATGTAGTTTAACCAAAAAAAATCGAGCGGCTTAGCTAGAAGGGAACAAAAATAATAGAAAAACCGAAACCCCACCGTAAACCGTAAGAAGAGAAACATGATTCCGATAAGCTGTCCAAGCGGAGGTTTGTCTGCTAAAACATGTTCACTCAAATTCACAGTTCCAATTCCGCTATCCATCGAAGGCCTCTACAAACTTTCGAAAACCGCTTCACATCACTCTCGCCAAGGCCGACGGAGGCCTAGGCTCTGCCCCCAAACAATCTCCCCCTCCGCCTCCTCCTTTCACCAATGACGACACCGTTTTCGTCTTTGGAAGGGGTTATCCAGTTTGAAAAGCCCAGTTCCTCTTCTCGTGTTTCCGAATGGAGGTAAGTAATACTTTTCCCCCCTTTTTCTTTTAATTGTTTCAATTTTCATGTAACAGTCGAGTGGCTTTGCTTTCTGGTGGGGATGTCTTGGCTTTATTGGAAGATACAATCATGGTCTCCCCATTTTTGCAACGGATACTCTACGTACAACTGACCCTTTCTTGGCTTTCTTTAGTTAATTTCACATTTCCTTGTAATTTTAGGAAAATGTCATTATATAACTTTGTAAAAGTGAAATTGTGGATTGATAGGATGGTTTTGAGTGCATACTTCCTTGGAGCCAATGGTCTATCCAAAGCTGTTTCCGCTACTGCTAAATCTTGTAAGTTGCCCTATTTCTTGTTTTCCAATTTCCAACCATTCAATAAGACCATAGAAGTATAAGTTCATAGCAATTAGCATAATTTGGTGGGTTCAGTTTTAAGCTTAACATTGGGAGAGGATGATTTGAGCTTGTGACTTGTGGCTACATGAACTCTTCAATGATTATTTCTGTTAAGGGGTCAGTGTTGTGCTTTTACTCATCTCATGTTACTGCTTAGAAAGGCTTAGAATTTATATTTTCATCATGTTGTTTTTGACATGCTGGTCTAGTGAACCTCATAATATTTCATCTTATTGAGGGTTGTTAATCATTGTCCGTCATCAAATTATAACTAATGAAGCTTTTCTTTATTGTTTGTAAATACACTAACAAGCAGTAACTTATCTATGTGAATTATATTCTGTTGCTATTTTCTCTTTTGACAGTTGGGATTGATTATAAGAACTGCAACATCAGGACATGCTCCGCCATATACCTTTGTATTAGTAACAATGGGAACCACTTCTGTTTTACTTATTGGATGGAGAGCACTATTAATAAGCATTTTCCCCGATGAAACAAAAAAGAAGAATGATGTATACTGACGACGCGTCCCATTTGAGCTATTTGAAGTAAGGGAACTTTTTGTGATTCTAAGTGTTCATGTAACAATTTTAAGCTTTAATCTTATGCATGCAAGTTTTTGTAATACATTTTGTTAACTATTTTGATTCAGAAATTGAAAAATAGTCTTAAAATTAGCAATAGTCTTTCCATACGCTGGGACATGCTTCATTTTAGACCTTCTGATTCGGTGCACATCTATAATTGCAATTTGCAACCTTGGAATACTTCCACACTTTTTGGTTCATTTTGGGTTTCAGTAAAATTTTGAACTAAAGCAATGTATTTCTTTTCCCTGATAAGAAAAGGAATCTTAAAAATCACTGACCTGAAAAGTGACACCATTTTGTACTCTTTTTTTTTGACTAAAATTTTGTACATCATCTTTGATGTTTTCAAATCCTGTTATCTAAATTTCAAGGATATACTCCTTTTGTATGGTCTTAAGTGCAATATTTTTACAAATTTAAGTTATCGCATGTGCCTTTTGAGTAGTAGTCCTCTCCTCATACACTGAGAAACACATTCTTAATTTAGATGTGATTACTTTTTCTGTTGCAGTTGCTCACATCATTGGTACGTAGATGGTAATACACATCTTCCACGAGGTTGATCCTGTAAGTCATCAATTTTTACATTTTTCATGTATACTTGTATGAATTTGATGTAGTTCCAACCTTCAGTGTTGTCGCATGATGATACAGTCCTGTGAATATTATCTGTGTAGTAATTAGCATTAGAAGTTCCAACCTTCAAAGGTGGGTGTACTTGTATTATCATTTGAATTGGTTTTTTTAAATAAATGTAGCACGATGATTATCTTCCCAACCCTGCAGTTAGCAATCAGTAAAAATTAACTAAGTAGTAAGTAGGATGATAATTCTATTATTCTTTATCATAAGAGAGCAATAGATAATATTATTGTTGTTTATTGAGATTGTTGCGATCATGTGTTTCGGATTGATAGTTTAGCTCATTGAAGAGAGACTGAAACTTGAGACCCAGATCACTTTTAAGGGTTTTGATAAATATAATTCGCTTAACTTTTATTATTTCATAAGTCTACTTAAATAGAGATTCAAAAAGTAAAGAAAATAAATAAAGTCCTTTTGAACATAAATTTTATTTTAAGTCATAAAACAATTAATTTCTCTTAATAATGATAAAACTACTTTTATTAAGAGTCCTACCTAATTTTTCCTAAGAATAATAATTAAACTTCTTTTATAAGAGATGAGAGTCCCATGTCCACAATGAGAACCATGGTTGAATACAAGCAAGCAGCCTCTTTATGCTTAATTTTGAACCACTAAGGGTGCGTTTCGAAAGGCTATTGTGTAATTTGATTTGGGTGTAATTACACAGTTGTAGCATGTTTGGACAATCATCGTATTTGTGGGTCCTACTGAATTGGGTGTAATTGGAAGCCTTCAATTCTTAGGGGGGAAGGGTGAGAATTGATGTAATCACACTCTTCAATTTTATAATTAATATCATTTTTAAATTTAAACGAATGTATTGGTGTAATTATAATTTGTACTACCAAACATGACATAGATAATTACAATGTAATTACACTATTCTAGTCAACATGTCTAGGGAATTATAATTCATTGTGATTGCACTCACGTGCAATGACTAGGATAGTAATTACATTTTCATGCAATTACACTGCTGTGTCCAAACACAATCTAAGTGTAAAAAGTTTTTTTTTTTTCTTCTTATTTTAGATGTGCAATGCAGATGTGTCAACCCCTAGAAGTTTAGGATGTTTTTCAATTTACTTCTCCAATAGAAGATTATTATTACTGTAAAATGTTATTTACATTAAGATACTAAAATTGGTTTCCGAGTCTAATTACCAATGCTCTGATGCTGGTAGAGTTGTCCAAGAATGTTTGTATGATTCTTATGCTTATATGTGCATTATAGTATAGAATACACATTGAAATCTGCTTATTGGCCTAAGTCTAGTGCCTGCATTGCTGGATGCATGGAGGGGGGCTTATTTTTTCCTGAACAACTCCCCATCAATATTTTGTTCTTTGGTATAATCACTGATATCCGACCCATTAACCGACTAATTTGAATCGGGACCAATATTTTGTTATGTCTAATTGTTTCAAGTTAGCAATAGGGACTCAACTACTACTTTCACTGTCTTGTTTCTTAATGCCGTGATGGCTGAAAATCTTGAGCGCTTAAGGATATTGTTGGAGGGCTGTATATTTTGTTTAATGTTGGAGGCTAAGAATGATAAACATAACTATGGTCTTTACTGCCATCCTTCAACAAGGGAAATAATGTCGAATATTTCCTCAGGTTGGCCCCTTCCACACATTGATTTAGATTTCTTATGGGTTTTACCTACAACATGTATTGGGTCATTGATTTTTATGGAGACAGTTTTTGGTTCGTTAATCCTGCTGAATTGATTGTAAATTAGGAGTGAAACGGGAGGGCCGTTCCTTGCATGAGAAAGAGATCAAGTATCTCTTCAGCCAATTGGCAACTTGATGGATTTGACAAGCAGCAAAAACAGCATATATTGTGGATTTAGGGTTGGACGGAGCTCAATAAATCGGGTGTGGTAAATACTTATACAATAGAGGAGTCAGTGACAGTGAGTATATCTAAAGATAAACCGTCACAATGAAAAGATCATCTTATTTGGATACATTGCCTCAGGAGGCGTCCCATCAGCCTTAAGTGTATGTTATACAAAACCAAAACCAAAACCACTGGTTTTGTTCATTGATTTTCTTCTCTGTCTAGGACTAGGCAACTGATGGTTGGAAAATACGGGGTAAAAAGTAAAAACTGATGGCAATGGACAAAAGAGAGAGCTCTTAGCTTTAATTGACCATTAACTATGGTCACGTGAAGAAGTTCTGAAATACCAAGAATGGATGCTTTTCCTTATCTTCACATTCCCAAAAACATGTTTGGTCTTAAAAACCCAAAATTACTATAAAAGAAACATCCTTCATAATTTTTTTCGCAAAGGAAATTGGATATGATTTCAAACCCATATGGTATTTTAAAAAAGCACAAAAGAACATTAAAGGCACATGTGGGACTTATAGGGTATCTTGGAGGGGGAAATTACTGCTGAAAAAGGAAGCCCCACATCCCCATCCCCATCCACCATTCTTTATTTCTCTTGTTTTTAGCTTTGAATTCATCCATACCAAACCCATATATTTTTCATTCTTTAGGGAATTAATAGAGCATAGAGGGATGTCTTAGGATGTGGCTTGTTTCATTGATTTGCTTGATTCGGGATTTAAATGATGAGGCTTCTTTTGTTTGTTTAGGTAAAAGCTAGGTTGACAAAAGAAGCTACTAGTCTGTCGTAGTGCATCAATGCTAAGCTGTCACTCAACTTTTGCTTATCTCAAAAACCTCTCCTGAGGAAACAAAGAAAGAGAGAGAATCTAAGTTGATTTTGACATGACATGTGGACTTAGATTTTGACATGTCACCACTGGTTGTAAAGTAGTGACAACTTGGAAAAGTTTTGTCAAGGTAAGGATTTAAAACAATTAGATGGTAAATAAGTCCAGTTTGAATAAACACATGTTTGTTTTTTCTAAATCTGTTTTTGTTTGATTTATGTTTATTTATAATTCTAATATTATGTTTATTTAACATTATATGTGTTCATTTGTTTAATTTTACAAACATGTTTGGTTAGTGTTCACGAACAATAAACAAACATATTCACAAGTATATAATAGAACATGGTTGCGAAAATTAAAATTTATTTATAAATAATATTATGTTTATTTAAATTTATATGTGTTCATTTGTTTTTTTATACTCATTTATTTAACTCGTTTACAACCCTAAAAATAACTTCAAATGTCAGGTTTTCTTAGTTAAGCCTTATGGTTGAGTGATAAAACATGAAAAGGATATGTATGATAGCGAGAGACAGAGGATATTTACTATACTAATGTAGCAGCTAAATAAACAGGTAGCGAGTTACTGAGTCACAGCTGTTGTTTGTCCTTGTGAATTGGGGTATCAATCTATCCATCCACCTCTGCCTCAGTGATCTCATAACCCACTTTCCTTCTCTCTTTTTTCTCTGTTGGCCCCTCCTATTGGCTATCGGCTCTTGTTGTGAATCTTTCCTTAGATTTTGTTTAGATTTTGTGCGTCTCACGTGATTCTCATAACTCCACCCCCACAATCCACATTAAAGTCTCAAAGTCTCAGCTACACCTTAGGCTCAGTAGTCAGTAGTTTGAAAAACCTGTCTGCTTCCATACAAACCCATTACTAATTACTCCCTCCGTCCCACTTAAAATGTTTCTTTTGTGTTTTAAAATTGTCCCACTTAAAATGTCTCATTAAAAAAATCAACTACTTTTACAAGGTGCATTTACCTTTCTATCATTTCTTTTAGTTTTCCAACAAAACAAACTTTAACTTTTTAAGGGTAAAATTGTCTTTTTAATTAATTTATATCAGATTTCTTACACAAACTTTTTCTTCCTAAAACTGCGTGAAAAGTCAACAATGGACATCTTAAGTGGGACGGAGGGAGTAGTAAATAGTAAATAGTAAATAGTAAATACATGAATTCTCCAATTATCCTTAGGACTTCGGCTTGACTTAGAAAGGGTTTTCCCTAATGAATATTTCAATTCAACCTACATGGACCAACTAGTACCAGGCAGAGCTGTAAGCAGACTGTCTTCCATATGTTGATTTAAACATTTTTTTTCACTAACAGTAACAGGTGTTGTGTTTTGTTCAGTCCAGGCTTATTATCTCTATTCTATAGGATTAGGAAGTAAGCTGAGGAAAAACTCTTTATTTATGCACATCATTGTTTCTAACTTGTATGGATTTTGCTGAAAGCTGTCTGTGCACATGATTAGGTTATGATTAATACCTGCTTAGTACAAGTATTTCAATATATAATTTGGGGTTCACGTTTAGATGAATGTTGGGTTTGCCTTTTGGTTCTTCGTACCTTAAAAAAAGCATTGAATTGTTCCTTTTGGTTTTCAAATTCTGTATGTGACAAAGTCCATACTGTCCTTTGAAGCACATTAAAAATGGACAGACTCCCACTGAGGATAAAAACGTTTTCTAATGCAAACTGTTTTCTACTGTTTTTGTCTGTTTGAAACAGTGGTTCCTGCTCTTTTCTTTGCTTTCTTTTCCTGCAGCTCGTAAGGTCCACATCTCTGACTAAATACAAGCCTGCATGCATATTTTCAACAATGGGACAAAATTGGCTCCCTCTTACTGTTTGCTTTTTTAGGTGACTCCCCTTCCCTTACACCACATTTACAACCACTGTCTCAGCATTCACTTAAATTAAGCCTTTGATATTGGAAGATTAGCATGTGTTTCTACTGTACAATAATGGACTTCATAAGTGCAAAACATGGGCTGCAATCAAATATGCTTATATTGGAAACAGATACCATATTAGCTGCTGTCTTGCACTGGCTTCTACTTAATTTTATCTCCTTTTTCTTTGTACAAATGAGCTATCTTAGAAACTATATATATGACTATGTCATAATTACTTTTCAAACTACTGTAAATAATGAAGTAATCTATAGACTGTAAATAGTTTTTGACTTTCTTTCACTCTCCATATTGATATTTGCTCATACTGGCTAGGACAATAGGACTTCACATTGATTTTATTGGATCCATTTCAATAATACACTCTCTTAATCAAAATGGCAGGTAGGTTTCGACATCTTTTAAATATATTATGAATTTTCTATATCCGAATTAGAGTAGTATTGCGGGCCGCTAAGGCGGAGAAAGGAGAGATCCGGTGGAAGGAACAGGAGGAACCCTACCACATTTGCTTCTCAACAGGGATGGACCGAGGGGGTGCTGGGGGGCAACCGCCCCCCTAAATTTTTGAAAATCATATATGATTTAGAAAAATTTTAGAATTTTTCTATGTATTTTCTATTAAAAATTTATTTTTCCCCCCTAAACTTTTATAAGTTCGCCCCCCCTAAAAATTTATAGGTTCGCCCCCCTAACCTAAAGTCTTGGGTCCGTCCCTGCTTCTCACAAAAAAGGTTGGTGGAGAATGGGAAGAATGAAAGTGAATTTATAGAGATCTTTGGCAAGGAGCCCCAAGGCCATGCACTAATTCATGAATTAAGTGTTATTGTTATAAAGAAAGAAAAAGAAAAATAAAGCTCAGTGCTTTTCTTTTCACCCCATCCCCATGGAGATGATGGATTCACTCATGATTGCAATATAATCAAAAGAATCAATCTTCCTTCTCCCACCTCTGTTTTCACAACTAAAAAAAAAAACCAGTCTTTCATTGATGGGTTCAAACCAAATGATTTACATTTGAAAAATTGTCTCTATGATTACCCTCTTCATCACAACTCCATGCAAGAGATATACCTCCTCCCCTTAGTTTTTTATATTTAAAAACCGACCAACCCCAAATAAGATTAAAATACAAAAGTGAACTTTGTATTCTTGTTGGGCATTTTTAACCAGCTTAAATGAAAAATAGGTGTCCAAAGTATACTTCTTTGAACTTTAGGTGTTTTTTTTGTAAAAATAAGTGTCAAAAGTTTCAATAGTTATAATTTTAGGTGCCTAATCGTTAGAGGAGTGTTAAAAAATTGTCAACCAATCAATATTTGACACATGACATTGATTTTATTTTATAATTTTTTAAAGGAAAAAAATTGGAATTTTCAATTTTTCATAAAACCCCGGAATTTTACAAAGTTTACAAAATAATCCTGAAATCTCTAAAATTTCTCAAAACCAAACCCTCAAATCACCATCGATTTCGCCGCCGATCGCCGCTCTTGACCACACCCCTTTGGTCGCCAGACCAAGGCGGTCGACGTTCGACTGGCACGCCACTCGGCGTTTTCAGTGACGCCGTGTTGGGGGAAATGACTGTTTTAATCCAGCAACCGAGGGGTGTGGTCAGGGGCGGCGATCGACGGCGGAAGCGACAGTAATTTGGGGGTTTGAGTTTGAAAATTTTTAGGAATTTGGAGTATGTTTTGTAACTTTTGCAAAATTTTGGGATTTTATGAAAAAATAAAAAAATTTGAGTTTTTTTCCTTAAAAAATAAAATCAATGCCACGTGTCAAGCATTGATTGGTTGACAATTTTTTAACACCCTTTAATGGTCAGGCACTTAAAATATAACTGTTAAAACTTTAGGCACCTAAAATTGTAGCTATTAAAACTTTGAGCACCTATTTTTATAAAAAAAATAATACTTTAAACGCCTAAAGCTCAAAAAAAAGTATATTTTGGGCAACTATTTTTTATATAAGTTTTTTTTTAATTTTACCTCCACAATGTCATTTTTTTAACTTATTTGTCATAAAATATAAAAAATTATTTATAGAAGTAACATATTTGCCAATCGTGTTTAACATGACTGGCTAAATTGGCTCAATATTGTTCTCAAAAAATATTTCGAAATCTATAACACTCTTCAAATTATTTTTGAATCTATGGTCTTTTCTACAGTAAATTTTAAGGGCGGATAGAAAGCAATTCGACCTCAACAAAAATTAAACAAAAATTGAGGGCATTGGGAAAGCATTTCGACCTCAAAAAAAAAAAGATGAGGTCTAGGGGAAAGCAATCCGACCTCATCCGAGAAAATTAATAAAAAATAAAGAGGTCACGGGAAAAACAACTCGACCTCAAAGAAAATAAAAAAATAAAGATGAAGATCGGTGGAAAGCAGTCCGACCTCATGGCAGTGATGTCAGTGGTGCAGGGGTGCAGTGAGGGGAGGGGGCAGGCTTTATTTTAGACCCGTGAGGGGAGCGGGAGAGGGGAGGAGCAGGCTTTATTTCAGACCCGTGATCAATTATTTTGAAGGTCTGAAGATAACCCGCGTTCAATTATATTTATTGAATGCTGGGGTGATGTGTTGTGTAGATGAAGTTAAATAGGATGATGAAGATAAGGAATGGTAGAATAAAGTTTGTGAAAAAATTAGGTGAAGAAGGAGAATTGGAGAAAATATTGTAAGTTTTTTAAGTTTATATATATATATATTTAAAATTTTAGTTCGAATATTTTTAGTTGTTTTTTTTCATTATAAAATTTTCAAGTGGTAATTGTTTTTTTACTAATTTTAAAATTTTAGTTCTAATATTTTTAGTTAGATTAGATTTAGTGGTAATTGTTTTCTTACTAATATTTTCTTACTTGTCTTGTATGTAGTTTTGTTAAAAGGGTGACCGATTCAAATCATATGTTGAGATTACAAAATCGACACGTCTCTAGTGTTGTGGTTGATGATATGGTAAATTATTTTTAAAGAAGTTAATTTGAGATTAGTAATATTTTATTCTCTTATTTGTTATTATTAATAAATTTTTTAATTTAAAGCAGGCAACCGGAGAAATCTTTAAGCATCACCTAAGCATGGGGAGTAATCACCCACACCCTGATATAATTAAATGGTTGCAAGAGGCGTGATTCTATCATGCCACATTTATTCGTGGCTACAAGCTTATTCCCAGTTTAATTACCGCGCTAATTGAGCGTTGGAGACCAGAGACTCATATGTTTCACATGTCGTGTGGAGAATGTACCATTACGCTCGAAGACGTGGTGATGCTAATTGAGATGCCGGTAAACTGGAGTCCATTGGTTAAGGAGCCAGAGGAATTAGGTGCACAATTTTGCAGTGATTATATCAACAAGGTTCCGACTGAAACCGATGTGAGAGGATCTCGTATTAAATTAAGCTGGTTGAAGAGAAAATTTCAGCTCGGGCGCAATAACACACCGCAAGATATTAGTTGTGTGAGTCGAGCCTATATTTCACAACTCATTGGGGATATTGATGTCGGATAAATTCGGCAATCTCGTTCACACATAGTATCTACCATATCTGTCATCGACTTCAGAAGCTGCTAAGTATAGTTGGGGATCAACAATATTAGCGTTCTTGTACTGTGAGTTGTGCAAAGCTGCTCAATTAGATAGTCATGGTTTGAAGGCAAAGTGTGTTGGTAGATGTATGTTGCTATTGCAAGCTCGGGCATGAGAACGACTTCTATTTTTTATACCGGTTACTCGAAGCATGAAATTTTTTCCTCTTGTCAGTAGGTAATTTTTTTACTTTAATTTGGAAGTTTAAGTTTACTCAATTTTTTTAAAATATTTTATCTAAAAAATAATGAAAAGATTATTATTTGGATGTATATGCAGACGGAATGCGAAAAAAAGCTCACACACGGTTAGCAAACAACAATTTGAGAGTGTTTAGAGCCTCTAATGATTTATCTTGCAAAGATGAGGTATAGAAATTAAGTTACTTGTAATTAATTTATTCTCTTATTTTTATTTATATTTTTTCAGTTTATTTGAAGGCCATATGTTGGTGAACGCGTAGATATACCAGAAGAATTGATGATTGATTCCTATCTCTGGTGTGCGATTGCGTCGTTGATCCACTTTGCTTTTGTGGAGTACCAGTTTGGAGATAGGGTCTTAAGGCAGTTTGGCTTCCATTAGCCCATTTCGAGAGATCCATTGTTGCTTGACACCAATCATGGCACCCTATACCTTGTGGACTTTCGCGTCAAGGGGCATCATACATGGGAAATAAAGCATCGAAAGTACGTTGAAAGGTGGAACAACATATATGAACGGTTGCCACCTCGCTCTTGAATTCAAGCCGATGATTTGGAGTCTGATAATTCAGAGTGCATGTTATTCTATCGTAATAATGGGAAGTCATACTTGACTACTGCGGATGAACGAGAACAATGTCGAATATTTTTACAAAAAATTGGTGGTCGTGGTCAATCATCTAATATTGCAGCAGATGAATTTCATAGTGAATCTGGTACACCAGATATGTATGCTGGTACTTCTAATCCAGCAATAGCAGGGAGCTCGTTTTCTAATCCAGTGGATGACATCTTTTATCATCCGCAACCACCCATTAAACATCCAGTAACGTGAGGAACTCGTTTACGAATCCAGTGGATGACAATTTTTATCATTCATCAATGGGCGGGAGCTCAGATTCTAATCTAGTGGATGCCAGATTCTATCATCAGCAGCCACCCATTTATCATCAATCAATGGGTGAGAGTTGTGTTTTTAATCTAGCGGATGAAGATTTTATCATCAACATCCACCCACATATCATCCATCAATAGGCGGGAGCTTGTGTGCGAATGATTTTGAAGCACACATACCGAATTTTCAGCATCAGCCACCCATGTACCCGAGCTTTGGTGGAAACATGGGCTATCAGCAGTCACCCACTTACCATCCATCAATGGGCGGGAGCCCGGGTGCGAATGATTCTGAAGCATACGTACCAAATTTTCAACATCAGCCAGCCATGTATCCGGGCTTTGGTGGAAACATGGACTATCAAGGGATCATAGATTTCATGGCGGTTACGTCTATTAGCAGTCCCACGTTGGCACCACGTAATGCTAACTATGTGCATACAACGCCGTCTCTTATGCGTCGTGTGATTGATGATGATGACGACGATGACGACACCGATGATGCACGCCAAAGACCGAAACGAGAACAACGAGCACCACAGTGTTACGAAGATACTACATCCCTCAATGGACAAAAATTGCATAGAAAACGGTAGCTCATGTAACTCTTATTCTATGTAATACAAATAATTTGTGGATGTTTATTATTATTAGTTATTTGAATTTTGTTTTAGAAATATTTCTCGAATGTTCTTTGAAATCTGTTTGCAATAATTGAATTTAGTCCAAAAACATCTAAACAAATTGAGCATATAATTCATTGCTAAAATAAACACCGAACCGAACATGCATTAACTAACAAATAAATATATGCATCAAATAACGTACTCATAATCAAATAGAAAATGTTCATTTGAATACAAATATAAAGAAATGAAACTAGTTCAACTACAAATAGTGAATGAAATCACCGAGGCATTGCCATGTAATTCGGTCGGTTTGGACATTTGTTTTTGGAATGTCCTGTACATCTACATTTTGTACATCTTTTTGGTTCTCCCGGCTCCCTGTAATGAAGATCAATACTGGTATGGATGCGAGTAGATTGAGGTCGGTCTTTTAGTTCTCTACAAAGTTTCGGATTCGGTAACCATTCGTCATGCTCCAGTGGTGGCTAATATTTTGAATTCGCGATCGGTGGGAACTCACATTTGTAAACATTTATTATCGTGTGCAAGTTAAAGCATTCATCCGCAAAGTTGTACGGGTCAACCACTTTAGGCATGCATACTACGGTTGCATGCCTACAAGGATATCGCCATGCCTAGAACTCACCACAATCACACCATCTTTGTCTAAATTTGACTTGAAATGTTTGGTGGCGCCCTCATTCGTTGTTGCGCATGGAATCAACAACATCAAAAATCTGTTCATTCAGGTTGAACTCGTGAACAACCATCGATCTTGCTAAATTCTCGTTTTTTCCATCTTTGTCACAAGATCTTTAGACCAAACTTTCCCCTTATTTATCATAGCTTGAATTTCTAACCCTTTATCGGGCCAAACCTTAGCCAACCTATAGTACGTCTCTCTCACCAAGCTAGCAATTGGAAGATGGTGTGTTCCGTTTAATACACCATTTATGCACTCCACAAGGTTGGTTGTTATCTGCCCGTATCGTCGACCTTCATCATACGATTGGGTCCATCATTCCCTCTCTATACTGTTTGCCCACGCCCAAACATCTTCTTCGTACTCCATGCGTAAATTTGCCAACTTTCGCTCAAATTTTGGTTGTAATAGTTCGTAGCCTATTCCATAATATATGTTGTTAGCATCGACAAAAATCATAACACATAATTAATTAAGTTCGAGAAAAGGAAATTTACATACCCATGTTGGTAGCTTATTGTACGACTTCTCGTAATTACCGTACACATTTTTCAGCGCCTTATCCCTTGCATACCAACCCTTACCATATTCTATTTGGCATTCAAATTGTTGTTTCACAGTTGCCATAATTGTTGAAACAATAACTTTAGGATTTGCTTCAACCAACATCTTCACGTGACGAGATATTACATCGGAGTCCAACTTACGGTGATCTTGGTTGATTGAATTTCGTAAGCAAGTGTGTCCACCATTGTACTTTGTAATCTCCCAAGCAGTTCTTCTCTAAAGTTTAGACACTCTAATCTTCCAATTACAACCTTGTCTATATTTAACACATTTGGATAACATAGTTCTCGGAGTGGATTCTTTAATAATATAGTCTACATGCTTTCTGATGGAATATTCTTTAATTGCCAATGTAGCTTCTTCCTTGTCTTTAAATTGCATCTAAACCGAGAATTCATCAGAGGAACCCGAACATATTTGAGGTATGACTGGTTATTCAGGTGCCCTCATCATATCATATTCTATTAAGTTTATGTGAGCAGGAGGTTCGTACCATGTAATGTCATCCCCACCCGACACGAACTCACCACCACCAAAAACAGGCTCATCACCAAGGTCATCACCACTCAAATCGGGATGTCTAGTTTCTTCATCTTCATCTTCAGTAGAATCAGAAAACGTTTCTCCCCATCGACCTTGGAGATTTTCAACGTCAATGCCAACACTCGGATCAATTATCGGCTCATCCGTTGGGAACATCAAAGGTCCGACATATGGATGAAATGCATATGATGTCCCACTTTTCAATAGAGCAACAAAATTATCTCTAAACCTATATGATTGGTCCTCAACCGCACTACCGAAACTCATTTGAGAAAAACTTCCATATACATTTCTGGATGAGCCCGAGTCGTCATATCTCCCACGCAACTTAGCATGTAACTCAACACTTCGAATACATATTGAATCATGCTCTGCAATCATGAGTCCAACATCTTCATCATCTTTAAGAGCTATTGCAGAATATCTGACTGGATCATCAGAGGTCTTCCACCGGTACCGCAAACGAACAATCTTAGCTCCTATTTTTTTCTTTATATGTCTTGCTTCAGCTTCCGAAGGGAAATGTTCTTTAAAAACTTCATCTTTGTAGTGTTTTCTGAGTCAAATACGACATTAGTATCGATTTTCACAATTTCTCCACCGTAATGGATGACGGCCACAAACACGTTACTCATTGTCTCTACACGTTTAAAACCATATATATTTTTCAATAAAATTACAGAAATCAAAACTATCATAATGTTATATTATATTTTCACGAATTTTTACCTAAACAACAAAACAAAAATAAACAAACAATATACTTATTCAAAACAAAATGTTAAAATCGACTTACTGAAAATTTCTTCAAAGTTTCTTCCTCCACTTTCTTCTTCTCATTCTTCACTCAATTTTTTCAGACTTTCTTCAACTTTTACCTTTAACATCACTTATTTAACACAAAAATACAACACCTAAATAATACAATTTTTTCTCGTTATTTACCTCCTACAATCTATTTAATAACCATTCAAAATTCCAATTCAATACCCCTAAAATCTATTCAATAACTTTATTCCAATCAATACAAATCACACCCTATTCTCAAAAAATTTGAACCTGCCATCCACTGTTTTTTAGCACTGCATGATGGGTTATTCACACTGCCGTGACCAATAATTTACCATGCACCAGTGTTTTCAGTGTTTCAGCACCCCATTCCCCCAAAATCAATCTCAATTATTCAACCCCTATTACCAGTGTTCAGCACTGCCAGTGCCACAAGCCTGCCATGAGGTCGGATAGAAATCAACATGCCCTCAACTTTTTAAAAAAAAAATATTTTAACCATGAGGTCGGATTGAAAGTATTGAGACCTCAAATTTTTTTTGTTGAGGACGGATTGCAAGCAATCTGACTTTATAATTTTTTAATTTTTTTTATTCTTCCATGAGGTCGGATTGAAATCAGTTTGCCCTCAACTTTTTTTACTGTAGAAATCACAATAGATTCAAAAATAATCTGAGGGGTACAATAGATTTCGAATTTTTTTAGAACAATATCTTGCCAATTTAGCCATGTCTTAAGTGACATGAAATTTGTTAAAGTTTTCAAAAATTCATTGGTAAGGACAAAAATGAAAATAAAGAAAACATTGAGGTGCTTTTTAATTTGTGTTGTTTTAGATATAATTATATTGTAAAATTTTGAAATACTAAATTTTTGTGTTTGAGAATTTAATTGAGTTGATTTTTCTTATCAACATAACTTTTTAAGATTGATACGTTTACAAAGGCTGAACGTGCAACATCGTTATTTTTGTCCTAAAAACATCATTTTGGCCTTTATTCTAAATTTTTAGATTTTTATCATTAGTTTTAAATTTTTAAGTTAGTTATCTTTTAACTAGTTTGACTTAAAACTTTGATTATTTTTTTATATATAAATATATCATTATTTATAAAAAAGTTATGTATAATTTTATTGTAAAATTTAAAATTTTTATTTTATTCCTTATAATTTTAATTTCCCTTCATTTTGGCCTAGTTCATGCTCGTGCTAAGACATATCAATAGACGTCTCTTTTTTTTGGACAAAATTTGTTTATTTTTGAATATTTTTGTTTTTTCCATTTAAGTTACAAATTTTGACAATCACAACACAACGTAGGTAAAGACGTGTCATGTAATGCGTGCTTTCAAGAAGTACGACTAACATGGCGCGTCTTTGTTTTACGTGTCAAAAAATATGTTCTTTTTCATAAAAAAATTAGATGTCATTTAATGAATAATTAAAAATATGGAGTGTATTATTTAGGTATAAATGCCTTCATCTTGCGGTTCTGTTGAATTTTTAGGCCAAATGAAAGTTAATATTTAAAATATAAGGGACATTGGAAAATATTTAAGGATATGAGTCATTTTATACAATACACGGGGACCTCGTCAACTTCACATGGCGAGGTTTAAGAATAAATATTAAAAAATTAGACCTCGCCACCTACATATGACGAAGTCCCCTGTATACTGTAAAAAATGATCTATATCCCCCAAATATTCTTCAACCTCCTTTACATTTCAAATATCTACTTTTATTTAGATTATTCTCCAAATTTCTCCATCTTGCCACCTCCAACAAAATAAAAAAGGCAAGTTTGATCCTGAAAAGGAAAAAATCCAGCAACTATACTGAAATTTTAATTTGACATAAAATCAAGTAGCAACTAAAAAAAATCGAAACATAAAAGAAAACGATCAATATCAAAACTAATACCGCTGTAGGCCAGTTAGAAAATACAAATGACGTTGGAAGAAAAAGAGCAACGGAGTCTAGTAAAGCACTAAAGCTGTTAAGTGTGATTAATTTTCTTAATCACATTTATGTAATTTTTTTAGGCTCAAAAGAAAAATCGGCCCTTAAATTGTGCTTTTGTTTGTTTTTTTTCTTAAATTATTTTTAGTCAAAATAAATTTTTAAATTATTATTTTTAGTCATTTTAAGCCTGTAAATTATTTTTTTGGTCAAAATAAATACATAAATATGTCATTTTTCTTTTAGTCCCTAAAATATCTATTGGTCAAAAATATTTGTGATGTGTTAACATCTTATTACCGAAATTAATTTTTTGGTTTAAATAACTATTAAACTTAAAGTGACCAGAAATAATGGTTTAAAAACTAATTTTGGCAAAAAAATAATTTAGTATAGTTTAGGGTTTTATTTTTCATTTAAGTCAAAAAATTTAATGAAAGTTAATGGTAAATAGGATAATTATCATTGGAAATGAAAGGTGTGAACCAAATTGAGTATGAAAGTGAAGAAGGCAAACAAAAAAAAAACATATAGATTTTAAATTGGATCCGGTTTGATATTGCAGGGTTATACAGAGAAGAGCTGTACTGTGAATATGAAAAGACTGGATAGGCAGTGTCTGCACGTCAAATCTATCACCCCCTCTGTTGAACTGTAAAATATTAACACCAGCCCCAGCCCCAGCCCCCACTAATACTCCTTCAAC
Organism: Hibiscus trionum; assembly: GCA_030270665.1. Classification (NCBI taxonomy): domain Eukaryota; kingdom Viridiplantae; phylum Streptophyta; class Magnoliopsida; order Malvales; family Malvaceae; genus Hibiscus; species Hibiscus trionum. The sequence goes on from BSYR01000013.1 coordinate 35,850,418, forward strand.
TCTATATTCTAAGCTAAGCTGCCATGGCATCGACTTTATAATTTCATTATTTCTTTTTGTGTGTTAAAGGAGAGGATTCCAGCATCTGATTGTTTCTGGGTCTTTTCTAGTTTTTTTTTTTTTTTTTAAAAACGAAGGTAAAAAAGACGTGGTCTTTCTCATATACACAGATCCCTATGGAATAAAAGGCTTCCAGCATTGCTTGCTTGAATTAATTCCTTTTGTTTAGTTTTAAGAGACCGGCTTTGTTCTCTTTAGAGATAGAGAGAGTTCTCGGCCATTGAAAATGTTGTTGCAATGAGTTCCTTTTCTTCCTAGTAGACAACAAAACACCAAAGTTTTGGGGTTCAATGATTGAGTTTGCCTTGAATCTGGGTACATAAACTGCTGAGAAAAAAGCAAGAGAAGAAGAAGATGAAGACTATGGACGACGGTAGCAACAATGGCAACGATAATAACTGGCTGGGTTTCTCTCTTTCACCCCAGGTACCTGCTGATCACTACCATCAGCACAGTCAAGCTTCATCAGCTGCTGTTTCTACAAGCTTCTACTTATCTTCTTACTTGAACGGCTCTGGAATCTGCTATGGAGTTGGAGAAAGCCAAGGCTTTCAAGCTCCATTGACTGTTATGCCGCTTAAATCTGATGGCTCTCTATGCATCATGGAAGCTCTTAGTAGATCACAATCGGAAGGTATCTTCGTTTTCATTTTTGCATGCTTTTCTTATTTGCTTTTTTTTTTTAAATGTTTAAATCATTTTTTGTGTTAAGGGATTTCGTCCCCAAAACTTGAGGACTTTCTGGGTGGTGCAACAATGGATACACATCAATATGGAAGCTACGAAAGGGAAACAATGGCTCTAAGCTTAGACAGCAGCGTGTACTACCACCAAAATGCAGACCATGAAACCAACAGGCAACATTCTCTGGACCTTCTCCAAGAGCCATTCGGGCAGCAAGCTCAAGACTTTGCTGTTCGAACGCATCCTTATTATGACTTGCAAGCCATGTATCAATCATCACCATTGGAGGAAGAGGCCAAGGATGGCCAACTTGCAGACTGTGATGCAATGCCGTGCTTAAAAAACTGGGTAGCTAGGCACTACTCTACCTCTACGCATACATCACTTGAACAGCAGATGGTTGATGATGCACCGGCCTCGGTATCTGTTGGTTCAATCGGTTGTCGGGATTTACAGTCTCTAAGCTTGTCAATGAGCCCTGGTCCTCAGTCCAGTTGCGTTACAGCTCAAAGACAGATCTCACCTACTGCCACTGAAACAAAGAAGAGAGGGCCTGCAAAAGTGGGTCAGAAGCAACCGGTTCATAGGAAGTCCATTGACACGTTTGGACAACGAACATCTCAGTATAGAGGTGTTACCAGGTCAGTTCATACATCTTGTTCCATAGTCTCTTACTGTTTCCATGATTATTCATTAAACTTTGTTCCACCAGACACAGATGGACGGGTAGATATGAAGCTCATCTATGGGATAACAGTTGCAAGAAGGAAGGGCAAACCAGGAAAGGGAGGCAAGGTTTGTCTCAAAAGCAAAAAGCCAAAAATAAGAAAAGAAAACACACACACATTTGGAAGTATTCCTTCTTTTGACTGCAATTCATGGTCCATCTGTCTTAATGACCTGACTCGTGTTTATTAATTCCTTGTTGGCATGTTGGTTCCCCTCATGGATTCCATTTCAATCAACTCGTGAATTACCAGTTTATCTTGGTAAGCTTTCACTTAACCACTAAGTTAATCATCATATTGCTTTAACATTTTGTTCTATTAATGAGTTTCAGGGGGTTATGACATGGAAGATAAAGCTGCTAGAGCTTATGATCTTGCGGCTCTCAAGTATTGGGGACCCTCCACTCATATAAATTTCCCCGTAAGTCTAAATATTAACAACTTTTATTTCATCTCATCTAGAAAAACTCTTACTAGAGAAAGAATCTTTCGGTTGCAGCTTGAAAATTACAGGCAGGAAGTGGAGGAAATGAAGAACATGAACCGCCAGGAATATGTTGCTCATCTAAGAAGGTTGGTTTCTGATTTTATTTTTGCCCACTGTGTGTTGTTGAGAAGCTAATGCATTCACTTGTTTTGCAGGAAAAGTAGTGGGTTCTCTAGAGGGGCTTCAATTTACAGAGGAGTGACAAGGTTATTATTGCTTTTCATGTTTCTTTCTTTGGTTGGCTTTCGCGAATTCATTCCTTGGTTTTCTTCAGACATCATCAGCATGGAAGATGGCAAGCTCGCATTGGAAGAGTTGCTGGAAACAAGGATCTTTATCTCGGAACATTTAGTAAGTTGTTGATAGTGTTTGAATCTGTATGTAAATATGTATTGTTGGCCTAAAGAGCTGTTTTTTTATGCCATCTTTACTCCTATGTTGTCTATTCCAGGCACCCAAGAGGAAGCGGCTGAAGCATATGACATTGCTGCCATTAAGTTCCGTGGTGTTAATGCTGTCACAAACTTTGACATCACTAGATATGATGTCGAAAGGATCATGGCCAGCAATACTCTGCTTGCCGGAGAGCTAGCTAGGAGAAACAAAGACAGTGAGGCCAGTACACCAACGCTAACCCATGATGAGCCCATTCAACCTGATGCTAACAACGGGAACGGTTCGGATTGGAAGATGGCATTGTGTCAATCCTCGCAGCAACAAGCATGCGTTTCTGATACTGTTGAGTCCGCCAGTACTGGAAATTTCTCGATGGCTCACCAAGATATCATTGGTGTTGATTTAGTGAACTCTACGCAGCCATCGGTGGACGAGTCATCCAAGCAAGGGACTCACTATTCCTTCCCATCGTCGTTGGGAGATGCCAGCCCTGATAAAACAGGCTCTGCAATGGTGTTTGCCAAGCCACCCGTGGCATCAAAGTTCATTACTCCAACAAACAATGGCGTTAATTGGTTCCCATCATCAACAGCAGCTCAACTGAGGCCTGCTGCTGCCATTTCAATGGCTCACTTGCCCCTTTTTGCTGCCTGGAACGACACCTAGAAACCCTTTTTTCTCCTGTTACTGAAAAACATCAAGTTTTGCATGAGGAAAAAAGAAGCAAAGTTTTGATTATGTTTTTTTAAAAGTGCAGTCAATGGGAGGGAATTTGGGATGAATGAAAAGACAAGTGTGGGGGGCCAGAGTCATCTGTCTTGTAACCAAACTGTAGGAGACTTTACTTTCTTGTTTTTTAAAGCTCTAATCTTTTGGCTCATATTAGAATCAAGATTTTACAAAATGGGATTACCAACAACGGGGCGTAATGATGTTATTCAATCTTTTAATTGCTGTCTATCAATTCAATTGCATCATTTTATTAAATCTAGAGTTTTTTTTCTTTTCCTTTCCTTGTAAAAAAAATGTTCTTCAATTGTTGTTATATAATTGAATCTACTATAGTACAAAACCAGCTCAATGTTTCGCAACAATTTATTTTAAACCTCTCTTTTCTCATTCTTATTTTCTTATAATTATCCGTATTTAACAGATTTATTTAATATTTAAATCGAATATTAATATGTCTACTAAGGAATAATTTTTTCAATCCAATTTTCTTTATCGACTATTACAAGGTATCCAACAAATTACAGTTCTCATGTTATTGTACCTGTGTGCGTTTGGTTCACGGAAAAAATGATTACCAGAAGTAATAATCTTTTCGAGATTTACATTCTCATGTTTAGTTTGGGAGGATTCCCATTAAGAGATAATATTCTTTTCTCAATAGTGATCTTTTTTCCTTCAAATGGTGGGAATGTTACTCCCCACATTTTCTTAGGTATTACACAATTCTTTCTCCTTTGGACAATATTACCTTTAAAATAATGAATTATGTTCATGTTGATCTTTTATTACATATTTAATTAGTTGACTATTTATTTATGGTGTAAATTTATTAAATATTTTTATTTAACATTAGTTTAATATATAAATAATGTTGCATATATTTAAATAATGTTGTAATATTAAATATATTTTTATCAATATTATATTTACGATATTTCTAGGGTTATATGATGAGATTGTATGCTGCTTGGGAGTGAATGAGTTAAGGGTTGATGTTATTAATTTTATTATTTGATTTATAAGATATTTTTATCTTAAAATTTTAATAGGTTAATTTTATTTATATCATTGTTTTACTATTTGTTTTATTATTTACTTTAATTTATTTAACAAATTGTTAACCGTAATAAAAAATTAAAATTTTTACAAATTTTAGATAGTGTAATGAAAATAATTTTATAATTTTTATTCAAATATTTTTAAAATTAATAATTAAAAGTTTAATTTGTTAAAATAAAAGTATATCATAAGAACAAGTTGGTAAATTTTACTTCCAATTAATGTTATATTCCTCCAACCAAACACTGTAATATTATATTCCTACCAAATAAACCAAAGAAGGTAATGTAACATTCCAGTAATCCTATTCTCAGAGATGATCTTACATTCCGCGAACCAAACACCCCCTAAGAGTACTCCACTGCTCACTACTAAGGTCTTAGTAGTGAGTATATCTACTTCGAGTTGTTCAAAGAATTAGGGCTGAGCATTCGATCGAGTCAAGTTGAGTCAAAAATTTTGAGTTAGTCGAGTTTACAAGTCATTTTTACGATTCAAACTTTATTTGAAAATTTTTCGATTTGAGTCGAGTTTATGAAATTTGAGTCGAATCGAGTTGAGTTTTCGAGTTTCTATACAATTTTGATTGTAGTTATTTATAATGTTATACTACAGATTGATTCTAATTTAAACATGTTTCTATATCCATATACGATATGCATATATATTTCTTCATATTTTCACATGTAATATACATAATATATCAGAAAAAATTGAGGGACTCGACTCGAACTTGAAAACTAATAAACTAATTACTAAAAATTTCGAGTTACTCGAGTTATTCCAATTTCTATTTTATAACTCAAAACTTTAAAAAAATTTTGAGTCGAATTTATAAAATTACGAGTCGAATCAAAACGAATCAAATATTTTTACATCGAACTGAATAATTTAATTTTTTTTAATTGAGTTGAATTTTATCTATCACTACACAAAATATCATCAGTTTTTGTGACCAACGATTATAGTAGTTTCCGTCTATAGATTCGAGTTTAGTAGGTCGGGAATACATATGTTCACGATAAGAGACATTGTTTCAACAATAGTAGTTAAATCACTTTTAAATCATGGGATAATGACTATCGCAAAAACAAACATGTTTTTTTCAAATAATAAATATATAAAATAAATATTGTACCATGAAGAACCATTACCTTAGAATCGATTTCACTTTGATCGGTGTAATTAGAAATGGACATATGCAGTAAAAGTTTTAGAGGCAACATATATTTTTTAAAAAATTTGGAGGTTTAAACAAAAATTCTTAAAAGTTTTAAAGGTTTAACCAAAAATTTTAATAATTGTGAGAAACTTAATAAAAACATTTAAAAAATTTATAAGAAAATTTAATTAAAAATATTTAAAATTTTTAAATTTAATATAAATTTTTAAAAATTTTGAGGGGCCAAATTAAATATTTTTAAATTTTAATGGTCAAAATTTGAATTTCTCAGAGCGCTATGAACCCAGTCCCTTAAAGACCCCGCCCCTGCATAAGAGCTTATAAATTGTACACCCGAACGAGAAATATGAAATTCGATAGGATTGGTCCTTTTCTAGTAGGGGTGTTCAAAAATATCAGACTCGATGATTGACCCGACTTGACTACTCAAACATAAATAACAGGGTATTATCAGAAATTTTTTACCTAGATTGGGTACCCGGCCCGCCATTTCTCAAGTCAGGCTCGAGTCACAAAATTAAGAATTTTAGGGTACTCGGTTACCCGAGTACCCCGATATATTTGAAATTAATATTTTTTATATTCAATATATATATATATATATATATATTAAGATAATAAAAATTTTAATTTTTATATTATTATATTTAATAAATACATATTTTTATATCTGAGTACCTAATTACACGATTTTTCGGGTACCTGTAACTTTCAGGTACCCGACCAACACGGGCCGGATAAACCACTACCCGGGTACCCCAAAGACTCGAATACTCGTATTTGAACACCCTATTTTCTAGTGAGGGGATACTGCATGTTCTAAATAGTAAACCAAGACTTTCTTTTGTAAGAAAATCATATGGGTAAGTAGGGACGGATCCACGAATTTAAATTTGGTAGTTCAACGACCAGTATAGTAATATAGAATCAATTTACATTAGTGCAATAATATATTGATAACGTGTAATGTAGAACCATTTTATACCGTGTAAATATGTTTGAGAGATTATAACTATTTTACATTGGTATAATTGTGTTTTAGAAAATATGAAGTTTACTCGAGTGAAATTAAGTAATGATAGTAGCAATTTTGTGCAAGCAAATATGGATTTTAAATTCTAAAACCGATTTAGGGTTTTAAGATTTTTCAAAGAGATTACGAAATCAAAATCTTTTTAAGTTTTAAAAATTTAAATCAGTTATAATTTATCGGAAAAAAGATCGAGGAGGAATTTAAGTTTCAAAATGGTATGAAAAAGAAGAGCTTTTTCAAATGAAAAGGATTACACTATTAGAAAAAAAATGGTTTTTGAGATAAACGTGATTGTTTGAGAACTAAAAAAAATTGTACTGGTTTTAAATTTTATTTAAATTAAATTTTAAATCAAAATTTTAGTAAAATTATTTGACATGAGTGTTAATGTATTTAACTAAATTTTTTTTAATGGAACCAATAAATATACTTAAAGTAGTTATAGAATGTTAGTTTAGATATTTGTTTTGGCCAAAAATAATTTAAGAGCTCAAAGTAGTAATAATAATAATAATAATAATAATAATAATAATAATAATAATAATAATAATAATAATAATAATAATAATTATTATTATTATTATTATAAACAAAAATACTTAAAATTTTAGGTTAAACTACACTTTGATCACTGGAATCTAAAAATTTACATTACATACAATAAATTTTTAATTCGATTTTACTAAAGCTACCACCATTAAAAAATATTCGATTTTGGTCACCGAACTATTATTTTTTGAAAAATAGTCACTAATGTCACTTTTTTTTTCAATTTTGATCACCCGCCGTTAAAAAACTAACGGGAAAATAACAGTTCAGTGGAAAAAAAATAGAAAAGAAACAATAGGTTGGTGACCAAAATAGAAAAAACAAAATATTAGTAACTAAAATAAGAAAAAATGTAATTTTAGTGATATTTTACCAAAAATAATAGTTTGATGACCAAAACAGAAAAAAAAAATAATATGTTGATGACCACAAATGTTGTTTACCCAAAAAATTAATGGTAGGTCTCCATGCACTATGGTAGGTCCGCCCCTATGGGTAACATTGGTGACAGAATCATAAATTAAGATTAGGGAACAAAATATAATCAATCATAAAAAATGAAAGGACAATACTCTTTTTGTCCCATTAATTTTGTCCCTTATTGACTTTTTAAAAGTTTTCATTTAAACTTTGACCATGATTATTTTAAATATTTTAAACAACTAACTTTTATAAAATATATATTTTAAAACTACTTGATTGAAGGTTTATAAACCATATTTTTTTATTTTTTATCAATAATAAATTTTAAATAATGATGAGTCAAAGTTAAAAAATTGACCTCAAAAAATAAAAAATGAACAAATTTAACGGGATAGAAGGGGTTTAAATAGAAAAGACAATATTTAAATGAATTAAAAATTGGGTCTAAATAGATAAAAGAAAATAACATTATATTCTTTATCATTAAAAAATTTGGGGGCCACAACATTCCAAGGGTTGTTGTAGCTTCGATCTTGGGTAAAATGGGTAAAAAAGATAGAACGGTTTGCAAAACTACTCTCAAAATCCGCTCATAATTCAGAAGTAGTAATTTTAAAATGTAATTTAGTTATAGAATTAAAAAGTTTAGAGGCGGCATTGAGTCAGATGGCCGGAGAAAAAAAATCGGGAGCTGAAAAGTTCTAGTCAAGCAAACTTCCACCGATGGAAAACGTGAGACCCAACCTATTAAGGATAAAGATAAGATAAGATAACTATTATCTTATTCAAATCCATGAAATAACTCTTAGTCAAATCTCATTCAAATCCTACCTTATTCTATCTCTATCTCAATCTTGTATTTAAATATTTAATTTCCCTTATCATTGTATATTCATTTGTAAGCCTATATATAGGTCAATTGTAAACATTATCAACTATGAAATATAAAAATCCTTTATATGGTAATCAGAGCCAAGTAGAATTTATCTACTCATTTCCCTCTTTTTTCGCTTTTCTTTAAATTGGATCTCCTTTCATGATCCCGTCTTCTACTGCTAATGATCTTGTGCATCTTAGTGCACCGACCAACTTCCCAATCAAACTTACGTCTGCTAACTTTACTATTTGGTGTCGCCAAGTGGAGGCTACTCTCATTGATTTTGGGCTACTCGATTATATTGATGGTTCACACCCTTCCCCATCCAAGTTTACCGATGCTGCGACAACAATTTCTAATCCTTAATATCTATGATGGTATCATCAGGATCAAATTCTTATCAGTGCTCTTCTTGGCAGTTGTGATGATCAAGTTCAACCACTTATTTCATCCGCTATCACCACCAAAATTGCATGGGATACTCTAGTTGCAAGTTATGTTCAAGCATCTCCCGGTCACATTCTTGCCCTCAAGTCCAAATTGGCTCGCAATTCACGTGGTTTCAGGTTTATATCCGACTACATGAAAGACATGCAGGATATTGCTTCTGATCTTGCCTTGGAAAACTATCATGTCTTCAATGCAGATCTCTTGATTTCTATTGTCAATCAATTGAGTGATGATTATCGTCCAATTGTTGCTGCCATTCGTGTGCGTAACACATCGACATCCATGCTTGAGTTGTCTAAGATCTTAACTGATCATGAGAGACTCCTACAAGAATTTGACCAAGCTACACCTCTTGCCACGACATATTCTACGCAGCGGGCTAATTCAAATCATGGTTATTCCACCAACCGTTCTCAATGGAAGATTGGTCGCTCTGGCCTTTTGTTTTCTGGTGGTGGTCGTAGTCCTGTTCCTCAATCTAGTCATTCTAGATGACAAGATGTTGTGTGCAAGTTCTGTAATTTGCCAGGGCATGTTGTTCGAGATCTTCATAAGCTTGTTTGGTTCCTTCACAACAACAACTTTTATCAGCAGCCACCGTCTGATTCACCGATTGTTAACAATCCTACTGATCTTTCATCATCTCATCCGGCTCCTTGGATGTTTGATAGTGGTGCCTCGCATCACACCACAATGACCACTGCGTCTCTTCAGGATATCTCCTCTTATGATGGTCCTGATACATTTCATATGGGTAATGGTAACTCTCTACCTATATCTTATATTGGCCGATGCACTGTTCCCACGGCTACCAAGTCCCTTTCTCTCACAAATGTCTTATGTGTTTCTTAGTTAAATACAAATTTGGTGTCAGTTTCTAAATTATGTCAGACTAATCACGTGTCTGTTGAATTTTTTGACTCTTATTTTCTTGTTAAGGATTGACCCACGAGAATTCCCCTTCTTCGAGGCAATAAAATAGGCGATGTCTACTATGCTCCGCGATCCTTTTATTCTCAAGTTAACTCATCCAATTGCTTGTCCGTGTGTCAGCTGCATCACAAGTTTGGTCATCCTCCCGTAAAGTCTTAGCCTTTATATTACGCACTTATAATATATCTTATTGACCCAACTAGTTTGATGAACTATCATTGTACTTCCCGTCTTATTAATAAGAGTCATAAACTGCCATTTGGTCAAAATACTATGTCAAGCTCTCGTCCTCTTGAATTGCTTCACTCTGATGTTTGGAGCACTAAATATGCATCTTATGATGGATATTCATACTATGTAGTATTTGTTGATTGTTTTACCAAGTATATTTGGCTATACCCGATGAAGAAGAAATCTAGTGTTGCAGCAATATTTCCTCAGTTTAAAAGGCTTGTTGAAAGCTTTTTTCATCAGACTATTGTGTCTCTATTCTCTAATAATGGAGGTGAGTTTGTTAAGCTCTTGCCCATTTTGAATTTGGGCGGTATTTCCCACTTTACTTTAGCGCCTCATACTCAGGAACATAATGAGACTACTGAGCGGAGACATCGTCACATAGTGGAGACTGGACTCTCTCTAGTTCACTTTGCATCCCCCCAACAGAGTATTGGCCTCTTGCTTTTCAGACACTTGCTTATCTTATTAATCAGATGCCTACATCGATACTAAGTAATGTATCACCTTACCTTCTCCTTCTTCAACAAGCACCAAACCATGACAAGCTTCAGCCACTCGGATGCTTGTGCTTTCCTTGACTGAGACCATACACGACATGTTCTGCTTATAAATGCTTAGAGCTGACCACTAACAAAATCTATGTCTCTCGCAATGTTCGGTTTATTCCTCACATCTTCCCTATTGCTACACGATGTGTCATTCCTTTGCCACAACAATCGGATGCTTCATTGCCTACTATGCCACGACAACCTAATGCTTTCTTGCCTACATGACATGACAATCTGGTGGTTAATTGCCTCCTATGCCACAAAAACCTGATGCTTCATTGTCTAATATGCCACGACAACCTGATGATTCCATTACCACACAAGTTCCCTTGGGTAACATGCCATGACAACATGATGATTCCATTTCCACATCAGTTCTATTGGCTAATCTGCCACAACAAGATGTCGCCCCTGACTTTTAACAACACGATCCTCCATAATAGCGGATTCGTCGGCCAAATTCGAGGTACTTTGGTCCTTCATTTGTTAATACTACTACATGTCATCCTTTGCCTTCCACAATAGAGCCAAAGACTGTTACTCAAGCTCTTAAAGTTAGAGACAAGCCATGGATAGTGAGTTTAATGCCTTGCTACGTAACCAAACATGGGATCTTGTTCCACGATCTACATAATCTGTCATAGGGTGCAACTGGGTATTCCGTGTGAAACGACATGCTGATGGCTCTGTTAATCGATACAAGGCTCGACTGGTAGAGAAAGGGTATTCTCAAGAAGCTGGCCGTGACTAGTTTGAGACCTTTAGTCATGTGATGAAACATGTTATGGTGCATATTATTTTCACTCTTGCCCTCCATCATGCATGGCCCATCAAACAACTTGTCATTAATAATGCCTTCTTAAATGGCACCTTGCATGAGGAAGTCTCCGGGGTATGTTGATTCTACTCACCCATCCCATATTTGTCGGTTGCGTAAAGCCTTTTATGGACTCAAGCAAGCCCCAATGATAAGGTATCTTGAACTCTCTCAATTTCTCATTCACTTTGGTTTTACGAAATCAAATGTTGACGCCTCCCTCTTCATCTATAATGAAAAGGGAGTTATTTTATACTTTCTACTCTACGTGGATGATATTGTGCTTACTGGTAATAACACCGATTTTCTTGCTCATTTCACCAACATATTATCTACGAAGTTTTCTTTGAAAGATATGAGCTTGCTCATCCATTTTCTTGGCATTGAGGCTATTTCTACTCCTACTGGGTTGTTTTTATCTCAGGCGCAATATATCTCTGACATCTTGACTCAGTTTCAGACGGAAAATGCCAAGGCAATTTCCAAACCCATGTCCTCTTCCGACAAGCTACCTCCGCCGGAGCCATCCACAACACTTGATATTTCTAGGTATCATTGATTACTTGGTCTCCTTTAGTATCTCACACTTACTCGCTCGGATATTTCTTTTGTCGTGAATCGTCTGTCACAATACATGCATGGTCCTTCACTTGCACATTGAACAGTAGCTAAGCGCATCCCGCGTTATCTCAAAGGAACATTATGCCATGACATTTTTTTTCATTCGACATCTTCCCATCATCTCACCGCCTTTGCCGAAGCGAACTAGGGAGGATCCTCTACGGACGGTCAATCCACTACTGGATATGTTATTTATCTTGGATCTAATCTTATGTCTTGGAAGCCAGCTTGTCAGAAAACTTTTTCTCGTTCCTCCACAAAAGCTAGATATCGTGCCGTGGCAAATGCAACTGCCGAAGTGCTTTGGGTTCAATATCTTCTTCAAGAAATTACCGTGGCTTTACAAAAACCACCATCTCTCTTCTGCGATAATATCAGTGCCACATATGTTTGCAAAAATCCAGTTTTTCATTCTCGTATGAAGCATCTTGCCCTTGATTACTTCTTTGTTCGTGACTTAGTTGCTGCGGGTTCCCTACTTATTCAACACATTCCCTCCAAATCTCAGATTACGGACACGCTCACCAAACTGCTTGGTCGTAATGTCTTCCTCCATTTTCGGTCCAAGATTGGAATCTCTGATGGATCATCTATCTTACGGGGGCGTATTAAGGATAAAGATAAGATGATATGACTTTTATCTCATTCAAATCCATGCGTTAACTCTTAGTCAAATCTCATTCAAATAATATCTTATCATATCTCTATCTCAATCTTATCTATTTAAATATTTGATTTGTACTTGATATTTGATTTCCCTTATGCTTGTATATTCATTTGTAAGCCTGTATATAGGTCAATTGTAAACATTATCAACTATCAAATATACAAATCCTTTACACAACCAACCTCCGAAAAGGAGACCGAAATCCTGACAATCGAGACTGGAGCATCACCCAATAGAAGAGGAACGGAAAAGAAGAGAAATAGAGGAGGGAGCCAAAGCTCTCCCACTCATCCACTTCCACATCCCAGCCTCGCAAAGGGCTCGTGACAAGCCAAAGGTGCCAGATAAGTTAGTCTCAACGAGTAGATCGACGAGAGCCATAAGAGCACCAAAAATGAAGGAGAGAGTGAAGAAACAAAAGGCAAAAAAGATAAGATAACTGGATCTAAAGGGGGAATGGAGGGAGGGAGAGAAGATGAGGGGAAAACAAGAACAAACGAGGGGTGGGAGGCCGAACATTAAGAGGTCCCAGCGATCGACCTCCGCTCAGGAGAACTAGAGTTTGGCTTTGGATCGGGTGAGTAGAGAGAAAGAAAGCACTATGGTTGTTTTGTCTAAATGAATTATTGTTTGTTTAATCATGTTAATTTTAGGAAGAAAGTGGTTAAAATGGGCTAAAATGACACTTAGGCATTTATTTCAACCAAAAAACAGTAGACCCATATCTCAGAAAAATAGTATAATTTAAACCTTTATTTTGTTATTAAACCTTATAACAAAGAAAAGGTCACAGTAGAAACGATTGGTGGTCAAAAAGATTACAAATCTTTGTGGGGAAATTGTTAAAAACACTGAACATATAATAAGTATTTTTTGCTTCAAAATTGAAAGAGTCAACAAATATGATTACAGTGCTTGCTGATGAGAGCTTGGGAGTGATGAAAACAAAGCTTTGCTTCTTTGGAAAAATAATAATGGATTAATCTTAGTTACACACGGGCTGTATCCATAGCAATTTTTTTGTTTGTTCAAGTATCCATAGCAATTACTTGTGACCATCATCATTCTCATTATTCCAATCTTCATGATGTCTTTGATTTTCTTTTTCGGTAACTAATTGAACCCTTTACTCCCATAATCACCTTTTATCTTATCATTTTATATATCAATTTTTATATTGAAAATTTAATTAATTTATCATAAATATCAAGTCTAAATTAATTCTTAAAATATTAGTTTATTCTACGAGATCAATGATCGAACTTAATTTTAATAGTTTTGAGAGATTTAATAATTTTTTAAAACTACGAGAGATATTAATTAAAATATTAAATAATTTGAAGCTTAATATGATTTTTTAAGAAATTTAAGAGAAAAGTTATTTTTTAAGAATTTAAGAGATCAAATTTTAATTTTTCAAAATTTTTAGAGTCATAATCTCCTTTGATTCCCATAACCTACCGCCATTGTTTTTTATCAGAAAACGATATGATTTTATTGTGCATAGATTATATACATCGAATAGCATCACGAGCCTCATTAAAAACCTCCATAATCATAGTTTTGAGGAAAAGAGTACATCATGATAGCATGTTAGATCAAGGACCAACGCCAAGAGCATGAAGAAACTCCTAAGCAAACATCTAACAATTGAAAACATAAAACTATGAAAACACAATAACCGACACTAAAGCCACCTCCAGTAAGCAATTCACAACTCACAGTTCCAGCCCCTATGCATGTCACCAAAATTACAACACCACAACAACGAAAGATCACCAATACAACATTCAATTAGGCTATGACTCGGAACCACGACGATCTATCTACATCCTCCCTTAGCGATGGCATCCGCCAATCTATTAGTTTCACAAAACACATTGCGAAACCAAACACAGTGTAAATGCCATCAATCCGATTTAAATACAGTAAAACCTCTATAAATTAATACTCTTTAAATTAATAAACTCTATTAAATAATAAATTTCTCCGGTCCCAACTTGGGCCAATGTAAAAGATCATCAAATTCGATAAGATAATAATATAATAAATTTTTGGAGATCCCCTTTATAAATATAAAGGTCCCATCAAAACTATAAATTAATAATTCATAAATATTACAATTACTACTTTGGTAACTTGCTAAAATATGAATCTATTGTAATCTGTTTCTTTCTAAAATCCAAATCTAATTCAATTTCATCTCTTACTTTTCTAATTGCACCCACAAGTTTCAGCGTTGAGGTCTCCAACCGTAATAAAAAGTTGTGAAGAGTTGTTGCCGCATTCAATGCTTCCTTTCGCGTGACTAGTTCAAGTGGTGTTGAATCATCTTCAACTTCATCATTATTAGAACTTTCAACAATATTAGCCAGAATTTCCTCTAAACTTTGAACTTGTAAACATTCGTCATTTTTTCCTGGATAATCCAACAAGTTATTGATGTCCATTTTATTGATAAATTAATAAAAATTTCATAGTCCCAAGGGTATTAGTTTATCGATATATTAATATCTCTCTAAATTAATAAAAATTTCATAGTCCCAAGGGTATTAATTTATAGAGGTTTTACTGTACTTACATAAGTGCCACAAATGTCAAAGTTGACACAACAACCTTAGAGTCTGACTCTAGTATTAAAACATGAGCTCAATTCGAGCTAACCACATCAACCAAAGCGCTAAGACACACCCAACGATCCACTAAAGATAATCCACAAGCTCTTTACAACCGCAAACCACCCAATGAACCAAGATGTCCTATCACATTTCATCTATCAATACCAAACCATCAGAACATGCCAAAACCAAAACCAAACCAGTAAACCAACACCTCTGCCCCCGATATGGCACATCATTTATCCAAACAAAAAAACTAAATCCATAAAATCAATTCGAAAAAAGAAATACCTCCCGTGTTACCTCAATTGATGACCCGAAACCAAGAGATACGATCCGTACTGTAATGCCCCGATTTTGGGCCTAGATGGTTTAGAGTTCGAATCGGACCGATTGGCAACGGTTCGAATCTTTAAGGAAGATTTATGGAACACCTAGTTCAGGATGTTTTAAAAATATGGAAAAATGTCTAAAAATCCTCATTTAATATGTGAACAATTATGGTGAAATCAATTTTACAAAATAAGGTTTGGAAATACTACATTTCGGTGTAGTGACCAAATTGCAGTTTTTGCAAAAGTGGAATAGTGACTGTTTTGTAAAGGATTGAAACTTTAAATATTTAAGGAGCTAATTTTACCTAAATGTTTTCATCAGATTTTTTCCTTAATTTGGGTGTTTTTAATAATGCTTTATTAAAAGGAATTAAAGGTTAATTAAAAAGAAAAACTACTTTGACTTTTCATAACCACTTTTCACAAATTACCTTTCATTTCTTTTTCTCTCAAATTCTTGGCAGCCAAACACTTTTCCTCTAGAAAATAACCTTTGATTTTCATTCCAAAAGATGAGATTTCAATAGTCTTTTGATCCTTAATCAATTCCTCTCAATTTCCACATTGATTTTCCAAGAAAACTTGCCCAAATCAAGGAGAATTCATCCATTAGAAGTAAGCTTCGTCCTTATCCTCTAATGAGCAGTTCTTTACTGAAATTCCCAAGTTATCAATCATTTCTTGATGATTTTTAGTGGTTTTAATGTTAGAAACAAGAAATTGTGTTGAAACTCAAGATTTTGGATGAGATCTCGATGATTTTCGTGGTTTGTCTTTAGGCTCTGTTTTGAGGTTGATTTTTAATGTATTTTGGATGTTATTTGATGTTACAAATGAGGTTTTATCAATCAAATCCCGAATAGGCTTGGATTCTTAAGTTTTGTATGCTAGAATGGTGGTTTTTGGGTGATTTTAGTGTTCTATCATAGCTGGAGGTATAAGGACGAGTTTGTGGTGATTTTTTATGTTATTTGGTGTTTATAAATGGTTAGAAGTGATAGATCTTTGCTGGGCTTTGATTTGGAAGAGTTTGGAGGTGATTTCGGTTGTGTTTGGTAGCCAAAATGTGGATTTTGGGTAGAGCAGCGAGATTAGATGTGTGGCTGATGATTTTAATGCATGATGATGCATTAATCCTCTGTTCTTATGTGTTATAAACATGGGAGACATCTTCGGACACATTGAGTGTTGATCCGGGAGTGTTGGAAGCATAGTTAATGTTTCAGCGAGCAAGGCGAAACGTAATCGGTGAGTGGAAATGTGATTTCCTACTTTGTAATGCTTTGAGCGTGCTCTTGGGAGCTTAGTGTAAGTTTGATACACTTAACTAAGCTCAAGTGTAAGTGTTTCGGTAATCCCTCTCTTGAAAATGTGATTTGTTGGATGAAAATGCATTTGCTATAAGAGTGGATTTGTTTACTGTTTATAAGCATGGTTTAATGCTAGATTTTGATGTCATTATGTTAAGGATGCACTAGGTAAGTGATCCTTGGTTTTCATATGAAAATGCATATGAGGTTAAGCATGTGTGCTTGTGTAAATGACATTGTGGTTATGCTTGAGAAACAATGGATTAATGTGGATAAATGTTTATATTGGCAAGTGATGAAAATGGTTTTTGGTTACTTTAATCGGATATAGTTAGCCGGCTATAGGATTGAGTGCACCGTAAGTAAAGTTGCCTTGGATGTCGATGGGTTGTGATTGCACCGTAAACTCCATCCAAGTACCCTAACAATTGAGGTAAGATCACAACGGTGGTTGAATTCCGTCTGTGGATCTTGTGTTATGTGTCCCTTACTCTCGTTAGTAGAATTATACAACTACCGATGAATGGTGTTGAGGGGTTGAGGTTGTACTGTTATACTCCACCACGGGTGTCACGACAATGGAGGGATTACTCTTGTGTGTGAGCCTTATGTAGTCCGGTAGTGTGTATGAAGCGTGTGGGACAACGCTTCTAATCCGTATATCCGATTATGTCTTGTGTTGAAATGATTTGTGGATTATCACTTGAAAGCCAATATAATGTATTTGAATATAATGAAGCATGAGATGCTTGTAAATGTTGCAAGGTTGCATGAGAAATATGTATATGAAGCAAGAAGGCAAGTGATGCTTGTTAAAGCATGAGCATAAGTTTATATGCTGTTGTAATTGATGCATGTGTGCATGGGATTTCAAAAGTGCATTGAAGTCTTGAGAAGACTTATTTTATAAAGGCATGTAGAGTAAAATGATGTTATTGCTAATCATGAGTTGAGAATAGATGAATGATGTCAAGCGGTCCTCACTAAGCTTAGTGCTTACGCTCTTTTGCTTCATCAATGTAGAGAATTGAACATTTGAAGGCGGCTCACGAGTAAGAGATATCCAAGATTTTTGATAAAGAAACGTATGTGGTTCATCCTTAGTGTAATAAAAGGCAATGGGTGGGAATTTATACTTTGGAAGGTTTGAGAATGTTTCTTTACTTTGAGCATTTTGGTTTGATCATGCTTGAATTGTAAATGGCCTTTGAAGTTTATATTTTAGATTGCTTTGGAGTTTTGACTTACTATGTTTTTGATAAATAGGTAGCATGCCTATAGTGTCTTTGATTATGTAAATGATGCCATGTTTAGGCTAGGGCTTCGATATGATGTTTGTTGACATGTATCCTTGATGTGTGCATGTTGTGGCAAGTCTCGGGGTTGGTTCGAGCACGAAAAAGCATATTAAACCAGCAAATTCTGCTGTCTCTGGGCAGGGCGTATCGGAACACCTACAACAGTTTCAAAGCGGGGCACTGTAATGGTCATACCGTTTCGGAACGAGTTGTGGTGTTTCGAAACATTTTTGGCCACTAGAATGACCTGTTCCGATACTGGTCTCGGAACATACCCACGTACCGAAACGGTTAACACCGTTTCGATACGGGCGTTTCGGTACGGTAGGTGAGTGTTTCGAAACAGATGACCGTTGGATGCTGTTTGAATTATCCTAGGTTTGCATGCTTTACATTTTAGTCCTGGAAGTTGTGGATGCAATTGCATGAGCTTGAAATGTCTTTTTTGAGTTGAATTTTGGCAGAGGAGCATGTAATATGATTAATTAAATAATGGTAATCTTAAAATCCATCAAGTACTTATATTTTCTAAAAATTACATTTTGGTCTCTAAAAGTGTCATTCTTGCAATTGAACCTTTATATGACTTCCGTTTATTGCGTCGTTTCCGCTGCTATGTTTTGTTAACCATCTAGGTTAATAATGTGCATCTAGACAAGATTAAAATAAAAAGGGTCATTAATCAAGGTTGACTTTCGGGTTGACTTTGGTTTTCCCCGTGTAATCTTCGTAGTTTGGGTCTAGCGTCTAGGCCGGGTTAAGGGGGTTACATTTGGTGGTATCAGAGCGTGGTTTCGAATGGAATGAGAATGTTGGTATGTGTAATTGATGTGAGTTGAGTTATGATGTTTGAAAAGCATGCTAGTGTATGAATTTGGAACCTTATGCCATGTTGATTAGTGTGTTGTATATATGGAATGAATAGGACTGTTTAGTGATGATGTTACATGAATATATGCCGGATTGAAATGGTGGAATGTATGTGAGCATGATGATGGTGTATGTTATGTTTTGTGGGGGAATTGGGAGCCCATTGCCTTATTACACTAATCAAATGTTTTGTAAACTTGGATTCTTGCTTGCAACTGGCCTAAATGGTTTAATTTGTTTCGTTGTTGTGTTTGTTTAAATTAGCACATGGGACCTAGAAGAGAGCTAAGGTCCAATACGGTTATACCTGCGGCTGAGCAGGAAAATTAGGCTAAGCAGGGGGCTGATGTTCCTCCTGGTGGAGATTTACCTCCTCCGCCACCACCTGGAGGTGAGGAGCAGGCACAACAAGGACAAGCTGGTCCTGGACTGGGTAATTTGGCACCCTTAGTTGAAGCGATTGCTAGAGCGTTTCAGGCTGCTGTTGCCGGAGCGCAAGTGCAGGCCCCTGCTGCTGGGCAGACGGGTCTACCTTTGGAAAGGTTGAGGAATCTTGGAGCAGTAGAGTTTTATGGATTGGCACCTGAGGCGTCTGAGGCCTGGTTGGCTAGTACGATCCGCATATTGGATCAGATGGGTTGTAGTGATGAGCGCAAGCTCGGTTGTGCAGTTTCCTTGCTGCAAGGAGATGCTTATAGCTGGTGGACGACTGCCACAGCTGGTATGGAACAAAATGAAGTTGATTGGGAGTTCTTCAGGAGTGCTTTCCGGAGGAAGTATCTAGGTGTGAGATACTTGGATGAGAAGAAGTGAGATTTATGTCTCTCGTTCATGGGAGTTTATCAGTGGCCGAGTACGAGGTCCAGTTCGTACTCTTGAGCCAGTATGCTCACGAGCTGGTGCCTAGTGAGAGGCAACGTTGTGATCGATTCCGTTATGGATTGGTGCAAGATGTTAAGAAATACATGCTGGCTGCGGATTATACAGATTTTGATGTGCTTGTGTATCGAGCGAAAGACATCGTGCA
This sequence comes from Hibiscus trionum, assembly GCA_030270665.1. Lineage (NCBI taxonomy): Eukaryota > Viridiplantae > Streptophyta > Magnoliopsida > Malvales > Malvaceae > Hibiscus > Hibiscus trionum. The sequence goes on from BSYR01000013.1 coordinate 35,870,360, forward strand.
GAACCTGGGCTTGTCTTCTAGAGGTGGTGGTTCTAGCTCTGGGAAGAGAGCTGCTGAGCACAGTTCTGGTGGTGGACGGAACAAGAGGGGACGAGATAAGAGGTACCGGTCTACTGCTAGGCGTGGTAATGGATGACATGGTACACCTGTTCAGAGAGATAGGATGAGGGCTGATCAGAACACATGCTAGACGTGTGGTTCTCGTGGTCACTTGAGGCGAGATTGTCCTCGAGCAGCTAGGAAAGTTCAGGCTCCTGTTGCAGCGATAGGGAACTCCTGTTGGAATTGTGGTTCGAAAGATCACATGAGGAGGGAGTGTTCTTTGTTGGCCGGTGGTGGTCAGAGACGTACTCCTGGGGTAGCTGCACCTCAGAGAGGTCGTGGGCGCGGCCGTGGGAACTTCTAGAGAAGGGATGAGGGACAACGAGGTATTGCTCACGTAGTGGCTGTTAGACCTGAGGGAGGTGGACCAGCGAGGGTGTATGCTCAGCGCGAGGAGCGCAACAACATCGATGTGATCGCATGTACCTTTGTTCTCCAGTCTTTATCTTTGCTGGCTTTGTTTGATTCTGGATCCACACATTCTTATATCTTGAGTGAGCATGCACATTTGCTTGATATACCTGTTGAGATGCTTGGAGTAGGAATGCAAGTGACTAGTTCTTTTGGTGAGACTGTAGTCACTAGGAAGTTGTATAGGAGGTGTCCTCTGTCTGTGCAAGGTCATGTTTTCCTTGTGGATTTGATAGAATTGCCACTCTATGGATTTGATGTAATCCTTGGTATGGGTTGGTTGACGGAGCACAGAGCGGTGGTTGACTTTGATGTTAAGCGAGTCATCCTAAAGTTGGCCGACGATTACGAGGTTGTTATAGTAGGCGAGAATGTGAAATTCTTGTCAAATGTGATGTCGGCCTTAGAAGCAAATCATATGTTAAGGTTGGGGTGTGAAGCTTACCTTGCCTAGTGATGAATCCTGGTTCTAAGGATGTGCGTGTGCAAGATATTCGAACAGTTCGTGATTTTCCGGGTGTCTTTCCGGAAGAATTGCATGGTTTGCCACCAAACAGAGAAGTTGAGTTTGGTATATAGTTGTATGAGAACACAACTCCGATGTCCATTTCTCCTTATCGCATGGCACCTAAAGAGCTAAAGGAACTGAAAACACAGTTGCAGGAGTTGTTGGACTGGGGTTTCATTCGGCCTAGTGTGTCACCTTGGGGTGCACCAGTTCTATTTGTAAAGAAGAAAGATGGAACGATGAGAATTTGTATAGATTATCGACAACTGAACAAGTTTAGATGTCATTTGGGTGGTTGAAATCATGGTTTTCTGCTGGGTATTAAGGGAGCACGAAAATGGGGAATTTGGTGATTGTTTGGGTTGGAAATTGTTGAAGTTTGGCTTGTACTTATGTGTTGGAGTTGGTGACTGAAATTTAACATTGATTTGTGAGTAATGGTTGTGTTTTGATTGGCTAGAAACAAGAGGAGACATTGGAGGAGCATCGAGATTGAATCCGGGCATTTAGGAGGCTTGCTTGCTCACTTGGGTTGCTAAGGAAGGGTGGTGAGTAAAACTTTAAATTATTTTAAAGTTGTTTCAAGTGTGTGTAGTGGATGTGTGAGAATGAGCTTGGTAGGCCATTCCTAGGTGGGAGTTAAATTGGTAGTTTAACTCTTTGATTTCCTATTTATAAATGACATGCCATTGCCTACTTGTTCTTGTGAAATGTGGATTGATTTGTATGTGTGTACCTTAATATGTATATGTGATGACTATGTGATATAAATGGTGGATGTGTGATGTGGTTAAAGAAATTGGCACTAATTAACTTACCGGGTGTAAATGATCGATCATTAGGATTAGTGTGCACACGATTGTGTCAAAATGTACGTGGCCTTGATGGCGTTGAGTCATCAAGGAGGAGTACGGTGATGTAATATTCCACCGGAAATTTATTTATATTCTACATGATGATGAGTGAAATCCCATCCGTAGGGCATGTGGTGATGAGTGGAATCCCGCCCATGCAAGGTCCGGTGATGAGTGGAATCCCACCGAGGTAATGTTGTTGTTGAGATTTAATCCGCACATCCGGGTAAACTAATAATGGCCAATGAACTTGATATTATGATTATGATGTTGTGATGTTGATATACATTGTTGATCTTAGTATGATGTGAGATGCCATATTATGACTCTTGAAAGACTAGCTAGGTTGACTTGTTGATAGCTATGTATGTTGTATGTGAGGTTGAGGATTCGCATGCTTGGACCCTGCATTGTTGTTGTTTTTAATTTTAGAGCATCCTCACTAAGCTTTTAGCTTATGCTCTCATTTTCAACAATGCAGATCATTAGCGTGGTGTTAGCAAGGAGCAAGGCGGAGGGGCTTTCCAAGTGTAGTTGCTCAAGTATGATTTTGTGTTAAAGTGGTATTTTAGCAATGAGGCTACTTTATGATTTGTATGAGTGATGTTTGACTCGTAAATGTTGTTGATGTTCATGTTTTGGCTTGGTTTGTAAAGCATGCTATGTCTTGTTGAATGCTTGTGTGTGATGGCATGCCTTTTGGATGTTTAGGTTACTTTGGTTGTGTATGCAAACCTCGTATGTGATAACTTGTGCCTTATGGCATTTTGAACTCTTTAGTATGCCCATTTATGCAAAATCCATCTCTTGTGTGAATGCCATGATGTATTTGTGTATTTGTTCATCCTTGTTGCTTTACATGATAATACATGGTTGTTGTATGTTGCATGAATGGTTGTTTGTGACTAGAGAGTCCCTATGCACATCTAGAGTTAGTGTCTTGAGAGTTTTGGCTGAAAATAGAGAATTGCAGAGCAGGGCGTATCGATACGCCTGAGGGTCGTATCGATACGGTCTTGCCTGCAGGACTCAGTTTAGGCTGGGCGTATCGATACACGGGGGTGTATCGATACGGTTTTTACTCACTGAAATTCTGAGTTTTTGGGGAGTTTTTGGCGTATCGGTACGGTGTTGGGGCGTATCGATACGGGTTTATCTCGTTGACCACGAGATGTTGACTGAAAGGAGCGTATCGATACGTTCAAGGACTGTATCGATATGGTCTTCTCTGGGTTGACTGTTTGGGTTGACCTAGTCAAGGCGTATCGATACCCTTGATTGGTGTATCGATACGACTTGCCCTGGATGTGGAAAATGAGCAGTTTAATGTATGATTTGTGGTTCGAATGTGTTTCCTTATTAATGTTTTCCGCTGACATGATCACCTAGGATTTAATATGCCTTTAAAAAAGAATAAAATGAAAGAAAATTTAAGGTCGCTAACCGAGGTGGAACCTTCACGGGTTTCATGTCGGTTTTCCCCGTGTAGCCTACTCGGACCGGACAGCCGACCAGACCGGGGCGAGGGGGTTACAATCATTTTTGGTCACTTTAAGTCCTTAAACTATCATTTTTGGTCACTTTAAGTCTTTAAATTATTTTTTGGTCAAAATAAGTACCTAAACTATGTCAATTTTTTATTTTAGTCCATAAACTATCTATTTGTCAAAAAAATATTTGTGATGTGTCAACTTCTTATTAGTAATTTTTTTCTTTTGACTTAAATAACTATCGGACTTATAATGACCCAATCCGATAGGGTCAGATTTTTTTTTGAATTTTCGGGTTTCGGGTCGGGTCGAGTTTAGGGTCAAAATTCCCCGACCTGCCCCAACCCGATTTATATATAAATATATATTTAAATATATTATATTTTTATATATTATATTGACAGAAGATCAAAAATAGCCCCAACGTTTCACCTTTTGGTCATTTTAGCCTTATCCCTTTTTTTTGGTGCAAACAACCACCCAACGTTTCATTTTTCGTTCAAATTTCACTCTTCTTGGAAGAAAACTATTAGTCAACTAACAGTTAACGCTTGAGGTTGACATGGCATGTCTGCAGGGCATGGAGAGATGGCTTGGCACTACCACGTGGCACTTTGCTGATGTGACGATTGGCTAAAAAAATTTAAAAAATATTCTCTTTAAAAAATAATTAATTCATTTTTTAATTTTTTAAAAATGTCATGTCAGCAAAAATGCCACGTGACAGTGCCATATCATCTTCCCATGCCATGCAGACATGCCATGTCAGCCTCAGGCGTTGACTGTTAGTTGACTAACAATTTTCATCCAACAAGGGTGAAATTTAAACAAAAAATAAAACGTTAGGTGGTTGTTTACACAAAAAAAGGATAGGGCTAAAATGACCAAAATGTGAAACGTTGGGGCTATTTTTGACCTTTTGCCTATTATATTTAACATTTTTATTAATTTTCTTCGGGTTGGGTCGGGTTATACCTTTTATCATATCGGGTTGGGGATAAAAATATATTAAACTCGGGTCGGTTTTAATTTTAAATTTTCGGGTCGGGTTCGGGGCGGCCAAAAACCCGCCCTGACCGGTTGGTCATCTGTTTCTAAACCTTTCAAACCCGACCCGACCCTAAACCCGAAAATTCAAAAAAAATCTGACCCTATCAGATCGGGTCATTATAAGTCCGATAGTTATTTAAGTCAAAAGAAAATTATTTTGACTAATAAGATGTTGACACGTCACAAAGATTTTTTCAATCTTTGTGACAAATAGATAGTTTAGGGAATAAAAGGAAAAAATGACATAGTTTAGGTACTTATTTTGACTAAAAAATAGTTTAGAGACTTAAAGTGACAAAAAATAATAGTTTAAAGACTTAAAGTGACAAAAAATAATAGTTTAGAAGCTTATTTTGCCCAAACCATAGTTTAGGGGCTTAAAACAGAAAAAGGATATAGTTTGAGGGCTCTTTTGGTTTAAGCCTAAAAAAATCTTATTATTAAAAAAACTTAAAAGAAAAGGTATATATTTTCTATCAAGGTTAAAATCTAAATATGTTTAATACTTACCTCTCATTTTATCCTTTATGTTTATGATTATTTATATTTTACTTTTAGTGGTCCCAACCAATAAAGTCTATCAATATAATTTTTTTCTTAAAGTGAATCTCTACTTCTTTTCTACAAGTAGATAGGAAGTGAGTAGTTATTTGAAAGTTAAAAAAAAATAAAACTCGAAGAGTTCCCTGACTTTTCTCATGTTATCTTTCTCTCTAGGTGCATGGCTCTAGGATTTGTGTGTGTGTGTGTGAAAGAATCTTGATAACACTGCCGATATAATGGCAAAGTTTTGACTCAGAAGCCAAAATGTTCAAGGACATAAAAGTTTAGGACCAATTCCGGAGGTGGGTAGATGAAATTTCACCTAACAAGACAATGTTGGATTGATGCCACCATTTATTGTCACGTCGGGTCCCAATGGCATATCCTTTCCTTTTACATTTACCCTTTTAAGTTTCTGGTTCAATATTTTTCAAGTTTTGAAATTCGGGCGTGTTTCAAAATATATGTAACAATAATTAGGGGGTGAACTGATAAGGTTGTCAATTGGCCAGCCAGGCACGGTTGCTACTTCTCAGAATCCTGGACATTTACTGCTATACATACATACATACATACTTTTGTCATCATCTTCATTCACACATTGCATTCACTTATCTCTAAATGTGCTGCATTGCTAGGTAATTTTTGTCTCTTGCAGGCATTATCAGTGTCCCCACTTCCCCTTGTGTCTTTTTAGCTTGCCATGCATGTTAAAGTCTTAAATACCACCTGACATTATACTCGTACATGTTCCCCTTTCCACCTTTCAAAATGGAGTTTCTTATAGGTGAGTTGAAAAACTTGAAAATGAAGCTGATTTCTGTAAGAATAATGAAACCCTAAAACATAAAGAAAAGCACAGAGTTATGATAATGGTCAAACTTAATGGTAAGAAAATAATGGCTCGGCCGCTCGGGGACAATATTGAGGAAGAAAGTAGTAATATTCATGTTGTCTTATTTTATATGAGTTCAAATTCTGATATAAAAATATAATAACTATTTAAAATGTCCGTACAGGTGGGGAGGCAGTATTGTTTTTCTTCTTCTCATAGGCTAGGGCATAGCTGATAGCCCGCACAGTTTCAGTTCTGACGCAGAGTGAGTGATGGATGGCCATAGTTTGATTAAAATGGAAGCGAAATCAAAGCTGTCAACTTCCCGTATCTTACGAGAGTATCTTTACTCCAACTTTTGCTACAAAAACAGTGTTTTTTTACCCTGGAAAATGAAATAGGATAGATTTCATATTCATTCATTCAATACAATAAACGTGATATTGATATATGATTGGTACAATGCCGTGAATCTTGTCTGTAAATTTGTCTTTTCTTTCGCTCTATTTGCATGTTACCCTCTCTTCACTTTGTCTACTCTCCGTTTTCGCACACCCTCAAATATCATATTCAATCTTTTGCAATTTGCTGGAGTGGATAGGATTAATCAGATTCCTCAGTCATTTGTTTTTTTTGTTAATATGTCATAATTATTTTGATTTTATGATAATTAGCATATATTTTAGAAAAAAATACTATGAATTATCAAAGTTTAGTTTGATTCATGTATTGTTGGTACAATATATATGAGAACATGAGATTGAGTATGCTTAAGCGTTCAATATCTTTCGATTTATAGGTGAAGAGGAGTTTAGATAGTATATGCATTATTTCAAATTGTACGTTAAAAAAAACTTCTTATATAAATAAGTGCCCATACCATACATCTTTTTAACTTTAGGTGCTTAAACTATTTTTTAGTAAAAATCTTCAAATCCTTAAAAATCACAAATCCCCACCGCTATCGCCGCCGAGCTCACCCCTTTGATCGCCGGACTCACTCAATCATTTCCCCAACTTGCCATTGTCGAAAATCGATGGACAACATGTCAGCCGAACAACGATTTCACATTCGTCGTTCAATGTTCGACTAGCGCGATGTTTGTCGGTTTTCGACGATGGCGAGTTGGGGAAAATGATCGGTTGGGTCTGACGACTGAAGGATGGGCTGACGACATCGGTCGACAATGACAGTGGTGAGGATTTGGAGTTTGGGGAGTATTTTGGAAATTTTTAAATTTTCAATTTTTTTAAAGATTTTAAATTATTAAAAATAAAAAATTAATTAAAAGAAATTAAAAATTAAAACATGCCATGTGTCAAAATTTAATTGGTTAACAGATTTTTTAACAAAAATTAACTATCAAGCACGTAAAATTAACGAAATGAAACATTAAACAAATATTTTTACCAAAAAATAATTTATGCTCCTAAAATTAACAAGAGATATAATTTATACACTTGAAAAATAAGAGATGAATTACATGCTATTAGACTTGATTTTAAACAAATTATTAGAGATTTATTTCCTTTTTTTATAGAAGAAAAAGGAAAGGAAATACATCTCTAAATTAGATGTACGTTGCATGAATACATATTTTTATATGAATGAAAATCGTATGTTTTTATTATGTTTTTTTATGTCTTATTTTAAAATATTGAGTTTAGAGTTTAAATTTATAGGTTGTGGTTATGGTTTAAGGAATTAGTGGTAGGGTTAGGGTTTAGGATATAAAAATTCAGGTTATGATTTAAAATTTAATTTTAAGTGATTTTTAGTGTAGGACATAGAAGTGAGCATTAGGGGTGTTCATTTCCGGGTACCCGGGTTTTCGGGTACCCGAAAATCCGGGTACCCGAAATTTTCGGGTACTAAACGGTCGGCCCGATACCCGGCCCATAGGAACCGGGTACCCGCAAACCGGGTACCCGCAAAACCCGGGTACCCGCTAATTCGGGTAATATGGTACCCGTTTTTTTTTAATTTTTTTATTTTGTAAAAACAAATTAAAAAAATATAATCAAAATAAAATCAAAAAAAAAATCAAAAACAAAAGTTTGAAACTAAGCATACTTGCAGGCGCAGCCTTGCAAATTGCAATGCGCCACTGCCCAGTGGCCAGTGCCCAGTCCCACTGCTGCTGTGCACTTTTGTTTTTTTTTTAAATTTCATTCCTATTATATTCTAATTTCTAATCCTATTTCATTTCTTACATAAATATTTGGTATGTACTATGTAGTAATTAGGATAAAAAAACTCTAGACATAAAATAAAATAACAAATATTGTGTAGGAACATAATCCAAACAAAATACAAATATAAAACACATAGTTCATACTTCATACAAACCAAATTGTGTAGGAACTAGGAAGTACCGAAGTAGGAACATAATCCAAACAAAATACAAATATAAAAGTTGATAGAGTCTAAAAATTCAAATTGCATAATTTGAATATAAAACTAAAAAGTTTGAAGAAAATGCAACTAAAGAAATATATTTCATTCTTCCGAAACTTCATTGGTCTCATCAATGATGATTGTTGGTTGCTCGGAAGTCAAATCTTGCATTTCTACATAAAGCATTTCAAATATATGTCAATAGCAAATTAACAATAATAAAAATAAATAACACAAAAAGAAAATAATAAATTTAAATTCGAAAACTTACCTTCTTCCATATTCTCTAATGCTAGCAAGCTCTCCTCTATCGCAATGTGGTCATGAGAAACACGTATCCAATCTTGAGTACAAATAAGAGCTTCCACCATCTTAGGAGTCAAAGAGGTGCGGAAAGAATCAAGAACGCGCCCTCCGGTGCTAAAAGCGGACTCTGAAGCAACGGTAGAAACCGGAATTGCAAGTACATCACGTGCTATGCTCATAAGAATAGGATAGTTATTTGTTTGCACAGACCACCAAGACAAGATATCAAAATTATCATTGTCGCGAACACATTTGTCTCCCAAATATCTTTCTAACTCAGTTGTTGTTTCAGAAGTATCATTCAATTCTATCTCGGTCTCATAGTCCTTTCTCAAATTTGTTCCTTTTAACTTCCTTATTTCTCCCTCACCATCACCACCATGACCACTAGAATAAGGATTGAAAGAGCATGATCTCATTTGAGTTGACGAAGGATGCGAAGAGGCATAAAAATCAAACAATGATGTCAAAGTACTTTTAATCCGTTGGCACAAGTCATAAGAGTCGCAAGAATCATAAGAACGACGAACAATCCACTCAACATATCGTAACTTATGCCTAGGATCAAGAACTAAAGCAATGAACATCAGCACATTCACATTATTAACATTCGTCCAATACTTGTCAAATTTCAACTTCATTTGACGTGCCATACTCTTAATCCCCTCATTCGGGTCATCAACAGAACGGTTAATTGTATACCCAATATCATATATTTCTTCAACAAAAGTATTACCAGTCACATACCTTGATCCAGAGAAACTCAATGTAGTCTCATAAAAGATCTGAAGAAAAGGCAAAAAGGATGCAACTTTATCCCAATCTTCATCATCGGGTGCACCACCAACCTTTCGAAGCTCCTTTGTGTAAGGAAGATATTTAGTTTTCATGTTTTTGAATGCCTTCCTAAACACCAAAGCACTTTTAAGCATAGAAAATGTAGAATTCCACCTTGTTTCAATGTCCAAGCAAACAAGAGATTTAGAATTTATATTCTCCTCTTCAACACAAGCTTTAAACTTTTGAAGCCTTGCAGGAGAAGATCTCACATATTTCACTGCAGCACGAACTCTTATAACGGAGACATCAACATCTTTCAGTCCATCTTTAACAACCAAATTCAAAATATGTGCAGCACATCTCATATGTAAAAATTCAGCATTCAACACACAACTATCCCACAAATTAAGAATTTGCTTCAAATACTTGATCGCTAGATCATTAGAACTAGCATTATCAACAGTTATAGTCATTATCCTCTTAAGGCCCCATTCTAGTAGACATTTTCAACAGCCCTGCCAATAAGCTCCCCAGAATGACCGGCAATTGGACAAAAATTGATGATCATTTTATGCAATTTCCAATCATCATCTATAAAATGGGCAGTAAGACACATATATGACAAATTTTGACCAGATGTCCATGTATCAGTGGTAAGACACACCCTAGAAGATAAAGTGCTGAAATAACTCTTCAATTTCTTCCTTTTTTCAATAAACAGAGCATAACAATCTCTAGTAATGGTAGCACGCGAAGGAGGAACAAAACTAGGAACTGCAACCTTACAGAAATGACGAAATCCTTCACGTTCAACAAAACTAAATGGCAACTCATCAACAATCACCATCTTAGCAAGTGCTTTTCTAATCTCATCTTGATCAAAATGCCATAATCTAGGAACACTAACAGTTTCAATAGTGCCATCAGCATTGCACTTTGTCTTAGACTCAAAATCTAAGATTGTTTGTTTTGTATCGACATTAAAAGGAGCTTTCTTACACCGACTAGTGTGATGCTTCATGGCATTAGTTCCATTACTAGATGCACAAGATATCTTTTGAGAACAATAAATACACTCAGCATGATATTTATCACCCTCAATTTCTTTAAAGTGATCCCAAACAACAGATTTTTTTTTTCTTTTACCTCTTTCACTCGAAGCTTCAGCAATCTTTTTCCCTTTCCTTTTGTTTTTTGCAATTGTTGCAGTCTCTACCACATTGTCAGCCTCAGGTTCGTTAGGAGACTCATTTGAGGAAGATATTCTCATTAAATCATCATCACAGTTTTCTCCCGTCATTGACATTATCTGAAAAAAAAATTATCAAATTAGTTTGAAAACTATAACAGCTTCATAGCACTATACAATACATATGAACTTTAAAGAAATTGAGGTTAAATATCAAACACAGTGTATTGACTTGTGGTATAGACATTAGTGTTATCTCATATCTGCCTCTGAAAGGATTTTTTTTAAAGCTAGGAGCACCTGTCTTAATCAACTTTTATAGAGGTTTATGGGTGCACCCTACGGCCTACACTACTTTATGCACTCAACTTTAGAAGCATAAATATGTATACTGAACATTAGCAAATTAGGGAAATTAGCAAATTAGCAAATTAGAAAAATTAGCAAATTAGTGAACTAAAAGCACCTATAACTGAGTTCTACCTGGACTTACATGGCTTAATGTTAATTTTTTGTGGTCAAACTAAAATATTTTACTGGACTTACATGGCGTAATGTTAACTTTTTATGGTCTAGCTAAAATATTTTTGCTTACCATCAGCAAGCTTTATTGTTGATATTGATTACATTTCTTTGTCCTTTTCCGTTTTAAATTTCTTGTTCCAGTGAAACACTCTTGATTTACAGTGAAGTAGTGAACTAAACTTGAAGTGAACTTGAAGTGCAATAGTGCATAGTGCATACATTACAGATTCACAGTGCATAGTAAATTAGGGAAATTAACAAATTAGCAAATTAGGAGAAATTAACAAATTAGCAAATTAGGGAACTAAACATTACAGATTTACAGTGAACTAAACTTGAAGTGCATACATATTCAACAATAAACGGTAAATTAAGATATAACACTGCAGTGTTATTTTCGCACCTCTTCTCACCGACAAAAGGACGAGCACGTCGAGCAGTGGGCAGTGGGAGACGGCCGAACAAAGTCAGAGGAGTGTGGCCGGCGATGGAGGCTGCCGTCACGAGTCACGACTCACGGGATGACGGCCGACGGGAGTGAGAGGCGTGGCCGCGTGAGCGTCTGAGCGATGGGACAATTTCAATTTAGGGCTGAGCGATTTGGGGAAAATTTTCTGTGTTTTGTCGAGGGAGAGATATTGCTGCCGGTAGAGACTAGAGAGAGCAGCACAGCAGAACTAAAAAACTCACCTAAAACGGTGAGTTTTAGTTAAAATAATAATAAAAAAAAATTAATATACCGGGTATCGGGTAGTCGGGTACCCGATTTGTAGCTATTTTATGACCCGGGCCCGACCCGGATACCCGGGAAAATAAACGGGCCGGGTACCCGACCCGAAAATTCGGGTAATTTTCAAAAAAATACCCGAAAAATTTAAATCGGGTATGCGGGTCAGCGGGTCGGGTCAATCGGGCCGGGTAATTTTAAACACCCCTAGTGAGCATGATTAGAGTCAAAAAATTTTACCCTTTTTATACGTGAATTACACAACTTCTCTTCACCTCCTCTATATTAACACCATATCATGAATACAAATACTTTGTTACTTTTCTGTACTCTTTTTTGTGTTCTTACATAAAAAATTAAGTTTACATCATTATCCGAAGAGTCGACAATAGAGAAGAAAAAATATCAATGCCTGAACCGAATAGAACATAATAAAAAATTCCAACACATGATAGGACGGTCAAAAGTCAACCTGCTTTGTAACATGGATAATAGAAATGAAAGCCTCAAATCATATAAAATGCACGATAGACAAAGTAATTTGAACACATATTTATTAAGATAAATATTATTTATTTTTTTTATTAAAATATTTGTTGGGTTATTAAACAAGTATGTTTTGTGTATGGTTGAACTTGCAACTTAATTTTCAAAGAATGTTTTTATTAAAAGAAATATGTTATAAAATTTTATAGTATTGTTTTTATTACAATGTTATTCATTAGGACCTCGATTTATGAAAAAACAAAAAGTGACAAATAAGTGCAACCGGGCAAGCTCGGGTTTTCTTTTTTGGGATTGAACCTTTTTGGGTTTTGAAATTAGATTTTTTGGGTTCACTTTTTTGAACTAGGCTTAACTTTTTCTAAACCCAAATCATTCAAATTTGCCTCGGAACATTTAACATCATAAAACCATGGCCTAATACTAGGATGGCAAAAATAGCCGGCCTCGACCCGATCCGGGGTGTCCCGGCCCGACCCGATCGGGTAATTTTTTTAAATAGCGGGGCGGAACGAGAAAAGCATGAAGTTGGGGTGGGGCGGTTCGGGTATTTGCTAGAAATTTCCCGCCCCGCCCCACCTCGGTATAATTTTATATTTTTATATATTTTTTATTATATTTATAAAAAATATCACTAAATATAAACATTTTTATGAGTTTTAAGCTATTTTTTGTTTTTGTTTTGGTTCGTGTTTATCGTAAAATTTTATTAGATGTTGTTCAAGTTTTAATATATTCGATTCTAACGGTCAATGATTCAATTTTATTCTTTTAAATATGTATTTTTTTTTGATTAAGAAAGGGTACCATGGTTGGCCTCGTTAAAAACCTCCCTAACCTAAATGGAGGAAAAGAGTACCAACCATGGCATTACAGAAAAGCGGGAACGCCCCGACACATAAACACAAAAAAAACTAAGGCTTAGGACAAACTAAGTCCTTATGCAACAAAACAAACACCGCATCCGGTGGACTATCGTGATATCTCACACTATACCCATCCCAAGGGCCCAACTTAGCGAGGGCATCGGCTACACAATTAGCAACCCGCGATACATGCCTTAACTCATACGCGGACATCCTTGCCAACAAGCGATGAATCGCACCCACCAAAGAACGAGGGCCAACACTTATCGCTTCTCTTCGAACCATCTTGATCGCCTCAACGCAATCAGATTCTATAATCACCACTCCCACATTATACTTGAGCGCACACACCAACCCTTCATGTATCGCCCAAAGCTCCGCCTCAAGAACATTGCACCGCCCTATCATCTTCGTAAATCCGCTAATCCACCTCCCCAAATGGTCACGTAAAACCCCACCACATGATGCACGTCCAGTACTTCGATTATATGCCCTATCGGTGTTGATTTTGCACCACCCATCGGGTGGTAAGCTCCATCTTTGTCGAGCAGCAGCATCACGCCTCACAACAACAACATTCCTATCGCGCGTCACAGGTAATTGCCGTGCCCACGCTCTCCCCGCCTCACGCACCATGCGTCGGCCTTTAGCCAAAATTTCATCGACACTCGGCCATACCCCACTGAAAATCAACTTGTTCCGTGCCAACCAAATAAGCCATATCAAACTACCAAATAACAGACCCCAGTTCTCCATACCATTGCCGAAGACCATGCCCGGCTTCAAATTGCCAATAATCCATTGCTCAATCGAAGAGGAAAAAAACCACCCTCGGTTAGCCGATGGAACCAGCCGCATCCAAAGATCCTTCACAACATGGCAACTACGAAAAAGGTGATCAAGTGTTTCCGCCCTATGACCGCACGCCAAGCAATCCGCCGTGTCCGCAAGGTGCCGCCGAACACGTTCGCTATTGGTTAGCACCCGACCTTTCCACACAAGCCATAAAAACAATCGAATCTGCTGCGGCCCCATGAAACATTTCAAATGCTTCCAAATATGACACTCATCACCCATATCATCCGATCGAAGCAGAGCATAGGCAAACTTTACCGAAAAACTTAGCGATGTACTCCATCGCCAACCTACCTCATCCTCAACGTCCGCCGCAACAGGAGGCTTAACAGCAGCGATAGCGTCGACGATGTCCCCCGGCACCATGCGCGTAAGACGCCCAAGATCCCACTGCTCCCCTTCCGTGGTCATGTGCACCAACGGAACAAAGCACAGCTGCTGGTCGAGGGGAATAGCAGCTATTTCCGCTAACGGACCAACATCCCTTTTAAATATGTAATTTAACATGTGGATAATTTAAAATTAGTTTTATTTTATTTTTTATATTAGTTTGAAGTCCCTTGAAACCGTAATTTGTGATTGTGGTGGAAAATTAGTCGAATCTAACATTTATCGTCGACGAAAATTAAATTTTTTTAAATTTTTCGGGGCGGGTCGGGTTTAAGGGTTATTGTATCGGGGCGGGGCGGGGCGGGTAAATTAATATTTTAATTCGGGGCGGGGCGGTATCGAGTTTAATATCTTATATACATACTTTTATCCCCAGACTCTTGGGAAATTCTCACTTTCGCTTTCTACTATTTATTGATCAGCTTGACACCCCCCCCCCCCATTTTCATTTCGTCTTGCATTGTTGGGTCCTTTGACATTTTTTTTTTGCTAAAAATGATGATATGGCTCCATCAAGTTTTGTCATGTGTAAAAAAACAAAAAAAAATTGAAAATTCTAAATATAACATTATAAATACCAAAGAAATTCAAAATTTGATGTAAATAATTCCAAAAAAAAAACTTCTAATTTTTTTAATTGTTAACGTTTTATGAATTTTTAACATTTTGAAAATAGATTAACAACTGCTACAATTAGTTTTAGAAATATAAATTCAAAACATAAATTCTGATCTTTTGGTAATTTTCTAGATTTTTACATTTTTATAATTTTGTTTAAAGTTTAAAAATTGAAAAAAGTATAAAAAGAAATAGAAAAATAAAAAAATTGCAAAAAAAATTCACAATTAAATAAAAAACTCAAAATATTTTTATATAATTCTATATTTATCACTTTTTAGGATTTTTTTATGTTTTTTTATGAATTTTTAATTTTTGAAAATAAATTAAACATAATTACAATATTTTAATATATATATATATATTCAAAACATAAATTTTGATTTTTGTTGATCACTTATATGAGCAACTCTTTTGAATGGTGGTTATTGGGTCGTCTTTGGGGTAGTGGTATTCACTTTCAGAAGTCATGTTCTTGTCCTTGTTAAGAATTGAGAACCGAAAGATTTTAACTTTGTGTATTTCGAGAAGAGAAAATCAAATGTAAAGATAAAATGGATAAACTTTTCTTATTCAATAAAATAAGTCCTATTTACAATATATACTAATAAAGAAACTAAGAAACTAAATCTTTAATTAACAAACTAACCCAGCTGTCAAACACCTAATCCTAACTACTTACAACCATATTCTAATAGCCCCCTCAAGTTGGAGCATACATATTCTGAATGTCCAACTTGATTACAGATTCCCTAAATAAAGATGGCTGAAAAGCCTTTGTAAAACAATCAGCAAGCTGATTATGAGTAGACACAGATAGCAATGTTATCAGTCCTTGTTGTATCTTTTCTCGAACAAGATGACAGTCTATCTCAATGTGCTTGGTCCGTTCATGGTAAATTGAATTTTTTACAATTTTTACAACAGACAAATTGTCACAATAGAGATTAACTGAATGTAAGGGAATTTGTAAATCAGAAAGTAAATAAGAAAGCCATTGTATTTCATAGGTTGCAGAAGCTAAAGCCCTGTATTCTGTTTCACTAGAGGATCTGAAGACAGTCTGTTGCTTTTTTGATTTCCAAGAGATCAAAGAAGACCCTAAAAACACACAAAATTCAGTGGTTGACTTCCTTGAATCAGGGCACGATGCCCAATCTGAATCTGAGAAAGCACTAAGTTTCAGATTATTGTTAGCAGGGAAAAACAACCCTTGTCCTAGTGTACCTTTTAAGTACCTAAGGATTATATAGGCAGCTGTCATATGAATTTCAATAGGCATAGATAAGAATTGGGACAATTGTCGGACTGCATAGGCAATGTAAGATCTGGTGTTAGTGAGGTAAACAAGCTTGCCTATAAGTGTCCTATAAGAAGTAATATCAGACAAAGGTGTTCTATCATTTTTATATAACTTGCAATTCAAAGGTGTAGAAACAAGTTTAAAGTCCATAAAACCAGTTTCTTCAAGTAAATCTAAGGTATATTTTCTTTGGCAAAGATTTATACCTTTGGATGATATAGCCACTTCAAATCCAAGAAAAAAATTTGAGATCTCCTAAATTTTTGATTCTAAAAGTCTCATGTAAAAAAATCTTAATGCTACTTATAGAACCAGAATTTGGACTAGCAAGGACAATGTCATCAACATAAACTGCTAAAGCAAGAAAATCATCACCTACACCTTTTAAAAAATTTTATCAAAAGCAGCCTGTTTGAACCCTTGACTAATTAAGGCATAAGTAAGCCTTTCATTCCATTGTCTACTTACCTGTTTTAAACCATAAAGGCTCTTATTCAATTTACAAACTAAATCAGAATTCTTAGGAGAAAAATCAGGAGGTGGTTGCATATAGACTTCCTCATTTAGAAAATCATGTAAGAAAGCATTATTAACATCCAATTGCTGTAATTTCCAATTTTTAACAGCAGCAACAACTATAAATGTTCGAATAGTGGTAATTTTGGTAACAGGACTAAAAGTATTAATGAAATCTATTCATGGTTGTTGGGTACATCCTTTGGCAACCAGCCTAGCTTTATATCTTTCTAAGGAACCATCAGATTTTAGTTTAGTCTTGTAAACCCATTTGCATCCTATTGTTTGTTTTCCTGAAGGTAAAGGTACTAAATTTTAAGTTTTATTTTTTTTTCTAAAGCAATGATTTCCTCAGCCATAGCATTTCTCCAACATTCATGTTTTACAGCATGTTTATAAGAGCTAGATTCTTTTAAAATTTCAACACAATTTCTGTAATACTGATATGAAACAGAAATGTTGGAGTAGGATACAACCTGATTAATTGAGTGAGGAGATGTCTTGGAAGACTTTGCCTTAGGTAGATCCACTTGGTAGTCTTTGAACTTGCTTGGTAATCTAGCAGTCCTGGAAGGTCTCTTAGGTTGAACATGAACAATAGTAGCAGCAGAATCATGGTGATTGCATTCTATGGAGGATGCATGTTCAACTTCTTTTGAAGTTTCAGAAATAAGATCACTAGGAATGGGATCACTATTCGATGGGCTTACATGATTTTCAAGAGGAGTAGTCATACCAAATTGTTTAATAGGTAAAAGATCATCAATTAAATCATTGTTTTTAGAGGTTGGTAGAATAACTTCATAAGAAGTTTTAGTGTTGTTAAAAGGAAATATTGTGTTGAGATTTAGGGTGCTCGATTCGATCAACCGTTCTTGCTCGCCAAGTGTGGAGAAGTTGGATAATTGGGTGTTTTAGTGGGAGGTGAAAATTTGGCAATTTGACACAAGGACTTATAGTGGTTCAACCTTCTAACCAAGGTCTACATCCACTACCTTAGCTCCCCACTAAGGATTTCCAACAAATTCACTAAGAATTTCGTCCCCTTTTCTCGGATTATGAGGAAACCGTTACAACCCTCAAAGCTTTCTACCCAAAGCTTGAAGGAACACTCTCTTTACAAAGAAAGACTTAGCGAACTAGAAATCCCTCTAAAAGGTGTTTGTTTGCAATTCTAAGCACTCACCCAAAACCTAGACACTTGAGCAAATTTAACAATGTAAGCTCACAAGTGTTGTCTAAGCAAGAAATAAACAATTTAAGCTCTAGACAAATTTTGACATCATAATGTTGTAACAATTGAAGCATTAACCATTACAAGATGCTTGGAGGTCCCTTTTTTATACTCCCAATTGAGTTTGTAGCCGTTACTAGCCGTTGGGATTGAATTGGAGCCGTTTGAGTCTTTATTTCCCACCATAAATGCAGTTCTGCAGCTTGGCGTATCGATACTCGTCCAACCGTATCGATACGGTCTCAATGAGGAAAGAGCCGTTGTGCTCTTCAGCTGATGCGTATCGATACGCTTACCTAGCGTATCGGTACGGTCCTGCAAATTCAAATGACCGTTGGGAAATGACCGTTGGGGTGGTTTGGCGTATCGGTACGCGATACAACCGTATCGGTACGCGACTAGCCATTGGGATCTTTCAAAGCGCACCGTATCGATACGGCTAAGCGTATCGGTACAGGTTTTGGCTACTGGAATTCTGGTAGTTTGAAAACCCTAAGGCGTATCGGTACGGTTCAATACCGTATCGGTACGGGTGCCTAAAAATGCAGGTTTTGACTACTTTAAATGTACTTTAAGTCCATTCCAAAGCCTTTAAAACCCTTAAACATATTTTCAAGTTGTTCTTGACTAAAAACACATTTTAAATTCTTTTCAATTTAGTCCAAAACATTTTTCAAATATTATATCAAAACCTTAGTTCTACATATTGTTTCAGAAAACACTACATCTCTAGATACAAAGACATTTTTTGTTTCTATATCATATAACCTGAAACCCTTAATGTTTTTTTTTGGATATCCAAGAAATAAGCATTTTATTGCTTTAGGGTGCAACTTAGTCCTAGGCTTAGGTAAGACTGCAGCATAAGCTAAGCAACCAAACAATTTAATATCATCAAGTTTAGGTTTAGTTTGAAATAAAACTTCAAAAGGTGTCTTATCTAGCAAAACAGGTGTGGGAGTTCTGTTGATTACGTAAACAGAATGTAGGACACAATCTACCCAGAAGTTTAAAGGTAAATTAGCCTGAATTTTTAAAGATCTAGCCACCACTAAGATATGCTGATGTTTTCTTTCTACAGTACTGTTTTGCTGATGGGTATAAGTACAAGAATTTTGGTGAACTATACCTTTGGATTTATAGAAATCAAGCATTTCAAACTCATGAGCATTATCAGTTCGTATACATTTAATTTTAGTAGAAAATTGAGTCTATACAAATTGACAGAATTCAACAATAAGATTTCTAACTTCAGATTTATTTCTCATAGGAAAAAGTCAAACATATCTACTTTTATCTTCAACCACTGTTAAGAAATATGCATGCCCATACAAACTTTTAACAGGGAATGGACCCCAAACATCCATATGAACTAAATCAAACAAAAAGGCAGAACTAAATGTACTAACAAGAAAAGGAAGCCTTTTATGCTTAGCTAAGTGACAGACATCACATTCTGAACAAGAACTAGTAGGAATAGCATTATGTAATTGAGAAAAATGTCTCATCCTTCCATGAGAAGGATGCCCTAACCTAGAATACCACAAGTTTGAAGAAACTAGAGAACAAACAACTGACTTATGAGCTTTAGTAGAAACTGTGAATGGCAGGACATATAGACCATGCACACACTCAGCTTTACCAATCATCCTCAAACTGAGAGCATCCTGTAAACAACAACCAGCAGAAAAAAAGTAAGAGAAATAGTTCTATTTTTAACCAATTGAGAGATAGAAATAAGTTTGAAATTAAAATTAGGAATATGTAAAACATCATTTAAAGTCAGAAAACTGTTAATATGCACAGTGCCAATATGTTCTAATTTAACTAAAACATTATTGGGCAATCGAACATATTTATCATGTACAGTTTGATACTCATGAAAGAAATCTAAAGAATAAGAAACATGATCCGTAGCTCCCGAATCTACAATTTAAGAACTAGATATGTTTGTAGAATTGAAACAAGCAAGAGTTATACCCGTCACTTCTTGTGGAATAGTGCCAAAGGTAGAGGAAAGCATATTAACAGTAGACTCTTTTGTAGCATTGGAGGAACTCTTTGACTGAAGCAAGGCCATCATATTCTCGTACTGTTCTTTAGTGAAAGAAACTGAACGAGTCTCATCTTTATCCACAGGTTCAGGAGTTTGCAAGAAAGACTCAAAACTTGATCCAACTTGGTTAACCCTACTGTTTTGATTTCGAGACTGAAAACCATGAGGAAACCCATGCTTTCTATAGCATTTATCAACCGTGAGACCATACAACCCACAAAAGGTACATAAAGGTCTCTTATTACCTAAGGTAGGCTCATTACTGGAATATCTAGTATCTTGTCTAACACTGTGATCCCCAGGTTTAAAAGAAACTTTATCAGCCATTAAGATATTAGAATCATTAGAACTAATGGCAGCATTAATGGATCTCTCATGTTGAATGACAATGGAAAACACTTCATTAATCGAAGGTAGAGGCTTAACCATAAGAACTTGAGACTTTACACATAAAAATTCTCGTTTAACCCTCTCAAGAATCTAAGTAAAAATCTTGATTTCTATATTTCAGAGAAGAACAATCACAGGCAGTTAATGGACGGAGGTTACATATCTCAGCCCAGATGGTTTTCAATTTCGTAAAATATGTAATGACCGGAAGAGTACCTTGTTGCAAGGAGTAAAACTCCTGAAGCAAATCGGAGATTCGGAGTAAATCTCCTTGATTGAAACGGTCAAAGAGATCAACCCACAACTCAGACGCGTTGTCAATCCATATGACGCTCTGGGCGATTTCTTAATTCAAAGCTCTTTGAATCCAAGAAAGCACCAAATTATTGCATTTGATCCACATAGAATACTTCGAATCATCCTCGCGTGGTTGCTGAATCGAACCGTCAACAAACCCAAGCTTATTCTTTGAAATAAGCGACATCCACATCGATCGAGCCCACGCATGGTAGTTGCCGTCGTTCAACATGGAAGATGTTAACACCAACGCCGGGTTCTCGTTCAGATGAATGTAGAAAGCATCGGTTGGATCATCGTTCTTGAAGGCCAGACTCTCACTAGAAGAACTCGAAAAATCTTCTGATACCATGTTAAGAATTGGGAACCGAGGGATTTTGACTTTGTGTATTTCGGGAAGAGAAAATAAAACGTAAAGATAAAATGGATAAACTTTTCTTATTCAATAAAATAAGTCCTATTTACAATATATACTAATACAGAAACTAAGAAACTAAATCTTTAATTAACAAACTAACCCAGCTGTCAAACACCTAATCCTAACTACTTACAACCATATTCTAATAGCCCCCTCCAATTTGCCATTGTCTGAGGATGCATGGCTCCTTATAAGGGACTAGACAAGGTGAGGGCACGTAGGGGCAGAGCCAGGATTGAATATTGGCAGGGGCCAAAATATTGAATTTAAAAAAAAATGCAAGGGCTTATTACGTATTTAAAATCAAAATTCATGGGGCAAGACCTATTTTGTCTAATATTTAAATTTATAAGGAACTAAATTGCTATTGGACCAAAACATTTAAGGATACATACTCATTCTTCTTTAGTTCAACCAAAAGATATAAATGGATAGAGCGTTCGATGAATTGTTAGTGAACCGTTCGTATAACGTTCATTTAGTCTGTTAAATAAACGAGTATGAAAATTTTTTTATGTCCATTTAATAAACGAACAAACACAAACAAAGGTGTATTCCGTTCGTTTATGTTCAAGAACAAGCTCATTTATAAGCTAATTTACTTGGTTTCCCTTTTTCTTTTCTTTTTTTACATTTTAAATATTGGTGAATGTATGGACTAAATTGAACACGTGGTGATTTTTTGTGTTCAAACTGTGAAGCCCAATGAGCTTAAAAACTAGTGGTGTAATTTCACCATTTGGCGAACATATAAATGAACATGTTATCGGTTATATAAATGAACAAGCTCATGAACATTACACAAATATGTTCACGAATGTTAAACGAACATTTTCGTGAACGTTAAACAAACGAACACGAACACCATCAAAAATAAATAAACGAACACAAACACGATATTAAAGATTTAAACGAACCGAGCATGAACACCTTCAAATATAAATAAATGAACATGAACAAAACCTTATTTGTTCAAGCTTGACTCATTTACACCCCTAGTTCAACCCATACTCATTTATATATTTAATAAACTATTGTATTTTTTAATTTAAATAATTATTTTTACATGGACCAAATTATTATTATACCAAAATTATCAAATAATCATATTTTTTAACAGGGGTCGGGGACCCCTTGGGCCCCAAGGGAGCTCCGCCCCTGAGGGTACTTGTCAATCGAGGAGGACAAGTGTCTTGGTGAGTTGAGTCTACCGTGACTCGGGTGCTAACGCGAATCTCATGCATCATCACGTGGTTTAGGTAGTGTTCGAATATCGAGTCCGCAACAGAATGACTTTGGTTTGCTAGTATGCTCGTAGAGTGTCATAATTGGGTATTCGCATGGCTGTGGTTTGTTGGTACTAACAATTGCTCCTAGGTGGGGGGAGGTTATAAAGTGACCTTGGCGTATCTGGGAAATTTTAGGGGTTATACGAAGTCAGAAGTTTCTATTGGAAATTTTAAAATGTTGAAAAAATAATGAAGAGCTATCCCCGTCAGAAGCATAAATGGATGAATGGACGAAGGAAAAAACCCGGGAAGAACTGGAGGAGGAAACCTCCCATTTTCAAGCCAGAAGAAACCAGCTAGCCAACATGTAGAGTCGGCTAGAAATCATAGAGGAGTACACTCATACCACGTTAAAGCAACTTCGACAACAACAAGAGTATATCAGGAAGCAGATGCAACATCTAGTAAGGGAGCACGACGAGAAGACTGTAGAGGAATCACAGACAAGTACGACCAAAATGACTGAGAGGAGTGCATGCATGCAACAAAAATAAACCTAGACGCCACAAGAGTATGCCCCTTAGAAATGTTAGCTGAAAATATGCAAAGCTCGAAGCCTCGGGCCTTGAAAGGAAGGAGGAGACTTACCATCCTGTAAGAGCGGAAGAGAAATGCGAAAATAATAGAATATTTACAACATTAGTTAAGAAGGGAAGGTGAAGGGCTCAAGCGAGGAAAAAGGGCCCACATGCATGAAGAAAGCTAAATGAAAATAGACCACCACTCAGTTTCCGAACGTACCACCCTCTAACAGACCTGCCGTCATGTATCTTACATTAGGTAAAACACCCAGGAATACTAGAGCCCACACCAAAAATGAGGCCAAACAAAGCCAGAGAAAGATCAGATAAAAGATGCGAATTTCATAGGGCACATGAGCACGGCACATATGAGTGTATCCACTTAAATGATGCAATAGAGTCTACCGTTAGAAGTGAACAATTAGAAAGGTTCATTAAAGGCAAAAAAGGAAGGTGCTCAACGGAAACAAGGGTGGAAAGTATAAGAAGTACGGATGAGAGATGTAAAAGTTAGAGGATCCCAAGTAGTACGAGGGAGTCATCAGGCACAAGAAGTAGGAAGTCTGGATAAGGAATGTAAGGAGCCCTTGTGGTAACCTTGATAAAAGGAAAGAAATATTTCCAGCTGATGAAATTCGAAGTTATGAAACTTCATAAGCAAAACTGCTCCCCCATGCCTCATTGGTAGCCAAGACATGTAACCGCGAGTGGCGTCTGATGCAAAGTTGTAAATCATTTAAAAACTGAGTATGACAACAAGGATGTGAGGGAATAACAACTTGTCACCAAGAAAAAAACGCAACAAACAAGCAAAGGTACAACCTAACTTATATTAGTCAATACACATTTCGCTTTAAAATTCTGATCCCATCAATATTTTGTTTTAAGTATTCGTTTATAAAATCAGGCAAAATAGGCTATATCCGAACATATAAATAGATTCCTACATATAATTGTATATTTTATTACTTTAGTTAATAAAAATGTTCTTTATGCTAATGTTTTTCTATCGTCAGTTCTAAATGACGAGCCAAGATAAAAGATCGCTAGCCACTTCCACAATAAGTACGCATAGTAAAACGACCACCAAGATAAAGGGTTCGTTAGCCACTTCCACAGTAAGTACGCATAGTAAAGCGACCGCTAAGATAAAGGATCGCTAGCCATTTCCATAGTAAGTGCGCATAGTAAAGCGACCGCCAAGATAAAGGATTGCTAGCCACTTCCACAGTAAGTGCTCATAGTAAAGTGATCGCCAAGATAAGGGTTCGCTAGTCACTTCCATAGTAAGTGCACATAGTAAAGCGACTGCCAAGATAAGGGTTCGCTAGCAACTTCCACAGTAAGTGCACATAGTAAAGCGGCCACAAAGATAAATGACTAAATGATCGCTGCTTCTAAGAAGAGCTAAGCTATCTCGATGTTAAGCTTACCAAAATCCAAAGAAAAGGCTAAAAGTAAACACATGATGAATAATATATTAAGAAATGTGCGAAAAAAAAATATCGATCAAAGCTATTTCACCCGGGGCAAGAATTCTTTTCACAAAAGGTTGCAAAAATGAATAATATTATTCAGCCCAACAGGGCGACGTAAAAAAGAATTCTCCTCACCACAATAATCTTCAAGGTAGGGGAAACATTCATTATCTATTTACCCTACAAGTTTTCAAATGGCAGAAGTTAGTTCTTATGCATTGTCACTTTAGAGAAAGAGACAATTGCGGAAACACAACATTCCCAAGTCGTAGAAGACACAACATAACTAAACTAAGCAAGCACAAACAAAAAATGAACCATTTGCTCTCAGAATTCAGAACTCATTTCCAGTCAGTAATGTAAAAATGCGTGGGGGAAAGCGTTTGCATAATTTATTCCCAAGAGAATTATGGAGTTTATACATATGAATATCCGATTCAAAGTTCAAGTTGAAACATTAGGGTATAATAAAGTAAATTCATGAAACTCAAGTGTTTATACCGCTTCAAATAGAAATCAAAAGTAAACTCACTTTTACGTCTAGGGGTAACAAAATATTACAACTTTAAGCCCTTTAAATAGAGGAAGAAAGTTCTTGCAGATTTCTCCTAAAAGAACTAGAACATTTTAGGATACCAATATCATTATTAGATTATTCTACCACATATTGACAACTTATACTTTTCTTTTGTTTTTCAAGCTTAATTTTCCTTCATACGAAAGCTTCCATTTCGAGTGGTTCTCGTTATAGTACCAGGCTTAATACACGAACTATTGTTTATTTTCTGGTTTAGTGAATATGCCTGCGAATCATCTGGTGCAAATTGTTTGTTGTCACGGTGCCCGCCGTCACCTCCACACACAACTGACAAACGAACAACCACCTTGATGATATAAATATGGGAAACGGCCAGCGTCAAGCACACTTCAACAAATTCAATAATCTTTTTTGCAATGGCCGCCTCCCGATTTAGTTTCAGAAAATAACAAACAATAGTATTTGGAAAATCTTGAGAGCAAGGTTTTCCAAATACTCTGCCCGTTGGTGTTCATCGCTACAAATGGCTAATCATAGCCTTCCAAATACCATTGTTTGTCGACATAAACAACCTAAATAAACACTCAGCACTCCTCCTAGATCTACAAAATGAAGCCTTCATATACTAGTCATCCCTGCAAAT
Organism: Hibiscus trionum; assembly: GCA_030270665.1. Classification (NCBI taxonomy): domain Eukaryota; kingdom Viridiplantae; phylum Streptophyta; class Magnoliopsida; order Malvales; family Malvaceae; genus Hibiscus; species Hibiscus trionum. The sequence goes on from BSYR01000013.1 coordinate 35,895,994, forward strand.
AAAAATCCCAACCAACACATATAATGCTATGGAGACGAAATCCACAAAGGAAAGAATAGACCACTAAGTAATCAGGTTATGAAAAATCGGGTCCAAAGGACTCCTATTTATAATGGAAAAAGGAATACCAAAGCTTGACATTTAAAATTCAAAACTTGGAAATCACTGAGACAAGAAATTAATTTCGAGATTTTGAAATCTTGAACCGATGCCTAAAATCAAGCAATCTTGAAACTTCCAATCAATAAATGCTCCAAAAAACTGTGTACCTATTACAAACAATATGATATTTTCTCTCTCCACAGAGTCTGTTTTGCGCTATCCAATCATGATGATAATAAAACAACCACTCACTGCTAACACCGCCAAAAAGACCAATAAACACGAAATACAAAGAGTTTGATAAACGTCCATTCACCCACAGAATTGCGTAAATCTATATTCGTATAATAGCCCACCACCAAGTCAACCACATAAGCCTTACAATGACGTTAATAAATGTTACTTATCGCTCCTAAAAGAGAACACAAAGGAACAAAGCATACACAACATATGATAAGCAAATACTTGTTCCCTGTGAATTGGTCATTTATAATTCTAGAAAATTCACCCCAAAAATGTGAAAATTTGCAAGTCTTTTTACTCTTTCAATTAGATTCTCAGAACATTGATTACATTAAAATAAAATAAAATAATAATAACCAAAAAACTATACAGCCCCTAGAGGTGCCCGCTGCTTCAGTATCATTCACCATATAATCACCAACGATGTCAACAGGTTCATTCAAGGATGTTGACGTACTTGGTTCGACCGTAGGTGGAATCATAAGTTCCTTATTATCTGTAATAAAACTTTCCTAGAAGGGCTTTGAGGGATTCCTTACATCAAAATCCATAGCTACCTCGCAAAGAACATTGAAATCCACGTCGCTCACATCAAAGAGACCATGTGCCACTTGTAAACTGAGAATAATAGTGTCTCGAGCCTTATCCATACTTGCGATCATTAAAGTAGAGGTCGAATTCGCAGCTGCCTTAACTTTCTCAGCTACCTTCATTCCATGGGTAGCTTTCAACATCGTCACTTTATCTTCATGACTCTTTCTCAATTTAGTCAACTCCATTGAGAACCTAAATATGCTCTCGTCCGCCATATTCTCCGCATCCTCTAGCTTTTCTTTTTCTCAAATCTCAGTTTTCAGCCTTTCCTCTACAATAGCATGGGTCAAATTTTTTCTTTCTGACAGTCCAATCAAAGTCCTTTTACCCGTGCCCACTTCCCTGCTTCATATTTTCTCTTTAAGTCCTTTAACTCGGCGACATATTTTTTCACTTGCAAATGCATTTCTTCGTTCTCTTCTACGAGCGCCCTCGCATTCATCTCCACGTTATAATGAGCACAACCCAACTCTTGAATAAGGGCCCAGCTCCCTTCAACAGACCTCTTAATGGTAGTACATGGCATAAGGGAAGAGAAGCTATTTGCGTATAATCTCGACAGCCTTTGGGTCATGGCTTTAGGATGAAACCAACTCGTTGTGTCCACAACCCCCCTGCAAGGGTAGAACACATTCCACGGAGTGAGAGATTTGAACCCTTCACTAGAAGAGGGATCACAAGGCGAGGACCCTAGAGGAACTGTTGCAGTCACGAGTGGAAGTGAAATATCTACAGGCACAACAGTGACATGCACACTCCATACGGTACAATGCACGATAACAGAATCTACACCAATGGGTTTTGCGAAAACAACAATAAATTAATAAGCTGACAATCAGAAATGAAACAACAACTTGTAAAAGCAAACATTGCACAATTAAGCAGCCAACATGAAGGAATCAAAGACGAAGGCAGAAGAATTGCAAGGTCAACAAAAGCAGAAACTCCAGCCCCTGCGCTTAACATTGGCTTTTTACCGAAACTCTTATCTTGGAAAGCCGTCAAACGTCTCCTTGAACTATAAGTTCTTAGCTGACTAGCCACACTTTGTCTTGCCACCTCCATTACATCTAATGAGGTCGAACCTCTGGCTACTATACTCGAGGCCTCTACGATCGAAACAATGGGAACACCAGTAAAACTTGTTGGGCAAGAAACAACAGCAGTCACACTTGCCAAAGATACCACAACAGCTACATGAGTCAACAAACCTGACGAACTTATTTGTTCGCCAGCAGGGGCATGCAAAGACATTACCTCTTCCAAAGTCTGCGAACCTATTCGATCACTAGCGGATGTAGAAAGAGATACATCTGACAGGTTATCACCCCCAATAGCTTGAAAAGAGGCCGCTACCACTCTTGCCGACAAAAGGAAAATGTGAGTTAAACAAGTTATAACTGCGAATAAAACAGAAAGAAATCACATTTTAAGACGAAATCCAAACATAATCACACTATATTATGTCCAGAAATGCACAACGAAGCGCCACCTGTGTCCATACGCCTCTTTTTTATTTGCTCCAAGTTAACAGAACCACACTTTTCTTCCAAAGCAGATGGAATTGGCGAACACAAAGATATCTATTTTCCCCCTTACTACTCCCAACCTCTATTTGATATTTCCAAGGGTGAGTGTGAACACCGGTATGAAGATAAAATAAGTTTTCTAGTTATATATCATGACATAGAAGAATTCTCGCCACACGGTCATGCCTACTAAAAGGCCAAGCTTCTGTATGAACTGGTACGTTTCCAAGGACCCCTTAGGAAACACGTTGAAATTCGACTCATCCCAACCATTCAGACTTTTCCCCTTAAAGCATTGAACCCACACATTTCTCAGAGCGCATATTTCCTCAAATAACAGTGGATCACCATTTTCCAACATCTCAAGAAGACTCAACTCACCGGGCGTTAACTTGCTCAACTCAGGTAACTCGATTCTATCATTTGTGGGGCGACACAAAACAACGTGAAAAGGAAAAAACCCAAACTTTACACTCTACCTTAATATATTTATTTCTGTCCAAACGAAGATTGCTTGCATATTTAGTTTCTCATGGTTGGCATCTTCCCGGTACACACACTAATTGATATAAAACCCTACGCACTCTTATCATTACTAATCATTACATTATAAAAGTAACAGTAAACATCAACACAAGGTTTGACTCTAAAGATTTTACAATTCAGGAAATACGTCACCATAATCCACCAACTCAAACCGATTAGCTAACCTGGGGCCACATCAAACTAGTTCAGCCAATCCACGAAAAACAAGTGTAGTGGTAAATGAAACCCAGCTTCAAACTCAAATAGAGAGATGAAAAACTACGATTTACTTTCATCAGAACACCTACTCAAGTGGTACGTTTCCTGTGGCAAACTAAATGATAGCAGAAATGATTCACCACACGAAGACTCCTACATTATAGAGCCTTAATCATTTTATCAAACTTATTACTACACTCATATTTGTCACTAATTGCAACAAATGAATTAGCCATTGAAACAACAAGATTCTTTTTCTGAATCATTTCAACGCGCCTCCTTAATAAAGAGGATTTGTATGTGGCGTTTCATATTGAGTGATTCATTCTCAAAGGGAGCCGACCGGTTTACCAAAAAGAAATGTTCTGTGACGATTCACAAACGGTAAGCTATTTTTTCAACATTTCAAAATTTCCCACAGAAACTCCCGCCTTTGTATAACCCCCAAAATTTCTCAGGCGCGCTAAGGCCACTTTATAACCTTCCCTTACTTGAGGGGCAATTGTTAATACCAGCGAACCACAACCATGCGAATACCCAATTACGACACTCTGCGAACATCCTAGCAGACCAAATCCATTCTATTGTGGAATCGACATGCGAACACTACCCAGACCTGTTGACACTAAATTTTAGCTTGAATCAAATGAAAATGGAAATCGGTCAGCAAATCAAATCAAAAGGGGAAAGAATCAGCAAATCAAATCGATCAAAAGAGAAGTAAATCAAGACCAATTTGATTTAAAACAGGAAGGGAATCACAATGTAATATTGGAAAAAAATGATTATTCTTTTCTATTCTTTCCTTCATTGTAATTGGCTATATACAACCCATCCATTCCTTATAATTTTTCACCACCAACACAACATATTACACAGAGAAAGCATTGTAAGCATTCTAGAGAGAAATAAAAGGCAAATTTTTTTCAGCATTTTTTGGTTCGAGATTTCACTTTTACTTTTGCTTCGAAGATCCAAGGTATTACACCGTATAAAAATCCTTCCACCCTAATTTTGTAAAGTATCTACCCTTCCTCTTTTTATATATTTAGTTATTTGGTCCTTTCGTTTTATTTCTTTTCGATTTTGCACCTTTTCTCCCATTAATTTTGCTTTCTTGAACTCATGCATTAGCTTTTTGTTTGAATTTTCATATTATATCACACATTTAATGCATTACAGATATATATGTGTATAGACGCTTGGTAATTTTTTATATGTATTGTAATATTTTTATGGTAATATATATATATATATATATTATTTAACTTTGTTTTACCATATGTATACTAATTTCTAATAGTGTATTTGCGTATCAAGTATATATATACATATTATTTTTTAAATATATATTTATGTATAGCCTTTTTCTATATTATCTATCATAATTTATATCGTTATATGTTGTATTTACATATTATTCTCGACAAGTTTATATTATTTTTATTTACTAAAATTTACATTTTTGGTGTGATATTTTATTTAATATTTGTGCCTTTTTTTGCATGACTTATCATTTATTTTGTTCATTGTGCATCTCAGACATATAAATTGCTAATGCAGTGTTCCTACCAAAAGGAGGTGACAGGTTAGCGCTAGAAATATTAGCGGTGCTTAGAGTTTACTCTCCGGATGGTGGGGCTGTTAAAATGGAACCATATTCATAAATGGACAATAAATTAAATTTTACATGAACTTGCAAATTCTGAAATTAAAACGTTTTGGAATCGGCTAGGTACCGATTTTTGGGCATTGTGGGGGGTTCTAACCCTTCCCTACGCGTAACCGACTCCTGAACCCGTTTTTGTTATTCGCAAACTAAAATTGTTGTTTTAATAAAATAAAATATTTTTTTATTAAAATAACCAGTTTTTAGGTGATTCAATCATACCTTTAAAAAAGATTGGTGGCGACCCCATTGTTTTGTGTTTTTTTTTAAAACGTCGGGCCCCGAAAAAATGGCTGCGACAACTTGGCAACTCTGCTGGGGACAACTTTTTGTTTTTACAAAAAAAAGAGTCAGGCCATAAGCCGATTACACTGTTTTAATGTCAGAATTTGTGAAGTTTGTCTCAAATTTATCTTAATTGTCCATGTATGAATATGATCTCATTTTACGCATTTAAAGCTTGGTTATAATCTCTATCCTCGAGCTTCGTCCCGATCTTTTAAGTGAGGGGAAAACACTTTGCTAATGTGAGAATATTGATTCTTTGTATGAACCTAGCAATTACCTTTGGGACTTATATGCCCTATGTCTTCGTAAGGATACTAGTCCATAGTGAAGACATAGGAAATGGGTCCTCCTGAGTTGAACTTGGTTCGTTTGAAGACTATAATGGGTGAGAATCAAGGGCCTTGCTACCCTTAGTATGGGATAACAAAGACAACTCGGGTACCTCTTTAGAACCAAACTTTTGTTTGTGAATCTAGGAGTCCACCCTAATAGAGCCATGTGTAAAACCTTAGAGGTAGAATTTGGTCAAAATTATTTCGTAAGAATAGTCCGTGGAGACATGTCTAGAAATGTTGGTATGCGCTGCCCAGTTATTATTAATACAATGAAATTATTTTGGACCCTTTTATGTTTTTTTTTCAAGAGTACTAATTCTTTATTTTTCTTTTTTTGTATTGTTTTGCATATTTTTCTTGCATCCACATTTCCTATTTAGAAGGGGTTGATTCTCAATACATTGCTCAAGTAGAAAACATTTTTTCGCAATGGATAGAAGATTCCTTCAGAAAGAGGAAGATAATGCGACTGTACGTCACTTGTCCGAGGTCAACCAGCAGGCACATGGAGAACATCATTCAAGAATACATGATAAAGATCTTGGTCCTCGAAGATATCAATAAAGGGGGCAATGACTATTGGTTTACTTATCTTAGGGACAATGCCATGAGATTCTAGGCGCATGATGAGTTCGACAAGAGTGTCATGACCCAAGTCTAGGATGCAGCTAGGCACGTGATGATGTTGGCCAAAGAAGCTGCAGCTTTGCGCCAATATGTTCGGCCAATTGGGGAGAAGGGGCCGAGACTCCTATGACTAATCGAAGAGATAAAAGAGCTAGGTGCTCGAGCTCAGATGTACTCGTGATATAATTCGGATTCTTTTGTAATAAGGAACTTCGACGTCCAATGAAAAACTACTTCTAGAGCAATACCTTAATGGAATCGATGGCCCTTCGCCTACATTCATGCATGTGCATTCATTCGTATTTGCTGTTGTTTGTTTGCATTAGTAGTTTACATCACTGCATATATACACACATACTAAAAAAATTAATTATGGCAAATTCCATTTAAGGATTCCGCACAAATATGATACCCGGGCTATGGCTACAAAGGACATGCTGACGACTTTAGAAATAAACCACAAGAATACCCAAGATAGGCTCGATAAAATAGAGAAAGACTTGAAGAAAGAAATCATGCAAGCTTAGAAAAACACTGTCAGCCAAATAGCTACTATGTTGGGATTCAGAGACCCAGAAAAAGGAAAAACGGTTGAAACCGTTGACGTTTTGTCGCCCTAACTCGGGATGACCTATAAGACATTTTCACCGAATATGAGGTTCCAGATCTGTATGACGGGAACGTCATCCCATATTCCAGTAGAGTCCGAGATAAATCATGGGCAAAACCAAGGCATTGATATTTGGAATCTCCATAAGGCAGCCGACAGGGCCAAGGTGAACAAGAGGCTAGAAGATCGTTGTGACAGGCTCGAAGAGGTCATCAGAGCCCTACATGGAGGAAACATTTTTGGTGGCGTAGACACTAGAGATTTAAGTCTAGTGATTGAATTGGTGGTTCCTCTAAAATTCAAAGCTCCTGACTTCGAGAAGTATGACAAGACCACTTGCCCTTTGGCACACTTGACCATGTACTACCGAAAAATGTCACTGCACTTGGAAAATGAGAAACTACTCGTCCATTGTTTCCAAGATAGTCTACCGGGGTCTATTACCTAATGGTATACTCGACTGAACTGGGTCAACATATGAACCTGGAGAGATCTGTCAAGAGCTTTCCTTGAACAATACAAGCATGCGACCGGCACACTCCCAAGCTGGCTCATACTGCAAGGAATGGAACAAAGGCCCAACGAGAGTTTCCGCCAATATGCCCAGAGATGGCAAGATGCAGCAGCCCGAGTTCAACCTCCACTTTTGGAAAATAAGGTTACTCCAATGTTTGTGGAGACTTTAAACGGTCCCTTCTATGACCATATGTTAAATCATGCCACTAAAGGTTTCATAGACATGGTCATGAACAGTCTTACATAAAAGTTTGATTTTCCAAGATTATTTTTCTTTTCAAGCTCTTTGGAAATCAAATCTTTTTCTTCTTGAACTTTATGAAGCAAATTTTGTAAATCAAACATTTTTGTTCAAACTATAGGAGTTTTGCTTCAAGTTCAATTTTTGTTTTAGAAATCAAGCCATTTTGAATTTTCAAATTTGAAATCATTTTCTTGTTTTTCAAAATGTGATTTTTAAATTCTAAAACCAAATCGTCATAAGCATCTTGTAATTCATCAACATAATATGAACATGAAGTAGATGAATTAGAAGTTACCCTTGAATCTTCTTCGATGGCCATAAGGCAAATGTTAGCTTGTTCATCATCGGTGGAGTCCTCATCACTCCAAGTAGCCACATATGTCTTCTTCTTATGGCTTGAAGTGCTTACCCTCTTCTTCTTCATGGATTCTCGTTCAATCTCTTTCAAGGCTTTCTTCATGTAAGGGGCACACTTCTTGAAGAGATGAACTATCTCTTCTTCATCATCCTCCTCTTCACTTGAATCTACATGATGGCATGTGGAGGATTTGAGAGCAATGGCATTTGTGTTGATGCCAAGCCCTTTGAGCTTCTTCTCCCCCATAGCTCGAATCTCTTCCTTCTTCTTTTCATCTTCTTTGTTTTTCTTCATAATTTGGTGAGTGAGAAGAGACCCCATGAGCTCATCATGCTTCAAAGTCTTGAGATTCTTGGCTTCGATGATGGCGGTCCTTTTTGAGTCCCATGACTCGGGAAGGGAGTAGATGAGCTTTCGGAAAAGTTTCTCTTCCGGGATGGCTTCTCCATAACCTTTAAGTCCATTGGTGATGGTGTAGAACCTATCGAACATCTTCTCAATGTCCTCTTCCGGATCCATCTTGAAGTTTTCATACGCTAGGTTGATGAGCCCGATCTTGGTCTCCTTTACTTCATTGGTCCCCTCATATGTAACTTCGAGCTTGTCCCAAACTTCCTTGGCACTCTCACAAGAAGACATCTTCTCATAGATGTTGGGGCCAAATGCACAAAATAGGATGTGCAAGGCTTTGCAATTAAGCTTCATCTTCTTGCGATCTTCGGCACTCCAATCCGCCTTGCTTTGTTGAGGCACGAACGAACCATCTTCTACTATGTCCCAAAGCTTGTAGTCCTTTGACTTTATGCAGAACTTCATCCTTTTCTTTCAATGAGCATAGTGTGTTCCGTCGAAAAAGGGCAGTTTGTCGATGGATTGCACCATTGAGTCGGTTGTTTGAAATGTTGATCGAGCTTGCTGGATCTTCTCAATAGGATGTTAATCCTTTTCAATTAAGTCAAGCTCTGATACCAATTATTGGGTTTTAGGGTGCTCGATTCCTTCAACCGTTCTTGCTCGCCAAGTGGCAGAGAAGTGGAGTTTTGGGTGATAGAGGTGTGAAAGTTAAAAAGAATAAAGACAAGATGATTTATAGTGGTTCAACCTTCTAACCAAGGTCTACATCCACTACCTTAGCTTCCCACTAAGGATTTCCAATCAATCCACTATTGATTCGTCCCCTTTTCTAGGCTTAGGAGGAAACCCTTACAAACCGATCAAGCTTTCTACCCAAAGTCTTGATCAAAACCTCTTTACAAAGAGATAAAAATAAGCAAACTCAAATCCCTCTAATAGGTATTTGTTAACATAATTAAGATCTCACCCAATCCTAAAACACTTGAGCAAATCTAACAATTTTGGCTCAATAGTGTTTGTCTATACAAGGAATTGACAATTAAGCACTAAGACACATTTTGATCATATGTTGTATTACAATTGAAGCATTAACCATTACTTGATGCTTGGAGGTCCCTTTTATACTTCTTAATGAGTTTGTAGCCGTTACTAGCCGTTGAGGTTGAATTGGAGCCGTTGGAGACTTTATTTCCCACATTAAATGTTGTTCTGGAGCCTTCCGTATCGATACATGAGGACCCGTATCGGTACGCTCTTCTTCATAAACTAGCTGTTGGATTCTTGTCAGCCTAAGAGTATCGATACGCTTACGGGCGTATCGGTGTGATATGTCATTTAAAAGACCGTTGGGAAATAGCTGTTGGGGTTGTTAAAATAGGGATCGGTACGTTTAAGGGGCGTATCGAAACGATCCCTTTCCGTATCGATACTGTCTCACCCGTTTTGATACGGGTTTTTGCAGAATCAAAACTTGGGCAAAAGCGTATCGATACGGGGTATACCGTATCGATACGGGCATGCTGAAAAGTCAAGTTTGGCTATTGTAAAGCATTAAAAATTTTGCCGAAAACCTTTTAAAATGCCTCAAACTTATTTTCAAGTTGTTTGGACTTAAGGACATGTTTTAAATTCTTTTCAAACTAGTCTAAAACATTTTTCAATTATTATATCAAAACATTAATTCTACACTTAGGTTGTTTAAAATTTGGGTAAATAAACAAAATAAAAGTTAAGTTCTTGCTAGAGGTGCCCAAAACCGGCTCTAGTAATTAATGCACTTTAAAGAAGCGCTAGAGGTGCCCGAAATTGGCTCTAGTCGACTAAATTTAAATAAGAAAATTATTTCGCTAGAGGTGCCCGAAATTGGCTCTAGTGAAAATAAAAAAATAAATACCCCGGTAATTAAATTGATAAAAGCCTATTGTTCACATAGAATCTTGAAAATCAACTTGTACACAACTACACACACATTGTCACAAGCATTATAGTGGGGTTCCGGGTAATTTTTGTGCCATTCGAAAAATTCAAACGGTGATCATACTTTGTGACACGATTTTGAGGTGCTTAGTGTTCAAAAGTTCTATTTTTGTGACCCTTTTTACTCATAAAAGTGCTAGACTTAGACTCATATTAGTTGCATAAATAGCCATTCATGCATGTTTGCATGGATTCTTTGGTGATCGTGTTTGAATTTATGTTTCTGTCGGTTTGTTGGCCATATCAAGTCATCGACTCAGCGTAGTCTTCTCTGCATATTTCATTTCTTATTCACTGGTCAATCACTCTATCACGGATGGTGATCGTTACCTTCTAGATCTTTTGCCAAAGGTCTTTTTTCGAATCTGGTTCTTCATCCTCAATCGATTTGTTCCGTTCATCTGAGCTAGTTCGTCGATCTTAAAGGTTCTGCATTGTCGCAGTGTCAATTTGATTTTCCATTCCTCGATTTCATCATCATTTTACCGAATAAATGCAATCTTCACCGAATCTTCATACTTCTACTACCGATATTAGGTCAGATTCTTTCATCTTTATATGTTGCATGTGAATGTTTCTCACTAGACATATAGTTTCGTCGTCTTCAGTTGTTTTGGTGAGATATTTTCTGATATGTTATAGACTTCCATAAATCTAAGGTTTTCTTTCCCGATATAGAGTGATGGAATAATTCAATTGTTCATCTTGAATCGTTTGCTTCATTACAGTTCATAATTTAGTTGTTCTCCTATTAGGTAGTTTGTTATTAGTACTTGGCAATTGTTGAATTAATTTGGTGACAGAGAGTATAGTCCTCACTCTGCATTCCTACAGTTTAGACTTTAAAGCGAGTAACAAATTACCAATGACTATTGGTGTTTTGTTCACCAGTTTTAGCAGGTTCTCTTCTGATATTAAGCTTTAGTTTTCTCTGCTACTGATTGTGCTTTTGGTTTGGTTCTTATTTACTATTGCTAGAAATGGATTCATGAGCAATCTTAAAGTGTTTCAGTTAGAGTTTCACACTTAAATCTCAGTACATAATTGGGTTGAGTGATTTGTTCTTGCTGCTAGGATCTAAGATTGATCTAGTGTTCGATTAAGATTTTGGAGTTGCTAGATGTTTATAATAATTGCAATGGAAAAATCTTCTCATTTATCTTAAGGGATGTTCTTTTCTTCTGGAATGCAGTATATTGGTTACTGTTGAGTTATATGCTAGTTAATTGATGCTAGAAGCTGGTGAATGTTGGTCACCTTGATAAAGCATTTTGTTGCTCAGTTCTGCATTTCTTGTCTGCTTCGTACACAAGGTGTACATGAAACATAGACTTCACAGTCAAGTTTACATGGAAAGAAAATTTGGGGAGAGTTAAGTATTTAACAGCCTTGCTCTTTTTTAACCAGACATAAGAGGGTGTTTTCTTGACCAAGAGAAGCTTCAGATTACATCCAGGAGTTCATAGTTTAATGTAATCTCTAATTTTTTCCGGGTTAACCCATTTTATTTTATTTCAGTTATTTTATGTCATTTTTTATTTTTATTTTTATTATCATTATTATTATCTAAATTAAATCAAAACAAAAAAATCAAAATCAGTTTAAAACAAATAACAACTCAAATTTATTTAATATATATAATTCATTAAATACCACAGTATATTTATCATTACAAACCCAAATATATATATATATATATTGCATATGGCCCAACAAGGCCAAACTAATATCACCTAAACTCTAATTAACATCAAAACCCTAAACCGATTTACTCTCCTTTGCATAGTCACATTTAAATCGTTGGATTAATGATAAATCCAACGGTATGAATCAAATGCAAGAAGGCACTTTAGGTGACCACGCACGAACGAAGTCCTAGTACCCTTCGCATCCTGTGAGCTCGCCATCTTTGGCCACGACGGATGCCAAATCACCGATGTCCTTGCTCGGAGAGTTCTCTCTCCCTGGTCTCCTCCTCTCCTCCGCGAGCCAAGTCATACAATCATACAAAATGAAAAATTTCAGTGGCATATCATGGCAGTAGAACCAACAAGGGAATTGTACTCCTTTTTATTTTTCTTTAATCATGTAATTCAGGAATATAAAAACCCAAAACCTAGCATTGTATTTATTTAGAGAGAAATCAACAGACTTTTCAGAGGTATTTTTTATGGTATAAATTTTGTCACCAATGATAAAATAAAATTAATAACAAATTAGATATTGTCACAATAGTAAATTTATTTTTATAATAATAGTAATAATAACAATTATAAAAAATTAAAGTTACCATAAACTAGTTTACAAAAAGGTATAATAACTATTAGTCTCTATACTATGTGTAAATTATTGTTTTAGTCATTCTATTTTGATCAGTTTTAGTTTCTACATTTTTTAAATTTTAATCATAATCCAAACATGACAACGAAAATATAACTAAATTACAATGACTAAAAATGATCAAATAAAAGAACCAAAATCAAATATGCAACTTATGTATAACAAATGGGCTAAAAATAAAATTTTACTTAACATATTTAAAGACTATCATTTATGTCAAAATCAAAATTTTAAAATTTTAAAAGTACAAAAACTTAAAGTGACCAAATTAAAGTAAAAAGACTAATATGTAATCTTGCCATAATATGTGATAGCAAAATTTTACCTTGTAAAAAATGTTACACTTATATTTGTTTTAACTTTGCTTGTGGAGTTAAAATTTGCAATGTCAGTAATCCAAATAATTGTTACATAAATAATAATTCTATCAATAATTTGAATTAAATTAAATTAAATTATGTAATTAATGAAAATATAATACTTAATATCTAATATTTAATATTTTAGGTGTAAATCTTAATATTCATATATTTATATTTTAAAATTACTTCAATTATCTTTATATATTTTCTTCAACAAACTCGTATAAGAAACCGTAGAAAAAACTAATTAAATTATTATAATAATAATTAGTGTTATAATTAATATATATTTTTAAAATAAATAAAATTAATTTCAATTAAAATTTAACATAAATACTATTTTTCTTTCAAAATAATATTAATTTTTTTGTCTAGCCTAGTGGATAAACATTCCACTCTCCCCCTAAAGGTTCCGGGTTCAATCCTCCATGAAGTCATGCATTGTATTTATTTATTAAAACTTGACATGTGCAGGTGTCTACGGGTGGTTATCGAGCGGGTCGATCGCGAGTTGATTAGTGCTCGACTCGTTCTCAATAAAAAATCTTGTTGCTCGAATCGAATCGTTGCTCGTTAAGTTTGATAAAATTTTGCTCGACTTGTGCTCGTTAAAAAATTTCGTTGCTCGACTCAACTTGTTGCTCATTAAGCTCGCCAAAATTTTTACCTTGCTTTTTAAAATATATGTAAAATCTAGTGATACTATTAGAGCTTAATATAAACATAGAAATTCAGAAGAAAAAAAAACGTGAGATTTAAGGATATAAATAAACGAACCTATCATGATTGAGTTAGAGATGAAGTCCATATTTGAGTGTGAAACTCTTTTTAGTTTCTCAACAATCTACGGTGAACAAAAAAGAAGATAATGCTTTAGGAATTTTTAGTTTTTAACTTTCAATTGTATTTTCTTATATGGGAAGTGGAAACTGAAGACTTTTCTCATTTTCTACTTTTATACATAAAGTAATAATAGAAGAAAAAAGAAAGACTTTAATAAAAGAGAAAAGACCCGTTATTATATTTTATTTCTTATTAATACAAATAAGTTTTTTTTTAATTTTCAGGAAATACAAAATATTTTGGAAATTTGAAAACAAAATCTTATGGGTAAATTACCTAGCAATTCACTAAAATTTTCTAGAATTTTCAACTATTATTTAAATTTCTTACAACATAATTTTTTAAGGTAGCCACCAAATAATCATAAAATAATTTATTAAAAAATAACGAGCTGCTCACGAACTTATCGAGTCGAGTTAGGCCTTGCTCGACATGACTTGCTAAGATCTCGAGTCGAGTCAATTCGAGTCGAGCTTTAACCAAGTTTTGACTGAGTCGAGCTCGAGTTGTTTGCGAGCTGCTCAACTCAATAACCACCCTACAAGTGTCACATCATCTATAATTAAAACTCATTAAATTCAGAGACATAAATAAGATGTTTAAAACTAAAAATATAATTAATATATAATTAATTTTTTATTATTGAAAGTGACAACATATTTTATACACTATTTCAATATGTATTTGTGATAAAAATGTTTGTCACTGTTATTAATCTACCACTAATATAATAGTGACTGATATATTAGTGACATCTCAGAAAAAATAGTCACTATGAATTTTAGTGACTAAATTTAATACTTTTAGTGACCATTTTCAATGTCACTAAAAACGTATTTTTTGTAGTGTCTATTTTACTTTTCGAATAAGAATAAAAAGAAAAGAGGAAGGGATTAGGGTATTTGATACTTGAGTTTGGTCTCGGGCCACCGCCGTGCTTGGTGGTTGAGGTTGGTACCGTCGATGAATGACACTATTTGATCTCTTCGTCTTCCCGTTCTTCGATTAGGTTTTTAAAACATTTTGTGTTCTCCAAAAACAAGGGGCCTTCAAAGAAAACGTTTTTCAATATCTGATTTTCGAGGTTCTAGGATGATAGGGGCTTGATTTTGAAAAATGGTGGCCGGATTCGATTTTAGGAAGGACGAAAGGAGTCTTGAGGGTTATTTTCTATATTCTTCGGCGCCGACGAGCGGTGGCCGAGGCGATGGAGGGCCGACGAAAATATGGTAGTTCTTTGAGTTCTCGAAGAACTCAAGAACATGTTAAGAACATTTCAGAGAAAATGTTCTTTGTGACGAAATGCATAAAAGCTGCCACTAATATAATAGTGATGGAATTATTAGTGACGGCTCAGAAAAATAGTCATTGTGAATTTTATTGACTAATTTTAATACTTTTAGTGATCATTTTCAATGTCATTAAAAACGCATTTTCTTGTAGTGTCTATTTTGCTTTTCAAATAAGAATAAAAAGAAAGAGGAAATGATTAGGATTTTTGATACTTGAGTTTGGTCTCGGGCAACCGCCGTGCTTGGTGGTTGAGGTCGGTGCCGCCGATGAACAACACTATTTGATCTCTTCGTCTCCCCGTTCTTCGATTAGGTTTTTAAAACATTTTTTCAAAAAATAAGAGGCTTTCAAAGAAAACGTTTTTCAGTATCTGATTTTTGAAGTTCTAAGATGATAAGGGCTTGATTTTGAAAAATGGTGGCCGGATCCGAATTTAGGAAGGAAGAAAGGAGTCTTGGGGGTTATTTCTTTATTCTTTGGCGTCGACGAGCGGTGGCCGAAACGGTGGAGGGTCGCCAGGAACAGGGTAGTTCTTTGACTTCTCGAAGAACTTAAGAACATGTTAAGAACATTTTAGAGAAAATGTTCTTTGTGACGAAACCCATAAAATTTGCCACTAATATAATAGTGACGGCTCAGAAAAATAGTCTCTGTGAATTTTAGTGACTAAATTTAATACTTTTAGTTACCATTTTTAATGTCACTAAAAACGTATTTTCTTGTAGGGTCTATTTTGCTTTTCGAATAAGAATAAAAAAAGATGAAGGGATTAAGGTTTTTGATACCTGAGTTTGGTCTCGGCCGCTGCCGTGCTTGGTGGTTGAGGTCGGTCTCGTCGATGACTGACACTATTTGATCTCTTCGTCTCCCCTGTTCTTTGATTAGGTTTTTAAAACATTGTGTTTTCCAAAAACAAGGGGCTTTCAAAGAAAATGATTTTCTGTATCTGGTTTTTGAGGTTCTAGGATGATAGGGGCTTGATTTTAAAAAACGAAGGCCGAATCCAATTTCACGATGGAAGAAATGAGTCTTGGGGATGATTTTCTGTATTCTTTGGCGTCGATGAGTGGTGGTTGAGGCAGTGGAGGGCCGCCGAAAACAGAGTAGTACTTTGAGTTCTCGAAGAACTCAAAAACATGTTAAGAACATTTTAAAGAAAATTTTCAAGGCAATTTTGATCTGATTTTCGCGTGGGAAAAAGGTTTACATCTGTTTAGGTCTTGATTTTTATAGTATATGTTTTAAAAATGGGTAAATTACCCTCATTAAATCTCTCCGTCCTAGTTTTGTTTCCTCTGTGTTTCCTTATGTTTTAAAATCTTCTGATTTAGTCACCTTTTTCCCTGTTTCGAGCTTTGGTTTTGTTTCAATTTGGTCCGAGGCCAGTGGTTAAATTACCCTCTTAGGTCCTCATTTTTCTGTTTTATTTAATTTTAGCTCTTTAATTTCATGCAACTTATATTCCGGTCCTTTATATTCATGCATTGTTTTTTTAATTCATTTGTAGTCCCTTATTTATTTGTTTAGTTTAAACTACAGCGGATCTCACTCAATTATGGGTAAGATTACATTTGGGTCGCCGAATTATTAAAAGTTTCATTTGGGTCTCTCAGTTATGGGTAAGGTTACATTTGGGTCACAAATTATTAAAGGTTAAATTTTGGTCACTCAATTATGGGTAAAGTTACGTTTGGGTCACCCTTCATATTTAAAAAATTACATCAATTTAGTCATTTTTCTTCCAAATCACTTGTATACCATTGTTAACGTTAGAATACATCATTTGAAATCATTAATTAATATAGTACACAAATTGGTATATATTTTTTCTTCCAAATCTAGTACACAAATTTAACTTTTAATTTTATATGTGTTATCATATATATCTAGTCATGCAATTTAAATTGTCATATTTATTTATCGCATTAGTTTAGTACTCAAGATCTCGATAATCTATTGGTAGTGTCATCTAGGGTCTTCGGGCGTCATCTCGTTTAGGTATCGTAGGTGGCGAATTTGTATATTTTCAAATCATGTTGTTATGCTCATGCATTTAGGGATTAGAAATTAAATTGGATCGAATTTTTATTTTTCTTAGTAAAAACGGTACGAACCTTAAGGGGCCGATTTTCGGGCGTGGTAGGGGTGCGAATCCTTCTCCACTCGTAACTGACTCCCAAACCCAAATTCTTTTCTAACTTTGGTTAGCTTTTCGGTGTTCGGTTACCTAATCCAAGTGATCGGCGACGACTCCTTTGTTTTCTTTAAAATACGATTTTTTCCCGAAATTCCCCATTAAATATTTTCAGAAGCATGGGAAAACTCACCAAAAAGAAGGACCGAATAAGTGAAGAATGAAGACAATGAAGATGAAGAAAGAAAGATTTCTGAAAGAATTTTGGAAAAAAAAATTTGTACAACAGAAAAGTGAATAAAGAAGAACGAAAGGAAGAAAAAATATTTTCGATTCTCAGTAAAATCATTAAGTAAGAACTATGAATTTGTGTTTTGAAGGAGTTCTTGATGGAATAATCATGAACGAAGAAAGAAAACATTTTTTTTCATTTTGGGTACCATTTCACTAGCTGGTAGCATGAGTGCTTGAATATTATATTACAATTTCAGTTCACTGTTAATAGCTCTGTAACACCCCAATTTAGTCCCAAATTGTAAACCCTAATCGTGAAAATTCCCAATTGAAAACCCTAGAATTTGGGGGAAATCTCAGATTTTTAACCTAATTTAAATTAGGGACCTAATTGCATAAAATTAAAATATGATGGACAAGTGTTAGGCGGGCTAAAAATAAGACCCTTCTTTTGTAATTTACCCAATTGTGTAGGGTAAACACCCTTTTGTTTCTGATTTGCATTTTTGCACCGCTCATCTCTTCTCCCTTTTCTCTAAAAAAAAGTAAATCGAGCCTTCCCTTTTCCGTTGACGTTGAAGCTCCAGCAAAGGATCTTTTGGTGGCTGTTCGTCGATCTGCGGCCATCAGCGGCTTCCCCGTGGTTGTCTGACGAAAACCTGAGTTAGGGTTGCCCATTCGCAGCCTCCTTTCATTGGAAAGGAGAGGCCGAAAGCCTCGACTTTTCGTCTTTCCGCCACCGTTCTCATCGGAAACGGCCGTGTTTCCTTCAGGAGCTCTCACTGTCATCGTCTTTCTATCTAGCCGCGCCTAGAACCGTTAGGTAAGCACCGAAGTGCGGTTGGGGCGAGTTCTTCGGTGTAAGCAGCGGCCGTCGTTGGGCTCACTAGTCGCACCGTGGTGGTTGGGCGCCACCAGGACCCTAGATCTAGGGTTTTGGTTAAGGGTTAGGGTTGGCTGATTGATTTTAGGAATTGGGGATTTGATCTGTTTTGGGTTTAAATGGCTGAACCGAATCGGGTTGAGGGAACCGAACTGGACCAACTCTCTGAACCGAACCGGCCGGGTTGACCAAGTCAGATGGCATAGCAGTGACATCATCTGCTGTTGTAATGGTGATGTAGGCTGGCGTCAGCGATGACGTCATCATGGTCAATGACGATATCAACGATGACGTCAACATTGATTTTTGGGTTGACTTTTTCGGCTGGGTTCACCTAAATGTTTTTCGACGTTTTGGTTCCGTTTCCGCTGTCCGTTTCTACACATTCAAACCCAAAATACCTTTTTGGATCAAGTTTATATGTTTGAACTCAGAATTTTGTTAAGTGTTGCATCAGAGTCTGACTCAATTATTTATGTGTTTAGGTGACATGGACTCTGACCCCGAGACTTTACCTCCCCCTCCGCCAGGCAGACCTCCGGTGGCACAGTCTTCGAGATCTTCTAGTAAGATTTCTGTTAGCATAGCTTATTTGAGTGTGGCATAGTAGGAATCGTATATAGTGTTATTTGTTTTAGGAGCTGATTCTGTTCGACTTTCAGCTAGAACTGAGCGTGGGAGACGTCACTACCGATGTTGACAGTTTAGCTGCCTAAGGTGTGTTCTCTGTCTGTGCTACCTGTATGTGTTTGTGTGATTGCCTGATTTGTATGAGACATGTTTATATGCTATCCTACTATGTTGTTTGATAAATATCTTATGACTCGATTATTGTTATCATGTCATGTAACACATATCGAAATCAGACTATTTTGTACATGCATCTTAGTTGTTTAACAAGATTGCATTCAGACTCTGAAATCGGATAACATGCCATATCATTGGGTTGGGATATTGTATGGGGGAAGCTCAACGACTTTATCCTTCGGGTTGAACTTCGCTTCGGATTAGTAGTTCCATCTTTCAGGTTGAGTTCTGCTTCAGACATGGTGTTGCGGTGTAGAGTGGTTTAGGGGAACCTCACTCTTCGGACGGTGATGTAGATGGGTGCATGTCATGTTATGCAATCTATATGCCTTGCTTGTAATACTTCAGAATTATTGTTTAATCTTGATTTGATGATGGATTGTTGGCTATACTTCTGTTATGCACTTTAGAGACACACTAAGCTTTATAGCTGACTCTCCCTTAGTATTTGTTTCAGATTTCCAGACTTAAGATTCAGTACTTGGAAGACATCATTCGAACGGATTTGATACTATTAATCAATATGGATTATTTCAAGATCATTTTTATTATTTATGTATCTTCAGACTGGGTTGTAATTTGGACTTTTGACTTTTATTTTGGGATTTATGAATTACTTTTAGCATGCATTGTTTTATGACGATACTTTAAAGGACTTTTTACAATTGAATATTAAATTTCGACACATCTTTTTCATAAGTGATCTTTCTTGAGGGGCAAGTTTCCTAAAACGACAAATTCAATTTGATCAAACCTCTTAGGTCAAAATAGGGAGATACATTTAGTGGTATCAGAGCCAGGTTACACCCCTCGGACTGTGAGGCTTGACTAAATTAAATTTAAATATTTTCAAAATTTTGCATGCATAATAAATGTTTTCGAGAACTATGAGATTTTTAGATAAATTTCCGAATTTTAAAGAATTAATATATGATTTAATCAGAGACTTCAAGTACCAATTCTGACTTTAAGATTCTTCCTTTTGTAGATAGACTACTATGCCACCCCGTAAAAGTACTAGAGTTACGGCTGGCCGAGGTCGAGGTCGTACCGGTGTGGATACGAATGACGTTACTCCTCCTAAGAATTTGCCACAGCATCAGGAGGACCCACAGGGTGAGCAGGCTGAGGAGCAACCTGAGGTTCATATGAGTGATCAACAGACCGATTACCCTGGTCAGCAAACTCAGAGCGGAGGTCCCCGTGCAGTCGGTAACAGTGAGACTGCTGGAGTTGATATTGCTGCAGTGCATTTGAAGTTACTCGAGTATCTTTGACAGGGTTCTAGGAGACCCATATCTGCTGAGTTTCTGTCTACTAGGATGTTGATGTTTGATGGTAAGACGACTGCAGATCCGGCTGACGCAGAGTATTGGCTGAAGAAATTACAGCATTTATTTGATAAGATGGACTATCCTACTGATAAAAAATTAAGAGCGACTGTATCATTATTGAAAGGTGAAGCCCAGAACTGGTGGAAGGCTGAGGAGACTGTTATTTCTGCTAGTCAGGTCACATGGGATACATTGATAGGTACATACATACATACTTACATACATTTTAGTCTCAATATTAGGCACTAGAATGAACAAAAATATCATCAAATGATTTATATCTAAAATATTGGAGTAAATTATAAAAATTAAAAAATAATAAGGGTAACTTTATGTGGAAAATAAAATTTTAGGGAATAAAATGAATAAAAATATCACCATATTAAAAATGAATCAAATTTATATCTACTTATATATACACATATACATATAAATATACATATATTATGATATATACATATACATGTATTGTTATAATATATATATATATACTAAAACACACATGTATACATACATACTAAAACACATATATATGTATGTATTTAAGTTTTAGTATATATATACATGTATGTATGTAAGTTTTAGTATATATATATATATATATATATATATATTGTTATAATTATATATATACATATATATATGTATGTAACTTTTAGTATGCATATATTGTTATATATATATACTATAACATACATATTTGTATGTATATATGTATACCCCTAAACAATACCCATAAACATCAACCCTTAAATCTTATAATCACTAATAATTAGAGTACAAGCATAATCCCCTAATCCTTAAACTAATCTCATAACTCCAAATAATTAAGTTGACACATTTACCTCTAAACTCCAAACATGAATATCTAAATCTTACATACACTATTCACTAATAATTAGAGTGCAAGCCTAATCACATAATCCCTAAAATAATCTCATAGCCCAAACAATCAACTTGACACACTTACCCTTAAACCCTAAACATAAACACATAAATCTAACAAACAAAATAAATTGAAACATAAAAGGACACATCTAAAAATTAATTAAAACTAAATTATTAATTAGAGCCCAAATCACAAATGAATAAAATTATTAAACCTAATTACTTACCAAATCTTTATACGAGGACCAAATCAAATTTAAAGCAAACCAAAAAGCTTAATAATTAATTAATTTATGAAGCATGGCCTAATTAAATAAAATTTAAAGAAACTAAACCAAAAGTTAAGATTAAAAAAAATAAACTAAAACCTAAAAAACCTAAACTCTAACCATCTAATTAAGGAAGGACCTAAAGGATAATTAACCCCTAAATAAAAAAATCTCACTTCCACTCTCAATTTTATTTGATATTGGCGGCAAAATCAAAATCCCCCCACCCAACATTAGCGGCAAAATCAAAATCCCCCCCCACCACCACCACATTTGATGTAGCGGCAAAATCCCCCCCCCCCCACCACCACATTTGATCTAGCGGCAAAATCAAAATCCCCCAATAATTTCCTATCAATCAAAAAAATTTCCCTCATTAATTCAAAAAAAAATTCCCTAAACTAAAAAATATTTTTTTATTATTTTAATAGTTATAATTAAATTTTTTAATAAAAGATTTTTTAAATTTAATGATCACAATTAATAAATTGATTTAAATTTTAAATAAATTGTTTTAAATTCATCCATCACAACTTATTAATTTAATAATACTTTTAAATTTTGAATATTTTTAATAAAATAAATTTAAGTATGTTAATTTTTATTAAACTTCACAAATAATTTATATTGAACGAGTTAGTATTAAATTAATTTAATAAATTATTACTTTATATTTATCAACCCTTTAAATTTATAAAATCGTAGACTTCTTCAACTATATATCAGGTAAATATCAAGTCAGATCAATATCAGTTCAGGTTAAAAATAGGTCGGGTTCAAAGCAGGTCGGGTCAATTAACAGGTCGGGTTCAAAACAGGTCGGGTCCAAAACAGGTCGGGTTCAAAATAGGTCGGGTTCAAAACAGGTAGGGTCCAAAACAGGTCGGGTTCAAAACAGGTCGGGTAATATCGGATCTCGGGTCAATTCAGTCGGGTAAAATCGGTTATCTGCCAGGTCGGCTTCGGGTTCGGGTTCGTTTTAGTCGGGCACAGGTCGGGTTTCAGGTCCACAGTAACAGGTCCAATTCGGGTTCGGGTCGTTTTCAGTCGGACCCAGGTCGGGTTCGGTCACTACAGTAACAGGTCGAATTCAGGTTCGGGTCAACAACAATCGGTTACAGATCAGGTTCGGGTCAAATCAGGTTCTGACTCGAGCAGGTTTCAGTCGGGTTTTCAGGTCGGGTCAGCTTTTTACATCCCTATTGGCCCTTATCGGATTCTTCGTCGGGTTGGACCGGTTGCCTATCAGCTTGAGTTACCACCAGAGCTTCAGCTTATTCATGATGTTTTCCATGTTTCTGTGTTGAGACGCTATCATGTTGATCCGTCTCATGTTATGCCTGTGGAGGAGAAGATTCATCCTGATTTGCGCTTTGAGGAGGAGCCTATCGAGATTTTTGCTCAAGATAAGAAAGTTCTCAGAAGGAAGACCATTAAGATGGTCAAAGTCTGGTGGCGTGGTCGCATTCATGATAGGCTACCTGGGAGCCCAAAGTTGTCATCAAAGCTCTATATCCTCATTTTTTTAATCCAGGTAAATTTTGAGGCCGAAATTTTATTTTACTGGGAGAGAGTTGTAACACCCCATTTTAGTCCCAAATTTTAAGCCCTAATCGTGAAAATTCCCAATTGAAAACCCTAGAATTTGGGGGAAATCTCAGATTTTTAACCTAATTTAAATTAGGGACTTAATTGTATAAAATTAAAATATGATGGACAAGTGTTAGGCGGGCTAAAAATGGGACCCTTCTTTTGTAATTTACCCGATTGTGTAGGGTAAACACCCTTTTGTTTCTGATTTGCATTTGTGCTTCGCACATCTCTTCTCCCTTTTCTCTTAAAAAAAAGTAAACCGAGCCTTCCCCTTTTCCGTTGACGTTGAAGCTCCGGCTAAAGAGCTTTTGGCGGACGTTCGTCGATCCGCCACCATTAGTGGCTTCCCCGTGGCCATCCGACCAAAACCTGAGTTAGGGTTGCCCGTTCGCCGCATCTTTTCGTCGGAAATGAGAGGCCGATAGCCAAGACTTTTCGTCTTTCTGCCGCCGTTCTCACTGAAAACGACCGTGTTTCCTTCAGGAGCTCTCACCGTCATCGTCTTTCTGTCTAGCCGCGCCTAGAACCGTTGGGTAAGCACCGAAGTGCGGTTCAGGCGAGTTCGTCGGTGTAAGCCGCAACCGCTATTAGGCTCGCTAGTCGCGCCGTGGTGGTTGGGCGCCGCCGAGACCCTAGATCTAGGGTTTTGGTTAAGGGTTAGGGTTGGCTGATTGATTTTAGGAATTAGGGATTTGATCTGTTTTGGGTTTGAATGGCTGAACCGAACCAGGTTGAAGGAACTGAACTAGACTAGCTCTCTTAACCGAACCGACCGGGTTGACCAAGTCGGATGGCGTCGGTAGTGACGTCATCTGCTGTTGTAATGGTGATGCAGGCTGGCGTCAGCGATGACATCATCATAGTCAATGATGACGTCAACATTGACTTTTGGGTTGACTTTTTCGGCCGGGTTCACCGAAATGTTTTTCGACGTTCTGGTTCCCTTTCCGCTGTCTGTTTCTTCAAATTCGAACTCGAAATACCTTTTTGGATCAAGTTTATATGTTTGAACTTAGAATTTTGTTAAGTGTTGCATCAAAGTTTGACTCAGTTATTTATGTGTTCAGGTGACGTGGACTCTGACCCCGAGACTTTACCTCCTCCTCCGCCAGGCAGACCTCAAGTGGCACAGTCTTTGAGATCTGCTAGTAAGATTTCTGTTAGCATAGCTTATTCGAGTGTGGCATAGTAGGACTCTAATATAGTGTTCTTTGTTTTAGGAGCTGATTCTTTTCGACCTTCCGCTAGAACTAAGCGTGGGAGACGTCACTACTGACGTTGACAGTTTAGCTGCCTAGGGTGTGTTCTCTGTCTGTGCTACATGTATGTGTTTGTGTGATTGCCTAATTATTATGAGACATGTTTATATGCTATCCTACTCTGTTGTTTGATAAATATCTTATGGTTTGATTATTGTGATCATGTCATGTAACACATATCAGAATCAGACTATTTTGTACATTCTTCTTAGTTGTTTAACAATATTGCATTCGGACTCTAAAATCGGATAACATGTCATATCATTGGGTTGGGATACTATATAGAAGAACCTCAACGACTTCATCCTTCGAGTTGAACTTCGCTTCGGATTAGTAGTTCCTTCTTTCGGGATGAGTTCTGCTTCGGACATGGTGTTGCGGTGTAGAGTGGTTCAGGTGAACCTCACTCTTCGGACGGTGATGTAGATGGGTGCATGTCATGTTATGCAATCAACATGCCTTGCTTGTAATACTTCGGAATTATCGTTTAATCTTGATTTGATGATGGACTGTTGGTTATACTTTTGTTTTGCACTTTAGAGACACACTGAGCTTTATAGCTGACTCCCCCTTAGTATTTGTTTCAGATTTCCAGAATTAGGATTCGGTACTTTGAGGACCTCATTCGAACGGATTTGATACTATTAATCAGTATGGATTATTTCAAGATCCTTTTTATTATTTATGTATCTTCAAACTGGTTGTAATTTGGACTTTGGACTTTTATTTTAGGATTGATGAATTACTTTTAGCATGCATTGTTTTATGACGAAACTTTAAAGGACTTTTTACAATTGAATATTAAATTCCGACACGTTTTTTTTCATAAGTGATTTTTCTTGAGGGGCAAGTTTCTTAGAACGACAAATTCAATTTGATCAAACCTCTTAGGTCAAAATAGGGGGTTACATTTAGTGGTATCAGAGCCAGTTTACACCCCTCGGACTGTGAGGCTGGACAAAATTAAATTTTAATGTTTTCAAAATTTTGCATGCATAATAAATGTTTTCGGGAACTATGAGATTTTTAGATAAACTTTCGAATTTTAAAGAATTAATATATGTTTTAATTAGAGACTCCAAGTACCAATTCTGACTTTAGGATTCTTCATTTTGTAGATAGACTACTATGCCACCCCGTAAAAGTACTAGAGTTACGGCTGGCCGAGGTCGAGGCCGTGGACGAGGTCGTACCGCTGTGGATACGAGTGACGTTACTCCTCCTAAGCATTCGCCACAACATCAGGAGGACCCACATCATGAGCAGGCTGAAGAGCAACCTGAGGTTCATACGAGTGATCAACAGACTGATCACCCTGGTCAGCAGACTCAGAGTGGAGGTCCCCGTGCAGTCGGTAACAGTGAGATTGCTAGAGTTGATGTTGCTGCAGTGCATTTGGAGTTACTTGAGTATCTTCGACAGGGTTCTAGGAGACCCATATCTGCTGAGTTTTTATCTACTGGATGTCAATGTTTGATGGTAAGACGACTGCATATCCGGATAACGCAGAGTATTGGCTGAAGAAATTACAGGAGTTATTTGATGAGATGGACTATTCTACTGACAAAAAAATTAAGAGCGGTTGTATCATTATTGAATGGCGAAGCCCAGAACTGGTGGGAGGCTGAGGAGACTGTTATTTCTTCTAGTCGGGTCACATGTGATCATTTTTGTCAGGCTTTCCGAGATAGATATGTTTGGGCAGAGTATCTAGCCAAGTGTCGAGGGGACTTTATGAATCTGAAGCAAAATGCCATGACCGTGATTGAGTATGAGATTGAGTTTTTGAGGCTGATACAGTACGTCCCTGGGTTAGTTACTACAGAGAAAGAGAAGTGTGACTGGTTTTTGAGGGGTCTGCGACCTTCGATCAAGGCTGGTGTTGCTTTGCATTTGGACAAAGAGTACAAGGATATTACCTTACGAGCTAGGACTGCTGAACGCAATGAGGCAAAGTTGAGGCAAGTTGAGGCTCAGGGTATGGATCGGGGTAAGAGGAAATCGACCGCGTCAGTTCAGTATAGTAAGAGTAATCAGACTAGGAAGAGGGCAAGAGATGAGACTGATCATCAGAGTTATTCCAGAGCCAGAACAGTGACCACTACTGTTCAAACTTCTAGTGTTGGAAGATCGACTAGTACACGAGGGGTACCACAAAGTTCTTTCTATAAGAAATGGCATTCAAGAGATTGTAGGAGACAGTCTGGGGCTTCTTTTCGCTGTGGGTCGTTCAACCATCTTTTCAAAGATTGTCCGCTTGCACCTCTGTCAGCTCATATGACGAGTCAGTCACAGGCATCAGTACAGACTCCTGCTAGAGGTAGAGGTCGAGGTAGACCTGATACTACAGTTTCTGCTGGTAGAGGTAGGCCAGCTCAGAGTGGAGGATCAACTGGATCCGGGGTGAGACAACCAGAGTTAGTTTATGCTACCAGGAGACATAGGATCATGATGAGCCAGATGTTATTGCTGGTACCTTTTCTATCCACTCTATCTCGTATTTTGCATTATTGGATATTGGTTCTACTCATTCGTATGTTGCGAGTTCGGTATCTGGGGGGACTAGAAATTCCGGTTGAGAATACTTTGAATGTGGTTTCAGTTTATATTCCAGTGGGTGATCATGTCGAGGTTACTAAGGTGTACAGGAATTGCCCTTTGGAGATTCAAGGGAAAACATTTTCTATTGATTTGATGGAGTTACCTTTCAGAGAGTTTGACCTTATTCTTAGAATGGATTGGTTATCCGCTCATCGAGTCATTGTGAAAAGAAAAGGGCGACTCTAAAAACCTAAGATGGTCGCGAAGTGATTCTTGTGGGAGAGCATAGAGGTTTCATGTCCAATGTTGTTTCCGCTCTCAAAGCGGAAAAGATGATCCGACATGATGCCGTTGCCTACCTTCCATATATTCTTGACTCGAGGCAATCAGATTCTGGTCTAGATAAGATCCGAGTGGTTAGAGATTTTCGAGATATTTTTCCGGAGGAATTGCCGGGGGTACCGCCGGAACGTGATGAGATTGTGTTTGGCATAGATGTTTATCCGGGTACAGCCCCTGTCTCTATGGCTCCTTGCAGGATGGCTCCGAAAGAGCTTAAATAATTGAAGATTCAGTTTCAGGAACTGCTAAATAGGGGTTTCATCCGACCTAGTGTTTCTCCTAGGGGAGCCTCTATTTTATTTGTGAAGAAGAAGGATGGATCACTTCGACTTTGTATTGACTATCAGAAACTGAACAAGCTATTGACTAAGAATAAGTATCCCCTTCCTCGTATTGATGACTTGTTCGACCAGTTCCAGGGAGCTATAGTATTCTCTAAGATAGACCTGAGATCAGGTTATTACCAACTCAAGGTTAAGGATTCTGATGTGTTCAAGATAGCTTTTCGGACTTGTTAGGGTCATTACGAGTTTTTGGTGATGCCGTTTGGATTGACTAATGCCACTACAACATTTATGGATATGATGAATATGGTGTTTCAACCCTACCTGGATTAGTTCGTGGTGGTTTTCATTGACAACATACTGTTTTATTCTAAATCGGAGGCAGAACATGAGGAACATCTCCGAATTGTCTTACAGACTTTGTGAGAGAAGCAATTGTATGCAAAGTTCAGTAAATGTGAATTTTGGTTGACTGAGGTTACCTTCTTGAGACACGTGGTTTCTGCTAATGGTATTCAGGTTGATCCAAAGAAGATTGAGGCTATTTTGAGCTGGAAACTGCCCAAGAATTTTCCTAAGATTCAAAGCTTCTTGGGTTTAGCCGGCTACTATCGGAGGTTTGTGGAGGGTTTCTCAATTATTGCAGCTCCTTTGACTAAACTTCTGAGAAAGGATATTCCTTTTGTTTGGATTGAGGCTCAGCAGACTAGTTTTGAGAAGCTTAAGACCGTGTTGACTGAAGCACTGGTTCTGATTCAGCATGAGCCTCGGAAGGCTTATACGGGATACAATGATGCCTCTCATACGTGATTGGGGTGTGTTCTGATGCAGGAGGGAAAGGTAGTGACCTATGCGTCTCGTCAGTTGAAAGCGCATAAGTGCAACTAACCTACCCATGATTTGGAGCTTGCTGCGGTGATCTTTGCTCTGAAAATCTGGAGACACTATCTCTACGGAGAGAAGTGTTATATGTTCACCGATCACAAAAGTCTAAAGTAACTCCTTACGTAGAAAGAGTTGAATCTGAGACAGTGTCGCTGGTTGGAACTTCTTAAGGATTATGACTGTGAGATAGAGTATCACCCGGGGAAGGCGAACGTGGTTGCCGACACCTTGAGTCGTAACACCATTTTGGATTTGAGAACCTTGTTTGCTCGGATGAGTTTGTTTGAGGATGGTAGTTTGATGGCAGAACTTCGGGTTATTCCTACGTTGAAATCTGATATTCGAGCTAAGAAGTCTACTGATCCTTTTCTTATGCATCGTATCAGAGAGGTTTCTGAGGGTACATTTGAGGATTTTTACTATTGGCCCAGATGGTGTTTTGTGTTTTCGAGGCCAATATTGCATTCCGAGGGATTCTGGGTTGAAACAGGTTATTCATCACGAGGCACGTGACAACCCCTATTCTATGCATCATGTTGGTGATAAGATGTATAAGAATTTTCGTCAGAGGTACTGGTGGAAAGGTCTTAAACGGGATGTTGTCGGATTTGTGTCTAAGTGTATGACTTGTCAGAGCGTCAAGGCAGAGCATCAGCGTCCATCTGGGTTGCTTCAGCACATCGAGATTCCTCAGTGGAAGTGGGAGCGTGTGACTATGGATTTTGTTAGTGGTCTTCCGATGACTCCGTCTAAGAAGGACTCCATCTGGGTTATAGTGGACCGTTTGACTAAGTTTGCGCATTTCATTCCGGTTCGAGTCAACTATCCTTTGAGTAAGTTGGCTCGGCTTTATATTTCTAAGATTGTTCGACTTCATGGGGTACCGATATCGATTATTTCTGATCGTGACCCGAGATTTACAACGAAGTTTTGGAAGGCACTTCACTCTGCTTTGGGTACCTGGTTGAACTTTAGTACATCTTATCATACGCAGACTGACGGACAGTCCGAGCGTGTGATTTAGATTCTTGAGGACATGTTGAGAGGTTGTGTTCTTGATTACAGTGGTAGTTAGGAGGATTTCTTGCCGCTCGCAGAGTTTGCATATAATAACAGTTACCAGGCCAGTATAAAGATGGCATTGTATGAGGCTCTGTATAGACGTAAGTATAGGTCATCGATTGGATGGACTGAACTTAATGAGCATAGACTTTTGGGACTAAACATAGTCCGTAAGGCTGAGCAGACAGTCAGATTGACTCGAGATCGACTTAAGGTTACTTTTGATACACAGAAGTCTTATGCCGACTTGAGACGTCGAGATCTTGAGTTTGAGGTCGGTGATGATGTTTTCCTAAAAGTATCTCCTTGGAGGAAGGTACTTCGATTTGGTCGGAAGGGCAAGCTGAGTCCTCGTTATATTGTCCCTTATCGGATTCTTTGTCAGGTTGGACCTGTTGCCGATCAGCTTGAGTTACCACCAGAGCTTCAGCGTATTCATGATGTTTTCCATATTTCTGCGTTGAGACGCTATCATGCTGATCCCTCTCATGTTATGCCTGTGGAGGAGATTGAGATTCGTCCTGATTTACGCTTTGAGGAGAAGCCTATCGAGATTCTAGCTCAGATAAGGAAGTTCTCATAAGGAAGACCATTAAGATGGTCAAATTCTGGTGGCGTGGTCGTAGTCATGATGAGGCTACCTGGGAGCCCATTGCTGTCATCAAAGCTCAATATCTACATTTGTTTGCTCCAGGTAAATTTCGAGGCCGAAATTTCTTTTTACGGGGTGAGAGTTATAACACCCCAATTTAGTCCCAAATTGTAAACCATAATCGTGAAAATTCCCAATTGAAAACCCTAGAATTTGGGGGAAATCTCAGATTTTTAACCTAATTTAAATTAGGGACCTAATTGCATAAAATTAAAATATGATGGACAAGTGTTAGGCGGGCTAAAAATGAGACCCTTCTTTTGTAATTTACCCAATTGTGTAGGGTAAACACCCTTTTGTTTCTGATTTGCATTTGTGCGCCACTCATCTATTCTCCCTTTTTCTCTTAAAAAAAAGTAAATCGAGCCTTCCCCTTTTCCGTTGACGTTGAAGCTCCAGCCAAGGAGCTTTTGGCGGCCGTTCGGCGATTCGCGGCCATCAGTGGCTTCCCCGTGGCTGTCTGACCAAAACCTAAGTTAGGGTTGCTCGTTCGCCGCCTCTTTTCGTCGGAAAGGAGAGGCCAAAAGCCTCGAATTTTCGTCTTTCCGTCGCCGTTCTCACCAGAAACGGTCGTGTTTCCTTCAGGAGCTCTCATCGTCATCGAAGTACGGTTGGGGCGAGTTCGTTGGTGTAAGCCGCGGCCGCCGTTGGGCTCGCTAGTCATGCCGTGGTGGTTGGGCGCCGCCGGGACCCTAGATCTAGGGTTTTGGTTAAGGGTTAGGGTTGGTAATTGATTTTAGGAATTGGGGATTTGATCTGTTTTGGGTTTGAATGGCTGAATCGAACCAGGTTGAGGGAACCGAACCGACCGGGTTGACCAAGTCGGATGGCGTCAGTAGTGACGTCATCTGCTGTTGTAATAGTGATGCAGGCTGGCGTCAGCGATGACGTCATCATTGTCAATGATGACGTCAACGATGACGTCGACGTTGACTTTTGGGTTGACTTTTTCGGCCGGGTTCACCTCTATGTTTTTTGACGTTCTGGTTCCGTTTCTGCTGTCCGTTTCTTCAAATTCAAACCCAAAATACCTTTTTGGATCAAGTTTATATGTTTGAACTCAGAATTTTGTTAAGTGTTGCATCAGAGTTTGACTCAGTTATTTATGTGTTCAGGTGATGTGGACTATGACCCCGAGACTTTACCTCCTCCTCCGCCAGGTAGACCTCCGGTGTCACAATTTTCGAGATCTTCTATTAAGATTTCTGTTAGCATAGCTTATTCGATTGTGGCATAGTAGGAATCTTATATAGTGTTCTTTGTTTTAGGAGTTGATTCTGTTCGACCTTCCGCTAGAACTGAGCATGGGAGACGTCACTACCGACGTTGACAGTTTAGCTGCCTAATATGTGTTCTCTGTCTATGCTACATTTATGTGTTTGTGTGATTTCCTGATTTGTATGAGACATGTTTATATGCTACCCTACTCTATTGTTTGATAAATATCTTATGACTCGATTATTGTGATCATGTCATATAACACATATCGAAATCGGACTATTTTGTACATGCATCTTAGTTGTTTAACAAGATTGCATTCAGACTCTGAAATCGGATAACATGTCATATCATTGGGTTGGGATACTGTACGGGGGAAGCTCAGCGACTTCATCCTTCGGGTTGAACTTCGCTTCGGATTAGTAGTTCCATCTTTCGGGATGAGTTCTGCTTCGGACATGGTGTTGCGGTGTAGAGTGGTTCAGGGGAACCTCACTCTTCGGACGGTGATGTAGATGGGTGCATGTCATGTTATGCAATCAATATGCCTTGCTTGTAATACTTCGGAATTATTGTTTAATCTTGATTTGATGATGGACTGTTGGTTATATTTCTGTTATGCACTTTAGAGACACACTGAGCTTTAAAGCTGACTCCCCCTTAGTATCTGTTTCAGATTTCCAGACTTAGGATTCGGTACTTGGAGGACCTCATTCGAACAGATTTGATACTATTGATCATTATAGATTATTTCAAGATCCTTTTTATTATTTATGTATCTTCAGACTGAGTTGTAATTTGGACTTTGGACTTTTATTTTGGGATCGATGAATTACTTTTAGCATGCATTATTTTATGACGAAACTTTAAAGGACTTTTTACAATTGAATATTAAATTCTGACACGTTTTTTTTTTTCTTCATAAGTGATCTTTCTTGAGGGGCAAGTTTCCTAAAACGATAAATTCAATTTGATCAAACCTCTTAGATCAAAATAGGGGGTTACAAGCTCCTCATGAAATCAACTTCAGATTATTAAAAAAAAATCAGAAAGTAGGGTGAATGTTAGAGATTAGCAGTAATTAATTTGTTGTTAATTACTATTATTAGTTTGTTAATTACAGTTAATAGTCTCTTAACCATTTGGGCTTTACGTGTCAGCTGATAGTTTGTTAGTTAGGCTAAATACACTTGAGGTATAAATAGATTGTATTGGGTCATTGCCCACATCTTATCTTTGTAGTAACCTAATAATTTTACAATTGAATAAAAATATCAGATTATTTTTTTATTTTATATCTAAACCCCTAAACACGGTTCTCTTCCTTTCTTATCTTTTTTGGGCATGTTTATATTAATATATTTGTTTACTTCGTTTTGTTATTTGCTCGGTGGATGGTCATTAGCAGAGCATTTTGGCTTTTGATGTTATTTAAGCAATTGTATCGGTGCCCATGTCATCATGTGTATTGCTGTGTGAACAATGATGGTTTGATTAGACTAGAAAATGGGTGTTCATGGAATGCAAGTAAATTCTTTTTTAACGTTGGAATGTAAGTAATTTAGTGTTTCGTTTTTTATATCTCATATACATTTTCCATGTGTGTAAGTAACAAAGTGTTTGTTTTGTGTATTGACTAGGGATGTAAAAACAGGTAATCGGACATGTTTCAGGTCGGGTTCTGTCAGGTCGGGTAAAATCGGATACAAGTCATTTCAGGTAAAAAAAAAATTTTTGACTCGACTCGGGTCGGGTGCGGGTCCATTGCAGTCGGGTAATTTGCAGGTCGGGTCCATTTCAGGTCGGGTCAATTTTCAAGTCGGGTCCATTTCAGGTCAAACTCGTTGCAGATTGGGTAAAAACAAGTCGGGTAAAATTAGTTAATTGGCAGGTAAATTGCAGGTCGGGTAAATTTCAGGTCGGGTTCATTTCAGTTCGGGTTCATTTCAGGTCGGTTTCATTTCAGGTCGGGTTCATTTCAGGTCGGGTAATTTCAGGTCGTCGGGTTCATTTCAGTTCGGGTTAATTTAGGTTCACCAGAAATGAACAATTTTGAATAAAAACAAAGTTTTATGGACTATAGTGAAAAAAATAATAATAAATAAGAGCTAATTTGGACAAAAATAAAGTTTTATGGACTATAATAGGCTCAATTTTGAATAAAAACAAAGTTTTATGGACTATAGTGAAAAAAAATAATAAATAAGAGTTAATTTGAAGTAAAAATAAAGTTTTAAGGACTCAATTGAATTGAATTAAAACTTAAAGGACTTGAATAAAAACTTATATAATATAAAGGGCTTTATTTATAATTTACCCCAAATTGAAATTCAATTTGGGAATTGGGCGGTTTCAAAATAAATTTTCCCGCCTATATATATTATAATTTAATATTATTTATTAATTATTATAATATAATATAACTTATTAATTATTATAATAACTTTATAAGTATAAATATATGTGATTATGTGTATATATATGTATTTTTATGTATTCACATGTATATAAATTACAATATATAATTATATATTATACAAACATGTATGTATTTATGTATATGTAATGTATTATACATAAATACATGTATATGTATATACATAATACATACTATGATACTAACAACATACATGTATATATACATGTGTGTATATATATATATATTATACAAACATATGTATATATTAAATTATTAATACATATAACATATAACATATCATACATAATAATGAATACATATTATACAAATATATGTATGTTAATATATAATATATAATGTACGTACATGTATATATATGTGTGTATATATGTGTGTATATATGTATATAAATACATAAATATACATAATATATATATATATATATATATAAATATATGTATTTATATATGTATTTAAATACATAAATTGAATTGAACTAAAACTTAAAGGACTTAAATGAAAAACATCTAAAATTTAAAGGGCCACAAAATATTTAGCCCATCTAAAATTCAAAGGGCTACAAAATATCCATCTAAAATTTTTAGCCCAAAGCCCAACAATTAATAATTATTATTAATTATTATATTTAGCACATCTAAAATATTTAGTCCAAAGCCCAACAATTAATAATTATTATTTATTATTGATATTATTAATTATTATAAATGGGTAGTGGGATATGAGCCCAAAGGCCCAAGGCCCAAACTATTACTGATTATTATTTATTATTAATTATTATATTATAAATACTTTATATAACTTATAAGTTTATATATATATATATATATATATATATATATATATATATATATATATATATATATACATACATTATAGGTTTTAGGGCCCATCAAAAATAAATGGGGGGTGGGATATGAGCCCAAAGGCCCAAACTATTACTAATTATTATTTATTATTAATTATTATATTATAAATACATTATATAACTTATAAGTTATAAGTTTATATATATATATATATATATATATATATATATATATATATATTATATTTATACATTATAGGTTTTAGGGGCCCAACTCAAATAAATGGGTGGTGGGATATGAGCCCAAAGGCCCAAGGCCCAAACTATTACTAATTATTATTTATTATTAATTATTATATTATAAATACATTATATAACTTATAAGTTATAAGTTTATATATATATATATATATATATATATATATATATTATATTTATACATTATAGGTTTTAGGGGCTCATCTCAAATAAATGGGTGGTGGGATATGAGCTCAAAGGCCCAAGGCCCAAACTATTACTAATTATTATTTATTATTAATTATTATATTATAAATACATTATATAAATTATAAGTTATAAGTTTATAATATATATATATATATATATATATATATTATATTTATACATTATAGGTTTTAGGGGCCCATCTCAAATAAATGGTTGGTGGAATATGAGCCCAAAGGCCCAAGGCCCAAACTATTACTAATTATTATTTATTAGTAATTATTATATTATAAATACATTATATAACTTATAAGTTATAAGTTTATATATATATATATTTATTTATTTATTTATACATTATAGGTTTTAGGGGCCCATCTCAAATAAATGAGTGGTGGGATACGAGCCCAAAGGCCCAAAGGCCAAACTATTACTAATTATTAATTATTATATTATAAATACATTATATAACTTATAAGTTATAAGTTTATATATATATATATATACATTATAGGTTTTAGGGGCCCGTCTCAAATAAATGGGTGGTGGGATATGAGCCCAAAGGCCCAAACTATTATTAATTATTATTTATTATTAATTATTATATTATAAATACATTATATAACTTATAACTTATAAGTTTATACACACATATATATATATATATATTATTTATACATTATAGGTTTTAGGACCCATCTAAAATAAATGGGTGGTGGGATATGAGCCTAAAGGCCCAAGGCCCAAACTATTACTAATTATTATTTATTATATTATAAATACATTATAAAAATTATAAATTATAAGTTTATATATATATTTATATATATTATATTTATACATTATAAGTTTTAGGGGCCCATCTAAAATAAATGGGTGGTGGGATAAGAGCCCAAAGGCCCAAGGTCCAAACTATTACTAATTAATATTTATTATTAATTATTATATAAATTATAAGTTATAAGTTTATATATATATATATATATATATATATATATATATATATATTATATTATATTTATACATTATAGGTTTTAGGGGCCCATCTAAAATAAATGGGTGGTGGGATATGAGCCCAAAGGCCCAAGGCCCAAACTATTACTAATTATTATTTATTATTAATTGTTATATTATAAATACATTATATAAATTATAAGTTATAAGTTTATATATATATATATATATTATATTTATACATTATAGGTTTTAGGGGCCCATCTCAAATAAATGGGTGGTGGGATATGAGCCCAAAGGCCTAAGGCCCAAACTATTACTAATTATTATTTATTATTAATTATTATATTATAAATACATTATATAAATTATAAGTTATAAGTTTATATATATATATATAATATATATTATATACATTATGGGTGTGTTTGGTTCGCGGAAAAAATGATTACCAGGGGTAATAATCTTTTACAGACTTACATTCCCATGTTTGGTTTAGGAGGATTCCCACTAAAAGGCATTATTCTTTTCCCAAGAGTGGCTCTTTCCCCTTAAATGGTGGGAATGCTATTCCCCTCATTTTCTTAGGTATTACACAATTCCTTCCCCTTTGGACAATATTACCCTTATGATTATGAATTATGTTCATGGTGATCCTTTATTGAATTTTTAATTAGGTAACTAATAATTTATGGTGTAAATTTATTAAATATTTATATTTAATATTAGTTTAATATGTAAACGGTGTTGTATATATTTAGATAATGTTGTAATATTTAATAGTACATTTTATTAATATTGTATTTACGATGTTTTTAGGGTTATAAGATAAGATTGTATGTTGCTTGAGACTGAATGCGTTAAGACTTGATGTTATTAATTTTATTATTTGATTTATAAGATGTTTTTTTATCTTAACAAAATCAGTAGGTTAATTTATTTTTATATTTTTACTACTTTTAGATTTGTTTTATTATTTACTTTAATTTGTTTGATAAATGGGCGAAAGTAATAAAAAATTAAAAATCTAAGCATATTAAACATTTAATATTTTTACGTTTTAAAAAATCAAAAAGAAATAAATGTATATAAATACAAAACATTTTTTAAAAATAATTTAATAATATTAAATATATTATAAATATTTTTTGTGTGCAAATTTTAGGTAATGTAACGAAAATAGATCTATAAATTTTATGTAAATATTTTTAATTTAATAATTAAAAATTAAATTTGTTAAAAAGAAAATATATCATAAGGACAAGTTGGTAAATTTTGCTTCCAATTAATCTTATATTCCTCCAACCAAACACTACAATCCTGTATTCCTACCAAATGAACCAAACAAAGTAATGTAACATTCCAGTAATGTGTCAGGTAATGTTACATTCCGGTAATCCTATTCCCAGAGGTAATCTTACATTCTGTGAACCAAACGCTCCCTATAGGTTTTAGGGGCCCATCTCAAATAAATGGGTGGTGGGATATGAGCCCAAAGGCCCAAGGCCCAAACTATTACTAATTATTATTTATTATATTATAAATACATTATATAAATTATAAGTTATAAGTTTATATATATATATATATATATATATATATATATTATATTTATACATTATAGGTTTTAGGGGTACATCTAAAATAAATGGGTGGTGGGATAAGAGCCCAAAGGCCCAAGGCCCAAACTATTACTAATTAATATTTATTATTAATTATTATATAAATTATAAGTTATAAGTTTATATATATATATATATATATATATATATATATATATATATATTATATTTATACATTATAGGTTTTAGGGGCCCATCTAAAATAAATGGGTGGTGGGATATGAGCCCAAAGGCTCAAGGCCCAAACTATTACTAATTATTATTTATTATTAATTATTATATTATAAATACATTATATAAATTATAAGTTATAAGTTTATATATATATATATATATATATATATATATAATATATTATATTTATACATTATAGGTTTTAGGGGCCCATCTCAAATAAATGGGTGGTGGGATATGAGCCCAAAGGCCCAAGGCCCAAACTATTACTAATTATTATTTATTATTAATTATTATATTATAAATACATTATATAACTTATAAGTTATAAGTTTATATATATATATATATATATATATATATATATATATATATATTTATACATTATAGGTTTTAGGGTCCCATCTCAAATAAATAGGTGGTGGGATATGAGCCCAAAGTGTAACCCCCTCGTCCCGGTCTGGCCGGATGACCGGTCCGAGTGGGCTACACGGGGAAAACCGAGTGAAAACCCCTAAGGATTCCCCCTCGGTTAGCAACCCTATTTTTTTTTCTTTTTAACTCTTGTCTAAATGGATATTAAACCCTAAGTGATCATACAGCGGAACAACATATACAAAACAATCAAACGAACTCAAACGATCATGTTACAGCCCAAATCTTAAACTTAAACTGCAGGCGGTATCGATACACCTAAGGGGTGTATCGATACCCCTTGACTAGGTCAACTGGTCAGAGTCAACCAGTAGAGACCGTATCGATACGCCCAAGGAGTGTATCGATACCCTCCCCAAAGGTTGACTTTCCACGGTCAACGCTAAGACGACGGTATCGATACACCAGAGGCCCGTATCGATACCGAAATGGACAGTGGCTCCAGTGACCAAAAAGGTATCGATACGCCTCCCTCGCGTATCGATACACGAGGCCTGAAACAAGAAGGCGGTATCGATACTGGACCAACCGTATCGATACCCCTGCACAGCAAAAACTCCCAAACTCAGCCAAAACATACAAGACTCGAACCTAGATGCAATTTAAGACTTCCCTAACCCCAACCAATCATTCTTACAACATTTACAGGTCACTATTTAGCCATACAAGCACCTAACATGTACATTCATCAAGGGAACATGCAATTGAATCAAAGATGACATTTAAGCGTTCAAAGACTCATACTTCAACATTCAAACACAGGGACAACCTCAAAAGGCATTGGACCAACACACAAGGTAAGTAATATAGACATGGTTTACAATCCAAACATGGCATCAACAAGTCAATCAAAACAACATAATTAAGGGGTCTAAACATGCTCCTAAACATCCAACAATAGCACCAATCAACAACACCTATCCCATTGCTTAACTATTACATTCTATCACTTAAAATTCATACATTGAGCTCACCAAAGCAACAATTGGAGACCTTTCCTTGCCCTTGCTACCCTCGAGCTATTGATCTGCATTGTCGAACAAAAGAGAGCGTAAGCATAAAAGCTTAGTGAGGGTAAGCTCATAAAACAAA
Organism: Hibiscus trionum; assembly: GCA_030270665.1. Taxonomy (NCBI): domain Eukaryota; kingdom Viridiplantae; phylum Streptophyta; class Magnoliopsida; order Malvales; family Malvaceae; genus Hibiscus; species Hibiscus trionum. The sequence goes on from BSYR01000013.1 coordinate 35,935,373, forward strand.
CCTTCGACAATGCAGGGTCCAAGCACGAGCTACAACCAAGATCAAATACATGATCTTACCTCCGATCCACACGAGCCATAATTATAGATGATGCATGAACATATATTCAATATCATGTCATGCTCAACATGTTTAAATCCACAACATATGAAATCACATATATTAAACCATGTTAGCAACACATCCCAAATCACATTGGCTCACAATTAATCACATATTGGCAACATAAACCACAATCCGTATTGGCACCTAGCTATGACTCGAATACACGGATAACCGTTGGAACTCACATCCAACAACACAACCATTACCTGACGGTGGGATTACACTCATCACCGTTCATGCGGAGGGGATTCCACTCATCCTCACGCCCCGTTTCATGCGGAGGGGATTCCACTCATCCTCACGCCCCGTCGATGGGATTCCACTCATCATCGACTAATATAAATAAAATTTCCGGGCGTACCCGTACTCCTCCTTGGTGACTCAACGCCACCAAGGCCACGCGCGACTTTTGACTCATGTGTACACACTAACATCCTAATGATCGATCATTTGTACCCAAGCATACTAGTGCCAATACTAATACATTCCACAATACCATTTATTAACAACTTCCGTGCTTAGCACGTACTCACCATGACTTACTATCATGCACAAACCACATTTCCATGCTTAGCATGTACTCACCATGATCCTCGGATCAAGCAATCACCTCATAATCTCATTTCACATGACAACACACATGTACATCATTAACAACCATATCATATCTATCATCAACATACATACAACAATGCATCCAACATGCCTCAACATACATGTATACAACATATATATAACCAACACCATCACGATTTAACACGAGGCATATACAACCATTAAAGAGTGCAACCAAAGTCTCTAATCAAAGCTTGGGATTAGGCTACCACTCTAATCCCAACTCTAGGTGGGTTTACCAAGCCCATCCTAGGTTCACATGCTTGAACCAAAAACTCAAAACCATTTTAAAAACATTTAACCACTCACCGACAATTCCAAGCTCAACCATACTAGCCGATCAATCTTCCAACGATTCCGGATTTGTTCCCGAGGCTTCACCAACACAAAATCTTGCATCTAATCATCTCAACACAATCAAAACAACCTCAAATCAATTCACCAATTAAGGTAGCAAACCCGGAACACTATTCAAGCAACCAACACAATAGTTCAAACCATGAACAACCCCCAAAAATACCAAATCCGAGCAGCCCTTATACCCAGCCCGAAACTTGTGATTTCAACACATTTAACACTTCCAATTGCTTCCAAAACAACCCCCAACTATTACCCTAACATCAACCCTCAAATTCCAACACAAACCATACCCAAAATTCATCTAAAAACCCTCATAAAAACCCAGCAAAACCCAAATTCGGAAATCAAGCTAAAACACTCTAAAAATTATATATGTTGGAACATTTGATTCATAGATAACATATCTAACAATAACAAATCAAAAGCTTTAGTAAAAACTCATAAAGCCTTAACCTTTAGCCTAAGACTTTGAAAAACCCAAATGTAAAATACATGGTTTTTATGAAATCTAAAAATACTAAAATGTAGAGGATAGCAAGGCCAAGTCAAAACTATATTTACCTTTCAAAAAGCTCAAAGGATGAGGAAGAAGGGAGGTGGAAGAGTGAGGTAGAGACAAGCTTTCTTTTCACGTTAGAAATGGGAAAATGGGGAGGAGGATGAAGATGAGCACATGCTCATCTTTTGCTTTATTTTAAAATCCCCCAAAAATAGTGTTTACCATTATGCCCTTAATGAAAGTCCAAAACTCACATCTCTTAGAGTCCATGGATTTTGGACCCAAGAGATAGGCCCAACATAGTTGTAAGTATTTTGAAATCCCGAGGCCCATAAAAATATTTTATTATTTAAATTGCAAAACCGAACCCAAAATAATATTAAAATATTATTTTCACCCGACCCCTAAACCCGGGTGTTACAACTCTTCCCCACTTAAGGAAATTTCGTCCTCGAAATTTATCGGACATGAACCCACTTTCTTTCACACCATAACACACTAACCAATCTCGGTGGACTTACCACACAACAATAGATATCTGATGCTAAGATCTCAACTGATTCTTCGTTGCACACAATTTCAAACTCAAATCAATCTCTTCAACAAACAAAGCACGGAACAGATCTGACTCACATCTCCGAATCACAGATTCATAAATCACATCACAACCCTCTTTCTAACTCTGGTGGTAACCGTAACAGATAAACAACAGATCTAGCCCGACTCCCAACGCATACCACACTGTTTGAACGCTTGACTCTTAACTTTCTCTGACTGATCATCTGACTTCATCAATTAACCTAACACTATGCAGACGTCTTAAAAAACAATCTAATTTAAGTCCCGGACCTCTATTACCTACTTCCATTAAGAACCTACCACGGATGTAACAAACTAGAAGAAAACTGACGCTCGGTCTCAATATACTGGCAATTTACACACCTATTCTCGTACTGAACCACATTATTCATCAACTCAATCCAGAAGTGCTCGTCTTCAACCCACAATACGTCTTCATACAACTCAGGTGCAAATAAATCAAACTGCTGTGTGCTTCGGCCAACACAATACGTCTCAAAACACTAGGTCAATCGGCACAACTGTTCTGTCTCTGAAATGTAAAACTCTATCATCTCTGAAACTGTATTCTGAAGGTCTTCTTTCTACTATGCCTCGCACGTGAGGTGCTAAGAATCTGTCTTGCAACTGTTTCTCTTCAAGCATTCTGACTCAATGTAGGTTCATCATGAAATGCGACCACAAGATTACTGCCATTCGGTAACTGAATTCGGCAAACACAACTCGCAACTCAACTACTAATCTAACAAAAATTACAACTCGGAACATCGGTTACTACGTTGACTATCTTCGGATGGTACTCAATCCTGATATTACAGTCTTTAAGCAGTTCTAACACTTTATGATGTTCAAGTTTCAACCCTTCCTAAGTTGTCTAACAATTCAAGTGCTGGTAATATGTACGTGCCCACCGTGCATTTCTCACTATACAAGCTTTGTCCCTAAGTCTTCGAAGCAAACACAACTGTAATTAACTCTATGCCTCATACCGGATAACTCTTCTCACGGTCTTTCAACTATCTCGATGAACAAGCCACAATCTTCTGTCTTGCATAAGCACACAACCTAACTCTGCATGTATCTCATCACTATGGTTCGCAAACTCTTTCTCTGATATAAGCTGATTCAAGGTCGAAGCTCTCTTCAAAGTTTCTTTCGGTTTCTCAAGGGCTCATTGTCTCGCATCTAACCACACAACTGAACATTCTTCGGTATCAATCTGACAAAAGAGCAGTTATCTTCGAACGGCTATTTACAAACTTCCAGTAGTAACACTGCTAGACTTAGTACTATAGGTTTCTGTCACAGTCTTCAATTTCTTCAACTCACATCTTCTTTTGTCTGTTCAAGATTTGTTCTACTATACTCGGCTAATTTTCATGTCCTAAGAGAACATCTTCATTAACTCGAAGTTCACGCTGTACAACTTGGTATACAATTAATTCTCTAATAGAACCTACCACACTAACTTCAAAACTTGTCATGATCTTCCTCGGTACTTGAATATACTCACGTGACACCTAGAAGAGCTACTACCACTGATCATGAAACTCAGAAAATTATTCTGCTCAACATCTCTATGAAGGTAACTAATACACTGGTCAAACAAAGCTGCATAACTCAGAGCTCAAGGCGATTACATCTTGCCCCTAAAGCTGTCTTTGGTACTTCAAATTTCTCACCTTCATCTGGTAGAAACGGATCTCAAATTAATCTTCAAATAGACTGAAGCACACATTAACTGATCAACAAATCACTGGCACTCAGAAACAGATACTAATCATCCACTGTCACTTGTTTCGACTGTATGTAATCTGAACACATTCTCATACGGCCACTCTTTCTTCTTCACAAATTACACTGTAGAACTCTGAGATGATGCACTAGGCCTAATGAATCTAAGGTCTAACAAGTCTCGAAGCTAATTCTTCAACATTCTCAATTCTGTCGGAAACCATAAGATACAGAGCAAACTAAAACACGAGCAACTCGGAGACGACATCAATAATAAAATCTTCTTCTCTGTTAGGAGACAAACCGGGCGTTTCTTTTAAACACTTCTAGGAAGAATCACAAACTATTCTAGCATTTTGCGGTCCACTCTTCATTCAAAATCAAATTCATCACACTTGCTAAGCAAGCCTACCAACTAAACTCAATCAACCTTTGATCTCTAAGACTGGATCAACATTCAATAAGAAGCTCACATCCTCACCTACCACTACAGTCACACAAAAATCTACAATTTCAAGGCAACTCTCTCTTTGTCTCAATGTACACACTAACTATGTGCTCTTCAAGCTGAACCTTGTCAAAAGATACATCAAAACCGTAGGAAGACGATTATTTCACATCTGCTAGAACTAGTAACTCTAAACCACCAACAAACATCTTCTGTACATCTTTCTGATCACTACTGTCTCCCAAAGAGGCTAGTCACATGTGTCCCTACATCTAAGGTCTCAACAAACTTATCTAATTTCTTACATGCTCACGCAAAAGGAGGTATTCGCAGAAATTGCAACTTCACATGTACGCAACTGATAGTCTTCGGTCCTCTTGTTTTCAGACTGGTTCTTCAACAAAATCTGACTCTTCTAACTGTTCTTAGAGCATCTCGTAACTTCAAGACTCAATTCTGATCGCACACAAACAGTCTAGCTGGACTTGTTCTACCCCTACCAAACAATCCTGAAGTCAAAGCTCAAGGCTCCCATCTCGGCTCAACTATATCAGAAGTGACTTCATCTCTTCCGCTTGCTGGAAAACAACTCAACGTACACTGACCCAATCACACAAACTAGCTCCCACTCACGGACACTGACCGACTGTCTTGTATCGAAATCATAGGCTGAACCCCAACGGTCACCAACTAACACTTCTGAAATTCAGATTACTCATACGAGACCCCTACCTAGATCTCGCCAAAAGAACTAAGGTACTCATACCTACCTCTGACACCTCATTGAGCACATTCAAACTTGCATGCTTGTTAACAACATATGGAAGTACGAACTCAGAACCAATCAGAAGAGACAAACTCAAAACTGTACCAAGGGCTTATCCACTATAACATAGACATCACTTTGACTCCCACTCAAAGGTCTTCGCTTCTTTTCACCAACTAATACCAAAATCGGTCTCATCGTCTCTCACCAACAAGAACCAACCACATATACCGTCTCAAACGAACGAGTTGTACCTCAATCCCGGTACGACCATACCTCCCTAACTAAGGTGATGGACTCCCTCAACATAGTCCACCCTTTTCAGAAACTACAACTTCTATTTACCGAAAAGCAATTTAAATAAACAACAACATCAACAGTAAAACATACAAGATTGGGTTAGCAAGGCAAGGCTTCCAAGTGGCTCAAGTATGTTTCCCTCACTTAAAATCTTTTTTTCAATGTAATAGTAGCAATGGGACTCTACTCAACATGTCTCAAACAAATCAGCACACATACATGCTCAACCAAGCATATAACAAGGCATACTTGCTAAACAAGCAACACATGCGTACGATCAAACAACATACATTCTCAATCAAACAATCACACATCACAACATACACGGATAACAAGCAACATGCTTTCAAACAAACAATCAACATACTTGTCACACAAGCAGTCATACTTACAAAGCAAGCAAACACCGTGCATATCAATTCAAAACTTAAACTTACCTCACTTACCTGCCCAAGGTCTCGGTAACCTTAGGCTCTGATACCAACAAATGTAACCCCCTCGTCCCGGTCTGGCCGGATGACCGGTCCGAGTGGGCTACACGGGGAAAACCGAGTGAAAACCCCTAAGGATTCCCCCTCGGTTAGCAACCCTATTTTTTTTCTTTTTAACTCTTGTCTAGATGGATATTAAACCCTAAGTGATCATACAGCGGAACAACATATACAAAACAATCAAGCGAACTCAAACGATCATGTTACAGCCCAAATCTTAAACTTAAACTGCAGGCGGTATCGATACACCTAAGGGGTGTATCGATACCCCTTGACTAGGTCAACTGGTCAGAGTCAACCAGTAGAGACCGTATCGATACGCCCAAGGAGTGTATCGATACCCTCCCCAACGGTTGACTTTCCATGGTCAACGCTAAGACGACGGTATCGATACACCAGAGGCCCGTATCGATACCGAAATGGACAGTGGCTCCAGTGACCAAAAAGGTATCGATACGCCTCCCTCGCGTATCGATACACGAGGCCTGAAACAAGAAGGCGGTATCGATACTGGACCAACCGTATCGATACCCCTGCACAGCAAAAACTCCCAAACTCAGCCAAAACATACAAGACTCGAACCTAGATGCAATTTAAGACTTCCCTAACCCCAACCAATCATTCTTACAACATTTACAGGTCACTATTTAGCCATACAAGCACCCAACATGTACATTCATCAAGGGAACATGCAATTGAATCAAAGATGACATTTAAGCGTTCAAAGACTCATACTTCAACATTCAAACATAGGGACAACCTCAAAAGGCATTGGACCAACACACAAGGTAAGTAATATAGACATGGTTTACAATCCAAACATGGCATCAACAAGTCAATCAAAACAACATAATTAAGGGGTCTAAACATGCTCCTAAACATCCAACAATAGCACCAATCAACAACACCTATCCCATTGCTTAACTATTACATTCTATCACTTAAAATTCATACATTGAGCTCACCAAAGCAACAATTGGAGACCTTTCCTTGCCCTTGCTACCCTCGAGCTATTGATCTGCATTGTCGAACAAAAGAGAGCGTAAGCATAAAATCTTAGTGAGGGTAAGCTCATAAAACAAACCTTCGACAATGCAGGGTCCAAGCACGAGCTACAACCAAGATCAAATACATGATCTTACCTCCGATCCACACGAGCCATAATTATAGATGATGCATGAACATATATTCAATATCATGTCATGCTCAACATGTTTAAATCCACAACATATGAAATCACATATATTAAACCATGTTAGCAACACATCCCAAATCACATTGGCTCACAATTAATCACATATTGGCAACATAAACAACAATCCGTATTGGCACCTAGCTATGACTCGAATACACGGATAACCGTTGGAACTCACATCCAACAACACAACCATTACCTGACGGTGGGATTACACTCATCACCGTTCATGCGGAGGGGATTCCACTCATCCTCACGCCCCGTTTCATGCGGAGGGGATTCCACTCATCCTCACGCCCCGTCGATGGGATTCCACTCATCATCGACTAATATAAATAAAATTTCCGGGCGTACCCGTACTCCTCCTTGGTGACTCAACGCCACCAAGGCCACGCGCGACTTTTGACTCATGTGTACACACTAACATCCTAATGATCGATCATTTGTACCCAAGCATACTAGTGCCAATACTAATACATTCCACAATACCATTTATTAACAACTTCCGTGCTTAGCACGTACTCACCATGACTTACTATCATGCACAAACCACATTTCCATGCCTAGCATGTACTCACCATGATCCTCGGATCAAGCAATCACCTCATAATCTCATTTCACATGACAACACACATGTACATCATTAACAACCATATCATATCTATCATCAACATACATACAACAATGCATCCAACATGCCTCAACATACATGTATACAACATATATATAACCAACACCATCACGATTTAACACGAGGCATATACAACCATTAAAGAGTGCAACCAAAGTCTCTAATCAAAGCTTGGGATTAGGCTACCACTCTAATCCCAACTCTAGGTGGGTTTACCAAGCCCATCCTAGGTTCACATGCTTGAACCAAAAACTCAAAACTATTTTAAAAACATTTAACCACTGACCGACAATTCCAAGCTCAACCATACTAGCCGATCAATCTTCCAACGATTCCGGATTTGTTCCCGAGGCTTCACCAACACAAAATCTTGCATCTAATCATCTCAACACAATCAAAACAACCTCAAATCAATTCACCAATTAAGGTAGCAAACCCGGAACACTATTCAAGCAACCAACACAATAGTTCAAACCATGAACAACCCCCAAAAATACCAAATCCGAGCAGCCCTTATACCCAGCCCGAAACTTGTGATTTCAACACATTTAACACTTCCAATTGCTTCCAAAACAACCCCCAACTATTACCCTAACATCAACCCTCAAATTCCAACACAAACCATACCCAAAATTCATCTAAAAACCCTCCTAAAAACCCACCAAAACCCAAATTCGGAAATCAAGCTAAAACACTCTAAAAATTATATATGTTGGACCATTTGATTCATAGATAACATATCTAACAATAACAAATCAAAAGCTTTAGTAAAAGCTCATAAAGCCTTAACCTTTAGCCTAAGACTTTGAAAAACCCAAATGTAAAATACATGGTTTTTATGAAATCTAAAAATACTAAAATGTAGAGGATAGCAAGGCCAAGTCAAAACTATATTTACCTTTCAAAAAGCTCAAAGGATGAGGAAGAAGGGAGGTGGAAGAGTGAGGTAGAGACAAGCTCTCGTTTCACGTTAGAAATGGGAAAATGGGGAGGAGAATGAAGATGAGCACATGCTCATATTTTGCTTTATTTTAAAATCCCCCAAAAATAGTGTTTACCATTATGCCCTTAATGAAAGTCCAAAACTCACATCTCTTAGAGTCCATGGATTTTGGACCCAAGAGATAGGCCCAACATAGTTGTAAGTATTTTGAAATCCCGAGGCCCATAAAAATATTTTATTATTTAAATTGCAAAACCGAACCCGAAATAATATTAAAATATTATTTTCACCCGACCCCTAAACCCGGGTGTTACACAAAGGCCAAGGCCCAAACTATTACTAATTATTATTTATTATTATATTATAAATACATTATATAACTTATAAGTTATAAGTTTATATATATATATATATATATATATATATATATATATATATATATATATATATATATATATATATATTTATACATTATAGGTTTTAGGGGCCCATCTAAAATACATTATATAATTGAAAGATAATTGTTTCACACGTTATATAAGTATAATAACGTTAACTTTATGTTAAACATAATACTAACTTATATTTTGTATTTATTTTAATTTTATGAACATAATAAAGTTTATGAACATAATAAAGTTAACATAATATATATTATATAATAAAGCATAATAAGTTTAATATATTATATTATCTATATATTACTAATATATTATATACTTAGTAAAAATTATGATAAATCTTTTAAGTATATAATTTTATTATTCATAATATATATTTTTATACTTAAACAAATTTCCAAGTATATAATTTTATTATACATAATGTAGTTACAAATTAAGACAAATTTGTAAGTATAATGGAAGATAAAATTTTTCTAAGTAATGAAATTAACATAATCTACTAAAAAATTATTAAGTTTATAATGAACAGTTTACACTTTAAATTATTTAACATTTTTAGCCAGGTCTACATTAGTTCAGGTCAACAACAGTTCAGGTTCAAAACAGGTAGGGTCCATTAACAGGTCGGGTTCAAAACAGGTCGGGTAAAATCGGATCTCGGGTCGATTCAGTCGAATAATATCAGGTAATTTGCCAGGTCGGTCTCGGGTTCGGGTTCGTTTCAGTCGGATGCAGGTCGGGTTTCAGGTCAAAATTAACAGGTCAGATTCGGGTTCGGGTTGTTTTCAGTCGGACGCAGATCAGGTTCGGTTGCTACAGTAACATGTTCAACTCGGGTTCAGGTCAGCAACAGTCAGTTACAGTTCGGGTTCGGATCATCAAATTCTCGGGTCAAATCAGGTTCTGACTCGAGCAGGTTTTAGGCACGTTTTCAAGTCCTGACTTGTTTTTACAACCCTATTATTGACAAATGAACACTGCTGATTTTGACTGGTTTAGGATTGGGTTTATATCAGGGTTGACGGGAAAAAGAGTAGTTGGGGTTTTTCGAGGAAGAAAAAAAAATGAACTTTGCAATTTAAACTTAATATTTAATATGATGATTAAGTTAATAGAATTTGGACTAAATTAATAAAAATGTATAAATTTTGGGACTAAAATTATTATTATCCCAATTAAAAATGAGTCACGCTATTATTTTTGTTAATTTTTAATAGTCGATGTATTAAAACAGAATAAAAACATAACGTTTAGATATTACTTTGAAAAATATAAGTGGGGAGCTAAAATATAAACACAATAATATATTGAGTACTAAATAGGTAGTTTACCCTTAATTCTAATATAGAGGGATTATCTGTATTGAAGAACAAAAAAAATTAAACTATTAGGAACTAATTTTGATATTTAACTCCATGGTTTGTAAACAAAGGTATTGACATTAACTATATATAGGTTTGGCTAGAGTATAAGCCTCTATTTCTTATAATGTGGGATTCTTGAAGTTAAAATATAGTAGCGAACTCTTGAGCTTCAAGAATCCCACATTGGTAAGAAATAAAGGCTTATACTCTAGGTTTATATATAGCTAATGCCAACACCCTGTTTTGTAAATCATGGAATTAGATATTAAAATTGGTTCCAAATAGTTTATTTTTTTTTATTTTCGTTCTTCAATTTATTGAAGTTGCAAAGTGAATTCCTAATAGTTTATTTTTTTAAGTTTGTAAAAATTTAAGTTAAACTTGCTGTGCATGTATGACGAGTTCTGATTTAAATATATTAATTATTTATTAATATGATTAATTAAGTTAAAACACGAGAAAAAAATTAATTTTTTTGAAATTCATCGCGCTTTTACCGTGAGTTTAAAAACATTAAAAAACATTTTATTTGAACTCGCTGTAAAAGCCCGACCAGTTCATTATTAGGTCAAAATAAGATTTAAAGGCGCTAGAAATGTCCTCAAGCCAGTGATCACCGATAAGGTCTATTACAAAGTTATTGTTATGGGAAGGAAATCATATTATGCTCCAAAGCCTACAATCCTCTTCTGTGACTTGTTCCATCACTAGCCACCTGTTACATTGCTGACTTCATCTCATCAATCACAGTGGCAAAATCCAACCATGATGGATGGATGGAAATGAAATTAGATACGTGGAACGATATCAATGTGAATCGAATGATGATATTTGATCAAAAAAAAAGAAGAAAAAAGAATCGAATGATGAAATAAATATTAGGCTAAATACTCGCATAGTATTTAATATTTTAAAACGGTCACTCATGGATTTAATATTTTAAAATGACAACAAAAAGGTGTAATATATATTTTTTATTTTTTTAAAAGAAAGGGTTAATATTTTGAAAATGTTTTCAAATAATGACTCGTTCAAAGAAGATTAAAAAACGTTAAATTCTTATTCGACCATATTGAAAAATGTTAGAGTATTCTAGTTCAAGTTTTATTAAAGGAAAGTCATATTTGAGCATATTCAAAAACTTATTTTCAAGTTGTTTTTAACTAAGAGAATATTTTAAATTCTTTTCAATTAAGTCTAAAACATTTTCAATTATTATATAAAAACATATATTTTTACCATCTTCTCTTTTCGATATAATAAAACTAACTTGAAAAATTATTTGGGATTCTCCCCCTTAGTATTTTAAAAATTTTAAATAAGAGATTTTTTAAAGGGTAATCTTCACCAGTGGTCTCTATCGTTTATGGTGTGTTCTATTTTGGTCACCGAAATTCAAAAAATATTATTCTAGTCACCTACGTTTAGAATCGTTTCTATTTTGGCCCCTTGGCCGTTAGTCTCCGTTACTTAAAAAAATACTTTCTAATTTAACCCTCAAACTTTCAAAATTTTATTTTTCAACATATTCCCTAAAAATTATAAAACTAAAACCCAAAAAATTAATTCAAAACCCTAACCTCTGCTTCCCTCCTTTAAAAAAACTAAATCCGAAAGCCTGTAACTCTACTATGTTTCTCAATTATAACATTAATATTTAGGGTAATCTTTACCAGTGGTCCCTTTTGTTTAGGGTGTGTTCTATTTTGGTCACCAAAATTCAAAAACGATTATTCTGGTCACTTATGTTTAGAATCGTTTCTATTTTGGTCCCTTGGCTGTTAGTCTCCGTTACTTAAAAAAATTAATTTCTAATTTAACCCAAAACTTTCAAAATTTTATTTTTCACCATCTTCCCCAAAAATTATAAAACTAAAACCCAAAAAATTAATTCAAAACCCTAACGATGAATACAACTGGGTCACTTTTTGGATTTACATTGAGTGTAAAAGATTAGATAATCTCGTTTTTTTTTAACTTTGCCATGTAAGGGTGCCATGTAAATCATGTGCAGGTACAGACAGGGTTATTGTCTTGTAATAAAACTAATCCAAGGCTTATGGGATTGTCGCTTTCCTTGCTTCTCTCCGCCTGGCAACAAATTCTAAGTCACAGGTTTTTCGATTCGGCTTACAACGTTAGTCTCAGTTCTAAAGATGGAGAGGTGACCTTGAGGGTAAACAGCTTCAAGAGAACGGATTCAGACACCGTAACCAAACCAGCTTCCGGGTCGGATGAGATTCAAAGGAAAAATTCATTAACATTGAAAACTAACAATCCTGATGATAACACTATAGTGCTTGAGAAAACGTTTTCGTTCAAGAATCTAGTTCAGGACAAAAGGAAGACGTCGGGTTCCGGTGCTTCGAATGGGTTACTGCATAAGCCAATGCCCACGCTTTCACTGCCGGAGCCGACGGTTTTGTTTTCACCAAGACCCGCTAGTGAGCTCGACGCGGCTGCTGTTAAGCTTCAAAAGGTTTACAAGAGCTACCGGACTCGAAGAAACCTTGCGGATTGTGTTGTGGTGGTCGAAGAGCTATGATGGAAAGTATTAGACCTTGCAGAACTCAAACAGAGTTCTGTTTCGTTCTTCGACGTTGAAAAACCTGAATCTGCGGTTTCACGGTGGGCGAGAGCCAAAACAAGAGCAGCAAAGGTGGGAAAGGGTTTGTCCAAGGATGGAAAGGCTCAGAAATTAGCCCTTCAGCACTGGCTTGAAGCTGTAAGTTGTTTGCAAACATTTACTTTTCGCCCACTTTTCTGGTTTTTATAGGCACATAAATACGCAGACATATATGATTGAACTGTTCCATGTGTTGCTGCAGATTGATCCGAGGCATAGATATGGACATAACTTACACCTGTATTATAACGTTTGGTTCTCAAGTGAAAGCGCACAGCCTTTCTTCTACTGGTAATTATTATTAATTCTTTCGCAGACTACCTCTGAAAGTTAACAAAAAAAACTGAGTTCTAAGTTCTAACATTTTCCTTTCTTAAAAGGTTGGATGTTGGAGATGGGAAAGAAGTAAATCTTGACAAGTGTCCACGAAAGAAACTACAACAACAATGCATCGCATATCTTGGACCAGTACGTGTTCATTTGACGGCTTGTTTTATATAATTAATTTTTCAGTTTCAGTAAGTAATGTTTGCTTACACGATCATTTGTAACTGTACTAGTACATGAACATGAAGATACTACCATTGTAACTGTACAATGGCCATAGGGAGTTGAATGGGGTTGGCAAAAAAACGAACCACATTTCATTTGAGGGGCCACTTAATTGCAGATACTTATCACAATTTTGATAATCACTTAATCATCCTTCTACACATCAATAGAAATACGAATCTGGACGATTGTCGGATATGAAAAATCGATGTTTCATCATCTCTGCAAACAAAATATTCAAGTACTGCAATGGAAATATGAGATTTAAGCTTCTAATCTAAAGACTTACATAAATGTTGTTCCTTGGACATGGAAAGCTCCAGACCAGAAACTGCTGAAAACATTGCAGTATTCTAAAAAATCCCAAATTCTTAAGTATAAACCCAAGAAAAATAAATGAAGGCTAAATTTCTGTTTGAAAACATACCAAAAATTGCAGGTGTGAGAACCCCATCTCCAATGATAATGTATGTTCCAATCAAAGCCAGTACAAGCAGCAGCCTCTGCAATATTTTGTGTTTCTCTAAAGTGGATTTCAAACTTGAACCCAAAAAGGCTCCCATTATTTGATGCCATTCCATCTTTTTTTGTACTATGATAATTCTTCATTTGCAAACTGACAATTGGGCAAAGAACACACCCTAGAATGCATGTAGAGCAATGAATACAAAACAAAAGTTTCACCTTCACCATTATTATCTGCTCTGAGCACAATAAATACATATTTCAATAATAGCATCAATGTCAGTGTCCAGAACACAAATGATAAAACACCAAAACTCTCTTCATTTGTATCAGAGTGCTGAATATCCTCAGCGAAAGCACTTTTGTATACATATAAAGGGGAGGTACTCAAATCTCCATAAACAACACCTAAGCTATGATAAGCTAAACTCAACACTGTCTTCCATGATTTCTTCTTCTGCAACAACAACAACAAACAAGCTTAGATTTTTGTAAGAGAGAAAAAATTCAAAAGAATTAGTCATTTCCACTTGTCTTACCTTGACTGGACTCCTGGGGATAACACATTCATCTTCAAGATCCATTATAAACTGTTATAGAATCACTCAAAACACATTTTTTTCTCTCAACAAGTAAACGAAAATTAGACACCACTCTGTTCTATAGATTATATGTAGAGGTTAGAGTTTTGAATTAATTTTCTGAGGTTTTAGTTTTATAAATTTTGGGGAAGATGGTGAAAAATAAAATTTTGAATGTTTGGGGGTTAAATTAAAATTTTTTTAAGTAATGGAGACTAACGGCCAAGGGACTAAAATAGAAACGGTTCTAAACGTAAGTGACCAGAATAATCTTTTTTTTTTGAATTTTGGTGACCAAAATGGAACACAACCTAAACGAAAGGGACCACTGGTGAAGATTACCCTTTTTTAAAAACAGAATGAGATTAAAGATCTCCCTTATTCTCTTGAAAAATCAAATTTTCAAACCATTTCTCCCCTTTTTGTTATATCAAAAAGAATTTAAAAGACATTAAGCTCAAAAATAACATAGGAGGTACAAAAATTGACACAATTAAAAACTTTTGGTTTTAAAAACTGGCTCCCCCTTACTCAAAGCATCAAATATGTTAGTCAAACATGTATGATTAAACTAGCTGAATTAAAAGAAATAAAACTAAACAAAAAAATTCAACTAATTTTACCACACTTGAATCCAAGGGAGGATGTGAAGCCTTTCTTCTTCAAGTGCTCTCTTTGTGTGCATGGAGCTCCCCCTCAAATTTGGACTTGTTGATCACTCTCCATCACACCTAAACAAGATAATCAAGTAATTTTTGGTATTCAAATTTCTTTGGATCCATAGACGTTAGTTGCACATAGTTTGGTCCCCTTCTATTTTTCAATTTCATTCTTTTTAGTTGAAGTACTTAGTCCTTTTGGGACCCAAATACTTCTAAAAACTTTTATATTCAAAAATCTAGGGGCACTAGATTGTCTAACATAAAAATTTTATTTTCCAAAATTGTTTTTCTTTTGAAGTTCATTGAAAATCAAATCTTTTTCCTTCTTAAGATCATCAACTTCTTTTTTATGATCTTTTTCAATCGTTTGAAACAAGTTTTGTAAATTTAAAACTTTAAGTTCAAAATCTTTAATTTTTGCTTCAAACTCTAGATTTATTTTGGAAAGCAAATCATTTTCCTTTTCCAAAATTGAAAGCAATTTTTTGTTTTTAGAAAATGATTCCTTAAATTCAAAAAGCAAACCATCATAGGCATCTTGTAACTCATAAAAAATATATGAATTTGAACTATATGAGTTAGAAGTTACCTCCCCCTCATTGAGGGCCATGAAGCATAGGTGGGCTACCTCATCATCGGTGGAGTCTTCATCACTCAATGTCGCCACATATGCTTTCTTTGAAGATGTTCCCTTTTTGTTGGACTTATGGGAATCCTTCATCTTCTTCTTCGATTCATGCTTGTATTTAGCCATCTCGCTCTTTATGAATCGGGAGAATTTCTTGAAGAGATGAACCATCTCTTCATCTTCACTTTCCTCCTCCCTCAAATAAACGTGTTGGCAAGTAGAGGATTTGAGAGTAACGACACTCGTGTTGATGCCTAGCTCCATGATTTTCTTCTTCCCCATCTTCTTTATCTCTTCCTTCTTCTTCTCCTCTTCTTTTTCTCTCTTCATCATTTCATGAGTGAGAAGAGACCCTATGAGTTCATCTAGCTTCAAGGTCTTTAGATTTTTTGCTTCGATGATGGCGGTCTTCTTTGAGTCCCATGACTCGGGAAGAGAATAGAGAAGCTTTCGGACAAGCTTGTCTTCCAGAATGATTTCTCCATAACATTTGAGTGCATTTGTGATGGTGGAGAATCTATCGAACATCTTTGTGATGTCTTCATCCGGTTCCATCTTGAAGTTCTCATACTCGTGATTGAGGAGGCCGATCTTGGTCTCCTTTACTTCGTTTGTTCCCTCGTATGTGACTTCAAGCTTGTCCCATACTTCCTTGGCATCTTCGCAAAAGGACATCTTCTCATAGATGTTGGGGCCAAATGCACAAAAGAGGATGTGCAAGGCCTAACAATTAAGCTCCATCTTCCTATGATCATCTGCACTCCATTACGCCTTACTTCATTGTGGCACGAAAGGAACCTCTTTAACAATATCCCAAAGCTTGTAATATTAGGATTTGATGAAGAACTTTATTCTGATCATCCAATGAGCGTAATTGGTCCCGTCGAAGAAAGGTGGCTTGTCGATGGATTGCACCATTTAACCGGTTGATTGAGTTGTTGTATCGAGCTTCCGGATCGCCTCAATAGGATGTTAATCCCCCTCGATTGAGCCTCGCTCTGATACCAATTGTTAGGCTTGATAGGCTCAATTTCCTTCAACCGTTATGGATTGCTAAGTATTGGAGAAGTTGAATTTTTGGGTGATTGAGGTGTGGAACCTAAAAGATAAAAGACATGATAATTTAGACTGGTTCGGCCTTCTAACAAGTACCTACATCCAGTACATTAGCTTCCCACTAAGGATTTAAAAATCAATCCACTAATTGATTCGTCCCCTTTTCTATGATTAGAAGGAAACCCTCTCTAAGGAGATAAAGATAAGCAAACTAAAATCCCTCTTACAAGGTTGATGTTTACACACTAAAGCACTCACCCAAACCTAAACACTTGAGCAAATTTGACAATTTAGGCTCACAAGTGTTGTCTATACAAAGAATGGATAAATTAGGGTTTAAAGACAATTTGACATCATATGGTTGTTGACAATTGAAGCATTAGCCTTCCCTTGATGCTTGGAGGTCCCTTTTATACTCTAAATGTAGTTGGAGACTTTATATCCCACCATAAATGCAATTATGCAATTACCCGTATCAAAACGGTACTTGCCTGTTTCGAAACACGACTAAAACAGAAAGAACCGTTATGCACATTGAAGAGGCTGTATTGAAACATCTTGGGTCATATATGAATGCACGTATCGAAATGCCTAGTGTCGTATCTTAACAACCTGCAATTCAAATAGTCGTTAGGGTTGTAGCCATTGGAGTGTGTGCCACGTGGGCGTATCGAAACACCAAAGGGTGTTTCGAAACCACACCTATCTGTATCGAAACAGATAGGCCCTGTATCGAAACTAATTCTGACAGTTTCAAAACATATCAATACATATTATGTCTGTATCAAAACGGGTACATTAAAAGCAACGGTTTGGCTATTTAAAAACATTTCAAACATTGGCAAAACCTTTTTAAACATCCTCAAACTTATTTTCAAGTTGTTTTTTACTTAGAGAATATTTTAAATTCTTTTCAATTAAGTCCAAAACATTTTTCAATTATTATATCAAAACATATATTTCTACACACCCTCTCTCTCTCTCTCTTTATATATATATATATATATATATATATATATATATATATATATATATATATATATATATATATATAAGCATCTCAAAACACTTTCTCAAAGTGTAACACCCTTGACCCAGATAATCTTCACATAACTCTCTCTCTCTCTCTCTCTTTATATATATAATATACAACACCCTCGACCCGGATGTCACATTTGGACCTCAAGCCCAACCCAACACCATACTACAACGCAACTAGATTTAGCCTAAATCACATTCATTCATTAAATCCATTAAGTTTGAAAATAATTCAAAATAGAAACTTAGTTAAAACTTTACATGGGGAGATGCATTTAAAATTACATAATTAAAGCATTCAACACTTATTTTGAAATCCAAAATAAGTGTTACAACACAACCTAGGGTCCTACGAATACATATCCCAATTAATTCATAATAAATATTTAATTATTATATTGAGGGTTTTAGTAAACTCAATCTGATAAAATAAATTCGGAATAAGAGACATTTTGGATCGGTGACTAAAATGTAAAGTTTTCAAAACTATTTTTGGTGACTGAATCGTAAAATGGTCAAAACTTTGAATCTTTAAGGAGCTAATCTATTTAATCAGACTTTTCCCTTAATTTAGGCTATTTTAAATGGTTTTAAAATGGTTATTAAATAAAAATAAAATAGATTTAATAAAATGAGTTTTATTAACTAAATCACTTTTCTCACGTAACTACTTTTACTCTCAACTTTCTCTCAATTTTCTAAGTAGCCAAACTACCTTTCTTACTCTAAAATGATGAGAGATCAACTCTCTTGATTTCCTTTTTGATTCCTCCATTGGTTCTTATGATTTCTACATCAAGCCTTACTTGTTTTCTTGGAGATTTCACTCAAATCATGCCGATTTTCCGATGTGTTTTGCAAATGGAAATTCAAGTATCTGATGTGTTTTGCAAATGGAAAGTTTTTGTTTTGGGCCACTTTAATGCCAATATATGAATTAATGTATAATGATGAATGGATATTGTTTGTATAATGTGGTTTATACATGTGGTGCTCCTTAAGCTTTGCTATTGAAAGAATAAGCATGTGAAGACTTAAGTTGAGGTATGCATAATGTTTATGCCAGAGATCCATGATACATGTTTAACATATGGTTTAATATGCATGTTTTGGAAAGATAAAAAAGCATGAGACGTTTTGGGCATGGTGTTCAATTTACGTTTTAAGTAAATGGTTTTAAATGCAATGATTATTGTTTTCAAGTATTCCATCACTAGGCATTTATGCTTACACTCTCCATTCTCATTAATGTAGATAAATAAGCTTTCGGGGCAGCAACCAAGCAAGAAGGAACCCAAGAGTTGATATTTCAAGTATGATTTTGTAAATACTTAGTAGTAATAAAAGGGCAATGTGACTAAGTTGTAATTGGGAGGGTTGTTTTGGTTTCTCCCTGTCTTGGACGTGTTCTACTTGGTGTTTTGAACTTGTGAGCTGGTTTATGCTTTGAAATGGGGGCTTTGGGAAGATTTGAGCATGTGGAGTAGATATCATGCCTTTAGGTCTACTTTGTTGTTTGACTTTGCTTCCATAATGCCTATGCTACCTTATTGTAACCCCCTAGACTCGCCTATGCGTTATCACGGATCCTAGGAAGTCACATTAGGGTCACAAGAGTGACTCACAATAAAAATTCACATAAAAAGATGTTTTTCTTTAAATACATTAAAAACTATAAAACAAACTTATGTTTAAAATACCATATCAGAAAATCACTTAGACATATAATGGTAGTTCAGAAATCAATTAAACATATAATGTGAGCTTGGAAGAGCTCAGTAATACAAAACTACTAAAAGATGCTATAAGCAAATATAGGTATATGGCAGGCATAACACTGTCATGTTGTTCCAGGCAACAATAGTCTAATGTTCCAGACAACAACAGTCTCCATTTACGATTCGATATTTTAGGAAATGTTATATTTGAAGGTAACAAAATTGTTCTTTATTTAATCCCTAAGCATCGGGCGAGAAGTCTATCGTCCAGAGAATTAGAAGAGTGATGGATTAAGGAAATTAAACCAAAGAGTTTAGTGTGTTCCAACAATGCAGTAAACATTTTATTTTGAGAACATATAATTCAAGTAACAGTAAGGTTCATTTTAATTCTCTATCTACCCTCCAACCAAACTCCAATGTACATTTCCCCATAACAATATCATATACAGGCATTAACTCGAGCCCATTGGGCTTGGGTACTATCCTAAGGGAATACCTTAGGTCCGGGCGGAATTACCCTAGCCGAAGCATAAGAACCTAATACATGTGTTAACCTAGGTCCAATGGGCGTAGGTACCAACCTAAAGGGTTACCTTAGGTCCCGAGCAGAATTACCCAAAGCCAAAGCAAGGAACCTAGTACGGGCGGAATTACCTTAGTCGAAGCTAGGAACCTAATACGAGCGAAATTACCAGCCTGATCAGGGCTGAACCTTAAAACACTTCATATCATAACCAAAGTACCTCAGTAACTGTCTAGGCAGTGGTAACAGTAATAACAGTAATCGATAGTAACAGTAATCAGTAATAATAATAAATATAAAAGCAAACTTCAATTTTCTGTGAAACAGTAAACAAGGGGCATGTTTTTCAGATCATATGCAGAGGTATATTTTAGACATATAAAAAGTCATGATTCAGATCAAGAGATAGTCTTGGGTTCAGAACGGGTAGAATATTTATGTGCACTTGGAACACACTAGATGGAACAATTTATTTCTTAGAGATACTTGATATTTACAAAGGAAAGTGGAAACACTGAATTTTTGACAATTCTAAACTGATTTCAGAAATGAGGTCCCTATAAATGGGTTTCGTACTAAGGGCTCAAACAAGACATTCATAAGTTGATATATCATGATCACTGAGAATTCATATATATCATGAGTGATCCAGTCATTTATGCTTACAAGGGCATTATGGTCATTTTGACATTCATGGACAATTTGGCAATTCAATCCAACAAGTTATGAACGGTGATTTACAAAACACAGGAATTCTAGTTGCTCATCAAGTTTCCAAAATCCAGTCGAACATACGAATCCCAATCTTGTGGTATTTACCAAGTATTCAAACATATGTACTTCACACGTATGCATTTCTCAATACTAACTGCATTTTATAGATAAACCAGTCACTTCCATAAGAAATCACTAGACCTACCCCATGCAGACAAACATGTGTTCAAGCGGTATTGTTCCAGTGCTGTAGCATTATCATGAGTGACTTATATACATGCGTTAGGCTTCCAAGTCCATTCCATTAACTACGTCCCATCATTGTGTTACTTTTTAAGCCTTCGAAAAGGTACACTTCACACATGTTCAATATTTAGTTCTAGTTGTGCGGTAAAGTTGAACATGTTATCGTCTCAAATTATCCTGGAACGAGCCTCGAATGGTTGAACATATATTTGAGCAGTATTCTTTCATTATCGTAACAATATTAAAAATATGTCTTATTTACATAGGGGCATTACAGTCTTTTGCAGACTATCAGACGTTTCAGAATTTCCAAACTTTCACACATTTCAAGTCATGTATGTATTTCAGTCATTTAAGTACTCGTTGGTGGATCAATCATTTAGGTACTTTCAGTATTTTCAACAATTCATTTATTCCAGAACTCGATGGTTTATCCATCATTCTAGATAATTTGGAAATTTCGGTGCCAAGGATACTTTAGTCTTTTTGGTCATTCCGATCATTCCGATCAATACAACCTTATCAATATTTCCATTCCTTTTTGTCATTTTAGTCAATTCAGTCTTTTCTATCATTTCATTATTCAGACGTACGAAAAACATAACTTCCCTTACATCTATCCTCGAAGATTTGTTCAGGATTTAGGAAAAATCCAAGTATTTACAAACTCGAAGGTTTAAGTCTTGTTACCATAACTTTCCAAGTATTTCGACATTCTCAGATGATTCGGTTGTTTTACTAGATCTAGTGTGGATATCTAGATCGTTTTCATTGTCAGGAGTATCTTCGTAATTCTTATACCTCAATGGCATTTTCGTAATTTCATATCAAATATTTTTGATATTGAATCCTTTAACACTATTAATTTAGTTTGGAGATTAATTGCCTTATTAATTGTTGACCTTCAGATCCTTAAGATTTATTATCCGTCTTATTTGAGTATTTCAATCTTATCTCGATTATCCATACTTATTTTTCGTATCTGATTTGACTTAAGTAAAGTTAACAGTACACTTCATCATAATTATGCATGCATTAACCGAATACCAACAGGTTCATAAAGCATACAAGAGGTAGTAATGTATTATCTCAGCTCCGAGCTACAACAATCGATTCGTGATACTCCATTCAATTACTCTCAAACCCGAATTCGACGTCCCTCGACATCTTGTATACAAGGAACTATGAATACCTTCAATTGCACAAATTCCAATTTCAGTCCTTATTCATATTTCTCATAATTGAATAATTAAATACACAAGCATGCTCAAGTTCAAGGTCAGATTCAGAGGCTTTTGGGTTAGAATTTCACTAAACGGACTCAAGACGTCAAAAAACGTAAAAATAGGAGTTTTCGAAAAATTTGACCTTTTGGTCAAAGTCAACGGTCAACAGTCAATGTTGACATCATCGGTCAATGATGACGACAGCAGTCAACTGAGTTGACTTGAGCGAGTTGACTCGGTCGGGTTAATTCAATGAGTTGACTCGGTCGGGTTGACTCGATTAACGTGTTGACTTGGTTCGGGTCTGGTGTGGGTCAGAAACGGGTTTGGTTGAATATGGGTTCGGGTTGGATCAGCTTAAGCGTGCTCGGTTTACCACGTCGGTTTGGTCTAGACAAGTTCGAATTGCTCGATCTACATGTCAAGCTGGGTCTGGTTAGGCCGATTCAATGGCAAACCGTTCATGGTGGCCGGAGTTCGCTAGCGGTGGCGCGTGAGGCTCATACGCGGCCTTTGACAACCTAAAAGTGCACAAAAATGCATTTTCTGCCCGAATGTTTCTCACCCTATACTAAGCAATAACCAAAAACAACTCAGAAATGGCCAGAATCTCACCGATTTTACCTGAAACGCAAAGGGACGTCCATAATATTATGTAACTCCGATGAAGCCTTTCCCGGTGTTAGAATGGCGATCGGTTAAAGGGATTTTTCTCATCGCAACATAAGGAAATCTGATCTGGTGGTAGTGTCTCGAACGGACGTCGACAGTGGCTGGAATTTGCAGAAAATAGAACACTTCAAACCCTAGGTTCCTCGAACCTTTAAATGAATTTTCCCGGCAACTGACGGGTCCAAGATGCGAGTGGCAACTAAGGTTTTGATCGGGGGCAAGAAGATGTTCACGTCGGTGTGGTCAGTGACGATCACGAACCAACAATGAGGGAGATCGAAGGGTGACCGGTGGGGGAGGTGAAAATTCGATGGGGGAGATGAAGGGTCCTCTATCTATTGGGTCTAGACACTTCCAAATGGCATTTATTTCGTTGGGAAGGGTAGTTGTTGGGATATTTCAAATTATCCCTATAAGATCCATCATTCAAACTTCAAAAAGACATCTTGGTTACTTTAAGACAGAAATGAGCCATTGGCTCAATGATTTAAAAATGGGCATAAGGCTGGGGTAAGGTCTTGGGTTCGAAAACTACCAGCCCTAAATTCATTTCTTTTTTGCCTCAAATTCTAATTATATTTTGTTAGGGGTGTTACACTTATCTTCTTGGTAATTGTTATATTTGAGTTGGAATGATGTTTACATGATGTTTAAAGCTTGTTTAATTGAGCCTAAGAGTCATATGTTTGGCCAAGAGGTCATTTACAGTCCCAGTGGTACTGATATAGGTCCTCAGGTATCGGCACACGGGATTTGATAAGGCTCAAATCTGTGTAAAATTTCACAGGGGTATTGGTACGCCTAGCCCCATGTCAGTATATGTAAAGTGTCCATAAGTTATATATTTCATGCACATTCCATCTCATATTTTTGTTGTTTTTCAGTACATTTTAGGCATAATTAGGACCTCTTGTTCCTTCAAGTGCTGCGTCACTGGGTCCCTTAGCCTTCCCTTGGGTTTGTCACGGCAGCTGCCGCCTTGGCCTATTTCAATGCTGATCTTTGCAGCTCTTTCATTTGGGGATCCATTTTCTTTTTCTGAGGGTTGTAGCACATTCATTTTGATGCTCTGATCGTCTACCCTCATTGTCAGCTCCCCAAGTTCTACATCTATAAGCGTTCTGCCCGTGGCTAAGAATGGTCGCCCAAGAATGATAGGCGCTTTTTCATCAGCCTCGCAATCTAAGATGAGGAAATTGGCGGGAAGAATCAGGTTGGCCACCTTTACCAGGATGTCTTCGATTTTTCCCTCCGGTTGTACAAACGAATGGTCAGCAAGTTTTAGCATGACGGAGGTTGGTTTGGCAGGCCCAATACATAGTTTATCGAAGACAACCTTGGGCATAAGGTTGATGCTGGCTCCCAAGTTGCACAGGGCTCTGGTTTTATGTTTGCTGCCTATCATGCATGGGATAACAAAGCTGCCCGGGTCTGTCTGCTTGGGCGGCAGCTTGTTGTGCAACATTTCCATGCACTCTTTAGTGACATCAACTGTCTCAAATTCCACAATCCTCTTCTTCTTAGAAACCATGTCTCTGAGATGTTTGACATAGTTTGGCATACTTTGAATGGCTTCTATAAGAGGTATGTTGATGTGCACCAGTTTCAAAATATCTAGGAATTTTCTGAACTGGTGCTCTTGTTGATGTTTCTTGAGCTTCTGGGGAAAAGGTACTGGCAGGCGAATGTCCTCTATATGCTCCTTTCTTGGGGGCTTAGTTTGAGGAGGATCATCTGCTCTAGGTCCACCGTCCTATTCAGTTGTTGGGCGGCTGTTGTTGGTGCTGCTGCGGCAGGCTTCTTTTTTTGGTCCGGCTGGGTTTCTGGTTGTGTCTGCACCCTAGGTTCATCTAGTTGCTTCCCACTTCTTGTAGATATGGCCTTGCACTACTCGTAAGTGGGTTTGGCTGCCGCCTCTGAGCTGTTGGATGCTGCTCCCATTGTCCGGCTGCTGTATATCTCAGTAAACTGCCCAAATTGGGTCTCTAGGTTCTTTATAGCAGCCTCCTGGTTGTTCATCCGCATCTCCGTCCTGTCCATAAAAGACTCAGTTTTATCAATAAATTTATTTGTACGAACAATAAAGTCACTAGTTCTGGACATGAAAGTATGAAGGGTTGCTTATAGTGAGTTAATGTTGTGTGGCTGCTGAGTCTATTGCCTGGACTGGTTCTGTTGGTAGCCTCCCTGTAGCTGTCTTTGGGTTGCTCTAGAAGAAGTTGAGATGGTTCTTTCATCCAGGATTGTAGGTGTTCTGGGCAGGCCTGCTATTCCTCTCATATCCTTCAATGTAGTTGGCCGATGTTGTGTAGCTAGAGGAATCATGGTTGCCCTTGCACTCGCCAAGAACGGTTCCACAACCTTTACCTCATGGACCTTCCCAACGACTTTCACGATGCTCATGACTAGTTCCATCAGCGTGTCAAGGCGGGTATTAACAGAGTCTGAGGCTTCTACCTCGTTTACAGTGACTGATCGCCTTATACCGCCTCGGTGGGTGGTTGGATATTTGTAATCATTTTTAGCGGCTTGGTTCAGCAGCCGCAATGCTTTTTCTGGATGTCTATCGAGAATGATCTCATTGGCCGAGGAATCTATCATCATCCGAGTTGGGTAATTCACCCCGTTGTAGAATATGGATACATGCATCCAAGCCGAAAGACCATGTAACGGGCAGTTATTCAGCATCTGTTGGTACCGCTCACATACTTCATACATAGGCTCGTCATCTCCTTGTCTAAAGGCTGTGATCTCATTCCGCAACCTATCAGTGACATTGAATGGGCTGAATCGATCAAGGAAGTCTTTACATTGTTCCGTCCATGTGTTGAAGGATCCTGCCGGCTGATTATTCAACCACTGTTTAGCCCTATCCCTCAGTGAATAGGGAAATAACCTCAGCCTCAGTAAATCCTGGTGGACCCCGTGTATTTTAAATACTCTATAGATGTCCAGGAATCCTCTCAAATGTTGTCGAGCATCTTCTGTGGCAGTCCCTCCAAAGTGCCCTAATGTGTTTATCATGTTGAACATGACCAGCTTCAGCTCAAAGTGGTCCGCTTCTATATTAGGTTATGTTACTGTGGCATCGAACCCTCGAAAGTCATGTTCGAGATAATCCCTAAGGGTTCGAATATGGGGCGGCCTGGTTGGAAGTGGGGGATCCTGCCTCGGTTGATCTTGCAAACCTATGGGCGGCAAGTCGTGCTGCCCGCCCCCGCCATGTGCGGCACCGTTTGGTGGGTCCTCGTTTACCATGTTTACCTTCGCTTTTCCCTTCTCTTCTTTGTTTTTCTTTTGGACTTCCTTGAGCTCCTTCTTAATTTCTCTTGCTTGACGTTCGATATCGTCGTAAAAGAGGAGATCTCCTTTAGGGTTTGCCCTGGTCATACACTAGCAAAAGACACGATGAATTTTTTCTGATTAAAAATAAAGATAAACTAAAAATAAATAAAAGGTGCAAAAATTAAAAACAAAATTCATTGTTATCAATCCCCGGCAACGGCGCCAAAAAACTTGTAGGGCGTGTAGGTCTTCCCTTTTTGTGAGAGCGTAAGTGCACACTCCTACCAAGTTATAGTATAAAATATGTCGAATCCCACGAGGATTGGTCAGCTTGGTTCGATTTGTAGTTCCTGCACAAGGAAAAGTAAAAACACAAATGAGTTGATTGTTGAGATGAAAAGTAAAATAACATAAAACACAAATGATAAAAGAGGTGATTCAAGTTGATTAAGTGGGCAGGGTTATGCTGCCACTTAGTGTGAAACTGCGTTGTAAAGGTTAAGTTGTTTTGTGCTGCAACGATATGCTGCCTCGGCAGGTAATAGACGACAGCTACGACCTTGTCACGGAGCCGCAATGGGTCTCTGCCCCTGCAACTTTCGCTGTCTCGGCAGGTGGAATGGAAATAAGTCCTGGCGGCAAGTCTGGCAGATACTCCAAGCTCGACAGAGCAATTCTTAAGTGATCCTTCCTATGTCTAGGCAAAGATTCTGTCACCACGTGATGTAGGCAATACCTAGAAATCTCAGCGTAAATCTAACACAGGAAGTCGACGTTTGGTTGCTCCTTTTAGCAGCTTAAACTCGGACTTATGTCTAAGCCGAATTAGTCAACACCTCGACATGATGAGACCGTACATAATTCTTTCGCGAGCCTTACACTTTCGTGCCCGACAAATGGATTTCTTCAACTGGACTTTTGGAACTAATTGAAGAAGTGAAGATCATGAATTAAGCAAACTTGGAATATTTTATTGAAACAACTTAAAAGCCTAATACAATTGTCTCACATCTAATTTACAACATAACCCTAAACCCTAAAGAGGTTTAGAACATGGCGGCGGCAAAGAACACTCTAGCTATGTCTATATAAAACCTAAGATGATTTGAACTAGGAGTACAATGAGTATTTATAGACAAATAACTAGGTTATGTCCTCCTTAAAGTAAAATTCCTCAAAAGTAGCTTTCCACTTTTAATGTGACTTTAAACTCTGACTTCTTTATGTTGAATGTGGATTTTATCTCGTTTGCCTTAGCCCGCAAGTAACCTTGAGATCTCACTTTGGCGGCTCTGCCCGTTGCTACAGACGTCATAAAATTGAATGAATGGTGGCGATAGACTCAAGATTTTTAGCTCTAGAAATTGCACTCCGATTCTCTAACTCTATAGTTTGCTGCTGTGGACAGCAAAGTCGGCGACAACTTTACACGGCAGCTACTCAACAGCAACTGTCTTCAGCTGGAACTGCATCAGTAGAGTCCCTTGGTTCGCTGCCTCAGCTTTGCATCCTCAGCTCCTCTTTCCCTCTTTCAACCTTTATTACCTATAAAAAAAATACACAAAAACAATATCTCTCCTTTACCAAATGAAAGATAATCTATAAAAACAAGGTAAAGCGAAGGAATACTGTAAAATGCAATGCATGAACCTAATTATGCCTAAAATGAGCTCAAAAACAGTAATAATAAGAGGTGGAATGTGCGTGAAATATAGGACTTGTAGACACTTTACATCAAGGCCGTGGCACCTACATTAGATTAGTGACAGGGAAAGCAACAAGTAATAACTCAGAATTAATCTATAATGCCAGTGCAGTGTGTGCAGAACTGTGTACAGGCTGAATATGAAGAATAACTAGATAAACAAAGATGCTGTCATGATGTATAAGGTTGCTGCCGAGACAGCACAATTAAGCATAATTATTTAATCATGGCAATGAGAGCTTCAACTCATCACAACTACTCTTCAAGGTTTGAAATTAAGATAGGAGCAAACTACAAAACCCCAAACCCATGGATTAGAGTCATCACGTGAATACTTCCATTCACTCATGCTAATTTGTCCGTCACTTCAAAATTTTCAGATTCATGGACTTTGATAGCAGTGGAGTGTCCTCGCTCATGATTCTACCTAGAGCCTGTTGCGGGCACCTCTAGGGCAAAACAACAATGTTCCTTTTTTTTCTCTACTGTCGTGGCAGTGCTGTATTTTTCTGTTTCTGTTTTCTACCTCGGCGGCTACCTACAACCATGTTAGAATTTTACAAGAAATTCTAATAACAAAGCAGGTAGTGTTTATAAGATATTCTGTCAAACTCAACAAGTAACAATAGTGTTAATTTTTTTGGCTATTATAGAAAACTCTAAGTTATTCATGATTTAAGTTCAATTTTTAATTGGTGCGAAAAATTAATCGGCTGTCCTATCATAGGCACAAGCTCTAACAATTTTTTCTTTTCCGATTAATACGAAGGCAAGTACAATATGCAAACTACATGCTACTAAGTATGCCTAAACAAAAATATGAGAGCTATACCCCCAAACTCGAGATGGGCATTGCCCTCAATGCACAAAATAAAACTAAAACAAAAAAATAAATATGAAAAAGGGAAAGAAACTCAAGCTTAGTTGCTGTCAGATGGTGGAGAAGATGTGGAGGAGTTATCTGCTCTTCCGCCAGTTGCGGGTTGCGGCAGTGCTGCCCCCTGTTGTGCTAGGCGGCTCGATTCCCTTGGGCTTGAATCTAGATAAACAGTTGTGAGACGGAAATAATGCAACTGAAAATAAAATCTAGTCCTTAGTAATTAAAATCTACTCCTAAATAAAACAATAAAGATGTGGAAAAATAAAAACTTATACGAAATTTTGTTACTCTAGGAGTGCATTGATATGCCTCTCCTAAAGTAACTACTCCCTTATCGTTTTAGCTTAAGAGGGTCGTTTTCGATACTTCTTGTAATCCATTTGCACCCTCCATCTAGTGATTATCCTCATGGTGGAGGAGTCCTTCTTCCTTGCTCCCTTGTAATCCATGTGAACCTTCCTTCTTGTTCCTATTCCTGAAGGCATGAACATGTGATTAGGAAAAATTATATAACTACCTAACCATGTACTTACCTCCTTTTTGTCGAAGTTCTTCATAGGGGAAAGTTTCTTTTGTTGCCGATGCAGCTGATGCGGCAACCAACTATTGTGGTAGTCTTCTGTCATGGTGTTGTATCGGTCAAAGGAAAACTCTTTAGGCTCCTCGAAAATCTTCATCAGTAGAGATTTTGACGGCTGTAATTTTGCCTGCATAGGTTCCTCTAGATATATATAATCCATAGCTGCCGAGGTGTATATCAAGGTGGGCATCATTATGGAGGCTTCTGTCGTGGCGGGCCTCTCTGCTGAGGCATAGCTTTGCTCAGGTGCTGTCAGTTCGTCCTCAGGGCAGAGTTCTAGGTAGCTGCTGGAACAGCTGTCAATCTTGCCGTCTGGGCAGTGTTCTGCATCCTCTTGGTTTAGAGGTTCTGATTACTCATCATACATCGGAGATCCTTCTTCGCATTTCTCTTCGTCCTCTTACCCTGGGACATCAACATCCCTTAGGTTTAATTGTTTAGGTTCATCCATGGCATTAATAAAGACTGGATTGCTTAAATGTGCATCCATCTTAGCTATGCTGGCGTCCACATAAGCTGATACTTTATCCATGAGCGCAAGGAAAGCTTGAAGTGTGTCCTCCAAGGAGTTTGATTGTTCTTGCAGAAAACTATTTTGCTAGGGTATGTCGGTTTTTGCAGCAAAACTGTTATGGTAATTTTTTTGAGATTTTTGATCATACCATGAAAAATCTTGCTGCTGTGGCGGCAGCGACATCAATTGTCCCTGTTGCTGCTGCGGCAGCATCTGCTATCCCCGTTGCTACCGCGCCGGCATCTACTGTTCCTGTTGCTACTGCGGCGGCATTTGCTGTTCATATTCAGACGTCCACTCCCAAGTGGTTTTTCTCGACATGTCTGCTGCAAAAAGATGAGGGCAACTTTCGAACGCATGATTGCCTTCACAAAATTTGCAAAAACTTTCCCAAAAATAGTTGCCCTTAACTCCTGGGGCACCTGAATAAGCACTTTCCCACATAGTTTTTTTTCTTGACTAGAAATAAAAATAAAATAAAAGTAAAGAAAAAAAGTGCAGAGATTAAAAACGAAATTCGCTGTTACCAATCCCCGGCAACGGTGCCAAAAACTTGTAGAGCGTTTTGGTGTGCTCTATTTATGAGTGCAAGTGCAAACTCTTGTCAAATTATAGTATATAAGATATCGTGTCCATAGGGATTAGACAACTTGGATCGAATTGTTGTTCCTGCACAAGTAAGATGATTGTTTGAGAAGAAAAGTAAAATAAAACACAAGTAATTAAGGAAGTGATCAGATTGATAGAGAGGGCAGGATTATGCTGCTTCTTAGTGTGAAACTGCGTTGAATAGGACAAGTTGTTTTGCGCTGCCATGATCTGATGCCTTGGTGGGTAATGGCGGATTGAGGCTGCGATAACTTTCGCTGCCACGACGGAACTCTGCTCTTGCAACTTTCGCTGTCTCGGCATGTGAGATGGGGAAAAGTCCCGGCGACAAGTCTGGCAGATACTCTAAGTTCGACGAAGCAATTCTGAAGTGATCCTTCCTATGTCTAGGCAAGGATTCTGTCACCGCATGATGTAGGCGATACCTAGCAATCTCAGCGTAAACCTAACACAGGCAGTCGACGTTTGGTTGCTCCTTTTAGCCACTGAAATTCTAACTTATGTCTAAGCCGAATTAGTCAACACCTTGACATGATGAGACCGTACTTAATTCTTTCATGAGTTTGACACTCTCTTGCTCGAAAAATGGATTTCTTCAACTGGACTTTTGGAACTAATTGAAGAAGTGAAGAACATGAATTAAGCAAACTTGGAATATTTTATTAAAAACAAACATGGAACCTAAACAACCGTTTTCACAACTAATTTACAACATAACCCCAAACCCAAGGGAAGTTTAGAACATGATGGCGGCATAAAACCTAAGCTATGCCTCAAGAAAACCTTAGATCTCTCTCCTCAAATACAAAAATATGTGAAGTATATATAGGCCATAGTCTAGGTTAAGTCCTCCATAGAGTAGAAGTCTTCAAAGAGCTTTTGCGTTTAATGCAACTTTAAATTCTGACTTCTTTGTGTTGAATTTGGACTTCTTTTCCTGTTGCCTTGCTCCACAAGTTATCTCATTCTTTCTCTTTGGGCGATTCTACATTCTGCTACAAGCGTCAGAAAGTTACGTGATCGGCACCGTTAGAATCTGGATTTTCTGCTCTATCGATCGCACTCCAATTCTCCAACTCCTCAGTTTGCTACCCTGGGCGGCACTGGGCGGCACTTTACTGCCCTTGTCTGCAGCCTCAGCATCTTCTCTTCTGGTCTGTCCTCCTCCTGTCAGCTTCTAGTCCTGGAAAACTAAATATACACTAAAACATCATCTTTATTATACTAATTAACAAATATTCAATAAAATCATGGTAGAATAAAGAATATTGTATTTATGCGATGCGTGACCTAATTATGCCTAAAATGCACTTCAAAACAGCAATAAAATGAGATGGAATGTGTATAAAATATAGGACTAATATGCACTTTAAACGCCCAAGCAAACAGATCCGGGCAACTTTGTTATACCATGCAGAACAAACAGCAAACACGAAACAAAAGCCCTGTGCGACTTAGGAGCCAGCATAAACTTGATGCCCAAGGCAGTCTTCGACAAACTAGGAATTGGGCAAGCCAAACCTACCTCCATTATGTTGAAACTTGCTAATCATTCATTTGTATAATCGGAGGGCAAGATCGAAGACATCATTGTCTGAGTGGGCAACCTTATTCTTCCAGTTGATTTCCTCATCTTAGACTGTGAGGCCGACGAAAACTCCCCTATCATCCTTGGGCGACCATTTCTGGCCATGAGCAGAACTCTAATAGATGTGAAACATGGGGAGCTGACTATGAGGGTAGACAATCAAAGCATCAAGCTAAATGTGTTACAACCATCATAAAAGGAAAAGGAAGGATGCCCTGATGCTCAGGCAGCCAGAATCAGCATAGAGACAGGTCAAGGCAGCAATTGTCACGGCAGATCGAAGAGCAGGCTAAAGGACCCAGTAGCACACCACCTTAAAGAACAGGAGGACCCCCAAGAGGGAAGGACAAGACACACCACCTCAGGAAGTGGTTATGTTTGGGAGATGCACCTAAATGCACTCCCAACAAAACTTAATTATTTTATCTTTATTTTTCTTTATTTTTATTTTTATATTTTAGGAATAGATTTTAATTTATTGCAATTTATTTTCCTCAGGATTAAATTTTGAATTTATTTTTCACATTTTTATTTTTCTGAATTTAATTATCTATTTTTATTTCAGGCTTTAGAAATAAAAGAGCTGGACCAAGAAGGAGCCCCAACAAGGAGCCCGCCTACCATCTCGCCAAGACAACCAAGAGCAAGTCAGTGCAGACAGCGCATAACAGCTAGTTGCCCGCTAACGACTAGTTTTCAACGGCTACAACAATAACGGGCAGAAATCCCATAATGTGTGCGAGACAACTTGACCGTTGGACATTTAATGCCGCCCCGGCACCCATTGGAAGCCTCTATTTAAACCTCACTCATCCCATTCATTTACTCTATTTCAGCTCCTTACTATCTTACTCTTGCATCCACTGCTCTCTAGCTAATTACCCCTTTTTTCAAGTTTCAGTTATATTGCAACCGTCTCACACATGGCTTCAACATCAGCACCCAAACCCACCTTCAAACGCTTCAACTCTAGGGTGGATGAAAGAGATACAAAGATCAGTTTGCCAAGCAAGTAATTTGGGGGGAGCAAGGTTTCCACTACACGAAGCAAATAGGAGACCTTGGCTTAGAGCCTGCCTTGTTCGAGACCATCCACAGCAAGGAATGGGAAATATTTGATGGCAACCGGAGATGGCCAACATCACCATGGTCAGAGAATTCTATGCCCATCACCCATGCCCAGAGCTGTCGATCGTATACATCTGAGGGGAGCCTGTCTAGCTGAATGCCGCCGTGTTCAACAACTTCTACAGCCTAGAGATGGACGACAACCCTCCAGAGGAATGGAGGCAGTCACTGAAGGCTGCCGAGTACAACATACTCAAGGCCAAGTTGTGCAAGCCCAATACGCCGTGGTTGGCAGGAAAGCATGGCTGCTCTGTCCAACGTCGCCACCTGCTGCCCGAGGCAATGCTATGGATTACCTTATTCAAAAGGCATATGCTGCCCATCTCCCACAACTCCATTGTCGACCGGCCGCGCCTCGCACTAATTCAAAACATTATGATGAACCGACCAATCAATGTTGGGGAGATCATATGCAAGGAGATTCAAAAGTGCTTCCGCAAGACAAAGGGCAGGCTATACTTCCCGTCACTCATCACCAGCCTTTGTGCCAATTTCAATGTCCCAACCGACCCCAAGGATGAGATGACAACCTCCAAGGAGGGGTAGAATAAAAAAGTCTGCCTACAGATGATGCAAGCCCCAGAGACAGAGCCCGTCACCCTCAGCCAGCCCTTTCCCACCCAACCAGCCACTCCAGCCGCCCCCGGTAGTGCTGATGCTGCCCCAGCTAATGAAGTCCTCACTCTGTTTTGCACCCTCATTGACAGCAACAAATGGATCGAACAAAAGCAACTGAGCTTCATGAAGTATGTGGGGGAAGTCCAAGAGGCCTTTGTGGCCTATCTCATGCAGAAGTACCCAGATGACGGCCCCACCTTGCCTCCCTACCCCGCTGATCTTGCCACCGCAGCTGCCCCCGGACAAGGAACACCCTCAGTCGCAGCAGCCCGCCATGCCGCCTTTCACAGATAGATGACGTCTCCGACGTACTACCCATCGTACTCTGCGTCCAACATGTTGGCAGAATCCCTAGAGCGGCATCAACAACATCATTCCCCCATCTGTACAACGGCAAAAGTGGCCAACAATCCTCATCGGAAGAGGTGCAGCAGCAGCCACCAGTAACGGAAGAAGCAGCAGCAGTAGAAGTAGCAGACCCAATGGCGATTGACTCTTCGGCAGCACCAACGGAGGAAGGAACACGGAAGAAGAAACGGCACATCATAGCCGCCGAGCCAGAAGACGAGGAGACAGAATCAGAAGAAAGCGAAGCCCCTACTGCCACTCCTCCTGTAGAACAACATGAAGAGCCTCACCCTACTCCCAAGAGAGTCCAGCCACCATGGACAACAAAGACCTCACCAGCTAAGTTTGCCGCCCGGGCATATTCCGGCCGCCGCCTTATCATTCTATCATCCTCCTCCTCCTCAGTAGCAAAGACACAAGCCTCCTCTCAACCATCTGCCAACTTCTAGTTTTTTTTCTTCTCTTCTCTTTATTTTATTTTTTTGTTTTTTTATTTTAATTGTATTTCTTTCTTTTATCTATTTTATTTTTCTGTTTTTTTTTATTTTGTGCATTGAGGGCAATGTCCGTCTCGAGTTTGGGGGGATAGCACTCATCATGTTTAGGCATACGTTAGTGCATATTAGATTGCATAATGTACTTTCCTTAGAAAAATTAATTGAAAAGATTTTTTTGTTAGAACTTGTGCCTATGATAGGATAGCCGACTTTAAATTTTCGCACCAAGATAAAAAGAATTTAATTTTGGGGAAAAGCATGAAGTAAACTTAGGATTTTTCTATAGTTGCCAAAAATTTAAAAACACTACTGTTTACATGCTGAATTTGTTAGAATTTCTGGTAAACATTGCCTGCTTGAATTATTTGTAAAATTCTAACAATGGTTGCAGGAAGCTGCCGCAACAGGCAGCAAACAGAAAAACAAAAGCATTGCCAAGACAGGCAAATTTTTTTTATGATGTCTACCCTTAGAGGTGCCCAAAACCAGCTCTAGAAATAATCGTGTGCGAGGACACTCTGCTGCTATCAAAGTCCATGCATTTGAAAATTTTGAAGTGACGGACAAATTAGCATGAATGAATGAAAGTCTTCAAGGGATGACTCTACTCCATGGGTTCAGGATTTTGTAGCTTGCTTCTATATTAATTTCAGACCTAGAAGAGTAATTGTGATTAGCTGAAGTCCTCATTGCCATGATTATTTAAATTGTGCTTGAATATTTTGTCTCGGCGGCAACCTTGTATATCATGACAACATCTATGTTTACTTAGAATGTTCTTCATATTCAACTTGTTCACGATTTCTGCACACACTTTATTGGCATATTATAGTTTAATTCTGAGGTAATTCATGTTATTCCCCTCTCACTAAATTAATAATAGGTGCCACGACCTTGAGGTGTTAAATCAAGTTTAAAACAGAAAATTTTCTTTTTGATTAGTTTAAAGGGAAAGTATGTTTAGGTTGCATTGCTTGAGGATAAGCAATAGTTCAAGTTTGGGGGTGTCTAAAGTGTCTATAAGTTCTATATTTCATGCACATTCCATCTCATATTATTGCTGTTTTGCGTACATTTTAGGCATAATTAGGACCATGCATTGCATTTTACAGTATTCTTTACTTTGACATGCTTTGTATTGATTATCTTTTATTTGGTGAGGAAAAGGTACTGTTTTAGCTTAGTTTTACTTTCAGTTACTAAAGGCTGATAGAAGGAGAGAGGAGCTAAGGACAAGATGTTGAGGCAGCAGACTAAGGAGATGTACTGATGTAGTTCCAAACAGAGACAGTTGTTGCGTGTCAAAAGTCCTATCGCAAATAGTGCAAGTGTACACGGCGCAAGTAGTAATGTGATACTTGGACTATCGGATATCGTCTCCACAGGGAATTGAAATAGCTTTAACCTAGAGTTGCTGCACGAAAGAGAGAAATAGTTTAAATTGATTGTAAAGTGATATTGGGAAACAAGTAATATAAAGGATAGAAGAATCAGGTTTAAGAAATATGCCGCTATTGAATTGCTCAGTAGTGCAGGTGTTGCACTGAATAGAAACTTTTGTTCTGTCGTCGTCCCTGTCGTGGCAGAACCTGTCACGGTAGAAGTCTGTTGTTATCGCGACAACGATCACACAACTTTGTACTTCAAGTTTGGCAATAATCCCTGCTATGACTCGTCCTATCCCTAGGCCCAAGTGCTGTTGATGAATACTTCTTAGATGATACCTCCCGATGTGAATCGAAGAGTGAACACCAAAGTTGTTGAATTCTTCCTTAGCCACTTAACCTCGTACTTATCCCTAAGCCGAGATGGTTTAACCATAAACTAGAAAACGCGTATTTATTCTGTTCGTATGCTTGACTCTCCCGATATCAAACAAATGGATAACCTCACAATGCTCTCCCGATACTCTTGCGAGGTATGAAAACCAGAATAAATAAACTCGAAGTTTTATTGCTTTGAACAGAAAAATTCCTAAACAGTACAATCCTTGCAACTACTTTACAGAATCAACCCTTAGCCCTAGGGGAAGTTTAGAACATGGTGAGAAGGGGAAAACGACAAGGGTTTTGGGGAAGACGGCTAAGAATGAGATATCCTTCCTTAGGTCGAATTAAATGCCTTTATATAGGCATTGGGTTCAAGTTTTCTAATAAGGCAATAATACAAGTTCAAACTAAAGTACAACGCTATTAAAGATTAAATCTTCTGAGTAGATGCCTTTAATTCGTCCTCTTTTCTTGCTTTGGGTTTCTTCCTTGAAATTTGAGCTTAGCCTTCATTCTGCCCCAAGGCTTAGAAAAATATAAGAGTGGTCCACGACAGACCGTCTTGAATTCCTCTATCTGTCGAGCTCCACTTCACTTTTCCCTTTTACCAATGATGTCGTCATGGCTGCCACGGTAGTGGCCACGACAGCGTTATCTCCTTGACTCCAGTCCTGTGATCCAGCTTTGCTCCCTTGCAAAAGTGACCAAAATCAGTAGCAACTGTGCCATTTTATCTATTTGCGATGTATATGTAAAAATCTATCCTAAATGCAATGAAATATGCTTGAATGCAGCAGAAATATGGGTAAATGAGGGGTAAAATATAGAAATTTTATACACTTAACAACAGCAGCTTCCGAGCAGCTGCCGCTGCCCTACCTGCCGCCCAAGACAGCAAGCTATGGAATTGAAGAACTGGAGTGCGATCTGAAGAGAAGAAAATCCTGATTCTATCGATGATGTTCACTCAATTTTCCGATGACTATAGCAGCCGACAGAGCCGCCAAAGAAGGAACTCGAGTTTACTTACGGAGCAAGGCAACGTGATAAAGTCCACATTCAACTCAAAGAAGTCAGAGTTTAAAGTTGCATTTAATGCAAAAGTTACTTTGAAGACAACAGGGGTTTTCTTATTCCATGTGCTTAGGATAGTTTAGGTTTTCTTGTCACCATTATGTTCTAAAATTCTTTTTGGGTTTGGGTTATGTTGTAATTAGTGTGAGAACGGTTGCTTAGGATTTTAAGTTTGTTTTTGCAATAAAGCTTCAAGGTTTACTTATTCCATGTGCTTCATAGTTTTCAATTAAGGCGAAAAATTAGTTGATTACTATCCATTTGTTCGGTATCGAGAGAGTCGAACTCACGAAAGGAGTAAGTACGATTTCATATATAGAGGGTGTGATCAATCTGGCCTAGACATAGGTTAGGGTTTAAGGCAGCTAAAAGAGGACAATTTAACATTTCTGCCTTTGCACGATTCACGCTGCGACTGGTATTATAAGTAGTGGGCATCAACAACATTCTGACTTAGACATAAGCTGGATCACTTTCGAAGCGTTCTGCCGAGCCTTGTAGTTCTACCGAGTTTTCCGCAGAGAAACAAGTCCATTCCTATTCCGAGGCAGTGAGAGCATCCCAGTAGCCTATCTGCCATCCCCCGCTGAGACAGTAGAGTCTGGCAGCGCAAAACAACTTGTCCTATTCAACGCAGTTTCACACTAAGCAGCAGCATAACCCTGCATATTCTATCAATATGAATTCTTCCCTTTTATTTATTTGTGTTTTTATTTACTTTTCTTCTCAAACAAATCAACTTACTTGTGCATTAATTTTCTTTGTGCAGGAATTAAGATTCGAATCAAGCTGTCCAATCCCTCCAATCCTTGTGGGAGGCGATATCTTTTATACTATTACTTGATAGGAGTGTGCACTTGCACTCATATTTAGAGAACACTAAAATGCTCTACATTATACCCCTTTGAAAATTACAACAGGTATCAATACACGGGCAACCGTATCGGTACGCTTCTTAGCTACTAGAATTTTTTGATTTCAAACCGTAATACAAGTATCAGTACGTGGGGGACCGTACTGATACCCTTTTGCAAAATGGAACCCGTATCAGTATGGGAAAGGGGTGTATTGGTACCAAGGTTAATTTCTGGTAAATACTTTGTTGAAGTTTGAATCTTTGATGTTTAGTCACTATTTCTTGTTTAGGCAACTAAATGAGTTTGGATGATTGTTTTAAGTTGAAATTTAACTGGCATGCATGTAACCTAATAAATTAAGTTTTGGTAACTTCAGACTTAATTAAGTCCCCACAATTTTCCAGATTTACAAATTAGTCCATAAAATGAAAGTACACTTAATCGAATATCTTTTCGGTGTCTGATTAAATTGATAACCTATCTTCTGCTAGCATGCTCACCTTTGGGTCCATTAATGTATCTATACAAGATAAAAAGGAAAAAATGGACCTAAAATCAAGTAACTCGTTCAACTTTGTTCTAGCAAACCCAACGTAGCTCGCTCGGTTCGGTCTGCCATCTAGGCCAGGTGAAGGGGATTACACAAAATCCTACCCCGATGGTGCTCTGACGATGCACGTTAATCTACAAACCTGCAAACAGAAACAAAAATTCCAAACGCTGAGCTAATGAAGCTCTGTGGATACATTTCCACTCAACCACGCTTCATGCAAATAATAAATAAGAGCATACAATTAAGGATGATAACATGGCAATGACATTGTTGCGCGTATTCAATGTCACAATTTTAGTGCAAGTATACATGTTGCTAAGTTATAGTATAAAAGATATCACCTCCATAGGGATTGGTGCTACTTCCAAAGATTATCGCCTCACACTGTAGAAAATTAAAAACACAAGTAATGGTTTGGTCGAGAAAACAACTAAAATAAAGAAAACAAGCAAATTAAGAGATTAAGTAAATATGATGATAGAGCAGGCCGGATTATGTTGTGTCGTAGTGTGGAAGTTGAATGAAACTATCTCAGTTTTAAATGCAATCGTCAACTTGATTGCCTCGGTAATGAGCAAGAGAATTGCCTTGGCAATGAGCAAAGCTATTGTCGCGATAAAGAACACAACTGATGCCTAGGAAATTGAGCGACAATCTTCAAGGTTCGGCAAAACGTTCTTCACTGGTTTCTTCTTATCCCTAAGTCAAAACTCTATTGATGTGTAGGCCTTGGCTATACCTCCCAGCGTGAACCAAAGGTGAACACCAACCAATCTTTCACTTCTCTTAGCTGTTAAAACTCATACTTATCCCTAAGTTGAATTAGTCTTCACCGATTGGGGTAAGGACCATGCTTATTCGTTTCGTGATTCTAACTCTTCCGATATTAGACAAATAGATGCGATCACAATATCCTCTCATGATTCAATTGCAAAAAAAAGTTAACACGAAGAATAAGCAAACCTTGAACTTAATTGCATTAAGAAAAACCTAAACAAATAACAATCGTCTTCTCACAACTACTAAAAAATAACCATAGCCTAAGAAAAGAATTAGAACATAATGTCGAATAAACCACTCTACAAAAATCCCTCGATCTCCTTCCCTTCCCTCTATGAGGCGGCTAGGTTCTGACTTTATATGGCATGGCCATGCCGAATCCTTCTTGGAGTAGGAGTATGAGTTGGAGTTGAGTCATAACTTCATAAAAGAGATAAATCTCTTTTAATTCATTATTTTATTCCTCCTTATCGACTTCCCATCCTTAACCTTCCTCTAACGTTTTCATGATCTTCCCCTGCTCTGATCTTCATGCAAAGTATCTCTAAAAATTTAGCGTTTTATTCTCTTCAAGTCGCCTACCACTTTGCATATTTTCTCTTATGTCGGCAAATGTCTGGGCATTGCCTCAGTAGTGGCTTGGTCATTGCCTCGGCAATGGTCTGTCAGTCTTCTCCGCTCGGCAGGGCTAGTTCTCTTCGTTTAACGTTCCTCAGCATGGCTTGGCATTAAAGGATGGCTTGGTCTGGATCGTCAAGTGATGGTTTTTCACCGTTACTTCTCTTTCCTTCACTGCCGTGATAATGCTTACTTGGGAAGTGGGTGATGAAATCTGCACATGCACAAAGTGTATACCAAAGTAGTACCTTTTTCACCAAATATATTCAAATAAAGAAAATTAAGCACAATAGTGATAAGGAAAATGAAATTGTGTATGTAAGGCTAGTAATGCATCTAAAATGAGCTTAAGTCTAGCAATAATTGAGCCATAAATGGTCTTAAAATGAATACTTTTACATACATAACACCCCCAAACTCGAACTATTGCTTGTCCTCAAGCAATGCAAAACTAATTGTCAATTGCCAAAAATTTAATCTTCTTGAAATTATCCCTCGGTCTTGCTTTTTCTCCTCTTCTCTAAACCGTGAATATGAGTGTATATGGTCTTCAATTCTTCGGATGTCTAGGAATTCCCTGGAATCAAACTATAAGACTCGTGAGTGTGTGCGTGATTGTGAACAAGATGATTTTTCGGGTTCTAAGTAAACACTAGGTAACTAACTTACTTTTCTTGGGTTTCTACTTCAACTAGAGCCAATTTTGGGAACCTATAGTATTTCTTTTAATGAATTAATCGACTAGAGCCAATTTTGGGAACCTCTAGTATTTTATGCTTTTCCTTAAGCAAGAGTCGGTTTTAGGCACCTCTAACTTAAAAGTTTTACCCCCCAAAAATTAAGTAATTAATTATCCTAAGTGTCTTAGAACTCTTTCAATCATTCAAGTCACAAAAGTGTATTTTTTAACTTTTAGTCTCATAGTGTGATTCTAAGTATTCATTCATGAACATCTTAAAATTGAAGGCTCACTAAAATTTTAATGTTACGTTAAATAGAAAGACATCTATTGCTGACACAAACAATTTCATTAGATTAAATATAAGGGCAACTGATAGACATAAGCATGCATTCCTAGATATGAAAAAAACTAACACCTACTTCCCCCAAACTCGAGAGAAGCATCACCCTCAATGCATGCACATACACATTTTTTTTAAAAAAAAAGATAAAAGGCAAGAGAAAGAGAAAAAAATAAACTAGATCGACGAGGACATGGATGAGTCCTCGTCGTCGTTTTGGAAGATTAATTTTCTTCTTGCCGTTTGCTTGATCCTCTTGGTTGCCCGTGGTGGTTGGTGACGTGTAGGAGGTGTTGGTTCGCCTTTCGTGGTAACTTCTTCCTCATTGTCACTGTCGAGGAATATCT
Organism: Hibiscus trionum; assembly: GCA_030270665.1. Lineage (NCBI taxonomy): Eukaryota > Viridiplantae > Streptophyta > Magnoliopsida > Malvales > Malvaceae > Hibiscus > Hibiscus trionum. The sequence continues at coordinate 35,977,289 of BSYR01000013.1, forward strand.
CTTCGGTTGAAGAGGCTTTGCATTTCTTGGGTGATCAAACCAGAACGGTCTTGGCTTGAGAAGCAATTGACTTGTCGGAGTCAGAGAAGTCAGACCATGTATCGGTTTGAGTCAGCTCGATGGCAGGTGTTTTACCCTTGTCTGCTCTGGTTGGTGGGGCATCATCACTCTTTGTTGCCGTGGCAGAAGCAGCTGGGATTGTCGAGGCAGAATCTCCTTATGTTGCAGCGGTAGAGGCTCTTGGTGTTTTCGGGGCAAGGATGTCAGTCAGGAAGATCGGGAATTGTAACGTGGTTTTTGGGAACTTCTTTAGGATTACTTGAACGATTAAGTTGTTAAAGTCCCTTATATGTTGTATGAACAGGTGCTACTGTTTGTCCATTGCGCCGATCTTCTGGGCAATGCCCTGAAGTGTGGTTTCCGCGGCATTGGTCTGTGGAATTGTTGGGGTATTGCCCGAGGAGGTTGCCGCGGAAATGCCTTGTAATGGAGTGGACTCTGGCTTGGCTTCCGTGATTTGCATTATCTTGTAGTATTGAGCCTTTGACCATCCTTTTCTCGTGGGTGTGAACTCACCGACTGATTCGGTAGGGACATTATTTTGTTTGCACAAGGCGGTGATGAGACTTGGGAAGTAGAGGCGGCCCTTATCCTTTTGGATACACATAAATATCTCATTGCATATGATAGATCCAACATTAATAATTCTAATATGCAATATAGAGTGAATGAGTGCAAGCCTTGGTTTGTCGATGGTGGTGTTGTGCGATGTGGGCATTAAACATCTCCTAACAAAGGTGTTCCAAAGTTTAGCCTCGGGCCTAAGCCTTCGGGGGTTTACCTTTCCCTTGTGCGCTCCTTTGTTTCATGTTGTCCCGGTAATGCACAACTCTTTGATCATGTCTTTGTAGTCGTCCGCCGTGAGCTTGTCGACATACTCATTGTGCTCATCTTTGGTAACATGCATGCCGTAGTAGAGGTTGATGGAATCGGCATCCACGAGTATGGCTTTGCCTCGAACATGCACGTAGAGGTTGTTGGGATTTGGAGAGTGGGCATAGAATTCCTACACCCATGTTACGTTGGCCAGCTCCGGTTGGTGGCAAAGGATTTGCCAGTTTTAATGCTCGATCTTGTCGAAGATGAAAGGCTCCAAGCCGAAATCGTTTTGTGATGAAGAATATTGGAAGCCTTGCACCTCCCACACTTTTCGACCGATAAACTTTGTGTTGAATCTTCGTTCTACTTCCGGTGGGGTGAACCGTTTGAAAGTTGGTTCCTCGGTAGTTTGAGAGTGCTCTCCTCTTCAAGCATTGAATGAAAATGGTTGAGTGCACGACAAAGGTTGCTTGGGGACTAGTTTCCAACGGTAATGTTGAGAGCGGAAATAAAGGGGGTTTCCGAGTTTCCAACGGTCATGTTGTGAGGTTGCCATGTTTTTGGTTTTAGGTTGGGCTTGGAATCGGCCTATCTTCTTCACATCCTTGAACTCCTTCCTAAAAATAAAATAGTATAAAGAACATTAAAAAATAACTAATTTAAAAATGTGGAAAAATAAAAACGAAAATAAAAATTAAGATACTAAAGGAGTGTATGAGGATGCATCTCCTAAAGTAATCACTTCCTTTTCCATCGAGACATGGGTGCCAGTGTAGTGTTTCAATCTTTGCCCATTAACTTTAAATTCATGACCTTCTTTTGTGGACTTGATTGTTACACCGCCATGGGGGAATGCTTTTACAACTTCGAAAGGTCTAGACCATCTCGACCGTAGTTTCCCTTGGAATAGCTTCAGTCGAGAATTAAAGAGGAGGACTAATTGCTCGGGAAAGAATTCTCGCGGCAATAGTCTCTTGTCATGACACCGTTTGGTTTTCTCTTGTAGATCTTGGCGTTATCGTAGGTTGAGGCACGGAACTCCTCTATCTCATTGAGGTCCAGTAATCATTTTTCTCCAGCGCTCTCCCAATCCGTGTTCATTGTCTTGATTGCCCAATATGCCTTGTGCTCAATTTCCACTGGTAGATGGCATGCTTTACCATACACAATTCGAAAGGGTGACATGCCCAATGGTGTTTTGAATGATGTCCTGTAGGTCCAAAGTGCATCATCGAGTCCAAGAGACCAGTCCTTGCGAGAGGGATTTACTACCTTCTCAAGGATATTCATCGACTCTCTGTTTGAGATCTCGGCTTTTCCATTGGTTTGTGGATGGTATGTCGTGGCAATTTTGTGTGTCAATCCAAATCTTTGCAATGCCTTGGCAATATATTTGTTGTCGAAGTGCTTGCCTTCATCGCTTATGATTGCCCTTGGCATTCCAAATCGTGTAAAGATGTTTTTCTGTAGGAATCTTTGCACGGTTTTGGAGTCATTGTTTGGTGTTGCAATTGCGTCTACCCATTTGGACACGTAGTCAATGGCAAGTAGGATGTAGAGATTCCCACATGAAGATGGGAAGGGCCCCATGAAATCGATTCCCCAACTGTCGAACAGTTCGACTTCAAGGATGTTCTGCAAGGGCATCTCATTTCGTCTTGAAATATTTCTGGTCCGTTGACAACGGTCGCATTGCTTGTAGAAAGCTTGGGAGTCCTTGTAAAGGGTCAGCCAGTATAGTTCGGATTGTAAAACCTTGGACGCCGTGCGTGTCCCTCCAAAGTGTCCTCCATAGGGTGAAGAATGACAATTTTGGAGCACATCTTGTTGTTCTTCTTCTGGAACACAACTTCTTATAACCTGATCTACACATTGTTTAAACAAAAGTGGCTCGTCCCAATAATAATGCTTAACATCATGTAGGAACCGCTTCTTTCCTTGGTGAGTAAGGTTATAAGGTAAAATACCACTAACTAAAAAATTCACAAGATCGACATACTAGGGTGTCGATGAAAGTGCAGCAGCAGTTTCCAAGGTCATTGTCGAGGCAATGCTATTAATAATTTCCGAGGCAGTGCCCATCTGTGTTGCCGAGGTAGTCGACCATTTATCCCGATTGGAACAAGAAAAGAAAGAGACCACTCCTACAAATATCCAAGATGCATTCCCAGACGAACATTTAGTGGTATCTTTCTTGGCAAAGAGGTACTTAATTGTCGAATGGTCAGTATGAACAATTACCTCGGTTCCGATCAAATATGAACGAAATTTATCTAATGCAAACACTACGACTAGTAACTCTTTCTCGATGGTGGTGTAGTTCACTTGTTCTTCATTCAGAGTTTTACTAGCGTAGTAGATCACATGAAAGATCTTACATGTTCGCTGACCTAGGACTGCTCCTACTGAAAAGTCACTTGCATCGCACATCAATTCGAAAGGGCAATGTCCAATATGGTGGAACCACTATTGGTGCGGCTACAAGTTTCTATTTCAGCGTCTCGAATGCCTTGATGCATGAGTCATCGAAGTCAAAGGCTTTATCCTGTTCAAGCAAGTTACACAAAGGTTTAGTAATTTTAGAAAAAAATTCAATAAATCTCCTATAAAAACCTGCGAGTCCCAAGAAGCTTCGAATTCCTTTAACTGAAGTTGGTGGGGGTAATTTGTCGATCACTTCAATCTTTGCTTTGTCAACTTCAATGCCTTTGGATGAGATTTTGTGGCCGAGAACTATGCCTTCATCCACCATAAAGTGGCACTTCTCCCAATTTAGGACCAAGTCGGATTTCTCGCATTGTTTAAGCACTTTCTCCAAATTGTTGAGGCAATTGTCGAAATCATCTCCAAATACCGAGAAATCGTCCATGAAGATTTCCAGGAAATCTTCTACCATGTCGGAGAAAACTGCCAGCATAGATCGTTGGAAGGTTGTCGAGGCATTGCATAGTCCGAAAGACATCCTTCAAAAGGCAAAAGTGTTGTACAGGCATGTGAAGGTGGTATTTTCTTGATCTTCTGGTGCTATGGCAATTTGGTTATATCCTGAATAACCATAAAGAAAACAATAAAAGGGTTTACCTGCAAGATGGTCAAGCATTTGATCGATAAAGGTTAAAGAAAAGTGATCTTTCCTAGTAGCCTTATTTAACTTACGGTAATCTATGCAAACCCTCCAACCAGTCACAGTCCTGGATGGGATTAGTTCATTGTTTTCATTGCTTACCACTGTCATTCCTCCCTTTTTCGGTACACATTGTACCAGACTTACCCATGTACTGTAAGAGATGAGGTAGATGATACCGACATCGAGCCATTTGATGATTTATTTCTTTTCCACCTCTTTTATGGCTTGATTAAGCCTCATTTGTTCCTCAATGGTCGGTTTATGATCATCCTCCAAAAGGATTTTATGCATACAAAACGCTGGGCTAATTCCCTTCAAATCGGTAATTGTCCACCCTATTACTTTTTTGTACAGCTTCAACATGTCGATCAATCTTTGTTCATGTTCAGGCTGCAACTTAGAATAAATGATTACGGGCAATCTGTTATTGGTTCCCAAATAAATATATTTTAATTGCCCTGGCAATGGTTTTAATTCAAGAATAGGGGGTTGCTCGATGAAGGGTTTTTTGATGTTTCTTTCCTCCTCTGAGTAATCTAATGGTTCGAAATACTTACCTGGGCGACTTGCTATCCAATTGGCTTCATCTTGATCATTGTCGTCAAGTCCTTCTTGCTCTTCAGGGTCAGGGCAGTTGTCAGGGTAATTGCCGAGGCAAACGTCACAGGCATTGCCGAGGCAATTTTCATAACCATTGTCGAGGCAATTATCGAAGCAATCTGTCTCCAGGGCAATCTCAGTTATGGCTCGGATGGCTTGACATTCTTATGTGTCATTTTCTTGCTTAAGGGTGTGGAAGACATTCAACTTGATTTGCTAATCATTCACCCTCATGGTGAGTTCTCCTCTCTCAACGTCGATCAGGGTTCTTCTCGTAGCTAAGAATGGCCTCCGAAGGATGATAGGTGCAAAATCATCCGCTTCACAGTCTAAAACAATAAAGTCAGCAGGGAAAATAAATTTATCAACTCTTACCAGGATATCCTCAATTTTTCCCTCTGCATGAACATAGGATCTATCAACAAGTTGTAGGATCACTGTAGTAGGTCTCGCCTTCCCTATTCTCAATCATTGGAAGACTGATTTTGAAATAAGGTTTATGCTTGCTCCAAGATCACATAGTGCCTTCCCGATATAGTGATTCCCAATCGCATATGGTATGGTGAAACTGTCGGGATCTTTATGCTTAGGTGGCATTCGGTTGTGCAGCATGGACATACCTCTTTTTCTTACAGCAACTGTTTCAAATTCCCCTTTTCTTGTTCTCTAAGAGACAATGTCTTTATGGAACTTGGCATAGTTCGACATTTGCTCGATTGATTCTACCAAGGGCAAGTTGATGTGGACTTGCTTCAAGATGTCGAGGAACTTCTTGAACTGGTATTCTTGTTTCTGTCTTTTCAACCTTTGAGGGAACGGTGGTGGAAGTTGACTGTCTTCGATCCGTTCCTTGCATGGGAATTTGATTTGAGGCATTGAATTAGGATCTTCAGATGCCTTCTTGTCTTCTGCGGTGTCTTTGTCTAGCATTGTTGAGGCACTGTCATCGGGCTTTGCTGAGGCAATGTTGTCAGGCATTGCCGAGGCAATCAGCTCCTTTTGTTTTGTCTCCTCAACTTCATGAACTTGAGGTTCCTTGAGTTGTTTACCACTTTATTTGGTTATTGCCTTACATAGGTCACGAGTTTTTTCTCTTGCAACTTCAGTATTGCTAGGTAAACCGCCTATTGGTCTCTAGTTCAGGATCTGAGCGAATGGCCTAACTTGAGTTTCCAATGATTTCAATGTTGCTTCATGGTTCTGCATTCTCATCTCAGTCATGTCCATAAAAGCATCAATTTTCTTTATGAATTTATCAGTATTAGCCATATATGCACTAGTTTGAGACATGAAAGCATTAAAGGGAGTTTTCCAAAGAACTGGTTGTCATGGATTGTTGCTGCGGCATCAATTGTTGCGGGATTGATTGCTTAGGCATTGGTTGCCGAGGCATGTTCTGTTTGAATCCCAATGCTAGAGCATTCTGATTGTTTTTATTGAGGGAATTGTTAGGATTGCTCCATGAGAAGTTTGGATGTTTCTTCCATGCCGGTTTGTAAGTGTTGGACATCACATTGTTATTTCGATTGTGGTTTCCAACATAAAAACTGGACTCTGGATTCTGTGGACATTCAGAAGAGTCATTTTTAGCAAGCCTGTTCAGGATCTCCATTGCTTCTTCCGGTGGCTTGTCTAGGAGTATGCCATTTTTCGAGGCATCTAGCATCATCCTTGTCAGCATGTTCACGACATTGTAAAACATTGTCACTTGCGTCCACAATGGGAATCCGTGTAAGGGACATTTGTGTAAAAGCTCTATGTATCGCTCCCATGCTTTGTACATGGATTCATCATCTACATGCCGAAAACAAGTGATTTCACTACTTAGTTTATCAGTCAAATTTGTAGGATTAAATCGAGCAAGGAAATCACGACATAAGTCAATCTAAGATCCTATAGATCCGGCTGGGATGTTATTCAACCCAGTTTTTGCCCTATCTCTCAGTGAATAGGGGAACAATTTTAGCCTCAAAATATCCTCATAGACTCCTTGTATTTTGAATGAATTGCAAATCTCCAAGAAGGATTTGAGGTGTTTTCTAGCATCTTCAGTTGCCGAGCAGCCAAATTGACAAATTTTATTGATCATATTGAACATTACGGGCTTTAATTCAAAGTGGATAGCTTCAATTGCAGGTGTGACAACTCCTGGGTTTAGTCCATTAAGATCTTCTTCTAAGTAATCTCGGACGGTTAGGTTTCTTGCTTGAGCAAATTGGGGTGGTAGAACTGCTCCGTCTCCTACCGCAACATTTTGATTGTCGGTGGCATTGTTATTGCGGACTGGATCTGCCATTGCTGCTTTCAATTTTTGTTTGAGTCTACGATAGGTACGTTCAATCTCTGGGTCAAGGGGATATTCTGGACCTGTTGGATTTTCCCTGGTCATACACCAATGCAAAATCAAATTTTGTCAACCCTTAAGAAACAGAACAATAAAAAGTAAAAAAAGTGCAAGAAAATAAAAATGAAGACGCTATTGCCAATCCCCGGCAACGATGCCAAAAACTTGTTGCGCGTTTTCAATGTTACAATTTTAGTGCAAGTATACACGTTACCAAGTTATAGTATAAAAGATATCGTCTCCACAGGGATTGGTGCTACTTCCAAAGATTATCGCCTCGCACTATAGAAAATTAAAAACACAAGTAATGGTTTTGTCGAGAAAACAACTAAAATAAAGAAAACAAGCAAATTAAGAGATTGAGTGAATATGATGATAGAGCAGGTCGGATTATGTTGTGTCGTAGTGTGGAAGTTGAAAGAAATTGCCTTAGTTTTGAATGCAATTGTCAACTTGATTGCCTCGGCAATGAGCAAGAGAATTACCTCGACAATGGGCAAAGCTATTGCCGCGGCAAGGAACACAGTTGCTGCCTGGGCAATTGGACGACAACCTTCAAGGTTTGGCAAAGCATTCTTCACTGGTTCCTTCTTATCCCTAAGTCGAAACACCAACGATGTTTACGTTCTCTTAGCCGCTGAAACTCTTAACCTATCCCTAGGACGAGTTTGCTAACACCACGTGGGGTGATAACCGTGCTTATTCATTTCATGCGTTTAACTCTCCCGATATTGAACAAATAGATAACCTCACAAACCTTCTCCCGAATAGAATGCAAGAATGATTAAAACCAAGAATAAGCAAACCTTAACTTTATCGCATTAAAAACTTAAACAAAATAAAATTGTTTTCCCACAACTACTAAACAAAATAACTCTTATGCTAAGAACTAGAACATGCTAAGCCTCTCAAACTCTCAATATTCGACATCTCTCCTCTTGATCGAAGGGTCCTTTATATAGGAGGAGGTGTAGGGAAAGTCCTTGGATAGGAAGTTAAGTTGGAGTTGGACTTGTCTTCATTAAAGAGGTTAATCTCTTTAGTTTAATGCATTTAATCCTCTTTGCCCGAATTCCATTTTAACCTTCCTTTCATGCTTTCATCATCTTCCCATGCTCCGATCGTCATGCAATCTGTGTAGAAAAATTCAGCGTTTACAGCTCTGCAAGTCGGCTACCACTTTGCCCATTTTACCTCTAGCGGAATGCTGCCTTGGCCTAGCCTTTTACTATCGCGGCCTGGCCTTTTACTGCCACGTCATTGGTCTGCTCTGCTTCACAAGGCTTCATCAGCTTCCCTTAGTAGAAGTTGTCATGTGGCTTGGCTGGATCAGGGTCTGTTGTCTGCTAATTCTGCCTCATCTTCCCTCCTGCTTTTTGTGCTATGATGGCATCTTCCTACTCCAGTAGTGTACAACCTGCAAAAATACCAATCATGCATTAAATAGTACCTTTTTCATAGAATAAGCAGAATATAAGGCTCAAAGGCATAAATGGGATGAAATCTATGCATGAAAGGACATAATGCAACTCAAATGGGTGTAGGTTGAGTGATAATTTCCATGAAAAGGGGGTCAAAATATAGGACTTTTGGGCACTTATCACACCCCCAAACTCGAACTATTGGTTGTCCTCAAGCAATGCAAACCATCAATTGTCAAACCTTAGTTTTTATAAACCGTCTCCTTGGTCTTACTTTTCCTTCTCTCTTCAAACCATGGAAAAGAACGTTTCGGCCCTTATATCTTTGGTTGCCTTAGGAATTTCCTAGAATCAAACTATAAAATTTGTGAGTGTGTGCATGTATTGTGAACAAGATGATTACAAGGATTCTAAGTAAACACTTAAGCATTAATTTAGTTAACTTGGGTAATTAATTTTTTTAGCAACCTAACCAACTAGAGCCAATTTCGGGCACCTCTAGTGATTAGCCTAAAGTCGGTTTCGGGAACCTCTAGGGCTTTCTTAAGCTAGAGCCAGTGGTGGGCACCTCTAACTTTTACCCAATTTTTTTTTCTAAGCTAGTCTATGTCCTAAGTGTACTAGAATTCCTTAAATCATGCAAGTCACAAAGGAGTTTAAAGTTTTAATCTCATAGTGTGATCCTAAGTTATCTTCCTTTGAGCATCCTAAAAATAAAGGTTCTAAATAGTTCTAAACAATGGTAAGAAGAGAGAGTTCTATTGCCAAGAAAGAATATTTAATTAAAACTAAACAAAGGCACTTGATAGAAAGTACTGCCATGGAATGCTATATCGAGTAAAGGCAATGCAGTAATTTTTTTTGACAATTATGAACAAAAACTGCAATTATATTAAATTGCCACGAATGGCAGTGCCTCGGCCTCTCAACCAACACCCCCAAACTCAAGATAAGCATTGCCCTCAATGCGTTAATCACAATATATAATATAGGAAATATATGCACAAAATTAATTGCAGAAAATAAAGGCAAAAGAGAAGAAAACTAGAGCGGTGGAGACTCGAATAAGTCATCTTTTTGGATGATCAGTCTCCTCGTTGCCATATGCTTGAATCGTTTGGTGGGTATGTAACATATACATCCTATATGCTGGTGTGCATTGTTGCATGGGCATTAACAGTAGGCATTGTCGAGGCAGCAGGTCTTGTCGAGGAATGAGCTTTAGAGGTTGTCGATGCATTGTGTATTGTTGAGTCATGCGCCATCTCGTCCGTTTTGGCAGCGGTTTGGGACAAGTGTTTGCTCCTTTGGATGAGCTCGGGCTTGCCATGGTGGTTTTGTTTCTTGATGTGGAAAACAAAGAAAACCTGAAAACTAATTATTCTACAGACAAATAAATTATCTCCTACAATAACCGAATATAAAATAAAGGTTCAAAATTAAAAACGAAAAATTAAAAATTCTTAGAAAGAGCATTTTCATGCATCTTCTAAGGTTACCGCATATCTGAGAAAGCTTGAGGAGGGTCATTTCCGATACTTCTTATCGTCCATCTGCACCCTCCATCGAGTGACAATATTGCCCAAAAAGAGTTGGGTCAATGTGCTCGCAGCTACTCCCTTTGGCATTACCATGGTGGATGCATCTTTCTTTCGTGTTCCCTTGTAGTACATGTATACGCTCCACCTTGGGACTTTTTCTGGAGGCATGAATAGATTATTAGGAAAAATTAAATCAATATCCAACCATTTACTTACCTCATTCTCGTCGAAATTTGTTGTGGTTGGATGTAGCCTTCATTGTCGTGGCAGTTGCGTCGGCAACCAATTACAGTGGAAATCTTCTGCCATAATTCGGTGCAAGTCAAGGGAAAATGCAATTTTCTGAAAAGCTTTGTGGATCCAAACCCCGTTTTCTTTAGGCCCCTTGAACATCTCCATCAGTAGAGATTTTGTTGGCTTCAATTCTACCAACGTTGGTTCCTCAAAGAATACCTGCAATGGAAGAGGTGAGTTTTTAAAGAATTCAAAAGGTTCAACCATTACCTGCTCATATTCCATTGGCAAAGTATTGTCATCTTGTTGATGTGGTGAAGGTTAAACATCCTCAATATTTTCATCTGTTTTAGACTTGATTGATGGAATTGCCGAGGCATCAGGTCTTGCCAAGGCATGTGTAGTTGCCGAGGCATGTAGTGCCGCCATGGCATGTGGTGCTGCTGTGGCATGTGTTGTTTTCGTGGCATGTGGTGCTGCCACAACATGAGGTTCTGCCGTGGCATGAGGTGCTGTCGTGGCATTCGCCATACTTTTCTAATCCTAGATAAGTGTTGTTGTGGCATTATTCTGTTCAGGATCCTCAAGCATTGCCAAGGCAATTCGTTGCATAAGCTCATCATGTGTTGGGTAGTCTCTCTCATTAGCATCCTCTCTACTTGGAGGTTTTAGTTGTTCCCCACATATCAAGGAGCTTTCTTCGTATTGCTCCTCGTCATCTTGCCTTGGGACTTCAGTATCCCTAGGAGTGGGTTGTTGGTGCATTCTACATGGCATATGTAGATTTCTTCAATTGATCTTCCGATTTTCTCACGAGTTCAGCCATCTTGGAAATGCACACATCCATGGAATTTAATAGCTCTTGACGAGGACTACTTTGCCATGACATATCTATTTGTAGTGACACTATGTTGTTGATAAAGACTACTTTGCCAAGGCATGTCTGCTACCGAGGCATTACATTGCAAAGGCATGTCTGCTGCTGAGGCATTGCATTGCCAAGACATGTTTGTTGCTGAGGCGCTGCATTGACAAGGCATGTCTCTTGTTGCAGCAAAATTGTTATGGTAAAATAAATTTGAACTTTCTAATCATATCATGAAGGATTTCGCTGTTGGTTCCATCTATGGTCTTCCTTGTAGTCATATGCACTGAAAAGATGAGGGCAATTTTCAAGCACATGATTTTCTCCACACACAGCACAAGAGTTTTCCAAGATATATGCTTTTCTCGGTTGATCCATCCCTTCCAACATCAACTCTCGAATAGTTTTGCTTTTATTCTCGACATATTGATGTCCCTTAAATTGTAGCGCACCTGGATTTTTTTAATAAAACAAACAAAAAGAAAAGTTAGTAAAACTAATAAACTAAAGAAAAATAAAAAAGTGCAAGAAAATAAAAACAAAAGTCGCCAATCCCCGGCAACGGCGCCAAAAACTTGTTGCGTGTGAAGTGATACGCAATTTGTGCAAGTATACATGTCGCAAGTAATAAAGTGATAAGTATATCGAGTATCGTCTCTACAAGGATTGGTACTCGTCTTTTGGTCCTATCTTCTCGCACTGCAAAAAAAAAAATAAAGTAAAAACACAGATAAGTGATATGAAGAGTTTTATCTAACTAAAAAAATATAAGATAAATAGATAGGACGAATAAGAGAGAAGAGTAGGTCGGGCTAAGTTGCTTCATAGTGTGGAATCCAATTGACTTGTGTCCGTTTTTGCATGCAACGAACACAGTGATGCCCCGACAGTGACGTCCCTGCCACGACCGCAATGGTTGAAGTTTCTACCGCGGCAATCCCTTGCTCTTGGCAGATGCAGTTAAGGTTCGACAAAGCGTCCTTTGATGGTTCCTCCTTATCCCTAAGCTAAGAACAATGGTTGATGAATGAACCTTGATGATACCTCCCGACGTGAACCAAAGACACACACCAACGATGTTTACGTTCTCTTAGCCACTGAAACTCTTAACCTATCCCTAGGCCGAGTTTGCTAACACCACGTGGGTTGATAACCGTGCTTATTCGTTTCATGAGTTCAACTCTCCCGATATTGAACAAATAGATAACCTCACAAACCTTCTCCCGAATAGAATGCAAGAATGATTAAAACCAAGAATAAGCAAACCTTAAAATTATTGCATTAAAAACTTAAACAAAATACAATTTTTTCCCACAACTACTAAACAAAATAACTCTTAGCCTAAGAACTAGAACATGCTAAGCCTATAAAACTCAATATTCGATATCTCTCCTCTTGACCGAAGGGTCCTTTATATAGGAGGAGGTGTAGGGAAAAGTCCTTGGATAGGAAGTTAAGTTGGAGTTGGACTTGTCTTTATTAAAGAGGTGAATCTCTTTAATTTAATGCATTTAATACTCTTTTGCCGAATTCCATCTCTAACCTTCCTTCCATGCTTTCGTCATCTTCCCATGCTCTGATCGCCATGCAAATTGTGTAGATAAATTCAGCGTTTACAGCTCTGCAAGTCGGCTACAAATTTGCCCATTTTCCCTCTAGCGGAATGCTACCGCGGCCTGGCCTTTTGCTGCCTCGACATTGGTCTGCTCTACTCCGCAAGGCTTCATCAGCTTCCCTCAGTAGAAGATGTCATGTGGCTTGGCTCGATCAGGGTCTGTTGCCTGCTAATTCTGCCTCATCTTCCCTCCTGCTTTCTATGCTGTGGCGGCATCTTCCTGCTCTAGCAGTGCACAACCTGCAAAAATACCAATCATGCATTAAATGGTACATTTTTTATAAAATAAGCAGAATATAAGGCTTAAAGGCATAAATGATGAAATCTATGCATGAAAGGCCATAATGCAGCTCAAATGGGTGCAGGTTGAGTGATAATTGCCATGAAAAGGGGGTCAAAGTATAGGACTTTTAGGCACTTATCAGTTCTCTTGGTTCAGCGTTCCTCAGCATGGCTTGGCATCAAAGGATGGCTTGGTCTGGATCGTCAAGTGATGGTTTCGCACCGTTACTTCTCTTTTCTTCACTACCGCGACAATGCTTACCCGGGTAGTGGGTGATGAAATTTGCACATGTACAAAGCGTATACCAAAGCAGTACCTTTTTCACCAAATATATTCAAATAAAGACAATTAAGCACAACAGTGATAAGGACAGTGAAATTGTGTATGTAAGGCTAGTAATGCATCTAAAATGAGCTTAAGACTAGCAATAATTGAGCCATAAAGGGTCCTAAAATGAATACTTTTACACACCTAACAGACATCATATCAATAGGGTGCTACCTCTAGCCACCTAAAAACATATATCAACAATAACAATGTAAATAGTCTAACATAGCAACCATATATATAATACCAACAAACCTAGAGTGAGGTTCGGTTCCATTAAGCATTGGGTTCATAAACTCACGCTCGAAATCTCTCATCGAGCATCTTCGAAAGAGTCATGGCCCTACAAAGTATCAAGTTCAAACATTCAGAAATCTTTAACCATGATGTTGCAACACTCTCTTTTAACACAGGTATCCGGATTTCCACCAAACAAAGTGACTTAACCAAAAAGATGCCATTACGTGGCATACATTCTCCATTTGACCCACCAAGGATCTTTATTAATATAACATCACAAGTTGTCCCAAGGTTTTATTTAAGTTATTGAACATTAAGCCTGTATTTGAGGTTTAAATATCAGTTTCTCAATTTTAATATTCATTTACCCCTTTAGAAACCCATACAGCCTTAGTCTTCGAATTATAGGCCTCTTGAACTCAAAACGTATATTTCGGGCAGATTGCCTAGAGCGTATTGATACCCTCCTAAGAGTATCAATACAACCCTCAGGGTAATGATACCCAACAATGCATATCGATACCAAGCTTTGCACACATATGGGTTCAACCAGCAATCTTGTACCGATACACAGAATAATGTATCGATACCCATTTTGGCTACTGGAATTATTACGTAACAAAGGGTATCAGTACCCCGTAAGGCGTACCGATACGCCCTCCAAGAATTGCCTGAGTTCATCAAGTTTAAAATAGGGTATCGATACGCGTTCAACCCATATCGATACCCGAACCAGAACTCATTTTTTAAAGATCATAAATCACCTCCCAAGCCCCCCAAATGTTAATGTTAAGACTCTAAAATGTTCCTACAATTTATTGGGAGTGGTTTAAGTGGTTTCTTACAATTTTAAGCCATATTAACACCAATCTTAGGATTTACCATTTTAGAGGTTTCAAGCATTAAAGCAACCAAATAAAATTAATGATTTCCAGGAATACAAGAGAATTACTAGTGTACTAACCTTGATCTCTAAGTTAAAAGGGAAACCTCCAACAAATGCACTTCAAACTTTCTTTTTCTCAAGCTCGTTGGAAGAATTTCCCAGTTCTTTAACTACAAGGAAACGTTGTGAAACGAATTACAACATTGCTAGAATATTATAAGAGACTAAAAAGATGGTTTAACTACAAGTACTGAAGTCAAAACCCATATTCACGTTCCTCTCCATCAACCAACCATCAAAACCCATCCTCTACCAAAATTTTTGGTTTTTACCTCAAAATGTATATCCTTGGAAGGAGGTTACACCACCCTCAACTCAAATTCCGAAATTCTAACTTAAACGGATAAAGGTTGAGCCTTTAACATTTGGTTCTTGGGTGGAAGATGTAAATAAGAGATGTAACCCCCCTTAGCCCGGCTTAGATGTTTGACCCGAACTACGAAGATTACATGAGGAAAACCAAAGTCAACCCAAAAGTCAACCTTGATTAACGACCCTTTTTTTATTTTTATCTTTTCTAGATGCTCAATATTAACCTATATGATTAGCAAATTAAATCACGAAAGCGGCACAGCGAACGGAACCCAAACAGGGACTCAATTGAAAAGAATCATCTTTTAGGGACTAAAACGTAAATTCTCGGATTTATAAAAACTAAACGAGTTTTAATGTTACCAATCCAGAATTAATCACATAACATGCCATCATGTCAAATTTCAACTCAAACGGATCATTCAAACTCATTAAATTAAGAAACCAACATTTAAGGACCAAAATGTAAGAAACAGAAACTCAAAACAGTTCAAAATTCAAACCCAACGGTCAGGCGTTTCGATACGGATGGCCCTGTACCGAAATGGTCATTTCGAAACAGGGTTGACCGTTTCGATACTCGGGTGCGTTCTGAGACCCGTATCGAAACACCCCCTTCCAGTAGCCAAAACGTTTCGATACGCCTTCACCTGTTCCGAAACCTTATGGCCATTTCAAGCACCTGTTCCAAAACAAGCAAGGGCGTTTCGATACGCCTTGCCCTGCAATAGCAGATTTTGCTGGTTTTTCATGTTTAAATACATTCAAATCATTCCCGAGACATGCCACATCATTCATACAACATGGATACATATCAACAATCATCATATCTAGGCATTAGCTATAACAAGGCAACCAACATGCAAGATTAGGTGCTATAGGCATGCTCCCTAGTCCACCCAAAACAATAACAAGCCAAAACCATCCTCCACAACCAAAATCAAACCATAAAGGCCAGTTACATCCCAAAAGTAACTATCAAGCATGCTCAAAACAAAGGGAAATCATTCTCATCCATGCATTAGCATAAACCCCACCCATTGCCTTTTATTACACCGAAACAAACCACATACTTTGCAAGATTAAAAGCTTGGATTCCTCTCACCTTCTTGCTGCCCTCAAAGCCTAGTTTTCTGCATTGATGAAACAAAAGAGCATAAGCACAAAGCTTAGTGAGGATCGCTAAACAACATTCATCAATGCATGTCTCATGTTTTGCAAAACCAACACTTTACATCTCATGCCATTTATAAAACATGTCTTCTCAAGACCTCAATGCACTTTTTAACCTCATGCTCATATGCATCATTTTACAACAGCAAATAAACCTTTGCCCATGCTTTAACAAGCATCACATGCATTCTTGCATCATACACATATATCTCATGCATCCTTGCATCATATACAAGCATCTCATGCTTCACATTATTCATTTACATTATATTGGCTCACAAGTGATAATCCACAAACCATTTCAACACAAGACACAATCGGATACGCGGATTACAAGCGTTGTCCCTCACGCTTCATACAAACTACCGGACTACACAAGGTGGAGATTAATGGCACAATCACAACCCCTCAACACCCGTGATGGAGATTAATGGCACAATCACAACCCCTCAGCATCACTCATCGGTAGTTGTATAATTCCACTAACGAGAGTATAGGACACATACACAAGACTCACACACGGGACTAACCATTCACCGTTGTGATCTTAACCTCAATCGTTAGGGTACTTGGATGGAGATTACGACACAATCACAACCCCTCGACATCCAAGGCGACTTTATTCACGGTGCACCCAATCCTATAGCCGGCTAACTATATCCGATTAAAGTAACAAAAAACCAATTCCATCACTTGCCAATATAATCATTTAACCACATTAATCCACTGTTTTATGAGCATAACCACAATGCCACTTTCACAAGCATCACATGCTTAAAATCATATGCATTCAACACATGCAAACCAAGGATCACTTACCTAGTGCATCCTTAACATAATGGCATTAAAATCCAGCATTAAACCATGCTTAAACATGCTTAAAAATAGTAAACAAATCCACTCTTACATCAAGTGCAATTTCATCAAACATAGCACATTTCCAAGAGAGTGGTTACCGAAACACTTACACTCGAGCTTAGTTAAGTGTATCAAACTTACACTAAGCTCCCAAGATCACGCTCAAAGCGTTACAAAGTAGGAAATTGCATTTCCACTCACCAATACGCGAAGCCTTGTTCGCCGACACGGAAATTACACCTCTGGAGCCTTCAAAATCACCTAGTTTGCTTCTGGATCAAGATCCCCTATTTTCACATCAACAAAACAGAGATCTAAATGCATTAAAATGCATTCTAACACCAGCAACAATTCACAAACTCGTTGCACACTCAAACTACACCAAAATACCTTTCCAAAACAACCGAAAACTCAATCGATTGCTTCCTAAACCAATCCCAGCCATCATATATCACTTCCAAACAATTATCAACATCAAAACACATCTAATAAACATCCTAACTCATCCTTAAACCTCCAGCAATCAAGATTCCACCATTTCACCCCAAAATCTCACTTAAAACTACCAAGAAACTCAAGGATCTCAAGGATTTCAAGATCTACATTATCAACACCTCATTTTAACATATAAACCAACTTAGAAATCAATTAAAATCAACACAAAACAGAGCCTAACTCAACAAGTCCGAAAATCAAGATTTCATCCACAATTTCACAAGATTTTGATCTCAAATCAAATCTATATTGAAAACTCAATCAAAAATAGTATTTAGAAGCCAAATATCTTGGGAATTTCAATAAAGAACTTAGATTAGAGGTTGAGAACGGTATTTACCTCCAATCTTTGCTTCTTTCAATAGATGACAAGTTTTCCTTGCAAAAATCTTGAAGAATTAAGAAGGATCTCTTGAAAATGATTTAGGAAATGTTGAGAGAGTTTTTGGGAGAAAGAATTCTGGAAAAAGATGAGAGAAAATTGTGTTTAGCTGAAAATGAGAGAAAATTGGTAGTTACATAAGTGAAAATCTCATTAACCACCTTTTAATTAATTAGTATAAAAATCTAATTAAAATCATTTAATTAAAAACCCTTTTAAATCACATTTCATATTGAAGAAAGGTCAAATTAACTTAAAGCCCCCTAAAGATTCTAAGATTTTGGCTTCTACCTTAAAAATCACATTTTCCCAGTTTTGAAACTTTACAATTTGGTCACTACTCAAAATGTCCACTTTCCAAAACCCTTTTTCTAAAATTGACTTGACCAACCTCTCAAACATATTTTTAGAGGATTTTAGCAATTTTTATCATAATTTTATCCTATCCCGATCCTTGATTTCCTTAAATCACCTTACGCGATTGGAACAGTTCTCGACCGGTCCGATCCGATGTCTAAAACATCTAGGCCCAAAAACAGGGCATTACAAGAGAGATAGGGGAAAGCAAAAAGACAAGATAATATCACATTTTTCACTTTTCTGCAGAACCATTAAGAACCTCAACACTTTCTCTCTCCAAAAAAGGGAATTTACCATCCTACCCTCCCATTATCTCTCCAACCCAACACCCATCCAAGAACCCAAGCCCCAAACCAAAATGTTATCCCACCAAGGCTCAAAAAGGCCCAAACGCAGAGCCCACGCTTCAGGATAAACCGACCATTGAATTCTGAAATTCGGGTCGTTACAACTCTCCCATCCTTAAAGAAATGAGTAATCTTCACTCGTGGTCCCTTTTGTTTGGGGTTTGTTCTATTTTGGTCACCCGAATTCAAAAAAGATTATTTTTTCCACTTACATTTTGAATCGTGTCTGTTTTGGGTCCCTTGGCCTTTAACCTCTGTTAATAAATAATAATAATTTCTAATTTAACCCCCAAACTTTCAAAACTTTATTTTACACCATCTTCCCTAAAAATTATATATTTCAAACACTTGAACACCTATTTATCAAACACTTAGAATGAACTTCTTTACACCCTCTAAAGCTCTTATTTTTAGTTCTTAATAAGAACCCAATGCTTCATTTTTAGACTCCTCAAAATTTGTGTGATCATAATCTATTCAGTGCCTTGTTAACTTTGTTTCCCTCGATATTCGATTACTTTCTTCTTCCTCTTAATCCCCTTCTCTGATTTTAGGATTATTTTTTCCTTTCATTTCCTTGAACAAACCCTCGAGAGATGGCTTTGGTTTCGGTGTTTTGAAGATTTTAAGGAAGCCCAAAATTGGGGATGTTTTGAGCGAGCTAGTGATTTTTACAGCTCCTATATGGGTCATTGTAATTGTGGGTGTTTTGGATGGATGGACATGGAATCCAAAGTGGGCAAATATGGTCAGAGAAATGTTGATTAAATTTTCCGGTTTTAAGGATTCAACCCCTGAATCTACAGATTCTTCATCCACAAGTTTTTGTTCCATTTCCAGCTTGAATTAGATCAAGTCTCAGTTGCTCAGTTGCATCTCTTAGAATTCAGATGATTTGGCTCAAAAAGATTCTTTTTCTTTGCCACCAGCCCTTGATTCTAATTTCATGTTTGTATATTCACCACTTGATTTCCCTTTCCCACTTGTTTTTAACTAGATAAGATAACAATTGGTAGATAATTAGGGTTTGTCTTTGATTTTGCTAATATATGATTTTATTGTAATTGGGCCAGTTCATATAGATTTTGGGGTTGCGATGGTGATTTTCGATATGGATTTTTGTTGCTACAAATACTACTCCTACTACTACGAGAGATCTGGTTTTACTTTGGTTGCTTCAGATTTTGAGACAAAGCAGAAGTTGTATTGATCTGGGTTTCTCAAGCAAGAGAGATCTGACAATGTGAAGATGATTGCAGGGTTTCAAATCTAGGCAATTTTTTGGGGAAGATGGTGAATATTAAGTTTTGAAAGTTTGGGGTTAAATTATAAATTAAATTTTTTATTAATGGAGGTTAACAGCCAAAGGACCAAAATATACACTATTCAAAACGTAGGTGGCAAGAATGATCTTTTTTGAATTCGAGTGACCAAAATAGAACAAACCCCAAACAAAAGGGACCACAGGTGAAGATTACCCTAAAGAAATTTCATCCTCGAAATTTACCTTTCGGAAATAAATGTGGATAGAGAAACTTCATGTCCTTCTCCACTTCCCACGTAGCTTCCTCGACTCTGTGGTTCCTCCACAACATTTTAACAAGGGGTATACAATTATTGTGAAGCTCTTTGACTTATTTGTCCAAAAGTCTTATTGGTTCTTCCTCATAGGTTAAGTCGGTGTTGATCTCAATCTCCTCAAGCGGGATAACATGTGAAGGATCATAACAGTAACGTCTTAACATAGACACATAGAACACATAATGGATATGTGCCATATTTAGGGGCAAAGCTAAATGGTAAGCTATGGGTCAAATCCTCTCAAGAATATCATACGGCCCGATGAACATTGGGCTCAACTTGCCATTTCTCCCAAAGCAGATTAATCTCTTCCACGATGAGACTGAGAAATACCTTGTCACCAACCTCATACTCAATGTACTTACGCTTCCGATCCGCATAAGCTTTTTGACAATCAAAGGCCGCTTGTTCTTTCCTTGATTATCAAGACCTTTTCCTCAGTTTTTCTAATCAAATTTGACCCCACAATCCTTCTCTCATTAAGCATGGTCCAACACAAGGGTGTTCTACACTTACGCCCATACAAGGCCTCAAAGGGAGCCATCTTAATGCTTGATCGGAAACTATTGTTGTAGGAAAACTCAACAAGTAGTAAATGTTCTTCACAACTTCTCACGAAATCAATAATACAACATCGAAGCATATTCTCCAAGATCTGGATAACTCACTTAGACTGACCATGGGTCTGAGGGTGGAAAGTTGTACTAAAAAGCAACATGGTGTCCAAAGCTTCATGTATCTTTTTCCACAACCTTGCCGTAAAACGCATATCTCTATCCAATATGATCGATGATGGCACTCTATTGAACCTTATTATCTCCTTGATGTACAATCGTGCCAACTTTTCAAGCGTAAAATCCATACGCACAAGCAAGAAATAAGAAGACTTGATCAAACGATCCACTATCACCCAAATGGCATCATGCTTCCTTTACGTCAACGGAAAACCTGTCACAAAATCCATGGTCACGCGATCCCACTTCGATTGTTGAATCTGGATAGGCTGAAACAAGCCCAAAGGAACTTAGTGTCCGGCCTTAACTTGCTGGTAAGCTAAGCATCTGTTCACAAACTCAGACACATCTCTTTTCATACTAGGCCACCAATAAAAAGGATGAAGGTCTTGATACATTTTTTTGCTTCCCAGATGCACAATAAACGGACTCCGATGTGCCTCTCGTAGGATACAGTCTCGCAAATCCTCCAGAGCTGGAACACATAACCGATCTTTGAAGTACAAGATCCCATCGTCTCGCACTTCAAAATCGGATACCTCGCCTCTCTGAACCATTTCAATCTTTGCCACCAACTCTCCATCTAACACTTGTGTCCTCTTGATCTCTTGCACTAAGGTAGGCTCTACATGAAGCTCGACTAACAGCCTACCGTCCTCAGTCATCCTCAAACGATCAAACATCACCCTCAAATCTGACATAGACTTTCGGTTCAAAGCATCGGCCACCATGTTAGCTTTACCGGGATGATACTCTATGATGCAATCATAGTCTTTTAACAATTAAATCCATCGTCTTTGCATCAGATTCAACTCTTTTTGGGTAAGGAGGTACTTAAAACTCTTATGATCGATGTAGATGTAACAATTTTCCCCATACAGATAATGCCTCCAAATGTTCAATGCAAAAATAACCGCGACAAGTTACAAATCATGCATAGGGTAATTTCGTTCATGAGGCTTAAGTTGTCTTGAGGCTTAAGCAACCACCTTACCCTCTTGCATGAGAACACAACCGAGCCCATTTAAAGAAGCATCACTAAACATAACATAATCATTGCCAATTCGGGTTGCGTCAAAACTGAAGCCTCCATAAGGTAAGCCTTCAATAGTTTGAAGCTTTGTTGTCGTCTCTCGTTCCATTCAATCGAAACTCCTTTTTGTAACAACTTGGTCAAAGGTGATGCTATGATGGAAAAGCCCTTGACAAAACAGCAGTAATATCAAGCAAGCCCAAGAAAACTACCAACTTCCGTGATATTTCTAGGTGGTTTCCACTCCACCACTACTTAAATCTTTTGTGGATCAACTCAATCCCCTCCGTTGCAACAATGTGGCCCAAAAACGCCCCATCAGAAAGCCAAAACTCACACTGAATTTGGCAAAAAGCTGTCTTTCCCTCAAGGTCTGAAGAACAATATGAAGATGACAATCATGCTTAGGGATGGTCATAGGTCGGGTTGGGTCGGGTTTTTGGTTAATTTGCACCCGACCAAAATATTTAACACCTCCATCCAAACCTGACCTGATATTTTACGATGTTCCACCCAACCTGAACCTAAATTTTAGAGTAAAAACCCGAACCCAACCCAACCCGACATAAATAGAAAATTACCAACTTTTATTATTATTCAATAAAAATAAGGAGCTAATTACAAAAAGACAAATAGAGATGGAGAATTATAACAATGATTCTACTTTTATTAGACAAAATAGGAAGATAATTGAAATATATATATATATATATATATATATAAAGAGAGGGGTATTGTAGCAATTATACCTAAATATTTATAATAAAATTAAACTATTATCTCGGGTCGGATCGGTAGGGTATTTTTCACCTTAAACCCAAACCTGACCCGAACTCATCCGCAAAAAATCAAACTCGAACCCAACCTGAAACCGAAATTTTCTTTATAAAAACCTGACCCTATAGGATCGCAACCTATTTGGTATGGGTCAAATGGCCATCTCTAAACATGCTCCTCCTCCGAGCTCGAATAAACCAAGATGTCATCAATGAAGACCACCACAAACTGATCTAGATAAGGCCTAAAAATCCGGTTCATCAAGTCCATGAAAGTTACTAGTGCATTGGTAAGCCCAAAAGGCATTACCAACAACTCATAATGTACATACCGCTTCCTAAAAGTGGTTTTTTGAACATCATTTTCTACTACCTTCAACTATTCATAACCTGACTTCAAATAATCTTTGAAAACACACAGACACCTCTCAACTGATCAAACAGATCATCAATCGTTAGTAGGGGATAACGATTCTTCACTGTTACCTTGTTGAGCCGACAATAATTGATACACATCCTCATTGACCCATCTTTCTTCTTAACAAACAAGACCAGTGCACCCCAAGGTGAGATGCTTGGTCGAATGAAACATCTTTCTAACAACTCTTGGATCTGATTCTTTAACTCCCTCAATTATATCATTGTCATATGATACAGAGCAATAGACATCTGGAGGAAGTCCAGGTAACTCTTCTGGAAACACATCGACGAACTTTCTAATAGTATGAAGACTCTCAAGCGTTAGACACTCAACACTTGTTTCAACCACGCGAGCCAAAAGGGCCTCACATCCTTGTTGGATCATTCTTTGTGTCACCAAGGCCGACACTACATTGGAAAGACAAGGATTCCTCTCGCCTTTCACTACCAACTTCGCCCCGTCCAAACCACGAAGCTTAAGGCTCTTCGCCCTACAACCCAAACGTGCATCATGCTCAAACAACCAATCCATTCCTAAGATAACATCAAACTCTTAGAATGGTAACACCATTAGATCTACTGGAAAGATCGAACCCTAAACATCAATCGGACACCTCTGATACACCTTGTCTACTAACACGTCATACCCCAAAGGACTAGGCACACAGACCCCTAACTTGAGATCCTCGACAGGGGTAGCCGAAAGCCTCGGTATGGCCCTCACAATCCGATGAAGGGCCTGGTACAAATGAGAGAAATAATTGGCCCCTCGACCCCTATCATCCTCCTACACCTTCTCCGCACCGGGGATATAATCCCCATCATAGCTCTCTTCTCGGGAGCCCTAACCCTCCTCTCGCTCACACGCCCTCCTTGGCATGATTTATTTCTGCACAAGCAAAAAAATAAGGTTACACCATCGAATATTTAGCTTAAACAAGTACGACTTAGACTTATGGGCAACGTATTCGCTAAACACCTATACAACTGTAGAGTGTCTAGAAGTCCTATATTTTATGCACATTCCTGCTCATTTTGTTACTGTTCTCAAGCTCATTTAGTCATATTTAGTTGCATATCATGCATTATACATTATTTTCTCTTCTGCCATGTTTTTTTTGAATATTTTACATTTTGGTTAAAAAAGATATTATTTTAGTTAGTTTTCTATTTCAGGTGCTGGTTACTGATTAGAGGAAGAGAAGACATGAAAGTAGGGAGCAGAAGGAGCTGTACTGAAGCAGTTCCAGTTACCGCCAATGACGCTGCTGACGCAGAATGCCGCCCATACGGCAATACGCCGACATAGTCAAGATGGGTCTCGTTTGATAGAGGACATTTTTCTGAGTCCATTGAACCCAATGTTGCATTTTTCTGAGGCTTGGAGCGGTGTATAGAGCTAATTGAAGATCGATAAGCAAGGTGGCCTATACTTACTTGCTGAATAAGTAAACATCGAAAGGAGTCCATATTTAAGTCAGAATTGAATGAAGCATTAAATGGTAAAGCTATTTTATCATCAATGAAGACTTCTACTCCAAGGAGGACTTAACCTTAGGCCAAGCCCTATATATACCCATGTATGTGAGGGTATAGGGGCATAAAGAGAGAGAGAGAGATAGAGAGAGGGAGTCGGCTAGATCTAATGTTCTAGTTCTCCATAGGGTTTAGGTTTTTGCTTGTAAAGTAGTTGTTAGAAACGATTATATTAGGTTAAGTTGTTTTGTAATAAATATTCCAAGTTTGCTTAATCTATGCACTTCATTCTTTCGATTAGTTCTAACCGTTCAGTTGAGAGAATCTATTTAGAGGGAACGAAAGTGTTAACTTCACGAAAGGGTTAAGCACGGTCACAATGTGTAGAGGCGTGACTAACTTGGTTCCAAAAGTTCACAAGTTTCAGCGACTAAAAGGGATCACCAACCGAATTGACTAGCCTGTGATAGGTTTACGCTGAGATTGCTAGGTATTTCCTACGTCACGCGAGCATTCGAGCATCCTTGCCTAGACATAGGGAGGATCACTGTCGACTATCCCGCCGAGCTTGGAATATATGCCCGACTTGCCGCCAAGACGTCTTCCGTTCACCTGCCAGACAAGCAAAATTTGCAGTGCAGAGATACTCGTTGTGGTAGCAAAAGTGCCGCTGCGTCGCCCGCCAGTACCCGTCGAGGCAGCGCAATCTAACCTTAACCTATGCAATGCAGTCTACATACTACTGAGCAGCAACTACCTGGCCCATTCTATCACTCTGATCTCCCTTCAATTAATTGTGTTTTTAGTTTTATTCCTTTAAACAAACCTAAAATTAATTGTGCATTTAAATTTCTTGTGCAGATATACACTCGAAGGAACTATTCCAATCCTCGTGGGATTCGACATCTTTTATACTATAACATGACAGGAGTGTGCACTTGCGCTCATAAAGAGAGAACACCTAAACACCCTACAAGTTTTTGGCGTCGTTGCCGGGGATTGGCTGTAACACCCCAAATTTGGGCCTAGATGTTTTAGAGTCCGAATCGGACCGGTCGGGAACGATTCGAATCTTAAAGGGAGGTTTGGGGAACACCTAGTTCGGGATGCTTTAAAAATATGGAAAAATATCTAAAAATCCTCATTTATTATATGTATGATTATGGTGAAATCAATTTTACAAAATAAGGTTTGGAAATACTACATTTCGGTGTAGTGACCAAATCGCAGTTTTTGCAAAAGTTGAATAGTGACTGTTTTGTAAAGGATTGAAACTTTGAATCTTTAAGGAGCTAATTTTACCAAAATGTTTTTAATTAGATTTCTCCTTATTTTGGGTGATTTTAATAGTATTTTAATTAAAGGAAATAAAGATTAATTAAAAGGAAACTACATTTGACTTTTCATAACTACCTTTCATCAATTTTCTCTCATTTCATTTTCTCTCAATTTCTTTTCAGCCAAACACATTTCCTCCAGAAATTATCCTTTAATTTTCATTTCTTTTGATGAGATTTCAATCTCCTTTTGATTCCTAATCTTTTCCTCATCAAATCCTTTTATTTTTACATTGGATTTTCAAGAAAACTTGCCCAATTCAAGGAGAAATCAGCCATTAGAGGTAAGCTTCGTCCTTCTCCTCTAATGATCAGTTCTTTACTGAAATTCCCAAATTATGAATCCTTTGTCAATGATTTTTGATTTGCTTTAATGTTAGAAACAAGAAATTGTATTAAAACTCAAGGTTTTTGGAGAGATCTTGATGATTTTCGTGGTTGATGGTTAGGCTCTATTTTGAGGTTGTTTTCTAATGTATTTTGGATGTTAATTGATGTTATAAATGAGGTTTTATCAAACAAATCCCGAATAGGCTTGGATTCCTAAGTTATGCATGCTAGAATGATGGTTTTTGGGGTGGTTTTGGTGTTCTGTTATAGCTGGAGGTATAAGGACGGGTTTGTGGTGGTTTTTTATGTTGATTGATGTTTAAAAATGATTAGAAGTGGTAGATCTTGGCTGGGATTTGTTTTGGAAGAGTTTGGAGATGATTTCGGTTGTGTTTGGTAGCCGGAATGAGGTTCTTGAGTAGAGCAGCGAGTTTAGGTGTGTGGCTGATGATTTCAATGCATGATGATGCATTAATCCTCTGCTCTTATGTGTTATAAACAGGAGAGACATCTTCGGACGCCTTTGGTGTTGATCTGGGAGCCTAGATAGCGTTTCGGCGAGCAAGCGAAACGTAATCGGTGAGTGCGAATGGTTTAGAAGTCCTTAAGGGACAAGAAACAAGGTTTGGGGATTTAGGAAAGGTTTGAAACACCTTCCTAAGTCCGAAAGTAAGTATTGGCTAGATTGCTCTCTTATATGTGGCAGTTGCCCCTAAAATGCTTTTACATGCTCATGGTTTGAGATAGATAAATTCCTACTATTTTTATGCATGGTTTATAGCATGAGATGATGCTTGAGATGATATCATTAAATAACATGTTGCATTGATGAGTTTTGAGCTTTTGTTTTAAAGCATGGCAAATGTTATGGTTTTGAAATGAGATGAGAATGATTTGAGAAATGTTGCATGAAAAACATTAGGTGAGATGATATTTTGACATAATATATTGACATAGATGTTGAGATAATTACCGGATATAATTGATCGATCAATAGGATGAGAGTGCACTATAAACTAAAAATTCGTACGTGCTCTTTGGTTTAAACCAAAGGGAGAGAACCGATGATGGGCATTCCATCGGGTAGGACTTGGTGAAATACCCAAGCTTTGTGGCGATGAGAGATTTCGCCATTTGAATACGGTGATGTGAGATTCCATCGGAAATTATGTTACTAGACAAGTGAGTTCGGTGATATGAGATTCCATCAGAAATTATGTTACTAGACAAGTGAGTACGGTGATGTGAGATTCCACCGGAAGCGTCTAGTGGTTAGAGAATGTTGTCCGCATATCCGAGTAATAATGAGATGTGAAATGCCAATATAATATATGAAAATGCTTTTGATTCACATGTACCTTTGATGAGATGATTTATGCTATGAGATTTGTATATGAAATGCTTTGGTTTTACAAGCATGAGTATGGCTTTTCCATGAGATTTGCATTGGTTTAAATGCATGAGATAGAATTGAGGTACATGTGTTTTCAATGAGAAGTTGCTTTGAATGGTTTTCAAGCATGAGATGGAATGAGCATGTTGTAGAAAAAGGCTTTTGAGAAAGTGTTTTGAGTAATGCATTATTGTGTTGGTTTTCTTTAGAGCATGCCTCACTAAGCAATTGTGCTTGCGCTCTCTTTTACCAATAATGCAGATAATTGAAGTGTTTTTGGGCAGCGAGAAGGTTAAGAACATCCAAGGAAGTGCAAAGCTCATGTATGGTGATGTTTTTATACACTTTAGTTTTGATATTTGGCAATGGGACTTCAAGGTTGTATTTGGGAGATGTGTTTGAACTCCCTAAGCTTGTGTCATGTTTGTGTTGGCATTTATGAGTTGTAAATGGCCCTTTTGGTTGGTTTGAGGTTTGAGAGCTCATATTTGGAGTTGTGACTAGGAAACATGCCTTTAGATTGTGTGTTTTGGTGTTTGATGCCATGCTCTAGTTTAAGGGTCATAAATATGTTCCTTAGTGTCAAAATGAGTTGCTGGTATGATTTGATACTCTTTGAGGCATGTTTGATTGGTTTAAAAGGTGAAAAACCAGCAATTTCTACTCTCACTGGGCAAAGTGTATCGAAACACCCTCCACTGTTTCGAAACGGGGGCCTGTAATGGCCATAGTGTTTCGGAACGGCTGAAGGTGTTTCGGAACAATTTGGCTACTGGTGAGACCGGTTTCGATACCAGTCTCGAAACACACCCGAGTACCGAAACGGTCAACACCGTTTCGATACGGGCGTTTCGGTACGAAGGGTGGGTGTTCCGATACAGTTGACCGTTGGATGTTGATTTGAATTGTTGATGTTTTCATGCTTTACATTTTAGTCCTAAATGTTGTGGATGCAATTGCTTGAGCTTCGAATGCCTTTTTAAGTTGAAATTTGACAGAGGAGCATGTAACATGATTAATTACCTATTGGTAAACCTAAAATCTGCAAAGTCCTTATAATTTCTAAAAATTACATTTTGGTCCCTAAACGCATAATTTGTGCAATTGAGTCCCTAAATTTTTTCCGATCGTTGTGCCCTTCTCTTCCATGATTCGTGAGTATTCACATAGACTTAATGTGCATCTAGACAAGATTAAAATAAAAAAGGGTCGTTAATCAAGGTTGACTTTTGAGTTGACTTTGGTTTTCCCCGTGTAGTCTTCGTAGTTTGGTACAAGCGTCTAGGTCGGGCTAAGGGGGTTACATTTGTTGGTATCAGAGCCAGGTTATCGAATAATTGGGGATTGGTATGTGGTTGTTGTATGTGATTATGCATGATGGTGACTTTTCGGTGAGAGTATGATGTATGAATAGTGATGTATGATTCAATTGAGATGAAATTGTGATGCTATGATATGTTTGGAGTGTGGTTGGGGATCCCATTGCCATATCATTACTAATGAGAAGAAATGGTTTCAAAAATGAGCTTGAGTACTTGGATTACTTACCTTATTATGCCTAATTGTGTTTGTTGCATTTTTGTCAGTGCATTGTTTTTATTATGGGGCCACGTAGAGAGCTGAGAATCAATACTCGTTCCATGGCTGAGAATGAGAACGTAGAGAATGTTGAGGATTTACCTCCTCCTCCCCCTGGTGGACCACCTAGTGGTGGTGGAGCTAGGGCTGGTGCTGCTGGAGTTGGTGCTGGGGTTGCTGGACCCGAGGGTGTTCAGGGGCAAGCTGCTCCTGATATGACCGTGCTGATACAGGCTATTACTGGAGCTTTCCAGGTAGTAGTAGCTGGAGCTCATGGAGCTGCACCTCAGAATGGTGCTAATGTGAGATTGTCGTTGGAGCGTCTCCGTAGTCTAGGAGGGACTGAGTTCAGAGGTTTGTCGCCGGAAGGTTCTGAGTCTTGGTTGGAGAGCACCAAGAGGATTCTTGGACAGCTGGACTGTAATAATGTTCAGAAGCTGGGTTGCATTGTGTCACTACTGCATGGTGATGCATACACGTGGTGGACGACCACTATCTCTGGAATGGAGGATGATGAGGTGACTTGGACATTCTTCTTGAATGCGTTCAAGCGGAAATATCTGGGAGTTCGCTACCTCGATGAGAAGAAGAGGGAATTTATGTCTCTTGTGTAAGGGAGCATGTTTGTGGCTGAATATGAGATTCAATTTGTTCGCTTTAGCCAATATGCGCCTGAGTTGATCCCTAGTGAGCGGGAAAGGTACGAACGGTTCTGTTATGGGCTGGTAGCGGGCGTGAAGACCTATATGCTTGCAGCTGATTACACAGGTTTCAATGTCTTGGTCAATAGAGCCAAGGACATTGAGTTGAATCTTGGCTTGGCAAGTCGAGCAGGAGGTTCTAGCTCGGGGAAGCGAGATGCAGAACGCGATTATGGTAGAGATCGCAACAAGAGGTATAAGGATAGAAAGCCGCACTATGATGCTAGACGTGGGGGTGGTAACCCTGGTAGAGGTCAACAAGGACCTAATGCTTTCTTGAGGACTCCTGAGTGCAACCGGTGTGGTAGGAGACACGTTGGTGAGTGTTGGGGTAACCTTGGGACATGCTGGAACTGCGGTAACCGAGGGCATATGAAGAAAGATTGTCCTCAGCCGTTGAGAGAGGGACAAGCTCCGGTGAGAGCAGCTGAGCAATAGAGAGGTCGTGGGCGCGGCCGTGGTAATTTTCAGTGTAGGGATGATGGTGCAAGGAATGTGGCGCATGTTGTGGCTGTCCAACCTGAGGGTGGTGGTCAGGCTCCGGTGTATGCCCATCGTGAGGGAAGGAATGACACGGACGTGATCGCAGGTACCTTTACTTTGCAATCCTTGTCATTACTTTCTTTGATTGATTTTGGATCTATACACTCGTACATATTGCGTGAACATGCTCAAATGCTTGGTTTGCCTGTTGAGTCTTTGGATGTGGGTATGCGTGTGACTAGTTCCTTTGGTGAGACGGTTGTAACAAGGAATTTGTATAGGAGATGTCCCTTAAAGGTGCAAGATCATGTGTTTCTTGTTGGTCTTATGGAATTGCCATTCTATGGTTTTGATGTAATCATTGGCATGGATTGGCTTGTTGAGCATAGAGCCGTTGTGGATTTTGAAAGCAAACGAGTTTCGTTGAAACTTGCGGATGATTATGAGGTGGTGGTGGTGGGTGAGAATGTGAAGTTTCTAGCTAATGTGGTGTCGACGCTTGAAGCAAGCCGGATGTTGCGTCAAGAAGGCGAGGCTTATCTAGCCTTTGTTATGAATCCTAGTTCAAAGGAGGTGCACGTTTGGGATATAAGGACCGTGTGTGAGTTCCCTGGAGTGTTTTCGGAGGAATTACCTCGTTTACCGCCTAGTCGAGAGGTTGAGTTGGGAATTGAGTTGTATGAGAACACAACTCTGGTGTCCATTGCTCCCTATCGCATGACACCCAAAGTGTTGAAGGAGTTGAAGACGCAACTTCAGGAGTTGCTTGACCGTGGCTTTATTCGGCCTAGTGTGTCACCTTGGGGTGCACCGGTCTTGTTTGTTAAAAAGAAAGATGGCACGATGAGAATGTGCATCGATTATCGTCAGCTGAATAAGTTGACCGTCAAGAACAAGTATCATTTGCTGAGGATTGATGATCTTTTTTATCAATTTCGGGGAGCGGCTGTGTTTTCGAAGATAGATCTGAGGTTAGGGTACTATCAGTTAAAGGTGAAGGATGTGGATGTGCCGAAAACAGCCTTTAGAACGAGGTATAGGAATTATGAGTTCCTTGTGATACCGTTTGGTTTGACGAATGCTCCTACGGCTTTCATGGACATGATGAATAGGGTGTTTTATGAATTCTTGGACAAGTTCTTTGTGGTGTTCATCGACGATATCCTTGTGTACTCTCGTACTGAGGAGAAGCATGAAGGTCATTTGATGATTGTTTTACAAGCGTTGCTGGAAAATCAGCTTTATGCTAAGCTGAGCAAATGTGAGTTTTAGCTTAAGGAAGTTGTTTTCCTTGGTCATGTGGTTTTGGCCGAAGGGATTCGAGTTGATCCCCAGAAGGTTGAGGCGGTGATGAACTGGAAGCCTCCTAAGTCTGTTCATGAGGTCCGTAGTTTTCTTGGGTTGGCAGGATACTACCGGAGGTTTGTGGATGGATTTTCTAAGATTTCTGCCCCTTTGACGAAGTTGTTGCAAAAGGATGTTAAGTATGAGTGGACGGAAGCGAGACAGCAAGCTTTCGAGAAGTTAAAAGCAGCTTTGAAACAAGCTCCTATCTTGGTTCAACTTGAATCAGGGAAAGAGTTTGTGGTGTATAGTGACGCATTCTATGTTGGTTTGGGGTGTGTGTTAATGGAAGAGGGTAAGGTGGTGGCTTATGCATCGTGACAGCTGAATGTGCATGAGCGTAATTATCCTACGCATGATATTGAGTTGGCTGCAGTGGTTTTTGCTCTAAAGATCTAGAGACATTATCTTTATGGTGAGAAGTGTACAGTGTACATGGATCACAAGAGTTTGAAGTATCTGATGTCTCAGAAAGAGTTGAATCTTAGGCAACGACGATGGTTGGAGTTGCTTAAGGATTACGATCTAACGATCGAGTATCACCCGAGGAAGGCCAATGTTGTGGCTGATGCTTTGAGTAGGAAAGTGGCGGTGGAGTTAAGAGCGATGTTTGCTAGCTTGAGCATATCGCGAGATGGTGGTCTTGTTGCTGAGTTGCAAGTGAAACCATCTCTAGTTCAGTTGATAAAGGATAAGCAGTTGTTGGATGATTCCTTGGTGCCACATGTTCAGGATATTGCTGAGGATAGGCCATCGGATTTCTGTTTTAATGATGATGGTGTTCTATGTTTTGGGAGTCGGATAGTGGTGCCGAATGATGTTGAGTTGAGGCGCGCTATTCTGACCGAAGCTCATAGTAGTCCGTTTTCTATGCACCCTGGTAGTACAAAAATGTACCGTGATCTGAAGGATGAGTACAATTGGGTGGGTTTGAAGAAAGATGTCGTTGAGTATGTGAGCAAGTGTATGGTTTGTCAGCGGGTTAAGGCTGAGCATCAATTTCCTTCAGGGTTGTTGCAGCCGTTGAAGATCACTGAATGGAAGTGGGAGAGGATCACCATGGACTTTGTGTCTGGTTTGCCTCTATCGCCATCAAAGAAGAATTTTGTTTGGGTGATTGTGGATCGCCTTACGAAGTGTGCGCATTTCTTGCCTGTGCATATTACGTACACCCTGGATAAGCTTGCAGAGTTGTACATTGCTGAGATTGTGAGTTTGCATGGTGTACCAAAATCTATAGTGTCGAATAGAGATCCGAGGTCCACTGCAAGGTTTTGGGAGTGTTTGCATCAAGCATTGGGTACGCGGCTGAATTTCAGTACTTCTTATCATCCGCAGACGGATGGACAGTCGGAGCGTGTTATCCAAGTGCTTGAGGATATGCTGAGGTGTTGTGTTATTGAGTTTCAAGGCTCTTGGGAGAAGCACTTGCCTTTGGTGGAGTTTGCTTATAACAATAGTTACCAGGCAAGTATTGAAATGACACCTTATGAAGCTTTGTACGGGAGGAAGTGCAGAACTCCTCTTTGTTGGGCAGAAACGGGACAAAAGTTGGTCATGATGTCAGCTTTGTTGAAAGGAACCACCAAGAAGGTGAAGCTCATTTGTGAGCGGTTGAAGGCAGCATCGGATCGGCAAAAGTCTTACGCGGATTTGAAGCGTAAGGAGATAGAATTTACGGTGGGTGACCGTGTGTTCTTGAAAGTTTCACCTTGGAAGAAGGTGATGAGATTTGGCCAGAAGGGCAAGTTGAGCCCAAGATACATTGGACCATACGAGGTGATAGAATGTGTGGGTCCTGTTGCTTATAAGCTGAGGCTACCACAAGAGTTAGAAAAGATACATAATGTGTTTCATGTATCCATGCTTCGGAGGTATAGATCGGATCCTTCGCATGTTATACCTGTGGAGGTAGTTGAGTTGAATCCAGACTTGACATATGATGAAGAACCTGTTGAGATTTTGGATTCGGATAGTAAGGTTCTTCGTGGTAAGACCATTGAGCTGGTCAAGGTATTATGGAGACATCGTGGTGTTGAGGAAGCCACGTGGGAAAGAAAGGAAGACATGAAGAAGCAATTTCCTTACCTTTTTCCTCCAGGTAAATTTCGAGGATGAAATTTCTTAAGAGGGGGAGAGTTGTAACACCCCAAATTTGGGCCTAGATGTTTTAGAGTGCGAATCGGACCGGTCGGGAACAGTTCGAATCTTAAAGGGAGGTTTGGGGAACACCTAGTTCGGGATGCTTTAAAAATATGGAAAACTATCTAAAAATCCCCATTTATTATATGTATGATTATGGTGAAATCAATTTTACAAAATAAGGTTTGGAAATACTACATTTCGGTGTAGCGACCAAATCGCAGTTTTTGCAAAAGTTGAATAGTGACTGTTTTGTAAAGGATTGAAACTTTAAATATTTAAGGAGCTAATTTTACCAAAATGTTTTTAATCAGATTTCTCCTTATTTTGGGTGATTTTAATAGTGTTTTAATTAAAGGAAATAAAGATTAATTAAAAGGAAACTACCTTTGACTTTTCATAACTATCTTTCATCAATTTTCTCTCATTTCGTTTTCTCTCAATTTCTTTTCAGCCAAACACATTTCCTCCAGCAATTATCCTTTGATTTTCATTCCTTTTGATAAGATTTTAATCTCCTTTTGATTCCTAATCTTTTCCTCATCAAATCCTTTTGTTTTTACATTGGATTTTCAAGAAAACTTGCCCAATTCAAGGAGAAATCAGCCATTAGAGGTAAGCTTCATCCTTCTCCTCTAATGATCAGTTCTTTACTGAAATTCTCAAGTTATCAATCCTTTGTTAATGATTTTTGAGTTGCTTTAATGTTAGAAACAAGAAATTGTATTAAAACTCAAGGTTTTTGGAGAGATCCTGATGATTTTCGTGGTTGAAGGTTAGGCTCTATTTTGAGGTTGTTTTCTAATGTATTTTGGATGTTAATTGATTTTATAAATGAGGTTTTATCAAACAAATCCCGATTAGGCTTGGATTCCTAAGTTTTGCATGCTAGAATGATGGTTTTTGAGGTGGTTTTGGTGTTATGCTATAGCTGGAGGTATAAGGACGGGTTTGTGGTGGTTTTTTATGTTGATTGATGTTTAGAAATGATTAGAAGTGGTAGATCTTGGCTGGGCTTTGTTTTGGAAGAGTTTGGAGATGATTTCGGTTGTGTTTGGTAGCCAAAATGAGGTTCTTGAGTAGAGCAGCGAGTTTATGTGTGAGGCTGATGATTTCAATGCATGATGATGCATTAATCCTCTGCTCTTATGTGTTATAAACATGGGAGACATCTTCGGACGCCTTTGGTGTTGATCCGGGAGCCTAGATAGCGTTTCGGCGAGCAAGCGAAACGTAATCGGTGAGTGCGAATGGTTTAGAAGTCCCTAGGGGACAAGAAACAAGGTTTGGGGATTTAGGAAAGGTTTGAAACACCTTCCTAAGTCCGGAAGTAAGTATTGGCTAGATTGCTCTCTTATATGTGGTGGTTGCCCCTAAAATGCTTTTACATGCTCATGGTTTGAGATAGATAAATTCCTATTGTTTTTATGCATAGTTTATAACATGAGATGATGCTTGAGATGATTTCATTAAATAACATGTTGCATTGATGAGTTTTAAGCTTTTGTTTTAAAGCATGGCAAATGTTATGGTTTTGAAATGAGATGAGAATGATTTGAGAAATGTTGCATGAAAAACATTAGGTGAGATGATGTTTTGACATAATATATTGGCATAGATGTTGAGATACTTACCGGATATAATTGATCGATCAATAGAATGAGAGTGCACTATAAACTAAAAATTCGTACGTGCTCTTTGGTTTCATCCAAAGGGAGAGAACCGATGATGGGCATTCCATCAGGTAGGACTTGGTGAAATACCCAAGCTTTGTGGCGATGAGAGATTCTGCCATGTGAGTACGGTGATGTGAGATTCCACCAGAAATTATGTTACTAGACAAGTGAGTACGGTGATGTGAGATTCCACCAGAAGCGTCTAGTGGTTAGAGAATATTGTCCGCATATCCGAGTAATAATGAGATGTGAAATGCCAATATAATATATGAAAATGCTTTTGATTCACATGTACCTTTGATGAGATGATTTATGCTATGAGAAATGCATATGAGATTTGTATATGAAATGCTTTGGTTTTACAAGCATGAGTATGGCTTTGCCATGAGATTTGCATTGGTTTAAATGCATGAGATAGAATTGAGGTACATGTGTTTTAAATGAGAAGTCGCTTTGAATGGTTTTCAAGCATGAGATGGAATGAGCATGTTGTAGAAAAAGGCTTTTGAGAAAGTTTTTTGAGTAATGCATTATTGTGTTGGTTTTCTTTAGAGCATGCCTCACTAAGCAATTGTGCTTACGCTCTCTTTTACCAATAATGCAGATAATTGAAGTGTTTTTGGGCAGCGAGAAGGTTAAGAACATCCAAGGAAGTGAAAAGCTCATGTATGGTGATGTTTTTATACACTTTAGTTTTGATATTTGGCAATGGGACTTCAAGGTTGTATTTGGGAGATGTGTTTGAACTCCCTAAGCTTGTGGCATGTTTGTGTTGGCATTTATGAGTTGTAAATGGTCCTTTTGGTTGGTTTGAGGTTTGAGAGCTCATATTTGGAGTTGTGACTAGGAAGCATGCCTTTAGATTGTGTGTTTTGGTGTTTGATGCCATGCTCTAGTTTAAAGGTCTTAAATATGTTCCTTAGTGTCAAAATGAGTTGTTGGTATGATTTGATACTCTTTGAGGCATGTTTGATTGGTTTAAAAGGTGAAAAACCAGCAATTTCTGCTGTCACTAGGCAAAGTGTATCGAAACACCCTCCACTGTTTCGAAACGGGGGCCTGTAATGGCCATAGTGTTTCGGAAGGGCTGAAGGTGTTTCGGAACAGTTTGGCTACTAGTGAGACCTGTTCCGATACCGATCTCGGAACACACCCGAGTACCGAAACGGTCAACACCGTTTCGGTACGAAGGGTGGGTGTTCCGATACAGTTGACCGTTGGATGTTGATTTGAATTGTTGATGTTTTCATGCTTTACATTTTAGTCCTAAATGTTGTGTATGCAATTGCTTGAGCTTGGAATGCCTTTTTAAGTTGAAATTTGACAGAGGAGCATGTACATGATTAATTACCTATTGGTAAACCTAAAATCTGCAAAGTCTTTATAATTTCTAAAAATTACATTTTGGTCCCTAAACGCGTAATTTGTGCAATTGAGTCCCTAAATATTTTCTGATCGCTGTGCCTTTCTCTTCCATGATTCGTGAGTATTCACATAGGCTTAATGTGCATCTAGACAAGATTAAAATAAAAAAATGGGTCGTTAATCAAAGTTGACTTTCGGGTTGACTTTGGTTTTCCCCGTGTAATCTTCGTAGTTCGGGTCAAGCGTCTAGGCCGGGCTAAGGGGGTTACATTGGCAATAGTGACTTCGTTTTGTTTTCTACACTCTTTATTTAATTGCATTTAAATTTCAGGTTTTTAACCTTTTTTTCTTTTGTATATATAAAAAAATTCAGGTACGCTACAAGTCTAAGGGCATCACAATGTCGAGGAAAACTATACGAGAGCTGATGTTGGACAATTCTTGCAATCTATGTGAGGGAAATTATGTGTTCGAAAATTGCCATTTACTTTTCGGAGAAGACATGGACGAACCAAATTGGGACCAAGAGCAGATGTCGCATCCGCAGCAAAAAGGACTACAGAATCTATCGCCGCAACAAAATTTCTCATGGTACGATCAACAACCTTAAATTTTTTTACTATGATAATTTTTCCGCTGAAGCAGTACACAAGCCTTGGCAATGTAGTCCTCCTCAAGAGCAATCAAAATCCTTAGAAGACATGTTTCAAACTTTCCTCGCGCTCACTCAAGACGTGTCAACCTTTATAGAGGCAAAACTCGCCAGGATGGATGCACTTTTGAGCAACTCTGCCCCAATAAATGTCGTGGATGAACATAAAACCCCTGCCGCGGAACCCATGGATCACTGGCAATTGAGACCTAGGGATACTGATACCCCAAGGGAAAAGGATGCAAGGGACTACCCCACACATGATGAACCCATGCAAGAAATTGACCAAGCAGGAATTGCGGAACTTGAACAGAGCAAGGCTACGGAAATAGGTAGTGAGGCCGACATAGAAATTGATGATGTCATAACAATATCAGAAGCCTTAGAAATTAAGCCCGCATCGGCAGTAACCTCAGCAACTAGCCCGCCGCAACAGCAGCTTCGGCAACAATGTCGGCCTCAGCAATAATCACAGTAATTGTGCCCGTCTCGGCAGAAACCTCGGCAACCATGGACTACATATGTTTAGAGGAGTCGATGCTGGCAGATTTAAGGCCATCAAAATCTCTACTGATGGAGATTTTCGAGGAGACTAAAGAAAATGGTGTGTGAAGTCATGAAGCTTTTCAAGATTTTGAGTTTTTCCTTAACCTTCACCACATTATGACAGACTACTGCCCTGACAGTTTACCGCCCGAACAGCTGCCTTGGCAGCAAAAGCCACCCTCCGCCATAACAAACCACGACCAAGATAAGGTAAGTACATGGTTGGATAGTGATATATTTTTTACTAATCACATGTTCATGCCTTCAGGAAAAGAAACAAGGTGGAGGATTCGCGTGGATTACAAGGGAACGAGGAAGAAAGACGCCCACATGAGAATAGTCACTCGATGGAGGGTGCGGATTGACTATAAGAATTATTGGAAACGAACCCGTTGTAACATAATTTTAGTGTTTCCACGTCTTTACCGTTTTCTTTAGGAATAGATCTTAATAAGCTTAGAACCATATTTTATTTTCAGTTATATTATTTTTATTTAGTCCGTCTCACAACTACTTATCTAGATTTAGACCATGCTATAAAAGGCAAGCCACCAAGAAAGATAATGGGCAGACAAAGTACATCCGCCCAAGCGGTAGAGATGAAAGTAAAAGAGACAGCCCAGGCTACCGATTCCCTTGACGAGGAGGTGTT
This sequence comes from Hibiscus trionum, assembly GCA_030270665.1. Classification (NCBI taxonomy): domain Eukaryota; kingdom Viridiplantae; phylum Streptophyta; class Magnoliopsida; order Malvales; family Malvaceae; genus Hibiscus; species Hibiscus trionum. The sequence goes on from BSYR01000013.1 coordinate 36,015,857, forward strand.
TGATTCCTCTAATGATGCAGAGTCGGCTGAGGTAACAAAGAAAAGAAAAGAGGCACGTGATAGCGGCCGAACCAGAGGATGAAAGGCCAGAGACCGAGCTGGAGCAGCAACCAAAGAGACCCACTCCCATCAGAGTCCAGCCAGCTCGCGACCAGAAGTAGAGCCTCACCGCCAAACTACCCGCCACCCGCCGCCTAGTCCTCTCATCTTCCTCCAAGTCCACCGAGTTAAAAGACAACTCGGGCAACTTCTAGCACCATTATTTTCTTTATTTTTTCTGCTTTATTTTATGTTTTTCTATTTAGATTTTATTTTGTCTAAGGCATTAAGGGCAATGCCCGCCTTGAGTTTGGGGGTTTAGTCCTCATGTTATTTTGTTAAGCATGTAGTTGCATATAGTTGCATTGTAAATCCTACCTAGTGCTTAATGAAAATTGGAAATCTGGGTTAAATAACTTGTGCCTATGATAGTTAGTCGATTCTATTTTTGCACCACACTTAAAATTGAACTTAATCTTGGGAAGAAGCATGAAAAACACCTTAGAAAAAAAAATTAGTTGCCAAACTTTTATTACACTTCTGTTAAGTGTTGAATATTGTTTGAGTTCTAAGTGTACATTGCCTGCTTAAACTTAATGAAAATTCTTATATTGGATGCAGGTATGTCGTCGCGGCAGCACAGGGCAGCAAAGTAAAATAAAAGGCAATGCTGCCACGGCTGCAAAACAAAGAAAAGACTGAATGCCCTAGAGGTGCCCGAAACAGGCTCTAGGAAGGATCATGAGAAAGGACACTCCGCTGCTATCAAAGTTCATGTATCTGATATTCTTTGAAGTGACGGACAAATTAGCATGAGTGAATGAAAGCCTTCACGGGATGACCTAGAGAGTAGTTGAAATGAGCTGAAGCCCTTAAAAGCCATGATCATAAAAATGAAGAAAAGAAGTGTTTAACTGTGCTGCCAAAGCAGCAACTCTATATCCTTTTTCTTTAACTTTTACAGCATTCTTTGTTTACTTAGTATACTTAGCATATTCAGCATGTACGCAGACATGCACACACTGCACTGGCATTAGAATTAAAATTCTAAGTTATTTCATGTTATTCCCTCTCACTAAACTAATATAGGTGTCACGGCCTTGAGGTATGAAACCAAGTTAAAAACTAGGTTTTCTTTTTGATTTATGTACAAGGACATATTTACTAGTTTAGGTTGCATTGCTTGAGGACAAGCAATAGTTCGAGTTTGGGGTGTGTGTAGAGTGTCTAGAAGTCCTATATTTTATGCATATTCCTGCTCATATTATTAATTTTCTCAAGCTCATTTAGTCATATTTAGCTGCATATCATGCATTATACAGTATTTTCTCTTCTGCCATGTTTTTTTAATATTTAACGTTTTGGCTAAGAAAAGATATTGTTTTAGTTAGTTTTCTATTTCAAGTGCTGATTGCTGATCAGAGGAAGAGAGGACAAGAAAGCGGGGAGCATAAGGAGCTGTACTGAAGCAATTCCAGTTGCCGCCAAGGACGCTGCCGCTACAGATTGCCTCCCAGACGGCAATACACCGACATAGTCAAGATGGGTCTCGTTTGATAGAGGACATTTTTCTGAGTCCATTGAGCCCAATCTTGCATTTTCTGAGGCCTGGAGCGGTGTATAGAGCTTATTGAAGATCGATAAGCAAGGTAGCTTATACTTACTTGTTGAACAAGTAAACATCCAAATGAGTCCATATTTAAGTCAGAATTTAATGAAGCATTAAATGGTAAAGCTATTTTATCATCAATGAAGACTTCTACTCCAAGGAGGACTTAACCTTAGGCCAAGCCCTATATATACCCATGTATGTGAGGGTATAGGGCATAGAGAGAGAGAGAGGGAGTCGGTTAGATCTAATGTTCTAGTTCTCTATAGGGTTTAGGTTTTTGCTTGTAAAGTAGTTGTGAGAAACGATTATATTAGGTTAAGTTGTTTTGTAATAAATATTCCAAGTTTGCTTAATCTATGCACTTCATTCTTTCGATTAGTTCTAACCTTTCAGTTGAGAGAATCCATTTAGAGGGAACGAAAGTGCCAACTTCACGAAAGGTTAAGCACGGTCACAACGTGTAGAGGCGTGACTAACTTGGTTCCAAAAGTTCACAAGTTTCAGCGGCTAAAATGGATCACCAACCGAATTGACTAGCCTCTGATAGGTTTACGCTGAGATTGCTAGGTATTGCCTACATCACACGAGAATTCGAGCATCCTTGCCTAAACATAGGGAGGATCATTGTCGACTATCCCGTCGAGCTTGGAATATTTGCCCGACTGTCCGCCAGGACGTCTTCCGTTCACCTGTCAGACAAGAAAAAGTTGCAGTGCAGAGATACCCGTTGTGGCAGCAAAAGTTCCGCTGCATTGCCCGATAGTACCCGTCGAGGCAGCATTCGAAGAGTCTACACACTACTGAGCAACAATTACATGGCCCATTCTATCACTTTGATCTCCCCTACTTTAATTAATTGTGTTTTTAGTTTTATTCCTTTAAACAAACCTAAAATTAATTGTGCATTTAAATTTCTTGTGCAAATATACATGATTATTGATTACATGAATATGTCTTGATTAGTTCAATAATGAAACATGACATGGAATGATCCTTCTTGAAGTTGAACTATGGTTCACTAGCCTAAGGGTTGTTTATCTTGATACATGATTATTGATTACTTGAATATGCCATGATTCTTGTCTAGCTTGTTACATGATCCTTGATTCTTAATCACATGATTAAATAGTGCCTTGGTAACTAGTGAGTCATAGGTAGGATGGCATGCTATTAAAGAACAAGACTAGCTTGGAGTTGTGGGTGTAGCTATCATTAGGGTTAGGACTTAGGTCCTAACCAAGTTATTTATGTTTATAATGTTCTTGAAAGATGCCATGAAACTGACTTCAAATTACATGTGATGTTACTAGTGAGTCATAGGTAGGATGGCATGCCATATATTCTTGAGCTCATTTGTGTTGGGTGGTCTACGGACCGGGTTAAGGCCCTTTATTTGGCGACAGTAGTAGGGATGTGTGTTATGGTCTTTGGCGACAGTAGGAGGGATATGACCAGATACTTGTTTTGGCGACAGTTGGTTGGCGACTCGATTACCTAGACTCGACTATAAACCAAGGCTTAAACTTTAAATTGAATACGAAAGCTTGCTGATATTAATTTGTGTTTATATGAAATGGAAATGATCTTTTTATGCTTGCTTACATTATATCCTATTCCATGAAACTTGATTGATTGTTATACATTTGACGTCTTGTTGATAACATGTAGTTGATTGGTTGAAAAATCAGATCGATATATGTACTCATGTGATCTCGATTTTCCATGTTTAAAGGTTAGAATAACTTAAATGAAATGATATGAAAATATGTCTAAATATGATCAATTGAATACAAGCCTTGTACAAGCATGATTCTTATGAACCGAGCTAGGCCTTCCTTGATCTAAAACACACTTGTAAAATGAATATGCTAGCCTAGCTTAGGTTACTACCTCACTAAGTACTTAACCGTACTTATCACTCTCGTTTCATTCTTCCCAAACTACAGGTTCGTACATTGCAAACTAGCTCGATTGGAGGCAAGGCAAGACAAGTTATAGCTCTAAGTATGAACTCACCCTTTTGTAAACTCCTAGATGGTGGCCTTAGCTTTGTAATTAGATACATGTTCATGCATTTTGAGCCTATGTTTGGCTATGTATATATTTGAGATATCATGGTTTGTATAACTTGATAACATGGTTGGATTGATAGCTTACCTGAGCTAGACAACATATGATGGTATGGTATGTTTATGGTTAAGTGCATTGGTGATATACATATGTTTGATAGCTTGATTAATGTGTGGATGTTGTCTTGAAATAGATGGATTGAGATGTGATAAAGAACTATGCCATAGGACCATGTTAGTATGTTTGATTGTTTGATAGGTTAAGTAAGTCATTTTAACAAGTATAGTGAGTATGTATGAGTTTATGATTCCTTGATCCATTCGAATGGAAGAGAATAAGTATGAGGTATGTCCTAATTCATGAAATAGGTCCATGTTAGTGTGCTAAGTCCCTTGTTACATATGGTTATATAATTCGAATGAGTGCAATGAATCAAGTTGAGTCCACATGCCCTTAATCTATTCGAATGGTCATGGCTTGAAACATGTAACCTTAGTTGATCTATGTTAATGTATTGTACCTATAAAGTATGAGCTAATAGTCTGATATATTGAATAGTATACATGTAAGATCCGAATGATAATAAGAATTAATCTTGATGCTTCTAGGTTGTTTCGAATGTTAAGATGGATAAAGGAATGATCTTAGATGTTTTCATGTTTTAAATTCTTGTGCCTTAGGTTATCAAGTGATTATATGTTGTAAGTTATGTGTTATAGAACATGTATGCTCTTGTTAAAGAAAATGTTGGTTGTGATAATATGATTAGAAGTCTAACTTATCACATGGGGTAAGTTACGCAAAAAGTTTTTGATTATTCGTGTTTTTCTATGCTCAAGTAACATTCCTTAGCCGGTTTACGACTAAACAGGGTGAGGGTGTTACATTTTCAATTAGGTTTTCGAATATAAATCCCCAAATGTTAGGGTTTCTGATTTATGGATTGCAAAATTAGGTTTCTCGAATTGGAAAATTTTAGGGTGTTACACCCGGTTCCACTAAGCATTGGGTACACACACTCTAAGTGAGGCCCAATTCCACTAAGCATTGAGTTCATACACTTATGCTCATAATCTCTCATTGAGCATCTTTGAATAAGTCTCGGACCCACTAAGCATCATGTTCATACATTCAAAAAAATTTACCATGGTGTTTCAACGCTCTCTTTTCACACAGGTATTCAAAATTCCACCAAACAAGGTGACTCAACCAAAAAATTCCCTTACGTGGCATACATTCACCATTTGACCCACCAAGGATCTTTATTAATATAACATCACAACTTATCCCAAGGTTTTATTTAAGTTATCACTCATTAAGCTCGTATTTGAGGTTTAAATCTCAGTTTCTCGATTTTACTATTCCTTTTACCCCTTTAGGAACCCATCGGGCCTTAGTCTTTGAATTATAGGTCCCTCTAACTCAAAACGTATTTTTTGGGCAGATTCCCCATAGTGTATCAATACCCTCCTATGAATATCGATACTCCTCTCAGGTTACTGATACCCAACAATGCATATCGATACCAAGCTTTGCACATACAGGGGTTTAACCACCAACCCCATATCGATACACAGGACATTGTACCGATACCCATTTTGGCTACTAGATTTCTTACGGAACAAGGGGTATCGATACCCCCTAAGGTGTACCGATACGCCCTCAAAGAACTGTCTGAGTTGATCAAGTTTAACACATGGTATCGATATGCGTTCAACTCGTATCGATACCTGAACCCAGAACTCCTTTTCTATAGTTCGCAAATCACCTCCTAAGCCCCCAAAACTCAGAGTTAAGACTCTAAAACGAACCTACAATTAATGGAGAGTGGTTTAAGTGGTTTCCTACCATTTTAAGCCATATTAACACCAATCTTGGGATTTACCATTTTAAAGGTCTCAAGCATTAAGGAAACCAAATTATCAACCAAACCATAAAGCAATCAAATTAATGATTTCCAGGAATACAAGGGAGTTAGTAGTGTACTAACCTTGATCTCTAACTTGAAAGGGAAGCCTCCAACCAAAGCACTTCAAGATTTCTTCTTCCCAAGCCCCTTGGAACAATTTCCCACTTCTTTAACTACAAGGAAACGTTGTAAAATGAATTACAACATTTCTGGAAGATTAAAAGAGACTAAAGGGATGATTTAACTACAAGGAATAGAGTTAAAACCCACATTCCCATTCCTCTCCTTCAAACCCCCACCAAAACCCATCCTCTACGAAACTTGGAGATTTTACCTCAAAATGTAGATCCTTGGAAGGAGGTTACACTACCCTCAACTCAAATTCTGAAATTCTAACTTAAACGAACAAAGGTTGAGCCTTTAACATTTGGTTCTTAGGTGGAAGATAAAAATGAGAGAGATGGAGGAAAGAAAAAAGACAAGGTGACATCACCTTCTTCACTTTTTTGTAGAACCATTAAGAACCCCAACACTTTTTTTCTTCAAAAAGGGAATTTACTGTCCTACCCTCTCATCATCTCTCCAACCCAACACCTAACCAAGAACCCAAGCTGAAAACTAAAATGTTATCCCACCAAGGCTCACAAAGGCCTAAATTCTTGGCCTAGATGTAGAGCTCACGCTTCGGGTTAAACCGACCATCAGATTCTGGAATCTGAGTCATTACACAACGTCTCTACAAAACTTATTTCTACAACATAGTCATAATAGTTGCAAAGATCGCAAGAGGATTATATATTTCCAATTTAATTCTCTGTCACAATTTTAAAATTTTAGACAAACTCTATATTTATAAAGTCAAATACTTGATCACCAATAAACCTCATTTTATAAATATTTTTACTTAAATATAAATATTTACCTATTAAGTATACATAATTGCCAAGTAATCCTCAACTCTAGAATTACAATAAAAATTAAATTCAGTTACCAATTATGATTTGAGTAAATATGTAACATTTAGGTTAAGAGGTATTTTTGCCTCAATTTTTTTCGAAAAAAATAATTTTAGCCCGTCCATAAAAAATTCACCCAATTGATTTAACATTTGAATAGTGACATGGCACATGAGCTTAATTGATTTTTAGGAACTTTGGGAACATATTTAATATTTAAGCAAGAAAAATTAAAATTATTAAAAAAACAATAACACAATTAAAATTTTCAAAAAATATAAAGTTTAAAAATATCATAAACTATAAAATAATAATTTATTAATTATTTAAAATAAACATTTTAAAATATTTATAAATTAAAAAAATAAACATTTTTATCAAAAAAAAATGATTGGATCCTATCAATTTGAGTCTATTGCTATTTATTGAACATATTTTCTATGGTTAATTGCTTCTTCACTTAACTCTGACGAGGTTTAGGTTGATAAACACAAAATAGTAACAATGGCTTTTGTGTTCCTTACTATAAATTAAAAATTATGGATATATACTATACTAGAGTTGTGTATATGAATCTTATTTTAAATCTCAAATTCTAATTTTACAAATATAATCAATACAACAAGATGACACTAATTTGAGTTTCTTCATAGTAAAGTTTAATTTCATAATAAATATTGATGCCAAAATTAGGTCGACACTAGAAAAGGTTGTGAAAGGGTTTTTGTAGTGGTTTCTGGAAGTTCACTCATTCTGATTTGGACGGAGAGCTGAAGTTGAGAAATAGAGAAATGTCAGTGTATATGGCCTAGTGGAGTGCTTTTGGCAGAGGATATTTTTGTCTATTTTTTGATCCTTTTTGGGGCATTTAAGGAAAGCCCTCTATCAACCTTAATGGAATGTGTTACGCCTAGGTCTATTGGATTGGTGCTTACCGGCGTGCTAGCTCAGCTGACATGTTTATGTGTCAGATAGTAGACTTGACCAATGAAACAAATAGATTAGACATTGGCCTTATCAATATTGCTAGTCGTCTAGAGAAAGTGGAGAGAATAACTCTTGATGATTCATTGTGGTCTTTGGAGGAAAGTTATGGGGTCAAAGGTGTGCAAAGTATGCTTTTTGAATTTCGATGAGATTAATTTGAGAAGCCTTATTATGGAGGAGTGAATGGTGGAAAAAACTATAGGATATAACAATTGTTCCCTAATCGAGAAAGTTTTATACAATTTTTATCTCGTTTTCATTTCATAAAAATGGATCAAAGTCATGAAACTTTATTTTTTTGACAAAGGGGACTTCAGGGGAAAGAAGGAGAGTGCTCTTAGTGGGTCTAGAACCCATAGCCTAAAGAAATATGTGAGAGCAATGATGAGCAGTTTGGTCAACTGACCATATGTGCTTACCCATGAAACGTTATTAAATTGTCATAAATCTTACATTAGTTAGATAATATAAAATCACCTAACAAATTAATAGTATTAAGATTATCCTTGTATTATCAAATTTTGACAATTAATATATATCATATTATATGAACCCAAGGAAAAAAAGTTTAACCAAACATGATAATCTAATGAAAGAATCTTCTTACCAAACATTTTTAGGAGCGGTTGTCCTCCTAAAAATTTAAAGTTTTAAACGATTTATAAATTTTTAAATATTTTCAATGTATTTTTTATTGAAAACTTATTTTCGCCCTTAAAATTTTATAAATTTACTCCTTAACATAAAATCATGCGTCCATCTTTAACCTGGAACAAATATCAAAAAATATATCACTGTGAGTCTTTTAAATTAGACTATTATAAGATTAGCGGTGAAAATAAATTTCTATAAACATTATTAAAAGTAGTGGCGAGTGTCTAATTAATTTATTTTTAAAAGAATTTCAAATAAATATAAAAGAAAAGACGTTTGAGATAACTTAAACTCAATTTGTGAAAAGTTTCATTATTGTGCAATAATTAATAGTCCCTTTATAATTTCTATAAGCTTAACTAGAAAATAAGTGTACAAACTATACTCATTTTTAAGATAGGTGCCTATAGTTTTTTATGACTGAAATTGATGTTTATTTTCTTTCAGGCCAAAGTAGGTGCCTCAGTTAAATTTAAAATAAGCCAAAAATATGAAACTTTAAGTATCTATTTCAGCAAAAAAATAAAATTGTAGATAAATATTTTAACCAAAAAATATTATAAGCACCTATTGTAAAAAAATACATAATTTGAACACTTATTTTGTAGTTAAGCCATTTTAATATACTAACGTGCTCTTATTTTTAATTTAGATTATCATTTTTATTGTAACGACAGAGTCTTTGTTTTTTTAACTCTAAAAGGGTGGTAAAAAAGTTATTATATTATAAAACCCAATAAGTGGTCCCTATAGAAAAATACATTTTAGGATATTCGAGTTCAATTGCTTTGTTTGCAAGATGTGTGTATTGTCAAACAGTTAAAAATAAGTATGAACATATATTAACTTGTAATCTATTATTAAATCAAATACTCCATGTGTCCCATAAAAATTATTCAACGTTAACTTTTTAAAAGTAAAAAATTCTAATATTTGACTAAAATTATTTTAAATGTTTTAATTAATTAAATTTTATAAATATATATTTGTAAAGTACAAGATTTTTAAAATATATTTTTATCTATAATAAATTTAAAATAATAAGAGTTACGATTTAAAAAATTGACAAAAAAATCAATACTTACAAATTTCATGAGGTTGAAAGTTTTTAAAATATATTTTTATCGATTTTTAATTAATTATCTTTACTTTTATATTATATGGATATTATTTTTATTATAATTTTTATTCATAGTTGAATAAAAAAATCATACATAAGTTACTATAAAGTTTAAATATATCCTTTCATTATATTAAAAATTAAAAATAGGAACACATATTAACGTAATCACCTCATTTGTGTGTGTTTTTAATTTTTTGATGGATTAAATTAATTATGATATTTTTTTAATATTGCAAAAAGTTATGAAAAGAATTATGAATAGAGGTTAGTTGGCAATGAGAGAGAAACAAGTGAGTAACAGCAAAGAGAAGACTGTCTTAGAATAGTTGGCAAAATGTGTCAGTAAGGATAAAAAAATTAAAGCAAAATGATCAAAGAAGGAACCAAGCTAGCTTGGGCGTGAAGAGAAGAACATCTCCAATGGATTGGCATCTGAGATAAATAATGTAAAATATTAAAAAAAAGTGTCTAAATAAACTTATAAACAAATCAAAAGATAACAAATTTAACAAAGGGGAAAAGGAAAGAAGCTTAGGTTGCAGTTGGGCAGTAGTTAGTCTGTCTTTCAAAAACAAGCAAAGTTTCAATCTTTAATCTTTCTTTCTTACACAATACATCAAACACAGTCTCTTGTGTGCTTTCTCTCTCTAGCCTTATAGGCTCTCTTTTGCATTTCTGAGAAGATAAAATATAAATAAAAAACGGGTTGGAATTTGATGCTTTGTTCTATGCAAATGAAATGCCAAGTTGGTGGAATTTAAGCTCAGCAAACATTTGGTGCTTTTAGAGGTAACTGTCAAAATACCCAATTTAGGGGGACTATCCATCAGACTCTGCCCCATTTCAGTTATTGCATAATTAAGCTAGAGTTTGATGGTTTGATAGTATCTCTAAAGGGTTTCTCCAAATTCCTTTTCTTTGTGGTTTTGATTCAAAACTTTAAACATTTTGTTACTTCAAATGTTTTCTTCCATTTCCTTTTTCTTCTTTTTTTTCTGGCTTTGCCTCCCACTAAAGCAACTATTGAATCAAAACCCTAAGCCTCTCGTCATCTCTGCACCATTCACTTCCTTTGATTTCGAGAAAACTCTCTTGGGTCTTTGTTAGTTTTGGGAAAGTTGTCCATTTATGATATTATCAAATTGGCATATCTGGGTTTATCTTTTTTTCTTTATTTAGGAATACTTTAGCTGTTTTACCTTAATTTGATCTTGGCAAAGCAGTCATTTTTAGTCCATTTCCAGTCCTTAACCTGTGAATTTATGTTTCTATAATAATAATAAAAACTTGTACTAGCATTCAATCTAGGATCTGGGTTGGTTGAAAGAAATTAAGTAAAAAGATATTGAACTCCTGCAAATTTTGAGATCCATGACTTATTGAAAATCAAGGTCCTTTTTTTTTTTTTAAATTACACTCTTTTTTCTTTGCCTTGCAGCAGAGTAGATTTGATCCTTGGGGCTTTTTGGAAGAAGAGGTCAATAGTTGGTCTCTGTAAGATTCTACAGCTGATGCATTGGGTTTCTCCTTTTTACTTTTGTCTGTATGAGGCTGCAGTGAGAGGTTTCTTTTGCTTTAACTTCCTCTCAGTTCTATAAAGCTGCCAAAGATTATATATCCCTACGCTAGTTTTGGTCAAATCAACTTTCCCTCCTTGTTTTATGTTCTTAGCACAGGTCTAGGTTAGCTGTTGAGTTCCTTTGAATTTGGGTGTTCTTTTTTGTTTGTTTGGAATCTAAGCATGGCTAGTGGTGGTAATGATGATGTGGGATTTATAAACAAGAACCTTATGAATTGTTCATCTTCAGAGATGAACCCTTTGTGTGACAAAGTTGATGGAATGGCAATGAGTTCAATATCCATGTATACCAAGCCTTCGAATTCATCAGATCCTTTCTTTGGCTCTGGTTGGGATCCCATTGTTTCACTGAGTCAGAGTGAAAGCCTTGTAGGTTCATCAATGGTTTCTCACGGTGAATTTGCCAATTCTCGTTACCCTCTTCTGATGGAGAATCAGGGAATTTGTGGGACTTCCCACTTTTCCCAGTATCAATCCAATCCGAGCTTTGTTGAGCTGGTGTCAAAGCCCCCAGGATTTGGTAATGGAAACTTGTTGGAAACGGTCAGTCCAATGAGTCTGCCGCAGAGCAGCCAGGTTGCTAGCATCCGGGGTGGCCCAAGTTATGGTCTGAATCATGAAGGTGGCGTTGAAAGGGCTTCAACAAATAGTACACAATCTGGTGAGGATCACCATATTTCAGAGGGAGTTGTAGGTGCTTCCCCCAATGGAAAGTGGCGAAAACGAGTGCCTGAATCAAACCAGGTATATTGTTGATTCAATCACAATGGTATCAAAATTTTCAAGCATGATGATAATCAATGACACCACTGACTTGGTAAACTGGCTTTGTTGTTTGTGTTAGAATGCTGATGAGGAGCTGCAGAAGGATCCTTCGGGAGAGAGCTGTGACGTTCCAAAAGAGCAGGATGCGAAGAAACAGAAAACTGAACAAAATAGGGGCGCAAATTCGCGTGGTAAGCAAGTTGCAAAACAAGCTAAAGATGGTTCTCAAACTGGGGAAGCTCATAAAGAGAATTACATCCATGTGAGAGCAAGAAGGGGCCAGGCTACTAACAGTCACAGCCTGGCCGAAAGGGTAACTTACTGTTTCCATATCGAAAGAACAATGTTTTGCCTTCTTAATTTCATATTGAATCCTATAATCTTCATGATTGCAGGTGAGAAGGGAAAAGATCAGTGAGAGAATGAGATTGCTTCAAGAACTTGTACCAGGATGCAATAAGGTAACTATAGGGTCAGGGCTTCATAGTAGACTCTTGTTTTAAAGTGAAAACGGATCTTGATCATTTGATGTGGTTTCATTGTTTTAGATTACTGGAAAAGCTGTAATGCTTGATGAGATTATCAACTATGTCCAGTCACTGCAACAGCAGGTTGAGGTATGAAACCATGTCTGTAACTATGTTTTTGTACTTTGGTTTACACTGATACAATTAAGGAGCTGTAGGAAAACTTTCAATCAAGATTAACTTTGTCATTCCTAGGTAAAAAGTTTAAGTGGATCATAAATCCTTGGCTTACACCAGTAACTAAATCCCTTGCGAATGTTGTATTGCAGTTTATGCAGTATTATACTAAATGTTTAGGACATTAATTTATGTGGTTTATTTATACATGTATGAAGGAATTTAGTGATGTAGTATGAGTGAATCAGTGATTGTAACATTGTTACTTAGATCCGGATATGCTATATTTCAGTGACTTGCTTCTTTCTTCTTTGCAGTTCTTGTCAATGAAACTGGCCACTGTCAACCCAGAGTTAAACATTGATGTGGAGAGAATTCTATCCAAAGATGTAAGTTAAATCTTCCATTATAGAGAAATGATATCACTGCCATTAATGACTATGAATTGGTCCTGTAATAGATTCTTCATTCACAAGGCGGAAGTGCTGCAGTTCTCGGAATTGGTCCGGGGATAAACTCATCTCACCCTTTCTCCTCGGATATCTTTCCTGGAACAATTCCAGGCATCCCAAGTACAAATCTGCAATTCCCTCCCTTGCCTCCTCAGGTATTTTAATTAGAAGGATCAAAATCTTTTTGTTTTGTCTCACCCTCTTCTCATCAAAACCTATGATTCAAACACATTTCGGTTTACAGACTGTACTAGACAATGAGCTTCAAAATCTTCTTCAAATGGGATTCAACTCGAGTTCAGCCATGGACGGTTTGGGACGAATTGGTATTTTATTCATTCAAGTATGGGAGTTAAATTTTATATCCATGTTTTAACCTGGAGCTGGTATCATTTTCAGGTCGGTTAAAATCCGGGCTTTGATATGCGGAAGAAGTTCAAATAAAAATGCTAAGTTCCTCCTAACCAAGAATCGAAATGTTTCAAGTTGACTGGACAAGTAAATTAAAAGGATTATTCAGAGCTCTGTATAGGTGGTTTTTAGTTTCAAAGTTCTTTTTCCTAATTTTTAGACAAGGGAAGATGAATTGTCGGGGATTACATTACACATCATATGTATATTCAAGACCAAAAACACTAGGTTTGGATGATGGGATTTTTGGTTTATGTTAATTGTGGTATTCTGCAGGGGGGTTTGATGGATTTTGAAAGCTTGGAAAATTGTGTTTCTTGTATACAAGTTGTCCATTTCCTCTCATATTTTCTTACCAACCAAACATGGGTCGGAATTTTAATTTAGAGTTTGGTTTTTTTAGAACAATGCAGATAGTAGAGTGTTTAATTTCAGTAGTAAACATATGGTTGAAAATGTATTAAAAGTTCCAAATATATGGCAAGTTGAGGCAAATTAATCAGGGCCAAGTTTAGGAATGTGATAATGGTGAGTTAGATTAGCCAAATATTGGTTAAAATCTTGAATGCGATCCCGGTGTGATTTGGTTGCCATCTTTTCTGCTGTAGGAATTTTGTTTCTACTGGAGTAAGGTGATTTAGCTTCGCTGCCTTCCTTTTCAGCCTCATGGTTGACATGAACACAATAATAAATCAGAAACTCGTACATGAAGACATCGGATAAACAGAACAAACTCAACCAACCCTGGGATTGTGAGGCATAACGCTTCTTCCTCTTGGCTTTAGCTTTAAGAACGTCCAGGGGTTTCCCTTTCAGCCTCCGACAACGTTCTGGTACGCTGACATCTGAAAATACCAAATACAAAATTTAATGCAAAGAAATAAAGATTAGACTTGAACACCAAATACCTATATCTATGTTAAGCACAAGCTGATGATGATGATGTCTTTTGTACTCTCATGAGTCATGCATGTGCAGCTTCTAGAGACAAACAGACCTTTCCGGATACAAACCTTTTTATACATTTTATTATACTCATTATTAAATTCCAAGCTAGACCACATTACATTCAATACCCATTTACCTATTACATATTATAGCCCTTACCATTTCAATTACCCATAGGGCCATATGCCTAAACCCAATACAAAAGTGTTACAGCCCAAAATCAAGTAAAACCTATCTTGATTTTGATATAACAAAAGTGTCTAAAGACCTTTTTGTAAAAGTAAATAATTTTTTAAGTATTTCAAAATCTCACAAATTGACAAGCAAACTTGAACTAAAATGATTCTAAATCAAATAATTTGTTCAAGAAAAAAATTCTAAGTGTTACAGCCCAAAATCATACACTATAGCCGTATCGATACGGTTTTTAGGTTCTGAAATTTTAATCGACAAAAGCATACGATACAGTTATACCTGTATCGATACAGTATTTTACATGGGCTTAACTTTAAGGCATAACATACCGATACGATATTCTCCTGTATCGATACAGTTTGATCTGATTCGATAAATCTTTGCATTTAAAGTTTTTGACCGTTGCTTGTTAATTATGATTTCAGAAAAAATCAAACGGTCGTTAGACCGCGTATCGATACACTTTTTACTAAAATTTTCCTTAAGATTCCAGTGAGCAAAATTCGTATCGATGTGGTCATGTAGTATTGATACGCCCCTGTTTTTACACTATACCCGTACCAATACACCCTTATGTTGAGTTGTGTGGGGCTCGATTTGTTCAACCGATGTTGCTCACCAAGTGGTGGAGAGATGGATTTTTGGGTGGAAGGGTTGTGGAAGCTAAAAAGAAATGTGACACAATGATTTATAGTGGTTCAACCTTCTAACCAAGGTCTACATCCACTACCTTAGCTCCCCACTAAGGATTTCACAATCAATCCACTATTGATTCGTCCCCTTTTCTAGGATTAGGAGGAAACCCTTACAACCGATCAAGCTTCTACCCAAAGCCTTGATCAAAACCCTCTTTTACAAAGAGATAAACAAAGCAAACTTAAACCCTCTAATAGGTGTTTGTTTGCACAATGAAGCACTCACCCAAAACCTAAAACACTTGAGCAAATTTGACAATTTTGGCTCACTAGTGTTTGTCTATACAAGAAATGACAAATTAAGCACTAAGACAATTTCTTGATCATTTGATGTTTGACAATATGAGCATTAGCCTTCTCTTGATGCTTGGAGGTCCCTTTTATACTCCCAAATGAGTTTGTAGCCGTTACTAGCCGTTGGGGACGAATTGGAGCCGGTGAGGACTTTATTTCCCTTCATAAATGCTGTTCTGCAGCTAACCGTATCGATACACGTGACACCATATCGGTACGGGCTTCATAGGAACTAGCCGTTGAGCTTTTGCCAGCTGAGGCGTATCGATACGCTTGAGGGCGTATCGGTACGGGTCCACATTTGAATGGCCGTTGGGAAATAGCCGTTGGGGTGGTTGAACTGGGATCGGTATGCTTACCTGGCATATCGAAACGACCCCGATCCGTATCGATACGCTAAACCCTCGTATCGATACGGGTTTTGACAGTGGCCAAACTGGGCCAAAAAGGTATCGATACGGGTAAGACCGTATCGGTACGGGTACTTTGAAAACACAAGTTTGGCTATTAAAAACATGAAAAATCTTTGCCAAAGACCTCTTAAAATACCTCAAACATAATTTCAAGTTGTTCGGACTTAAAAACAAGTTTTAAATTCTTTTCAAATTAGTCCAAAACATTTTTCAATTATTATATCAAAACATTAGTTCTACAATCTCCCCCTTTTTGATATAATAAAACTAACTTGAAAAATTGTTTGGGATTCTCCCCCTTTAACTTTAAAAATGTGAATAAGAGATTAAGGATATGAAATCAATTAAGGCTCCCCCTTATTCATTTGAAAATTTAATTTTTCAAACCATTTCTCCCCCTTTTTGTTATATCAAAAAGAATTTAAAACATTAAGTTTAAAATAACAATAGAGGTAAAAACTTTGACACAAATAAGAATTTGGTTTAAAAATGACTCCCCCTTACTCAAAGCATCATCAAAATGTTAGTCCATCATTATTGATCATCTAGTTGAATAAACTAAAAATAAAACAAATAAATGCTAAAACAACTAGATTTTTACCAACACTTGAACTCAAGGTAGGATGTGAAGCCTTCCTTCTTCAAGTGTTCTTCCTTGTGTGCATGGAGCTCCCCCTCAATGTTTGACTTGTTGAACATCTCCATCACACCTAGCAATAGACAATCAAGTAATTTTTGGTATCCAAATTGCTTTGGATCCATAGACATTAGTAGCACAAAATTTAGTCCCCTTAGGAATCCATTTTTCAATTTCATCCTTTTTAGTTGAAGTACTAAGTTCTTTTGGGACCCAAACACTTCTAAAACATTTACCTTTTATGAATATAGGGGCATTAGATTGTCTAACATAAAAATTTGATTTTCCAACATTGTTTTTCTTTTCAAGCTCTTTGGAAATCAAATCTTTTTCTTCTTGAACTTTTTGAAGCAATTTTTGTAAATCAAAACATTTTAATTCAAACTCTTCAAGTTTTGCTTCAAGTTCAAGTTTGGTTTTAGAAAGTAAATCATTTTGAAATTTTAACTTTGAAATCAATTTGTTGTTTTTCAAAATGTGGCTTTTAAAATCTAAAACCAAATCATCATAGGCATCTTGTAATTCATCAAAGGAATAGGAACATGAAGTAGATGAATTAGAAGTTACCCTTGAATCTTCTTCGATGGCCATAAGGCAAAGGTTGGCTTGTTCATCGTCGGTGGAGTCCTCATCACTCCAAGTAGCCACATGTGCCTTCTTCTTATGGCTTAAAGTGCTTGCCCTCTCCTTTCTTTTAGGTTCTCGTTCAAGCTCTCTCAAGGCTTTCTTCATGAACGGGGCACACTTCTTGAAGAGATGAACTATCTCTTCATCTTCATCCTCCTCTTCACTTGAGTGGACATGATGGCAAGTGGAGGACTTGAGAGCCATGGCACTAGCATTGATGCCAAGCCCTTTGATTTTCTTCTCTCCCATAGCTCTAATTTCTTCCCTCTTCTTCTCATCCTCTTTGTTCTTCTTCATGATTTGATGAGTAAGGAGTGACCCCATGAGTTCATCAAGCTTCAAAGTCTTCAAATTTTTGGCTTCGATGATGGCGGTCCTTTTTGAGTCCCAAGACTCGGGAAGTGAGTAGATGAGCTTTCGAACAAGCTTCTCTTCCGGGATGGCTTCTCCATAACCTTTAAGACCATTGGTGATGGTGGAGAACCTATCAAACATCTTCTCGATGTTCTCTTCTGGATCCATTTTGAAGTTCTCATACTCTAAGGTTAGGAGCCCAATCTTGGTCTCCTTGACTTCATTGGTTCCCTCGTATGTGACTTCAAGCTTGTCTCATACCTCCTTGGCACTCTCACAAGAAGACATCTTCTCATAGATGGATGGACCAAATGCACAAAATAGAATGTGCAAGGCTTTGCAATTTAGCTCCATCTTCTTGCGATCGTCGGCACTCCACTCCGCTTTACTTCTTTGAGGCACGAACGGACCATCTTCAACTATATCCCATAGCTTGTAATCTCTTGATTTGATGAAGAACTTCATCTTTGTCTTCCAATGGGCATAGTGGGTTCCGTCAAAGAAAGGCGGTTTGTCGATAGATTGTGCCATTTGAGCCGGTTGATGAAAAAGTGATCGAGCTTACCGGATCTTCTTAATATGATGTGAATCCTCTTCGATTGAGCCAAGCTCTGATACCAATTGTTGAGTTGTGTGGGGCTCGATTTGTTCAACCGATGTTGCTCACCAAGTGGTGGAGAGATGGATTTTTGGGTGGAAGGGTTGTGGAAGCTAAAAAGAAATGTGACACAATGATTTATAGTGGTTCAACCTTCTAACCAAGGTCTACATCCACTACCTTAGCTCCCCACTAAGGATTTCACAATCAATCCACTATTGATTCGTCCCCTTTTCTAGGATTAGGAGGAAACCCTTACAACCGATCAAGCTTCTACCCAAAGCCTTGATCAAAACCCTATTTTACAAAGAGATAAACAAAGCAAACTTAAACCCTCTAATAGGTGTTTGTTTGCACAATGAAGCACTCACCCAAAACCTAAAACACTTGAGCAAATTTGACAATTTTGGCTCACTAGTGTTTGTCTATACAAGAAATGAAAAATTAAGAACTAAGACAATTTCTTGATCATTTGATGTTTGACAATATGAGCATTAGCCTTCTCTTGATGCTTGGAGGTCCCTTTTATACTCCCAAATGAGTTTGTAGCCGTTACTAGCCGTTGGAGATGAATTGGAGCCGTTGAGGACTTTATTTCCCTTCATAAATGATGTTCTGCAGCTAACCGTATCGATACACGTGACACCGTATCGGTACGGGCTTCATAGGAACTAGTCGTTGAGCTTTTGCCAGCTGAGGCGTATCGATACGCTTGAGGGCGTATCGGTACGGGTCCACATTTGAATGGCCGTTGGGAAATAGCCGTTGGGTGGTTGAACTGGGATCGGTACGCTTACCTGGCGTATCGAAACGACCCCGATCCGTATCGATACGTTAAACCCTCGTATCGATACGGGTTTTGACAGTGGCCAAACTGGGCCAAAAAGGTATCGATACGGGTAAGACCGTATCGGTACGGGTACTTTGAAAACATAAGTTTGGCTATTAAAAACATGAAAAATCTTTGCCAAAGACCTCTTAAAATACCTCAAACATAATTTCAAGTTGTTCGGACTTAAAAACAAGTTTTAAATTCTTTTCAAATTAGTCCAAAACATTTTTCAATTATTATATCAAAACATTAGTTCTACACCTTATAGCGTATCGACACATCCTTTTAAATGTGCACAACGACTCTTTATGTTTTGAGACAGGTATCGGTACGGTTGTTTGAGTACTAATACGATACGTTGCAGAAGTTCATTTATTGCGGGAAAAATGAAGCCCAACGGCTCTATTGATGATCTCAACCACCAGAACGGGTAGAAAACAATGCAAGGGTATATAAACAAGCCTAAAAAAGCTATAGCAACAATTATTGAACAAACTTGCAACAATCCAAGCACATATCCAAACCCTAGAGCTCTTAAAGTCAAATCCTTGTACCCCACTTGTTTAATCTTCAATTGTATTATCTTATTTCAAGTTTGGGGAGTGTTTAAGTGTAATTAGGCAATCTATCAACCTAGTGAGAGGCATTATTCAGATTGTCAAACTTCTTTGTATTTGAGAGAGTATTGGTTAATCTTTGGGTAGAAAGACAAACCGATTTGTAAGGCTTCCTCCTAATCCGAAAAAATGGGACGAATTTCT
The DNA here is from genome assembly GCA_030270665.1 of Hibiscus trionum. Classification (NCBI taxonomy): domain Eukaryota; kingdom Viridiplantae; phylum Streptophyta; class Magnoliopsida; order Malvales; family Malvaceae; genus Hibiscus; species Hibiscus trionum. The sequence goes on from BSYR01000013.1 coordinate 36,035,412, forward strand.
AGTAAAATTAGTTGGAAATCCTTAGTGGGAGCTAAGGTAGTGGATGTAGAGCTTGTTCTAAACTTGAACCACTATAAATTGCCTTGTCTTGAATTTTCCATTTTTCAATTTGCTCCTTCCAATTTTAAAAAGCCAATTTGCACCCTCTCTTGGCCATATTCGATTCGATTGATCAACTTAACAATTGGTATCAGAGCCTAACTCTTTGAGGGACTCACATCCACAAGAGAAGATCCTAGAAGAATATCTATCAAGCTATGGTATCTACCTTCAGATAAAACGTCCTTGAGTCATAATCGATCACCAAGCCGCCATTTTTCAATGGGGATAACCATTCCTATTGGAAAAATAGAATGAGGCTCTTCATCAAGTCTAATGCTATTTCCTTTGGGATGTAGTGGAAGATGGGCCAACAATTCCAATGAAGAGAGATGAAGAAGGAAGGTTAGTTCTGAAAACAAGAGCGGAAATGACCGATAAAGATCGAAGAAGACTTCAAGTGAATGACAAGGCTCTTCACATCATATTTTGTGCACTTGGACCCGATATGTACGCAAAGATGTCATCTTGTACAAGTGCAAAGGAAGTGTGGGACAAGCTAGAGATCACCTACGAGGGCACCAACGATGTAAAGGAGACCAAGATTAGGATCCTTAATTTGAATTATGAGAATTTCAAGATAGAGCTGGATGAAAGCGTTTCCAAGATGTTTGATCGGTTCTGCATCATTGTAAATGGTCTTAAGGGCTTCGGTGAGATCATTCTCGAAGACAAGCTAGTCCGAAAGCTTCTTTACTCTCTTCCCGAATCATGGGATGAGAAGAGAACCGCAATCATTGAGGCCAAGAACTTGAAAACCTTGAAGCTCGATGAGTTGGTGGGATCTCTCCTTACTTATGAGATCATGAATCAAGGAAGGAAAGAAGGAAATAAGAGAGAAGATTGGAGAAGCAAGAGGTAGAGAAGAAGCAAGGAATTGCTCTCAAGGCATCTCAGGAGGAAAGCAATTCTAGTGAGGATGAGTTTGATGAATTGGCTATGATAGTCAAGAGATTCTCTCGGTTCATGAAGTCCAACCGGGGAAGAAAGTTCCAAAGGAGAAAAGATTTCAAGAACAAGAACAAAGAAAAGGAAAGGGATCAACTCATTTGTTATGAGTGCAAGAAGCCATAGCACATAAGATCGAATTTCCCTCAACTCAAGAAAAAGGGGTTCGATAAGAAGAAAAATAAAAAAGCCCATGTTGCCACTTAGAGTGATGAAGAATCATCATCCGATGAAGAGGAGCAGAACTGACTCATCCGGTGAGAGAGATATTCATTGAGTTGTGACCGCCTTCAAGAGAGGTGAGTCGAGTCTCTACGTTCTTCATCCTATCTTCGAGGCTTGTAAACCTTGTATCAATAGCGGTAAATCCCGAATTCATAACTTGATCGATTGAGGAACCTTGGGTAGAAAATTTGACCGGTTGTGTAAAGGTTACCTCCTAAGCCTTGAAAAGGGGAAGAACAAGTTAGTGAATTGTTGCAAATCCTTAGTGGTAGCTAAGGTAGTGGATGTAGAGTTCATTTAGAACTTGAACCACTCTAAAATCCTTTGTTCTTCATTTTTAATTGTCCATTCACTCCTACAAAGTTTTAAAATCCCAATTCACCCCCTCTTGGTCTTGATCATTCAATCGATCCACTCAATAATTGGTATCAAAGCTTACCTCTTTGAAGGATTCACAACCACAAGAGGAGTTCCTAGGAAGAGTGTGATAAAAAAAATCAAGTCATGGCATCTACCTCCGGATCGAGTATGTACGAGTCACAATCCACCACAAAGCCACCATTCTTTAATGGTGACAACTATCCTTTTTGGAAGAATCGGATGCGCCTCTTCATCAAGTCCAACGATTGCTTGGTTTGGGATGTCATTGAAAATGGTCCCTACATTCCTTTGAAGAGAGATGATGATGGAAAGATTGTTCTAAAGAAGAAGATAGAGATGAGTGAAGATGAGAGGAAGAAGATCCAAATAAATGAAAAAGCTCTTCACATGCTCTTTTGCACCTTCGGTCCCGACATCTACTCCAAAGTCTCCTCCATTGAGAGTGCCAAGGAAGTGTGGGATACCCTTGAGACCACCTATGAAGGAACCAATGATGTGAAGGAAACCAAGATTGGAATTCTCAATCTTAGCTATGAGAATTTCAAGATGGAGCCCGACGAAACGGTGTCCAAGATGTTTGATCGCTTCTCAACCATAGTCAACGGCCTTAAAGGATTTGGAGAGACTATTTCGGAAGACAAGCTTGTCCGGAAGCTACTCTACTCACTTCCTGAATCTTGGGATGGGAAGAGAACCGCCATCATCGAGGCCAAAAACTTGAAGACTCTAAAACTTGATGAGCTAGTGGGTTCTCTCCTTACTCATGAGATTATGAAGCAAGGAAGGGAAGAAGAAAAGAAGAAGGAAGAGAAAAGAGTAGAGAAGCTAGAGGTGGAAAAGAAGAAGAAAATGGGAGTGGCTCTCAAAGCTTCATTACTTGAGGAGAGCTCTTCTAGTGAGGAGGATGACCTTGAAGAATTGGCTATGATAGCCAAAAAGTTCTCTCGATTCATGAGGTCCAACCGTGGAAGGAAAATTCAAAGAAAGATGGGCTTCAAAGGTAAAAGCAAAGAAGAAGGGAGGGATCAAATCATTTGCTTCGAGTGCAATAAGCCCGGTCACATTCGTTCGGAGTGCCCTCAACTCAAGAAGAAGGGCTTTGAGAAGAAGAAGAAGCTCAAAGCCAAGCTTTCTACTTGGAGTGATGAGGATTCATCCGAGGAAGACGAACAAGAAGTGGCCAACCTTTGCCTCATGGCACTTGAGGAGGATTCCTCCATGGTAACCTCAAACTCATCATCTTTTGACTTTACATTTGATGCATATGATGAGTTGCAAGAGGTTTATGATGAGCTAGTTGAGAAATACAAAGAGTCGGTCATTATGAATAAGAAAATTATTTCAGAATTAAATGATAAAAATGACTCTCTCTCTCAAGCTAACTCAAAATTTGAGAAAAAGATTTTAGGTTTGAAAGATGAACTTAAATTCTTCCAAGATGAAAATGTTGACCTAAATAATCTTTTTTCTCAATGCAATAGTGAACACCAAAAGGTGATAGATGAGCTTAACAAGCTCAAAGAGTCTTTAAAAAATGTTGGTCATGTGAAGCATGAAATAGGTGAATCATCTAAAACAAACCAACCTAGGAAAAAGACTAATAACTACAAACAAAGTAGCTTCCCTAGACATAATAGAACTAGAAAGATTAGAAGTGTATGGGTTCCTAAGGAACTTGTAAAATCTAATAATATTGTTGCTATGTCACCTTGGAAGCCTAAGGGAACCAAGCTATTGGGAGCTAACACTCGTGGACCCAAAATGATTTGGGTACCAAAAACAAAAGTTTAATATCTTTGTTTGTAGGGGGAGCATTGCTACAAGGCCAAAGTAGAAAGTCAAAATTCTTGGTACCTTGATAGTGGATGCTCGAGGCATATGACCGGAGACAAGAGTAGATTCATGGACTTAAAGCCAAAAAGTGGAGGAGTGGTGACATTTGGTGACAACTCCAAAGGCCACATTAAAGGTATTGGCTCCATAGGTAATCACTCTACCATTCTTATTGAAAATGTCTTGTATGTCGATGGTCTTAAACATAACTTGTTGAGCATAAGCCAATTATGTGATAAAGGATTTATTATTTTATTTGATAAAAATTGGTGCAAAATTGTTGACATTAAATCTAATAATATTATGCTCATAGGTCATCGCATATGTAACATTTACATGGTGCATTTAGATGACATACATACATCCCATGCATGTTTAGTAGCTCAAAATGAAAATGATGCATGGCTATGGCATAGGAAACTAGGACATGCTAGCATTAGTGTTTTAGAAAAATTAGTTTCCCTTGATCTAGTTAGAGGTTTACCCAAGATTAAGTTCTCAAACGATAAAATTTGTGATGCATGCTCTAAGGGTAAACAACATAAGTCATCTTTTAAATCCATTAATGATGTTTCTACAAGTAGGTGTTTACAACTTATTCATATGGATTTATTTGGGCCAATTAGGACTATGAGCTTGGGTGGTAAATCTTATGCTTTTGTGCTTGTTGATGATTTTTCTAGATTTACTTAGGTTCTATTTGTTAAGTACTAAAGATGAGGCTTTAGAAAAATTCATCATATTTTCAAAATTAACCCAAAATGATCTTGAACTTAGAATTTCTCATATAAGAAGTGATCATGGAACCGAATTTCAAAATCTAGGGTTTGAAGAGTTTTTAAATGAAAATGGTATTAGCCACAATTTTTCGGCTCCTCGAACTCCTCAACAAAATAGGGTAGTTGAGAGGAAAAATAGAACTTTACAAGAAATGGCTAGAAACATGCTTTGTGAAAACAATTTACCTAAATATTTTTGGGCGGAAGCCACAAACACCGCTTGCTACATTGTAAACCGAGTAATGATTAGGCCGGTTTTAAAGAAAACACCATATGAGATTTTAAAATCTAAAAAGCCTAACATTAGCTATTTTCATCCATTTGGTTGCAAGTGTTTTGTTTTAAATAATGGAAAAGATAACTTAGGTAAATTTGATGCAAAAAGTGATGAAGCTATTTTCATAGGATATTCTTTAACCTCTAAAGCCTATCGTGTATTTAACAAGAGAACTTTAGTAGTAGAGGAATCTATACATGTTGTATTCGATGATAACATCCTTCCAAGGAAGGATTCTTGTGATGATGATGATGTAGGAATCATTAATGCCTTTGATGGAGGACAAACTTCAAAGGAGGATGAGATTCCAACAAAAGAAGAAGACACACAAGATCCACCTCTTGAAGCCTTGAAGGACTTGGCTCTTGAGGAAAAGGAAGTGAGCTACCCAAGGGAGTTCAACTATGTCAAAGATGGTGAAATCTTGGGTGATCCATCCAAGGGGGTAACCACTAGATCTTCTCTTAAACTTGTGAACCATGCTGCATTTATCTCATGCATAGAGCCTAAGAATATAAAAGAAGCATTGAAAGATGATTTTTGGATTATGGCTATGCAAGAAGAGTTAAATCAATTTGAGAGAAGTAATCTTTGGACAATAGTTGATAGGCCTAGTAATCAATCTACCATAGGAACTAAATGGGTCTTTAGGAACAAACTAGATGAAAGTGGTAACATTGTGAGAAATAAAGCAAGACTAGTAGCACAAGGTTACACTCAAGAAGAGGGAATAGATTTTGATGAAACCTATGCACCCGTAGCTAGAATGGAAGCCATTAGGATGTTGCTTGCATATGCATGTTATCATGATTTCAAGCTTTTTCAAATGGATGTTAAAAGCGCATTTTTAAATGGTTTTATAAATGAGGAAGTGTATGTGGAACAACCACCGGGTTTTGAAGACTCAAAATTTCCAAATCATGTTTTCAAACTTACTAAAGCTCTTTATGGTTTAAAACAAGCTCCTAGAGCTTGGTATGAAAGACTTTCAAACTTTTTAATTGAAAAAGGTTTTGAAAAAGGTAAGGTGGACACTTCACTTTTCATAAAAATGTATAAAAATGACATCTTAGTAGTACAAATTTATGTTGATGATATTATTTTTGGTTCTACTAACGAATGTCATTGCAAAGAGTTTGCTAAGCTAATGCAAGGTGAATTCGAGATGAGCATGATGGGGGAGCTCTCATTCTTTTTGGGACTCCAAATCAAGCAAAGGAAGGATGACACCTTCATCAATCAAGCAAAGTACATCAAGGATATGCTCAAGAAGTTTGGCTTGGAGAATGCAAAGCCTCAAGCCACACCTATGAGCTCATCTACAAAGCTTGACAAAGATGAAGGAGGTAAGTGTGTTGACTCTAAGCTTTACCGTTCTATGATTGGATCATTGCTTTACCTTACCGCAAGTAGACCGGATATCTTGTTTAGTGTTTGCTTGTGTGCTAGATTTCAAGCTAGTCCTAGAGAGTCTCACCTTATAGCCGCTAAGAGAATCTTTAGGTACCTTAGAGATACTCCTTGTTTAGGTCTTTGGTACCCTAGAGACTCCACCTTCAACCTTCATGCTTATTCGGATGCGGATTATAGGGGATGTAAAATCGATAGGAAAAGTACTTCGGGAACTTGTCAATTCTTAGGTAGTATGCTCATATCTTGGTTCTCTAAGAAACAAAATAGTGTAGCCTTATCTACCACCGAAGCCGAGTACATATCCCTAGGGAGTTATTGTGCTCAAGTCCTTTGGATGAAACAACAACTCTTAGATTATGGTATTAAAGTTCAAACCATACCCCTTAAGTGTGATAACACTAGTGCCATATGTTTGACAAAAAATGTAACCCCCTTAACCCGGCCTAGACGGTTGACCCGAATTAAGAAGTTTACACGGGGAAAACCAAAGTCAACCCGAAAGTCAACCTTGATTAACGACCCTTTTTTTTCTTTTTAGTCTTATCTAAATGCACATTAACCCTAGATATGTTCATACAATCGACATACTCAAAGATCAGCGCAATCGGAAAACATTCAGGGGCTTGATTGCACAACATACAAGATTAGGGACCAAAATGTAAATTCTGGAAATTAGAAGGACTTAACCCGCTTTTAAGTTACCATTATGAAATTAGTCATATTTCATGCTTCCCTGCCAAATTTCAACTCAAACGGACATCTCAAACCCATTCAATTGCATAAACAAGATTCAGGACCAAAACGCAAAGGTTTCAAAACATATAACCAACAATTTCAGTGCCCAACGGTCGGGTGTTTCGGAACAGGGATGATCCGTTCCGAAACGCGGGACCGTTCCGAAACGCGTTGCGCAACAGGGCCTGGCAGTGGCCAAACTGTTTCGGAACGGCTCTGCCCGTTTCGAAACGCCTAGGCCATTTCAGGCCCTCTGTTCCGAAACGGCAGCACCTGTTCCGAAACAGGCTGCCCAGATTGCAGAAATTTAGCTAGATTTTCACACAATTGACCCATCAAACATGCTCCAAAGGCAACCAAATTATACCAGCAACACATTGCATGCATAAGGAACATAATGGCATCAACAATTCATAAACATGGCATCAAACAAGAAAAGCCCCAATTCTATAGGCATGCATCCTATATTGAAAACCATTCAAACACCAAATCACCAAACAATCCTCACAAAGGCCATTTACAAGTTCCATCATCAACAACAACATAAAACCATCTTAGGGAGTCCAAAACATCTCCCAAAACAACAACATAGGTTCCCCCATTGCCAAATGCCAAAAGCTAATCAAGTTATGAAAATATTCACCATACATGAGCTTAGTTCTTCACTTGGATTCTTGACCTCTTGCTGCCCTTATATGCACTTCAATGCTCTGCATTATTGGTTTAAGAAAAGAGAGAGCGTAAGCACATAGCTTAGTGAGGAATGCTCATTTAAAACAACACAATAATGCATTTATAAACACTTTTATAAATCTCAATTCAAAACAATCTTTAACCATGCACAAAAGCATTTAAAACAAGCATACATGCTTCAAATTATTAACATGTCATATTGGCCACAAGTGATAATCATAATCTTTCCATTTCATAGTACAATCAACATAAGACTCACACATGGACTTTTAAACACCATTGTGATCTTACAATTCACAAGGACCACACATGGACTTTTAACCACCATTGTGTCCTTAGCACAAGAATCACCCATGGACTTTTAACCACCATGGTGTTCTTAAAATACACAAGGCTCACACAAGGACTTTTAACCACCTTTGTGACCTTAACACAAGAATCACCCATGGACTTTTAACCACCATGGTGTTCTTAAAATACACAAGGCTCACACAAGGACTTTTAACCACCTTTGTGACCTTAGCACAAGAACCAATCATGGACTTTTAACCACCATGTTGTTCTTAACACAAGAACCACCTATGGACTTTTAACCACCATAGTGTTCTTAACCTTTCACGAAACATCACTTGCCAATATACATCATTTAACAACAATAATCCACTGTTTTAAAGCATTTAACAAAGCCATTAATCATCATGCATCCTTATGCATCAAAACCACATTTTATCAAATGTTCAAAACAAGGATCTCTTACCTTGAGAATCCTTCAACACATGGCTTATAAAACCAGCAAATAAACATGCTATATATGCTTTCAAAACAGAATATAAAACATACAAACAATCACATTGCACACAACCAACACATGGTTCATCAACAAGAGAGTTTTTCCGAAAACTTACTCTTGAGCTTAGCAAAGTTGTTTAGACTTAAACTAAGCTCCCAAACCTTCAAAACAATGGTTTCAAAGCTGAAAACCAAAATCCACTCACCGATTCCGTTTCGCCACTTGCCGAAACACCAATCAAGCTTCCGGATCAACACCACGAGGATCCGAAGATGTCTCCCCTGTTTTAAACACATCAAAACAGTAGATTAATGCACCATCATGCATTAATATCCTCAACCAAGACATCTAAACTCGCTGCTCACATCAACACTCACATTTCGGCTACCAAACACAACCGAAATCACATCCAAACATCTCCTCAACACTACCCAGCCAAGATCCATCAATTTCAAACATCTATAAACCTCAATTAACATCCAAAATGGATCTCATCACGTCCTCATACCTCCAGCTATAGCAGAACATCAAGATCACTCCAAAAACCACCAAAAACTTAAACAAAACTTAGGAAAATCAACCTATTCGGGATTGCATTGATTAAACCTCAATTTCTCATCAATTATACATCCATTTTACATCAAAAACACATCTCAAAACAATGCCCAATCAGATCATACGAATTTCATCAAAATTAAAGCAAATCTTGCATTTTAAAGCCAAGATCAAGAACTCAATTGCAAAACCTTTAATAAAACATAATTCAAGGATTGAGAACTTTGGAATTTCAGTAAAGAACTGAGAATTTAGAGGAGAAGGACGTTCATACCTCTAAACTTGAGTTTCTCCCTTTTTGGAACCAAGATTCTTGAAAATCCAATAAGCAAATGCTAAGGTTTTGTTGTAGAAATGATTAGAGATCAAATGAGGATTGAAATCTCATCTTTTGTTGACAAAATCAGAGGGAAATTTGCTGGAGAAAAGTGTTTGGGTTGAGAGAAAAGTTGAGAGAAAAGAAAATGGAAAATTTGAGAAAGTTAGTTAAAATGACAAAATATCTTCTTCCCTCATTTTTCCTTTAATTAAAACCATTAATTAAATTGATTAATATTAAGAAAAATCTGGAGAAACTCCTTTGGGTAAATAGCTCCTTAAAGATTCAAAGTTTCAATCCTTTTTAAAACAGTCACCCAGTTTTCAAAAATTACATTTTGGTCACTAACCACAAATGTCACTCTTCCAAACCTCATTTTGTAAAATTGATTTCACCTTTCTCTTATATATAATAAAAGAGGATTTTAAGACATTTTTCCATATTTTTAATGCAACCCGAACTAGGCTTTCCTAAATTCACCCTTTTATATTCGAACCGCAACCCGACCGGTCCGGTCCAAACCCAAAACTTCTAAGCCCAAAATTGGGGTGTTACAACTCTCCCCCCCTTAAGAAATTTCGTCCTCGAAATTTACCTGAAGGAAAGAGGTACGGAAACTGCTTCAACATGTCATCCTTCCGCTCCCACGTGGCTTCTTCAACCCCACGATGTTTCCACAACACCTTTACCAACTCGATGGTCTTGCCACGAAGAACCTTACTATCCGAATCCAGAATCCTCACCGGTTCCTCATCATAGGTCAAATCCGGATTCAATTCCACTTCTTCCACAGGCATCACATGTGAAGGATCCGATCTATACTTCCGAAGTATAGAAACATGAAACACATCATGGATCTTCTCCAACTCTTGCGGTAACCTCAACTTATACGCAACAGGACCCACACGCTCAACCACTTCGTATGGTCCAATGTACCTAGGGCTCAACTTACCCTTTCGGCCAAACCTCATCACCTTTTTCCAAGGCGAAACCTTCAAAAACACACGGTCACCCACCGCATACTCAATCTCCTTACGCTTCAAATCCGCGTAAGACTTTTGCCGATCAGAAGCTGCCTTCAAGCGCTCACAAATGAGCTTCACCTTCTCGGTGGTTCCTTTCAACATAGCTGGCATCGAAACCAACTTCTGTCCCGTTTCAGCCCAACACAGAGGAGTCCTGCACTTCCTCCCGTACAAAGCCTCATAAGGTGCCATTTGAATGCTCGCCTGATAACTATTGTTATAGGCAAACTCCACCAAAGGCAAATGTTTCTCCCATGAGCCCTGAAACTCAATCATGCAGCACCTCAACATATCCTCCAAAACCTGGATAACACGCTCGGACTGACCATCCGACTGAGGATGATAAGATGTACTGAAATTCAACCGTGTACCCAAAGCTTGATGCAAACACTGCCAGAAACGCGATGTAAACCTCGGATCCCTGTCCGACACAATCGACTTAGGCACACCATGCAGCCGCACAATCTCAGCAATGTACAGCTCCGCAAGCTTATCCAAAGAATACGTAGTATGCACAGGCAAGAAATGCGCACACTTCGTCAAGCGATCCACAATCACCCACACCGAATTCTTCTTCGATGGCGACAAAGGTAAACCAGATACAAAATCCATGGTAATCCTTTCCCACTTCCACTTAGGAATTCTCAACGGTTGCAACAAACCTGACGGAAACTGATGCTCAGCCTTAACTCGCTGACACACCATGCACTTGCTTACAAACTCAGCAACATCCTTCTTTAGACCCACCCAATAGTACTCATCACGAAGATCACGGTACATCTTAGTACTACCAGGGTGCATAGCAAAAGGACTACTATGACCTTCAGTCAGAATAGCACGCCTCAAATCAACATCATTGGGCACTACTATCCGACTCCCAAAACACAACACTCCATCATCACTGAAACAAAAATCCGAAGGCCTACCCTCCGCAATATCCTGAACATGCGGTACCAAGGAATCATCCAACAACTGCTTTTCCTTGATCAACTGAACCAAAGATGGTTTCACTTGTAATTCAGCCACAAGACCACCATCACACGAAATACTCAAACTGGCAAACATAGCCCTCAACTCAACAGCTACCTTCCTACTCAAGGCATCCGCTACAACATTAGCTTTCCCAGGGTGATACTCAATCGTCAAATCATAATCCTTGAGCAACTCCACCCAACGTCGTTGTCTAAGATTCAACTCCTTCTGAGACATCAGATACTTCAAACTCTTGTGATCCGTGTACACAGTACACTTCTCACCATACAGATAATGTCTCCAGATCTTCAAAGCAAAAACCACCGCAGCCAACTCGATGTCATGCGTAGGATAATTGCGCTCATGCACCTTCAACTGCCGTGATGCATAAGCCACCACCTTACCCTCCTGCATCAACACACATCCCAAACCAACATAGGACGCATCACTATACACCACAAACTCTTTCCCTGATTCAGGTTGAACCAAGATAGGAGCTTGTGTCAAAGCTTTCTTAAGCTTCTCAAAAGCCTGCTGTCTCGCTTCCGTCCACTCATACTTAACATCCTTCTGCAACAACTTTGTCAAAGGTGCAACAATCTTCGAAAACCCATCCACAAACCTTCGGTAGTATCCCGCCAAACCAAGGAAACTACGAACTTCATGAACAGACTTAGGAACCTTCCAATTCATCACCGCCTCAATCTTCTGAGGATCAACACGAATCTCTTCAGCAGAAACCACATGACCCAGAAACACCACTTCTCTAAGCCAGAACTCACACTTGCTCAGCTTGGCATAAAGCTGATTCTCCAACAAAGCTTGCAGCACAATTCTCAGATGCCCTTCATGCTCCTCCTCAGTACGTGAGTACACAAGGATATCATCAATGAACACCACAACAAACTTATCCAGGTATTCATGAAATACACGATTCATCATGTCCATGAAAGCTGCAGGAGCATTTGTCAAACCAAACGGCATCACAAGGAACTCATAATGCCCATACCTCGTCCTGAAAGCTGTTTTTGGCACATCCACATCCTTCACCTTCAACTGGTAATACCCTGACCTTAAGTCAATCTTAGAGAACACAGCTGCTCCCCGAAATTGATCAAAAAGATCATCAATTCTCGGCAATGGATACCGATTCTTGATAGTCAACTTGTTAAGCTGACGGTAATCAATGCACATTCTTATAGTGCCATCCTTCTTCTCCACAAACAAGACCGGCGCACCCCAAGGTGAAACACTCGGCCGAATGAAACCACGGTCAAGCAACTCTTGCAACTGCGTCTTCAGCTCTTTCAACTCTTTAGGTGCCATTCGATAAGGAGTAATGGACACTGGAGTTGTGTTTTCATACAGCTCAATCCCAAACTCCACCTCACGATTAGGAGGCAATCCAGGCAACTCCTCCGGAAACACACCAGGAAACTCTCGCACAGTCCTGATATCCTGCACACGCAACTCTTTAGAGCTAGGATTCATCACAAAGGCTAGGTAAGCTTCACAACCTTGCCTCAGCATCCGACTCGCCTCCAACGTAGACACCACATTGGCAAGAAACTTCACATTCTCACCAACCACAACCACTTCATAATCATCCGCAAGCTTCAACGAAACTCGCTTATTCTCACAATCCACTACAGCACGATGCTCAGCAAGCCAATCCATACCAAGGATTACATCAAAACCATAGAAAGGCAATTCCATAAGATCAACATGAAAAACATGATCTTGCACAACCAAAGGACATATTCTATAAAGCTTCCGAGTCACAACAGTCTCACCAAAAGAACTAGTGACACGCATACCAACATCCAAAGACTCAACAGGCAAACCAAGCAATTCAGCATGCTCACGCAAAATGTATGAGTGTGTAGATCCAGAATCAATCAAGGAAATTAATGACAAGGACTACAAAGTAAAAGTACCTGCAATCACATCCGCGTCATTCCTCCCCTCCCTCTGAGCAAACACTCTAGCCTGACCACCACCTTCAGGCTGAACAGCTACAACATGAGCCACATTCCTTCCACCCTCTTCTCTCCGCTGGAAGTTACCACGGCCGCGCCCACGACCTCTCTGTGGTGCAGCAACTACAGGAGCACGCCCTTGGCCACCAGCCAACATGGGACACTCTCTCCTTATGTGATCCGTAGATCCACAGTTCCAGCACGAATTACCAGCTGCCACAACAGGAGCTTGCACCTCCCTCACAGCTCGAGGACAATCACGTTTCATATGGCCACGCGATTCACATGTCCAACATGCGTTCGGTTCAGCTCTTGCCTTGCCTCCCTGAGCAGGCGCACCACCACCTCGCTTAGCCGAAGGCTGATACCTCTGATCACGTCCCCTCTTGTTCCGTCCACCACCGGAACTATACTCAGCAACTCGCTTACCAGCACCAGAACCAGCACCTTTAGATGATAAACCCAAATTCGTCTCAATGTCCTTTGCTCTCCCGACCAGCACATCAAAATCATTATACTCAGCAGCTAGCATATACGTCTTTACTTCCGTCACCAAACCATAACGGAACCTTTCACACCTCTCCCGCTCATCAGGAACAAGCTCAGGTGCGTATTGACTGAGTTGGACAAACTGAACCTCGTACTCAGCTACAGACATGCTCCCTTGGGTAAGAGACATGAATTCTCTCTTCTTCTCATCTAGGTACCTCACACCCAGATATCTCCTCTTGAACGCATTCTGAAAGAACGTCCAAGTTACATCAGCTTCCTCCATTCTAGAGATAGAGGTTGTCCACCAAGTGTATGCATCGTCTTGCAACAATGATACCATACAGCCCAGCTTCTGCACATCAGTGCAATTCATCTGCCCCAAGACTCTCTTGGTACTTTCCAGCCAAGACTCAGAACCTTCAGCAGATAAACCCCTGAACTCAGTCCCTCCCAGACTGCGCAAACGCTTCAAGGGTAGTCTAACACCAGCATCTCCCTGATGCCCAGCTCCTTGAGCTCCAGCTACCGCTGCTCGAAAATCTCCAGCAATGGCTTGAACCAGCATTGTCATGTCAGGAATAGCTTGTCCCTGACCAGCTTTAGGTCCAGCGACCCCAGCATCAGCACCAGCAGCAGCTCCTTCACCCACAGCACCACCACCACCAGGTGGAGGAGGTAAATCCACCATATTTTCAGCATTCTCCTCATTCTCATTTTGAGCCATAGCTTGCGTATTAACCCTCAATTCTCTACGAGGTGCCATTCACTAAACAATGCAATCACAATGCAATAAACAAAGTCAGGCCCAGCAAGGTAAGCAATCCAAGTACTCAAGCTCATTTCCAATTAAAAACAACATCATTTCATTAGCTTTGATTTGGCAATGGGTCCCCCTAACATGCTTCACCACAGCATACATCACAATTGTAACATACTTACAATTCACACAACATGCTTTCATTCAACAAGCATACAAAGCATACATACATTAATCACCCACATAATCATTCCCAATTACTCGAGAACTCAGCTCTGATACCACCAAATGTAACCCCCTTAACCCGGCCTAGACGGTTGACCCAAATTAAGAAGTTTACACGGGGAAAACAAAGTCAACCCGAAAGTCAACCTTGATTAACGACCCTTTTTTTTTCTTTTTAGTCTTATCTAAATGCACATTAACCCTAGATATGTTCATACAATCGACATACTCAAAGATCAGCGCAATCGGAAAACATTCAGGGACTTGATTGCACAACATACAAGATTAGGGACCAAAATGTAAATTCTGGAAATTAGAAGGACTTAACCCGCTTTTAAGTTACCATTATGAAATTAGTCATATTTCATGCTTCCCTGCCAAATTTCAACTCAAACGAACATCTCAAACTCATTCAATTGCATAAACAAGATTCAGGACCAAAACGCAAAGGTTTCAAAACATATAACCAACAATTTCAGTGCCCAACGGTCGGGTGTTTCGGAACAGGGATGATCCGTTCCGAAACGCGGGACCGTTCCGAAACGCGTTGCGCAACAGGGCCTGGCAGTGGCCAAACTGTTTCGGAACGGCTCTGCCCGTTTCGAAACGCCTAGGCCATTTCAGGCCCTCTGTTCCGAAACGGCAGCACCTGTTCCGAAACAGGCTACCCAGATTGCAGAAATTTAGCTAGATTTTCACACAATTGACCCATCAAACATTCTCCAAAGGCAACCAAATTATACCAGCAACATTGCATGCATAAGGAACATAATGGCATCAACAATTCATAAAAATGGCATCAAACAAGAAAAGCCCCAATTCTATATGCATGCATCCTATATTGAAAACCATTCAAACACCAAATCACCAAACAATCCTCACAAAGGCCATTTACAAGTTCCATCATCAACAACAACATAAAACCATCTTAGGGAGTCCAAAACATCTCCCAAAACAACAACATAGGTTCCCCCATTGCCAAATGCCAAAAGCTAATCAAGTTATGAAAATATTCACCATACATGAGCTTAGTTCTTCACTTGGATTCTTGACCTCTTGCTGCCCTTATATGCACTTCAATGCTCTGCATTATTGGTTTAAGAAAAGAGAGAGCGTAAGCACATAGCTTAGTGAGGAATGCTCATTTAAAACAACACAATAATGCATTTATAAACACTTTTATAAATCTCAATTCAAAACAATCTTTAACCATGCACAAAAGCATTTAAAACAAGCATACATGCTTCAAATTATTAACATGGCATATTGGCCACAAGTGATAATCATAATCTTTCCATTTCATAGTACAATCAACATAAGACTCACACATGGATTTTTAAACACCATTGTGATCTTACAATTCACAAGGACCACACATGGACTTTTAACCACCATTGTGTCCTTAGCACAAGAATCACCCATGGACTTTTAACCACCATGGTGTTCTTAAAATACACAAGGCTCACACAAGGACTTTTAACCACCTTTGTGACCTTAACACAAGAATCACCCATGGACTTTTAACCACCATGGTGTTCTTAAAATACACAAGGCTCACACAAGGACTTTTAACCACCTTTGTGACCTTAGCACAAGAACTAATCATGGACTTTTAACCACCATGTTGTTCTTAACACAAGAACCACCTATGGACTTTTAACCACCATAGTGTTCTTAACCTTTCACAAAACATCACTTGCCAATATACATCATTTAACAACAATAATCCACTGTTTTAAAGCATTTAACAAAGCCATTAATCATCATGCATCCTTATGCATCAAAACCACATTTTATCAAATGTTCAAAACAAGGATCTCTTACCTTGAGAATCCTTCAACACATGGCTTATAAAACCAGCAAATAAACATGCTATATATGCTTTCAAAACAGAATATAAAACATGCAAACAATCACATTGCACACAACCAACACATGGTTCATCAACAAGAGAGTTTTTCCGAAAACTTACTCTTGAGCTTAGCAAAGTTGTTTAGACTTAAACTAAGCTCCCAAACCTTCAAAACAATGGTTTCAAAGCTAAAAACCAAAATCCACTCACCGATTCCGTTTCGCCACTTGCCGAAACACCAATCAAGCTTTCGGATCAACACCACGAGGATCCGAAGATGTCTCCCCTGTTTTAAACACATCAAAACAGTAGATTAATGCACCATCATGCATTAATATCCTCAACCAAAACATCTAAACTCGCTACTCACATCAACACTCACATTTCGGCTACCAAACACAACCGAAATCACATCCAAACATCTCCTCAACACTACCCAGCCAAGATCCATCAATTCCAAACATCTATAAACCTCAATTAACATCCAAAATGGATCTCATCACGTCCTTATACCTCCAGCTATAGCAGAACATCAAGATCACTCCAAAAACCACCAAAAACTTAAACAAAACTTAGAAAAATCAACCTATTCGGGATTGCATTGATTAAACCTCAATTTCTCATCAATTATACATCCATTTTACATCAAAAACACATCTCAAAACAATACCCAATCAGATCATACGAATTTCATCAAAATTAAAGCAAATCTTGCATTTTAAAGCCAAGATCAAGAACTCAATTGCAAAACCTTTAATAAAACATAATTCAAGGATTGAGAACTTGGGAATTTCAGTAAAGAACTGAGAATTTAGAGGAGAAAGACGTTCATACCTCTAAACTTGAGTTTCTCCCTTTTTGGAACCAAGATTCTTGAAAATCCAATAAGCAAATGCTAAGGTTTTGTTGTAGAAATGATTAGAGATCAAATGAGGATTGAAATCTCATCTTTTGTTGACAAAATCAGAGGGAAATTTGCTGGATAAAAGTGTTTGGGTTGAGAGAAAAGTTGAGAGAAAAGAAAATGGAAAATTTGAGAAAGTTAGTTAAAATGACAAAATATCTTCTTCCCTCCTTTTTCCTTTAATTAAAACCATTAATTAAATTGATTAATATTAAGAAAAATCTGGAGAAACTCCTTTGGGTAAATAGCTCCTTAAAGATTCAAAGTTTCAATCCTTTTTAAAACAGTCACCCAGTTTTCAAAAATTACATTTTGGTCACTAACCCAAAATGTCACTCTTCCAAACCTCATTTTGTAAAATTGATTTCACCTTTCTCTTATATATAATAAAAGAGGATTTTAAGACATTTTTCCATATTTTTAATGCAACCCGAACTAGGCTTTCCTAAATTCACCCTTTTATATTCGAACCGCAACCCGACCGTTCCGGTCCAAACCCAAAACTTCTAAGCCCAAAATTGGGGTGTTACAAAAAATCTCATCCAACACTCTAGAACCAAACATATAGAAATAAGGCATCATTTCATTAGAGATCATGTCCTTAAAGAAGATGTTGTTATAGAGTATGTTGACACCTTAAATCAATTAGCTGACATCTTTACAAAACCTTTAGATAAAGAGCGTTTTTGGTCCCTTAGGAGAGAGTTAGGTCTAACTAGCCTATCTTGACCTTTTAGGACCTCTTTTGTGCTTAAAATTGCTTGATCTTGTGAAATTGCATGTTTATGTGTTGTAGCTCTTGAAAATATCCATGCTTATAGCTAGGGGGAGTATGATTCTGTTAAAATATGCTTAGAACTGCTCATTCTCATTTTCATTCCTTTAGGAGGTGTTAGAATCGAGCTTTTGGTTGTTCTTTAGGCCTAAAATGTATTTCTGGGCATAGGGTATCGATACGGCCCTACGCGTATCAATACGAGTACTTCATTAGCTTCCCACACTTCATTTTGCCTTAAATGGGTATCGATACGGTTAAACTCGTTTCGATACGAGCTACAATCGTTTCGATACGGATTGCATTCGTTTCGATATGATCCTTCAACGAGCATTTTTATTGGAATTACGTTTTTACCCCCATATCGATACACCCTCAGGCGTATCGATACACGATTGCGCAGACAACTTTAATTTGGCATTTAAGAGTTCAACTTTTACCAAAATTAAAATTTCTCAAAACCCTAAAAACCCTAGCCGTTTTCAGCCTATAAATAGCCTCTTCCTCCCTCATATTTTCACACCACAACTCAAAAACTCAAGAGGGTTTCAAAATCAAGCAAAGCTCTAAGGCTTTTTCATCAATTTGGTGCTAAGATTTTCTTCCATTCCTCTCTAATCAATATCAAGGTAAACTCTTTCTTTTTCTTTTAAGTTTTCTTATTATTTTCGTTTTCAAACTTTTTCTTGTTTTATTTTTATTCTTTTTCTCAACCAAACTTGGTTTTAAAATCTCTTTTCAAAATTTGGTTTAAATTTTTTTTCCTTGATTCTTGGTTTTTCAATGAGTTGAATGAAGAAATATTAATGCATACATTGTTTTCTCTAGTTCATGGCACCTTCTAGGAAGAGAACACGCACTAATGAAGCCGGTGAATCATCCAATACCAAAGGTGGTGCTCGTCCGAATCTTACTCATATCTATCAACAATGTTTTCAAACCCCCGGAGCTCTCACCTATTTTCGCCAATTTCAAAACTATAAGATCCATCTGGAGAGGGTAATCTCTATTCCTTTTCTTAACTCGGAGCGATTCAAGTTTGAATATCTACCTTTGCTCCAAGAATGGAAGTTTATGGATTTTCTCTCTATTCCCAAGTTTTACTTTTGTATTTTGGTTTTAATCTTTTATGCTAATGTCAAATGTTGTGCCAATCGAGATGGTGTTGTTACGTCCGTTAATTCTCATCTTATGGGTAAAAATATCACTATAGATGTTCAATCTATTTGTGATGTGTTCAAGTTGGAGGATGAAGGCTATGATTATGAGAATGCCCTTGGTCATGTTCTAAGTGGTTCCGTCACCGCCCTAAATGCTCAGGATCGGATCCTCCATTTGATGGTCTCTTGGTGGTTTAGGCCCTCGAGAGGGAAGTATTCCACTATCCGCCAAGTGGATGATTTTTGGATTTGATGCTTTCGTGAGAGAAAACGTCCGAACCTTGCTCATATCATGTTTGCGGAGATTGTCTATCTCGTGCAACATCGCCACACCACTCTTGTCACTTCCTTCACCTATGGCACGGCCCTAAGCTACTTCTTCCAACAAAAGGAGATTGATTTCTCGCATGACTACCCAACTCCCCTCACCGATCCTATTGATGAACGATCTCTTGCAAGGGGTAAGTTCCATTATTTTAATGGTAATTGGCTACGTCTATCCGAGCTCCTTAGTGAGGCCGCGGAACATTTTGCCAATCCTCAAGTTGAACAAGTTCCTCAAGCTCCTCCTCCTCCACCTTCCATGGATGCTCTCATGACTTTCCTCAATGAGCAATTCACGGGTTTGCGCACGGGAATGGCCTCAATTGATCAAGTTATGAATTCGGGATTTACCACTATTGATACAAGATTTACAAGCCTCGAAGATAGGATGAAGAACTTGGAGACTCGACTCACCTCTCTTGAAGGCGGTCACAACTCAATGAATATCTCTCTCACCGCTTTCCATGACGAGTGGCGTCAAACCTTGGGGAATGATGATCCAGTTGAGGAAGATGATGAAGACGGCGATGGAGATGCATAGTAGCCTATCTTTGCATACCATTCATATCATCTATGATATTTACTTTATGCACCTTTGCTTTATGTTTTTAGGATTAAGTTTGAATTATTTTAAACCTATGCTTTGATTTTTTCTGTTATTTGGATTTTTAAGTTGATATTATCCTTTATTTGAACTTAATGATATTATGTTGCTTGCTTATTTATACCTTTGCCTATTCATGCACTTACATTATGTCTCAATTATTTTTGATCTAGCAAAAAGGGGGGAGAGGGAAGCTCACACCACTTAAAATAAAAATTTTGATTTTCAAACTTAAAAGTTACCTAGCTAATATTAAAGGGGAAGTTATTTTGCAAAGTTTTTCAAAGTATCAAAAATTTCAAGTTTTAGTTTTGTTATATCAAAAAGGGGGAGATTGTGAAACCTATGTTTGATTTTGATATAATTAAATTGTTAAGGATTAAATTGAAAACTTGAAATTGATTTCTAAGCCCCTTTAATAATTTATAAATCACCAACACTTTAAAACTGATTTGAAAAACTCAAACTCTAAATATTTTCTAAGTGTTCCAAGGCCAAAGTATTGAAAATCGTCCAGGTGTATCGATACGCTTCCAGCCATATCGATACCTTTTTTACAAAGTTGGCTACTAGAAAGACGCGTTTCGATACGCTCTTAACCGTATCGAAACAGCGTATCGAAACAGATTCAATCTGTATCGATACACCCCTCTGCAAAAATTGAAGGATTTTGAATGGTGTACCGATACGACTTAACCCGTATCGATACGGTTTTAATTGAATTTTTAATTCGAAGTGTTTTAAATGTTTTCGACTGTTGGTGTCAGTCGTTAGGTAACCAACATTTAAAGTGGCAGTTGACCCGTATCGATACGGTGAACACTTGTATCGAAACGGAGACTTCCAGTGAGCTAAGTTGAGAAAAAGGTATCGATACGGTCTCTTCCGTATCGAAACGCTCCCTGTCCTGTACCGATACACTTACATATGTTTCGATATGCCCTCTTTATTATGTAAAACGGCTCTTTCTATTTTGAGACAGGTATCGATACGGCTCTCCGTGTACCGATACGGATAGCTGCAGAAGTACATTTATGGTGGTAAAAGAGGGTCCCAACGGCTATAATCAATACCCTAACCACCCAAACGGCTAGAATTGATAGAGAAGGTATAAATTGAAACTCTTTGAAGACCAACAACAACTATTGCATCAAAGATAAACATCAAAGCAAAAAATCCAACCTCAAGTGTGCCTATTTTCCAATTTTTTGTAAACCCCAAATTGAGTTGTATTCAATTCTTGTTCTATCTTCAAATTTGGGTTGAGTGTTGTACTTCAAGGGAAAAAATTGTATTTAAGAGATATATTTCTTGTCCAATTTCTTCTTTGTTCATTTGTGAGGGTTTGGTCAAATTTTGGGTAGAAAATTTGACCGGTTGTGTAAAGGTTACCTCCTAAGCCTTGAAAAGGGGAAGAACAAGTTAGTGAATTATTGCAAATCCTTAGTGGTAGCTAAGGTAGTGGATGTAGAGTTCATTTGGAACTTGAACCACTCTAAAATTCTTTGTTCTTCATTTTTAATTGTCGATTCACTCTTACAAAGTTTTAAAATCCCAATTCACCCCTTCTTGGTCTTTGATCATTCAATCGATCCACTCAACAGATGATAATCTTGAGGTAAACCTTAACTCATCTACTTTAGATTTTACATTTGATAAACTTCAAGATGCATATGATGAGTTGTAAGAGGTTTACGATGAGTTGGTTGAAAAGTACAAAGAATCGGTTTTGAAAAACAAGAAAATAATTTCCGATTTGAAAAACCAAAACGATTCCCTTTCAAAAACCAACTCGGAACTTGAAGAGAAGATTGTTGTTTTACAAGATAATTTAAAGTATTTTCAAAATGAAAATGCTGATTTAAATAATATTCTTTCAAAAGTTCATGATGATCACCACAAAGTGGTGAATGAGCTTAAGGCTTCTCTTAATGTAGTTGGGGAACAAGATTTTGAAAAAGCAAGTTCTTCAAAACCCAATTATGTAAAGAAGAACTTTAATGGCTACAAACAAAGAAGCTCTCAAAGGAATCCTAAAGGTAAAATGATTAGAAATGTATGGGTTCCTAAGGAACTAACAGTTTCTAATAATATTAATGTTATTGCTTTTGGATTCCTAAGGGAACCAAGTATTTGGGAGCTAACTCATATGGACCCAAAATGATTTGGGTACCAAAAATCAAGAACTAATCTTTGTTTATACGGGGAGCATTGCTACAAGGCAAAAGCTTCAAGTAAAAACACTTGGTACCTTGATAGTGGATGCTCAAGACACATGACCGGAGACTAGAGTAGATTCATGGAGCTAAAGCCAAAAAGTGGTGGAGTGGTGACATTTGGTGACAACTCCAAAGGTCATCTATTCTCATTGAAGATGTTTTATATGCCAATGGTTTAAAGCATAACTTGTTGAGCGTTAGTTAATTATGTGACAAAGGTTTTAATGTTCTTTTTTATATAAATGATTGCAAAATTGTGGACATTAAAACAAATAAGATAATGCTCATTGGTCATCGCATAGGTAACATATACATGGTGTATCTAGATGACATTTATACATCACATGCATGTTTGGTTGCTCAAAATGAAAATGATGCATGGTTATGGTATAGGAAACTAGGACATGCTAGCATAAGTGTTTTAGAGAAATTGGTTTCCCAAATCTAGTTAGAGGTTTACCTAAGCTAAAATTCTCCTTAGATAAAATTTGTTATGCTTGTGCTAAAGGTAAATAAAAACGAACTCCATTTAAATCCATTAATGGCGTTTTAACTAGTAGAGTTTTACAATTGATTCATATGGATCTCTTTGGGCCTATTGGGACAACTAGCTTGGGTGGAAAATCATATGCTTATATTTTAGTTGATATTTCTCTAGATACACTTGGGTTCTCTTTTTAAGTACAAAGGATGAGACTTTAGAAAAAAATCATCACATTTTTAAAAAGTCACTCAAAATGACCTTGGTCAAAACATAACTCATATTAGAAGTGACCATGGAACAGAATTTCAAAATCTAGGTTTTGAAGATTTTTGTAACTCTAATGGTATTAGCCACAATTTTTCCGCACCTCGCACTCCTCAACAAAATGGGGTAGTTGAGAGGAAAGATTGTACTTTAGAAAAAATGGCTAGAACCATGCTTTGTGAAAATAATTTACCTAAGTATTTTTGGGCGGAAGCCACAAACACCGCTTGTTATATTATAAATCATGTAATTATTAGGCTTATTTTAAAGAAAACTCCTTATGAGATTTTAAAGTCAAAGAAACCTAACATTAGCTATTTTCCTTTTGGATGCAGGTATTTTGTTTTCAACTATGGAAAAGATCATTTAGGTAAATTTGATGCAAAAAGTGATGAAGCTATTTTCTTAGGATACTCCTTAAACTCTAAAGCCTATCGAGTGTTTAACAAAAGAACCTTAGTTGTAGAAGAGTCCATTCATGTGGTTTTCGATGATAACCTCCTTCCGAGAAAGGATTCTTGTGATGATGATGATGTAGGGATCATTTATCAAATAAGCCTAACATTAGCTATTTTCATCCTTTTGGATGCAAGTGTTTTGTTTTAAACAATAGAAAAGATCATTTAGGTAAATTTGATGCAAAAAGTGATGAAGTTATTTTCTTAGGATACTCCTTAAATTCTAAAGCCTATCGAGTGTTTAACAAAAGAACCTTAGTTGTAGAAGAGTCCATTCACGTGGTTTTCGATGATAACCTCTTTTTGAGGAAGAATTCTTGTGATGATGATGATGTAGGGATCATTGAAGCCAATGATGGTGGACAATCATCAAAGGTGAATGAGGTTCTAACCAAAGAAGAAAAAGCACAAGATCCTCTCATAAAATCCTTGAAAGACATGAATCTTGGTGAAAATGAAGTGAGCTACCCAAGGAAACTCAACTATGTCAAAGATGGTGAAATCTTGGGTGATCCATCCAAGGGGGTAACCACTAGATCCTCTCTTAGATTATTTAATAATATTGTATTTATTTCATGCATTGAGCCTAAAAATATCAAAGAATCATTAAAAGATGATTTTTGGATATTGGTCATGCAAGAAGAACTTAATCAATTTGAGATGAGTAAAGTTTGGACATTAGTTGATAGGCCTAGTAATAAGTTTACTATAGGAACTAAATGAGTCTTTAGAAACAAACTAGATGAGAGTACTAATATAGTGAGGAAAAAGGCTAGACTTGTTGCTCAAGGTTATACTCAAGAAGAGGGAATTGATTTTGATGAAACTTATGCACCCGTAGTTAGAATGGAAGCAATTAGGATGCTTCTTGCATTTTCATGTTATCATGAATTCAAGCTTTTTCAAATGGATGTTAAAAGTGCCTTTTTAAATGGCTTTATTAATGAAGAAGTGTATGTTGAACAACCACTCAGTTTTGAAGATATAATTTACCCAAATCATGTTTATAAACTAACTAAAGTTTTATATAGTTTGAAACAAGCTCCTAGATCTTGGTATGAAAGACTTTCAAATTTGTTGGTTGAAAAAGGTTTTGAAAAGAGGAAGGTGGACACTACACTTTTCATTAAAAGAAATGGCAATGACATCTTAGTAGTACAAATTCATGTTGATGATATTATATTTGGTTCTACTAATAAATTTTATTGCCAAGAATTCTCTAAGTTAATGCAATGTGAGTTTGAAATGAGCATGATGGGGGAGCTCTCATTCTTCTTGGGACTCCAAATCAAGCAAAGGAAAGATGGCATCTTCATCAATCAAGCTAAGTACATCAAAGATATGCTCAAGAAGTTTGGCTTGGAGAATGTGAAGCCTCAAGCCACTCCAATGAGCTCATCAATTAAGCTTGACGAAGATGAAGGAAGTAAGTGTGTTGATTCTAAGATTTATCGTTCAATGATTGGTTCTTTGTTTTACCTTACCGCAAGTAGACCCGATATCATATTTAGTGTTTGCTTGTGTACTAGGTTTCAAGCTAGCCCTAGAGAATCACACCTTGTAGCCATTAAGAGAATCTTTAGATACCTTAGAGACACGCCTTATTTAGGCCTTTGGTATCCTAGAGACTCTTCATTTAGCTTACATGCTTATTCTGATACGGATTATGGGGGTTGCAAGATAGATAGAAAAAGTATCCTCCGACACTTACCAATTCCTAGGTAGTATGCTCATATCTTGGTTCTCTAAGAAACAAAATATTGTAGCCTTATCTACCACCGAAGCAGAATATATATCGGTCGGAAGTTGTTGTGCTCAAGTCCTTTGGATGAAGCAACAACTTCTAGGCTATGGAATTGATGTAGGTACCATACCCCTTAAATGTGACAACACTAGTGCCATATGTCTCACTAAGAATCCTATCCAACATTCTAGAACCAAACACATAGAGATAAGACACCATTTCATTAGGGACCATGTCCTAAAAAATGATGTTGTTCTAGAATATGTTGATACCTTAAACCAGCTAGTGGATATCTTTACAAAACCATTAGACAAAGAGCGTTTTTGGACTCTTAGGAGAGATTTAGGTCTAACTATTCTATCTTGATCTTTTAGAGCCCTTAAGTGTCAAAAAATTTGCTTGATTTTGAATGATGGTCTTGTTTATGCAATTTTGCCTCTTGGTGCATCTATGCTTGTTGCTAGGGGGAGTATGTATATGTTTTAGTCCATAAATGTTGCTCATTCATCATACACATACATTTAGGGTCGTTTCAAATCCAATTTTTGAACTCAAATCAGCTAAAAAAATGCATTTCTGGTAAAAAAAGTATCAATACGGGTTGCTTAATGAGCGTCGATACAGTTTCAACTGTATCGATACGGTCACACGTATCGATACGGTATGAAAACAATACCGATACGGTGGATCGATACGCCACGTCAGTGTATCGATACAGTAAGCCGCTGAAGTTTAAATGGGGCATTAAATGGGTGTTTCACTTTAATTAAAACTCAATCTCTTTTTCCTCTCAAACTCTAGCCGTTTTTAACTATAAAAACCCTCAAATCTCCTTGATTTTTCACACCAAACTCAAAAAAAAATTTGAGGGTTTTTCATCAACACATCAAGGCTAAGCTTTGCTATCAAATTGGTGCATTAATCATCCTTCATTCATCCAAATCAATTACTCAAGGTATAAAAACCATTTTCTTTCTTTTTAATTTCCGTTTAGTTTTTGTTATTGTTTTCAACTAATTTTCCGTATACTTAGTAGTGTTATAGTATGAGTTTTAAAGTTTTTGCAAAAATTCTTTAAAATCTAATTTTTTTGTTTTGAATATATAAATATATCGTATATTTTAGTATACTGTTTTTCAAGACTATTTTTACCAAAATTCATATTCATACTTGTATATGATTTTAACATATAAAATATAGTACTTTTCTCAACACCTTGAATTATTGGAATGATTTTTGGATCGAATGTGATGATAATTGCATACATTGTTTTCAAATGGTTTTGATGTTTTTCAGGATATTATGGCACCAAAAAGAGACAAAGGAAAGATTTGGCTTCTAGTTCATCCAATCCAAATTTGGACAATGGGGGTATTACTAAACCGAACCTTAGTTTTATTCTTCAAAATAGTTTTCTATCCCCCTCGGCTATGGCTCATTATAAACAATATCATGCTTTTCCAATCCGGGATGAACAAGTTGTTTCAATCACTTTTCTAAACTCCGAACGTTTTAAGTTCAAACATCTTGGGTTGTTACAACAATGGAAGCTTTTACCTTTTTTTAAATGTTCTCCCGATTATGTACCGAAATCTTGTTTTGATTTTCTTTGCTAATGTTCGATGTATTCATAACCAAGCTAGAGAGTTTTATTGCCATTGACTCCTATCTTATCGGAAAAAAGCTTCGAATTGATCAAACCGTTTTATGCAATGTTTTTGGGTTTAAAAACTTGGGAATTGATTATGAACACTCCTTGGGGAATTCTCAACTCGGCTCTGTCACCGTCCTTGATGTTCATGACCGTATCCTCCATCTCATCATCTCTTGGTGGATTCGTCCTTCCGGTGGGAAATTCTCAACCATTCGCCAAGTTGATACGTTTTGGCTCCGTTGTTTTTGAGAGGGTAAGTGCCCAAATCTTTGTCAAATTATGTTTGCCGACTTGGTTCATCTTGTCCAACACCGTCACACCGATCAAGTCAAGTCCTTTTTCTATGGCACGACTTTGAGCTTCTTGTTCCATTCCTTGGAGATCGATTGGTCTCATGATGTCGCCGAGCCTTTAGGCAAGCCTATTGACGAACACTCCCTTACTCATGCTCACTTTGAGTACATTGATCATGAGTGGGTTCGTGTTGCTCGCCCTCCTTCTCAAGAAGATCAACCTCCTATGGTCGCCCCTCAAGGTCCACAAGTCCAACAAGCTCAAACTTCCATGGATGGACGCATGTCGTATCTCAATGAGCAATTCACATCCTTGGGGAATAACATGGATGCCGGATTTGCGGCCATTGATACTCGTTTCACCTCTTTGGAGGATCGAGTCAAGGCCATTGAACAACAACAAACTTTCATGGATGTCTCTCTCACCGCCTTCCATGGTGCTTGGCTCAATCATACTCGGAAATCTCAAGCCAACATTGATGATGAAAACGAAAATGACGAGGATGAAGACGATGGGGACGAATAGTTGTTGAGCATATCATCTCATTACATATCATATTAGGATTTTTTATGCACCTTTATGTTAGGAACTCTATGTTTTGATTTTGTTCTTAGGATTAAGTTTGGATTTAATTTTGAAGTTATTTTGAACTATAATTGCTTCAGATTTTATTTTAAATTTTAATGCTATTATGTTGCTTTAATTATGCCTTGTTAATACTTTGTGCTTCATTCCTATATCTTGCCTATATCCTTGAATGTTTGCATTGATTTTGATCTAACAAAAAGGGGAGAAGTGTAAAACATAATTTTTTTGAAAACCAATCTTAAATTAAGAGGAGTAAACTTTCTAAAGTTTTCAAAATACTTAAAAATTTACTTTGATTTTGTTATATCAAAAAGGGGGAGATTGTAAAACCTAACTTGAATTTGATATAATAAAAGTGTCTGAGTACTTTTTGTAAAAGTAAATAAATTTTTAAGTATTTCAAAATCTCACAAATTGACAAGCAAACTTGAACCAAATGATTCTAAGTAAAATATTTTGTTCAAGCAAATTTTTTCTAAGTGTTACAGTCCAAAACCAACTTGTACGTCAAGGCGTATCGATACGCTATAGTCGTATCGATACGGTGTTTAGGTTTTGGAATTTTAATCGACAAAAGCGTATCGATACGGTTATACCCGTATCGATACAGTTTTTACCTGGGCTTAACTTTAAGGCATAACGTACCGATACGGTAGTCCTCCGTATCGATACGGTTTGATCTGATTTGATAAATTTTTGCATTTAAAGTTTTTGACTGTTGCTTGTCTGTTATGATTTCAGCAAAATTCAAACGGTCGTTAGACTATATCGATACGCCCATATAGCTATCCCTTCCATCCGAAAAGACGTGATGGGATGATCTTCTATCTCATAAAATTCGAAAAAAATTGTGACTTGAGGTGATCCATTCTTCCGGGTTTTCCCTGTAAACAACGAAAGCTCTACATTCACTTCCATCTCTCAAAGAAAGCACCAATGTTATGAATAAACTTAACTAATGAAATACTACAAGTAAGAAACAAAGATAGAGAGAAAAAAAAGAAATAGGAGGAAGAAGAACTATCGATAAGATAGATTGATAATATTTTGCATAAAAACTATATTACACCCATTCCCTTATTTATATATGTTCATTCTAAAAATGGACAAAATAAACTAGCCTAGCTGGAACCATAGATGGTGACTGTAAATCTAATATTGCATTTTCATTCTGCCCACGTATCCCTCTACTCATCCTTTTCATAACAGCAAACTTCTAAAATTCTAGGGGAGCGAACTTATAAAATTTTAAGGAGACGAAAATAGATTTTCAATAGAAAATACATAAAAAAATTTAAATCATATATAAATTTTAAAATTTTAGGGGAGAGGGCGGTCCTCACCTCAGCCCCTCTAGGTCCATCCCTATTCTCAGTTGATTTCTTTTGGCCCAACTTAATTTTGGTGCATCGTTTGAGAAACCCTACATTTAGAAGGACTAAGGGAAAAGTTAACCCCAAACTTTCTGATTTCATTCAAGTTTTATGTGATTTTGTGATTAAATTTTGAAGTTTTAATTGAAGTGCCAGCCACCCCATTTTGGGGCGGAGTTATGTTGTGGCCCAAAAAGTCTCCGCTCTAGTTAAAAATTTTATACATTTGATAAAGTTTGATCTAATAGTATTTTAATTTTTGTAAAAATAAGTATTTAAGTTAAAAAATTATCAAATATTTTATCAAGTAAGGGCTGAACCAAAAAAGAATGAGCTGATGTTTTTAAATTTTTTAGTCTAATAATAGTTTAGGTCCTTATCAGGGTCGTCTTGGACATTTCGGGACCCTGAGCGAAAATTAAAACATAGACCCATTTTGAACAAAAACATGTTTTATTACTTTGAACAGTTAATTTGATATTTCATTAATAAACCATAAAAACATGATTAAACTTGTCAAACACATCATTTTTATTGTTTTGTTAAGAAAATTTGAAGAAATCGAATGTGGGTTTAACATGGAGTTTTATTTGAACAATAAATACTAAAAATTTGAAGAATATTGTATAAATTTTTTATCATTAGATTGGAGAAGAATAAGGGGAATTAAATTTGAGAAAATTTAAATGTTGAGATTTGAAATAGAGAATTAAATTTTGTTGTTAAATTAATTTATTCATTTGATATTAAAAATAAAATTTAGAAAATGAGAATAATTAATTTTTAGAGGTCCTAGGCTGGTTGAAAGCTCTGAGCTGTCACCCATTATGTTCCCCTAAATCTAATAGCCAGCCTTGGTCCTTATAAGTTTAAATATTAAACAATTTAAACATTATCTTTTGAATTTTGAGTTTAAATACCTAATAAATCATAATATTTTTTAAAATTTAATATTTCAATTCCACCTAATATTTAATTCTAAGTGAAATACAAAAAGTAGTTGCCAAAGCTAATGTTGTAAAGGTCCAATGAGGAATCGGCCAAAGTTTTCATCAAAACCAAACTCAAACCATATGACAAAAACAAAACAGCGGAAAAGAATGACATCAATATTGCATTATTCAAGTGTTATCACCCCCAAAGAATAATAAAATTAATCCACATTGTTTCATACATTCACTTATTTTCCAAAGGCTTATAGCTCTCAATATCGACTGAGACCCGAATCATGAAGTCAGCTTCGAGTATAAACCGAACGAAAGAAACCCGGATTGTTTCCATTTGTCCGATGGAGTTTCCGACTATCCGAATGCACCATGAAAACCGGATAAGTATACACCCATCTATAAAATGATGTTACTATGATGTGATTCCTTGGTCAACACTAAAAAAGCTATAAATGTCACTAGTCACAGCCACTGTGCTTGTTGAGACAGCAAGAAAAATCATCATCCATGATATTAGTCTATCTTTCTTTGTTGCAATTCCATGGGTGTTCCTGATCATAACAAGCAAAAGAGGTTTTCAGTTGACACCAAAAATGGGTTCCGGTTTCTTTTCTGCTATCTCATATATCATATCTCATATATCATATATCATCCATGATATTAGTCTATCTTTCTTTGTTACAATTCCATGTTGTTGCCATTGCCAACATCATATCCCAACATAATTTTGCACATCAAATAATTTCGACACTAAATTTGAGGGAAAGCTGCATATGTAACTATTGCTTACCTAAGGGTGATTGCAGCCGGAAAGATGAAGCCAACACAAACTGCAGCAGTTGCACCGGTGAACTGGAAGGCATCCCAGATACTAGGAACACAACTGGCTCCTATAAGTATAAATCCCATAAGAGCTACTGTCACCAAGAAGAACCTCCTATCGTCAAAAGCAATAGGAATGGCATATGGAAACAAAAGACCGTCTATGTTGAGACGAAGGGAGAAAAACACAATCGGGAAGACAAGCATCAGGTGAAGGCCATAGCTCACTCTGACCAGATCATCAAGCAATGAGCCATATGGAATTCCTAGATCGCCATCGAAATTGGCAAGCACGTCATCCATAGTATGATCCCCAAAGAGGACTACTCCAAAAAAGCTGGTAGCAATGTAGACAGAAGAGCATAATGCGAGGGACTTTCTAACTATTGACTTCATTTGTGTAGGGTCTTTAAGTTCATTCTCTATTGGGAGTACTGCAAGGTGAGGGGAAATGGTTAATCAGTACTCACTACTCAATAGAACTAAAAGCAAGCAATCATACACTAAGCATTTAAAAATCTTTGTACCAAATAGTTATAAAAGGACTAATATAAACAGATTGAATCTCTCTTAGTTTGGACAAGGAACAATTATCCATAAAAGGCCCAATTTGATCTTTGCTGAGTTTTATGTCTCTACACATTACCCTTAATGCATTCAACCAACAAAATAGGTGGAAAGTAAATCAAGTTTGCAAACAATTAAAACATAATAGTAAACAGTAGAGAAACAAACTTACTATTATGGTGGCATATATAAGCAGTAACTACAACAGGAACAGTGGTGAAAAGCTTCCAAAACGATGCCTGGTTAACCAGTTTCGGCATTAGTCGAGGCATTCCAATTTTCCCTTCCATCAACTTAACAATCACAACTCCCGCCGTGATTGCCACAAACACAACCGCTAAACCAACCGACAATGCCGATGTGTATCTCAATGAATCTAAAATTCAAACCCCGAAAGAGTTAATAGCTTAACAGGATAGAATTTTTTGACAAAGTTGAAATTAGGGAGTTCCAACTTACTAACGCGCTTGAATGAAATGAGGGGAGCGAAAATGAAAAGTGTGGTGAACAAGAGTAAAGCCGGTCGAGTGGTCCACCAATGTTCGCCGAACCATTCTTCCATTACTCCCCTGTGGTGGAACCCATCCTCCCAAGTCCCCGATAACACATCACCTGCCAACCATTTCAAAATTCAGTTGAGATCAAACGGCTACTGATCGTTTCAATTAGGGGCGTAAATGTAATTGTGGTTTTTACACAAGTTACCTATGATGATCATGTAAACCACGAGCATGCCCAAGTTGTTGATGACGATGCAGGCTTGAAGGATGTTACGGCCGGGTCCACCGAAAGCCTCGGCGGCGACGCCCGAATAGGTGGAGGACTTGGAGGCTCGGCTAAACCTGAGGATCATATCGATTGATGATTCGGTTAACATAGAGACACAGATGATTGTGAGAAGACCGGGGATCAAGCCGAGTTGATTGACGGTGGCTGGGAGCCCCATGATTCCAGCTCCGACGATGGTGGTGGAGAGGTTGAAGACGGCGCCTGAAGTAGAGGCCCCATCGAAGCCGGATCCGTGAGCATCCAAAGATTCGTCGTCGGACTTCTGAGGGAGGAGAGGGGTTCGAGGAGGCCGTCGGTATTTACGATCCGATGTCATTTTAATTGGTCAATTGTCGTTAATACCGTTGAAGGTAATTTGACCTTTGAAGACGAGAGAGAGAGAGAGAGGAATTCTTCTCATGAGACGGTATATAAAATATGGATTGACGCGGCAAATAACGTGTTGACACGTACAAATGTGGTGGAATTTGAAGACCAAAAGGGACCTCCGGGTCGAATTTTTGCTCGCTCCAACCCGAATCCGATACAATCCCAATATCTAAATTTGAGTTTGAAGCTTAATAATATACCTAATTAGGATTTGATATGCAAAAATTGAAAGAAAAACAAGTAGTGGAATTTTCTTTCTATGATGTTATTAAACTAAAAGGGGAAAGAAATTCCTGAGATTTGAATAGCGGCTCTAGTTTAACAAATAAATAGAGCTTGGATTTGTAATCTGCATGGGTCATGGGTGGATGAGAAAAATCACTGTGAAATGAGAGATCCAAATCTCTTAAACCAGGGAGGGATTTGGGTTCAGAATTTGAAATCCCAAAATTAAACACATTAGTAAATTAAAAAGAAGAGCAGGAACTGATGGGTTAGAGGAGAATGAGGACAAAGAGGGATAGGTGCTTTAAACATTACAACCCTAAACTTAATATCATGCCTAATGCCATTTTTAAGGATTAAATATAACTCTGCTGCTTGAACTATACCCTTCTTTTATATTGGTACATGAACTACACACTTTCTTTCTTTCAAGTTGATAACTAAAAAGTTTTGCTCCCATTTTGGTACTCAAACTTTAATTCCATTCACTAATTTAATTATTTTATAAACATATTTAGTCCCAAAACTTATACATACTATCAATTTGGTCATTATTTAAAATAATTCAACGAATTTAAACTTTTTATATTTAAAAAACCATCAACTTAGTTCTTTTTGCGATACTGTCAAATCAAGCAAGCCTAAAGGGCCAAAACAACAATGAGATAACTGAATTCTACAATAAAACAATAAGAAGTTATTGATGATTTTTTTATACCAAGAAAGTGAAATAACGTTTGTAGGACAAAAAGTAAATCGATAGGATTTTTAAATATAGTGTGTTAAATTTATTAAATTATTTCAAATTATGACTAAATTGATAGAATATATAAGTTTTGGTATCAACTTGGGAGAAGATGTCTAGTTCAAGTATCAATATGGGAGCAAAATTTTTTTAAGTACCAACTTGAGAGAAAATGTCTAGTACAAATACTAATTTAAGAGTAATTTTTAGGTACTAATTTAAGAGAAGATATCTAGTTTAAGTTCTAAATCTATATTTAAACTTTTAAAAAAAAAATATCTAAGAATGGACGGATTTTTCTTAAATCTAACCTCACTCCAAACCCGACTAATTTAAAATTTGATTCTAATTTAGAAAAACGCCCTTGTTAATTCAAGTGGGTTTGAAGTTTGTTGGATTCATTTTCTTTTTTCTGTTCGAGTGATGGTGTTAATGTTATTACGGGAAGTAGAAGGAAAGGCAGTACCAAGCAGTGAGGTCAGTAAAGCCTTTTCCTTTTTGTTTATTGTTTAGGATGGAATTAGAAACATTTTCCCTTTTTTTAATAAAAAATTGGAAACATTTTGCTCGTTGTTTTGTCTTTTGGTTTTTGAAATGACATTGCCGTTGGTGTACGTTTTACTAATACAGGGTCAGGGGGGTTCAACGTTCAATTTGCAACTTCCAACTCAAGTCTAATAAGGTAATTTTAATCATTACTAACCAAACTATTAATTTTCTTTTTATTTTGCCCATTCAACTATTTTTCTATCACTGATGTTATTTTTTTCTGTGTTCGTCACAAACAATATATTTTTGTTATTTTGGTCGTTAAAAATTAATACAGTTGATGCATGACTTAGTATAATAACAAATTCAGTCTTAAATTATGTATTGTCAATTTGGTCTTCAAAATTGACCCCCACAAGTCCTATATGTGCTTTGCCACTATATATGTATATATACAAACACAGACAAATTTATGATAATTGGATGAGTGAAATGTATGAATAAGATTAAAATTTGAATATAGGGATATTTTCAAGGGAAAAGAGAGATGTATGTTTAATTTTATCTATTCATTTTACTCATCTAATGATCATAAATTTGTGTAAAACTTATTTAATTTTATATAGTATAAATAGATTATATATATATATCGTTTTTAAAACCATTAAACATTCTCAATATCTGTAGTACAGTTTGCAATTCATGGAGGTCAAAATGCTAGCACCCTAAAGAGAAATTATAGTTCCGTTTCATTATGTCATTCATGGTTTCAACCAATACAAATCACCCATTTTAATAATTTTCATATCATTTTTTTATCAAGTGAATCTTTACTCATATTTATTGTGAATCCAATTTAAAAAAAATTATCACGTGAGTCTTTACTTAATAAAAAGATGACATGAAAAAAATTATTGAAATGGGTAATTTTTATTAAATGAGACCATAGATAACATAACTGTGTGGGCTATATAATTTCTCCGCCCTAAATAATCAATAGCTCATATGTTACCATAAAAGACGAGAAGTTGATTCAATCATAAAAAGACCAATTGATATCGAATTGGATATCGACTGAACCTTTAGAACTTAGATAAGGATAAAGTGATGATGAATAAAAATTGTATGCTTTTTTTGGTTGCCCCTAAATTCTATGCCTTTAGTTATTTGTTGTATATACCTACGAAGGAGCCCGGGTCTATTATCATGCAATTGTAGGCGATAATAATTTTTTTTTTTAGAAAGATAATGTTGGTTATTATTAAACATAAAACGGCACAAAGCCAACTTTTTTTTGTTCAAAAGGTAACTGACTTCGATTAAGATAAAAGGGGCCCGACCCCATGCACATGAAGTGCAGGAAACAAAGAGACAGCGTCAGACATAAATCAAGAGGTAGTCAAGCGGCAGGACACGGTATCCATTCAAAGTCGAGCTATGCAGAGGGGATACAAACCAACGGAGGCACAGAGCCTAACCAGGACCGGGGCACGCAGGCCCACAAGGAAAAACCAACGCCACTCAGGGCAAAGGAAAAGACCGCCACAAGACAACCTCGGATCAAAAAGGGCGTAAACGTAATTCTTGTTCGTCTGGGAGAGCTCCATCCGGAGGCAGGCTCCCAATTCCATTGTAGGATTGGGCCTTGTCACCAAAACCGCAGGAAAACGTAACCCTATTTGATCCGGTTTCACAGTCTGAACAATTAAACTAACACTCGACATACTTAAAGAGGAAGCAAGATCCGCCACAATTTTGAACCATGTCAAACCGATCACCACTGGAGGGTTTGAACCGCCCGGATCCCATCCAAAACTATACACCATCACCTCTCAGGCTTAATCAATCGACCACAATCCTCCAATATTCTGAATCCCATAATAAGAGCTGGCCCAATAAAAGGAGAGTGAGAATCTCCACGCCTGAGCCCACAGAGAGGCCCATGTTGGGCTAGGCACAATAAACCAATCAGTTTCCAAAGTAAACTGCCCAGCTCTTGTTTCCCAGCAAACAAAAGATGTGGCCCCCACCAGATCTCAAAGTGGATCCAAATCAGTGTTGACAGGCAGCCAAGATAGCGACAGGTCAACGAATTTCTTGGGGCGCACCATCCGATGTACGAGGATGTTGGCAATCGAGCCAAAATCCGAGATGAAGAACCTTTGCCATCCGGCCGGCGGCTTCCCAGGTTCGGAGACATTTCCTTGTGGCGGCATCTTAGTCCCGTTGAACCATGGTTCAGAAAATTCAACGTCGCCGCCGCTGAAGCCGGAGCTGCTGCAGCAAGCACTTTGCGGGGGAGATGGGACGACCGACTAGGTTATGTTCGATGATGCCCATGGCGTGTACCAGCGAAAGAAAGCAACAACAAAATCGGAACTCCACAGCAAACTTACAGAGATGATGCAGGCCCAACTGCTACTGCCATCGAGATCTTCGTCCGGCAAGCAGAGAAGGCCAGGCTCCGCCCGATCCAAACCACCTTTACGCCGCAAAAATCTTGGAGCAATCCACCAGACGTCGATGTTCACTGCAATCCCAGCACAGGGGCGACCTCTATCATGGGACGACGCCACGAGTAAGAACGGCGGCCACAAGACTGTGCTTGGCTGGTGAATCAAGTCGATCGACTGAGGCTCGTCGATAAGTTGGCTAAAGAGATTTGGGGGCGCGTACCGCGCGTTGCATCCCATGACTTTTTTGTTTTATCCCTTAGGTTTGCACAGCTTCGCAGACGGCACAAAGCCAACTAAAATACAAACATAAGGATAAGGAAAATAAAGACAAAATAAAGCAGGGGGAGGTAAGCTAAAAGCCACCAAAAATCTACGCACATCGTTCGACTACTTAAAAAAATGAGATAAACCAGCAAAATCAAAAAATCTTCTGCATGCCTTTTCTGACTCATCGAAAACGTGAGAAGCATGTGGGAAAATGCAGAGAGAGCTTAGAACCACAATCATCGTCTCAAGATAGACGAGAGCAGCTCAACGTGGTGGAGAAAAAAGCAAGGGCAGTGTTCGAGCTGTGGACTAGTCCGGGGGGTCCACCCACCATCTATCCTTCTCAATGACCTGTTCAATTGTCAAGGGGGCTTCCTCAATCCAGATGACAGGAGCTATGAGCGATCGTCCAAATTGTGCAATTTGATGCGCCGCTTGATTGGTGCTTCTTGGTGAGAACTGGAAGGTAACTTTGTCGAAACTTCTTACCCCAAATCGAATGCCGCTAACAACGATACTTATCAAAGATCTATCTTTCGACTGAGATTGGGCTTTTTTTAATTACAGTGAGAGAATCCCCTTCAACTACTACATGTCTGAAGTTCAATTCTTTTCCAAAGTTAAGACCTTGGAGGTAAGCGATAGCTTCAGCGGTGCAAGGGCCAAACACATGTCGATGTGGGTAAGCTCTAGCCACCATTAGAAGCCCTGCATGATTTCTAATAATTATACCTGATGTTGAAGAATTAGATATCGAATCAAAAGCTGCATCGAAATTAATTTTCAAAATATCTTCTGTGGGTGGAGTCCATCAAGATTCTCGAGTGGTTGTGGGGGGGGAGGGGGCTTCTAGCAGAATGGGATCATCCAGTTCCCACAAATAAGATCGAATGAATACAATAAGAGCAGGTAAATCGAAAGGCACACTATCATGTATAATTTTGTTTCGGAGACCCCAAATAGCCCATAGAGCAACAAAAAAGATTCGGCAATCGACAGATGAGGGGCTAAGAGTGAAATTAACTAACCATGTAAACCAATTGTGTGCAGGAAGACATGGAAGCAAAGCAATATGAAAGGCTGCTAGAACCTGAGGCAGCCAGCTGCAGTGAAGAAGAAGGTGTTCAACAGTCTTAGGCCCTCCATTGCAAAGATGGCAAGCAATATTGACTGCCAGATGACGAAGCGAGAGATTGCCTAGAGTGGGGAGGTAATTTTTTATCAATCTTCGGACTGTAATTCTGGTTTTACTGGGTATATTAGATTGCCATAAACTTCTAAAGAAATCCTTAGGACCATTAGAATGACATGGTTGCGTAATATTTATACTTGTCTCTGTATTGTGTAATAACATCCAATATCCAGATTTCACTGAGTATACCCATGTTCGATCACCCCCTCCATACTAGAGTATCTGGCTGAGTTGTATGAGGGAGTGGTATACGTAGTATTTTTTTTCGATTGATTCATCGAATACAAGCTGAATAATGTCTTCTCTCCAAGAGTTAGAAGTCGGATCAATGAGATCTGCTACCATAGGGATA
Source organism: Hibiscus trionum (assembly GCA_030270665.1). Lineage (NCBI taxonomy): Eukaryota > Viridiplantae > Streptophyta > Magnoliopsida > Malvales > Malvaceae > Hibiscus > Hibiscus trionum. The sequence continues at coordinate 36,073,826 of BSYR01000013.1, forward strand.
TTTGTAATGAAACATGAGTTGAATAATCTGCCACTACCTTGCCCTGGTAACCAGGCATCATTCCATGTGCTAATAGCTTGACCACAACCAGCACGCCAACCCAAACCGTTTTCTAATAAGCCTCGAGCACTCCAAATGCTCCTCCAAGTGTAGGAGGGATATGAGCCTAAATTAGAATGCAAAAAATTCAGTAGAAGGGAAGTACTTAGCTTTTAGAGTTTGTGCAAGGAGACAACTAGGATTTGAAAGGATTCGCCAACCCTGTTTGGCAAGAAAAGCAATATTGAATTGTTCTAGATCTTTGAAACCCATATCGCCTGCTTTCTTAAGAGAACATAAAGAGGCCCAGCTAGACCAGTGGATGCCCTTCTTCGAACTATTATTCCTCCACCAAAATTTGTTCATAGTAAGCTCAAGCTCGTGATAGATAGATGCAGTGAGTAGGAAGCATTATATGGAGTAGGTGGGTATAGCTTGGAGGACCGACTTAATAAAGACTTCCTTACCGCCCATAGATAGAAACTTTAAATTACAGTGTTATGTATTCTGATTCATACGGTCTCGTAACCCAGCAAAAGTTTCTTTTTTTCTTCGGCCCACCATAGTAGGGAGGCCCAAATATTTATCTAGGTTTGAATATCTTCGAACACCCAATCTAGAGCTTAGTTGAGTTCAAGTATAGGGTGGCACATTGGAGCTGAAATAGATCAACGAATTCTCAAAATTAATTTTTTGACCTGATGCTTCCTCACATTCTGAAATTACATTCTTTATGACCATCAATCCTATGTTTGAAGCTTCCCCAAAAAAATACTATCATCTGCGAAGAACAGATGTGTGATCATGAAGCGGCTTCTGCCAATGCTAGCCCCTTTTAAAGAACCTAATCTACGAGCAATATTCAATATCACTGAAAATCCTTATGCACATATGAGGAAGAGGTAAGGGTTGAGAGGGTCGCCCTGTATGATACCACGACTTGGGAGAAAATTGTAACACCCCCAACCCAGGTTTGGGGTTAGGAGCATTACCGAGACAAGAAATAAGACTTATTCAAGATTTGATACAAGATTTTAGTGATCAACTAATACAATAATAGCTATCAAGATAGGATCAAAAAAAATCTTTAACTTAGTGAACAATGAAGCATTCGAACAATAATCATTAAGCCTTACTATCCATTTCAACTTACTTCATTTCATTCACTAGTTTCATCCATTACCTATAGCATTTTTATCCATTCAAAACTATTAAATTCAAGTTCAACAACCAATAAACTATATGCTCACCATGTACCATTTTATTACCTAAATTATCATGTTCATCACATTTAAGGTAGTCTAGACTTATAATGAATCAAGTACTAGCTTATATTTTCATATCCCATTCGATTAGTCAACAAACATTAGGCATTCTAGATTCATATTATCAACTACATTCATTAGTTTACCCATACCAATTCAAATACAATAGCTAGGACAATAGCAAGACCATTCATTCATTTAACTTAACCACAATACATTCAAGATTCATAGCTTAAACACACTTATATATGTATACGTCTCAAAATACCATTAAGGTTATAAATTAAGTGCCATTCAAGTGTCTTAAAACATTACAACCCATTCATCAAGTTTTTACATGCATTTCATATACATCTTTAATATAAGCCAAATGCATGAAACTTGTACGACTAGACACAAAACTAAGCCACCAACTAGGAGTGCAACAAAACAAAGACAAGTCATACTCTCAATCTTCACTTGTGTAATGCTTGGCTCAAGATCATGAAGCTTTGATCACTTTAGACTTGTGGTTGGGAAGAAGGAATGCGAGAGTGATAAGTACTTTTGAGGTACTTAGTGAGGTAGCACCTAAATCTAGCAAGTTTTCGAGATATCAATTAGTCAAGTTAAGTGTCTTTTATTTCAAGAAACACCTATCTAGGGTTTAGACATTTAATAGCAAGACTTAGCTAGTCTTTAAGGATCCATTTCTAAAGGTTCAAGTATAACAAGATCAAGCAATCCAATTTCAAGTATAATGTCATACAATCAAACAAGAATCACATTCACAATAATTAAGCAAGTGTCACAATCTCATAAACCCATTTGAATGGAAATACATACCAACACGATCAATTCTTTATTTCAATCACATACAAGTTCAAGATGGCAATTTTATTAATCCATACTTATAAGTTCATTTCGTTTCCAATTCATTATACATAGTCAAGAATAGATATTTATCATTTAAGCATGTCTTACTTCATTTTAAAATTATTAACGATATTTTGCCTTAGCCTTAGTTAAGTCTACGTAATTAAGTCTCCAGTCAATTGTCGCCACAAGATGCACTGAAGTGCTACAAGATGCACCATAGTGTTGGTCAACCCTTCTACTGTCGCCAAAGACCACAATACGTACTCTCCGTCTTTCGCCACAAGATGCACCGTAGTGTTGGACCGTAGTCCCCCTAACACAATGAGCTCTAGACTCTAAGGCATGCCCTTTTACCTATGATTAACTAGTAACCAAGGACTTGATTCTTTTATTTTCAAGCAATCACACACAAGTCTTTAGTTATCAAGAAATCAAGATCAAGATCATTCAAATAATAAGTTTTCATATTGCAAGAGTTCATGTGCCAAGCATGATAAATTCAAGATCATATAATGCCCTTAGGCCATTTCGACATGGTCATTTATCAAGAAATCAGAATTATTAAGAGTCAAGAAAAGTCTCCTAAACAATCAAGATCAATCATGTGATTCATTTCAATGCATACTAGCAAGCATTATATCAATTAACATCAGTAAGCTACTTTACAATCAACTTAGATTATCCAGTCTTTAGTTAGTCCATTCTTCCCATAAGTCAAGTTACCAATATAGTTAGAATTCATTTCATGGCATAATACACAACCAAGTATGTAGACATGTAAATTAATAGGTGGTTAGGACCTAAGTCTCAACCCTAAGTTTAGCTATACTCACAATACTCCAAGTTAGCCTTGTATTGTTATTCTCTTTTGTCTATCCCTTGACGATCCACCCTTAATTCCTTCAACAACCTCTTCTAATCGTTGCTCTAACAAGTCACACGCATCATGGAAAAATAATTAGAATTAATACAACAATTCAAGCTCATCTTTACACTACATTACCAAAACAGATTATGCCTAGTAGTTTGGACACCTTGTAGTAATTTGTCCATATCTTTTAATCTACTCAATGGATTTTTAATTAATTTACACCCTTAGAAATATAATTCAATTACCTTTTTAACCATATAAGGCTCATATTTTAGTTCCTTTTATATCAATACAGTTTTGCATTTTAAGTCAGGTTCTTTTTCCAGTGACTATTCTGCCAGTTTTGTAGTTTAGTGTACTTTAGTGAATTATTTCACCTATAACCCTTACTATTTCATGTTGGACCTTTTTACCATTGTTTACCATGTTTTTCCCTTGTTCTTTTAATTCAAGATAAATCCCTAATTAGTTCAACTAAGTCCTTAATTTATCCAACTTTACAGTTTAGTCCAGTTTTGCCTATTCGGCCATTTAACCACTTTAAACCATTCATTTAGCTTTAATTCATGAAATACTAGTTATCTAAGATTCATTTCAATACTTACCCTATTTTTAACTAACATTTCCAACATCCATTTTAGTCCAATTAAGTCCCAAATATTTCAATTTACATAAAGTAGTCCCTAAATGGTGATTAAGCTAGTTAGGTGACTATTTTCCTTATCAAATTCAATTCCATCAATACTATTATCAATTTAACTTAATCAAAATCAAAATCAGTCCATTTTACATGATTTCTCCTATGTGAATATTTTCTATTATCATCTCTTATTCAATCCATTCACAAATTACATCAATTACATCAAGAGCACCATTCGGCTATCACCCTAAACATACCAATTCAATGTTTGTTCATTTTAACATGTTACCCATGATTCTTTCTCTAATTTCACCTAACCAAATCCTCAATTTCATCATCTATCTAACATGTATGATATCTAATTCATCCTAAGGCATCAAACAAACAATTAAATTAATAAAACATCACCCATTCGAATAGGCATAAATGAAGATGAACTTACGTTGATTGCTTGGCTTAATTCTCAAGAAAATCTTATGTATGCAAGCTTGAATCTCCCTTAACAATGGTGTATTTTCTTTCAATTTCTCTCCTCTCACTAAACTCCTCCAATTCGACAACTTAGATGAAATGAAGGAAGAAGATGACACTTGATCATTTATGATAATGGAATTGTATATAGTCTATTTTACCCTTAACTAGTCTTTAATTATAAACTATTTCAAGGGTAGCCTATGGGATATCAAAATTTTGGCATGTATTCTTTATGTTTTTATTTCATTTGAATAGGTCCTTATGAATTAGTCATCCAAATCGTCCAACTGTTCAATTAGACCCTTAGTTATCTAATTAGCTTTGATTTTAGTTCAATTGATCTACCAACTTAGGTAATTGACTTGCAAGAATACTAGGCTATGATTTATGGTGTTACAAAAACTGTCCCCAAGAACTTTATTAAAAATTACCGAGTAGGAAAAAGTCCTTACACAGTTCATAATTAGAGTGATAAAGCAGTTGGGGAAACCCATGTGTACCATCATTTTCTTGAGGAACGACCACTCTATTCTATCGTATGCCTTTCTCATGTCGAGCTTTAAGGCAAAACTACCTTGATTTCCAGATTTCTTCCGCTTCAGTGAATGGAGAAACTCATAAGCAACTAGTATGTTATCATTGATCTGTCTGCCTGGCAGAAAAGCACCTTGAGATATATCAATACAATCCCCCAAAACGATTCGAAGGCGGTTTGCTAGAGCTTTAGCAATAATCTTGTACAGGATATTGCAAAGACTAATTGGACGTAGTTGGGACATTGTCGAGGGAACAAGTACTTTAGGAATGAGAACTATGTTTGTTCCATTAATGTCTTGGATGTCTCAAGAACCATTTAGAACATCTGGGAAAAAAATAGTGATATCTTTACCCACGATATGCCAGTATTTTTGATAGAAAATCGCTAGAAAACCATCCCCACCTGAAGCTTTTAGTGGTGTCATCCAATGAATTGCTTCAAAGATTTATGTAACACCCCTAAAAATATATGTTTACATTCAAAGTTAAGTGAAAAAGAAAAGAAAAAATGAAGGAAAGTGAAGGTTGTGGGAATCGAACCCAGTACCTAGCCTTGTTAAGCCAGTCACCCAACCGCTTGAGCTATAGAAGCTCTTAGTCATCTCTTACACCAAGTTTAATTTGAACCAATGGTTAAAGAGGTACCGGAATATAATAATAATAAGTTCAAAATATCCCAACCACCCCCCTTTTCCCCAAATTAAATGCATCAGTTGAATAAAAAAAAGATTAGATCTGAATTTTTATTCCCTCGAAACCTTTCATCTCCCCTACACCGGTGCCGATCCAGATCTCCGCCACGGCGGCGACGTGACTGACACCGCCGGTGTCACCGTGTCCTCCACCTCACCCCGACCCCAGCCATGCCCTCCACTCGCGGTGAACGGTTGTCGTTCGTCGTAAAGATGGAGCTGAATCTTCGTCGGAGAAGCCCAACGCGCCTTCTGTTTTGCGTGTTTTCCGGCCGTCTCCGGCGTCCCTTGCTCGCACAACCACCAGATCTGGGATCCTCGCACCGCGGCGAGCAAATCCCAGCTGCCGATCCTCTGTCCGATATCGAAAGAAGCTTCATCGGAGCCGCCATGTTTTCCGGCCACTTTGTCTCTATTTGGGTAAGTTCCGGCGTGTTTCTGGCTTTTCTTTGAAAAGTTTTTGGCCTGGTTGAACTGAACGTGTTGTGGGCTTCATTTTTCAGCAGGATTGTGATCGTAGGAGTCACCGGCGAGTTTTCCGGTGACCGGCCGGTGAGTTCATTTATTTGGGTAAGTGAACCGGTCCGAACCGGTATGAATTAAACCAGTTTGAACCCATTCATCAAACCGATCTGAGCCCAACCAAACCAAGCCCAGTTTGGTGACCGACCCGACCCGACCCGTTGACCGACCCGTCAACCTGAGTCCGACCCGACCTATCAACCCGAGTCAACTCGTCCGAGTCAACTCGTCTGAGTCAACCGAGTCAACTCGTCCGAGTCAGTCGAGTCAACTCGTCTGAGTCAGCCCGAGTCAACTCAGTTGACTGCTGACGTCAGCATTGACTTTGACCAGTTGACTCTGACCCCGTTGACCGTTGACCTGCTGACGTCGGCGTTGACTTTGACCGTTGACCAAAAAGTCAAATTTTCTGAAAACTCCTATTTTATGTTTTTCGACGTCCTGAGTCCGTTTTTGAAGCCCGTTTTGCAAAATTCTAAACCGAAGGCCTCCGAATCTTACCTTGAACCCAAAAGTGTTTTTGTGTTTAATCCGTTTTAGAGCTATGTGAATAAGGATTAAAACGTTAACCTGTGTAATTGAAGGTACCCTTATACCTTGGTGTTCGTGATGTCGTGGGACGTCCATTTTGGGATTCGTGTACGGTCAAATAAAGTTTCATTAGTCGACCGATGTAGCTCGGAGTTCAGGTAATACACTACTACCCCTTGTATGATTTACGAACATGTTGATATTCGGTTAACGCATGCATGCTTATGATGACGTATACTGTAAATTCTGCTTAAATTGAATCAGATTCGAGTAATAAGTATGGATATTAATAAGACCAAATTATCCGAATAAGATTACTAATGGGCTAACAGTATCAGAAGTTCTAATAGTTAAATTCAGTTAATCCGCAACTCAATCAACAGTGTTTAAGAATCGAGGCCCAAGATACGGAGTGAGAGATATTAATTATGAATTTACGAAAATGCCCTTGGAGCATAAGTATGACTAAACTACCCCTCAAATAAAGGAAATGACCTAAAATCTGCATTCGACCTGATTATGCAATTTACACTACCCAAGATGTATGTTTTAATGGAAAGACTTCGGCATCATTATGCAATACGTGTGATACAAACTTGGATAATCCCTCAAACTCTGTATAGCACATGAATGAGAATTCTCTGGAAATATTGTTGAAATCCTAAGTCGATCCTTATGACAGTAATGCCTGAATTAAATGAGAATGATCGTAATGACTAAAAAGACGGTAATACCCTCGAGCACCAAAATGTCTAATTAATTTGAATGACGTTATACCCTCAAGTTCTTTAAGGAATGAATCGTCTGTAAAGAGCCAGAGAGTTAGGACGACTTAATCTCGTTTGAGTACGTGAATGATGGAGGTACCAAATGGTAACTCAGAAAGAAATGGTAGATTTATCTTAGTCTAAAATAACCGAAATACCCTCCTGAGTTAATCGGTAACTATGTATTTGACGAAATTCTGGATCTGTTAATAAGACTTAAATAGCTAAGGTTCCCTTAAGTGTTGAGAAATACGACACGTGTATGCCCATCGCTCACCATATCGATGTAAGGTAGGAAGATCCACATAGATTGTATGTTCGGTTACTCAAAGTTAAACCGTATAGTAAATATGAGGGCGGCTGTCCAGACATACAATACAGTCAGTGTTAAGTTCAGATGCACGCAAAATTAGTCACATCTGAACGTTGGTAAGTACTGTCAAGTTGGGTTATGCCGCATTAAACAATTCTGGAGGTATGATAAATTGTTAGAGCCCTTGAGAATTATAATTTTCATTCTGATATGATTGTGCCATAGTATAAAACTTGTCGTGACAGTCAAATAACTAACAGGCCATGATAGCCTAAATAATCGGAACATCACTGAAAATATCCGATAACTTAAAAGACTTTAATTTAGAAATTCTTGAATGTCCGGTTAGAAAACTAATGAGCAAATAGGATACCCGAGTTCTGTGAACCATTGCTTATTCAATGTTGGTATAAATTACCACAATGTCCATATGTGATAAAATGACCATAATGCCCTTGTAGGCTTATATGACTAAATAACTCAGGATGCGTCTAAACTCTCAAAGATCTTAATGTATCACCTCTTGAATATCTGGGTTAAACCGTTAGTATGAACCCCTTTTAATAGGGGCCACGTTTCAGAAATTCGTTCAATTATCAAAAGTTTAATATGTCTCCTTATGTAAATGCCTAATATCTCCAAGAAATGATCTGTCCCACCTAGTGTGTTCCATGTGCGATGTATTCTGTTGAATGGATTGTATAATGATTTAATCATGAATAATATTATGTTTGATGAACATTTCAATTGTTATTGAGATTGCATCATTATGTTAGAAAATGAGATAAAATGATGAACTTGATATATGATGACATGCTTTGCCTACCTAATATATGTCTGCTCAATCTGTATACTTTGTATGTGATCGTTTGATCTATGATGGTATTGTCTGACTGTTTGATGAATTTGTTTGCATGGTGAATGCTGAAAATGTCTGCTCTGCTCGATAGTATGCCCATTTATCTGTCAAAAGCATGAACTTCTGTTTCTGATACTCTGAATAAAATATATCTGTTACATGTATTATGTTACTCATGCCTGGAATCTGAACACCGATTACTATCTGGGGTATACTGTTGGGTTATGTTATGAAGTCTCTGTTGGTACAGCCCTGATCAAGCTGGTAAATCCTTATGGACTCAAGGTCTCCCCTTGAGTGGCACCTACGCCCATCGGGCCTAGGGTAAGTCCTTATGGACTCAAGGTCTCCCCTTGAGTGGCACCTATGCCCATCGGGCCTAGGGTAAGTCCTTATGGACCTAAGGCAGCCCCTTAGGTGGCACCTATGCCCATCGGGCCTAGGGTAAGTCCTTATGGATGCAGTTCTGGGGGACTGCATATTGGTGTAAGGTTGGAGGGTAGTTCTTGTAAACTTTTGTATGAACATTGAACATTTGCATTTAATCTGTTATGTGTTAATAGAATATGATGTTAAGTACTTATGTATGTTGATCTGCACTTATTGGAACACACTAGACGCCAAACTCTCTAATTTCTACCTCGTATGTTACCGGCCTATATAATTTCCGTCTAATTCTCAAGGTCTGATTAAAGAACAAATACCATTATTCTTGAGTATGATGCAACCTCGAAATAGTAGAATAGAAATAGAGGACTATCACTGCTTGAAACATCATAAAAATGTTATGCCTACCATATATCTGCATGAGCTTATAGCATCTTTTGGTAGTTTTGTATTACTGAGCTTTCCCAAGCTCATGTTGTTTTTACCATCTCAGGATAAAAGATCAGACAAGTTGCACCTATCAACGTCGGTATGGAGTTTCTTCGGTTCGTCAGGGAGTATGGTATCTATGTAACTAGGGGGCATGTGTGTCGTGTTTGTATTATACAAATGAGTCTGAAACTTATTTCCGCAACTTGTATCATAATTGTTTTATCGTTTTGAACGATTTTTGAAATTGTATTTTAAATCAGATATTTGATTTATGATTTTAAAGGTTTAACTATATGTTTATTTGAAATCTTATCGTGGGTCGCTCTAGGGACCCTAATGTGACTTCCTAGGATCCGTTGTAACGCATAGGCGGGTCTAAGGGGTTACATTTAGTGGTATCAGAGCTTAGAGTTGCGTCTTTCTGGGTAGATCGGCCGATCATCTGTCATAGGGTGTCTGGTCTGTGCATGCCCCTAGGTCATAACCGTACTCCTTCGAGCCGAAACTCTGATGTTGAATCCTTTCTCCTGAAATAATCAAATCTGAGTAATCTGCCTTCCATAGCTCAACATCTGCTTACAGAAAATGTCTATAACGTTCGTCTGTGTTTTGAATTAAATGGTTGAATTTGAATCTAGATAAGGAACTTGAGATGGTTTATACTTGTGAATCAGGTTAAGGATAAATGTTTGATCATGCGGGATAACCGGTGTAAGATTTCATGAAAGGCTATTCGTTGATAACGACTATGTTTGAAAATACCCTAACAGAAATGTGATGAAAAAAATGATAAAAGTAGTATGAATCTAAAAGAAAGGTGTCCATGAACCCGACGAATGAATAAACTAGGTAGTTACTCCATTATACACAATGGAAACAAATGCATGACCTTTACGTTGAAGGCAAGTGCAAATCATTTAAAGCTTTGGTTATGTCGGTTTGGTTTGGAGAAAGACTTCCCTGCAAGTGTGGCATGTTGTATAGTTATACATATCACCCCTGGCTGACATTTGATGTTACGTCTTGATTCTGGAAGGCTCTGTTGGAAGCCTTGAGTACTCGTCCGAATTTGAGGGACAGTTCTTCATCCGTAAATTAATAGTCAACCTAGAAGAATTATGAATATAATTCTGGGTCGTATGAATGACATCTCTGATAGTTGGGAATGCTTATTATTCTCGATTAAGACCGTTTATGACAAAAGTTATGAGACAAGTGTTCGCTTAACACCATATGAAGTTTGATAAGAATCTAAATATTTATTCTAATTGGTTGTTAGAGAGGTATAATGGGATAACTTTAGGTCTAATGATAGTTTGAATGACTGAGGAAGCTGCCAGATTGATGTATGACCGTCTGAGAAAGTCCTGAGAAACAAGGATACTCTGATGAGCTTACCACAACACGAGTGTGGATGAAAGAATGACTTCTGTATTTCTCTGACTCTGATAAATTTCGAGGACGAAATTTCTTTTAAGGGTGGGAGAGTTGTAACACCCCTAAAAATATATGTTTATATTCAAAGTTAAGTGAAAAAGAAAAGAAAAAATGAAGAAAAGTGAAGGTTGTGGGAATCGAACCCACAACCTAGGCTTGTTAAGCCAGTCACCCAACCGCTTGAGCTATAGAAGCTCTTAGTCATCTCTTACACCAAGTTTAATTTGAACCAATGGTTAAAGAGGTACCGGAATATAATAATAATAAGTTCAAAATATCCCAACCACCCCCCTTTTCCCCAAATTAAATGCATCAGTTGAATAAAAAAAAGATTAGATCTGAATTTTTATTCCCTCGAAACCTTTCATCTCCCCTACACCAGTGTCGATCCAGATCTCCGTCACGGCGGCGACGTGACTGACACCGCCGGTGTCACCGTGTCTTCCGCCTCACCCCGACCCCAGCCATTCCCTCCACTCGCGGTGAACGGTTGCCGTTCGTCGTAAAGATAGAGCTGAAGCTTCGTCGGAGAAGCCCAACGCGCCTTCTGTTTTGCGTGTTTTCCGGTCGTCTCCGGCATCCCTTGGTCGCACAACCACCAGATCTGGGATCCTCGCACCGCGGCAAGCAAATCCCAGCCGACCGATCCTCTGTCCGATATCGAAAGAAGCTTCATCGGAGCCGCCATGTTTTCTGGCCACTTTGTCTCTATTTGGGTAAGTTCCGGCGTGTTTCCGGCTTTTCTTTGAAAAGTTTTTGGCTTGGTTGAACTGAACGTGTTGTGGGCTTCATTTTTCATCAGGATTGTGATCGTAGGAGTCACCGGCGAGTTTTCCGGTGACCGGCCGGTGAGTTCATTTATTTGGGTAAGTGAACCGGTCCGAACCGGTATGAATTAAACCAGTTTGAACCCATTCATCAAACCGGTCTGAGCCTAACCAAACCAAGCCCAGTTTGGTGACCGACCCGACCCGACCCGTTGACCGACCCGTCAACCTGAGTCCGACCCGACCCATCAACCCGAGTCAACTTGTCCGAGTCAGCCGAGTCAACTCGTCCGAGTCAGTCGAGTCAACTCGTCTGAGTCAGCCCGAGTCAACTCAGTTGACTGCTGACGTCAGCATTGACTTTGACCAGTTGACTCTGACCCCGTTGACCGTTGACCTGCTGACGTTAGCGTTGACTTTGACCGTTGACCAAAAAGTCAAATTTTCCGAAAACTTCTATTATATGTTTTTCGACGTCCTGAGTCCGTTTTTAAAGCCCGTTTTGCAAAATTCTAAACCGAAGGCCTCCGAATCTTACCTTGAACCCAAAAGTGCTTATGTGTTTAATCCGTTTTAGAGCTATGTGAATAAGGACTAAAACGTTAACCTGTGTAATTGAAGGTACCCTTATACCTTGGTGTTCGTGATGTCATGGGACGTCCATTTTGGGATTCGTGTACTGTCGAATAAAGTTTCATGAGTCGACCGATGTAGCTCGGAGTTTAGGTAATACACTACTACCCCTTGTATGCTTTACGAACATGTTGATATTCGGTTAATGCATGCATGCTTATGATGACGTATACTGTAAATTCTACTTAAATTGAATCAGATTCGAGTAATAAGTATCGATATTAATAAGACCAAATTATCCGAATAAGATTACTAATGGGCTAACAGTATCAGAAGTTCTAATAGTTAAATTCAGTTAATCCGCAACTCAATCAACAGTGTTTAAGAATCGAGGCCCAAGATACGGAGTGAGAGATATTAATTATGAATTTACGAAAATGCCCTTGGAGCATAAGTATGACTAAACTACCCCTCTAATAAAGGAAATGACCTAAAATCTGCATTCGACCTGATTATGCAATTTACACTACCCAAGATGTATGTTTTAATGGAAAGACTTCGGCATCATTATGCAATACGTGTGATACAAACTTGGATAATCCCTCAAACTCTGTATAACACATGAATGAGAATTCTCTGGAAATATTGTTGAAATCCTAAGTCGATCCTTATGACAGTAATGCGTGAATTAAATGAGAATGATCGTAATGACTAAAAAGACGGTAATGCCCTCGAGCACCAAAATGTCTAATTAATTTGAATGACGTTATACCCTCAAGTTCTGTAAGAAATGAATCGTCTGTAAAGGGCCGGAGAGTTAGGACGACTTAATCTCGTTTGAGTACGTGAATGATGGAGGTACCAAATGGTAATTCAGAAAGAAATGGTAGATTTATCTTAGTCTAAAATAACCGAAATACCCTCCTGAGTTAATCGGTAACTATGTATTTGACGAAATTCTGGATCTGTTAATAAGACTTAAATAGCTAAGGTTCCATTAAGTGTTGAGAAATACGACACGTGTATGCCCATCGCTCACCATATCGATGTAAGGTAGGAAGATCCACATAGATTGTATGTTCGGTTACTCAAAGTTAAACCGTATAGTAAATATGAGGGCGACTGTTCAGACATACAATACAGTCAGTGTTAAGTTCTGATGCACGCAAAATTAGTCACATCTGAACGTTGGTAAGTACTGTCAAGTTGGGTTATGCCGCATTAAACAATTCTGGAGGTATGATAAATTGTTAGAGCCCTTGAGAATTATAATTTTCATTCTGATATGATTGTGCCATAGTATAAAACTTGTCGTGACAGTCAAATAACTAACAGGCCATGATAGCCTAAATAATCGGAACATCACTGAAAATAACCGATAACTTAAAAGACTTTAATTTAGAAATTCTTGAATGTCCGGTTAGAAAACTAATGAGCAAACAGGATACCCGAGTTCTGTGAACCATTGCTTATTCAATGTTGGTATAAATTACCACAATGTCCATATGTGATAAAATGACCATAATGCCCTTGTAGGCTTATATGACTAAATAACTCAGGATGCGTCTAAACTCTCAAAGATCTTAATGTATCACCTCCTGAATGTCTGGGTTAAACCGTTAGTATGAACCCCTTTTAATAGGGGCCACGTTTCAGAAATTCGTTCAATTATCAAAAGTTTAATATGTCTCCTTCTGTAAATGCCTAGTATCTCCAAGAAATGATCTGTCTCACCTAGTGTGTTCCATGTGCGATGTATTCTGTTGAATGGATTGTATAATGATTTAATCATGAATAATATTATGTTTGATGAACATTTCAATTGTTATTGAGATTGCATCACTATGTTAGAAAATGAGATAAAATGATGAACTTGATATATGATGACATGCTTTGCCTACCTAATATATGTCTGCTCAATCTGTATACTTTGTATGTGATCGTTTGATCTATGATGGTATTGTCTGACTGTTTGATGAATTTGTTTGCATGATGAATGCTGAAAATGTCTGTTCTGCTCGATAGTATGCCCATTTATCTGTCAAAAGCATGAACTTCTGTTTCTGATACTCTGAATAAAATATGTCTGTTACATGTATTATGTTACTCATGTCTGGAATCTGAACACCGATTACTATCTGGGTATACTGTTGGGTTATGTTATGAAGTCTCTGTTGGTACAGCCCTGATCAAGCTGGTAAATCCTTATGGACTCAAGGTCTCCCCTTGAGTGGCACCTACGCCCATCGGGCCTAGGGTAAGTCCTTATGGACTCAAGGTCTCCCCTTGAGTGGCACCTATGCCCATCGGGCCTAGGGTAAGTCCTTATGGACCTAAGACAGCCCCTTAGGTGGCACCTATGCCCATCGGGCCTAGGGTAAGTCCTTATGGATGCAGTTCTGGGGGACTGCATATTGGTGTAAGGTTGGAGGGTAGTTCTTGTAAACTTTTGTATGAACATTGAACATTTGCATTTAATCTGTTATGTGTTCATAGAATATGATGTTAAGTACTTATGTATGTTGATCTGCACTTATTGGAACACACTAGACGCCAAACTCTCTAATTCCTACCTCGTATGTTACCGGCCTATATAATTTCCGTCTAATTCTCAAGGTCTGATTAAAGAACAAATACCATTATTCTTGAGTATGATGCAACCTCGAAATAGTAGAACAGAAATAGAGGACTATCACTGCTTGAAACATCATAAAAATGTTATGCCTACCATATATCTGCATGAGCTTATAGCATCTTCTGGTAGTTTTGTATTACTGAGCTTTCCCAAGCTCATGTTGTTTTTACCATCTCAGGATAAAAGATCAGACAAGTTGCACCTATCAACGTCGGTATGGAGTTTCTTCGGTTCGTCGGGGAGTATGGTATCTATGTAACTAAGGAGCATGTGTGTCGTGTTTGTATTATACAAATGAGTCTGAAACTTATTTCCGCAACTTGTATCATAATTGTTTTATCGTTTTGAACGATTTTTGAAATTGTATTTTAAATCAGATATTTGATTTATGATTTTAAAGGTTTAACTATATGTTTATTTGAAATCTTATCGTGGGTCGCTCTAGTGACCCTAATGTGACTTCCTAGGATCCGTTGTAACACATAGGCGGGTCTAGGGGGTTACAATTTCTCTATTGCGGAATGAAGAATCCAAGATCATTTTGGAGCTGTCAGACACGGTGGCCTACAAATTGGACCATATTGTATTTGAATTAGAGAGGTGTGAGGCCGTAAAAAGATCCTTGAAATATGCCTCGGCCATTCTAGCCATTTCTACCTCATCCGATATTAAATTACCAGTATCATCCTTCAAACTTTTAATAGTATCGCGCTTCCTTCTAAAAGATGCACATTTATGGAAATATGATGTATTTTTGTCCCCGTGCCGAAGCCAGTTGACTCTAGAACGTTGTTCCCAGTGAATTTCTTCTTTGTATGTTTCCAAGTTTAAAGCCAATTTGACATCTAGCAGACTTTGTAGTGTATCATCATCGGGTTCTCTTTCCTCAAGGTCTTTCAACTGTGATTCCAAGATCCGTTTAGCCAGTGAATTCTTTCTCTTGCGTTCCCTGCTCCATTGGGTAAGGGATATGCTTAACCTACTCAGTTTTACCAGTGCAGAATCATCAGAATTATTCCAGACCTTCTGAATAACTTCTTCACAATCAGTCTCTAAAGCCCATTTTGCCTCGAAACAGAAAGGTTTGTCTAGGCGATGAGCCCTACCATTCGGATGGCCCTCAGGGTCCATTAGTAAGGGACAATGGTCCGAAAAAGTATGAGTTAAGTGTGAGAAAGAGAAGTTTGGGAACTTCTCCCACCACTCAGTATTAGCTACGCCTCAGTCGAGTCTTTCCCGAACATTGTTGGTTGAAAGTCTCCCCCTCTCCCATGTGTACCACCTTCCATTGAAGTCAAGGTCATGAAGATCGACATCATTAAGAGTGTCGCGAAAAGCAACCATATTACGTTCGGAACGGGGCCGACCACCCTTTTTTTCTGATGAGGCTGTGATCTCGTTAAAATCTCCCATCACCAACCAAGGAAGAGATTGTTCAGTACCTAGATGATGAAGCAAATTCCAAGATTCATCTCTCTCTCTCTACAGGATGACCATAAAAACCAACACTACAACAAATTGATCAATTAGTGACAAAATTTCTAAATGACATTATAAATAACGTCACAAAACATACTATAAACGTGACGATTTTTTGTTTTTGTCACATTTAATGATTGATGGTATATCTTTCTTGACAATTTTAAAAAATGTCATTGATTTTCGTCACTATATATTTGGAGCCAAAATTTTCCTCAAAAAATTTGGTGGTAAACCTTTCAATGGCGTTTAGATGAAACGATGACGTTGTAAAATCGTCGCCAAAGAAATGGAAGCATTAGTGACAAATTATTATTATGAAGATTCGATTTGAATTAGTGACGTTCCAAAAGCATCACCAATAAACTCTATTTGTGACAATTTGATTTGTCATATTTTATAAGACATAAAAGATGATGTTTTATTTGTGTCAAAAATAGTTTTGATGTGACAAAAATAATTATTTGTCACTCATTGTTATATATCTTATATTTCATATGATGGTTTTAAAAGACATCATGAGTCCATGTTACTTAATGTTTGGTGCCAAGAATTAACACGAAAACACAATTACGAATTTCATATTTATTTAAAAAATAATTATTTCAAATATATTTTTTAATTTTATTGGTTTTAAATTTTATTTAAAAATTTATTATTATTCAAATCGTTTGGGTATTTTAATATTTCTTTAAGATTGATCCTATCACATTTTAACATATATGATGTATAAATAGAAATAGTTAATGTCATTATTAATTGTCCTTATTTTCTCACTTTTGAAATGTACATAAACTAAATTACTTGTTTTTTTTTTCAGAGGGATTAATTTGCCCAATTTTAAAATTGAAAGGGTTCTACCTAAGCAATTAGATGTATTTAAAAAATAAAATTTAAAGAAAAATAAAATAATTATTTATCAATAAATAAATAATGTATTCTTGTTGAGAAATTTTTTTCTATAATAATAAATTAAAATCCTTTTATATTTTGAAAGAATGATTTGTATCAAATATTCAAATACACTGGCGGTGGACACTTTCAGTTTCCACAAGCACATTAGTTTTTGGGTTTAGATACTCAATTTGGGGTGTAGGGTTTATGTGTTTAGGTGTATGGATTTAGAATTTAGGGGTAATGGTTAGAAGTTAGGGGTGCGGGGTTAGGATTTAGGGTTTATAAGTTAGGGTTTAAGTTTTAAGGTAATATGTTGAGAATTTAAATTTTAACCTATAAACCTTAAATTCTAACCCCTAAACCTTAAATTTTATTCACAATCCCTAAAGTTTAAGCTACTAAACCCTTAAATCATACATCCTAAACCGAATCCTTAAACCTTAAAACTAAAGCGCTTATAGGAACTAAAAGTTTCCTGCCAACGTATCAAATAATTTACCTTAAAAGAAATGATGCGACCTAAAATTATTTACTTATGTTGTTTTTAATTATTTACTTAGTATAGGCCTGTAAATGAACCGAACGTTTAGCGAACCGTTCGTGAACCGTTCGGCGGGAAGTTCGTTTATATTCGTTTTTTTATTAAACGAACAAACATGAACAAGATTTTTTGTTCGTTTAGTTAAATGAACGAACACGAACAAAGGGCTTGTTTGTTCATTTATGTTCGTGAACGTTCGGTAATCCGTTCGTTTATGTTCGTTCATTTATGTTTATTTATGTTCGTTTAAATTTATTCACATATGTCTATGGGTGTTCATTATTCGATTAAACCAAACTAATCGACCGAACCAAAACAAAATTGGTTAATCTATTAGATAATTTTAAGTTTCAGCTAATGATTAAGAGTTTTTTCAAATTTCAATTATCGATTAATTCAGTTTAAAATTGGTTACTTAACTGAATTATTCAAACTAACCAAAAATATTAAATATTTAACAAATTATATATGTTCGTTTGTGTTCGTTTATGTTCGCTTGTGTTCGTTTATGTTCGTTTACCATTTAAACGAACGAACACGAACAAGCAACATTCCTTAATGAACGAACACGAACAATAAATTCTGTGATCGTTTATGTTCGTGTTCATTCATTTGTTCGGTTAAAGTTAAACGGACGAACATGAACACACCATCATTCGTGTTCGTTCGGTTCGTTTACAGGCCTAACTTAGTACAATAATAATCGGACGATTTTGAGTTGGTTGGGCAGGGCCCGTTTTCATAAAAGGGAGTTTACTGAGATAATGGGAAACCAAAACCTAAAATTTTTATATGGCATCGTAATGTCGTATCCTTTCCATCGTTCTTCTTCTTCAATTGAACGATCTATACCTTTACATCAGAATGAATGTAAGTAATTTCATTAATTGTCTTTAAATACCCACTATTTTTTCTTAGTCTCGCACTTCCCACTTCACAAATAGCATAGAATTTTTTACTTCCCCCTTCTTTGTTGATTCTTCCCCTAATTCAGTTCATGGCTTCAAATCAACCTGAAAATAGTTTGCTTGGCCCCGAAACTAACTCTCAAAGGACTCCGTATGTTATTTATTTGTTTACAATTGAACTAGGGTTTCCTTTTGGTATTAGGTATTTGAAAAATCTCTTTTTTGACTTGATTTTTTCTTCTTCTTTTTAATTGACAGGTACCCATATGTAACCGGAACATCAGACGTGGCTTTAAAGTATAAAGATGGGATTTTGATGGCTCCTGATATGGGAGGTTAGCTCATACAGTTTCATAAGCAATTATCAAATTCTTCTGAATTTGTATTTGTTCGAGTTGGTTTTGTTATTTTAAGTAGATAATGCTCTTGAAAGAAAAAAAAAATTATGGGCCATTTTGAGTGTTTTAGGATTTAAAAGATATAAATTAAGCTAGAAGCAACCTTGATCCATAGTCATTTCTTTTATTTTTTTTAATTGAGATATAACTTTGAATTATAGAACGATCCTTTTTCAACCTTTTGATGTTTTATGTAATATTTTAAAAAATAATAAAATTGGTTTGGTTAAATAATTTGAGTATTGCCGAGTAGCTTAAGAATTGCAGCATTTAACAGTTTTTGTGTATTGCTAAGTAGATACTTAAGATTTTATTTAATCATTATGGTAATGTGGATAAATCTTAGTGATAATATTAGTTGCTCCTTATATTTTTTATTTTTATTGGCCTGTGTAATGTTTACTTAATCTGTTGCCTTGTACACACCTTTTTTTTTATTTTCATGTGATTCAAAAAATGAATTTAGCTGCAAGATACATTTCTAGATAAACATTAGTATAAGATCATGGTTTAGCTTATGATATATTCTTTTGGTTAAAGATGAAACTCAAAATTCTATAATCTCATACCAACTTTTGTATGTGGATGGTTAGTTTGTGGGATTATTCAAGAGCTTAAAGAAGTCATATTTCTTTTCCATTTTATCATGAACACTTGATTTATATATTGATTCTTCTTCTATCATGTTGTAGGCCTCTCAAGACTAAGAGGGTGACTCGAGCTGGAAGGAAAGAGCTTCCAAAAAAAGAAGAAGCTGAAGCTAAAATGAAAGACGAGATTGCCAAAGACAGTGACTAGTAGAATCACGAGCAACAACAGGTAAATCTACGTTTGATGTGTCTGTTCAATAGGGTTATCATCCCATTTCTTCATCAAATACAAGTTTAGAAGCAGAAGAGAAAGATTATGGGCTTCAGTGAAATTTGGTCCAGAACCAGAACCAGAAGGGGAAGTAATGGATGTAGTATTAGTATATGCAAGTCTTGACTTTCGCATGACATTGTAGCAAGATTAGTGGGATTTGATACCCAAATAATCATCACTTTCCTTTTGTGAAATTGTCTACTCGTCGGAGTGGTAGTTGGGTTGATTTTTAGGATTTGTTAGGGTTTAGGTTTAGGAGAGTTGGGTATATTTGATTCTAATCTATTAAAAAATTATAAACTGATTTCTATTTTTTTTAAGAGATTGATTTTGTTAGGGTTTAGGAGAATTAGGTATATTTGATTCTAACCTATTAAAAAATATTATAAAGTAACTATTAAATTTGATTTTTATTTTTTTAAGAGATAATTTTAATTATAATTTTAGTCCTTTAGGTTTTTAAAATTAAAATAAAATTAATGGTGTTCATCGGTGTTCATCGTTAGTGGTGTTCAGCAATGTTCGTCGCACGTGGTAGACTCATCCTATTTTGATCTGTTTTAATCACTCAATAAATAAATATAGGTGGTTATACAAAATAGAAAGGCTTGTAGTGGCAATTGCACCCGGCTAGGGGTGCTTATCGAGCGAGTCAATAGCGAATTGAGCAGTGTTCGACTCGTGCTCATTACAAATTCTCTTTGCTCAGCTCGACTCGTTGCTCGTTAAGCTTGTCAAAATTTTTACCTTGTTTTTATAAATATAGGTAAAATCTAGTGATACTATTGGAGCTTAATATAAACATACAAATTCAGGAAAGAAAAAAAAATGTGAGGATTGAGGAGATAAATAAATGAACTTGTCATGACAGAGTTAGTGATGAAGTCGATATTCGAGTGTGAGATTCTTTTTATTACGGAATTTTAATTTTTAATTGTATTTTTTTATAGGGGAACTGAAGACTTTTTCCCATTATTACTTTTATACAAGTAATAATAACAGAAAAAGGAACGACTTTAATAAAAAAAGGTTTTATAATTTAATTTTTTTATTCATATAAACTAACGAGCAACGACTTTTCAATTAGTATTTAAACTTCTTAAAATATAATTTTTTAAGGTAGCCACTAAAAGATCATTAAAAATTATAAAAAATAGCACGCTACTCGTGAACTTATCAAGTTGAGTTAGGCCTTGCTCGACTCGATTCGATAAGATCTCAAGTCAAGTGTTAACCAAATTTTAAACGAATCAAACTTGAGATGTTTGCGAGCTGCTCAACTCAATTATCACCTCTACACCCGACTGTTTTGGCCATCCAATTCAATTTTTTTGAATAAATGTCAAAACGAGTTCTTTTCGTGGTGCCAACAGTAGGCTTTAAGGAGTTATTGAATTTTTAAAAATAATTTAGTTTTATTTTTTATATTTAGTTAAATTTTTATATTTTATTAATTATTTTTTCATTAACATTGGCTATTATATGTAATAATCTTTTTATTAATTGATGGCGTATATCAAGTTATAGTGTTATAAATTAACATTTTTCAGAATATTTTATTTTATTTAAAAAAAATTTAAGAAAACCTTCAAAAAACAATAAATATAGCCTTAAAAATTAATAAATTTTACGTAACAATAATATCTAAAGAAAAGTTATTAAGACTTATTGTTAAAATTAGTTAAAGGATTTAATTAATTCAAACTATTAATTTGAGGGCTTAAAAGAAAAAATACGTATAAACTATTACAAGTTCATTCTAATACAGTCCTTATGTAAAGTAGCAAGAATCTCATCTAGTGGAGTGCGAAAAATACGACAATCCAGTCCAAACGATCAATTCATCGACCAACTTATTACCCTCACAGAACACATGAAAGGCGTGAATATCCTCACATTGTTTGAGCATCTCATAAATATGCTGCAGAAAATTCAGGTTCCCTTCTATCTAAATCTTGTAACATTCTAACCACCGCTTGGTTATCGAGGTTTGAGTACTTAATTGATTTAATTTCTCGAGCACATGAGCTTAATTAGATGTAAAAAAATTAATAAATAAAAAACTTATTTTTTTAAAAAAAATATGAACTTGATTGATTTTTTTAAAAAAAATAAAAATAAAAATTGAAGGGAAAGATTTGAATGAATATTGCCAAGTAGAGAATATTAGAGTGGCCTTAGTCCTGGTGAGCCATGAATCCGTTGCCCAGTCAAATGTGAATAGCATAATTAGGTAAGAGAAGCAGAGAATGAAGTTATCAAAAGCATTAAAAATTCAAAAGAAACAACCCTGGTGGTCCTTGTCAAGTAATTTACTCTAAAAACACCAATTTGCTCAATCATGAAAATCAAAGAAACATCTCAGAAGAGCATACGTAATCAAACAAACTTGAAACGCATTCTTGGATGGAAAGGAATAATAATAATAACAACAATATTTATGAATACCAATTCGTTTATTGCTATTTGAATTTGAATTGCCATTCTACCAACTTGACAACGACCATATAGGGTGGCGGCAATCGGGTGAGGAATAACTGAAAATTGTGGGGATCTGAACCGATGGGTATGGGGAATAATCGAAATCCTTATCCATGGGGACGGAGATGGGGGAAGTTTTATAACCGGAGCTCAAATGGGGATTGGGACGGGGATTGCTATATCTGAATCGTGGGGATAACCGAACCGTACCCGTATAAATCATCGTGGGGATCATTAAAAATATCCGCAAGAATCCCCAAAAATATCTGTAGGGATCCTGATATTTTACGAAGTTTGATGGCCATAAGGGTAATTTACCTATGTTTCATAAAAAATCTATTCTCACTTGAGCATGGCCGGTTAGAGTAAGTTTGAAAATTCTTTGTAAATTCTACAAAAATAATCAGAATGTTATCTATACATTGTTGTAAACATGATTTAGCCTAGCTTTGTTTAAAATACACGGTGATTGATTTAGATATGTATTCTAAATTATATGAATATTTGAATGTTGAAAGGTCATAAAAATTTGGCAGCATATTTCTTAAAAAAGTTTTAGTAATGAATTTGAAAAATCACCAAAAATTTTACAAGTTAAATTAGGAAGTAACAAATATATAATCACACGAAAGTCTAGATTTGTTTAAAACAAGCAGTTATTGATATCGAGTTACATATTAGGAATTATTAATTTTTGAGTAAGCAAATGTTAGAAGAAAAGACAATAGATTGTTTCGAAAAACAACAATAACAGTGACTTCGAAAATTCACCATAAATCGTACGAGTAAAACTAGAAGAAGTAATTTATATGATTGAAAAAATTATCGAATCTAGTTTCTTTTAGAACAAAAATACCATTATTTGAAACTATAGATTATTAATTACATATTTTCTTTTAAAGGTAGTGCAAGATACCATGTTTCAAACGGTTAATATTTAAATCATGTTTTATAGTTTTGAAATTATTTGTTTGTTGTTTGATAAAATTAAATTTATCTTTTATGTTTGTAATTTTGGAGATTTTATGTTGAATATTTGTTTTATAAATTAATTTATATTTTTTAGGTATGGGGATTAACCGAAAACCGCGGGGATCCGTAAGGGATGGGTATGAGGACGAAAAAATCCCCGAAATGTTTAATGGGGATTATCCAAAACTGTACCCGCAAGTGTTGGGGACGGAGTGGGGAATGCAAAACCGTCCCCGATCCGCCCCGTTGCCACTAGGGATGTAAAAACAGGTCAACAGTTGGGTTTCAGGTCGGGCTCTGTCAGGTCGGGTCAAATCGGTTACAGGTCATTTCAGGTCGTTTTTTGTTTTGACTCGATTCAGTTCGGGTTTGGGTTCATTTCGGGTCGGGTTCATTTCAGGTCGGGTTCATTTCAGGCCGGGTTCAATTCAGGTCGGGTTCATTTCGGGTCGGATTCATTTCAGGTCGATTCATTTCAGGTCGGGCTAAAACGGTTAATTGACAGGTTAATTTCGGTTCGGGTTGATTTCAGGTCGGTTTCGTTTCAGGTCGGGTTCATTTCAGGTCGGTCTCGTTTCAGGTCGGGTTCATTTCAGGTCGGTCTCGTTTCAGGTCGGGTTCATTTCAGGTCGGTCTCGTTTCAGGTCGGGTTCATTTCAGTTCGGGTAATTTCAGGTCGAGTTCATTCGGGTTTAGGGTTTATTGTATAGGGATTAGAATTTAACATACATAATATTAATAGATTATACGTACATACATATAGGAATTATGGTTTAGTGTTTTGGGGTTTAAGGTTTATGGTTTAGGGGTAGGGGTAGGGTTTAGGGTTTATACATTGGTATATATGTACATATATACTTACGTACATTATATATATGTTTACATGGTTTAGTGTTTATGGTTTAGGGTTTAGGGTTTGGGGATTAGGGTTAAGGGTTTAGTGTTTCATGTTCCTACATACATACATACATACATTATACATACATAACATAAAATGAATTAGGGTTAGGGTTTAGGATTTATGGTTTATGATTTAGGGTTTAGACTTTAGGGTTTATACATTGATACATACATATTTTCAATCATTATACATATATATAAACATACATTGATTAGGGTTTAGGGTTTAGGGTTTAAGGTTCATAAATTGATACATACATACTTACATGCATTATACATATATACATACATATATGGATTATGGTTTAGGGTTTAGGGTTCATAAATTGATACATACATATTTACATGCATTATATATATTAGGGTTTTTATCTTTATGGTTTAGGGTTTAGGGTTCATAAATTGATACATACATCTATACATACATGCTTATATGCATTATATATATACATACATATATGGATTATGGCTTTTATCTTTATTGTTTAGGGTTTAGGGTTCATAAATTGATACATACATCTATACATACATACTTACATGCATTATATATATACATACATATATGGATTATGGTTTTTATCTTTATGGTTTAGGGTTTATGGTTCATAAATTGATACATACATCTATATATACATACTTACATGCATTATATGTATATATATATATATATATATATATGGATTATGGGTTTTATTTTTAAGGTTTAGGGTTCATAAATTAATACATACATATATATATATACTTACATGCATTAAATATATACATATATGGATTAGGGTTTTTATTTTTAGGGTTTATGGTTTAGGATCAAGTGTTTAGGGTTTAAAGCTTAGGGCTTATGGTTTAGTGTTTAGGGTTTATACATACATAAATACATTTTACATACATATATATAATATACTAATATATTATATATATATTCTAAAATAAAACCCTAATCAAAACCTTAAACCCTAAACCAAAAATAAACTTAAACCCATAACCCTAATTCAAAACACTAAACTAAAACAAAGCTCTAAAACTATAAAAAAGAAACCCTAAACACTAGACCCATAAAAGAAACCATAAACCCTAAACCCGTAACCTAAAAACTCAAAAATAAAGTCAATGAAAAGTAAACCCCTAATCCCTAAGCACTAAACCCTAAAAGTAAGCTTAGTTCGCTAATAATGAAACTTGGACCCCAAACCCTAATTCAAAACACTAAAGTAAAACAAAAATCCTAAACCCATAAAAATAAACCCTAAACCCTAGACCCATAAAAAAACCCAAAATAAAAGCAATTAAAAATAAACTACTAAACCCTAACAGTAAACCATAAACACTAAACCCTAAAGGTAAGCTTAGTTCACTAATAGTGAAACATAATCCCTAAACCCTAATTCAAAACACTAAACTAAAATAAAAACCTCAAACTACTAAAAAGAAACCCTAAACCCTAAACCCATAAAAGAATACTTGAACATAACCATAAACCCTAAAATGGAATATTTGAATTTAAATATTGAAAAGGAAAACCCTAAACATTTAAAACAAAACCCTAATTCAAAATCATAGAACAATAAACCTTTAAACCTTAAACCCTAGATCACTAAACCCTAAAAACCTTAAACCCTAAACCTTTTAAATAAAACCATTAATATATATATATATATATATATATATATATATATATATATATATATATATATATATATATATATATATATATATATATATATATATATATATATGCACATTAATATATATATAAAATCTATGATCTAAAACCTAAGAACCTAAACAAAGGAGGACCTAAAGAGTGAATAATTCCTAAACCTAAAAGAGCGGGCAGATTCCCTCCATGCTTCAATCAAGCGGGAGATTAAATTTTTTTTAATTTATTACAGTCGGTGCTTTTATAATTATACACCCTTTTCCTTTGCTTTTAGATTCATTTCAACCTAAACTTAAAAAGAATCCTCCCCATTACTCTCTTTGTCATTTGACCAAAAGAAAAAAAAACAAAAACCAGAAACGAAAACAAGAGTTATATGCTGCTTTTCTGTCTCGCTCCCTTGCGAAAATTTCCCATTCCCCCTCTATTTCCCAATTCCTTCACATGATCCGGAGGTAAGCTCTTTGTTTCTCATTTATTTCTCTCTTTTTTTGTAAAAATATGTATTAATCTAATGATTAACGGTTAATTACCAGCAGATTAAAATGACACAACCGTCGGTAATACTAGCAATCGTCGATAAGTTGCAGAAGTTGACTGATGTTAAGGCGGATACCATGCGCCTCATTGTTCCGATAAGACTTCCTCAAGGACCTTATATCTTTTGTGATTTTCGTACTCTTCAACTTCCAGGAGTAGAGGTACTTCTGACTTCATTATCTCGACAATACGAATCTAAGTAATGAATAATGAAATTTTTCTCTGTTTATCAAGTTTCACTTGGATTATATTGATAATTTAATTTTTTTTACACAAGTGCACATTTATTGATGTTGGGGGACCATGGGAAGAGAAGGTAGTTTGATGGAGAAATGATTTTTGGCTCTAGATT
Organism: Hibiscus trionum; assembly: GCA_030270665.1. NCBI lineage: Eukaryota > Viridiplantae > Streptophyta > Magnoliopsida > Malvales > Malvaceae > Hibiscus > Hibiscus trionum. Next base: position 36,100,414 of record BSYR01000013.1, read on the forward strand.
TCTGATTTTGCACGTTAAGAGATGCATATAAACTGCATCAGACATCTTAAATTGTGTTCTTCATGTTCTATTTGTCAGTATTTGAATCCAAGGAAATGAATAGCAACTGTTTTACTTTTCTAATATCCTGATAACTATCTCTTACCAGTTACACCCTCATGCTTCTGAGGCATTAAGAAGGATGCATATGCTTGCTTCAGACCCTGGAATCGTTGCTATCATGAGCAAGGTGCCACGGGATCTATATTTACCCTACCACTTCGCTTAACTGACCCTATAAGCTCAGCTAAACTATTTTCTGCTTGTTCTTTTGTAAAGCACCGATGGCGTGTGGGAATAATGACTGAGATGGCTCCCGTTGGTTATGTTGGTGTGAGTCCCAAATGCATTCTAGGTTTCAATAAGGTAATAGCCTCTATTTAAGCTTAGAAAAAGAACATATGTTAAATCTTTCAACTTCTCTACTTCCAGTTATCTTTTATTGTTGATTCTTATTTGTTCTTTCAGAATCATGGAGAAGAGATATCTCTCCGTCTTCGAACTGATGTGAAAATCTTCCGTTCTCTGTAAATGTTTTTATGGGGTTTAATTTTGCTATGTGATGCCTGCAGCAAGTTAATCGACTTGAAATAACCCCAGACAAGCGCTACCTGGCTGCTGCTGGTAATCCTCACATTCGTTTGTTCGATATTAATTCCAGCAGCCCTCAACCTGTATGTTTTCTTAACTTTTTGCATGATCCTTTTTGGCTTTGTTCTCGTACAATTAGTCTTATTGAGATGTCTGTGTAATTCTGTTAAGCAGAGATTGTGTTGGCTTTTCTTAGATGTCAATTTTCTCCTTTTAGGCCTTTTGGTTATCATGATGTTGCTGTATTGAGATGTTTGCATCATGGGTTCATTATATACCTCTATGATAATTAACGAACCTATCTGTTTCTCATAGTCTTCTTGCTAATGGGGTAATTGGAAAAAAAAACCAGGCATTTAATTACAAACTCATCGGCTGTTTGCCAATCAAAGAAGAAAAGATTTTATTGGACATGTTCATCTTTACTATTTATCGTACAACATTTGCCCAGTAGTTTGCTTGTTGCTTTTATTTATTTTCCCTCACTTGTATAACATTGATTGTCAGACATGCGTTTTTGATTGCATATCCTTGGTTTTGTAGACAGAGTTGATATCTGGTGACCAAAATGGAAACATTCGTGTATGGGATTTGACAGCTAATTCTTGCAGCTGTGAATTGGTATTCTTTTCTTTCCTCTATCTTCATTATACAGTTTTAAATCCCTGTGGATGAGCTTGGAAGCACTTATAGAAAGCTGTTGTGGACATTACATGAAGGAAAATAATTTATTAGATTTTAAACTACTGTTTAGTAACTTGGACTGAGGAAATTGTTTGTGTTATTTTTGGGCTGTTTGAATGATATCCTAACTTGAACAATTTTCACGCACTCCGAGCTAGCTGGCAAAGTTGTATAACTGCCTCCTATGTCCTTCAGAAAGGCCTTGAATATTTGTTCTACGTTTAGGCATTGAATAATTGCATTTTCTGCTTCTTTCCCCATCCTCTCATCTGATTCTCTACTCCCCTGCCCACACACAATTGATTCAGTTATGCACCTGAGAATGATGTGTATTAAGCTGTCAGTTATTATCAATTTCCTAAATCTAGGTGCCCGAGGTTGATACAGCTGTGAGGTCTCTTACAGTTATGTGAGATGGAAGTCTAGTAGTTGCTGCAAATAACCACGGTACCTGTTACGTTTGGCGTCTATTAAAAGGAAACCAGGTTACAATTTTATTTGAGTTGTGTTCGGTCTATATTTATTCTGATTAGTTTGTTGTGTATTTTAGTTGGTCGATTCGAGTTTGACTAGTGTTTTTATAAGTATAACGACCAGTTTGGATGTATTTCAATTGTAATTGCTGGTGAGAAATCGAAACAACATGTGTGAACCAAGAATGTTTGTTTTTGTTGGTGTAGGATAAAACCAGTAGCAGTGGAACAAAAAAATGGTCCAGGATTTATTGAATTATTTTAAATTATGATAAATAGATAGAATGTATAAATTTCAAGGATTACAGGCACATAATTGTTTTTATATTCGACCTTTTTGCTGCTTGCTTCATTGTTGAATGATATCTCACTATCAATGGCTTCATTCTTTCAGGGCAGCTGCAAGAGCACTGCACCAATTGAACAACAACCGAGTCCTGCTGCCTCCACCTAAACCCGAGGAAGGTCAACCATCGAAAGACACACTGAAAAACATCGATCTCAACTTATAGTAGTTTATATAGATGACTTCATTGTGTTGTAACTTTAGTTATACCTTTTAGTGATTACAGGCACAAAAATTTTGACTATTGTTGTTAGGCATTTTTATACTTATATCAATATGTTTCTTTTCTATAACTAATCTGTTACAATTGAATGATTTGATTTCCCCCCTTTTCATGTAAGTTTAATCCTTAACTTGATTTTTTCATCTTCTTAATGAGACCTTGTTAGTTAGTTTTGGCAAATAAAGTACTCTGTAAGTAGAGGTGTTCACGGATCGTTTAAACTCAGCTTAACTTGTAATTAGAGCGGGTTTTGGCAAATAAAGTACTCTGTAAGTAGAGGTGTTCACGGATCGAATTAGAATGACTCTGATTTTGAATGTGAAGTTTAAACTCAGCTTAACTTGTAATTAGAGCGGGTTTTGGGTTCAATATTTTATCATGGTAAATTTGGGTGAGTTTGCTGTACATCAACATGATTTAAGGCTAAAAAACGGCACAATCCAAATGTTACAAAAACATATAACATTTTCGGTTGGTACAGGTAACAACTTAGGTTGCAATTGATATATTAAAAATCACATAACCTAACTCTTTGTCGTTTGTATTTTAGGGTTTAGGGTTCATACATTGATACATACATACATACATACATACATACATACATACATACATACATACAAGGTTTAGGGTTTAGGGTTCATATATACATACATACAAGGTTTAGGGTTGAGGGTTCATAAATTAAAGATAATTTATTATCACTTGATATTTATTCATTCAATTTATCTTTTAATTAAAGTTAAGTTAGTTAATTTATTAATACTTGACATTATTACTAAAAATAAAAAATTACTTATTATTTTTAATTGATTTTAAAATTTTAAATTCATTAAATATAACTTCTTCAAATGTCAGATAATTATCATTATTAGTAAATCAAATAACAATATCAGTTCAGGTCAATATCAATTCAGGTTAATATCAATTCAGGTCAATAACAGTTCAGGTCAATATCAGTTCAGGTCAATATCAGTTCAGGTCAAGAACAGTTCAGGTTAATATCAGTTCAGGTCAAGAACAGTTCAGGTCAATATCAGGTCGGGTTCAAAACAGGTCGGGTTCAAAACAGGTCGGGTTCAAAACAGGTCGGGTCCAAACAAGTCGGGTTAAATCGGTTATCTGCCAGGTCAGTCTCGGGTTCAGGTTCGTTTCGGTCGGGTGCAGGTCGGGTTCGGTTACTACAGTAACAGGTCAAATTCGGGTTCGGGTTCACTTCGGTCGGGTGCAGTTCGGGTTCGGTTTCTACAGTTACAGGTCAAATTCAGGTTCGGGTTCGTTTCGGTCGGGTGCAGGTCGGGTTCGGTCATTAAATTCTCGGGTTAAACCAGGTTCTGACTCGATCGGGTTTCAGGCAGGTTACCAGGTCGGGTCAGTTTTTTACACCCCTAGTTGCCACCCCTAGAACCATCGCATTCTTTTTGTTGCGACTTTATCCTGACCAATTCAAATCAATTCGCATCGCACACCTAATTTTAATAGGCGAATTTTCCAACTGGTCACATTTTTGTTCCATGTGTTAACACCTATAAATCATAATCACCAAACTTAAACTCAGGTATAATAGTGAAAAAAAATCTCACCATCCCTTTGATTTGTTCTGTATCTTATCCACAATAATAACTATTGCTTTAAGAAACAATCATTCCATAGCCTCGCATACAAATATGGATGGGCACGGTCGAGTAGGGATAGGTTTTTGTCCCACCCGCACTCGACCCGACCTGTACATATTCTTTAAAAACTCGACCCATAAATAAATATATTAAACCTAACCTCGACCCGACCTATAGAAAATAAATTAATTTTAAGGATTTAATTTTAAAAAAATAATTTTAGGGGATTTAATTGTAAAAAATTATAATTTAAATGACTAAATTGTAAATAAAAATTAAATCTTAAGGACCTAATTATAAATATATATATAGGGGTATTATTATAAATATCTCTAAAAAATTTAGGAGAAATCACACAATTAGTCACGGGTTGGGTAGGGTCGGATATTTTCTACCCTAAACTTAAATCCGAACCAACCCAAATTTACCCTTAATAAAAATCCGGCCCGGACTCAATTTTTTTCATTAAAAAGTTCAACCCGATCGAGCCAGGTCGAGTCGGAACCCGACTGGATCGAGTAAGTGTCAATCCCTACATACAAATATAAAGCATGTACATCATTATATTTTTATCATTTGCAAATTTTAGTCGAATTACTTTGATAAGTTTCTTTTCCACTTGATCCATAACTTTTCTTCTGTTCATATTAGTCTATGAGTTTAATTTTTTTTCCCGTTATTTTGATGACATAATACTCCAAAATTATGTCACATGGCCTAATCTCAAAACTCATGTATTGTAAAATGATTTATAATATATATCATACTTTTGTTGTATGATTATTAAAATACTCGTGTATCAAAATATTTTATTAATAAATATGAAAACAATTGTATTTAGGAGTTAAACGCCATGTACTACATTACAATTTCACAAATTTTACAGGAATTAAATAGAAATTATACCATTTTTGGCCTTTTCGGGAAGGTATATCAACGACAACAAAGCCGCTAGGCATGCACTTCACCGATGACCAAACGCAAAGTGTGCATGTGCTTAACTTTCTTTCTTTTTTTTTAATAGATTTGGACACACAAGCCATTTTTTAGAATGATTACACTCAGGCTACTTTTAGTATTACTTTTTAAATCAGCTTTTGGTGCTAAAAGTTGGTTTGTAGTCAGAAGCAACGCTAAACAATTAATTTTTGGAGAAAAAATTACTTTCAAAAAATGCTTTTCAACCTAAACGTAAAATTTATTTTTTAACTTTTACAGTTGTGAAAGTGTTTTTAGGAGTCAAATTACAATTTTAATCTTCATTTGTTATTGTGTTTATTTATAAATTATAAATTTATAATTTTCTACGAAGATATAATTAATAATTATTTTTGAGTTTAAAAATAATATATATTTGTTCGTGTCAAGTTTTTTAAATAAAATATTTAAAATTTATTATATTTTCATAGAACACGTACAATTGTTAAAAATGTATTTATTAATAAAAATATTTTTATATAATTATTAGGCTTGATAAGCTCGATTTCCTTCAACCGATTTAGCTAGCCAAGTGGTGGAGAAGTTGAATTTTGGGTGATTTTGTGGGAAGCAAAAATTAGACAATAAACACAACGATTTATAATGGTTCGGCCTTCTAAACAAGCACCTACATCCACTACCTTAGCTCCCACTAAGGATTTCCCAATCAATTCACTAATTGATTCGTCCACTTTTCTAGGCTTAGGAGGAAGCCCTTACAACCGATCTAAGCTTTCTAACCCAAAGCTTGATCAAACCCTCTATACAAGAGATGAATAAAAGCAAACTGAACTCCCTCTTACAAGGTTGATGTTTGCACTCTTTAGCACCCACTCAAACCTAAACACTTGAGCAAATTTGACAATTTTGGCTCACAAGTGTTGTCTATACAAATAATTTACAATTAAAGCCCTAAGACAAATTTCTCATCATATAGTGGTTGACAATTGAAGCATTAGTCTTCCCTTGATGCTTGGAAGTCTCTTTTATACTCCCAATTGAGTTTGTAGCCGTTGAGGACCGTTGAGATTGAATTGGAGTCGTTGGAGACTTTATTTTCCACCATAAATGCAATTCTGGTGATGTCTGTTTCGATTCACGGGTAGCCGTATCGAAACGCCCTTTCTTCAAAACTAGCTGTTGGGTCTAATTTAGCATCTCGTTTCGAAACACCATAGGCTGTATCGAAACACCCGTTTTGAAACGCTTGGTCCCGTATCGAAACGCCTACAATTCAAAAGACCGTTGGGAAATAGCCGTTAGGGGGTTTTGACTGTTGGGTGTCTGCCACGTAGGCGCATCGAAACAAAAAGTCTTGTTTTGAAACGACCCTTGATGTTTTGATACGGCTAAGGCCTGTATCAGAAACACATTTTGACAGTTTCAAAACGTATCGATACAGATTATGCCTGTATCGAAACGGGTACATTAAAATCAAAAGTTTGGCTACTTAAAAACGTTTTAAAACACTTCAAAACCTTTTTAAACATCCTCAAACTTTATTTTCAAGTTGTTCTGACTTAAAGTATATTTTAAATTCTTTTCAATTTAGTCTAAAACTTTTTTCAATTTATTATATCAAAATCTATATTTTTACAATAATTTAAGCTGATATATTATAACATTAAAGAATTTGAATATCACTATATATATACACCTTACAATATCATGTCCAAAATGATCATTTATCTTTTTAAAAGCATTTTTTGGCAACAATACTAAATACTTATTTTTAAACTCAAAAATTCAGAAGCACTTTTAAAAATTGCTTTTTAAACTAGTTTTTTCATTGCACTTTTCAAAAGCAATGCTAAACTGGCCCTCAATCAACGAGGCTTAATTGGGCATGAAGTGGGATCATGTTCTTATGTGCCAGCTGAGTTCATTAATGGAACCTTTCAATATGGACCTTGGTTAAAGGTTGCTTTCAAGCCAAAGGTATCTAATTCAGTCCCAAAGCCTGGAATATTTCACTATGGAAGCAATGTTGGGAAGTCTGACAATGGTAAGAAACCAGTGGAGGCAATGGGAGACAATGAATTGGTTTTGAGAGTTAATTCTTGGAAGGGGAAAACCATTTCCATTTCTGCTACAAAAAGTAGAAGCCACAAGAGGTCTCTTCAAGGGAAGAATGAAGTCAGTCATCCTTTTGGTCCAAAGAAAACAAGATCATGTTCAGTTGATGTGTCCAACACTCCAGAGGGTGGTGTTGAGGCCTTGTCACCCATAAAAACCCCTGAACCAACGGTGGAGGCTGAGCTCAGCCCTGCCGAGAGCCATGAAACTTTTATGCTGGAACTATCAAGGGCTTGGGAACCCTGAGACAGTTCGAACGTTGGGACAGATTGTTTCCTCGAAAGGTCCCAGTGTAGTGTTTTTGAGTGATACCAGGTTGAATAAGAGAAAGGCTGAAGATGTGAAAAGGAGAGTAAATATGTGGGGTAATTTTGTGGTGGAGAGAACTGATATGGAAGGAAGGAGTGAGTGTTAACCTTTTGTCCTTTTCAAATTCCCACATTGATGTTGAAATTGATCATGGAGGTTGTTGGTTCAGATTTACAGGATTCTATGGTACTTGTAATAGACCAAGGAAGCAGGAAGATTGGGATTTGCTGGATTCTTTAAAAGATAGGTCAGATCTGCCTTGGATAATTGGAGGAGATATGAATAAAATTTTAGATTTCAGTGAAAAAGAAGGAGGTAGGAGGAAGCCAAGGGTGAAAATTGATAGATTTGGAGAAGTTTTGGAGAGGAATAGTTTGTGGGACATTAAACGTAATAGAGGCTGGTTCACCTGGCACTGTGGATCTAAACCAGAAAATATGGTTAAAGAGAGGTTGGATAGGTTTGTGGCCTCAATCCCTTGGTTGAACAAATTTGGTCAAAATGAGGTGTACTCTGAATATTCTCTTTACTCTGACCACCATTTCATCCTCATTGACACTGAAACCTTGGTCAATAATCAAACTAAGCTGGAAGATTACTTAAGATTTGAGAATTGTTGGGCAAATGAACTTGACTGTGAGGAATCTGTCTTGAATTTCTGGAATAGCTCTTTTGGATCAACTTGGGAAAAACTGAATGTTGTGGGGGAGGGACTCAAATGGTGGCAGAAAGATAAGAGAAGGAGGAGTCAAAGAAGGAAAAAGTTTCTGAAAGAAAGAATTGAATATCTGCTGAATTGTACTGTGTCTGATCAAGTTATCCAAGAACTGAATGCTGCAAAAAGAGACCTGAAGGTGTTACTTGACAGAGAAGAAATTTACTGGAGGCAAAGATCAATGGTGTTTTGGCTTAAGGAGGGGGACAGAAATACATATTTCTTCCAAGCTAGAGCAAATGGGAGAACGAAAAAGAACTTCATCAGGAGTTTGACTGATGCTGAAGGAAACTGGAAAACTGATGAATACTCAATTTTTGGGATTGCTCAAGATTTCTTCACTCATTTGTTCCAATCCAATGGTACCACTTCTTCTGACCAGGTCCTGGATGCAGTCAAGTACTGTGTTACACCATCTATGAATTTCTATCTGTGCTCAGAGTTCACTGTAGGGGAAGTAAGAGTGACTTTCCTTCAAATTCATCCTTCAAAAGCACCAGGTATAGATGGTTTCCCCTCTTCTTTCTTTAGGAAATTTTGGCATGTTGTAGGTTCTACTTTTACTAAACTGTGTCTTGATTTGCTTGAGGGGAAAATTCCTTTGTCTGAGGTTAACAAAACTGTTATTGTGTTGATCCCCAAATTAGTAAACCCTACCCTGATTAAACAGTTTAGACCCATAAGTTTATGTACTGTGGTTTATAAAACTGTGTCAAAAGTCATTGTGAATAGGATGAAGAATGTGATGCCTGCATGTATTTCTGAGAATCAGTCTACCTTTGTTCAGAATAGGCTTATCTCTGATAATATTTTGGTGGCTCATGAATTGTTGCATTATTTAAAAAGTGCCAGAAGTGGCCCTAACAAAGGGGCTGCTATTAAATTGGATATGGAGAAGGCCTATGATAGGGTAGAATGACATTTTTTGGAAATTGTTATGGTTAGAATGGGGTTTGATCCTTCCTGGATAAAGCTGCTTATGAACTGTGTTTCTTCTGTCTCATTTCACTTAAGGATAAATGGGAAACTGTCTAATTCTTTCAGACCTAGTAGGGGCCTAAGGCAGGGGGATCCTCTATCCCCTTACCTGTTCCTTTTTTGTGCCCAAAGTTTATCTGGAATTTTGCTGAAAGAACAGGAGCTGGGCAATGTCAAAGGTTTGAGAGCTAGTATTCATGGTCCTAGGGTAAACCACCCACTCTATGCAGATGATTGCTTAGTATTTGTGAAAAATTCTGTTAGTGAGGTTTCCAGGTTCAAACAGGTTCTGCAGGTTTATGAGAGTTCTTCTGGGCAAAAGGTCAATCTGGATAAGTCTTTTGTTTTCTTTAGCAATGGCATGGTGGAGAACCATAAAGAGAATTTGTTGCAGGTGCTGGAAATGAGGGAAGAAAAAGATATGGGAACCTACCTTGGTCTTCCTTTGATACTGGGGAAAAATAAAACAGAATCCTTGAGTTTTTTATTTAAGAATGTGGACAAGAGAGTGAGGGGCTGGACCAAAAATCTGCTCTCCTTTGGTGGAAGGGAAGTGTTGCTTAAATCTGTTGCACAGGCTCTACCAACCTATGCTATGTCTTGTTTTTTGCTCCCTGATTGTATTCTGGATCCTATTGTGTCTACCATGAGGTCATTTTGGTGGTCAGGCCGTGCTGGGGAGAGAGGATAGGCTCACTTAGCCTGGCATAAAATTTGTAGACCAAAGAGAGATGATGGTTTTGGACTTAAGGACTTGAAGACTTTCAACCTTGCTCTGTTGGGGAAACAAGTGTGGAGACTGATAACCAACAAGGAATCCTTATGTTTCAAAGTTCTTTCAGTCAAGTATTTTCCAAATGGTAACATTTTAGAGGCCAAACATTCTAATAAGGCATCCTTTGTGTGGAACTGTATCTTCAAAGCAAAGGAAGTGTTTAAAGAGGAATTCCATGTAAGAGTAGGGATTGATAGTCATACCCCAATGTTCAAAAGTAAGTGGGGTTCTGACTCTGTTGTTCAACTGGAAGGATCTTACCTGGATAGAATGGTTAACCATGTTACATGTGGAGAGTTCAAGGTTCCTGGTCAGAATTTATGGGATGTTGAGAAGATCAATAATGTGTTTGAGGATTCTGATGCTAAATGAATAACTAGCTGCCCTATTGCTCCAGTGGTTGGAGATATGTTCTTGTGGAATCACCACTCCAGTGGGGTCTATTCAACAAAATCTAGGTACAGTTGGATTCAAAAAGATAAGAATGTGGAGAGAGATATGTCTCCAGTTTGGAAAGTTCTTCATTCTATTAAAACCTTGCCTAAAATAAAAAAAAAAATTATCTAGAGATTATGTCACAATGCCCTACCTGTTGAAGAAAAGTTGAGGGTTGCTAGTAATGGGAATGAGATCTGCCCTATGTGTTCTAGGTCCACTGAATCCTTGATGCATGCTTTTAGGGATTGTCCTCATGTTATTGATGTTTTTAATCTGTGTGGTTTATTGTCTTTAATCCCTATGAATCTCGATTTTAATGGTAGACAATGGTTGGAAGCCTGTTTGAATATGATGAACCTTGCCAAGTTTACATTTTTGGTTGTGTTGCTATGGAACTTATGGAATAGAAGAAACTATCTGATTCATAAATCTGTGCTCCTGCCTGCTAGTGTGGTTATTGAATATGGGCAGCCTTTTGGTACTGATTTTTTAGCTGCAAATGACTTCACATTCGATCAAAATGTTGTTAATAGGTCCAAAATCTGGAGATGCCCCCTGAAGGTGTATGTTGAGTGGATCGATTGAATGATCAAGACCAAGAGGGGGTGAATTGGGATTTAAAAACTTTGTGGAGTGAAAGGGCAATTTAAAAATGAAGAACAAGAGATTTTAGAGTGGTTCAAGTTCCAAATGAACTCTACATCCACTACCTTAGCTACCACTAAGGATTTCAACAATTCACTATTTGTTCTTCCCCTTTTCAAGGCTTAGGAGGTAACCTTTACACAACCGGTCAAATTTTCTACCCAAAATTTGACCAAACCCTCACCAATAATCAAAGAAGAAATTGGACAAGAAGTATATCTCTCAAATACAAATTTGTCCCTAGAAGTACAACACTCAACCAAAATTTGAAGATAGAATAAGAATTGGATACAACACAATTTGGGAATTACAAGAGATTGGAAATTTAGCACACTTGAGGTTGGATTTTTGCTTGAATGTTTGTCTTTTATGCAATAGTTGTTGCTGGCCTTCAAAGAGCTTCAATTTATACCTCATCTATTAATTCTAGCCGTTTGGGTGGTTGGGGAATTGAATAGAGCCGTTGGAACCCTCTCTTACCACCATAAATGCACTTTTGCAGCTATCTGTATCGGTACTCGGAGAGCCGTATCGATATCTGTCTCAAAAAAGAAAGAGCCGTTGTACACAATAAATAGGGGGTATCGAAACGCACGTAGGCGTATCGATACGGGGGATCGAAACGGATGAGACCGTATCGATACCTTTTTCTCGACTTAGCTCACTGGAAGTTTCCGTTTCGATACGAGGGTTTACCGTATCGATACGGGTCAACTGCCAATTTAAAATTTGGTTACCTAACAACTGACACCAGCGGTCGAAAGCATTTAAAACGATCTGAATTAAAAATTCGTTAAAACCGTATCGATACGGGTGGATCCGTATCGGTACACCATTCAAACTCTTTCAGACTTTACAAAGGAGCGTGTCGATACAGATTGAATCTGTTTCGATACGGTTAAGGGCGTATCGAAACGAATTCCTCCAGTAGCCAACTTTGTAAAAAAGGTATCGATACGGCTGGAAGCGTATCGATACACCTGGACAGTTTTCAATAGTTTGGCCTTGGAACACTTAGAAAATATTTTGAGTTTGAGTTTTTCAAATCAGTTTTAAAGTGTTGGTGATTTAAAACTTATTAAGGGACATATAAAACAATTTTAAGTTTTTCAATTTGATCTTTAATGATTTAATTATATCAAAATTAAGCATAGGTTTCACAATCTCCCCCTTTTTGATATAACAAAACTAAAACTTAAATTTTTTGACACTTTGAAAAACTTTGCAAAATTGACTCCCCCTTAAGATTAGCTAGGTAACTTTTAAGTTGAAAATCAAAATTTTTAAGTGTTGTGAGCTTCCCTCTCCCCCTTTTTGTTAGATCAAAAAAAATTGAGACAAGGTAAAGTGCATAACATAGGCAAAGGTATAAATAGGCAACATAAATATCATTAAGCTTATAAATAAAGCATAACATTAACTTAAAAATCCAACAAAACAGAAATTCAAAGCATAGGTTTAATAATAAAGCAAACTTAGTCCTAAGAACATGAAACAAAGGTGCATAAATAGAAATATCCTAGATGATATGCATGAGATGCAAGGAGAAGCTACTAGGCATCATCATCGCCTTCTTCATCATCTTCATCTTCATCTACAATTGGATAATCATTCCTCATGCTATTACGCCATTCATCATGGAAGGCGGAGAGATAAATATTCAAGGAGTTTTGACCGCTTTCAAGAGAAGTTAGACGATTCTCCACGTTCTTCATCCTTGTTTCAAAGCTTGTTTCAAGAGCGGTTAGACGATTCCCCATATTCGTGCGCAACCCCGTGAATTGCTCATTAAGGAAGGTCATAAGAGCATCCATGGAAGGTTGAGGAGGAGGCGGAGGAGCTTGAGGAGCATGATCATCTTGAGGATTTTCCAATTGTGTCGCGGCCTCGGGTGGTATCTCGGAAAGACGTAACCAACTACCATTAAAATAATGGAACTTACCTCGTGCAAGAGAGCGTTCATCAATAGGATCGGTGAGGGGAGTGGGGAAGTCAAACGAGCAATCAATATCCTTTTTCACAAAGTAATAGCTTAGGGTCGTACCATAGGTGAAGGAGGTGACAAGAGAGGTGTGGCGATGTTGCACAAGGTAAACAATCTCCGCAAACATGATACGAGCAAGGTTTGGACGTTTTCTCTCACGGAAGCAATGAATCCAAAAGTCATCCACTTGACGGATGGTAGAGTACTTTCCTCCGGAAGGCCTAAACCACCAAGAGACCATCAAATGGAGGATCCGATCTTGAGCATTGAGGGCGGTGACGGAACCACTAAGAACATGGCCTAAAGCATTCTCATCATCAAGGCCTTCATCCTCCAAATTAAAAACTTCACATATAGATTTTACATCAAGGAGGATTTTCTTGCCCATGAGATAGGAACTAACTCCGGTAACAACCCCATTATGATTAGCATGACATTTGGCATTAGCATAAAAGATTAAAACCAAAAGACGGAAATAAAACCCGAGAATGGAGAGAAAATCCATAAACTTCCAAAGTTGAAGCAAAGGGAGATATTCAAATTTGAATCGCTCCGAGTTAAGAAAAGGAATAGATATTACCCTTTCCGGACGAATCTTGTAGTTTTCGAATTTACGAAAATATGTGAGAGCTCCGGTGGTTTCAAAGGAATGTTCATAGATTTTGGTGTAATTTGGACGAGCACCCTCTCCGGGATTAGATGATTCACCGGTTTGAGTAACATGAGGTCTCTTCCTAGATTCCTTGGGTGCCATGAACTAGAAAAAAAGTTTATGCATTTAGATTCCTTCATTCAAGTCATTTAGAAATCAAAGATCAAGGTAAAAAAAAATTGCAAAATAAAATTGTGAAGAAGAAATTTTGAAAAACAAAAATTTGTTAAGAAGACAAATATAAAAACAAAACAGAAAAAAAAAAGAAAAAAAAAAGAAAGGGTTTTACCTTGATAGTGATTAGAGAGGAATGAAGAGAAGCCTAGCACCAAATTGATGAGAAAAACCTTAGAGCTTTGCTTGATTTGAAACCCTCTTGAAGTTTTTGAGTTGTGGTGTGAAAATATGAGGGAGGAAGAGCCTATTTATAGGCTAAAACGGCTAGGGTTTTTTAGGGTTTTAAGAATTTTAGTTTTGGTAAAAGTTGAAGACTTTAAATGCCAAAATTAAAGTTGTCTGCGCAATCGCGTATCGATACGCCTAAGGGTGTATCGATACAGGGGTAAAAGCGTAATTCCCTTAAAAATGCCCGTTGAAGAATCGTATCGAAACGGATGCAATCTGTATCGAAACGATTGAAGCTCGTATCGATACGGGTTTAACCGTATCGATACCCGTTTAAGGCAAAATGAAGTCTGGGAACCTAATGAAGTACACGTATCGATACGCGTAGGGCCGTATCGATACCATATGCCCAGAAATTCATTTTAGGCCTAAAGAACAACCATAGGCTCGATTTTAACACCTCCTAAAGGAATGCAAATGATGAATGAACAGTTCTAAGCATATTTGAATAGAATCATACTCCCCCTAGCTATAGGCATGGACATTTTCAAGAGTTACAACACACAAACATGCAATTTCACAAGATCAAGCAATTTTAAGCACAAAGAGGTCCTAAAAGGTCAAGATAGGCTAGCTAGACCTAACTCTCTCCTAAGGGACCAAAAACGCTCTTTGTCTAAAGGTTTTGTAAATATGTCCGCTAATTGATTTAAGGTGTCTACATACTCTATAACCACATCTTCTTTAAGGACATGATCTCTAATGAAATGATGCCTTATTTCTATGTGTTTGGTTCTAGAGTGTTGGATGGGATTTTTTGTTAAACATATAGCACTAGTGTTGTCACATTTTAGGGGTATGGTTTCAACTTTAATACCATAATCTAAGAGTTGTTGCTTCATCCAAAGGACTTGAGCACAACAACTCCCTAAGGATATATACTCGGCTTCGGTGGTAGATAAGGCTACACTATTTTGTTTCTTAGAGAACCAAGATATGAGCATACTACCTAGGAATTGACAAGTTCCTGAAGTACTTTTCCTATCAATTTTGCATCCCCCATAATCCGCATCCGAATAAGCATGAAGGTTGAAGGTGGAGTCTCTAGTGTACCAAAGACCTAAACAAGGAGTATCTCTAAGGTACCTAAAGATTCTCTTAACGGCTATAAGGTGAGACTCTCTAGGACTAGCTTGAAACCTAGTACACAAGCAAACACTAAACAAGATATCTGGTCTACTTGCGGTAAGGTAAAGCAATGATCCAATCATAGAACGGTAAAGCTTAGAGTCAACACACTTACCTTCTTCATCTTTGTCAAGCTTTGTAGATGAGCTCATAGGTGTGGCTTGAGGCTTTGCATTCTCCAAGCAAAACTTCTTGAGCATATCCTTTATGTACTTTGCTTGATTGATGAAGGTGACTTCCTTCTTTTGCTTGATTTGGAGTCCCAAAAAGAATGAGAGCTCCCCCATCATGCTCATCTCGAATTCACCTTGCATTAGCTTAGCAAACTCTTGACAATGACATTCGTTAGTAGAACCAAAAATAATATCATCAACATAAATTTAAACTACTAAGATGTCATTTTTATACATTTTTATAAAAAGTGTAGTGTCCACCTTACCTTTTTCAAAATCCTTTTCAATTAAAAAGTTTGAAAGTCTTTCATACCAAGCTCTAGGAGCTTGTTTTAAACCATAAAGAGCTTTAGTGAGTTTGAAAACATGATTTGGAAATTTTGAGTCTTCAAAACCCGGTGGTTGTTCCACATACACTTCTTCATTTATAAAACCATTTAAAACGCGCTTTTAACATCCATTTGAAAAAGCTTGAAATTATGATAACATGTATATGCAAGCAACATCCTAATGGCTTCCATTCTAGCTACGGGTGCATAGGTTTCATCAAAATCTATTCCCTCTTCTTGAGTGTAACCTTGTGCAACTAGTCTAGCTTTATTTCTCACAATGTTACCACTCTCATCTAGCTTGTTCCTAAAGACCCATTTAGTTCCTATGGTAGATTGATTACTAGGCCAATCAACTAATGTCCAAACGTTACTTCTCTCAAATTGATTTAACTCTTCTTGCATAACCATAATCCAAAAATCATCTTTCAATGCTTCTTTTATATTCTTAGGCTCTATGCATGAGATAAATGCAACATGATTCATTAATCTAAGAGAAGATCGAGTGGTTACCCCCTTGGATGGATCACCCAAGATTTCACCATCTTTGACATAGTTGAACTCCCTTGGGTAGCTCACTTCCTTTTCCTCAAGAGCCAAGTCCTTCAAAGCTTCAAGAGGTGGATCTTGTGTGTTCTCTTTTTTTGTTGTTGGAATCTCATCCTCCTTTGAAGTTTGTCCTCCATCAAAGGCGTTTATGATTCCTACATCATCATCATCACAAGAATCCTTCCTTGGAAGGAGGTTATCATCGAATACAACATGTATAGATTCTTCTACTACTAAAGTTCTTTTGTTAAATACTCGATAGGCTTTAGATGTTAAAGAGTATCCTATGAAAATAGCTTCATCACTTTTTGCATCAAATTTACCTAAGTTGTCTTTTCCATTATTTAAAACAAAACACTTGCACCCAAAAGGGTGAAAATAGCTAATGTTAGGCTTTTTAGATTTTAAAATCTCATAAGGTGTTTTCTTTAAAATTGGCATAATCATTACTCGATTAACAATATAGCAAGCGGTGTTTGTGGCTTCCGCCAAAAAATATTTAGGTAAATTATTTTCACAAAGCATAGTTCTAGCCATTTCTTGCAAAGTTCTATTTTTCCTCTCAACTACCCCATTTTGTTGAGGAGTTCGAGGAGCCGAAAAATTGTGGCTAATACCATTTTCATTCAAAAAAACTTCAAACCCTAAATTTTGAAACTCGGTTCCATGATCACTTCTAATATGTGAAATTCTAAGTTCAAGATCATTTTGGGTTAGTTTTGAAAATGTGATGAATTTTTCCAAAGCCTCATCTTTAGTACTTAAAAATAGAACCCAAGTAAATCTAGAAAAATCATCAACAAGTATAAATGCATAAGACTTACCACCCAAGCTCATAGTCCTAATTGGCCCAAATAAATCCATATGGATTAGTTGTAAACATCTACTTATAGAAACATCATTAATGGATTTAAAGGAAGACTTATGTTGTTTACCCTTAGATCATGCATCACAAATTTTATCATTTGAGAATTTTATCTTGGGTAAACCTCTAACTAGATCAAGGGAAACTAGTTTTTCTAGAACACTAATGCTAGCATGTCCTAGTTTCCTATGCCACAACCATGCATCATTTTCATTTTGTGCTACTAAGCATGCATGAGATGTATGAATGTCATCTATATGCACCATGTATATGTTCCCTATGCGATGACCTCTGAGCATAATATTATTAGATTTAATGTCTACAATTTTGCATCCATTTTTATCAAATAAAACATTAAATCCTTTATCACACAATTGACTTATGCTTAATAAGTTATGTTTAAGACCATCGACATACAAGACATTTTCAATGAGAATAGTAGAGTGATTACCTATGGAGCCAATACCTTTAATGTGGCCCTTGGAGTTGTCACCAAATGTCACCACTCCTCCACTTTTTGGCTTTAGATCCATGAATCTACTCTTGTCTCCGGTCATATGCCTTAAGCATCCACTATCAAGGTACCATGAGTTTTGACTTTGTGCTTTGGCCTTGTAGCAATGCTCCCCCTACAAACAAAGATATTAAGCTTTTTTTTTGGTACCCAAATCATTTTGGGTCATGAGTGTTAGCTCCCAAAACCTCAGTTCCCTTAGGAATCCAAGAAGACATAGCAATAATGTTATTAGATTTTACAAGTTCCTTAGGAACCCATACACTTCTAATTCTTTTAGTTCTACTATGTCTAGAAAAGCTACCTTGTTTGTAGTAGTTAGTCTTTTTCTTAGGTTGGTTTGTTCTTGAAGATTCACCTATTTCATGCTTGACATTACCAACATTTTTAAAAGACTCTTTGAGCTTATTTAGCTCATCCAACACCTTTTGGTGTTCACTATTACATTGAGAAAAAAGATTATTAAGGTCAACATTTTCATCTTGAAAAAATTTAAGTTCATCTTTCAACCCTAATATCTTTTTTCTCAAATTTTGAATTAGCTTGAGAGAGTGAGTCATTTTTCTCATTTAGCTCCAAAATGATTTTCTTATTCCTAATGACCGACTCTTTATATATTTCTCAACTAATTCATAATAGACCTCTTGTAACTCATCATATGCATCATTTAATTCATCATATGTAAAATCTAAAGATGATGGGTTAGAGGTTACCATGGAGGAATCTTCCTCAAGTGCCATGAGGCAAAGGTTGGCCACTTCTTGTTCGTCATCCTCCGATGACTCCTCATCACTCCAAGTAGCAAGCTTGGCTTTGAGCTTCTTCTTCTTCTCAAAGCCCTTCTTCTTGAGTTGAGGGCACTCCGAACGTATGTGACCGGGTTTATTGCACTCAAAGCAAATGATTTGATCCATTGCTTCTTCTTTGTTCTTACCTTTGAAGTCCATATTTCTTTGAATTTTTCTTCCACGATTGGACCTCATGAATCGAGAGAACTTCTTGGCTATCATAGCCAATTCTTCAAGGTCATCCTCCTCACTAGAAGAGCTTTCCTCAAGTAGTGAAGCTTTAAGAGCTATTCCCATCTCCTTCTTCTTTTCAACTTCTAACTTCTCTACTCTCTTCTCTTTCTTCTTCTTTTCTTCTTTCCTTCCTTGTTTCATAATCTCATGAGTGAGTAGAGAACCCACTAGCTCATCAAGCTTTAGAGTCTTCAAATTTTTAGCCTCTATGATGGCGGTTCTCTTCCCATCCCAAGATTCGGGAAGTGAATAAAGTAGCTTCCGGACAAGCTTGTCTTCCGGTATGATCTCTCCAAATCCTTTGAGCCCATTGACTATTGTGGAGAACCGATCAAACATCTTGGACACCGTCTCATCGGGCTCCATCTTGAAATTTTCATAACTAAGATTGAGAATTCCAATCTTAGTTTCTTTGACATCATTAGTTCCCTCATAGGTAGTCTCAAGAGTGTCCCACACTTCTTTGGCACTCTCAATGGATGACACTTTAGAATAGATGTCCGAACCGAATGAACAAAAAAGCATGTGGAGAGCTTTGTCATTTATTTGGATCTTTCTCCTTTCTTCTTCACTCATTTCCACCTTTTTCCTTCAAGACCATCCTTCCTTCACTATCTTGCTTCAATGGAATATAAGGGTCATCTTCAATGACATCCCAAACTAAATAGTCATTGGACTTGATGAAGAGGCGCATTCTATTCTTCCAAAATGGATAGTTGTCACCATTGAAGAAGGGAGGTTTTGTAGTGGATTGTGACTCATACATGCCCGAACCGGAGGTAGAAGCCATGGCTTGATTTTTTGTTGATCTCACTCTTCCTAGGAACTCCTCTTGTGGTTGTGAATCCTTTAAAGAGGTAGGCTCTGATACCAATTGTTGAGTGGATCGATTGAATGATCAAGACCAAGAGTGGGTGAATTGGGATTTAAAAACTTTGTGGAGTGAAAGGGCAATTTAAAAATGAAGAACAAGAGATTTTAGAGTGGTTCAAGTTCCAAATGAACTCTACATCCACTACCTTAGCTACCACTAAGGATTTCAACAATTCACTATTTGTTCTTCCCCTTTTCAAGGCTTAGGAGGTAACCTTTAAAAAACCGGTTAAATTTTCTACCCAAAAATTTGTCCAAACCCTCACCAATAATCAAAGAAGAAATTGGACAAGAAGTATATCTCTCAAATACAAATTTGTCCCTAGAAGTACAACACTCAACCCAAATTTGAAGATAGAATAAGAATTGGATACAACACAATTTGGGAATTACAAGAGATTGGAAATTTAGCACACTTGAGGTTGGATTTTTGCTTGAATGTTTGTCTTTTATGCAATAGTTGTTGCTGGCCTTCAAAGAGCTTCAATTTATACCTCCTCTATTAATTCTAGATGTTTGGGTGGTTGGGGAATTGAATAGAGCCGTTAGAACCCTCTCTTACCACCATAAATGTACTTCTACAGCTATTCGTATCGGTACTCGGGGAGCCGTATCAATACATGTCTCAAAAAAGAAAGAGCCGTTGTACACAATAAATAGGGGGTATCGAAACGCACGTAGGCGTATCGATACGGGGGACGAAACGGATGAGATCGTATTGATACCTTTTTCTCGACTTAGCTCACTGGAAGTTTTCGTTTCGATACGAGGGTTTATCGTATCGATACGGGTCAACTGCCAATTTAAAATTTGGTTACCTAACAACTGACACCAACGGTCGAAAGCATTTAAAACGATCTGAATTAAAAATTCGTTAAAACCGTATCGATACGGGTGGATCTGTATCGGTACACCATTCAAACTCTTTTAGACTTTACAAAGGAGCGTATCGATACAGATTGAATCTGTTTCGATACGGTGTTTCGATATGGTTAAGGGCGTATCGAAACGAATTCCTCCAGTAGCCAACTTTGTAAAAAAAGTATCGATACGGCTGGAAGTGTATCGATATACCTGGACAGTTTTCAATAGTTTGGCCTTGGAACACTTAGAAAATATTTTGAGTTTGAGTTTTTCAAATCAGTTTTAAAGTGTTGGTGATTTAAAACTTATTAAGGGACTTATAAAACAATTTTAAGTTTTTCAATTTGATCCTTAATAATTTAATTATATCAAAATTAAGCATAGGTTTCACAGTGTGTTTAAAATCAATGTGGATGGAGCATTTTCACCAAGCACTGGTTCTGCTTCCATTGGAGTTGTGGCCAGAGATCATTATGGTTTGATGGTGGATGGATATGCTAAGGTCCTTGCAGGCACTTTCACGGCTGAAATGGTGGAGGCTATGGCCTTTGTGGAAGGACTGAAGATGGCTGCTGAGAATGGATGGCTCCAGGTGATCATAAAAGGAGACTGTCAAAGTGTGGTGAATAGATTGCTCTCCAACCTTCCGGACAGATCGATTGTCTCTACAGTTCTTGAAGAAGCCAAGTTGATCTTGGCCAATAACCCTGCTTTTTCTATTTGTTATGTTTGTAGAGAGGCAAATAAGGTTGCCCACAAATTGGCACACTAAATTTACTCTTGTAATGGCCCTTTTATTTTCTCTTTTGATACTCCGGATTGTATTGTGAATATGTTGGTGGATGATGTCATTTTCGGCAGTTAATGATATATAGATATGTCTTTTTCTCAAAAAAAAAATCCTTGGGGGTCGTATGTGCTTAACTTCCGCAAAGCAATAATTAAACATGTTGGTGGGGTAATTGGATACTGTAGACTTATGCTCCGTTTAGCATTGTTTTTTAAATTAGCTATTGGGGCAAAAAGTTGGTTTGAAGGTAGAAACAATGCTAAACAGCTAGCTTTTGAAGAGAAAAAATTGATTTTGTAAAGTATTTTTAACCCAAACATAAAAGCTAATTTTTTTAGCTTTTGCGGTTGTAAAAGTACTTTTGGGAGCCAAATTACAATTTTAACTTTCATTTGTTATTGCGTTTATTTATAATTTATAAATTTATAATTTTTTACGAAGATATAATTAATAATTATTTTTTAGTTTAAAAATAATATATATTTATTCATGTCAAGTTTTTAAAATAAAATATTTAAAAATTTATTATATTTTTATGGAGCACGTATAATTGTTGAAAATTTATTTATTAATAAAAATATTTTTATATTTTTAAAATAATTTAAGCTGATATATTATAACATTAAAGAATTTGAATATCATTATATATATATATATATATATATATAACTTACAAAATTATGTCTAAAATGATCATTTATCTTCTTAAAAATATTTTTTGACAGCAATATTAAACACTTAACTTTTAAACTCAAAAATCCAGAAATATTTTTAAAAAATTACTTTTTAAACTCGCTTTTCTATTACACTTTTCAAAAATAATACTAAACCGGTACACTTGTCAAAGCTGATTTGAATTGGTTTTGGGTTGAACGAATCTGGATTCTGAATTGATTAATCTGGTCTTTAAAATCTTGTAATCAATTCAGCTCGAGTTAATTTTGAGCTCGAAGTACTTTCAGAATTGGATCATTTTGAATTTAATTCATTCAAGTTTGAGGTTTGTGATTTTAATATTAGATTATACCAGATTCAAAATATTTTGAATTATAATCAGTCACTTTAGTAATCAATTGGATTGGGTGAGTTCAAATTTTGGGATTCGAGTCGTAATTAATAGGTCGAAGTGAACTTTAAAAAGATTAAATATGACTAAGTTGGTATTAACTCAATTGAAAAATGACTAAAAATGGTATAATATATATTAAAAGGATATTTTTATTTTCTACCTCTCCACTATATAATCATTTATTGATTTTTTAAAAAAAAATTCCGGCTTATTATTAAGAGGAAATAAAGATGTGAATTTGACGTAAAATATATTTGTTCACTGGCAAGGGGAGCAGTATTAATGATCGTTCATACTTCTACTTTTTACATTCATAACTTCACATATTTTTTAAGTGAAAATCTAGTAAACTAGTGGTTGCCTTAGTTGCCCCTTTTATTAATTTTATCTATGATGTTTTCTTAACAAAACAATAAAAATAATATATTTAATACATTTTAATTATGTTTCTTCAAAAGAATGTTTGAAGTTGAATATTGATGGAGCCGCTCGTGGGAAGCTGGACGCGACAGGTTATGTGAGAGTACTTCTTAATGATTTGGGGGTGATTCTTGCGGACTTTTTTAGGCCTTTAGGTATTATGAAATTTACTGAGGCGGAGCTTCGCGCTATTGAATGTGCGCTGTCCTTATTCGTTGAGTGTGTGGTGTAAGGGTGGTAAGCTTATTGTGAAATCGAATTTGAAAGTGGCAGTGGGTGGATACTTCTTAAGGATCGGAGGCCTTGAAAGAATTGGGACTTGTTTGCCTCTAATGGTCAGTTGTGTGTGTCATTGATATGTGTTTGTTTTGTGAAGCTAATGGTGTGGCTGATATGCTAACTAAAGAAGGTGTGGATCGCTTGTCCTTGTTTCGTGCTGGTTGTTGAGTGATGGCAATGAGTCGCTTCAATTGGCTAGTTGGGTGTTGTTGAGTGCGGCAAGTATGTTTTGTGCGGGTGTTTTGCTGTGGCATGGGGGTTGTGCGGGGTTGGTTGGGGTGCTTATGGTGTGGTGCGGCACGCAGGTTGGCTTTTGGTGCTGTTGTGCCTTGGTGGTAGGGTGTTTTCTTTTCTTTCGTTTTGTTTATTGCCGTGGCGTACTCTTTTTTTCTATTTAGGGTTAGAGAAATTTTTAACGAGGTCCACAGTAATATTTTATATGATTTTTGTGTCGTAATAAAATAATACGTTGATGATAAAAAAATATTATGTTTTTATGGTTCATTAATAAAATACTAAATTAATTGTTTAAAGTAATGTTTCGTTCTATAAGAATCAATTTCTATGATTTTGCTCAGGACCTCGAAAATGTCTAAAACGGCTCAACACGGAGAGATCCAAAATATATAGAGTTGAGAATGTAGGTTGGTGTGTACGGTAGAATAGAAAAATAAATACCTAATTTGTTGATAAACGTTACACAACCTCCTTCCCCACATCCTCCGCGTTTGACATGTGATTTATATTTGGATTCTATTCGGTATTCACGAAAAACTCGTTTCCGGCTTTCCGCCTCTTGGTTTAACCGTACACTAAAATTAATCCTTTTCTCACTGCGTAAATAATGTAGCTGAGCTTCTTTTTCCTATCAAACACGACGTTGTTTTGGTCATCTCCTTATTTTATTTGTTTTCTTTCTAGGAAATAGGAATGTTGGTGATAAACTCCACGCACTGGCTACATGCTTATTGCTTGGTTAATTAAATATATTAATTGATAGGTGACAAACCTGTCCAGTTATCGCTTATTTATTTATCTAAAATATTTCATTTACAATATAATAATATATTTTGTTCAAGTAAACACATTTGATTGGTTGGTTAGATTGTTTATTTTCCTTAGGTCATGGTTTCTAGACTCACTAGAAACACTCTTAGGATTAGAATTATGATTAAGATTTGTAAATCAAATATATATATATATATATATATATATATATATGGGTTAAGATTAGATCCTATCCATATATATATATATATATATATATATATATATAGTTCAAACAATAATATATTTATTTAAAAACAATATGATATTAGCCACCGCTCATCATCTTCTCACTTTCGACTGCAACCTTTCTTTTTTTCCCTTTGATTAGTTGTCGGCAACTAATTTTAGTATTGGTTATCGACCACCTGTTTATTTATTTTTCTTGTTTTTCTAATTTTTTTATATTTTAATAAAAATTTCTGCCTTTGTGGGACGTATTTTCTCTGTACTCGTGACACACGTTTTTCTTTGTCCTTGTGCTATGTTTTCTTTGTTTTGTGGTTCGTTACATCTATCCTTGTGGCATGATTTCAGCATACTCTAGGGGTCGTTTGTTGCTCGCACAGATTTTACGGCGCTAGTTTCTGATTATGATTTTGTCGGTGGTCATGGAAAGTTAGATGCCCACTCAGTTGATGGATGTTTACCGATATAATCAGTCATGGGTAGCGGAACATTTTGCCTGATAGTTTGGGTCACTCATCACTCCTTTTTCACATGTTATATGTCTCGATTGGATAGAGACAAAGAGATTCAGGAAAACTTTTGAATTTTGATGGTATACATATCTCTATGAAAGTATTCACTTTTCTTTATTTTTAGATTGTACGAAATTTTGCTAGATTAGTCATATTATTCTTCTTTTCTGAATATATTGTAATTGTGATATTTTTATAGTTTTAATAAAATTTAGCGGCTACTATAAAAAAAAGTAATATGATTTTAAATTATATGTATATGTGGGGGCGGGGGTGTCAGAAGGGCCGGGAAATTATTGTATCAATTGGAAAATTAGAACGAGGGATGCACAGTTTAAATTTAACCTCATAGGAGGCGCAAGTTAGCAAAAGTTATAATTGGTCACTCAATTACAAAACATAAAGCTGGAAATAATAATAATAATAATAATAATAATAATAATAATAATAATAATAATAATAATAATAATAATGTTTATGATATTGAAAATATGAAATTTAGTAACTCGTGTTACCGAAAGTACTCAAGTAGGAAAATGATGAATGATGAAAAATAAACAATTTGGAAGAAGAAAAATAAATTGATATATATTTTTAAGGGTAAACTACATAAATGACCACATTACTATTGTAAAACTTGCGATCTGACCACATTATTTTTTTTCGTCAAAATTAAACCACCAAACTATTTAAATGGTATCAATGTGACCACCAGCCGTTAAGGGTTAACAGAAGGGTGACGTGGCAGTTAAAAAAATAAGGGTATAATTACACATTTAGTCCTCGTTACTTATAAACTATATCAATTTACTACTAATTTTAATTTAATAAAATAAATTAATTATTTAATAAGGTGTTGACACGCCTTATTGGAAGAATTTAATTATTAATAATTAATTATTTTATTTTATTTTCTCCTCCAATCATGTATTTGTGCTAAAAATAACCCTTTTAAATATATGTTCTATTGTGTACAGAATGAATGACCACCAAAAAACACTCTCTCAGCGGTGAATTCACCATTGTACATACCATCAACCAAAACTAATTAGTTCAGCAAAAACCAGAGCATGAAGAACAGCTAACAGCCAAAAAAGTCGAGCTCCTTCGAGGCGACTAGCTCGATCTTATCGAGCAATGCAACCTCTCGGTTCCGATTGTAGTTTGCATCTCTGGTTTTGTTTTTTGGAAAACATTATGCATCTTTCTCCTTTTTTGATGTTTCTATAACTGTACATGCATGTTATAAAGAATCGAATCGAACAACTACACATATTCTTTCTCAATTCAAACACTGGCGTTACCAGTTCTTACATGTTTAAGTACAGACAATAAACAATGTACTGTTTTTTCTC
Source organism: Hibiscus trionum (assembly GCA_030270665.1). Taxonomy (NCBI): domain Eukaryota; kingdom Viridiplantae; phylum Streptophyta; class Magnoliopsida; order Malvales; family Malvaceae; genus Hibiscus; species Hibiscus trionum. The sequence continues at coordinate 36,126,316 of BSYR01000013.1, forward strand.
TTCTTTTCTTTCTAAGCAAACTGCCAAAAATTGTCGTTTGTTTCTCGGGAAAAAAAGATTACCAATTTCCTAGTGCCAATCTAACTAATAATGATTATTACAATGGATAAATAAAAAATGGTGTAAATACAGCATGCAGATTGGAAAAAAAAAAAACTATTGAACTGGCAAAGAATTGTTCTTTGAAACGGTCGGAAACTAGTGGTACTAATGTACATTAAGTTGTTTCTACAATGGTTGATTCATTCTGTACACAATAGAACATATATTTAAAAGGGTTAGCATAAAAACGTGCTTGGTGTAGTGGCTAAGCCACTGCTTCTATATCACCCATACGCGGGTTTGATCCCCACCATTTCCTCCAATAAGGTGTTGACACGTGTCAATACCTTATTAAATAATTAATTTATTTTATTAAATTAAATTAGGACTAAATTGATAGAGTTTATAAGTAACGAGGACTAAAAGTGTAATTATACCCTTATTTTTTTAACTGTCACTTCACCCTTCCGTTAACCTTTAACGGGCGGTGGTCACATTGATACCATTTAAATAGTTTGGTGATTTAATTGTGACGAAAAAAAGTAATGTGGTCAGATCGCAACTTTTACAATAGTAAGGTGATCATTTATGTAGTTTACCCTATTTTTAATATGAATGGTTAAATGTATTGAATTATTTTAAATTATGATTAAATTTGATAGAATATATAAGTTTTGATGACTAAAACAGTCACTATACCAAACTTTGTAAGATGTATGTTTATATTTTAGCGGAGAAGTGATTGATCATAACCAAAATTTTAACCGAGTGATCTAATTATTATTTTTAATAATTAAGTGATTCAATCGTAACTTTAGTAATAATTAAGTGATCTCTATTATGGTTTACCCCCTCTCTCTCCAGTCTCACATGTAATTTCCCCTGCTCTTTTCATTTTAGGGTAAACTATTCCAGTGACCACCCAACTATTGGTCGCGACCTGTTTTGACCACCAAATTAAAAAAATTCAAAATTTGACCACCAACTATTTAAATAGACCTATTTTGACCACCGACCGTTAAAATCTAACGGAAAGGTGACGTGGCAATTAAAGTAAATTTTGTATAATTACACTTTTAATCTCTATTAATTATCTATTATATCAATTCAGTCATAATTTTAATTTAATTAAATAAAATTAATCAACAAATCAGATAACAACACGTGTCATCACCCAATTGGATAGATTTATTTTATTTATTTAATATTATATATATTTAGTGAAACATCTGTCACCACCTGGTTGGAGGAAAATTCAAGAAAAAGGTGAAAATGACTTTGGTGGGGTTTGAAACCATAAGTTTTATGAATCAAAGCTAAAGCTTAACCATTAAACCAAGTACTCCTTTAGTGATGTAAATTGCACCATTATATGTATATATCTTATAATGAAGTAAGTGCTGAAAAAAAACTATTTGAGAGGAGACTCGAATATAGGTCACATGACATATATAAAAACACAACTAAATCAAACATATTCGATTTAATTAAAATATGAAATTACTAAATATTCGATTTTAAAAAATATTTGATTTAAAATATCTGAATATTTTTTTCTTTTTCATATTTAAATTAAATCAAATATTTATTAAAATATTAAATCTTCGATTTAAAAAAGTATTTGAATATTTTAAAAATTCAATTTAATATTTTTAAATCAAATTTCTTTTATCGAATATTTTTTTTTAAAATAAATCCAAATATTCGATTTAAAGAGTATTCGATTTAAATGAAAAAAATTGATTTTAAAAGGTATTCAAATATTTTAAAAATATTCGAATATTTGATTTAAAAATATTAAATTGAATTTTTAAAATATTCGAATACTTTTTTAAATTGAAGATTTAATATTTTAATAAATATTCGATTTAATTTAAATATGAAAAATAAAAAATATTTGAATATTTTAAATCAAATTTCTTTTCTTTTAAATCAGATATTTTTTAAAATTGAATATTTAATAATTTAATTAAATCGAATATGTTTGATTTAGTGTGTGTTTTTATATATCTCATGTAACCCATATTCGAGTCTCCTCTCAAACCGTTTTTTTTTTTCCAGCACTAACTTCATTATAGGATATATATACATAATGATGCAGTTTACATCACCAAAGGAATATTTGGTGTAGTGGTTAATCTTTGGCTTTTATTTATGGGTAAACTATACTAATGACCACCGAACTATGGGGTTGGTGTCGATTTGACCATTATATTTTCAATTGTGTTAAATATACCACATAACTATTTAATTGGTTCCAATGTAGCCACCTGCCGTTAAAAAAATAGAAAAGTTGACGGGGCTGTTAAAATAATTGGTATAATTACAAATTTGGTCCCCTTTATCTATACAATCTATCAATTTGATCCTTGATTGGAGTAGGAAAAATGAAAACCAAGAAATTGCCCTTGGTAGGAATTGAACCTGGATCCTTGAGAAAGTAGCATGTGAGTTTGCCACTAAGCCAAGCATATACTCATGATATGCAATACTAATAATAATATATGTGTTATAAGATTGGAGAAAGAAAAAACCAACACTTTAGAGAAGCTGGAATGAAGGGACCGCTCTTGAAAAAACCAAGCATATACTTCAGCAATTCACATTTCTCCTGTACCCCTTGCTAAAGGAAAAAGAATGGTTGCCTCAACTGTCCATGTTCGTTCAAGCAGTTTGCCTACCACCACTCATCCTCTGGTTCTAAGTGTTGAAGAGCAGTTAACCAAGCATATGCTTGTGGCACCGTTAGAGATGTTTTGTCTCGGATGAGGGAAAGCTTGCAGGCGCTCGAATCGTCCCTCAGGCGAAGCAACAAGTTCTATAGAGTAGGAGACTTGGTTAAGGAAATACACAATGTGAGCATTAAGGACGTTACCTTAATGAACATATATGGTAATACCTTTCTTCTAATTTGCAAGGATTTGGAAAAAAAAGGAAAAAAGTCAAAGAAGAATTTAGGGCAGCTTTGAAGGAGTGGTTCTTAGAGGTAACTGATTGGACGCCAGATATGGCAGTTTGTAGTAGGAGAGTCTGGTTAGCTTCTTATGGAGTCCCGATCCACGCATGGAGTCTAGGCACCTTTGAACATATTGCTTCGATCTGGGGACATCTAATTTCTATCGATGAAAAAGTGACTAAGCCATGTTCATTCTCAAGAGCATGCTTTCAAGTTTTAACCAACAGATTAGATCGCATAAACGAGGAAGTTATGCTGGAAATAGAATCGGTAAAATTTAAAGTGTGTTATGATTGTGTTCCAGAGGAGCTCCGAGCCAGAAATTGTCTGGTACTCTTGCACCATCCATTGGAAACTTGACAAATATTATTAGTAGTATTTCATACCACAAGTATATGCTTAGCTCAATGGTAAACTCACATGCTACTTTCAAAAGGTCCCAAGTTCGATTCTTACCAAGGGCAATTCCTTGGTTTCCATTTTTCTTACTCCAATCAAGGTGACACATGTCACCACCTGATTGGAGGGGGAAATTAATTAATTTAATTAAATAAAAATAATTAAAATCCCCCAATAAGTCACTACCTAATTAAAATAAATAAATTTTTATTAAATTAAAATTAGGATCAAATTGATAGATTGTATAGATAAAGGGGACCAAATTTGTAATTATACCAATTATTTTAACAGCCCTGTCAACTTTTCCGTTTTTTTTAACGGCAGGTGGCTACATTGAAACCAATTAAATAGTTATGTGGTATATTTAACACAATTGAAAATATAGTGATCAAATCGACACCAACCCTATAATTTGGTGGTCATTAGTATAGTTTACCCTTTATTTATATAGGTCATAGGTTCAAACACCACCAAAGCCATTTCCACCTTTGAAACAGGTCGCCATCGGTGGTCTAGTTTTAAATTTATTTAGTTTTAAATTTATTTAGTTAGATGGTTAAAACAAAACTAGAAAACAAAGCCAGCGAAGCGAAAGTTCTAGCCATTTCAGATTCAAAGCACCGCCTCACACCAAAACTAACAAACAAGAAATTACAGCATTCCAAGAGAAATCAACACCCTTAACGAAGAGACAAAGGGACTCACTCATACTTTCTCTTTCCTTTTTTTCTGATCTAGCATTCGGAGGAGAAGAATAATGCCGGATTCATACTTGTTGGGATTGGTCTCGATCTCGATGATGACGCTGGTTGCGTTGCGCGGTGTCGTTTCGAAGAGACGGAAAGTGAACGGAATCGTATCCCCGACGAGGACTGAGTCGCTGAAGAGCGTCCCGACTGTTGACGGAGAATGCAGATCCGCTGATGCCTGTCATACTGACATCATCATCGTTGGAGCTGGCGTTGCCGGTGCCGCCCTCGCTCACACTCTTGGCAAGGTGTCTTTTCCTCTTCTTCTCTGCATTTTCTCTGTATCCAGTCACGAACTAGTGGATGATTATTCGTTTCATTTTTTTTAAAGTTACGCCAGTACTTTCTCGAACCTTTAGCTATACACTTTATTCTTATTTTCGTTCTATATATACATTTTTCTCCCTTTTATGCGATTTGTTCAGATAATTTCACAATCCCTTTTACTTCTTTTACGTCTCTCTGTTTTTGAACATGTTGCAAACTTTATATGCTCATAGTTATTAAAAAGAAGAAACTAACGATCTTGTCCGTGATGATTCGGGGAGTAATTTGTGAGTTTTATTACTATTATTATTCAGTATTGACTTGTTACCCTCCACAATATGATTCTACCGAACTGGATTTGAAGAAAATGAACCGTCTGTTGCTCCTATCATTTAAAAATTTATGGTCTTCAATTTCTACATAATTACTCACTGTCAATTTATTTGTAATCTTGAGATACCATAATCGTCTATGATCTTATTGAGATACTGATTTAGCCGATGAATAGGGGCCCTTACTAAAAAATTTAGTCTTTCGGGTTTGGGCCAAATTAACCTCTGTGCATATTCTCTTTGTGCTAGTTCGTGTTCTGATGTCCACCTTCTGCATATGATTCCAATTTAAATCATGTAATTGTGTGTCTTTTTTCTTAATAAAAAAATCATTGATACATGTACATTTAGCATCATTTTTTCCAGGGGTTTAACTGGCTTCATGGTATTAAATGGGATGATTGTGTGCAACATTAAGCATCATCTCTGATAATAGAGTGACTCTTATCAACACTTCTTTTTAACTTTAATCATGGGTGTAAAGCACAGGATGGACGTCGAGTGCATGTGATTGAAAGAGATTTGTCGGAGCCTGACCGTATTGTCGGGGAGTTGTTGCAACCAGGGGGGTATCTCAAGTTAATTGAGTTGGGACTTGAAGGTAGGCGAATATTGAAACATGACTATGTAGATGTTCATAGTGTTAGAACTTCGGTGTTCGATTATGAATTTGTTGATATTTTAATGGAATGGGTTATATCGGCCTTATGTATTTTGTCACTGCAGATTGTGTGGAGGAAATCGATGCTCAGCAGGTATTTGGTTATGTGATTTTCAAGGATGGGAAACATACCCGGCTTTCTTATCCCTTAGAAAATTTCCACCAAGATGTATCTGGTAGGAGCTTTCACAATGGGCGTTTCATACAAAGAATGCGGGAGAAAGCAGTCTCTCTTCCTAAGTATGATAATTTCTGTACTTTGTTATGTTCCTCTTATTCATTGCTCAAACTCCTTATGATGCTTCAATATAATGAGATTCTGTACTGCCTATTGTAACATTATGGTGAAAAATATGTTATGGTTTTTATGTTTCCAATCTTTTACCAGTGTGCGTTTAGAGCAAGGGGTAGTTACTTCTCTACTTGAAGAAAAAGGGACAATCAGAGGAGTGCAGTACAAAACTAAAGATGGCCATCAATTGACCGCATTTGCACCTCTGACCATTGTTTGTGATGGCTGTTTTTCTAATTTACGTCGGTCTCTTTGCAACCCTAAGGTGAGTTGATTCATCAACCCTTTGTTGTGTAGGTCAAGAAAATCCAAATTTCCATATTATCTTCTTGTTACTTCTCTTTTAGTGTTCTGAATTAAACACAGTACTTTAATAAACTTGAAAACCCTAATAATATAATCTGCAGGTAGAAGTACCCTCTTGTTTTGTGGGATTGGTGCTAGAGAATTGCCATCTTCCTTACTTAAATCACGGGCATGTTATACTAGCAGATCCTTCCCCCATTTTGTTCTATCCTATTAGCAGCACAGAGGTTCGTTGCCTCGTTGATGTGCCTGGTCAAAAGGTTCCTTCTATTGCAAATGGTGAGATGGCTAACCATCTGAAGACTGTTGTTGCTCCACAGGTATTTGCTTTATTTTTCTTTTCTCGGTGTTCACTACTCGCAATATGCTGAATTTATGTTTTACATTTTGTGTTATATTTTACGTTCTCCTGGATTGACAATTTTCCCACGTATGTAACAGGTTCCACCAGAAATTTATGATTCTTTTGTAGCAGCTGTTGATAAGGGAAATATTAGGACAATGCCAAACAGGAGCATGCCAGCTTCTCCTTATCCCACTCCTGGAGCCCTGTTAATGGGAGACGCATTCAACATGCGCCATCCATTAACTGGTGGAGGAATGACTGTAGCGTTATCTGATATAGTTGTTCTCCGTGATCTTCTAAAGCCTTTGCGTGACCTCAATGATGCACCAACACTCTGCAAATATCTGGAATCATTTTACACGTTGCGTAAGGTAAACCATATTGATAAATCTGAATACCATACGATGTTCTGAGGTTTTCTCTGTTTCTATGGTATATTGAATCATGTTATAGCAGTGAAGCTCATTTCTAACGTACAACGGTTTTTTACAGCCTGTGGCATCCACTATCAATACGTTGGCAGGTGCATTGTACAAAGTCTTCTGCGCTTCCCCTGATCAAGCAAGGAAGGAAATGCGTCAGGCTTGCTTCGATTATTTAAGCCTTGGGGGTGTATTTTCTACAGGCCCTATATCTTTGCTCTCAGGTTTGAACCCCCGCCCTTTGAGCTTGGTTCTGCATTTCTTCGCGGTGGCAATATACGGAGTTGGTCGTTTGATGTTGCCGTTCCCCTCACCTAAGCGAATCTGGATTGGAGCTAGACTGATCTCGGTATGGTTTAATTTTTATCCTTTGGCAATACTTGACATAAACACTCCAACTTTGCCTTGAACCCAGATAACTATACTCAGATTATCTTGAATCTAACCCTGATGTAATCTTAGTTGACCGTATTCAAATCTTTTCGATCCAAACTCGGAAATGTCTTAATTTTATAATTACTCTGACTCTAAGTGATACGATTAGGTATCAATCCAAATTGCCTAACTAGTTCTGATCATTAAATTTCCAATTTGCCCAGTCGGTTGTCAATATAATATTTAGGTTTTGTTTAGAGTGATATGTATTTTTGTAAATTTAATTGCAGGGAGCATCAGGAATCATATTCCCTATTATTAAGGCAGAGGGAGTTAGGCAAATGTTCTTCCCGGCGACAGTTCCTGCATATTACAGAAGAGCCCCACGTGTTAAATGAAATCCAGATTTGGTTTTTTCATTATGACAAAATTGGTTAAATTTAATGGGAAGTTTTGCAACACATTTTACCAAACCTGAAAATCGTTATTTATTTTTACCTCTTCTGCACTATTCATCTCTCGGGAAAAGCCTATACAAATACAACATGAAGTATACACCAAGTAAAACTCCAAACAAAGTGTGCTGAGCCTGAACTCCAATTCAACAGCGAAGTAGTGGTAGATGTATAGGGTTTTCAATATTATGTATCCTTATGTTTGGCACTTCAACCCCCTCCTGCGGAAGAATAGCTATGTTTACGGTTTTCATACCCTCGTCTTCTTCCTTTCCTGCTTTATCGCCTCGTAGGAGGTCATTACCTCTTTAAATTTCGCCTCTGCGACTTCTGAAATACAAGACAAGGAATGAACTTAAAAAAAAAAAAAAAATCCAAGATTAGGGTTTGCTGCCCAACACCTCTAACCTTTATTATCCTGGTTCTGATCTGGGTGGAACTCTTTTGCTTTGGCCCTGAATGCGGTCTGCATACAGACATCATAATTGTTTATCATCACAATCCAGTAACTATAAGAAACCATAAAAACCCCAGTTCATTTTAATTATGTTCTTTGATTGATATAAAACAACTTAGCATAAAGCACCCAGCAACTACAATTAAGTAATAGCGACGGAGATCAGAAAAAAATGCATTAACTAACACTAGAATGATTGCTATTAGAACAATGGTTTTGCATTAGTTTTCCACCTATGAAACATGGTATATATTGATCAGACAATGTAAACATATAACAGAAGAGCACAAACTTAGACACTCGGGCATCCTAGTCTGATAAAATGGCAATTTGAAGAACATTAGCATAAACTAACATTCAGTCTAATTGAGAAGACTGCGGTATCAATTAGCTAGGACAAGCACGTTCATTAATCGGTTATCTAATATCGGATTAAAGTTGCACCAAGTCAACTTTTGATCAAGAATATACAAGAAATATTGTGATATATAGCCAATAACTTAGTGACAAACATATATCAAAACGCAGTAACAGTTTAGAAAATGAAAAACAACAGCAGCGATATAGAAGCATTTCAAAGACGATTCAGCATACCTTAATCTCATCTTCTGTATATGGTTTCGTTCTGGCCCTGAGTAGAAAAGTAAAAAAAAACAAAAGTGTCAATTTTCAGTGTTGAAGCTATTGGCTATGCCAACACGAACACGGTGGAAAAGCATTTATTACCCCTATGTAATGGCAGCATTACCTGTCAAGACCTAACACCATATAGTGATGTGATAATGGATAGCATACACTATCTCTTTGAGGTGGCCTGTAATTGGTTTGTTGATCTCTGTAAGATGCATCTGCCTTCCAATACCAATCATCTCGCTGGAAGTGCTGATGGTAAGCACCAGGACCATTTTCCTTCCAGCTCTCATAGCTCCTTTTGTATTTATTTCGCTCCCTGTTAAACACACTTTGCATGCGCCTTATTCTCTCCTACAAAGAGAAGAAGGAATTAATTAACAATATGATGATATCAAACTGGTCTACCAAAGAAGATACCGATACGAGCAGGGCTGAAGCTGGGGGTGGGTGGTTGCAGTCCCCACCCATCTTTTAAAATTGATACCAAATGTCATGGATTAAGAAAATTACTTAGTCCTAAAACAGACTGATGTAACTGGCATTAAAAGAATATAATTGCACATGAGAAATACTGTCCATCCGTCTTACATTCTCTCTATGCCAATGTACCAAATCACAAATGATTTTCAGAAAAATACAGTTACAGATAACTTCCATAAGATGGCAATGAAATAGTCACACGAAGCTGGGTAAATCTTCCAGACATTCAACAATTTGACACAAGTTTTCACCATCATTAAATACTAATATTACAACTTATCATTCCATCAAATATCATACATAACTGACAATAACAATTCACAATCTAAAACATCATAAACTTACACTTTGAAAAACATGTTGGAAGACCTGTAGGAAGTAAAATGAAAGTAGAATATAAAGAACTCTCACATAAACCAAAAGCTTACCACTCTTTCCATTTCTTCCTCATGCTCTTCTTGCATTCGGCGATTATACCTTCTCCATGCTTCCTCCTGAAAGGATGTTCGGAAAGAACCTCCTCCCCGTGATGATTTTGACCTGACTAACTTTCATGGTGCAAGTACACACATGATCAGATTGTCGAATTACATAAAAGATAAATAAGAAATGCTATAGTCAAATGTAAGTTATAAGAAAAAGTAATAAATATATACAAAATTCAACAAGCCAGCATTCAAACATAACACAGCACACCCATATCCTTAAATTTAGAAATATCAGCACAGAAAAACAGAAGTACTTATGCTTGAACATAATGCTTTTAGCACATTATGGCAGCTCTCAAGGTAGCAAAGCAATAGTTTTGATATAAACAAGATCCATCAAATGAATCTTCTTCTTGAAATATATTTTATCTTTACTAAGGGCAAATGTCTATCATCCATCCTATTAACAAAATGATTTCATAAAAACAACTGAAAAATTACAATCCTAGTTTAAATCTAAAGAGGAAAAAACCAAATTCCAACAAAAAAATCAAAATGAGGAAAAGATTGAAACTTTAAAAAGGGCGAGGATGAATGGAATCACTTACCGCGAAAGTGGTTGCAGTGGCGCCAATTAAACCAAAGAGGAAAATTCCCCAAAGGCCGGGGTCTTCATCTTTCGCTTTATAATCCCTGTTCGGAGACGACCATTGCTTACTCTTAACCCCATCAGCACCTTCGCCTCCCATTTCTTTTGCTTCTCCAACTTTCGCCAATTAACGATATATCAACAATCTCTTTGCTGCAATTCGATTTCAATCATAAACCCTAATCGCATGTCAAGGATCCTTCTTCCCTCCAAGATCGTCTCTTCTTTTTATAATTTTAATAATATTTAGGAAGAAAATTAATTCTGTTTTATTTTCGTTCACCGCCTTTAATATTTGAGTTTTCCAGAAATTAAAGAGTACTTCGGGTCTTAATAATGTTTTTCTGGGCCTTCGGATCTTGTTGCTGTTTTGCGGATCATGTCTGCCCGATTTTTTTATTTGGATTTTGCCCTTCTTCTTTTTTGTATGTTATGTTTGAAAGGAATGAAATGATCCTTTCCCGATAAGGAAATAAAAAACTTTTTAAGTGCATATAGAAATCTTCTATTTTTGTGTTTGTATTAAAAAAATAAGGTTTAGAGTTTAAGGTTATGGTTAGAAGTTAGAAAATTATAGACATGTTTAAAATTTAAGGTTTATAGTCTAAAATTTAAAATATAAGATTATGGCTTAAAATTTAATTTTGGATAAATTACATAAATTATCACTAAATTTTACTTTCAAACCTATTTTGATCACTAAAATTTTAAAACGTTCAATTTACCCACTTAATTTTATACATTAAATTTTGTTGGTCACTCCTCTATTATCTTTCTAACACGTAAATTATGCATATATATTAATACTTAATTTAAAACAAAAATAATTAAAATTTCTAAAATACTTAATTCTCAACCCCTTAGAATTTCTACTGCCGTCCAACAAAACACGGCCAATCCAAATTTGAAACACCAGCAGTTGAAAGAAGAAATGTTGTGCCTCTCCTCTCCCCACTCATCTTGGTTGTGTTGTTTCAGACAAACATTAAAATTCCACCAGACTCGTAAAATTTAGCAATAACAGTGCCACTTGGTTTATTACAGAAGCATAAGCATGGCATTTGCTGACTAGTTTGAAGAGCAGTGAGCAGCATTTGGTATTTATTCAGCAATGTAAATGTTAAATAGTGAAGAAAAGAAGTGAATCGGGGAATATGCTAATTAATGTCAGTGTTTAACACTCTAGTCCAACCCATTTTATCTTCTGTAAGACCCGTCTGTATATTTGTAAGTGCTGAGCAGAGCTGCCGAGACACCACAAATCCACTCTCTCCATACTCCACCCTGCAATAACCCATTCAAGCAACACCCCTTCACTCTTGCTTTCTTAACAACATAGATAACAAGCTAGTTAAGGGAATCAAAACAAGAAAATGCACCTTTTCCCCATCAAACTAATGCTGCCAACAGGCATTACACAAACAGCGTTCCCGCTACAAAACACTTCGTCAGCATCAAACAACTCCTCAACCGAAACGAGCCGCTCCTCAACCTGTTTTAAGTGTTTATAAATACAATGTAAGGGGTACATATAAACAATGTCCAAGCTATCTATCTATCTATCTATATACGATATGAAAGAATGAACAAATTATCAATTTCTTTTAAATTCAAAAAGCACTTTTGAAAGAGAATACAACTGAGAAATGACAAAATATCAAACATTCTTACCATATAAATAGAAAGGATATCAAACATGTGCAGTAAAGGTTAGATTAGAGGCACTGTCGCTTCAAACTGCATACCTTGAAACCTTGGCTTTGAGCAATTTCAATAATACTTTTTCTCGTAATCCCGGGAAGAATTGTTCCTCCTAGAGCAGGAGTGGAAATTGTATTGCCCTGCAAGACAGAATAAAACAAGTACTATATTTATACATATACGTATTAGGGGAAATAATTGAATTGTTTGATACTGCAGCATAATATGGGAGTGGTATATAGAAGATACACGATAATCTATCTGCAGAAACTACGTGTACCTCGGTACTTCTCATAACAAGATGCTTCACTATTTTAAGTAAAAAATCATAACGGTATTTGTTAAAATATGAAGTTTTCTACCAACGGGTACTCAATACATTCCTGACAAAAATTAAGACAGTAGACCATTTTCTAGTTTCTACATCACAGATTGGGAAGTTTTTGTCTGACATTAGGAGATGGATGCTTGATTCCAAATTTCTAGCCAGATGAATCAATGTCGCTTCCACACTTAAAACATCTCAAGCCTTTCACATGCAACTAATAGTGTTTATCTCTAATGCCTTTACTTTTTTGTCTAAATGTATGATATGCCTGAGAACTTGGCTATCAAACATCCATTAAGCCAAAAACTTTGTCATACCTTTACAACAAAAACATTAGCGGTCGAGACCTCTTCAAGATATCTGTTGTGAACGGAGTCAAGATACAGAACATCAGAGAAACCATTAGCTTTAGCTTCAGCCTGTGCCTTCATAATCTGTGGAAAAGATGTGAATATACTATAAGAAGGTTAAATTACAACAGAAAGGCATGAACTATAAATAAAATATTTGATCAATGGGCTCATTTATGACCATTGATATGGAAAGGATGTAGGCAAGAGCAGTAGTGTGGAACTATCCTTTCAACAAATTTTGCATGCTAGCAATCCTTCCCGAGAGAAATTTAAAACCCAAATGCATACAAATCACAGCGGAATACCATAGACCGGAACTTCCAACAACCATATTAGTTACTATATTGTACATTAAGGTCCTGACCTTAAAAACATTTGCCTTAACATAGAGTTTCAGTAACTTGAAATGCAACATATTTCAATGACTTTTGCATTTAAAGAGCCTATTGATCAATGACAAAGAATATTAACACTTTTGGGACAGGAATATGTGGCTAAAAATAGCACATTGCCTAGGGTTTTAGTGCTGTAATACTAGAGAAAAGGGGAAAATCACTAATAGCCTCAACAACTGCTAAATAAATGCCTATTATAAGTAGAATAATAGAAAAATGCACATAAAGCCATGGTGCATAACTTTGAAAAGGAAATATACAAAACAATTTCTTTCTAATTGACCAGGAAGTGTTGCATCTGAACTAGATTACCCCAGCATAGTTCCCTATAGCTTTTATGCTTCCAACTCCTCCAGGGGTTGCACGATGTATTACATTCTCAACCACCAGATTAATTGGTTTCAAACCATCCTGTCATCACGATAATCATATAATGTCAATGGTAGCTGGTAGGAACTGTGGTACCTGCTATCCAAAATCTGTTTAGAAGGAAAACAAGACACTAAATTTTTGAGAAAACAAAACCTCAAATGGGGAGCAGATACTTTTATAAATTCTAGTCAAATTACACTTGGAAGTGACAAAGAATTGCTCTGTACTTGGAGGTAGACAAGACCTTTCATCCTAATAAGCTACTTGAATTTGATTTTCTGCATGCAAAATAGGAAATCAAGTAACAACATACCTCAAAATAATTCCCAACTGGTGTAACATAGATCAAAAAGGTGAATTCAGGCGCCGGTGTGACACTAAGAACAGGTCCATTCCCCAAAAGTAGAGGTCGAATGTGTAAAGAGCCTTTATCCGAAGGAGGGACCTGCAGCATGACATATAACCCGTGAGGGAACTGATAAAATACAAACAGCAAGCTGACTCTTTTTCTAAGTAAAGAACCAACAAGAGTATTCAATTACCCAGCGTTCATTCGCCAATACAGTAGTTGTTACAGCTTCCAAAAACTGTTCAATAGTTGGTGCAGGCATGCACAATCGCTCTGCACCTACCCGCATCCGCGATGCATTTTCCTCGGGACGAAAAAGTAAAATAGATCCATTTTGTTTCCTACATGCTTTCAGACCCTCAATAATCCCCTAGATGAAAAAAACATTATCATTAATAGAACAATTAGAGACTTCAGAGCCTAAAATCTACCCCAAAAAGGAAATGAATGTCTGTGAAGCATTAGAGGTTCAAGTAAATAACCTGCCCATAGTTCAACACAGCAGCCGCTGGAATTATTTCAATGTTTCCATAATGTGTTAAGTTGCCGTTTGAAAAGCTTCCGTCTTGAGAACTTTTCATAACATAAATATAGTCCGTTTTCACAGGATTGAATCCAAGGCTATCCCATCTTCTCTCTAGTGATTCAGATGTTTCACTATTTGTTTTCATAAAGTAAATGCTTTATTACTAAGTTGTATAGGCCACTGCAAGGAAATGGAACCACCAAAATCAAACAGCACACTTGAAATGAAAAAGACTCGTTTTTTTACCTATGAGAATCCGATGCAGTAGCTCGGCGCCATGAAGAAGAGGAAGGCAGAGAAACATGTGAAGATGTAGAAGCCAATTGAAGCCGACGGTGAACCTGCAAAGAAACCTGTTTGTTTAAGAAAACTGATCGGTTGAATTGGGTTAAATTGGTGTTATTAATATTATCTGTAAAGAGTACCGTCAAAGAAGAGAAGTGGAAGATTGAAGCTTCCGTAAACCTGAGTTGAACACTAAGCATCTCAGTTTCTGGATTTTCTTTTCTTTAACCTTGGGAATAAGGGTATTTTTCAGGGTTTGATCGTAAAGTAAGTCAGTATGTCCGATAATTATGTTTTTGTCACTATGAAGGTGGTTGTTCCACTTGGGCAACTTTAGAGTTGACACTTTATTACGTGTAATTTTCTTTGTTACTAATAGTACTAATGGTGGAAAAAACAGGCTTCTCTCTTTCCCTTTTTCCTTACAATTTTAGTTTCATTGTGTAAAACTTTAGCACCCAGTTCGGCGTTGACTTTGAGCATCCACTTTCCGGGAAAATTTTGGAAAGATCACAGCTTTCCTCCGTGAAGATGATGGTTTACTGTCTTGTTTTCGGGTGGGGTAAAATGGGTATGAGTCTAGCCCGCCAAAAGATGGATCCATGTGAGGCCAGTAGGGTTCAAGATTTGAAGCTGAACCAGAGAACCTTGATGATGCAGGCCCAATATTAAGTAAATAATACATGCCTTTTTAATAGGTTTAGTTTACATGTCAGTGCAGCATCGTGGAAAATTCTTTAATTTATAAAGATTAAACTCAACATATAATTATAAATTATTTAAATATATAATTACAAATTATTTAAAATAAAATATTAATTAAATTATTTTCTATATATATAATCTTTTTTAAAAATAATTAGATCAACTTTCAACCTTAGCCAATTTAAAAAATAAAACCCCTAAACTCAAAACCATAAATCCTAAACCCAAAACCCAAAACCCAAAACTCAATTTAAAAAATAAAATCCTAAAACCTTAAACCCTAAACTATACCCTAAAACCTAAACCATAAAGCATAAACCTAAAACCATAAATAGTAAACCCTAAACCCTAGACAATAAACATTAATCCCTAAACCCTAAACCCAAATCATAAACTCAAAATCCAAAACTTAAAACCTAAAACACAAAACACAAAACCCTAAACTATAAACCGTAAACAGTAAACCCTAAAGCCTAAATCTAATATTCAAATTTAAGGTTTAGGGTTTACAATTTAAATTATTTTCTATATATATAATATTTTTTAATCTTTTTTAAAAATAATTAGATCAAATTTCAACCATGGTCAATTTAAAAAATAAAACCCCTACACTCGAAACTATAAATCCTAAACCCTAAATCGTAAACCCAAAACCCAAAACTCAATTTAAAAAATAAAATCCCAAAACCTTAAACCCTAAACTATACCCTAAAACCTAAACCATAAAGCATAAACCTAAAACCATAAATAGTAAACCCTAAACCCTAGACAATAAACATTAACCCATAAACCCTAACCCAAAATCTAAAATCTAAAACCTAAAACACAAAACCCTAAAGTATAAACCGTAAACAGTAAACCCTAAAGCCTAAACCTAATATTCAAATTTAAGGTTTAGGGTTTGCAATTTAAGGTTTATGGTTTAGTGTTTTGAGTTTAGGATTTTATGTTTAGGATTTTAGGTTTATAGTTTATGGTTGCGTGTTTCAAGTTTAGGGTTTAGGATGATAAATATCTTAATGACAACGGTAATACTAATTTAGAATTATTATAAAATTAGCCTGTTAAATAAATACTATCTCTACTCATTGATAAATATCACTTGAAATATAGCGTATTAGATATCACATCTACCAATCTTCCGTAATATATGCATGTTAAACAATACAACACGTCAATTACAAACCAACCAAACATGTAAATTTTCTGTGGGTAAAGGTAGATCGTTATTAGAGCTCATCGGAGCCTTGGCACCCCAAAATCTAACAATTTAGTTTTTAGGCCTCTGAAAATTTTAATTTAACTCTAAAAAATTTTAAAAATGCTATTATTCAATAAATTTAAATATTGTTGAGTGGATCAATTAATCGATATTGTCTAAGAAAGATAAATTAATAATTTAAAAATTGTGGGAGCAAATTGAAAGAATAGAAAAACCGCAAAGAGATTTATTTTTGAAAATTTTATTTAAACACTTACATTTTTTTGGAAACTTTTAAATCCTGCAAAAATTTTAAAATTTTAATTTAAGCTTCTTAAATTTTTAAAATTTTAAATAAGCTTTTTTAACCTGTGTTGTCGAGATTCGCACCTATATGAGGAAGATGGATAGGCTATAGTTTCTCAAAGGTTTAATAGCCAAATAGGTGCTCAAACTATGCCTTTTTTTCAGTTAGGTGCCCAAACTATTTTTTGGGCCAAATAGGTGCTCAAACTATGCCCTTTTTTCCAGTTAGGTGCCCAAACTATTTTTTGGGCCAAATAGGTGCCTAACGTTTCATTCCGTGACCCATTTAAGATTCTTCGTTAATTCTCATCGTTAAAGAACACGTGTCATCTCTTGAAAATTCCAAAATTATAATAAAAATTAATAAAATTAATAAAACAAAATAAAAAATATAACATGAAAATTTCAAAATTTCCCAAAATAGCCCACAAATCCCTAAACCCCCAAATCCGACCACTTTCGCCAGTGTTGGTTGCGTTGCCAACGACGGAATGAAGCGCCCTCTCCTCACCGAACAACCCACACGCCGCCCGTCGTCTATCCTGCCGCCGTTTGTTGTGAATCGTTCGAAGGAGCCATTCGACAATTTTTGCGTTTCGCACGGCATCGGTCGATTTCTGGCGACGGGGTGGTAGGGGAAATGGTCGTGATGGTCCGAAAACCGATGTGGTGGGCGACGACGTGGCAATCGACGGCGGATTCTGCCCAAATCAGGATTTAGGTTTTGGGGAGTTAGGGATTTTGAAATTTGAGGGTTGTTTTGTGAAATCTGAAAAACTTAGAGATTTTCTAAAAAATAAGTAATTTTAATATAATTTTGGTATTTTCGAGAGATGACAAATGTCTTTTAACGGTGAGAATTAACGAAAAACCTTAAATGGGTCACGGAATGAAACGTTAGACACTTATTTAGTCTAAAAAATAGTTTGAGCACCTAACTAAAAAACATAGTTTGAACACTTATTTGACGGTTAAACCTTTCTCAAATGTGTGTAACTCTTGTCCAATCTATATTTTTGAAATCCCTTTAATAACGTTACGTGATCATTTATTTATGTGTAAACAGGGGGTACACAATGGGAACATGTGAGGACATAGTCTTCAAAGATTAAAAAAAATCAAATTGAGATAATAGTAAAATTATATTTTAGTACCCTTTAAATATATAATTTATATTATTTCGCCTTAAATTTACATTTTTAAATGGTCAGGGACGGACACAGGGTGTTGGGGGACAACCACACCTATTTTAAGTTCCCCTATATTTTATATATTTCCTTTGTATTCTCTATTGATAATTTAATTTTGCACCCCTAAAAGATTATAATTTTATATCCCCTATATTTCTAATATAGTTTCATGATAGTTTGCACTCCCTCACATAAAATCCTGTGTCCGTCCCTGGTCCCCTCAATAAATAAAATTGAATTCTGCTACTGAGGGTAAGTTACACTATAGGTCACTTCGTTATAGGTTTAGTAAAAAAACATGTCACCCTTCTTCTAAAAGTAACAATTGAATCACTCAATTATAGGTTTTGGAACAAACAAATCAATTTTTTTCTAAAAGTAACAATCCACTCAATTATAAGTTTAGGAACAAACAATTTACTCAACTAAAATGTTGTGGCAAACAAGTCACATTGTCATTAAAATTGAAACAAGACTTGGTATAATAACAATTTTAGTCCTTGAAACTTATGCATTCTATTAATTTGGTCATAATTCGAAATAATTCTATAAACTTAATCCTTCACATTTAAGATTTCCATTAGTGAAGTGATCGTGTCTACTAGCAGACAACATTAAGGTCATAATGTGTCTATTCATTAGTCTTTCAACTGTCCAATAGTGAAGTGATTGTGCCTGCTGAGATATCACATATGTTGATTATCGGACTGATGGACAATAGCATGGAGTGTGGTAAGTGGTCGAAGGGTGTGTCAAGATGGTGCATTGTCAGAATTTTTAAATATTAATGGTTAAGTTTATTGAATTATTTTGAATAAATACCAAATTAATATAATGTATAAGTTTTGGGACTAAAATTGTTATTATACCATATCATTGTTTAATTTTAATTACAAAGTGACTTGTTTGTCACAAAATTTTTATTGAGTGACATGTTTATTCTTAAACCTATAATTCTTGAATTGTTACTCTTAAAAGAAGAATGTCATGTTTTAGAAGAAGAGTGACATGTTTGTTCCTAATTCCTAAACTCATAATTAAGTGACTCAATTGTTATTTTTAGAAGAAGAATGACTTGTTTGTTACTAAACCTATAACTAAGTGACCTCTAATGTATTTTACCCTTTATTTAATAAAGGCTTAAATGCATGTTTATCCCCTAGACTTGTACAGCTTTATCCTTTTGAGCCTTGAAGAGCTAAAAGTGATAAAGGTGTGCAAATTCAGTGGTTTTAACCCTTTAACAGATGGAATGTTCTCACACCTTTAAAGCATTAGGCCATTAGCATTGTGGAAGACATAAAAGGAGAATACAAAAATGCTTCCATAGGAAATTAAATTCCAATATTGAAGGGAGTTTTTTTTTTTTTTTGCCTAAAGAGAGTTGTTGTAAAATTTCAAATACTCACAATCAAAATGAATATCACATCCATACAAATATACTTGAAAAATTTTATACTCTGATCGAATGTACAAAATGATATATGCCCTATGAAACTTTAATTTTTTATTATATAGAGATAATACATCACAAAGGCAAATGCAAGGTTTTAAACTCATACAACATGAGCATTCTTAGTCACTAGGTCAATTAGTAAATCTCTATAAAATTTTAATTTTAATTCAATTGTACACATTTTTAAAAAAGAAATACATATATTTAATTTCACATTGGATAAATATAATTATTTGTGTATAGAATATGTAAATTTTAAATAATACTACATCAATAATGATTTTAGTAATTTATGAAAAATGAATCAAACCGAAGACGTGATCCATGTTATTCAGGCTGTAAGAGATGGAAGAAATGTATTGTAAGTACAAAAAAGCACACTACAACCAGTTTTTATACATACATACATACATACATACATACATGTATATGTATATCTGGAAAAATGAGAGAAGATAAGACAATACATTAGGAAATATATATACACTTGCAATTAACCAACCATTAAGATATTCAGGTATTACAACATCATTAACTGATAAGAACTTGCATTAGAACTATACACACATAAACAGGTACTACTTCCACATACAGAAGAAATTTGATTACACCAGTACATCCCTCTTCCACATTCAGATCACGATTAAATCGCAAACCACAACATCACACTGCCGAACATGAGAAACAAAGGCAAACATCCTGAATCTGTGCAACTGCTGAAATGACAGACAAATAAAATCCCCACCCTGAAAGCTCTTCAATCTTCATGCACAAAATTATAAGGATGTTTGGTATTCTAAGATTCTATATTGCGTTGTAGGGAGTGAAGGACTAATAGATCTTATACACCAAGACTGCAGTGCAACTCACTAAAAAATCACACACACATACATAAATATATTATTATATTGCTGTATTGCACATTATCATGGCCCCAAACAGTAAGGACCATCACCCATGTAGTGACCATCCATATACAGAGCTGCAGTCTGTGGATGCAGACCATCCATCACCATGAACTGCATGTCTTCCGAAGGTTTCCAATGTCGCTTCCTTTGGTTTATGAACCAATTATTAATTTGTTTCTGGTCTAAACCAGTTGATTCAGCCAATGCCACCTTCTCAGTCTCCTGTGGAAATGGCAAAAATTCAAGTGGTTACTCTAATGGGATACCAATTTATAGCAGGCTGTAGAGAGACTAGAATTTAGCTTAAAGATGAGATAAAGATACATACCGAAGGGTATGGCCATTTATAGTGCAACTCCCACCAGCTAAGCAACTTTTGTCTAGCTTCTTTGGGTAGTTTCCCTTTCTTCTTTTTCTTGGAGAGTTCTTGCTTGAGACTGCTTAAGTAACCGCTATATTTCCTCAACAGGTGGTTCTTTAGTTCTCTATCTTCAGCACGTGGATCGATTTCGGGTAGTTCGGTTTCTCCACCACTGTTTTCCTGGTCCTCCTCAGATGAACCAACACCTTCACACTTCTCATCTGTTCAAATTATAACAGCAAGTTGAGTGGCTCAAAAATTAAGCACTTGCTAGACCAAATACTCAGGGCAAGGAATTATAACTTTCTTCATAAACATTGTCATCAGATGCACAGAATCAGTAATTCAATGAAAGCAAAACGAACATTGAACAAAATGGAAAGAAAGCAATACCAACTTGTCCTCATACATTGAATTTGAATCAAGTATAAAACCATTTCTCATTAATAAATTGCATGAGTTAACAATTCATGGTTACTTCATTTTCCCAATATCTTTTGGATAAGGATAGAGACCAATTCAAACATAACTATGGCACATGTAAATCAACAGTTGCTCAATTTACACAAAGTCCAGGAGCCATAAATGAGATAAGTTAGGCAGAGAGTAGGGTAGTGAAAAGAAAGTAAAAGGGAATGAATGAATTGGCTATTCACTTTAGTTGAAGTTGAACAACTAAGATTATATAGCACACTTTTATAGTTGAGTGAAACTGTGTCCAAAATAGCTACAACAGTGAATTTAATAAATGAACCATCTGATTGTGTCAAAGAGAAGAAGTTCATGAGTGGTGTAAAGTAAAAGAACTAGAACATATTGAATTAACCAACTCACCAACTTTCTTCCACGGCGGCATGGTACTTCTCACCATTCTAAGCATACATTAATATTCCCATTAGGAAAACAAATCAATCCAACAAAAATCACATAAATTTTAGACTTGTTTTCACATCAATCAGTAAAAGCATAAGACTTTGCCTCCTATGATTAACTTCATATATAGCTAGTTTGAAACCATATAAGCTTTAATACCATCACCACTATCCAAACTCCAATTCCAACAGTCAAGGATGTCAAAGGCTCAAATCTATCTTATACCAGATGTTAGCGAATGTTAGCAGCACTTCCCAATCCATGGGGCAGTCAAGCTTTTACTATTCTCAAGTTGGGGAAAAGAGTCAAAATTTTCTACAAACACAAAATCCATAGAGAAAACAAAGCCCCCATCCGGTCAGACTCGCACGAAAAAGAGAAAGATTAGTGAAGAAAATATGCACTGTTTTTTGAATTGAAATGAAGAGCCTAAAGGCAAAGTAAATCCATTTACAACACCAAGATTCAAAAAAATGATCTTATTTAAGTGACATATATGTATCATCCCACTAAACCTTCTGGTAATTGATACTAATCTTTAATGATTAACAACAACAAAAATGAATCCATGGGCAAATTACCAATGCATCTATAGACTATAATCATAGTTCAGTGACTAACTTTACCATAAACGGAGACCTCTTCCGCTAAAATTGCTTGGAAATGCATCCCCAAAAATCAGAATCCTTTCTTCATCAAACAACAAAGGCTACAAGAGAAAATCTACCCCAGTTTCACTCTAGAAACTTGTAATGAAGCTGATAACTGATTTAGTAGATACTCCTTCAACATAGTTTAAGCCTAGAAACTTAGAAAAGGGGATTCCGACAAAGCACAAAGCAAATTTATAAAGAGAAACAATACAGCCTACATTACTAAATTTTCTGCCAAAGCCGTGCAGGCTACATGGGGTAGCACTGATTTGAACAGCATCCTATGTTCTCCAAATTTCCTATTACAAATAAATCTTCTCGGTAAAAAAAAAACCACGGCAAACTATTGTTTTAAACGGAAGAGCAACCAAGGAAAAGACGGCACTAACGATACCATTCGTCCCTCGAAGCATATATATTAATGTACAAAACCCCACATAAATAGAATCAGATTTAGCAGGGCTAAATAGAATACAGTATCCAGGTTTTGTGAAGGAAAACAAAACAAACCCTAAAATAAGGAATGGTTTTGTCAGAGATCATTGAAAAGGTAACCCCCATTACAGAAAAGCCAGAACGTGTGGTTTTCATTGTTTATAGCGCAATCCCAAGTGCATTTTGTCTTGTTCTTTTCAAATATGCTTCTTTGTTAGGACACTGCAAACAATTCACAAATAGACTCATGCTTAGCTAGGGTTTTGCAAGCTAAACACACATAGTACCAATACCATAGCTGTTTTCTTCACTGTTGGTCTTCTTCTCCGTTTACAAGGATCTTTTTTTTTGTGGGTTTTTCATTCATTATTGGAAGACGTGATTTGGGTCAAAGTTCTCATTTTCTTTACTTCATCGGGAAAGAGAAGCCATGACAGATGAATGACTGAGAGAGATATAGGTTCAGGACTACAATTTCCAAAGGAATCCAAGCAAATTAGACTATCAGGTTTCTATGACTGCTCAAAACGGTACAGTTAACCTCACCTCTGCAAACATCAACACAATTTTCCACCCTAGACGTTGGCAAAGCAAACAGGAAAGAAAGAAGAGCATCAAAACATCATCTTCATTAAGTGTGTGGTACGAATATACACGAAAGCATGCTGGAAACGGGAAGAAAAGAGGGGGAATACCAGAATTAAAGATCCGCACGGGACCATTGCCGAGCATGTTAAGTTGGGTTTCTATCCTCCGCATGAAATCCCAAGCTTCTTGTATTGGCCTCGTTAGTTCCTCTCTATATTTCACCAGCATGTCATAGTATGCTTCCTGGGTTTATGGATGCACAACTTTTTGTCAGAAAAAGTCCAAAAAAAAACCAGTAGGGCAAGAGAGAAACACAATCACCATAAACTGATCAAGTTCCGGGTCTTTTGAGATGTCTCTTGAAGCCAGCGAAGATCGCTGCCTTGCCTCGAACTCTTGTCGAACAGCTGCTAGCCGTGCTACTACTTCGGGCGGAGCTCCAACCTATATAAAATAGTATAGAAAGTTCATCAAATACTCTAGAGTTTGAAGCAAGTTATTGTTTTTCAAGGGTGACTCACCTTCTGGCAATCCATGTAAGCTTCAAGGAGATTAGAGTACTGAGGATGAGCTATGATCTTTGATTTGATCGCTTCGAGTTCACTGGAGCTTTCACTCCCTTCTTGATGTCCTCTCAACAAAGGGTAGTGGAATTTCTGGCCATGATGTGAGGTACTGGCTTCAGTCTTCACAATCGGGTGTCCCTCAGATTCATAGCGTTCACTTGATTGAAGATGGAAAGACGTTAAAGGCATCTGGGTTTGCTGATTACTCACGTTGGAGCCACTGCTTGCTCTCCCATAAGGAGAAGAATTTGAGGCCAGAACTTGAGATGCGTACAAAAAATTTCCCCTGGGAGTACTATTTTCGTTCATCTGATTGTATTCTTCCATTATTTTTTTTTCCAGCAAGGAAAAAGAAAATCGTATAGACCCTAAAGAAAGAAGTGGTGTGAGAGAAAAGAAACCCTAAAGAGTATAGCTAGGACACCTACAGATGATTTACTGCAATAAAGTCGTTCAAATTGAAGTTAAGTTTAACTTCGGATGAATGGGAAACTAATTGAAATTCTCTGAAGTTTTACGCCAAAATTGTACTTGGAGAAGATAAAAAAAAAAGGAGGTGGTACCTAAGATATGAACTGCAAAAGGAGATGGAGCTACGAAGGAGGAGAGGGGAGAAAGGTTAAGCTTAATCCGGAACCGGCAAGCAACTGCGTGACTTTAGGTTGGTTGACAAGACGTCTATTGTTTGAAAGAAGATTAAACTGAGATAGTATTAAACTATTAATAAAAGGCAAAGAGGGGAAAAGCCCAAGAGATCATATGACTTTCACTCCTCTCTTTGCTTCATTTTATAGTGAGAGGCAACAAGAAAAACTATTCACTAATTATGTATTTTCTAAAAAGTTTTATTTTTTAATTGTTTAGTAGGGGTAATCATTCGACCATGTCGAGTCGAGTAAAATAATTTTGAGTTAGTGGAGTTTATGAGTTTTGTTTTATAACTTATATTTTTATTTGAATTTTTTTCTTGAATCGAGTTGAGTTGTTCGAGTTTTTGTTCAAATTTATTTGTAAACATTTATAATGTTATTGTACTAATTAGTTTTAATTTAAATGACTTTCTATAAACATATATGATACACATATATATTTCTTCATATTTTTCATATATGATAATATATATATCAGACAGAATTGAGGGACTCAACTCAAACTTTAAAATTGATCCACTAATACCTAAAAATTTTGAGTTATTCGAATTTCTATTTTATAACTCAAACTTTATTTAATTTTTTTAGTCAAATCAAGACGAGTTGAGCTTTTTCTTATCTTGAGTCGAAAAATTCAAAATTTTTAGTCGAATTTTACTCATCTAATATATAATTAGATAGTATATGTTTATTGAATACGATCATTGTTAATATAATATATAAATTTTTGTTATTGAGTTATATAATATATAACTTGTTAAGGAAAATCCGGTCTAAAATGAGCTAACTATAGGTTTTGTATTTTTTATGATGGATTATTATCCCATACACAGGCGGTAAAAAGCTTTTTGTTTTCACAAGTGCTCAATTTTATGGTTAGGGTTTTAGTTTAAGGTTTAGAGTTTAGGGGTTTTAGTGTTGGGGTTTAGAATTTAGGGTTCATGGTTAGAATGTAAGGTTTAAGGTTAGAATTTAGGTTATGATTTAAGGTAACATGATTATGGATTTATGTTTTAACTTATAAACCCTAAATTTTAGCCCTAAACCCAAAATTCTATAAATAGTCCCTAACTTCAAAACTAGTACACTTAAATCCCTAAACCATAGACCTGGCAAACTTGACCCGAGACCCGAAACCCGAACCGAATTACCCGAACCGAGACTCAATTTTGACCCGAACATGATGATCCAAACTTGACCCGAAACCCGAAACAAACCGAACCGATTTTTTTTGTTGAACCGAAATGGACCCGAACCGAAAAGACCCGAACCGAAAGTTAAACCGAATATCGACCCGATTTTAACCCGAAAATTAAGGTAAAATAAATGAGTATTTTGTTTTTAATATTATATATTTTTAACAATGTAATAAATAATAAAATGAAGTATGTTTTATTTTCTTTTTGTACTATACCATGGAAGAGACCGTTACTCTTGTCAAAGTTGTGGTATAATAACATTTTATGTCATTTTACGTTTAAATATTAATTAAATAAAACTTTTGTCCCTACTAAATTTTAAATTTAGAATTTTAATGTACTATTTTCTCTCCCAATATTTAATCTTAAGCCATAAATCCTAAACAATAAACCTTAAGCCATAGAAATTAATCTCATGAACCAATAACCTTAAACTAAACCATAAACCCTAAATCATTAACACTAAGCCCTAAAAACCTAAATTGTTAACCTTCAAGCCATAGAGATTAATTTAAAATCAATAACCCTAAACCACCATTATCACTAAGGCCTAAACCATAAACTGAAATTAGAGACAATTTTTATAATCTTATCATAAAATATAACTAAAACTAGAATTAGAGATCATCTTGACAATTTGAAAGTAGAGAAATTTGAGAGCTTGGTGACCAATTTTATAATTTCACCATAAAATATAGCATAAAACTGAAATTGTTGACTAAATTGACAATTTGGAAGTGGAGAAATTTGAGAGTCCAATGACCAATTTCATAATTATACCATATAAATAAATAGGGGTCAATTTTGGCTAAAAATTAAATATTAGAAATTAAAATGAACAAAAATATCATTATATTAAATTAATAGACTAAATTACAAAGATTAGTTAATTTTGACTAAAAGTCTACGGGGAGGGGATTTCTATATTCGAACTCTAAACCGTGGGGATACTTGTGACTAAATTAAATTAAACTAAAACTTAAAGTTAAATATTAGTACTAAAATGTAACATTTTAAATGCAACATGACCTAAAAAGTAATTAATCTCCAACTTAAATAATTGGTGGCTTATTTCCCTCCGAATTTTTTTTCCCTCTCTATTTTTTCCAATTGTCTTTTTTTTTTCAATCTAGCTTAAAAAATTGGTGGCTTATTTCCCTAAAAAATTGTCTTTTCCATCTCTATTTTTACCAATTGTCTTTCTCCTTTTCTTTTTCTTAATTTAATTGAGTTTTAATTTAGATTAATTTAATTGAAATTTCACATTTAGTTTTAGAATTATTTTAATTATGTCCGTGATTTATGCTTATAGATTTTAGTTAGCTCAATCAGATTCTAAGTTTAATAAATTAATTCATTTAAGACATTATTATTATTATTATTATTATTATTATTATTATTATTATTATTATTATTACATATAATAAACTTTGATTTAATATAATTATACACAAAATTTTGATATGAATACATGAAGCTTTGATTTAAATATTTAATCAGATTTAAATGCATAGATTAACAAGTTAAAGCAGAATTAATCTCATACACCAATAACTTTAAACTAAACCATAAATACTAAACCAGAAACTCTAAACCCAACTCAAACCGAATTGACTCGAAAATTCAAATGTTGACCCGACCCGAACGACCCGATTTTGACCCGAACCGAATGCGACCCGAACGACCTGATTTTGACCCGAACTGAAAGTGACCGATCCAATATTGACCCGACCCGAAAACAACCGATCTGATTTTGACCCGATCCAATACTCGAACCGGATCCGACTCATCACAGACCCGAATTAGACCCGAACCGACCTGAACCGAATCTAAACCGATTCTAGATAGACCCGAAATGACCCGAACCAAACCGAAACGACCCGAACCGAACGACCCGATTGCCACCTCTACTAAACCCTAAAACTAAGGCACTTGTGCATGGAATAATTACCCTTTTATAATATTATAATTTCGAATCTAAAGAGTGGTTTAATGATATAGAAAGATTTATTTTATTACGGTATTTCAAATTTAAATAATGTTATTTGTAGGACATGAAAAAAATATAGAATGTTAAAACATTGGCCCTGTTTGGAAATTAACAGATAGTTGATAGTTGATAGCGAATTACATTAGTTGATAGCTGGTAGCTTATTGCATTAGCTGATTTGACTAGCGGATTGTATTAGTGTTGTCACTGATTTTTAGCTCGACATAAAAAAATAAGGAAAGGGATCGCATCAAATATGAAAAAAGAGAAAAGAAGATCCCAAATCAGAGTTGAATTGAGTGGGAAAAAAGGGAAACCATCCCACAATTCAAGCAATTGGTCAAGCAATTAAAGGGGAATGAAATCAGTCAAAAAATAAAAGAGGAAGGGGAATCCAAATCAGCTCAGATTTGGGAAGCAATCACCAAAATTAAGAATTTTAAATTTATTCTTCATTATAATTTAGGTATAAAAAATACCTACAAATACAACCTCTATCCCCTTTGTAATCACATCCACCATCCACCACAACACTCACAATTTTAAATACTCACTACACTATTTACAAAGGAATCAATTTATTCTTAGAATGATATTTTTGCACTCTACTAATAAAACAAGTCCGGGAAACTTGAACACATTTATGAATGGAAAAATGATAAAGAGAACGGAAAAAGAGTTGCTTCTGACTGGATCGAGCAACGCGGTAATCATAGGGTGTGAACCGAGTGATCTGGAAAATTTTCTTGACTCGCCATAACGTTCAAAAGTTATGCTAATCACAAGATGGTTGAATCTAGGACACTCTTGCACTTGATATCCAGGGCATCCTATTATGTTTTCTTTCTTTATTAAGATCCTGATTTTTTGGGCCTAATAAGACGCCCTCCATTGAAATGATGATCAGTAAGCTGACATTTTTTTCAAAAACAAAAAGATTTTCTTGTATTGCTTCGAAGATAAACTTCTGTATACAAGACCATGGATGCAAATGGTCAACTTGACATGGCAAAGATATGGTTGAGTATGAGACACTCATTTGTTCGGCAGTCTTTTGATAAAGAAAGAGGAATCACTCATAAGGTGTCGTGGTAAGGACAATGACAAGAATGTATATATTGGATTGTTCAAGGACCTGGAGTGTGTTTCTACCCTGGGTTTTTTATCGAGTCTATAAGAATGAACTTGAAGAAAGTACATGGACTTTGATAAAGTTCAGAAACCTGAAGAAAGTATATGGAATTCGAGAAAAATTCAGATACTTGAAAAATATTTTAGGGACCCAAAGCAAGTTTCTACCATGAATTTTTTGTTGCTTTTTGAAATTAAAGAATATACTTGAAGAAAGTTTAAGGAATGGAAGAAAGTTTAAGGACTTGAGGCATTTTTTCGCCCTAAATGATGAAAGAGGGGAAAATTCCACAGGATGAGGCAAGAAATAAAGAGACCAAGGGCATCATTGAATGTGAAGATGAGATTTTTGGGGCATGAGAGTCCAAATCAAAATAGACAAGAGAGGATGTAGAGCCTGAAAGAATTCAATCACTAAAGAAGTCAAAATTTGCTTAAGAAGAAAATGAGCCCAGCAACAAAATTCTGGGGCAAATGTTGTCGGAGCATGAAGACAGTAAGAGCTTTAGACAAATCTCAAGAAGATCAAGATCTGATAAAAAAATCTAAAGATATAAGAAGAAGAAAATAAACTCAATAATAAATTTTGGGGCAATTTTGTCGAGGCGTGAAAAGAAGTATGAGCTTAAGGCAAATCTTGAGAAGACTAAGTTGAGCAAGATTTGAGAAGGCCAATCTTAAGAGATAAGGTACCATTGCAAAATTAGCTGAAAATTCAATGGAAAAGCAAAGAAGATCAGAACCCATCCAAGTGGTCCTTAGTTGTCACAATTCATGCATCATATAGTGAGGCATCCATAAGATAGGAGCATGCTAATTCATACATTCAAAGCATTTTTACACATTTTGACAGGAATTTACAAGAATCAACAAAGAACAAGTAAAGATTTCAATGTACAACTTCGAGATTGAAAAGGTAGCAAAGACTAGCAAAGATTTCAATCGCATTTTTGTGAAGCAAAGATATAAGTCGTTCAGAGAAACGGATCTCAACAAAGATTTCAATCCGTTTGAAGAGGCGGTTCTCAACAAAGATTTCAATCCGTTTGAAGGGGCAGATCACCGTAAAGATTTCAATCCATTTGAAGAGGCGAATATCAGCAAAGATTTCAACTCGTTTGAAGAGACGAATCTTAGCAAAGATTACAAACCGTTTGAAGAGATAGATCTATGCAAAGATTACAACCCATTTGAAGAAACGAATATCAGCAAAGATTTCAACCTGTTAGAAGATGCAGATTTCAGTAGAGATTTTTGGATTTTCTGCACAAGATAGAAAGTGCAGTGCAATGCTAAAAGCCTTCAGGTCATCAGTAAATCCTTCGGGTCATCAATAAATTCTTTGGGTATGATGGTAAATCCTTCGGGTATGATGTTAAATCCTTCGGGTCATAGTAAGTCCTTCGGGCATGATGTTAAATCTTTTAGGTCATCAATAAGTTCTTCTGGCATGATATTAAGCCCTTTCGGGCCATCACCCTCGGGAGTGATGTTTGGTTGATTGCACAACAAAGGAAGTGCATCATAATTCTAAAGCCTTCGGGTCATCAGTAAGTCCTTTGGGCATGATGTTAAGTCTTTTAGGCTGGTACCTTTGGAAATTATGAGAACTTTTCAAATGCCATCACGATAAGATAGTGGGGCATGGTATCAACAAAGATATTAATCCTTGGGACCTCAGTTTTTAAAAAAAGAAGAAAAAGAAAAAGAAGAGAAAGAAAAATAAAAATAAAAATAAAAATAGTCCATGTTACTAGGATGGAAGCACAAAAAGGTCAACTTCGGGTTTAGATAAGGAAGATTCACAGTTTGATTGATCAAAAATTCCAGTGTTTCTTGTTGAAACTTGATGTTTACAGGCCACATTTAAATTCCAAGCATAAAGATCGATCAGTAGAGGAAGAGAAAACAAGAGACCTTATGCGAGTTCCAAATTGAAAGATGGAGATGTCTTTGAGAGAAAAGCAGTGACTCTAAAGATCTTAGTGCTTCAAGATGGGAATTGAATATGTTTCATACTACTCCAATTTGAATTCTTATTAATTGATGATATTTCTTTTTGCAGGTTTCGTTTTTTTCCTAGAGACGAAACTTAAGATATTTTGTTCACAGAGGCGGATCTCAAGACATTCTGTTTAGAGAAGAGGAGACATTCCATTTATAGAGGCGGATTAAGGACGTTCCGTTTACAGAGACAAATTTCAAGACATTCTGTTTACAGAAGCATATCTCAAGATATTATGTTTACAGAGACGGAACTCAAGATATTTCGTTTATAGAGGAGGATCTCAAGACATTCCGAGGAGAAACTCAAGATATTCCGTTTATAGAGGCGGATCTCAAGACATTTTGTTTACAGAGGCGGATCTCAAGACATTCCGTTTACTGATATAGAACTCAAGACATTCCGTTTACAAAGGTGGATCTTAAGACATCCCGTTTATAGAGGCGAAACTTAAGATATTTCGTTTATAGAGGAGGAGACATTCTGTTTATAGAGGCGGATCTCAAGACATTATGTTTAGGGAGGCAAATTTCAAGACATTATGTTTGCAGAAGCAGATCTCAAGATATTTCATTTATAGAAGCGGATTTCTTCATATTTTATGTTTACATAGGCAGATCTCAAGTTATCCCGTTTGCGGGGCAGGTTTCAACAAATCTTTCTTTCATAGAGACGAACCATAAAAATGAATTTCATCAGTCACGTACATTCCCAGTACAAAATTGATCAACAGAGAAACAAATGAGATGAGATTTTATGAGTTTCAGATTGAAAGATCAGAACATTTTAGGAAGAAGAGTAGTGATACTGAGAATCTTGATGCTTCAAGTTCAGATGTTCTCTAGAAGAGAGGTGAATTTATGTTCGCAGTAAAGAATTCAGGGTTCCTAATAAGGAGAACTCGCTAAGAGATGGACTGACAAAAGATGGAGGAATGAAGAAGAATAACTTCAAACCTTAGAAAATGAAGAATTTCAAGGAGCAATACCAAAATTCAGAAGATGAAGAATTTCATAAAGAGAACATATTCATGCTCTATGGTTTAGCAGAAGTTTGGAGAATTTCGTAATCAGAGGAACAACTTCAAGAGATGGTCCAACACTTCCAAGAAGAATGAATGATGATCATAATAAGAAGAACCGGTTCAGACATAACAGTTAGCTTATGAAGAAAGATTGTCAAGTTCATAATAAGAAGAGCTTGTTCAAGATTCAAATGAGGCAAAAAGTTTTAGCGTCGATTGTCGGAGGAGCATTCAAAGTTTTATTCGTATTTTTATGATTAAAACTAAAAGATTAATGACAGTTTCAACTTTTGCAGGTCATATTAACATTCTCAAGAAGAACAAGGAGTTCCTAATGAGAATAGCTCTTCTGTTCAGCACCCTTTCAGAGAGGTGGATCAATATTTCAAGAAGACTAAAGAACTCGCAATGAGAAGAGTTCACCTAGAACTCCTAATATGAAGAGTTCACCAGTGAAGAAAGAGCTCCTAATATAAAGAGTTCGTTCAACAAAGACAAAACTCCTAATGTGAAGAGTTCGCCCAACAAAGAAAGATCTCTTAATGTAAAGAGTTCGCCCAATGAAGAAAGAGCTCATAATCTGAATTGTCCGTCCAACGAAGATAGAATTCCTAAAGAGAAGAGTTTATCTCCAGCAAAGAAATAACTTCAAATAAGAAGAGTTCACCCAGTGAAGATAGAATTCCCAATGAGAAGAGTTCGTTTCGAGGTTTTAAATGAGAAGAGCCTATCCTTTTGAAGAATGAGGAAATCCACAACAAGAAGAGCTTTCTTATTCGACGTCTTTATAGAGAGACATATTAGCAAATGAGAAAATTGAAGCATTTCATAATTAGAAGAACAACTTCAAGTTTCAGAGGTCAGACGGTTTGGACAAAATTCGTGTCTTTTCAGTCTTTGCCCTATTCCTGTTCTACAACAATGAGCAAAGAGAGACAGCTTTAATACCTTAATTTTGTCCGGGTACTCATATATAATATAATTCTATATAAATAAAACCAAAAAATATAAATAAATAGATAATAAATAAGACCGACAAATAAATAATAAAATTAGAGTCCATTTATGTCATACAAATGTCCATTACACATAATCAGGGCCCAATTACAATTCTGATGCCCATATCCCTAATTTGTTACAATTTGCCAACCCATCATAACCCCAACAAAAACATATCTTGGTCCAAAATCTAAATTCCCACCTAAAAATGGACATGTGTTGCCTAGCCATTGGCCCAAATCGGTTTCACAATGTAACGCCCGAGTTTGGGGGTCGGGTGAAATTAAAATAATAAAATAATATTTTGAGCCTCGTGTTTTCAAAACAAATAAATTATGTTGGACTTATTACAAAACAAGCCCAAATAGCCATGGATATCTCCTATTTGTAAATGGGGTAAACTACTGCAGGGGTCACTTTCGTTTCCCGTTTGTACATATTTAGTCACCACTTTTGAAAAGTCACAATAAGTGGTCATCTACGTTTTCGATGTGTAAAGACTTGGTCACTCCGACATTATAGTCCGTTAATCCCCTAATGGATTGCTGATGTGGCGGAATTAATTAAATGGCAATATCCACGTGTATTCCCACGTGGATAATAACGTTGGAAGGTTGCTACTTAAAGGACTAACATTATAGAATCCTCACTTTCTTCAACTCTAAAATTTTCTCTGTAAAATTAGAAGAAGAAGAAGAAGAAACAGAGGAACACTACCGATGAACGAGGTTGTTCGTCGAGCCATTGCATGATTGTATCATTTTTCGGATGGGCCCCACTAGAACCTGCGAGATCCAATACGGGTCCCACAGGATAAACGGGTGGGATTTGAAGCTCTCCATTAGAGAAGTAATCAACAACATGGGATTCAAGCTCCGAAAATGTATTTACCACTATACCCTTCATCGCTTTTAGCCCTTTCGCTATATTAAAGATGAAGGCAATAGTTTCAGGCCTGAACATTAGGGGAAGAAATGATTTGGTGGAAACCGGGTTGGCATACGTTGGAATGGTGAACTCAGTTTCCGAGTCTTTTAACTTGTGGAACTCAACGTTTTGCTCGTCGTGAAGAAATTGTGTGTAGAACATGAATCCAAGAAAAGCAGCACCGGAGGTGTAAAATACATAGCTAGAAACGCCAAACTCGTTAGCCAATTCTACGAAAAGAGTTAAAAACATGTCCAAAACAAAACCGGCGAGTCGAGGCGAGTCGGGAACGGAGTTGGAGAGCTCAACTATGTTGGTGACGGCCTATTTCACGAGCGGTCCCTGGGTTTGAACTAAAGTACTCATAAAATTATTAATATCTCCCGAGAAA
The DNA here is from genome assembly GCA_030270665.1 of Hibiscus trionum. Classification (NCBI taxonomy): domain Eukaryota; kingdom Viridiplantae; phylum Streptophyta; class Magnoliopsida; order Malvales; family Malvaceae; genus Hibiscus; species Hibiscus trionum. The sequence continues at coordinate 36,160,432 of BSYR01000013.1, forward strand.
GCTTGAGGGAGATTGATGAATTTGATGCGGCTGGCGGTGGTGGAGGTTGTATCGGCGGCGAGAGAGTCGATGTAGGAGGTGATTTTTGAGTCGTAGGATGGCTTCATGATGAGGACGGAGATGGAGAGGTTGGAATCGAGATGCAGTAAAAGCTTAGCCAATTGAACTGTTGATACCAAATGCCCTATTCCAGGCGTCGGGATGAACACTAGCCCTGCTTTCTTCGTCATCGGAACGGAACAGGACGATGAAGATAGATCGACGACAACGTTGGGAGGGATGGTTTGGGATTTAGCTGATGTTGTTTGTCGAGGTTATTCATTTTAAAGCTGAGACTCAATCAGTGAATAAGCTGAGACTTAATTAATTCCGCCACATCAGCAATCCGTTAGGGGATTAACGGACTATAACGTCGGAGTGACCAAGTCTTTACACATCGAAAACGTAGATGGCCACTTATTGTCACTTTTCAAAAGTGGTGACTAAATCTGTACAAACGGGAAACGAAAGTGACCCCTGCAGTAGTTTACCCTTGTAAATGCCTTATTTTATTAAGGGTATTTTGGTCTTTGGCCTTTTAATTTTAAACAAACATTAAAAAAATAACCACTTTAGCTCATCTTCTTCCCCCCTTCACTTTCATTTTCACGACAAAAACACCTTCAACATAGTGTTCACTGTTCCATCTTCCTTCTTGCTTATTGTTGGAGATTTTTCAAAGGTAAATCCATTTTCGACTTGTCCTCATCATTCTCTATAAGTCTATAGTTTTATTTTTCATTAAAACCCACGATTTCTCATTTTGGTGTTTTGAAGTTTTAGATTAAAAGTGTGAACTTTATTAGCTTTAACTTAAGCTTTTGATTTGTTAATGTTAAATAAGTTGTTTACAATCTAAAAAGTCCAACATACTTGATTTTTACTTGGTTTTATATTGATTCCCGAAATTGGGTTTTAGGGAGGTTTTTGAAGGGTTTTAGGTTGACTTTTGGGGTGTTTAATGTGGAAATTTGTTGGCTGATGGTTAGACTATGTATAAGGGTTGTTTTGGAAGCTTTTGGGAGTAATATAAGTGTTCGAATAATTGGTTTTAGGCTGTTCTTTAGGGCTGCTCGGGAATGAGGATTTTGGGGTTGTCTTTAGTTTGAAATTATGTGTTTTGTGCTTGGTTTGTGTTCCGGGTTGGCTACATTGAATTGTGGACTAAATTATGGTTGTTTTGATTGTGTTGGGATGTTTAGAAGCAAGGAAGTGTGTTGGTGAAGCCTCGGGGATGAATCTAGAGAATTTGGAGACTTGAGCTTGGTATTCAGCTTCCGTTTGGGTAGCAACGGTGAGTGGAAATGTTTAGCTTTGTTTTGTTTCCGACATGTGACTCTTGGGGGTTTGGGTGGGACCTAGAGGGTTCACCTAAACCCAAATGTAAGTTACTACTCCTACCTTTTTGTTATGTATTGATAAGTGGCTATACGTTGTGGTATCATGTGCATCTTGAGTTGTTTTACATCCGTTGTTGTTGTGTAGTCATGTTGATGTCGAGCCTCACATGATGGTTGTCATAACTACGATGATGAGTGGTCCCATCGGAAAACTACTAGTCGAACAGTGATGTGTGGTCCCACCGTGTGTGTTGGTTGTGCATGTGCAAACCATATGTAGTCATGTTGTGATATCATTCGTGCATCCATTGATTTATTTGTCAATTATGAAAAGTATTTTGAAAACTGAATGCTTGTTGAGTTTTAGAGCTTCACTAACTAAGCTAGCTAGCTTACGCTCTCCTTTATTTCCAACATGCAGATCGTTAGAGTTCGGGAGGCAAGTGGGCAAGGGAGGAGCTTTTGGGAGTTCTCAAGTAACTCAAGTATGATTTACGTGTTTGTAATAATACCTAGACGATGGGGGTGTAGACTTGTTTGGAGTTGGTGTTAAACTCCTTAGTTTGATTTTGTGTTTGAGTGAGCATGTTGAATTGTTGATGTTATGTTGGCCATGCTTATGCTTTTATGTCGTGGATTGTAGACCATGTTTACTTGATTCTTAAATGTCTTGTGTTTGAGGACTTATACCCTTTCCCCATGAATGCTATGTGTGTTTGTCTAAGGCATGTTATCTTGAAGGCTATGTATGAATCCTTTGTTGAATTGATGCTTCTCTTATGGAATGGCTTTATATGTATGTTGAGTGCTAAGCGTGCTTGTTATAGGGTGCCTTGTATCTACAGTTAATGCATGTTGGTTGTGGGAGGTCTTAGTTGGTATTTGGGGCAGCCTTGTGCCATAAACCAGCTAAAACAAGTCTGCTCGCAACAATAGTATAGAAACGGTTGGTCTCGTTTCGATACGGTCCCCTTGTTTCAGGCCAGGCATTTCGATACGCGGGAAGGGCGTTTCGATACAATTTTGCTACTGGAAATCTGAGAATTTGACAAGAAATTGAGAGTATCGAAACGGTCCTATGCGTTTCGGAACGGTCTTCGTAGCGTTGACCATGAGAAATTGACCGATGAGGGCGTATCGATACGGTTGACCAGCGTTTCGATACGGTCTCCTCGAGTTGACTTTGGCCAGTTGACCTAGTCAAGGCGTATCGATACACCCTCTGGGCGTTTCGATACGGCCTGTAGTTTAAGCTAAAATGAACTGTTTTTGGTATGCTGTTTGGGTTGATCGCCTCGCTTGTTGTCTTTTCACATTGGTTAATTTAATCCATTTAGACAAGATAATAATTAAAGAAATTTTCTAGGGTTGCTAATCGAAGGGGAGCCTTAGCGGGTTTCACTTCAGTTTTCCCCGTGTAGCCTACTCAGACCGGTTAGTCGTCCAGACCGGGACGAGGGGGTTACATCTGGTGGTATCAGAGCCTGAGGTTTCCGAGACCTCGGGTAGGTAAGTGAGGTAAGTTTGAGTTGTTATGTGTTGCTATGCCTCAATGAGTGTTTTTTACCATGTATTGCATGAAGTTTGCTCGCTAGTACGGTGTTTGAAAACATGTTTTTGTGGCTTTTTCTGGTTGGGTTAAGGGCTAGTCAAATGTCCCTATTGTTAGGTGTTGTTGTCAAAAAGGAAAATTGTTTTAGTTTAACGAGCTTGAGAACCGGAGTCCTTGCCCTTTGCTAACCTAACGTTCTTCTTGTTTATTGCGTGTTTGCTGTTTTAGATCCTATTTTGCTATGGTGAGACTAAGGGGGCGACCTAGAGCGGGTGACCAGGCACCCGGAGGTGAGCCTTCTATTCCTCATGCTCCCGGTGGTAACGGAGTGGGTGGTGAAGGTGACGTGCCTCAGGCTGGTGCGCAAGTCGGAGGCGATGGTAATGGGCCTCAGGCCGGTGCTAATGTTGGAGGTGTTGGGGCTCAGGCGGGTCAGGGTCCAGCGGGCGCGGACATGACCCATCTAATTCAGACTATAGCTGGGGGTTTTCAGACAGCTTTGGCCGGTGCACAAGCTGCACCACCACCTCAGGGTGCGGGGACGAGATTACCCCTAGAGAGGCTTCGTAACTTGGGAGCAGTTGAGTTTCGAGGGTTAACTCCCGAGGGTTCGGAGGCGTGGCTTGAGAGTACTACTCGCATCTTGGGTCAGATGGAGTGTTCAGACGCCCGTAAGTTGGGTTGCATTGTCTCCTTGCTTCAGGGGACACTTATACTTGGTGGACCACTGTTACTTCGGGGATGGCCGAAGCGGATGTCATGTGGGAGTTCTTCAGAAATGCCTTCAAGAGGAAGTATCTTGGAGTTTGGTACTTGGATGAAAAGAAGAGGGAGTTTATGGCCTTGGTTCAGGGTAACATGACCGTGACTGAGTACGAGGTTCAGTTTGTGAGATTGAGCCAGTATGCACCTGAGTTGGTCCCTAATGAGAGGGAGCGGTGTGAGCGCTTTCGGTATGGGTTGACTAGAGATGTGAAGACCTACATGATTGCCTCTGACTACACTGAGTTCGATGTTTTGGTCTCTAGGGCCAAGGATATTGAGCAGAACTTAGGCTCTAGTGCACATTCTAGTGGGTCCAATTCCAGAAAGAGACATACGAACTGGGATAGAGACCATGCCAAGAGGCATAGGGATAGGAGGTACCAGCCCGATTCGAGACATAGGGGTGGTAACTATGGTCAGGGCCATCAGGGCCAAGGAGCTATTATGCACACACCGGAGTGCAATAGGTGTGAGAGACGCCATCAAGGCGAGTGTGCAGGTACCTTTGGGCCGTGCTGGAACTGTGGATCCCGAGACCACATGAGGCGTAACTATCCACACTCGGCTAGGGGCGGACCGGCTCTAGCTAGGGGTTTTGAGCATTAGAGAGGCCGTGGGCGCGGTCGTGGAAACTTTCAGCCAAGGAACGAGGGTCAGAGGAACTTGGCTCATGTAGTAGCAGTCCAGCCAGAGGGAGGAGGACCGGCTAGGGTGTATGCTCAGCGAGAGGCTGGGAATGATACGGATGTCATTGTAGCTATTTTCTCATTACAGTCCTTGAGTTTGCTTTCTTTTATAGATTCGGGGTCGACAGATTCGTATATTTTGGGTGAGCACGCAAGGTCATTAGGGTTACCATGTGAATGGCTAGAGATAGGTGTAAATGTTACTAGCTCTTTTGGTGATACAGTGGTAGTTAGGAAAGTGTATATGAGGTGTCCCTTGATGGTTCAGGGCCACGTATTTCCGGTCGATATGACGGAGTTACCCTTATACGGTTTTGACATAATTTTGGGCTTGGATTGGCTCGTAGAGCACAGAGCTAGGGTTGACTTCGAGACCAAGAGAGTCTCCTTGAGGCTTGCCGATGACTTTGAGGTTGTGGTAGTTGGTAAGAACGTTAGGTTCTTGTCCAATGTGGTTTTGGCTTTGGAAGCTCAGAAGTTATTGAGTTCGGGGTGTCAGGCTTACTTGGCTTATGTAATGAATCCGAATATGAGTGAGTGAGACCTCAAGACATCAGAACATTATGTGATTTCCGAGTGTTTTTCCGGAAGAGTTGCTGGGTTTGCCTCCAAACAGAGCAGTTGAGTTTGCTATTGAGACGTATTCTGATTCTGCACCAGTGTCGATTGCTCCGTATAGAATGACACCGAAAGAGTTGAAAGAGTTAAAGACACATCTTCAAGAGTTGATCGATAGAGGTTTCATTAGGCCTAACATTTCTCCGTGGGGTACTCCAGCCTTGTTTGTGAAAAAGAAAGACGGTAGCATGAGGATGTGTATAGATTATATGCAGTTGAATAAGGTGAGAGTGTAGAACAAATACCCTTTGCCTAGGATAGATGAATTGCTTGACCAGTTGAGAGGTGCTTCTGTGTTTTCAAAGATTGACTTGAGGTCTGGGTACTATCAGTTGAAGGTAAAGGATGTGGACATAATGAAGACAGCCTTTCGTACACGTTATAGGCATTATGAGTTTTTGGTGATGCCTTTTGGGTTGACTAACGCTCTAACAACTTTCATGGATATGATGAACCGTGTGTTTCATGAGTTCTTGAACATGTTTGTGGTAGTGTTCATAGACGACATCTTAGTATACTCTAGGACCGAAGAGGAGCATGATGAGCATTTGCGGTTAGTACTTCAGACCCTACTAGAGAATCAATTGTATGTCAAACTAAGCAAATGTGAGTTTTGGATTTGGGAGGTGGTCTTCCTAGGTCACATGATCTCGGCTAATGGGATTAGTGTGGGTCCCAAGAAGATAGAGGCTATAGTGAATTGGAAACAACCGAAGTCAGTGACAGAAATCCGCAGTTTCCTAGGTTTGGCGGGATATTATAGAAGGTTTGTTGAGGGATTTTCTAGGATAGCGGCTCCTTTGACTAAGTTGCTACAAAATAATGTTCCGTATGAGTGGTCAGATGCAAGGCAAGAAGCGTTTGAGAAATTGAAGAAAGCTTTGACCGAAGCTCCCATCCTGATTCAGCCTGAATCGGGAAGAGAATTTGTGGTTTATAGTGATGCATCCTATGTAGGGTTAGGTTGTGTGCTTATGCAAGAGGGTAAGGTGGTGGCATATGCTTCGCGACAGTTGAAAGTTCACGAGAAGAATTATCCCAGCCATGACATAGAGCTAGCCGCAGTGGTGTTCGCATTGAAGATTTGGAGACACCATCTTTATGGTGAGAAGTGCACCGTGTATACAGACCACAAGAGTTTGAAGTATTTGATGTCTCAGAGGGAGTTGAACCTCAGGCAATGTAGGTGGTTAGAGCTTCTTAAGAATTATGACCTCACGATAGAATACCATCTGGGTAAAGCAAATGTAGTGGCCGATGCCTTGAGTAGAAAAGTGGTCGTTGAGTTACGAGCTATGTTTGCGAGATTGAGCGTGTCCAATGATGGTGGGTTGATAGTCGAGCTTCAGGTTAAGCTTTCGTTAGTTCAGTTAATTCGAGAGAAACATTTGCGATATGAGTCTTTGGCACCTCACGTGCAAGACATAGCCGAATATAGGCCTACCGATTTTTGTTTTGGGGAGAATGGAATCCTATGTTACAAGGATAGGGTAGTGGTTCTGGAAGATACCGAGTTGAGGCGTACGATTTTGAATGAAGCTCATAACAGCCCTTTTGCTATGCATTCAGGTAGCACGAAGATGTACCGAGGGTTAAAAGGAGAGTACTATTGGGTTGGTTTGAAGAAGGACGTGGCCGAGTTTGTAAGTTGGTGTATGGTTTGTCAGCGGGTCAAGGCCGAACATCAGTTTCCCTCAGGATTGTTACAGCCGTTGAAGATTTCGGAATGAAAGTGGGAACGTATTACCATGGACTTTGTGTCGGGGCTACTGTTGACTCCTTCGAGGAAGAATTCAGTGTGGGTGATAGTGGATAGGTTTACTAAGTGTGCCCACTTCATACCAGTTCATACCACCTATACCTTGGACAAGTTAGCCGATCTGTATATCTGTGAGATAGTGAGACTACATGGGGTACCGAAATCGATTGTGTCAGATCGAGATCCGAGATTTACAGCTAGATTTTGGGAGTGTTTGCATCAAGCTTTGGGTACTTGGTTGAACTTCAGCACTTCGTATCATCCGTAGTCAGATGGTCAGTCCGAGAGAGTGATTCAGGTGTTAGAAGATATGTTGAGATGTTGTATCATTTATTTTCAGGGGTCATGGGAGAAACATCTACCATTAGTAGAGTTTGCGTACAACAATAGTTATCAAGCTAGTATTTAGATGGCTCCGTATGAGGCCTTGTATGGTAGGAAGTGTAGAACTCCGATTTGTTGGGCCGAAGCCGGACATAAACTTATACCGATGCCTGATTTGCTTAAGGGCACCATCGAGAAGGTAAAGTTGATATGTGATCGTTTAAAAGCAGCTTCAGATCGACATAAGTCCTATGCCGACTTAAAGAGGAAAAAGGTAGAGTATTCCGTGGGAGATAAAGTGTTTTTGAAAGTTTCACCTTGGAAGAAGGTAATGAGGTTTGGTAGGAAGGGTAAGTTAAGCCCAAGATTCATTGGACCTTATGAGGTAGTTGAGAGGATTGGTCCCGTTGCATATAAATTGAGACTCCCGACCGAACTAGAGAAGATTCATGATGTGTTTCACGTGTCGATGCTCCGAAAGTATAGATCGGATTCGTCCCATGTAATGCCCGTAGAAGAGATTGATTTGAATCCAGACTTGTCTTACAATGAAGAACCAGTTGAGATACTTGCTTCTGATAGCAATGTGTTGCGTGGCAAGACCATAGAGTTGGTCAAGGTGTTATGGAGACATAGAGGTGTGGAAGAGGCCACGTGGGAGAGGAAAGCTGATATGCTTGAGCAATTTCTGTACTTGTTTCCGTCAGGTAATTTCGGGGATGAAATTCCTTAAGTGGGGGAGAGTTGTAATGCCCGGGTTTGGGGGTCGGGTGAAATTAAAGTAATAAAATAATATTTTGGGCCTCGTGTTTTCAAAACAAATAAATTATGTTGGACTTATTACAAAACAAGCCCAAATAGCCATGGATATCTCCTATTTGTAAATGCCTTATTTCATTAAAGGGATTTTGGTCTTTGGCCTTTTAATTTTAAATAAACATTAAAAAAATACCCACTTTAGCTCATCTTCTTCCCCCACTTCACTTTCATTTTCACGACAAAAACACCTTCAACATAGTGTTCACTGTTCCATCTTCCTTCTTGCTTATTGTTGGAGATTTTTCAAAGGTAAACCCATTTTCGACTTGTCTTCATCATTCTCTATAAGTCTATAGTTTTATTTTTCATTAAAACCCATGATTTCTCATTTTGATGTTTTGAAGTTTTAGATTAAAAAGTGTGAACTTTATTAGCTTTAACTTAAGCTTTTGATTTGTTAATGTTAAATAAGTTGTTTACAATCTAAAAGGTCAAACATACTTAATTTTTACTTGGTTTTATGTTGATTCCCGAAATTGGGTTTTAGGGAGGTTTTTGAAAGGTTTTAGGTTGAGTTTTGGGGGTGTTTAATGTGGAAATTTGTTGGCTGATGGTTAGACTATGTATAAGGGTTGTTTTGGAAGCTTTTGAGAGTAATATAAGTGTTCGAATCATTGGTTTTAGGCTGTGCTTTAGGGCTGCTCGGGAATGAGGATTTTGGGGTTGTCTTTAGTTTGAAATCATGTGTTTTGTGCTTGGTTTGTGTTCCGGGATGGCTACATTGAATTGTGGACTAAATTATGGTTGTTTTGATTGTGTTGGGATGTTTAGAAGCAATGAAGTGCGTTGGTGAAGCCTCGGGGACGAATCCAGAGAATTTGGAGACTTGAGCTTGGTATTCGGCTTCCGTTTGGGTAGCAACGGTGAGTGGAAATGTTTAACTTTGTTTTATTTCCGACATGGGACTCTTGGGGGTTTGGGTGGGACCTAGAGGGTTCACCTAAACCCAAGTGTAAGTTACTACTCCTACCTTTTTGTTATGTATTGATAAGTGGCTATACGTTGTGGTATCATGTGCATCTCGAGTTGTTTTACATCCGTTGTTGTTGTGTAGTCGTGTTGATGTCAAGACTCACATGATGGTTGTCATAACTACGGTGATGAGTGGTCCCATCGGAAAACTACTAGTCGAACGGTAATGTGGTCCTACCGTGTGTGTTGGTTGTGCATGTGCAAACCATGTGTAGTCATGTTGTGATATCATTCGTGCATCCATTGATTTATTTGTCAATTATGAAAAGTATTTTGAAAACTGCATGCTTGTTGAGTTTTAGAGCTTCACTCACTAAGCTAGCTAGCTTACGCTCTCCTTTATTTCCAACATGCAGATCGTTAGAGTTCGGGAGGTAAGTGGGCAAGGGAGGAGCTTTTGGGAGTTTTCAAGTAACTCAAGTATGATTTACGTGTTTGTAATAATACCTAGACGATGGGGGTGTAGACTTGTTTGGAGTTGGTGTTAAACTCCTTAGTTTGATTTTGTGTTTGAGTGAGCATGTTGAATTGTTGATGTTATGTTGGCCATGCTTATGCTTTTATGTCGTGGATTGTAGACCATGTTTACTTGATGCTTAAATGTCTTGTGTTTGAGGACTTATACCCTTTCCCCATGAATGCTATGTGTGTTTGTCTAAGGCATGTTATCTTGAAGGCTATGTATGAATCCTTTTTTGAATTGATGCTTCTCTTATGGAATGGCTTTATATGTATGTTGAGTGCTAAGCATGCTTGTTATAGGGTGCCTTGTATCTACAATTAATGCATGTTGGTTGTGGGAGGTCTTAGTTGGTATTTGGGGCAGCCTTGTGCCATAAACCAGCTAAAACCAGTCTGCTCGCAACAATAGTATCGAAACGGTTGGTCCCGTTTCGATACGGTCCCCTTGTTTCAGGCCAAGCGTTTCGATACGTGGGAAGGGCGTTTCGATACAATTTTGCTACTGGAAATCTGAGAATTTGACGAGAAATTGAGAGTATCGAAACGGTCCTATGCGTTTCGGAACGGTCTTCGTAGCGTTGACCACAAGAAATTGACCGATGAGGGCGTATCGATACGGTTGACCAGCGTTTCGATACGGTCTCCTCGAGTTGACTTTGGCCAGTTGACCTAGTCAAGGCGTATCGATACACCCTCTGGGCGTTTCGATACGGCCTGTAGTCTAAGCTAAAATGGACTGTTTTTGGTATGCTGTTTGGGTTGATCGCCTCGCTTTTTGTCTTTTCACATAGGTTAATTTAATCCATTTAGACAAGATAATAATTAAAGAAATTTTCTAGGGTTGCTAATCGAAGGGGAGCCTTAGCGGGTTTCACTTCGTTTTTCCCCGTGTAGCCTACTCGGACCGGTCAGTCCTCCAGACCGTTTCGAGGGGGTTACACACAAGGATCAATGTTTCTTATCTCATAGCTGAATACAGCTGGCATGACGTCATCCCCATGACATCAGCAATGATGTCACATCTCTGACCACCTATAAATAGCATGAGAGAAAAAAGGTAACAATTAAATACCCACTAATAATTACCATCGTTAAGACTAATAAAATAATAAATAAATTAAATAATGAGGAGAGAAAGAAGGTTACCTCCCTTGGAAGTCGAACGGTCGCCGGAGCATAAACGGCCGTCGTGGAAGCATAACCGGCTCGTGAGTTGAACCGGCTGGGAGATCTGAACCGTCACCAAAGTTGTAGCCATTGCTGAGAGTTTAATCGAACGTCGTTTCCGTCACTTCGAAGGGTTTTGTTCGTCATCGAAGAAAGGAAGCGGCGCCGGAGAATGTGAAAGGCTGCTGTGTAACAGAATCGTGAACACCATTTTGAAGGTAAGGTTCCTTCATCCTATTGATTCTTGCAAAATAAAAGAAATCAATTATAGTCATACATGAAAATCGAAAGCAAAACTGAAATAAAAGCGAAATTGGAAATGAAGGGGAAACGGTGGCCGAAGTGATTTGCGACGGCTGGAGTTGATTTTAGGTCACTAGATGGAGTCGAAAATGATAAGATTTGGTTCGAGTAGTTAGTTTTAGCCGAGTGAAGAGAGAAATCCTGAGTGATTAGGTTAGATCTAGGTATTTAGCGTTTAATTTTAAATTTGAGGAAAGTTTGGGGTTTTAAACGGCGACCAGACGTTGGCCGGCAAAAGGTAGGGGATGACCGGAGCTTTGAGTGGCAGCCGGAGAACAAGCTGAGGTATGGTGATGTGCGTCGGTTGTGGGATCGAACTAAGGAAATATGAAGAACGGTGATGAATTTTTTTTTTTTAAAAATGAGTTTGATCTTGTAAGGGATTAGGTTTCAAGGCATAGGTTGTTTGTAGGGATAGAGAGAGTGTGAGTTAGAGAGAGGGGGCTGAGATGTAAAATAATCGAGCCAACTCTGTTTCAGGCTTTTTATAGTCGAGCTGGAACATTGACGTTTTGAGCTCGGGCTAAAGGGATCCGCGTACGGCCGTTCGAGTTGGATCAAGGGATCCACGCCCTACTTTGGGCCATTTATATTTTGAGCTTTCAAGTTTTGCATTTCTCACAATTTGGTCCTAAAAACTTGTAATTTGGCACCATAATTTGCAATTTAATTCAATTTGATCCCTAATTTCAGCTTTGATTTAATTTTAATGCAATCAAATTAAATGTATGTGTGTGCACATATTTTTTTTAAATGGGCATATAGTATATTTGTTTAGATAATTAATCACTTAGTATAAACATTTAGAGCCTCTTAAGTTTAGGTTCTCTAATTTAGATTAAATAATCTAAATAGGTGAGATAATTGTAGAAAATAAATGGATGTTAAATGGAAACTTTAATATTTTAAGTTGATTAGTGTCTCATTGTAATGAGATGTTAATCAAGGGAATATTTTATTTGGATATTTAATACTTCAATTGAACTTAGAATAATGACATCACTTAGTTAGTTTAATTAAAAATGAAATTAAGATAGGATTTAAATAGTTAGAATCATTAAATAATTAGAAATATTATCAATTTAGGGCCGAGTATGGATAGTGCCTAATTGTTTGGATGTTATCACATAAACCCTAAACTTAATAATATTCATAGTTTCTTAATTAATTAAATCAATGGAGCCCTAATTAGGTTTGAACTTAAAAATGACAAGAAAATAAATGGACATGCATTAAACCTTTTGTGTTGAGATACATTTTCAATATAAATTGAAGTGTCCTAAAGTAATTAGATGTTTCAAAACTTATATTCGCTTCAAATGTATTTTCTTGCAAAAGGATATCTCCATTCAAAATGAAATTTAATTAACAATTAATTGATTTAATTAAACTTAAATTATTTCTCAAAATGCCACATGGAATTAATAAGGTACCGATATGGGGCGTTTTTGTAGGGGTGATAATCCTTCCCTACACGTAACTGACTCTCGAACCCAAATTTTAAAGAAAAAAACCTCTGGTTTATTTTTATGGTTTTCGGTCTACCAAAGTGATCGGTGGCGACTCCAAATTGATTTTCAATAATAAACAAAGGGAAACTTGATTTAGGACAGAAAACCCTAATTTTCAAGAATAAATGAATTAAATAGATAAAAACCCTAATTTTCAAAAAGGATCATTCGTCAGACTATTTTTTACACTCGGTTTTAAAAATGGTCGCGAGATGAGCCAACCACTGTATCGGTTTGAAAACGTCAATAAATCACTCTTAAAGCCTCGAACCCCATCTTCGTACGCCACGTCTGTTGCCATAGTGCTCTAGTCACCTTTTTTTAGAAACGTTGGTCTCAAACATACTCTATTTATCGTATTCATCTTTTTCGTAGGGTTGAGTTTACCCAAACAAACCAAAGCTCTTACACCATTGTATAACCATTATATTTCTTCACCATTCACGTCAAAATTGGTCCTGAATCAAAGCTCAACACCCACACTGACAATTGGTCGAATCAAGTGACGATTTGAAGACCTGCTGGTTGAATCATAGGTGATGGCCTTGCGACAATGAGCTGAGGCATACAATAGGTTCGTGTGTGAGATGGCTTGGCACTGGGTGTGATGATAATCAATGGGTGCGAGAGGACTCTGGCTTTGCAGTGCAAGTGCACAAAGGGGTCATGGGTGTTGAGCTTCAGAAGTTGTTGCTTGTGATGGTGAGGTGCTCGATAGTGTGGTGTGTGGAGGCAATGTGTGTGAGCCATGGATTGTGCGTTGTAGTGAGTTTAGGTTTTGGCTAAGGGTGAGAAGTGTGGTTATGGGAACTAACGAAGAAGTCACGATTAATAGAGGGAAACCCAAAGAAAATGGCATATTGGCCAGGGGGTTAGCTACAAGCACATGAGGTGACTATGAATTTAAGGGGAAGCTGTGGTTGAAAGAAAAGGAGCAGAAGAAAGAAGTTGTGGCCTCTCAGCCATAGTGCCAAATACATTAGTCCTATTGGTCACCCCCACGAGCACCAAAACCAATTCCCAGTCCAAATCCACACCACACTGCCCACCCGTAGAAAAAACCTAAACCCACTACAACACACATGGTGACTAAAATACAATGTTTATATGATGGCTAAAAGTAAGTGACCATAAGTTTACATAACAGAAATGTATGTAATCATAACGATCATTTTTTGAAACCGGTGACCAAAAGTATACACTTAATGTAAGTGACCATTTTAGTGTTTACCATATTTTTTACCCCTACCAGATTAGCTTCCCATTAATGTTTAATGACAAGAAATGTTCGAGTGGCCATATGTTTACACAACGAAAATTTAAGTGACCATAACATTCATTTTTTTGAAACCGATGACCAAAAGTGTACACTTACTTAACATAAGTGATCATTTCAGCAGCTTACCCTTATTTTAATGTAAACATAGAAATGCATATACACAGAACGTTAGAAGTCTCTTTTGTTTGGTCGGTTATGAAACTAACTTTAATTGTGGTCGCAAACTATCGATGTTCATTCTTTTCCTTTCATTTTGTTATATTTTATTTTGTTTTCTTTTTTTCTTTGTTAATTTTCTGGTTTTTAATAAGAATCTCTTTGTTTTGTTTCATACCTTTCACACATCTTTGTGCACTTGTTTTGTCTACGTTTGTGGCTTGCTTTTAACATTGTGACGTGTTTTCTTTGCCTTATGACATGTTTTCGTCTACCTTTGCGATAAATTTGCGGTCGTGTAGTTCTCACGTCGCTCGGACCTTATTTTTGATTGTGAGTGGCCTTCAATAATTGTGATCCATGTTCGTGGTTATTTTGCCGATGTATTCAACGAAGCAGCCTGCAATATTGATTTGTTTTACTTTCCTATTTCACTTCTTAATCATCTTGTTGGATAGAGACAAGAAGTATTGGTTACAATTGACGGGCATCTATAGATGATTGTGTGAGTTTCAAAAGAAGGTTTTAGTTTTCTTTGCGCCTTTGGTTTTCATATTCATTTTTTTGTATGAGCTTTTTGGTAGACAAAGTTCCTAAAATTTTCTTTTGGATTGGTTGTGTTGTTCAAGTTCTATCTTCCATTGTTTCAATAAAATCTTTCTTGTAAAAAAATAAAAGGGTAAACTACTGCAGGGGTCACTTTCGTTTCCCGTTTGTACAGATTTAGTCACCACTTTTGAAAAGTGCCAATAAGTGGTCATCTACGTTTTCGATGTGTAAACACTTGGTCACTCTGACGTTATAGTACGTTAGTCCCCTAACAGATTGCTGATGTGGCGGAATTAAAATAAGGATAAATTACTGCAATAGCCATTAAAATTTATCTCATGTACATTTTTTCTCCTCAATTTAAAAAAGTAAACATTATAGTCCCTACATATAATTTTTAAACCAAAGTCGGTCGAACTCGCGTTACTCCGACAGGCCTTTATCGGCGTTGATCGGTCGATTGCCCAGTTGGGTTTTGCTCGCCATGGCTCAGAGATGACGATGGCACTGACGGCACGGCGAAAAGACGGTCGAGGCGGCCGAAAAACTCAAAAATCAGAGGCGAGAGGGAGGTTTTCGTCGAATCTTTAAATCGATCTCCACGGCAGACGAAGCGTCGGTTCTACGCGTGGTGCTCGGGGTTCGATTCAGGGCACGGCGGCGAACAAGGAGGTGATGGCGGTGCATGCCACGACGGGCTGGTGGAGGCGATCAGAGGAGTGGCCGATGGGGTTAGGTGAAGGGTCGGGGAAGGCTTCTCTCTTTTTCTCTTTTTTTTTCATATTCGAAAAGAATTAAATGAGCCAGGTTAAGAATTCTTTTAAAATTAAAAATTATATGTAGGGAAGTGCAACACTCGACTTGATTCGAAAAAATTAAATTTTTAGGTTTGATGTGAAAATACTCGACTCATAATTTCATAAACTCGACTCAAAAATTCAAAATAAAGTTTGAATTATAAAATAGAAATTCCAATAACTCGACTTGACTCGAAAAAATTAAATTTTTTGGTTTGATGTGAAAATACTCGACTCATAATTTCATAAACTCGACTCAAAAATTCAAAATAAAGTTTGAATTATAAAATAGAAATTCCTATAACTCGAATTTTTTAGTAGTTAGTGGACTAAATTTTTAAGTTTGAGTTATTAAATAGGAGCAATTTGGGCACCTAAGTTTCAAAGGGTATACTTTGGGCACCTATTTTTCATCTAAGCATTTATAATATTATTGTACTAATTGATTGTAAAGTTTTAGGATTGAAAAATGAATTTTTAAAAATTTAAGGGTGAAATTATAAAAAAAACATTTTTATTAGTGACTATAATGTTTACTTTTTTAAATTGAGGAGAAAAAATGTACATGAGATAAATTTTAATGGCTATTGCAGTAATTTATCCTTATTTTAATTCCGCCACATCAGCAATCCGTTAGGGGACTAACGGACTATAACGTCGGAGTGACCAAGTGTTTACACATCGAAAACGTATATGACCACTTATTGGCACTTTTCAAAAGTGGTGACTAAATCTGTACAAACGGGAAACGAAAGTGACCCCTGCAGTAGTTTACCCTTTGTATGGTAAACTACTGAAATGGTCACTTACGTTTAGTAAGCGTACAATTTTGGTCATCGATTTCAAAAAATGAACGCTATGGCCACTTACGTTTTTGTTGTGTAAACTTGTGGTCACTCGAACGTTTCTTGCTTTTAAAAGTTTACGGGAAGCTGATGCGACATGGGTGAAAATAGGGTAAACTACTAAAATGGTCACTTACGTTTAGTAAGTGTACACTTTTGGTCACCAATTCAACCCAACGAAGAAGATGAATACGATAAAAGGGTCTGTTTGAGACCGAAGTTTCTCAGAGAAGGCGACCAGAGCACTATGGTAGCATATGTGGCTCATGAAGACGAGGTTAACATTTTATGGCAAGAAACGTAAGTGACCATAATATTCATTTTTCAAAATCAGTGACCAAAAGTATACACTTACTAAAAGTATGTGACCATTCTAGTGTTTACCCTATTTTTTGCTCCTGCCAGATCATCTTCCCGTTAACGTTTAACAGCAAGAAACATTCGAGTGACTATAAGTTTACACAACGAAAATACAAGTGACTATAACGTTCATTTTTTGAAATCGGTGACCAAAAGTGTACAAATACTAAATGTAAGTGATCATTTCTTTAGTTAACCCTTATTTGTAAGGTGTGTGAATTTATTAAGAATTAAAAAATGAACATATACTATTGTGAGACCAAATTAAAATATTAAAAAATGTTAGGAAAATTGTTTTCGAGGAGGGTGGGGGCTCCAAAAGCCACTTGTACCGTCTCTCCCCATAATTGGTCATTGTCGTTCCATCTCATTTTTATTAATATTTTTTTAAATTTAATATTAATTTTTATTGTGTTTATGATGTAGATGACCAGTGGCAGATATAAAAATTCAATAATGAGGTTTAATTTTTTTCTCAAATGAAGATGCATATTTTTATTTTTTCCCTATAAACACTAAGCTTAAAATTTTAACACTACTTTTTTCCCCAAAAACGTGTACAATTGCTCCCGTCCAAAGTTACGTGGATCCGCCCGTAGACGGTTAAAATATTGCAACAATATATATTAAAATTTTAAATTAACAAATGATATAGGTTAAGCAGTAAAATGTTTATATTTAAATTTATTAGTCATGTATGATGTATTTGATTACCAAGTATAGGGTTTTAGTTGTTTAAGATAAAGATTAGTATTATATATGGGTAAATTATACTAATGACCACTGAACTATGGGGTTGGTGTCGATTTGACCACTATATTTTCAATTGTGTTAAATATACCACACAACTATTTAATTGGTTCCAATGTAGCCACCCTCCGTTAAAAAAAACGAAAAAGTTAACGGGGCTATTAAAATAATTGGTATAATTACACATTTAGTCCCCTTTATTTATACAATCATTCAACTTAATTCTAATTTTAATCTAATAAAATAAATTAATTATTCAATTACGTGGTGACACGTGTCACCACCTTATTTGAGGGATTTATCTATTTTTATTAAATTTATTTTTCTTCCCCAATCAGGTGGTGACATGTGTCACCACCAATTGGAGTAAGAAAAATAAAATTGTGGAAACTGGGCACCAGGGGAATCGAACTTGGGTTATCTAAGTAAGGAAGCAATGCTCTTACCACTGTACTAAGCATATTTTTGGTATATGGAATACCAAATATAATATATGTTGTATATTACAAACATTAGTGAAGGAGAGATTTGTTTCTTTTCTTTTAACTATGGGTAGTTTGCTTCCGGCGGTGCATTTGAGGAAGGTTTTCAAGACACCCGTCGTGGCTGCCGTCAGTGAAGATTTGATCAAGGCGTTGTCGAACCACAAGGATAAGGCTGTCGAATTCAAGGTGAGGGCTGCCGTGACGATCAGGAACAAGAACAAGGATGATTTTAAAGAGACTTTGGTTAAGCATTTCGATGCTTTTACAAACATGTTGGGAAGGAATGTCGTGTTGGAACTCATCAGCAATGAACAAGATCCCAGTAAGTCCATTTTTTCCCTAATGATTCTGGGTTTGTTTGCTTGTTTGTTTGAATTTCAGTTTTGTAATTCTGGGTTTTTGTTTGTTTTTCCAATGAAGAAACCAATGGTCCAAAAAAGCAGTGCTGAAAGATTGGTCAAAGAACGCAAACGTGAAAACTGAATGAGTTTATTACATGGCGCAGTTCACGGTGGCGTCGAATTTAGGAGAAAAGAAACAAATCTCTCCTTCGCTAATATTTGTATTATACCACATATTTTATATCTGGTATTCCATATACCAAAAATATGCTTAACTTAGTGGCAAGAGCATTGCTTCCTTACTTAGACAACCCAGGTTCGATTTCCTAAATTTAATAAATCTAATAAAAATAGATAAATCCCTCAAATAAGGTGGTGACACGTGTCACCACCTAATTGAATAATTAATTTATTTTATTAGATTAAAATTAGAATTAAATTGAATGATCGTATAAATAAAGGGGACTAAATGTGTAATTATACCAATTATTTTAACAATCCCGTTAACTTTTTCGTTTTTTTTAACGGCGAGTGGCTACATTGGAACCAATTAAATAGTTGTGTGGTATATTTAACACAATTGAAAATATAGTGGTCAAATCGACACAAACCCCATAATTCGGTGGTCTTTAGTATAGTTTACCCATATATAAATTATGAAAAAGATAAAAATATTTTTATGATAAAAGTACACCAATGGTCACCGAATTTTTAATGTGCATTCATTTTGGTCACTAAACTTTTAAATCTTTCATTGTGGTCACCCAACTTTTAGTCTGCTCTCATTTTGGTCCCTCCTGTTAACTTCCGTTAAAATACGCTGACGTGGCACGTTAACTTTCTTTCTTTCTCCATTTTCTTCTCTCTTTTTTTTTTCGAATTGCTGAAACGTACTCTGTCGTGTGTCAACCACAAACCGATATGTGAAAGTGGTTCTAGGCGAGACTAGACTCCTTCAGTTCCATGAAACCAGGGTGTTCCAATCTGCAAACAATCAAGAAACAAAGCTTTTAGAAATGTTGAGGTGAATTGGGTGATACGAAGATTATAGTAAAAACAAATAAATAAACCTGTGAATAGCATGATTCTCTTTAAACAAATTGTTTGTGCCTTCAACGATGATCGTGTCATGTTGCTGAGCCCTGATTGTTGGTTATTACCAGTTTCCTGAAGCAATCAGGGGTCTTGTATTCGGTCTTCACATCCCATTTATACCCACGAATTCTAGCCTCAACTATTTAACAAAACTATAATTATTAGTAAAAACAAAGTCATGATTGCTTTCATTCTGTATTTTGAAGCCTAAACCATGTCGCCAAGTAATTTTAATTTGAACTTTCATTAACTGAATGAGAAAAGAAGAAAGAAGAAGAAGAATTAAATTAACTGAGTCTAAGAGAAAACTGGGTCGAAGTTAGTTTCTGAAATCAAAACTTCCTTAGTGCCATATAGCGATGGTGTTTGTGCGTTTTTATATATGAATTTGGTTTACCCAGTCCGTGTGCTTTTAATATATTAAAAAATGTATAGAACGTGGAGAGAAAGGAGAAATTCAACATTTGACATTTTCGAATTTAGAAAAATAGACATTGGGCATTTTCCAAGTGAAGTTTAAAGGAAGAAACCGAGCAGTAGCTAAGAAATTTATATGTTTCCAAATGCCCTAACATAGGTGAACTTTTAGGTCAGTTATTGAGGAAAAGCAGAGCAAGGAAAGAAAAAGAAAAGGGAAGAAGAAAGAAAGCTAACATGTCATGTCAGTATTTTTTTTAACGAAAGTTAACGAGAGCGATTAAAATGAAAACAGACTAAAAATTTAATCCCAATAAAAAATTTTAAAAGTTGGTGACCAAAATGAACGCGCCCTAAAAATTCGGTGACCACTTGTGTACTTTACCCTATTTATTATATTAGGGATACTTTAGTCATTTCCATTTTAATTAGTGTTAAATTGACTCACAACACTAATTCATTGAAAACTTAATATATAGTATAGATTATGCAATTTTATTTATAATTTCATTCATCAACATAACTTCAATATATATACGATAAGTATATCTATTAAAAAAATATACGATAAGTATACATATTTATAACATATCCGAATATCTATGGCATATATACTGAAAGTATAAGAGAAAGAACCCAACAAGTAGTCTAGTGAAAAAGTTGATAATGTTCATCTTAGGATACTCGGGTTTAACATGCTTTGTGTGGAAGATGTGTGTATTGTCAAACGATTAAAAATATCTATCAACAAATACTATCTTGCAATCACCTTGAGACTGTTAAAAAAAGGTGAAGTACACAAACGATCACTGAACTTTGGTAAAAAAAACAAAATGGTAACTAAACTTTCAAAAATCACAAAATGGCAATTAAACTTTATGTTTTATAACAAAATGGTAACTAGACGTTAAATCCCGTTAAGTGTCTATTATAAAATTTGGTATAATAACACATTTAGTCCTTCATATTTATACATTCAATCAATTTATTCCTAATTCGAAACAATTCACTAAATTTAGCCATCGTTATTTATGCATTCTTTCAATTTGGTCCTTAAAGTAAAATTCCAAAGTATGGTAACATGATAAATAATTTCAATTAAATTTTTATAGGAACTCGAAAACTCGACTCGAATCGAAAAAATTTCAAATAAAGTTTGAGTTGTAAAATATGACGCGTCAACTCGAATAACTCGAAATTTTTTTACTTGACTCGATCGAACGCTCATATCTATCTTAAGACATGACGCGTCAACTCGAAATATTTGAATATTTTAAATATTTTTTTCTTTTAAATCGGATATTTTTTAAAATAGAATATTTAATATTTTCATATTTAAATCACATCCAATATTTAATATCTACTTTAAATATTCAATTTAATTTAAAAATATTCTATTTAAAAGAAAAAAAATTGATTTAAAATATTCGATTTTTTAATAACTACTTTAAATATTCAAATATTTTAAATCAATTTTTTCTTGTAAATCGAATATTTTAAAGTAGCTATTAAATATTCGATGTGATTTACAAGAAAAAATGATTTCAAATATTTGAATATTTCGACTTATTCGAGTTGACGTGTCATATTTTACAACTCAAAATTTATTTGAAATTTTTTCGATTCGAGTCGAGTTTTTGAGTTCCTATAAAAATTTAATTAAATATTTGAACATTTTAAATCATTTTTTCCTTTAAATCAAATATTTTTAAATTAAATCAAATATTTAAAGTAGTTATTAAATATTCGTTGTGATTTAAATATGAAAAATATTAAATATTATATTTTAAAAAAATCGATTTAAAAGAAAAATGATTTAAATTATTCTAATATTTCAAGTTATTCGAGTTGACGCGTCATATCTTAAGATAGAGGTGAGCGTTCGATGGAGTCGAATAAAAAAATCGATTTATTCGAGTTGACGCGTCATATTTTACAACTCAAACTTTATTTGAATTTTTTTTGATTCGAGTCGAGTCGAGTTTTCGAGTTCCTATAAAAATTTAATTAAACATTCAAATGTTTTAAATCAATTTTTTCTTTTGAATCGAATATTTTTAAATTAAATCGAATATTTAAAGTTGTTATTAAATAATTGATGTGATTTAAATATGAAAATATTAAATATTTTATTTTTAAAAATATTTGATTTAAAATATTCGAATATTTCGAGTTATTCGAGTTGACGTGTCATATCTTAAGATAGAGGTGAGCGTTTGATCGAGTCGAGCCAAAAAATTTCGAGTTATTCGAGTTGACGCGTCATATTTTACAACTCAAACTTTATTTGAAAATTTTTCAATTCAAGTCGAATCGATTTTTCGAGTTCCTATAAAAATTTAATTGTAATTATTTATCATGTTACCATACTTTGGAATTTTGCTTGAATGACCAAATTGAAAGAATGCGTAAATAACGAGGGCTAAATTTAGTGAATTGTTTTGAATTAGGACTAAATTGATTGAATGTATAAATATGAAGACTAAATGTGTTATTATATCAAATTTTATAACAAACACTTAACGAGATTTAACGTCTAGTTACTATTTTATTATAAAACATAAAGTTTAATTGCCATTTTGTGATTTTTAAAAGTTTAGTTAACATTTTATTTTTTTTACCAAAATTTAAAGGTCGTCTCTGTACTATATCCTAAAAAAATTTAGACATACCAAAATAAACTTTTATCACAATTTTCCTTAACCACCTCACATATCCATTATTTAAAATGGGCTCAATATATCTTTTTCCTCTACGTTTTACCTAAATTCTTAATTTTACTTCTGAAATACTTTTCTCAGTTTCTCTTATATTAGTATCATTTTGTTTATCACTTTATTTCATTGTTAATATTATTAGAAAAAGGATGACGTGGCCGGATATAAGCTACCATATGTAATAAAAATTGAAAGAAAAACAAAAGTTCTTTAAAAAATAAAAAATTCAAATAAAATCATACAAAAATTAGAAAATTAAAATTTTATTTAAAAACAAATTAAAAATAATTATGATTTTAGAAAATATAAATTTAAAACATAAATTTTAAAGTTCTGAGATTTTTAGGGTTTTTTTTTCAACTTTACGAGTTTTTTTATTCTCGATATATTTTTTAATTTTTTTTTACTTTTATTACACGTGACTTATTCTAATTGGATCACATAGTTATTTTTAACTGAAAATAAAAATAAAATAAAATAGTAGACACTATAATTGGAGAAATTATATAATAGGTTCTCCTCACCACGTCATCCATGGCCTCAAGTCTCAACCAATAAAAACCACTCACTTCATTAACTTTTTTCATGTCATCTTTTTACTAAGTGTATTTTCAGTTATATTTACTGCAATTTTTTCTATAGTTTGGACTAACAAAAATAAAAACAGTACATGATCAAATGAGAAGTTAGGTGAAGTACATAGAAAAGGATATTAAATCTATAAAAAGGAAAACATCTCATTCAAAACAAATCAATGTAAATTCAATTCTTATTCCCATTTGACATTGTTTTGGTGGTAAAGTGGTATTGGTTACGGATAGCAATGGATAGGTTGGGCTTGTTTGCCTATCCAAATTTGACCCGACTTGAGTCAATATGATTTTCAAAAT
Source organism: Hibiscus trionum (assembly GCA_030270665.1). Classification (NCBI taxonomy): domain Eukaryota; kingdom Viridiplantae; phylum Streptophyta; class Magnoliopsida; order Malvales; family Malvaceae; genus Hibiscus; species Hibiscus trionum. Next base: position 36,183,430 of record BSYR01000013.1, read on the forward strand.
TTCACATATTTTTAATTAAAATAGAAAATTAGTTAAATAAAATACTAATTTTGTGATAATCAATCTATTAAAATCAAATCAAAATAAATTTAATTTAATGTAATAATTTTGTGTAAAAAATATTACACAACTCTTCTTTAAAATCTTAAACCCTAAATTCATAAACCATAAACTCTAAATTATAAATTCTAACCCCTATGACTTAAATCCATAAGCTATAAACCCTAAACTCTAAAAACTTAAAGTTAACTAAATTGTGTAAAATTTAATTTACACAAATTTGTGTATCAAAAGCTTTTTACTTTTATAATTCAAAAAAATTCCTTTTCTATTATCAAAACCTAACTAATAATATATTAATATATAAAAGGTATTTTTCATAAATATCATGGGTAGGACGAATTATCTCTGTAACCCCTAAACTCGACCCAGAAGAAATGGGTCGAATCTAAGAAGTCGTGTTTGAAATCTTGTCCCTCAAGAAATGTCGTTAGGTTTGAAAATTTATTATTCATATTAATTAGTAAAATCACATTAAACACAATAATATTTCAATTACATAAAACATAGTCGTATAATAGTAACCTGAAAAGTTAATAAAATAGTCAGAAAGAGTCATGCATGCTAAAAACAATAAATCCCCAAATGAAAGTGTCTGAGACCGAAATTACATATAAATTCAATGATAAAATAAAGTCTATAAATCGGAAATAGTTCATACTGATAATATGTAATAAGTCTTGAAACCCCCTCGTCCCGGTCTGGACGCTTGACCGATTCGAGTAGGCTACACGGGGATAACCGAGGCGAAACCCGTTAAGGCCCCACTTCGGTTACCGACCCAAGGAAAAAACTTTTCATTTTATTATCTTATCTAGATGTAATGTTATGCCCTATGTGAGAAAAGCAACAGCGGAAGAAACAAACGAGACAAACAACCAATCAACCCAACCAAAACAGCCCATTTTTATCTTAAACAGCGGGCCGTATCGATACACTCAGAGAGGGTATCGATACGCCTTGACCAGGTCAACACTCCAAGGTCAACCCAGGAAGACCGTATCGGTACACGACTGGATCGTACCGATACGCCCCTACTGGTCAACTTCTCACGGTCAACGATACAAGACCGTATCGATACACCCTAGACCCGTACCGATACGCCAAAATCTCGTCAAAAACGCAGATTTCCAGAGAGGATTTGGCGTATCGATACGCCCTCGTGTATCGGTACGCTAGGCCAAACTTGAGTCCCAAAGTGAAGGACCGTATCGATACGACCCTTGGGCGTACCGATACGCCCTGCACTGCAACACTCAATTTTGCAGCCTAAGACTCTAAAACAGGACTCTAGATGCATTTTAAGACTTCCCTAGCCACAAACAAACATTCATACAACATTCGACATCCAAGACAACCAAAACGATCGAGGAACATGCATTCAAGAGAATCATGCATTTGCACAAAAAGGAGACATACCTAGCACATAAAAGGTTTCATGCCTTGAACATCCAAACATAAAGCATTCAAGGAGGCAACTTAAACATGTCATAAAATCCAAACATTGCATCAACAAGCCATACCAACATCAACACAAAAAAGGAGTCTAAACATGCCCTAAACAACCAACATCAACCACATAAGTACCCATTGCTTGACCATTACATCATTAACATAAAATCCATACTTGATAGATTCAAAAGCCCAACTAGCACACTTGGAGGCCCCTTCTTGCACTAGCAATCCACGAACTACGGATCTGCATTGTCGAACAAAAGAGAGCGTAAGCATAAAGCTCAGCGAGGGTAAGCTCATTAAAACAAACCTCGACAATGCAGGGTCCAAGCACGAGCACAACCAAGGTAGAAATGCATGATCTTACATTCGATCCACATGAGCCAAAATATCAATGATGCATGAACATAAACTCATAATATGCCATGCTCAACAAGTCCAACCACATCATATGTAAACACATATAATAATCCATATCGGCAACACACCTCAAATCATATTGGCACATATATAATCTCATATTGGCACCTAGCTATGACTCGAATACGCGGATAACACGTTGGAACTCACATCCAACAACAACCATTACCTCACGGTGGGATTACACTCATCACCGTTCATGTGGAGGGGATTCCACTCATCCTCACGCCCCGTCAATGAGATTACACTCATCACCGACTAACATATATATATAAGAAGGTTTTCCGGGTGAACCCGTACTCCATCTTGATGACTACCATCGCCAAGACCATGCGCGCATTTGACTCACGTGGGCACACTAAACATCCTAATGATCGATCATTTGTACCCAAGCATACTAGTGCCAATATTAAACACAATCAACAACATCATTTCATAACATCTTCCGTGCTTAGCACGTACTCACCATGATCACCATCATGAACAATCCACATGCATATCACAATGCATCATTACCATGCCTCATCATACATGTTTAACACAATATACATAACTAACATAATCACAATTTAAACTTGAGGCATCCACAACATATAAAGATCAACCATAGTCTCTATCTAAAGCTTAGGATTAGGCTACCACCCTAATCTCAACTCTAGGCGGGTCTACCAAGCCCAACCTAGTCCACATGCTTGAACCAATACTCAAAAAACATTTTAAAACATTTAACCACTCACCTTCACTTCCAAGCTCAACAACCAAGCAACCAAGACCTTCAAGCTTCCGGATTCACTCCCGATGTCTCACCGATGCCAAACCTTGATTCTAACCAAAACCAAACACAAACAAAACACCACAATCAAATACTAGTCGTCGGAACAACCCGGATTAACATTCCAAGCAATTTAGCAACCAAAATCATGCTCAAAACCGAATTCCCGAGCAGCCTTTTATACCCAATGAAATCTTCCATTTCAAACAACCAAACGATCATCAAACACACCCAAAACGGTCCTCATATACTATACTATCATAACCAAACATTTTCCCACTTAAAATAGCCCTTAATCCAACTCTAAAACCCCAACAAAACCCATTTCCGAAAATTAGCTTAAATTCATCCAAAATTAAGATATGTTGGACCTTTTTGGTTTCTAAGGTCATATCGGACATTAACAAATCAAAAACTTAAATCAAAACCCATAAAGTAGCAACCTTTAACATTTTCCATGGAAAACCAAATTTCTAAAACAATGATGGAAATGAAATCTAATGGTACTTTTGAAGAGAGGAAGATGAGAGTAAAATGGGGATATAATTACCTTTCAAAACCGACCAAAAATGAAGAAGAAAGGAGATGTAACAGTGGAACTTTGGAAGGGAAGGAGAAATGTTGTGGGTTTCTTTTGTTGGAGAAGAAGATGATAAAATTTGGTTATTTGAAATATAATGAAAGAAATGGGTTTTATTTGGAAAGACCAACTATTTACAAAAATGCCATTGAAATGGCTATTGGGCTTAAATATCAAAAATTTGGTCCAACACTTTAAATTTAATTTTGCAAAACAAAAACTGAGACATTATTTTATTTATTTATTTCACCCGACCCCCAAACCCGGGTGTTACAACTCTCCCCCACTTAAGGAATTTCGTCCCCGAAATTACCTGACGGAAACAAGTACGGAAACTGCTCAAGCATATCAGCTTTCCTCTCCCACGTGGCCTCTTCCACGCCTCTATGTCTCCACAACACCTTGACCAACTCTATGGTCTTGCCACACAACACCTTGCTATCAAAAGCAAGTATCTCAACTGGTTCTTCATTATAAGACAAATCCGGATTCAGTTCTATCTCCTCAACAGGCATAACATGAGACGGATCTGATCTATATCTCCTAAGCATCGACACATGAAACAAATCATGGATCTTCTCTAACTCAGAAGGCAATCTCAAACGGTAAGGTACCGACCCAATCCGCTCAACTATCTCATACAGACCAATGAACCTCGGACTCAACTTACCTTTCCGGCCAAATCTCATTACCTTCTTCCACGGAGATACTTTCAGAAACACTTTCTCACCCACTGAGAACTCAATCTCTTTTCTCTTCAAATCTGCATAGGATTTCTGACGATCGGAAGTCGCTTTCAAACGGTCACAAATCAACTTCACTTTTTCTGTAGTTCCCTTGAGCAAATCTGGCGTAGGTAACAATTTCTGACCCGTTTCAGCCCAACAGATCGGAGTCCTACATTGTCTACCATACAAAGCCTCATAAGGAGCCATCTGTATACTAGCCTGATAATTGTTGTTGTAAGCAAACTCAACTAAGGGCAAGTGCTTCTCCCAAGAACCTTGGAAGTCAATCACACAACAACGAAGCATATCCTCTAAAATCTGTATCACTCGCTCTGACTGTCCATCGGACTGAGGATGATAAGAAGTGCTGAAATGCAAACGGCTACCTAGGGCACTATGCAAACAACTCCAGAACCTAGCTGTGAATCTCGGATCCCTGTCTGAAACAATAGACTTTGGAACCCCATGAAGTCTCACAATCTCACGAATATACAAATTCGCCAACTTGTCTAAAGAGTCTGTAGTGTTCACTACTAAGAAGTGAGCACACTTAGTGAATCTATCAACAATTACCCAAACAGAATTCTTCTTCGAAGGAGACAACGGTAACCCCGACACAAAGTCCATAGTGATCCTCTCCCATTTGCATTCCGGAATCTTTAAGGGCTGTAACAAACCCGAAGAAACCTGATGTTTTGCCTTTACTCTCTGACAAACCATACAACGGCTCACATACTCGACTACATCCTTCTTCAAACTAACCCAGAAGTAATCATTCTTTAAGTCACGGTACATCTTGGTACTACCGGATGCATAGAGAAAGGACTCGAATGTGCTTCACTCAAAATCAGACGTCTCAACTGAACATATTCCGGTACTACAACTCTGTCTCTAAAGCATAACACATTCTCACCACTGAAACTATACTCGGTCGGTTTACCTTCGGCTATATCCTGAACATGAGGAACTAAAGACACATCTTGCAACTGCTTCTCTCTAATCAACTGAATCAAAGAAGGTTTCACTTGCAACTTTGTGATCAAACCACCATCATCAGATACACTCAATCTAGCAAACATAGCTCGCAACTCAACTGAAACTTTTCTGCTCAAAGCATCGGCTACTACATTTGCCTTACCCGGATGGTACTCAATGGTCAAATCATAGTCTTTCAACAGCTCAAGCCATCTTCTCTGTCTCAAGTTCAACTCTCTCTGAGTTATCAAATACTTCAAACTCTTATGATCGGTGTAAACTATACACTTCTCACCATACAAGTAATGACGCCAAATCTTCAACGCAAACACAACCGCAGCTAATTCTATATCATGAGTGGGATAGTTCTTCTCATGTACCTTCAACTGTCTCGAAGCATAGGCAACGACTCTTCTTTCTTGCATTAGGACACACCCTAAACCTATGTAGGAAGCATCGCTATAGATCACAAATTCTTTACCTGAAACTGGTTGTACCAACACTGGAGCATTCGTCAAAGCTTCTTTCAATTTCTCAAAAGCCTTCTGTCTCGCATCTGACCACTCAAACTTAACTCCTTTTTGCAACAATTTAGTCAATGGAGCAACTACTCTAGAGAAACCATCAACAAACCTCCTATAGTAACCGGCTAATCCTAGGAAACTCCTAATCTCAGTCACTGACTTAGGTTGTTTCCACTCAACAATAGCCTCAATCTTCGTCGGATCAACACGAATACCTTCAGCTGACACAACATGGCCGAGAAACACAACTTCTCGAATCCAAAACTCACACGTACTAAGCTTCGCATACAACTGGTTACTCATCAATCTCTGTAAAATAAGTCTCAAGTACTCATCATGTTCTTCTTTTGATCTCGAATACACAAGAATGTCATCTATGAAAACAACTACAAAACGGTCTAGATAGTCTCTGAAAACTCTGTTCATCATATCCATGAATGCTGCTGGTGCATTCTTTAGCCCAAACGGCATCACAAGGAACTCATAGTGACCATATCTAGTCCTAAAGGCTGTCTTCGGAACATCACACTCTTTCACTTTCAACTGATAGTACCCCGATCTCAAATCTATATTCGAGAACACTGAAGCACCTCTCAACTGATCAAACATATCATCTATGCGAGGCAACGAATACTTGTTCTTCATGGTCAACTGATTCAACTGCCTGTAGTCAATACATATTCTCATGCTGCCATCTTTCTTCTTTACAAACAACACATGAGCACCCCAAGGCGAACTACTAGGCCTAATGAAACCACGGTCTAACAACTCCTAAAGCTGACTCTTCAACTCTTTCGGAGCCATACAATACGGAGCTATAGAAACTGGAGTGGAACCTGAAACAGTCTCAATGACAAACTCTACATCTCTGTCAGGAGGCAAACCTGGTAACTCCTTTGGAAACATCCGAAAAATCACAAATTGTTCTGATATCCTTCGGTCTAACCTCACTCATATTCGGATTCATCACATATGCTAAGTAAGCCCCACAACCAGAATCCATCAACCTATGAGCCTTTAAAGCTGACACAACATTAGACAAGAACTTAATGTTCTCGCCTACTACTACTACTACCTCGTAGTCATCAGAAAGTTTCAAAGAAACCCTCTTCGTCTCAAAGTCTACACTAGCTTGGTGCTCAACTAACCAGTCCATACCTAGAATAATATCAAAGCCATAAAACGGAAGCTTCATCATATCAACGGGAAACACATGACCCTGAATCTTCAGCGGACACCTCCTATACATCCGTCTAACTATAACTGTCTCACCAAAGGAACTAGTCACATGCATACCTACATCTAAGATCTCAACAGGTATATCTAACTTCTGTGCATGCTCACTCAAAATGTAGGAATGCGTAGAACCTTAATCAACCAAAGAAAGCAAAGACATAGACTGTAACTCAAAATTATCTGTTATCACATCAGTGTCGTTCCCGGCCTCTCTCTGAGCATAGACTCTCACTGGTCCACCTGCCTCTGGCAGTACGGCCACAACATGCGCAAGGTTCCTCTGAGCCTCTATCCTAGGAGCATCAGCCCTAGGCTGGAAGTAGCCACGACCGCGCCCACAACCTCTCTGAAAATCAGTCGCTCTCGCAGGAGCCTGAGCTATATTCGGTGCCTGTGCCGCCTAATACGGACACTCCCTCCTAAAGTGGTCCCTCGAACCACAGTTCCAACAAGCATGGAAGTTACCCCAACACTCTCCAGAATGTTGTCTCCCACAACGTGTGCACTCGGGAAAACGCCCTCCAGCCCTATGGCCCTGGTGGCCTCTACCATGGTGGCCACAACCACGCCTATGGTCAAACTGCTGTCCACCGCCTCTATGCCTCTTGGCATCCCCACGGTCAAAGTTATTATTCCTCTTTCTAGAACTAGATCCTCTTGAACGCTTGGTCAGCCCCAAGCTGTGCTCAATGTCCTTGGCCCTAGCAACCAAGACATCAAAATCCGAATAATCAGAAGCTAAAGTGTACCTCTTAACCTCCTTGTGAAGTTCATATCTGAAACGGTTACAACGGTCCCTCTCAGTAGGAACAATCTGGAGCATACTGACTCAAACGGACAAAACGGATCTCGTAGTCAGTCACAGAAGCATCTCCCTGAACTAGAGCCATAAACTCTCGTTTCTTCTCATCAAGATATCTCGGCCCCAAGTACCTCTTCCTGAAGGCAGACTCAAAGAAATCCCATCCAATCTCAGCCTCTGGAACCCAGTAGTAATGGTGACCCACCAAGTGTAGGCATCACCCTGTAGCAAAGAAATCACACAGCTCAACTTGCGAGCACCCACACAACCCATCTGAGCTAAGATGCGGACAGTCTTCTCCAACCACAACTCGGATCTCTCAGGTGTAGACCCTCTGAACTCTTCTGCCCCTAGGCTGTGGAGCCTCTCTAACGGTAAACTAGTGTCATCACCTCTAGGCTGAGCTACAGCCTGAGCTCCGGCAACTGCGGCCTGAAATGCTCTCGCTATAGCTTGTACAAGCGAAGCCATATCTATTCCGGCAGGACCCTGGCCACCCTGACCAACCTGAGGCCCTGCTTCCTCAGCTCCAGCCTCGCCTCCCACTTCAGGATAAAGAGGTGGTGGAGCTCCAACTCCAACAGCAGCAGGCTCTTCCACATAAGCCTCTACTCCACCTATCGGCTCATCAACAGGAGCCGCAACACGTGGTTCCTGACGAACCACCCTCAGTCTACCCTTAGGCCTCGACATCGCGCTCACAAACAACAACAACAACAACAAAGTACAAAAAGATAGGGTTAGCTAGGCAAGGGTTCCAAGTGGCTCAAGTATGTTCCCTCACTTTAAAAAATCCTTTTTTCGATGTAATAGTAGCAATGGGACTCTACACAACATGCTTCAAACAAAAACAACACACATACATGCTCAAACAAGCATACAACAAGGCATACTTGATAAACAAACAAACATGCTTACATGGCAAGCAAACACCATGTATTTTCAATCTAAGAACGTAACTCACCTCATTTACCTGCCCAAGGTCTCGGAAACCTTAGGCTCTGATACCAACAAGTTTAACCCCCTCGTCCTGGTCCGGACGCTTGACCGATCCGAGGGGGCTACACGGGGATAACCGAGGCGAAACCCGTTAAGGCTCCACTTCGGTTACCGACCCAAGGAAAAAACTTATCATTTTATTATATTATCTAGATGTAATGTTATGCCCTATGTGAGAAAAGCAACAATGGAAGAAACAAACGAGACAAACAACCAATCAACCCAACCAAAACAGCCCATTTTTATCTTAAACAACGGGTCGTATCGATACACTCAGAGAGGGTATCGATACGCCTTGACCAGGTCAACACTCCAAGGTCAACCCAAGAAGACCGTATCGGTACACTGCTGGACCGTACCGATACGCCCCTACTGGTCAACTTATCACGATCAACGATACAAGACCGTATCGATACACCCTAGACCCGTACCGATACGCCAAAATCTCGTCAAAAACTCAGATTTCCAGAGAGGATTTGGCGTATCGATACGCCCTCGTGTATCGGTATGCTAGGCCAAACTTGAGTCCCAAAGTGAAGGACCGTATCGATACGGCCCTTGGGCGTACCGATACGCCCTACACTGCAACACTCAATTTTGTAGCCTAAGACTCTAAAACACGACTCTAGATGCATTTTAAGACTTCCCTAGCCACAAACAAACATCCATACAACATTCGACATCCAAGACATAGCATACAAGACAACCAAACCGATCGAGGAACATGCATTCAAGAGAATCATGCATTTGCACAAAAAGGAGACATACCTAGCACATAAAAGGTTTCATGCCTTGAACATCCAAACATAAAGCATTTAAGGAGGCAACTTAAACATGTCATACAATCCAAACATGGCATCAACAAGCCATACCAACATCAACACAAAAAAGGAGTCTAAACATGCCCTAAACAACCAACATCAACCACATAAGTACCCATTGCTTGACCATTACATCATTAACATAAAATCCATACTTGATAGATTCAAAAGCCCAACTAGCACACTTGGAGGCCCCTTCTTGCCCTAGAAACCCACGAACTATGGATCTGCATTATCGAACAAAAGAGAGCGTAAGCATAAAGCTTAGCGAGGGTAAGCTCATTAAAACAAACCTCGACAATGCAGGGTCCAAGCACGAGTACAACCAAGGTAGAAATGCATGATCTTACCTTCGATCCACATGAGCCAAAATATCAATGATGCATGAACATAAACTCAAAATATGCCATGCTCAACAAGTCCAACCACATCATATGTAAACACATATAATAATCCACATCGGCAACACATCTCAAATCATATTGGTACATATATAATCTCATATTGGCACCTACCTATGACTCGAATACGTGGATAACACGTTGGAACTCACATCCAACAACAACCATTACCTCACGGCGGGATTACACTCATCACCATTCACGCGGAGGGGATTCCACTCATCCTCACGCCCCGTCGATGGGATTACACTCATCACCGACTAACATATATATATAAGAAGGTTTTCCGGGCGAACCCGTACTCCATCTTGATTACTACCATCACCAAGACCACGCGCGCATTTGACTCACGTGTGCACACTAAACATCCTAATGATCGATCATTTGTACCCAAGCATACTAGTGCCAATATTAAACACAATCCACAACATCATTTCATAACATCTTCTGTGCTTAGCACATACTCACCATGATCACCATCATGAACAATCCACATGCATATCACAATTCATCAATACCATGTCTCATCATACACGTATAACACAATATACATAACTAACATAATCACAATTTAAACATGAGGCATCCACAACATATAAAGATCAACCATAGTCTCTATCTAAAGCTTAGGATTAGGCTACCACCCTAATCCCAACTCTAGGTGGGTCTACCAAGCCCAACCTAGTCCACATGCTTGAACCAATACTAAAAAACCATTTTAAAACATTTAACCACTCACATTCACTTCCAAGCTCAATAACCAAGCAACCAAGACCTTCAAGCTTCCGGATTCACTCCCGACGTCTCACTGATGCCAAACCTTGATTCTAACCAAAACCAAACACAAACAAAACACCACAATCAAATACTAGTCGTCGGAACAACCCAGATTAACATTCCAAGCAATTTAGCAACCAAAATCATGCTCAAAACCGAATTCCTGAGCAGCCCTCTATACCCACTGAAATCTTCCATTTCAAACAACCAAACGATCATCAAACACACCCAAAACGGTCTTCATATACCATACTATCATAACAAAACATTTTCCCACTTAAAATAGCCCTTAAACCAACTATAAAACCTCTCTAAAACCCCAACAAAACCCATTTCCGAAAATTAGCTTAAATTCATCCAAAATTAAGATATGTTGGACCTTTTTGGTTTCTAAGGTCATATCGGACATTAACAAATCAAAAACTTAAATCAAAACCCATAAATTAGCAACCTTTAACATTTTCCATGGAAAACCAAATTTCTAAAACAATGATGGAAATGAAATCTAATGGTACTTTTGAAGAGAGGAAGATGAGAGTAAAATGGGGATATAATTACCTTTCAAAACCGACCAAAAATGAAGAAGAAAGGAGATGTAACAGTGGAACTTTGGAAGGGAAGGAGAAATGTCGTGGGTTTCTTTTGTTAGAGAAGAAGATGATAAAATTTGGTTATTTGAAATATAATGAGATAAATGGGTTTTATTTGGAAATACCAACTATTTACAAAAATGCCATTGAAATGGCTATTGGGCTTAAATATCAAAAATTTGGTCCAACACTTTAAATTTAATTTTGCAAAACAAAAACCGAGACATTATTTTATTTATTTATTTCACCCGACCCTCAAACTCGGGTGTTACAAGTCTGATAAAGGAAGTCCTCCAAGTACCGTAGCCTAAGTCTAAGTATCTGAAATATGAACTAAGGGGAGTCAGCTATAAAGCTCAGTGTGTCTCTAAAGTGCAAACAGAATCATACAAAAAGATAATCCGATCATCATGATCAAAAACAAAAAGACATTCTGACATACAGATATGTATGAAAATAATGTATGAGACACAATGACATGTACCCATCTACATCACCGTCAGAAGAGTAAAGTTCCCTAGAACCACTCTCTACATCGTCACCATCCAAAGTGGAACTCAGCGCGAAGGGTAGAACCACTAATCCGAAGCAGGCTTAGACCCAAAGGATGAATCCAATGAACTTCCCCGTTCATTTTCCCAACCCAATGATATGACATGTTATCCGATTTTCTAAATTCGAATACATTCTTGTTTTTTAACGAAAATGCATACACACGTAGTCTGATATTAAATAGTCTGATTCTGATAGATGTTGCATGCATACCATCATACAAATCATGTCATACATGGCAAATCATCAGAACAACTCATAATCATACATCAAACAGATCATGTCATAATCACAAATCATACCAACAATCATGTATAGACACAAATCACTGTAAAACATATAGCACAAGCAAAGAACACACCTCAGACAGCTAAAAGTTCAACGTCGATGATAACGTCTCCCACGCTCAGCCCTAGCACAAGGTCGGACAGAATCAACACATACGATAGTAAGCATTACATAAATTCCACTACTACTATGCCATGTCACTATTATTTTAATAATCAACAATATCAAACCAAACTCACGAATAGATCTCGAAGATTGAGCAACAGAAGGTCGCCCAGGTAGATGAGGAGGAAGGATCTCTGTATCCGAATCAACGTCACCTGAACACAAGATTAATTAGAATCAAATTCCGATATACACAATTCTCAAAATACTAAATATAATTAAAAGTAAACAGAAAACCGGTCTTTTGGGTTAGAATTTAGGAAAACGAGCAGCAGATTTGGAATTAGGACGTCGAAAAACGTAAAGTTGACTTTGACCGAAAAAGTCAACCCTGGAAAGTCAACGGTCAACAGTAGCGGTCAATGGTCAAGGCGATAGTCAATGGTGGCGCTGACATCATCGCTTACATCAACGGTTTGGGTTAACCAGTTCGGTTCAACAGACTCAGTTTGATTCGATGGATTCGATTCGACTCCCCAGACTGGTCCGGTTTGATGGGTTCACACAGATTTGGGCTCACTGAACTAATTCACTCTCTTGGCTCATCTCAGATTTGAGCCTAACCCATCACTCACACATATGCACTGGCCTATACCCTTACTCCCCTTAACAACCTAAAAACCCTAGGGTTTACTACCCTTGACAGCGACGTCGCCAGCGTCTACCCTCCGATGACCTCAAGGGTCATTTTCCAACCAAAACTCACCGATATTCCAAGGGTAAAACACACAAATCTCAAGGAAAAAGGAATACTACACGAACACTTACCCAAAACTAAAATGCAAAAGAAGGGAAGGGGACGACGACGCAAGCTTCGAACAGTTTCATGGCGTTTCCGAGCAAACGACTAACGATGAAGAGAAAATGGGGGTAGGGTTTGTTCGGACGGAAAAGGGGACACGAGTGATGATCTTGGATCGTCAAAAGGCCGAAGATAACCCTTCCGTTGGAGCTTGATCGAAAAGAGAGAGAGCTCAGAGAGGTTATCCGAGAGATTTTTAGGGAGATAGGGAGAGTGGTGGCTGCAAATGGAATCCGAAAAGGCATTTATGGCTAAAAAAAAGTTTAAATACCCTAAACAAATGGGTAAATTATAAATTAGAGGCCCCTAAAGTAGCCCGCTCTTCAGAATTGCCGTCGAGATTCTGAATTATTACAATTAAGTCCCTAAATTCCAATTAATTTCAAAAACAAATATTCCCAAATTATTAGAGTTTCAAATTAGGGATTTCCATATTAGAGTTTACAAATTAGGGGGAAATTTTGGGTGTTACAACTCTCCCCCCTTAAAAGAAATTTTAGCCTCGAAATTTACCTGGATTAAAAAGATGCGGATACTGAGCTTTGACAATGGCCTTGGGCTCCCATGTAGCCTCATCGTGACTACGACCGTGCCAGAAGACTTTGACCATCTTAATGGCCTTCCTCCTAAGAACCTTCTTGTCTTAAGTAAGAATCTCGACAGGCTCCTCCTTAAAACGCAAGTCAAGACGGATCTCAATTTCCTCCACATGTATAATATGAGACGAATCAGCATGATAACGTCTAAACACAGAGACGTTGAAGACATCATGAATACGCTAAAGCTCTGGTGGTAACTCAAGCTGATAGGCAACTGATCCAACTCGACGAATAATCTGATAAGGGCCAATGAAACGAGGACTAAGTTTGCCTTTCCGACCAAAACGAAGTACCTTCATCCACGGAGATAGTTTCAAGAAAACCTCATCTCCCACATTATACTCAACATTCTAACGTCTCAAATCAGCATAAGACTTCTTTCTATCAAAAGCAGCCTTAAGCCAATCCCGAATCAATCTGAAAGTGTGCTCAATCTCATGAACAATATCAGGTCCCAACAATCTGTGCTCATTAAGCTCAGTCCAGCCAATAGGTGTACGACACTTACGCCCACACAGAGCCTCATACGATGACATCTTAATACTGGCCTGATAACTGTTATTGTAGGCAAACTCTGTAAGTGGTAAGAAATCCTCCCAACTGCCTCTGTAATCAAGAACACAAACCCTCAACATATCCTCAAGAATCCGAATCATGCGCTCAGACTGACCATCAGTTTGCGGATGATAAGATGTGCTGAAGTTCAACTAAGTACCCAGAGCGGTATAAAGAGAATCCCAAAATTTTGCTGTAAACCTCAAATCTCTGTCAGAAATAATAGACGACGGTACCCCATGAAGTCGAACAATCTCAGAAATATAGAGCCGAGCCAACTTACTCAAAGAATAGTCAACTTGGATAGGAATGAAGTGCGCGGACTTAGTCAGACAATCAATAATAACCCAGATGGACTTCTTCTTTGACGGAGTCAAAGGAAGTCCACGAAAAAAGTCCATAGTCACGCGCTCCCACTTCCACTGAGGAATCTCAATATGTTGAAGCAACCTAGATGGCCGTTGATGCTCTTCTTTGACTTTCATACAAGTCAGAATGTATAGAATAAGGACTGTCATGGGCTTCACGGAGAATAACCTGTTTCAACCCAGAATTCCTCGAAATGCAATACCGACCTCGGAAACATAGAACACCATCTTGATCGATAGAAAAATCTTGAGATATACCATCTTCAAACTCTCTCATACGGTGCATTAAAAATGGATCACTAGGTTGTTCAGCTCGAATATCAGAAATTAGAGTAGGAATAACCTGAATTTCTACAAAAGACTACCATCATCACACAAACTCATCGGGAAAACAAAGCTCTCAAATCTGAAATAGCATTATAACTCAAGGCGTCGGCATCGACATTAGCCTTACCTGGATGATACTCAATCTCGCAGTCATAGTCCTAGAGAAGTTCTAACCAACGACGTTGTCTCAGATTAAGCTCCTTCTAGGTGAGGAGATATTTCAGACTCTTATGGTATGTGTAGATATAGCATTTCTCTCTGTAGAGATAGTGTCTCCAGATTTTTAGAGCAAAAATCATGACAACAAACTCTAAATCA
This sequence comes from Hibiscus trionum, assembly GCA_030270665.1. NCBI lineage: Eukaryota > Viridiplantae > Streptophyta > Magnoliopsida > Malvales > Malvaceae > Hibiscus > Hibiscus trionum. The sequence continues at coordinate 36,198,544 of BSYR01000013.1, forward strand.
TGGTTAGGATAGTTAACACTCATGCGATTTCAATTGTCGGGACGCATAAGCCACTACCTTCCCATCCTACATCAGAACGCATCCTAGTCTGGTGTAAGAAGCATCACTATAAACGGTATAAGCCTTACCAGGCTCAGGCTGAGTCAAAACCGATGCTTCATTCAACACAGTCTTAAGCTTCTCAAAACTAGACTGAGCCTCAGTCTAGACAAAGGGAACATTCTTCCTCAGAAGCTTAGTCAACGGAGCTGCAATAGTAGAGAAACCCTCAACAAACCTCTGATAATAGCCAGCTAAACCAAAAAGCTTCGAACCTCAGGAACATTCTTGGGATGTTTCCAGCTCATAATAGCTTCAATTTTCTTCGGATCAACCTGAATACCCTCGACAGAAACTACATGCCCCAAAAATATAACCTATGAAAGCCAAAATTCACACTTGCTAAATTTTGCAAATAATTGTTTCTCTCGCAGAGTCTGCAATACAATCCGGAGATGTTCCTCATGTTCAGCCTCAGATTTGGAATATAACATAATATCATCTATAAATACCACAACAAATTGGTCAAGATAGGGTTGAAAGACCCTGTTCATCATGTCCATAAATGCAGTAGGGGCGTTAGTCAATCTGAAAGGCATTGCAAGAAACTCATAATGACCGTAACGTGTCCAGAAAGCTGTTTTGAACACATCAAAATCCTTAACCTTGAGTTGGTAATAACCAGATCTCAGGTCTATCTTAGAAAATAACGTAGCTCCGCAGAATTGATCGAAGAAATCATCAATGCGAGGAAGATGATATTTTGTTCTTGATCGTTAGCTTATTCAGGTTCCGATAGTCGATACAGAGTCGAAGTGTCCCATCTTTCTTCTTAACAAATAGAATAGGAGCTCCCCATGGTGAAATACTGGGTCGAATGAAACCCCAATCTAACAATTCTTGCATATGAATTTTTAACTATTTAAGTTCTTTCGGTGCCATCTGGTAAGGAGCCATAGACACAGGAGTTGTACTCGGATAAACTTTGGTGCCAAACTTAACCTCATCACGTTTCAACGGTACCCCTGGCAATTCTTCTGAAAAAACATCTGGAAAGTCTCTCACAACACGGATCTTATCTAACCCAGAATCAAACTGTCTCGAATCAAGAATATAAGCAAGATAAGCAATGAACCCTTTTTTGATCACTTTCTCGGCTTTGAGAGCTGATATAACATTAGAAAGAAAGCCTCTACTCTCCCCCAATAAGAATCACCTCATGATCATCAGAAGTTCTCAGAGTTGCCCTTTTCTTTTCACAGTCTAGAATGACTCGGTGAGCAGATAATTAGTCCAAACCGAGAATAAGATCGAACTCCCCAAAGGGTAACTCCATCAAATTAGCTGGAAATATCTCCTCTTGAATCTCAAAAGGACAATTTTTGTACACTTTAGTAACCTCAACGGGATTACCCAATGGGTTGTGTATAGTAACAACATTAATAGTGTCCTCAACAGAAATTTCAAGTCCCCCAGAAACAGAACTCGCAACATACGAATGGGTCGAACCATTATCAAGCAGTGCAAAATAAGATATAGAATGGATAGAAAAAGTACCGCCAATAACGTCTGGCTCATCACGATCCTCATGCCTCCTGATAGAGTAAACTAACCTTGGTTGTCCCGCCCCTGATCCAGTTAATCCTCTACTCTAAGCAAGCCTACCCCTACTAGCATAACCAGAAGTAACAGATATACTATGTCCTCTCCCCCTAGCGGGAGTCTGTACAGATGCTTAAGACTGGCTCGAAGTATAAGCTGATGGAGGTGAAAGCGGATAGTCTTTGAAAAGATGCTCAAAAGGACCACAATTTAAAGAAGCCCCAAGCTGTCTCCTACACTTTCCCAGATGCCATTTCTTGCAAAAGGAACACTTTGGCACCCCACGAGTACTAGTCAAATCCCCATCACTAGCGGTTGGAATAGTAGAAGTCACTGATCTAGCTCTAGAATAAATCTGATGATCTGACTCGTCTCTGGTTCTCTTCCTAGACTGATTCCCCTGACTGTGCTGAACTACCACGGTCACTGGCCTCTTACCTCGATCAGTACCTTGAGACTTAAGTTGTTGTAGCTCCGCCTCATTCCGTTCAACAGTCCTATCCCGTCAAGTAATCTTCTTATGCTCCTTATCCATATACAAAGCAACAAACACTTTAAGCGTATGACGCAACCCTTTCAGAAACCAATCACATTTATCCTTTTTAGTGGTCACTAATCTCGGAACATACTGAATCAACCTCATGAACTCAATCTCATAATCATTCACGGACATGTAATTCTACTTCAAATTCATGAAATCATCCCGACTTGTTAAATACTCAGCCTCAACATAACGGTTGTGGAATGCCTGTCAAAAATGGTCCCAAGAGATCTGACTGGCTTGAATAACATGTTCTTCAGCCTGCAACCAATTCTGGGCTTCACCCTGCAACAATGATACAACAACCATAAGCTTCTGATCGATAGGATAATCCATCGTAACAAACAATCTTTGAAGCTTCTTCTGCCAGTATTCTGCATCAGTCGGATTTGTACCATTCTTCCCGTCGAACATAGTCATCCTAGCAGCTAAAAACTTGGTAGATATGGGTCTCTTGACACCATCAAACTGACGAAGATAACAAAGCAACTCTTAATGCACTGTAACATAATCTATGCCCACAGTCTCATTATTCCCAGAATCATGTGGACCATTACTCTGAGCATGCTGAACATGCGGATCCCCACCACCAGTCTGATGAGCTCTAGTCTGATCCACATGTTGTTCCTCCACATTAGCACCACGAATGTCATCATGATTCTATATCGAATCCTCAAGGGGTGGAACATCACTCTCTGCAGCCACGGTACGACCTCGATCTCGACCACGACCTTGGCCACGACTGACCGCTAATCTAGAGATTCTACGAGGTGGCATAGTAGTATATCTACAAAAGGAAAGAATCCTAAGATTAGAGTCGGTACTTTGAGTTTCTATTCAAAATATAATAATTCTTTCTTTTTTTAACATTAATTTTTTTGCTAAAAATACCCAATTTGACCCGAAAATATTTATTATGCATGCAAAAACCATTTCCGATTTAAAATTGTTTTTGAGCCTTACAGTTCATGGGTTGAACCTGGCTCTGATACCTCTAAATGTAACCCCCTAAACCCGACCCAGAATAAATGAGCCGAATCTAAGAAGTCGTGTTTGAAATCTTGTCCCTCAAGAAACGTCGTTAGGTTTGAAAATTTATTATTCGTATTAATTAGTAAAATCACATTAAACACAATAATATTTCAATTACATAAAACATAGTTGTATAATAGTAACTTGAAAAGTTAATGAAATATTTAGAAATAGTTATGCATGCTAAAAACAATAAATCCCCAAATAAAAGTGCCCGAGTCGGAAATTACATATAAATCCAATGATAAAATAAAGTCTATAAATCAGAAATAGTTCATAATGATAATATGTAATAAGTCTGATAAACAAGGTCCTCCAAGTACCGTAGCCTAAGACTGAGTATCTGAAATAGGAACAAAGGGGGAGTTAGCTATAAAGCTTAGTGTGTCTCTAAACTGCAAACAAAAACATACAATAAGATAATCCGATCATCATGCTCAAAACCAAAAAGGCATTCCAAAATACAAATATGTATGAAAAAGATGTATGAGACACAATGACATACACCCATCTACATCACCCTCCGAAGAGTAAGGTTCCCAGAACCACTCTCTACATCGTCACCATTCGAAGTGGAACTCAACCTGAAGGGTATAACCACTGATCCGAAGCAGGCTTCGACCCGAATGATGAAACCGCTGAACATCCCCGTGCAGTTTCCCAACCCAATTATATGACATGTTATCCGATTTTCTGAATCCAAATGCATTCTTGTTTATTAACGAAAATGGATGCACACATAGTCTGATATTAAATAGTCTGATTCTGATATATGTTGCATGGCATACCATCATACAAATTATGTCATACATGGAAAATCATCAGAACAGATCACAATCATATATTAAACAGATTATGTCATAATCACAAATCATACCAACAATCATGTATACACACAAAGCACTGTAAAACATATAGCACAAGTAGAAAACACACCTCAGACAGCTAAAAGCTCAACATCGATGATGACGTCTCCCACGCTCAGCCCTAGCACTAGGTCAGACAGAATCATCACCTACAATAGTAAGCATTACATAAATTCCACTACTACTATGCCATGTCACTAATTTATTAATAATCAACAATATCAAACCAAACTCACGAGCAGATCTCGAAGAATGAGAAACAGGAGGTCGTCCAGGTGGAGGAGGAGGAAGGATCTCTGTATCCGAATCAACGTCACCTGAACACAAGATTAATTCGAATCAAATTCTGATATAGACAATTATCAAAATACTAAACACAATTAAATGTAAACAGAAAACTGGTATTTCGGGTTCAAATTTGGGAAAACGGGCAGCGGATTTGGAATCAGGACGTTGAAAAACATAGAGTTGACTTTGATCAAAAAAGTCAACATCGGAAATTCATCGGTCAACGGTGGTGGTTAACGGTTAACAGCGACAGTCAGCGGTTGTGATCAATGGTCAACGACAGTGGTTAACGGTCAACAACGACACTGACTTTATTGCTTACGTCATGTGCCACGTCAATACTGACGTCATTTGGCTTAGGTCAGTCAACGGTTTGGGTTAACCGGTTTGGTTCAATAGACTCGGTTTGATTTGATGGATTCAGTTCGGCTCCCTAGACCGGTCTGGTTTGATGGGTTAACACAGATTTGGGCTCACTAAACCGACTCACTCTCTTGGCTCATCTCAGATTTGGGCCTAACCCATCACTCACACATATGCACTGGCCTTGACGACAACCTGAAAACCCTAGGGTTTACTACCCTTGACGGCACCGTCGCCGGCGGCCACCCTTCGATGACCTCAAGGGTCATTTTCCGAACAAAACTCACTGATATTCCCAGGGTAAAACACACAACTCTCAAGGAAAAAGGAAGACTACACGGACACTTACCCAAAACCAAAACGAAAAATGAGAGAAGGGGACGACGACGCAAGCTTCGAACGGTTTCACAGCGCTTCCGTGAAAACGGCCGGCGATGAAAAGAAAATGGGGGTAAGGTTTGTTCGGACGTCAAAGGGGATACAAGTGATGGTCTTGGATCGTCGAAAGGCCGACGATAACCCCTCTGTCGGAGCTTGATTGAAAGGAGAGAGCGAGCTTGAGGAGGTTATCCGAGAGATTTTTGAGGGAGATAGGGAGAGTGGTGGCTGCAAATGGAATCCGAAAAGGCATTTAGGGGTTGAAAAAAAGTTTAAATACCCTAAACAAATCGGTAAATTACACATTAGAGGCCCCAGAAGTATCCCGCCCTATAGAATTGCCACCGAGATTTTGAATTATTACAATTAAGTCCCTAAATTCCAATTAAGTTCAAAAACAAAAATTCCCAAATTATAAGAGTTTCGAATTAGGGATTTCCACATTAGGGTTTACAAATTAAGGGAAAATTGGGGTGTTACAATCTCAAACTTGATACAATCAATTTTAAGATTGGATAAACTACCTCAAGTATAGGAGTGTGCATTTCGGATATCCGATCCGAAATTTCAAATATTTAAAATTTTTGGATAGGCAATTTAGCAATCCGTATTCGATCCGAAAAAATTGGATACCCAATTATTGGATATTTGAAATTTCGGCAGATATCCGAATTTATAACTTGATTTAATTATTTTTTAATTTGGCGGTCCTATCCATAAAAATTTTAGGTTTTCAAATATAACAATAAAATAATTATTGAATATAACAATATTTGTATCCATGGAGTTTTCAATTTCTCATATATAACAAGTAAAAATATCAAATATAACAAGATTCATATTTATAAAAAATTGAATTTCCGGATATCGAATATTCGGTCCGAATGTAAAATAACTATCCATATCCAATCTTAAATTTTCAGATATCTAATCCAAATTATCCGAAAATAAGAAACGGGACAGATATCTGAAATTCCAGATCGAATAAACGAATCGGATTTTTTTGCACACCCCTAGGTACCACCAAACTATTAGGGGTGACCTATTTTTATCACAAATCTTTTAATCGGTCCAAATTTACCACCAAACTTTATTTTTCGACTCGTTTATACCACCGCGCCGTTAACTCCTTAACAACGTGATGACTTTGATGCTAGACCAAAATGATGTCGTTTTGGTGCTGCTATTTTAATACTAAATGGCCAAAAAGGCGTCGTTTTGCTAGTGGAAATATAGAAAAATATGTACTTAATGGGATTTTAACCTGAAACTTTAAGAATCAAAGACAAACTCTTAACCAATAAGCCAACTTAACATCTATGTATAATATATATTCCAAACTACAGGTTATCATATATATATATATATATATAATATTACTTTATATAAATAATATAAATATATTATTTATAATATAAATACAAGAAATATATTAGTATACATGTATTAATATATAAATAATAAATAAAATAAAAAATATAAATATTTTTTAATTATAAATATTATTAAATATATAAATAGATAAATATATTATTATAAAAACTAAAAGACTAATTTTCAAAACTCCATAAATTCTAAAAATCCCAAAATCCAACAAAACCTTAAACCCTAACCCCTAAACTATAAACCTTAAACACTAAAATTTTATTCATAAACAAATAATATTAATATATATAAACAAATAATATATTATTATAAAAACTAAAAAAATGATTTTAAAAAAATTGAAATTTCAAAAATTAAAAAAACCAAAAAATTCACAAAAACCCTAAAGCTTAAACCCCAAATCCATCCATTTTGGTTGTTAATGAGTTTATAGTTTTATGGTTTAGGATTTATTATTGCAATACTCGTATTTTGTCCGAGTTTAGTACTATATTAGTAATTCACTCTAAATAAAGCTAAAAAATAATAAATAAATAATAAATAGTCCATAAATAAATAAGTCTGTTACATATATAAAAGGGTTCGTTTACATATTATAGAAAGCCCAAAATCCCAATCATTAACAAACATTTTCAGCTCATTTTGATCCAACAAAACTAATTTTGAACTAAAAATTCATTTTTCCTCCTAAACTGGTCCATGTGGCAGCTTCAGATTGGTGCGGAAGGATTAGACGCGAATATGTGTTTTCTCTCACTTAGTTGGCTACAGTTGTACGCTGACATCACTTATATGACGTCAGTGATGACGTCATAACACACCCACCTATAAATAGCAAGAGAGAGGGTGTTAGTAATGTTTGACAATTAATAATAATAATAATAATAATAATAATAATAATAATAAATGTATTAAAATGAGGAGAGAGAAATACCTGGGAGCCGAGAGGTCAACGAGGAGCTAAAAAGATCGTTGGAGAGACGATTGGGAGTCGTACAGGTTGTCGGAATTGCCGTGAATATCATCGAAAGGTATATCCTTCACTACTCTTTTAGTTTCCTGTAAAAAAATATGAAAATAGGTAATATCGAAACAAAAGCAAAGGAAAAATAAAATTGAAAAGCAATCGAAAAAAGAGAAAATGGTGGCCAGAGTGATTTTAGGGACTGGATAGAGTCGAAGAGGGTGGTTCTTGGGTAGTTTTAAGGGCATAGATGGGAGGTTGTGTTGAGCCAGGTAGATTTAGGTTGGTTTGGCTTCAAAATCAATGTTTTTTGAGTTCAGAGCATGGTGGCCGAAAATCACTTCACGGTCGCCAAAGATATGATAGGGGAGATTAGAGGTTCGTCGGCGGCGGTCGAGAGTTGACTCTCGGCTGTCAATAAACTGGTCGAAGCTCGACCAAAGTTATAATTTTGGATTAAAAGGCGGCTATTAAGGCGGGGCGGGGCTGGAAAGGATGAACATTCATCCAAAAATACGAATTTTGATCCATTTCAGCCTTGTTTCTGGGTTTTGTTGTGTTTAGGGCAGAGAAAAAAGAGAAGATAGAGGGCAAAGAGAGAAAGTGAGTGTGGTTATGGCCGAGTTGTCTTGGTCTTTTAAAGTCGGGTTAAAATGGTGTCTTTTTTGCATCGATTCAGGGAAGGCGATCCGCGTGTTTTTAATTGGATCAGGCTTGACCCGCGATCTTTTGATCTTTGGGTTAATTCGAGTTTTGGCCCAACAAATTTGTTATCTCTATCCATTTGGTCCCTAATTTTGAATAAAAATGAAATTCAAGTTTTAATTCTTTAAATTAAGTCATGTTTTTTAATTATGTTATTTAATTAATTGCATTTAAATTATTTATGTGATGCATGTTTTAAATTAAGAATGTAGTATAATTTGTTAGACAATTTAATTCAATTAGATTTAAATATTAAATTATTTATAGCCTTAGTGTTAGGAACTTTAATTAAGATTTAATAGTTCGATTAGGGAGGTCATTATAATAAACTAATGGATATTAAATGGGAAACTTTAATATTCATTAAAACCTTATAATTTGATAAATGATTTAGTTAATTAATTAGAGCTTAATTAGGACTAGTACTTTAAATAATTAGAGAAATTAATAAACTAGAGAATATTATCTATAATTTTGAGGTTTAAATATGGATTATGGTCAATCAATTGGATGTTATCTCACGTAAACATTCAAATTAAATAATATTCATATATTTAAATAATTCACGAGATTAAGTAGTTACTTTTTTATTAATACTTAAAATAAACAAGACAATAATTAATCATGCATTAAATCTTTTATATTCGAAACATAAACCCAGTTAATAATTAATGATTAAAATAAATTCGAATTATTATTCTCAAAAATGCCAATATGCCACGCAAAATTAAAGGTACCGATATTGGGCGTTTGTGGGGGTGTTAATCCTTCCTCACACCTAACCGACTCGCGAACCCTAATTTTAAAAGAACAAATCTCTAGTTTTTTTTAAGTTGTCCGGTCTACCAAAGTGAACGGTGGCGACTCCAAACCTTTTCAAAATCGAATTAAAAAGGAAAGACCCTAAATTCGAAACTAATCGTCAAACTATTTTTTCCGGTTTAAAAATGGTTTTGACAATTACTTAGGTTTTTAGGGTTTATAGGTTATAGTTTAATATTTTGGTGGATTTAGGGGGTTTGTAAATTTTTGAAATTTTAGGTTTTTTTTAAATTTAGTTTTTTAGTTTTTATAATAATATATTATTTATTTATATATTTAATATTTTTGATAATATAATTTTTTATTTAATATAATTTTTTATTTATTAGTTATATATATTAATATATTATTATATGTATATTAATATTATTTATAATATATTAATATTATTTATATAGAGTAGTATTATTTATATAATAAAATAAATTGAATTAATCTCAACATCAATTTGGAATATATATTATTTGTCCTGGAAATAAAGTAAAGATGTTATGTTGGCTTAGTGGTTAAGAGGTTATTTTTTATTCTGAAGGTTTTAGGTTCAAATCTCATTAATTGTATAATTTTTCACATTTTCCTCCAACAAGACGACGCCTTTTTGGGCAATTTAGTATTAAAATAGCCGCACGAAAGTGACTTCGTTTTGGTATAGCATCTAAGTCACCACGTCGTTAAGGAGATAACGACGCGGTGGTATAAACAAGTCGGAAAAAAATTGGTGATAAATTTGGACAAATTGAAAGGTTGGTGGTAAAAATAGGTCACCCCCAAAAGTTTGGTGGTACCTGACATAATTTACCCTTTAAGATTTTATCCAACCATGTTAAAATGTATATTAGTTAAACATTAGTTGTTAATTAGTTGTATAAGCAGTTAGTTAGTTTAGGGAGTTTTATTTTTTCTTTATTAGTTTTTTTTTATTAATATATAATGACACATTGTATATGAGAGAAATCAATAAGATAATTCCTATGGTTTTTTATCGTATTCTTCCTCTTCTGAAATCCTTAAACCAAAACCAAATATCAAAACCCCAAATTAGAAAACTAACATGGTATCAGATGAATTCTCTGATTCTCGATCTTCCGCTGACACTACTCGTGTTCTCTTCAAAAATGATTATTCGTCTGACGCCTTCTACATACACCCTAATGAAAATCTGGCGCTCGTGTTAACGCCTTCCCTTTTAGATGACAAGAACTGTCATGGTTAGGCTCGATCGATGAGGATGTCACTCATCTCTAAAAACAAGTTCCAATTCATTGACGGTTCGGTTCGATTTCGAAACCTAAAGAAGACGATCCCCATTTTCAGGCGTGGGTCAAGTGCAACAACCTCATCCTTTCTTGGCTTCAAAGGGCTTTAAATCCAGAGATTGCTCAAAGTGTAATATGGATCAATAACACATCAGAGTTATGGGTCGATTTGTTTGATCGATTTAATCAAGGTGGTTTACTCTGAATCTCAGATTTACTTCAAGATTTTTTTCAGTCTACAACAAGGTACTCTTTCAGTTTTGGCTTTTTACACACAATTAAAAGTAGCGTGAGATGAAATATGCAATTTAAGGCCGCTGGTTTCTCTGCCTTGAAATATCGAAAGTAAGATTTTATATTGAGGTTTCTTAGAGTGTTGAATGATAATTTTTACGTTCCTAAGTCGCAAATTCTAATGATTAAGCCAATGCAAAATATAAATGAGGTTTTCCCCATTGTAATCCAGCATGAAAGATCCATTGCTTCTGCTGTTGTTATCAATTATTCGAATATATTAATGGTTGGTCATTTTAATCCTAGGTCTACTGATCATAATATGCAGGATAATAGAAATATTAATCGTAAGAAATTTGCCTCAAGAAACAAACGACCCTTGTGTGTTCATTGTAGGCTGTATGGTCATAATATAGATAAATGTTATAAGAAACATGGGTTTCATCCTGGTTATAAGAATATATACCAGACAAGTAGGTCTAATTAGATAGGACCTTGCAATACTGAGAATATTTTGCTTAATAAGCCTTTGGTTAAAGAAGATATTGGTCCTGTGACTTACACCAAGGAGGAGTATGGTAGTTTGTTGAATCTGCTACAAGAAAAAGGTTTCTCTGCCAATTTTGGCCGCACTGTTGAGTATACCCCTTAGCAACAAGCCTAGCTTTGTATGTTCTAAAGTACCATCAGATTTAAGCTTAGTCTTATAGACTCATTTACAACCTATGCATTGTTTACCAGGTGGAAGAGGGACTAACTTTCAAGTCATGTTACTTTCTAAAGCCAATATTTCTTCATCCATACCCCTTTCCCAATAATTATGTTTAACAATTTATTTATAGGTTTTTGTTTCTTTTAAAACATCAACACTATTAATATAACTATGACGATGAAAAGAAATGTTACAATAAGATAAAACCTGAGCAATGTTGTGAAGTGTAATATGTGAAGTAGATTTTCTCCTTGGTAGGGTGACTTGAAAATCCTTATATTTCTGAGGTAGCTTAACAGTTCTTGAAGGTCTTATTGGTGGAACATGATAAACTAATGAGTGTTAATAAAGAGAGCATAGTAATTTATGTAACGCCCCGAATTTGGGCTTAGGTGTTAGCTAGTAGGGTTAGACGGCTCGGTGAACCGGATTAGTCGATTCGAGATAGTTTTGGGGATTAATTTGTAACAAATATTCAGATGCAGATAAAATTGTGGAAAATGATGGAAAATGTTTTATAAATGTATTAAAGGTTTTGGTAAGCTCAAATTGATAAAATGAAATTGGATTTATGGACATTTTGGTCCTAGTGACTAAATGTAAAGTTTGAAAATAGTTTTTGGTGACTAAATTGAAAAATGGTCAAAACTTAGAATCTTTAGGGAGCTATTAAATCACTTGGTTTTATCATACTTTTTACTTAATTTTAGCTATTTTTAAATAATTTAAAAAATGTGGATTTAATTTGGTTTTAGTTAATTGGATTTAATAAATCAAAAGTATTTTCTTACGTAACTACTTTTCTCTCAAATTCTCAACAACCAATCTCTTCTTCTCTAAAATTATGAGGAATCAATATTTTCATCTTGCTTTTGATTTCTTACGTAACTACTTTTCTCTCAAATTCTCAACAACCAATCTCTTCTTCTCTAAAAGTATTTTCTTACGTAACTACTTTTCTCTCAAATTCTCAACAACCAATCTCTTCTTCTCTAAAATTATGAGGAATCAATATTTTCATCTTGCTTTTGATTTCAACAATGGATTCCTTTGATTCTACATCAAATCTTCTACATTAACTTTGGTGATTTCTCCAAATCAAGCCAATTAAGGAAGAAGTCTACATTTAGAGGTGATTTTCGTTTCTCTTCTCTAATAAAAGGTTTTTATTAAAATTCCCAAGTTCTTGATCTTTTATAATTGATTTTGAGATGTTTTGATGATTATATCAAGATTTAATGGTTTAATGTTGGTTTTATTAAAGAATTGATTAGGTTTTGTTGTGAATCTGATTTGGTATTGTTTTGGTGAATTTAAATCACATAGGGGAAGTGTTTTAATGTTTTGTAATGAGATCTACAAAAAAAATCCTAAAACTATTTGATTGGCTAATTTTTAGATGGATTTTTATTAGTTTTTAGGGCTGTTTTATGTGTTTTTGAGTTGCTGGAGATATAAAGATGTTTAAAAGGTGTTTGTGGATATGTTTTGATGTGGATTGAATGTCAGAGTCGCTGGTTTGAGGTTTGGAGTTGATAGAGTAAAGATTGATGTTGTTTTCGGTAGTATTAGCTAGTTTTTAAAAGGTTTATGTTAAAGATGCAGGGGATCATTGTTTGGCAATGAGTAGAATGCATAATGATTCATTTTCACTATGGTTTTACGTGGTTAAAATAGGGGACGATCGAGGCAAGGTTGCCTAGTCACGTACGTTGCTTACTAGAGGCTCAATTCGCGTCGGCGAGCAAGGCGAAGCGTATCAGTGAGTGTATAAACTCGTTAAATCTCTTTAATCGGTGGATCATGGGGGTTTATTTATAGCCTAAAAAGCTTAACTAAGCTCAAGAGTAAGTTTCACTATTTTCGCCTGTGTTATTAGCTTCAATTGAGCTTGTGGATTTTATGTTTTGGTTTTAAATATGGTTTCAATTACTTACTATAAATGCATGATTATGGATTAATATGCAATGTTTAACAATGTTTTGAATGCCTATGATCATTAAAAATTAATCCTAAAGGAATGTGGTGTTGCCTTTGGCAGTGTGGTTTTCCATATGAAATGGTTTTGTAAAATGCATTGGAAAACAGTAAGTAAATGTATTTGGAAATGATATATTGGCTATGTGACATAATGAGAAACTATCAGATATAGTTGGCTAGCCATAGGATTAAGTGCACTATAATATTAAAATCAATCGTGCCACGGTCCTTGAGGAAAAGCAGTTTAACTAGGCTACTCGGACTATTGGGTTATCACTTAGGGTATGCGGTTTAACTAGGCAACCCAAGTTGATGGTATCTTGCGGTTTAACTAGGCAATGTATGAGATTTGGTGGAGTTAGTACCACCATGAGAAATTCGTGTATCTGAAAGTGTGGATAGAGGTGACACTATCCGGGGTCACCATAATTGCCAATATATGGGAATTATGAGATGTATAAAATGGTTTTAATGCATATAGTTGTTATGCATGATTTGTTGTGAAAACAAATGATAAAGTGCTTTGGGTATGATTGTTGTGTGTAAAATAGTCTATCACAATAGAGTTCAAGTGTACACGACGCAAGTAGTAAAGTGATACACGAAGTATCGGATGTCGAATCCACAGGGACTGGAAATAGCTTTATCCTTGGATTGCTGCACAAGAGAGAAATAAGAGAGTTTAATTGTTTGTAGAGGAATAATGAAGAATACTAAAGATAAAAGATTAAAATATTCAGGGTAAAGAAATAGGTCGGTATTGATTTGCTCGGTAGTGCAGGTGTTGCACTGTATAGAACTTCCTGTTCTGTAGTCGCCCCTGTCGCGGCAGCACCTGCAGCAGCAATAGTCTGTTGTTGTCGCGGCAGCGATCACACAACTCTGTACTTCAAGCTTGGCAAGAATCCCTGCTGTGACTTGTCCTATCCCTAGGTCCAAATATGTCGATGAACACGTCTTAAATGATACCTCCCGGCGTGAATCGAAGGATGAACACCGATGTTGTTGAATTCTTCCTTAGCCACTTAACCTCGTCCTATCCCTAGGTCCGAGATAGTTCAACCATAAACTAGAGAACCCGTACTTATTCCTTTCGTATACTCAATTCTCCCGATATTAAGTAAATGAATAATCTCACAATGCTCTCCCGATTCTCTTGCAAGATGTTGAAAACCAGAATAAGCAAACTTGAAGTTTATTTTATTGAACAGAAAAATCCTAAAACAGTACAATTCTTGCAACTACTTTACATAATCAACCCTTAGCCCTAGGGGAAGTTTAGAACATGATGAGAAGGGGAAAACGACTAGGGTTTTGGGGAAGACGGCTAGAGAATAAGATATTCTTCCCTAGGTCGAATTACATGCCTTTATATAGGCCTTGGGTTCAAGTTTTCTAATAAGGTAAGAATACAAGTTCAAACTAAAGTACAACTCTAATTAAGACTAAATCTTCAGAGTAGATGCCTTTAATTCGTCCTCTTTTCTTGCTTTGGGTTTCTTCCTTGAACTTTGGGCTTGGCCTTCATTCTGATCTAGGGCTAAAAAAAATATAGGAGTGACCCACGACAGACCGGCTTAATTGCCTCTATCTGTCGAGCTCCACTTCACTTTTTCCCTTCACCATTGCTGTCGTCATTGGCTGCCGCGGCAGTGGCCACTGCAGCGTCTTCCTTCTCGACTTTAGTCCTGTGTTCCAGCTCTGCTCCTTCACTGCCTAGCGTCTGCTACAACAGCTACCTGCAAAATCAACCAAAATCAGTAGCAACTGTGCCCTTTTATATAATTGTGATGTATATGTGAAACTGTATCTAAATGTAATGAATTATGCTTGAATGCAGCAGAAATATGGGTTAAATAAGGGATAAAAATATAGAACTTTTACACACTCAACACACCCCCAAACTCAAGTTCTTGCTTGTCCTCAAGCAATTTTTACCGAACTAAATTTTTTTTGTTTGGCTTAATTCAGTGAACTTTTCCTTACCTACCACACATGCTCTATCACGAACAACACCTTGTCGGACATTTCTGAATTTATTCGGAACCATGCTATAATTCTTGTGCAATGTGTGCAGGTTTTGTGAACAACTATGTATCTAAACTACCTTAGTATATTAGAATAGTTATGCTTACAAACTTGAGCTTATGCCAATTCAATTTTTTCTGGAGGCAATTCTTAGGCTCCATTAGTTTTTACTGACTCTTGAATTAACTGTATCTTTTCTGGAGGCAATTCTTAGGCTCCTTTAGTTTTTTCTAACTTAGCTAAAAAAGAAATCTCCTAAAATAAGTGCAAGGCAGTTTTGCATGCAAATGAGTCTGGATAATTTTCTTTCTTTTATTGTTTTCCTAGAGCCAGTGATAGGCACCTCTAGGGGCAAGTTCAAGTGGGTAAACATTCCTATTCCAGTGTACTAAAGTAATATAGAAAGTATAAGAGTCACAAAGAGTGTTGTACAGATTAGAATCATAGCAAGGCTCTAAACAGATCCTAAAATTTCCTAAAGGCACTGTCACGACAGCATATGTCACGACAGGTAAGTTCAGTTCAAAGACTTAAGCCAATTGTTTTTTTAAGCAAAAATAAACTAAACACTTAGACACAATTTTTAAACATAAAAGACACTTCATTACTGGAGGGATGCCACCCCCAAACTCAAGGGTTGCATTGCCCTCAATGCATGATGACAAAGATGAAAAAAATAAAAACAAAATACATCACAATAATAATAAAACAGCAAAACAACAAAAATAAGATAGGAACTTAATTTCAGGTGCTGTCGTCACTGCTGCTGCTGCTAATCTGTAGCTGCCGAGGGGCAGTGACCTTCATTGTCGGTGCCGGTAGAGTGCTCGGAGAGGCGGAGGCAGTTTTCTTCTTGGCTTCCCTTGGGGGCTGGATACAGGTGGGTGAGATCTGGGGTGGCTTTTCCAGCACTTGTACCTCATCAGATGAGCTGCTGCTACTGCTGCTGCTGCGAGCAGACTTGCCCTGGCCAGATGATCTTTCACCAGTGTTGGGCTTCTACCTTTTCATCGGAGTGAACTCCTTTGAAAGGTTTCTTTTGACAGAGGGCTCCCCATTAGATTCTTTCCAGATGGAGGATGAAGAGAACCTGGCGAAGTAGTCGTCATCAAGTTCAGGCAGCGGTTCCTTTCATTTTTCTCCTCTGGCAGAGGTAGTGGCAGTGTGGCTGCCGCCTTCAGCTGTCGCGGCCGGGGTTGGAGTGGATGCAGCAGAGGGTGTTTTTGGTGTGGTAGTAGGAGTAGGAGTATGGGCAGGTGTAGGGGCAGCGAAGTATTCCTTTGAGAAAGCAGGAAATTGTACATTTGCAAAATTTAAATTGTTTTGAATGAAATGTACCGTGGCTTCCGTGAAGTCTCTGACGGAACTCACCAGACCAAGCTGTCGATCCTCCATCTGTTTCAGTGTTGCCAGAATTTGAGTGGAGGAGTCTGCTGCTGTTGGCTACTGCTGCTCTGCGGCGGCAGGTTCTGGCTGAGTGGGCTCTGCTGGCTCTTCTGCTGCGGCAGACGGGTTGAAGAAGGAGGGGGGTGTGGCTGCTTTCAGTTCCATTAAGCTGAATATGTTGCGCTCCGTCCATCCCTTCCCTCGGACCTTGGAATCTTTAGGGATTACGGGTACGTTGTGGTCGCGACAGATCTCGGTGATGAGGTACGGGAAGGCAAGGGGTCCCGATGATCGAAGGGCACACTCCAAAATTCCCTCCCGTATATATCGGCTGACATTAATGGGTCTCTTATTTAAAATTGAATGAACGAGAACTAACCTGGGTCGGTCGACCGTGTTGTTATGGGAAGAAGGCATGATCCTCTTTTTCACGAAGTGGTTCCAAAGTTTAGCCTCGGAAGTGAGTTTAGTGCGTTTCACCGTCCACCAATGCTTGGGGTCGGTATTCCACTCTGTCCCTTCTTCTGTTACCTCTGCCATGACAGCATCGTAGTCTGCCGGCGACAGACTTTCCACGAACCTCTTGTGTCCGTTTTCTCGTTTGCTGACATAGATGCCATAGAGGGTATTGATGTATTGAGGCTCGAAAGTAACTTCTTTACCTCGCGCTGTCACGGTCTTCGTATCCTTGCTGTCGATAGCAACATAAAATTCTCTGACCAACGTGACATTCATCTTCTCTGGCTGGGCAGCAAACATCTGCCATTTGAGGGCTTTGATTTTTCGAGCTATGAACGGTTCGAGCCCGAGGTCGTCCGTGCGTTTGGTGTAAAGGAACCCTCTTTCTTCCCACATCTCCCTCTTCTGGAAGGAGCGGTAATATCTGCTGGCATAATCAGTGGAGGCGAAGCGGTTAGGGATGGTAGCATGGCTGGGTGTGCCGGCTGCTGCGGTAGAGCTGGAGGCAGCACTTTGTCGTGTTTGTCTGGTACTCATAGTTGCAAGGCTGTGGAAAATGAAAGAAATTTGAGATCTAGAGAGAAAGCAAGTTGAGAGAGTAAAAGTGAGGTGAAAAATGAATAGTAAAATGGGGTTTATATAGATGAATGGGTTGCTGCCCGTTGGAGCTGTAACGGCAGGCGCGAATAACGGGGCAAACTGTTACACGTTTTCTGACGCGTCTGTCACGCATTTTCGTGTTTGCTGCGCGTCTGTTACGCGTTTGCGTGTCTGCCGCGACAGCGTGGTGACATGCTGTATTTTCTGCGTTTGTCACGACAGCTGTTGACAGGCTATGATGACAGACTCCTCCTTTGGGCTTTTTGGGCTGCTGTGGAAATGGTGGGCTGATTCACTTCTTCTCCTCTCCTTGTTTCCCTTATTTTCTAAAATGAAAATAATTAATAAAAACTTAGTTCCTAAAAATAAAATAATTCTAATTTCCTAATAAATAAAATACATAATTAATAAAATAAAAATAAAAAATAAAATTTAGTTAAATTAGGGATGCCTTGAGGGGCATCTCCTAAAGTAACCACTTCCTGCATTCTTGGGGCTTCAGTCCCCTGATAATGCTTTAGCCTCTGTCCGTTGACTTTAAATTGGTGCCCGTCTTTTAAGGATTTGATCGTGATGGCACAATGAGGAAAAACTTGCACAACTTGGAATGGGCCGGACCATCTAGATTTAAGCTTCCCTGAGAAAAGTTTCAACCTAGAGTTAAATAACAACACAAGCTGCCCTGGGCAGAACTGTCGTGGCAACAATTTTTTGTCATGCCACCTCTTGGTCTTGTCCTTGTAAATCCTTGCGCTGTCGTAGGCCATTGCTCGAATTTCTTCAATTTCATTCAATTCAAGTAACCTCTTCTTTCCTGCCTTATCTAAGTCCATGTTCACTGCCTCGATAGTCCAGTAAGCTCTGTGCTCTATCTCAACAAGTAAATGGCATGGTTTTCCATAAATCGGCCTGTAGGGTGACATTCCCAATGGTGTATTAAATGATGTTCTGTAGGCCCAGAGTGCATCATTGAGGTGTAAAGACCAGTCTTTCCGAGTGGGTTTAACCATCTTCTCAAGAATGTTCTTTACTTCCTTGTTTGATATTTCGGCCTGTCCATTGGTCTGAGGGTGATATACTGTTGCGATCCGATGCTTTATGCCATATTTTCTTAAGGCAGCAGCAATTACCCTATTGTCGAAATGTCTCCCTTCATCACTGATGATCGCCTTAGGTATGCCAAATCTAGAAAAAATATTTTTGTGCAGAAATCTCTGAACAGTCTTGGCATCATTATTCTGTGTGGCGATCGCTTCAACCCATTTGGATACATAATCCACTGCCAGTAGGATATATAGATTCCCACATGATGCTGGGAACGGTCTCATGAAATCAATCCCCCGTACATCGAAGATTTCGACTTCTAGGATGTTTTGCAGTGGCATCTCATGTCTTCTTGAGATGTTCCCCGTCCGTTGGCACTTGTCACAGCTTTTGTAGAATGCTTGGGCATCCTTGAATAGTGAGGGCCAATAAAAACCAGACTGCAAAAACTTGGCAACGGTTTTGTTTCCACCTTAGTGTCCTCCATATGGTGAAGCATGGCAGTGGTGAAGCACAACTTCCTGCTCATCCTGTGGTACACACCTCCTGATGATTTGATCTGCACAATGTTTGAAAAGAAGAGGTTCGTCCCAATAATAATGTTTTGCATCATTTTGGAACCTTTTCCTTGCTTGGTAATTAAGTTCAGGAGGTAATATTCTGCTAACTATGTAATTAACGAAATCAGCATACCAAGGAAGTTCAGAAAACTTACCTGCCGCCATGGCTGTCGCGGCAGAGCTTGTGGCAGCAAACAGCTGCTCGTCAGGGAAAGTCTCCAGTATGTGAGTCTTGTCTGTCGGTATACTTTTTCCCATCTCCAATCTTGACAAGTGGTCTGCAACTTGGTTTTCTGTCCCCTTTTTATCCTTGATTTCAATGTCGAACTCTTGCAGCAGCAGAATCCAACGTATCAGTCTAGGCTTTGCATCTTTTTTAGCGAACAGATACTTCAGTGCTGAGTGGTCTGTATGGATCACCACCTTCGTTCCAAGTATGTATGAACGGAACTTGTCAATCGAAAACACCACTGCTAACAATTCCTTTTATGTTGTGGTGTAGTTCACTTGGGCATCGTTTAGTGTTTTGTTGGCGTAATAAATTACGTGGAATAGCCTGTCCTTCCTCTACCCAAGTGCTGCCCCTACAGCGTAGTCACTGGCATCACACATAATTTCGAATGGCAAACACTAGTCTGGTGGCTGTACAATTGGGGCTGTTACCAGCTTCTCTTTCAGGATTCTGAATGCCTCAGTACATTCAGTATTGAAATCAAAGGGACGATTTTGTTCCAATATATGGCATAAAGGCTTGGTAATCTTCGAAAAAATTGCAAAAAACCTTTGATAAAACCCGACATGCCCTAAGAAACTCCGAATTCCCTTGACTGTGGTGGGTGGCGGCAGCTTTTCAATCACCTCTATCTTTGCTTTGTCAACTTCTATGCCGCGACAGCTTACCTTGTGGCCTAGAACTATCCCTTCATCCACCATGAAATGACATTTTTCCCAGTTTAACACCAAGTTCGCTTTCTCGCATTTTTCGAGCACCTTCTGTAGGTTGCCTAAACTGCTTTCAACACTGTCTCCAAAAATGGAAAAATCATCCATGAATATTTCCAAGAAATCCTCCACCATGTCAGAGAATATCACCATCATACACCTCTGGAATGTTGCTGGTGCATTGTAGAGTCCAAATGGCATTTTCCGAAAAGCATAAGTATCGTACGGGAAAGTGAAAGTCGTTTTCTCTTGATCCTCCGGTGCAATCGCTATCTGGTTATAACCTGAGTAACCATCAAGAAAACAATAATAAGGTTTCCCCGCTAATCTATCAAGCATTTGATCAATAAAAGGTAAGGGAAAATGGTCTTTCCGGGTAGCTTTGTTCAGCTTCCGGTAATCCATACAAACCCTCCAATCGGTCACAGTCCTGGTTGGGATTAATTCGTTCTCTTCATTGGTCACCACGGTTATTCCTCCCTTCTTAGGAACACACTGCACCGTGATCACCCACTTACTATCCGAGATGGCATAAATTATCCCAGCGTCTAGCCATTTGATAATTTCTTTTCGAACCACTTCTCGCATAGCATCGTTTAAGCGTCTCTGGGAATCAATGGTCGGCTTATGATCATCCTCAAGGAGAATTTTGTGCATGCATAGTGCCGGACTGATGCCTTGGATATCAGCTATCGTCCATCCAATAGCCTTTTTATGCTGCTACAACATCCCTATCAGCTGTTGTTCCTGTTTCTGCATCAACTTGGAAGAGATGATTACGGGCAACGTATCATTTAAACCAAGGAAAACATATTTAAGCTGCCCTGGCAGGGGCTTAAGGTCTAAAACAGATGGTTTTACAGTTGAAGTCTTTTGGATTATGTGTTCATTCGAGGTATAGTTTAGGGGCTTGAATAACTTACCTGGATGATTTCCTATCCAGTTTACCTCCTCATGACCTTCAGTGTCAGATATGTCTGAATCTGAGGAGCTGATGTCGTCATTGATGCCATGACAGTCTTCCAGATGGCTGCTGTGGCAGTGGCCAAATTTAATTTCATGGCAACTCGACCTGATGCAAGGTTGGTCAAGGATTACTTCAGTGATAGCCTTGCATTCTTCTTTTGCATCAGCATGTTTAATTGCCTGGAGAACATTGAGCTTGATCTCTTGATCATTTACTCTCATTGTAAGTTCTCCCTTCTCTACATCAATCAGTGATCTGCCTGTGGCTAGGAAGGGTCGCCCCAGGATGATTGGTGCGTTCTCATCTGCTTCACAATCTAAAACAAGAAAGTCAACATGAAAAATGAACTTATCCACTCTTACCAGAATATCTTCGATATTCCCTTCTGGTTGTACGTAAGAGCGGTCTGCCAGCTGCAACATAACTGTCGTGGGTCGTGCTCGTCCAATACCTAATTTCTGAAATACAGATTTTGGCATTAAATTAATACTAGCACCTAGATCACAAAGTGCCTTACCCACGAATTTATCACCAATTATGCACGGTATGATGAAACTCCCAGGATCCTTCTTTTTCTGGGGTGGATGCGTGTGCAGAATAGTCATGCATCCTTCTGTCATTTTTACCGTTTTGAATTCCCCAAGTCTGGATCTTTTCGACATAGCATCCTTGAGAAACTTCGCATAACCGGGCATCTGCTTGATGGCCTCTAACAGCGGGATATTGATGTGAACATGCTTAAAAATATCATAGATCTTTTTGAGCTGGTACTCCTATTTCTGCTTCTGTAACCGCTGTGGAAAAGGAGGTGGAGGACGGTAATCTTCAAATCGTCTTTCACATGGTATTCATATCTGAGGAGGTTTAGGTTCTTCATCATCCTTGTTTTTCTCCTCTGTCCCTTCTGCTGTCGTGACAGGTGTGGCGGCAGCTGGTTGTTTATCTTCTGCCAGGGCATTGTACGCAGCTGATTTTTCTAGGGCTGGTTCCTCAATCGATACGGCTTTCATCTCCGGCCCTGGCAGTTGTTTCCCACTCCTAGTTGTAATGGCTTTGCACTGCTCATGTGTGGGTTTTCTAGCGACCTCAGTATCGCTAGGGAATCCTCTGTTCTGCCTTGGCTTAATATGCTGGGAAACCTGACCCATCTGTGTCTCCAGTGATTTCAGTGTAGCTTCATGGTCACTCATTCTCATCTTTGTTTTATCCATGAACGACTCAGTCTTTTTGACGAAGTGATTCATATTTGCCATGTAAGCCCCTGTCTGTGACATAAATGTGGTCAATGTCTGCTCCAATATACTAGGTGCGGCTGCCGACTGTTGTTGCGGTTGTTGCCGTGTCAGAATTCTGGTTGCCCCCTGGTTTTGAGGGTTCTGCACTTGAGGATTCAGTGCGTTGTTTGGGTTACTCCAGGAGAACTTGGGGTCTTTCCTCCAGTTGGGATTGTAATTGTTGGAGTCGTAATTTCTTGGCTTGTTATAGTTTCCAACATACATCCCTTCCTCTAGCTGTAGCGGGCAGTCTTCCGAACTGTGATTCCCACTGCAAGTTTCACATACCTCTTCTGCAGAGTAGACAGGTTTTGAATCTTTCTTTAGCAAGTTTTCTACTGCCTTTGTGAGGTAAGCAACTTGTGTCTTTAGGGAATTGTTGGCTTCATAGTCTTTCACAGCTAGTACTCGTTTACCTCTCCTCACTGTGGGAAATTGCTCTTCATTCTTCGCCAAATTTTTCAATACTACCATGGCTTCGTCTGGGTCTTTGTCCAACAACAGTCCATTCGTTGCTGAATCTATTCTTATACGGGTATGTGTGTTGGCAGCATTGTAAAATTTGATAACTTGATTCCAAACGGGGAATCCGTGCATTGGGCAATTCCTCAGAAGATTGGTAAACCTGTCTCATGCCTCGTGCATTGGCTCGTCATCTTCCTGTTGAAAAGTAGCAATTTCATTACGTAATCGCTCAAATAAATGGGAAGGATTAAAACGAGATAAAAACTCACGAGTTAGATCCGCCCAAGTTCGTATTGAACTCGACGTTAGTTTGTTCCACCAAGTTTTCGCTCTGTCCCTCAGTGAATGAGGAAATAACCGAAGCCTTAGTATCTCCGGATTTACTCTTGGTAGTCTAAACGATCCACAGATTTCTTGGAACGTTTTCAGATGTTCTCTGGCATCCTTTGTAGCAGCACCACTAAATTGGTCAGCGGAATTGATCATGCTGAACATCACAGATTTCAGCTCAAAATTTTCAGCTTCCACGTCTGGCAGGGTGGTCTCCAGTTCAACATGATCATTGATCATGTAATCACGGCAGGACCGGCGTGCGGCCTCAGCAACAGGCCTTCCGTTTCCTTCATCCCCAATAGGATCTTCGGGATTCCTTTGGTTGTTCCTCCCGTTATGCACAACTTCTAACTGTTCCTCAAGATAATCGTTTCTTGCTATCAAAAGACGGACTCGGTTCCTGAGATTGCACGAGCATTCGATTTCAGAGTCTAGTTGATACTCAGGTTCTTTGCCTCGTCTAGATCTACGCATAAGCAAACGAAAAACCTTGTGAAAAGCACAGGGTGAACAGTCCCAATAAAAACAGAAAAATTAAAAAGAAAGTGCAGTAGAAGTAGGGTAAAGATATGTTGTCAGTCCCCGGCAACGGCGCCAAAAACTTGTTGCGTGTAAAATAGTCTATCGAAATATAGTGCAAGTGTACACGACGCAAGTAGTAAAGTGATACACGAAGTATCGGATGTCGAATCCATAGGGACTGGAAATAGCTTTATCCTTGGATTGCTGCACAAAAGAGAAAGAAGATAGTTTAATTGTTTGTAGAGGAATAATGAAGAATACTGAAGATAAAAGATTAAAATATTCAGGTTAAAGAAATAGGCTGGTATTGATTTGCTCGGTAGTGTAGGTGTTGTACTGTATAGAACTTCCTGTTCTGTCGTCGCCCCTGTCGCGGCAGCACCTGCAGTGGCAGCAGTCTGTTGTTGTCGCGGCAGCGATCACACAACTCTGTACTTCAAGCTTGGCAAGAATCCCTGCTGTGACTTGTCCTATCCCTAGGTCCAAATCTGTCGATGAACACGTCTTAGATGATACCTCTCGGCGTGAATCGAAGGATGAACACCGATGTTGTTGAATTCTTCCTTAGCCACTTAACCTCGTCCTATCCCTAGGTCCGAGATAGTTCAACCATAAACTGGAGAACCCGTACTTATTCCTTTCGTATACTCAACTCTCCCGATATTAAGTAAATGAATAATCTCACAATGCTCTCCCGATACTCTTGCAAGATGTTGAAAACCAGAATAAGCAAACTTGAAGTTTATTTTATTGAACAGAAAAATCCTAAAACAGTACAATCCTTGCAACTACTTTACAGAATCAACCCTTAGCCCTAGGGGAAGTTTAGAACATGATGAGAAGGGGGAAAACGACTAGGGTTTTGGGGAAGACGGATAGAGAATAAGATATCCTTCCCTAGGTCGAATTACATGCCTTTATATAGGCCTTGGATTCAAGTTTTCCAATAAGGTAAGAATACAAGTTCAAACTAAAGTACAACTCTAATTAAGACTAAATCTTCAGAGTAGATGCCTTTAATTCGTCCTCTTTTCTTGCTTTGGGTTTCTTCCTTGAACTTTGGGCTTGGCCTTCATTCTGATCTAGGGCTCAGAAAAATATAGGAGTGGCCCATGACAGACCAGCTTAATTTCCTCTATCTGTCGAGCTCCACTTCACTTTTTCCCTTCACCATTGTTGTCATCATTGGCTGCCGAGGAAGTGGCCACGGCAGCGTCTTCCTTCTCGACTTCAGTCCTGTGTTCCAGCTCTGCTCCTTCACTGCCCAGCGTCTGCTACAACAGCTACCTGCAAAATCAACCAAAATCAGTAGCAACTGTGCCATTTTATATAATTGTGATGTATATGTGAAACTGTACCTAAATGCAATGAATTATGCTTGAATTCAGCAGAAATATGGGTTAAATAAGGGGTAAAATATAGAACTTTTACACACTCAACAATGATTAAGCATGCTTTGTACATCAAAAGATTTATGGTTTTCAAGTGGCTTTTGAAATGCATCAATGTTATACTTAAGAGCATTCTCACTAAGCATGATTGCTTACGCTCTTTTTTACCATTGATGCAAAGAAATTAAGTTGAAGGTTGCATCGTTTCGGCAAGGAAGTCCAAGAGCAAAACAATTAATTTCGGTTAATAAGGCAATGTGTACCACGTTATTGAGGAGGTTTATACCCTGTATTTTAGTTGTATTGTTGAGATTATAAGTTGTGGTTGATGAATTTATATGTTGTTGGTTTTGTGACTTGAATGTTGGACTAGCACATATGTGTTTGGTGCTTGATGGATTTCATATTATGCATATAGGGTGGATGTGTCTATGCTTATGTTGTTGTGGATCAAGCATGCCTAAATTGTTGGTCTAAGTTTATTGATGTGATGCCTACACTGGATTGTGCCTTAAATTCCTTTTTGGTCTTTGAGTTGGATATAAATAGGAAACATGGCTCTAAGGTTGTGTTTTTGTAAGATTTGCCTCTAGCTATTCATGCTTCTATGAGCTTTTGGCTTGTTTTAATGCCTGGTTAATTGGTGAATAAGTTTGGGAATGATTGATGTATGTTTGAGGAACCTATTAGACGAAAAACCAGTAAAATTGGACATTATAGGTCCAGGGGTAGCGATACGCATGGCCCTGTATTGGTACGGATAAGCGTAAATTGGTCTAAGGGATTGGTACGTGAAGGGTCGTTTCGGTACGGTCTTTGGGAAATTTAAAAGGGGTACCGATAGACGGGTAAGTGTATCGATACAGTTTTAGCTATTGGAAGCTGGATTTTGTCACTCCGAGCCTGCGTACCGATACACCCCAAGTTGTACCAGTACGACCCACTCAGTATGAAGCCTGGTATCGATACAGTTGCCTAAGTATCGGTACCTGCTGCAGTTATTTCAGTTAACTTGATGTTTGAAGTTTTTGATTCTCTCATTTTGGTCCTTAGATCTCGCGAATGCAATGGGTTGTGTTTGGGTGATCGTTTTGAACTGAAGTTTGACAAGAAAGCATGTAATCTGACTAATTAAGGATTGGTAATCTAAACTTTAACTAAGTCCTTATAGTTTCCCAGATTTACGTTTTAGTCTCTAATAGGTAACAGTACGCAATCGGGTGTCTATGTAGTGTATATTCCTTTTAAGTTTTCATTCGCTGCCAGTATGCTCACCATAGGTTAATATGGTGCATCTAGAAAAGATAAAAAGGAAAAAATAGACCCATTTCATGTGTAATCGTTTCTAGTTTACTTTGGCAAACCCAATTTAGCTCACTCGGTTTAGTCGGGCGTCTAGGCCGGTTCGAGGGGGTTACAATCCAGGATGATCTGAACCCCTAAATTTTGAAGATATTCTTTCTATGACAGTGTCCAAAGCAGGAAGTATTGGTGAACTCCCTTCTGCTGCAGTGTCTAAAGCAAGAAGAACCGGTGAACTTGCTTCTATTGCAGTGCCCAAAGTAGGAAGTAATACTTCTATTGAAGCTTCTACAACAGTAAAATCCTCAAAGGAAAAATTATTGTCACATGTTGGAAAAATAAAATCAGTAGAATAATTTTACTTACCATTCTAAAAAATAAATTCAGTTTTTGAAAAAATAACATCTCTGGAAACAAAAATACTTTTTGGTTTCAAGATCATACAATTTATAACTCTTAATGTTCCTTGGATAACCAATGAAAACACATTTTGTAGCTCTTGGATGTAGTTTTGTTTTTGGTTTAGGAAGAAAAAAGCAAAAGCTAAACATCCCAAAATTTTAATATTTTCAACATGAGACTTTATTTGAAAAAAAAAACTTCAAAAGGAGTTTTATTATTAAGAAAGGAAGAATGCAAAACACAATCTAATCAAAATTGTAAAGGTAAACAAGCTTGTATTTTTAAAGTCATAGTAACAACAAGAAAGTGTTGATGTTTTCTTTCAAATATACTATTTTGTTGTAGAGTATGTGTACATGAGTTTTGATGAATTATTCCCTTAGATTTATAAAAATCTACCATGTCAAACTCTTTTGCATTATCAGTTCTAATATATTTGACTTTCACACAGAATTGAGCGTTGACCATTTCAAAAAACTCAACTATTATCTGTCTAACTTCTAGTTTATGCTTCATAGGATAAATCCAAACATAACTACTCTTATCATCAACTATAGTTAAAAAAATACATATGAACATAAAAGATTTTAATAGGAAAAGGACCCCAAACATCCATATGAACCAAATCAAAAATAGATTTTGAAACAGAATTACTAATAGGAAAAGCTAATCGTTTTTGTTTAGCTAGGTGACATACTTCACAATCAGAAAAGAAATTAGTTGAAATTTTAGTTTTTAATTGAGAAAAAACTGCATCCTTCCTTGAGAAGGATAACCTAACCTAACATGCCAGAGATCTAAAGAAACAATATTACAAACTGTAGAGTTAAACTGTGATATTCTTAGAGTGAAGTCCAGCTTATACAAGCCATTCATCTCCCTAGTTGTATAAATCATCTTCCATTAAGCTACATTCTGTAAACAAAAAAAAAAAAACTAGATGAGAATATTAAGGAAATTTTGTTATCTTTAGTCAATTGACTAACAGATATAAGATTAAAGTCAAAATTAAATATATGAAAATCTTCATGTAGGATTAAATAATTAGATAATTGAACAGTATCTATATGACTTACTTGAAAAAGTTCATTATTAGGTAAATTTATAAATTTATTGGTAACAAGATAATAATCTTTAAAAAATACATAAAGAATTACAAATATGGCCAGTAGCCCCTGAATCTATAATACAGGGAGTAAAAACAAAAGATTTATTCAAGAAAGAAGAAGTAAGGATTATATATATAAATAATATAATTCGATTTAAATCAATATATATATATATTAAAATCCTAATTAAGTTGAATTGGGATTATATATATTTAATATATATATATATATTGAAATCCTAATTAAAGTTGAATTGAGATGATATATATATTTAATATATATATATATATTAAAATCCTAATTAAGTTGAATTGGATTATATATATATATATACATATATAGGGATAGGATCCGTTTACACAGTGTAAAACTCTTTAAGTTTTACACGTTTTTTGGACCGTTGGATGAGTGAAGCGAATGGATGAGATTAACAGTAAATATGTGAAGATTATCACTTGGAAAAAAGAGTAATGGGTTAATCTCAGTCATCCATTCCCCCCATCTAACGATCCAGAAAACGTGTAAAACTTAAAGAATTTTACATTATGTAAGTTGATCCTAACTCATATATATATATATATATATATATATTGAAAGGATTATCATCCTATACACTGGCGGTGGAAACTAAAAGTTTCCACAAGCGCCTTATTTTTAAGCTTTAGGGGTTTAGTTTAGGGTATAGGGCTTAGGAGTTTATGTGTAGGGATTTAGAACTTAAGGATAGTGGTTAGAACTTAAGGTTTAGGGTTAGAATTTAGAGTTTAAAGGTTAGGGTTTAGTTTTTAGGGTTATATAGTGAGGATTTAGGTTTTAATCTATAAACCCTAAATTATAACCCTAAACTATAAATTTCAACCGCTATCCCTAAATTCAAAACCCATACACCTAAACCCTTAAATCATACACCCTAAAATAAGTCCATAAACCCTAAAACTAAGGTACTTGTTGAAACTTTTATATTCCACCGCCAGTGTATCAAATAATTACCCATATTGAAATCCTAATTAAGTTGAATTGGGATTATATATATATATATATATATATATATTGAAATCCTAATATGAGTTGAATTAGGATTACAAAGGCTATATAAATGCATGAAAGATCTAGCAGTCATTAATGTTCTTTTTTTGGAAAAACCTTCTAAGTAGTTTATAGAGTTTTTTATATGCTTGTTCCCTTCTAAATAGTTTAGAGAGTTTTATATGTTAATTTCAACTGGGTGAACTACGTAGAGGTCATAGCGTTATCGTTACGGCTTAAGAATCAACATCGTGGAATCGTGATTGGATATCCATCTTCTCCAAAGTCAGAATTCCAGATTTTAAATAGGTAATTCTTCACCCTTATTCACCTTGATTCATTTCTCGTACATGGATCTCTGGTGGTGATCCCCGAATAATTTTTCCCCTGCACCATGGGGTGTACCGGCGTGATTCAACACCTTAGTAATAGGAGTAGTATCGAACGTCTGCATATACAGATTGGAGCCTTGGCCGTGAAACCTAAAGTTTTACATGTTGTTGTGCGGATTTTAGTTTCCTTTAAAACGTATCGAAACCTATTTAAATTTACATCACTAGGGTTAGTGTAAAAATTACATCTTAGGTTCTAAAATGAAAAAAAATAGCAACAACCAAAATAAATTTCATGTTAGAATCATCGTTACCAATACCATGAACAGAAAATAATTCATAGCGACTGCGATTTCAAGTTAGGTTACATTTCGAATGCCTCCAAACGCATTTCCTTCGGTTCGATACTAGTTACATTTCCCACTCTGAACTGTCTTTTCCATTGGTAACAGTTCATCGGGATACATTACGTACCGACAAGAGGAAGGTGTAATTTAAAGTTGGTGTGTTCAATACATTTAACAGACACATATTCCCAATATAAACGATTATTTTCACTGACACTTTCCCTGTATATTGCTTACCATTCACTCCTTTCATATTAACCATTAAATGTTTTGAACGTCAACATATATAATCTCGAACTTTTATAAAAAAACTTAAATTATTATATTTTCACTGATAATATCTGTTAAATTGTCAATGCACACGTATCGAAACATATATTTGGTGGTTCGAACGACGTAAAGTTTGATGTTCCCACCAAAAAAGGCCTTATCAGTTCTAATTTAAAAAGATTACTATATAATATTAAAATATTATTTGGCATGTTCAATAAAAAAGTAAAAATTCTCGGTTCAAATCTTAAAAGATGCATGTTCCCATTAAATACACGCTTTTAAATGTCTTGTCAATTGTTGCATTGGGCATAACAGCTTCAATATAAGTTTTATAATTCCGTTCAAGAACCGGTTAATAAATTTCAAAACCCCCTCATCCAACTCAAATTTTAATCTAAATTGTCCAGGGACTTCATTGTGTTTATACTAGAGAAGTGGTATATGTTTTTAGGTTTTTCTTGTCGATAAACAATGGTATTTGAAAGTCTTTTATTAGCCAATTTGTGGGGATGAACATCCACAAACATAGTATTCAACGTGAACGTTGTTTCCTTGGTAGGAAGATTAATCACATTCTATGTTTGTTGTTGATTGGAACAACGTCAGGAGACTCGACATGGTGTTTGTTGTTTGGAACTACATCGGGAGCCGGCATTAAGGAGG
Organism: Hibiscus trionum; assembly: GCA_030270665.1. Lineage (NCBI taxonomy): Eukaryota > Viridiplantae > Streptophyta > Magnoliopsida > Malvales > Malvaceae > Hibiscus > Hibiscus trionum. The sequence goes on from BSYR01000013.1 coordinate 36,229,137, forward strand.
GCGATTTTAAAAGGGTGTTCCTCTCTCAGTTGTGGCGGTGTGCGATTGCAGCCATCGTGACAACGCACAGGCAGCACCACGTGAAAGCGTCGGCAGCACAGGCAACACCATATCCCCGTCAAAATCTTTTTTCTATTATGAATTTCTTGTTTCATGTGCAGCCTTCTACTATGGGGAAATAATCTTTTGTCTCACTTTGAAGGGCTGAAAGTCTTGCCCCCTTAATAAAAAGCTGATAGTTTTAATGACATTTTCTTATTTCATTATGAATCGAGTATTCATAGTAACAAATATTGGGTTGATTCTAGACAAAAATATACCACACCATGGCTAAAATCAAAAGAAAATTCACCATAATTACTTTATTGTATAAAATTAGGGTGATAAAAAATAAATGTGAAATGGAGGTCAAAAATACACGCCAATTCATATCAAATTACCATTGTAAACGACGTCTCAGTTTACCTAAATTACTCTAGTCTTTTGGCTTTCCAGTTCCATGATATTTTCCTTTTAAATACATCACAACTGCACAAGGAAATCTATCGGGTAGCCTTCACTTGACGCATGTTCCACTCATCTTCCCTCACCTTACTGAGATATAATGGTCCAACGACTCATAGTAACCCGTCGCAGCAACCACCCTTCTCAATTGGTGAGGAACCCTAGTTCGCCATCTTTGCCTTCTCCTCCACCATCTCCTGAATCGAATACGGCAACCTCTGGTTATACGACCAGATCGCTCCCCCAGCTGGTCCAAGTCATTAAGGGATTGAGAAAACTTGATGAAGTAGGCACTTTCTCATCTCGGGACTTCCCTACACTACCAATTGAAGTCCTTCCACCTGCATCTACCACCACCAGGTCCCCCGCCACCCCAAGAAGAGACAAAAACTAGATAATGATGTTGGTGCCACCTCCCAACCTACGAAGAAACTCACTTTCGGTCGGTACAAAGGCAAGGGCATCATCATCATCAAGGAACCACCTCCCTAGTATTAAAAAATTCAACCATGTGACGCAAAAATTATTTCTTGATTATTCATATCATTGTTATTTAAACTTCTCATATTTCGATGATTGTCTTAAAATTTTAAAGTTGAAATTATTTAAACTTCCCATATGGTTATATATGTGTGTGTGTGTATTTTGTTTTTAGTTCATACATTAAATGTTGTCAAAATAGTCATTCCCTATTTGTAATTAATATCAACTCATTCATAAACAATATTTTCTTCCTTAAATGAGCCTACTGAAGTTACTAAAAATAAAGTTTATTTCATATTCATATTTCCAAATTTTTAAAAATAATAACCCAAAATATCATTTAGCAAAGTTGTAAAGTTTCTTCTAAATTGTCTTTTTGTGTTTTAAAAAATGGAAAAAAAATAAATAGTCTTTTGATGAATTCGACGAGTACCGAACTTCCCCATATAAAGTATCGAACTTTTCTTTGCAAACATGATAATTATATTGTCTCCTAACGTTTTAAGTTTAAGTTCACGTTTAAAAGAATCAGAACTAACATGCATAGGTTCGAACTTATTTACAGATTGAGTTATTTGCCATAAACTATCTTCTGGGGTATATACTTATAAACGCGTTATAAAAGTCATTTAAATAGGAAGAGAATGTTTCTTTGCGGTAGGATTAAGACTTAAAATATCAACGGAAATCGTCACATTCTCTTCTGATCAGTATTAGTTGTAGTTTCAGAACTCGACCACAAGTTTAAAATATACTAAACCTTTAATTAGCATAAGTGGCCAATATATAAACATAAAAAACAAATATTACAAGCAGATGTGGCCAATGCATTTCAACCCATAATCTTCCTCGAATAGTTTGCAAAGCGATAGGGATTGTTCCTGTAAATCAGAGCAACACCCTCACAATCCGGGTGAGGGTTGTCTAGGTTTGGAACAAGCAGCAAACCCAGTATACGCGTAAGAATCTCTACAACTCTGATAGCAGGGGTCCATCTTTCATGGATGAAGTCCAACCTAATTGCTCCAGCTTCAGTGATATTGAGATGGAATAAGTCCCTATCAAATTTTAAAGCAACCTACATAAACAGATAACATTACTCTTTGAAATGCTTTTAGCATAAAAAACGATGATATAGCAACAATTTCGGATGCTAATTATATAACCTTAGGAGGATCCATAGTGCAATGAGATAGGAAGAAAATGCTAACTTCAAAATTATGCCCTTCATAAGGGTTGTCTTTAGGTGCAACCATTTGAATTCGATAAGGATATGGAAAGTCGTCAACATCTTCCATTACTAAAGCAGAATCATGGTAATTATAAAGTTCCTAAAAATGAAAATTTTGCGCATATTACACTGTAACAGATGGATGTTTACCAGAAAGCAGGTAAGGGGCTACAAGTGGATTCTCCAAGGTATCAAGACGAAACTCCCTTCGAATACATGCAACCGAACCCATGTCGATCTCTCAAAGTAGATGAAGAAATAATATGAATTACAATACATTTTTTTGGGTATTTATAGACCAGAACGTGTCGAGCCATGACTTACTCTTGGAAGTTGTCACTTCGTTTTGCAGTATTGACACAACGTCAACTTCGTTCGGAAATCTTGAACTTTCAACCTAAACTATTACCTTTTCTTCTCACATTTTCAATTTTAGGTCATTAGTATCGAACACGTATTTATGAGTTTTGTATCTGATGTTCACAACTTTTTTACATATACAAAGAAGCATACTAATAATAAGCAAGCGTCTTTTCAGTGTCAGTTTCGAATCTTTGTTTCCTATTTTGATACACACCAGCAGATAAGTCTTATTAGTTGTATCATTAGGCACAACATTTTCATCTTAGTTTAATTTCCTGACGATTTCAGTTTAAGTTCAAATTCTGGTTCCCGCCCGAAACTGTCTTCTCATTTATAAATAATAGCCCCAACTAAAAACATCCTAATTAAATACCCTGAAAATACCAAACCGTAAATTCAACTTTCAACATAAAAAAACTCAAGGTCCCTATGTCCGCTAAAAATACGTGAAGAAAAAGAAGAAAGAAACAAAAGTGGATAGAGGATTCTGTCTCTGAGACGAATGAAATTCCGACCTGCAGCTGTAGAAAGCCTGCTGTGTTGAAGACATCTTAGTCAGATAACAATCTGAGAAGAAGATTTTTTAGGTGTTCTAACCATGGAAAATATTTTAAAAGTCATGTAATTTTCTCTAGTGGTATGAACCACCTATGAGTCCGCGTGCACAAGTACTTATTCTTTGACTCTTAAGAAAAGTTCGGGCTAATGATAAGGGAAAAAAGAAACGAAAGGATTGCTTGGGTTCTGACTTTGTTTTATTTTGTTTTTCTTTTACCGAATTGGTTTTGTCATGGAAAGGGGATAAGGTTGCAGTTTAGGAATTGTTTTAGATGGCACTTGAGGGTAGGAAATTACTAGTAATGCACAAACTTGTCTTGCAAAAATCATTTGGAGTGTCATTTCTGTATAATACCACGCGTATCGAACGTTTGCAAATACATTAGCGAATGTATCACGTCAAACCTCAAATGTAACATGATTTCCTAAAGATTCTTGTTTAACTTTCTTTTTACAACTTTGCATACCCGCATCCATAGTTTCAAACATTAAAAGTCATAATATGTTAAATGTGGGGTGCATAGTTCAAAACTAGTGTACAAATACATAAAACCTCTGTACTGGATGTACAGTACAACAATATTTTTTTCTCACAAAAAAGGGGGACGCTGCCAGATCTGCACCAACCAAGATCGACCACTCACAATTTGTACATCTGCACAAACCTACTTGCAAGCATAAGATCATCTGAATTAAGTACGATTAGTTGACACTAACATTTTTTAAAATTTAAACTTATGGTTCGTCAAGATGAGACCGATGGAAATTTCTCACAAAAAGTTGTATAAGGGTTACAAATCGATGCAGAATATGTTGTCAATCCAATCGAAAATGGGGACCAAGTCACATAAATCATATTATAAATTATCCAAAAACCCAATTTTGTTAGTCCATAATAGAAATCAATAACTATGATTGTGTATCGAATTAATATGATATAATTGTGCAAAGGTTATGGTTTAGATATGAACCTGACACTTTCCTTTATAGTTTCGCGTGAATACTGAATTCAAGTAATACTTCTCGGATGTTTTGCATTATTTCCCAAGTCAATTTCCTGTATCGATTTCTTATGTTCTTCCACATCATGGTGCAGCGCAAACATGTTCGTGTTTGCTTTTTGTACACATAGCTGGTATAGCAACTGCATCCTATCGCATTCTCTAAGTCCCTATACTTGGAAATAAGTAAATATGATTGTACACAATTCTCTTTCATCGTAAGCATTCAACGTTTGATTCTAAATGAAATGGGATTGATAATCATTCACTTACGATATGTGGCAGATCACTGATTTGGGTACCTACATGTATGCTTTTAATCCATACAAAACGAGCATACCATTGTCCTCTCTATCAAGTTTGATGCGGTTCTACTCATTTAATTACTAATTCATGATAAGAATACAATATATATGGAAAGCTGAATACCTCCATTCATCTTTTACTTTAGGACGTTCACAGCTTCTCGAATGCCACCTTCCATTTTCCAAACACCTTCATGAAGTCCTCATGCTTAGCAAATTCTGCAAAAGTGCTTGCCTGAAAAATAATGAAAACATAGTACAAAATTCATTCATAGACACCAATAACATACAATGCTAACAACTAACAAGGTAACAGGGAAAATGGATATGTTCTCACCATTTTCCTAATTGCTTCCTCCCTACGCTGCCTCCCATTAGTATACGGTAGGCTATCTAATATCCAAACTTCCCTACGTGCCATATGCAAGACACACAAGTACCAATTCCATAAATCTTTCATGGAGATGAATACCTGCAAAATGTTTTCTCCTCAACTAAATTAAAATTTACCTTATCCTCAAACAAATTGTAAAACCTATAACCTATCTAACAAATAAATCCTTTAACCCATTTCTACTTACTATATCAGTGTCAGCAAAGTTCCCATAATACTTCATTTTACCAGCATAAGACTCTGCAAACGATAGTGTTGTGGCATGCAATACCTCTCATTTCTGGGTACGCAACAATTAATGACGTTTGTTATTTTTACAATCGATGGTAACAAAAAACATACATCAAGATAACAAGGCATAAAGGCCCAACATTTATTTTTTTCCATCGCCTCCTTGCGAGCCTCGTACACGGACACCATGTCAATAATCTTGCAAATGTACAAAAAAATAATGACCACTTAGAAAAATAGGCTACAAATGTTTCATATAATTTCAAGCCATACGCGCTATTTATTACACTAACCATTTCATTAGGTTGTTGATTGTAACGTATCAATTTCTCTAACAAAGCAACAAATGTTGTCTAATTTAATGTCCACATAGTGTATGCAAACATTGTGTTATGTATTTTATTTTACATTTCACAATCTCACAACGTCAAGTTTTAGAATTGAAGGCTTACTCTTGCGTCAACGGGGTATTCCATAAATAATCATAGTAGGCACATTCTTCGTCATGAAGCCTATCAGGTAGTACAACATACAGAAGTTCTATTGACTCATTCTCAACCTTTCAAAAAAAGATTAAAAGGTATAATAACAACAACAAAATCATAAATTATGCCACCAAAAATAATAATTGCATAACCATTAAGGTCAGCATTTAATGGCCAAAAATAGTCTAATTTCCAATGTTCACTTCGATGGGCTATAGGCCCAATCATGTTTAATGCTTATGGAAACCGCCATTTGCTATTACAACACTAAAACAAAATCAATGTTTACCATTCTATTGAATGGTAATTACTACACAACATAATTATTCCAAATTAACTTCCATGGTTATCTTTTCCAAGTCTAGGGGATTTTCGACTAACCTGGTGGATAAGTGGCAAATCCTACAATTAACATTACACTTGTAAAGACAAGAACAAGATGATAAGGATATTTATTTAAATAAGGTTAGCTATTTTTACCTCATTCTTCATCGGGTCTGGACAATCATAGTTTCCATCTAAATTTAACCAGCACCTAGCTTTACCTTCGGATGTTTTGAATTTAGAAGACGGAGTATTTTCTATTATCTGTGACCTCTCTCCCATTAAATTACGGAAAACAATCCTATAAAATTCATTCACAATATTTTCCCTATCAGCCTTCATATCCCTTGACGTCTACCGCAAACTACCTTTCGTTTAGTACAAATACGCTTCGACAGCCTGATAAACACCGTCGATTTTGACTTCAACATCGTTTATCTTCTCTACCAAGCTCTGCTTCAAGTAGGTCATGTTGGCCCGTACTTCTGCGACGTCTTCAGAAAGAAAACTCAATTTCTCTCCAAACTTCTTATTATCTACCCCCTCGTATTGTCCAATTTCTCCTTAACTTCAATTTGCTTCTCAATTCCCATATTGAAAACCTTTTTTAGCCCATTCACCTTGGACATTATTTTCTCATCACCTTTAATTTGCTACTCTTTTGCGCTATTGACAACCTCTTTTACCCCTTCCACCTCGGACATTATTTGTTGAAGCATCGCCGACATCATCTCCCTCGTTGTACCACCATCGTTGCATCTCACAACGTCATACTCCGCGAAAGCAATCTTGCAAATTAAATAAATATTCAAGATTCGCCTTCCACATAATAAATGATTAATACAATAACTCATAACGTATTACCTTAGGTCTCTTCAAAGCTTTGTTGCCTTCGTCTGCTTCCATGACTTCCGCAGATTCCTTGACTTTACGTGTTTTCTTACCTAACTCTTTACTAACCTACGAATGACAAAATCCAATGAATTTAACATTTATTACACATAAAAATCAACTAAAACCTACCTTAGTTGTAACCCCCTCGTCTCGGTCCGGACGTTTGACCGGTCCGAGTAGGCTACACGGGGAAAACCGATGTGAAACCCGTTAAGGTCCCACCTCGGTTAGCAACCCTAGAAAATTTCTTTTATTTATATCTTGTCTAAATGCATTATTAAGTCCTATGTGAAACACGACAGCGGAAACACAAACAACATAACAACGACCATCCCAAACAACACTTTAAAACAGCCCATTTTTCCTTTTTAAGCAGGCCGTATCGATACACCTACAGAGGGTATCGATACGCTTTGACCAAGTCAACTGCCTTCAGTCAACGCAGGAAGACCGTATCGATACAGCCTTTGGGCGTATCGATACACCCTTCTCGGTCAACGAGACAAACCCGTACCGATACGCTTAGAGCCCGTATCGATACGCCAAAGTCTCACCAAATTCTCGGATTCCCAGTGAGATTTGGGCGTATCGATACAACCCCGAGTATCGATATACCAAGCCAAAACTGAGTCCTGAAGAGCAAGACCGTATCGATACGGCCCTTAGGCGTATCGATACGCCTTGCACTGCAAGTTCCCAAATTTCAGCCAGCCAACTTAAGACTCGACTCTAAATGCGATTTACGAATCCCCCAGCCCCGGACAACATACATATAACCTTTAACTAACTAGATATCAACACACATGGCATTCAAAACGAACAAGGATCATGCATCGAAAGGTTTCATACATTTACCATAAAGAGGACATACTTAGCACTTAAAGGCTCATGCCTTAGAAACAAAGCATATAAGCATCCATGACATGCAACATAAGCAAGATTTACAGTTCAAACAAAGCATCCAAAAGCCAAACCAACATCAACATACATCAAAGCTCAAATCAACAACATCTATCCCATTGCTTGGCTATTACAATCTTTCAATTTAAAGTTCATACTTGAGCTAACCAAAAGCGACACTTAGAGACCTTTCCTTGCCCTTGCCACCCACAAGCTATTGATCTGCATTGTCGAACAAAAGGAGTGTAAGCATAAAAGCTTAGTGAGGGTAAGCTCATAAAACAAACCTCGACAAGGCAGGGTCCAAGCACGAGCAACAACCATGATAGAATGCATGATCTTACCTCCGATCCACAAGAGCCAAAAATTTATATGATGCATGAACATATAATCAACACTATGCCATGATCAACAACTCATAAGCCCAACTCACAAAGATACATGTATCAATGTATTAACAACCACATTTATCAATTCATAATAGAATCACATTTCATATCATATTGGCACCTAGCTATGACTCGAATACGCGGATAACACGTTGGAACGCACTTCCAACACAACCATTACCTTCGGTGGGATTACACTCATCACTGGTTCTTGCGGAGGGGATTCCACTCATCCTCACGCCCCGTCGATGGGATTCCACTCATCACCGACTAATATATAAAGATTTCCAGGCGAACTCGTACTCCTCCTTGGTGACTTAACGCCACCAAGGCCACGGGCGAATTTGACTCTCGTGTGCACACTAACATCCTAATGATCGGTCATTGTACCCAAGCATACTAGTGCCAATATTAAACACAATCCATAATCTTTCACAACGTAATATCACAACAACTTTCGTGCTTAGCACGTACTCACCATGATCCTCGAAATCATGCAACCACCTCATAATATCATTTCACAAGTCACCACTACATGTATATCATCAAAACAATTATCACATCATATTTCACACATATGTATATCCACATCATACCTATCATCAACACGCATATGACAATGCATCAAACCATGCCTCAACATACATGTATAACACAATATACATAAGTACCATAAACATAAATAAACAAGAGGCATAACAAGCAATTTAGGAGTTCAACCATAAGCTTCCTAAACTAAGCTTGAGATTAGGCTACCACTCTAATCTCAACTCTAGGTGGGTTTACCAAGCCCAACCTAGGTCCACATGCTTGAACCAATGTTTAAAACCATTTAAAAACAATAACCACTCATTAACCACTCTATTAGCACAAGTCGACTAGCCTACCAAGCATCCAAGTTTCCGGATTCGAGCCCGAAGCTTCTCCATTGTCTTCCCTTGCTTCGAACCATTCAAAAACAATACATTAGCCCCAAAATCAGCCACAAATCCAAGGTTTAACACCAACACACAAATCCACTACAATTCTCACAATTCAAAGCCAAGTTCATACTTCAAAATCTCATTTTCGTACTTCCACAACAACCCATCAAAAATCAGCAATGTAGTCATCCAAAGCACTCTTAAACATGTTCAAAATACTACCCAAACATAGTATAACCATCAACCCCCAATTTCCAACATCAAACACACCCACAACTAACCCCAAAACCCTTCCAAAAACCCCTCAAAACCCAAATCCGAAAATCCATACAAAACTCTTTAAAATTTACATATATTGGACCTCTTGGTTAGTAAACAACCCACACATCAATAACAAATCAAAATCTTTAACTAAAGACCATAAAGGTAGCATCTTTAATCAAATCTTTGAAACTTCAAATTTCAAAAACATGAACGGTATTGAAATCTATAGGTATCATCTTGTAGAGGAAAAGGAGGACAAGTCAAAAACGAGATTACCTTGCAAAAATCATCAACAAAATCAAAGGAGATGATGAAATGGTGATTTGGAGGGAAAGGGGCATTTTGACGTGAAAAAGAAATGAAGAAGATGAAGATGAGATAAAAGTTGTCTTCTAATATAAAAGAGGGGTTTTAAAACGAAAGTTCACATATTTACAATCTTGCCATTAATAAGATGGCAATCTCATTTATTCTAAAATCCATGGGATTTGATTCCCAAAACAATTTTAGTCCAACATAAATGTTTGTTTCGAATATATATAAAGCCCAAAATAATATTCCATTATTTTAAATTTTAAAACCGAAATCGGACCATTATTTTAATATTACTTTCATCCGACCCCCAAACCCGGGTGTTACAACTCTCCCCCACTTAAGGAAATTTCGTCCTCAAAATTTATCGGACAGGAAGAGTCACTGAAACTGCTCTTACACACTTTCCTTCGTTTCTTACCACAACATTCTAAACAACTCGAAAGACTTACCACACAACATTAACTATCTGATGCTAAGATCTCAACCGGTTCTCCACTACATGTCAATTTTAAACTCATGTCAAACTCTTCAACAACATAGTACGGGACAGATCTAATTCACACTTCCGAATCATAGATACACAGAACACACCACAAACCCCTTTCTAACTCTGATGGTAACCGCAACAGATAAACAACAGAACTAGCCCGATTCACAATCTCATACGGTACCGTTTGAAAACTTGACCCCTAACTTTCTCTAACTGACCATCTGACTTCAACAGGTAACCAAACACTATGCAGACGTCTTCAAAAAAAATCTAGTTGGAATCTCGAATCCCTGTCGGCCACTACCGATTTCAAGATACTGTACAACTCACACTCTTTCTAAGGCACGACTCCGCCATCTTACACAAGGTACAAGTAACGTGAACATGTATAAAGTGAGCACACTCGATACAACTATCATCGTTTACTCGGCTAAACTCTCCCGTAGGAAATCAAAGGCGAACCAGACACAAGGTCTCTCGAATCTATTACCCACTTTCATTAAGAATCTTCTACGGATGTAACAAACTAGAAGAAAACTGATGCTCGGTCTTGACACGCTAGCGGATTACACACTTACTCTCATACTGAACCACATCATCCATCAACTCAATCCAAAAGTACTCATCTTCAACCCACAATACGTCTTCATACTACTCAGATGCAATACAAATGAATTGCCGTGTGTTTCGGCCAAAACGACACGTCTCAGAACATTATGTCATTCGGCACAACTATTATGTCTCTGAAAATGCAAACTCTATCATCTCTGAAACTGTATTCTGAAGGTCTTCTTTCCTCTATGTCTTGCACGTGAGGTGCCAATAACCTGTCTTGCAACTGTTTCTCTTCAAGTATTCTGACTCAATGTAGGTTTAACCCGAAACTCGGCCACAAACCACTATCATTCGATAAACTGAATCCAACAAACATAGCTCGTAACTCAACTACTAATCTAACAACAAATATAACTGGGAACATCAGTTACCACGTTGACTCTCTTCGGATGGTACTCAATCTTGAGGTTACGGTCTTCAAGCAGTTCTAACAATTTATGTTGTTCAAGTTTCAACCTTTCCTAATTTGTCAAATATTTCAAGCTCTGATGATAAGTGTATACACTGTGCATTTCTTACTATACATGCTTGTCTCTAAATCTTCGAAGCAATTACAACTGCAGTTAACTCTATGTCTCGTGTCAGATAATTCTTTTCATGGTCTTTCAACTATCTCGCTGAACAAACCACAAATCTTTTGTCTTGCATAAGCACACAACCTAACCTTACATGTAACGCATCACTATGGTTCACAAAATCTTTCTCTGGTATAGGCTTGATCAAGGTCGAGGCTCTCTTCAAAGTTTCTTTCAGTTTCTCAAGGGCTCGTTGTCTTGCATCTGACCACACAAACCGAACATTCTTCTGTAGCAACTTGTCAATGGAGCAGCTATCTTTAAAAGATCATTCACAAACCTCCGATAGTAACAATGCTAGACCTAGGAACTATAGATACATGTCAGTCTTCAATTTCTTCCAACTCATATCTTCTTCTGCCTACTTAAGATTTACTCTAACACATTCGGTTGATCTACATGTCCTAGGAGAACATCTTCCTTGACTCGGAGTTCACGTTTGCTCAACTTGGCATACAATTGATTCTCTAATAGGATCTACAACACTAACTCCAAAGATTGTCATGGTCTTCTTCGGTACGTGAATATACCCATGTAACATCTATGAGAACTACTACAAACTGATCAAGGAGCTCAGGAAGTATTTTGCTCGAAATCTCTATAAAATTGGCTAACACACTAGTCAAACAAAACGACATAACTCAGAACTCAAAGTGATCACATCTTGCCCCAAAAGCTGTCTTCGGTACATCAACTTCACTTACTTTCAACTGGTAGCAATCGGCTCTCAATTTAATCCTCGAAAAGACTGGAGCACACCCCAACTGATCAACAAACCCCTGATGCTCGGAAATGGGTACTAATTATCCACTGCCAATTGTTTCAATTGACTGTAATCTAAACACATTCTCGTATTGTCATCTCTCTTCTTCACAAATTACACTGTCATACACTAAGATGACGTACTAGGCCTAATGAATCTAAGGTCTAACAAATCTCGTAGTTGATTCTTCAACACTCTCAATTCTTTCGGGAACCATAAGATACAGAGCAATCAAAACAGAAGCAAACTCGGAGACGGTATCAATAACAAACTCTCATTCCCTATCCAGAGACAAACTATTCTAACATTCTACGGTCTAATCTTCATTCAAAAATCAAATCCATCACAATTGCTAGGCAAGCCTGTCAACTAAACTCAATCAATCTTCGACCTCTAAAGTTGGACCAACATTCGATAAGAAGTTCACATCCTCACCTACCACTACAGTCTCACAGAAATCTGTAACTTCAAGGCAACTCTCTCTTTGTCTCAACGTATACTCTAGCTTTGTGTTCTACAAGCCAAACCATGCCAAATGTTACATCGAAACCGTAAAAGACATTTATTTCACATCTACTGGAAACACGTAACCCTGAACCATCAACAAACATCTTCCGCACATCTTTCTGACCACTACTATCTCACCAAAAGGTCTATTCACATGCGTCCCTACGCCTAAGATCTCAACAGGTATATCAAATTTCTTTGCATGTTCACACAAAAGGACGAATCCGCAGAAATTGCAACTTCACAAGTACACAACTGATAGTCTTCGGTTCTCTTGTTTTCAGGCTGGTCCTTCAACATAACCAAACTCTTCAAAACCGTTCTTAGAGCATCTCGAAACCTCAAAATTCAGTTCTGATCACACACAAACAATCATGCTTGAACTTTTTGTATAACATCGGTTCTGACGACTCAAAACATCCCACTACCAAACAATATGAAGTTAGAGCTCAAGACTTCCTTCTCGGCTCAACTATATTGGAAGCGAATTCATCTCTCCTTCTTGCTGGAAGACAACTCAGACGCACACTGGCCCAATCACATAAATCGATTCCCACTTACGGATACTGACCGGCTGTCTTATATTAAAACCATAGGCCGAACCCCAACGATCACAAACTAACATTTCTAAATTTCAGATTACTCACACGAGGCCCTTACCTTGATCTCGCCAAAAGAACTAAGGTACTCGTACCTACCTCTAACACTTCACCGGGCACATTCAAACTTTGCATGCTTGCTAACAATATACAGAAGTATAGATTCGGAATCAACCGGGGGAAATAAACTCAAACTGTACCAAGGGCTTATCTACTATAATATCGATACTACTCTGAATCCCACTCATAGGTCTTCACCTCTTTCACCAACTAACACCAGAAACGATCACATCGTTCCTCATCAACAGGAACCAACCCACATACACCATGACTCAAACAAACCAATTGTACCTCAACTCTGGTACAACCATACTTCCCTAACTATAGCGAAAAACTCCCTCAACATCATTCACATTCTCAGAAACCACAGCTTCTACTTACCGATTCACGGCCCACGCCTTGACCTCAAACTTACCCAAAAGCAATAAATCAACAACAACAACAAATTAACATACAAACTGGGTTAGCAAAGGAAAGGGTCCAAGTGGCTCAAGTATGATTTCCTCACTTAAAAATCTCTTTTTCCGACGTAATAGAAGCAATGGGGCTCTACTCAACATGCTTCAAGCAACATACACACACGATCAAACAACATACACCAAGCATACTTGATAACAAGCAAACATGCTTATATGGCAAGCAAACACCGTGCAATTTCATTACAGGAACTAAACTTACCTCACATACCTACCCAAGGTCTCGGTAACCTTAGGCTCTGATACCAACAAATGTAATGCCCTCGGGGTCCGGACGTTTGACCGGTTCAAGTAGGCTACATGGGGAAAACTGATGTGAAACCCGTTAAGGTCCCACCTTGGTTAGCAACCCTATAAAATTTCTTTTATTTATATCTTGTCTAAATGCATTATTAAGTCCTATGTGAAACACGACAGCAGAAACACAAACAACATAACAACGACCATCCCAAACAACACTTTAAAACAGCCCGTTTTTCCTTTTTAAGCAGGCCGTATTGATACACCTATAGAGGGTATTGATACGCCTTGACCAAGTCAACTGCCTTCAGTCAACGCAGGAAGACCGTATCGATACAGCCCTTGGGCGTATCGATACACCCTTCTCGTTCAACATCTTGCGGTCAACGAGACAAACCCGTACCGATACGCTTAGAGCCCGTATCGATACGCCAAAGTCTCACCAAATTCTCGGATTCCCAGTGAGCTTTAGGTGTATCGATACACCCCCGCGTATCGATACACCAAGCCAAAACTGAGTCCTGAAGAGCAAGACCGTATCGATACGGCCCTTAGGCGTATCGATACGCCCTGCACTGCAAGTTCCCAAATTTCAGCCAACCAACTTAAGACTCGACTCTTGATGCGATTTACGACTCCCTCAGCCCCGGACAACATACATATAACCTTTAACTAACTAGATATCAACACACATGGCATTCAAAACGAACAAGGATCGTGCATCGAAAGGTTTCATACATTTACCATAAAGAGGACATACTTAGCACTTAAAGGCTCATGCCTTAGAAACAAAGCATATAAGCATCCATGACATGCAACATAAGCAAGATTTACAGTTCAAACAAAGTATCCAAAAGCCAAACCAACATCAACATACATCAAAGCTCAAATCAACAACACCTATCCCATTGCTTGGCTATTACAATCTTTCAATTTAAAGTTCATACTTGAGCTAACCAAAAGCGACACTTGGAGACCTTTCCTTGCCCTTGCCACCCACAAGGTATTGATCTGCATTGTCGAACAAAAAGAGCGTAAGCATAAAAGCTTAGTGAGGGTAAGCTCATAAAACAAACCTCGACAAGGCAAGGTCCAAGCACGAGCAACAACCAAGATAGAATGCATGATCTTACCTCCGATCCACAAGAGCCAAAAATTTAAATGATGCATGAACATATAATCAACAATATGCCATGATCAACAACTCATAAGCCCAACTCACAAAGATACATGTATCAATGTATTAACAACCACATTTATCAATTCATAATAGAATCACATTTCATATCATATTGGCACCTAGCTATGACTCGAATATGCGGATAACACGTTGGAACGCACTTCCAACACAACCATTACCTTCGGTGGGATTACACTCATCATCGGTTCTTGCGGAGGGGATTCCACTCATCCTCACGCCCCGTCGATGGGATTCCACTCATCACCGACTAATATATAAAGATTTCCGAGCGAACCCGTACTCCTCCTTGGTGACTTAACGCCACCAAGGCCACGCGCGAATTTGACTCTCGTGTGCACACTAACATCCTAATGATCGATCATTGTACCCAAGCATACTAGTTTCAATATTAAACACAATCCATAATCTTTCACAACGTAATATTACAACAACTTCCAACAAAAATCAGCAATCTTAAACATGTTCAAAACACTAACATGTTCAAAAATCAGCAATGTAGTCATCCAAAGCACGCTTAAACATGTTCAAAACACTACCCAAACATAGTATAACCATCAACCCCCAATTTCCAACATCAAACACACCCACAACTAACCCCAAAACCCTTCCAAGAACCCCTCAAAACCCAAATCCGAAAATCCATACAAAACTCTTTAAAGTTTACAACCTCTTGGTTAGTAAACAACCCACACATCAATAACAAATCAAAATCTTTAACTAAAGACCATAAAGGTAGCATCTTTAATCAAATCTTTAAAACTTCAAATTTCAAAAATATGAACAATATTGAAATCTAGAGGTATCATCTTGTAGAGGAAAAGGAGGACAAGTCAAAAACGAGATTACCTTGCAAAAATCACCAACAAAATCAAAGGAGATGATGAAATGGTGATTTGGAGGGAAAAGGGCATTTTGACGTGAAAGAAGAAATGAAGAAGATGAAGATGAGATAAGAGTTGTCTTCTAATATAAAAGAGGGGTTTTAAAATAAAAGTTCACATATTTACAATCTTGCCATTAATAAGATGGCAATCTCATTTATTCTAAAATCCATGGGATTTGATTCCTAAACAATTTTAGTCCAACATAAATGTTTGTTTCGAATATATATAAAGCCCAAAATAATATTCCATTATTTTAAATTTTAAAACCGAAACCGGACCATTATTTTAATATTACTTTCATCCAACCCCCAAACTCGGGTGTTACATTAGTAGTCACTTTTTCCTCTCTTTGCTTCATCCTTATACATTCACCTTTACTGTAAAACAATAAAAAAAACAAAGGTATACATTCAATCATTCATTCATTCTGAATTTCATTTCAATAGAACAATATCAACTTACTAAAACTAAAATTTCATGAATGGAGGACATATTTTTTCTCGTACCCCTTATCATATATGGCCAACATCTCAGACGGGGCAACTTCATTACCATCTTTATGACCAACTTCTTCAGCATTACAATCTTTATCAGCAACTTCCTCAACAACTTCATCATAACCTTCTTTTCCAACTTCATTATTACCATATTTATCATCAAATTATTTACCAATTCTATCAGCATCTTCGTCAAAAACGAGATTCAGATATGCAGTACTCATCCTGAGAATTAAATCTTCACATGAATCAGTGCAGAACCAAACAAACTCACTCATAAATAAACTCATCCTCATTAAATACAAATCTAAACTTTTTGGTTCAAACCGGTTTTGTACCATTCTCAAAACAAATATATAAAAACCCAACCCGGAATATATTCAGTTTAAACAGATTTCCTCTGACACGAAATGCAATTTCATACCAAATTTTCAAAATGTAATCCCTAGATTTCAATTATTTCGTAAATAAACAAACCTTAGGGTTTTGGGTTGTTTCCTTCGTGATGGAGACGACTACACAGGTTCAGTTGCATACCTAAGTTAAGGTTTTGATCCTTTACACTGACTGAAACAGAGCTTTAAAGGCCTATGCAGGTTTTCAATCGGGAAACAGAAGGTTCGATTCTCATTCCATACTTCCTTCAATTTTACGATTTCTCCGTATACTTTTATCTATCCAACATACATTTCTCCGGGTTTTGTTGATTATATGTGAGATCCGAAATTTACTACACAAACATGTATTCTTAAAGTCACTTTAAACATTTCTACTTTACACTTTTTCTACAGATTCCGAAACATGTACAAAAGTACTGATATCAGGAGAAAAACGTCAAATGTTACGCGTTAACCCAAATGTTACTTTCACATCATACTATTTCGTTACTCAATATCAAATTTCGAGATATCTTCTTCCAACTTTACTTGTCAAATACTTCACTAACTATTTGGGTTTAAACTATTAACTATTGGTTTCGATACATATTTTATAGTTCCGAAACATATGCGACATTTTATCTTTTTACGTTGTAACACAACTTTTCTCCCCATAAAGTTGTGAAACTTCATACAACATTCTGAAACTTACCGGCAACGACCTCTTCCCGTTTCCTCGTGTTTTTAATGGGAATCTAAATCTAACGGTCAAAATCAGAAATTTTCTCATCTGACGGCTCTAACATCCCGTCGTTTATTAGTTGTATACTAACCTACTGTATTTTAGACAATCCCAACAATAAAGTAACTTTCTTAATTATTATTTTATACATATGATACACCAAATGTCCAAATCTATAATGATTTATGTCTACTAAACGTGAACCAACGCAATATACCTTTAATTGGTTTTTGGTTTCCTTATACATAATATACTTTCTTTTAAATGCATTTTACGTCAGAACCTAATTAGAATCAAATATTAGAAGTGATCATTTAAATAACTTTATGATTATTCCGCTCAATAATTTTTTTTAAATTCTAACCTAAATTATTCCCTATGTCTATTGTCATTATATGCAACACTTATCGGTCCATTTTTCTTATCATAAATGGGTCAGACTTAATGGATTTTTTTAATATAAAGAAATCACAGGAAAAAAAGAGAAAATCGAACTCACTTCCTTTGCCGTTGAGGTTTGGGAACGAGCTTTAAGGCCAAACAGTCGTTTTGAAAAGCTAGATTTTCTGACTTTTATGAAACACCCGTTTGAGGGCTAAAAAGGTGGGCAAACGCATGTTGGCAATCAAACAAAGAATCGTTTGGCTAGAAAATAGGGGGCAAACGGCTGTTTTGAACGCCGACAGCAACAAAAAACACGCCCAAGACAAGTTTAGTATTGCTTTTTAAAAGTACGGTTAGAAAGTGGTTTTCAAAAGTTAGTTGTAATATTTTAATGTTTGATAGTACTGTCAAAAGGTGTTTTTGAAAACATAAAATATCTATTTTAGACATGATATTGTAAAGTAAAAATAAATGAACGCAAATGATGTTTAAAATCATTATCATAAAATTTATTAACATTGTTATATATAAAATAAATAAACAAAAATTATAATAAAAATATAAAAGTCATGAAAATTAATTAGCATTTTTATATATAAAATAAAAATTTAAATATTTCTAAATAATTAATATAAATTTTTGAATAAAAAATTATCATCTACACTATACATTTTTTATAATAGTAGACTCGGGTTCAATCGTTTTGTCTGCAAGGTGTGCGTGAATTGTCAAAGAGTTAAGAATATGTATGAATAGATACTATCTTAAAATTACCTTTAGACTATTCAAAAATATTAATTTAATATATTAATTATTATTATATTTAATATTATTTTATAATATTAAAGTTTTTTAGTATTTATTTTTATTTAAAATATTAACATATTAAATTCTTAATATTCTTTTAATAATTATTATATATAATATTAAAATATTAATTTAATATACTAATAGTTATTATATTTAATATTAATATTTTAATGCATTAGTATTAAATAATTGAGGGTAAAAAAGTAATTTCATTCTCAAAAATAATTTTTCTCCTCAAAAGCTAGAAATTTTAACTTTTTGAGATTGGACATTAATCTTGCTTAAAAAAGTGATTATACGTACTAGAAGCGACCAAAAACATGGCCTAAATGCCCTATTTAAAATATAATTATAATAACAAATGGGAAATTGCATCGTTCATATCCATCTATCCACCTTCAAAATCATTTTCCCACAAACCAAAAATACCTAAGTGTCATATTGATAGTCACCATTTATAAAAGAATTGAAGATTAAAATAATTTTTTTCTCTCTGCTCTTGGTAGCACGCCTCTCTCTGCTCTTGCAGCACACCTCTTCTCCCCATGTTTCTGACCTTATCCATGTTCCCGTCTCTTTTATGCCTTCTCATGGCCGATGTTACTACTGGTATGGAGGACTTATCCCTCAAAGAGGATGAGGAAATTGCTATTGTTGTTGATTCCAGATCTGATGATCAACCAATCTTTTTTTAGAATTGTTTTGTTGGGGCTTTTCTCACTTCTAGAATTATTCATTTCTAGGCCATGCGCTCCACTCTTGCTAGCGTTTGGCATCTGATAGGGGGTATAGCTATCTTAGATCTTGGCAGTGGACTTTTTTGTTTCGATTGTATCATTCGGTCGATGTCAATCGAATAAAAATTGATGGCTTGTGGTATTTTAATAATCACTTGTTGGTGCTCCATAGACTCCGTACTGGTGAAGACCCTATGACGGTTCCCCTATCTACTGTGTCGTTTGGGTAATTGTGAATGATGTACTGACACGGTTTGTTTTTGAATCTGTTGCAAAACAATTTGGTAATTTCATTGGGAGTTTTATTGAATATGATCCGAAAGATATTACCCTGGACATCTGTGGAAGTATGCGTCTACGAGTTCGGCTCGACATTCGTAACCCTCTTAAACGGAAAAATAAAATTTTGCTGTCTGGTGAAGGGAGCTCTTATGTTCATTTTCAATATGAAAAACTAAAATTATTTTGCTTTCGATGCGGTAAGTTAGGACATGGTGTTGGTTTTTGCCATCTAAGCATTTTGCAGGATAAATAGGATGTTACTTTACAATGGGATGCTTCCCTTCGTGCTCCAGTCTGTCGACAAAACTAGAACTTCAGTCCATGGCTCTGCGATGAGGATGGCGGTAGAGTCATTAATTGGTGGGATTTCCAAGGCATAAAATCAGGGGCTGAAAATTAGGGACAAACTACCACTAATTTCTCAGGCTCCTCTTCTCAATCTAAGGAAGGAATGACTGTGAAATCTCATCATCCCACTATTCTAGCTGGAAAGAAAACTGCCAACTTTAATGGTAGGTCATCAGCTAATTTCACGCCTATTTTGGCTAAACCGTTCGTTGGTCCACATGCTGCTTTGGGATTGGGCTTTATGGACGCTAGAAATATAGCAAATCCAATGTTTGATGTGAAAATTGAGTTGGGTGAAGATGATCTCAATGTTTCTCAACGTGATGGCCTCAAACGCCCTTGTAAAGCTTCCGAGGTTTCTACTGTAATAGATTCCAATGAGGCACATAAAGTTATATCGAAAGATCTGGATCATCAGGTCAGCCGGGCGCAATGGAGCTTCTAAGTTGGAATGTTCGGGGTTATGGGGAAGTCTCGGGAAAGACGACGCCTCCGGTAAATGCTGAGAGATACCCAACCGTCTGTAATTTTTTTGATTGAAATGAAATTACAGACTTCTAGGATCCAATGTTGTGGATATATGAATGGTTTTGAGGTAAGCTCTAGAGGGACTAGTGGGGGACTTTGTCTTGCTTGTCGTCAAGATTGCAAAGTTGTCCATGATACATGCATGAGAGAGGCGAAACTAATCATCTTGGAAAAGATGTTAAAACTGTTTTGAAAGTCATAAACGTCAGTCAACTTGCGACTCCTCTTTGGATGGGATCCAGGCATTTATGGGTCGACATGTCTTCTTGAAACTTGTCCGGCTGTCAATTAGCTTTCCAACGAATCTTGAAATGCCTCAATCGGACATCTAGAACTCAAGATACGTCTATTTTAGCGAAGACAATGCATGCAGAAGTTCCTATATGGGATTAATACGGGATTTTTGGATAATTATGAATTTTCAAGATTTTATTTGATTATTTTTAATTTAAATCAATATAGGATTCTGCAATATCTATTAGGAGCAGATTAGGATTTTATTTTCAACATTTATTTATTATTAGAAGTTACTAATGTAATTAGGATTCCTAAGTTTACTAGGATTAGAACTTCTCCAAGGCTTATATAAGGAGGCTTCAACCACATTGTAATTCAGATTTGAATGATTAAAAAAAAGTTCTCTTTTGAGTTCAGACTTGCAAGAAGTATAACTTGTGTTCTTTATTTTAGAAGTGATTCTTCAAGTTCGTAAGAATTTGTTGTTGATCTTCACACTCTTGCTTGCCTAGGTAACTGCGTCTAGGAGGGTGGGTTAGAGCCGTTTGAGGTTGCTTGCTTGGTTAATTGCGATCAAGAGGGTGCCGAGGACAATTTATCTATTTATCTTCCATCTCCATCGTCATTGCCTATCTTCAGCCATCTTTTTACCGATCCAACATTTGCGCCAACATCCTTATCCGCTTTTGCAAGCTCAACGTTCACGTATACAGGGCTGAGTCCGTATCAGTTGTCCTTCGCTTCTACTCGGATAAACATATTAATGTTCTTTTCTCAAATGATGCTGATGGTTATGAATGGCGATGTAAAGGTTTTTATGGAGAACCCGAAAAACAATGTCGAAGGTTCTCTTGGGATTTGTTACGTCATCTGAATGATTCTCCCAAACTTTCTTGGGTCATTATCGATGATTTTAATGAAATACTATTCACTTTTAAAAAGGGTGGAGGCCTAATTCGTAATCAAGCCTAGATGGACTCGTTTCGACAGGCATTATAAGACTGTGAGCTCTCTGATTTGCAGTACAGTGGTAGATGGTATACATGGGAGAAAGGTAAATTTGAATCAACAAACATTCGTGAAAGGCTCGATAGAGGGGTTGCAAACGGTGGTTGGTTGTCTCTATTTCTTTATTTCTCATTACAACACCTACCTCACTCCATGTCCGATCATTGCCCATTATTGTTGAACATCAATATGCTCAATGAAGATCGTCGACAATGTCATTTCAAGTTTGAAGATTCTTGGCTTGTGGAAGATTCTTGTGAAGATGAGGTTCGCCATCTGTGGAATGAGTCTGTGGGTGCAGTCCCTGAACGTCTCCGTACAGTTAGTCAGGGTCTGGATATTTGGATTATAAAGCTGCGAGCTAGTAGGAAAGTTTCCACTCATCAGTTAAAACGCGAGTTAGAAACTCTGTCTGAACTTTCCCCTACTATGATGTACTTGGGGAGATCCTTGAAACAAAGTTGGCTTTTAATTTAGAGAGCGATAAGTCTGAACTTTACTGGGAACAAAGAGCAAAAGCCAATTGGTTAAAACATGGTGACTCAAACTCTACGTTTTATCATAGGTTTGCTACTCAACGGCAAAGAGTGAATCGAATTACATCGATGGAAAATGAGTCTGGTGCTAATATGGAGAATATTGCTGACATTTTTGCGGTGGCAGAAAATTATTTCTCTACACTTTTTGAGTCGCAAAATTCCTCCTGAGTACTGCAATTCTGAATGGCATCCCTCAATTTATTTCCGATGAAATGAATGCTTTTCTTCTCAGTGATTTTCAAAAAGATGAGGTACTTGCAGTAGTGAAGTCCATGGGACCCTTGAAAACAACATGAAAAGATGGTCTAGGAACTGTATTTTATCAGCGTTTTTGGCCCATCCTAGGTGATAAAGTCTCTGAATACTATATCGGTCTGCTTCGAGGAGATTTTGAGATGCAAGAGGTGAATCGTACTCATATCGTGCTTATTCCGGGAAAAAAAGAATCTTTCTAATATGAGCCATTATCACCCCATTAGCCTCTGCAACGTCATCTATAAAATATGTGCTAAGATGGTAGCTAACTGCCTTCAAGAGATCATGGAACATTGTATCGATGAAGCACAATCAGCTTTTGTCCCAAATAGATCCATCACCGACAATGTGTGCATTCCTACAAGAAAAAGAGGGTTGGTCGCGTAGGACACTTTGCTCTGCATCTTGATATGAGTAAAGCATATGATCGGGTAGAATGGAATTTTGTTCTGACTGTCATGAAGAATATGGGTTTCTTAGAGAGTTGGATCACAATTATTGATAGATATTTACACACGGTCTCATATTCAATTTTCATCAATAGAGTAATTGGTGAGCGTTTCCTCCCCTCGCGTGGCTTGAGGCAAGGTAATCCTCTAAGTCCCTTTCTTTTCCTTTTATGTAGTGAAGGTTTATCCTTTTTGATTCGCCAAGTTGTCTACAATGGTACTATTATTGGTTTTCAAATTAACCGGTATGCCCCAATGGTTACTCATCTTCTGTTTGCCGATGATAGCTTAATTTTTGGCAAGGCTACAACTAGAGAAGCATCTAATTTGAGAGAAATTCTTGTTGCCTATGCTACTAGTTCGGGTTAGCTAGTAAATTTGGATAAGTCAGGTTTATTTTTCTCCACTAATATATACGATGAGAACCGTGTTAATGTTAAGCGAATCCTTGGGGTGGATAATACTTCAAATCCATAGAATTACCTTGGTCTCCCAACTATAGTGGGCTGAGATAAAAAGAAAGCCTTTCGTCACTTATTTGATAAGATGAATTCGAAAGTTCATACTTGGAGCATTAGGCCACTATCCCAATGAGGAAGAGAGGTTTTTATTAAATCTTTCCTACAAGCAATACCCGTATATGCCATGAGCGTCTTTCGCTTGCCAAAGACTCTTTGTAAAGGGCTCGAATCCATTATGGCTAAATTCTGTTGGCAGAAGGATGATGATCGTAGATGATTGGGATTTAGGCTTTCGTGATCTTATGAAGTTTAAAGTGGCATTTCTAGCTAAGCAAGGTTGGCACCTTCTGACTAGACCTGAATCACTAGTTGGTCGTGTTCTAAAGGCCAAATACTATCCTCGGCAAACATTCCTCTCGGCTAGATTGGGCTATCAACCCCCTCTAATATGGCGAAGCATTTGGAGCTCTAAAGGCTTGTTGGGTGTGGGTATTAGATGGAAAGTGGGCTCGGTGCATCGATTTCCGTTTGGAACGACTTTTGGCTTCCAGGATCACCTCTTCATCGCATCGAGTCCCTTGAATCAAGCCTAGCCACTCGGGTTTTTGATCTTATTTCTCCAGAGCTCAGAGTTTGAAATAAGCCCTTGATCCGCAACCTTTTTTCAGCAAATGAAGTAGAGCAGATCCTGTCAATTCCCCTTTCACGCCATCACCAGAATGATTGTCTGGTTTGGAATGGTGAATCCTCGGGGATTTATTCGGTTAGAAGTGGATATAGGCTCTTACTTGATCCCTCTCATGTAGAGCCTAATGACAAAAAATGTTATAAACAGTTGTGGTCTATTGATTTCCCTTCAAAGGTTAAATTGTAGGTTTGGAAATGTTTTCAGAGTTACATTCCTGCCAAAGGTAATCTCTATGTTAGAAGGGTATCATATGATCCTCTTTGCCCTTTGTGTGCTAACTATCCTGAAGATGTTTATCATGCTATCTGCTATTGTGTATTACCTAAATCAGTATGGGCAATACTTGGTTACTCCTGGCCTATTTCTACAGTTATTCTTTCATTTAAAGAGTGGTTGTCTTGGATATTTACATCTACTCTGTCTCATAAGCATAGAGAACTAATTATCACCATATGGTCCTTATGGTACGCAAGAATAAGTCCTATCATGAAGGTGTATCTCAAAGAAAGGAGGAAGTCGTCACCTTCATTCGATCTTTTAGTGCTGAGTTAGATGCCTTGCACTCGGGTCTTCAAGGTAATCATCTATCACACAAGATAAAATGGTTACCCCCTCTGAAACGTTAGTAAAGGTAAACTTCGATGTAAAATTTTTACATGCTACATCTGAGGCATAGTCGGGTGTTGTGGTTCGCAATTCAGATGGTGATGTCCTGGGAGCATGTCGAAGGAAGATCAATCGAGTGTCATCCCCATTCGCAGCAGAGGCCTGGGCAGCAATCCACGCAATAAAGTTCTCAATCGATCTGGGCATCACATCAATCATTCTAGAGGGTGATTGTTTATCCGTAATTAAAAAATTGAAATCAAAGAGACAAGACTTATCTATTATCAGCGCTCTCATCTAGGAGGCTAAGGAACAACCGAAATCCCTCCATGCATGTCACTTTAGCTTCACCAAATATCTTTAGACTTATCTGTTATCAAATTTAGGCTATTTTAACCAAATATCTTTTTTAATATTATTTGCGTTTTTGACACCCAAACAAAATTATTTTCAGATTTAGCACCCATTTGCAGGAACTCGTCTGGATAATATGACGAGTTTCATTAAAAAAAAACTCGCCATACAAACATGACAAGTTCAATAGGTTTTTATTATTTAATGAGTTTTTATAGATCTTCGTTATCAGCTTCAATTAAAAGATAAAAACGCATGGAACTCGTCATACTTGTATGACACGTTTCATAGGTTTTTATTTTTTTTAATGGAACTAGTTATACAAGTCAGATGAGTTCTTGCAAAAGGTGCTAGATCTGAAAATGATTTTATTTGTGTGTCATAAACGTAAATAATGTTAAAAATAAGATATTTGGTCAAAATGCCTCAAATTTAAATGTCTAGTTAAAAAGAATTGGGATATCAAATTATATTTTAAAATTAATTCTAAATATTAACATATAGGTCTGCTTGATATCCGCACGAGAATAAATAGAATTTACTAAAAAAAAACTGTTACTGAAAAAAGACCTCTTAAAGATAAGAGACATACAGCTCAAAGAAGAGCCAAAAATAATCTTTTTTTGTATAATTTTACATAATTATAAATATTATCAGTTCTGATATATAAACCAAATAATACAATGCAATAATTCGTAAAAAATAAAAATGGAAGGAGACGGATGATTCATATAGTATTTGATAATGGTACGAAGCAAAATTTTCAACGATGAACATTGAAAAGGGTACCTGGAATTAGGGGTGTGAAAAACTGACCCGACCTGGTAACCTGCATGAAACCCGATCGAGTCAGAACCTGGTTTAACCCGAGAATTCAAAGACCGAACCCGACCTGCACCCGACCGAAACGAACCCGAACCCGAATTTGACCTGTAACTGTAGAAACCGAACCCGAACTGCACCCGACCGAAGTGAACCCGAACCCGAATTTGACATGTTACTGTAGTAACCGAACCCGACCTGCACCCGCCCGAAACGAACCCGAACCTGAGACTAACCTGCCAGATAACCGATTTAACCCGACCTGTTTGGACCCGACATGTTTTGAAACCGACCTGTTTTGAACCCGACCTGTTTTGAACCCGACCTGTTTTGAACCCGACTTGTTTTGAACCTGAACTGTTATTGACTTGAACTGTTATTGACCTGAACTGTTCTTGACCTGAACTGATATTGACCTGAACTGTTATTGACCTGAACTGTTCTTGACCTGAACTGATATTGACCTGAACTGATATTGACCTGAACTGATATTAACCTGAACTAATACTATTATTTGATTTGCTGATAATGATAATTATCTGTCATTTAAAGAAGTTATATTTAATGAATATAAAATAATGTCAAGTATTGATAAATTTTAAAATTAATAATAATGTCAAGTATTAATAAATTAACTAACTTAACTTCAATTAAAAGATAAATTGAATTAATAATAATTCTAAGTATTAATAAATTGTCTTTCTAATTAACTTGACTATTATTTTAAAATAACTTCAAAGATAAATTATTATACTTAATTAACTTAAGTGGAATGAATAACCACTATTAAATTAAATTTTTATACTTAATTAAATTAAGTTAAATGAATAAAAATTATTAAATTAAATCTGTATTCTTAATTAAAATAAGATGACTTAAATTTTTTATTATAGGAATAAATTAATGCTAAATAATTAACTTGCATTCATTTTAATTGAAGTTAAGTTAGTTATTAAATTAACTTAACTTAAGATTAAAAATAAGTTTAATTAACTTGCATTCATTTTAAGTTAAATAATTAAACATTATTAAATCAAATTGTCTTTCTAATTAACTACTTAATTTACTTAAGTTGAATGAATAACCATTATTAAATTAAATTTTTATACTTAATTAAATTTAGTTAAAAGTTATTAAACTAAATCTGTATACTTAATTAACATAAGATGACTAAATTTTTTATTAACATAACATACTTAAATGACTTAATAAAAACCTGATTAACTTAAATGACTTAATTAAGTTAAGTTGTTTAAAACATTAAATTTAACAGTGAATATATAAAAACTTACATAATTTTTACAAGAACATACATGACTTAATTAAGTTGTCGTATAACTTTGGATGGAATTAGGGATACTTTTAATTTTTTTATAAGTATAAAACAGAATAAGGTAAAATTTAAGAAGAATAACTTTGAAGAGAATAATGCAAACTTATATTCAATAATTTAAAGAGTTAAACTTACAAAACTTTATTCAATAATACAAAAGTTTAAACTTACAAACATACAAACTTAATAATCTTTACAAACTGGAACTTTAACTTGCAGAAACCAAAACTTTAAGCTCTCAGATCTTATAACAAAGTTTTACAAACTTTGCTACCATAATTATCATCATCGAGCTTTTAAGGGCAACCAAGTTTAAATTATGGGCAACTTAACTTAAAAAGCTAAGACACCAACATAATTAAAACAAGGACAACCATCAACCAGCAACAGACTGTAACAAGCAATTAAAAGCATTAGGAACATTAGCAGACTGCAATAATGCAAACAGAAGCATATATAACCAAACAAGATGCATAACATACATACATACATACACACTACAAACTGAACAACTAATCAGAAACATACATACATACATGCATATATAACCAAACAAAAAACAGAAGCATATATAACCAAACAAGATGCATAACATACATACATATATACACACTACATACTAATCAAATAATCAAAAACATACATACATGCATATATAACCAAACAAAAAACAGAAGCATATATCACCAAACAAGATGCATAACATACATACATACACACTACATACTGATCAAATAATCAGAAACATACATACATACATTCATATATAACCAAACATAAAACAGAAGCATATATAACCAAACAAGATGCATAACATACATACATACATACACACTACATACTGAAGCATATATAACCAGAAACATACATACATACATGCATATATAACCAAACAAAAAACAGAAGCATATATAACCAAACAAGATGCATAACATACATACATACATACACATTACATACTGAACAACTAAACAGAAACATACATACATACATGCATATATAACCAAACAACTAACAGAAGCAATGAGAAATATAAAACTAAAAAAGCCAGTGAATAAAAATAACTTACAGAAGCATATAAAACTAAAATATAAAACTAGTTAGAGATCTTACCAAAACATCTCCAGCTTTCAACAAATCAGAAACATACCTAACCAGATCTTATGCTTCCTTGTTTTTAGAGGTCCCTGCAAAAAAAAGAACTAATTAGTCCAGAATTCAAAACAAATCAAAAAAATATAAGTTAAACACTCTGCAATAGGATCTTCATCAACTGCACAATCTTTTATAACAGAAAGATATTCTTTATCCTCTTCCTCGGGCTCAAACCCATACAACCAATTACGGGTTGTCACAAATATCTCAACATTTTTAGGCAAGAGTTTAGCCTTTAACTTATTTAAAATCCGACCACCGGTGCTAAAAGAGGATTCAGAAGCAACTGAAGTGATGGGAATGGCTAAGATATCTCTAGCCATGATAGAAAGTACAGGGAAAGAAACATATTGGGCTTTCCAGTAATCCAAAATATCAAAGTCTGAATCATCAGCATGAGGGAGAATGGGAAAATTAATAAAAGAGTCAACATCTGACTTCCCACTCCTTGAAGCAGCTAGATTAGCATCGAAGTTCTAGAATAAAAAAAGTCAGTAATTGTAAGAAAATGGTAACTGAAATTATAAAATAAAGGTAACTGAAACTTAAAACAAAAATAAACACTAACTTGAAAAAGGTTAGACTTCTGAAATGTTCGAGGCCGACCAGTGGAGGACTCGGATGTACTTTGAGAGGAGTTACTTCGAACAGAAGATGAAGAAGAGCAAAGGACAGATTTTGAATAATATATATACATGTTTACAAATTCATTGTAAACAATACTTACCCTTCTCTCAACCTCATCCTCAACATAGAGGACAGAATACAACTCCTTCAGGAGTTGTAATTTATACCTTGGATCAAGCAAAACAACAAAGGACAAAATGGTCGAGTGCTCAGACCAATACTTCTCATACAATTCAAGCATAGATCCTGCCATTGCAGAAATGGCCTCACAAGGATCATTGTGAGCATCATACAACAGCTTCTCTATGGCAACAACATTAGCCAAATAAAGGTTAGAAGTAGGATACTTAGAACCAGAAAACAGTGTAGTTATTTCAAAAAAAGGCTCAAGAAAATCACAGATTAATTGGGAAGTTTCCCACTCAGTATCACCAATTACATCTAAATCATTTTCCTTATTAACAAACAAGTTTATGGCTACTTTAGCATCAATGGCCCTACGAAGCATTAGATAAGTAGAATTCCATCTAGTAGGGACATCTAAGATTAATTTACCAAAAAAGCAGAACCACAATCTTTAACAGCAGAGTCAAAAAAGAATCAATAAACTTAACAATTTCACGCAATTTAAGTACAGAAGAGTCAATTACCTTCAAACCTCTTTGAACAATCAAGTTCAAAATATGGGCAGCACACCTTACATGAAAGTACTTACCATTGCATGGAAGGGGAGAAATTGCATGCAAGTCATCCTTAAGCCTCTTCACCATTCGATCATTGGCAGAAGCATTATCAACAGTAATGGTAAAGGCTTTTTTCTCAAGACCCCACTCACATAACATTTTTTTCACAAACTTATAAATAGACTCACCATCATGTGGAGGGGGGAAACGCCTAAAATTAAGTATTTTAGACTGAAGTTTCCAGTTATTATCAACATAATTAGCAGTCAAAGCAAAATATAAACGTGAAGTGCAAGCAGACCATCCATCACATGTAAAGCAGATACGACTAGGAATAGAACTCATAGAATCAATAAGCAATTTTTTATGTTTTTCATGCTTTAACATGCAATGTTTAGTAATAGTATACCTAGAAATATGCTTAACATTAGGATTCAAATACTGATGCAGAACCCTAAGTTTATCATGCTCAACAATACTTAAAGCATAACCATGACAGAGAACAGCTTCAGCAAACAGTTCACAATATTTTTTTTGATCAAAAACAATTTCAGTACTACTATTAACATTTTTAGCAAGAAAATCTTTATAAGCTTGGCATTTATCAGTATGTATTTTAGGTGTAGAAGTACCAACATAAGAATCGGCTTTATAGCTAGCAGTTTTGCAATACTTACATTGCGCAATGACACCATCAGCAGTCTTAATAAATGTATAGTGATCCCACACAGGAGAAGTTCTTCTCCCAATGTCAGTTGCAGCCCTCCTCTTAGAGGAAGGAGCAACTACAGACACTTGATCATTAGCTTCCCCTTCAAATAAACAATTACAGAGTTAGTAACTTTAACACTAAAAACAAGTAAAGAATAAAAAAATAAAAAAAAGAAAGAAACATACCAGTTTCACCAGGATAGTTCATCTCAAAAGAATCAGTATCCATTGCAGAACCCAGAAACGAACCTGAGATCAAGAGGAAACACAGTTAGTAAAAAGAAATTAAAACAACTATTAAAGAAAATATGAACGGGTTAACCCTCATACATGGCGTTGTTACACCAGCCCCCAAGGCTCTTTAAAAAAGAGCCTCCTTTGACACCAGTAGCATCGCAGGACGGGTTTCCAGCCTTTTATACTCGGATTAACCCACATGCAACACAAAGCATACTTACAAACAGAAACAATACAGGCAAACATATATACAAATCATAAAAAACAGACATGCAAACATATATACAAATAATAATAAAAAACAGAACCATGCAACATATATCAAGACTCTAACATGCAAACATATATACAAATCAGAAACATACAAACATATAACAAGACTCTAACATGCAAACATATATACATATCAGAAACATGCAAACATATATCAAAACTATAACATGCAAACATATATACAAATCAGAAACATGCAAACATATATACAAATCAGAAAAACAGAAGCATAAATCAAGACTGTAACATGCAAACATATATACAAATCAGAAAAAAAAACATGCAAACATAAATACAAATCATAAAATAACAGAGACATGCAAACATATATACAAATAATAATAACAAACAGAAACATGCAAACAAAAATCAAGACATAAACATGCAAGGATATATAAACATATAAACATACAAACATTTAAAAAATAAATATAAGAGGAAGAAAAGAAACCCTAAACCCAAACGCAGATGTGGAAGAAGACTCTTGAAGAACCCAGAAATTATCTTGAGATCAAAGCATAACAGAGTTAGTAAAAAGAAATTAAAAAAAACTAAATAATTAAATGAAATATGAAAGGTTTTGTACTTACCGAGAGAGAGAAGAAGACAACGAACAGTTTGGACAGTGGAATGAGAAGGGTCATAGTGGATCTGAAGAGGTTTAGGGTTTGCATATTATGGTTTATGGTTATATGATTAGGGAATAAGGTTTGGGGTTTGGGGATCAGGGGTAAGAGTTTAGGGTTTCAGGATTGGGGTATAAGGTTTGGGGTTTGTGGATCATGGGTAAGGGTTTATGGTTTCTGGATAAGGGTTTAGGGTTTGGTGAATAGGGTTTAGGGTAAAATAGAATTGAATTGGGGATTAGGGTTTAAAGGATTGAAAAGATGGAAATGGAAGAACATAGGGTTGTTCTTGAGAAAAAAATAGGTTTTGATCGAGAACAAATAGATGGAGAGTGGGCTAAGGTGTTTGTATAAGATCTGGAGAGGGGAAATTGGATGAACAAGGAAGAACTTTGTAAAAAAAAAGATGTTTTGATCGAGAATAAACAGGTTTTTTGTGGGCTAAGGTGTTTGTATAGGATCTGGAGAGGGGAAAGTGGAAGAACACGGAAGAACTTGGTAAAAAACCAAGATTTTGATCGAAAAGAATGAAAATTTCTGGGAAATTTGTGTTTTTAGAGTAGAGAGAAGATGAGAGGATATTTTGGTAGAGTAACGGTAGGGAAAAAAGTGAAAAATGAAGGGGGTGATGGTCTATTTATAGGCTGAGTCCGGGTCAAAAGATCCGCGCGTCATTATACGGGTCGCACGGGTCTTGCTCCGCAAGCACTCTTAGTTTCATTTCTTTCATTTTCGTCCTTTTTTATTTGAAATTGAGCTGATAATTTTGTTTTAATTTCAATTTCGTCATTAATGCAGTTTTAAGCTTTAGTGTATGGATTTAATTTAGGGTTTTGGGTTATAGTTTAGGGTTTTCCTTTATATATAATTAAATTTTATATTTTAGTTTTAGGGTCTAGATTTGTGTAATTATTTTTAGGTTTAGGGTTAGTCTTTGAAATAAGGTTTGGGGTTTATGTTTAGGGTTTTAGGTTTATTTTAATTAATTTTTAGGTTTAATATTTCATTTATTTAATTTAGGGTTTGGGGTTATAGTTTAGGGTTTTCCTTTATATATAATTAAATTTTATATTTTAGTTTTAGGGTTTAGATTTGTGTAATTATTTTTAGGTTTAGGGTTAGTCTTTGAATTAAGGTTTGGGGTTTATGTTTATGGTTTTAGGTTTATTTTAATTAATTTTTAGGTTTAATATTTCATTTAATTAATTTAGGGTTTTGGGTTTATTTTAATTAATTTAAGGTTTAGGGTTTAAACCTTAGATCCTAAACCCTAAATCTTAAACCCTAAAATACTAAAAACCCTAAGTCATAAGCCCTAAACATGAATCCCTAAAAATAAAAACCCTATTCCACCAATATTTATATATATATAAATATAATGCATGTAAGTTGCGGTTTAAACCCTAAACCCTAATGTTTAATCTATAGCTCATAGTCTGTAATCCTAGATTGGGGGTTTAGTGGTTAGGGTTAATTACTTATGCTTTAGGGTTTAATGCTTAGGGTCGATAATTAGACATTAGGGGTTTAAACACCAAACCTCAATCTTTAATCAATGAACCATAGTCCCTAATCCTAAACCCTAAACAATAACCACTACTCTCTAAACCATAAAACCCTAATTTTTAATCTATAGCTCATAGTCTGTAATCCTAGATCGGGGGTTTAGTGGTTAGGGTTAATTACTTATGCTTTAGGGTTTAATGCTTAGGGTCAATAATTAGACATTAGGGGTTTAAACACCAAACCTCAATCTTTAATCAATGAACCATAGTCCCTAATCCTAAACCCTAAACAATAACCACTACTCTTTAAACCATAAAACCCTAATGTTTAATCTATAGCTTATAGTCCGTAATCCTAGATTGGGGGTTTAGTGGTTAGGGTTAATTACTTATGATTTAGGGTTTAATGCTTAGGGTCGATAATTAGACATTAGGGGTTTAAACACCAAACCTCAATCTTTAATCAATGAACCATAGTCCCTAATCCTAAACCCTAAACAATAACCACTACTCTCTAAACCATAAAACCCTAATATTTAATCTATAGCTCATAGTCTGTAATCCTAGATCAGGGGTTTAGTAGTTAGGGTTAATTACTTATGCTTTAGGGTTTAATGCTTAGGGTCGATAATTAGACATTAGGGGTTTAAACTTTAAACACTAAACCTCAATCTTTAATCAATGAACCATAGTCCCTAATCCTAAACCCTAAACAATAACCACTACACTCTAAACCGTAAAACCCTAATATTTAATCTATAGCTCATAGTCCGTAATCCTAGATCGGGGGTTTAGTGGTTAGGGTTAATTACTTATGCTTTAGGGTTTATTGCTTAGGGTGGATAATTATCGACCCTAATCCTAAAATAGAAACCCTAATCCATCATTATATATTTAAACTCCAAACCCCAATCTTTAATCTTTAATCCATAGTCCCTAATCCTAAACCCTAAACAATAACCACTACTCTCGAAACCGTACAACCCTAAAATAGAAACCATAATCCATCATTATATAGATAATAAATGAACCCTAACTTACGTAAGTATCAATTTTTGAACACTACACCCTAAACCTTAAACCCTACACCCTAAGCCCTAAACATTAATCCCTAAAAATAAATACCCTAATCCATCAATATATATATTAATATAATGCATGTAAGTATGCTTTAGGGTTTAGTGGTTAGGGTTCATAAGTTATGGTTTATGGTTTAATGCTTATGGTTTAGGGTTTATCATTTAATGAACCCTAAACCCTAAACCCTTAACCCTTAACCCTAAACACTAAAAACAAAAACCATAATCCATCAATATATATATTACATGTACGTATGTACGTATCATTTTATGAACAGTAAACCCTAAACCTTATATCATAAACCCTAAACCTTAAAAATCATAATCCATCAATATATATATAATACATGTAGGTATGTTTGTATTAATTTAAGATCAGTAAACCCTAAACCGTAAACCCTAAACTCTAAAAACAAAAACCATAATCCATCAATATATATATATATATAATACATGTACGTATGTATGTACCAATTTATGAATAGTAAACCCTAAACCCTAATCCACCGATATATATATAATACATGTACGTATGTATGTATCAATTTATGAATAGTAAACCCTAAACCATGATCCATACACCCTAAACCCTAAAAAACACCTAATCCATCAATATAAATATAACACATGTACGTATGTACGTATCATTTTATGAACAGTAAACCCTAAACCCTAAAAATAAAAAACCCTAATCCATCAATATAAATATAACACATGTACGTATGTATGTATCAATTTATGAACAATATACCCTAAACCCTAAACCCTAAACCCTAAAAATAAAACACATAATCTCAACTATATATATCACATATACGTAATCCCCAATCCCTAAACCCTAAAACCTAAACACTAAACCCTAATCTGTAAACCCTAAACCATAAAAATAAAAACCATAATCCGTCAATATATATAATACATGTACGTATGTATGCATCAATTAATGAAGAGTAAACCCTAAACCCTAAACCACAATCCCTAGTCCCTAAAAATAAAAAACTCTAATCCATCAATATATATATAATGCATGTAAGCATGTAAGAATCAATTTATGAACCCTAAACATTAATCCTCAATCCCTAAACCTTAGACCATACTAGTACCACCCACCCCTAAACCCTAATCCCCAAACTACTAAAGCACTAAACCATAATCCTTAATTCCTTATATGTATGTACGTATAATGTACTAATATTATATATGTTAAATCCTAATCCCTAGTCCCTACAGTACACATAACACAATAAACCATAAACCCGAAGGAACCCGACCTGAAATGAACCCGACCTGAAACGAAACCGACCTGAAATGAACCCGACCTGAAACGAAACCGACCTGAAAAGAACCCGACCTGAAACGAAACCGACCTGAAACGAACCCGACCTGAAACGAAACCGACCTGAAACAAAACCGACCTGAAATGAACCCGACCTGAAACGAAACCGACCTGAAATCAACATGTCAATTAACCGTTTTGGCCCGACCTGAAATGAACCGACCTGAAATGAACCCGACCTGAAATGAACCCGACCTGAAATGAACCCGACCTGAATTGAACCCGACCTGAAATGAACCCGACCCGAAATGAACCCGAACCCGAACCGAATCGAGTCAAAACAAAAAATGACCTGAAATGACCTGTAACCGATTTGACCCGACCTGACAGAGCCCGACCTGAAACCCAACTGTTGACCTGTTTTTACATCCCTACCTGGCATTTGGCAATGAGATGCTTCAGTCCGACACAAATTGTACTATTCTCTTATGGCCATTTTGGCAGCTAAGCACGTCTGGTTTAAGTTATTACAAATATTTTAATTATTTTATTTGAAAACTACCATTGATAAAAACATGTTTATAATAATATAAAAGTTTAAAGGTTAAATTAGCCTTCAACGAAAAATTAAAAAAAATTAAGTTTTTATAAAAAAAATTGTACTGAATTTAACCCTCATAAATCAAATTGCGATAAATCAAGCCCTCATAATTCAAATTGCAATCAATTTAGCTCTCTCGTAACGTTGACCATCACCGTTGATCGTTAACTCTCAAATAATTGTTAAGATGGTGACATGCGGCACACCTTGATAGTGACGCATCATATAATCGTAAAAATCATTAAAAATTCAAAAAAAAAGTCTAAAATATTTAAAATTCAAAAAAATTATTATGACTTTGGAACCATCCTCCCACCCCGTCGATTCTTCTCCACGGTTTTTTTTCCTAAGTTTTTCTACAAAAATGGAATTAACAATTTTATTATGACTTTTCATTGAACGAACAATCTTCCCACCCCCAATGAAATCGAATTTTCTTTGTCGTGGCTTGACTTTGATTTGTGTCTCTTTGGGAAGCTTTGCTTTTGTTTAGTCGTGGGGCAACCAGCAACTATGATGTTTTGTTCTTAGAGGATCAGTTTCCTATGCTGGTGTCAAGCGGTTTCTATATGTTAAAGTGAAGAGCGATTGTTTGCTAGTTGGCGTGTCGAGAAATTGTTGATTATCGGGGATGCAGTTTCAGATTCGATTCTTGTAAGGTTGGCGGGATACTCCTTTGTTTTTCATTACAATTCTTGCGTATATACTAGTTTTGCTTTGGTCTTATGTTGGTAAGGGGTGTCCGTTTCTTACTCATGCTGGGGAAGGAGAAACGTCATCGCTGAAGAGGAAAAAGGAAAGGGAAGGGATGGAGATGCTAGAGATTTGAAAGAACGAGAGAAGACGAGATTAATTTTTTTATAATGTTTTTTGTTTTTATATTTTTAATCTTTATAAAATTTTAATATTTGTTATAAATATTTATCTATGTGGATGTGTATCATGATTAGAACTTTATTTAAAGAGTTTGATTTATTTATTATTAGGAATATTATCTCTATTAATTAGAGTTTAATGTATTATGTATTTCTTATGCCTATAAATAGATGATTCATTGAAGGCATTGTATACACAAGTCTATATTTGAGAATAATACAAATCTCTCTCTTTCTCTCATATCTTTGTTCTTCCATTCGTGTTCTTTGTTCTTATTATTATTCTTTGTTATTTTATTCACAACACGTTATCAGCACGATACTCTGACCAACTGAAGTCCTCGCAATTCGAATCCCAGAAGAATTAATTTTAAGGTGAATCAAAGATAAGAACTTTTTTGTTTAATAATTACTTTTCTCGTGATCTTTTAATTTTATTATTATTTTTGGAATTAGCGTAACCACATAGTGGCGGTAATTTCACTAAAATAATATTTTTATCATTATTATTCACTAATTGTTTTTCTCATATTTTTTTAAAGAAAAAAGTGAGCTAATGAGTGCAATCCATCGTTAAATTCATTAGAGAATCGTGATTACCCTCTCATCAAAGAGCATAATCATCCTCATTGCACCGCTCTCTGCATTATTCGACAATCAAACCTGAATTTGTACCTGGCTCTTCATAGTACAGTGGAAAACATGATGATCTAGTAATTTCACCTATTACTTAATTTGTGAGGTAATTGTTTGATATATTTTTCTCGATATGTTATCTAATATATTGATGAGAATTGATATTTATTCAGGATATTATAATTATGAGATTTGATATTTTTAACCATGTTTTGAGTTTTACATAGATTTAAATGGCTTGGAAAGAGACATGACATTATGAGAAGCTGCCTTGGTTCATTTGCTACGTCCTCATTGTTTTCGAGACGAAAATCAATATCGGTAAACTCTATTTTTATTTTTATCCTTTAAAATACAATTTTAAAGTGCGATAAATCATGATGATTTTGAATTTACAAGAAGATTATTATAAATTCTATATTTGCTCGAAAGTAATATTTCTTTTTCGTCGAAAAACTCGACCATAGACTTCTCCCAATTTCAAGTTACGAAAATTCGTCTTTATCCAAAAAGTTTTATGGGAAGCATTCCCTGAAGTGAATGCAAAGCATGATGTTTATTCCATGCGATTATCAATGATGGGGCATTCCCTGAAGTGAATGCAAGCATGATGTTTATTCCATGCGATTATTGGAACTGTTTCATTCCCTGAAGTGAATGCAAACATGGTAAATCATTATTTAATTAGAGACGTAATTTCGATATAATCCAAGTATAATTGGCTGGACATCCCGTTCTGCGAGGCTACTGGTCTCAAAGGAGATTTTTAAAGGACCTTGTGGACATGTTTAACAATGTCGCGTACGAGGATTAAATCTTTGTTCTCTGTGATAAGGATATGTGAAAAAGGTTTCAAAGGCCCACTAGCTCTACTCCATTCCCTGAAGTGAATGTGATATTATATTATGGAAGGAATACAAATCACATTAGAAGTTGTGGTCGTGGTCGAGGCTATGAATATAGACATGAAAAATATGGTCATTTTAAGAATACTTCTACCCACCAGTAGTGAGGTTATAAGGATGACAAGAGTGATAAAGATCATCCTATTGAAGTAAAACTCTTTTTATTACCAATACGATGTTATAAATCATTGGTCTCGTACGTGTTGTACGTTGAAAAATCAAGAATCATTGAATGATAAAGGAAAGAAAATAGAAGCAAATTTTGTTTGCGAAACATGACGGGGATGATACTAGTCCAACTTTATTTGGACATTGTTGGTCCAACTCTTTTGGACGTTGTTGATTTTCTTATAACCCTCGAAAGGAATAAATCATCTTCTAATTATTCTCGTAACTTTGAAGAGAATTGTTTATCTATTTTTATTTATTATACTTTACGTTTATTTATTTTACACACATTAATTGTTTACGTTTTATATTTATATTTATATATTATGATATTTATTTATTTTATTTAACATGATTACTTGTCAAATACAATCTATGGTGACGATTTATGCTTAGCAGAAGCATAAGATATATTTTCTCATTTAAATGCACGAGAATAATGTGAGTGCTATATCTCAAAGTACTGAAAATATTGATGCTCTAGAAAAGAAATAAATTCTTGAGAGAAAGCACATTATGAAAAGTGCAGAATTGCGAATATTGCAATAATTACCGCTAATGGTAATAATATCGTCACCACTATAAGTGAAAATTTTAAAAGAGCAATATGAGTTCGCAAAATATCCTTTGGAAATTATAGATGACATATGTTATCAATTGACATTTAAAATAAGCCAATATGGATATAAATTCTGGTAGCCAAAAAGTCAGTTGAAAGCTCTAGAAGAGCTATATATTGCTACCAAAAGATAATTTCAATTGAAAGCTCCGAAAGAGCTAAATATATTCCTATTTAAAGAAACAATTTTGATGGTCGTACTATACATGTACGAGTGAAATTGAATTACATGTTATGGTAAACAAGAAGTTTACAAATTCAGAGATATATACACACATATATATAGTTGGCATGATCGGTTAGATCATCCTGATCAATAATGGTGCAGAAATTATTGAGATTTACATGCACATGTATTAAAAGAACTTGTAGTTCTTGTGGTGCTTATTCTCAAAGAAATTGATTAAATTCCACTTATTAAAGAACATGAAGTTCTTGTGTTGCTTAATGGAATTGATTAAATTCCACTTACTAAATGAACTTGAAGTTCTTGTGTTGTTTGTTCTCAAAGGATATAGTTGATCCCACTTACCAAAAGAATTAGAACTTGGAGTTCTTGTGTTGAAGTTGAGACTGCATGTCTTGTATATCTGAACGAAATATGGGCCCATATATCCGTAAATGTGAAAAGTTTTATATGATTTTAGTAGATGCATCTACATTGTTTTATCAACTTACAACCAGAAGTTTGTGAGATTGATTATAAAAGGATTCGGATTATGAAGTTAGACTATTCGTCTTGCAAAAGCCAGTGGGTTTATATTTTAGGCTATATCAGTTGTTACAAAGCCTATTGATTATGAAAAATATAGTTTAGCAAAATTTCAATTGGATGCCTCTTATTTAATAGCTAAACTATGAGAACAAAAGAGTTATTATTTATATGGTGTTTCCATATAGCAACACTTATACGCATCAAGCCAACGAGTTATAACAAACTCCCCGTTATGATTGGTTTTTGGTCAGAAACCATACATTTTCCATTTTATGATTTTTGAATGTGCGATATGAATTGCTCCACCACAACGCACAAAATGGGTAAATAAAAGGGTTGAGAATATATATTGAGTACGAGTCTCCTTTTATGTTTAAATTCTTAAACATTAATTGGAGAATCATTTATGACATGATTTTTCTCAACATCAGGGGAGATAATAATCAGCTGGATAAAGAAAAATGAATTATCATTATCTAGATCCTCGTATATGAACTAGAAGTTCATAAGATAATTCATGTTATTACATGTCAATTCCCAGACATATTTATTGACCTAATGAGAGTAATTAAGTCTCATATACCAGCTGAAATGCTCTAAGTTTAAATTACATGTTAGAGCGAGAGAATGTAAATCATGCCTGAAGCATGATAGTTGAAATGGTTCCAATGATCAAAGTTCTCGTAAATAGAAACTAATATGAGATGGTCATATATTGGAGGCAGGTACCTGTAATAAAGATTGAAGTCTTGAAGAGATCTCGATAAGTTATGTCATTACGAGAATGGAACCAGAAAATTGGAAAGTTATCGACAACGATTTTACAAACAATTTTACATAAAATACTTCTATAGAAGTAAAGAAAGAAATCGAGGATCTTGTATAAAATATATCCAGAAGTATAGATATTGAATTGGTTTATGTTGAAAAACGCTTTGAACTTCTAAAATAGAAGTATTTGGACCAGCAGTCCAAACACCTAAAGGTGTAATGCAAGTGAGGCAAAAATTAGTAGTCGTAAATACGACTTGAACTATGATTTATGAAAAGTTTTAATTACTTCATGGTGGATGCAATTACTTTGGCAATTATGAAATTTTTTTGCATGCGTCTAATTATTTGTGGATCCATATTTATCCTTGAAGGATTTAAAATGCTAGAAGCATTTAGAAATTTCTGAGGAAATTTATTTAGACATGTCTCATGAATATTTTGGCGCATTTGGTATAATCGCCTTAGTGAATACTAATTGAGAAAATACTATAAGAATGATCATATTTCCTTATGTATTTTATAAAGGAGTTTGGATCAAGATCCATTATGATAATTTTAGAACTCCTAAAGAGCTTCAAATTGGAAACTCATGAAGTATTTTCAATACAAGTACTTGAATCTTGACATCAAGTTTATCTCGACCTGAAGATCGAGCATTTTTATATATTTCTTTTTGTCTATGAATAGACATAAGCTGAAAGAATCTTAAAGAAGATTAAATATGAATATAGCATATCTATTGAGTATCCCAATAATTGTAAGATTGTTAGATGTGAATAAAGATAATTATATATTTTCTTGGTTTTGAAGCACCATATATTAGTTGGTCAAGCAATATCCATGGATATACAAAGATCATTACATTTAGATCTTCAAACATTCGTTGATGCCTCCTCAAATATCGTAGAAATAATTGTTATGCATGAGGCAAGCCAAAAATGTGTTTGGCTAAGACCATTGACCCAACATATCCAAAAGATATGTGGATTTACTTTTACAAGATATGACAAAAGCTACCTTGTGTGAAGATAATGCAAGATGTATATCTCAGTTTGAAAGTGGATACATCATGGAACATATTACTCCAAAATTTCATCTCTCACGATCTTTAGAAAAGTAATATCCAAGATTGAATTATGAAGATTCAAAGATCTTCTGTGATGTTTTCATGAGGGGGAGTAAATACGCGTTGCACTCTTTTTCCCTTAACCGAGGTTTTGTCCCAATGGGTTTTCCTAGTAAGGTTTTTAATGAGGCAACATGTTATGCGTATTAAAGATGTGTGTACTATTTTTCCTTCACTAATGAAATTTTTCCCACTGGGTTTTTATCTTAGTAAGGTTTTAACGAGGCACATTATCTTCATAGACATCCAAGGGGGAGTGTTATGAATATTTATCTATGTGGATGTCTATCATGATTAGAACTTTATCTAAGGAGTTTGATTTATTTATTATTAGGAATATTATCTCTATTAATTAGAGTTTAATGTATTATGTATTTCTTATGCCTATAAATAAATGATTCATTGAAGGCATTGTATACACAAGTCTATATTTGAGAATAATACAAATCTCTTTCTTTCTCTCATATCTTTGTTCTTTCATTCTTGTTCTTTGTTCTTATTATTGTTCTTTGTTATTTTATTCACAACAATATTTTTATTTTTTTTTAATTTTTTATGGTTTAATGATGTGGCATTTCCCGGATGTGCCATGTGTCTTCATCCTATTGGTCGTCAATAGGTTAACGGTCAAAATTGGTCAACCACTATGGAATGGCTAAATTGAATGTGATTTGAATTATGAGAGCTAAATTAAGTGCTAAAATTTCATAAAGGCTTAATTATTTTTTTAAAATTTTCGTTAAGGGCTAATTTGACCTTTAAGCCTAATATAAATTATTATTTTAAATAAAAATATTTTAATTATTTTTATTGAGTTTAGTATACAATATTACAATCCGTAACATAAATTCAGTAAAAGCTTTTATTCTTAACTAGATTTTTATCGTACTTCATGATTGAAAAGATTTCTTTAATTTTTAAGTGTAACTTTTGCATAGTAGTGGTCAAGGGGACAATGGATATTGTATAAGAAGAACAAATAGCAAAATTGAAAAAGAACAAAACGAAATTTTATGTAGTTCATATAGAGTTTAGCTCAAATAATAATAATTCATTTAACGAATATTATTTAGGCTTATTTTTTATTGTTACGTTCAAATTTTTGTTGGGCTGTAACGGCCTTTTTCAGAAGCTAAAAAATTCAATTGTTAGCAAACGTTCGTTTAGGCGCTAAAAATGATGGACAAACGTTTATTTAGTGGCCAACCGTTGGCTGTTGATAAAAAAAAATTAAAGACACGTCCGTTTAGGTTACTAAACTTAAAAAAAAAACACACACACAGCTAGACCTGGCAAACTTGACCCGAGACCCGAAACCCGAACCGAAACCCGATTTTGACCCGAACATGATGATTCGAAGTTGACCCGAAACCCGAACCGAACCGATCCGAACCGAAATTTTTTGTTGAACCGAAATGAACCCGAACCGAAATGGACCCGAACCGAATGGACCCGAACCGAATGCTACCCGAACCGAAAGCTGAACCGAAAGCTGAACCGAATATCGACCCGATTTTGACCCGATTTTGACCCGATTTTAACCCGAATATCTATTTTTAACAATATAATAAATAATAAAATGAAGTATAGAAATTTGAGATCTTGGTGACCAATTTTATAATTTCATCATAAAATATAGCATAAAATTGAAATTGTAGACTAAATTGACAATTTGGAAGTGGAGAAATTTGAGAGTCCAATGACCAATTTTGTAATTATACCATATAAATAAATAGGGGTCAATTTTGGCTAAAAATTAAATCTTTGAAATTAAAATGAACGAAAATATCAATATATTAAATTAAGGGAAAACTACACCAGTGACCACCGAAGATATTGGGGATACCTATTTGAACCACCGAACTAAAAAAAACGTCAATCACACCACCAAACTTATTAAATCAACATATTTTGACCACCGCCGTTAAAAAATTAACGGAGGGGTGACGGAAGTGCCACGTGGCAGTTAACAGGACATTTTTAAAATTACATGTTTAGTCCCTGTTATTTACTTATTAAATCAATTTGATCCTAATTTTATTTTAATTAAATAAAAATTAATCAACCAATCAAATTATGACACGTGTCATCACCCAATTGGATTAATTTAATTTATTTTGTTTAATATTTAATATATTTTTTCCTCTAATCAGATGGTGACACGTGTCACCGCCTGGTTAAAGGAAATTTAAAGAAGAAAATAAAGATGGCATTATGGTGGTTCGAACTTGGGACCAAAGGGATAAAACCCCAAGCTTTAACCATTAAACCAAACTGCTCTTAGTGTTATGGTTTGCACCTTCTATAAACATATCTTATAGTTTAGTAACCTGTGTTCGTAACCTGTGTTCGAATCTGAACTTCCAAAGGTGATGCATCAGGACCTTGTACTGCAGTGTGCAAAGACTGTAATTGGCAAAGGAAAATTCGTCAGAAATGAGCCCCAAAATATTGGCAGAAAATATATTTTGCTTTATGCTCCAAGCATGCGGAGAATTGTTCTTGTAATTGCACTCTGTAGTGATTAAAAACAATTAAAATTTAGTCGTTGTTACACATCCGAGATTGCTTGTATGTTGATTAAGTCAATTAATTATGCTTGAGTA
This sequence comes from Hibiscus trionum, assembly GCA_030270665.1. NCBI lineage: Eukaryota > Viridiplantae > Streptophyta > Magnoliopsida > Malvales > Malvaceae > Hibiscus > Hibiscus trionum. The sequence goes on from BSYR01000013.1 coordinate 36,273,765, forward strand.
GAAACTGTTTCTTGCAAGATACACAGTGAAGAGCTTTTAAATTGAATGATTGGTGAAAAAAATGTTTGAGCAAAATAAACTGTGTGCATGGCCTATTTTAACTAAGAAAATCAGGAGGGTTTACAGCTTAATCAAGTTATGAATCTAAGTAAACATTTTACACCGTTTCTTGGTGCAAAATTGATGTTACCTTTGAAATGGTTTTCAACTAGTTTTTCTACCATGTGTATCTTTCCTTAAATCCATGAAACAAACTAAAAGTAATTCTAAACAAACTAATCATTGAAAAAAAATCTATAAAATAAAACAGAAGAAACAACCGGGGGTTTTATAAAAGGTGCAAACTATAGGAGGAAATCAGTTTGGTTACTAAACTATAAGATATGTATATAAAAGGTGCAAACTATAGCACTAAGAGTAGTTTGGTTCAATGGTTAAAGCTTGGAGTTTTATCCCCTTGGTTCCAAGTTCAAACCACCATAATGTCATCTTCATTTTCTTCTTTAAATTTCCTTTAACCAGGTGGTGACGTGTCACCACCTGATTGGAGGAAAAAAATATTAAATATTAAACAAAATAAATTAAATTAATCTAATTGGGTGATGACACGTGTCATAATTTGATTGGTTGATTAATTTTTATTTAATTAAAATAAAATTAGGATCAAATTGATTTAATAAGTAAATAACAGGGACTAAACATGTAATTTTAAAAATATCCTGTTAACTGCCACGTGGCACTTCTGTCACCCCTCCGTTAATTTTTTAACGGCGGTGGTCAAAATAGGTTGATTTAATAAGTTTGGTGGTGTGATTGACGTTTTTTTTTAGTTCGGTGGTTCAAATAGGTATCCCCAATATCTTCGGTGGTCACTGGTGTAGTTTTCCCTTAAATTAATAGACTAAATTACAAAGATTAGTTAATTTCAACTAAAAGTAAATTTTTAGAGACTAAATATCACTACGGGGAGGGGATTTCTATATCCGAAGTCTAAACCGTAGGAATACTTGTGACTAAATTAAATTAAACTAAAACTTAAAGTTGACTAAAATGTAACATTTTAAATGCAACATGACCTAAAAAGTAATTAATCTCTAGCTTAAAAAATTGATGGTTTATTTCCCTCCAAAATTTTGTCTTTTCTCTCTCTATTTTTTCCAATTGTCTTTTTCTTTTTTTTCAATCTAGCTTAAAAAATTGGTGGCTTATTTCCCTCCAAAATTTTGTTTTTTCCCTCTCTATTTTTACCAATTGTCTTTCTGTTTTTCTTAATTTAATTGAGTTTCAATTTAGATTAATTTAATTGAAATTTCACATTTAGTTTTAAAATTATTTTAATTATGTCCGTGATTTATGCTTTTAAATTTTAGTTAGTTCAATTAGATTCTAAGTTTAATAAATTAATTCATTTCAGACATTATTATTATTATTATTATTATTATTATTATTATTATTATTATTATTATTATTATTATTATTATTATTAACTTTGATTTAATATAATTATACAAAAAAATTTATATGGATACATGAAGCTTTGATTTAAATATTTAATTGAATTCAAATGCATAGATTAACAAGTTGAATCAGAATTAATCTCATACACCAATAACTCTAAACTAAACCATAAATATTAAACCTCAAACCTTTAACCCAACTCAAATCGAATTGACCCGAAAATTTAAATGTTGACCCGACCCGAAATTGACTCGATTTTAACCCGAACCGAAAGCGACCCGAACGACCCGATTTTGACCCGAACCGAAAGCGACCGATCCGATATTGACCCGACCCGAAAACAACCGATCCGATTTTGACCCGACCCAATACCCGAACCGAATCCGACTCATCACAGACTCGAATTAGACCCGAACGGAACTGACCCGAACCGAATCTAAACCGATTCTAGATAGACCCGAAACGACCCGAACCGAAACGACCCGAACCGAATGACCTGATTGCCACCTCTACACACAGCCCTATAATATTATATGGAGTATATAGAAATAGCCCGCATTGAATTAGGAACATACAAGAGTTGAGAGACAAAGTGACCCACAGGGGCAGGGCATACCCTCCCCTCCCGAGAGTCGCGCGCTGTGGAAAAGGGTGGGCCAAAATGATGAAGATTGCTTTCAATTTGGTTGTAGTGCTTTTCTTCGCCTGCTCTTTCTTTTTTTACTTATTCCCTTTGTATTTACTATATATTTATAATAATAAAAAAACTTTCTGAAAATGATTGGACATTTCTAAGCTCCAAACACCCATCTTCGTTTGTCATTCACTGAATTGCAGTCACAATGGTGTTCTCTTCACTGCCATTCCCAAACTTGCATGCATTCTCTTCTTCAATTTTTTTTGGTAGCCCTTTCGGTTATCTAGGGTTTTGTCCTGACTAATCTGAACCGATTTATGTCGCACACTTAGTTTTCGTGGGTGAGTCTCTCGATAAAAATTTTCTACATACACAAGACCTCGAACTCAAAACTTACTTAAGTGATATCTAACTGCTTACCACTTGAACCAACTCAGTTAGTCTTTTCTTCAACTTCTTTAATCACTTCTATTTTGAGAAATTATTACCAAACCTATTTTAATACAAAAGCCCCACCCACTAATTTACCCTAAACAAGCTCTTCCCAGTAAGAGGATATATTTTAAATAACTGATTAGATGAGTTTAATTTGGTGGGAATTTGGCAAGTTTTCTTTCATTATGATGTCCCTTTGATATAAGAATTGTAGGAGGGTTGAGCTCATCATCTACAGTTGAATTGTCAATTATTGGTGCTTGCCTTTTTCTGGTCAAATCATCTTCATTAATCAACATTTTTGAATGAGCTGTTGTTGTCATGTCACCCAGATGCAAAGATAAGGGTAAAAAAACAAGTGCGTTAAACCACATAATGAAAAGAAATTTGTTAAATGTTTGATCTTTACATGACATTTAATGAACAAGTAAACCTAAAATATAGTTAATCAAATAGTCAAAAGAAGAAGAAGAAGAAGATTGTTCATGTCCATTGTCCATAGATAATATTTGATTGAACACGTGAAGTGACCAATCAACCTCCAATGTCTGTGAAAAGAGAGCTAAGCTACCTTTGAACTAATTGCCTAACATTCCTTTGTTTCCCTCCGGAAATCAAGCTAAAAAGTCATTTGTTTATTGACAATCGTGTTGCCATTGCAATCTTTGTGAGAGATACCAAACCGTCGTTGAGTTTAATTGACAAATATGATAAAAATAATAATTTAAAATATTAGTGGAATTTTTGGAGTTTTAAAAAGTATGAAAATATTATAAATTTACATACCTATTGTTTTTAATCCTTTTTATGTTTTATAGTTAATTTTATTATGGTTTAATATTTTTTCACCCCTAATTTACTATTTTGATAATATTACATTTTGTGAACTAAATGTTCTTTAATTTTATACTTTTTAGGCTTAATAGTCAAAAAATGTTCGACCGATACTTTTTTTCCAGTTTGGTGCCTAACGTTTTTTTCGGGTCACTTTGGTACCTAACGTTTCATTTTGTAACTCAAATCAGACTTTTCGTTAACAACCGTTAAAAAATATCGTCATCTAATTATAACATGACATGTGGCCTGCTTTTTATTATTTAATTTCTAAATTTATTTAAAAATATAAACTTCTTAAATAACACCCAAAGTTTTAATTACTTTTGACCGAGCCTTCAAATCACATCTCCTTCACCGTTTGGCATCCCCACACGTCGACGGTTTACCGTTCACCACCCAAGCGTTGCGTACTTCACCTTTTCAGCATCCCCACCCTTTAGTCGTCGGTTAGTAGCTTAATCAGCCTATTTTTCTTTATTGTTAGATATTCGTCGACAGAGCAATCAGTGATTCATTCACCGATTTTCGACGATGGGATGATGAGGTTTTCAGTCGAGGGGGCCGACAAAGGCAAAGGTGGCCGGTGGTGGGAGGGGAGAAATTTAGGGATTTAGGGTTTGAGTTTGGGAATTTAGAGAAATTAAGATTTGAGTTTTTTTATGAAATTACATATTTTCTGATTTTTTTTAAAAATAAAAATCAAAGAAAATACCAGAAATATGTCATGTCTCGTTTTTTATTGGATAACGAAAAAATTTTAACGTATGTCACGTAAAAATGTGATTTGAGTTACGAAATAAAATGTTAGGCATCAAAGTGATCCGAAAAAAACGTTAAGCACCAAACTGAAAAATGTATAGGTTGGACATTTTTTTACAGTTAATCCTACTTTTTACAATAGTACTAGTAATTATCCATAATCATTGTATTAAACTTATGAATGGTAAAAGAGTTTTTTTTCCTTGCTGGGGAGGAATTGAGTGGTTTTAGATAGACATCGAATTGACTAAGACATAATTAGCAAATGATAATCGGAAGCATTATCTTTTAACACTTTGATTAAGCAACCAATCAAACCTAACAAGAATCCAAGGCGATCCAATTTGCCAAATTGTTTAGTTTTTGTTAGATGTTAATGGTTCCAATAATCATCAAAGTTGTAAAATGTGTAACGTGGAATCATATGGAACACACATACTTAGATTCGATAGGTAGACATAGATAATAATAGGATCATTAATTTTTGTCTTAGACCCTCTTGTATCTGTCATACTACCACCTGTTTAATTAGCATTTCATTTAATAATGCTTGGCAAAAAAAGCAAAGTTAAATGCAACTGTCATTTTTGCTTTATTAGGTAAACATTCCACCTTTTAATCAAATTAATTTGGATTCCTTCTCGAGGGAAAAAAGAGAGAAGGAGATTAGGATTAGGTGCGTGAAATCAGATAATCGTTCAGGTTTTAGGTAAGGTCAAATTGAATATGGGTTATGTCTGGTCAATTTAATGACTCGACTTGGATTATGTCGAGTCCGGGTCGACTCAGATTCGGGTTGATTTCAAATCATATTGAGTTCGGGTTCGAGTCGAGTAAGTTTCAGTTCATGCCAAAACGGTTTGGGTCCGAAATAGTTAATTAATGGGTTAATTCAGGTTCGGATAAACTTCAGGTCGGGTCACGTCGTTGACGGATAAAATTCATGTCAGGTAATATCGGTTTCGGTTGAAGTTCAAGTCAGGTCTTACGTGTACAAATAGACTTCGGTTTGGTAATTATGGGTAAATTTTGGATAAAAATAAATTTTTAGGGATTAATATGAACCAAAATATCCCTTAGGATGCTGGAATATGTTACAATTTAATATATATATATATATATAATTATGAATAAATTGAATTAAACTAAAATTTAGAAGTGAATGTTAGGACTAAAATGAAAAATTTTAAACGAGTGAGGACCTAAAGGGTAATTGATCACTAAGCAAAAAATTGGACGGCAAATGCCAAATGGAAAATTAATTATTGGATCAAATTTAAAAGTAATTGTGACTAAATTGAAATAAATTAAAACTTAAATTAGGACTAAAATGAAAACTTTAAACAGATAAGACCTTAAAAGATAATTAATCTATAAACTAAAAATTTGGCGGAAAAAATACATAAATTAGTTAAATTAAAAATTAAAATTAAATGACTAAATTGCAACTTTGGGTTTCAATTTAGAATTTGGAGGGGAAGAGCCCGCCTATTGTTTTAGGTCAGGGGAAATTGCAGTTTTGGTCCATCTGACATTAAAATGTTTTCATTTTAGTCACAAAATTTTACTTGTAGGTTTTAATTTAATTCAATCGAGTCATAATTTAGGTTATAATTAAAATTAGAGCTATAGTTTTAGAATTGTTATAGGAACTTATAATTTATATTGTTTGGACTAAATTACAAAATGTAAAGGATTTGGATTAAATTAAAAAAATATAAATAAATATGGGTAAGTTTTAGTTAAAAGTAAATTTGTAGGAACTAAAATGAACAAAAATATTATTATATTAGAAATATTGGACAATGACACAATTTAAAAATAAATAAAGATCAATTTGGTTTAAATATAGATTTTTAGGGAATTAATTGAGCACTAAACTCCTAAACCCTAAATCTAATCCCTAAGCCCCAAACTAATCACATAAATATATAGGCTATAACCCCTAAAAAGTATAATCACATAACATGTATAGGACGTATTCGCGTTACACATATAAATATAGACTATAGACCATAGAGGCAGATAATATAGACTGTAGTTGTAACCCCCTCGTCCCGGTCCGGACGCTTGACCGGTCCGAGTGGGCTACACGGGGAAAACCGAAGCGAAACCCGTTAAGGTTCCCCCTCGGTTAGCAACCCTAGAAAATTTTCTTTTATCTGTCTTGTCTAAATGCAATACCATGTCCTATGTGAAACACGTCAGCGAAAACACGAGTTAAACAAAAACGATCATTCAAGACATCACCTTTAAAACAACCCATTTTCTGTATTTAAGCAGGCCGTATCGATACACCTGTCAAGTGTATCGATACGCCTTGACCAAAGTCAACACCCAAGGGTCAAAAAAGAGGACCGTATCGATACAGCCCTTGAGCGTATTGATACGCCCTTCCCAGTCAACATCTCGTGGTTAACGAGATAAATCTGTACCGATACGCTAGGACACCGTACCGATACGGTAATAACTCACCAAAATCTCAGAATTCCAGTGAGCATTTACCGTATCGATACACCCTCGTGTATCGATACGCCCAGCCAAACTTGAGTCATGGAGGCAAGACCATATCGATACGGCCCTTAGGCGTACCGATACGCCCTGCACTGCAAGTCTCCCAAATTCAGCAAAAACATACAAGACTCGAACCTAGATGCGATTTAAGACCTCCCTAGACTCAAACAAGCATTCATACAACATTTATTAACCATGATCTAACCATACAAGGCACTCAACAAACACAAACAACATTCATCAAGGAAATCATGCATTTGATCAAAATATGACACATAAGCATTCAAGGTTTCATACTTCAACATCCATACACATAAGCGTCCTCAAAAGGCATTTGGCCAACACGCATGGTAAGGAAATACGATATGGTTTTACAATCCAAACATGGCATCAACAAGCCATACAAAATCAACATAACAAGGAGTCTAAACATGCTCCTAAACAACCAACAATATCCATCAAAATAACACAAATCCCATTGCTTAACTATTACATGTTCAAACATTAAAAACTCATACTTGATATACTCAAAGCCAACAACCACACTTGGAGGCCCTCCACTTGCGCAAGCAACCCACGAACTAAGGATCTGCATTGTCGAACAAAGAGAGAGCGTAAGCAATGAAGATTAGTGAGGGTAAGCTCTTTAAAAACAAACCTCGACAATGCAGGGTCCAAGCACGATCTCCACCAAGGTAAATGCATGATCATACCTTCGATCCTCAAGAGCCAAAATGTCAATGATGCATGAACAAATATTCAATAATATGCCATGCTCCACAAGCTCATTTCCACAACATATGTAAGCACATATAATCATCCAAAAGGAAACACATTTCCACATCACATTGATACACATATCAATTTATATTGGCACCTAGCTATGACTCGAATACACGGATAAACACGTTGGAACTCACATCCAACAACCACTTTACCTCACGGTGGGATTACACTCATCACCGGTCTCGCGGAGGGGATTCCACTCATCCTCACGCCCCGTCGATGGGATTCCACTCATCATCGACTAACGTATATAACAATTTCCGGGCGAACCCGTACTCCTCCTTGGTGACTCAACGCCACCAAGGCCACGCGCGAATTTGACTCATGTGTGCACACTAACATCCTAATGATCGATCATTTGTACTCAAGCATACTACTGCCAACATTTAACCCAATCCACATTATCAATTACAACCAATTCCGTGCTTAGCACGTACTCACCATGATCACAATCATGAACAGTCCACATGCATATCACAATGCATCACAATCATGCCTCATCACACATGCATAACACATTATACATAAATCATCATATCATAAACATCACGAGGCATAAACATGAATTAGAAGTTCAACCAATGTCTCTAGTTTAAGCTTAGGATTAGGCTACCACCCTAATCCTAACTCTAGGTGGGTCTACCAAGCCCGACCTAGTCCACATGCTCGAACCAATCACTTATAAAACACTTTGAAAACATTAACCACTCACCTTCACTTCCAAGCTCAATTTACCAAGCAAGCAACCAACTTCAAGCTTCAGGATTCGCTCCCGATTCCTCACCAACACAAGCCCTTGCCTCTAAACAACCTCAACACAATCCAAACAACTTCAAATCAGCCCAAGCATCAAAGTAACTAACCCGGAACACAATTCAAACATCAAACTCAACATTTCAAGCCATGAACAAACCCCAAATTTACCAAACTCGTGCAGCCCGTAAACCTCATTCAAAACTCATGTTTCCAACACTTTTTATACCCACCAATGATCCCAAAGCAACCCCCAACCATAATACTAACATTAGCCCACCAATTCCAACCTAAAACAACCCCAAAACTCACCCAAAACCCTTCAAAAACCCCCCTTTAAACCCAATTTCGGGAATGTGCTCAAAACCAAGTAAAATTCATATATGTTGCATCATTTAGCACCTAAACTTCATATCTAACAATATTAAATCGAAATATTAAGTTAAACATAATAAAGTTATTATTTTTAATCAAAATCTCCAAAAACTCCATTTCTAAAACCTTAATGAAAATAAAAACTATTTGTACTTTTGAAGAGAGGAGGTTGAGGACAAGTCAAAAATGATATTACCTTTCAAAAACGAGTTGAAATGGAGGAGCAAGGTGATGGAATAGTGGAGGGGATGAGAGCTCTCTCTTTTCACGTGGAAGAAGAGAGTGAATAGTGAAAGATGATGAGAAATGGGTGTTTTAATTGTTTAGTTTTAAATTTAAAAGTCAAAGACTATTTTACCCTTAATGAAATGAGATATTCACAAGAGCATGTAATCCATGGCTATTTGGGGTTTAATTTCAAAATATACCCAACACAACTAATTAGTTTGAAACCAAAGACCCGGAACATTATTTTAATTATAAAACCGAACCCAAAATAATATTAAAATATTACTTTCTCCTGACCCCTAAACCCGGGTGTTACAACTCTTCCCCACTGAAGGAATTTTGTCCCCGAAATTACCTGACGGAAACAAATACGGAAACTGTTCAAGCATATCAGCTTTCCTCTCCCACGTGGCCTCTTCCACACCTCTATGTCTCCACAACACTTTAACCAACTCTATGGTCTTGCCACGCAACGCCTTGCTATCAAAAGCAAGTATCTCTACAGACTCTTCATTATAAGACAAATCCGGATTCAACTCTATTTCCTCAACGGGCATAACATGAGAAGGATCTGATCTATATCTCCTAAGCATCAACACATGAAAGACATCATGGATCTTCTCTAACTCAGAAGGCAATCTCAAACGGTAAGCTACAGGCCCAATCCGTTCAACTATCTCATACGGACCAATGAACCTCGGACTCAACTTGCCTTTTCGGCCAAATCTCATCACCTTCTTCCACGGAGATACTTTCAAAAACACTTTCTCACCCACGGAGAACTCAATTTCTTTCTTCTTCAAATATGCACAAGACTTCTGCCGATCGGAAGCTGCCTTCAAACGGTCATAAATCAACTTTACTTTCTCGGTAGTCCCTTTAAGCAAATCCGGCATAGGTAACAATCTCTGACCCGTCTCAGCCCAACAAATCGGAGTCTTACATCGTCTACCATACAAAGCCTCATAGGGAGCCATCTGAATACTAGACTGATAACTGTTGTTGTAAGCAAATTCAACTAAAGGTAAGTGCTTCTCCCAAGAACCCTAGAAGTCAATCACACAACAACGAAGCATATCCTCTAAAATCTGTATCACTCATTCTGACTGTCCATCGGACTGCGGATGATAAGACGTACTGAAATGCAAACGGCTACCTAGAGCATTATGCAAGCAACCCCAGAATCTCAAAGTAAATCTAGGATCTCTATCCGGAACAATAGACTTCGGAACTCCATGAAGTCTCACAATCTCACGGATGTACAAGTTCGCCAACTTGTCTAAAGAATCCGTAGTGTTCACTGCTAAGAAGTGAGCACACTTAGTGAACCTATCAACAATCACCCAAACAGAATTCTTCTTCGGAGGTGACAACGGTAACCCCGGCACGAAATCCATGGTGATCCTCTCCCATTTCCATTCCGGAATCTTCAAAGGCTGTAACAAACCTGAAGGAACCTGATGTTCTGCCTTCACTCTCTGACAAACCATACAACGGCTCACATACCCGGCTACATCCTTCTTCAAACCAACCCAAAAGTAATCATTCTTCAAGTCTCGGTACATCTTGGTACTACCCGGATGCATAGAAAAGGGACTCGAATGTGCTTCACTCAGAATCTGACGTCTCAACTCAACATCTTCTGGTACAACAACTCTATCCCTAAAGCACAACAAGTTTTCACCACTGAAACTATACTCGGCCGGTCTTCCTTCGGCTATGTCCTGAATATGAGAAACTAAAGTCACATCTTGCAACTGCTTCTCTCTAATCAACTAAATCAAAGAAGGCTTCACTTGCAACTCGGTGATCAAACCACCATCATCGGATACACTAAATCTAACAAACATAGCTCTCAACTCCACGGCAACTTTTCTACTCAAAGCATCGGCTACTACATTTGTCTTACCCGGATGGTACTCAATGGTCAAATCATAATCTTTTAACAATTCAAGCCATCTTCTCTGTCTCAAGTTCAACTCTTTCTGTGTCATCAAATACTTCAAGCTCTTATGATCGGTGTAAACTATACACTTCTCACCATACAAGTAGTGGCACCAAATCTTCAATGCAAAAACAACCGCGGCCAACTCTATATCATGAGTAGGATAGTTCTTCTCATGAACCTTCAACTGTCTAGAAGCATAGGCAACAACTCTTCTTTCTTGCATCAAAACACAACCTAACCCTATGTAGGAAGCATCACTATAAATCACAAATTCTTTACCTGAAACAGGTTGCACTAACACTGGAGCATTTGTCAAAGCTTCTTTCAATTTCTCGAAGGCCTTCTGTCTTGCATCTGACCATTCAAACTTAACTCCCTTTTGCAACAATTTAGTCAAAGGAGCAGCTACCCTAGAGAAACCATCAACAAATCTCCTATAGTAACCGGCTAATCCTAGGAAACTCCTAATCTTAGTCACAGACTTAGGTTGTTTCCACTCAACAATAGCCTCAATCTTCGATGGATCAACACGGATACCTTCGGCCGAAACAACATGGCCAAGAAATACTACCTCTCGAATCCAGAACTCACATTTACTAAGCTTTGCATACAACTGATTGCTCAACAATCTCTGTAACACAAATCTCAAGTGCTCATCATGCTCTTCTTCTGTCTTCGAGTACACAAGTATGTCATCAATGAAAACAACTACAAATCGTTCTAGATAGTCTCAAAAGATCTTGTTCATCATATCCATGAATGCTGCAGGTGCATTCGTGAGCCCAAATGGCATCACAAGAAACTCATAGTGACCATATCTAGTCCTAAAAGCTGTCTTCGGAACATCACATTCTTTCACTTTCAACTGATAGTACCCTGATCTCAAATCTATCTTCGAGAATACTAAAGCACCTCTCAACTGATCAAACAAATCATCTATACGAGGAAACGGATACTTGTTCTTCACAGTCAACTGATTCAACTGTCTGTAGTCGATGCACATACGCATGCTGCCATCTTTCTTCTTCACAAATAACACAGGAGCACCCCAAGGAGAACTACTAGGCCTAATGAAACCACGGTCTAATAATTCTTGCAACTGACTCTTCAATTCTTTCGGAGTCATACGATACGGAGCTATCGAAACTGGATTAGACCCTGAAACAGTCTCAATCACAAACTCAACATCTCTATCAGGAGGTAAACCCGGCAACTCTTTTGGAAACACATCCGGAAAATCACAAACTGTTCTAATATCTTTCGGCCTGGCCTCACTCATATTCGGATTCATTACGTAAGCTAAGTAAGCCCCACATCCAGAATCCATCAACCTATGAGCCTCTAAAGCTGACACAACATTAGACAAGAACTTAATGTTCTCGCCTACTACTACTACCTCGTAGTCATCAGAAAGTTTCAAGGAGATCCTTTTCGTCTAAAAATCCATACTAGATTGGTGCTCAACTAACCAGTCCATACCCAGAATGATATCAAAGCCATAAAAAGGAAGTTCCATCATGTCAACAGAGAACACCTGACCCTGAATCTTCAGTGGACATCTCCTATACATACGTCTAACCACAACTATCTCACCAAAAGAACTAGTCACATGCATACCTACATCTAAGATCTCAACAGGTATATCTAACTTCCGTGCATGCTCACTCAAAATGTACGAATGTGTAGAACCCGAATCAACCAAAGAAAGCAAAGACATAGACTGTAACTCAAAATTACCTGTTATCACATCAGTGTCGTTCCCGGCCTCTCTCTGAGCATAAACTCTCGCTGGTCCTCCTGTCTCTGGCTGCACTGCCACAACATGAGTAAGGTTCCTCTGAGCATCTACCCTAGGTGCATCAGCCCTAGGCTGGAAGTAGCCACGACCGTGCCCACGGCCTCTCTGAAAATCAGTCGCTCTCGCTGGAGCCTGAGCTAAGTTCGGTGCTTGTGCCGCCTGATGCGGGCACTCCCTCCTAAAGTGGTCCCTCGAACCACAATTCCAAAAGGTATAGAAGTTACCCCAACACTCACCAGCGTGCTGTCTCCCACATCGTGTACACTCGGGCAAGCGCCCTCCTCCTCGATGGCCCTGATGGCCCCTACCATGGTGGCCACCGCCACGCCTATGGTCATACTGCTGTCCACCGCCCTTATGCCTCTTGGCATCTCTACTATCAAAGTGGTTATACCTCTTACCCGAACTAGAACCACCAGATCGTTGGTCGAACCCAAACTGTGCTCTAAATCCTTGGCCCTCGCGACCAAGACATCAAAATCTGTATAGTCAGAAGCTAGAGTGTACCTCTTGATCTCTTCATTCAGCCAATAGCGAAAACGGTTACAACGTTCCACTTCAGTAGGAACCAACTATGGAGCGTATTGACTCAAGCGAACAAAACGAATCTCATAATCAGTCACAGAAGCATCTCCCTGAGTAAGGGCCATAAACTCTCGTTTCTTCTCATCTAGGTACCTCGGACCCAAGTATCTCTTTCTGAAAGCAGATTCGAAGAAGTCCCAACCAATCTCAGCCTCTGGAACTCCGGTAGTAATGGTGACCCACCAAGTGTAGGCATCACCCTGAAGCAACGAGATCACACAACCCAATCTGCGAGCACCCACGCAACCCATCTGAGCTAGGATGCGAACGGTCTTTTCTAACCACAGCTCGGATCTCTCAGGAGTAGATCTCCTAAACTCCTCGGCTCCTAGGCTACGGAGCCTCTCCAACGGTAAACTGTTATCATCTCCTCTAGGTTGAGCTGCAGCCTGAGCTCCCGCAACTGCGGCCTGGAATGCTCCCGCTATAGCTTGCACTAGCGGGGTCATATCAATTCCGGCCGGACCTTGGCCACCTTGAGGTCCCTCTCCTTCAGCTCCATCCTTGCCTCCAACTCCAGGCGGAGGAGGTGGTGGTGGTGGAGGTGGTGGAGGAGCTCCAACTCCAGCAGCAGCAGGCCCTTCTATATGAGCCTCCACTCCAACCACCGGCTCAACAGGAGCCGCAACACGTGGTTCCTGACGAACCACCCTCGGCCTAGACATCGCTCTCACAGATATTAACTACAACCACCACAACAAAACATACAAAATTGGGTTAGCAAGGCAATGCTTCCAAGTGGCTCAAGTACGTTCCCTCACTTAAAAATCCTTTTTCCAATGTAATAGTAGCAATGAGACTCTTAAACAACAGGCTTTTAAACAAAACAACCAGCATACTTGTCATACAAGCAATCATGCTTACAAGGTAAGCAAACACCGTGCATAACAATACAATACAAAACTTAAACTTACCTCACTTACCTGCCCAAGGTCTCGGTAACCTTAGGCTCTGATACCAACAAGTGTAACCCCCTCGTCCCGGTCCGGACGCTTGACCGGTCCGAGTGGGCCACACGGGGAAAACCGAAGCGAAACCCGTTAAGGTTCCCCCTCGGTTAGCAACCCTAGAAAATTTTCTTTTATCTATCTTGTCTAAATGCAATACCATGTCCTATGTGAAACATGTCAGCGGAAACACGAGTAAAACAAAAACGATCATTCAAGACATCAACTTTAAAACAGCCCATTTTCTGTATTTAAGCAGGCCGTATCGATACACCTGTCAAGTGTATCGATACGCCTTGACCAAAGTCAACACCCAAGGGTCAACACAGGAGGACCGTATCGATACAGCTCTTGAGCGTATCGATACGCCCTTCCCAGTCAACATCTCGTGGTCAACGAGATAAACCCGTACCGATACGGTAATAACTCACCAAAATCTCAGAATTCCAGTGAGCATTTACTGTATTGATACACCCTCGTGTATCGATACGCCCAGCCAAACTTGAGTCCTAGAGGCAAGACCGTATCGATACGGCCCTTAAGCGTACCGATACGCCCTGCACTGCAAGTCTCCCAAATTCAGCAAAAACATACAAGACTCGAACCTAGATGCTATTTAAGACCTCCCTAGACTCAAACAAGCATTCATACAACATTTATTAACCATGATCTAATCATACAAGGCACTCAACAAGAACAAACAACATTCATCAAGGAAATCATGCATTTGATCAAAAGATGACACATAAGCATTCAAGGTTTCATACTTCAACATCCATACACATAAGCGTCCTCAAAAGGCACTTGGCCAACACGCATGGTAAGCAAATACAATATGGTTTTACAATCCAAACATGGCATCAACAAGCCATACAAAAGCAACATAACAAGGAGTCTAAACATGCTCCTAAACAACCAACAATATCCATCAAAATAACACAAATCCCATTGCTTAACTATTACATGTTCAAACATTAAAAACTCATACTTGATATACTCAAAGCCAACAACCACACTTGGAGGCCCTCCACTTGCGCAAGCAACCCACGAACTAAGGATCTGCACTGTCGAACAAAGAGAGAGCGTAAGCAATGAAGCTTAGTGAGGGTAAGCTCTTTAAAAACAAACCTCGACAATGCAGGGTCCAAGCACGATCTCAACCAAGGTAAATGCATGATCATACCTTCGATCCTCAAGAGCCAAAATGTCAATGATGCATGAACAAATATTCAATAATATGCCATGCTCCACAAGCCCATTTCCACAACATATGTAAGCACATATAATCATCCAAAAGGAAACACATTTCCACATCACATTGATACACATATCAATTTATATTGGCACCTAGCTATGACTCGAATACACGGATAAACACGTTGGAACTCACATCCAACAACCACTTTACCTCACGGTGGGATTACACTCATCACCGGTCTCGCGGAGGGGATTCCACTCATCCTCACGCCCTGTCGATGGGATTCCACTCATCATCGACTAACGTATATAACAATTTCCGGGCGAACTCGTACTCCTCCTTGGTGACTCAACGTCACCAAGGCCACGCGCGAATTTGAATCATGTGTGCACACTAACATCCTAATGATCGATCATTTGTACTCAAGCATACTAGTGCCAACATTTAACCCAATCCACATTATCAATTACAACCAATTCCGTGCTTAGCACGTACTCACCATGATCACAATCATGAACAGTCCACATGCATATCACAATGCATCACAACCATGCCTCATCACACATACATAACACATTATACATAAATCATCATATCATAAACATCACGAGGCATAAACATGAATTAGAAGTTCAACCAATGTCTCTAGTTTAAGCTTAGGATTAGGCTACCACCCTAATCCTAACTCTAGGTGGGTCTACCAAGCCCGACCTAGTCCACATGCTCGAACCAATCACTTATAAAACACTTTGAAAACATTAACCATTCACTTTCACTTTCAAGCCTAATTTACCAAGCAAGCAACCAACTTCAAGCTTCCGGATTCGCTCCCGATGCCTCACCAACACAAGCCCTTGCCTCTAAACAACCTCAACACAATCCAAACAACTTCAAATCAGCCCAAGCATCAAAGTAACTAACCCGGAACACAATTCAAACATCAAACTCAACATTTCAAGCCATGAACAAACCCCAAATTTACCAAACTCGTGCAGCCCGTAAACCTCGTTCAAAACTCATGTTTCCAACACTTTTTATACCCACCAATGATCACAAAGCAACCCCCAACCATAGTACTAACATTAGTCCACCAATTCCAACCTAAAACAACCCCTAAAACTCACCCAAAACCCTTCAAAACCCCCCCTTTAAACCCAATTTCGGGAATGTGCTCAAAACCAAGTAAAATTCATATATGTTGCATCATTTAGCACCTAGACTTCATATCTAACAACATTAAATCGAAATATTAAGTTAAACATAATAAAGTTATCATTTTTAATCAAAATCTCCAAAAACTCCATTTCTAAAACCTTAATGAAAATAAAAACTATTTGTACTTTTGAAGAGAGGAGGTTGAGGACAAGTCAAAAATGATATTACCTTTCAAAAACGAGTTGAAATGGAGGAGCAAAGTGATGGAATAGTGGAGGGGGATGAGAGCTCTCTCTTTTCACGTGGAAGAAGAAAGTGAATAGTGAAAGGTGATGAGAAATGGGTGTTTTAATTGTTTAGTTTTAAATTTAAAAAGCCAAAGACTATTTTACCTTTAATGAAATGAGATATTCACAAGAGCATGTAATCCATGGCTATTTGGGGTTTAATTTCAAAATATACCCAACACAACTAATTAGTTTGAAACCAAAGACCCGGAACATTATTTTAATTATAAAACCGAACCCAAAATAATATTAAAATATTACTTTCTCCTGACCCCTAAACACAGGTGTTAGAGTAGTAATAAATTAATAATAATATCATCGTGTATGATATATTATATATAGATTATAGACTATATAACAATTGAAAATAATATCATACACTAAGGTAAACCATAAACCTTAAACCATATCAATTAATCTCATAAACCAATAACCCTAAACTACACCATAAATCATTAACACTAAGGCCTAAAACTTGGCCATAATCCAAAATTAGGGACCAATTTCACAATTTTACCATAAAATATAGTCTACAACCGAAACTAAGGACCAATTTGAAAATTTAAAAGTAGAGAATTTTGAGAGTCTAGTGACCAATTTCACAATTTTACCATAAAATATAACATACATTCAAAATTATGGAGTAATTTGACAATTTGAAAGTGGAGAAATTTGAAAGTCCAATGACCAATTTCACAATTTTACCATAAAATATAGCATACATTCGAAGTTATGAACTAACATGAATATAAATATTAGTATATTGAAATTATTAAACTAAATTACAAAAAATAGAAATAAATAAGGGCCAATTTCAACTAAAATAAATTTGTAAAGACTAAATATCACCTTGGGGAGGGGATTGCTATATTTGAAGTCCAAACAATAGGGATACTTGTGACTAGATTGAATTAAATAAAAAATTAAAAGTAAAAATTAGGACTAAAATACAATATTTTAAACACAGCATGACTTAAAGAGTAATTAATCTCTCTTAAAAAATAGGCGGCTTTTTTCCCTCCATAATTCTATCAATCTCCCTCTCTTTTTTTAACCAATTACTATATTTCCCTTTTTTAATTAAAAACAAAGGGCGGGAGGGAAAGAATCAAAGAACTGCATGATTTTTAGGCGAGGGGAAATGGTTCTTTTAGCACTTCCGACTTTAGACGTTATTTATTGAAGACCCGTATTTTTACTTTTAGATTTTAATTTAATTCAATTGATCTCAATTTAGATTAATTTAATTGAAAGTTCACATTTAGTTTTATAATTCTTTTAATTATGTCTGTGATTTATGTTTCTAAATTTTAATTTACTTCAATTAGATCCTAAATTTAATA
Source organism: Hibiscus trionum (assembly GCA_030270665.1). Classification (NCBI taxonomy): domain Eukaryota; kingdom Viridiplantae; phylum Streptophyta; class Magnoliopsida; order Malvales; family Malvaceae; genus Hibiscus; species Hibiscus trionum. The sequence continues at coordinate 36,291,808 of BSYR01000013.1, forward strand.
AGTTAATTCAATTCGGACATTATTATTATTATTATTATTATTATTATTATTATTATTATTATTATTATTATTATTATTAATTTAAAATAATTATACACAAATATTTGATTTGGATGTAAACATGTAACAGTACACATGAAAGTTGAAACTTTAATTTAGTTCAATTGTACATATGAAGCTTTGATTTAAATATTTTTTGATTAAATAAGAGGTATTACATTCCCATACCGGGATTCGAATCCATACAAGATGGGACAATATGAGCATCCTTAATCAATTCAAGTGTATAAATTGGCAAGTTGAATTGGAATTAATCTTGTAAATCAATAACCCTAAACTAAACCATAAATCGTTAATACTAAACACAAAACCATAAACCTTAAGGAATCGAAATTAATCTCATAAACCAACAACCATAAGCTAAACCATAAACCATTGATACTAAACCATGAACCTTAAGGAATCCAAATTAATCACATAAACTAATAACCTTAAACTAAACACTAAACTAATCCATAAACCTTAAGGAATAAAAATTAATCTCATAAACCAATAACACTAAACTAAACCATAAACTGCTAATATTAAACCATAAATCATAAACCACAAACCTTAAGAAATCATGTTGGCAACATTTAGAGATTTAATAAAACTTTTAAATATTTTTATATACTATAATTTATAAATATAAAAAGTAAACATATTAATTTAATGATCATAATTAATCATGTACCTTAAATTGTGAAGATGTATTTTGTCACACTATAATATAATAAATTTATAAGCTCACATCTTCATCAATTGTAACTTATTAGTTATTACAAGTCACATAAATACCAACCCAGGTAAATATTAGATCAGTTCAATAACAAGTCAGTGAGTCAATTACAGATTAGGTTCATAACAGGTTAGGTTGATGACAAATCAGGTAATATCAATTATTTACCAGGTTAATCTCGGGTTCGGGTTCATATCAGGTCGGATGCAGGTCAGGTTTAGTTATCATAATATCAAGTTGAATTCAGGTTCAGATCTAACTCGGGTTCAGGTCAACACCAGTTCAGACTCGAATCAATTTCGGATCACCACCACCTCGAGTCACAAGCAGTTCTGACTCAAATCGGTTTCATTCAATTTTGCAGGTCGGGTCATTTTACAACCCTAATTAAGATTGTAAACCAACTTTTCTTAATCAAAAGTTTTTTTAAAAGATGAAATTAATAGAAGACGATATGGATAGTTCTATTTTGAGAATTATCGTATTTTTTACCAAACGAAAGATTTCATTCATAACAAGGGATACAAAACATGACATAAAAAAGGCACTAGAGGCCCAAAAAAAACAAAGTCAATATGAGCAAAGAAAGAACAAATCATATCATGGCCAAGCATGGTGGCCGAAAATCTTAAACAAAAAGTTGAAACAAGAAGTTGAGGCATCCTAGGTAGAGGAGTGGAGTCGTGCGCCGTGAACAACTTATGATCTGCCATTCGAGAGAGCCTTGGCGACCGGATAAATCGGCAGGTATTTCAAGGGGTCAGACCGACATTGACGACGAGAAACAGGTGACAAGAACCTCCAACAACCACACCCATCTTTTCAGAGAAACTACCAGAAATGATAGATTCCCACCACATTCGTCGAACCTGCACAACCTTAGCTAGAAACCACACCACATTCGTCGAACCTTAGCAAGAGCGGCCGATGGGAGGTATGGTGGAGATAAACTCTGACCCCACCGCATTCGTCGAACCTGCACAAAAAATAAAATGGGAGCCAAAAGCAACAACAACTAGGAAGATCCTCCATCGAAACCAGTACCTTACTGTTGAGTTGTAGGGTGTTCGATTCCTTCAACCGATGTTGCTCACCAAGTGGTGGAGAGGTGGAATTTTGGGTGGATGTGGTGTGGAAGCTAAAATGTAAATGACACAATGATTTTAGAGTGGTTCAACCTTCTAACCAAGGTCTACATCCACTACCTTAGCTTCCCACTAAGGATTTCCAATCAATCCACTATTGATTCGTCCCCTTTTCTAAGCTTAGGAGGAAACCCTTATACACCGATCAAGCTTTCTACCCAAAGCCTTGATCAAACCCTCTTTACAAGAGAAAGGAAAAATGCAAACTTAAATCCCTCTAATAGGTATTTGTTTGCTCAATAATGCACTCACCCAAAACCTAAAACACTTGAGCAAATTTGACATTTTTGGCTCACTAGTGTTTGTCTATACAAAGAAATGACAATTTAGCTCTAAGACAATTTCTTGATCATTTGTTGATTGACAATTGAAGCATTAATCATATCTTGATGCTTGGAGGTCCCTTTTATACTCCTTGATGAGTTTGTAGCCGTTACTAGCCGTTGAGGTTGAATTGGAGCCGTTGAGGACTTTATTTCCCACCATAAATGCAGTTCTGCAGCTCATCATTTCGAAACACTCGTGACCATTTTGAAATACCCTTTAAGTAGAAAGAGCCGTTGTAGTCTGATGCAACACCCATATCGAAACACCCTTAGCCGTTTCGAAACACCCATATCGAAACGATTGTCTCCGTATCGAAACGATCTACATTTAAATGTTAGTTGGGAAATAACCGTTGAGGTTTATGACCGTTGTAGTTGATGCCACGTAGGCGTATCGAAACGACATAGACCGTATCGAAACGCTGGGTAAAATTCTCATCCAGGAAAGGCCCGTTTCGATACCCGTATCGAAACATTTTTGCTACTGGAATACCTCGTATCGAAACACCTAAGGGTATTTCGAAACATCTGGATGGTTTTGTGTAGTTTGGCTTTTGAAAACATATAAAACCCTTTTGAAAACATCCCTAAACATAGTTTCAAGTTATTTGGACTTTGGAAATAGTTTTGAATTCTTTTTAAATTAGTCCAAAACATTTTTCAATTATTATATCAAAACATTAGTTCTACAATCTCCCCCTTTTTGATATAATAAAACCAACTTGAAAAATTGTTTGGGATTCTCCCTCTTTAAGTTTAAAATTGTGAATAAGAGATTAAAGATATGAAATCAAATAAAGCTCCCCCTTATTCATTTGAAAATTCATTTTTTCAAATTATTTCTCCTTTTTTTTCTTATATCAAAAAGAATTTAAAACATTAAGTTCAAAATAACTATAGAGGAATAATTTGACAAAAATAAGAATTTGGTTTTAAAATGGCTCCCCCTTACTCAAAGCATCATTAAAACTGTTAGTCCAACATTTATGATCATCTAGTTGACATAAATAAAAATAAATCAAATAAAACAAACGCAACTAAATTTTACCACACTTGAACTCAAGGGAGGATGTGAAGCCTTCCTTCTTCAAGTGTTCTTCCTTAGTGTGCATGGAGCTCCCCTTCATTAGTTGGACTTGTTGATCACTCTCCATCACACCTAGCAAAAGACAATCAAGTAATTTTTGGTATCCAAATTGCTTTGGATCCATGAACATTAGTAGCACAAATTTTAGTCCCCTTAGGAATCCATTTTTCAATGTCATCCTTTTTAATTGAAGTGCTAAGTCCTTTTGGGATCCAAACACTTCTAAAACATTTTCCTTTTACAAATCTAGAGGCACTAGATTGTCTTACATAAAAATTTGATTTTCCAACACTATTTTTCTTTTCAAGCTCTTTGGAAATCAAATCTTTTTCTTCTTGAACTTTTTGAAGAAATTTTTTTTAATCAAAACATTTTAGTTCAAACTCTTCGAGTTTTGCTTCAAGTTCAAGTTTGGTTTTAGAAATTAAATCATTTTGATTTTTTAACTTTGAAATCAATTTATTGTTTTTCAAAATGTGATTTTTAAACTCTAAAACCAAATCATCGTAGGCATCTTGTAATTCATCAAAAGAGTAAGAACATGAAGTAGATGAATTAGAAGTTACCCTTGAATCTTCTTCGATGGCCATAAGGCAAAGGTTGACTTGTTCATCGTCGGTGGAGTCCTCATCACTCCAAGTAGCCACATGTGCCTTCTTCTTATGGCTTGAAGTGCTTACCCTCTTCTTTTTCATGGTTTCTCGTTCAAGCTCTCTCAAGGCTTTCTTCATGAATGGGGCACACTTCTTGAAGAGATGAACTATCTCTTCTTCTTCATCCTCCTCTTCACTTGAATCAACATGATGACAAATGGAGGATTTGAGAGCAATGGCATTGGTGTTGATGCCAAGCCCCTTGAACTTCTTCTCTCTCATAGCTCTAATTTCTTCCCTCTTCTTCTCATCTTCTTTGTTCTTCTTCATGATTTGATGAGTAAGGAGTGACCCCATGAGTTCATCAAGCTTCAAGGTCTTCAAATTTTTTGCTTCGATGATGGCGGTCCTCTTTGAGTCCCAAGACTCGGGAAGTGAGTAGATGAGCTTTCGAACAAGTTTCTCCTCCCGAATGGCTTCTCCATAGCCCTTGAGACCATTGGTGATAGTGGAGAACCTATCAAACATCTTCTCGATGTTTTCTTCCGGATCCATCTTGAAGTTCTCATACTCTAAGGTGAGGAGCCCAATCTTGGTCTCTTTGACTTCATCGGTTCCCTCGTATGTGACTTCAAGCTTGTCTCATACCTCCTTGGCACTCTCACAAGAAGACATCTTCTCATAGATGGTTAGGCCAAAAGCATAAAAGAGGATGTGCAAGGCTTTCCAATTTAGCTCCATCTTCTTTCGATCGTCGGCACTCCACTCTGCTTTGCTTCGTTGAGGCACGAATGGACCATCTTCAACTATGTCTCATAGTTTGTAGTCTCTTGACTTTATGAAAAGCTTCATCTTGGTCTTCCAATGGGCATAGTAGGTTTCGTCGAAGAAAGGCGATTTGTCGATGGATTGCGCCATTTGAGCCGGTTGGTGAAATGATGATCGAGCTTGCCGGATCTTCTCAATAGGATGTTAATTCTCTTCGATTGAGCCAAGCTCTGATACCAATTGTTGAGTTGTAGGGTGCTCGATTCCTTCAACCGATGTTGCTCACCAAGTGGTGGAGTGGTGGAATTTTGGGTGAATGTGGTGTGGAAGCTAAAATGTAAATTACACAATGATTTTAGAGTGGTTCAACCTTCTAACCAAGGTCTACATCCACTACCTTAGCTTCCCACTAAGGATTTCCAATCAATCCACTATTGATTCGTCCCCTTTTCTAGGCTTAGGAGGAAACCCTTATACACCGATCAAGCTTTCTACCCAAAGCCATGATCAAACCCTCTTTACAAGAGAAAGGGAAAATGCAAACTTAAATCCCTCTAATAGGTATTTGTTTGCTCAATAATGCACTCACCCAAAACCTAAAACACTTGAGCAAATTTGACAATTTTGGCTCACTAGTGTTTGTCTATACAAAGAAATGACAATTTAGCTCTAAGACAATTTCTTGATCATTTGTTGATTGACAATTAAAGCATTAACCATATCTTGATGCTTGGAGGTCCCTTTTATACTCCTTGATGAGTTTGTAGCTGTTACTAGCCGTTGGGGTTGAATTGGAGCCGTTGAGGACTTTATTTTCCATCATAAATGCAGTTCTGCAGCTCATCGTTTCGAAACACTCGTGACCGTTTCGAAACACCCTTTAAGTAGAAAGAGCCGTTGCAGTCTAATGCAGCACCCGTATCGAAATGCCCTTAGCCGTTTCGAAACACCCGTATCGAAACGCCTGTCTCCGTATCGAAACGATCTGCATTTAAATGTTAGTTGGGAAATAGCCGTTGGAGTTTATGACCGTTGTGGTTGATGCCACGTAGGCGTATCGAAAAGCTGGGCAAAATTCTCATCCAGGAAAGGCCCGTTTTGATACCCGTATCGAAACGTTTTTGCTACTAGAATACCTCGTATCGAAACACCTGGATGGTTTTGTGTAGTTTGGCTTTTGAAAACATGTAAAACCCTTTTGAAAACATCCCTAAACATAGTTTCAAGTTATTTGGACTTTAAAAATAGTTTTGAATTCTTTTTAAATTAGTCCAAAACATTTTTCAATTATTATATTAAAACATTAGTTCTAACACTTACCGCCAAGAAGATTTCTTTCTCTCACCCGTACGCTAGCCTTTAAGAAGGCGCAGCCGACATCATGGCCAAAAAGCCCTCATCAAACGTTTGAATGTTTCCCCAAAAATACTAGGTATGACAATAGGAGTAAAGAAAAAAATACTTAGAAGAGAAGGATAAAGGGACGGAAAGTCTGAAAATCGAAGCAAAGAAAAAGATACTTAGAAGAGAAGAGTGAAAGGACAAAGAAGAAAAAAGGGGATATCTACTGCTCACAACGGTCCTAGCCGCGTCACCCATGCGTAATAAAAATGAAAACCCTAGAAATTTGAGAGCGTTTTTAGTCGAGAACAAATTATCGCAATTTTAGAACTGAAATTATGTTAGGAGACATGAGATGGTCTTTTAACTATTGATAAAGTTAGTAGGTAATTTTAATTATCTCTTTGAATAATTAATATACAAATAGAGGGGCTCTAACATGCATAAGGTTTATTCAAAAATAAAAAAACTTGTCAGTTTAGTTTTTTTTATCTCTTTTTCTTTTACTAGGTTTTTCTCCTTAGTTAGCCTTTGGTCAAGAGAATATCGTCCATACTTTGTTATAATTATTGTTGTGTTATCTTCTATCTCTTTTTCTTTCTCTTCTTTATATCTTTATATATATTTTTACATATTTGAATTTATGTTTTATTTTGTTTAATAAGTTTTCATTTTTCTGATGAAAATAATAAAAAAAATCTACTTGAATAACATCTTTTTTCATAATTGAATTTGACATCATCTTTATGTTTGATGTTTGATTGGTTATTTTATTAATCTATCTTGATTTAGACTTTCATTATGTTTCTCTCATATTAATAGGTACTCATAATTACCTCATATTGATTGTACTTGAGTTGTGATAAAGTTAATTGTCAACTTACGGAGACTTTTATATTATTTTCTATATTATTCTTTATGGTGTTTATCCTCTATCATCGATAATAATGTTTGTTTGAATCTTATATTTTAGGTGAGTTGTTGAGTTTTTAAACTGTTTCTAAATATAATTTTATTTTCATTATGGATTAATATCCTATACACTGGTGGTGGAAACTGAAAGTTTCCACAAGCGCCTTAATTTGATGGTATAGAGAGTTAGTTTAGGGTATATGATTTAGGAGTTTAGATGTAGGGGTTTAGAATTTAGGGATAGTTGTTTTAATTTAATGTTTATGGTTATAATTTAGGGTTTATAGGTTAGAGTTTAGTTTTTATGGTAATATGGTGATGATTTAGGTTTTAACCTATAAACCCTAAATTATAACCCTAAACCTTAAATTGAAACAACTATCCCTAAATTATAAACTCATACACCTAAACTCCTAAATCTTATACTCTAAACCAACTTCCTATACCCTAAAACAAAGGCGCTTGTGGAAACTTTTAGTTTCCACCGCCTGTGTATAGAATATTTATCCTTTCATTATTTAGTAGCATTTGTACTCTTTGATGGTCTTAGGGCAAATTACTTACTAGTATACTCTAATTTTTGTATGCTTTTTCTTCGGTGATATTATAAATTTATTATATTTATTTTTTAATTTAAATAATAAAATTAACTATACTTATTCGTAAAAAAAACAAATCTTATATAATTGATTTATCTATAAAAAAATTAATAACCCTTGTTTATTAAATAGAAACTGATTGAATGTTAAATAAACAACTTTAAGATAAATAATAAATTATTAAAATTACCTCAGTGTCATGATAAGAAAGAGAGGGAATCTTCTTCTTTTTCTTTAATTACAGTTTGAACAAATTGGAATGCATATCATCATCTTAATACACAATAATTAAAATTGTGATGTCAGTAGGCATTAGTCACAGCAAATTTAAAAACATGCATATATAGTATATACTATTATTATCCATAAAGTAATAATAAAAATATAAAATGGTACCCACTCAATCTTGATAAAATTTCTTCTAATCCCTTTTCAATATGCTTTTGCCATTCTTGGCAAATTGCAATGCTAATAATGGCAGGATAAGTATTCGCCGACATCACTAATTCCTCACTCCATACAACAAAGAGTTCAAGAGAACAATATACTTTTTAATTTAATTATCAAGTATTATATTATTCAGTTCATCTATAAAATATGTAAGACACCAGTCAGATCACTTATAGTATTTGTTCACACACACACATATATATATATATATATATATATATATCTTTTGACAATGCACACACATCTTGTAAATAAAGCGATTGAATTTGTGTCTCTTAAGATGAACATCATTTATTTATTTTACTGAGACCACTTGTTGTGTTCGAAAATAATTATACTTAAATATAAGGGTTGATCCAGAAAATTGAACTTGATAGTTCACCGACCAATAATGAATACAATCACATGTAAAACAAGAGTAAATTAAATAAATTATTAAAATCTACATTTGAAAATCATAAAACAAATTACAAATTACTATGACCGCAAATAAACTTAATTGTTGAAAAATAAACCAATAATATAATAATAATAATACAAATAAATAATAAAGTAATGGTAATAGAAAAATAATATATATGTTAATGAAAATAATGAAACTGATAATAATAAAAATAAAAATAAAGGTTAATATCAAAATAAATGTCCAAACTATCTGGTTTCTCCCTTTTAGGTGCCTACACTTTTTTGTGTTCCTTTTAGGTGCCCAAATTTTTATTATTATTTTTTTGCCTTTTTTAAGGTCAACTAAAGTACCTATTTTGACAAGAAAATGGTAGTTTGGGCACCTAAAAGGGGCAAAAAAAGTTTAGGTACCTAAAAAAAACGAGATAGTTTGAGCACTTATTTTGATATTAAGCCTAAAAATAATCATAATAGATATAATAAAATAGAGGGGAGATATATTATACAATAATTATAATTATAATAAAGTATACTAACTATCGAAAAATAATAGTGGCATTTTATAATAATAAAATAAAAATCTAATAACAATAAATATACAGTAAAATAAATAAAAAAATAAACATATTGATGAATCAAATTGAAAGAAAATAAAATTTGAAATGGTCAAAATAGTAAAAAAAATTATGTAAAAAATATTAAAATGAATTATAGACAAAATTAAAAGGACCAATATATAAATTAACCCCAAAAATCTATATAACCCTTCCAAAACTACACTAGACATAATAGGAATTTCACCCTTTTTAATGGTGGGTCACGTGACTTAAATCTATGGTCTAAATTATAGTAACACTGATATCAATCTAACTAATGAATTTATCATTTAACTGTATTTATTTTTTTTTGACAAATTTTAATCTTAATTCTACCTGGAGGAGAGGGGAAGGAGAAACTCTAAGAAAAGGAAGGGGTGATCCTAACGGATCTAAAACTCATGACCTAAAAAAATATGAGGGAACAAAGATGAACAACTTAGCTAACCGACCAAATACGCTTGCTCACATTTAACTGTATTTATTAATTTAACAAAGAATGTGTATCCTACATTTGTATAGTTTTTATATTATAATATTTTTAGTAATACAATATAACTTTTAGATTGATTTAAAATTTTATGTGTAAATCTGTCATAGATAACTTACTTTAATTAAATTTTAATTTTAATTTTTAAAACATTAAAATTAAACTCTCTTACTTGATTGATACATGACATGTTAGATGTTCTATATGACATGATACTTCTATTAATCAATGTTGTGATGATCAATCAATGTGATTTGGTCAACAAAGAGATGAATTGGCAATTTAAAAAAAATAAAGGGAAGCAAATGAAAAGATAAAAAATGAGACACAAAATATTTATAATGGTTCAATCTTCTAATAAGGTCTATACCCACTACCGTAGCTTCCACTAAGGATTTTTCACTAAGAATTTATTCCCCTTTTGTAGGTTAATGAGGCAATCCTTTACACAATTAAAGCTTTCTAACCTAAAGCTTTGATCAAACACTTTCTTTTACAAGAAATGTTTAGCAAAATGAAAAAAAAAATCCTCTCAAAGGTGTATGTTTGCCCAATTACAAGTTCATTCAACCCAAAACTTGAATAAAATAATTACAAGAAAGACCACTCAAGTGGGTTACAAAGATTTGACTCTAATAGACTCAAGATGGTTGGATTTGTGCTTGAATATTTTAGACTTGTTCAATAATTGTTGTTGTAGCTTTGGAGACTTGTTTATATATCCCTTCATTGATTTCTAAACGTTTGGGTGGTTGAGATATTGAATATAGTCGTTGGACTACAATTTTCCCGCAATAAATGTTGTTTGTCAACCCTCGGTATCGGTACATGGAATGTCGTATCGATACATGTCAAAAGAAGAAATAGCCGTTGTACAAAGGGGTATCGATACACGGGAGGGCGTATCGGTACGATAAGTCAATTTTACAAAGGCGTACCGGTACGGGGCGTACCGTAACGGTACTGATTTTACTCACTACAATCTGAAAAAAGTTGAGAACAAAAACAAGTATCGGTACGCCTAAGGGCGTATCGGTATGGTATAACCAAATTTTCAATGTTTGTGATTCAAATAAACTGGCAAGGTAACGACTATATCATTAAATGCAAGATTTTGTAAATCTAAACACCCCGTACCGGTATGAGTAAAGCCGTACCGATACTCAAAGCTTATTTCGTTTCCAGGAATGAATGTCGTATCGATACGGCTATACGCGTATCGATACCCAATAGTCATTATGTGTAAAACGTTTTCTAGTAGCGAAGACTCGTATCGATACAGCCAATGGCCTATTGGTACTTTAGACCAAAAGCAGCTAATTGAGTACGAAAACACTTGGAAAATATTTGGGTTTTAGTTTTTGACTGTAACACCCAGGTTTAGGGGTCGGGTGAAAATAATATTCTTATATTATTTCGGGTACGGTTTTATAATTAAAATAATCTTTTAAGTTTCGGGTTCCAAAAGTAAATATTTGAAATTAGACCAAATTGAATGAATTACAAAGTGGAGAGTTTTTAAAGAAGAAAGAAGATAGCCATTCATTAATGGACTTTTGGTAATTTGCCCATCTTTTAATTTTAAACCCCCTTTCCTATCTTCTTTTTACTATTCATTCTCTTCTTCAAAGAAAAGCAACAGGTTGGAGAGCTCTCTTCTCACAATCCCTATTCCATCAAAAAACTCCTCCATTTCAACTCATTTTTGAAAGGTAACATCGTTTTTGGCTTCTCCCCAACTCCCTCTCTTTAAAAGTACCATTAGTTTTCATTTTCGTTAAAGTTTTGGAAAATGGAGTTTTGAAGATTTTGATTAAAAAATGGAAACTTTATGTTGTTAAGCTTAATGTTTTGATTTAATATGGTTAGTTATGAAGTATAGAAGTTAAATGGTTCAACATATGTGAATTTTGAATGGTTTTGAGCAATTCCCGAATTTGGGTACAAATGGGGTTTTTGGAGGGTTTTGGGTGAGTTTTGGGGGTTGTTTTAAGTGGGAATTGAAAGCCCAATGGTAGTACTATGGTTGGGGGTCGATTTGAGATCGTTTTTGGGTGCAATGGGTGTTGGAAACATGGTTTTGGGGCTGTCCGAGTTTGATTAAAAGTGGGGTTGTTCATGGCTTGAAATTGTGTGAATTGAGATTGAATTGTGTTCTGGGTTGGTATTTTGATGTTGGGCTGATTTGAGATTGTTTGAATTGTGATTGAGGTTGTTTAGAAGCGGGAACTTGGGTCGGCGAAGCATCGGGAAGAAATCCGGAAACTCGAAGGTGATGTTTGCTTGGTAGTTGAGCTTGGAGGTAGAGGTGAGTGGTTAAATATTTTTTAAAATGGTTTTGAGTATTTGGTTCAAGCATGTGAAACTAGGATGGGCTTGGTAAACCCACCTAGAGTTGGGATTAGAGTGGTAGCCTAATCCCAAGCTTTGATTAGAGACTTTGGTTGCACTCTCTAATGGTTGTTTATGCCTCGTATTAAATTGTGATGGTGTTGGTTATGTATATCTCGTATACATGTATGTTGAGGCATGTTTGATGCATTGTTATATGCATGTTGATGATAAACATGATGGAGATATACATATGCATGAGATATTGTTGGGCTTGTAGGCACGCTCGAATCGATCACCGAAACCGTCAAGGAGGGTTGTAAAAGCTTGGTTGTTGAATTGGCTAAAACCAAAATAAATGTAGACAATTTGCACGATGATTTTAGAGTGGTTCGACTACTTCAACCGAGTCTACATCCACTACCTTAGCACACCACTAAGGATTTACCAATTCACTCAACAATGAATTCTTCCTTTTGAGGACAAAAGGGTAACCTTACAACCCTATCTTTTCAATGGCTAAGATAGAACCACTCTAGTTTTTCTCTCAAGGCTAAACTAGAACCTCTCCTTTTACAAGGGTAGAAAGATGTAAACAAATATACCTCACAAGGTGGGTGTTTACGAGAGTTGAGCTCACAAGAGTGTAAAGAATAAGAACAATGAAAAACAAAACACTCTCTATACAATATTTACAAGAGAAATGAGGAAGATAAAGACTTAAACGTTATTTCTCTTGATCATGAAGCTTGGATATCATCTCTTGCTTTCTTCAAGTGTCATTGGGGTGTATTTATAGTGTGGAATGATTATCTAGCCGTTTATGGCCGTTGGGGATGTTTCGGAGCCGTTGGAAGCCATTTAAGTTGAGCATTAAATGCTCTCCTGCACAATAGTTTCGAAACCTTTGAGAGGTTTCGAAACCTTAAGAGGGTTTTCAAAAAACTAGCCGTTTTATAGCCGTTTGGAGCCGTTACCGGGCCAAAGTTTCGAAACCTTTGCCCAGGTTTCAAATTTTTGGCTACTGCCCAGTATAGTTTCGAAACTTTGCTATAGTTTCGAAACTTTCCTTCCAAAATGAGAATTTTGGGCATTTGTCGACTTTTAAAAATGTAGTTCGATATAGGTATTCAATCGAACTCTTTCAAAACATTTTCAAAACATTTTGTCACGTTTTAAGGACTTTTGAATTATTTTTGAAATCTTTAAACACGTCCCTAAAACAATTTTCACATAATTGTTATATCAAAATATTTCTCAACAGATATGATGTGATATTGTGTTAATGATATATATATGTGGTGTTGACATGTGAAATGATGTTATGAGGTGATTGTATGATCCGAGGATCATGGTGAGTACATGCTAGGCATGGAAATGTGGTTTGTGCATGACGGTAAATCATGGTGAGTACGTGCTAAGCACGGAAGTATTATGAAATGATATTGTGAAAGATTAAGGAAATGTGTAGTATTAGCACTAGTATGCTTGGGTACAAATGATCGATCATTAGGATGTTTAGTGGGAACACGTGAGTCAAAATGCGCGCGTGGTCTTGATGATGGTAGTCATCAAGATGGAGTACGGGTTCGCCCGGAAATCTTCTTGTATATAATAGTCGGTGATGAGTGGAATCCTATCGACGGGCGTGAGGATGAGTGGAATCCCCTCCGCGTGAAACGAGGCGTGAGGATGAGTGGAATCCCCTCCGCGTGAACGGTGATGAGTGTAATCCCACCTTCAGGTAATGGTTGTGTTGTTGGATGTGAGTTCAAACGGTTATCCGCGTATTAGAGTCATAGCTAGGTGCCAATACGAATTGTGGTTTATGTTGCCAATATGTGATTATTTGTGAGCCAATGTGATTTGGGATGTGTTGCTAACATGGTTTAATATATATATGATTACATATGTTGTGGATTTAAACATGTTGAGCATGGCATAATATTGGATATATGTTCATGCATCATGTGTAGATTGGCTACGTGGATCAAAGGTATGAACATGCATTCTATCTTGTTTATTGCTCGTGCTTGGACCCTGCATTTTCGAAGGTTTGTTTTATGAGCTTACCCTCACTAAGCTTTTATGCTTACGCTCCTTTATGTTCGACAATGCAGATCAGTAGCTTGTGGGTGGCAAGGGCGAGGAAAGGTCTCCAAGTGTTGCTTTTGGTTAGTTCAAGTATGATCTTTAAATTGTAGATTGTAATAGTCAAGCAATGGGATAAGTGTTGTTGTTTTGGATGCCTTGATGTATGTTGATTTGGTTTGGCTCTTGGATGCCTTGTTTGATTTGCAAACCTTGTTGTTGCATGTCATGAGAGCTTATATGTTTTGTTGGCTAAGGCTTGTAACCTTAAAGGCTATGTATGCTCCCTTGTGGTGATGTATGACCTTGTGTTGGATGCATATCTTTATTGCTCAAGTGTTGGTCTTGTGATGCATGAACCTTCAATGCTATGTATGATTCACATGCTGATGATGTTGTTTCCTTTAAATGTTTGGTTCTTATATGCTTGATGTATGTTTAACATGTTTGTAGAAGTTTGGTCTTGCCTTAGGTTTGTGCTGGTGTGTTGTGTGAGGCTTTAGTGGGGTCTTGAGGAATCCTTGTGCCTTAAAACCAGCTAAAACCAGTCTGCAGACAGAGGGTGTTTCGAAACGGGCTACCCTGTTTCGATACAGTCCCTTTGTTTTTGGCCGGGCATTTCGAAACGCGTAGAGGCCGTTTCGATACATTTTTGCCACTGGAATTCTGAGAAAATGCCGAGATGAAGGTGTTCCGAAACGGGTCTATGGGGTTTCGAAACGGTCAAATCTCGTTGACCACGAGAAATTGACCAGGGAGGGTGTTTCGGAACGGTTGACCTCCGTTCCGATACGACCTCCTCGTGTAGGCTCAGAACTGTTGACCCGGTCAAGGCGTTTCGATACACCTTGAGGGTGTTTCGAAACGACATGTTTAATCACATAAAAATGGACTGTATGTATAGGTTGTTCGAGTTATTGCTTTGCGAATGCTTGTCTTCCATTGCTGTGATCACATAAGAATTAAATGTGCATTTAGAGAAGATTAAATTAAAAAGAAATTTTCTGGGTCGTTAACCGATAAGGAACCTTAACGGGTTTCGCTTCGGTTTTCCCCGTGTGGCCCACTCGGACCGGTCAAGCGTCCGGACCGGGACGAGGGGGTTACATTTGTTGGTATCGGAGCCTAAGGTTTCTGAGACCTTGGGCAGGTAAGTGAGGTAAGTTAAGTTTTATATTGATATGCACTGTGTTTGCTTGCCTTGTAAGCATGTTTGCTTGTTTATCAAGTATGCTGTGATGCGTGATTGATTGATTGTGAATGTATGTTGTCTTATCGTACGCGTATGTTGCTTGAAGTATGTTGAGTAGAGTTCCATTGCTTCTATTACACCGGAAAAAAGGATTTTAAGTGAGGGAAATCATACTTGAGCCACTTGGACCTTTCCTTTGGTAACCCAACTTGTATGTTAAATTGTTGATTGATTTATTGCTTTTAGTAAGTTTGAGGCCAGTGTGTGGGCCGTGAATCGGTGAGTGGAAGTTGTGGTTTCTGAAAATATGGATGATGTGGAGGAAGTTTTTTGCTATAGTTAGGGGAGTGTGGTTGTACCGGAGTTGAGGTACAATTTGTTTGCTCGAGTCCGCGTGTATGTGAGTTGATTCTTGTTGGTGAGGGACGATGAGACCGATTCTGGTATTAGTTGGTGAAAAGAAGTGAAGACCTATGAGTGGGAGTCAGCGTGGTATCGAGGTCATAGTAGATAAGCCTTGGTACATTTTTGAGTTTGTCTCTTCTGATTGGTTCTGAGTCCGTACTTCCGTATGTTGTTAACAAGCATGCAAGTTTGAATGTGCCCGATGAGGTGTCAGAGGTAGGTATGAGTATCTTAGTTCTTTTGGCGAGATCTAGGTAGGGGTCTCGTGTGAGTAATCTAAAACTCAGAAATGTTTGTCAGTGATGGTTGGGGTATGGCCTATGGTTTTAATACAAATCAGCCGGTCAGTATCCGTGAGTGGAAATCAATTTGTGTGATAAGGCCAATGTGCGCCTGAGTTGTCTTCCAGCAAGAAGGAGAAACGCAGTCACTTCCGATATGGTTGAGCTGAGAAGGAAGTCTTGAGCTTTGACTCCAAATTGTTTGGTAGCGGGATGTTTTGAGTCGTCAGGATCGATGTTATAGAACAAGTTCAAGCGTGATAGTTTGTGTGTGATCAGAACTAAATTTTGAGGTTTCGAGATACTCTAAAAACGATTTAGAAGAGTTAGATTTAGTTGAAGGATCAGCCTGAAGACAAGAGGGCCGAGGGCTAACAGCTGTGTACTTGTGAAGTTGCAATTTCTGCAGATTCGTCCGTTTGTGTGAGCATGCAAAGGAATTTGATATATCTCTGTTGAGATTTTAGACGTAGGGACGCATGTGACTAGACCTTTTTGGGAGATAGTAGTGATCAGAAAGATGTACAGGAGATGTTTGTTGGTGGTTCAAGGTTGCTAGTTTCTAGTAGATGTGAAGTAATTGTCTTTCTACGGTTTCGATGTACCTTTTTGACATTGTTTGGCTTGTAGAGCACAAAGCTAGGATATACATTGAGACAAAGAGAGAGTTACCTTGAAGTTGCAGATTTTTGTGAGACTGTAGTGGTAGGTGAGGATGTGAACTTCTTGTTGAATCTTGATCCAGCTTTAGAGGTCAAAGATTGATTGAGTTTAGTTGACAGGCTTGCTTAGCAATTGTGATGGGTTTGATTTTTGAATGAAGATTAGACCGCAGAATGGTAGGATAGTTTGTGTTTTCTTTTCCTAGAAGTGTTTGGAAGAATTGCCGGTTTATCTCTTGATTAGAGGAGAAGAGTTTGTTATTGAGACCGTCTTCGAGTTTGCTCCCGTTTTGATTGCTCTGTATCTTATGACTCCCGAAAGAATTGAGGGTGTTGAAGGATCAATTACGAGGTTTGTTGGACCTTAGACTCGTTAGGCCTAGTACATCATCTTAGAGTGCGACAATACAATTTGTGAAGAAGAAAGAAGACAATACGAGAATGTGTTTAGATCACAGGTAGTTGAAACAAGTGACAGTGAATAATTAACATCCATTTCTGAGTGTCAGTGACTTGTTGATCAGTAGTGTGTGCTTCAGCCTTTTCGAAGATTAATTTGAGATCCGATTACTACCAGTTGGAAGTGAGAGAAGTTGAAGTATTGAAGACAACTTTTGGGGCAAGATGTGATCGCTTTGAGTTTCGAGTTATGCCATTTTGTTTGACTAGTGTGTTAGTTACTTTTATAGAGATGTTGAACAGAATAATCCCCGAGTTCCTTGATCAGTTGTAGTAGTTCTCATAGTTGACACATGGGTATATTCACGTACCGAAGAAGATCATGACAAGCTATGGAGTTAGTGTGGTAGATCCTATTAGAGAATTAGTTGTATGCCAAGTTATGCAACGTGAACTCCGAGTTAATGAAGATGTTCTCCTAGGACATGTAGTTCAGCCGAGTGTGTTAGAGTAAATCCCAAGTAAGCAAAAGAAGATATGAGTTGGAAGAAATTGAAGACTGTGACAGGTATCTATAGTTCCTAGGTCTAGCATTGTTACTTTCAGAGAATTGTAAATAGTCTTTTGAAGATAGCTGCTCCTTTGACAAGTTGCTACAAAAGAATGTTCAGTTGTGTGGTTAGATACGAGACAATGAGCCCTTGAGAAACTGAAAGAAACCTTGAAGAAAACTTCGACCTTGATTCAGCCTATATCAGAGGAAGAATTTGTGAACCATAGTGATGCGTTACATGTAGAGTTAGGTTGTGTGTTTATGCAAGACAAAAGATTTGTGGCTTCATCATCGAGATAGTTGAAAGATCGTGGGAAGAGTTATCCGATATGAGACATAGAGTTAATTACAGTTGTAATTGTTACGAGGACTTGGAGACAAAGCTTGAATAGTAAGAAATGCACAGTGTGTATGTACATATCATCAGAACTTGAAATATTTGAAGACTTAAGAATGGTTGGAACTTGAACAGCACGAGTTGTTAGAATTGCTTGAAGACTGTGATCTCAAGATTGAGTACTATCTGAATAGAGTCCACGTAGTAACCGATGTTCCGAGTTATTTTGTTGTCAGATTAGTGGTTAAGTTGCGAGCTATGTTGCTGGATTCAGTTTATCGAACGATAGTATTTTGTGGCCGAGTTTCATGTTAAACCTACTTTGAGTCAGATACTTGAAGAGAAACAGTTGCAAGACAGGTTCTTGGCACCTCACGTGCAAGACATAGCAGAAGGGAGACCTTCAAAATACTGTTTTAGAGATGATAGAGTTTTGCATTCCAGAGACAGAATAGTTGTACCGATTGACATAATGTTTTGAGACGTATTGTTTTGGCCGAAGCACTTGGTAGTTCGTTTGTATTGCATCTGGGTAGTATGAAGACTTGTTGTGGGTTGAAGATGAGTACTTCTGGATTGAGTTGATGAATAATGTGGTTCAGTATGTGAGTAAGTGTGTAATTTGCCAGCGTGTCAAGACCGAGCATATGTTTTCTCCTAGTTTGTTACATCCATGGAAGATTCTTAATGAAAGTGGGTAATAGAGATTCGAAATTTCAACTAGATTTTTTAGGACGTCTACATAGTGTTTGGTTACCTGTTGAAGTCAGATGATTAGTCAGAGAAAGTTATCGGTCAAGTTTTTAAACAGTGATGTATGAGTTTGTGAATCGGGCTAGTTTTGTTATTTATTTGTTGCGGTTACCACCAGAGTTAGAAAGAGGTTTGTGATGTGTTTCGTGTATCTGTGATTCAGAAATGTGAGTCAGATCTGTCCCGTGCCATGTTTGTAGAAGAGATTGAGTTCAGTTTAAAATCGACAAGCAATGGAGAACCAGTGGAGATCTTAGCATCAGATAGCTAGAGTGGTGTGGTAAGTTTACCGAGTTGGTGAGTATGTTGTGGTGAGAAGGAAAGTGGGTAAGAGCAGACTTCGTGGTAATTCCTGTCCGATAAATTTCGGGGACGAAATTTCCTTAAGTGGGGGAGAGTTGTAACACCTGGGTTTAGGGGTCGGGTGAAAATAATATTTTTATATTATTTCGGGTATGGTTTTATAATTAAAATAATCTTTTAAGTTTCGGGTTTCAAAAGTAAATAGTTGAAATTGGACCAAATTGAATGAATTACAAAGTGGAGAGTTTTTAAAAAAGAAAAAAGATAGCCATTCATTAATGGCCTTTTGGTAATTTGCCCATCTTTTAATTTTAAACCCCCTTTCCTATCTTCTTTTTACTATTCATTCTCTTCTTCAAAGAAAAGCAACGGGTTGGAGAGCTCTCTTCTCACAATCACTATTCCATCAAAAAGCTCCTCCATTTCAACTCATTTTTGAAAGGTAACATCGTTTTTGGCTTCTCCCCAACTCCCTCTCTTTAAAAGTACCATTAGTTTTCATTTTCGTTAAAGTTTTGGAAAATGGAGTTTTGAAGATTTTGATTAAAAAATGGAAACTTTATGTTGTTAAGCTTAATGTTTTGATTTAATATGGTTAGTTATGAAGTATAGAAGTTAAATGGTTCAACATATGTGAATTTTGAATGGTTTTGAACAATTCCCGAATTTGGGTATAAATAGGGTTTTTGGAGGGTTTTGGGTGAGTTTTGGGGGTTGTTTTAAGTGGGAATTGATAGCCCAATGGTAATACTATGGTTGGGGGTCGATTTGGGATCGTTTGTGGGTGCAATGGGTGTTGGAAACATGGTTATTGGATGTGGTTTTGGGGCTGTCCGAGTTTGATTAAAAGTGGGGTTGTTCATAGCTTGAAATTGTGTGAATTGAGATTGAATTGTGTTCCGGGTTGGTATTTTGATGTTGGGCTGATTTGAGATTGTTTGAATTGTGATTGAGGTTGTTTAGAAGCGGGAACTTGGGTCGGCGAAGCATCGGGAAGAAATCCAGAAACTCGAAGATGATGCTTGCTTGGTAGTTGAGCTTGGAGGTAGAGGTGAGTGGTTAAATATTTTTTAAAATGGTTTTGAGTATTTGGTTCAAGCATGTGAAACTAGGATGGGCTTGGTAAACCCACCTAGAGTTGGGATTAGAGTGGTAGCCTAATCCCAAGCTTTGATTAGAGACTTTGGTTGCACTCTCTAATGGTTGTTTATGCCTCGTATTAAATTGTGATGGTGTTGGTTATGTATATGTCGTATACATGTATATTGAGGCATGTTTGATGCATTGTTATATGCATGTTGATGATAAACATGATGGAGATATACATATGCATGAGATATGATGTGATATTGTGTTAATGATATATATATGTGGTGTTGACATGTGAAATGATGTTATGAGGTGATTGTATGATCCGAGGATCATGGTGAGTACATGCTAGGCATGGAAATGTGGTTTGTGCATGACGGTAAATCATGGTGAGTACGTGCTAAGCACGGAAGTATTATGAAATGATATTGTGAAAGATTAAGGAAATGTGTAGTATTGGCACTAGTATGCTTGGGTACAAATGATCGACCATTAGGATGTTTAGTGGGCACACGTGAGTCAAAATGCGCGTGCGGTCTTGTTGATGGTAGTCATCAAGATGGAGTACGGGTTCGCCCGGAAATCTTCTTGTATATAATAGTCGGTGATGAGTGGAATCCTATCGACGGGCGTGAGGATGAGTGGAATCCCCTCCGCGTGAAACGAGGCGTGAGGATGAGTGGAATCCCCTCCGCGTGAACGGTGATGAGTGTAATCCCACCGTCAGGTAATGGTTGTGTTGTTGGATGTGAGTTCCAACGGTTATCCGCGTATTCGAGTCATAGCTAGGTGCCAATACGAATTGTGGTTTATGTTGCCAATATGTGATTATTTGTGAGCCAATGTGATTTGGGATGTGTTGCTAACATGGTTTAATATATATATGATTACATATGTTGTGGATTTAAACATGTTGAGCATGGTATAATATTGGATATATGTTCATGCATCATGTGTAGATTGGCTACGTGGATCAAAGGTATGAACATGCATTCTATCTTGTTTATTGCTCGTGCTTGGACCCTGCATTGTCGAAGGTTTGTTTTATGAGCTTACCCTTACTAAGATTTTATGCTTACGCTCCTTTATGTTCGACAATGCAGATCAGTAGCTTGTGGGTGGCAAGGGCGAGGAAAGGTCTCCAAGTGTTGCTTTTGGTTAGTTCAAGTATGATCTTTAAATTGTAGATTGTAATAGTCAAGCAATGAGATAAGTGTTGTTGTTTTGGATGCCTTGATGTATGTTGATTTGGTTTGGCTCTTGGATGCCTTGTTTGATTTGCAAACCTTGTTTATGTTGCATGTCATGAGAGCTTATATGTTTTGTTGGCTAAGGCTTGTAACCTTAAAGGCTATGTATGCTCCCTTGTGGTGATGTATGACCTTGTGTTGGATGCATATCTTTATTGCTCAAGTGTTGGTCTTGTGATGCATGAACCTTCAATGCTATGTATGATTCACATGCTGATGATGTTGTTTCCTTTAAATGTTTGGTTCTTATATGCTTGATGTATGTTTAACATGTTTGTAGAAGTTTGGTCTTGCCTTAGGTTTGTGCTGGTGTGTTGTGTGAGGCTTTAGTGGGGTCTTGAGGCATCCTTGTGCCTTAAAACCAGCTAAAACCAGTCTGCAGACAGAGGGTGTTTCGAAACGGGCTACCCTGTTTCGATACGGTCCCTTTGTTTTTGGCCGGGCGTTTCGAAACGCGTAGAGGCCGTTTCGATACATTTTTTCCACTGGAATTCTGAGAAAATGCCAAGATGAAGGTGTTCCGAAACGGGTCTATGGGGTTTCGAAACGGTCAAATCTCGTTGACCACGAGAAATTGACTAGGGAGGGTGTTTCGGAACGGTTGACCTCCGTTCCGATACGGCCTCCTCGTGTAGGCTCAGAACTGTTGACCCGGTCAAGGCGTTTCGATACACCTTGAGGGTGTTTCGAAACGGCCTGTTTAATCACATAAAAATGGACTGTATGTATAGGTTGTTCGAGTTATTGCTTTGCGAATGCTTGTCTTCCGTTGCTGTGATCACATAAGAATTAAATGTGCATTTAGAGAAGATTAAATTAAAAAGAAATTTTCTGGGTCGTTAACCGAGGAAGAACCTTAACGGGTTTCACTTCGGTTTTCCCCGTGTGGCCCACTCGGACCGGTCAAGCGTCCGGACCGGGACGAGGGGGTTACATTGACTTAGAAACAATTTTAGTTCAAATTCTTCTCATTTTGTGAGATTTTTTAATATTTAAAAATTTATTTAAATTTACAATTTAATCTTTTAAAATCATTGTTATATCAAAATCAAACATTAATTTTACATTCAACATACCATATCGATATTTTCTTTACAAAAATCAGTAACATCAATGGACTAACATTTTATAATCGGGTAAGTTAGAGAACGTTTTTAGTATAAAAATACAATTTTAAATTTAATAATAATATAAATATTTTAGATATATTTTACGAAATTTTTATATACAAGTACAATTATATTAATTACTTTTTATGATATAGCCATAAGTATTCGACTTATTGATGAATTAATCTAGATCATATACTATAGAGACTTTTAAGGGCGTAATCTATCTAACTCAATCTATCCCTTCACAATACCGTGATTCAAACTACTAACATTTAAGAGATGTAATATCTCATCTTACTAAACAAACTGACAGCTAATTATCTTACAAGTGAAATTTAGTAGTTAATTTACTAATTTTTATTGTTTAAAATTTTCATTTTTAGATTTTAAGATTTAAATATATAAAATTATTTAAACTCTAATCTACTATGTCAATATATTACATCTCTACTATGGATAGTTGTTTCAATTTAATGTTTAGGGTTATAATTTAGGGTTTATAGGTTAGGGTTTAGTTTTTAGGGTAATATGGTGAGGATTTTGGTTTTAACCTATAAACCCTAAATTATAACGCTAAACCTTAAATTAAAACAACTATCCCTAAATTCTAACTCACTATACCTAAACCCCTAAACCATATACCCTAAACTAACCCCATATACCCCAAAACTAAAGCGCTTGTGTAAACTTTCAATTTCCACCGCCTGTGTATAGAATATTTATCCAAAAAGGATTAATATCCTATACACTGGCGGTGGAAACTGAAAGTTTCCACAAGCGCCTTAGTTTTAGGGTATAGAGAGTTAATTTAGGGTATAAAGTTTAGGGGTTTAAGTGTAGGGGTTTAGAATTTATGGATAGTTGTTTCAATTTAATGTTTAGGGTTATAATTTAGGGTTTATAGGTTAGGGTTTAGTTTTTAGGGTAATATGGTGAGGATTTAGGTTTTAACCTATAAACCCTAAATTATAACGCTAAACCTTAAATTAAAACAACTATCCCTAAATTCTAACTCACTATACCTAAACCCTAAACTAACCCCCTATACCCCAAAACTAAAGCGCTTGTGTAAACTTTCAATTTTCACCGCCTGTGTATAGGATATTTATCCAAAAAGGATTAATATCCTATACACTGGCGGTGGAAACTGAAAGTTTCCACAAGCGCCTTAGTTTTAGGGTATAGATAGTTAGTTTAGGGTATAAGGTTTAGGGGTTTAGGTGTAGGGGTTTAGAATTTATGGATAGTTGTTTCAATTTAATGTTTAGGGTTATAATTTAGGGTTTATAGGTTAGGGTTTAGTTTTTAGGGTAATATGGTGAGGATTTAGGTTTTAACCTATAAACCCTAAATTATAACGCTAAACCTTAAATTAAAACAACTATCCCTAAATTCTAACTCACTATACCTAAACCCCTAAACCCTATACCCTAAACTAACCCCCTATACCCAAAACTAAAGCGCTTGTGTAAACTTTTAATTTCCACCGCCTGTGTATAGAATATTTATCCATTAAAAAATTACTTCTAACGTTAATTCTAAATTTAATTATTAGATAACCGCTGCCCTTTTAGTATTCTAATTCAAATTTAAGGTAGTATCTTAGTTTAATTCTAAATCTAGATAAATTTACACATATCTATAGAAAAAATTGTTCAAATTTAAATCACTTAAAATAAAAACGTTATCCTCAATCATTAAAACCACTCAACGAGTATACTTCCGTTATCCATTTTTAATAGTATAAAAAATAAAAATTACATATAACAAAGTTTTTCAAAATTAGGCAAGTGGTGTAGAAAAGGGGAAAAAGTAAAGATGGCAAACTTACTCGACCCCGACCCGACTTGATTGGGTTTTTTTTATTTATAAATTTTGGGGATCGGGCGGATATTGAAAAGTATTGAGTCGAGGTGGATTGGATTCGTGTATGAGATCGAAATTCTCTGCCTCGTCTCGACATATTTTTAATTATATTTATTTATTTATTATTATATTTATGAAAATACCACTATATATAAACACTTTTAGGGTTCTAAGCTATTTTTTTAGTTTGTGTTTATTTTAATTTTTTGTTAGATATTGTTCGAGTTTTAACATATATGATTATGACAGTCAACGATTCAAATTTAATCTTTTAAATATGTATTTTTTCATGTGAGTAATTTAATTGGTTTTATTTTGTTTTTATATAGTTTTAAACTCCCTTGAAACATATATTTTGTGACTGTGATGGCGGTTCGGTCGGATCTAACATTCATCGTCGACGAAAATAAATATATTTTAAAAAAAATTCGGTTAGGTCGAGTCGTGGTCATGTTTATGAGTTGATATGTCGGGACAAGACAAGGCAGGGCGGGTAAATTAAAATTTATACCTAGGGCGGGGCAAGGTCGCGGTTAGAAGTTTATAGGTCGGGGTGGGTTCAGGGCAGCCAAAAAGCCGCCCCGCCTCATTCCCATTCCCTAGGGAAAGAAGGAAAAGTTCTGCCGTGAGGCACCCTAAACGGCTAAGATGAGGCGGCCGTACACATTCTTACTCTGTTGGTAATACAAATTCTTACCATCTACATTGATTCTTACTCAAATAGTAAAAATTTAAGTTATAATATAAGAATTTGTGCAGTTACAGAAATTCTTATATAAAGCAAAATATACACAAATTCTTACCCAATTGATAAGAATTTATGTAGGTACACAAATTTTTACCTAGTTTCTAAGAATTTCGATTCTACCTAAATTATTATACAATCTTACATAAATTCTTATCATTTTATTAAAAGTTTTAATAAAAAATTGTATGACTCCACTTTAAGCGTATCGAATATAATATATCCAGAAAAGAAGACGGGAAACAAATTAACAGAGAGACAAGACAGAAATACTTCACTTCACTTGCGTTTTTGTAAAAGAAAAAAGATAAAGAAGATGAAAGTTTGTGAGCATATGGAAACTAAGTGTAGTGTGGTCAGTGTTGACTGAGTTTGAAAGTGAGACTGACTGACACACTTAATCCCAAACCATATGTGGTTGGATGAGGATCGGGATGTTACATTGGGCGTCGGTTCAGTCATCAGTGAGAGGGCGCGCGAGAACAGCGCGGGAGCTGTTTCCCTATGCACTCTCTGCCACTCTGCCAATTTCCAATCACATCAAAATCTTACTTAAAACCCCTTTTTATCATTTTGTCAGACACCCATTTCCCCATTCGGTTTGTTTTACAAGGGGGGAGGAGACTAACATGCGCCTGGGTGTGGGAAAATGGGGTCCGTCATTTTGTAACAGGGATGACACTGTGTTTGGGTCCAATCAAACATACCCATATCCCCTATTCCCCTTCATAATTTGATAAATTAGAATCATTTAAAAATTTGAAAACTCAAGTTATTCACACTCAAATTCATCCTAACCTAACATGATTGACGCGGAGAAATTCCTTAAACCATAACAGAACCCCCTTAATTTTGGATGGCAAGTTTTTATACAATACAAGTGATTAGTGGTAGTCTATCAATTTGTTGGAGATTGGTTTGATTAATCTGCTGTTACTCCCATGGTAATGTCTTGTGTTGACAAAGCAAATCATTAACAAATGCTAACCATTCATCAAACACCTGATGTTCATTCTTACACATTGTAATTAAGTGAACAGAAGGTGGAATGGAATCATTAATGGTTTAAAACTGTGTTTTGATGTGAAGGAGACAACCAATGGGTTTGTCTGAAATGATGGTAGAATCCAATACAATATTTAAAAGAAAAAAGCAGTGTCCCAATTTAGGCCAAGAACTCCCACCTAACATTTCTCTGTCTCAGCTTCAACCTAATTGGAGAGCTTGTCTAATCGAGTTCTTGTTCCTTTCATCTTTAATCACAAGATTTTGAATTTTGCTTCTCTCTTGATTTATTTTATATAGAAATACTTTACCTTCCTCGATTGGCATGCTACAATATCCACTCACATCTCATCCTTTTTGCTCACTAAAATTAAGTTTATTTTTTAACTGAAACTTTGGGTCTCGGTTATTTTATGTTAAAATTCAATTCAAGGGTTTATTGAAGTGGGATAATAAAAAGTATAAAATTCTAAAGTTGAAAGTTTTTTTTTTTTTCCTGGGAGACAAAGGGTTTACCAGTTATACTTTCATGTCATAGGCTAATAGTGAGTGACTCTGGGAGAACCATTCACTAATAAAGCTGTTGTGGGACTTTTCTTGATTCAGCCCAAGCCATTGAAACCTAGTTGGCGGGCTTAAGTAAAGCTTAGCTAGTTTGGACTTTGAACCATGTTTGGGCCAAGAGTAGAAAATTTCAAGCTGGCATATGAAGATCCAACTATCCACCATTGATTAAGGTAGAAAATATCCTTATTATTTCACTAAGCTTGTGGTTATTATTTATTTTATTTTTCTGGTATAGCTCATATGTTCATGTCCATTTTATGATTCATGTTCAGAATTCGTGACTCTCCCTTCCAACAATGTCATTTTCAACATTCGAATTTGAGTTCTCTCATTAGGAGTGCAATATACCTTGCTATTGCAAACACTTGTTGGTTATTTATTGTATTTTCAATAGTGAGTATAAAATATTTAGATGTTAAATAAAATACTAATTATAATATTTTAAAATATTGTACGAAATTTAAATAGTATTAAAGTTTAAATATTTGTTGAATAGATAATATGAATACATTAAATAGAGATAAGATCCTCTTACACAATATAAATGGATCCTAACTCTATTATTATTTAATCATTAAATGTTATATAATATTAATATTTATAAATATTGTATAATTAGATAAAATGATCATACCCATTAAAGAATATCAAAAATAGGTAATAATAATTTTTTTGCTGGAATTAAAAAAATAGAATTTAAAATTTTGAATGCCATAATATAACATATTTATCATAATAAAAATAGGATGAGTCTAATTTTTTTCGAGTTACATCACTTCTTAGGTTTTCGGTAATTTTGAAACTAAGCAAATTAAGTTTCACTCTTTCATACTCTCGGATTCAGTTTCTTCTCAGATTTTTAGTAGTTTTGAATTTAAGAAAATTAAGTCTTAATTTATATTAGGGTTTTTTTTCCTTTCAATTTTTAGCGCCGCAACTCAATGGACCTAACTCACCACGTCATCCATGGTACTAGTCAACAAAAGCGGTTTAAAGGTTTACGGAACCTTGTACAGCTTATTAAAACGAGGATCTTTAATTTATAATCTCGAAGATATATAAGGTTTTTTAAAAGATATTTTTATTTTAATAAAAATATATTATGGAGCCATCTTTAAAGTTATTTTTTTATTTTAATTTATTAAACCAAAATCTTTTATTTTCTCCCTAGAAATATTTAATTCAACTCATTTGGGGCCTCACTTTTCTTGGGGCTCTGTGCGGTCGCTCACCTCGCATATGTCTAAAACCCCCACTTCTAGCCAATAAGGTCGGTCCATCCATGTAAAAAAAGCTTCCAAATAACTACCATTTTTTACATGTAGAAAATAGGTGAAGATCCACCCTTGGGTAAAATTGATGTGGATGAATCTTATTGGCTGGGACCACAGATGACGTGGTGAATCAAGTCCATCTAATAATTTTTCCAATAGAGCACATAACCTTCTCCTTTATTAATTTTGTTTAGCTGGCGGTAACACCGGCTTTGATAATGGTCATCGACCATCGATTTTTTTATTTTCTTTATTTTTTAGTTTTAAATAAAATAACTCTACCTTTATGACACGTTTTACTCTACCTTTTGGCACATTTTGTACCGTCCTAAACACGGCGTCACATTTGGGCCTCAAGCCCAACCCATACATAATTATTTTTCAACTAGATTTAGCCCAAACCATCAAAATTTCATAAAACCCATACAAGTCATAAGATAGTGTAATACAAAAGCAGTTAAAAAGTTTACACGGGAGCTCCAATTAAAACCAAGTTAAATAAAACATTCGTCATGATCAAATAATCCAAAATAGAGTTATAGACTTAAAAACCAAGGGTCATATAAATACATTGCCCAACAAAATCTAAGTATTGTACTCTTGATCACATCAATGTGCTGAAGTCCTACTCTAATGGGGCTCCTTCGAATGCAACGTAGCAACCTAAAAACCTACGAACGGAAACAATAATTTCGAACGCTGAGCTCATAAAGTTTAGTGGATACACCTCTACTCTACCATACTTCATGCAGATCATAAACGTAAGCATGTAGTTAAGGAAGATGATATAGCATTTAAAACAATACATGGCGCTAACACTAGGGGTGGGAAAAAATACCCGACCCGAAAACCCGACGACCCGAACCTAAAATACCGAGTAATTCCCGAAAAAAATTACCCGACCGGGCCGGGTAACCGACCCGGCAAATTTCCCGAGACACGGGCCGGGACTTTTCCCTTACCCGGTACTCGACCCGATAAAATTTAATATATTTATTTTTATATTTAAAATTATATTTTTATTTTATGTTTCTTAATATTTTCACTCTAAAATTAAGTTTAAACCCCTACATTTTTTCTATGTTTGTATTATATTCATTTAAGTTTTAAGTTTAATTTTTTTTAAATATTTTTGTGTTTAACATGTTATTTTTTTAATTTTAGAATAAAAAAAATAAAAAAATAGGAACCGGGTACCCGGTACCCGATTACCCGGGTACCCGAATTTTATGGGTACCCGAATCCCAGGTACCCGGATATAATGGGCCGGAACACGGGCCGTTTAATGAGGTACCCGGATGAACCGAGTACCCGATTTTCCGGGTACCCAAAAACCGGGTACCCGACAATTCCCACCCCTAACTAACACTAGTCGTCTAAACACATGCTATCCATCATCACAACATCAAAGGGGCACACAAGGCCCAACATACCATACCGCATCAACACTGAAGTGAGGCCCGAGTAACATAGAATCGGGAACGTACACTCGATGGGTGAGGCCGAGTCACGTAGCATCGAAACATACACCCTGAGTGATGCTAGGTCACCTAGCATCAGATCATACACCCATACTCGGAATCCCTCTCGAGTACATTCGACTGAGGCTTGGGTCACATAACATATGTAACCTCCATTTGATATTTCTCTTACCATGGTGTTGCAACACGTCTTGGGTATCCAGATCACATCATTCGAGTGCCTACACAGCACACCATATTAACACATAACCATACCATCCTATGGTTGCTATCAACATATAAGTCAAACAATATTTTTACTGAGTTTTTAAGTTTTATGCTCGAGTATAAGGATATTTCTTAGTTTCTTAGTTTTACAACTCATTTTTGGCCATTAGGGGTCCATTGGATCAAATAATATAATTTTCTAGCTTTCCATGGTAAAGTGTTCATAAGTCCTATATTTTATATGCATTCCATCTCATATTATTTCTGTTCTTAAGTACATTTTAGGCATAGTTAGGTTCATGCATTGCATATTACAATATTCCTTGCTTTACCATGCTTTTATTGATTATCTTCTATTTGGTAAGGAAAAGACGCCGTTTTAGTTTAGTTTTAGGTACTAGAAGCTGGAAGAAGGAGAGATGAGCTGATGCTGAGGCAGCAGACCAGGAAGCTGTACTGATGCAGTTCCAAGCAGAGAAAGACGCTGCCAAGAACTTGCCGTTGCCATACCTGCCGCCCAGGGCAACAAGCTGAGGAATTTGAGAATTGGAGTGCGATCTGTAGAGCAAAATATCCTGATTCCAACGATGCCATCCACTCAGTTTTTGACGCCTAGAGCAGCGGATAGAGCCGCCGAAGGAGGAGATCAAGATAACATGAGGTGCAAGACAACGAGAAGAAGTCCACATTCAACTCATAGAAGTTAGAATTAAAGGTTGCATTTAATGCAAAATCTACTTTGAAGACTTCTACTCCAAGGAGGACTTGGCCTAGCTAATGCCTATATATACTTGACATATTTTGTAATTAGAGACAACTTAGGTTTTCCTTTGGGGCATAGTCTAGGTTTTCTTGCCGCCATTATGTTCTAAATTCTCTTTTAGGTTTGGGTTATGTTGTAAACTAGTGTGAGAACGGTTGTTTAGGAATTAAGTTTGTTTTTGCAATAAAACTTTAAGGTTTGCTTATTTCATGCCTTTTATAGTTTCCAATTAAGTTCGAAAGATTAGTTGTTAACTATCTATTTGTTCGGTGTCGAGAGAGTCGAACTCACGAAAGGGATAAGTACGATCCTCACTCTAATCAGGTGTTGATCAATCCAGCCTAGACATAGGTTAGGGTTTAAGGCGGTTAAAAAAGACGAACCAAGGTTGCTGTCTTTGCAAGATTCACGCTGTGACGGGTATCATTGGCAGTGGGCAACAATAGCATTCTGACTTAGATATAAGCGGGATCAATATCGAAGCGTTCTGCCGATCCTTGAAGGTCTACCGAGTTTGCCACCGAGCCATCCACCCGTTCCACTGCCGAGGCAGCAAAAAGCCAAAGCAGCCAATCTGCCATCCTCTGCCGAGGCAGCAGAGTTTGGCAGCGCAAAATAACTTAACCTATTCAACGCAGTTTCACACTACTAAGCAACATAACCTAACCCATTCTATCATCCTGATCTTTTCTTATTTACTCGTGTTTTATTTATTTTTCTTTATAAACTAAAATTTATTTGTGCATTTAATTTTCTTTGTGCAGGAATTGCAATTTGAGTTAAGTTGTCCAATCCCTGTGGGAGACGATATCTTTTATATTATAACTTGACAAGAGTGTGCACTTGCGCTCATATTTAGAGAACACCCAAACGCTCTACAAGTTTTTGGCGCCGTTGCCGGGGATTGACAATAGTAAATTCGTTTTTATATTTCTACACTTTTATTTTTATTTGCAATTAATTTTTAGTTTTTATTTTTCTAGTATATTCGGAAAAAAGGGGAATTTTACAGTTTTCTTGTCTAGTGCATGACCAGAGCAAATCCAAAGGGCGAAATCGTTTACATAGACGAGATCGAACGAAGAGCAAGAAAACTTAAGAGAGAAGTCAGAGAAGCCCTCAGGAAAGCCAAGGAAGAGGGAAAAGCAGAAGCAACCATGCATAACGTCCAAGAAGACAACCCTGCCATCGATGCTCGAAACGGCAAGGATGGGCAGCAAGATCCGCCGCCCAGAGAGAAGCATCAAATTCTACCTAGGCAGCAACCCCTTGTTCCGCCCAGACAGCCGCAGTATGTTCGAATCACTAGGGACTACTTGGAGCACGATTTCAGAGGGTTTGACCCAACTGTGACCGAACCTGAAATTGAAGCGGACCATTTTGAATTAAAGCCCGTGATGTTCAATATGATCAACACATTAGGGCAATTTGGAGGAACTGCCACAGAAGATGCTCGGTAGCATCTGAGAGGATTCTTAGACATATGCAGAGCTTTCAAGATACATGGAGTCCACCAAGACGTGCTGAAGCTGAGATTATTTCCCTATTCACTGAGGGATAGGGCAAAAAATGGATGAACAACCAACCGGCAGGGTCATTTAATACATGGACGGAGTTGTGCAAAGACTTCCTAGATCATTTCAGTCCATCAAATGTCACAAACAGATTGAGAAACGAGATTACAGCCTTTCGCCAAGGGGATGACGAACCAATGTATGAAGCTTGAGAGAGGTACCAACAGATGCTGAACAATTGCCCGCTTCATGGTTTCCCATCATGGACTCAGGTGTCGATGTTCTACAATGGAGTAAACCAACCGACACGAATGATGCTCGACGCCTCAGCCAATGGAATCATCCTAGATAGACCACCTGAGGAGGCACTGCAGATTCTGAACAGAATTGGTAAGAACGACTACAAGTTCCCTACAGCCCGCGGTGGCGATATAAGGTTACCAGTTGTTGTGAATGAAGTAGATGCCACGGAATCTGTTAATGCCCGCCTAGACAAGCTGACACAACTAGTGATGAGTATAGAGAAAGGAAAGATATACGAGGCCAAGGCTGTGGAGCCTTTTTATGACGAGTGTGGGGGCAATCACAATTCCTCTGAGTGTAGTGAACTCACCAACTTCATGGGAACCTATGAGAGGAATAGCAGACCCAACACCAACACATACAACCCTGGCTGGAAGAAGCATCTGAACTTTTCATGGAGTAATCCAAACACGGCTGCAAATCCAACTCAGCAACCAGGAGGATACCAACAGAACCTGTCACGACAACTACCTCCGCAGCAACAGAATATGAACAATAATTCATTAGAATCTACTTCACATACTTTTATATCTCGTACTAACGACTTTATTATTCATACTAATAAATTTATTGAAAAAATTGAATCTTTCATGGACATGACTGAAATAAGGATGGATAACCAGGAAGCAGCAATAAAGAATTTGGAGACCCAGTTCAGAAGGTTTGCCCAGATTGTTAACACCAGGCTAATGGGTAGATTACCTAGTGATACTTAAACCACGAAAGGAAAATCCCAAGAGCAATGTAAGGCTATAACAACTAGAAGTGGGATAACGTTAAAAGATCCATCAAACCCTACTGTGAGAGAAACAACACTTGTCGATCCAATTCAAGTCACCAGAAACCCTGCCGCGACAGCCTCTAAGAAAGGCAACACATGACCACAAAAAGGGCCGACAGATGACACTATAAATGACCAGACAGAATCTGAACCAGTTACTGTTCCCTAGAATAAGCTTCTTTCCAACGCAATAATCGTAGACACTACACCTTCACCACCATTCCCACAACGATTGAAAAAACAGAAACAAGACATGCAGTTCAGAAAATTCCTGGACGTTTTGAAGCAAGTAAAAATCAATCTTCCATTGGTGGAGTTAATAGAACAGATGCCCAGCTATGCTAAGTTCCTAAAGGATATGGTATCCAAAAGAACAAGAATCGTAGAATTCGAGATAGTGGTAGTAACAGAGGGATGCATGGAAATGCCGCACAATAAGGCGCTGCCCAAACAGAAAGATCCGGGCAGCTTCATAATTCCTTGTGAAATAGGCAGCAACCACTCCGTAAGAGCTTTGGGTCAACAGCAAACTGATCACAAAATCCATGGTCACGCGATCCCACTTCTATTATGGAATCTGAATAGGCTGAAGCAAGCCCGAAGGAACTTGATGTTCCGCCTTAACTTTCTGGCAAGCAAGGCACCTTGTTACGAACTCTAACATATCTCTTTTCATGCTTGAACACCAATAAAAAAGACGAAGATCTTGGTACATCTTATTGCTGCCCGGATGCATAGAAAACAAACTATAATGCGCCTCTCGAAGAATATAGTCCGTAAATCCTCCAAAGTTAGGACACATAATAGACCTTTGAAGTACAAGATCCCACCATCTCGTACCTTAAAATCGGATGTCTCTCATCTCTGAACCATCTCTATCTTTGCCACTAACTCTTCGTCTAGCACTTGTTTTCTCTTGATCTCTTGCACTAAGGTAGGCTTTACACGAAGCTCGGATAACAACCTACCATCATCGGTTATTCTTAAATGGGCAAACATCACCCTCAAGTCTGACATAGTCTTCCGACTCAGAGCATCAGCCACCACATTAGCTTTACCGTGATGATACTCTATGATACAATCATAGTCTTTTAATAACTCAATCCAACGCCTTTGTCTCAAATTTAACTCTTTTTGGGTGAGGAGGTACTTCAAACTCTTGTGATCGGTGTAGATATAACACTTCTCTCCGTATAGATAGTGCCTCCAAATCTTCAATTCGAAGATAACCGCAACAGGCTCCAAATCATGCGTAAGGTAATTCCTTTCATAAGGCTTGAGTTGTCTTGAGGCTTAAGCTATCACCTTACCCTTTTGCATGAGAACACAACCAAGCCCATTCAAAGAAGCATCACTGAAGACCACATAATCCTTACCCAGCTTGGGTTGCATCAAAACTGGGGCTTCTGTCAAATAAGCCTTTAATTGTTCAAAGCTTTGTTGTCTCTTCTCGTTCCGCTCAAACGAGACTCCTTTCTGTAACAACTTGGTCATAGGTGTCGTTGTGATAGAAAATCCTTTGAAAAAACGATGATAATGCCCGACAAGCCCAAGGAAACTACAAACTTCTGCGATATTCCAATGTGGCTTCCACTCTATCACTACCTGAATCTTCTGAAGATTGACACAGATCCCATCTGTCGCTACAATGTGGCCTAAAAATATTAGAATCATTGATGACTTCATGGTAAGTCTTTAATCGATAAAGCTCTTTGAAATAATCAGAGGATAGTATATTCATACAAAGCATCTTCTCCAACAATGAATCAATAGGCTTCCCACTTGTCTATATCTCCATGAAAATAACCCCACACATTGAACAATCTTGAGAGAGATTATGAATTAGGGAAGGAATCAAAACAATCAAACAGTAGACGGTAAGCAATAAACCCTAACTCGAAAAGATAAGATCTACCTAAAAATGTTTGGGGTTTGAGATTAGGGGTTGTAGATGACAAAGGATTTGATTTTAATGTTTTAATTAAAAATACTATAAAACAAATATCAATAATTTATTAAATCAAAATTCTATTTTTTTTTTGAAATAATTTTAATTACACACGCAATCTTTGATATTTTTAATAATAATTTAAAAGTCAACATGAGGGAATTTAATAATAGAAACAAAAGGGAATTTAATAGATTTAAAAAATGAGTGTATCATTCTCTAAATATAGTCAACATGCGGTATTCAGACTGGTTTTGTAAAAGAGCTGATTAAAACTTTATTATTAAGGAATGTGATAGAAATGAGTTTGATAATTTAAAATTTAAAAGTAAAATGGGTTAGTAACCAAATTAAAGATAATTAAAATCCGAGTTTGATAAAAATAAAGGCCATTTTTAAAAGGATTTAAAAAATATAAGGATTTTATAAAATGATAAAAAGGGTTTAAATTGATTGACGCACTTTATTTAAACAAATGCTATAAGCCCCAAACCACCTTCTATAATCTACTCTTTAAAAAATGGATCAAAACATCCCATTTTAAAAGGTTCATTCTAGTGTTCATACAAAATAAAAAAGAAGAAAAATGGTCAACACATCTAAAAAAGAAGGTAAAATCTTTTTTTCTTTATTCAATTCGAAATGATAAAAGTAGTAAAAAGAAAACAAGAACAAAAATACCTAGAAACAAAGCTTGCTCCTTATATTCCTTGGAAATTTCAGTACAAATTCCTTGCTTTTCTCTTATGATTTTCGGATCTTATTTGATGAAATAGTATGAGTTGAAGAGTGTTGTCTGTTGAAATACAAGTGAAGTGAGGTTTATATAGGGATTTTTAATACCAAAATTACAATGAAAAAACCGGAATTAAAATCCCTAAATTTTGATTGATTACATTTGATTGATGCCCTTTCCTTTTATTTGATTCTGATTGGTGATCTTGTTTCCTTCATTTTTTATATCCGAGCTAATTTAGGGATTGTTTTCCCCCTTTCTGATTCAACTTGCTTTGGCTAGATTTCCTTTCCCTTTTCATGTTATTCGAACCATCTTGCTTCATTCCCTTTTTATGTCAAGCTAAAAAATCAGTGACAATAGTTGCCACTCTTTGCTCATTTCGGTGAAACAAGAATAGAGAAAAGAACAAAAGGCACTGATTTTAGCGAATCACACTGCAAATTGGTTGATGGACATCAAAACAAGGTTCATTCTCCTTATGCCTGAACGGATAGGCAAACTCCATTCTCCTTATGCCTGAATGGATAGGCAGATTTCTTTCTCCTTATTTCTGAACGGATAGGCGGGTTCCATTCTCCTTATGCTTGAACGAATAGGTGGGTTACATTCTCCTTATGTCTGAACGGATATGCGAGTTCCATTCTCCTTATGCCTGAACAGATAGATGGGTTCATTCTTCTTCTAATTGATATGGCATAGAGACATAATCTACTAATGTCGTCATTTGAGGATAGTGACATGAACAAAGTCAACTGATCACTTTAAAAAGCGGGGCATGAGGATGTAACCAACTAATGCCTCCAGCTTGAAAACGTAACCAACTAATGTCAACTCCGAAAGGTAGCGATAGGAACAAAGTCAACTGATCACTTTAAATAGCAGGGCATGGGGACGTAACCAACTAATGCCATCTTCGCAGGATAATCCCAAAATTCTGCATAAATGATAATGTTTATGATGATTATGCTTATGGGAATGGCTAGTATGTGAATGCATATCTTTTCTCTTTCCCTTTTTCATTTTTAAATTTTTCTCGTTTTACAATTTTCTCTTCTATTTTTTCCTTCTTTTCTTTTTGTTTTTTTCCTTAGGGAATTTTCTTCTTTGCCTTTATGCATATTTGCTCGTTCAACTTAGATAGACAACCATGCTTTGCCGTTTCATTTTTCGTATCTCTTTGCTTTATAGAAAACATCTGATCTCTATAAATTTGATCCAGATGTTTATCAAAATGATCTTCTTTGCCATTCAGGCATCTCTTAAAATAATATCAAGCACCTTCAGTGCTTCTTGCGAGTTCTTAAATTCTGGCCCCTACAGGGCACCTTGAAGCGCTTGAATGTAAATTTTTGCAGCAAAGCTTATGTCTACCTTGAATGTCTTCGAATGATACTGACTTATTCTTCTCTTTTTCTTGTGCCTATTAACGTTGAGGGCCTTAAATTCTTGGCCAACGCAATTTGCCCTGACATGATCGCATGGTTTTACTTATCATGTGTTATTTCAATGAAAGATGCCTTTAAGACCAAGATAATAATTTTTTTCAAAGTGCATGGTGTCTCTAACTCAAACTTCCAGTGATCACTTTAAGCATAGCTTAAGTCTTTGAAGACTTTGAATGTTGCGACGCTATTTCGATGTTGTGAAATTTCTCTCAGACTTCTTGGTTCATCCTTATGATTATCGCATTACATGATCCAGTCGAAAACAACTCCTTTTCATTTCTCATCATTCTTCTCCATTCAAAAATGTGTTCAAGCTTTTTAGACTTGCTTAACCAAGGGAGTGCAAAAATATCTAAGAATAGAATTCTATGAGTGCATGTGTGCGTTTCTGATTACAACTAGCCACTCTTTTATCAGCTTTTCCATTTTCTGACCTCTTCAAGATTTCATTTCATTAATTTGTTTGACTTTTTCAGGATTTGAAAATCACTCGTAAAGCCAAGGCATTGAGCAGATAGAGCATTGCTATCTTACTAGATACCCAGCCTCACAACTACAACGGAGTGCCCTCAAGGTTTTGATTTTACCGATCGTTTTAACTTATCTCGAGATTTCATCTCATTAAATATTTGACTTTTTTCTAGATTTGAAAACCACTCATGAAGCCAATATATAAAATAGGTGGAGCATTGCTTCCTTATTAGATATCCAACTTTATAGCTTCAGCGGAAAGCCCCTGAGATATTCTTTGAGCTACTAGTTACAATCGACATGTCTTTATTAGGGTATAGAAGACTATCATTAGAATTTCAATTTCAAGTAAATTTCATTGGTTAAACTTGCCTAGTTCACGATTCCACATTCATGAATTTCAAAGATTTTCTCATCATCGAACGTCACCAGAGGTGTGGCAGTTTTCTTTTTCTTGCTTTGCCGACCCGAGTAGTCTGAGAGGCAAATCACACTTTATCATTTTTGCAATAATCAATTGATCTCTATATTGGAATCAATGCCACAACATACAATTGATATCCGAGGACCAACAAGGGTAGGGCGATATATATATATATATATTCAAGTTTTCATGGTCAAAGATGCATACTTCATCGAAATGAAAAACTCTATAGACCTACCATGCATGCCTCTTACAAAAAGATCTTGGCCAAACTGGACCTCAACATGGTTGTGTCCCACTAAGTTTGCGTATTCTTGCGGTTCAACTCAACGATCATTGCTTGGGTATCGTACTTATCCGAGATTTTTTGCTTATTGTTAAATTTTCCAGATTTTACCATAATTAATCATTTTATTATGTGTGAATGTATGCAATGATGTAAAAAACATAAACCAGTTCAAACAACAACAAAAAATAAAAATACAAATGAATGAATGCAGGCGAATGGCCATCGATTCCATAAAGAAATTACTCTAGAAATAGTTTTTCATTGGATGTCGAAGTTTCTTATTACAAAAGATTCTCAAATATATTACGAGTACATCTCAGCTCGAGCACCCAACTCTTTTATCTCTTCGATCAGCCATAGGAGTCTCGGCCTCAACTCCCCAATTGGCCTAACATATTGGCGTAGAACTGCAGCTTCTTTGGCTAACATCATCACGTGCTTGGCCACATCCTGGACTTGGGTCATGACACTCTCTTCGAACTCGTCACGCTCTTGGAATCTCATAGCATTGTCCCTAAGACATGTAAACCAATAGTTATTGCCTCGTTCATTGATTTCTCCGAGGACCATGATCTTTGTCATGTATTCTTGAATGATGTTCTCCATGTGCCCGCTGGTTGACCTCGAACCAGTGACGTACACTCACATTATCTTCCTCTTTCTGAATGAGTCTTCTATCCATTGCGAAAACCTGTTTTCTACTTGAGCAACGTGCTTTAGACTCGACCCTTTCTAGATATGAAATGGTGATGCAAGAAACGAATATGCAAAACAACAAAAAAAAAAAAGAAAAAAAGGATTAACATTCTAGAAAAGATATAAAAGGTACAAAATAATTTCATTGTACAAATAATAACTGGGCAGCGCATTCCAACATTTCTGGACATGTCTCCACGGACTATTCTTACAAAATAATTTTGAGCAAATTCTAACCCTAGGGTTTTTCACATGGCTCTTTTGGGGTGGGCTTATAGATTCACAAACAAAGGTTAGGTTCTAGAAAGGTCCCCGAGCTGTCCTCGCTGTCCCCTACTAAGGGTAGCAAGGCCCCTTATTCTCACCCATTATAGGCTTCAAACGAATCAAGTTCAACTCAGAGGGACCCATTTTCCTATGTCCATACGAAGGATCAATATCCTCACGAAGGCATAAGGCACATGAGCCCCGAAGGTACTTACTAGGCCTATACGGAGAATCAATATTCCTACGGGAGGAATAACGTTTTCCCCTCATTTAAATGATAGGGACAAAGCGCGGGTATAGAGCATATAACTAAGCTTTAAATTCGTAAAATGAGATCATATTCATAAATGGACAATTAAATTAAATTTTAAATGAACTTCACAGATTCCGACACTAAAATAAAGTGTAATCGACTTGTGGCATGAGTCTTTTTTTATAAAATCAAAAATTTTTCCCCAGTGAGTCGCCAAGCTGTCACAACTTTTTTTTCTCGATCTTGACGTTTTTAAAAACAAAAAATAACGGAGTCGTCACTAATATTTTTTTGAGGTGTGATTGGATCACCTAAAAACGGGTTATTTTAATTAAAACATTTTATTTTATTAAAACAACAATTTTGGTCTGTGAAAAATAAAAATGGGTTCGAGAGTCGGTTACGCGTGGGGAAGTGTTAGAACCCCCACAACGCCCAAAAATTAGTACCTAGCCGATTACAAAAAGTTTTAATGTCGGAATTTGCAAGTTCGTATAAAATTTAACTTATTGTCCATTTATGAATATGATTCCATTTTAATGACCCCATCATCCGAAGAGTAAACTCTAATCACTGCCAACATTTTTGGCGCTAACACGTTACCTCCTTTTGATAGGAAACCGCATTAATCATGTTCCACTTTTTAAGCAAACAATCAAAGAGGTAATTAGTGTGTTGAGGCTTTTATTATTCTAAGCTGGTGATTATTAACCCTAAGAATTGTCTAAGTGAATTTTATCTATTAGAGTTCAAATATAATTAAGTGTAATTTATGAATTTTTGATGTGAGAAGAGTTTTTTATTTTTTAACTTCAAGGCTCTAACTAAGTCTTTTAAGAACCTAATCCTAGGAGTTTTATTTAAGCTAAGAATATAAAAACAAACAATTTTAAATTCTAAGAAATAAATTAAATTAGCGAGATAAAAAGGATAACATTAGTTTATTCTACAAAATTAAATAAAATAATAAAAACGAAAGGGAATTTAATAGATTAAAAAAGAGTGTATCCTTCTCTAAATAGAGTCAAC
Organism: Hibiscus trionum; assembly: GCA_030270665.1. Classification (NCBI taxonomy): domain Eukaryota; kingdom Viridiplantae; phylum Streptophyta; class Magnoliopsida; order Malvales; family Malvaceae; genus Hibiscus; species Hibiscus trionum. The sequence continues at coordinate 36,332,123 of BSYR01000013.1, forward strand.
ACGCGGTATTCAGACTGATTTTGTAAAAATGCTTATTAAAACTTTAATTTTTAAGAATGTGATAGAATTGGATTTGATAATTTAAAATTTGAAATTTAAAGGTAAAACGGTTTAGTAACCGAATTAAAGGTAATTAAAATATGAGTTTGAAAAGAATAATGGCCATTTTAAAAAGGATTTAAAAAATGTAAGGATTTTATAAAATGATTAAAAAAGGGTTTAAATTGATTGACCCACTTTTTTTAAACAAATGATGTTGTCCCAAAAACACCTTTTATAATCTACTATTAAAAAAAGGATCAAAACATCCTATTTTAAAAGGTTCATTCTAGTGTTCATACAAAATAAAAAAAGAAGAAAAATGGTCAACAAATCTCAAAAGGAAGGTAAAATGAGTGCAAATATAGAACTTTTGGGCACTCATCACACCCCCAAACTCGAACTATTATTTGTCCTCAAGTAATGCAAACCTCTAATTGCCAAACCTTAATCCTTCTAAATTCTCTCATTGGTCTTAGTTTTCCTTCTTCTCTCTATGCCGTGGCAAAGAACATGCTCGGCCCTTATTGCTTTGGATGCCTTAGGAATTCCCTGGAATCAAGCTATAAGAATGGTGAGTAAATTGTGAACAAGATGATTATATGAGCTCTAAGTACACCCAGAACATGCTCGGCCCTTATTGCTTTGGATGCCTATTGGGTTTTCTAATTTTTTTATTTAAAGCCAGTGTAGGGCACCTCTAATATTTTTCAACAAATTGATCAACTAGAGCCAATTTCGGGCACCTCTAGTGATCTAAAGTCTAAACTAGAGCCAGTTTTGGGTACCTCTAGTAGTTTTATGTTTTTCTTAAGCTAGAGCCGGTTTTGGGAACCTCTAACTTATAATTTTACCCAAAAATTTCTAAGCAAGTAAGTATTCTAAGTGTCATGGAACTCCTTAAGTCATTCAAGCCACAATAGCATTTTATTCTCATAGAAATCTTCTAAGTTATCTTCCTTAACCATCATAGAATTAAAAGTTCTAAATAGTTCGAAGCAATAGTAAGGAGAGAGATATCTATTGCCAAGGGAGAAAATTCAATAAAAATTAAACTAAGGGAATTGGTGGAAAGTATAATAAAGGCATAAGCTAAATTCGGCTAGGCAGTGCATGCAGTCACCAAATTTTTTTGACAAGTTAGTGAACAAAAACTACATTTTATATTCCTATGTCGCGGTAGAGGTATGCCTCGGCATCGAAACCTACACCCCAAACTCAAACCAAGCATTGCCCTCAATGCATTAACAACAATTACTAAATATAGAAAGATTAAGCACAATGATTAAGGGCAAAAATAAAAGCAAAAGAGAGAAAAGAAATTTTAGATTGATTCGAATGAGTCATCACTGTCTAGGATCAGTTTCGTCCCTTTGCAAGCGCATGCTTGACTCGTTTGGTTGCTCAGGGTGGATGGGTACGTGTGGGTGGCGTTGGCTTTACCGGCGCAATGATCTCTTCCCATTCCTCCGAATCGAGGTGGAGTTCTTCGGTGGCCTCTACTTCGGTCTCCTTGCGTTTTGCTGATTCAAATGCCCTTTTGATAGAGTGGGCAGTGGCGCTCAAGTCTGAAAAGTGTTCTGCCCCATATAGCGAACCGACTGGAGTCTCGAGGTGTGCCTTGCCCTTGGCTTTTCTCGTAGTGGCAGAAGAGGTGGGTACTGTTGAGGCAGACTACCCTGGGGAGGCCTGGGCAGTAGTGGTAGCGGGTGCGGCTTCCTCTTCTGGCTGGGGGGCGACTGTGGCATGGGCTTCTGGAGTGGTTGCTGCAAAGATGGCGACAGGAAATTGAGGAAACTGGACGGCCTGGTTATGGAACTTCTCTTGCATTACTTGGACAATGAAGGAGGTGAAGTCCCTTGCAAGGGCCATAAATAGGCATTACCGTCTGTCCATATCCTCCAATTTCTCGGTAATTTCCTGGAGGGTGGCTGTCGGGGCGGTGGACTTTGGGTTCTCTGGAACATCTGCCCTAGATGCTGTCGCGACAGGACCTTGTATCGGTGTAGATTGGCATGGATCAGCTTGTGTGATCTGCATTAGCTTGTAATATGCCTCGATGTTCCATCACTTCCTTGGAGTCGTAAACTCATCAGCCTCATCTATGGGAACTTCTTTTTCGGTGCAAAGGCCATGATGAGTGAGGGGAAGTAGAGAGGCCCGCATTCCTTCCGCGCACACTGATACAATTCCTGACAAATGATGTTACCAATTTTAATATCACAATTATTCATAATAGAATGTATTAGTGCAAGCCTGGGTCGATCGACAGTGCTGTTGTGTGAGGTGGGCAGAAGGTGACGCTTGACAAACATATCTCACAGTTTCGCCTTGGGCCGAAGATTTCGTCTCTGCACTGAACCTTTGTGTGCCCCGGCCTCCCATGCCGTGCTGGCATACCAGAGCTCATCTTTAATTCTTTCATAGTCCTCCTCGGTCAGCTCCTCCAACACTTCTGAATATAGGTCCCATTCTGTATGTAGGCCATAGAACTGGTTGATGGTGTCGACATCGACCTTGATTGCTTTTCCTCTAATATGCACAAAAATGGAATATGCGCTCGGGTTGTGGGCATAGAATTCTCGGACGATGGAGATGTTGGCCCTTGGTGGATGTAGGCAAAAGATATGCCACTTGTGATATGCCACCTTGTTGAAGAGGAATTGGTCGTTGTCGAAATCTGCCTTGGCCGATCTTTGAAATCATTGTTCCTCCCATACCTTGCGGGAGATGAATTATTTGTTGAATCTCTTCTCTACTCCAGGAGGTTCGAATCGCTTGTAAGAGGCCTCGGCAGCGCATGAAACTTGTCCTTGATTTAATTTGAGAGCCATCTAGAAGAGGGATTTGTGTGAGTTTCGAGAGAGTAAAAGCAAATATTAAACTTTGAAGAGTTAGGGCAGTAGAAGAGAATGTAAAAGTGAAGAGCAAAAGGAGAATATTGGCCTTTATATAGAGGTTTGACCAACAATGCAGTTGTGGCATTAAATGCGGCCGCGACTTTTACTAGCCGTTATTAGCCGTTGCGTGTTCCTGCCCATTGGAAATATAGCCATTGCGGCTTTTTCGTTTGTTGGGCATGAGATGCCGCGGCAGCGAACGTTTCTCCTCCTAGCCGTATGTTTTTCTCTTCTTTCTTCCTTTATCTCCTTCCTAAAAATGAATTAATAATATTAAAACTATATTCTTAAAAAATACTAGCAAAAAAAATAAAATAAAAATGAGGAAAATAAGAATTAAGTAAAAACTAAAAACTAAGTAAAATAAAAATAAATAAAATGTAGAGAGAAAAAGGTTAAGGCACTAGAGGAGTGAATGTGGGTGCATCTCTTAAAGTGATTTCTCCCTTATCCCTCATGGCATGTAGTCCCAGGTTTGATTTCAGCTCGCTTCCAGAATCTCCTGTTGGGTTGCCAAGGCAACTGCCCATGTCGCTTCTACGGCAGTGTTCAGCCTCTCCGCCGGGGCAGTGTTTTTCAGCCTGGATTGCTTGACACTTATTGGGTTCATCAGCTTGTTTCCTGGTGTTGAGTACATTGAGTTTAACATGCTGGTTGTTTATTCTCATTGTCAGCTCTGCTGTTTCGACATTAATTATAGTTCTCCCGGTGTCGAGGAATGGCCTTCCAAGGATGATTGGAGCTTTCTCATCTACATCACAATCTAGGATTAGAAAATCTGCAGGGAAAATAAATGTATTGACTTTTACCAATATATCCTCAATTTTCCCTTTGGGTTACACATGGGACCCATCGGCAAGTTGCAGCATTATGGTGGTCGGTCTGGCCGTTCCAATCCCCAATTTTTGGAAGATGGACTTAGGCATTATGTTTATGCTTGCTCCTAGGTCACATAGTGCTCTCCTCTCATAGGTATCTCTGATTGCACATAGGATGAGAAAGCTTCCGGGATCCTTAAGCGTGGGTGGTGTTCGATTGTGTAGCATGGCCATGCATTCCTCTGTCACGAAAATCGTTTCAAATTCCCCAATCATTTTCCGCTTTGAGATAATGTCCTTAAGGAATTTGGCATAGTTTGGGATCTCTTTAATTGCCTCCACAAAGGGGATATTAATCTGTACCTACTTTAAGATATCTAGGAATTTCTTAAATTGGTACTCTTGCTTTTGTTGCTTCAGCCTTTTTGGGAATGGGTGAGTTGGTCAGGTGTCCTTTATGCTTTTTGTGCACGTGCTTTTGGATGCATCGATGTTGGTATTTACAGTTGGTACTGCCACAGGTTCTGCCGGGGCAGCGTCTTCAGTGGTTGCTGCAGCGACATTATTGTTGGGCAATGTTGTGGCAGTTGGCTCCTTTGGCTTTTCTTGATCTGGTTGCTTCATTTAAGGCCCCTTGAGTTGGATATCACTTCTGGTGGTTATGGCTTTGCATTTCTCATATGATGTCCCTCTAGCAGCCTCAATGTCACTAGGCAAACCTCCCATTGGCCTTGTGTTCAGAAACTGTGCAATCTGCCCCACTTGTGTCTTTAGGAATTTTAGGGTTGCCTCGTTGTTTTGCAGTCGCATCTCAGTCCTGTCCATAAAAGCGTCAGTTTTTTTATGAACTTATTAGTATTAGCCATGTATGCACTAGCTTGAGACATAAAAGCATGAAGAGTGTTTTTTTAAAGAACTAGACTGCATTGGCTGTTGTGGTAGCATGTGTTGCTGTTGCGACATGTTCTGCCGAGGCATGTTTTGTTGGAATCCCAATGCTGAAGCATTCATATTTTGCGAATTCAGTGTATTATTGGGGTTGCTCTAGGAGAAGTTAGGGTGCTTTTTCCAGGCTGGGTTGTAATTGTTGGATGTCATGTTGTTATTGCGATCATAGTTTCCAACATAGAAGGCCGACTCTGGGTTCTGCGGGCATTTAGAAGAATCATGGTCATCGTTACATGAATCACAAAAGGAACTTATTACCTTGACCTCCTAAACGTTTCTTGGCCGTTGCATGTTTTTCACCATATTGGTCAAATTGGCCAATTGCAAAAGTATCGACTGTGATGACTCAAGCTCATTAACGGTGGCATGTCATCTTATTCCTCCCCTCCTAGTCGTGGGAAACTGGTAATTGTTCTTTGCAAGCTTGTTTAGTATGTCAATGGCTTCCTCTGGCGGTTTGTCAAGGAGAGTGCCATTTGCCGAGGCATATAACATCATCCTTGTCGGGGCATTTGATGAGTTATAGAACATTGTCACTTGTGTCCAAATCGGAAATCCATGCAAAGGGCACTAGTGCAACAATTCTCTATAGCGTTCCCATGCCTCGTACATAGGTTCGTCATCTACTTGTCGAAAAGAAGTGATTTCGTTACACAATTTATCATATAAATTAGCTGGATTAAAACACGCAAGAAAATCATGACATAAATTATTCCAAGATCCAATGGATCCTGCTAGAATGCTATTTAACCAGGTCTTTGCCTATCCCTCAGTGAATAGGGGAATAATTTCAGTCTCAAAACATCTTCATGGACTTCTTGGATCTTGAATGAATTGCATATCTCCATGAACGATTTGAGATGTTGCATGGCATCTTCAGTGGCTGATCCACCAAATTGCCCAATGGTGTTGAGCATGTTGAACATGACGGGCTTCAGCTCAAAGTGGGCGGCTTCTATCTCATGTGTAACTACGCCTGGATTTAGTCTGTTCAGATCCTCTTCTAGGTAGTCTCGGACCGTTGGGTTTCATGCTGGCGCAAAGTACAATGGCAGGTTGTCTCCATTGCCTGCCGCGACATTCTGCTGCCCATCGAAAACTAGCTGCCCGACGACAACCTGCTGCTCATTAGCATTCCGATTGTTGTTGGCATTGTTGCCGCCAACTTGAATGTCCATTATTTCTCTCGCCCTTTGTTTGAGTTTCTGGCAACTTCGATCAGTTTCTGGGTCAAGATCGTGGAGTGGATACTTTGGGTTCTCCCTGGTCATACACCAATGCAAAACCAAAGTTAATTAGTGATCGAAAAATAGATAAATAAAGAGTGCAAGAAAATAAGATTAAAAGTCGCTATTGCCAATCCCTGACATTGACGCCAAAAACTTGATGCTTGCGTAAAAGTGCCCCGCAATAGTGCAAGTGTACACGTCTCAAGTAATATAATGATAAGTATATCGAGTATCGTCTCCACAGGGATTGGGCTAGTCTTTTGATCCTACTTCCTCGCACGGTAAAACAAATAAAAGAAAAAGAACACAAGTGAATAGGTTTGTTTTGATTAATCTAAAGAACTAATTCTAAAATAAGCCAGAAATAAAATAAAGAGAAATTCAAATTGAGAGAATGGGCCGGATTAGATTGTGTTTTAGTGTGAAAGCCCAATTAACTTGTCTTAGTTTGAATGCAACGAACACAAAGATGCCTCTGCAATGACCTAAGTCCCTTGCCGCGACCGCAATGTGCTAAGGCTCTGCCGCGACAATCCCTTGCTGAACGACATCTGCTGTCAAGGTTCGGCAAAGCGTCCTTAGATGGTTCCTTCTTATCCCTAAGCTCGGACACTGTTGATGAATGGACTTTGACCATACCTCCCGGCGTAAATCAAAGATAAACACCAACCAATCACACGTTTCTTTTAGCCGTTGAAACTCTTAACTTATCCCTAAGCCGAGTTAGTTACCACCACGTGGGATGACAACCATGCTTATTCGTTTCGTGAGTCTAACTCTCCCGATACTAGACAAATGGATAATCTCACAAACTCTCTCCCGATAAGTATGCAAGAATGAATTCAATGCCAAGAATAAGCAAACCTTGAACTAAATTGCATTAAAACTAAAATAAAGTACAATTGTCTTTACATAACTACTAAACAATTGATCCTAACCCTAAAGAAAATTAGAACATAACGAATGGGAAGAAAACACAAAATAATCCTAAGCTCTCTCGTCCCTTGTTCTCTCCACGATTCCCCTTGTAGAGAGTTTGAGTGTTCTCTAAATATGAGCGCAAGTACACACTCTTGTAAAGTTATAGTATAAAAGATACCGTCTCCCACAGGGATTGGGCAGCTTATTCGAATTGCAATTCCTGCACAAAGAGAATTAAACGCACAAGTAAATTTAGTTTGTAAAGAAAAGTAAATAAACACAAGTAATTGATAGAAAAGATCAGGGTGATAGAATGGGTCAGGTTATGCTGCTTAGTAATGTGAAACTGCGTTGAACATGTTAAGTTGTTTTGCGCTGCCAGACTTTGCTACTTCGACGCTTTCGGTGCCTCGGTAGTGGAACGAACATTGGCTCAGCGGAAAACTCGGCAGTCCTTACAGGCTCGATAGAACGCTTCGATAATGATCCCGCTTATGTCTAAGTCAGAATGCTTTTTTTGCCCACTGCAGATGATACCCATTGGCGTGAATCATACAATGAACAACAACCTTTGGTTCGTTCCTTTAGCCACCTTAAACCCTAACCTATGTCTAGGCTGGATTGATCAACACCTGGTATTGATGAGATCGTGCTTACTTTTTTCGTGAGTTTGACTATCTCGATACCAAACAAATGGATTGCTCCCAATCGATCTCTCGACTCAACTGTAAACATTGAAGAACATGAAATAATCAAACCTTGGATTTATTGCAAAAACAAACTTAAACCTAAACAACCGTTCTCACAACTACTTTACAACATAACCCAAACCCTAGAGAATTTAGAACATAGTGGCGGCAAGAAAACACAAGAGAAACTAGGCTATGTCGACTATGTGGTGTCTCAAATACAAGGTATGGTCGGGTATATATAAGACATAGGCCTACGTCAAGTCCTCCTTGGAGTATAAGTCTTCCTCATCATAAAGTAGCTTTAGCATTGAATGTATCCTTTAAATTCTAACTTCTTTGACTTGAAGTTGGACTCCTTGTGGCACAAGTAACCTTAAGCCACCTTGGATAATCTCCCCTTGGGCGACTCAGTCCACTTTTTCCGGCATCGATAAATTATGTGGATGGGCTCATTGGACTCAGGAAATTATGCTCTTCCAATCACACTCCAATTCACCAAATCTTCCGGTTGCTGCCCTGGGCGGCAGGTATGGCAGCGGCAGCTACTCTGCATCACTTCTCTCTGTGTTGAACTGCTTCAGTACAACTCCTTGGCTTGCTGCCTCAGCATCAGCTCCTCTCTCCTCCTGACAGCTTCTAGTACCTAAAACTAAAACTAAAATAAAACAATACATTTTCTCACCAAATTAAAGATATTCAATATAAATAGGGTAAAGTAAAGAATACTGTAAATAATGTACACATGCACCTAAATATGCCTAAAATGTACTTAAGAACAACAATAATATGAGATGGAATGCATATAAAATATATGACTTATGAGCACTTTACACACCCCCAAACTCGAACTATTGCTTGTCCTCAAGCAATGCAATCCTAAACATACTTGCCCTTGCACTAACCAGAAAGAAAAACCCGTTTTAAAATTGATTTAACACCTCAAGGCCGTGGCACCTATAATTAAATTAGTGAAAGGAGAATAACATGAATTACCTCAGAATTAAACTATAATGCCAGTGCAGTGTGTGTAGAAACTGTGTACAAGCTGAATCTAAAAAAAGTTCTAAGTAAACAAAGTTGTTGTCATGATAATATAAGGTTGTTGCCGAGGCAACATAACTAAGCACAGTTTATAATCATGGCAATAAGGGCTTCATCTAATCACAACTACTCTTCTAGGTCTGAAATTAAGATACGAGCAAACTACAAAACCCCGAACCCATTGAGTAGAGTCATCTCGTGAAGACTTTCATTCACTCATGCTAATTTGTCCGTCACTTCAAAGATTTTCAGATTCATAGACTTTGATAGCAGCGGAGTGTCCTTGCACATGATTATTCCTAGAGCTAGTTTTGGGCACCTCTAGAGAAAGACATCAAAAGATTTTTTTTCTTTTTCCTGCCGTGGCAGTGCTTTTCTCTTTCTATTCGTTGCGTGTCGTGGCAGCTTCCTGCAACCATGTTAGAATTGTACAAATAATTCAAGCAGGCAATGTTTATCAGAAATTCAAACAAATTCAGCAAGTAACAGTAGTGTTTTTGATTTTTGGCATTTATGGAAAAATTCTAAGTTTACTTCATGCTTTCCCCCAAATTAAGTTCTTTCTAATTGGTGCGAAAAATTTAAAGTCAGCTATCCTATCATAGGCACAAGTTCTAACAAAATTTTTCTTTTGATTAATTTTAGGAGGTAAGTACATTATCCAACCTATATGCACTGGTTATGCCTAAACAAAATGAGTGCTAACCCTCCAAACTCAAGACGGGCATTGCCCTCAATGCACAAAATACAAAAAAACAGAAAGAAGAAAATACAAGAAAGATAAATAAAATAAAGAAACAAGTAATAAAAGGAAAGAAAAGAAAAAAAACTCTAGAAGTTGTCGGATGTTTGAGAAGATGCAGGAGTCTTTGCGACAAAGAAGGAAGATGAAAAATGGATGACAAGGCGGCGGCTGGCAAATGTCTGGGCAGCAGGCTTGGCAGGTGATATATTTGTTGTCAGTGGTGGCTGGACTCTCTTGGGAGTGGGACGAGGAGCTTCACTTTGTTCTGGTTCGAATTCTGACTCATATTCCTCCAACTCGGCTGAGATTATGTGCCGTTTTCTCTTCCTGGTTGGCTCCACCATGGGTTTTGCTGGTGGATTCTCTATTGCCATAGGTGCCACTGTTTCCACTGTCTCCTGTTCTGTATCGTTGGACTGGGAGGTATCTACCACCGTTGCCACTTTGTAGGCTGGAGAAAATTGTTGATGATGACTCTCGAGAGTGTCGGCCACCGTGTTAGAAGCGGAGGTGGCTGAGTAGGACGGGTATCGCGTTGGAGAGGGCATTTGGCGGTGGAAGGCAGCGTGGCGGGAAGTTGCTTCTGATGGTGTAGTCTCTCTGGAATCAGCTGCAGCGGCCAAGTCTTCTAGGAATGTGGGCAGGGAGGGTCTGTCGTTGGGAAACTTCTACAAGAGATAGGCCACAAAGGCTTCTTGGAATTCCTCCACATATTTCATGAAGGTCAGGTGCTGCTTTACGATCCTCTTATTGATGTCGATTAGTGTCTTGAGCAGCTGGATGGCCTCTGGTTGTTGGGCAGCCTCAGTACTGCCTCTGGCTGCCGGGGCAGCGGTGTTGTTTGTCGACGGCTGGGAAGGTGTGATCGGCTCTGTTTCGGGTGTTTGCATCATCTGGAGTTGAACCTTCCTTGTCCAGCCTTCCTTGGGTGGTGTCATAACGTCCTTGGGGTCAGTGGGCACGTTGAAGTTCGCGCAAAGGCCGGTGATGATGGAGGGGAAGTAGAGTCTGTCCTTGGATTTCCGGTAGCAGCTTTGGATCTCCTTGCAAATGATGTCGCCCACGTTGATCGACCGGTTGTTCATGATGGAATGAATTAGGGCGAGGCGGGGCCGGTCGACCGTTGTGTTTTGGGAGGTGGGCAGTAGTCGTCTCTTGATGAACGTGTTCCACAGCATTGCCTCTGGCAGCAGTCGACAGCGCTGGACAGATTCGCTGTGCTTCCCAACAGCCACGAGGTGTTTGGTTCACACAGTCTGTCCTTCATCCGGTCGTAATCCCCTGCTTTAGCCGTCTGCCTCCACTCTTCATGGGGGTTGTCGTCCATCTCCAGCCCGTAAAACCTGTTGATGGTGTCCGGGTGGAGTTTGACTGCCTCCCCTCTGACAAACACGATGGGATTTCTCGGCGAAGTTGGTGGGCGTAAAATTCCCGGACGAGTGTGATGTTGGCCACCTCCGGCTGCGTAGCAAATATTTCCCACCCTTGGTTGTGGATCTTCTTGAAGTGGGCGGGCTCGAGACCTAAGTCTCCTACCTGCTTAGCAAATTGAGTCTGGTGCCTTTCCTGGTCTAGCCCGGAGAAGAATATTTGGAAGGCGGGTTTGGATTCTGATGCTGCCATAGGTGTGAGTCGGTTGTTATTCTAAAGTAACTAAAAATAGGAGAAGAAAAATCTTGAAATGCAAATGGACGTAGAAGAGCTTAAACAAGGAGGTAAAGTGAAGATAATGAAATAGTGAGATATATATAGGGGTTGCCGAGAGATGCCGTGGCGGCATTAAATTCCAACGGGTAGATTTTCGTGGCGCGTGTTACGAGATTAAATGCCCATTACACTGTAGCTGTAGGTAGCTAGCCGTTAGCAGGTTACTAGCCATTATGCGTTTCGCTGCCTGCAACTGTCTCGACGGCATGGTGGGTGAGCTCCTTGTTAGGCCTTCTTCTTGCTCCTGTTTATTTATTCCTAAAACCTGAAAATAAAAATAATAAACTAAATAAAGTAAACTGAAATAAAAATACATAAATTTGAAAATAAAAACATGAAAAATAAATTGCAAATAATTAAATTATAATCCTAAAACATGAAAATAAAAAGAAAGAAATTAAAAATAAATTTAAGTTATGTTAGGAGTGTATTGAGGTGCATCTCCCAAACATAACCACTTCCTGAGCTGGTTGCGTTTTGCTTGTTGTCCAGGTGGGTTATTCAGCTCCTTGGGGTTCTTGTTGCTCTAAATGCTTCCCTGGCAGCTGCTGCCTTGACCTGTCTCTAGGTTGACCTTGGAGGCTTGTGTGTCTTGGCAGACTTCTTTACCCTTGGCTAGCTTCGTGGGCTGTAGGACATGTATCTTTATATTCTGATTGTCCACCCTCATTATGAGTTCCCCATTCTCCACATCTATTAATGTTCTGCCCGTGGCTAAGAATGGTCGCCCAAGAATGATGGGGGCGTTCTCGTCTGCCTCATAGTCCAGGATGAGGAAATCAACATGAATGGTCAACAAGTTGTAGCATAATGAGGAAATCAACATGAATGGACAACGAGTAGTTTTTTGAGCATATCATCTCATTACATATCATATTATGATTTCTATTTATGCACCTTTATGTTAGAAACCCTATGCTTTGATTTTGTTTTTAGGATTAAGTTTGGATTACTTTAAACTATTATTGCTTTCGATTTCATTTTGAGTTTTAATGCTATTATGTTGCTTTAATTATTCTTTGTACTTCATTGCTATATCTTGCATGCATTTAAATTTTTTGACCGTTGCTTGCAATTACGATTTCAGAAAAATTCAAACGGTCGCAGACTGTATCGATACGCCCATATAGCGTATCGATACACTTTTTACAAAAGTTTTCCTCAAGATTCTAGTGAGAAAAATTTGTATCGATACGGTCATAGAGTATCGATACGCCCATGTTTTTACACTATACACGTACCAGTAGGCCCTTATAGCGTATCGATACACCCTCTTAAATGTGCGCAATGACTCTTTCTGTTTTGAGACATGTATCGATACGATTGTTCGAGTACCGATACAGTAGATTGCAGAAGTGCATTTATTGTGGGAAAAATGAAGCCCAACGACTCAATTGATGATCTCAACCACCAGAACGGCTAGAAATCAATGCAAGGGTATATAAACAAGCCTCAAAAGCTACAAAAACAACTATTGAATTTAATTGCAACAATCCCAGCACAAATCCAAACCTTTGAGCTATTAGAGTCAAACCCTTGTACCCAATTGAGTGATTTTCAATTTTATTCATCTTTTTATCAATTTGGGTTGAGTGCACTTGTAATTTGGGGCAAATATTCCACCTTGTGAGGTTTATCTTTCATTTGCCAACAATCTTTGTATTTGAGAGAGTCTTGGTTAATCTTTGGGTAGAAAGATTAACCGATTGTAAGGTTTCCTCCTAATCCGAGAAAAGGGGAAAAATTTCTAGTGAAATTGGTTGAAAATACTTAGCGGGAGCTAAGGTAGTGGATGTAGAGCTTGTTCTAAGCTTGAACCACTATAAATTGCCTCGTCTTTATTTTCTACATTTTCAATTTTCTCCCTTCATTTTTAAAAAGCCAATTCACCCCCTCTTGGCTATTTTCGATTCGATTGATCTACTTAACAAATATGTAAAATTTCTAAACTAATTGTGCACAAAGAAAAGGAAGTTGAAAAGAAGGAGAAGGTTCTAGTAAGTAAGAATGTGTCAGCTATCTTGCAAAAGAATATGCCAGAAAAATCTGGGATCCGGACATGTTCTCTTTACCTTGTGTAATTGGTAATAATGAAATCAAGCATGTTATGTTAGATTTAGGAGCTTTAATAAATGTCATGCCATTTTCTATTTATCAAGACTTGAAATTAAATGAAATGAAAAAGACTGGTGTGGTAATTCAATTAGCTTATTGCTCTTACATTCACCCACTTGGAATTGTTGATGATGTTTTTGTGCAGGTTAATAAACTTATTTTTCCTGTAGACTTTTATATCTTGACATGAATGGTAATTCCTTCTCAAAATTCCCTTCAATTTTGTTAGGGAGACCATTCATGAAGACATCTAAAATCAAGATTGATGTAGATGAGGGTACTCTCTTCGTGGAGTTTGGTGGAGAGATTGTCAACTTTAATATTCTTGATGCAAGGATGTTGTAACGCCCTGATTTTGGGCCTAGATCTTTTAGAGTTTGAATCGGGCCGGTTGAGAATGGTTTGAATCTTTAAAGGAGATTTAGGGAACACCTAGTTCCGGATGCTTTAAAAATATGGAAAAATATCTAAAAATCCTCATTTATTATATAAATGATTATGGTGGAAACAATTTTACAAAATAGGATTTGGAAATATTACATTTCGGTGTAGTGACCAAATCGCAGTTTTTGCAAAAGTTGACTAGTGACTGTTTTGTAAAGGATTGAAACTTTGAATCTTTAAGGAGCTAATTTTACCAAAATGTTTTTAATCAGATTTCTCTTTATTTTGGGTGTTTTATTAATGTTTTAATTAAGGGAAATATGGATTATTAAAGAGGAAAACCATCTTTAACTTTTCATAACTACCTTACGTTAGTTTTCTCCCAATTTCTTTTCAGCCAAACACATTTCTTCCATCAATTAGCCTCTGATTTCCGTTTCTTTTGATGAGATTTCAATCTCCTTTTGATTCCTAATCTTTTCCTCATCAAATCCTCTTGTTTTCACTTTGGATTTTCAAGAAAACTTGCCCAAATCAAGGAGAAATCATCCATTAGAGGTAAGCTTCGTCCTTCTCCTCTAATGATCAGTTCTTTACTGAAATTCCCAAGTTATCAATCCTTTGTTAATGATTTTTGAGTTTCTTTAATATTAGAAACATGAAATTGTGTTAAAACTCAAGATTTTTGGAGAGATCTTGATGATTTTCATGGTTGTTGGTTAGGATCTGTTTTGAGGTTGTTTTCTAATGTATTTAGGATGGTAATTGATGTTATAAATGAGGTTTTATCAAACAAATCCCGAATAGGTTTGGATTCCTAAGTTTTGCATGCTAGAATGGTGGTTTTTGGGGTGGTTTTGGTGTTCTGTTATAGCTGGAGGCATAAGGACGAGTTTATGGTGATTTTTTGTGTTGATTGATGTTTAGAAATGAATAGAAGTGATAGATCTTGGCTGGGCTTTGTTTTGGAAGAGTTTGGAGGTGTTTTCGGTTATTTCGGATAGCCGAAATGCTTGTTTTGAGTGGAGCAGCGAGTTTGAGTGAGTGGTTGGTGTTTTTAATGCATGGTGATGCATTAATCCTCTGCTCTTATGTGTTAAAAACAAGGGAGAGTAATCCGGAAGCAATCGAGGTAGCGTTGGAGGTTTCAGACGCTTGGTTGGCTCGTCGGCTTGCGTAGTGTTGTGTATCGGTGAGTGAGAACACGTTTTCCATCTTTGGAATGATTCTTAAAAGAGGTTTGGGAACTTAAATCTAGGCTTGAAACACCGGTTTAAGTTCGGAAGTAAGTGAAGTAGATTTCTCCCTCGGTTTGTGCTATAATTGTTTTGAAAATATTAAATTGGGTTTAGATGTGCTTGGCTTGGCATTATGTTTTGATTTGCTGATTGAGCATGGTTTTCAAACATGAGAGTTGGTTATCAAGTTTGGTGTGGTGAAGGAAGCATGGAACTAACGATTCTTGAGAATAGGTGGTTGATGCCCTAAAATGCTTTTACATGCTTTTACTTTGAGATAGACAAATTCATATTGTTTTTATGCATGATTTGTAGCATGAGATGATGCTTGAAGAGATTTCATGAGACATCATGTTGCATTGATGAGTTTTGAGATTTTGATGTAATGCAAAACATGTGTTATGATTTTGAAATGAGTTGAGAGGGTTTTGAGAATTATTGTATTAAAACAGTAGGTGAGATGATGATTTTAATGTAATATATTGACATAAATGATGAGATAATTACCGGATATAATTGGTCGAATAATAGGATGTAGAGTGCACTATAAACTAAAAATTCGTACGTGCTCTTGGGATGCGTTCCAAAGAGAGAGGTCGATGAGGGGCATTCCATCGGAGTAGGACTTGGTGAAATACCCAAGCTTTATGGTAACAAATGTTATCACTATGAGTAACCGATGATGGGCATTCCATCGAAGTAGGACTTAGTGAAACACCCAAGCTTTGTGGCGAAGGTAGATACCGCCATGAGAGCCAGTGGCGAGATCCCACCGGGGTAGGACTTGACCTCGCGTCAAGCTGTCCGCATATCCGTGTACAATAGAATATAAAAATGCCAATATATGAAAATGAAGTGTGTTTCATATGTGCGAATGCTTGAAGAGTTTTTATGCTATGAGAAATGCATATGAGATTTTGAGATTATGGAATGCTTTTGTATAACAAGCATATGTGGCCTTGCCATGAGTTTTGCATTGATTGAATGAATGAGATAGGTAGATGGTACATGTGACTTTCAAATGATGATTTGCCTTGAAATGATTTTTAAGCTTGAGGAAGAAAGAGCATAATGTGGAAAATGGTTTCCAAGAGAAATGGTTTAAACTTTGCATATAGTACTTATGCATGGGAAGGTTTAAATGGAAGTAATTTTGAGGATGTTGTTTAATAATGAGATGCATATTGCACCTGAGTTTTAATGTTGGTTTATGTGTTGAGCTATGCATTGTTTAAGGTAATGATGTTTTCAAATGGAGTTTCAAACAATACATTGGTTTGTAGAAATGGATTTTTGGTTAAATGGAATTTTATAGTTTTGCTGCATTGATGGTGCTTTGATTTTGAGCATTCCTCACTAAGCATTATGTGCTTACGCTCCTTTTTGTCCATCAATGCAGATAGTTGAATTTGGGAACGCAAGAAGCAAGGGATTCAAGAAGAACTTTACTTGGGAAGTATGTTTTGTTCCATAGCTATAGATAATAAAGGCAATGGGGGAATTCCTTTACCATGTTGTGTGATGAAGTTGATTATCTAGAACGAGTTGGTTTATGATTTGAGACTTGTAGATGGTTATTGTGTGGTGTTTGAATCCTCATCTTACATTTTAGTCTTGTTATGCTTTATGGATGGGAGTACGTTCCTATTAGTTGTATAAGATAAATGAGTTGTTGAGTTGAGCGCTTGTATTGTGTCTAGCTTTTGATGTAAATATGATAGAGTTAATGTTAATCTTGTGTGGATATGTTGTAGTATGAGTTGGGGCATGTTTGAATGAGTTTGAAGGTGGTGAAAAGATGTCAAAAACCAGAAAAAATGAATGGTTGCAGGGCAGGGTGTATCGAAATACCCTAACCTGTTTCGGAACGGGGGCCTGAAATGGCCATAGTGTTTCGAAACGGGTAAGAGTGTTTCAAAACACTTTAGCTACTGGAGAGGCATGTTTTGATACTGGTCTCGGAACGCACCCGAGCATCGGAACGGTCAACTTCGTTTCGATACCAGGGTCTGCGTTCCGAAACGGTTGACCGTTGGTCTACAAATTTGAATTGTTTCAAGTTCTCATATCTTACATTTTAGTCCTGGATGTTGTGGATGCAATTGCTTAAGCTTGGGATGTCCTTTTAAGCTGAAATTTGACAGAGAGGCATGTAATTCGACTAATTGCATACTGGTAAACTTAAAATCTGCAAGGTCCTTATATTTTCCAAAATTTACATTTTGGTCCCTAAAAGTGTAATTCATGCAATTGAGTCCTTAAATGATTTCCGATTGCCGTGCTTTTCTCTCTTATGTTCCCGAGTAATCACCTAGGCTTAATGTGCATCTAGAAAAGATAAAAAGGAAAAAAAAGGGTCGTCAATCAAGGTTGACTTTCGGGTTGACTTTGGTTTCCCCGTGTAATTTTTGTAGTTCGGGTCAAGTGTCTAGACCGGGCTAAGGGGGTTACATATGTACCACAACGAGATTCATTCTTTTTTTTTCAACTTCATGTGATTGATACAATTGTGCATAATGTTTTTACAGGAGAGAACACTAAGAACAAGTTGGGATCCATCGAACAACCTCATTTAGAAGGAATCAGGTGACGAAAATGTTCCATGGTTGCGTCGAGCAAAGTGGCGTTAAACAATTGCGCTATTTGGAGGAAACTCAAAAGTTTTTATTTTTACCTTATAGTTAATTAATTTATCTTCTTTTATTTTTGTTTTTTATTTTTGTTTCGTTTTTAGAGAGTTTGATTTTTTGGGCAGAAGACTATTCAAAATATGGCGTGACCATGCCTTAATACAGACGGGCTACTGAGTTTGAACTTCACAATATTAAATTTTAAGCAGATTATTGGTTCGAATAAGGCGTGACCACGCCTTAATACAAACAAGCTACTGAGTTCAAATTCCATTAAAACCTGATTTTTGACAGTATGCGGATTCGAATAGAGTGTGACCACGCTCTATTGACAATAACCTAATGGGCACTACCCTAATTTTTTCACACCTTTTCACGTTTACAGTAGCAAACCTAATTCCATTCTTTTATTTTCCCACATTCACAACCCTCCCCCCATCTACAATCTTTCCATATTTTTTAATCCCCATTATTTTTACATATACCCTATCGCCTTCACTTTTTACCACATCTGCAAGCTGGAGATTTTGAGAAACCATGAGCAAAAATTAGAACACCGAATTTCATGAATGGAAGAGAATTTAGAAGGCTTGATGCAACATTGTGGAGTCACACTTCCTTGTGCACCATCACCTTGAACCATCTTCGTCCGGCTTGCTCAAACTTCAGGGGAATTTCCTTTTCTTTTAAACTCTTTTGTGAGCATTATATTTTGATATAAATTGAGGAAAATGTAAGGTTTAGGTGTGGGGGAGATATTTCATACATTATTTCATACTGTTTTCTTCTAAGTTTGTGAAAATTTTCAAAAAAAATTGCGATCTCTTTTTGAAAATAATGTTTTAGTGCTTGGATTTTGGTTTACTTCAATTCTTTTATGTTGATTTTTTCTTTCAAACCGCGAGTCTATGTTTAATATCATGGAATACCTTGTAAGTTTTAGATACATCTTGGTTTGAATTATAATGCATGAAAGTGATGAGCATGACTAGTGTTTTCTTAAAATTTTGATGACATCTCATTGGTTTGTGTTGACTCACGTGAGTGCTTGGAAAAAGGGTAAAAATGTATTGGAAAAGTAAAAAAAAACAGTGCCAAAGGTTGAGTCTTTTGCATGCAAGTATACACGGTCCGTAAGTTATATAGTAGTGAGTTGAGTATTGTCTCCATAAGGATTGGCGAAGAGTTTGAATGCTTTGAATGTTTACTTGTCAAGGGAAAAATGTTGTTTGATTTGAGAGTTGTTTGAAAATAATTTAAAAGATAAATAAAATAAAAATAAAACAACGTTGGCAAGGAGAGTGTCAAATGAGTGATGAGCGTTGGCAAGGGATGCCTGGTTTTCATGCTACTCATGCTATGCCAGCCTTTAATAATGTAGTGCCTTGGCATCATTTAACAAGCAGATTCAAAGTTGGCAAAGCCTCTTTCGATGGTCGATGCCCGAAAATAACCATGTAAAAATCCCTATATTTCTATAGTGAATGTTTTTTTATAAATTAATTTGATTATGTCCCAATCTATACTCCTAAGGGGTAGATTCACTTCAAAAGTAAGCTCATCTACTTGAAAATCTTCTTTCGAAGCATCTCGCCTCAGTATCTAGATACAGATCATTGCCCCCTAAGTCTTTTAAGATATTAAGGTTCAATAAGCAAAAAAATGCCAGCTTTCTCTTTGCACAGTTTTGTTAAAACATTAAAGAACATGCGAGATAGGGGAGCGATGTCGAAGCATTATCATTATTAAAAACTAAACATAAAAATAGTGTTCAACGCAAACATCCCCCACAAACTATTAAATTAGTTCATGGTGAGGGTATCAAACCAAAAGCCTTCATCGTTTTCCAAACACATATTCATTTAAAAATAAAAACAACTTAGACAAAGAGAATGGGCAAGAAAAGGGTCTCTCGATGCAGCCCTTCAAGGTCCAGGCTCTCTGTCAAGCTGGTCGAACCACGTCTCTTTGGTGCAACCGGTCGTCGATGGATCACTCGATCTCTCCAAAGTCCTTCATCCACCCACACACACACTCACACACACACTTTCAATATCCTTCATCGATCTTTAAATAGGCGTGTAAGGAAGACTAGGATAAGCTCTTGTATTTTGAATTTTGAATGCTCAAGGGATAAGGGATGTGATCATCTTATCCAGATTTGAATGTGAGTTGATTAGGTTGGAGATGATGTCATTCTTCCATCGCTGCTCTAGCAATCAAGCTTGGCACGCTTTATCCGTTATTTTTTCGGAGATTGATTCAATTGCTATTTTCTTGCGTCCTGATCTGATCCTATTTTTTTGGGTTCAACTACTTCTTGGCTGGGCATCGAATTCCTCTACTCTGCCAACTAGTACTTTGGCAATATTTGGTCCATCTGTTCCAACAGCATCTCAACATTCTCTCTCGCATTCCCTCAATTGTTGTTGTGTTCTGCCAACCGTTATGCCAAACCTGCAAAAATTGCAAACAAAACAACCCTTCACATCGGCATAGGCAAAATTCCTAACTCCTTCTATAAATCCATGAAATTAACAGCCAAATGCAACCAAATGTACTCAAAAGCAAGAAAAAGCAAGAAAAAGCATTGTAAAATAGACATAAAATCGGTACTTTTGAGGTGCTAACACTCCCTTAAACCTAGCTCATTGCTTGTCCTCATGTAATGCAAGAAAACTAAAATAAAAAGAAAAAGGTGAAAATATTACCTCAAAAAAGTTTTGGTTGGAATGCCAACAAGTGCTGACAAGCAGAATTAGGCCTAGCTCTGTCCTCAGTCATCTTAGTGCAGTAATGCCAAGCATATAATAAATTCAAGTGCAACAATATAACTCTAGTATAAGGGCATGAAGAGTGCATGATGTGTGGGCAATATGCATCAAGTATTCTTTTCCTCCCTTTTTCAATTTTACTACCTAAACTCAGTTTTTATTTTTTGTTTATTCCTCCAAGGGATTTTATTGGCATTAATTTAAGCTTGCTTTGTGACATTGTTTGGCGTGAGAAATACGAGGGAGCATACCACGAACCCCCGCGTTAATCCAAATATCACTAAGCTTTCTCTTCAACCCATGCCCTAAAGTTTTGGACTTGAGAACTAAGAGGGAGCAAACCACGAAGCCCCAAGTAACTTATTATCCCTAAGGTAGAGGAGAGTTTAATTTTTTCTGGCCTTGGCAAAAAAATGTTGCCCTATTTGTTTCTTCCTACCATGGCATCAAAAATTTGTTTTCCTTTTTTTTTATTCTGAGCTTAGTTTCAAAAATTCTAAGTTTGATTGGGAACTAGATGCATACTACGTGTTAAGTGAAAATTCAATTCCCTAAACTAGAGATCAATTGCCAAGCAAACCCGACATTACTATTCTGTTGGTATAGGCAACTAAAGATTTCAAAATTCATCGGATAGATTATTCTAAAACTAACTAAACTTTCCTAACAAGTGTTAGCATTCTTCAAAATTTGGTTGAGACCAAATTTTCTTTTTCTTGGTGGTTTGGTATGCAAAGCTAAACTATATGGCACATATGGCATGAAAACAAAAATGTAAACATGAAATGCATGGCATGGCATAAATGTGAGGAAATGTACACCCCCAAACCCAAGATGTGCATTGTCCTCAATGCATGAAAACAAACATATATAAAAAAAACAGAAAAATAAAAATGTATGAACATACAAATACAATGAAATGAAATGCAAAGGAGATTAGGAAGAAGAGGACTCCCCCTTAGAGACTTCTTCTCGTGTGACCCGGGTCTTCCTCTTGATAAAGCTTCCACGATCAGGTGCTTTGTGCTTCACTCTTGTCATGGCTGGTTGTGCGGTAGTGGAGGCTCCAACATTTCGAAGAACTTGCTCCACAATTTTGACAGGTTCCAACATTGTAGGGATGTCAGTGGCATCGGACTGTGCCAGCGCAGTAAGTGTTGCGATAGACTTGGATTTGGTTCTTTTGATTCAACTAGAATGACAGTACTGGCAAATTCAACATGGACTGGAGACAACAGAACTGTGGCATCAGATAGGGTACGAGTTGATTGGGGACTGGCTGGCATGGCCTCGTCACTGGCAAAGATCTCTTTAAGGAAATCTGGGAAAGCTGGCAGAAAATTTGGGGACATCTTCTCAAGGGTCTCCTTGATGAAAATATCCCTGACATGACTATGTTGGGTCACGTTGGTACGCCCCGTGGCGCAGCGGAAAAATTAATCCGACATAATCCAACCAGGATCCATGTACAGGAACGAATCCGGGGTGAAAAGATGAAGAGTTACCTTTTAAAACTCTGGAAACTGGAAAATCGACGGTATGTCGGAATAACCGCGTCAAGTAAAACCAGAATCGTCACAGGTTCGCAATGACCTCTACGGAGTCAACCCGAACAAAAATAAAAAAGTTTCCGCCTCCCTAACACTTATGGATAAATTTCGACAGGTTTGAATACCTTCCAGGGAGAAGTCGAAATCCCTCCAGGGATTCCTGAGGGAGTCTGAAATCGACCAGGAGTTCAACCGAGACTTGCAATCAAGCAAGGGAACCTTCAGGGATTTGCTAGGGGGCAAGTAGAACACCAGAAAAATATCGAACAGCTTCTCAGAGAGCTTTCTGGGATATGTCGAATTCCAGTGGGGAATCCCTAGGGGTGTTGTCGAAATCTTTAAGAGGAGGAAGAGGGATGATTTGGTTGCTAGCCCTTGTCCCTTTAAATAGTATTCAGAGACTTAATTCTAGTTGAATATCTTAAATCCAAGTTCAACCAAAATTCATAGAATCTAATTCTACTTGAAATTGGTTTATATTAAATATACATTATATTTAATAATATTAAATGAAATATATATATTTAATTATGTAGAATCTTATTCTACATAAAACATGGATTTAAATATACATTATATTTTGTCCAAATATATATATTTTTATTATATAGAATCTCATTCTATCTTTACTTGGATTTAAATATATTTAAATATATATTTTTAATTATGTAGAATATAATTCTACATAAACTTGGAATTTAATATACATTATATAAATTCATAATATATATTTAAATTTCTAGAATCTTATTCTATAATATTTAAGTCTCTAAATATTTTCCATACTCTAAATAATATTTGATAAATACAATATTTATCCAATATTATTCCCATTTAAGGGAGTTTCCGATTTCCCCTATCCCATATGGGATTTTCGGTGACCTCCCTAAAATAGGGAGTATGGTTTCTAATTTTTTTGTTCGTTTCATTCGAAAGGTGTGACCCTTGTAGGTTCATGCAACGTTAGCAGCAAAATTAGAACTGTTCTAATTTTACAAACAATGAGTGGCATCTAGCAATACATCATTCCTACCTAAGTTGCATGAAGTCATGGTTTGACTTTCCTAATTCCTGAATAAACTTCCTTTATGTATTTCATCCTTTTGTCCTTTATATCTTAGATGAACACAAGTCATGGGTTAGTCACACTTGCGTTGTCCATCTTGTGTTTCTTGATGTCTTAAGTAGATTATGATAAACGAATCTCTATGATATCTCATATCATAATATTCGAGCATGGCCATGCATTTTCTAATCTCACTCAATCAAGTGGCCGAAGATATTTCTCTCATTATGTAGGAGGGACAAATCCTTTCTTGATCAACCATATTTCACTACATAGGTCATCACATATCCAATCATCAGTCTTTATAATGTAGTCAGTTACGACACACGTTTGACTATGTCAAAATACGTAAATCTTTATGTTGAAATCATGTTGATCTCAAGTCTGAGGATTATACATATGTTTATCATGAGCAATGTTGTGACTGTCACATAATTACCCAAGAAACATGCTCATAACGGGTCAATCCAGTATGTTGTTCTCTAACAAATACTTATGTGTTGATTTTGACATCTCTATGTCAATGACAATGCTTGTCATCAACCACATATTAGTCTTTATATATTATCATTGTCCATACCCGTAATAATATTCGATTAAGGATCCTATTTAACAATAATCGTATTATTGTATGGACATTATTATCCAATGGTTAGTTTGATGCACAAAAACATACCAAATGATAATAACGACGATGCCATTACTTGATAAATCTAGTAAAATAGTATGTCTATTCAATCATCATATGATTCGTCTTTGGGCATACTCCAACAATCTCCCACTAGCACTAAGACCAATCATTCTCGTATCTAATACGATATGGATTAGTGTAACTGACATGCTTATGCTGTGTTAAAAGTTTTGTCAGGGAGTTGACAAAGTTATCAACTTTGTGCATATGTTGCATCATAACATAGTTATGTAGCATCTATTATGCTGGGAACAACCCTTAGTTCAGAAGTGAACCCTTTAGATCCAAACATCCTTCTTTACTGCTATGTTGACTGTAATACATTCAACCTATATTGTAGAGTTAGGTACTGTCTCATGTTGCTAACTCGTAGTATCTTTTATTAATGCAAAACGGATTGCGATCTTTAGTTCCTTTTGATGAGTATGTCATCTACAAACAATACTTAGGAAAGTAACAATGCTCCCACTAGCTCTTTTGAAAACAAGACTCCCCTTTGTTTCTAGATAAACCAAACCTTTTGATTGTATCTTCTGAAACAAATATCCCAACTTTGAGAAGCTTGCCTTAGTCTATGGATAGACCTTTGTAGCTTACATACCTTGGAGTGACAAAACCTTCTAGATGTGTCATGTACACATCTGTCTCAAGTTTTCCCTTAGCAAAGTGGTTTTGACATTCCTTTATTTGATTCCATAATCATCGTATGTAACTACTTGCAAGTGAGATTAAGATGGATTAAACATAGCTACAAGGAAGATGCTTTATCATAGTCTATACTATGAAGTTTTTTGAAAACTTTTAGCGACGAATCATCCTTTGTATGTTTTATCATCCATGTCGGTTTTTCCTTTTTGAAAAACTCATCCATACCTCTTAGGTTTTACCCTTTTAGGTAACCAAAGTCTATACTTGGTTTTAAACATGGATTCCATCTCATATCTCATGGCTCTTAGCCATTTCTCGAATTTTGGGCTCACCATTGCTTTCTGATAAGACCTAGTCTTTATCTTGATCCGAAAAGAAGAGTGTTTCCATGTACGGATAGTGAGAAATCCATATTTCTCAAGTATATGGTATTCTCTTAAGGATCAACACAATGGTTGTGTTTTGTTCTAATGTTCCTTGATCATTTGTGGAACATTCTCAATCTTTGGTTCATAAATTTGTTGTCTAAAATTTCTTCACATTCCAAATTCCATTTTTTTCTTTTGTGAGAGGTAATCCCTTTCGAGAGAAACTCTCGTTTGAGCAACAAACATTTTGTTCTCGTTGAAAAATGAAATCCCATAGTGATAAGTATTCTCTTTCGAGATAAACTATCGTTTGAGCAACAAATATTTTGTTCTCGTTAAAGTTGAAGAAATAATATCCCTTTGTGAGAATTAATCTCTTTCAAGATAAACTCTCGTTTGAGAAACAAACGCTTTGTTCTCGTTAGGATAAACAAAAAATTGAGTTTTTAAGGTTCGAACTTTGTAAAAATTTTAACATGTAAGTAACCTTAAAACTTCAAAGGTATTCTAGAACAATTCTTAGTCCATATCTTATATGACGTTTCGGAAAAAAAAACGATTAAGTATGAGAGTTGTTTTTCTAGTGTGTAAAGAAGTCGAAAATGACTTGTTCTGAATCAAAACATGTCTAACATATTTGATTCTCTTTCAAAGACTTTCGTTCCACTTGTGGGATTTAATTATGGGACAATCCCATATTCTTTGAAAGTTCATCAAACTTTAAGTATTCTTGAATTTGATCTCATCAAATTACCTTAATAATTTTTACGAGTTTGAGATTAGTCATTTTTTATTTATCTTATAAATATTACTGATTTGATTAGTTTAAAGATCATTGATTCGTTGTGCCATAAGAGATTAAAAGAATAACAATTATTTAAATAATCTCAAAATTAAAATATCTTGTCCTTACAAGATAACTAAAACTTAGGCACAAAATAATAATCTTAAAAACTAAAACAAATCTATTTAAACAAAAACACATGTCCTAATGGATGATGTAGCAACTCTTGCTTTATTTCCATTCGCAGGTCCATGTCTATTCTGATGCCTTCTCTTTAGAAGCCTCTGAGGTTGATGCCTCACTCGTTTTTGCTTTCTTGACTTCTTGTAGGTGTGTGGGGCAGTTTCTCTTCCAATGTCCGGTCTTGCCACAATGGAAACATTTTCCATCCTTCTTGATTCCCTTTTTAGGTTTCAATGCCTCCTTTCCATCGGTTTTGGTCTTACCATCACCTTTAGACTTTGCTGTCGATTTACCTTTCTTCTTGCCCTTGCAGACCATCAGAACAAGTTTAAGTCCTACCTTCTTCAAGTTGATTTCAGCAGTTCTCAACATGCTGAGCAACTGTGGCAGCGTCTTGTTAATTTCATTCATATTGAAATTAAGGACGAACTGATTGAAACTATCCGGCAATGATTGCAGGATGACATCAGTAGCTAATTGGTCTTTCAGCGGAAAGCCGAGCTTCTCCAACGTTTGGATGTAGCCCATCATTTTGATGACGTGAGCTCCTACGGGAGATCGCTCACTCATCTTGCATTGAAACAGAGCTTTAGAGGTATCGTACCTCTCTTGACGAGCTTGCCCTTCATAAATCTCCTTGAGATTTTGAATAATATCATAAGCTACCATGTCCTCTTGTTGATTCTGAAGCTCAGGGGTCATGGAGGCAAGCATAAGACAATCGGCATCCAGCATGTCGTCCATGTGTTTCTTAAACTTGTCTTTGTCAGCTCTGGAAGCAGTGGCAACCGGTTCATCAGGAACAGGTTCTTCAATGACATATTCCTTCTTTTCCTGTTTGAGAACAATTCTCAAATTGCGGAACCAGTCAAGGAAGTTTATGCCATTGAGCTTATCCTTCTCAAGGATAGATCGCATAGATAGAGTATTATTTGCTATTAATTCTACAACAAAGAAAATATGCTATATAAGTTTTACTAAATTGTAAAATTTATAGATAGGTCTTTACTATAAATTTACTCCCACCATTTTCTTCAAAATTAAAAACCCTCTAGTTTTAATTTCGAAAAAAACGTTTCGATAGTTTTTCTAGTGAGTGAGGATCTGTATTTCACCATTCCTAAATCAGCTTTGGCCAGTCTTTTAGGAAATGGTTATTTAGGTAAGTAACACCTTACTAATTACATCTCATGTAATTCCTCATCTTTTGGCGAACAACTCTTGTTCTTTAAATCATCTTATGATTATCCAAAACTTTTAACCACTAGGTTTTCTAATCCTATTAGAACAACCCAGCTAAGTCAATACCAATATCTCAACCGGCGAATATCACTAGCTTATTCTTCGCGTTTAACTAAGATAGATAAATGTGACATTGCTTTGGCAAAGCTCGCATTATATCGATCGAAGCTTTAACGAGGGTAAATATTGGATGGTTAAAACAGACTTAGAATTATAGTGAGGGATTTACTTAATTATCTCATCATATTAACATTGATCCTATCAATAGAACTATGTTTAATCATGCTTATAAAACATCCATTTCATCACATACAAGGTAAATATAAGCGGTAAATAAATATGCAATGATTATAGCCCTTCTTAACCTAAGGCGACCCGTCCCAAGCCAATGGGAGGACATTGTACTGAAGATAGAATCTGCTTCTGAAATGCCTAGTCCACCAGGGAAGGCCCACCATGCTGCTACCTTGGTTCTTGCTTTATCTCTATGAGTATTTACAATTTTCAGAAACTCGCGTTACATGCGAGGGAGTGAGATGAGAAGAGAAGTACAATAGAAGATAGAGAAAGGCACGACACGCAGGTCGTATTTATAAAAACCAAAACTATAAAGGCTATGGTCTATAACCATGCAAAACAAACACCGTGCAATCTAACATGCATTTCAAACATCGTGCGAACAATGTAACGATGTGTTTACGGAGTTTTAAACTGATTATCCCTATGTTGCGGTTAATGGGCCAAAGAAGGATCACGAGGTTTCATAAACCATTTGCGTTAATGAACAAATGCACCAGGTAGGTCAACATGAAAGAGAGGTGGCGCACTAGGCACACTTAAGTACCAGGTCTTTGATGATGCCAATCCTAGACATGCATTTTTCATAATGTCTAACCATAACTCTTATGGATTAACCGTGAAAGATAGTTTAATAACTTTTATCAAATTAGAAGCCCTTTCAGAGATTTCATAAATCTATGAAACTACGAACAACTACTTGTTCTCTAGACTAATTATTAGTCTCAACATGTTAACATTTAACATTGAAGCAACCTAACATAGTTATGATTAACTCTTAATCATTCAATGATAATCGAAATAAGTCTTTATTAGGTGTGATACGATAAACGATAAATATCTAAATCGAATCAAACATCATGCATCTCATACATAAACATCACACAAGAATTTAAGTCCGAATTCGTATGATACAAGTGGCTCTGATACCACTGTTGGGTCACGTTGGTACGCCCCGTGGCGCAGCGGAAAAATTAATCCGACGTAATCCAACCAGGATCCATGTACAGGAACAAATCCGGGGTGAAAAGATGAAGAGTTACCTTTTAAAACTCTGGAAACTGGAAAACTGACGGTATGTCGGAATAACCGCGTCAAGTAAAACCGGAATCGTCACAGGTTCGCAACGACCTCTACGGAGTCCACCCGAACAAAACGAACAAAGTTTCCTCCTCCCTAACACTTAGGGATAAATTTCGACAGGTTTGAACACCTTCCAGGGAGAAGTCGAAATCCCTCCAGGGATTCCTGAGGGAGTCTAAAATTGACCAGGAATTCAACCGGGACTTGCAATCGAGCAAGGGAACCTTCAGGGATTTGCCAGGGGGCAAGTAGAACACCAGAAAAATATCGAACAACTTCTCAGAGAGCTTTCTGGGATATGTCGAATTCCAGTGGGGAATCCCTATGGGTGTTGTCGAAATCTTCAAGAGGAGGAAGAGGGATGATTTGGTTGCTAGCCCTTGTCCCTTTAAATAGTATTCAGAGACTTAATTCTAGTTGAATATCTTAAATCCAAGTTCAACCAAAATTCATAGAATCTAATTCTACTTGAAATTGGTTTATATTAAATATACATTATATTTAATAATATTAAATGAAATATTTATATTTAATTATGTAGAATCTTATTCTACATAAGAAATGGATTTAAATATACATTATATTTAATCCAAATAAATATATATTTTTATTATATAGAATCTCATTCTATCTTTACTTGGATTTAAATATATATTTTTAATTATGTAGAATCTAATTCTACATAAACTTGGAATTAAATATACATTATATAAATTCCAAATATATATTTAAATTTCTAGAATCTTATTCTATAATATTTAAGTCTCTAAATATTTTCCATACTCTAAATAATATTTGATAAATATAATATTTATCCAATATTATTCCCATTTAAGGGAGTTGCCAATTTCCCCTATCCCATAGGGGATTTTCGGCAACCTCCCTAAAATAGGGAGTATGGTTTCCAATTTTTTTGTTCGTTTCATTCGAAAGGTGTGACCCTTGTAGGTTCATGCAACGTTAGCAACAAAATTAGAACTGTTCTAATTTTACAAACAATGAGTGGCATCTAGCAATACATCATTCCTAACTAAGTTGCATGAAGTCATGGTTTGACTTTCCTAATTCCTAAATAAACTTCCTTTATGTATTTCATCCTTTTGTCCTTTATATCTTAGATGAACACAAGTCATGGGTTAGTCACACTTGCGTTGTCCATCTTCTGTTTCTTGATGTCTTGAGTAGATTATGATAAACGAATCTCTATGATATCTCATATCATAATATTCGAGCATTGCCATGCATTTTCTAATCTAACTCAATCAAGTGGCTGAAGATATTTCTCCCATTATGTAGGAGGGACAAATACTTTCTTGATCAACCATATTTCACTACATAGGTCATCACGTATCCAATCATCAGTCTTTATAATGTAGTCAGTTACGACACACGTTTGACTATGTCAAAATACGTAAATCTTTATGTTGAAATCATGTTGATCTCAAGTCTGAGGATTATACATATGTTTATCATGAGCAATGTTGTGACTGTCACATAATTACCCAAGAAACATGCTCATAGCGGGTCAAGCCAGTATGTTGTTCTCTAACAAATACTTATGTGTTGATTTTGACATCTCTATGTCAATGAAAACACTTGTCATCAACCACATATTAGTCTTTATATATTATCACTGTCCATACCCGTAATAATATTCGACTAAGGATCCTATTTAACAATAATCGTATTATTATATGGCCATTATTATCCAATGGTTAGTTTGATGCACAGAAACATACCAAATGATAATAACGGCAATGCCATTACTTGATAAATCTAGTAAAATAGTATGTCTATTCAATCATCATATGATTCATCTTTGGGCATACTCCAACAGACTATACTGCCAAAGCTTGACATTTCGCTCCTTGGCTTTCTCTAATTTAAGAAGAATCATCTCCTGGCGATGGTGGATTTCAGGAAGCAATGCCACTGCACTAGCTTGCATGGGAGCGTCAGATTCCGCCTTTGGCACTTTGGGCTTTGGCATGTTTGTCTTTCCTTTTCCTTTGTCCTTGGTCTCGGTGGCAGTGAGGTTTCTCTATATAGCAGACGAGATTTCTTGGTTTGAATCAATCTTGGGCACACCATGCCTCATGCAAATGTTAAAAAATAATAAAGGAAAGAACAAACTACCATTAGGCTTACCAACGCATTTTTAGGTCTCTTTAATGATGATCCTATCAACATTGATTTTTTGGCCGATGATGATGGAATGCAACAGTGCCAGCCGTTCCTCTTGCACCGTTTCATTGTGAGTAGTGGGTATGAGATTTTCCTTAAGAAAATGATTCCACCCCCTTGGCTGAGATTTCAATGCCAACCTCTTGACGGTTTGGTGACCCTTGAAAGACAATATCCACGCCGTGCCTGGTTTACAAAGATATGCCAACAACTTCTTTCTCTTGGCAGTTTTCATGGACTCGACATACTCCATGTGTTCATCCTCGGCATCCCCCAACTTGAACATGCCATTAATATAACCTTCATCAAAACGAATGCATGTACCTCAGATCGTCAAGAATGGGTTGTCCTTGGTCAAATGGGCGTAAAATTCCTAGAAAATGTTCGCATAAACCTACCCATTTTTTTGGCAAAATAGCTCCCACTTGTGCTGGTTGACCATCACCATGAACTCATCATAAAATCCCACGGTTGCCTCGCCTTTGAAGTCGAAGTGCTTCTCATAGCCAAAAGGCCATGAGGTGTAGTTTTCTTCATGCTTTTTCCATATTTCTTCATTGAAAAAGATTTTAAAGGGGGGTGATGAAGAAGCCATTGGAACGAGATGAAAGCTTGGGATGGTTTGGACAAAGGAAGAAGAAGAGAAAGATGGATCTTCGTTCTTGCTCGATAAAGAAAGAGAGAAGTGAAAGAAATTTGTTTCCTTGAATGGCTAGGGTAGGTAGAAAGTAAATAGTTTTGCTGTGTAATGGGGTGTAATAAAGGTAGCTGAATTAATTGGGGATAATGATGGAAAATAAAAAGATTTGATTTGATAAGGGGTTAAGTGATAAGAGTGATGTGATAAGGTTGTAAGTGATAGGATAGGTTTAAAGAGTGGAGTGATAAGGTGATTAAGTTAAATTTAAGGGTAAAGTACACAGACGATCACTGAACTTTGGTAAAAAAACAAAATGGTAATCAAACTTTCAAAAATCACAAAATGGTAATTAAACTTTATGTTTTATAACAAAATGGTAACTAGACGTTAAACCTCGTTAAGTGACTGTTATAAAATTTGGTATAATAACACATTTAGTCCTTCATATTTATACATTCAATCAATTTAGTCCTAATTCGAAACAATTCACTAAGTTCTTGTAACTTTAAAATTTGAAGAACTTGACTCATCCAATAATTAAAATATTGCATTATCTGATTTTTTCAAAAAATATTGCACTGCTCTCTTAATTTATTAATCTTCTGTGTTTAATTATGGATTATACCTTTTGGCATATATCTATCCAAAAAGGCGTGATGATATGCAACAGTTTTTAGAGTGGGTCGTGTAAATCTTTCCTCCAAACTCAAACTCTTTAAATACCGCTGCTTAAAATTAAAATCCATCAAAAATAACAAATCGGTATACCAAAGAAGATGACACAAGTTGAAGACAAAACCGGGGCTGCCATTTCCCAAGACTCACATTTCTCAGATGTTGAAGGCTATGCAGAGAGGAAACCAACAGAATGATTTCGAAAAGGGTAGAAAGAGTTTTAGGAAAAAGGTTGGGTCAATGGTTTCCACCGTATTCGGTAAGCACAACAAGTTCCCCCATGGAAATGATGAAAGCCTCGACATAAAATCGGACAAAACAATAGTCAAGAGCAGTGACGGAGATGGTGAAAGAAAAGAGGAAATGTCTGGCGGAAATGAGAGGAAAGAGGGATGGCAGACGTACTTGAAATACTTGAGAAAAAGGGTGGGTAACGTTGGCAGCGACGAGTCGAGTGACGGAGGAGAGGCAGGTAGGCAGTGGCAGAAGGCGAAGAGAGGGGTAAGTGAAAGGAGAAGGAGGAGAAGGAGAAGTATGGAGGAAGAGGATATTAATGGGAGGGAAGTGCAGGCCTTTGAATGGGTCTAGGTTAATTCAATATGATGAAAATGGTATTTTGATTCCAGAGAGCCACCACATTTAGTTTTCTTTATTTATTTTGAAATAATTGTTTAGATTTTGATGCCTGTAAATCTCAAGTTTATTTTTCTAAAAATGTAATTCAAAATTCCTATCCAAAGAAAGAAGATTTTATTGACAACAAATTACAAATACACAAAAAGACATGTGGTATTTACCAGACTATATTTAAATATTCCAATATTTTAAATCATTTTTTTCTTTTAAATCGAATATTTTTAAATTAAATAGAATATTTAAAGTTGTTATTAAATAATCGATGTGATTTAAATATGAAAATATTAAATATTATATTTTAAAAAATATTTGATTTAAAAGAAAAAAATGATTTAAAATATTCAAATATTTCGAGTTATTTGAGTTGATGCGTCATATCTTAAGATAGAGGTGAGCGTTCGATCGAGTCGAGTCAAAAAATTTCGAGTTATTCGAGTTGACGCGTCATATTTTACAACTCCAACTTTATTTGAAATTTTTTCAATTCGATTCGAGCTTTCGAGTTCCTATAAAAATTTAATTGTAATTATTTATCATGTTACCATACTTTGGTATTTTGCTTTAAGGACCAAATTGAAAGAATGTGTAAATAACAAGGACTAAATTTAGTGAATTGTTTCGAATTAAGACTAAATTGATTGAATGTGTAAATATGAAGGACTAAATGTGTTATTACACCAAATTTTATAACAGCCACTTAACGGGATTTAACGTCTAGTTACCATTTTGTTATAAAACATAAAGTTTAATTGTCATTTTGTGATTTTTGAAAGTTTGGTTACCATTTTATTTTTTTTTACCAAAGTTCAGTGACCGCCTGTGTACTTTACCCTAAATTTAAATTTCAACTTAATTTATGGGAGGCTAGGGTTAAAATTCAAAGAAAAATAATATCTCTCTTTAATAGGCCGAATTTAATCAAGCTAAGGTTAACCTCTTCTCCCAATATTCCAATCTATCGCATGCCAATCCTCTACGTTGGCATTCTGCCTGGCACACAAAATTCTTTTATTGTGTCATCGTCTCATCTAAAGTCATGCCTTGGCATTATACCTGGCATACTAATATGCACATACTCAAAGAAAAACCTTTCAACGCAGCAAAAGAAAATAAAAACAAAAATAAAGAAAATTAAAGAAATAAAGAAAAAAATACTCAAAAGGGAAAAACATCTAATCATAATATTTACAAAAAATTAACCATGATGATGATGTTATGGCACCTCTACGAAGAGGATAACCTCATTGGCATTCTTTGAATCGCCTTCCAAATAATGCTTTAAACGTTGGCCACTCACCTTAAAAATATCTCTCGACTTCAAATTCTTGATGTCCACAGCTCCATGGGCATAAGGTTTTACAACTTCATAAGGGCCCGTCCATCTCGATTTGAGTTTACATGGAAACAATATTAGCTGTGAGTTAGATAACAAAACACGTTGGCCTACCTCAAATTGTTTTGGCATTATCCTCTAGTCATGCCAGCGTTTTGCCTTCTCCTTGTAGATTCTGGCATTCTCGTAGGCTTGTGTTCTGAATTCTTCCAACTCATTTAGGTCTAGTAACCTCTTTTCTCCATCAACTCTCCATGCCATGTCAAGTGTTCTGATGGCCCAATAGGCTTTATGTTCCAACTCTACTAGCAGAAGGCATGGTTTTCAAAAAATAAGTCGAAATGGTGAAGTACCCAAAGAAGTTTTAAATGCAGTCCTATAAGCCTACAAGGATTCATCTAGTCTCAAGGATCCATCTTTCCTTGATGGATTTACAGTCTTCTCTAAAACACTTTTGATCTCCTTGTTTGAAATTTTGGCTTGCCAATTTGTTTGTGGATGGTATGCCGTGGCAATCCTCTTCTATATTCTATACATGCACAAAGCTTTAGAAATTAGATTGCATTTAAAACGGGTACCCTCATCATGAATAATCACTCTAAGGGTACCAAATCGAGTAACAATGTGTTTGTGCAAGAACTTGGAAACATCCTTGACATCGTTTGTTGGCAGGGCAACAACCACTACCCATTTCGATACATAGTCAACGACCACAAGACTATATACATTACCAAATGATAAGGGAAATGGACTCATAAAGTCTATCCCCCATACATCAAATAAGTCCACAGACATAATGTTTTGGAGTAGCAATTGGTGTCTGCTAGAGATGTTTCTAGTCCTTTGGCATCGATCACATGCCTTGACATAGTTGTGGGCATCTTTGTATAGCGTGGGCCAAAAGAATCCTGACTGCAACACCTTGGCATCAATCTTCATCCTCGAAAAGTTTCCTCCATATGGTGCAGCATGGCCTAGTTGCAATATGTTGTGTTGCTTATCCTCTGGCACACACCGACGAATCACTTGGTCGGCACACTGCTTGAACATTATTGGCTCGTCCCAATAATATTGCCAAACATCTCGCAGAAAAAGTTTCCTGGCATTATATGCCAAGTCTGCTGGAAGAATATTGCTTACCAGGAAGTTGACTATGTCAGCGTACCATAGCATGACATTAAATACAAGTAAATACTCCCCTAGTAATTCATCTCTTGTGGCAACAATTTTACCATCGTCAAGATGATGCTCTAAGCGTGATAAGTGATCAACTACCAAATTTTCACTGCCCTTCTTGTCTCGCATCTCAAGGTCAAATTCCTGTAGAAGAAGCAACCATCATATCAACCTGGGCTTGGGACCCTTCTTTTCCAATAGGTACTTTAGTGCTGAATGATCTGTATACACCACTACATTGTTACCAACTAAGATATGAATTTATCAAAAGCAAATACAACTACAAGAAATTCTTTCTCAGTCATGGAGTAATTAAGCTGAGCTCTATTTAAAGTTCGGTTGGCATAGTAAATGGTATGAAAAACTTTGCAACGTCGTTGTCCTAACACTGCTCCGATGGCATAGTCGTTGGAATCGCACATGAACTCGAATTTCTAATTCCAATTTGGTGCCACAACTATTGGTGCATTAATCAAATTCTCCTTAAGTTCCTGAAACGCTCTCAAAAAAGCATCATCAAATGCAAAAGTGGCATTTTGTTCCAATAACAAGCATAAAGGTTTAGAAATTTTAGAAAAATCTTTAATGAAGCGTCAGTAAAAACCTGCATGTCCCAAAAACTTCTTATACCTTTTACACTTTGTAAAACCTATGTTTGATTTTGATATAACAATGTATGTTAAGGATTAAATTGAAAACTTGAAATAGATTTTTAAGTCCCTCAAAGGATTTTTAAATCATCAAGGCTTTAATCTATTTGAAAAACTCAAACTCCAAATATTTTCTAAGTGTTCCAAGGCCAAACTATTGAAAAACATCCAGGCATATCGATACGCTTCCAGCCGTATCGATGCCTTTTTACAAGTTTGGCTACTAGAGAAACGTGTTTCGATACACCCCTCATCGTATCGAAACAGCGTATCAAAACAGATTGCATTTGTATCAATACACTCTCTCTATAAAACTGAAGGAGTTTGAATGGCGTACCGATACGGTTCCACCCGTATCGATACAGATTTAATGGAATTTTAAATTCGAAAGCTTTTAATGATTTTGACCGTTGGTGTCAGTTGTTAGGTAAGCAAAATTTAAAGTGTTGGTTGTCTCGTACGGATACGCCCTTTGCCGTATCGATACGGAAACTTCCAGTGAGCTCTATGGAATTAATTGCATCGATATGGATGTTCCCCGTATCGAAAGGGTCCCTATCCCGTACCGATACGCTTACACGCGTATCGATACGCTATCTTGTTATTATGCAACGACTCTTTCTATTTTGAGATAGGCATCGATACGGGTCCTCGTGTACCGATACGGTAAGCTGCAAAAGTGTATTTATGGCGGAAAGAGAGAGTCCTAACGACTATAATCAATACCCTAACCACCCAAATGACTAGAATTGATAGAGAAGGTATAAATTGAAGTCAATTGAAGACCAACAACAATTATTGCATCAAAGACAAACATCCTAACAAAAATCCAAGCTCAAAGTGCTTATTTTCCTATCTCTTGTAAAACCCCAAATTGTGTAGTGTTCAATTCTGATCTTGTAATCAAATTTGGGTTGGGTGATTGTACTTAAAGGGGCAATCTTGTATTGAGAGATATCTTTCTTACCTTTATTTCTTCTTTGTACTCTTGAGGGTTTGGTCAAATTTTGGGTAGAAAATTTGACCCGTATTGTAAAGGTTACCCCCTAAGCCTTGAAAAGGTGAAGAACAATTAGTGGATTGTTGGAAAATCCTTCGTGGTAGCTAAGGTAGTGGATGTAGAGTTTGTTTGGAACTTGAACCACTCTAAAATTCCTTGTTCTTCATTTTTAGCCATTTTATTTACTCCAACAATTTTTAAAAACCCAATTCACCCCCTCTCTTGGCTTTGATCAATCTATTGATCCACTCAACAATTGGTATCAGAGCCTACCTCTTTGAAGGATTAACAACCACAAGAGGAGTTCCTAG
Organism: Hibiscus trionum; assembly: GCA_030270665.1. Taxonomy (NCBI): domain Eukaryota; kingdom Viridiplantae; phylum Streptophyta; class Magnoliopsida; order Malvales; family Malvaceae; genus Hibiscus; species Hibiscus trionum. Next base: position 36,368,821 of record BSYR01000013.1, read on the forward strand.
GAAGAGTGTGATCAACCACAAATTAAGCCATGACATCTACCTTTGGGTCAAACATGTACGAGTCTCAATCAACCACCAAACCGCCTTTCTTCAACGGTGATAACTACCATTTTTGGAAGAACCGAATGTGTCTCTTTCTTTAAATCCAACGATTATCTAGTTTGGGATGTCATTGAAGATGGTCCATCTATTCCGATGAAGAGAGACGACGAAGGAAGACTTGTGCCAAAGAAGAAGAATGAGATGAGTGAAGAAGAGAGAAAGAAGATTCAAATCAATGATAAAGCTCTTCAGATGTTGTTTTTCTCTTTCGGTCTCGACATCTACTCCAAGGTTTACTCCATCGAAAGTGCTAAGGAAGTGTGGGATACACTTGAGAGTACTTATGAAGGAACAAGTGATGTGAAGGAGACAAAGATTGGAATTCTCAATCTTAGCTATGAGAATTTCAAAATGGAGCCCGACGAAACCGTGTCAAAGATGTTCGATCATTTCTCAACAATCGTCAACGGGCTAAAGGGTTTTAGAGAGATAATCCCGGAAGACAAACTAGTCCGAAAGCTACTCTACTCACTTCCCGAGTCTTGGGATGGGAAGAGAACCGCCATCATTGAGGCCAAAAATTTGAAGACACTCAAGCTTGATGAGCTAGTGGGTTCTCTCCTAACTCATGAGATAATGAAGCAAGGAAGGGAAGATGAAAGGAAGAAGAAAGAGAGAAGAGTGGAGAAGCTTGAGGTAGATAAGAAGAAGAAGAAGAAGATATGAGTGGCTCTCAAAGCTTCTCTACATGAGGAGAGCACTTCTAGTGAGGAGGAAGACCTAGAAGAATTGGCTATGATAGCTAAAAGGTTCTCACGGTTTATGAGGTCTAACCGAGGAAGGAAGATTCAAAGAAAAATGGACTTCAAGAAAAAAAACAAAGAAGAAGAGAGGGATCAAATCATTTGCTTTGTGTGCAAAAAAACCGGGTGATGTTCATTCGAAGTGCCCTCAACTCAAGAAGAAGGGCTTTGATAAGAAGAAGAAGCTAAAAGCCAAGCTTGCTACTTGGAGTGATGAGGAGTCATTCGAGGATGAGGAACACGAAGTGGCCAACCTTTGCCTCATGGCTCTTTAGGAGGATTCCTCTACGGTAACCTCTAACTCATCATCTTTTGATTTTACATTTTATGAATTGCATGATGCTTATGATGAGTTACAAGAGGTATATGATGAGTTAGTTGAGAAGTATAAATAGTCGGTCATAAGAAATAAAAAGATCATTTCGGAATTAAATGCTAAAAATGACTCACCTCTCAAGCTAACTTAAAATTTGAGAAAAAGATCTTAGGTTTACAAGATGAACTTAAAATCTTTCAAGATGAAAATGTAGACTTAAACAATCTTATTTCTCAATGCAATAGTGAACACCAAAAGGTGTTAAATGAGCTTAAGAAATCTTTCAATAGTGTTGGTAATGTGAAAAATGAAATAGGTGAATCATCTAGATCAAACCAACCTAAAAGAAAGAACAATAACTACAAACAAAGTGGCTTCCATAGGCATAATAGGACAAAAAGAATTAGAAGTGCATGGGTTCCTAAGGAACTTGTCAAGTCTAATAATGTTGATGCTATGTCACCTTGGATTCTTAAGGGAACCAAGCTTTTGGGAGCTAACACTCATGGACCCAAAATGACTTGGGTACCAAAAATCAAAGCTCAATATCTTTGTTTGTAGGGGGAGCATTGCTACAAGGCCAAAGCACAAAGTCAAAACACATGGTACCTTGATAGTGGATGCTCGAGGCACATGACCAGAGACAAGAGTCGATTCATGGACTTAAAGCCAAAAAGTGGAGGAGTAGTGACATTTGGTGACAACTCCAAAGGCCACATTAAAGGTATTGGATCCATAGGTAACCACTCTACTATTCTCATAGAAAATGTTTTATATGTCGATGGTCTAAAACACAATTTATTGAGCATTAGTCAATTGTGTGATAAAGGGTTTAATGTCTTATTTGATAAAACTGGGTGCAAAATTGTTGACATTAAATCAAGTAATATAATGCTCATTGGTCATCGCATAGGTAATATATACATGGTGCATTTAGATGACATTCATACATTCCATGCATGTTTTGTTGCACAAAATGAAAATGATGCATGACTATGGCATAGAAAACTAGGACATGCTAGCATTAGTGTTTTAGAGAAATTAGTTTCCCTAAATCTAGTTAGAGGTTTGCCCAAAATTAAGTTCTCAAATGACAAAATTTGTGATGCATGCTCTAAGGGTAAACTACATAGATCATCCTTTAAATCCATTAATGATGTTTCTACAAGTAGATGTTTACAACTAATTCATATGGATTTATTTGGGCCTATTAGAACTATGAGCTTGGGTGGTAAATCGTATGCATTTGTACTTGTTGATGACTATTCTAGATTTACTTGGGTTCTAGTTTTAAGTACTAAAGACGAGGCTTTAGAAAAAAATCATCACATTTTCAAAATTAACTCAAAATGATCTTGAACTTAAGATTTCTCACATTAGGAGTAATCATGAAACCATGCTTTGTGAAAACAATTTACCTAAATATTTTTGGGCGGAAGCCACAAACACCGCTTGCTACATTGTAAATCAAGTAATGATTAGGCCACTTTTAAAGAAAACACCATATGAGATTTTAAAATCTAAAAAGCCTAGCATTAGCTATTTTCATCCATTTGGTTGCAAGTGTTTTGTTTTAAATAATGGAAAAGACAACTTAGGTAAATTTGATGCTAAAAGTGATGAAGCTATTTTCTTAGGGTACTCTTTAAGCTCTAAAGCCTATCGTGTATTTAATAAGAGAACTTTAGTAGTAGAAGAGTCTATTCATGTTGTATTCGATGATAACCTTCTTCCGATGAAGGAATCTTGTGATGATGATAATGTAGGAATCCTTGATGCCTTTGATGGAGGACAAACCTCAAAGGAGGATGAGATTCCAACTAAAGATGAGGATGCACAAGATCCACCTCTTGAAGCCTTGAAGGACTTGGCTCTTGAGGAAAAGGAAGTGAGGTACCCAAGGGAGTACAACTATGTCAAAGGTGGTGAAATCTTGGGTGATCCATCTAAGGGGGTAACTACTAGATCTTCTCTTAAACTCATGAACCATGTTGCTTTTATCTCATGCATAGAGCCTAAGAACATTAAAGAAGCATTAAAAGATGATTTTTGGATTATGGTTATGCAAGTAGAGTTAAATCAATTTGAGAGAAGTAGTGTATGGACACTATTTGAAAGTCCTAGTAATCAATCTACTATAGGAACTAAATGAGTATTTAGGAATAAACTAGATGAGAGTGGTAACATTGTGAGAAACAAAATTAGATTAGTTGCTCAAGGTTACACTCAAGAAGAGGGAATTGAATTTGATGAAACCTATGCACCCGTAGCTAGAATGGAAGCTATTAGTGTAACCCCCTTAGCCCGGCCTAGACGCTTGACCCGAACTACGAAGATTACACGGGGAAAACCAAAGTTAACCCGAAAGTCAACCTTGATTAACGACCCTTTTTTTACCTTTTATATTCTCTAGATGCGCATTAAACCTATGTGAAAGCCCAAGAACCTTGGGAGAGAAAAGCACAGCGATCGGAAAACGTTTAAGGACTCAATTGCAAGAAATACACTTTTAGAGACCAAAATGTAAATTTTGGAAAATAAAAAGGACTTTGAAGATTTTAGATTTACTAAACCTTAATTAATCATATTACAAACCTCTCTGCCGAATTTCAGCTTAAAAAGACATCTCAAGCTCAAGCAATTGCAATTACAAAATTCAGGACTAAAATGTAAAACATGCAGACTTCAAGCAATTCAAAACTGTGTCCAAACGGTCACCCGTTTCGAAACACTGACAACCATTTCGAAACACCCATGTCGGACGCCTGTATCGAAACAGTGTTAACCGTTTCGGTACGCGGGTATGTTCCCAACCTAGTTTCGAAACAGACACCTCCAGTAGCAAAAGTGTTTCGAAACACTTCTAGCCGTTCCGAACCGCCCAAGCCATTTCAAGCACCCGTTTCGAAACAGCCAAGGGTGTTTCGATACACCCTGCCCAGAAACAGCAGAAAATTCTGGTTTTTCACCTAAAAACACCCTCAAACATACTTTAAACCATTCCATAACATATCAACAACATGATAAGCATTATAACTATCAAATTGCATTTAAAACTAGATACAAGGCAAGCATTAGGCACACCAACTCCCTAATCACATTCAACACAAGATCTTACCTTAACCAAAGAACATAGCATAACAACATATGAACAAGAAGATCCAAATATTGCAAAGCGATCAACAACAAGTATCAAACCATAAACTGAACATGGTCAAGATAACAACCCCATTACACAACAACATAAAAGACTCTCCCCCCATTGCCTTTATTATCTATAGCTATAAACCAAAACATACTTCTCAATTGGAGCTCTTCTTGAATCCCTTGCTTCTTGCTGTCCCTACTTCAACTATCTGCATTGATGGAAAAAAAAGAGCGTAAGCACATAATGCTTAGTGAGGAATGCTCAAAACCAAAACACCATCAATGCATCGAATCATAAAACCTTTTTTAAATGTAGATACAATTCAATAATCCAAAGTATTGTTTGAAAACCTCCTTTGAAACAACATTGCTCTAAATCATACATTGCTCAACATGAAACCAACCTTTAACTTTGAGACGCTAAAAGACTCACCCCAAACAACATTCTTGCAAATAATATCATTTAAACCTTCCCATGCATAAACACTTCATGCAAAGTTTAAACAAATTTCCTTGGAAATCACTCCCACTTCACATTAAACTTTTCTCATGCTTGATGATCATTTCAAAGCAAAATACCTTTTGGAAACCATATGTTCCTTCTATCTATCTCATGCATTCAACAAATGCAAAACTCATGGCAAAGCCACACATGCTTGTTACTCAAAAGCACTTATAAAAGCTCCAAACCTCATTTGCATAAGCAAATCACCATTTTGAAAACCACATGTACCATCTAGCTAACACATGCATACAACCTATGCAAATCTCATGGCAAGGCCAGATATGCTTGATACACAAAAGCATTTCATAAAATTATTATCTCATATGCATTTCTCATTACATACAACATCTCAAGCATTGGTACATGTGACTCATTTCATTCTCATATATTGGCATTTTTTCATATTCTATTGTACTCGGATATGCGGACAGCTTGACTCGAGGTCAAGTCCTACCCCGGTGGGATCTCTCCACCGGCTCTCATGGCGGTATCTACCCTCGCCACCAAGCTTGGGTATTTCACCAAGTCCTACTACGATGGAATGCCCCTCATCGATTTCACATGGCAATAACTCTTGTTGCCAAAAAGCTTGGTCTCTCACCAAGTCCTACTCTGATGGAATGCCCATCATCGGTCTCATGGCAATAACTCTTGTTGCCAAAAGCTTGGATAATTCACCAAGTCCTACTCCAATGAAAATCCCATCATTGGTCTCTCTCTTTGGGACGACACCCAAGAACACGTACGAATTTTTAGTTTATAGTGCACTCTACATCCTATTGATCGATCAATATATCCGGTAATCTTTACATCATCTATGCCAATATATATCATGTTAAACATCAACACATTTGCTGTTTTTAAAGCATGCAACACCTTCAAGAACAAAAAGCCGAACAAAGCATTTGAGACACAAATTGACAACTCATACTAACAAGGAATATCAATTTCATGCATCTTTCCTCAAACCAAGTTTTTCAACCAACTCGCATGCTTTAAAACCATGCTCAACAACAAATTAAACCACATTGTCAAATCGAACACATCAAAACCCATTTTGATAGTTTTCAAAACAATAATAGCACAATTGAGAGAGAATTCCACTTTACTTACTTCCGAACTTAAACCGGAATTTCAAGCCTAGATTTAAGTTCCCAAACCTCTTTTCAAAACCATTCCAAAGCTGGAAAACACGATCTCACTCACCGATACACAAAACTATGCTAGCCGACAAGCCTCCCAAGCGTCCGAAACCTCCAACGCCACCTCTATTGCTTCCGGATCATTCTCCCATGTTTTTAACACATAACAACAGAGGATTAATGCATCACCATGCATTAAAATCACCAGCAATACAACCTAAACTCGCTGCTCTACTCAAGAACCTCATTTCGGCCACCAAAAACAACCGAAATCACCTCCAAACTCTCCCAAAACAAAGCCCAGCCAAGATCTATCAATTCTAACCTTTTATAAACATCAATTAACATAAAAAAGCAACATAAACATGACCTTAAACCTCCAGCAACATCAGATCACCAAAATCACCCCAAAATCCACCATTCTAGCAAGCAAAACTTAGGAAAACAAACCTATTCGGGATTTGATTGATAAAACCTCATTTGTAACATCAATTAACATCCAAAATACATTAGAAAACAATCTCAAAACAGAGCCTAACCAAGATCCACGAAAATCCTCAAGATCTCTTCCACAATCTTGAGTTTTAAGCCAAAATCTTGTTTCCAACATTAAAACCATTCATAAAACTTTAATAAAGGATTGACAACTTTGGAATTTCAATAAAGAACTAAGTATCTAGAGGAGAAGAACAAGTTTACCTCTAAATGATGATTTCTCCTTGATTTGGGCAAGTTTCCATGAAAATTCAATGTAGAAATCAAGTGGATTTGATGAGGAATTGATTAAGAATCAAAGAGGAATTGAAATCTCATCAAATGAAGTGTAAAATCAAAGTAAATTTGCTGGAGAAAATGTGTTTGGTTGAAAGGAATTTGAGAGAAAATGAAGAGAGGGAAAATTTGTGAAAAGTAGTTATGAATAGTCAAAGTTAGTTTTCTTTTAATTAACCTTCATTTCTTTTAATTAAAACATTAATAAAATTACCCAAATTAAGGAAAAATCTGATGAAAACATTTTGGTAAAATTAGCTCCTTAAAGATTCAAAGTTTCAATCCTTTACAAAACAGTCACTATTTCAATTTTGCAAAAATTGCGATTTGGTCACTACACCAAAATGTAGTATTTCCAAACTTCATTTTGTAAAATTGATTTCACCATTCTCTTTTATATAATAAATGAGGATTTTTAGATATTTTTCTATATTTTTAAAGTATCCCGAACTAGGTGTTCCCTAAAACCCCCTTTTAGGCTCGAACCATTTCCCAGACCGATCCGGTTCAGACCCTAAACTTCTAAGCCCAAATTTGGGGTGTTACAACTCTCCCCCTCTTAGGAAATTTCGTCCTCGAAATTTCAACCTGCGAAAAGAGCACGATACCAAACTTCCCAAAGCAACACACAGAGGAACACAAGAGACTTAACCACCACTAAAACATCCTCAACCCAAAACACCACGAAACCAACACATCCCCAAATCAAACTTACACTATACCCAATCCAACACCACTACTTACGGTGCAAGACTTCCAGAACACTCGGTTATTAGCCTCAGCTTAACTTTTCACACTTTCGAACTGTGCATAGCCCCAACAACCCGAAGAACTCTCAAATCTTTACAACATACTCCGCTTTATCTCATAAATCCCTCAACAAAACTTGCATACACGGTGACACCAACCCATCCATTTTTCAACCACCATGTGCCCCACACCCTTCACTGCTTCTAAAACCCCTTGCAAAACCGCTCAACTCCCTTCAAAGATTACCACAACAAGCAAAAATTTCTTAAGCAACAATTGCTTACTCAAACTTCTCAATGTATTTGATAACATTCCTTCACATCCGCCACTATCACTACCATAACAACTCATCAAAACTACTCACACAACATCCGAAAACTACGTCACAAGACTCCAACCTTCACTCCGCCAGCTGTTCCACTTACCCCTAGCTGACTTAGAAAAGATTCACTCATTCTCAACTAACAAACCACTTCTCACAAGAACCCGGCCAACCAACAATGGCCCTTAAATTTACATTGCCTTTCCACTTCAAGCTTAGACCACAACACTAACCTTACCTGGATACCACCCATTCCATACAAACATAATAAGATTACGAAACCTCTATTCATCCCAAGCCAAACCTTATCTTAAGCTCTCAATATAGCCTCCTCCCAACTCCTCTAAGGTTACTACGAACCGTCACCTACATAAACAAACCTCCTATTGCAAACATCAACGCCAAGACGCCTCAACACTCCGGAAACACATCCACTAGCCTACAACATCATCTAACACAAAGAAATTACCACACCTATTAGCTATTCACAACCACCTCGACCGATTCTAACTTCAACCGGTAACCTCCTTACCACCACACCGCTAAACTCTTTAAGCACCAAAACACCTTCCTTCTGCTAACATGCTAGATCGCACTCACTATTACTGACAACTTGCTTACTACCTTCCACTATTTCTAGCATTTACCTAGCACCAAAACAACACTTAAAACCCACCATCCAACCTAATCCTACCACAACACTAACGGACCCAACTAGATATTAGCAAGTGTGAACGTTCGTATGCATGATCACTAATATGCCCTATCAATGCCTACGTACATGTATGCAAAACTTCTAATGTCATGTTGCATGGATGCATGTACCAATATATATAATATATAACAAATGGTTTTCACTGTGCATGTATGTCGGTTCACACTTACCAATAACATCCTCAGGATCCGCCTAAGAACAACCTCTTACCTCACTTCTAACTTTTCCGGATATACCATTCTAACATCTTGCTAACTACAAAATACTCCACTAATACCCTCTTCACACTAAAGTTGTTTTCAAAACAACACCGGCTACTACCCCAACTTGCTAGCTATAAGACTTTACCCACTACATAAAGGAATCCAAACCGGACCCAAACAAAGATAACTAGAACAAAGATTACTTAGCAAAGTTACCTGTAATCACCTCACTGCCCCGGAGCTCCAACAGACAAACTCTCTTCCCCGCAGCACCACTATTCTCTGGCCGTACCGTCGCAGCACCAACCAACACTTTAAGGTCATCACCGTCTCCCTGCGGTAAAGATCCCTGACTACCCCGAGTTAAATCCAAACAATTTCGTCTCAAATGTCCAACAGACCCACAATTCCAACAAGATCCATCCTCCAAACACCTCACACCTTTCTGCCTTTCTTGCCACCTCCGAACTCTGTCTCGGCCGCGCTCACGACCCTTCTGAGACCCTTTTGCACCCACTGAAGTTGTTCTCACCACTTGAGGACAATTCCGCTTCACATGCTCCATAGAACCACAGTTCCAACAAACTCCCACACCCCAACAAACTCCAACATGACGCCTTCTACAACGGTCACACATCGGCAACCGAGCTACCACTCCTTGGTCATACTGTACTTGACCCACATCAGTACCACCACCAAAACCTTGATTCAGGCTAACCCTTCCATCGCGTAACCTCTTACGCTGACCACTCTCAAGGTCGGTACTCACAGCTCTTTTACTTATACTTTTCCCACCATCATAATCTGAAGCCACACCCCCACGTTGCTTAACCCCTGGGAACTTCTCTCCAAGGTATCTTTTATTAAAGGCAGGCACAAAGAACTCCCAATCTATATCGTGGATATTCGTTGCCACCGCCACAAATATCCACCAAGCACAAGCATCCTCCAACATTAACGAGACAACACTTCCCAACTTACAGGCGTTGTCACACCCTTCCTGATCCAAAATCGGAATTATACTGGCTAACCAAGCCTCGAACGCCTCAGGTGTCGAACCATGATATTCCACAGCTCCCAAATCACATAAACGCTGTTTTGACAAACTCGCATGTCCGACAGTCGGCACGTACACAGGCCTCACCTTCACCACGGCTTGGGACGTTCCCGACATCTCCTGCACCACAAATGATGAATCCTTCATCACAGAACCAGCTTTCTCATCTGCCTTACTTCCTCAACTCTAGGCGCTGTCGACCGAAGCGGTACACTCCCACCCAAAAGTGAATTCCACCCCTTTGCAACTTGCTCTAAAGCAGCAACCATCGTACCCAACTGCCATTCTCTCATCGATCTCATTGTGCTATTCTTAACAAAGCAATGATAACAAAACAAACAAAATGATCAGGCCAGTTTCAAGCAAGGATTCAAGACTCTAACTCCAACATAACACAATAGCTATAATAATAAAACAATGGGTATCCCGAATTCTCCCCTTTTATATGACATAAGAATCAATAAAAACATTGATATCACAAACATCGAGCATATCAATCAACAAACTTCAATCATGCTCTCATCAAACATCATTCACCCGCAATAGCATAATATCAACATATCACACCCATCACAATTTCATTATTCGGAAATTCAACTCACAACACCAGCATATCACCAATACATGTTCACACTAGCTCACAGAAGATTCATAACCAAAAGCATGATAAAAACATTAACAATTCACTCAAATACACATTTTCAGACCAACTTTCAACCACACATTAGATTAAACATCCAACACTTACCATAACAACTTACCACAAACTTACCATCGCCCCAAATATTCGCAACTTAGCTCTGATACCAACAAATGTAACCCCCTTAGCCCGGCCTAGACGCTTGACCCGAACTACGAAGATTACACGGGGAAAACCAAAGTCAACCCGAAAGTCAACCTTGATTAACGACCCTTTTTTACCTTTTATCCTCTCTAGATGCGCATTAAACCTATGTGAAAGCCCAAGAACCTTGGGAGATAAAATCACAGCGATCGGAAAACGTTTAAGGACTCAATTGCAAGAAATACACTTTAAGGGACCAAAATGTAAATTTTGGAAAATAAAAGGACTTTGAAGATTTTAGATTTACCAAACCTTAATTAATCACATTACAAACCTCTCTGCCAAATTTCAGCTTAAAAATACATCTCAAGCTCAAGAAATTGCAATTACAAAATTCAGGACTAAAATGTAAAACATGCAGACTTCAAGCAATTCAAAACTGTGTCCAAACGGTCACCCGTTTCGAAACACTAAAAACCGTTTCGAAACACCCATGTCGGACGCCCGTATCGAAACGGTGTTGACCGTTTCGGTACGCGGGTATGTTCCGAACCTAGTTCCGAAACAGACACCTCCAGTAGCAAAAGTGTTTCGAAGCACTTCTAGCCGTTCCGAAATGCCCAAGCCATTTCAAGCACCCGTTTCGAAACAGCCAAGGGTGTTTCGATACACCCTGCCCAAAAACAACAGAAAATTCTGGTTTTTCACCTAAAAACACCCTCAAACATACTTTAAACCATTCCATAACATATCAACAACATGATAAGCATTATAACTATCAAATTGCATTTAAAACTAGATACAAAGCAAGCATTAGGCACACCAACTCCCTAATCACATTCAACACAAGATCTTACCTTAACCAAAGAACATAGCATAACAACATATGAAGAAGAAGATCCAAATATTGCAAAGCGATCAACAACAAGTATCAAACCATAAACCGAGCATGGGCAAGATAACAACCCCGTTACACAACAACATAAAAGACTCTCCCCCCATTGCCTTTATTATCTATAGCTATAAACCAAAACATACTTCTCAAGTGGAGCTCTTCTTGAATCCCTTGCGTCTTGCTGTCCCTACTTCAACTATCTGCATTGATGGACAAAAAAAGGAGCGTAAGCACATAATGCTTAGTGAGGAATGCTCAAAACCAAAACACCATCAATGAAGCGAATCATAAAACCTTTTTTTAAATGCAGATACAATTCAATAATCCAAAGTATTGTTTGAAAACCTCCTTTGAAACAACATTGCTCTAAATCATACATTGCTCAACATGAAACCAACCTTTAACTTTGAGACGCTAAACAACTCACCCCAAACAACATTCTTGCAAATAATATCATTTAAACCTTCCCATGCATAAACACTTCATGCAAAGTTTAAACCAATTTCCTTGGAAATCACTCCCACTTCACACTATACTTTTCTCATGCTTGATGATCATTTCAAAGCAAAATACCTTTTGGAAACCATATGTTCCTTCTATCTATCTCATGCATTCAACAAATGCAAAACTCATGGCAAAGCCACACATGCTTGTTACTCAAAAGCACTTATAAAAGCTCCAAACCTCATTTGCATAAGCAAATCACCATTTTGAAAACCACATGTACCATCTAGCTAACACATGCATACAACCTATGCAAATCTCATGGCAAGGCCACATATGCTTGATACACAAAAGCATTTCATAAAATTATTATCTCATATGCATTTCTCATTACATACAACATCTCAAGCATTGGTACATGTGACACATTTCATTCTCATATATTGGCATTTTTTCATATTCTATTGTACTCGGATATGCGGACAGCTTGACTCGAGGTCAAGTCCTACCCCGGTGGGATCTCGACACCGGCTCTCATGGAGGTATCTACCCTCGCCACCAAGCTTGGGTATTTCACCAAGTCCTACTACGATGGAATGCCCCTCATCGATTTCACATGGCAATAACTCTTGTTGCCAAAAAGCTTGGTCTCTCACCAAGTCCTACTCCGATGGAATGCCCATCATCGGTCTCATGGCAATAACTCTTGATGCCAAAAGCTTGGATAATTTACCAAGTCCTACTCCAATGAAAATCCCATCATTGGTCTCTCTATTTGGGACGACACCCAAGAGCACGTACGAATTTTTAGTTTATAGTGCACTCTACATCCTATTGATCGATCAATATATCCGGTAATCCTTACATCATCTATGCCAATATATATCATGTTAAACATCAACACATTTGTTGTTTTTAAAGCATGCAACACCTTCAAGAACAAAAAGCCGAACAAAGCATTTGAGGCACAAATTGACAACTCATACTCACAAAGAATATCAATTTCATGCATCTTTCCTCAAACCAAGTTTGTCAACCAACTCACATGCTGTAAAACCATGTTCAACAACAAATTAAACCACATTGTCAAATCAAACACATCAAAACCCATTTTGATAGTTTTCAAAACAATAATAGCACAATTGAGAGAGAATTCCACTTTACTTACTTCTGAACTTAAATCGGCGTTTCAAGCCTAGATTTAAGTTCCCAAACCTCTTTTCAAAACCATTCCAAAGCTGGAAAACACGATCTCACTCACCGATACACAAAACTATGCTAGCCGACAAGCCTCCCAAGCGTCTGAAACCTCCAACGCCACCTCTATTGCTTCCGGATCATTCTCCCATGTTTTTAACACATAACAACAGATGATTAATGCATCACCATGCATTAAAATCACCAGCAATACAACCTAAACTCGCTGCTCTACTCAAGAACCTTATTTCGGCCACCAAAAACAACCGAAATCACCTCCAAACTCTCCCAAAACAAAGCCCAGCCAAGATCTATCAATTCTAACCTTTTATAAACATCAATTAACATCAAAAAGCAACATAAACATAAACATGACCTTAAACCTCCAGCGACAGAAGATCACCAAAATCACCCCAAAATCCATCATTCTAGCAAGCAAAACTTAGGAAAACAAACCTATTCGGGATTTGATTGATAAAACCTCATTTGTAACATCAATTAACATCCAGAATACATTAGAAAACAATCTCAAAACAGATCCTAACCAAGATCCACGAAAATCCTCAAGATCTCTTCCAAAATCTTGAGTTTTAAGCCAAAATCTTGTTTCCCACATTTAAACCATTCATAAAACTTTAATAATGGGTTGAAAACTTGGGAATTTCAATAAAGAACTGAGTATTTAGAGGAGAAGAACAAGCTTACCTCTAAATGATGATTTCTCCTTGATTTGGGCAAGTTTCCATGAAAATTCAATGTTGAAATCAAGTGGATTTGATGAGGAATTGATTAAGAATCAAAGAGGAATTGAAATCTCATGAAAACATTTTGGTAAAATTAGCTCCTTAAAGATTCAAAGTTTCAATCCTTTACAAAACAGTCACTATTTCACTTTTGCAAAAACTGCGATTTGGTCACTACACCGAAATGTAGTATTTCCAAACTTCATTTTGTAAAATTGATTTCACCATTCTCTTTTATATAATAAATGAGGACTTTTAGATATTTTTCTATATTTTTAAAGTATCCCGAACTAGGTGTTCCCTAAAACCCCCTTTTAGACTCTAACCGTTTCCCAGACCGATCCGGTTCAGACCCTAAACTTTTAAGCCCAAATTTGGGGTGTTACAATTAGGATGTTTCTTGCATATGCATGTTATCATGATTTCAAGCTTTTTCAAATGGATGTTAAAAGCGCATTTTTAAATGGTTTTATAAATGAAGAAGTGTATGTGGAACAACCATCAGGTTTTGAGGGTTCAAAATTTCCAAATCATGTTTTCAAACTAACTAAAGCACTTTATGGTTTAAAACAAGCTCCTAGAGCTTGGTATGAAAGACTTTCGAAAAATTTTATTGAAAAAGGTAAGGTGGACACTACACTTTTGATAAAAAGGTATAAAAATGACATCTTAGTAGTACAAATATATGTTAATGATATTATTTTTGGATCTACTAATGAGTGTCATTGCAAAGAGTTTGCTAAGTTAATGCAAGGTGAATTCAAGATGAGCATGATGGGGGAGCTCTCATTCTTTTTGGGATTCCAAATAAAGCAAAGGAAGGATGGCACATTCATCAATCAAGCAAAGTTCATCAAGGATATGCTCAAGAAGTTTGGTAAGTTAATGCAATCAAGAGTTTGCTAAGTTAATGCAAGGTGAATTCGAGATGAGCATGATGGGGGAGCTCTCATTGTTTTTGGGACTCCAAATAAAGCAAAGGAAGGATGGCACATTCATCAATCAAGCAAAGTTCATCAAGGATATGCTCAAGAAGTTTGGCTTGGAGAATGCAAAGCCTCAAGTCACACCTATGAGCTCATCTACAAAGCTTGATAAAGATGAAGGAGGTAAGTGTGTTGACTCTAAGCTTTATCGCTCTATGATTGGATCTTTGCTTTACCTTACCGCAAGTAGACCAGATATTTTGTTTAGTGTTTGCTTGTATGCTAGGTTTCAAGCTAGTCCTAGAGAGTCTCGCCTTATAGACGTTAAGAGAATCTTTAGGTACCTTAGAGATACCCCTTGTCTAGGTCTTTGGTACCCTAGAGACTCAACCTTCAACATTCATGCTTATTCGGATGCGGATTATGGGGGTGTAAAATAGATAGGAAAAGTACTTCGGAAACATGTCAATTCTTAGGTAGTATGCTCATATCTTGGTTCTCTAAGAAACAAAATAGTGTAGCTCTATCTACCACCGAAGCCGAGTACATATCCTTAGGGAGTTGTTGTGCTCAAGTCCTTTGGATGAAGCAACAACTCTTAGATTATGGTATTAAAGTTGAAACCATACCCCTTAAGTGTGATAACACTAGTGCCATATGCTTAACTAAAAATCACATCCAACACTCTAGAACCAAACATATAGAGATAAGGCATCATTTCATTAGAGATCATGTCCTTAAGGAAGATGTTGTTATAGAGTACGTTGACACCTTGAACCAACTAGCGGACATTTTTACTAATCCTCTAGACAAAGAGCGTTTTTGGTCCCTTAGGAGAGAGATAGGTCTAACTAGCCTTCCTTGACCCTTTAGGACTCTTTTTGAGGTTAAAATTGCTTGAATTTGTGAAATTGCATGTTTATGTGTTGTTAATCTTGAAAATATCCATGCTTATAGCTAGGAGAAGCATGCTTCTATTAGAATATGCTTAGAACTGCTCATTCATCAATTGCATTCATTTAGGAGGTGCTAAAATCGAGCCTTTGGTTGTTCTTAAAGCCTAAAATGCATATCTGGGCATAGGGTATCGATACGGCCTTCTGCGTATCGATACGAGTATTGTATTAGCTTTCTAGACTGTATTTTGCCTAAAACGGGTATCGATATGGTTAAACCTGTTTCGATACGAGCTAAAAGCGTTTCGATACGGATTGTATTTGTTTCGATACGGACCTTCGACGAGCGTTTCAAGGGAATTATGGTTTTACCCCCGTATCGATACACCCTCATGCGTATCGATACGCGATTGCGCAGACAGCTTCTTTAAGGCATTTAAAGAGTTTTACTTTTACCAAAATTGAATTTTCAAAACCCTAGTCGTTTTTCGCTCTATAAAAACTAAAAAGCCTCTCAATCCCTCATATTTTCACACCACAACTCAAAATCTCTTGAGGGTTTTTTAAATCAAGCAAAGCTTTTCAAGCTTTTCATCAATTTGGTGCAAAGTTCTTCTCCCATTCCTCTCTATCAATATCAAGGTAAAAATCCTTTTTTTCTTTTTATTTCATTTGATTTTCGTTCTAAATTTTGTTTTGTTTTGTTTTCTCAAAAAAAATTTCTTTTCAAACTTTTTATTTTTGTTTTGTTTCTCAATTATTTTCCAAAAACCTTGATTATTGATTTTCAATGGGTTGAATGTGAAAGTTAATGCATACACTTTTTTATCTTTTTCTCTAGTCAATGCACCTAAAAAGAGAGCACGTACTAGTGAAGTCGGTGAAGGTTCTAATGCCGGAGATGGTATTCGCCCGAACCTCACTCTTATCTATCAATAGTGCTTCAAGACCTCTAGAGATCTCAACTATTTCTGACAATTTCAAAACCACAAAATCCGTCCAGAGAGGGTAATTTCTGTTCCTTTTCTCAACTCAGAGCACTTCAAATTTGTTTACTTGCCTTTGCTCCAAGAATGGAAATTTATGGATTTCATTCACATTCCCGGCTTTTACTACCAAAATTTGGTTTTGATCTTCTATACTAATGCCAAGTGTGTCGCCAATCAAGCGGGTGTTGTTACGGCTGTTAATTCTTATCTAATGGGTAAAAAGATCACCATCAATGTTCAATCTTTTTGTGATGTGTTCAAGTTAAAGGATGAGGGTCTTGATTATGAGAATGCTCTTGGCCGTGTCTTGAGAGGTTCAGTCACCGCTCTTAATGCTCAAGATCGGATCCTACATTTGATGGTTTCTTGGTGGTTTAGGCCCTCAGGAGGCAAGTATTCCACTATCCGCCAAGTTGACGATTTTTGGATTCGGTGCTTCCGTCAAAGACAACAACCAAACCTTGCTCGGATTATGTTTGCGGGGATTGTCTATCTCGTGCAACACCGCCACACTACTCTTGTCACTTCATTCACTTATGGAACATCCTTGAGTTATTTCTTCACCCAAAAGGAGACAGATTGTTCTCACGACTACCCGACTCCCCTCACCGATCCCATTGATGAAAGATCTCTTTCAAGGGGAAAGTTCATGTACTTCAATGGTAGTTGGCTTCGTCTCTCCGAGCTCCCTAGCGATGCTATTCCGGAAGAAATTGCTAATCCTCAAGCCGCTTAAGCTTCTCAAGCTCCTCCTCCACCTTCCATGGATTCCCTCATGACCTTTCTCAATGAGCAATTCACGGGCTTGCGAACGAGAATTGCTTCCATGGATTAAGCGATGAGTTCGGGGTTTTCCGCTATTAACACATGTTTTACGAGCCTTGAAGACCGTGTGAAAAATGTGGAGACGCGTCTCACTTCCCTTGAAGGCGGTCACAACTCGATGAACATCTCTCTTACTGCTTTTCATGACGAGTGGCGTCAATCTAGAAGGAATGATGATGCACATGATGAGGACGATGAAGATGGCGATGGAGATACGTAGTAAGTTCATCTTTTCATATTACTCATGTCATTTAGGATATCTATTTATGCACATTGAATTATGTTTTTAGGACTAAGTTTGAATTCTAAAACCTATTCTTTGATTTTCTGTTATTTGGATTTTATGTTGATGTTATCTTTATTTTGAACATAATGGTTATCTATATTACGTTGCTTGGTTATTATTTATGCCTTTTGCCTATGTTTATCAATTCTCTATTTTTGATCTAACAAAAAGGGGGAGAGGGAACAAGCTCACATTTAAGATTTTGATTTTCAACTTAAAATTTACCTAGCTAATATTAAGGGGGAGCTATTTTGCAAAGTTTTTCAAAAGTGTCAAAAATTTCAAGTTTTGGTTTTGTTATATCAAAAAGGGGGAGATTGTAAAAACCTATGTTTGATTTCGATATAACAATGTATGTTAAGGATTAAATTGAAAACTTGAAATAGATTTTTAAGTCCCCAAATGATTTTTAAATCATCAAGGCTTTAATCTGATTTGAAAAACTGAAACTCCAAATGTTTTCTAAGTGTTCTAAGGCCAAACTATTGAAAAAGTCTAGTCGTATCGATACCTTTTTTACAAGTTTGGCTACTAGAGAAACGCGTTTTGATACGCCCCTCACCGTATCGAAACAACGTATCGAAACAGATTGCATCTGTATCGATACGCTCTCTCTGTAAAACTGAAGGAGTTTGAATGGTGTATCGATACGGTTCCACTCGTATCGATATAGATTTAATGGAATTTCAAATTCGAAAGCTTTTAATGATTTCGACCGTTGGTGTCAGTTGTCAGGTAACCGATATTTAAAGTGGTGGTTGTCTCGTACCGATACACCCTTTGCCGTATCGATACGAAAACTTCTTGTGAGCTCTGTGTAATTAATTGCATTGATACGGATGTTCCCCGTATCGAAACGGTCCCTATTCCGTACCGATATGCTTACACGCGTATCGATATGCCCTCTTGTTATTATGCAACAACTCTTTCTGTTTTGAGACAGGTATCGATACGGGTCCTCGTGTACCGATACGGTAAGCTGCAGAAGTGCATTTATGGCGGAAAAAGAGGGTCCTAACGGCTCTAATCAATACCCTAACCACCCAAACGGCTAGAATTGATAGAGAAGGTATAAATTGAAGCCAATTGAAGACCAGTAACAACTATTGCATCAAAGACAAACATCCTTACAAAAATCCAAGCTCAAAGTGCTTATTTTCCTATCTCTTGTAAAACCCCAAATTGTGTAGTGTTCAATTCTGATCTTATAATCAAATTTGGGTTGAGTGATTGTACTTAAAGGGGCAATTTTGTATTGAGAGATATCTTTCTTGCCTTTATTTCTTCTTTGTACTCTTGTGAGGGTTTGGTCAAATTTTGGGTAGAAAATTTGACTGGTATTGTAAAAGTTACCTCCTAAGCCTTGAAAAGGGAAAGAACAATTAGTGGATTGTTGGAAAATCCTTAGTGATAGGTAAGGTAGTGGATGTAGAGTTTGTTTGGAACTTGAACCACTTTAAATTTCCTTGTTCTTCATTTTTAGCCATTCTATTTACTCCAACAATTTTTAAAAACCCAATTCACCCCCTCTTGGCTTTGATCAATCCATTGATCCACTCAACACACTCGTAGGAGGTGGCAATTGCTTGATTACCTCAACTTTTGCTTGATCAAACTCTAATCATCTCTTGGTTACCTTATACCCGAGAAAAATGCCCTCATTCACCATTAAGTGGCATTTTTCCCAGTTCAAGACTAAGTTTGTCTTAATGTATCTCCTTAAAACACACTCAACACACTCGTGGGAGGTGGCAATTGCTTGATTACCTCAACTTTTGCTTGATCAACCTCTAATCATCTCTTGGTTACCTTATGCCTGAGAAAAATGCCCTCTTTCACCATGAAGTGGCATTTTTCCCAGTTCAAGACTAAGTTTGTCTTAATGCATCTCCTCAAAACTTGCTCCAAACTCTAAAGGCATGCCTCAAATGTTTTTCCAAAAATGGAGAAATCATCTATGAATACTTCCAAGTTATGGTCAATCACGTGGGAAAAATGGCCGTCATGCAACGTTGAAACATTGCCGGGGCATTACACAACCCGGATGGCATTCTTATAAAGACATATGTCCCATATGGACACATAAAGGTGGTCTTCTCTTGATCATCAGGGGTGATGGCAATCTGGTTATAACCTGAATAACCATCCAAAAAATAATAGAAAGCGTTATCTACCAGCCTATCTAATATTTGGTTGATGAAAGGCAATGGGAAGTGATCCTACGACAGTCTTGGAGGGTATCAATTCATCCTTGTTGTTTTGTACCACTGTCATGCCACCCTTCTTTGGCACGCATTGTACTGGGCTAACGCATGAGCTATCGGAAATAGGGTAAATTATCTCAGCATCAAGCCATTTGATAATCTCTTTCTTTACTACTTCTTTCATGCTCAGATTCAGCCTTCTCTGACTTTCAACTGTCTTTTCATGGTATTCCTCCAAGATGATCTTGTGCATGCAAATATTTGGGCTTATACCTTGGATATCGACCAAGGTCCAACCCAAAGCTTGCTTATTTTTGCTTAATATTTCTAGTAATCTTCCCTCCTGATCATTAGTGAGATTAGCAGCAATGATCACTGGCAAAGTTGAGTTTTTAACTAGATAAGCATACTTGAGGTGATCTGGAAATGGTTTTAGCTCCAATTTTGGTGGCTCCTCAATTAATAGTTTCGGTGCCTTGATTTCTCGGCCGACCAAATCTAATGGCTCGAAATAACTCACATCTTCAGCCTCCAAGGATGGTTCTTCAGGTTCTTTGTTCGTCTCATAATTGCCAACCAGTTCGTTGTCATCATCATCTGTGTCTTGGCACAACTATTCCACGTCCAAAGTAAAAATGGACTCTATCATCTCATCGGTTCGGTAGTCATCTGATTTATCTGCACATTCCAAAGCTTGAAACACATTAAATGTAACATGTTGATCATTCATGGGCATTGTAAGTTCACCCTTATGAACATCAATCAAAGCCCTACCCGTGGCAAGGAATGGTCTACCCAAATAATTGGAACATCAATATATGCCAAATAATCTAGAATGATGAAATCAACTGGGAAAATTAATTTGTCTATCTTTATTAACACATCCTCAATATTACCCTTAGGATGTACAAATGATCGATCTGCCAGCTGAAGTGTCACTGTGGTAGGTCTTGCTTCTATGCCCAGCTTCCTAAAAACTGACATTGGCATTAGGTTGATGCTGGCTCCTAGGTCACACAGTGCCTTGCCCATGAATCTGTTTCTAATGGTGCAGGGAATAGTAAAACTTCTCAGATCTTTCAGGTTCGGTGACAATCGATTGAGTATCATGGCATTGCATCCTTCGGTTAGAGTTGCGGTCTCAAAATCTCCCAACTTTCTCTTTTTGGAAAAAAATGTCCTTCATGAATTTGACATAGTTGGGCATTTGCTCAAGAGCCTATAACAATGGTTTATTGATTTGCAATTGTTTAAGAACCTCTAAGAAACACTTAAATTGCTGATCTTGCTTATGCTTTTGAAGCCTTGCTGGAAATTGTGGTGGTGGATAAGCAAATGTCAGCTTCACTGGCTTTGCCAAGGTGGTGCTGGCATCTGACTCCTATTTGGCATTGGAATGTTTCTTGGCATCATATATTGGTCTGGCATCATAATGCTGTTTGGCATCAAGTCTGGCATCATTAGCTATTGTTTCTTTCTTTTCTACTTCTTTGGAATCATCTGCTGGTATTAGCTTTTCGGTTGGGCAACTAGTTGGCTGCTTGGCAGCCATCTCTGTCTCGCATTGCTTGCCACTCCGAAGAGTTACAACTTTGCATTGCTCATTTTCTTTATGCTGGGCATCCTCCGTATCACTTGGCAACGCTCCCTGGGGTCGATTGCTGAGTGCATTTGAAATCTGCCCAAGCTGAACCTCCAAGTTTCTCATTGATGCCGATAAACTCTGGAATGTTGCATCATTCCTCTCCATGTACTATGTGAGAGTGTTTCCTTAGTTATAACTCTGCCCTTGCTGAATTTTTTTGGCTCTCTATGGCATGGCATTTTGATTGAATGCTGGCATTGCATTGTTATTCTGCCTCTGGGCATTATTGTTCTAAAGCTGAGCATTGTATTGGTTACCTCCTTGATTTCCCCAAGCTAAATTTGGGTGTTGTCTCTAACCTGCATTGTAAGTATTAGTGTTAGAATTATAGTAACGACAAAAATTTCCAATAGAATTTACCGATTCTTTGTTGGCAGGGCAGTCATATGTATGATGATCTTCTCCACATGTTATGAAAAATGGTTCTAATGCCTTAACTTCTCGGGAATCATTACTCTTTTGCAAAGTTTTTACAAATCTAGTAAGATTGGAAATTTGATCATTGATGGATGTAAGTGCATCTAGCTCATATTTTCTAGCTGATTTTGTGTCAGTCCCTAGTCTAGCAGTGGGATACTCAAAATCGTGGGCAGTAATCCTCTCAAGGATGCGTCACTTCTATGTAATTCTTGTCCAAAAGTGAACCATTTGTCGAAGAATCAACAACTATCCTGGCATGTGCTTGATATTGCAATAAAAACTTCTGGCATAGATCTACCCATGTAGTCACCGATCCAAGTGGCAAAGAACTTAGCCACGTCTTAGCTCTATCTCTAAAGGAAAATATGAAAAATTTCAGCTTCATTGTATCCTCCGGAACTCTAGGTTGCTGAAATAATTGCCAAACTTCCATGAATTGCTTCAAGTGTTGCCTTGGATCTCCAGTGGGTGATCCATCGGAATGACATACATTCAAAAGAGTTTAAATCATTACCGGTTTAAGTTCAAAATTGGAAGCATTTACCTCTGTGCCACCTAAGCCCGACATCAAATTTTCAACATTTGGTGCCAAGTGATCTTTAATAGGTCTTTCTATGGCATCGTCCACTACGGTTGCGGTAAGGGCAGCTGATATCCCTCCGTGTATGGGTCGATCTGCTTGACTGTGTGGGACACCCTATACTCCTCCATTAGCGTTTTGAGACATCTCTTTGATTTGTTTTCAATATGTGGTAGGTTCGTTCAATTTCAGGGTCGAATGGTTGATAGTCCGTAGGGCGGTTCCTGGGCATACACCGAACAAAACAAATAAGTAAAATAAAACAAAAAACAAGTAAAAGAGAAACAATAAACTCTGTTGCAATCCCCGAAAACGGCACCAAAAACTTGTTGACTCGCGTGAGTGCTTGGCAAAAGGGTAGAAAATGTATTGGAAAAGTAATAAAACAGCGTCCAAGGATGATTCTTTTGCGTGCAAGTATACACGGTCCGTAAGTAATATAATAGTCAGTTGAGTATCGCCTCCACAAGGATTGGCCAAGAGTATGAATGCTTTGAATGTTTACTTGTCAAGGGAAAAGTTTTGTTTGATTTGAGAATTGTTTGAAAATAATTTAAAAGATAAATAAAATAAAAATAAAACAGGGTTGGCGAGGAGAGTGTCAAATGAGTGATGAGCGTTGGCAAGGGATGCCTGGTTTTCATGCTATTCATGCCATGTCAACCTTTAATAATGTAGTGTCTTGGCATCATTTAACGAGTAGATTCAAAGTTGGCAAAGACTCTTTCGATGGTCGATCCCTGAAATTAAACATGTAAAAACCCTTATATTTCTATAGTGAATGTTTTTTCATAAATCAATTTGATTAAGTCCCAATCTATACTCCTAAGGGGTAGATTCACTTCAAAAGTAAGCTCATCTACTTGAACATCTTCTTTTGAAGCATCTCGCCTTAGTATTTGGCAACAGATCGTTGCCCCCTAAGTCTATTAAGATATTAAGGTTCAATAAGCCAACAATCTTACCTTTTTCTTGGCACAATTTTGATAAAACATTAAAGAACATGTCAGATAGGGAAACCATGTCGAAGCATTATCATTATTAAAAACTAAACATAAAAATAGCATTCAACGCAAACATCCCCCACCAACTATTAAATTAGTTCATGGTGAGGGTATCAAACCAAAAACCTTCATCATTTTCTAAACGCATCATCATTTAAAATAAAAACAACTTAAACAAAGAGAATGGGCGAGAAAGGGGTCTCTCAATGCAGCCCTTCAAGGTTCAGGCTCTCGGTCAAGCTGGTCGAACCACATCTCCCTGGTGCAGTCGGTCGTCGATGGATCACTCGATCCCTCCAAAGTCCTTCACCCACACACACACACACACATACTTTCGATCTCCTCCACCGGTCTTTAAATAGGCGTTTATAGAAGACTAGGATAAGCTCTTGTATTTTGAATTTTGAATGCTTAAGGGATAAGGAATGTAATCATCTTATCCATATTTGAATGTGAGCTGATCAGGTTGGAGCTAACTTCATTCTGTTGTCGCTGCTCTGGCAACCAAGCTTGTCACGCTTTATCCGCTATTTTTTCGAAGATTGATCAAATTGCTATTTTCTCGCTTCCTGGTCTGATCCTATTTTTTTAGTTCAACTGCTTCTTGGACGGGCATCAAATTCCTCTACTCTGCCAACTAGTGCTTTGGCAATATTTGGTCCATATATGCCAACAGCATCTCAGCATTCTCTCTGGCATTCCCTCTTGTGTTGATGTGTTCTGTCAACCTTTATGCCAAACCTGCAAAAAATGCCAACAAAACAACTCTTCACACTGGTATAGGAAAAATCCCTAATTCCTTGTGCAAATGCATGAAATTAACAACTAAATGCAACAAAATGTACTCAAAAGCAAGCAAAAGCATTGTAAAATAGGCATAAAAATCAGTACTTTTGAGGAGGTAATAGTTTTTTAGTTGAAAAATGCACATGACTTGATTCCAATTACACACTTTGGTGAAGCTTTGAGCCAAAGAGCAATTCATTATATCTTGCTCAATTTTTTTTGTTGAGTGTGTCGAACTTAGCGTGTTTATTCTAGAACTTGCTTATAAATACATTTTGATATCACATTTTTGGATTGATGCTTTAAGATGATAAGGGAAATTGAGTTTAACCCATTTCTTAATGTAAAGTGTCCACAAGTTCTATATTTCGTGCACATACCATCTCATATTATTGCTGTTTTTGAGTACATTCTAGGCATAATTAGGATCATGCATTGCATTTTAGAGTATTTCTTTACTTTGCCATGGTTTTATAGATTATCTGTTATTTGGTGAAGAAAAGGTACTGTTTTAGCTTAGTTTTAGTTTCAGGTACTAAAGGCTGACAGAGGGAAAGAGGAGCTGGGGATATGATGCTGAGGCAGCAAATCAAGGAGATGTAATGATGCAGTTCCAGACAGAGACAACAGCTGCCGAGTAGCTGCCACCGCCCAACCTGCCGCCCAAGACAGCAGACTATAGAGTTGGAGAACCGGAGTGCGATCAGTAGAGCAGAAAATCCTGATTCTATCGATGTTGTCCACTTAATTTTCTGACGTATGTAGCAGCAGGCAGAGCCGTCAAAGGAAGAACTCAAGATTACTTGCGGAGCAAGGCAACATGATAAATTCCACATTCAACTCAAAGAAGTAACCATTTAGAGTTGAAATTAATGCAAAAGTGACTTTGAAGACTTCTACTTCAAGAAGGACTAGACCTAGCTAATGTCTATATATACTCATTTTAATATTGCTTCAAAACAAGTTAGGTTTTCCTTAGGCATAGTTTAGGTTTTCCTTGCCGCCATTATGTTCTAAAATTCTCCTTAGGTTTGGGTTATGTTGTAATTAGTGTGAGAACTGTTGTTTAGGATTTCAAGTTTGTTTTTGCAAATAAAACTTCAAGGTTTAGTTATTCCATGCTCTTCATAGTTTTCAATTAAGGCAAAAGATTAGTTGAATTCTATCAATTTGTTCGGTATCGAGAGAGTCGAACTCACGAAAGGAGTAAGTACGATTTTATCTATAGAAAGTGCGATCAATCCGGTCTAGATATATGTTAGGGTTTAAGGCGGCTAAAAGAGGATAAGTTAACATTGCTGTCTTTGCACGATTCATGTCGCGACTGGTATTATCTGCAGTGGGCATCAACAGAATTCGGACTTAGACATAAGCAGGATCACTTTTGAAGCGTTCTGCCGAACCTTGTAGTTCTGCCGAGTTTGTCACCGAGACACAGTTCCATTCCCCTACCGAGGCAGCGATAGGGTCTCAGCAGTCTATCTGCCTTCCCCCGCCGAGGCAGCAGAGTCTGGCAGCGCAAAACAACTTGTCCTATTCAACACAGTTTCACACTAAGTAACAACATAACCCTGCCCATTCTATCAACATGATTTCTTCCCTTTTAATTACTTGTGCTTTTTATTTTATTTTTCTTTTCAACAATCAAATTAATTGTGCATTTACTTTTTCTTGTGAAGGAACAACAATTCGAATCAAGTTGTCCAATCCCTGTGGGAGACGATATCTTTTATACTATAACTTGACAAGAGTGTGCACTTGCGCTCATAAATAGAGAACACCCAAATGCTCTGCACTTAGACTTTTAAAAAAGCCTACCCATATGTTTTCCCATTAGTTAGCCAATTTGAGTCTATTTTCCTTTTTCTTTGTTTTTACCACATTTTAACCCAAAAACCTTTTTGTTTTTTTGTCCCTTCTTTTTGCTACCCTTGTCAAGACAAGAGGAAAATTTTGTTCCAAAAATAAGAAAAATGAGAAAAATAAAAATTTAAGTTTTCCTTGATGGAAGATATTTGGAGGTATGCTTGTAAATGCAATTAAATGTCACTTATCCAAAATTTCTTAGTTCTTAAACGAGATGTGGGAATAAAATTTCAAGAATATTGGTAGTATGTTAGATGTTCTTATGTGGAATTGATATCCTTAACTCTTGTCTTAACCTAGAATCCTTCGTTTTTGCCTTTTACCATACCCTTACCTAAGCCTCGTTACAACCCTTCTAAATACCCTTCGATTTTTGCATCGATTCATATGTAGTGGTGGAGATTTGATTCATTTGCAAGCTTATGGTAATATCGTGCTATTTTTTTTATCTTGAGAGCTAATTGCACCCTAAACACTTTGAGATTTTTGAGTGAAACCATGTGAGGGTGTTATGTCTTGTTGCATTTGATATTGGTGGATTGATGAGATGTTTGATTTTTGTTGCAAAATTTATCCTATGAATGATATTTCTCTTAATTGTCATTATGATTTAAACCTTTGATGTGTGCTTAACTTTATTGGTATTGTGGCATATTAAACAAGATGAAAGGAGGTAGATGGGAGAGTTGGTATGTTGAATTGAATTATGCTTGAGGACAATCATGAATTAGGTGTGGGGGATTTTGATAGGTTATAATTATATACTCTTTGTTGTGATTAATTCCTTCACATTCTAATTATATTTTGAGCTTAATTATGGAAATTATGTTTGTTTTGATTTAGAAGGTGAAATATGGATGCAAAGGTGAAATTCAAATCAAACCCATATTTTTTGCTTCCCATGTGAAAATCAAGTTTTTTGGAAGATAGTAGAAACGAGCATAAAGTTATTTTTGATAAGGCGTAACCACGCCTTGTGAGTGATGCGAGGCTAGTGTCTAACATGAGAAATCCAAAATTTTGGAATCAAATCCGTGAAGTAACCCACTTTTATGGTTATTTACATTATTTTGGAAGTATTGAACCAAGAATCAATCTCTTTTATTAATTAGGATTTTATTTATTTAGATTTTCTTTTATATTATATTTTCTTATTGTATTAAAACACAATTAAAGGATAATATCTTTTTAGGGTTAGGGTTTTTGCTCTCTATAAAAATAGCTCATTAGACCCTCTAGAAACCATCTCATCTTTGACAGCACTTCTTCTTCATCATCTCTTGTTGTTTTCTTCCACCATGTGTGGCTAGGTATTTTATTTCCGATTCAAGGGTGAAGTGATTCCGCTGTAATTCTGTAAGGTTTGAACTAAACTAGTATTTCTCCTTTAATCTGAGTATTCTTTATTTCTTGTTCTAATTTTTATGAATGTTTAATATTGATTAAATTGTCGCCTTAATTCGATATTGAATGTTCTATCGCTATCCATGACGCAAGTAGCAAAGGGGAAGGCTCATATTTTGTGTTCGTTAGACTACACATCTCGCATAATAGTCCCTAGGGAAATAAAGGTACAAAATTGATTTGATTAATTTTATTTTAGTGATTCTCATTAACTTAATGCTTTCACTGATTCTATTTAATGGTAAGTTTCGGTTTGAATGCTTGTTGTGGTGTTCTCCAAATAGACTAATCGATTATAAAATGAGAATAAATGCTTGTTGTGGTGTTCCCCTAGTAGACTAATTTCTTAGATACAAGAAATTCATCTTTAAGCCTGTGATCAAAGATATGGTATGATGAAAATCACATATTTTAATTGGAAGTCCGCTAAGATTAATTTTTATTAATTTTAATATTAAACTTTTAGTTATTTTCTCATTCGTCTTTAATTCAACAATCCAAACACCCCCCCAAATTTTAATTTTATTATTTTAACATTGAGATTCTAATTTCAACTCTCTTGGGATTCGACCTGATCTCACTAATACTACAAGTTAGTTTAGTAAAATTATTTTTTATTTTGCAGGACTTCGAAAACCTTGTCAAAATTGGTGTTGTTGTCGGGGAAATAAAGAGCTCCTTAGAATAAAGTTTATGATTTAGTCGTATTTTTGGTACTGATATTATTTATTGTTAAAATTGGCATTAATGCTCACATATAATTGTTTTAACTTTTGAAGTAAATTGAGCAAGCACATTTGGTCGGTTGGCCAAGTTACTCATTTTTTTATAATAATTATGACCTCGTTAAACCCCCCTTTAACCCAACAAATAAGGTCGAGAGGCAAGGGGGGAAAAGAGTACCCTTATTTATTAGGAATAAACATAAGCCTTACATTACATTCATAAACATACAAACCAGACAAACAAAATTTAGCCAGGCATCCTTTGTAACTACCTTAATACAAACCAATAAAATTAAACCTCTACCTCTCCTTCCAAGGAGACTATACCACACTTATCCTGCTCGAAACTTCATGGAAATGGAGGGTTATTGAGCTATTAATCTCATTCTTAGCAAACGAATCAGCTACGCAATTGCACGTTCGGGGAATGAGTCTGCTACAAATTCACCCGTTCGAGATACACCTCGCGATCCAACTTATGAAACTCAAAAAGCACGCAGGAGACTTATCCAGTTAGTGAATCCAGTCAATCGCCACTTTGCAGTCACTTTCTAAAACCAGTTTAAATATGCCATTCCATTCTGAAGCACAAAAAATATCAATTCCATGTTTGATAGCTAATAACTTAATTAAAACGGGAGGGGTTGTTCCAATGCGAAGCGAGAAAGTAAGTAGCCATACCTTACTTCAATTTTCAAGACACCTCCAACTCCTCCTATGCTACCATCGGCTTTCATTGCCCCATTGATATTAAATTTCAACCATCCTAATGGGGGAGGACGCCACAGACAAGGGTCCTCAACAATTGACTTCTTCATCATACCAGATTCAACTATAACCAGATCAGAAATAAAATCATCCATAGTTTCTTTTAATTCCAGCAATTTAGCCTTTATCCACCATGCCAGTCTCGATTTGATAATAAAAATAAGTTGCAGCATGTCAAAAGACTTCCCATTAAACACTATATCATTTCTAAAAAAAAGTCGCAACGGCCATAAAACAACAAACAAAACAATTTTCCATACCTTAGCCTTATGTGATCCTTGCCACGCTTCATCCCACACCAAGAAAAATGGAACCAGATCTTCATTAATTATGAAAACCACGCCCCATAAGGAAAAAAATGACACCAAACTTGTCATGAAGCTCTACATGAGAAAAAGAGATCTTCAATCGTTTCCGAAGCTTTTTTATACAAAGGGCAAAATGTATCTGAATTTACTGGAATCCCTCTCTTGATAAGCTCGATTTTTACCAGAGCTCTACAATGAAGAAGTAACCAAATAAAGTCTTCTACCTTCAGTGGAGCAATTCCAATCCAAATAAAATTTCTCCAATAAGGGTTATCCGTAGAGTTAGAAACATCATACTGGCAAGCAATCTTGACTGAGTAAACATCATCACCAGACTTTTCCCATTTTACCCAATCTTTATCTACATTCAATCCAGTGAACTCTCCAAGAAATCTACAAAGGCCATTCCACTGAGTAACCTCCTAATTAAACAATATTCGTCTCAATGCAATATTCCAAACCCATCTTTCCATATCCTTGCTCCAAAATCCGCGATGACACCATCACGATTAAGTAAAAGGGTAATGATGTGTGGGAATTGATCTTTCAATGGCCGATCACATATCCACATATCTTGTCAAAATTTTAAGCACTTTCAATCTCCAACCTGCAACGACAACCTACTTCTTAAGCTTTTTCTGAACTCATCTTCGGCATAGAAGGACTTAAGGATTCTACGCCAACAACAAGAAGACAGTCTTAGTGAATGTTGAGATAGAAGAATGGATAGTTAGTTATAACGATACTTGAAGTCTATGATTTTCTTCTAATAACTATCGGCTTCGTTCCAATATCTCCACACACATTTTCCGAGAAGAGCTCTATTTTTAGTTTCATGGTCCATTATCCCTAAGCCTCCTTTCTTAAGAGGGTTATAAGAATCCTTCCAATTAACCTAATAGACCCTTGTTTTTTCAGCCAAGCCCCCCCCAGAAAGCACGCCATCAAGCTATTCAAATTCTTTGCAATTGCAGTTGGCATCCGAAATATCGATAGGAAATACGTTGGCAGACTAGCCAAACTGATTTCACTAGTGTTAGTATTGCGCCAAAAGACATTGAGTTAGCTTTCTTGCTAGAAATTATCTTACTAAACTTCGAAATAAATGGCTCCCATATAGCAATAGAGTTTCTTCTTGCTCAAGGGGGAGCCCTAAATACTCCGAGGAGAAAAGCCTACCAAGCATCCAATCGAACCAGCCCAATGATCCAACACGTTGCTTTCCATATTGATGCAAAAAATCCTACTATTTTTTAAGTTCAATTGCAATCCTTCTACCAATTCAAATACCCTCAACACTCTTTTCACATTTTCACTTGTTTTTTTGAAGCATCACAGAATATCATCAAATTGTCTGCATATTGTAAGTGCGAAACGCTGACCAGATTATTCTCCCTACCAACCGAGACACCATAAAATAGTTGATTCGACACAACCTTCTTAAGTAAAAGGTTAAGGGCTTCTCCAACTATGTTGAAAAGAAGCGGGGAGAGTGGTCAACCTTGCCGAAGCCCTTTTAAGATCTTGAATCTCTTTATGGGGGAGCCATTGATTAACACTGAAATAAAAACTGTTGAAATGCATTGTTTAATCAATTGCACCATTTTATGCCAAAACTCATCATCCTCATCACACATAACAAGAAATCCCAATCAAACGAATCATACGCATTTTTAAAATCAACTTTGAACGCCACTCCACTCAACCCACTTTTGTATGCAGAATCAATTACTTCATTAGCTATCAACGAGCAGTCCAAAATTTGTCATCCCGGGATAAAAGCGAATTGGGACTCACTAATAATTGAGTTCATCACCTGTCGGAGTCTATTTTTCAACACCTTAGAAATAACTTTATACACTCCCTCTACCGGGCTAATAGGCCTATAATCCTCCAAAGAATAGGGATTGTATTTTTTGGGGATCAAGGTAATAAAAGAAAAATTAATACACTTCTCTTACTCTCTATTTAAGAAGAAATCATCAAATAACCTTAAAAGTCATTTTTAAGGATATTCCAGTAGCGTTTGAAGAAACTTGAGTTAAATCCATCTGGACCATGGGCACTGTTGCTGTCAATTGAGTAGATAGCGCTTCATATCTCCTCTTCTGTGAAACTGGCTTCCAAGGCTGACACGTGCACCGAGCTTAGTTTTGCAAAATTGAGGTTAAGGGTTTCAGCCTCTAATGTTGTTTTACTATTATATGCTTTCTAAAAATATCCAAATATTGCTGCTTTGACCCTCAAAGGATTAGAAGTAGTCTCGCCATCCACCAAAATATGCAGAATCGAATTTACCCTCATACGATTAGACGCAGATAAATGGCAGAATCTGGTGTTCTTATCTCCATCTCGTATCCACTTTACTCTTGATTTTTGCAACCATGCTCTTTCTTCATTCCTATAAGCTTTCCAAAATTTAGCTCGCAGCACCAACAACTGCTTCACCGTACTATTATCTGTCAGATTCATCTGTAGCTTTTCCTCCAGATCATTTATGTTTTTCCATCAACTCTATAGATTTTTTTAAAACCATAATAGTTGTTCTTGGACTATACCTGGATAGCTTCCTTTGATCCTTTCAAGATGCCCCATATTCCCGTTCTGCAATTCCTTAACTTCCTCTATAGATTTTTTAAAACCAAAATAGTTGTTCTACACATTCTCAACTACCAAGTCATCAAAGCCTTCCTCTTTAAAAAAAATAGTTAAACACCTTGAAGGGTCTTGACCCCCAATCCTTTACTTCTGATGCTCGCGTAAAAGTGCCCCGTAATAGTGCAAGTGTACACGTCTCAAGTAATATAATGATAAGTATATCGAGTATCGTCTCCACAGGGATTGGGCTTTAGGCCATTTGCTTAAGTTACTACACTATAGAAAATAAAAACACAAATAAGTGATAGGAAGAATTTTATCTAACTAATAAACTAAAGAACAACAAAAATAAAATATAGATAGATCGAATAAGAGAGAAGAGTAGGCTGGGTTAAGTTGCATCGTAGTGTGGAATCCAATTGATTTGTCTCAGTCTTGAATGCAGCAACATAAAATTGTTGTGGCAGTAACCGAAGTCCCTGCCGCGGCCGCTAAGGTTGAGTCTCTGTTGCGACAATCTCTTGCTCTTGGGAAGATGCTGTTAAGGTTCGGCAAAGCGTCCTTGAATGGCTCCTCCTTATCTTTAAGCTCGGAACACTGTTGTTGGCTGAACTATGACCATACCTCTCGGCGTAAACCAAAGACAAACACCAACCAATGACACGTTTCTCTTAGCCGTTGAAACTCTTAACCTATCTCTAGGTTGAGTTAGTTAACACCACATGGGATGTAAACTGTTCTTAATCGTTTCATGAGTTTAACTCTCTCGATATTGAACAAATGGATAACCTCACAAACTCTCTCTCGATAAGTATGCAAGAATGATTAAAGCCAAGAATAAGCAAACCTTAACTTATTTGCATTAAGAACTTAAACAAAGTACAATAGTCTTCACACAAGTACTAAACAAAATAACCCTAACCTAAGAAAAGAACTAGACCATGCTAAGCCTCTCAAACTCTCAATACTCGACAAACTCAATTTGGTGGCTTGGCCTTCTTTAAATAGAAGGAGGCTTGGGGAAAATTCTTTCTTGGATAGGAAGTTAAGTTGGATTTGGACTTGTCTTCGTTAAAGAGGTGAATCTCTTTAATTTAATGTATTTTATCCATTTTTGCCGAATTCCATCTTTAACCTTCCTTCCATGCTTTTGTTGTCTTCCCGAACTCTGATTGTCATGCAAAGTATGTAAAAAATTCAGCATTTTATACTCTTCAAATCGACTACCACTTTGCATATTTTGCCCGCCGGCAAGTTTGGTTGTACAATACCTTGGCATTAGATGCCGCCTGGGCAATGAGTTGTCGCGGCATAGAATTTTTCTGACTTGGCATGGGTCTGAAACTGTATCTTCTCCGCAAGGCTTTATCTTCACCAATCAGCTTCCTTCAGTAGAAGTTGTCATCTTTGGCTCAGCTCAATCTGAACCTGTCGAGAGCTTGTTCCGCACCATCCTTCCTTTTCATGCCCTCACGGCATCTCATGCCCTGGCAGCGTGCAAATCTGCAAAAGCACCAAACATGCATCAAACAATACCTTTTTTAATAAAATAAACATAATATAAGGATCAAAGGCATAAATGATGAAATTAATGCATGAAGGGCCATAATGCAGCTCAAATGGGTGTAGGTTGAATGATAATTGCCATGAGAAAGGGGTAAAAATATAGGACTTTTAGGCACTTATCACACCCTCAAACTCAAACTATTGCTTGTCCTCAAGCAATGCAAACCATCAATTGCCAAACCTTAATTTTTTTAAACCGCCTGCTTGGTCTTACTTTTCCTTCTCTCTCGAAACCATAGCAAAGAATGCTCGGCCCTTAAATCTTTTGATGCCTTAACGAAAACACTTGAACATTAAACTACTTAACTTGGGTATATTCTTTTCTTTTCTTTTTGTTTTTTGTTAAGCATTCTAACCTACTAGAGCCAGTTTTGGGCACCTCTGGTGATTAACCTAGAGTCGGTTTCAGGCATCTCTAGGGATTCCTTAAGCTAGAGTCAGTGTTAGGCACCTCTAACTTTTTACTCAAAATTTTCTTTCTAAGCAAGTATATGCCCTAAGTGTACTAGGACTCCTTAAATCATACAAGTCACAAAGGTGTTTTTTAAAGTTCTAAACTCATATTATGATCCTAAGTTCTCTTCCTTAAGCATCCTAAAATTAAAGGCTCTAAACAGTTCTAAACTATGGTAAGAAGAGAGAGTTCTATTGCCAAGTAAGAAGATTTGATTAAAATTAAACTAAGGCAATTGATAGAAGGTACTGCCGAGGCATAAGCAAAATTCGGTTAAGGCAATGCAGTAAAAAAATTAACAATTAAAAGAACAAAACTGCATGGCAATTATATTAAAATGTTGCGGCATGGACATGCCTTGGAAACTGAACCTACACCCCCAAACTCAAGATAAACATTGCCCTCAATGCGTTAATCACAATATATAAGATAGAAATATATGTACAAAAATAAATGGCAGAAAATAAAGGCAAAAGAGAAGAAAACTAGAGTGGTTGAGACTCGGATGAGTCATCGCTTTGGATGATCAATCTCCTCGTTGCCATATACTTGACTCGTTTGGTGGCTCTCGGTGGTTGGGTGCGTGTTGGGGGAGTGGCCCCTTCTTCGCTATCTTGGCATTAACAGTATGCATTGTCGAGGCATGAGCTTTAGGGGATGTCGAGGCATGCGCTTCATGGGTTGACGAGGCATCGGGTATTGCTGAGGCATGCGCCATCTCGTCCGTTTTGGCAGCAGTTTTGGGACAGATGTTTGCTCTTTTGGGTGAGCTCGGGCTTGCCATGGTTTTGAGATTCTTGGCCATGGTGGTTTTGTTTCTTGATGTGGAAAACAGTGAAAACCTGAAAACTAATTATACTAAAGACAAATAAATTATCTCCTAAAATAACTGAAAATAAAATAAAGGTTCAAAACTTAAAAACGAAAAATTAAAAATTCTTAGAAAGAGCATTTTCATGCATCTTCTAAGGTTACCGCATATCTAAGAAAGCTTGAGGAGGGTCGTTTTCGATACTTCTTATAGTCCATATGCACCCTCCCTCGAGTGATAATATTGCCCAAAAAGCGATGGGCCAATGTGCTCACGGCTACTCCCTTTGGCGTTACCATGGTGGATGCATCTTTCTTTCGTGTTCCCTTGTAGTCCAAGTATACGCTCCATCGTGCGACTTTTTCTGAAGGCATGAATATATTATAAGGAAAAATTATATCAATATCCAACCATTTACTTATCTTATTCTCGTCGAAATCCGTTATGGTTGGATGTAGCCTTCGTTGTCGTGGCAATTGCTTTGGCAACCACTTGTCGTAGCAATCTTCTGCCATAATTCGGTGCAAGTCAAGGGAAAACCCAATTTTCTGAAAAGCTTTGTGGATCCAAACTCAGTTTTCTTTATGCCCCTCAAACATCTCCATCAGTAGAGATTTTGATGGCTTCGATTCTACCAATGTTGGTTCCTCAAAGAATACCTGCAATAGAAGAGGTGAGTTTTTAAAGAATTTAAAAGGTTCAACCATTATCTGCCCATATTCCATTGGAAATTATTGTCGTCTCGTTGATATTTCGTGTGGCCGTGCAATTTTTGTGGCAAAGAGGGATGAGAGGAACTCTTTGTAGCATTACTCTTCTCAGCCTCTCGGGAGGTTGTCATGGCATTGCTCTGTTCAGGCTCTTCATTAATTGATGAGGCATCAGGGCTTGCCAAGGCATGTGTAGGTTCTGAGGCATGTGGTGTTGTTGTGGCATGTGGAGCTGCCGTGGCATTCGCCATACTTTTCTCAACCTGGCTAAGTGTTGTTGCGGCATTGTTCTATTCAGGCTCCTCAATCTGCCAAGGCAATTCGTTACATAGGCTCATCATGTGCTGGGCAGTCTCTTTCATTGTTCTATTTGTTCTAGTTGGAGGTTCTAGTTGTTCCCCACACATCGGGGAGCTCTCTTTGCATTGCTCCACGTCATCTTGCCTTGGAACTTCTGTATCCCTAGGAATGGGTTGTTGGTGCATGTTATCCATGGCATATGTGGATCTCTTCAATCTATCTTCCATTTTTCTCACGAGTTCAGCCATCATGGCAATGCACATATCCATGGAATAAAAGAACAATAATCAAAGATAGATAGATTGAATAAGAGAGAAGAGTAGGCTGGGTTAATCTGCGTCGTAGTATGGAATCCTATTGATTTGTCTCAATCTTGAATGCAGCAACACAAAACTGTCGTGGCAGTAATCGAAGTCCTTCTCGCGACCGCTAAGGTTGAGTCTCTGTCGCGACAATCTCTTGCTCTTGGGCAGATGCTGTTAAGGTTCGGAAAAGCGTCCTTGAATGACTCCTCCTTATCTCTAAGCTCGGAACACTGTTGATGGCTGAACTATAACCATACCTCTCAGCGTAAACCAAAGACAAACACCAACCAATCACACACTTCTCTTAGCCGCTGAAACTCTTAACCTATCTCTAGGCTGAGTTAGTTAACACCACGTGGGATGAAACCCGTGCTTAATCGTTTCATGAGTTCAACTCTCTTGATATTGAACAAATGGATAACCTCAAAAACTCTCTCTCGATAAATATGCAAGAATGATTAAAGCCAAGAATAAGCAAACCTTAACTTATTTGCATTAAGAACTTAAACAAAGTACAATAGTCTTCACACAACTACTAAACAAAATAACCCTATCCTGAGAAAAGAACTAGAACATTCTAAGCCTCTCAAACTCTCAATACTCAATTTGGTGGCTTGGCCTTCTTTAAATAGGATGAGGCTTAAGGCAAAATCTTTCTTGGATAGGAAGTTAAGTTGGAGTTGGACTTGTCTTCATTAAAGAGGTGAATCTATTTAATTTAATACATTTTATCGACTTTTGCCGAATTCCATCTTTAACCTTCCTTTCATGCTTTTGTTGTCTTCCCTAACTCAGATTTCCATGCAAAATATGTAGAAAAATTCAGCGTTTTATGCTCTTCAAATTGGCTACCACTTTGCATATTTTTCCCGCTGGCGAGTTTGGTTGTACAATGCCTTGGCATTAGATGCCACCTCGGCAGTAAGCTGTCGCGGCATAGAATTTTGCTGCCTTGGCATGGGTCTGAAACTAGATCTGCTCCGCAATGCTTTATCTTCACAAATCAGCTTCCTTGAGTAGAAGCTGTCATCTTTGGCTTGGATCGATCTGGACCTATCGAGAGCTCGTTCCGCACCATCCTTCCTTTTCATTACCCTCACGGCATCTCCTGATCTGTCAGCGTGCAAATCTGCAAAAGCACCAAACATGCATCAAATAGTACATTTTTCATAGAATAAACAAAATATAATGATCAAAGGCATAAATGATGAAATTAATGCATGAAGGGCCGTAATGCAGCTCAAATGGGTGTAGGTTGAGTGATAATTTCCATTAGAAAGGGGTAAAAATATAGGACTTTTGGGCACTTATCAACTTCTTCGACAAGAAAGATCGCATTGTGGTCTGAGAGAGATCTCGGTAACAATTTCTGTAGTAAATTAGAGAAAGCGGTAGAGAACTCCCCTGATATTAAAATTCTATCAAGTTGAACAAAGGTAGGATTTCCATGGCTATTGCTCCAAGTGAAGGACCCATCTATCAAAGGCAAATCCATAAGTTCTAGCTCCTGAAAAAAGATTCTGAAAATATCAATGTTACAAAAAATTAACTTCGCCTCCCATCTTCTCTTTAGGAAACCGAAAGATGTTGAAATCGCCCCCTATACACTATGACACTTCATAACTAGCTAGAACATACGATAATTTAGAGAAAATGGCCTTTCTCTAAATCTATGGAAGGGTCGTATACATTCACAAAACCACATTTGAAATCTAAATATCTTACTTTACCGATTAGCATAATGAACCTCTGGGAGACACGCTGGACTAAAACCTCAAAGAACTCAGAGTCTCACAAATAGATTAGTTCGTCTGTCGATTCAATCGCTGGAGCGAAAGCCATCTCAACATTGTCATTACCCCCACATCTTCCTCTTCAGTGCCCACCTAATATGTGATAACTTTTCCTTTAACCCCCTCAATATGTCCTAGACGCCCGACCGAACCGAATGAGCTACATTGAGTTTCCCGAAGCAAACCCGTGAAAAGATTACTCAAATTACGTCCATTTTTTATTTTATCTTATCTAGATGCAATTTATTAACCAATGGTGTGCATGCTAGCAACGGTTCAAATCTCATATAAATCGGGCATCGATAAGGCAATCAATTACGAACACGAACATGAAGGGACCAAATAGAAAATCTAGAAAACTATGAGAACTTAGCCAAATTTTAGGTAACCAATCCCTAATTATTCATGTTTCATGCTTCAATATCAAATTTCAACTCAAAATGACCATCCAAACTCATACAATTGCATTCACAATAATCAGGGACCAAAATGTAAGAATCGAAAACTTCAAATAACACTCTAACCATAAAAACGGCTACCTTTATCGATACACGAGCAAGTGTATTGGTACACTTTAACATTCATCGAATTCCAGATTCTAGTAGCTCAAAATCGTACCGATACAGTCCCTCGCATATCGATACGCCCAACCAAAAACGCTAAGGCCGTACCGAAACGCTAACCCGCGTACCGAAACACTAGACCAAATTATGCTTACTCGTATCGATACAGGAGCCCGTGTACCAATACGCATGGACCTAAAATGTCCCAATTTTCTGGTTTTTCATGCTTTCAAGGATTCAATCACATTCCAAACACACCATAATCATAACATAAACATATTAGGAACTAATTCATGCCAAAACATCATAGAAATAAGAACCAATCATAGAACCATATCTCAAATAGGATCCTCTAGGCATGCAACCTAAAATCAATCCATCCAAGGCATGACTTATCAAAGTAAAGCAACAATCAAACATTAAAGTCCATTTACAACTTCAAACATACTCCCAAATCAACAATGAACCCCATTGCCTTTATTACTACTAGTCTAGTTTGGAAATCATACTTTCAAGTATCAAGTCCTTGGAGTTATCCCTTGCTTTCTTGCTGCCTTCATCCTCTAGTTTTTTGTATTGATGGATAGAAAGAGCGTAAGCACACTAGGCTTAATGAGGAGTGCTCAAAACAACACACCATCAATGCATTCTAAAACCGGCTGATAAAATCATTTGAAAATCTCATTTCAAAACCTCATCATCACTTAAAACATTATCATGCCTTTCAAACCATGCATTTAATCATTTCCAAAGTCGATATATTAAACCTTATGCAACATGTATCATGTACCACAGCAAAATCCCTTTTGCTAACACTCAATTTAAGCTTTCCCATGCATAACAAACCATATGCAAGGCTTAAAGAGTAAACATGTATAAATCCACATTATAAAACATAATCCATCAACATGATACGTAAACAATTATATTGGCTATCAAGTGATCAAAAGCCAAGTTTCACATTAACCAAAACATTACATCAGATAGGCGAATTCAACAAGTGTCCTCTCAACACTTCATACAACCTCCGCCGGAATAAAGGTACATTCACAACCATGGTACAATCACAACCCCAAATCATCAGTTAGGTGTATATCGCACTAAAAGGAGTTTTTGGTACCATATAACCCCTCAACCGTTAGGGTACTTGGATGAAGTATTCGGTACCTCACAACCCCTCAACATCCAAGGCAACATTTTATAGTGCACTATCAATCCTATGGTTGGCCAACTATATCCGATAACATTTTAAACCACATCACTTGCCAATATAATTCATTATAACCACGTACCTCATTGTTTTCATATACATCAACACAAAACTATTTTTCCAAAGAAACAAACCATGCTTTTAAACAAATATAAAACACATACTTACACGGATCACTTATCACATGCATCCATCATCATTTCATGATTAAAGTAGTATATCACATACTTAAAACATGCATAAACAGTAGGTACCATGTAATGAAAACAAGTGCATAAAACTATTTCATAAAAGCACGACCGAGAGAGAAAACCATGTTATACTTAGTTCTGAGTTTAAACCAGCATTTCAAGCTATTTTTAAACTCCCAAAACAACTTTTAAACCTTTTCAATGCTTTAAACCATGTTCTCACTCACCGACAATGCAAAGCTTCGCTTGTTGATGCGAAATTACCATTCCAACGCCTCCGGAACAAAGTCGCAATCTTTAGGATCGATCTCCCCCGTTTTAACCACACAAAAACAGAGGTTCCAATGCATCAAAATGCATTCAGAAACCCAACAACATCAATCCTCGACAATCCTCTTCAAAAAATAGTCGAAACTTCACCAAAACTACCGAAAACAACATCTAACACCCTCCAAACGTAACCCAGCCAAAATCTACTGATTTTACCCATCAATTAACATCCAAAAACCATTCAATATCAACCTTATACCTTCAGCATTCAATAAACCTCCTCGACACCTTAAAAACACATTACTAACAACCTAGAAAATTAGAGATTCACCTAGTTTCGGGATTCCAATGTTAAAACCAACTTATTAACATTATAAAACATCAATATCATGTTCTAATATGGTCAAGAACCTAGCAAAATAGATGTAAAATGAATATCAATCAATTTCACCAATTAAGTCTCAATTAAACCAATTTTACATAATTAAGTCATCAAAACTCATTAAAACATATATGAAGGATCAAGAACTTGGGAATCTCATTAAATAACCATTCATTAAAGGAGAAGAATGAACCTCACCTCCAATGATTGAAATCCCTCTCAATTGGATGATATCACTCTTGAAAAACAAAATCAATCAATGAGATTTTGTAAAAACAAATTAGAAAATCCATTAGAAATCATTAGTTTAAGAAGACAAGATCATTACCTCAAATCGTTGCTGGAAAATGAGTGTTTGGCTGAAGAGATTTTGAGAGAACGTTTTGAGAGAAAAGTTACGTCAAAATTATTTTAAGAAATAAATACCTTCTTTTTAATAAATCCCTTTTAATCATTTAATTAAAACACTTTAAATTAATCCAATTGAGAGAAAAATCTGATAAAAACATTTAGGTATATTAGATCCTTAAATATTTAAAGTTTTTACCCTTTTACAAAATAGTCACTAAAAATAGTTTTACACTTTTACATTTTGGTCACTAGTCCTAAAATGCCAAATCTCTGAAACTCATTTCCCAAAATTGATTTCACAAAAATCATTAATATATTAAATGAGTATTTTAGAACATTTCCCATATTTTTATCACTCTCAAAAATATTTATTCCAATTTAAATCTCGAAACTAACTCGAATCAACTAACCCGGTTCTCCCAAACCGTCTAACTTTCACAGTTAACATTTACGCCCAAAATCGAGGCATTACCACTCTACCCCACTTTAAGAAGTTTTGTCCTTGAAATTTACCTGGAGGAAAAAGATGCGGAAATTGTTTCTTCATGTCCGTCTTGCTTTCCCACGTAGCCTCCTCAACTCCACGATGTCGCCACAATACATGTACAAGCTTGATTGTCTTGCCACGAAGAACCTTACTACTAGAATCAAGGATCTATACAGGTTCCTAATCATAAGATAAATCCGGTTCCAACTCAATCTCCACCACCGGCATAACATGTGATGTATCTGACCTATACCTCCGCAATATCGATTTATGATACATGTCATGAATCTTCTCCAACTCTGGAGGCAACCTCGACCGATAAGCCACAAGACCTACACGTTCCACAACTTCATATGGTCCAATAAACCTCTAACTAAGCTTACCCTTACGTCTGAATCGTATCACCTTCTTCCAAGGTGACACTTTTTAAAACACACAGTCACCAACAACATATTCTATCTCTCTATGCTTCAAATCTACATAGGATTTATGACGATCTTAAGTTGCTCTCAAGCGATCACAAATGAGCTTCACCTTCTCATTTGTTCCTTTCAACACATCTGGCATGGAAACATTCTTTTCCCCAAACTCTGCCCTACACAAAGGTGTGCGACACTTCCTACCATACAAGGCCTCATACGGTGCCATTTGTATACTAGCTTGATAGCTATTATTATACTCAAATTCCACCAAAGGCAACTACTTTTCTTAGGTTCTTTGGAACTCAATGATGCAACATCTCAACATATCTTCCAAGACTTGGATCACACTTTCAGACTGACCATCCGTCTGACGATGATACAAAGTACTGAATTCAACTGTGTACCCAAAGCCTGATGAAAACACTCCCAAAACCTCGATGTAAATTGTGGATCCCTATCCAAAACTATAGACTTGGGCACCCCGTGCAAACGTACAATCTCCGCAATATACAGATTTGTCAACTTATCTAAGGTATATTTCGTATGAACTGGCACAAAATGTGCACACTTTGTAAATCGAACAACAATCACCCTAATGGAATCCTTCTTAGTTGGCATTAACGGCAACCCTGACAAAAAATCCATGGTGATTCTCTCCCACTTCCATTCTAGTATCCTCAACGGCTGCAACAACCTAGAAGGAAATTGATGCTCAGCCTTAACGCGTTGACACACCATGCACTTAGCAACAAAATCAGCCACATCTTTCTTCAAACCAACCCAATAGTACTCTTCCTTCAAGCCTCGATACATCTTAGTACTACCGGGATGCATATCAAAAGGACTACTATGCGCTTCGGTCAAAATAGTACGCCTCAACTCGTCGTTGTTAGGCACCACTATCCGATCCTTGAAACACAACACTCCAGCATCATTAAAATGAAAATCCGTCGGATTTCCATCTATAATATCCTTAACATGCGGAACTAACTCCTCAGCACAAGGTTGCTTGTCCTTTGTCAACTGAGACAAAGATGGTTTCACTAGCAATTCGGCTAGCAAGAATCCATCTCGTGTCACACTTAAACGCGCAAACATCGCTCTTACCTCCATTGCGACTTTTCTACTCAAGGCATCTGCTACCACATTAGCTTTATAAGGAGGATACTCAATCATCAAATCATAATCCTTAAGCAAATCCAACCATCTACGTTGCCTAAGATTCAAATCCTTTTGAGTCATCAAATACTTTAAACTCGTGTGATCTGTGTACACAATATACTTCTCACCATAGAGATAATGTCTACAAATTTTTAAATAAAACACCACCGCGGCAAGTTCAAGATCATGGGTAGGATAATTGCGCTCATGCACCTTCAACTATCGAGATGCATAAGCTAAAAAATTTTCCACC
Organism: Hibiscus trionum; assembly: GCA_030270665.1. Lineage (NCBI taxonomy): Eukaryota > Viridiplantae > Streptophyta > Magnoliopsida > Malvales > Malvaceae > Hibiscus > Hibiscus trionum. The sequence continues at coordinate 36,412,116 of BSYR01000013.1, forward strand.
TTGCATCAATACACAACCCAAACCCACATATGATGCATCATTATACACAACAAATTCTTTTCCCAATTCCGGTTGAATCAAGATCGGAGCTTGCGTTAAAGCCTCCTTCAAGCTTTCAAAAGCTCGTTGTCTATCCTCTGTCCACTCAAAGTGAACATCCTTCTGCAACAACTTGGTCAACGGAGCGGTAATCCTCAAAAAACCATCCACGAACCTACGATAATAACCAGCCAAGCATAAGAAACTAGGAACCTCTGACACAGACTTAAGCGGCTTCCAACCTATCACTGCCTCAATCTTATGTGGATCAATATGAATTCCTTCAGATGACACAACACGCCCGAGAAAGACAACTTCCCTAAGACAAAACTCGCATTTTCTCAACGTAGCATACAGCTGGTTATCCAACAAAGCCTGTAACACAATCCTCAAATGTTTATCATGATCCTCCTCAGTATGAGAGTACACAAGGATATCATCAATAAATACAACCACAAATTGATCCAAAAACTCATGGAATACCATTATATCCATGAACGCGGCCGGTGCATTGGTCAAACCAAACGGCATCACCAAGAACTCATAATGCCCATACCTTGTATGAAAAGCAGTCTTAGGCACATCCACATCTTTTACCTTCAGCTAATAGTATCTAGACCTTATATCAATCTTAGAAAACACTAAGGCACCTCTAAATTGATCAAACAAATCATCAATCTGTGGCAAAAGATACTTATTCTTAATCATCAACTTGTTCAGTTGCCGATAATCAATACACATTCTCATCATGCCATCCTTCTTCTTTACAAAAAACACCGGCGCACCTGACGGTGAAATGTTGGGTCTAATAAACCCTTGATCAAGCAACTCATGAAGTTGCGTCTTCAACTCCTTTAACTCTTCGATTCCATGCGATATGGAGCAATGGATATAGAGGATTGTTTGCATATAATTCAATGCCAAACTCTACCTCCCTGTATGGTGGTAAACCTGACAATTGTTCCGAAAAATACCTGGAAACTCACATACTGTGCGAATATCATGAACATGTACTTCCTTCGATCCTGGATTCATGACATCAGCTAAGAATGCTTGGCATTCCGATCTCATCATACGACTCGCTTCCAGAGCCAAAACAACATTCGGTAAGAACGCAGTATTCTCACCCACAACCACCACTTCATAATCATAAGCAAGTTTCAAGGTAACTCGATTGGTTTCAAAATCAACAACAGCCCTATGCTCGGTCAACCAATCCATACCCAGGATTACATCAAAACTATGAAACAATAACTCCATCAAATCAACCGCAAACACATGACCTTGCACTATTAAAGGACATCTTCTATACAACCTTCTCGCAACGATCGTTTCTCCAAAAGAACTAGTTACTTGTATACCCACATCTAACACTTCTACAGGCATACTAAGCAAATGTGCTTGCTCATACAGAATATATGAATGTGTAGAACCAGAATACCAAAGATAACAACGGCAAAGATTTCAAAATAAATGTATCTGCAATCACATCGGTGTCATTTCGTCCCTCGTGATGTGCATGCACCCTCGCAAGACCACTGTAAAATGCTCATTAATCCTATATTTTATATGCATTCCATCTCATATTATTGATGTTCTTAAGTACATTTTAGGCATATTTAGGTGCATGCATGCATTATTTACAGTATTCTTTACTTTACCCTGTTTATATTGAATATCTTTAATTTGGGGAGAAAGGTATTATTTTAGTTTAGTTTTAGTTTCAGGTACTAGAAGCTGGCAGAAGGAGAGAGGAGCTGAGGAGCTGATACTGAGGCAGCAAGCCAATTAGTTGTACTGAAGCAGTTTAACACAGAGAGAAGTGTTGTCGAGTAGCTGCCGCCGCCATACCTGCCGCCCGGGGCAGCAACCTAAGGAATTAGTGAATTGGAGTGCGATTGGAAGAGCATAATTTCCTGAGTCCAATGAGCCCATCCATGCAATTTATCGATGTTGGGAACATCGGACTGAGCCGCCCAAGGGGAGATTATCCAAGGTGGCTTAAGGTTACTTGTGCCACAAGGAGTCCAACTTCAAGTCAAAGAAGTCAGATTTAAAGGATGCATTCAATGCCAAAGCTACTTTATGATGAGGAAGACTTCTACTCCAAGGAGGACTTAACCTAGGCCAATGCCCTATATATACCCGACCATACCTTGTATTTGAGACAACTCATAGTCGGCATAGCTTAGGTTTCTCTTGTGTTTTCTTGCCGTCACTATGTTCTAAATTCTCTAGGGTTTGGGTTATGTTGTAAAGTAGTTGTGAGAATGGTTGTTTAGGTTTTAAGTTTGTTTTTGCAATAAATTCAAGGTTTGCTTATTTCATGTTCTTCATTGTTTTCAATTGAGTCGAGAGATTGATTGGGAGAAATCTATTTGTTTGGTATCGAGAGAGTCAAACTCACGAAAGAAGTAAGCACGATCTCATCAATACCAGGTGTTGATCAATCCAGTCTAGACATAGGTTAGGGTTTAAGGTAGCTAAAAAGGAATGAACCAAAGGTTGTTGTTCATTGTATGATTCACGCCAACGGGTAACATCTGCAGTGGGCAACAACAGCATTCTGACTTAGACATAAGCGGGATCATTATCGAAGCGTTCTGCCAAGCCTTAAAGGACTGTCGAGTTTTCCGCCGAGCCAACCGTTCGTTCCACTACCGAGACAGCAAAAGCGTCAAAGCAGCCAATCTGCCATCTTCCGCCGAGGCAGCAAAGTCTGGCAGTGCAAAACAACTTAACATGTTCAACGCAGTTTCACACTACTACGCAACATAACCTGACCCATTCTATCACCCTGATCTTTTCCATCAATTACTTGTGTTTATTTACTTTTCTTTACAAACTAAAATTTATTTGTGCATTTAATTTTCCTTGTGCAGGAATTGCAATTCGAATAAGCTGTCCAAACCTCATGGGAGACGATATCTTTTATACTATAACTTGACAAGAGTGTGCATTTGTGCTCATATTTAGAGAATATTGTAACGCTCTACAAGTTTTTGGCGCCGTTGCCGGGGATTGGCAACAGTAAATTCGTCTTTATTTTTCTGCACTTTAATTTTATTGCATTTAATTTCAGTTTTTATTTTTTCCTTTTTATTCGAAAAAAAAAGAATATTCAGGTGCACTACAAGTCAAGGGCATCAACATGTGGGAAAGTTCTTGCGATTATTGTGAAGGCAATCATGCGTTCGAAAGTTGCTCTCATCTTTTTGCAGCAGACATGTCGAGAAAAACCACTCGGGAGTAGATGTCTGAATACGAACAGCAAATGTCGCTGCCGCAGTTGCCGCTGCAGCAGCAATATTTTTCATGGTATAATCAAGAATCTCAAAAAAATTACCATAACAGTTTTGCTGCAGAAATCGACATGCCCAGGCAATATAGTTATCCTCAAGAACAATCAAAATCCTTGGAGGACACACTTCAAACTTTCCTTGCACCCACACATAAGGTGTCAACTGTTATGGACGACAACATCGCTAAGATGGATGCACTTCTGAGCAATTCAGTCTTCATTAATGCCATAGATGAACCTGAACACGATGTCTCGGCAACTTCTACCTCGGCAACTAGTGATCCCCAACAATTAAGTCTGAGGGATACTGATGTCCCAGGACAAGACGACGAAGACCAATGCGAAGAAAGATCTTCGATGTATGAGGAACAATTAGAACCTCCAAGCCAAGAGGATGAAAAACATTGCCCGAATAGCAAGTTTGACAGCTGTTTTGGCAGCTACCAAGAACTCTGCCCAAGAGACGAACTGAGCAGTGAAAGGACAGTACCTTAACAAAGCAATGCCACAGCAACGCCTAGTGAGGATGACAAAGGAATTGATGCCACAACAACATCACATGCTTCAGCAAATACGCCTGCCACGACAGAAGCCTCAACAACGATGCCTGCCTTAATAGAAGCCTCAACAACTATGGACTATATATATATATATATATATCGAGAGGAGTCGATGTTGGCAGATTTAAAGCCATCAAAATCTCCACTGATGGAGATTTTCGGGGGGCATAAAGAAAATGATTTTGGGAGTCATGAAGCTTTTCCGAAAAATGAGTTTTCCCTTGACCTACATAGAATCATGACAGAAGACTGTCACAACAACTGGTTGTTGTAGCAGCTGCCTTGGCAGCAAAAGCAACTTTCCACCATAACGAACTTCGAAAAAATGAGGTAAATACATGGTTAGATAATGATATAATTTTTCCTAATCACATGTTCATGCCTTCAGGAATAGAAACAAGGAGGAAGGTTCACATGGACTACAAGGGAACGAGGAAGAAGGACTCCTCCACCATGAGAATAATCACTTGATGGAGGGTGCGGGTGGATTACAAGAAGTATCAGAAACGACCCTCTTAAGCTCAAACCGATAAATGAGTAGTTACTTTAGGAGATTCATATCAATGCACTCCTAGAGTAACAAAAATTTTAAGATTTTTTATTTTTCACATCTTTATTTCTTTAGGATTGGATTTTAATTGCAATTTATTTTCCACATTTTTATTTTTCAGATTTTCTTTATTTAGTTAATTATTTTTATTTCAGGTTTATGAATAAATAAGCAGGACCAAGAAGAAGGCCCAAAAAGGAGCCCGCCCACCATGCCTTCGAAACAGCCAAGGGCAGCCCAATGACCAAAAATGCATAACGGATAGAATATCGCTAACGGCTAGCTGCCAACGGTTATAGCGTAACAGGCATTTAATCCCGTAACACGCGCCGCAAAATCTGCCCGTTGGAAATTTAATGCTGCCACGACATCTCTCGGCAACCCTTATATATACCTCAATATTTCATTCATTTTCTTTAGTTCACCTCCTTGTTTAAACATCTTCTGCGTTAACTTGCTTTCGTAATATTTTCAATTTTCAATTTACTTTCAGCTTACAACGTCTCACTACCATGGCAGCATCACAATCCAAACCCTCTTTCCAGCGTTTCTTCTCTAAATTAGACCAAACGAGGCACAACACACAATTCGCCAATCGAGCAGTTTGGGAGGAGCAAGGGTTTCACTACTCACAGCAGACATGAGACTTAGGTCTCGAGCCTGCCCTCTTCGAGAAAATCCATGGCCAAGGGTGGGAGATCTTTGCAAAGTATCCCGAGGTGGCCAATATCACCATTGTCCAAGAGTTTTACGCCCACCCAGAAGTGCCATTCGTCTTTGTCAGATGGGACGCAGTAAAACTCAACTCTGCCACCATCAACAAGTTCTATGGGCTGGAGATGGACGACAACCCCCATGAAGAATGGCGACAGATAGTGACAGCAACCGACTATGGTTGGATGAAGGTTAGGCTGTGTGAACCAAACACCTCGTGGCTGGCAAGAAAACACAACGGTTCTGTTCAGCGCTGCCGTCTGCTGCCGGAGGCTATGATGTGGAACACATTCATCAAAAGACGCCTGCTGCCCACCTACCACAACACAACAATTGATTGACCCCGTCTAGCCCTAATCCACTCCATCATGAACAACAAGCCGATCAACATGGGCGACATAATTTACAAGGAGATCCTTCTACCGGAAATCCAAGGGCAAGCTCTACTTCCCCTCCCTTATCATCCAGCTTTGCGCGAACTTCATTGTACCCACTAACCCCAAAGACGTCATGACACCACCCGTAGAAGGATGGACAAGGAAGGTTCGGCTCTAGATGATGCAAGCACCAGAGACAGAGCCTATCACACCTTCCCAGCCGTCAGCCGACAACACCGCTGCCCTGGTAGCTAGAGGCAGAACTGAAGCTGCCCAGCATCCAGAAGTCATCCAACTGCTCCAAACACTAATCGCCAGCAACAAGAGGATCGAGCAACAGCAGTTGACTTTCATGAAGTATGTGGGGGAAGTCCAAGATGCCTTTGTGGCCTATCTTTTGCAAAAGTTCCCCAACAACGGCCCCTCCCTGCCTAGATTCCCTGAAGAACTGCCGCTGCAGCTGAACCCAGGGAGATTACACCACCAGAAGCAGTTGCCCGCCACACCGCCTTCCGCCGCCAAATGCCATCTCTAACGCACTATCCATCCTACTCTGCCACCTCCGCTTCTAACATTGTGGTCGACACTCTCGAGAGGCATCAACAAGAATTCTCTCCAGCCTGCACAGCAGAAACAGTGGCAGATACCTCCCCGTCCAACAATGCTAAGCAACAGATGGCAATAACAGTGGTACCCATGGCAACAGAGGATCCACCAGCAGAACCCATGGCAGAGCCAACCAGGAAGAGAAAGCGGCACATAATCTCAGCCGAGCCGAAGGAAGAGGAGTCAGAATCTGAACCAGAAAAAAGTGAAGCTCCTCGTCCCACTCCCAAGAGAGTCCAGCCGCCACGGACAGCAAAGATATCACCTGTCAAGTCTGCCGCCCAAACATCTGTCAATCGTCGCCTTGCCATCGAGTCTTCATCTTCCTCCTTTGTCGCACAGACTCCAGCATCTTCTCAACCCTCCACCAACTTCTATTATTCTTTCCTTTCCTTTCCTTTCTTTTATTGATTATTTTTCTGTTTTAATTATTTTTCTTGTATTTTGTTCTTTTATTTTCTTGTATTTTTGCATTGAGGGCAATGCTCGTCTCGGATTTGGGGAGATTAGCACTCATCGTGTTTAGGCATATTCTAGTGCATATAGGTTGCATAATGTACTTGCCTCTAAAAATTAATCAAAAGAAAAAAAAAATTAGAACTTGTGCCTATGATAGGATAGTCGACTTTAAATTTCTCGCACCAAATAAAAAGAGCTTAATTTTGGGGAAAGCATGAAGTAAACTTAGAATTTTTCTATAGATTCCAAAAATTTAAAACACTCTTGTTACTTGCTGAATTTGTTTGAATTTCTGATAAACATTGTCTGCTTGAATTATTTGTAAAATTCTAACATGGTTGCAGGAAGCTACCACGGCAGGCAACAAACAGAAAAAGAAAAGCATTGCCTCGGCAGAAAAGAAAAAAATAATATTTATGTTGTCTTTCCCTAGAGGTGCCCGAAACCGGCTCTAGGAAGAATCATGTGCAAGGACACTCTGCTGCTATCAAAGTCCACGAATCTGAAAAATCTTTGAAGTGACGGACAAATTAGCATGAGTGAATGAAAGTCTTCACGGGGTGACTCTACTCAATAGGTTCGGGGTTTTGTAGTTTGCTCCTATTTTAATTTCAGACCTAGAAGAGTAGTTGTGATGAGTTGAAGCCCTTATTACCATGATTATAAATTGTGCTTAATAATGCTGCCTCGGTAGCAATCTTACATTACCATGACAGCATTTTTGTTTACTTAGAATGTTCTTCAGATTCAGCATGTACACAGTCTTTGCACACACTGCACTGGCATTGTAGTTTAATTCTGAGGTAATTCAAGATATTCTCCTCTCACTAATCTAAGGATAGGTGCCACGGCCTTGAGGTGTTAAATCAAGTTTAAAAGAGGTTTTTCTTTCTGATTAGTGCAAGGGCAAGTATGTTTAGGATTGCATTGCTTGAGGACAAGCAATAGTTCGAGTTTGGGGGTGTGTAAAGTGCTCATTAGTCCTATATTTTATATGCATTCCATCTCATATTATTGTTGTTCTTAAGTACAATTTAGGCATATTTAGGTGCATGCATGCATTATTTACAGTATTCTTTACTTTACCCTGTTTATATTGAATATCTTTAATTTGGTGAGAAAAGGAACTGTTTTAGTTTAGTTTTAGTTTCAGGTACTAGAAGCTGGCAGAAAGAGAGAGGAGCTGATGCAGAGGCAGCAAATCAAGGAGTTGTACTGAAGCAGTTCAACAGAGAGAGAAGTGTTGTCGCCGCCATACCTGTCGCCCAGGTACAATTTGTACTAAAGCCATAAACTTGCGTTTCTTCTCTTCCAAGTATCTAACTCCTAGATACTTCTTCTTAAAATCGGCTTGGAAGAATTCCCAAGTCACATCACCGGATTTCATGCCCGCGATCGTAGTGGTCCACCAGCTATACGCATCTCCTTGTAACAGAGGTACAACACAACCCAACTTACGGGCATCATTGCACCCATTTGATCCAAAATCTTATTTGTTCTAGCCATCCACTCCTCGGATGCTTCGGTGCCAACCCTCTGTACTCAACTCCTCCCAGGCTACGCAGGCATTCCAACGACAAACCCATTTGCCAAGCAGCAGGCGCAGGCACTTGCACTCCAACAACAACAGCCTGAAATGCTCCGGTCATCGCTTGAATCAATAGCATCATATCACCCAACACCGGCCCATTCACACTGGGGGTACTTGCTCTACACCCTCGTGTGGATTAGGCGGAGGAGGTGGCAAACCTCCATGAGGAATATTATTCCCTTGATCTCTCTGCCCAACGGCAGCAGCATTCATGCCTGATCTCAGTTCTCTTATCAGTCCCATCGTGCTATTAAATACATTATGTGTTATTAGATACATCACTTGCCAATATAGTTCATCGGTCCCAACGGCAGCAGTATTCGGTACCTCACAACCCCTCAACATCCAAGGCGACTTTTTATAGAGCATTATCAATCCTATGGTCGGCCAACTATATCCGATAACATTTTAAACCACATCACTTGCCAATATAATTCATTATAACCATGTACCTCAGTGTTTTCATATGCATCAACACAAAACCATTTTTCCAAAGAAACAAACCATTCTTTTAAACAAGTATAAAACACATACTTACACAGATCACTTACCACATGCGTCCATCACAATTTCATGATTAAAAATAGTATATCACATACTTAAAACATGCATAAGTAGTAGGTACCATGTAATCAAAACAAGTGCATAAAACCATTTCATAAAAGCACGACCGAGAGAGAAAACCACGTTATACTTACTTCCGAGTTTAAACCAACATTTCAAGCTAAGTTTAAACTCCCAAAACAACCTTTAAACCTTTTCAACTCTTTAAACCACGTTCTCACTCACCGACAATGCAAAGCCTCGCTTGCCGATGCGAAATTACCCTTCCAACGCCTCTAGAGCAAAGCCGCAAGCTTGAGGATCGATATCCCCTCTTTTAACCACACAAAAATAGAGGTTCCAATGCATCAAAATGCATTCATAAACCCAACAACATCAATCCTCAACAATCCTATTCAAACACTAGCTGAAACTTCACCAAAACTACCGAAAACAACATCTAACACCCTCCAAACGTAACCCAGCCAAAACTTATTGATCTGACCCAAAAATTAACATCCAAAAACCATTCAACATCAACCTTATATCTCCAGGATTCAATAAACCTCCACAACACCTCAAAAACACATTTCTAGCAACCTAGAAAATTAAAGATCCACCTAGTTTCGGGATTCCAATGTTAAAACCAACTTATTAACATTATAAAACAACAATATCATGTTCTAATCTGATCAAGAACACAACAAAACAGATCAAAAACAAATTTCAATGAATTTTACCAATCAAATCTCAATTAAACCAATTTTCCATAATTAAATCATCAAAACTCATTAGAAATCATATATAAAGGATCAATAACTTGGGAATTTTAGTAAAGAAGCATTCATTAAAGGAGAAGAACGAACCTCACCTCCAATGATTGAAATCTCTCTCAATTGGATGGTTTCACTCTTGAAAAACAAAAGAAATCAATGAGATTTTGTAAAAACATAAGACAAGATCATTACCTCAAATCTTTGCTGAAAAAATGAGTGTTTGGATGAAGAGATTTTGAGAGAAAATTTTTGGAGAGAAAAGTTACGACAAAATTGTTTTAAGAAATAATTACCTTCTTTTTAATAAATCTCTTTTAATCCTTTAATTAAAACACTTTAAAATAATCCAATTGAGAGAGAAATCTGATAAAAATATTTAGGTATATTAGCTCCTTAAAGATTCAAAGTTTTGAATCTTTTACAAAACAATCACTAAAAATAGTTTTACACTTTTACATTTTGGTCACTAGTCCCAAAATGTCAAATCTTTGAAACTCATTTCCCAAAATTGATTTCACCAAAATCATTAATATATTAAATGAGGATTTTAAAACATTTTCTCATATTTTTATCACTCTCAAAAATATTTATTCCAATTTAAATCCTGAAACTAACCCGAATCAACTAACCTGGTTCTCCTGAACCGTCTAACTTTCTCGGTTAACATCTAGGCTCAAAATCAAAGTGTTAAATGCCTCTTGAAAAAATACCATTCTTGGTTTGTGCCTGTGTACTAAATTGCTTGCAACACTAACTTTTTCTCACTTACCAAATCCCTTGACATTCCAAGATATTATTGACAAATTCATATAGACAATCAAAATACCTTTGAATACATGTTAGATAGCTTTCCCTAGCTTTCTAGGAACCATTGTGTAGCTCTTCCTCTAACTCTCCAATTCGGCCAACAACCACATATTTGCCTCATTTAAAATTTACTTCTAAAATCTTGCTTATCTCCAAGACTGCTCCTCAACAACCATTGTGTAGCTCTTCCTCTGACAAAGATTGCCCTCCTCAAAAACTGAATTAGGCGTTGAACCACTCTCTTTCGTTCCACCACTAGCCTCTTCAAGGCTCAACCTGATTTGTCTTCTCACCAATCGTATTTGATTCACATTGAGGAGATTGACCAACGGAAATTGGAATATTGAAGATCTCTTGAGCAAATATGACCCTTCCTAAGATGTTTGATTAGCCAGCCTACCATGAGAAATTGGGGGAAGCGGATCATGCCCTAATTGTTTTATCCCCTCAATGTTATCTTGGACAACCTCGGTTGAGCCCTCAACATTGAGCCCACAACCTTCTACTTCAAAATTTTCTTTAACCAATATATTTTCCATCAAATCAGAAAAAATAATTGAGCCCCCTGATTCTGAGGAATTATTAGACCATTGTTCACCATGGCCAAGTGAGGACCCTGATCTCAGCCTACATCGAGGCCCAACAGGGCAACAGGATGAAAATTTAAATGCCCAAAATGATTTATATTAGAGGAGGATATCTCCTTAATAGTTTCAGCTGGACACATATTGTTGCCACTCGTAGCAGCCTCTGAATTCGAGAAATGACCATTTGTTTGATTTGCATGTAAAAGTGTCAACGTATGGGAAACTATAGTAGCGCCGACTTTGTCCCCATGCTGTTGAAGCGACGTTTCACCGGAGACATGGCTTTCATGCCGATTAGGCTGGATCTGACCGTCGTCTGCCTGCAACGGGACTTCTCCCAAATAAGAATTACCACCTTCATCCTCAACCCTAAACAATTTTTGTCACACGTCTGCAAACCTCTCTTCCTCTTTCAAAGGCTTTGGTGGAAAGGGTTATTTCCCAACTTCTCCCACAATAACTTTAATAATAAAAGGTATTCCTAGAGAATTAACTTTCAACAAACTAAGGATATCCGAAGGAGAAAAAACTCTGATGAACATTTTAGCAACATTAAATTTCTTCCTTTGTTTAGTATCCTCATCCGGTTTAACAAAAGTTCATCATCTATCACCCAAGGCGCGGAAGAATTGTTACAGAAATGAAGCTGGAAAACTTTGTTTTTTCATGTACAGAGTGAAGAAAAGCTTCTAATTAACCCTAGAAGCAAGGTCCTTATTTATACAACATGATAAGCTAGCTTAAACAAAGCTAACTAACGTCTAACTAACTTCTAACCAATCTTAACAGATCCTTCATATTCCAATAGCCCCCCTCAAGATGGACTGGGATGAGCATTGATTAGTCCCATATTGAATACAAAATCAGAGAAAGAAGGAAAATGCAAAGCTTTTGTAAAGATATCAGCAAGCTGGCCTTTAGATCGGATGTGAAACAGTTTAAGGAACCCTGAATTCAACTTCTCTCGTACGAAATGGCAATCGACCTCAATATGCTCCGTACGCTAGTAAAATACTTGATTCGATGCGAGATGAAGTGCAGCTTGATTGTCACAGTAGAGGAAAACAGGTGAAGTTTCAATGTGAAACGAAGATAGAAGTGCAGCCAACCAGACAAGCTCACAAGTTGCTGAAGCCATGGCCTTGTATTCCGCCTTACAAGAAGACCGACTCACGGTATGTTGTTTCTTCGATTTCCATGAAATCAGATTGGTGCCAAGGCATGTACAGAAACCAGTGATAGAACGCCTCGTGTCTGGACATGCACTATAATCAGAATCCACAAAGTAGCTGAGTTGAAGACTTGTTTTGGAAGAGAAAAATAGACCTAGGCCAGGAGCTTTCTTTATGTATGATAGAAGATGATGTGCTGCATGAAGATGAGGAACACGTGGCATGGACACAAACTGACTCAATTGATGAACATCATATGTGATGTCTGGACGAGTGTGCGTGAGATATAAAAGGCGTCCAATCAATCGACGATAAACTTGGGGATCAAGCAGCAAATCCCCATCATTCATACTAAGCTTGTGATTGGAAATGATAGGTAAGTCAGCAGGTTTCTTACCTAGAGAGCTAGTATCCTCAAGAAGCTGCAAGGCATAATGACGTTGACATAAGGAGATACCATCGTGATTGCGAGAGATTTCAAAACCAAGGAAGTACTTCAAGGGCCCCAACTCCTTGAGCTTGAAATGATCTTTGAGGAAATTCTGAACAGCCAGCAAGAATCACAGCGTCGACATAGACAAGTAATGCCACTAAATCATCACCAGCTCCTTTAATGAAAAGGGAACACTCATATGGGGATTGAACAAAACCAAATTTTAAAACCACATCATGAAAGGTCTGGAACCATTGCCTAGAGGCTTGTTTCAGGCCATAAATCGATTTCTGAAGCTTGCACACCAAGTCAGTCCCTTGAACATCAGTTTTGTAACCAAGAGGGAGCTTCATGTATACTTCCTCATCAAGTGATCCGTTGAGAAATGTGTTATTGACATCCAATTGTAAGAGATTCCAATCATGAACTGTAGCTAGAGAAAGCAGATCTTTGAAGGAGGTCATCTTGGCCATAGGAGAAAAGGTGCCAGTGTAGTCGATGCCCTCAACCTGAGTAAAGCCCTTAGCCACTAACCTTGCTTTGTATCTGTCAATGGTGCCATCAGAGTTGTGTTTAATTATGTAGACCCACTTGCAATCAATAGGTTGCTTGCCTGGAGGAAGAGAAACAAACGTCCATGTATGAAGATTTTCCATGGCTCGCAACTCATCTTGCATGGCACTTCGCCATTCAGGGAATTTGACAGCCTAATGATAGAATGATGGCTCGATCGTGGAAGATAAGTTGGCAAGAAAAGCAGCATGAGAAGAAGGCAATGAAGAAGAAACAAGTTGATTCTCAATGGGATATGAACAAGAGGAAGCAATATTACAGTAATACTGATGCAAGTAGGAAGGCTTATTGGCAACCCTAGTGGATCTGCGTGGCTCAGGATTGAGATGTTGGCCAGGAACGATAATTGGATCATCGAGAGATGTGATCTCAGACATTGGCTCAGGATCAATAACCGGGTCATCCTCATTCTCAACAACCGGTTCAATAACAGGCTCAAGAACCGGGTCATCCTCATTCTCAACAACTGGTTCAATAACATGCTCAAGAATCGAGTTCGTGGCAGTTTCAACTACCGGTTCAACATGCACATCAATCTCGACAGCAACTTCAGCACCCTGCACCCTTGGAGAAATTCGAAAAGCATCAAATTGATTAGAACGACCCCTGCAACGATCAGGTATGTTGGTAGAAACACCACTGGGTAAACAAATGTCAGGGAAAGGATCAATAGTAGCCTCAGAATTTGTAATAGTGTGAAAAGGATATACGCCTTCATGAAATACCACATCACGAGAAGTCACAATAGAACAAGACTTGAGAACGTAAATCTTATACCCCTTCATACCAGGAGCATAGCCAATGAAAACACTAGGGAAAGCTCTCTCACTGAACTTGTCTCGATGAGCACGTAATGTTGAAACAAAGCATAGACTCCTAAAAACTCGAAGAAAGTTGTAATCAGGGAGACGATTGTGTAAGAGTTCAAAAGGATATTTAGCATCTAACAATGGAGAGGGTAGCCTATTGATCAAATACGTAGCAGTCAGCAAGCAATCACCCTAAAACCTCTCTGGAACTCTTGATTGAAAAAATAAGCTCGAGCAACGGCCAATAGATGCTGGTGCTTACGTTCAACAATAGCATTTTGTTGAGGTGTCTCCACACAGGAAAATTGATGCACGATGCCAAGAGAAGCAAACAACTCAGTAAAACGCAGTTCAAAGGCATTATCAGACCGGAAAACCTTCAAATCATAGCCATATTGCTTTTTCACCATATTAATAAACGATGGAACTATTGAGATAGCATCAGATTTATGCTACAATAAGAAGGTCCAAGTGCATCTGGAATAATCATCAACTAATGTCAAGAAAAAACGTTGCTTGTTATATGTTGGAGTCTTAAAAGGACCCCAAATGTCACAGTGCACTAAAGCAAAAGGACAATCAGCTCGAGAATTGGAAGGTAGAAACGGCAAACGATGTTGTTTAGCAAGTGGACATATGGAACAAGGGGAATCAATTTTATTCACATAACAAGAGGATACAATATCCTTTAACAAACGCAATACATTCGAGCTTGGATGACCTAATTTGTCATGCCAAGAAGCTAAAAAAATATAATTCATACAAGATGTATTAGCTTCAACCAGACTATCATGAGAATTCACATCTGGCAAACGCAGCAAATACAACCCTTGAAAGAGCTCACCCTTCCCAACCACTTGCTGAAGATCCTGAATAACACAGTGAGAATGGCAAAACAAAACACGAAAATCAGAATCTTTGGTAAGGGCACTAACTGCCAATAAGTTGAACCTGAACTCTGGGACAAAAAGAATCGATTCAAGTACCAAGCTAGGAGATAAACGAACAGTTCCAGAAAAACCAACTGAAATGATAGATTTATCAGGAAGAAGAATGTTTCCTCCTTTAATAGGTGTTAGAGATTCAAACAGATTCTTTTCATAGCAAATGTGACGTGAAGCACCTGAGTCAACGATCCAAGGTGACTTAGAATCAGAAAAAACTTAAACTATTAATGTATGCTAAAATCTTGCCATGCATTGTGAGATTAATTGATGTGGAAGGAACGTCCAGGTTGGAAGCAACTGGCAACTGATTTGTCAACATAGTTATCAACTATTGACATTGGTGAGGAGTCAATGAATCACCAGAAGCAATGGCAGGCAAAGAAGAATCTGAATCTTTGACAAAATTCGAATGAGCAATATGTGGAAGAGATTGCCTCGATCTTGCATTATATCCAGGAGGAAATCCATGGAGCCTGTAACACTTGTCTCTAGTATGCCCCATCATGTTACAATGACTACATTGCGGACGGGATTTCTTGGATATAGTTTTGACAGCAAAAGCATCTTCAATGGGTTTAGTTGCCAAGATCGAACGTTGATTGTCTTCTTGTACAACCCAAGAAAAAACATTAGAAAGCGAAGGAAAAGGATCAACCAACAAGATCTAACCCCGAATGTGAGAAAAAGATTCATTTAGACCTATTAAAAATTGTATAGCCTGTTCCTTCTGAGAATCATCCACCATTTTGTGAACACCTCCACAGGTACAAACAGAACAAGAACAAATCGATTTTGCTGACATCAACTCATCCCAAAGAACCTTAAGTTGAGTGTAGTAAACAGTAACTGATGAAGAACCTTGAACTAACTCACTGATCTTCTTTTTGAGATGAAACAAACGAGGGTCATTCATCTGCTGGAAACGATCTTCAAGATCTTTCCAAATTTCAGCTGCAGTCAAATGATACAACAGGCTAGCAGCAATTTCTTTGGAAACGGCATTGAGAAGCCAAGAATTGACGAGGTTGTTTGCTCTCGTCCACACATTGAACTTGTCTGCAGGAAGCAAAGGAGGAGCAGAGATAGAACCATCAACGAACCCCAACTTGTTCTTGGCTGAAAGAGCCATCACCATGGAACGCCTCCAACTATTATAGTTATCATTTGTTAAAGGCTGTAGAACAAGAACCATCCCTGGATTATCGGATTAATGAAGATAATAGGGATTGCCTCCATCATCAAACTGATCATTGAGATTCACCATGATCAAGCTGAAGACAAGAAACTGGAAACTCGAGGAGAAAAGAAAAGAAAGGGAACACCTTCTAACCAATCTTAACAGATCCTTCATATTCCAATAAGAATTTTTCATGCCAGCAATAAAGGGGAACACCTTCAAGCCCAACTTTAAAGATTGAATAAGGATGGACATCCTCCATGACTAGCGGGGAGATGTTATCGAACCAAAAACCCAATGCTTCCATTTTTTCAATCGAGTTGTTTCCATTTCTTCCTTAGAGTCAAACGTGATGACAGCATAATCGCAATCGTTTCCCCACTCCGCCACCTTAACTGGAAAACCTTCACTTAGAAAAGCATTTTGAACAAAATCCACACTGAACAGATCCTCAACAACCCCTACCATTGATCGTTTGAGCCAACCCATCTCTGCTATTAGGATTTGGATGTCCAACAGGCTCTTACCAGCCTCTTCTTTCTATTCAACAACCTGCTCAAAAGATTGTTTTTGATGCCCTAAGAGTGCTTCTCTATAGGATCTTGCATCTCTGACCACATTCTTATGAACTATAACCCCTTTGGATATCGGCCGATACGTCTCTCTATTCTCAAAGGATATTTTTAGACTTTTCAGTCTATCCAGCCGCTCCTGGTCTTGGGAATTTAGCTCTAGATACCTTAACCACTCTTTCATTTGTCTTGTTGTTATCTAGCTTTTCAATAACCATAGCTAGGTCTCTCATCGTAGCACAACTAACAAAAGCAAAGGTAGAAGCTTTGTATTTTGCTCTATGGTTAACGAGGGGGATATAAACCTTCATCACCCAACCATAATGTGATAGAGTACCGTAATTGTGGATTTGGAAGCCTTCAATCAAGTTGTTGCAAGAACTAAGAGCTCTAGACTCAATCAAGAAAGCTATAGGCAGATCTGAAAATTCAATAGAAAAGAGAAGGGCTTTTCTTGAAAATTTCAGATTCAATTCTGGAAATTTAAAGAAAAGAAGACAATAAGGAAGATTAGAAGATGAATAATAAGAATATAATGAAAAAGATTAAAAAAGATGAAGAGAAGGTTAGGTAAAACAAATCTGAAATTTCCAGCTTTGTTAATGGAATTATGGGAGATGACGCGAAGATTGAAGATGAAGATGGCTTGTGATTTGTTGTTGTTGTTTTGTCCTCGGCACCCTCTTAGACACAATTATCTAAGCAAGCAACCTCAAGCGGCTCTAACCCACCCTCCTAGACGCAATTACCTAGGCAAGCAAGAGTGTGAAGATGATCTCCCTCACAAGAACTCGTCGAACTTATGTTGAAGAAGACTTCTAAGGCACAAGTAATCAGCACTTGCAAAAACAAACTCACTAAATATTTCATTCATCAAAGAAAATTTGAATAATCTCTATTACAATGGTGGAGGCTTCATCCTTTTATAGGTGAAGGATAGCCAAAGTAATCTAACTTCTACTAAAACAAGGAAACCCTAATTTAATTAAAAAATAAAATAAAAACAGCCTTTAAACTCCTTGTGCTTGGGCTGCAAGTGATAAGCTGATAAGTGCAGGTGATAAGTTGATAAGAGTTGCTTGGGAGAAGGGTTGTTAGTTCCTAAAGTATATAAAACCCTAAAAACATAATTTAAATGTTAATAATTAAGTTGGGCTAAGTCTAATTCGTCCAAAAGCTTTATATAATAGCCTTTGGGCTGAATTTTACAAAATCCCGTAATAATCATGTATCCAATTTTCTGCATGCGCAGTCTTCAGTAAAATGGACATATCTTGAGTTCCCGATGTCTGATTGATACGTAACAAGATGATTTGGAAAGATAACGGAATTACGGTCAATTTTCTAGAAGACAACTCTGCCCAGAAATGCTCGTATCCCATCTGAAAATTCGTCGCAAGTTGGCTGACTTTCTAGACTTCACAAATAGATTCAGCTCCTTGTCCAATATGCATTGCTTTAGCTCTCCCATGCATGTATCATTCCCCCTCTCCTCAAAAGGATTCGTCCTAGAATCAAAAATAACAAAAGAATGACGTTTAACAATGGCACTCAAAAAGGAATCTTTGTCGTAGGTGGAGTGATCCAATTGAGCTCCTCCGAATGGTTCAACAAAATCCTGAAAAAAGAACTCAAAGCCACTTGAAACAATGATGTTATGGTTAGGTTGAAAAAAATATCTCTTTATCTTTTTCTCGCCTTTTTCATTTGGACATTGTTCGACTTTTACCTCATGTTTTTTTTTCACTCACCAAAATTGGGCCATTAATTTGACTTTTATTGCTCTCGGCCTCTTGACTCTCGGTCTTTTTCAAATAAGATAACTCGCGTACCCAATTCCTCTTACAAAAAATATCATCAAAATACAATTTCTGTAGAGGATGAAGTGTTTCTAATAGAATGATAGGACGAAAATTAAATAAAGGGTTAGAATCACACTTACTTTCTTAGGAGGTTGTTGATGAATCAAGAGAACTCACTACTAAGCATGAAATATTGTCTTGATTTATGGGTTCAAGTGTTTCTTCTTCCGAAACGCCATCTTCTGAAAGTATTTGCTCAATATTGGGTATGGTTAAACTCTCAGTAGTGACATCTTCCACATGTTCTCGAGGATAACAAATTTCTTCGACATCTTGCTTTCCTTGGTCTTCTTCGACATGACTCACCGATGGTTGTTCATTATCCTTTTGGAATAGCGATGATTTTTCTTCCTTCGACGTCGTACTACTAGAGTCGAATAGTGCATTAGTAGGGTTGTGAAAAGATGAAGGTTGAGATGTACCTTTATCAAACGAGGAGTATTTCTTATGACAAGTCTTGGATTCTTGTCGTTTGTAATGTTTGGGAACGAATCGCTCTCTCATGACCTTTTTAAGTTCAGCCCATGTTCTTATTTTGGCTTCACCATTGAGACGCCTATCTCGTTGTAATAAACGCCACCATAGTATTGCATATTCCTCGAACTTTAGGGCCACTAATGAAGCTTGATCTTCCTCGGGATATCCGTAACAACCAAACAAGAAATCAACCTTATTTTCCCAATCACAATAACCATCAGGATCATACCTTCCTTGAAAAGAAGGTATTCTGAATTTTGGGATGGCCAAAGTGTGTGCGGTTCGCCTTGGTTCAGTTTGTTTTTCTTCACAAAAATTGAACGAATGCCTCGGCTTGGTCAAGGAAGGCTTTCCTCGATAAGTAGAACCCAAAGTTTCATGTTGTTTTGCATGAGGCTTGTCTCTGTGAAACATCCTGGAACACTCAAAATTACAAAGGTGAAAAACAAAAGAAAGAGAACTAGAAATCTCACTAAACACTCCAAAAAAGAAATACTTAGCGAGGCAAGTAAGCCGATCTTGTACTCTTTAAAGCCCTTCCCGCCACAAGTTAACAAGTTACAATCGGAGTTTAATCCTAACAATGATTCCTAATTGTACTAGGAGTCCAAGGAAAGGCTTGACACCAATTGAAATATAGTCGCAAGAAGGAAGAATTACAATGCAACTTGTTTAATCCTACTCACACCAGAAAAGAGAAGGTGTTAATGGCGTAAGAGAAGAAAGAAAAGCAAAACAAACGAACTTAAATAACTAAAGAGTAGAAAAGAAAAAACTAAAAAGATGAAAACCCAGAAACAACTTGAAGAAAGAAATCCAAAGTTGAACCCACTTCAATGTGATGCTTGCAGCGATGGATGATGTTGATCTTGATGATTCTTGATGGTAGTTGGCGGCTAGGTATGATCTTTCTCACTTTTCTTCAGTTTCAGTTTTTGTTTTTTCTTCCTTTTCTTTTTCTTTTCTTTTCTTTTTTTTTTTGCTTTTTTTTTTTTGCTTTATAAGATAAATAAACTAAAAATAATGAAAATTGATAGAAAGAAACTAAACTAGGGTGAAAATAGAGGAAAAGAACCTAATTCTGCTCAATTTTGATCCACATTGTTCGAGGTGTTCCCGATATCAAAAAATTCTGAAATTTTATGTGGCGACTCCTCCAATGGTGTAGATCTGATCTAGAAATTTTCAGCTCAACATTCGTTCGTTTGAATTTTGCGAATTTTCCCCTTTTATTCAAATTTTTCACCCAAAACGCCAAAATTCTTGCCAAGAATCGTCCCAAATCTGATACCAAATGATAGAGTAGCGCAATTGTGGATTTGGAAGCCTTCAATCAAGTTGTTGTAAGAACTAAGAGCTCTAGACTCAATCAAGAAAGCTATGGGCAGATCTGAAAATTCAATAGAAAAGAGAAGGGCTTTTCTTGAAAATTTCAGATTCAATTTTAGAAATTTAAAGAAAAGAAGACAATAAGGAAGATTAGAAGATGAATAATAAGAATATAATGAAAAAGATTAAAAAAGATGAAGAGAATGATAGGTAAAACAAATATGAAATTTCCAGCTTTATTAATGGAATTATGGGAGATGACGCGAATATTGAAGATGAAGATGGCTTGCGATTTGTTGTTGTTGTTTTGTCCTCGGCACCCTCTTAGACTGTTGAGTTGAGAGGTGCTCGATTCGATCAACCAATGTTGCTCACCAAGTGGTGGAGAGGTGGATTTTTGGGTGTTAGGGTTTTGGAAGCTAGAATGGAAATGGACACAATGATTTATAGTGGTTCAACCTTCTAACCAAGGTCTACATCCACTACCTTAGCTCCCCACTAAGGATTTCTCAATCAATCCACTATTGATTCGTCCCCTTTTCTTAGGCTTAGGAGGTAACCCTTACACACAATCAAGCTTTCTACCCAAAGCCTTGATTGAAACCCTCTCTTACAAAGAGGTAAACAAAGCAAACTTAAAACCCTCTAATAGGTGTTTGTTTGCACAATTAAGCACTCACCCAAAACCTAAAACACTTGAGCAAATTTGACAATTTTGGCTCACTAGTGTTTGTCTATACAAGAAATGACAAATTAAGCACTAAGACAATTTCTTGATCATTTGATGTTTGACAATATGAGCATTAGCCTTCTCTTGATGCTTGGAGGTCCCTTTTATACTCCCAATTGAATTTGTAGCCGTTACTAGCCGTTGGGATCAAATTGGAGCCGTTGAGGACTTTATTTCCCTTCATAAATGATGTTCTGCAGCTAAGGGTATCGATACGCGTGGAACGGTATCGGTACGGCCTTCATGAGGAACTAGCCGTTGGGCTCTTGCCAGCCAAGGCGTATCGATACGCTTGAGGGCGTATCGGTACGGGTCCACATTTGAATGGCCGTTGGGAAATAGCCGTTGGGGTAGTTGAAATGGGATCGGTACGCTTACCTGGCGTATCGAAACGACCCCACTCCGTATCGATACGGCAAGGGCTTGTATCGATACGGGTTTTGACAGTGGCCAAACTGAGGCAAAAAGGTATCGGTACGGGGGTTTACCGTATCGATACTGGTACTCTGAAAACACAAGTTTGGCTATTAAAAACATGAAAAGTCTTTGCCAAAAACCTCTTAAAATACCTCAAACATAATTTCAAGTTGTTTGGACTTAAAAACAAGTTTTAAATTCTTTTCAAATTAGTCCAAAACATTTTTCAATTATTATATCAAAACATTAGTTCTACATAGACACAATTATCTAAGCAAGCAACCTCAAACGGCTCTAACACACCCTCCTAGACGCAATTGCCTAGGCAAGCAAGAGTGTGAAGATGATCTTTCTCACAAGAACTCGTCGAACTTATGTTGAAGAAGACTTCTAAGGCACAAGTAATCAGCACTTGCAAAAACAATCTCACTAAATATTTCATTAATCAAAGAAAATCTGAATAATCTCTATTACAATGGTGGAGGCTTCATCCTTTTATAGGTGAAGGATAGCCAAAGTAATCTAACTTCTACTAAAACAAGGAAACTCTAATTTAATTAAAAAATAAAATAAAAACAGCCTTTAAACTTCTTGTGCTTGGGCTGCAAGTGATAAGCTGATAAGTGTAGGTGATAAGTTGATAAGAGTTGCTTGGGAGAAGGGTGGTTGGTTCCTAAAGTATATAAAACCCTAAAAACATAATTTAAATGTTAATAATTAATTTGGGCTAAGTCTAATTCTTCCAAAAGCTTTATATAATAGCCTTTGGGCTGAATTTTACAAAATCTCGTAATAATCTCGTATCCGGTTTTCTGCATGCGCAGTCTTCAGTAAAATGGACATATCTTGAGTTCTCGATGTCCGATTGATGCGTTTCAAGATGATTTGGAAAGATAACTGAATTACGGTCAATTTTCTAGAAGATAACTCTGCCCAGAAATACCTGGATCCCATCCGAAAATTCTTCGCGAGTTGGATGACTTTCTAGACTTCACAAACAGATTCAGCTCCTTGTCCAATATGCATTGCTTTAGCTCTCCCATGCATGTATCATAATGGCTCCAGAGTTCCCACAGATCCCTCCTAGATACTCTCCTACTAAGATTGTCTACAAAAGCCATGAAAAAAAGTAGAGTTATCAGACCTTATTTGCTTCGGCAACCCTCTCCTCGCTTGCTCTGACGACTCATCCCTTGTTTGCTCCGCCGTCTCGGTCCTCACTCGCGTTGATGACTCACCAACAACATTATCCTTGTTTTCTTCAACAACCTTAACCTTGCGCTCTCCAGGGACGCCATCTCTCTCTTGCACCATCTGTTTGATCTGCACGGAAAGGGGCCAACATATAAAAAACTATAATGTCGACTTTGTCCTCTTTCTTCTCCTAGAGTCTCTTTCCTCCTCCTTTTTAGACAATATTAAGATTAAAATTAGGATTTATCAAAAAAAATGTTTGAAGTAAATTATTATGATCTCAATAAGTATACTTAATAGTAAACAAATTTTGATTTTTAATTTTTTTAGTAAAGTGAATGAATCTCATACTTTGCCAAAGTATAGGCACCGATAGCGCATTTTGATAATATAAATATATATACACACACAAATTAATTAAATAATTTTCATCATAAAATATTCTACCATTCTATTTTAAATAATTTTGTAACTACAGATAAAAAATAAATAGAAAGAATTTATATATTTATTTTCTATTGACATTGAGCTTTAAACTTTTCAAATTTATTTATATTTTGAATTTCAATTTAAAATTTTATGTTGATGTAATATAATGGAATTTAATTTTTACTTTATTTTCTACCTAGAAATTTTAAATTAATATATTATTTTATAATTTGGTAACATCACACGCTAGCATTTTAAGATGTGAGACGATCATCAATCTGTTTCATTATTACATGATAAAGCAGTTGATGAAATTTCTTAAACCAAACTATTGAAATCTACCTGACTGCATGAAAGCTTGGGTATTTTTTGAGCATGCTTTGGCCAAGAGTTGCAGAACCCAAGCTGGCATTAACTGAATGGCAAAAGATCATACTTACATTTATTGACCTTTATGTTACAATGTAAAAGGCAAACGACCATACTTTTATTTCTTGACCTTTATGTTACAATGCAAACAAACTCAAACTTTCTTTTGCAAACAAACAGTACATGCAATTCATAATCACAAGCTTTTGTATGATGTGTGTGTGTGTTTGGTTTTATAGAAATAATGGAACGGAGATAGTATTACCGCCTTTATTAGGTTAGTAGCACCCATTTAGAATTTATAGATCTATGGGTACGACCAGTGGGGAGTTATCCTTGTCGACAACAAACGTTTTCGTGACCGTCTTGGAGGCAGTAATGAGTTCCACGACATATGTCCCGTGAAAGCCTCGGAATTGGAATTGTCCTTGTTCGTCTACATGTCCACGAGCATGAGACAACCACTCGTGTTTAAGAGCAAGAAACCTTTTACCAGTTTCATTGATGTCGCCTTCCGCATTGACCAAATGTGCATTGTCCCTGCTCATGAACAACTCCCAAAATCCCCACAGCACTACACCTTCCACGGCTGGATGGGCGAAAGCTTCTCTAAGCATAACTTCCAAATCTTCCCCTCTCACGTGTTCATTAATTGAAGACACATCAAGCTCCGTAAACCAGATAGGAAGACCAAGAATGCCCAACTTATCCAGAGCTGTACACACAACAGGTCCCACAGGGCTATCAATATGTCCTTGAATTCCAATTCCTCCGACGGGTGCACCTTGTTCCTGCAAATCAAGAATGTGTTCGATATACCTTTCAGGGCATGATCGGGTGTCACATCCGTCTTCAACATGATAATCATTCACAAATAAGGTGGCAGACGGGTCTAGCTGATTTGCATTCTTAAACATATTTGCTCGGATATCTTTGCCCAATCTGTCTTGATAAAACGATCCATGCATCATCTCATTGTTCACATCATAGTGTCTGAACTTTCCCTTGTAACGGGTGAGAAGGTCAGTTAGACGGTTTTGAACAGCTTTCTTTAAGTCATCGTTGTTCAATGCTTGAATCCATTGCTGGACCGTGTCTTGTACTTCCCAAAAAATACAATGACCTCGGCTCTCTATGTTGTGATTTTGGCACAAAGCCAGCAAATCATCAGCATCTTTGTAGTTGAAATTTCCTTGTTGTGGTTCGGTCCAATACCACTTCAATTCATTTCCAAACACTGCCCAGTTGAAATTTTTCACAAAGAAGTCAACAAAGTCTTCGTTGTCTATATTCGTTCTGCTAATGCAGGACCCTATAGGGAAACTATTTTGCATTTGTACAACTTTCACGGAGGTGCCCGATAAACTGCTTGAACCAGTTCCTGAGAATTTGAGGGTGACATCACGCTTTCGGATCTGTATTTGAGCCAAAGACAATCTTTACAAGTAAGAAATGAGATGGGACTAATAGTTCAAAGGTATGTAGGAATAAGTTGTGTCCGTGTTTCTAGGGTTAAATGTAGTCTACAGTCTACACTATCAGAGTGAAAATATTTGCAGTTTCTATCTGCAAAATCTTCCGACCATCTCATGATAAAAGGCAACAAATTATGTTCTTATTTAGGGTTAAAGCAATCTCAATTTCCATTTTTCTGTTTGAAGTTATAATGTCTGCATATTTTGATAAAGGAAATACTATAGAAACCGCAAGTAGATATACCTTATCAGTTTGATGCCTCAGATGTTTGAATCGTGCCTTGCGATCAACAGGGAAAATCTGAACTCCAGCAACCATTAAATCAACACCTGCAGCTGGACCCTGGATATAAACCATAACCTTGGATGGTTGTTTCTCGATTCTAAAGGAACCGCCAATTTCATGCCACGTGTCATCATTAATCTCAACTTGTCCACCATTAACCCATTGACTGTCCACACCAAGTGCAACATTCACATTTTGATGACCATTTGCTCCGGAACCAAGTCGAACCCAAGCAGATACTTGGTATGTCAAGAAAAGTTTCAGCTTATCAGTGATAATCTGAGCTGGACCCATCCAAGTTTGTGTGCGGTTTCGAACATGGATATATCGGCCACTTAAAGGTTCATGGACACCGAGGGAAGCTCTTGCCATAGGGGGGAGTATATGTGGTGAGCCTAATCCAACACTCAAATTGCAGTTGCCAAGAGGAAACCATCCATTTGTTCCATCATTTAGTTGGCTGTTTGTAATTATATTAACTCCAAAATCAGGATTCTACAAAAAGTAAAAAACACATCAGGAAACCATCCCATAATTGGTTATTTATAAAATATGCACCCGGAATTGGAGGTGAGTTTCAGACACGGTTTATTTGCACAACACAAATACGTTCAACTTTTTCAAAGTTTTTCCATATGTTTGAAAATCATAATCCATACCCATATCCAAACAAGTGGCAGACAGTTTGAATAACCTAGTTTGTCACTAGATTGACTCCAAAATGTGAATGCTTATGTGAGTTAAGGTTTAACTGCTGGAAAGCATACAGAAAAACTAATCATCCAATATCTTCTCTAAAGATATTTATAGCAATATCAAATTCCAAAATGAAATTATTCAACTCGCCTCAATAACAGGCGGAGGTGAAGGAGGGATTTTCTCGGCATGTTTTACGACCAAGGCATTGACGAGAAGATCGGTGCCTGGAGGTGGACCTTCTAAATAGATGACTACTCTTGATGGGGAACCATTTAGAAGGAACTTTCCTTGCAATTGCACCCAATCCTTGTCAGTTGCCTGCACACTTAAAATTAAAGAAAAAAATGTTTTTAAGGGTTCAGAGATTCTACATGAAAAAGCACAATTACTAGGACTGTAGGACAGTTGGAATAAATAACAAACTTACTTGGCAATTCCAACGTACTGATCATTGCGACCCGGTGTTTGGACCCACAACGTGGCCTGTACGGTAGCAGTTGTGACATTGTTACCAAATATCCGTACTACAGCTTCTACATTATAAGCAAGCTTTCGCTGCACTCTTCCAGTGATCTCCTGCTGGATTCCGTTCCAGTTTTGTGTGCGCTCTGTCGCAGAAGCGAAAACTTTCCCAGATTGTGGGACTATCTTCCCATCTGCCATAGAATCATGTAACACAATCTTGCAGCCTCTTCCGGACCAGTTATTGAGGCCATCTTCGAATTGAGGGTTTATGATGATGTTCTCATCTCCAGCTCCTATTCTTGCACTCTTTCAAAATAAAAAAAAAAGATGCCAAAAATATTAAAATAACCAGCAGAAGTCTACAGAAACTGGCTTCTTTTTTCCCTTGGCATGAAAAGGGTGGTTTTTAACCCAATAAATTACATAAAGATCACTCTGACCTGATGAAAATGAACACAGTATAATATTCAGCTAGAAATGGATGTTACCTCGGATTTGCTTGAACTGGAACAGCTAATCACCACCGAATCAATAAGCAGCTCAACGCCAGGTGAAGGCCCTTCCAAATAAAACACAAGTCGTTCAGGCATGGTTGATAATGAGAATGTACCTTCCACAATTTCCCACTTCTCCTTTGACACGGATTTTCTGCAATGAGAAATATCAATAAGAAAAAGGCTTCCATTTCAAGTCCTGCACGCAAAGAAATGTAATGCAAATAAAGTAAACATTACTTTCCAATTAACCAATAGCTAGTTGCTGAGCCATGGTTTTCTAGCTTCAATGTTGCCAGCACATCCGTAGAACCCGAAAGAGGTCCAGATACTCCAACATAAGCAGAAACTGAGTATGCAGAACCTGGTGAAATTTTGCCTGTGATATCTTGCTCCAGACCCTGCCAGCATTCCGTTCGATTCGTGACAACTGCA
The DNA here is from genome assembly GCA_030270665.1 of Hibiscus trionum. Taxonomy (NCBI): domain Eukaryota; kingdom Viridiplantae; phylum Streptophyta; class Magnoliopsida; order Malvales; family Malvaceae; genus Hibiscus; species Hibiscus trionum. Next base: position 36,439,370 of record BSYR01000013.1, read on the forward strand.
TAGTTACCACCAGACCTTGTTGGCAGTTCACCTAGGTAGCCAAACTCTGATGAAACTACAAAGCCATTGCAGCAATGTGGATGCCAAGAATGCAGTCCATTGGAGAAATCGTGATTTACTATTATATTAGAAGTCGAATTGCCAGTTGGGCTAATCATTTTTTCGTTGAAGTTCTGCCAGGAAAAGGAATCAGATAGAAATATTCACTACAAGAATATGATAAATCACAATATAACCATGGCAAATAAACTTAAAACATGAAGCACAGTTCAACCACCCGAGTAGTCTCATTTTTTTTTCTCACCATCATCTAATAATTAATTGTTATGTAGAGGGCACACAGCGAATTATGAAACAAGTAAAAGGTGGACAATTAATGATAAACAACCAAAAACAGGGAGAACGATATGAAAATGGATACCCTTTTAAGCCAAAAACAAAAGAGACATAATATAGTTGGAATAGGATAATGCAATTCATATAATCTAGAAAGTGAAAAGCTCAAACCTCAGAGTTGCCATTGTCAGACTTCATTTGTTGGTTCTCCATGCTTTCTCCGGATTTCTAACAACAAACACCAAAGGAACAATCATCAACAAAACAGGGAAACGAAAAGCAAATAAAGCATTGAAATTTTCTGAAAGAAACCTTATGCTGCCGTCGACTGTTGAAGCGGAAAATGGAGAGCCTCCTCATTTATAAGGCGCTGGAAATCAAACCCTTTGTTGCAGAGAGTTTTGAAAGTGGAGTCTAAGAAAAGCGCGGGACCTAACAAACACAACCGATCAAAGTTATCGAACCACTTTACTCTTCAGCCAAAAACAGAAAAATAAAGGCCGTTGACAACTGATAGACCCAGTTTTGTCTGATTTTCTCGGGGTTTTTTTTTTTAAGGATAAATGGTTCTTTAATGGGGTTTTCATTGGCCATTTCTTTGTCTTGCAGACTGGGTAACACCCAATTTGCATTTGAATGCTTGAATTGGAATAGAAGGTTCAAGGAATTAGGAGTGCTCTCTTCTGTTCACTGACTTTATTTCTTATTCAAAAATGGAGTCTTTGGTTTCAAGGCAAATCCTTTTTTATGCCTGCAAGATTAGGTGGGGAAGATGGGATTTCACTCGCAATTAGGATGTCCTCTATTTGACTTCAAACTTCAAAATTCTGAATATTTACTAACATTATGCTAATTGGCAGTATTTGTTGTTTGGGTTAATTCTACTGAAGGTCCATAACTTATCGTTTAATTTCTAAATTGGTTATTAACTTTAAATATTATAAGTGAATCCTAAAGTATGAATCATGTTCTTCCATCAGTTTTAACATTAGTTCCAATTTAGAACATGTGTGTACATATGAAATGAATAATTTATATTTGATATGTTAAAAAATATATATAGTATCATTGAATTTCAAGAGGATTATTATTTAATATGAATCGTTCATATTATTTATTGTTTGACTTACGTGTTTTAAATATGTATTATGTCAAATTTGTGTTGGTGTTTAGTACCAATGATGTTGTAAGTGGGAGGGTCCTTGCCTCATACATAGATTTTTTTTTTACCTTTTATTTATGAATTTTTTTAAAAAATATATATAAATTATGAATTTGTTTCTTACTTTCAAATATTTATATTTTTATCCAACCCTAATTCTAGCTTCGTTGTTTAATACCCAAATTAATAAAAAAAATCTAATTGATACGATAATAGTAATTTAAAAATTCAATTAGAATATTTCTAAAGTTTAAGAATTAGTTTAAAATTTAACATTTTTTTTGTTTCCTTTTTTGTTTTTAAAGGCTTTACAGTAATTCAAATCGATCCGAATCGCACACCTGTTTTCTGTGGGTAAATCTTTCAGTAGGATTTTTTGTATACACAAAACCTCGAATTTAAGACATTCTTAAGTAATATCAAACTATTTATCACTTGAACAAACTCTCGTTATTCGTATATCTTGTAAATTTTTAGTTCGAAATGCCCTGGTAGTTGATAGGAATTATTATTTATTAGAACGTTGAACGAACTTGGGAGCATTGCGTGTGCCTAAGAACAAAGAGTCGCCCCATGATGGTCAATGGCTTTCTTTTTAACCAATTGGGATGGGCCTTAAAAACGCATCCGCTCCACCATATGACGGCAGCCTCATTTAACAAGTTTTGAGGCTTTAAACAAGATAGGATTAAGGATAAAGTTAGTATTCAATCAAGTGATTGAGTCAAGTTTTGACGGCAGCTCAATATTATTTATATTTTTTTATTCAAATTTAGTTTATAAAATTCGAGTCAAATTTATGTTCAATTAAACTGTAAATATTTATAATGTTATGGTACTAATTGCTCTTAATTTAAACGGCTTTTTATAACAATATACATGGGCGTAACTATAAAGAGACTATAAAATTTTATTGTAAAATTGCTCTTTGACCCCTCAAAAAATATAAAATTCAGTGTTGCCCCTAAGTTTAATTTAAAAAAAATGGCTCCCTCAACCAATAACGATGACTTCTGCCATTGTATATATATTTCTTCATATGTTGATATGCGATATACATATATCAAGAAGAGTTGAAGGATTTGACTTGAACTTAAAAATGATTCACTAATTATTAAAAAAATCGAATTATTCGAGTCCTATTTTACAAATTAAAATTTATTTAACAAATTTTCAAGTCGAATTTATAAAATTACGATTTGAGTCATTTTAAATTAAAAAATTAATTTTCAAATCAAATTAAGTTTTATTCATCCTAATTATAGATGGTATCGGCCTATCGGGTGGGTAGGTCGGATATTTTGTCACACCGACTTATCCTGATTTTTGGTGGTGTTTCATCCTCCTCAAATTCATATCGAATTTTGAATGAAAGTTCGCTATGATTGAAATGTTTATTTTTTTTTAGATTTTCTCACTAATTAAATTAAGTCTCGCAAACAAAAAATATAAAAAAATACATATAAAGTCATAAAATCAACAGAAATTAATAAAAAAATTATCATCAAGTTGGTCCAAGTGGTAATTAAGCAGCTTATTATCGTTTAAGCAGGACTCGAGTTCAGGGCGTTGTATATGCATAAAATTCCTGTCAAGTAACTCACCACTAAAATTACGTGTGCGACACGGGTCAACTCAGATTAGCCAGGGCAAAATCCTAAAAATTGAAATGACAACTAAAAAACACATTAAAACCACGTTAAACCTGAAATAATGATTAAAAATAGGGGTGTTCATTCTCAGGTACCCGGTTCATTCAGGTATCACATATGTCGGCTCGTGTCTCGACCCGCTTTAATCGGTACCCGCTATTCGGGTACCATAAAATCGGGTAACGGGTATCCGGTTCACTTTTTTATTTTTAAATTTAAAATTAAAAAAATCACATTGTAAACACATAAAATTTAAAAAGTACATAATGCAAACAAAAAAAATAGTGATTTGAAGTTAGTTTTAAGATGAATATATATATATATATATATAAGTTTATCACCAAAAAGACATTAAAAATATTAATCTCATTTTTTCTTTCGAATCTTGTATTAACAAATTAATAAAAATATATTTGAGAATTTTAAAACTTAAAAGTGCATAATATAAACATAGAAATAATTTAGAGATTTAAATTTAGTTTTAGGTAAAAAATATTAAGAACCTAAAATAAAAATATAATTTAAAACTAAAAAATAAATATATTAAAAGTATCGGGTGTACACGGTTACTAAAAAAATTCGGCCCAAACATGACCCAACTACCCGAAAAAAATCTCGGGTCAGGTACCCTGCCCGGTCGGATAATTTTTTTAAATAAAATACTTTTTTTCATTTTAGATCGTCGGGTAGTCCGACTAAATCAACCAGATTGAGTAATTTTAATCTCCTAATTAAAAACAATTTTCTATAGGATAAACGAACTAGAAGAGATGCGAAATAAAGATATGTGTCGTTTTCAGAAACTTGAATGCAAATTAATTTTTGAAATATATAAACGAAGAAGAGAAGAAAAATGAGAAAACACATCCTAAAGCTAGCTTTAATTGAAGGTTTAATTACATTTTTTTTAAAATTGTAGTCTAATTAAATTTTTTAAAAATTTTGAGAGGCTTATTAAGAAAATTTAAAAATTATGAGATGAAATTTAATTACAAATATTCAAAAATATTAAAGTTTAATATAAATTTCTAAAATTTTTGAGGAGATCAAATTAAATTTTCTAAAAATTTTAATAGATTATGTAATTTATCTAAATCTCATGGGACCATAGCCCACTCTAGTCCTCTTGTTTTCCGCCGTTGACGGCAAAAAAAGATGAAAATGCAGGGAAGAAGAAGAAGAACGAAAAAATGTTAGGATTTTTGCTGGAAAAAGGCAGTAGAAAAAAAGCTTGAAACAATGAAATATAAAACGGTAATTTCGTAATATTTTAGTTAATAATGATATTTGAACCTAACGAGTTGTTTTAGTGAAAAATATGATGATGTTTATTCTAGAAGATCCGGGTTCAAGCATATGTGTGTGCAAGATATGTATACATTGTCAAGTTTACGAAAAAAATATAAACAGAAACTACCGTGTAATCACATCAGTATAATAAAAAATTAATAATAATATTTTTCGTAATTACATAGGGTGAGTCGGTGCGGATCCACCTTGACCCATTCTTCAAAAACCCGTGGTAAGCTGTTCCGAATTCAATTTTTTAAAAATCATCCTTACAGAGTTGGTCATGCAGAAACCCATTCTTAGTTTTTGTTTCTACGTAGAGTTTAGGGTTTGAATATATATATATATATATATATATATATATATATATATATATATATATATATATATATATATATAGAATGATTGCAGATGACCTACATGTTCTGTATATATTGATGATTTTAGAGGGGGCAAACCGGTCGTTCGAGTCGGGATCGGTTCAGGTCATTTTGGATATAACTACATTCTGTTTTGGGTCTGGTTCGGGTCTATGGTGATTCAAGTTGTATCATGTCAGTTGATTTTCGAGTTGGTTAATACCAGCTCGGTTATTTTCAGGTCGGTTAATTTCGGTTGGGGTCAGTATCAGGTCAATAGGAGATCGGTCGGTTTTTTATTCATGTCAATCTTTGGACCGGTTGATTTCAGGTCGGGTCAGTTTTTTACACCCATATATATGGATTTTTGGTGAGTTGTGCGGTAGTTCACATCTCAACTTTCTTAATTTCTTTTAGGCATATTGTTAATTTTAACCCTTAATGTTTATAATTTTTGTCATTTTGGCCCCATCCATTTTTGGGATAAATTTGGCCCTCACCTATATTCTTTTTGTCAAATCACTCATTTTTTAACTATCATGTTGACATAACATTTCTAGCCGTTCTCCACTGCCAAAATTCCTTCAACCCTAGCCGCCCTCTACTTGATCAATCACTTTGATCGGTGGTCGGCAATGAATTTTAGTATTAGTTCTCGACCACCGTATCTATTAGCTTTCTTGTTTTTTTTAATAAGAATCCCTTTCTATGTCCTTGTGACACGTTTTTTCCTTTGTCCTTGTGACATGTCTTTGTTTTTATTTTGTGGTTTGGTTCATCTGTCTTTGTGGCATGTTTCAGCATACCCTAGCGATCGATTGTTGTTCGTACAGAGACTCAATCGACCCTAGTTTTTATTTATGTTTTTGTCGGTGGTCACTTGGAAAGTTATATCCCCACTCGGTTGATGGTTGTTTGCTGATGAAATCAGTCCTGGGTAGCGGTACTTTTTGCTTGACAGTTTGGATCACGCACCACTCCTTCTTCTTTCTTAATGCGTCTCGTTTGGACAGAGACAAGAGATTCAGGAGGCTGCTAAATTTTGTTGGTATGCTTATCTCCATAGAAGTTTTCATTTTTCTTTGTTTTTGGATTGTAAGGATTTTTTGGGTTGTTTAATCTAAATATTCTTCTTCTTAAATGCATTGTAATTGTATTTTTTCTATGGATTTAATAAAAATTTAGTGACTTTTATAAATAAAAAAACTAGCATGTTGACTAGACTGTTAAAAATTAACCATGATGACATGACATATACATGTTACAATACATTTTTAAAACATATAACCTATTACATGCTTACGTATGGAATAGAGTTACATTCTAATATAAAATATAAAAGCAATTAAATGAGTGATTTGACAAAAAAAAATTCAAGGCCAAATTTATCCCAAAAGAAAGATGAGGGCTACAATGACAAAAAAAGTATCCTTATGCCTTTCTTTTAATATATTTTCTTTATTTTCGGGTTGCTTTCGCTTCGGGGGAAATCAGTTCGGGTCTATTTGGTTCAGTTGAAAATCAGTTTGGGTCTATTTTGATTTAACTAAAATTGAAGCCGATTTCGATTCGATTTAGTTTATTTCGATTTCGGATCAAATTTGGGTCATCATATTTGAGTCGATATCAAATCTCGAGTCAGATAAATCAATTTGACTCTCGGGTGTTGAGTCAAATTTGTGTCATGATGAATTTCTTGCAAGAATAGTGTGCCCAATCATGGAGATATTACTTAACTGCTTAATCTAGTCTGAAATAAGATGATAGCCCAAAGGGGGTAAAGAGGCAGGTAACAACTTGAAAGCAAGCAACTCCGTGCATGCACGTGGGAGTTGCATTTAGGGTTGTGCACAAGACATTTTTATTTGTAAGTTATTTGAGTTTAATTCCATTTTAATTTGGTTATTTTTTAATCTATCCTGATCGCTAGCAACTCGAACTATTGAACAGGTCGAGAAATGATAGTTCATAAGATTAAAGGATAAAACTTTCTTCTGATTGAAAGAAATGAACTTTCAGCAGGTTCAACAAGCTTTCTCTCCTTGCTCATACTTCCACTCACACGCATCTTAGCCTAACTTTTCTCCTTACAGGAGACGAGAGGCTTGGCATGCGAGGTTTGTTCCCTCTTGACCTGGAGTTTGGTTTTAAGCCCCTGCTTTTATCCTGGTTTCCCTTGAACATTGTAGTTGCTCTTTTTGCCCATTCTCTACAGATCTACTGATCTTTCTTCCTTTTTTTCCATGACCCCTTCAGCGTTTTCCCCGCGCATTTACGCCCTAGCTGTCCATGGACTCATTGCTTTTTCCATGCTCTTTAAGTGTGGGGTAGTTAATAACGATTATCCCACCAGCCCTGTTGACCAAAGCCTTACAAGCCAAGATTTCCTCGATGAACTCAAACTGAATGAGGATGGCGAAGTGAATTTCACTTTAAAAAACCACTCCCTCGTTGGTAAACGACTCTCACCAACTCCTTTCAAGACACCGGCGTTAACAGCCATACTGCAAAAAGCATAGGAGCTCGAAACCCTGGAGTGCCATGATCTTGGCCGTAACTTCTTTGTGAAACAAATATTTTAATTTTGATATAACTAAAAACCTAATGACTAAATTGAAAATGTCAAAACGAATTTTAAGTCCTCAAAATATCCCTGTATAATTTTAAGATTATGCCCAAGTTAAAAACAAGCTTTTCAAATATTTTTCTAAGTGTTTCAAGTCAAAACAGTGAATTTTAAGCTCCTGTTTCGAAACAGCCCTCAGGCGTTTCGAAACGTTTTCATCACTGTCGACCACCGTTCCGAAACGTGTATCGAAACACTTGAACCCGTTCCGAAACGGAATCACTCGTTTCGAAACTGTTCTTCATATTTGATTTAAAAAGAGTACAACGGTTCAAATATTTGCTGATTTTATATAGATAAAAAAGGTGTTTCGAAACGGATCAAGGCTGTTCCGAAACGACCCTTGACAGTAGCAAATCAGTTTCGAAACGGATCCATATCGTTTCGAAACAGGTCTTAAGTTGATTTTGAAAATATGACCGTTATAGTGTTTTTAACTGAATTTCTGAAAATCGTTAAGGCGTTTCGAAACGGGCTAAGACCGTTCCGAAACGACCTTTGACAGTGGCAAAAGTGTTTCGAAACGACCCTAAGGCGTTTCGAAACAGGCTTCTTAAATGCACCCTAACGGCTCTTTCTATTTTAGTCCGTTCCGAAACAGGTACCCCGCGTTTCGAAACGGGTTTGTGCAGACTGCATTTATGGTGGCAAGAGAGGGTTCCAACGGCTCCATTTATGTTCCCAACCACCCAAACGGCTAGAAATCAATGAGAAGGTATAAAAGAGACATCCAAAAGCATCAGCAACAACTATTGATCATAAAGCAGACATCCAAACATCAAATTCAAGCAATTGTGCAAAAATCCCATTTTGTGTAAAAATCCCAATTGTAATCTTCATTCATATTTTGTTCAATTGGGTTGAGTGCTTGTATTGGGGCTATCATTTGTATTGAGAGATACCTTATTAGCCTTCAAATTTCTTTGTACTCTTGTGTGAGGGTTGGGTTGATTTTTGGGTAGAAAAATCAACCGAAATTGTAAAGGGTTGCCTCCTTGTCCTAGAAAAGGGGAAGAACGATTTAGTGGAATTGTTGCAAATCCTTAGTGAAGCTAAGGTAGTGGATGTAGAGTTCATTTGGAACTTGAACCACTCTAAATCTCTTGTCCATCAATTTTTAATTTGCAAACTTCCACCACAAACCTTTAAATTTCCAATTCACCCCCTCTTGGTCAATTTCGATCTTACGATCCACTCAACAATTGGTATCAGAGCTTAACTCTTTGAGGATTAACAACCACAAAAGGATATCCTTGGAAGAGTGTGATCATCAAATTATCAAGAGATGGCTTCTACCTCCGGTTCCGGCATGTACGAGTCACAATCGACCACAAAGCCTCCATTCTTCAACGGTGATAACTATTCTTTTTGGAAGAATAGAATGCGTCTATTCATCAAGTCAAATGACTATCTTGTGTGGGATGTCATTGAGGATGGGCCATACATTCCATTGAAGCAAGACGGTGAAGGCAAGATGGTGTTGAAGAAGAAAGCCGAAATGAGTGAAGAGGAGAGGAAAAAGATTCAAGTCAATGATAAAGCTCTCCACATGCTATTTTGTGCTTTCGGTCCGGACATCTACTCGAAGGTCTCATCAATTGAAAGTGCCAAGGAAGTGTGGGACACTCTTGAAACCACTTATGAAGGCACCAATGACGTCAAGGAAACTAAGATTGGAATTCTCAATCTTAGTTATGAAAATTTCAAGATGGAGCCCGATGAGACGGTGTCAAAGATGTTTGATCGATTCTCCACGATCGTCAATGGTCTAAAGGGCTTTGGAGAGATCATACCGGAAGACAAGCTTGTCCGGAAGCTACTCTATTCACTTCCCGAGTCTTGGGATGGGAAGAGAACCGTTATCATCGAAGTAAAGAACTTGAAGACTTTGAAGCTTGATGAGCTTGTGGGTTCTCTCCTTACTCATGAGATCATGAAGCAAGGAAGGGAAGATGAGAAGAAGAAAGAAGAGAAAAGGGTAGAGAAGCTTGAGGTATAGAAGAAGAAGAAGATGGGAATAGCTCTCAAGGCTAAAGCTTCACAACATGATGAGAGCTCATCTAGTGATGAGGATGAACTTGAAGAATTGGCTATGATAGCCAAACGATTCTCACGCTTTATGAGGTCCAACCGGGGAAGAAAAATCCAAAGGAAGATGGACTTCAAAAGCAAGAACAAGGAAGATGGAAAGGATCCAATCATTTGCTTTGAGTGCAATAAACCCGGCCACATACGTTCGGAGTGCCCTCAACTCAAGAAGAAGGGCTTTGAGAAGAAGAAAAAGATCAAAGCCAAGCTTGCTACTTGGAGTGATGAGGAGTCATCGGAGGATGACGAACAAGAAGTGGCTAACCTTTGCCTCATGGCACTTGAAGAAGATTCCTCCATGGTAACCTCTAACTCATCTACTTTAGATTTTTCATATGAAGAATTAAATGATGCATATGATGAGTTACAAGAGGTATATGATGAATTAGTTGAGAAGTATAAGGAGTCGGTCATTAGGAATAAAAAGATCATTCTAGAACTAAATGAGAAAAATGACTCACTTACTCAAGCTAATTCTAAATTTGAGAAAAAGATTTTAGGATTAAAAGATGAACTTAAATTTTTTCAAGATGAAAATGTTGATCTTAATAATCTTTTATCTCAATGTAATTGTGAACACCAAGAGGTGTTGGGTGAGCTAAATGAGCTCAAAAAGTCTTTAAAAAATGTTGGTAGTGTCAAGCATGAAGTAGGAGAATCCTCTAGAAGACACCAACCTAAGAAAAAGACTAACTACTACAAACAAGGTAGCTACCCTAGACATAGTAGAACTAAAAGAATTAGAAGTGTATGGGTTCCTAAGGAACTTGTAAAATCTAATAATATTATTGCTATGTCATCTTGGATTCCTAAGGGAACCAAGGTTTTGGGAGCTAACACTCATGGACCCAAAATGATTTGGGTACCAAAAACCAAAGTTTAATATCTTTGTTTGTAGGGGGAGCTTTGCTACAAGGCCAAGGCACAAAGTCAAAACTCATGGTACCTTGATAGTGGATGCTCGAGACACATGACCGGAGACAAGAGTCGATTCATGGATCTAAAGCCAAAAAGTGGAGGAGTAGTAACATTTGGTGACAACCCCAAAGGCCACATTAAAGGTATTGGCTCCATAGGTAATCACTCTACCATTCTTATTGAAAATGTCTTATATGTCGATGGTCTTAAACACAATTTATTGAGCATAAGTCAACTATGTGATAGAGGATTTAATGTTTTGTTTGATAAAAATGGATGCAAAATTATAGACATTAAATCTAATAATATTATGCTCATAGGTCATCGCATAGGAAACATATACATGGTGCATTTAGATGACATACATACATCTCATGCATGCTTTGTTGCTCAAAATGAAAATGATGCATGGTTGTGGCATAGGAAGCTAGGACATGCTAGCATAAGTGTTTTAGAAAAACTAGTCTCTCTAAACCTAGTTAGAGGTTTACCCAAAATAAAGTTCTCAAATGATAAAATTTGTGATGCATGCTCAAAGGGTAAACAACATAGGTCTTCCTTTAAATCCATTAATGATGTTTCTACTAGTAGATGCTTACAATTAATTCACATGGATTTATTTGGGCCAATTAGGACTATGAGCTTGGGTGGTAAGTCTTATGCTTTTGTGCTAGTTGATGATTTTTCTAGATTTACTTGGGTTCTCTTTTTAAGTACTAAAGATGAGGCTTTGGAAAAATTCATCACATTTTCAAAACTAACCCAAAATGATCTTGAACTTAGAATTTCACATATTAGAAGTGATTATGGAACCGAGTTTCAAAATTTAGGGTTTGAAGATTTTTTAAATGAAAATGGTATTAGCCATAATTTTTCGGCTCCTCGAACTCCTCAACAAAATGGGGTAGTTGAGAGGAAAAATAGAACTTTACAAGAAATGGCTAGAACTATGCTTTGTGAAAACAATTTACCTAAATATTTTTGGGCGGAAGCCACAAACACCGCTTGTTATATTGTAAATCGAGTAATGATTAGGCCAATTTTAAAGAAAACACCTTATGAGATTTTAAAATCTAAAAAGCCTAACATTAGCTATTTCCACCCTTTTGGGTGCAAGTGTTTTGTTTTAAATAATGGAAAAGACAACTTAGGTAAATTTGATGCAAAAAGTGATGAAGCCATTTTTATAGGTTACTCTTTAACCTCTAAAGCCTATCGAGTATTTAACAAAAGAACTTTAGTAGTAGAAGAATCTATTCATGTTGTATTCGATGATAACCTCCTTCCTAGGAAGGATTCTTGTGATGATGATGATGTAGGGATCATAAATGCCTTTGATGGAGGTCAAACTTCAAAGGAGGATGAGATTCCAACAAAGGAAGAGGACTCACAAGATCCACCTCTTGAAGCCTTGAAGGACTTGGCTATTGAGGAAAAGGAAGTGAGCTACCCAAGGGAGTTGAACTATGTCAAAGATGGTGAAATCTTGGGTGATCCATCCAAGGGGGTAACCACTCGTTCTTCTCTTAGATTAATGAACCTTGTTGCATTTATCTCATGCATAGAGCCTAAAAATATAAAAGAAGCATTGAAAGATGACTTTTGGATTATGGCTATGCAAGAAGAGTTAAATCAATTTGAGAGAAGTAATGTATGGACATTAGTTGATAGGCCTAGTAATCAATCTACAATAGGAACTAAATGGGTCTTTAGGAACAAACTAGATGAGAGTGGTAACATTGTGAGAAATAAAGCTAGACTTGTAGCACAAGGTTACACTCAAGAAGAGGGAATAGATTTTGATGAAACCTATGCACCCGTAGCTAGAATGGAAGCCATTAGGATGTTGCTTGCATATGCATGTTATCATAATTTCAAGCTTTTTCAAATGGATGTTAAAAGCGCATTTTTAAATGGTTTTATAAATGAGGAAGTGTATGTGGAACAACCACCGGGTTTTGAAGATTCAAAATTTCCAAATCATGTTTTCAAACTTACCAAAGCTCTTTATGGTTTAAAACAAGCTCCTAGAGCTTGGTATGAAAGACTTTCAAATTTTTTGATTGAAAAAGGATTTGAAAAAGGTAAGGTGGACACTACACTCTTTATAAAAATGTATAAAAATGACATCTTAGTAGTTCAAATTTATGTTGATGATATTATTTTTGGTTCTACTAATGAATGTCATTGTCAAGAGTTTGCTAAGTTAATGCAAGGTGAATTTGAGATGAGCATGATGGGGGAGCTCTCATTCTTTTTGGGACTCCAAATCAAGCAAAAGAAGGATGACACCTTCATCAACCAAGCAAAATACATAAAGGATATGCTCAAGAAGTTTGGCTTGGAGAATGCAAAGCCTCAAGCCACTTCTATGAGCTCATCTACAAAGCTTGACAAAGATGAAGGAGGTAAGTGTGTTGACTCTAAGCTTTATCGTTCTATGATTGGATCTTTGCTTTACCTTACCGCAAGTAGACCGGATATATTGTTTAGTGTTTGCTTGTGTGCTAGGTTTCAAGCTAGTCCTAGAGAGTCTCACCTTATAGCCGTTAAGAGAATCTTTAGATACCTTAGAGACACTCCTTGTTTAGGTCTTTGGTATCCTAGAGACTCTACCTTCAACCTTCATGCTTACTCGGATGCGGATTATGGGGGTTGCAAAATTGATAGGAAAAGTACTTCGGGAACTTGTCAATTCTTAGGTAGTATGCTCATATCTTGGTTCTCTAAGAAACAAAATAGTGTAGCCTTATCTACCACCGAAGCCGAGTACATATCCTTAGGGAGTTGTTGTGCTCAAGTCCTTTGGATGAAGCAACAACTCTTAGATTATGGAATTAAAGTTGAAACCATACCCCTAAAATGTGACAACACTATTGCAATATGTTTAACTAAAAATTCCATCCAACACTCTAGAACCAAACACATAGAAATAAGGCATCATTTCATTAGAGATCATGTCCTTAAGGAAGATGTGGTTATAGAGTACGTAGACACCTTGAATCAATTAGCGGACATATTTACAAAACCCTTAGACAAAGAGCGTTTTTGGTCCCTTAGGAGAGAGTTAGGTCTAGCTAGCCTATCTTGACCTTTTAGGACCTCTTTTGTGCTTAAATATGCTTGATTTTGTGAAATGCCATGTTTATGTGTTTAATCTCCTAATTTCATCCATGCCTATAGTTAGGGGGAGTATGTTTATGCTTAAATATGTTTTGCCTGCTCATTCATAACATTTATGCATGTTAGGCCTCCTAAAACTTCAATTTTCTGCACTTTTAGAGCCTCATCTGCACTTCGAGGCCCAGGTGTATCGAAACGGGTGACCCTGTTTCGATACGGATACCTTAAATCCTGTTCTGAGAGAAGGGCGTTTCGAAACGCCTCAAAAGCGTTCCGAAACGTTTTTGCTACTGCCAAGGGGTGTATCGCAATGCGTTCCGATACGGGTCAAAAGGGTTTCGATACAGTCAACACCGTATCGAAACGGTCAGCCTATGGTCTCAAAACGGTCAAAACCCTAGCAGCCCCGTTTCGAAACGGCCCAACCGTTCCGAAACGGCATCGCGGACTGCTTTAAATTAGGGCTTTTAATGATAAAGTTAACTTTATATCAAACTCTTAAAACCCTAAACCGCCTCCCTCTCTATAAATACCCTCTCAAACTCTTTGATTTTCACAAATTTGTGAGGGGTTTTACTCTAAAATTCAAGTCTAAGCAAGTTTCATCAACATTGTGCAAGGATTTTCATCAAATCATCCAAAATCTCAAACTAAGGTAATTTTTTTTCTTTTCTTTTTCTTTCAATTTATGTTCGAATCTTAGGTTAGAAAATTTTAATTTTGTATACATTATAGTTTTTCCTTTATGGGTTTTCCATATCTTGTAAAAAAATTTCAAAATCCCAAAATTTTTGATTCGAATATAAAATTTTTCAGTCGTCTTTTCTTTACTGTTTTTTTTTTATTTTTTTTAATTTTAATTTTGTTTCAAAAACCTAAGTGGGATTTATTATTGGATTGATTCTAAATATCCATGCATACACTTAATTTTAAAATACACTTGCTTAATGTTTTTAGATGGCGGATCAAGCAAACAAAAAACGCAAGGCCGTTCAATCCGGTGATTCGAGCATTCGTCCAAATCTTACCATGCTTTTTCAGAAATCCCTTAGAACTCCGGAGTTGCGTGCTCGTTTTGCCTATGTCAAGGATTTCGCAGTTCGTAAGGAACGTGTGATTGATCTCGACTTTCTCAACTCTGAGCGTTTCCTATTTCGATATCTCAACCGTTTAACCGAGTGGAATCTTATCTCTTTCTTGAGCATTCCAGACATTCGCTACAAACACTTGGTACTTCTCTTTTGCTCCAACGCTCGCTTTATCTATAATGGAGACAAAACCGAGATTATAGGAATTGAATCTTCCTTATTGGGCAAGAAGTTTATTGTAAATGTTGCTCTTTTGGAATCAACCTTCAATCTCAAAGATGAGGGTATTGAGGATGAACGCCACTTTGGCACTTTCACCGGTAAAGCACTTCACTTGGATGTGCATGATCGAGTTCTTCACTTGATGGTCTCTTGGTTCATTCGACCTTCCGGAGGTAAATACTCTCACATCCGTCAAACCGATCATTTTTGGCTTGAATGCTTCCGTAGAGGTGAGCGCCCAAATGTACCTAAAATTATCTTTGCCGAGATAGTCAATAACATTAAGCTTATTGACACAAATGAGTTGAAATCTTTCACCTATGGCATTCTTTTGAGCTACCTCTTTAATGATCTTGGTATTGATTGTTCCTACGACTCTCCGGACCCTCGCAAGACCAAGATTGGTGAGTCCTCACTTCGCAAGTCTGGGTTCACATATGTGAATGATGTTTGGGAAAGAGTTGATAGAGAAGCGGTTCCTCCTCTCGTTGCTCCTCTACCGCAAGTTCCGGTTGCAAACAATGAAGCCCTCACGGCTCTCATTACCGAGCGGTTCAATGCTTTGGATACTAGCATTGCTTCGGGTTTTACTTCTATGGACAATCGCTTGAAGAATGTCGATGATCGTCTTCATACTCTTGAGACTTCCCATGCAAACTTGGATCTCTCCTTCTCTACGCTCTATGGGCAATGGACGAAGTTTCACCGTTCTCAAGCCAAGAGCGATGATGATACTTCGGATGATGATGACGAGGCCTAGGATTTTCATATCATATCATATCATATTATCTATGCATTTTAGGATTAAGATTGCATCTTTATGTTTTCTCATGTTTTAGGAACCTATGCTTATGGCTTTTTATTTGGGATTTTATGTTGAACTTAATGTTGGTTTATGTTTTGGATATTTTGATTATGAATTAATATTATGGTTGCTTATTATTGCTTATTGGTACTAATCCTTTATCTTCTCTATGAGCTTTCATTGTTCTTTTTGATCTAACAAAAAGGGGGAGAAGAAATTTAAGAAGCCACACTAAAATTCGTTTTAAATTTTAAAAGGTTTTTTAAAGGTTTACAACTTGGATTTCAAACTTGGATTTCAAATCAAAAATTTCTTTTAACTTTAAAAACCTATCTTAAATTAAGGGGGAGTTAGAATATTTCTCAAAACTTTCAAATTTCTCAAAAATTCTAACTTTGGTTTTGTTATATCAAAAAGGGGGAGATTGTGAAACAAATATTTTAATTTTGATATAACTAAAAACCTAAGGACTAAATTGAAAATGTCAAAACGAATTTTAAGTCCTCAAAATATCCCTATATAATTTTAAGATTATGCCCAAGTTAAAAACAAGCTTTTCAAATATTTTTCTAAGTGTTTCAAGTCAAAACAGTGAATTTTAAGCTCCTGTTTCGAAACGGCCCTCAGGCGTTTCGAAACGTTTTCATCACTGTCGACCACCGTTCCGAAACGTGTATCGAAACACTTGAACCCGTTCCGAAACGGAATCACTCGTTTCGAAACTGTTCTTCATATTTGATTTAAAAAGAGTACAACGGTTCAAATATTTGCTGATTTTATATAGATAAAAAGGGTGTTTCGAAACGGATCAAGGTTGTTCCGAAACGACCCTTGACAGTAGCAAATCAGTTTCGAAACAGATCCATATCGTTTCGAAACAGGTCTTAAGTTGATTTTGAAAATATGACCGTTATAGTGTTTTTAACTGAATTTCTGAAAATCGTTAAGGCGTTTCGAAACGGGCTAAGACCGTTCTGAAACGACCTTTGACAGTGGCAAAAGTGTTTCGAAACGGCCCTAAGGCGTTTCAAAACGGGCTTCTTAAATGCACCCCAACGGCTCTTTCTATTTTAGTCCGTTCCGAAACAGGTACCCCGCGTTTCGAAACGGGTTGGTGCAGACTTCATTTATGGTGGCAAGAGAGGGTTCCAACGGCTCCATTTATGTTCCCAACCACCCAAACGGCTAGAAATCAATGAGAAGGTATAAAAGAGACATCCAAAAGCATCAGCAACAACTATTGATCATAAAGCAAACATCCAAACATCAAATTCAAGCAATTGTGCAAAAATCCCATTTTGTGTAAAAATCCCAATTGTAATCTTCATTCATATTTTGTTCATTTGGGTTGAGTGCTTGTATTGGGGCTATCATTTGTATTGAGAGATACCTTATTAGCCTTCGAATTTCTTTGTACTCTTGTGTGAGGGTTGGGTTGATTTTTGGGTAGAAAAATCAACCGAAATTGTAAAGGGTTGCCTCCTTGTCCTAGAAAAGGGGAAGAACGATTTAGTGGAATTGTTGCAAATCCTTAGTGAAGCTAAGGTAGTGGATGTAGAGTTCATTTGGAACTTGAACCACTCTAAATCTCTTGTCCATCAATTTTTAATTTGCAAACTTCCACCACAAACCTTTAAATTTCCAATTCACCCCCCTCTTGGTCAATTTCGATCTTGCGATCCACTCAACATTCTTCCTCCTCATGTTCAAGTCGGTTGAAGAATGTCACCATATTCTAGGCGCCAAACCGTGGGCAGTGCAAGATGCACTCTTAATTCTCAAGGAATGGCAGCCGGATAAGGTTCTTGAAGTGCTTGATTTCTCGCTTGAGGAGTTCTGGGTGCAGGTTCATAACCTGCCTATTGGGTTGATCACTGCAAAAAATGTTAAGAGAATTGGTAAGCTATTCCAGTGTTTTATGGTTCTTCCCTGGACGATGGAAGCAAGACTCATTGGCAAGGGTCGATTAGCCTAAGGGTAGCCATTAGGTTGAAGACACTCTAAAAATGGGATTCATTTTGAATCGCAAGAGGGATAAGCCACTCGAAGTAGCCTTCAAATCCGAAGGTCTCCCGAAGTTCTATTTCCGATGTGGGAGAATAGGACATGTCGAAAGGGAGTGCAGACACGACAATTCTGTCTTCAAGCTTGCCGAAAAATTTAGACCTTGGCTCCGTGCTTCTCACGATGGCAAACCAAGAGCAGCCAAGCATCTAGTGGCGAC
The DNA here is from genome assembly GCA_030270665.1 of Hibiscus trionum. Lineage (NCBI taxonomy): Eukaryota > Viridiplantae > Streptophyta > Magnoliopsida > Malvales > Malvaceae > Hibiscus > Hibiscus trionum. The sequence continues at coordinate 36,457,263 of BSYR01000013.1, forward strand.
AATGGATCCGGGAAAAACCCTACAGCTCCCAGACATGGATGGTTCGATCTCAGTCACAAAAGACAAGGAAGCGAAGGTCCCAATGAGTGCAATATCCAAGGCAAATCTTGGGATTAAGGATGCCTCGTTTAAGGAAGCAAATGCTGTCACATCCGACTTTTGTAAAGTCAACCAATCATTTCCTTATTTGGTTTCTGAGATGCAAGATGGAAATAGTGGATCGATGGATCCTAGTCTTCAAACTAGAAATTCAATTGATAGCCCTCCTGGCAAAGATCTTGTTAGCAAGATCGGATCTACTAGCACTCTCAACCCAAATCTACCTTTACCGGCAGAAAATCATAGTTCTTCATGGGGAAACTTGCTCGCGGATGGCTTCGATAGAATGGAGGTGTCAAGTTGCAGGAAAAGGAAACGTACGGGGGAGGGAGAGGAACTCTTCAGCCAGGCAAAACGCAGAGAAATGTGGGAGAAAATCTCCAACGCTATCGTCCAAGTCACACCACGGAATTGGTGTATCTCAGAAACAGGTTGGGCGACTAACGATGATTTCCTAAAGGCTGCTATGTTTCCATCTTCGTTCATCAACTCCTCCACGATCATTAAAGACATTGAAAGCAGGAAGAGAGGGAAAACGTTTGGATCAAAAAGACTCACGCTCATTAGGAAAGCAGCACGACGTAAATACATGATGGAATGCTCTCGTGTTATGGTAGATGAAGTTGGCCTGATCGAGTTAGGGGTTGACTCCTACGGAAAAAAGATAACAACGGTTCCGTCTATGTGCATTGACGACAGCTTCTCCCTCAACGAGGATGTAACACCCCTCGCCCAGTTACGAGCGAGCGATGTTACTATTCGGGTGATGGACAGATTCATACATGTCAACACATCAAACATACAATTATATGAGATTCAATTCATACTTAACAAGCATCAAAACAAACAATCATATAATCATTTATCCAATAACAAGACCATAAATGCAAATAGGTGAGCCAATTTAAAACTTTTCTAACGTGAATCCTATATTCATGTTGCAAATGCATATTAACAAGCCTAACTAACATACATGTGATCTAATTTCAAATCAAACTAATCTAATATAAGCTTATATACATTTGGTCTACATGATATAAGACTTGTTATTAGCCTAATCCTTACACATGATCATCTAACATATGTTTAAGACCTAGCAAACATGTATTCAATCAAACTCATGAACATTTGATTCAAGTATACCAATGCTTCTTATTCGAATACATAAGACAATCAAATATTATCTATATACTTATCTTAGTTCATATTACAACACAACCATACAAATACATATAACAACTTTCAAACAACCTAAATCATATACAATAGTATTCGAAATCAGCATTCATTTTATTCTAATATTCTATTACCATTCAAACTATACAAATCATCCAACAACAATTCTAGATGCAACCTTCCTAATTCAAATAAAGATATCATACTTATACATACTCAACCATTCAAATCCATCGAGGGCATGAACCATATAAATGATACTCAAATTCATATCAAGCTTAGTTAACTTCAAACATAGTTCATTCATATCATCATATCCATATTTACATAAACATTCATCAAGTCATTACGTAATATAACATGTCTTAGTTTTATACAAACCAAACTTAACAATTACATGTTCCATAATGCATGACAAACTAACTTAGACTATGCCACCAACTAGGAGACTAAGCAAGATTATATCATACTTGTTCTTGGCTTGCGAAGCTCTCGGAACAAAACGGATGGCTTTCGGATATCAACAGACCTGTTATTTTGGAAGAAGGAAACAAAGAGAGTGATAAGTACACATAATGTACTTAGTGAGGCAGCCCTAAACTTTACTAGTTTCAATCTTTTAAAGTCTTATTCAATCTTTAAAGTTACTTAGCTAGGCTTAGCACGTATTGGAATACCTAGCTAGTCTATCAAAACCAAGTTAACAAAGCTATTTTCATGTACTAACCAATAGGGCAGCAAGTATTTACATGTACAATGACTTATTGTGTAACACCCGTGTCTTGGGCCTAGGAGTTAGCCGGATTGTTGTTCGGGTCAATTAAAATCTAATTAAAATAAACCAACTTTGAAAAAATGGCCTATTTGAATCTTAATAAAGAGGGAGGGACCAAAGTTGTGATTTACCCAATTTTAAAATAAAGGAAGACAACTTTTATGGAAAAGTTGTCATCTTCCTCTTCATTCTCTCCTTTCCCAATTTCAAAACCCTCCCCCATTTTCAAACACTCCTAAACCCTAGTTACTATTCCATTGGCTTTGCAAATCGATTTCAACACCAAATTAAAAGGTAAATGTATTTTCTTAACCTCCTCTCTATTCTCTACTTAACTATTGTTTTAGATTTCAAAAATAGTGAGTTTTGAAAATTAGGGTTCATATGGAAATTTGGGTTTTTGATGGGGGTTTTCAATTTGTTTCGAGAAATTGTTTTGGGGTTATGTTTAATCATAATAAAAGAGGCAACATATCTTAATTTGGTTGATTTTGGGTGAATTTTCGTAGTGGTCTTTAGGGCAAATTTTAGGGTATGAAAAATTGAGTTTTTGGGAGGTTTTGTGTTGGAATTGAAGGGCTGATGGTCTATCTATGTTAGGAGGGTGATTTGGGATATTTTGGGAGTCATTTGGGTGCTTGGAATTGGGAATTTCAGCCCTTGGTTGTGGGAGTCCGAAAATTCGGTTTTTGGAGATGCTATGTGATTTGGAACTTGTGGAAATTTAGTTGTGTTTTGCAAGGTAGATTGATGGTTGAATTAGCATTGATTTGGGAAGTGATGTATATGTTTTGTTTGGCTAGAAGCAAGGGGAAACGTGGAAGAAGCATCGGAAGTGAATCCGGGGAATTGAAGACAATCGCTTGTTTGGTTCTTGAGCTTGGAAGCGTAGGTGAGTGGTTAAATTGCTTTAAATGGTTTTAAATGGTTGGTTCGAGTATGTGGACTAGGTTGGGCTTGGTAGACCCACCTAGAGTTAGGATTAGGGTGGTAACCTAATCCTAAACTTGATCTAGAGCCTTTGGATGAACTCATTTGTGCGTGTGTATGTCTCGTATGAAATGTAATATAATTGCTATGTATATTGTGTTATACATGTGAAATGAGATTTGGACTTATGATGCTTGAGGCATGCATGATGATGGTTGTTGGTGAGTACGTGCTAAGCACAAGGTTATTGAAATGAGTAATGTGAAGTGAGTAAATATTGGCACTAGTAAACTTAAATACAAATGATCGATCATTAGGATGTTAGTGTGTACACATGAGTCAAAAGTCGCGCGTAGCCTTGGTGGCGTTGAGTCACCAAGGAGGAGTACGGGTACGCCCGGAAATGGTAATTAAATATAGTCGGCGATGAGTGGAATCCCATCGACGGGGCGTGAGGATGAGTGGAATCCCCTCCGCGAGACCGGTGATGAGTGAAATCCCACCGTCAGGTAATGGTTGTGTGTTGGACGTGAGTTCCAACGGTTATCCGTGTATTTGAGTCTTAACTAGGTGCCAATGTTGATTGATATGTGTATCAATGTGTTGAGATATATGAACTGTTTGGATGTTTATATGTGATTACATGTATGGTAGTATTGAGCTCATAATTGTGGCATACATGTGATATATTGCTCATGCATCTTTACCTTGTAGACTCTTGGTATATGTAAATGGCCTTGGTTAGATCGTGCTCGGACCCTGCAATGTTGAGGTTTGTTTTTAGAGCTTACCCTCACTAAGCATCATTGCTTACGCTCTCTTTGTTCAACATTGCAGATCCTTAGTTCAAGGGTTGCTTGCGCAAGTGGAAGGCTCCAAGTGTGGTTTTGGACTTGAATTTATCAAGTATGGTTTTAATGCTAAGACATGTAATAGTTTAAGCAATGGGATGTGTAAGGTTTTGTTGATTGTTGTTGGTTGCTAGGAGCATGTTTAGACTCCATGTTATGTCGCTTTTGTGTGGCTTGTGATGCCATGTTTAAGTTGTAATCCATGCCTAATTGCTTACTTTGGACATTAGCCTATGCCTTAAGAGTTTTTACATGTGTTTGAATGTTGTTTGAATGAATGCATGTTGTGGATTGTTGCCTTAGTATTAGACATGTTTAAGTCTTGTTAAAGTATGATGATATTGTTGGTTTAAATTGGGTTCAATCGAATTGCTGTTGTATGGTGTTTTGGTGGTGTTTTGGGGCACCCTTGTGCCTCAAAACAGTCCAGACGAGTCTGCAGACAGGGGGCGTTTCGGAACGGGTCCCCCTGTTCCGGAACGGTCCCTGTGTAAATGGCCTGCCGTTTCGAAACGGATGAGGGTCGTTTCAGAACATTTTGGCTACTGGAATTTTGAGAAATTGGCGAGATGTAGCCGTTCCGAAACGGGCCTTTGGTGTTTCGAAACGGTCAAATCTCGTTGACCACGAGATATTGACCGTCAAGGTCGTTCCGATACGGGTCACCCCTGTTTCGGAACTGTCACCCTATGGTTGACCCTGGCCTGTTGACTTAGTCAAGCCGTTTCGGAACACCCTAAGGGCGTTTCGAAACGGCCTGCTGTAATAAAGTAAAATGGACTGTTTATGCTTGTTTGATCGGTGAATGTTTCGGTGTTTGTATTTTCCGCTGTTATGCTCCACTTAGGAATTAATTACGCATCTAGACAAGATTAAAGTTAAAGAAATTTTCTGGGTCGTTAACCGAGGGGAAGCCTTAACGGGTTTCGCTTCGGTTTTCCCCGTGTGGCCCACTCGGACCGGTCATCCGACCAGACCGGGACGAGGGGGTTACATATTGGGCAGCAACCATTTCATTTAAAACATACCAATTTGGGCAGCAAGTTACATGTACATTTCATACCAAATTGGACAGCAAGCAACATATACAATTCAAGCCAAATTTGGGCAGCAAGCACATGTACAATTCAAGCTAAATTGGACAACAAACAACATGTAATCTCATTGTCATCTTGGCAGCAACATTTCATAGTTTCACATCACAACATAGTTCATTTTAAATCTCAACCAAGTACACATATTCATTCCATATCATAAGGGCTAATACCCAACTTGTTCATTTAAAAATATATCATTGTTCTAATCATGTTTTGCCTTGGATGATTAATGAATTAGGTAATCAAGTCTTCATGTAACATATAACATTAGATACTCAAAGTATCCATTTCTCATTTCAACTTATAACAGAGGATGCATAGGCATCAATGGTGACTTACCACCATTCAATTATCAAGGTGACTAACCACCTTATCATGTTTATAGGTGACTAACCACCATCCTGTAACAAAGATCAGAGGAGCTCAATGACTCTAAGGCATGCCCTTCTACCTATAGACACTAATCAAACCAAGGACTTTACTTATCTTTCTTTATTAACAATAGCATTTTACTTGTTTATCAAACACATATCACAAAGTCATGTACACATTCAATCATGTTTACATTGTGCACATTCAAGCCATGCTCAATCAAATTTCCAGCAAGCATTTAGCATCATTTCAATCATATAACCATCTTCAAACAGTAGCTAAATCATCCATTAATTCAATTCAAGTGGCTCAAATAACTCATGTCACAAAGCAACCCATATAGACATCAACTAGCATATCTAGATAGCATCATACACCTAGTTAATAGTTCATTCCTTTAGTCCTTCTTCCTTAGCATTTAAATTTACCAATCCATTATTAAGTTCATTACATGCTTCATTTTAAATCATCCAAGAAACATAAACACATTGGTTGAGACACTAATCTCAACCCTAAACTAGCTACACTCACAAATACTTCCAAGCTTAGTTGTTATCCTTGATGATGATTCCTTTCCCCCTTCTCTTTGCTTGATCACTCCTTAAATCTTCTTGAAATTCTTCACCAATGTGATCTTAAAACATAAAATATCATATACAATATCCATTAGTAATTAATTCAAACAAATAAATTCATTTACTTAAGCATAAACACCTAGATAAGTGAATCTGCCCCCTAAACTGGCAGTTTGAGTAACCTCTACTAAACTGGCCATATCTTTTTACTCACAACTCCAAATAAGGAGTTCTTTACCATTTTAGAAATCTTATAAACACACCTTTACAACCATGTATGGCACATAATTTTATCATTTCCCAGTTAATACAGTTTTACATTTGAAAATAGGGCAATTTCAGGGCCTAATCTGTCCAAGCTTAACCTAGTGACTTTAGTGCATTTAAATCCTATATTTCACAATTCATTTGATTCTAAGCTATTAACCACATTAAACTACATGTATTAACATAACAATGAAGTTCTGACATCCTTAAAAACAGAGCATTGAAGTCCTCAATTTATAAATTTCCACAAAACAGTCCCCTTTAATCCTTTAATAATCCTACATGTGATCTAAATGCATTTAATCTACCAATTGAGACTTAATTCAAGCTTGGCCATTTAATTTTTATTCATTCCATGACTCCCCTGTTTCAAGCATAAATTTTCATAATTTATTAACACCATTTTGACCCCTAAACATTTCGAATTTCACAATTTAGTCCAGCAGATTCCAAATTCATTCAGTTTCAGTCCAGTCAACTTCTAACAACAATTCAGAGACCTATACTTAACATTTTTGTGCAATTCTTACCTCTATCTCATGTAAAATTTTGTCCTCTACAACTTTGTATAAGAACACTTTTTCCAGAAATGACTCTAACATGCTTAATTTTCCAGATTTCCGAAAGGTGTCTATAATTAAAAATTCTGGGCAGATTCATTCTAAGTTCATGTTCATATTAAATTTTCCAGAAATTTAGCTATTCTAACATGAACCCAGCTACCTATCATCAATATAAAACATCTAGAAACACATTTCCAGCAGCAATTCACAACCAAATCAACAATACAACCCTAAAACTCAAAATAGAATCGGTTAAACACAAAGTTACTTACTTGTACACTAGATGAACATGCATGCAATTGTTCTTAATTTTTCCAGCACCTATCTTCAGTTCACAGCTCCCTCTCTCACTCTATTTTTCTATGTTTTTTCGGTGGTTAAACAAATGGAGAAGATGAAGCTGCATTTGGATTGTTTAATCTCCAAGATGCCGAGTGTCATTTGAGTGGAGATAGTGGGACACATGTTTCACTATTAATCCTTTGTTAGTCCACTTGTCCTTACTTATATTCATATTATATCCTTGTTATCAGCCCATTTTACTAATATATTCACATATATATACTTTATTCTATTATTAATTTATTATAATTTTAAAGTATACATGTATATAATTTAATTCCCACTAACATATCTTTATAATTTATATTATAAAGTTGATCCAATATTAATTTTCCACTATCTAATACATATGTAACATACATGTATCACATGTTAAATTCTATTACTTATAAGTCTATATATGATCGTACATATTGTTTTAATCCCGTTGTAATTTAATAGGACATAGCTTATGTGGTTTCATTTCAATCTTAATTAAATTATATGATGTTTACATTTTCTTTGTTATTTTTCTACTGTTCCAACTAGGGTGATTTTAGGGTGTTATAGAGGAAATCCAAATCAGTGGCGGGGAAGAAATGTCTTCGCAATTGAACCCCAGCTCCTCAACTCCCCCTTTGGCTGATCTGATTCAGGTTCCGGATAACTCGAACGAGAGTTATCCGGAAATGCCATGAGTATCTTGAGTAACCTCGCCTTTGAAAGGAAGGATCATAGGCGAGCCTCCCGCTGCAGTCCTTCCCCTTGGATCAATCGGGCTATCTCTTTGATCGGTGATCCAAGGCTCAAGTTCCCTTATCATAGTCGCAGTAATTTCGCTGCCTGTCTCTTTTACTGGCCATGGACGGTCGAGGGTTTTCGTGCTTACCTTTTCTTCTGTTTATGGTTTTCATGGGTTAATGCCTTGACAAGGACCAACCTCACAAAGGTGGAAGCCTGCCTCTGGATAGAACTCTCAGGCGTAACCAATGGAGTCTCAACCGGATCAGAAAAGAGGTGGACACATTTTGTCCCTTGCAATACGCTTCCAGGCATGTTTGTGTTGCCGACACCATCCACAGTTGAACTGATGGACGTGTTCCCTCCCTGCTTCATCGGGGATGATCTTTTGTATTTTTGCGGTTTTATGTCTGTTTGTTTTTTTCTGTTTTTAGGACCGTTTTCGTTGCTGCATTGTGTATGTTTTTCTGCCCTTGTTGGGTCGAGGGTTCATGCTGGAAATCTTAGTATTTCCGCTTTTGATGTAAGTTTAGGGCGTTGACCCTGCTGGCTTAATAAACCTTCCTTTATGATAAAAAAAACTCAAACTAATGAACAAACCATGTTCAAATACCTTAATATTCTGATTTAAGCTGCCTTGTGAAGCTAATTGCACTTTTATTTACAATATATTTATAATATTATATTATTAAATTCTAAATTTTCTCTTAGTATACCTAGGATTGCAAATGAGACGAGACATATCGCAAGCTACTTGAACTCGATTCGATCAAAGCTCGATCAACACTCGACTCGAGTTCTTAACGAGCTGAGTCGAGCTACTCGATACCAGACTCGAAAAGTTCGTGAGCTACTCGAAAAATATAATATACTATTTTTAAAATTTTTAAATTTAAAATCTAAATTCCTAAACCTAAATTCCTAAAACGTAAACCCTAAAATCTAAATCTTAAATTCTAAAACTAAAAACCTAAACCTCTAAACTCTAATTACACAACTTGTGTATCAAAGTTTTTTTTCTAATAGGGTTTTAAATGAGATGAGACAGATCGTGAGCTACTCGAGCCCGACTCGGTCAAAGCCCGGTCAACACTCGACTCGATTGAACTCGACTAGAGTTTTTAACGAGCCGAGCTGAGCTCAGATTATTTAGGCTCGTTAAAACTACCCAAGCTCGAACTCGACTTGAATTATTAACGAGTAGAGTCGAGCTCAACACTACTTGAACTCAACTCGGCTCGTTTATACCCCTAAGGGGTCGTTTGGTTCACGGAATGTAAGATTACCTTTAGGAATGAGATTACCGGAATGTTACATTACTTAACATATTACCTGGAATGTTCTATAACCTTGTTTGCTTTGTTTGGTAGGAATGTAAGATTACATTGTTTGGTTGAAGGAATATAAGATAGGAAAAATGCATGTTTTACCAAATTGTCCTTGAAATATATTTTCTTTTTTAACCAACTGAAGTTTTAAGATTAAAGTCAAAATATTTACATAAAGTTCATAGAAAATATAAAAAATATAATATGATTTTTTTTATGAAAATTGATCCTAAATAATAAATTTAATAAAACACATACCAATAATAAAATTTGAATCAAACACATATATAAAAAAACCGAAATAAAATAAAAATTTGATATATTTTTATTTTATATGCATCGTATTATTTTATAATAAGTATTAAAACCCCAAACCACTAAAAAATAAAATAGATTTATACTTTTGTAATTATATGAAAAAGGAAAAATTATTTTAAAATAACTATATTTTTTAGGGGTATTCTTGTCCAAAGGGGAGTGAATTGTCTAATACCTAAGAAAAGGGAGGGAATGACATTCCTGGAAAAGACCCAAAAATAGCTACTGTTGGGAATATTTCATTACCCCTGGGAGGGAATGCTCTTGAACCAAACGTGGGTATGTGATTCCGGAAAAGATTATTCCCCTGGTAATGATCTTTTCCGCGAACCAAACGCCCCCTAAGTATAAACTTCAAATCCCAATTTTTTTTATCTACATATAAAAAGTTGTGTATGAAATGAGTTAAAACCTTCACTTAAACTTGTTTTAATTGAGATGAACTCAGATAACTTGTTGGCAATATGATTACAATTTACAACCTAATTGCATTGCTGGTGGTGTGAGCCAGATTTGTATAGTAGAAATGATGAAGTTATTTAAGATTGTTATGTGTGGGTGTGGCCCAGCTCACTAGCTGTTGAGTGTATTGGCTTTTATGTTGGAGCTGGAATTTGCCCCAATTTTACTGCTCTTCTGTAAATCATAAAGCTGCTCTAACTGTAATCAATAATGGAGAAGGATGGTGATGTAACCGTAATTAATAATGGAGAAAAAGGATTTTGTATCAGAATTCAGTGGTAAGGTAACAACTGAACTCAGTAACCAAATCAAGTTTTTCAAGCAATGTATATAAAATATTCCTACAGAGCTTAATCCATAATCCATTGAATAATCAATATATATACTCACCGTAACAACATTGAAATATACTAAACGTGAAAGGGTATTAGTTTTTTCCGACCTTAAAACTCTGCTGTAATTGGTCGGCGTGAGCAGTTAGGATTGCAGAGTATATACAGTGCTTTCACCCTCATTCCCAAGAACGTGGGCGAGCTTACACTTACAGCTAAACTATTTAACTCTCCAACGGAACCCCAGAGATTTGCTGCACCTGCACATATAAAAGAGCAAACTCCATACCCTATTTTCTTACACACCAACCCCAAAATAGTAAGTGAGACAAAAAGAGGGAAGTGATTTGGCGTGTTGGAGTGGAAGTACTGGTCAAGACTCACGAGCCTTTCAATGTAAACGTGGTGGGCAGATTGAGAGGGGAGAAAACCCTTTTGACATTACATGAAACCCCATTTGGAAAACTCTTTATCATTTTGACGTAGCTAGCAACTAGCAACTAGCAAGAGCTAAGAGGTAGCTAGGTTGGTGATTTGGTGGCTCATGAAACGAGGCTGAGGTCCTTGAATTGATTCAGACATTCAGAGAAATATAACATAAAAAAACCACGGATTCATGTTTTGTTTTGTTTTTTTGCAATCGCATTGTAAAGGTGGCGTTCAAGTACTGAAAACCAACTTTCCTTGAGAGACACTTTTCAGAATTTCAGATTCATCCTTCTCCTTTGCAAACTATATTTAATTTCCCCTGCCTTGGGTTCTTATTAACTCACTCCCACATCTCTCCTCTTTTGAGAAAACACAAAATGAGCTGCTCTCCGAGCAATAAACACCTTATTGTGTCCTTGTTGTTTCTCCTGGTTTCAAGCTGGTCCAAAGTTACATTCATGGCTGCAGAAGGTAAGCAGTAAGCTTCTTTTCTGTTTGTTCTAAAATGGGAAAAACCCAAGTTAGATTATTGACTTCATTTTCACTCCCTTTCCAGGAAGGTCACTTTCCGGGTTACTTGAGGTTGGTGGTTTGTTTTCTTTCTTTCCTTGTTTTCTTGGCACCCAATCAGAAAATGATGGAATTCAATGATGTTGGTATGAACAGAAGGGAATGGAAGAAGAGAAGGCAATGGTGATGAGAAATCTGATAGGGTCAAGGCCACCGAGGTGCGAGACAAGGTGCAGTTCGTGCCCACACTGTGAGGCAATTCAAGTTCCTATTACAACACAGTCCAAGAACCGACATTTCTCGGATGCCATGTTTTCAGTTGCTTACTCCAGAGGCAATGATGTCTCCAATTACAAGCCCATGTGCTGGAAATGCAAGTGTGGCAACATGATTTTCAACCCTTGATTTTGAAGTAAAATATCTTCAATTTCTATATACTTCATTACTTTCGTCGTTGTCAGTCTCGATCTCTTATTGCATGTTAGCCATATGGGGTTCACAATGTGAAATCTTTGATTGTTTTAATAATTTTGATGGAGAGTGACGACATGGGCGATTTCGTATGGGACAAGGTTTCTGCACACACGGTACAGAAAAGCTGAGTGGCCCTGTCTTCGTTGCAGCATTTTCAGACAGCCTATCTCGAAGAGCTAAATACTTAAACCATGGAGAAACTTTGATTAGTAATGATGATAATCTGTATGAAAAATTGAGGTTGGTGATTCATGTTGTATGAAAAGTTAATAAGGGATAATTTTATCGAATCTAAGAAGAATAATATAAAGAAAATTATTTAATATACTGACTGTGATTTTTTTTTTACAAATAGACTAAGTTTAGGGGTTAGAAAGTTAGTTTATGATTTAGATAATTAGGTGTAGGAGTTTAGAAATTAGAGTTTATTGTTAGAATTTAAAATTTATAATAAAAAGATTAGAGATTTTGATTGTAACCTTAAATATTAAATTTTAATTCTAGATCATAAATTATAATCTTAAATATTAAATTTTCCACTCTTAAACATAAATTTCTAAACTAACTTTGTAACCCTAAATTAAAAATGATTGTAATTTTTTTTCACAGTCAGCATATTATATAATAACCCTAATACAAATGCAGCATCTCAATATGGGCCTTGGAAAGATTGCATGGAGACAAGCGAAAGGACTCATCATCATCATTCATTAGCCCTTGCAGAGCTGCTATCTGCCTGCCTTCTCTATTTCAGCCCATGGATTGGAATTGGGATGAGATCTTTTTATTTTGGTTTGTGGGATTAATTTTTTTTTCCTCTTGCTCTCTCTTTCTGCTTTATTGCGTACGAGAGATGACTGGTGACAATACCTGTGCAGCAACTTGGTGCTGTGATTAGAAAAATTTTCATTCAAAAAAGCTTATATATCATATTAGTACCTAAAGTATACTAACTTTTTTATTTTGATACATAAAGTATTTTTTGGTCAAAATAAGTACCTAAAGTATATTTTTTGGTTAAATTAAGTAATTAAAGTATAATTTTTAGTCAAAATAGGTACCTAAAGTATTTTTTCATCAAAGCAAGTGTCTAAAGTATATTTTTTTTGTCAAAATAGGTATATAAAGTATTTTTTAGGTCAAAATAGGTACTTAAAGTATACATATTTTTTATACATGTTCCTAAAAATTGTGATGTGACATTAATAAAAAATGATTATTATCTTATACACTGGTGGTTTCCACTTTTTGTTTCCACAATCCACTCAGTTATAGGGTTTAGAGTTTTAGTTTAGAGTTTAAGGGTTTTAGTGTAGGAGTTTAAAAATTAGGGTTTATGGTTAGAATTTAGGATTTAGGGCCAGTATTTAGGGTTTAGGGTTAGAGTTTAAGGTAATATGAGTAGAGATTTAGGTTTTAACCTATAAACCCTAAAATTTAACCCAAAACCCAAAATCTATCAACAACTCCTAATTCAAAACTACTACACTTAAACCCCTAAACGGAGTCCCTAACCCATAAAACTAAGACAGTTGTGTAAAAAAGTTTCCACAAGCGCTTGTGTATAGAATAATTACCCTAATTAAGAAATACATTATGTGTCTATTTTAACGAAAAAATATACTTTAGGTACTTATTTTGATCAAAAAATACTTTAGGTACTTACTTTGACGAAAATACTTTAGGTACCTATTTTGACCAAAAAATATACTTTAGGTACTTAATTTAACCAAACATATACTTTAGATACTTATTTTGACCAAAAAATATTTTAAGTACCAAAATGAAAAGTTGGTATACTTTAAATACTAATATGATATATAAGCCTTCAAAAAATAAAAAATAAAATAAGAGATGTTTAATGGATAGATGATGTTGAGGCTGACACAACACAAGCAATCAAGCAGCAATAAATTTCCCACCAAATTCCATGTATCCAATAAAACTCTTGACATGATTTATCATTCAATCAAACTTCAAACAATAAGCTAGTGATTTGCCTTTGTTTGCTTATAAGAGAATCGATTTATATTAATGAAAAGGGAAAACTACTCCAGTGACCACCGAAGTAATTGAGAATACCTATTTGAACCATCGAATTATAAAAAACGTCAATCACACCACCAAACTTACTAAATCAACCTATTTTGACCACTACCGTTAAAAAGTTAACGGAGGGGTGACGGAAGTGCCACGTGGCAGTTAACATGATATTTTTAAAATTACATGTTTAGTCCCTGTTATTTACTTATTAAATCAATTTGATCCTAATTTTATTTTAATTAAATAAAAATTAATCAACCAATCAAATGAGGACACGTGTCATCACCCAATTGGATTAATTTAATTTAGTTTTAATTTATTTTGTTTAATATTTAATATATTTTTTTCCTCCAATCGGGTGGTGACACGTGTCACCACCTGGTTAAAGGAAATTTAAAGAATAAAACCATAAGGGCATTATGGTGGTTTAAACCTGGGACCAAGGGGATAAATCCCCAAGCTTTTACCATTAAACCAAAATGCTTTTAGTGTTATTATTTTCACCTTTTATATACATATCTTATAGTGTAGTAAAAGTTAGAGGAAAAAGAAAAAAATAAGAGGGCATTATAGTGGTTCAAACCTGGGACTAAAGGGGTTAATCCCCGAGCTTTTACCATTGAGCCAAACTGCTCTTAGTGAAAATATTTGCACCTTTTATATACATATCTTATAGTGCAGTAAAAGTTAGGGAAAAAAGAAGTAAAAATAGTTGAAATACGACTCGAACATAGATTACTTAGGATATGTATAATCACACAAACATCCGATTTAATTTAAATCTAAAAACTATTAAATATTTAATTTAAAAGAAAAGAAATTCGATTTAAAATATTCAAATATTTTTCCTTTTTTCATATTTAAATCAAACATCTAAAAAATAAATTTGATTTAAAATATTCGAATATTTTTTCTTTTTCGTAATTTTTCTCTTTCATATTTCAATATTCGATTTTAAAATGAAAAAAGGAAAAAAATATTCAAATATTTTAAATCGAATTTCTTTTCTTTTAAATCGAATATTTTTTTAAAATCAAATATTTAATAGTTTTTAGGTTTAAATTAAATCGGATGTTTGTGTGATTATACACATCCCAAGTAATCTATGTTCGAGTCGTACTTCAACCATTTTTACTTCTTTTTTCCCTAACTTTTACTGCACTATAAGATATGTATATAAAATGTGCAAATAATTTCACTAAGAGTAGTTTGGCTCAATGGTAAAAGCTTGGGATTAATTCCTTTGGTCCTAGGTTCAAACCACCATAATGCTCTTTTGGTTTCTTCTTTTTTTCCTAACTTTTACTACACTATAAGATATGTATATAAAAGGTGCAAATAATAGCACTAAGAGTAGTTTGGTTCAATGGTTAAAGCTTGGGGATTTATTTCCTTGGTCCCAGGTTTTAACCACCATAACAACCCTTATGGTTTTCTTCTTTAAATTTCCTTTAACCAGGTGGTGACACGTGTCACCACTTGATTGAAGGAAAAATATATTAAATATTAAACAAAATAAATTAAAACTAAATTAAATTAATCCAATTGGGTGATGACACGTGTCCTTATTTGATTGGTTGATTAATTTTTATTTAATTAAAATAAAATTAGGATCAAATTGATTTAATAAGTAAATAATAGGGTCTAAACATGTAATTTTAAAAATGTCCTGTTAACTGCCACGTGGCACTTCCGTCACCCCTCCGTTAACTTTTTAACGGCGGTGGTCAAAATAGGTTGATTTAATAAGTTTGGTGGTGTGATTGGCGTTTTTTATAGTTCGATGGTTCAAATAGGTATCCCTAATTTGTTTGGTGGTCAGTGGTGTAGTTTTCCCTAATGAAAATGACTTCATTTCAACCTTGAGACCCAAAGCTAAAACTTGCAACTTACCAATAGAACCTCACTGTACCGAGACTCCTTCATCTTACTCTCAAGCAGTTCACCACTTTCGCTTTGGCTTTCCCTTATCCGTCTGGATTTTTTCAGGAAACCTTGTCATAGTGTTTTTACTATAGGGTTTGATGTGCGTGGTTGAGTCTCTCCCTTTTTTTCTACCTTTCCTCCCTCGTTACCCTGTCACTTTCTAGTTTTCATCACTCTGCCCTCCTTCCCAACTTTATGGACACCAACTCTCATTCAAGGCACGCTGTCATGGATCAGGGAGCTTTGATGATATCCAAAGGTCAACCCTCTGACATGAAAGTCTCAAATGATATTTGGGGGAATTTTATTGCTGATGGCCTTTCTTCTACGGAGGTCTCTTTCACCATAAAACATAAAAGATTTGATGAGCCAAGCGAGCCCTTCTTTGTCTCAAAACGTCGCGACTCGCGAGCTGATGAGCCTTATCTCGGAGAGAGTCTACCAGTCGTCACCAGGGAATTGGTGTGCTCATTCTTTCAGCTCTATTGCAAATGAGGACATCCTCAAGGTCAATCTTTTCCCCTCCTCTATTCTCAATCGAACGCGAAAAAGAGAACAATCTTTTGGGATTAAACGCTTATCGCTCGCTAATCAAGCAAGCTGTCCGTCGGAAACACGTCAAGGAAATCTCGCGAGTCTCCTGGGAGGAAGTCGGTATTATTGAGTTGGGCCTAGACCCTTTTGGTGTTGATAATATCACTAAAAAACCTTCTCTGATTATCAACGACAGTTTAAGACTCTATGAAGCTATTGAAGTTAGTGATGATGAGAGTCCATGCTCCTTCCTAGGGTTATCTGCACAAACCATGATCTCTTCCATCTCTGCTACTTTCGTGTCTTAGAAGATCGAAAAGTAGCCTTTGGGATCTACCCTTGCCCTAGGATCATATATAGGATGTTGTCCCCGTGTGATCTTGGGATCTGTTAGCTTGAAGTTCGGTTTTATGTTTAGCTTTGTTTGTGCTTCTTTCTCGCATGGCTCTTTATCGAGGCCGCGCAAGAAGCCTGGTTGGACTCTTCTCAATTGGGAGCTGCTTATCCATCACCTATGGTGACAAGACCCGTCCCCTCGCTGGGTAAGGGAGACTGCCTCCAAAAAGAGCTCTCCCAAGGACGTAGGACGAGCATCAACATCCTCTTCTAGGTTAGGTTTTGCACTAGCCTTACTCTCGGCCCTTTGTTTTGATGTCCTTTGTTTCTCCCTCGTCGCTTTGGTTTCTGCTTTGGCCTGGCCTGGGTCTCGCTTTTTATACCTTGTTTGGTTGGTTTCACTTTCGTTTAATGCTGCCGGATAAGGCTTTTGTTTCCCACATTTAACCTAATTTACCCTATAAATACATGGCCTCCCTTCAATTTTAAAACACAATTCGAAAAGCTTTCTTCTCTCAAATTGCATTGTTTTTCTGGTGATAGTCAAAGGCACGAGTACTGTTCTTGATTTCTTCAGTAGTGCAGTTGTCGAAGATCATCCACTGTTGTAACCTGGGAGACTGACGACTAAATAACTCAAGCACCAAGGAGTTGTCGAATATGTCTTAAGGAAACTGCGTCTCAAGCAAGCCTCATCAATTCTATTTTCGGTTATTTCGAATATGTTAAATTCTTATAATATTTGTTTTTCTGTTTATTTTTAATTATTTCGAATTTAACCCAGTTTTGTCCAATTATCTTAAGAAATACTAAATCCAAGGCGATTCGAAATAAGTACAGTTGCGAGAAAGCAAAGAAATTTGTTTTAGGAATTATCTTAGAAATAAATGGGATAAATCTATTTTAATAGAAATTTTCGTTCGGAGTAACTGAGGTTACGAATTTTGTGAAAAACCAAAATCAGAAGTAAACAAAATTATTTTCAGTTTATTGGAATTATTATTGATTTCGTGTTTTTTTGTTTCTTTGTGAACAGAAGCAATGAATATGGGGGATAAAGATCTTTGTGCGGTGATCTCTGAAGTCAACCTGGTAGACTCCAACCCAAGGGAATGGTGGCTAGATACAAGAGCCAGACGTCATATCTGTTGTGACGAAAATTCTTTTGTGGAGATGACACCTAGCGACGGTGGGGAGAAGCTTTATACGGGTAATGCTGCGACTTCCAAGATCAAGAGGAAGGGAACTGTAGTCTTGAAGATGACCTCCTGCAAGGAACTCAAGCTACAGAATGTGTTGTATGTACTAGACATACGTAAAAACCTTGTATCTGGAACACTCTTAAGTGTCCACGACTTTAGAATGGTTTTTGAATCTTAAAAATTAATTCTGTCTAAGGGAGGGATGTTTGTAGTGTAACGCCCCGGTTTTGGGCCTAGGAGTCTTTGAGGTTGAATCGAGGTTCAATTAACCTAGACTAGAGATCCTTGTTAGTTCAGAAGTGGTTCAGGGAAAACGTGATTCGGGATATGATAAAATTATGGGAAAATTTCCTAAAATCCCCCTCTCTCTCTCTCTATATATATATATCTGTTTACACACTGTAAAACTCTTTAAGTTTTACACGTTTTTAGACCGTTGGATAAGTGAAACGAATGGATGAGATTAACAGTAAATATGTGAAGATTATCACTTGGAAAAAAGAGAGTAAGGAGTTAATCTGAGCCATCCATTACCCCCTTCTAACGATCCAGAAAACGTGTAAAACTTAAAGAGTTTTACATTGTATAAGTTGATCCTAACTCTCTCTCTCTCTCACTATATATATATATAAAGGTGTGGTGAAGTCAATTTTAGAAAATGAATTTTGGAAGATTGACATTTCGGGTTAGTGACTATTTTGTAAAAATGTAAAATATGTTTTTAAAGGACTGTTGTGAAAGAGGGCCAAAACATAGAATCTTTAGGGAGCTAGTATATATTTAATGGGAATTTTCCTTTAATTGACCATTTTTAAAGGTGTTTTATTAAAAAGGAATTAAAATGAGATTTTATTAAAAGAGATTTTCATCTAAAATCTATTTTGACGTAACTTCCTTTTCTCTCATTTTTCTATTAGCCGAACACTTCTTTTTCTCTCAAACTTCCAGAGATTCTCATCTTCTCACTTCATTTTGATTTACAAATGATTTTCTTGATTATCCTTCCATTCAACTCAAAGGATTCTTGAAGATTTCTCATCTAATTTTGTCAATTGAAGGAATAGGCAAGGGTTAGAGGTAAATTCATTCAACTCCTCAAGGTTCTTTAATGAAATTCCCAAGTCTTTGGCTCTCTAATCTTGTTTATTGATAAAGATTTGTAATCTATTTGATGAAAATGGTGAGATTAAGCTTTAAAAAGTGATTTCTTAAGATTTTCTTAATGATACTGTTTTGATTGATTTGAGATTGATTTTAATCATGATTTGAATGTTAAATGATGTTGAAATAAAGGTTTTATCATAGTAATCCTGATATAGATTGGATCTCTAGTTGTTAGATGGTTAGATTTGGGGTTTTTGTGGAGATAATGTGGTTATGGTGTTGCTGGAGGTATAAGGATGAAATTAGATTGTTTTTGGATGTTAATTGATGATTAAAATTGGATGGAAGTGTTAGGTTTTGGATGTGTTGAGTTTTTAGAGTAATCGAAAGAGTTTTCGGTTGTTTTAGATAGGTGTTTTGGTATTTTTGGGCAGAGTAGCGTGGTGGCTTTAGTTGCTGGTGATTTTAATCCATTGAGATGCATTAACTCTCTGTTCTTGTGTGGTATAAACAGGGGAGAATATATCAGAAGAAATTGGTGAAGTTCCGGGAGCTTTAGAAGCTTGATTACGCTTCGGCAAAGCAAGCGAGGCGTTATCGGTGAGTGGAATTGGTTTTAAAAGCCTTTCAAAGACTTGAAAGCAAGGTTTGGGGGTTTAGATTGAGTTTAAAACACTAATCTAAGCCTAGAAGTAAGTTTGAGTTGTTTCGCTCTCGTTTCTTAGTTTTTATCCCACTGATTTTATGATCATGCTCATGTTTTGAAGATAGATGTAAACCTACTGTTTTATGCATGTTTTGAGAAATGATTTAATGATTTATATGATCCCATGAGATAGAATTGTTATTTTGCAAAGATAGAACTTATTGAGAGGATGCTATGCATTGTTTATGCTTTTGAAATGGGATGAGATAGATATATGTTTATGCATTGAAAAATAATAGGTAAATGATGTTTAAAATGAGTATATTGGCATGCGATGAAATTATTGTTACCATATATAATTGGCCGACCAATAGGATGAGAAGTGCACTATAATATACAAAATTCGTACGAGCTCTTTGGTTCGGGCAATGAGGGTAATGCCATCCTGTTCCAAAGTGAGAGTGTGGTGATGAGAGATTCCACCACAGTAGGTCTTGATGATAAGAGATTCCATCAAGCTTTGTGGAGATGAGAGATACCGCAATGAGAGTCCGGTGATGTGAGATTCCACCGGGGTAGGACTTGACGATGTGAGATTTTGTCAAGCTATTTGCATATCTGTGTAATGTTGCTAAAATGCCAATATATGAGATCCACATGTACCTTGTTTATAAATGATTTTATGCATTGTGTTTTGCATATGAGAACATGTTTTGAGAAATGCTTTTGAGAAACAAGCATTTGTGGTTTTGCTTTGATATTATGCATTTGGGTCAATGCATGAGATAGATGATACATGTGGTTTTAATGATGTGGTTTTGCTTTGAAAGTGATTTCAAGCATGAGATAGACTGAGCATGATGAGATATAGTTTTCTATTTGAGAAATGGTTTTGAAATGCATTGTTGTTGTTGGTTTGTTTTTGAGCATCCCTCACTAGGCATTATTGCTTACGCTTTCTTTTCCAACAATGCAGAGAATTAGCATCTTTGGGGTAGCGAAGAAGCAAGAAGGGAACCAAGGAGTGAGGCTTAGCTCAAGTATGGTTTGATGATTTCTTATTTGTAATAATAGTT
The DNA here is from genome assembly GCA_030270665.1 of Hibiscus trionum. Lineage (NCBI taxonomy): Eukaryota > Viridiplantae > Streptophyta > Magnoliopsida > Malvales > Malvaceae > Hibiscus > Hibiscus trionum. The sequence goes on from BSYR01000013.1 coordinate 36,477,750, forward strand.
GGCAATGGGAGGATGCCTTTATGTTTGGGAGTGTGTGTTTTGAAACTCCCTATTTTGTGGCAAGTTTGAGATGCCCTTGATGACTTGTAAAGCCTTTACTTGTTGGTATTTGGTTTGGTTTGAGTTTTGACTCTTGAGTGGCTAATTTGCATAGGTTGCATGCCTATAGATTCCCTTGATGCATAATGACATGTTATGATGTTGGAATTGCCATATATGATTAAGGTTTGATGCTTGATTATGTTGTATGCATGTTAGAAGCATGTTGGAATGGTTTTGTATGGATTAAAGTGTGAAAAACCAAAAAAAAAGTGTCATTACAGGCCCATGTGTTTTGGTACACTCGAGTCTGTACCGAAACGGTGAGCCTGAAATGGCTTAAGGGTATCGAAACGGGGAAGGGCTGTTTCGGTACATTTTGTAACTGGAATTGCATGTTTCAGAACACCCTTGAGGCTGTTTCGATACAAGCCCAAGCTTCGAGTCGCTTGACCCTCTTCTGATATGGCTGTTCCGATACAAGGCAACCTGTACCGAAACGACAAGCTGTTAAGTTAGTTATTGGAATCTTTTGAAGTTCTGATTCTTTACGTTTTAGTCCCTAATTGTGGATGCAATTAAATGAGCTTGGATGATTGTTTTGAGCTGAGATTTGACTGTGAGGCATGTAATGTGACTAATTAAGGGTTGGTAACACAAAATGGCATAAGTCCCTGTAATTTGGTAAAATTGCAAAATGGTCCCTAAAATGTGTTTGTATGAAATTAGATCCCTAATCGTTGCCTGATTGAGTTGCAAATCGTTCCGCTACAATGTTTATCACTTAGGATTATAATGAGCATCTAGACAAGATAAAATGAAAAAAGGTTGTTTATTTGAGTAAACTTCCCAGTTTACTTCAATATTCCCCGTGTGACCCGTTCAGTTCGGTCTATCATCCAGACCGGGCCGAGAGGGTTACATTTGGTGGTATCAGAGCCAGGTTACGAAAGAATTGAGAGGTAAGGTTGATGTGATATGGTTGCTTGGTTGATTTAACGATGACTGTTATGCACGGTGATTGTATATGCGATGTTATGACCATTGTTTTAGTTTGTGTATGATGCACATTGTATGATAACATGATTGCTGATTGTTATATGTTTTTGGGGGAGAGGTTAAGGGTACCCATTGTCATATTATTACTAATATAAAGAGGATTTTGGTTTTAAAAGTAAACTTGAGCACCTTGGATTCTTGCTTCAGCTAGCCTGATTGTTTTTAATGTTACATTTTTAACTCAAACCGTTTATGATAATGGGACCGAGACGAGAGCTTAGAGACAATGTGTGTAATGTGGTTGAGAATGAAGTTAATGATGTTGAGACTTTTTCGCTTCCTCCCCCTCTTGGTGGTGATGGAGATAATGCGGGAGCTGGCGTTGGAGGTGTTGGACCTCAAGCAGCGCAATGGCAAGCTGCTGCTGATATGACACCATTGATTCAAGCTATAGCTGGGGCTTTTCAGGCAGCGATAGCGGGTATGCATGTGGCCACACCACAGCCCAGTGCTAATGCTGGTTTACCTTTGAAGCGTTTACTTAGTTTGAGCGGAACTGAGTTCTGAGGGTTGTCTCCTGAGGGTTCTGAGGCTTGGTTTGAGAGCACCCGAAGGGTTCTTGGTCAAATAGGGGGTAGTGATGCACAAAAGATGGGTTGTGTTGTATCTTTGCTTCATGGAGATGCTTATACATGGTAGATGACAATTACTGCGGGAATAGAACCTGCCGATGTTTCTTGGGAGTTCTTCGGAACTACTTTCAAGAGGAAGTATCTGGGTGTTCACTATCTTGATGAAAAGAAGTGAGAGTTTATGTCATTGGTGCAAGGAAACAAGACCTTTTCCAAATATGAGGTTCAGTTTGTTCGGTTGAGCCAGTATGCTCCTGAACTGGTTCTTGACGAGCAGAAGAGATGTGATCGCTTTTGCTATGGGCTTGTTAAGGATGTTGAGACATATATGTTGGCTTCAAATTACAACGATTTTGATGTCTTAGTCACTCAAGATAAGGACATCGAGAAAATTTGGGCTTGGTTGCTCGTTCTGGTGGTTCTAGCTCCGGAAAGAGGACGACTGAGTTTGATGATGGTAGGGATTGTTACAAGAAACACAAGGAATGGAGGTATCAATCGGACCCAAGGTATGGAGGTGGTAACCACGGTCATGGTCATCAAAGCCAGAATCCTTTTGTTCGTACTCTAGAGTGAAACCGGTGCGGTAGGAGGCACACAGGAGAGTGTTGGGGTAATTTGGGTACGTGTGGAATTGTGGGTCACGAGAAAATATGAAGCGTGATTGTCTACAACCTGCCAGAGATGGACAAGCTCCGGTGCGAGCGCTGAGTCATAGAGATGTCGTGGGCGCGGTCGTGGTAATTTTCAGAGTAGAGATGATGGGCAGAGGAATGTTGCTCATGTTGTTGCTATTCAGCCTGAGGAAGGTGGACAGGCTAGGGTGTATGCGCACCGAGAGGGAAGGAATGACACGTATGTGATCGCAGGTACCTTTACTTTGCAATCATTATCATTACTTTCTTTGATTGATTATGGTTCTACTCATTCATACATTTTGCATGAGCATGCACAAGCGCTTGATTTACCTGGTTAGTTGCTAGATGTTGGTATGCGTGTATCAAGTTCTTTTGGTGAGACAATTGTTACGAGGAAGTTGTATAGGAGGGGTCCTTTGTCTATTCAAGGACATATGTTTGAGGTTGATCTTATGGAATTTCCTTTCTATGGTTTCGATGTAATTCTAGGTATGAATTGGTTGTCTGAGCATAATGTTGTGGTAGATTTTGAGACCAAACGAGTTTCTTTGAAACTTGTCGATGACTATGAGGTGGTAATCATAGGTGAAAATGTGAAGTTTTTGTCTAATATGGTTTTGGCTCTTGAAACAAGTCGGTTGATACGTTTGGGATGTGAAGCTTTTCTAGCTTATTTGATGAATCCATGTACGAAGGATATGCGAGTACAAGACATACGTACGATATGTGAGTTTCTGGGTGTATTTCCGGAAGTGTTGCATGGTTTGCCACCGATCAGAGAGGTTGAGTTTGGCATTGAGTTGTAAGAAAATACGACTCTAATGTCAATTGCTCCCTATCAAATGGCACCAAAAGAATTGAAGGAGTTGGAGACGCAACTTTAGGAGTTTCATGATCGAGGTTTCATTAGGCCTAGTGTTTCACCTTGGGGTGCACCGGTCTTGTTTGTGAAGAAGAAAAATGGCACGATGCGAATGTGTATAGATTATCGGCAACTGAACAAGTTGACGATCAAGAACAAGTATCCTTTTCCAAGGATTGATGATCTTTTCGATCAGTTTCGAGGTGCTTCGGTGTTTTCCAAGATTGATATGAGATTAGGCTATTATCAATTGAAGGTAAAGGATGTAGATGTGCTTAAGACTACTTTTTGTACAAGGTACGAGCATTATGAGTTTTTTGTGATGCCTTTTGGTTTGAATAATACCCCTGCTGCTTTATGGATATGATGAATCGTGTGTTTCACGAGTTTTTGGACCAATTCGTTGTTGTGTTTATCGATGACACTTGTGTACTCTCGTACCGAGGAGGATCATGATAAGCATTTGCGGATCGCGTTGCAAGTTTTGCTGGAAAATCAGCTTTATGCTAAGTTGAGCAAGTGCGAGTTTTGGATGTTTTCCTTGGTCATGTAGTGTCGGCCGAAGGGATTCAGGTCGATCCTCAAAAGGGTGAGGCAGTGATGAATTAGAAGTCACCTAAGTCGGTTCATGAGGTGCGTAGTTTCCTTGGTTTGGCGGGATACTACCGTAGGTTCGTGGATGGATTCTCAAGGATTGCTGCTCCTTCGACGAAGTTGTTGCAAAAGTATGTTAAGTTTGAATGGACGGAGGCTAGACAACAAGCTTTCAAAAAGTTGAAGGAAGCGTTGACGCAAGCTCCTATCTTGATTCAACCTGAATCGGGTAAAGAATTTGTGGTTTATAGTGATGCATCCTATGTTGGTTTGAGATGTGTGTTGATGCAAGAAGGTAGATTGGTAGCTTATTCATCTCGGCAGTTGAATGTTCACGAGCGTAATTACCCTACGCATGACATCGAGTTGGTCGTGATAGTGTTTGCCTTGAAGATTTGGAGGCATTACCTTTATGGTGAGAAGTGTACGGTGTACACGGATTACAAAAGTTTGAAGTACTTGATGTCACAAAAAGAGTTGAATCTTAGGCAACGACGATGTTTGGAGTTGCTTAAAGATTATGAATTGAAGTTTGAGTACCATCCAGGGAAGGCTAATGTTGTAGTCGATGCCTTGAGTAGAAAGGTGGTTGTAGAGTTGAGGGCAATGTTTTCTCGGTTGAGTATATCACGAGATGGTGGTTTAGTGGCTGAGTTGCAAGTGAAACCCTCGTTGGTAGTACAAAGATGTATCGTGGGTTGAAGGATGAGTACTATTGGTTAGGTTTAAAGAGGGACATTGCTGATTTTGTTAGTAAGTGCATGGTTTGTCAACGTGTTAAACCGGAGCATCAATGTCCTTCTGAGTTGTTGCAACCGTTGAAGATTCCGAAATGGAAATAGGAGAGAATCACCATGGATTTTGTGACGGGTTTTCCTTTGACACGGTCCAAGAAGAATTCCATTTGGGTGATTGTTGATCGTTTTATGAAGTGTGCACATTTCTTGGCAGTGCATACTACGTATATGTTGGACATGTTGGCGGATTTGTACATCTGAGATTGTGAGGTTGCATGGGGTGCCTACGTCCATTGTTTCAAATCGAGATCTGCGTTTCACAACGAGGTTTTATGAGTGTTTGCATCAAGCATTGGGCATGCGTTTGAATTTCAGTACTTCGTATCATCCGCAGACGGATGGACAGTCTGAACGGGTTATCCAAGTGTTGGAGGATATGTTGAGGCGTTGCATTATTGATTTTCAAGGCTCTTGGGATAAATAGTTACCTTTGGTGGAGTTTGCTTACAATAATAGTTATCAAACGAGCATTCAAATGGCTCATTATAAAGCCTTGTATGGTAGAAAGTGTAGAATGCCTCTTTATTGGGCAGTAGGGCAGAAATTTGTCTCTTTACCTAATGTGCTGAAGGGCACTACCGAAAAAAGTGAAGCTCATTAGTGAGAGGTTGAAAGCGACTTCGGATCGGTAGAAGTCTTATGCGGATTTGAAGCGCAAGGAGGTTGAGTATATTGTAGGTGATAAGGTGTTTTTGAAGGTTTCACCTTGGAAAAAGGTGATGAGATTTGGTCGGAAGGGCAAGTTGAGTCTGAGGTTTATTGGGCCATATGAGGTGCTTGAACGTGTTGCTTATAGGTTGAAGATACATGATGTTTTCTATGTATCCATGCTTCGGAGATATAGATCGGATACATCTCATGTTATGCATGTTGAGGAGATAGAGTTAAATCCGGATTTGTCGTATGATGAAGAACTAGTTGAGATCTTTGATTTGGACATCAAGGTTCTTCATGATAAGGCCATTGAGTTGGTCAAGGTCATGTGCCAACATCGTGGTGTGGAGGAAGCCACATGGGAAAGGAAGGATGACATGAAGAAGCAATTTCCTTATCTTTTTCCATCAGGTAAAATTTCGAGGACGAAATTTCTTAAGTGGGGGAGAGTTGCAACGCCCCGGTTTTGGGCCTAGGAGTCTTTGAGGTTGATAAGAGGTTCGTTGAACCGAGACCAGAGATCCGAGTTCGTTCGGAAGTGGTTCAGGGAAAACGTGATTCGGGATACGATAAAATTATGGGAAAATTTCCTAAAATCCCCCCCTCTCTATATATATAAAGGTTTGGTGAAGTCAATTTTGGAATATAGATTTTGGAAGATTGACATTTCGGGTTACTGACTATTTTGTAAAAATGTAAAATATGTTTTTAAAGGACTATTATGAAAGAGGGCCAAAACTTAGAATCTTTAGGAAGCTAATATATATTTAATGGGTCTTTTCCTTTAATTGACCATTTTAAAGGTGTTTTATTAAAAATGAGTCAAAATGATATTTTGTTAAAAAGGATTTAATCATCTAAAATATATATTGACGTAACTTTCTTTTCTCTCATTTTTCTATCATCCAAACACTTCTTTTTCTCTCAAACTTCCAAAGATTCTCATCTTCTCGCTTCACTTTGATTTACAAATGATTTTCATGATTATTCTTCCATTCAACTCAAAGGATTCTTGAAGATTTCTCATCTAATCTTGTCAATTGAAGGAATAGGCAAGGGTTAGAGGTAAATTTCATTCAACTCCTCTAATCAAGTTGTTGTTGTCACCATCGCATGTCCCACATCCTAGGCACCCGCATCCCGTGGGTACGAGGTTGCCTAGGAAATCTCTTGAGCAAGGCAGCAATAACGTGAATCTCAAGTTTGTTATCCAGTCTAAAATTACCAACAAACAACTTGTACAAGAACATATCACGGATTCTACGCCCAAAGCCGATCTCTTTAATGAAAGTGTAAGCGACCATCTTCTATCCAAGGATCAGGGAGCTTTGATGATATGCAAAGGTCATCCTTCTGACATGAAAGTCTCAGATGATATTTGGGGGAATTTTATTGCTGATGGCCTTTCTTCTATGGAGGTCTCTTTCACCATAAAACATAAAAGATGTGACGAGCCAAGCGAGCCCTTCTTTGTCTTAAAACGTCGCGACTCGCGAGCTGATGAGCCTTATCTCGGAGAGAGTCTACCAGTCATCACAAGGGAATTGGTGTGCTCATTCTTTCAGCTCTATTGCAAATGAGGACATCCTTAAGCTCAATATTTTCCCCTCCTCTCTTCTCAATCAAACGCGAAAAAAGGGGACGATCTTTTGGGATTAAACGCTTATCGCTCGCTAATCAAGCAAGCTTCCCGTTGGAAACACGTCAAGGAAATCTCGCGAGTCTCCTAGGAGGAAGTCAATATTATTGAGTTGAGCCTGGACCCTTTTAGTGTTGATAATATCACTAAAAAACCTTCTCTGATTATCAACGACAGTTTAAGACTCTATGAAGCTATTGAAGTTAGTGATGATGAGAGTCAATGCTCCTTTCTAGGGTTATCTGCACAAACCATGATCCCTTCCATCTCTGATACTTTCGTGTCTTGGAAGGTCGAAAAGTACCCTTTGGGATCTACCCTTCCCCTAGGATCATACATAGGATGTTGTCCCCCTGTGATCTTGGGATCTGTTGGCTTGAAGTTCGGTTTTATGTTTAGCTTTGTTTGTGCTTCTTTCTCGCATGGCCCTTTATCGAGGCCGCACAAGAAGCCTGGTTGGACTCTTCTCAATTGGGAGCTGCTAATCCATCACCTATGGTGACAAGACCCGTCCCCTCGCTGGGTAAGGGAGACTGCCTCCGAAAAGAGCTCTCCCAAGGACGTAGGACGAGCATCAACATCCTCTTCTAGGTTAGGTTTTGCGCTGGCCTTACTCTCGGCCCTTTGTTCTGATGTCCTTTGTTTCTCCCTCGTCGCTTTGGTTTCTTCTTTGGCCTAGCCTGGGTCTCGCTTTTTATACCTTGTTTGGTTGGTTTCACTTTCGTTTAATGCTGCCGGATAAGGCTTTTGTTTCCCACATTTAACCTAATTTCCCTTATAAATACATGGCCTCCCTTCAATTTTTAAAAAAAATTCGAAAAGCTTTCTTCTCTCAAATTGCATTGTTTTTCTGGTGATAACCAAAGGCACGAGTACTGTTCTTGATCTCTTCAGTAGTGCAGTTGTCAAAGATCATCCACTGTTGTATCCTGGGAGACTGACGACTAAATAACTCAAGCACCGAGGAGTGGTTGAATCTGTCTTAAGGAAACTGCGTTTCAAGCATGCCTCAGCAATTCTATTTTCGGTTATTTCGAATATGTTAAATTCTTATAATATTTGTTTTTCCGTTTATTTTTAATTATTTCGAATTTAACCCATATTTGTGCAATTATCTTAAAACAGACTAAATTCAAGGCGAATCGGAATAAGTACGGTTGTGAGAAAGCAAAGAAATTTGTTTTAGGAATTATCCTACCGTTTTAACGGGTTTACTTAGATCTCAGAAATAAATGGGATAAATATGTTTTTACAGAAATTTTCATTCGGAGTAACTGAGGTTACGAATTTTATGAAAAATCAAAATCAGAAATAAACGAAATTATTTTCAGTTTATTGGAATTATTATTGATTCCGTGTTTTTTTGTTTCTTTGTGAACAGAAGCAATGAATATGGGGGATAAAGATCTATGTGCGGTGATCTCTGAAGTCAACCTGGTTGACTCCAACCCAATGGAATGGTGGCTAGATACAAGAGCCACACGTCATATCTGTTGTGACAAAAATTCTTTTGTGGAGCTGACACCTAGCGACGGTGGAGAGAAGCTTTATATGGGTAATGCTGCGACTTCCAAGATCAAGGGGAAGGGAACTGTAGTCTTGAAGATGACCTCCGGCAAGGAACTCAAGCTGCAGAATGTGTTGTATGTACTAGACATACGTAAAAACCTTGTATCTTGGACACTCTTAAGTGTCCATGGCTTTAGAATGGTTTTTGAATCTCAAAAATTAATTTTGTCTAAAGGATGGATGTTTGTAGTAGTGTAACGCCCTAGTTTTGGGCCTAGGAGTCTTCGAGGTTGACTCGAGGTTCATTGAACCTAGACTAAAGATCCGGGTTAGTTCGGTAGTGGTTCAGGGAAAATGTGATTCGGGATATGATAAAATTATTGGAAAATTTCGTAAAATCCCCCCCTCTCTCTCTATATATATATGGTATAGGATCCGTTTACACAATGTAAAACTCTTTAAGTTTTACACGTTTTTGGACCGTTGGATGAGTGAAACGAATGGATGAGATTAACAGTAAATATGTGAAGATTATCATTTGGAAAAAAAAGAGTAAGGAGTTAATCTGAGCCATCCATTACCCCTATCTAATGATCCAGAAAATGTGTAAAACTTAAAGAATTTTACATTGGGTAAGTTGATCCTAACTATCTCTCTCTCTCTCTCTCTCTATATATATATATATATATATATATATATATATATATATATATATATATATATATATATAAAGGTTTGGTGAAGTCAATTTTGGAAAATAGATTTTGGAAGATTGACATTTCGGGTTAGTGACTATTTTGTAAAAATGTAAAATCTGTTTTAAAAGGACTGTTGTGAAAGAGGGCCAAAACTTAGAATCTTTAGGAAGCTAATATATATTTAATAGCATTTTCCTTTAATTGACCATTTTTAAAGGTGTTTTATTAAAAAGGAATTAAAATGAGATTTTATTTAAAGAGATTTAATCATCTAAAATCTATTTTGACGTAACTTCCTTTTCTCTCAATTTTATATAAGCCAAACACTTCTTTTTCTTTCAAACTTCCAGAGATTCTCATCTTCTCACTTCACTTTGATTTACAAATGATTTTCTTGTTGATTCTTCCATTCAACTCAAAGGATTCTTGAAGATTTCTCATCTAATCTTGTCAATTGAAGGAATAGGCAAGGATTAGAGGTAAATTCGTTCAACTCCTCTAATCAAGGTTCTTTAAAGAAATTCCCAAGTCTCTGGCACTCTAATCTTGTTTATTGATAAAGATTTGTAATCTATTTGATGAAAATGGTGAGATCAAGCTTTAAAAAGTGATTTCTTAAGATTTTTGTAATGATATTGTTTTGACTGATTTGAGTTTGATTTTAATCATGATTTGGATGCTAAATGATGTTGAAATAAAGTTTTTATCATAATAATCATGAAATAGATTGAATCTCTAGTTGTTAGATGGTTAGATTTGGGGGTTTTGTAGAGATAATGTGGTTCTGGTGTTGCTGGAGGTATTAGGATGGAATTAGATTGTTTTTGGATATTAATTGATGATTAAAATTGGATGGAAGTGTTAGGTTTTGGCTGGGTTGAGTTTGTAGAGTAATCAAAAGAGTTTTCGGTTGTTTCGGATAGGTGTTTTTGAGATTTTGGGCAGAGCAGCGTGGTATTGGAATGGGAGAATATATCGAAAGAAATTGGTGAAGTTCTAAGAGCTTTGAAAGCTTGATTATGCTTTAGCAAAGCATGCGAAGCATTTTCGGTGAGTGGAATTGGTTTTAAAAGCCTTTCAAAGACTTAAAAGCAAGGTTTGAGGGTTTAGATTGAGTCTGAAACACTAATCTAAGCCCAAAAGTAAGTTTGGGTTGTTTCTCTCTCGTTTCTAAGTATTTATCCTATTGATTTTATGATCATGCTCATGTTTTGAAGAAATATGTAAACCTATTGTTTATGCTTTTGAAATGGGATGAGATAGATATATGTTTATGCATTGAAAACAGTAGGTAAATGATGTTTAAAATGAATATATTGGCATGAGATGAGATTAATGTTACCGGATATAATTGGTCGACCAATAGGACTAGAAGTGCACTATAATATACAAAATTCATACGTACTCTTTTGTTTGGGCAATGGAGGTAGTTCCATCCCGTTCCAAAGTGAGAGTGTGGTGATGAGAGATTCCACCACGGTAGGTCTTGATGATAAGAGATTCCATCAAACTTTTTGGCGATGAGAGATACCACCCTGAGAGTTTGGTGATGTGAGATTCCAGGGTAGGCATTATTGCTTACGCCATCTTTTCCAATAATGCAAAGAATTAGCATCTTTAGGGCAGCGAAGAAGCAAGAAGGGAACCAAGGAGTGAGGCTTTGTAACACCCTAATTAAATCCCCAATTTAAAACCCTAATTCGGAGAATTCCCTAATTTTTAAAACCTAAATTTAATTGGGAATTTTGTTTAAAACCTAATTGAGCTAGGGGGTTAAATTGGATTAAGATAGAAGTTTGGTGGCCCTTTTGTGATGCAGGTAGACGTAGAGACCCTTAATGGGTAATTTACCTAACAACTAGGGTAAAAGCTTATTTTGGCTTTTCATCTGCCAAAAACCCTTGCCAGCCGCATCTTTCCCCCTCTCTCGTTTTCATTCGGAATCAAAACCCCCACCTCTTGTTTTTTCGTCCACACTCCGTCAAGGGTATTGTCGTCGTCCGTTCGTCAATCGGTGGCCACCATCCATCTCCCCTTCCCCGTCTGAACCAAACCCAACCTTCAAACTCTCCATGTACCGCCGTCTTTTGTCGGAAACGGTTAGAACCATTCGAAAACCCAGCGCACTGCCGTCCCCTCCGTCTGCTCTCGTCTGAATCCGTTTGGGTAAGCCTCAGATGATGGTTTTGTTAAGTGGGTTGTGTGTGGGGTGTTCGAGATTTGGGTAAATCGGCCGGAAAAAGGGCCGATGTTGGCCGCCAGCGTCGCGCCGTCGAGGGTGGGAACCCTAGGTTATCAGAGTGCTAAGGTGAGGGGGTGATATGAACCCGGTAATGTGACCCGAGTCATATAGATGTGCCCGATCGTGATTCTAGTAAGAAATATTCTTTGCTACGCTTTGAACTCTGAGATATCATAAAACATACATGTGAGATGAATAGCAATATAATAAAAAAAATTAATGAAGAAAGGAATTGGATAGGTAATTTGGATAGTATGGTGGCTAAGGATGGAGGATGATAATCATGGAAAGGTGTAAATCAAAGGAGTGATGGGAGATGCTAAAGGCGGCGTGGATTTGTATGGTTGCAAGGATAGCAAATTGTGACCCGCTAGCTATAACGAGCTAGGAACCAACAATATACTTTGACGGAGTCGAGGTGGAGGAGTGTGGAACATGACCCACAAGCTATAAGAGAGCTTGGAACCAACGCTATAGCAAAATGAAATGGATAGAAGACTACAAGCACAACTTGAAGCCGATAGAGTTCTCGCAAGAACAAGATGAAAGCAATCTTTCAAAGGTTTATATTCTCCAAAAAAAGTCCTTACAAATGAACCTAAGGTGCCTATTTATAGTGTGGATAGGTACCAAATGAAAAGTCACACTAAAGAGAGATGAATGCTCATCTAAATGCTATTGAATACAAATAAATGAAATGTTTCTTTCTTATCCTTTTGATGGATGAATTTTGCTTTAAATTGAGATGAATTTAGCCTTAAATTCGTCCAAAAGGAGTGGTGACTCTTGGGCTGCTTCATTTTGCTTGCAAATGGATAAAATGGAATGGATGTGGACATAGGATGAATGTAGACATCCCACAAGTCCAAATCAGTTTGTCTCTTTGAATTCCTTGATGATTTTATCACTTAATTTGATGATTAAATGACATTAAACCAGCCTTCATTGCTTGCCCATTTGTGGAATATGATCAACCTTCAAAAATGATAAATAAAGGCCTTGAATGCATAATTTGAATGCTGATTATTGCATGTCCCTTCTCTTGAACGTGAATGGCCTTTATTGGTTCATAATTTCAACCTTGAATAGGTGAATTATGAAGCTTAAATGCTTTGTTACTCTAAGAAGATGAACAACCTTGAAAAGATGAAAAGAATTCAGCCTTCAATTGCCTAGTTTGCATGAGTAAAGATGGTCATCAATGACTTGTTTCCAAGTTGAAGTTGAAAAGTCACTTCTTTAATCCACACGTCACATGAACCTAGACACACACAAAGGATTTATTCAAACTTAAAATAATAGATGCATGAAACAATTAAAGAGTTAGTTAATTGAGTGAACTAGTTAAATGAATGAACTAGTTTAATTAAAGAACTAACTTTATTGAATTTAACTAAATGCATGAATGAAGTAGTTTAACGAATGATTTAAGATACATAATTAAACTACTTCCCTAAATGGACTAAAACTATAAATGAAATGCATGCTTTAATGACCAACACACTTTATCAATGTAGTGGAAGTTTGAAATACTTAAATTCTCATGCAAATGCATGCATGAGCAAGGTAAGGCATTCCTCCCTTATTATTTCTTCTTTCTCACGTTCATGGCTTGTTGTAAACAAGCTTTCCATGGCTGATTGAAACTCCTTGGCCCGTGCATGTGTAATGGGGCCACTTGGGTACTTCTCCGGGTCCTTATTCTTGATGGTCATATCAGGGGGTTTGTTCTCGGGCCATGTTGGTGTTTCGGGTTAAGCCCAAATCTGTGGTGAGCCCATGGATGAGAAGGACGAACCGGTCTAGGGAGCTGAACCGAGACGAACCTGTGAACTGGGTCAGCCGAACCGGACCGTTAGAGTGCAGCTTGAACCGAACTGGGTGACATCATAATGACGTCATCTGCTGACGCAAGGGATGGTGTAAGCTGCTGACGTCAACATTGACCAGATGACATTAGTAGTTTGACTTTGAATTTGACCGTAGATTTTGACTTTTGTCTTTTTTAGTCAAAGTCAACTTTACATTTTTCAACGTCCCGGTTCTAGTTTCACAACCCGTTTTTCCAAATTCGATCCCGAACAGCTGTTTTTGAGCATTCGAATTAATTTATGCTCAGTTGGGAAATTGTGTAATTGGTTTCTAAATCGGATTTCTTTTGCGTTCAGGTGACATAGATTTGGATACGGAGATTTTTCCTCCTCCTCCACCTGGTCGACCTCCTACATCTCAGCCTTCGAGTTCAGCGCGTATGTATAATTAATTAAGTTTCCGTATAATAGTTATGGCATAGTAGCGAAATTTGACTTAGTGTTACCCTTGTAGGTGCCGTTCCTGTTCAGCCTATTACTAGATCTGAGCGTGGGAGACGTCATTCTCGATGTTGAGCTGTTAGCTGTCTGAGGTGTGTTCTCTACTCGTGCTATATTAATTGTGTTGTTGTTGTATGATGTCTGACTTGTGAAAATATGTTGTGATCTGAGCTATGTGTTATGCTTGTGTAATTATGTTAGCATCATACATCGGAATTTGAACAACTTCTGTCGGATTAAATGCTCATGCATTCTCGGATTAATAATGTTTGCATTCAGACTAGAATCAAATTTCCATGTCATATCTTTCGGGTTGGGAAAAGTACGGAGGAAGATCAGTGGTTTCACCCTTCGGGCTGAATTCCACTTCGGACTTGGTGACGATGTAGAAAGTGGTTTAGAGGAACCTTACTCTTCGGACGGTGATGTAGATGGGTTCATGACATAGAATTAGGTGCATTGTGCTATGCATATTTGTGCATCTGATTGACTGTTGAAATGATAGTATGATTATTGTGTTGTTCTGTTTATGCACTTTAGAGACACACTAGCTTAATAGCTGACTCCCCCTTAGCTTCTATTTCAGATTCTCAGACATAGGAGTTCTGTACTTGGAGGACCACATTTTATCAGATTATTTACAGTTTTCAGTATGGATATTTTTAGATTTCAGATTTACATTAGTTATTTTATTATTTGGGGATTTTATGTAATTTCGGATACATATGTTTTTATTTTGGGTTTTTAACTGTTTTAGCATGCATGTGAAATTTTATGTGGATTTTTCTGAATAATATATTTTGTGATGTTTTCATTTAAATGGATGCATTTTGAAAAAATGGAATTTAATGTGAAATAACACCGTTTTAATAAATAATTCAAATATTAAGTTTCGAAACCTAATTATCATTTTACTTGAGGGACATATTTTCAACCCGACTTCTTAGATTCGACCCATAACCTTTGGGTCGGGTTTAGGGGGTTACATTTAGTGGTATCAGAGCCATGTTCATGAGGTTGCTTCACAGTCTGTGGGAGCGCCGCCGAATGAAGATAATATTCATGAGGTTAATGAGGAAGAGCAGGCTGTGGAACAATAACCTGAAGTTCAGTAGACTGGAGCCCGATAGATCGGGGCCCAGCAAACTGGGGCCCAACGGACTAGGGCTCAACGGGCTGGTGGTGAGGATCAACCAACTCAGCGAGAACAGGGTGATGGACCACCTGGTTCAACAGTCTAGCTTTGAGAAACTTAAGACCGTGTTGACTGAAGCACTGGTTTTGACCCAGCCCGAGCCTGGTAAGGCTTACACCGTTTATAGTGATGCTTCTCACACTAGATTGGGATGTGTTCTGATGCATGATGGAAAGGTAGTGGCTTATGCATCCCGACAGTTAAAACCGTAAGAGTGCAACTATCCTACCCATGACCTTGAGCTTGCTGTCGTGATTTTTGCTCTCAAGATCTGGAGACACTATCTTTACGGGGAGAAGTGTTATATTTCCATAGACCATAAGAGTCTGAAATACCACCTTACCCAGAAGGAGCTTAATCTAAGACAACGTCGTTGGTTGGAGCTTCTTAAGGATTACGACTGCGAGATTGAGTATCATCCGGTCAAGGCTAATGTTGTTGTTGATGCCTTGAACTGGAATGCCATTTTATATTTGAGAGCTATGTTTGCTCGGATGAGTTTGTATGAGGATGGCAGTTTGCTGGCAGAACTTCGGGTTATTCCTACATTGATTTCTGATATTCGAGCTGAGCAGCCTAGTATCAGAGAGGTGCGAGAAGGTACATCTCGGGATTTCTCTATTGATCATGATGAGGTATTATGTTTTAGTGGCTGATATTGTATTCTGATGAAATCCGGGTTAAAGCAGGTTATTCTTCGTGAGGCCCACGATAGTCCTTATTCTATGCATCCTGGTGAGGACAAGATGTATAAGAATCTTCGTGCGAGATATTGGTGGAGAAGGGTCTCAAGCGTGATGTTGTGGGGTTTGTGTCTAAGTATTTGACCTGTCAGAAGGTCAAAGCAGAGCATTAGCGTCCATCTGAGTTACTTCAGCATATTGAGATCCCTCAGTGGAAATTAGAGCACGTGACTATGGATTTTGTCAGTGGTCTTCCTTTGACTCTGTCAAAGAAGGGCTCTATTTTTGTTATTGTGGATCGATTGACTAAGTCCACGCACTTCATTCCTGTTTGAGGTGACTATCCCTTGAGCAAGTTAGCTCGGCTCTATATCTATGAGATAGTTCGCCTTCATGTGATACCGTTATCTATTATTTCCGACCGGGATTTGAGGTTTACATTGAAATTTTGGAGAGCTCTGCATACTGCTTTGGGTACTCAGTTGAGTTTCAGCACTTCTTATCATCCGCAGACTGATGGTCAGTCCGAGCGGGTACTACAGATTCTTGAGGATATGCTAAGGGTTGTGTTCTTGATTACAAAAGCAATTGGGAGGATTTCTTTCCGCTTCCTGAGTTCGCCTATAATAACAACTATCAGGTCAGTATTAAGATGGCACCGTATGAGGCTCTGTATGGGCGTAAGTGTCGTTCCCCTATTGGTTGGACCGAGTTGAATAAGCATAGATTGTTGGGACCTAAGATCGTACATGAGGCTGAGCAGACTGTCAGATTGATTCGGGATCGGCTTAAGGCTGCTTTTGACCGAGAGAAGTCTTATGCCTATTTGAGACGTCAGGATACGAGTATGAGGTTGGTGATAATGTTTTCTTGAAAGTATCTTTGTGGAGGAAGGTACTTCGGTTTGGTCAGAAAGGCAAGCTGAGTCCTCGTTACGTCGGACCTTATTGGATTATTCGTCGGGTTGGACCAGTTGCCTATTAGATTGAGTTACCACCTGAGCTTCAGCGTATTCATGATGTCTTCCACATCTCTGTGTTGAGACGCTATCGTTCTGATCCGTCTCACGTTCTTCCAGTGGAGGAGATTGAGATCTGTCTCGACGTGCGTTTTGAGGAGGAACAATTGAGATTCTTACTCAAGACAAGAAGGTTCTTAGGAGGAAGGCCATTAAGATGGTCAAGGTCTTGTGGCGTGGACGTAGTCAGGATGAGACTACATGGGAGCCCAAGGCCGTTGTTAGAGCCCAGTATTCGCATCTCTTTGATCAAGGTAAATTTCGAGGCCGAAATTTCTTTTAAGGAGGGGAGAATTGTAACACCCTAATTAAATCCCCAATTTAAAACCCTAATTCAGAGAAATCCCTAATTTTTAAAACCTAAATTTAATTGGGAATTTTGTTTAAAACCTAATTGAGCTAGGGGGTTAAATTGGATTAAGATAGAAGTTTGGTGGCCCTTTTTTGATGCGGGTAGAAGTAGAGACCCTTAGTGGGTAATTTACCCAAAACTAGGGTAAAAGCTTATTTTGGCTTTTCATCTGCCAAAAACCCTTGCCATCCGCATCTCTCCCTCTCTCTCGTTTTCATTCGGAATCAAAACCCCCACCTTTTGTATTTCTGTCCACACTCCGACGAGGGCATTGCCGTCGTCCGTTCTTCAATCGGTGGCCACCATCCGTCTTCCCTTACACGTCTGAACCAAACCCAACCTTCAAACTCTCCTTGCGCCGCCGTATTTCGTCGGAAACGGTTAGAACCATTCGAAAACCCAGCGCACCACCGTCCCCTCCGCCTGCTCTCGTCCGAATCCGTTTGGGTAAGCCTCAGATGATGGTTTTGTTGTGTGGGGTGTTCGGGATTTGGGTAAATTGGCCGGAAAAAGGGTCGATGTTGGCTGTCAGCGTCGCACCGTCGAGGGTGGGAACCCTAGGTTATCAGAGTGCTAAGGTGAGGGGGTTTGTTCTCGAGCCATGTTGGTGTTTCGGGTTAAGCCCAAATCTGTGGTGAGCCCAAGGCTGAGAAGGCCGAACCGGTCCAGGGAGCTGAACCGAGACGAACCTGTGAACTGGGTTAGCCGAACCGGACCGTCAGAGTGCAGCTTGAACCGAACCGGGTGACATCATGATGACGTTATCTGCTAACGCAGGGATGATGTAAGCATTGATCGGATGACATCAGCAGTTTGACTTTGACCATACATTTTGACTGTTGACTTTTTTGGTCAAAGTCAAATTTACATTGTTCGACGTCTCGGTTCTAGTTTCGCAGCTCGTTTTTCCAAATTTGATCCCGAACAACTGTTTTTGACCATTCAAATTAATTTATGCTTAGTTGAGAAATTGTGTAATTGGTTACTTAATCAAATTTCTTTTGCGTTCAGGTGACATAGATTCGGACACATATATTCTTCCTCCTCCTCCGCCTGGTCGACCTCTTGCATCTCAGCCTTCGAGTTCTGCGCATATGTCTAATTAATTAAGTTTCTGTATAATAGTTGTGGCATAGTAGCGAAATTTGACTTAGTGTTACCCTTGTAGGTGCCGATCATGTTCAGCCTGTTACTAGATCTGAGCGTGGGAGACGTCATTCTCGACGTTGAGCTGTTAGCTGTCTGAGGTGTGTTCTCTACTCGTGCTATATTATCTGTGTTGTTTTTTTATGATGTCTGACTTGTTAAAATATGTTGTGATATGAGCTATGCGCTATGCTTGTGTAATTCTGTTAAGCATCATACATCGGAATTTGAACAACTTCTGTCGGATTAAATGCTCATGCATTCTCGAATTAATAATGTTTGCATTTGGACTAGAATCAGATTTTCATGTCATATCTTTCGGGTTGGGAAAAGTACGGAGGAAGATCAGTGGTTTCACCCTTCGGGATGAATTCCACTTCGAACTTGGTGACGATGTAGAGAGTGGTTCAGGGGAACCTTACTCTTCGAACGGTGATGTAGATGGGTTCATGACATAGATTTAGGTGCATCGTACTATGCATATTTGTGTATCTGATTGACTATTGAAATGATAATATGATTATTGTGTTTTTCTATTTATGCACTTTAGAGACACACTGAGCTTAATAGATGACTCCCCCTTAGCTTCTATTTCAGATTCTCAGACATAGGAGTTCGGTACTTGGAGGACCACATTTTATCAGACTATTTACAGTTTCAGTATGGATACTTTTAGATTTCAGATTTACATCACTTATTTTATTATTTGAGGATTTTATGTAATTTCGAATACATATGTTTTTATTTTGGGTTTTTAACTGTTTTAGCATGCATGAGAATTTTTATGTGGATTTTTCTGAATAATCTATTTTGTGATATTTTGATTTAAACGATCGCGTTTTGAAAAAATGGAATTTAATGTGAAACGACACAGTTTTAATAAATAATTCAAATATTAAGTTTCGAAACCTAATTATCATTTTACTTGAGGGACACGTTTTCAACCCGACTTCCTAGATTCGGCCTATAACCTTTGGGTCGGGTTTAAGGGTTACATGCTTAGCTCAAGTATGGTTTTATGATTGCTTATTAGTAATAATAGTTGGCAATGAGAGGATGTCGTTATGTTTGGGAGTGTGTGTTTTGAAACTCCCTATTCCGTGGCAAGTTTGAGATGTCCTTAATGACTTGTAAATGGTCTTTACTTGTTGGTATTTGCTTTGGTTTGAGTTTTGACTCTTGAGTGGGTATTTTGCATAGGTTGCATGCCTATAGATTCCCTTGATGCATAATGAGATGTTATGACATTGGAATTGCTATATATGATTAAGTTTTGATGCTTGATTATGTTGTTATGCTTGTTGGAAGCATGCCAAAATGGTTTTGTATGGATTAAAGTGTGAAAACCAACAAAAAAGTGTCATTACAGACCCAAGTCTTTTGGTACACTCGAGTATGTACCGAAACAGTGAGCTTGAAATGGCTTAAGGGTATCGAAACGGGGAAGGGCTATTTCGGTACGTTTTGCTACTGGAATTGCATGTTTCGAAACACCCTTGAGGCTGTTTCGATACAAGCTCGAGCTTCGAGTCGCTTGACCCTGTTTCGATACTGCTCTTTCGATACAGGACAATCTGTACCTTTCGCGACTATTTTTGAGACCCATTTTTGAAAAAAAAAACAACATGACGATCAGAGTTTTGGAAATCGGAGTTTTTCACTTAATTTGTTCTTGTAATTAGTGAATTTTTCATTTTTAATCAAAATTTCTTTATTTGCTTAAAAAATCATTTTTGGAGTCGCCACCGGTCACTTTGGTAGACTGGACACTATAAAAAGCGAACCAGAGATTCTGTTAGTAAAATTCAGGTTCAGGAGTCGGTTACGTGTAGGGAAGGCTTAGCACCCTTACAAACGCCCGTTATCGGTACCTTATTGATTCCACGTGGCATTTTAGCATTCCAAACATTAATCTGAATTTAATTAATTCTTTTAATTGTAAAATAGATTTTATTCCAAATTTGGAGTATCATTTTGTAAGAAAATACATTTTGGACGAATATAATTATGAAACATCCAGTTACATTAGGACACTTCAATTTATATCCAAAATGTATCTCAACATAAAGGGTTTAATGCATGACCAATTATGTTGTTGTTCATTTTAAGTAAACCCTAATTTAGGTTCCATTAATTTAATTAATTTAACACTATAAAGATTATTAATTTTGGGTTTATATGGTAACACCCAAATAATTGGGCACTACAATTTTAAGCCCAAAGTAATAATATTCTTAATCGAAGATGATACTAATTGCTTATCCTATTTTAATTTTTAATTTCATTTAATCTAATTAGGTGAATACCATTTTCTATGTTTGAATAGAATGTTGAAATTCTTATTTGAATATCCATTGGTTAACACCACATTTCAATGTGACACTAACCAATCTTAGACATTCAAATTTGATTTCAATATCTATTTATTTTCTACAATGTTTGTTTCCTATTTAATTATGTAGTTAAGTAGCCTATGTTAAGGCTCCTAATTAATTATAATAATATGATTAAATTCCCTTAAACAAACATGTTACATGTCTTTGAAATTATGCAAACATTCATAAATTAATCAACTAATTAAATTAAATTAAAGCAAATGAAGGAGATAGACAATTCAGGGGCTAAATTGAATTAAATTCAAAATATAAAAGCTGAATTACAAATCCAAGGTGACCAAAATGCAAACCAAATCAAATTAGGAAGCTTAAGCCTAAACTTTCCAAAACACTGACCCAAACACATTAATTCGGCTCAAACCTCTAAAAAATGTCCTAAATCAGACGATTCAGCCCCAAGCGATCTAGCTCTAAACGACCTGGACCGTCTACCGGGTCGCGAATCGGGTTGCGGCCCCATATCCATGCCCATGTAATAACACGTGGATCCTTTTGACCCATTTCTCAAAACGATGTCGTGCTGGACTCGGTATAAAAAGGGGAAAATTGAGTCAACTCGGCCATTTGCAACATTCCCACTCTCTCTCCTCATTCTCGCCTCTCTCTCTCTAAATCATCTACCCACGAACACCTCTTACCCAGAAAACCTACCCTGATCGATCAAAACTCAAATTTCAGCCCTGCTCTTCTTCAGTTCATCCATTTTCTCTCATTAAATCCTCAAAAACCCTAAAACCTTACCCCCAATCTTGTTTTTCTAGATCAAAACGCCAAAAATCCAAGAACAGGTCAAGAACCCTCTCAAAAACTCACTTTGATCCTTTTCCATTAAGAAAATCCTTTCCGACTAGTTTCTCGTCCATCAAAATGACACCAATCATCGGTCGTCACTTCCGATCATCTTCCTTCTTCTTTCGATGACCGAAATCCTTTCGGTGATCTTCTCTGGCCATTTTCTGTAACTCTGATCACCTTCAACCTCTCTCCGGTGACTGAAATTATTCTGATCATCTTCTCCGACCAAAACAAATCCTCCGGCCGCCGTCGCCGGAACCCTAAATCTACCTGAATCACTTATTTTTTTGTCCTAAACCTAGATCTAAACCCTTTTTCGTTAGAAACGACCCCCTTCTCTCATTCCTAAACTAACTACCCAAAACCAGTAGCCTCAATTCTATCATTTTCGGCTCCGACGACAACCTACACTCTCCGATCTCGACTCCAACAACACTCATGACGGCGACAACGGCAAGCTAAGTCCCCTTCCCTCTCAGATTTCATTTTTATTTACTATTAGAATTTAGATTTTAGGCTGTAATTTAGGTTTAGGTTTTAGAATTAGATCTAATTTTTGAACTATTTTTTAGAGATTAGGTTTCATGAATCTAAACACATGACCAGGATTTTGATTCTAAAAAAACTTAGGTTTTAGACATTTGAAGCTCTTTGTTTCTTAGAAAATCACGAGTTAAACTTATTGTTTTGCAATTTGGTTACAGGAAATAAAAAGGATAGGAGGAAAGCTACCTCTCTGGAGTGTTCCAGCAAGATAACGACAGCTCTGATCTACTTTTCCGGCGCGACGCTTCGATCTTAGGTGACTTCTCAACATCCTTAGTCTCCTTGGATTCCTCTCCCTCTTTTTGGTAATTATTAGAGTAATTATTGCGCATTAATTGATGCTTTTCTCTCTCCTCGTGTAGGTATTTATACTGGCCGGCTTTGACGACATCATTGTCCTCGCTGGCATAACCAGCTGGCTCCAAACAAGTGGTAATCCGTGTGAGGGCTTTTTGAGCAAATGGGACAATGCCACATGTCTCGATTTTGGCGGGCTGAGAAAACACAGATTGGGATTTTCGGGTTTTTGTGTTTCTTTTGGGCGAATTTGTCTATGATTTGGGCGGGAAATAGGATTTAGAGCTTCATTTGTATTTTATTCGGGCTTAGTGTAATGTAAACAGGTATTTGGGCATGTAAGTGGACTTTATTATTATTTTTATATATTTTGGACTATTATTTTTATTATTTATTTATTTAATATTTTTTTATATATTCGAAATATGTTTGTATAGAGCGGACAAAAATAGGGTATTGCAGCTGCCCTTCTTTGCTCATTGTTGTGGAAAAGGAATAGGGCAAAGACCGAAAAGACACGAATTTCGTCCAAGCCATCCATTTATGGAATCCTGAAGCTGTTCTTCTCATTATGAAATTCTTTAGTCTTCCTTTCTCTCATTCTTTAACCGAGGATGAACTCTTCTCATTAGAAACTTTGTCTTTATTTGAGTAGACTCTTCTTCTTAGGAATCCTTCTTCGCTAGATGAACTCTTCTCATTAAGAGCTCTTCTTTGCAGGAGCGGACTCTTCTCATTATGAATTCTTCTTTGTTGGACGAACTCTTCTCATTAGGAGTTCTTCTTTGCTGGGACAGACTCTTCTCATTATGAATCCTTCTTGGTCTGCTTCCTGTCAAAACAATTGAAATATGGGGGTTAACATGACCCTAATGTCCTATATGATGCATGAACCATGGTTTACTGAGATTTATCAATCAGCCTCTTCTCTTTTAGGACCCTTTTTGATACTTCTTGTCTGATTCCCATCTCACAATCGGAATCGGTCGTTGCAACCTCCTTTCTGCGTTTCTGGCCATTTACTCTAAAGTGCCCTTTCGAGTTTTTACTTTATGTTGTTTTTCTCAAAGTGCCCTTTCGGGTTTTCACTTTGACTTCTTTTTTTCCGAAAGGCGCCTTTTTAGGTTTTCACCTCAATTTTCTCTTTCTCTTTCTCTTATCTTCCTCTTTTCTTTTTCTTTTTCTTCTTTTTTCTTTTTTCTTTGATATAGAATAAAGGAGAGGTATTATAACTGACGAAATCTTGTCTTGGCCAATCATATGTTGTTTGGTCAACATTGCAAATACCCAATCCTTCAATGTTAAAGTTTTGCCAAATCCAAGAGCCTTTACAAAATGATGGTTCTCAACAGTAGTTCATGGGGCTCCAGACATTCTTCCTCATTCTGAATCTTCATGAACTGTCCTAACTGAGATGTTGATTCAAAGGAGCATGATAACGTGTTGGTCTTGTAGCTCTGATCATCTCAACCTTAACACAGAGACAAAAATCATTGTTCTTCGGGTGGCAGACTCTGTTGTCATCTTTGTGGCCAGCCTTCAAATTTACACCATCTTGCCCTGTACACTCTTCTTCAATACCCAGAGTGACAAGGTTCACCTGCACTTTTAAAACATAGTAATACCAGGAAATCATCTGCTTTTTCATTATATCAACCATTTTAAGATTCTTTGGAATAAAAAGAAAGCTCGAAAGTGTATTCATGAATTTTATTAAAGCTTATAAATCGAAATACAACAGAGTTTGAAATAGTCATGGCAAACAATAAAATCAAGAAACAAAGTCAGATCTCTGGGCATCCAAAGCATGAAAGATACAACCACCCCATCGACCAGATATAGGGCTAAACCTGCACTCATGCCCAACGGTCCTCAAATCTTGCCAGAATATTTGCAGATGTGAAATCCCTTCCAAAATACCAGGTGCCCGAGAGGTCTTGGTTAACAAATGCCTAACTTCATTTATCTGAGCTGCCTTAATAGGTTTTCAACTCAGATCCTCCTTTGTTTTCAAGACGTCCTTTGCGGATTTTCATCTTGAACCCCCTTTTATTTTTGTTTTCTTTTTTTTTGATATATCTAAGGCACCCTTTCTGGGTTTTCACCATAGATATTTTCATTTTGCGGAAGCACCCTTTCAGGTTTTCACTCTGTCATTTCTCTTTTTTTTATTATCTTTTTTCATTCTTCAGGCATAATATTTCTTGACTGAATCAGAGTTCACTGGCTTGTACAACTCTTTGCCGTCCATTTCAGCCAAGATCAACGCTCCTCCAGATAAAGCCTTTTTGACAACATAAGGCCCCTGCATTTAGGCATCCATTTTCTGCGATCACCTCGATGTATTTGCATGACATTTTTCAACACAAGATCCCCCTCTCGGAATTCTCTCGGGTGCACCTTTTTGTCATATGCCCGCATTATCCTTTTCTGGTACATTTGGATGTGACAAATTGCCCTAACCTCTTTTCCTCAATGAGATTTAGCTGATCAAACCGAACATGTATCCATTCCACATCATCCAACTTTACTTCGGACAAAACTCAAAGCTATGGAATTTCAACCTCAATGGGGAGTATTGCTTCTGTCCCATAAACTAGAGAGTAAGGTGTTTCCCCAGTTGAGGTTCGTATTGAATTCTGGTACACAAATAAAGAAAAATGTAGTTTCTCATGCCAATCTTTGTAAGTTTCTGTTGTCTTTGATATGATCATCTTGATGTTCTTGTTGGCTACCTCCACTGCCTCATTCATCTTAGGGCGGTAAGTCACAAAATTGTGATGAATGATTTTGAAATGCTCACATGCTTCC
Organism: Hibiscus trionum; assembly: GCA_030270665.1. Classification (NCBI taxonomy): domain Eukaryota; kingdom Viridiplantae; phylum Streptophyta; class Magnoliopsida; order Malvales; family Malvaceae; genus Hibiscus; species Hibiscus trionum. The sequence goes on from BSYR01000013.1 coordinate 36,502,604, forward strand.
GCTATCACTTTATTGTTGAAATTGTTGGCATTATCCGTGATGATTCTTTCCGGTAAACCATATCGACAAATTATCTCTTTCTTCAAGAACTTGCAAATTGTCGTTCTTGTGATATTGGCATAATAAGCTGCTTCGAACCACTTGGTAAAATAGTTTATGGCCACAAGAATAAAACAATGTCCATTAGAAGCTTTAGGGTGGATTTGCCCAATGACATCCATGCCCCAGGCAGCAAAGGGGCATGGTGAATTCATTGTATGAAGAGGTACCGGCGGAGAATTTATCTCGCCAACATATATTTGGCACTTGTGGCACTTTTTAGCATATTCAATGCAATCTCCTTCCATGGTCGTCCAATAGTAACCATATCTCATGATTTTCTTGGCTATTGAGAGCCCATTTGTATGTGTACCACATATCCCATCATGTACTTCTGCCATGATGCTCTTTGCTTCATTTGCATTGACACATGTTAGTAGAATTTGATCTTTTCCCCCTTTGTATAAAATTTCTCCATCGAGTACATATCTTGAATCCATTCCTCTGATAGTTCTTTTTTCATTGTCATTTTCCCCCAAAGGGTAAGTATGATACTTTAGATATTGGAAAATGTCATAATACCAGGGATGTTTATCGATTTCTTCTTCTATGCTGCAGCAATGAGCATAAGTTTCATAACTTTGCATGCGAACTGGCATTATGTCTTCTGGCTTATTTGCTAGGAATACCAAAGCCATTGTAGATAAGGCATCCGTCATTTGGTTGTCTTCCCTGGAGATATATGTAAAGGTAATTTCTTCAAATTCTTTCATTAGCTCCAGCATCAGTTTTCGGTACTCAATCAGCTTTACATCCTTTGTTTCCCATTCTCCACGAAGTTGGTAGATCACCAGCACTGAATCCCCATATACTTTCAAGACTTTTATCTTTCTTTCAATAGCGGCTCGCAGGCCCATGACACAAGCTTAATATTCTGTCATGTTATTGGTACAAAGAAATTCTAACTAGCTTGGGAACGGGTAATGTACCTTATTTGGAGAAATCAATACCGCTCCAATTCCACGTCCAAGGGCATTAGCTGCTCCATCAAAATATAATTTCCAAGTTTCACCTCCTGGGATTCCAGTTTCCATGGTGGAGACGTTCATTACATCCTCGTCTGGGAAATCAAAGTTCAGGGGCTCATAATCTTCCGTTGCACGACTGGCTAAGAAATCTGCTATGACACTTCCTTTTATTGCCTATTGGCTTACATACACAATATCAAACTCTGATAATAACATTTTCCAACATGCCAACCATTTAGTCAATTCCGGCACTTCCATCATAAATTTCAACGGATCAAAGCGGGAGATTAGCCATGTAGTGTGGTACAACATATACTGTCTCAACCTATAGGTTACCCAGATCAAAGCACAACATAGCTTTTGGATTGGTGGGTACTGTACTTCACATTCAGTAAACTTTTTGCTCAAGTAATAAATGGCTCTTTCTTTCCTTCCTGTATCATCATGTTGCCCCAGCACACATCCCATTGAGTTTTCATAGACCGTCAGATAAAGGATCAGTGGTCTATCGAGAACTGGCGCTATTAATATAAGAGCATTGGTCAAATACTTTTTGATCTTGTCAAATGCCTCTTGGCACTCTTCATTCCACACTCAAGGGTTATTCTTTTTCAGCATCTTGATTGGATCACATTTATCAGTTAATTGAGAAATGAACCGAGAAACATAATTCAATCTGCCAAGAAATCCATGAACTTCTTTTTGTGAACTCGGCATTGGCAAGTTCTAAATAGCCTTCACTTTATCTGGATCTATCTCAATTCCTCTTCTACTAACAATGAACCCAAGGATTTTTCCAGATGTTACTCTAAAGGTACATTTGTTAGGGTTGAGTTTCAACTAATACTTTCTCAATCTGAAGAACAACTTCCTTAGATTATGGATATGTTCTTCTTCAGTATAGGACTTGGCGATCATATCATCCACGTACACCTCAACTTCTTTGTGCATCATATCATGAAACAAAGTAACCATCGCCTGTTGATAAGTTGCCCTGACATTCTTTAGTCCAAAAGGCATTACCTTATAACAATACGTGCCCTATAAAGTTATGAATGTCGTTTTGACCATGTCTTTTGGATTCATCTTTATCTGATTGTACCCTGTAGGGCGTGTAGATGTTCCCTTTTTGTGAGAGCGCAAGTGCACACTCCTGCCAAGTTATAGTATAAAAGATGTCGAATCCCACGAGGATTGAACAGCTTGTTTCGTCTTGTAGTTCCTGCACAAGGGTAAAATAAAACACAAGTGAATTGTTTGGTTGAGACGAAAAGTAGATAAAAACACAAGTAATAGAAAAGGCAAATCAGGTTGATAGAGAAGGAAGGGTTATGCCGCCACTTAGTGTGAAAACTGCGTTGTAATAGGTATGAGTTATCCTTTGCTGCCACGATATGCTGCCTTGGCGGGTATGGCGAGCGGAAAACTACGACCTTGTCACGTGGCCACAGCAGGTCACTACCACTGTAGGGGTGTACTGTCTCGACATGTGGAACGGAAAGAAGTCTTGGCGACAAGTCTGGCAGATACTCCAAGTTTGGCAGGATAGTCGATAGTGATCTCTCCTATTTCTAGGTTAGGATGCTCGAGATGCTAACTTGAGGACTAGTGTGGAACCAAATTAGTCAACTCGGTTGGTGACCCCTTTTAGCCACTGAAACTTGTAGACTAGTGTGGAACCAAGTTAGTCACGCCTCAACACGTTGTGACCGTACTTAATCCTTTCGTGAGCCTTGCACTTTCGTGCCCGACAAATGGATTCTCTCAAACGACTGATGTAGAAAGATTGAAAGAATGAAGAACAATAGATTAAGTAAACTTAGAATATTTTATTGAAGAAAATAACTCAAAACCCTAAAACAACTATTTCTCACTAGTTACAACATAACCCTAACCCAAATAGAATTTAGAACATGGCGGTAGTGAAGAACACAAAAAAAGTCTATAGAAAACCTAGGATGATTTAAACTAGAAGTACAATGGGTATTTATAGACTCAAGACTAGGTTAAGTCCTCCTTAAAGTAGAAGTCCTCAAAAGTAGCTTTCCATCTTTAATATAGCTTTAAATGCAGACTTCTTTTCTTGGAATATGGACTCTTCCTCGTTTGCCTTAGCCCGCAAGTAAGCTTGAGAATTTTGCTTCGGCAGCCCTAGCTGCTGCTACAGACGTCGGAAAATCATATGAACGTCGTCGATAGATTTAGGAGTTTTTGCTCTACAAATCGCGCTCCAGTTCTCCCAACTTTCATAGTCAGCTGCCTAGGGCAGCAAGGTCGGCGGCAACTCTACTCGGCATGTGTTCGGCAGCAACTTGTCTCAGCTGGAACTGCTTCAGTACAGCTCTTGGGTTTGTTCCTCATCATTGTGTCCTCCACTCCTCGGTTCCCTCGTTCAGCTGTTAGTACCTACATACAAGAATACACTAAAATAGTATCTCTTGTTTACCAAATAATTGATAAGTTATAAAAGTAAGACAGAACAATGAAATAATGTAAAATGCTATGCATGACCCTACTTATGCCTAAAATGTGCTTAAAACCAGTAATAATAAGAGTTGGCATGTGCATGAAATATAGGATTTTTAGACACTTTACACACCCCCAAACTCGAACTATTGTTTTTCCTCAAGAAATGCAATCTAAAGTACTTGCTTTAATAATAATCAGAAAGAAAAACATGTTTTTAACCTGATTTACTTCCTCAAGGCCGTGACACCTATATATAAAATTTAATGACAGGAAATAAGCACGAAAATAACTCAGAATTAAATTTCTCATGCTTGTGTGGTGTGTGCATGTCTGTAAACAAGCTGAATACGCAGAATAAGTAATTAAACAAAGATGCTGTTGTAATTTTTAAGGTTGCTGCCGAGGCAGCACGGTTAAGCACATTATTTTTAATCATGGTAGTGAGAGCTTCAGGTTATCACCACTACTCTTCTAGGCCTGACGTTGAGATAGGAGCAAACTATAGAACACCGAACCCTTGAAGTAGAGTCATCCCGTGAAGGCTTTCATTCATTCATGCTAATTTGTCCGTCACTTTTAAGCTTTCAGATTCATGGACTTTGATACCAGCGGAGTGTCCTCGCACATGATTCTTCCTAGAGCCTGTTGCGGGCACCTCTAGGGTAACACAACATTTTTCTTTGTTTTTGATCTTATTGCCGTGGCAATTATGCATTTTTCTGTTTCTTTTGCCTGCCTCGGTGGCTACCTGCAATTGTCGTTAGAATTTTGCAAAGAATTCTAAAAACAAACAGGAAATGTTCATCAAATATTCTAACACATTCAACAAGTAACAGAGATGTTTAACATTTTCAAGAAAAAAGAAAAAGAAAATATCTAAGTCATATTTCATGCCTTTTCCCAAAATTAAGTTCAATTTTAGTTAGGTGCGAAAATAGATTAATCGGCTACCCTATCATAAGCACAAGTCATAACAAACTTTTCTTTTCTGATTATAACTAAGGCAAGTACAATGCAACCTATATGCAACTAAGAATGCCTACAAATGATGCGAGAGCTATCCCCCCCATACTCGAGATGGGCATTGCCCTCAATGCACAAAACAGTAAAGTGAAGGAAACTGGATTTGAATGAGGAGAGGGGAAAAACGCCTGAGGGTGCTGATAATGGCGGGTGCCAGCAGTGGGCTTGGTGTTGCTGCCTTGTGTTCCTCTATTCTTGGGTTCGGATCTGCAAAACTGATTGTGAGACGAGAATAAAGAAAATTTAAAACAAATGAAACCTAATCCTAAAACTACTTCTACTAAAACAGTAAATGGGGGGTATAGATAAGGTTATGTCACAGTGGGGTGGCCATCTCTAATGTGAATACTTCATGTTCTTTGATGACAGAGTCCCCTGTATAATGCTTTATTCGTTGCCCATTGACCTTGAACTTTTTCCCTCATTTCTTGGATTTTATCATTACGACACCATGTGGAAAGGCTTCAACTACTTCGTAAGGTCCTGACCATCTAGATTTTAGTTTTCCAGGAAACAATCTGAGGCGGGAATTGAATATCAAGACTTACTGCCTCGGCATGAACTACCACCGCTGAATCTTTTTGTCGTGCCATTTATTGATTTTTTCCTTGTACAGTTTTGCGTTCTCATATGCTTCCCGCTGAAATTCTTCCATTTTTGTCAAATTAAGCAGTCTCTTTTCCCCAGCCTGATGCCAGTCCATGTTAACTGCCTTGACTGCCCAGTACGCCTTGTGTTCTATTTTGACAGAGAGATGGCAGGCCTTTTCGTATACTAGACGATATGGGGACATTCCTAGCGGTGTTTTGTATGTTGTTCGATAAGCCCAAAGAGCATCGTCTAGTTTCACTGACCAATCTTTTCTATTAGGGTTTATGACTTTCTCCAAGATGGTTTTGACTTCCCTGTTCAAAATTTCTGCTTGCCCATTTATTTGTGGATGGTAGGCTGCAGCAATCTTGTGCTTGACTCCCACTTTCTAGAGTACCTTTGCAATTAATCTGTTGTCAGAACGGGTGCCTTCATCACTAATGATTGCTCTTGGTACTCCGAACCTCGTGAAGATGTTCTTTCGTAAGAACCGATGAACAATCTTTGCATCATTGTGAGGGGTTGCAATGGCTTCTACCCACTTAGAAACATAATAAACTGCTAGGAGGATGTACATGTTTTCGCACGAAGATGGGAATGGTCTCATAAAGTCTATCCCCCAAACATCGAATAGTTCGACCTCCAGAATTGTTTTCAGGGGCATCTCGTTCCTTCTTGATATGTTTCTTGTTCTCTGGCAGCTGTCTCACTGTTTGTAGAATGTTTGAGCGTCTTTATGCAGTGTTGTCCAAAAGAACCCTGATTGCAGCACCTTTGTTGCTGTGCGATGCCCACCAAAATGGTCTCCATATGGTACTGAGTGGCATTGTGAGAGTATGGCCTGCTCTTCATCCTCTGGTACACATCGCCTGATGAACTGGTCTGCACTGTTTTTAAACAAGAAAGGCTCGTCCCAAAAATAATGCTTAGCATCATGTTGAAACCGTTTCTTTCCTTGATAGTTTAGTCCATAAGGTAAAACACCAGATACTAAGTAATTAACAATATCCGCATACCAGGGTGTGTCTATTGATGTTGCTGCCGCTGCTTCTGCGTGGGTGGCAGGTAGTAGTCCTTCAGCTTCTAGGGCAGCTACCAGGGCAGAGACTAGTAGCAGTTGTTCGTCAGGGAATTCATCCTGAATTTTGCTGTGGGAGGTGTTCTCTTGTATGTACTCAAGTCGAGAGAGATGATATGCCACTTGGTTTTCAGTGCCCTTTCTATCTTGGATTTCTAAGTCAAATTCTTACAGTAGTAGAATCCACCGAATTAGGCGGGGCTTTGCGTCTTTCTTTGCAAACAGATATCTTAGGGCAGAGTGGTTTGTGTGAACTATCACCTTTGTGCCAATCAGGTAGGGCCGAAACTTACCGAAAGCAAATACTACTGCTAGCAATTCTTTTTCTGTGGTGGTGTAGTTGGTCTGGGCGGTATTTAGTGTTTTGCTAGCGTAGTATATAATGTGAAAGATCTTATCTCTGCGCTATCCTAGGGCGGCACCAACGACAGTGTCACTAGCATCACACATGAGTTCGAAGGGTTGACTCCAGTTAGGGGGAACTACCATAGGTGCTTTGACGAGCTTCTCCTTTAATGTTTAAACGCCTCCTGGCATGCCTTGCTGAAAATGAATGGCTTGTCCTGTTCCAGCAAAGTACACAACGGTTTAGAAATCTTTGAAAATTTTCAATGAATCTACGATAAAAACCTGCGTGTCCCAGAAAACTTTGTATGCCCTTGACAGTGGTTGGCGGCGGCAAGTTGGCTATGACATCTATCTTCGCCTTGTCTACCTCTATTCCCTGTACAGAAATTTTATGCCCCAAGACTATGCCTTCGTCAACCATAAAGTGGCATTTTTCCCAGTTAAGCACTAGGTATGTTTCCTCACATCTGGTCAGCACTTTCTTAAGGTTGCCGAGGCAGCTGTCGAAACTGCTGCCAAAGACAGAGAAGTCGTCCATGAAGATTTCCATAAAGTCTTCTATCATGTCGGAGAAGATAGCCATCATGCATCGTTGGAATGTGGCTGGGGCATTGCACAAACCGAATGGCATTCTTTGAAAGGAATAGATGCCATATGGGAAAGTGAAGGTCGTTTTGGCATGGTCCTCCGTTGCGATGGCGATTTGGTTATACCCTGAATATCCATCTAAAAAGAAATATAAGGGTTTGCCAGCAAGGCGATCAAGCATTTGATCAATAAAAGGTAATGGAAAGTGATCTTTTCTTGTTGCTTTATTTAACTTGCGGTAATCCATGCATTTCGCCAACCAGTTACTATTCGAGTTGGGATTAATTCATTATTATCATTGCTTACCACATTTATTCCACCTTTCTTTGGTACACATTGTACCGGGCTTACCCATTCGATGTCTGCAATTGGATATATAATTCCAGCATCTAGCCATTTGATGATTTCCTTTTTGACAACTTCTCTCATGGCTTCATTTAATCTTCTTTGGGCGTCCACAGTTGGTTTTTGGTCCTGATCCAGCTGGATTTTATGCATGCAAATGGCAGGGCTGATTCCCTTTATGTCTGCAATGGTCCAGCCTATCGCCTTATTATGTTGCCGCAACAGTGCAGTTAATTGCCTATCCTGTTCAGGCTGCAACTTGGATGAAATTATAACTGGCAGTGTATCATTAGGTCCCAGAAAAACATATTTAAGTTGTGCAGGTAAGGTTTTTAACTCGAGGGTAGGAGGTTGTTCAATGGATGGTTTGAACATCTTACCCCCTTTTATCTGTGTAATTAAGAGGTTTAAAGTACTTACCTGGTCTGTTTGTTATCCAGTGGGCTTCTTCCTGTTCCTCCGTTTCCTGATTCGTCCACTCATGGTATTGTTCGTCTTCCGGGAAGAACTCTAAATGGCTGCCGTGGCAGCTGCCAAGTTTGCTGCTTAGGTAGTCTTGCTGTATGCATGGTCTATTTTCTTCCAGATTGAACTCTGAGACAACATCCAGTAGCTGACATTCTTCCGAATCTTCAGCCTGTCTCACGGATTGATAAACGTTCAGTTTTACTTGTCGATCGTCTATTCGCATCGTGAGTTCACCTTTTTCCACATCGATCAGTGTTCTACCCGTAGCAAGGAAAGGTTGCCTCAGTGTTATTGGTGCATTTTCATCTACTTCACAATCCAACACCAAGAAATCGGAAGGAAAAATAAATTCATCCACTTGTACTGGGATGTCCTCAATTTTTCCTTCCGGTTGGACATAAGTTCTATCAGCCAACTGAAGCATCACCATTGTTGGGCGGGCATCTCCTATTCCAGTTTCTGGAAGACAAATTTGGGCATTAAATGTATGCTCGCCCCTAAGTCGCACAATGCTCGTACAAAGTGGTTGATGCCTATTTTGAAAGGGATAATAAAGTTGCCTGGATCTTTCTGTTTGGCCGGTGCTTTATTTTGCAGCATAGCCATACATCCTTCCGTTACTGCCACCGTTTCAGATTCCTCGATCCTCGTTCTCTTGGATACCATATCCTTCAGAAACCTGGCATAGCTGGGCATTTGTTCAATCAACTCTATTAGTGGAAGGTTGATTTTTACTTGCTTAAGCACATCCAAGAACCTTCTATACTACATCTCTTGCTTTTGTTTCTTTAATCTCTGGAGAAATAGAGGTGGTGGTACATGGTTGGCAGTTCTTTCATTGCTGGGCATCCTATTCTGAGCAGCTGTTTCAGGTTCTGTTTGTTCATTCCTGGTGTTGTCTGTTGATTCTTGCTCTAGTGCTGTCGTGGCAGAATGTTCGGCAGGTAGGATTGGTTCGCCAGCTGTTGTTTCTCTTGCATCAATCATGAATGGGTCCTGTAGTGTTATCCCACTTCGGGTTGTTACAGCCTTACACTGTTCAAGAGCTTTTTCTTTTTCTGACTCGATGTCACTGGGTAATCCACCCATTGGCCTAGTGCTGATGATCTGAGCAAATTTCCTGAACTGCGTTTCTAGATTCTTTAAAACTGCCTCTTGGTTGTTCATCCTATTTCCAGTCCTGTACATGAAAGATTCAGTTTTATCCATGAATTTAGTTGTGTTAAAAATAAAGTCTTTGGTATAGGACATGAAACTATGCATAGTAGATTCTAAGGAGGAAGTGTTTGTATCCTGTTGTAGGGGTAGCTGTTGTGGCAGGTTCTGTTGATGTTCCCCTCGTTGTTGTGATGGGTTCGCATCAGTTCTGGGATTGCTCTATGACTACTTTGGATTGTTCTTCCATCATGGATTGTAGTTATGCTGCACAAGTCTGCTATTCCTCACATATCTTCCCATATAATTAGCAGATTCGGCACAGTCGGTGGAATCATGGTTGCCACCACATTCTTCACAGAATGGCTCAACATTCTTTACTTCATATGCCTTCCCTGGGGATTACACCATCTTCGTCACCAGTTCCGTCAGAGTGTCGAGGTGAGCATGTACAGAATCTGAGGCTTCTACCTCATTTGTAGTTGCTAGCCGCCTTGTGTTGCCTCGGCGGGCTATCGGGTATTTATAATCATTTTTAGCTGCTATGTTTAGCAGCTGCAGTGCTTCCTCTGGAGGTCTGTCTAGGATGATCCCCATGTATCTTCTGTGAACCCCGTGTATCTTAAATGCTCGGCAAATGTCCAGGAATCCTTGTAAATGCCACCGAGCATCTTCTGTGGCAGTCCCTCCGAAGTGCCCTAGTGTGTTTATCATGTTGAACATGACGAGCTTTAGTTCAAAATGGTCTGCCCCTATCTCTGATTCAGTCACTATTGGCTCGAACCTTTGGAAGTCATGTTCCAGGTAGTCTCTAGTTGTCCGCACTTGGGGTGGATCAGGGGGATCCTGCCTCTGTCGTTCTTGTGGTCTTCTGGGCGGCAAGTCATGCTGCCCGTCCCTGCCATTGATGGCATCAATTGGGGGGGGGGGTCATCGTTTACCATGGTCTCTTCCTTTTCTTTGCCCTTGTCTTTGTTCTTTAAGATTTCCCTGAGCTCCCTCTTAATTCTTCTAGTTTCACGCTCGAGATCGTCGTAAATAATGAAATTTCCTTTAGGGTTAGCCCTGGTCATACACTTTGCAAAGGACACGGTAAATTTTTTTCGATTAAAAATAAAAATAAAATAAAAAGTAAAATGGTGCACAAATTGAAAAACAAAATTCGTTGTTACCAATCTCCGGTAACGACTCCAAAAACTTGTAGGGCGTGTAGGTGTTCCCTTTTTGTGAGAGCGCAAGTGCACACTCCTGCCAAGTTGCAATATAAAAGATGTCGAATCCCACGAGAATTGGACAACTTGTTTCGTCTTGTAGTTTCTGCACAAGGGTAAAATAAAACACAAGTGAATTGTTTGGTTGAGAAGAAAAGTAGATAAAAACAGAAGTAATAGAAAAGGTGAATTAGGTTGATAAAGCAAGCATGGTTATGCTGCCACTTAGTGTGAAAACTGCGTTGTAATAGGTATGAGTTATCCTTTGCTGCCACAATATGCTGCCTCGGCTGGTATGGCGGGCGGCAAACTACGAACCTGTCACACGGCCGCAGTAGGTCACTACCACTGCAGGGGTGTACTGTCTCGGCAGGTGGAACGGAAAGAAGTCCTGGCGGCAAGTCTGGAAGATACTCCAAGTTCGGCAGGATAGTCGACAGTGATCCCTCCTATTTCTAGGTTAGGATGCTCAAGATGCTAACTTGAGGACTAGTGTGGAACCAAATTAGTCAACTCGGTTGGTGATCCCTTTTAGCCGCTGAAACTTGTGGACTAATGTGGAACCAAGTTAGTCACGCCTCAACACATTGTGACCGTACTTAACCCTTTCGTGAGCCTTGCACTTTCGTGCCCGGCAAATGGATTCTCTCAAACGACTGATGTAGAAAGATTGAAAGAATGAAGAACAATGAATTAAGTAAACTTAGAATATTTTATTGAAGAAAATAACTCAAAACCATAAAACAACCGTTTCTCACTAGTTACAACATAACCCTAACCCAAATAGAATTTAGAACATGGCGGTAGTAAAGAACACAAGAAAAGTCTATAGAAAACCTAGGATGATTTAAACTAGAAGTACAATGGGTATTTATAGACTTAAGACTAGGTTAAGTCCTCCTTAAAGTAGAAGTCCTCAAAAGTAGCTTTCCATCTTTAATATTGCTTTAAATGCCGACTTCTTTGCTTGGAATATGGACTCTTTCTCGTTTGCCTTAGCCCGCAAGTAAGCTTGAGAATTTTGCTTCGGCAACCCTAGCTACTGCTACAGACGTTGGGAAATCATATGAACACCGGCGATAGATTCAGGAGTGTTTGCTCTACAAATCGCGCTCCGGTTCTCCCAACTTCCATAGTCAGTTGCCTAGGGCAGCAAGGTCGGCGACAATTCTACTCGGCAGGTGCTCGACAGCAACTTGTCTTAGTTGGAACTGCTTCAGTACAACTCTAGGGTTTGTTCCTCAGCATTGTGTCCTCCGCTCCTCAGTTCCCTCGTTCAGCTGTTTGTACATATATACAAGAATACACTAAAACAATATCTCTTGTTTACCAAATAATTGAAAAGTTATAAAAGTAAGGCAGAACAATGAAATACTGTAAAATGCTATGCATGACCCTACTTATGCCTAAAATGTGCTTAAAACAGTAATAATAAGAGTTGGCATGTGCATGATATATAGGACTTTTAGACACTTTACATACCCCGAGAAACCATCCATGAAAGAAAACCATGAATGACCCGACATATTATCGACCAGAATGTCTATGTGTGGCAAAGGGAAATTATCTTTTGGGTCGGCTCTATTTAGGTCTCTGTAGTCCACACACATTCGTACCTTTCCATCTTTCTTCGGTACAAGAACTATATTGGCCACCCACTCTGGATACTGTGATACTGCAAGAAAACTAGCATCGATCTATTTCTGTACCTCTTCTTTTATCTTTATCACCATTTCCAGTCTCAATCTTCTAAGTTTATGTTGAATCGATTTGCATTTTGGTCTAATGGGCAGTTTTTGTACCACTGTGTCAGTATTTAATCCTGACATATCTTGATAGGACTAGGCAAAGACATCTCTGAACTCTCGCAGCAGATCAATCAGTTTTTGCTTCTTTTCTGAAGAAAATGTCGTCCCTATCCTTACGTCTCTTCTGGCCTCTTCTATTCCCAGATTGAGAACCTCTAACTCTTCTTTATAAGGCAAGATCTGCTTGTCTTCCTTTTCTACCAACCTTAGCAATTCTTCAGCGATTTCACATTCTGTTCCATCCTCGACTTCATTAATATCTGCTAGACATACTGGCTGTTCAGGACCTACTCCAGGATTAGGTTTAATATCATTCATGCAGTCGATAGTTGAAGACCTACAAAGAAAATAATAATATATTTTGAAAAAGATGCAAAAAATTAAAAACATGTTTGCCATTTGTGAATCAGCATGGAAAGCATCTTTATTAAAATGATTATGTATAACGGCCCTTTACAGACAATCCTCTTATACCCGCGGGAAAAGGTATAAGGTGGTCCCAGTATTTACTCTGTTTTATTATTGGTTACAAGGGAAATGTCTTCAGTTGTCCAATTCTTTAGTGTCTCGCCTGGGGCACAGGGTTGGATCATTCCTAAGAATTCACCAGGTCGAGCACCCTAAAAAATCCCGCCAATAAAGAGCTCATCCAAGTTGCTACCAAAAATTTCCTCTTCGTGCAGTCTTGTTGTTTCTTGATTAAATTCTTCCAATTGCTTCTCAATATTCGTGAATCCTCTCGATTTGAAAATCTTAGACATGTCAAAAGATGTCACCATCCTGGAAGAAGTTTCAGTTCCCTACATGCGGGCTTTCCTCTATTCCCTCCTTTTCCTTAACTCCCTCAGTCGATCTTGCACATTAGGAGTGAACCCTAGCCCAAAACGATCTTTCTTTATAATGATGGGCCTCGGTCGTTTGCTTAAAAAAACTTCAAGTTTGCTTAGCCCTAGGGGAAGTTTAGAACATGATGAGAAGGGGGAAAACGACAAGGGTTTTGGGGAAGACGGCTAGAGATGAGATATCCTTCCCTAGGTCGAATTACATGCCTTTATATAGGCCTTGGGTTCAAGTTTTCTAATAAAGTAAGAATACAAGTTCAAACTAAAGTAAAACTCTAATTAAGATTAAATCTTCTGAGTAGATGCCTTTAATTCGTCATCTTTTCTTGCATTGGGTTTCTTCCTTGAACTTTGGGCTTGGCCTTCATTCTGATCTAGGGCTCAGAAAAATATAGGAGTGGTCCACGACAGACCGGCTTGAATTTCTCTATCTGTCGAGCTCCACTTCGCTTTTCCCTTTAACAATGCTGTCGTCATGGCTGCCACGGTAGTGGCCACGGCAGCGTCTTCCTTCTCGACTCCAGTCCGGTGTTCCAGCTCTGGTCCTTTGCTGTCCTGAGTCTGCCACAACAGATACCTGCAAAAGTAGCCAAAATCAGTAGCAACTGTGCCATTTTATCTAATTGTGATGTTTATGTGAACTTTACCTAAATGAAGTGAATTATTCTTGAATGCAGCAGAAATCTGGGTTAAATAAGGGGTAAAATATAGAACTTTTACACACTCAACACACCCCCAAACTCAAGTTCTTGCTTGCCCTCAAGCAAATATGACCTAACTAAAATATTTTTTTGTTTGGCTTAATTCAGTGAACCATGCTATAGGTCTCGTGTAGTGTGTGCATGTTTTGTGAACAAATATGTGCATAGACTCCCCAATTTACAAGAATAGTTAAGCTACTTACTTGAATTTTTATGCCAAATTTCATTTTCTTGGAGGCAATTCTTAGGCTCCTTTAGTTTTTCTGAATTAGACTCGGTGTTCTTTTCTCATTTTAAGTTGACTAGAGCCTGTTTTTGGGCACCTCTAGCTAACTTCCTAGAGCCGGTTTTAGGCACCTCTATGGGTATTGAGTCTAAATTTTTTTTTATTTTCTTTTCCTAGAGCCAGTGTTAGGCACCTATAGGGGCAGCTTCAAGTGTTAAGCTTTCCTACTCTAGTTTACCAGTAGAAGTCTAGACAGTATAAGAGTCACAAAGGTGTTTAAAGATCAGAACTATAGTAAGGCTCTAAACAGTTCCTAAAAATATCCTAAAGGCACTGTCACGACAGAGTATGTCGCGACAGGTAAGTTCAGTTCAAAGACTTAAGCCAATATATATATATATATATTGGCAAAAATAAACTAAATATAACTAACACTTAGACACAATTTTAAGACACAAATGACACTTCATTACTGAAGGGATGCCACCCCCAAACTCAAGGGTTGCATTGCCCTCAATGCATGATAACATGGATAAAAAAGAAAACAAACTACATCACAAGATAAATAAAACAACAAGACATCAAAAATAAGATAGAAACTTAATTTGAGGAACTGTCATCGCTGCTGTTGCTGATCTGTAGCTGCCTGCGGGCAGTGACCTTCATAGTGGGGGCCGGCAGAGTGCTAGGGGAGGCAGATGCTGTTTTCTTTTTGGCTTCCCTTGGCGGCTGGACACGAGTAGGTGAGATGCGTGCTGGTATGTCCAGCACTTGCACCTCGTCGTCGGAGCTGCTGCTGGCAGACCTTCCCTAGCCGGAGGGTCCTTCAGCAGCTTTGTTGGGCTTCTGCCTCTTCATTGGAGTGAACTCCTAGGAGAGGTTTCGGGCAACAGAGGGCTCCCCGTCAGAGTCCTGCCAGACGGATGATGAGTAGAACCCTTTGAAGTAGTCTTCGTTGAGCTCTGGCAGCGGCTCCTTTCTTTTCTCACCTCTGGTACTGATAGGTTGGCTGCTGCCTTCAGCTTTCACGACCGGTGTAGGTGTAGAGGCAGCAGACGGAGTCTTCGGTGTGGTAGCAGGAGTAGGAGTAGGTGTGGGGGCAGCAAAATATTGTTCTAGGAAGGCAGTGAACGGTACATTTGTAAATTTTAAATCATTATGAATAAAATTTACCGTTGCTGCCGTGAAGTCCCTTATGAAGCTCATCAGACCGAGCTGCCTTTCCTCCATCCTGTTGAGTGTTGACAGAATCTGGGTGGAGGCATCTGGTGGAGGGGCTGCTGCTGTTCTACTGCGGTCGATTCTGGGTGACTGGGGTCTGCCGGCTCCTCTGCTGTGGCAGAAGGGTTGAAGTAGGAAAGTGGGGTTGTCGCTTTCAGCTCCATGAGGCTGAAGATGTTTCGCTCCGTCCACCCTTTCACTCGGACTTTAAAGTCTTTGGCAATTTCTAGAACGTTGTGGCCTCGGCATATTACGGTGATGAGGTACGGGAAGACAAGAGGTCCCGATGGTCGGAGAGCACATTCCACAATTCCCTCCCTTATGTATCTGTCGACGTTAATGGGTCTTTCATTCAAAATTGAATGTACAAGTGCTAACCTGGGTCGGTCGACCGTACTGTTATGGGAGGATGGCATGATTCTCTTCTTCACGAAGTGATTCCATAATTTGGCCTCGGTAGTTAGTTGAGTTCTTTTCACCGTCTATCGATGCTTTGGGTCGGTGTTCCATTCTATTCCCTCCTCCGTCAACTCTGCCATTATCGCGTCATAGTCTGCCGGCGATAGACTGTTGACGAATCTCTTGTGCCCGTTCTCCTTTTTGCTGACATAGAGGCCATAGAGGGTGTTGATGTAAGAAGGCTCGAGAGAAAGCTCTTTATCTCAAACTGTCACGGTCGTAGTATCTTTGCTGTCGACGGCAGCATAGAATTCCCTGATGAGCGTGACGTTCATCTCTTCCGGCTGGGCAACATATATCTGCCATTTGAGGGCTTTGATTTTTCTTGCGATAAAGGGTTCAAGCCCTAGGTCTTCCGTGGGTTTGGTGTAGAGAAACCCCCATTCTACCCACATCTCCCTCTTTTGGAAGGAGCTGTAGTATCTGCCGGCGGAATCGGTGGAGGCGAAGCGGTTTGGGATGACACTATGGTTGGGGGTGCTGACTGCTATAGCAGAGCTGGAGGCAGCACTTCTGCGAGTTTGTCTGCTAGTCATGGTTGCAAGGGCTGTGGAAAATAAAAAGAAATTTTAGATCTAGAGAAAACAAGTTGAGAGAGTAAAAGTGAGATGAAAAATGAATAGTGAATGGGGCTTTATATAGATGGATGATTTTATGCCCGTTGGAGCTGTAACGGCAGGCGCGAATAACGGGGCCGGCTGTAACGCGGTTTTTGACGCGTCTGTCACGTGTTTCCGTGTCTGTTGCGCGTCTGTCGCAACAGCTGATGATAGGTTGTGACTACAGACTCATCCGTTGGGCTTTTTGGGTTGCTTTTGATATGGTGGGCTGGTTCACTTCTTCTCCTCTCCTTGTTTCCCTTATTTCCTAAAACAAAAATAATTAATATAAAATCTTATTTCCTAAAATAAAATAATTCTTAATTCCTAATAATTAAATAAATAAATAAAACGAAATAAAATAAAAACTAAGTTAAATTAGGGATGCCTTGAGGGGCATCTCCTAAAGTAACTACTTCCTGCATTCTTGGGGCTTCAGTCCCCTGATAATGCTTTAATCTCTGTCCGTTGACTTTGAACTGGTGCCCGTCTTTTAAGGATTTGATCGTGATGGCACCATGGGGAAAACCTGCACAACTTGAAAGGGGCCGGACCATCTAGATTTAAGCTTTCCTGGGAAAAGTTTTAACCTAGAGTTAAACAACAACACAAGCTGCCCTGGGCAGAACTGTCGTGGCAGCAACTTCTTGTCATGCCACCTTTTGGTTTTATCTTTGTAAATCTTAGCGTTGTCGTAGGCCATTGCTCGAATTTCTTCAATTTCATTCAAGTCAAGTAGCCTCTTCTGTCCTGCCTTATTTAAGTCCACGTTTACTGCCTTGATAGCCCAGTAAGTTCTGTGCTCTATCTCGACAGGTAAGTGGCATGTTTTCCCATAGATAAGCCTGTAGGGTGACATTCCCAATGGTGTTTTGAATGTTGTTCTATAGGCCCAGAGTGCATCATAAAGGTGTAAAGACCAATCTTTTCGAGTAGGTTTAACCATCTTCTCGAGTATGTTCTTTACTTCCCGGTTGGATATTTCGGCCTGCCCATTGGTTTGAGGGTGGTATGCTGTTGCAATCAGGTGCTTTACTCCGTATTTTCTCAAGGTAGCAGCAATCACCCTATTATCAAAATGTCTTCCTTCGTCACTGATGATCGCCTTAGGTACGCCAAACCTAGAGAAAATATTATTGTGCAGAAATCTCTGAACAGTCTTGGCGTCATTTCTCTGAGTGGCGATCGCTTCAATCCCCTTGGACACATAATCCACTGCCAGTAGGATGTAGAGGTTCCCACAAGATGCTGGGAACGGTCCCATGAAATCGATCCCCTAAATATCGAAGATTTCGACTTCTAAAATGTTTTGCAGTGGCATCTCAAGCCTTCTCGAGATGTTCCCAGTCCTTTGGCACTTGTCACAGCTTTTGTAAAAGGCTTGTGCATCCTTGAACAGTGCGGGCCAATAGAGACCAGATTGCAAAACCTTGGCAGCGGTTTTGTTTCCACCTAAGTGTCCTCCATATGAGGAAGCATGGCAGTGGTGAAGCACAGCTTCCTGTTCGTCCTGTGGTACGCATCTCCTGATAATTTGATCTGCACAATGTTTGAAAAGAAGAGGTTCGTCCCAATAATAATGTTTTGCATCATTTTGGAACTTCTTCCTTGCTTGGTAATTAAGTTCAGGAGGTAGTACTCCGCTAACAATGTAATTAACGAAATCAGCGTACCAAGGAAGTTCAGAAAACTTACCTGCCGCCATGGCTGTCGCGGCAGAGCTTGTGGCAGCAAACAACTGCTCATCTGGGAAGGTCTCCAGTATGTGGGTTTTATCTGTCGATTGACTCTTCCCTGTTTCTAGTCTCGACAAGTGATCTGCCACTTGATTCTCTGTTCCCTTTTTGTCCTTGATGTCAAAAGTAGCCAAAATCAGTAGCAACAATGCCATTTTTATCTAATTGTGATGTTTATGTGAACTTTACCTAA
This sequence comes from Hibiscus trionum, assembly GCA_030270665.1. Lineage (NCBI taxonomy): Eukaryota > Viridiplantae > Streptophyta > Magnoliopsida > Malvales > Malvaceae > Hibiscus > Hibiscus trionum. The sequence goes on from BSYR01000013.1 coordinate 36,520,732, forward strand.
ATGAAATGAATTATGCTTGAATGCAGCAGAAATATGGGTTAAATAAGGGGTAAAGTATAGAACTTTTACACACTCAACCCAAGGCCTATATAAAGGCATGTAATTCGACCTAGGGAAGGATATCTCATCTCTAGCCGTCTTCCCCAAAACCCTTGTCGTTTTCCCCCTTCTCATCATGTTCTAAACTTCCCCTAGGGCTAAGGGTTGATTCTGTAAAGTAGTTGCAAGGATTGTATTGTTTTAGGAATTTTCTGTTCAATAAAATAAACTTCAAGTTTGCTTATTCTGGTTTCAACATCTTGCAAGAGTATCGGGAGAGCATTGTGAGATTATCTATTTACTTAATATCGGGAGAGTTAAGTATACGAAAGAAATAAGTACGGGTTCTCCAGCTTATGGTTGAACTATCTCAGACCTAGGGATAGGACGAGGTTAAGTGGCTAAGGAAGAATTCAACAACATTGGTGTTCACCCTTCGATTCACGCCGGGAGGTATTATCCAAGAAGTGTTCATCAAGAATACTTGGACCTAGGGATAGGACAAGTCACAGCAGGGATTCTTGCCAAGCTTGAAGTACAGAGTTGTGTGATCGCTGCCGCGACAACAACAGACTGCTGCCGCGAAAGGTGCTGCCGCGACAGGGATGACGATAGAATAGGAATTCTTATAAAGTGCAACACCAGCACCACCGAGCAAATCAATACCGGCCTATCTCTTAACCCTGAACTTCATTCTATTATATTCATTATTATTCATTAATATTTTCCAAACAATCTAAACTCTTCCTTTTCTCTCTTGTGCAGTAATTTGAGGATTAAGCTATTTCCAGTCCCCGTGGATTCGACATCCAATACTTCGTGTATCACTTTACTACTTGCGTCACGTACACTTGCACTACATTGCGATAGGACTTTTGACGCGCAACAAGTTTTTGGCGATGTTGACGGGGACTGGCAACATATCTTTACCCTTACTTTTACTGCACTTTTTCTTTTTAATTTTTCTGTTTTTATTGGTGTTATTTACCCTGTGCTTTTCACAAGGTTTTCTGTTTGCGTATGCACAGATCTAGACGGGGAAAAGAACCTGAGTACAAACTAGACCCTGAAATCGAACGTACGTGCAATCTCAGGAACCGAGTCCGCCTCTTGATAGCAAGAAACGACTATCTTGAGGAACATCTTGAAGCAATGGTGAACGGAAGACAGAACAACGCGGTAGATGATAACCAAGGGGTTATTAGAGACCCTCCCATAGATGAACGGAATGGATGGCCTGCTGCCGAGGCCGCACAACGATCCTGCCGTGAGTACATGATCAATGATCATGTGGAATTGGAGACCACCTTGCCAGAAGTAGAAGCTAAAAATTTCGAGCTGAAACCTGTTATGCTCAGCATGATCAATTTCGCTGGCCAATTTAGTGGTGCTGCAACAGAGGATGCCAGAGAACATCTGAAAACGTTCCAAGAAATCTGTGGATCGTTTAGACTACCAGGAGTAAATCCGAAAATACTGAGGCTCCGGTTATTTCCTCATTCACTGAGGGACAGAGCTAAAACTTGGTGGAATAAACTAACGTCGGGTTCAATAAGAACTTGGGCAGATCTCACTCGTGAATTTTTATCTCGTTTTAATCCATATCACTTATCTGAGTGATTGCGTAATGAAATTGCTACTTTTCAATGGGAAGATGATGAGACAATGCACGAGGAATGGGACAGGTTTACAACTCTACTAAGGAACTGCCTGATGCATGGATTCCCCGTGTGGAATCAAGTCATCAAATTCTACAATGCTGCCAACACTCACACTCGGATGAGAATAGATTCAGCAACGAACGGACAGTTGTTGGATAAAGATCCCGACGAAGCCATGGTAGTTTTGAAAAACTTGGAAAAGAATGACGAGCAATTTCCTACGGCAAGGAGAGGTAAACGAGGAATAGCTGTAAAAGACTATGAAGCCGGCAATTCCCTGAAAACACAAGTTGCATACCTCACAAAAGCAGTGGAAAATTTGTTGAAGAAAGATTCAAAACTTGTCTATTCTGCAGAAGAGGCATGTGAAACTTGTAGTGGGAATCACAGTTCGGAAGACTGCCCGTTACAGCTAGAGGAAGGGATGTATGTTGGAAACTACAATAAGCCAAGAAATTACGATTCCAACAATTACAATCCCAACTGGAGGAAAGATCCCAAGTTCTCTTGGAGCAATCAAAACAACACACTGAATCCTCAAATGCAGAACAACCAAAACCAATGGCACCCAGAATCCTAACACGACAGCAACCGCAACAGCAGTTGGTAGCCGCACCTAGTATACTGGAGCAGACATTGGCCACATTTATGTCACAGACAGGAGCTTACATGGCAAACATGGATCACTTTGTCAAAAAGACTGAGTCATTCATGGACAAAACAGAGATGAGAATGACTAACCATGAGGCTACACTGAAATCGCTGGAGACATAGATGGGCCAGGTTTCCCAGCATATTAAGCCAAGGCAAAACGGATCCCTAGTGATACTGAAGTCGCTAGAAAACCCACACATGAGCAGTGTAAAGCAATTACAACTAGGAGTGGGAAACAACTGCAAGGGCCGGAGATGAAAACCATACCGATTGAGGAACCAGCCCTAGAAACACCTGCCGCGAACACTGCCCCGGCAGAGGAGAAAAAACCTGCTACCGACACACCTGTCACGGCAGTAGAAGGGACAGAGGAGCAAGGCAAGAATGTTGAAGAACCTAAGCCTCCTCAAATCAGAATACCATGTGAAGGCGTTTGGAAGATTACCGTCCTCCACCTCCTTTTCCACAGCGGTTACAAAAACAGAAACATGAGTACCAGCTCAAAAAGATCTATGACATTTTTAAGCAGGTTCACATCAATATACCGCTGCTATAGGCCATCAAGCAGATGCCCGGTTATGTCGAAAAGATCCATACTTGGGGAATTTGAAACGGTAAAAATGACAGAGGGATGCATGACTATCTTGCACATGCATCCAACACAGAAGAAGAAGGATCCTGGGAGCTTCATCATACCGTGCATAATTGGTGAAAAATTTGTGGGTAAGGTGCTTTGTGATCTAGGTTCTAGTATAAATTTAATGCCAAAATCTGTGTTTCAGAAATTAGGTATTGGACGAGCACGGCCCACGACAGTCATGCTGCAGCTGGCAGACCGCTCTTACGTGCAACCAGAAGGGAAGATCGAAGATATTCTGGTAAGAGTGGATAAATTTATTTTCCCTGTTGACTTTCTTGTCTTAAACTGTGAAGTAGATGAAAACGCATCAATCATCCTGGGGCGACCTTTCCTAGCCACAGGTAGATCTCTGATTGATGTAGAGAAAGGGGAACTGACCATGAGAGTAAATGATCAAGAGATCAAACTAAATGTTCTCCAAGCAATCAAACATGCTGATGCAGAAGAAGAATGCAAGGCCATCACTGAAGTAATCCTTGACCAACCCTTCATCAGATCGAGCTGCCATGACATCAAATTTGGACACTGCCACGACAGCCATCTGGAAGACTGTCACGACAGCAACGATGACAGTGACTCCTCCGAATCAGACATATCCGACACTGAATGTCATGAGGAGATAAATTGGATAGGCAATTGTCCAGGTAAGTTATTCGAGCCCCTAAACTGTACCTCGAATGAACACATAATCCAAAAGCCTTCAACTGTAGAACCACCTATTTTAGATCTTAAGCCCTTGCCAGGGAAGCTTAAATACGTTTTTCTTGGTTTAAATGATACGTTGCCCGTAATCATCTCTGTTGGAGTATGCCCAAAGACCAATCATATGATGATTGAATAGACATACTATTTTACTAGATTTATCAAGTAATGGCTTTGCCGTTATTATCATTTGGTATGTTTTTGTGCATCAAACTAACTATTGGATAATAATGTCCATACAATAATACGATTATTGTTAAATAGGATCCTTAGTCGAATATTATTACGGGTATGGACAGTGATAATATACAAAGATTAATATGTGGTTGATGACAAGCGTTGTCATTAACATAGAGACGTCAAAATCAACACATAAGTATTTGTTAGAGAACAATATACTGGATTGACCCGCTATGAGCATGTTTCTTGGGTAATTATGTGACAATCACAACATTGCTCATGATAAACATATGTATAATCCTCAGACTTGAGATCAACATGATTTCAACATAAAGATTTACATATTTTGACATAGTCAAACGTGTGTCGTAACTGACTACATTATAAAGACTGATGATTGGATACGTGATGACCTATGTAGTGAAATATGGTTGATCAAGAAAGGATTTGTCCCTCCTACATAATGGGAGAAATATCTTCGGCCACTTGATTGAGTGAGATTAGAAAATGCATGGCCATGCTCGAATATTATTATATGAGATATCATAGAGATTCGTTTATCATAATCTACTCAAGACATCAAGAAGCACTAGATGGACAACGCAAGTGTGACTAACCCATGACTTGTGTTCATCTAAGATATAAAGGACAAAAGGATGAAATACATAAAGGAAGTTTATTCAGGAATTATGAAAGTCAAACCATGACTTCATGCAACTTAGGTAGCAATGATGTATTGCTAGATGCCACTCATTGTTTGTAAAATTAGAATAGTTCTAATTTTGCTGCTAACATTGCATGAACCTACAACGGTGACACCCTTCGAATGAAACGAACAAAAATTGGAAACCATACTCCCTATTTTAGGGAGGTTATCGAAATTCCCTATAGGATATGGGAAATCGTAAACTCCCTTAAAAGGGAACAATATTGGATAAATATTGTATTTATCAAATATTATTTAAAGTATGGAAAAATATTTAGAGACTTAAATATTACAGAATAAGATTCTAGAAATTTAAATATATATTTGGAATTTATATAATGTATATTTAATTCCAACTTTATGTAGAATTAGATTCTACATAATTAAAAAATATATATTTAAATATATTTAAATCCAAGTAAAGATGGAATGAGATTCTATATAATAAAAATATATATATTTGGGTTAAATATAATGTATATTTAAATCCATGTTTTATGTAGAATAAGATTCTACATAATTAAATATATATATTTCATTTAATACTATTAAATATAATGTATATTTAATATAAACCAATTTCAAGTAGAATTAGATTCTATGAATTTTGGTTGGACTTAGATTTAAGAAATTCAACTAGAATTAAGTCTTTGAATACTATTTAAAGGGACAAGGGCTAGCAACCAAATCATCCCTCTTCCTCCTCTTGAAGATTTCGACAACACCCCTAGGGATTCCCCACTGGAATTTGACATATCCCAGAAAGTTCTCTGAGAAGCTGTTCGATATTTTTCTGGTGTTCTACTTGCCCCCTGGCAAATCCCTGAAGGTTTTCTTGCTCGATTGCAAGTCCCGATTAAACTTCTGGTCGATTTCAAACTCCCTCAAGAATCCCTAGAGGGATTTCGACTTCTCCCTGGAAGGTGTTCAAACCTGTCGAAATTTATCCCTAAGTGTTAGGGAGACGGAAACTTTGTTCGTTTTTTTCGGGTGGACTCCGTAGAGGTCGTTGCGAAACTGTGACGATTCTGGTTTTACTTGACGTGGTTATTCCGACATATCGTCGGTTTTCCAGTTTCCAGAGTTTTAAAAGGTAACTCTTCATCTTTTCACCCCGGATTCGTTCCTGTACATGGATCCTGGCTGGATTACGTCGGATTTTTTTTCCGCTGCGCCATGGGGCGTGCTGACGTGTCCCAACAGTGGTATCAGAGCCACTTGTATCATACGAATACGGACTTAAATTCTTGGGGTGATATTTATGTATGAGATGCATGTTGTTTGATTCGATTTAGATATTTATCGTTTATCGTATCACACCTAATAAAGACTTATTTCGATTATCACTGAATGATTAAGAGTTAATCATAACTATGTTAGGTTGCTTCAATGTTAAATGTTAACATGTTGAGACTAATAGTTAGTCTAGAGAACAAGTAGTTGTTCGTAGTTTCATAGATTTATGAAATCTCTGAAAGGGCTTCTAATTTGATAAAATTTATCAAACTATCTTTCACAGTGAATCCATAAGAGTTATGGTTAGACGTTATGAAAAATGCATGTCTAGGATTGGCATCATCAAAGACCTGGTACTTAAGTGTGCCTAGTGCGCCACCTCTCTTTCATGTTGACCTACCTGGTGCATTTGTTCGTTAAAGCAAATGGTTTATGAAACCTCGTGATCCTTCTTTGGCCCATTAACCGCAACATAGGGATAATCAGTTTAAAACTCCGTAAACACGTCGTTACTTTGTTCGCACGATGTTTGAAATGCATGTTAGATTGCACGATGTTTGTTTTGAATGGTTATAGCCCATAGCCTTTATAGTTTTGGTTTTTATAAATACGGCCTGCGTGTCGTGCCTTTCTCTATCTTCTATTGTACTTCTCTTCTCATCTCACTCCCTCGCATGTAACGCGAGTTTCTGGAAATTGTAAATACTCATGGAGATAAAGCAAGAACCAAGGTAGCAGCGTGGTGGGCCTTCCCTGGTGAACCGGGCGTTTCAGAAGCAGATTCTATCTTCAGTAGAATGGTCCTCCCATTGGCTTGGGACGAGTCGCCTTAGGTTAAGAAGGGCTATAATCATTGCATATTTATTTACCGCTTATATTTACCTTGTATGCGATGCAATGGATGTTTTATAAGCATGATTAAACATAGTTCTATTGATAGGATCAATGTTAAAATGATGAGATAATTAAGTAAATCCCTCACTATAATTCTAAGTCTGTTTTAACCATCCAATATTTACCCTCGTTAAAGCTTCGATCGATATAATGTGAGCTTTGCCAAAGCAATGTAACATTTATCTATCTTAGTTAAACACGAAGAATAAGCTAGTGATATTCGCCGGTTGAGATATTGGTATTGACTTAGCTGGGTTGTTCTAATAGGATTAGAAAACCTAGTGGTTAAAAGTTTTGGATAATCATAAGATGATTTAAAGAACAAGAGTTGTTCGCCAAAAGATGAGGAATTACATGAGATGTAATTAGTAAGGTGTTACTTACCTAAATAACCATTTCCTAAAAGACTGGCCAAAGCTGATTTAGGAATGGTAAGATACGGATCCTCACTCACTAGAAAAACTATCGAAACGTTTTTCCGAAATTAAAACTAGAGGGTTTTTAATTTTGAAGAAAATAGTGGGAGTAAATTTATAGTAAAGACCTAAAACTTATGTAACATATTTTCTTTGTTGTAGAATTAATGGCAAATAATACTCTATCTCTGCGATCTATCCTTGAGAAGGATAAGCTCAATGGCATAAACTTTCTTGACTGGTTCTGCAATTTGAGAATTGTTCTCAAACAGGAAAAGAAGGAATATGTCATTGAAGAACCTGTTCCTGATAAACCGGTTGCCACTGCTTCCAGAGCTGACAAAGACAAGTTTAAGAAACACATGGACGACATGCTGGATGTCGGTTGTCTTATGCTTTCCTCCATGACCCCTGAGCTTTAGAAGCAACATGAGGACATGGTAGCTTATGATATGATTCAAAATCTCAAGGAGATTTATGAAGGGCAAGCTCGTTAAGAGAGGTACGAGACCTCTAAAGCTCTGTTTCAATGCAAGATGAGTGAGGGATCTCCCGTAGGAGCTCACGTCATCAAAATGATGGGCTACATCCAAACGTTGGAGAAGCTCGGCTTTTCGCTGAAAGACGAATTAGCTACTGATGTCATCCTGCAATTGTTGCCGGATAGTTTCAATCAGTTCTTCCTTAATTTCAATATGAATGAAATTAACAAGATGCTGCCACAGTTGCTCGGCATGTTGAGAACTGCTGAAATTAACCTGAAGAAGGTAGGACCTAAACCTGTTCTGATGGTCCGCAAGGGCAAGAAGAAAGGTAAATCGGTAGCAAAGTCTAAAGGTGATGGTAAGACCAAAACCGATGGAAAGGAGGCATTGAAACCTAAGAAGGGAATCAAGAAGGATGGAAAATGTTTCCATTAAGGCATCAACATCAGAGGCTTCTAAAGAGAAGGCATCAGAATAGACATGGAACTGCGAATGGAAATAAAGCAAGAGTTGCCACATCATCCATTAGGACATGTGTTTTTGCTTAAATAGATTTGTTTTAGTTTTTAAGATTATTATTTTGTGCCTAAGTTTTAATTATCTTGTAAGCACAAGATATTTTAATTTTGAGATTATTTAAAAAAATGTTATTCTTTTAATCTCTTATGACACAACGAATCAATGATCTTTAAACTAATCAAATCAATAATATTTATAAGATAAATAAAACAAATGACTAATCTCAAACTCATAAAAGTATTAAGGTAATTTGATGAGATCAAATTCAAGAATATTTAAAGTTTGATGAACTTTCAAAGAATATGTGATTGTCCCATAATTAAATCCCACAAGTGGAACGAAAAGTCTTTCAAAGAGAATCAAATATGTTAGACATGTTTTGATTCAAAACAAGTCATTTTCGACTTCTTTACACACTAGAAAAACAACTCTCATACTTAATCGTGTTTTTTTCGAAAAGTCATATAAGATATGGATTAAGAATTGTTCTAGAATACCTTTGAAGTTTTAAGGTTACTTACATGTTAAAATGTTTACAAAGTTCGAACCTTAAAAACTCCTTTTGTTGTTTATCCTAACGAGAACAAAGCGTTTGTTTCTCAAACGAGAGTTTATCTTGAAAGAGATTAATTCTCACAAAGGGATATTATTTCTTCAACTTTAACGAGAACACAATATTTGTTGCTCAAACGATAGTTTATCTCGAAAGAGAATACTTATCACTAAGGGATTTCATTTTTCAACGAGAACAAAATGTTTGTTGCTCAAACGAGAGTTTCTCTCGAAAGAGATTACCTCTCACAAAAGGAAAACCTGGAATTTGGAATGTGAAGAAATTTTAGACAACAAATTTATGAACCAAAGATTGAGAATGTTCCACAAATGATCAAGGAACATTGGAACAAAACACAACCATTGTGTTGATCCTTAAGAGAATACTATATACTTGAGAAATATGGATTTCTCACTATCCGTACATGGAAACACTCTTCTTTTCGGATCAAGATAAAGACTAGGTCTTATTAGAAAGCAATGGTGAGCCCAAAATTCGAGAAATGGCTAAGAGCCATGAGATATGAGATGGAATCCATGTCTAAAACCAAGTATAGACTTTGGTTACCTAAAAGGGTAAAACCTAAGAGGTATGGATGAGTTTTTCAAAAAGGAAAAACCGACATGGATGATAAAACATACAAATGATGATTCATCGCTAAAAGTTTTCGACAAACTTCATAGTATAGACTATGATAAAGCATCTTCCTTGTAGCTATATTTAATCCATCTTAATCTCACTTGCAAGTAGTTACATACGATGATTATGGAATCAAATAAAGGAATGTCAAAACCACTTTCCTAAGGGAAAACTTGAAACAAATGTGTACATGACAAATCCAGAAGGTTTTGTCACTCCAGTAAACACTTGGAAGGTATGTAAGCTACAAAGGTCTATCCATAGACTAAGACAAGCTTCTCAAAGTTGGGATATTCATTTCAGAAGATACAATCAAAATGTTTGGTTTATCTAGAAACAAAGGGGAGTCTTGTTTTCAAAAGAACTAGTGGGAGCATTGTTACTTTCCTAAGTATTGTATGTAGATGACATACTCATCAAAAGGAACTAAAGATCGCAACCCGTTTTGCATTAATAAAAGATATTGTGAGTTAGCAACATGAGACAATACCTAACTCTACAACATAGGCTGAATGTATTACAGTCGACATAGCAATAAAGAAGGATGTTTGGATCTAAAGGGTTCACTTCTGAACTAAGGGTTGTTCCCAGCATATTAGATGCTACATAACTCTGTTATGATGGAACCTTTGCGTAAGCAAATAAAACCCAGATCTCATCAATAAATCCAAACATATTCTAAAGTACTTACATCTTGGAGATGTGAAAGTATGCAACATACGCACAAAGTTGATAACTTTATCAACTGCCTGACAAATCTTTTAACACAGCATAAACATGTCAGTTACACTAAACCATGCCGTATTAGATACGAGAATGATTGGTCTTAGTGCTAGTAGGAGATTGTTGGAGTATGCCCAAAGACCAATCATATGATGATTGAATAGACATACTATTTTACTAGATTTATCAAGTAATGACTTTGCCGTTATTATCATTTCGATTGTTTCTGTGCATCAAACTAACCATTGGATAATAATGTCCATACAATAATACGATTATTGTTAAATAGGATCCTTAGTCAAATATTATTACGGGTATGGACAGTGATAATATATAAAGACTAATATGTGGTTGATGACAAGCGTTGTCATTGACATAGAGATGTCAAAATCAACACATAAGTATTTGTTAGAGAACAACATACTGGATTGACCCGCTATGAGCATGTTTCTTTGGTAATTATGTGACAGTCACAACATTGCTCACGATAAACATATGTATAATCCTCAGGCTTGAGATCAACATGATTTCAACATAAAGATTTACGTATTTTGACATAATCAAATGTGTGTCGTAACTGACTACATTATAAAGACTGATGATTGGATACGTGATGACCTATGTAGTGAAATATGGTTGATCAAGAAAGGTTTTGTCCCTCCTACATAATGGGAGAAATATCTTCGGCCACTTGATTGAGTGAGATTAGAAAATGCATAGCCATGCTCGAATATTATGATATGAGATATCATAGAGATTCGTTTATCATAATCTACTCAAGACATCAAGAAACACTAGATGGACAACGCAAGTGTGACTAAACCATGGCTTGTGTTCATCTAAGATATAAAGGACAAAAAGATGAAATACATAAAGGAAGTTTATTCAGGAATTAGGAAAGTCAAACCATGACTCCATGCAACTTAGGTAGCAATGATGTATTGCTAGATGCCACTCATTGTTTGTAAAATTAGAACAGTTCTAATTTTGCTGCTAACGTTGCATGAACCTACAAGGGTCACACCCTTCAAATGAAACGAACAAAAATTGGAAACCATACTCCCTATTTTAGGGAGGTTGCCGAAAATCCCCTATGGGATAGGGGAAATCGGCAACTCCTTTAAATGGGAATAATATTGGATAAATATTGTATTTATCAAATATTATTTAGAGTATGGAAAATATTTAGAGACTTAAATATTATAGAATAAGATTCTAGAAATTTAAATATATATTTGGAATTTATGTAATGTATATTTAATTCCAAGTTTATGTAGAATTAGATTCTACATAATTAAAAAATATATATTTAAATATATTTAAATCCAAGTAAAGATAGAATGAGATTCTATATAATAAAAATATATATATTTGGATTAAATATAATGGATATTTAAATCCATGTTTTATGTAGAATAAGATTCTACATAATTAAATATATATATATTTCATTTAATATTATTAAATATAATGTATATTTAATATAAACCAATTTCAAGTAGAATTAAATTCTATTAATTTTGGTTGGACTTGGATTTAAGATATTCAACTAGAATTAAGTCTTTGAATACTATTTAAAGGGACAAGGGCTAGCAACCAAATCATCCCTCTTCCTCCTCTTGAAGATTTCGACAACACCCCTAGGGATTCCCCACTGGAATTCGACATATCCCAAAAAGCTCTCTGAGAAGCTGTTCGATACTTTTCTAGTGTTCTACTTGCCCCTTGGCAAATCCCTGAAGGTTCTCTTGCTCGATTGCAAGTCCCGGTTAAACTCATGGTCGATTTCAGACTCCCTTAGGAATCCCTGGAGGGATTTCGACTTCTCCCTGGAAGGTGTTCAAACCTGTCGAAATTTATCCATAAGTGTTAGGGAGACGAAAACTTTGTTCGTTTTGTTCGGGTGGACTCCATAGAGGTCGTTGCGAACCTGTGACGATTCCAGTTTTACTTGACGTGGTTATTCCGACATATCGTCGGTTTTCCGGTTTCCAGAGTTTAAAAAGGTAACTCTTCATCTTTTCACCCCATATTCGTTCCTGTACATGGATCCTGGCTGGATTACGTCAGATTATTTTTTTCCGCTGTGCCACGGGGCATGCCGACGTGACCCAACAATCTCTTCCAAGTTAATGTAGAAACAGGAACAACATTTAATTGGAATGCTGCAGCAGCATAAGAAGGCTATTGGATGGACGATAGCTGACATGCAAGGCATCAGTCCGACACTATGTATGCACAAAATTCTCCTGAAGGATGATCATAAGCCGACCATTGATGCTTAGAGACGCTTAAACAACGCTATGCGAGAAGTGGTGAGAAAGGAAATCATCAAATGGCTCGACGCCGAAATAATTTATGCCATCTCGGATAGTAAGTGGGTGAGCCCTGTGCAGTGTGTCCCTAAAAAGGGAGGAATAACCGTGGTGACCAATGAAGAGAACGAACTAATCCCAACAAGGACTCTGACCGGTTGGAGGGTTTGTATGGATTACCGGAAGCTTAAAAAAGCTACCCGGAAACACCATTTTCCCCTACCTTTTATTGATCAAATGCTTGATAGATTAGCGGGGAAACCTTATTATTGTTTTCTTGATGGTTACTCAGGTTATAACCAGATAGCTATTGCACCGGAGGATCAAGAGAAAACTACCTTCACAAGCCCGTATGGCACTTATGCTTTTCGGAGGATGCCATTTGGACTCTACAATGCACCAGCAACCTTCCAAAGGTGCATGATGGCAATATTCTCCGACATGGTAGAGGACTTCTTGGAAATATTCATGGACGATTTTTCCGTCTTTGGAGACAGTTTTGAAGGCTGTTTAGGCAACCTACAAAAGGTGCTTGAAAGATGCGAAAAAGCGAACTTGGTCTTAAACTGGGAAAATGCCACTTCATGGTGGATGAAGGGATAGTCCTAGGCTACAAGGTAAGCTGCCGCGGCATTGAGGTAGACAGAGCAAAAATAGAAGTCATAGAAAAGCTGCCGCCACCCACCACAGTCAAGGGAATTCGGAGTTTTGTAGGGCATGCTGGGTTTTATCGAAGATTTATTGCAAATTTCTCGAAGATTACCAAGCCTTTATGCAATTTATTGGAGCAGAACCGTCCCTTTGACTTTAATACTGAATGTACTGAGGCATTCAGAATTCTGAAAGAGAAGCTGGTAACAGCCCCGATTGTACAACCACCAGACTGGAGTTTGCCATTTGAAATAATGTGTGAAGCCAGTGACTATGCAGTAGGGGCAGCACTAGGGCAGAGGAAGGAAAAGCTCTTCCATGTGATTTACTACGCCAGTAAAACATTGAATGATGCCAAAGTGAATTACACCAAAACAGAAAAGGAACTATTAGTAGTGGTGTTCTCAATCGACAAGTTCCGTCCGTACATACTTGGAACGAAGGTTGTGGTCCATACAGATCACTCAGCACTGAAGTATATGTTCACAAAAAAAGATGCAAAACCGAGATTGATACGTTGGATTCTGCTACTGCAAGAGTTCGACATTGACATCAAGGACAAAAAGAGAACAGAGAATCAAGTGGCAGATCACTTGTCGATACTAGAAACATGGAAGAGTCAATCGATAGATAAAACCCACATACTGAAGACCTTCCCATATGAGCAGCTGTTTGCTGCCACAACCTCTACCGTGACAGCCATGGTGGCAGATAAGTTTTCTGAACTTCCTTGGTATGCTGATTTCGTTAATTACATTGTTAGCGAAGTACTACCTCCCGAACTTAATTACCAAGCAAGGAAGAGGTTCCAAAATGATGCAAAACATTATTATTGGGACGAACCACTTCTTTTCAAACATTGTGCAGATCAAATTATCATGAGATGCGTACCGCAGGATGAACAGAAAGCTGTGCTTCACCACTGCCATGCTTCCCCATATGGAGGACACTTAGGTGGAAACAAAACCGCTGCCAAGGTTTTGCAATTTGGTCTCTATTGGACCACATTGTTCAAGGATGCACAAGCCTTTTACAAAAGCTGTGACAAGTGCCAAAGGACTGGGAACATCTCGAGAAGGCATGAGATGCCACTGCAAAACATTTAGAAGTTGAAATCTTCGATGTATGGGGGATCGATTTCATGGGACCGTTCCCAGCATCTTGTGGGAACCTCTACATCCTACTGGCAGTGGATTATGTGTCCAAGTGGGTTGAAGCGATCGCCACTAAGAGAAATGACGCCAAGACTGTTCAGAGATTTCTGCACAATAATATTTTCTCCAGGTTTGGCGTACCTAAGGCGATCATCAATGACGAAGGAAGACATTTTGATAATAGGGTAATTGATGCTGCCTTGAGAAAATACGGAGTAAAGCACCAGATTGCAACAGCATACCACCCTCAGACCAATGGGCAGGCCGAAATATCCAACCGAGAAGTAAAGAACATACTCGAGAGGATGGTTAAACCTACTCGAAAAGATTGGTCTTTACACCTCAATGATGCACTCTGGGCCTATAGAATAGCATTCAAAGCACCATTGGGAATGTCACCCTACAGGCTTATCTATGGGAAAACATGCCACTTACCTGTCGAGATAGAGCACAGAGCTTACTGGGCTATCAAGGCAGTAAACATGGACTTAAATAAGGCAAGACAGAAGAGGATACTTGACTTGAATGAAATTGAAGAAATTCGAGCAATGGCCTACGACAACGCTAAGATTTACAAAGATAAAACCAAAAGGTGGCATGACAAGAAGTTGTTGCCACGACAGTTCTGCCCAGGGCAGCTTGTGTTGTTGTTTAACTCTAGGTTAAAACTTTTCCCAGGAAAGCTTAAATCTAGATGGTCCGGCCCCTTTCAAGTTGTGAAGGATTTTCCCCATGGTGCCAACACGCTCAAATCCTTAAAGGACGGGCACCAGTTCAAAGTCAACAGACAGAGATTAAAGCATTATGAGGGGACTGAAGCCCCAAGAATGCAGGAAGTTGTTACTTTAGGAGATGCCCCTCAAGGCATCCCTAATTTAACTTAGTTTTTATTTTATTTTGTTTTATTTATTTATTTAATTATTAGGAATTAAGAATTATTTTATTTTAGGGAATAAGATTTTATATTAATTATTTTTGTTTTAGGAAATAAGGGAAACAAGGAGAGGAGAAGAAGTGAACCAGCCCACCATATCAACAGCAGCCCAAAAAGCCCAACGGATGAGTCTGTCGTCACAGCCATTCATCAACTGTCGCGACAGACGCAGAAAATACAACCTGTCACCAAGCTGTCGCGACAGACACGGAAACGCGTGACAGACGCGTCGGAAACCGCATAACAGCTGGCCCCGTTATTCGCGCCTGCCGTTACAGCTCCAATGGGCATAAAATCATCCATCTATATAAACCCTCATTCACTATTCATTTTTCATCTCACTTTTACTCTATCAACTTGTTTTCTCTAGATCTAAAATTTCACTTTATTTTCCACAGCCCTTGCAACCATGACTAGCAGACAAGCTCGCAGAAGTGCTGCCTCCAGCTCTGCTGTAGCAGTCAGCACCCCCAGCCATAGTGCCATCCCAAACCGCTTCGCCTCCACCGATTCCGCCGGTAGATACTATAGCTCCTTCCAAAAGAGGGAGATGTGGGAAGAATGGGGGGTTTCTCTACACCAAACCCACGGAATACCTAGGGCTTGAACCCTTTATCGCAAGAAAAATCAAAGCCCTCAAATGGCAGATGTTTACTGCCCAGCCGAAAGAGATGAACGTCACGCTCGTCAGGGAATTCTATGCTGTCATCGACAACAAATATACAACGACCGTGACAGTTCGAGGAAAGGCAGATTCTGTCAACACTCAACAGGATGGAGGAAAGGCAGCTCGGTCTGATGAGCTTCATAAGGGACTTCACGGCAGCAACGGTAAATTTTATTCATAATGATTTAAAATTTACAAATGAACCGTTCCCTGCCTTCCCAAAACAATATTTTGCTGCCCCCACACCTACTCCTACTCCTGCTGCCACACCAAAGACTCCTTCTGTTGCCTCTACACCTACACCGGCCGCGACAGCTGAAGGCGGCAGCCAACCTACCAGTACCAGAGGTGAGAAAAGAAAGGAGCCACTGCCAGAGCTCAACGAAGACTACTTCGAAGGGTTCTCCTCATCATCTGTCTGGCAGGACTCTGACGTGACAGTGCCTTTAGGATATTTTTAGGATATTTTGAACTGAACTTAACTTACCTTCCGTAACATACTCTGTCGTGACAGTGCCTTTAGGATATTTTTAGGAACAGTTTAGAGCCTTACACTAGTTAACTAGAGTAGGAAAGCTTAACACTTGAAGCTGCCCCTAGAGGTGCCTAACACTGGCTCTAGGAAAAGAAAAAAATTAGACTCAATACCCCTAGAGGTGCCTAAAACCGGCTCTAGGAAGTTAGCTAGAGGTGCCCAAAAACAGGCTCTAGTTAACTTAAAATGAGAAAAGAACACCGAGTCTAATTCAGAAAAACTAAAGGAGCCTAAGAATTGCCTCCAAGAAAATGAAATTTGGCATAAAAATTCAAGTAAGTAGCTTAACTATTCTAGTAAATTAGGGAGTCTATGCACATATTTGTTCACAAAAACATGCACACATTACACGAGACCTATAGCATGGTTCCGAATAAATCCAGAAATATCCAATGAGGTAGTGCTCGTGATAAGGTATGTGTGGTAGGTAATGAAAAGTTCACTGAATTAAGCCAAACATTTTTTTTTATTTTAGTTAGGTCATATTTGCTTGAGGGCAAGCAAGAACTTGAGTTTGGGGGTGTGTTGAGTGTGTAAAAGTTCTATATTTTACCCCTTATTTAACCCATATTTCTGCTGCATTCAAGCATAATTCAATTCATTTAGGTAAAGTTCACATAAACATCACAATTAGATAAAATGACACAGTTGCTACTGATTTTGGCTACTTTTGCAGGTATCTAATGTGGCAGACTCAGGACAGCAAAGGAGCAGAGTTAGAACACCGGACTAGAGTCGAGAACGAAGACGCTGCCGTGGCAACCATGACGACAAAATTGTTAAAGGGAAAAGAGAAGTGGAGCTCGACAGATAGAGAAATTCAAGCCGGTCTGTCATGGACCACTCCTATATTTTTCCGAGCCATAGATCAGAATGAAGGCCAAGCCCAAAGTTCAAGGAAGAAACCCAAAGCAAGAAAAGAGGACGAATTAAAGGCATCTACTCAGAAGATTTAATCTTAATTAGAGTTGTACTTTAGTTTGAACTTGTATTCTTACTTTATTAAAAAACTTGAACCCAAGGCCTATATAAAGGCATGTAATTCGACCTAGGGAATGATATCTCATCTCTAGCCGTCTTCCCCAAAACCCTTGTCGTTTTTCCCCCTTCTCATCATGTTCTAAACTTCCCCTAGGGCTAAGGGTTGATTCTATAAAGTAGTTGCAAGGATTGTACTGTTTTAGGAATTTTCTGTTCAATAAAATAAACTTCAAGTTTGCTTATTCTGGTTTCAACATCTTGCAAGAGTATCGGGAGAGCATTGTGAGATTATATATTTACTTAATATCGGGAGAGTTAAGTATAGGAAAGGAATAAGTGCAGGTTCTCCAGCTTATGGTTGAACTATCTTGGACCTAGGGATAGGACGAGGTTAAGTGGCTAAGGAAGAATTCAACAACATTGGTGTTCACCCTTTGATTCACGACGGGAGGTATTATCCAATAAGTGTTCATCAACAGTACTTGGACCTAGGGATAGGACAAGTCACAGCAGGGATTCTTACCAAGCTTGAAGTACAGAGTTGTGTGATCGCTGCCGCGACAACAACAGACTGCTACCGTGACAGGTGCTGCCGCGACAGGGATGACGACAGAACAAGAATTCTTATACAGTGCAACACCTGCACTACCGAGCAAATAAATACCGGCCTATCTCTTAACCCTGAATCTTCATTCTATTATATTCATTATTATTCATTATTATTTTCCAAACAATCTAAACTCTTCCTTTTCTCTCTTGTGCAGCAATTCGAGGATAAAGCTATTTCCAGTCCATGTGGATTCGACATCTGATACTTCGTGTATCACTTTACTACTTGCGTCGTGTACACTTGCACTACATTGCGATAGGACTTTTGACACGCAACTAGCATACTTTAATGAAAAGTAGTTGTAAGGGTTAAACTGTTTCTTAGGCATTTTTCTGTTCAAATCAATAAAACTTCAAGTTTATTCATTCTGGTCTCAACATCTTGCAAGAGTATCAGGAGAGCATTGTAAGATTATCTATTTACTTAATATCGGGAGAGTTAAGTATACGAAAGGAGTGAGTACAGGTTCTCCAGTTTATGTTTGAACTATCTCGGACCTAGGGATAGGACGAGGTTCAGTGGCTAATAAAGAATTCACAAATATCGGTGTTCATCCTTTGATTCACGCCTGGAGGTATCATCTAAGACGTGTTCAACGACTGACTTGGACCTAGGGACAGGACAAGTCACTCCAGGGATTCTTGCCAAACTTGAAGTACAGAGTTGTTGACCGCTCCCGCGACATCAACAGACCTCTGCCGCGACTGGTGCTGCCGTGACAGGCTCGACGACAGACACAACAGAAGACCTTTGAACAGTGCAACACCTGCACTACTGAGCAAATCAATACCAGCCTATTTTCTCAATCAGATTCCTTTACCTATTTTAGTTGTCCCAATCCCTATGGAGACGATATTCGATACTCCGTATCACTTTATTACTTGTGACGTGTACACTTGCACTACATTGCGATAGACTATTTTTGACACGCAACAAGTTTTTGGCGCCGTTTCCAGGGATTGGCGTACAACTTCGTTTTTTTCTGCACTTATATTTATTTTCTTGCCTTATTTTATTCATTTTTTTCTTTTGTAAAAAAAACCCAGGTGCAATACAGGTTCAAGGGCATCAACATGTCAAGAAAAACCATTCGAGAGCTGATGTGGGAAAGCTCTTGCAATTACCGTAAAGGTGATCATGCGCTCGAAAGTTGTCCTATCGCAATGTAGTGTAAGTGTACACGACACAAGTAGTAAAGTGATACACGAAGTATCGGATGCCAAACTAAAGTACAACTCTAATTAAGATCAAATCTTCTGAGTAGATGCCTTTAATTCGTCCTCTTTTCTTGCTTTGGGTTTCTTCCTTGAACTTTGGGCTTGGCCTTCATTCTGATATAGGGCTCAGAAAAATATATGAGTGGTCCACGGCAGACCGGCTTGAATTTCTCTATCTGTCGAGCTCCACTTCGCTTTTCCCTTTAACAATGTTTTCATCATGGCTGCCACGACAACGTCTTCCTTCTCGACTCCAGTCCGGTGTTCCAGCTCTGCTCCTTTGCTGTCTTGAGTCTGCCACAGCAGATACCTGCAAAAGTAGCCAAAATCAGTAGCAACTGTGCCATTTTATCTAATTGTGATGTTTATGTGAACTTTACCTAAATGAAATGAATTATTCTTGAATGCAGCAGAAATATGGGTTAAATAAGGGGTAAAATATAGAACTTTTACGCACTCAACACACCCCCAAACTCAAGTTCTTGCTTGCCCTCAAGCAAATATGACCTAACTAAAATAAAAAAAATTGTTTGGCTTAATTCAGTGAACTTTTCATTACCTACCACACATACCTTATCACGAGCACTACCTTATTGGACATTTCTGGATTTATTCGAAACCATGCTATAGGTCTCGTGTAGTGTGTGCATGTTTTTGTGAACAAATATGTGCATAGACTCCCTAATTTACTAGAATAGTTAAGCTACTTACTTGAATTTTTATGCCAAATTTCATTTTCTTGGAGGCTATTATTAGGCTCCTTTAGTTTTTCTGAATTAGACTCGATGTTCTTTTCTCATTTTAAGTTGACTAGAGCCTGTTTTTGGGCACCTCTAACTAACTTCCTAGAGCCGGTTTTAGGCACCTCTAAGGGTAATGAGTCTATTTTTTTTTTCTTTTCCTAGAGCCAGTGTTAGGCACCTCTAGGGGCATCTTCAAGTGTTAAGCTTTCCTACTCTAGTTTACTAGTAGAAGTCTAGACAGTATAAGAGTCACAAAGGTGTTTAAAGATCAGAACTATAGTAAGGCTCTAAATTGTTCCTAAAAATATCCTAAAGGCGCTGTCACGACAGAGTATGTCGCGACAGGTAAGTTCAGTTCAAAGACTTAAGCCAATATTTATATATATAGGCAAAAAATAAACTAAATAATAACTAACACTTAGACACAATTTTAAGACACAAATGACACATCATTACTGGAGGGATGCCACCCCCAAACTCAAGGGTTGCATTGCCCTCAATGCATGACAACATGGATAAAAAAAAGAAAAACAAACTACATCACAAGATAAATAAAACAGCAAGACAACAAAAATAAGATAGAAACTTAATTTGAGGAGTTGTCATCGTTGTTGCTGCTGATCTGTAGCTGCCTGCGGGCAGTGACCTTCATAGTGGGGGCCGGCAGAGTGCTAGGGGAGGCAGATGCTATTTTCTTTTTGGCTTCCTTTGGTGGCTTGACAAGCGTCGTTTTACCCGTCAAAATAAATAAATAAAATTAACCTCTTTCAAAAAATAATAAGATAAAGAAATTAAGTAGTTATAGGGAAAGAGGGTCGATCCACAGGGAGATTAGTCGAAATTCTTGACTGAAGGTTGCTTTGATTAATGCTTCAAGGAATATCTGTGAAAACAAGAAAAGTAAAAAAACGGGGGTGATCGGATATTGAGTGTAAATGAAATAGAAGAATTTAAATGCAAAAATAAGGAAAATAATAAGAAAGTCCAGATATATAAAATAGCATCGAGCTAGCCTTGTCAATTCTTTCGATCATTGAAATGGATTTTTACTCCGGGGATCATGTCGGTTGCAGTCTGCGAGGCCCAACCCGTCGCAACTTGCTTCTCTCTCGAGTAACCAATCCTCTCAAGTCTATCTTCGAAGGTTGATTCTTAAACAAAATAACCATGTCTATCGCCGTTAAAATATTTAGTTTTAAAAGTAGGAAAAGCCCGACTTAGAAATTGTCTTAAAAAGAATCGCTTCTGATTTTATCTTTCCTTAGCGGACCGCCGCTAAGAGTGTTCACAGGAAGTCGAAATTGCCACAGGCCGATCCTTCCTCCCAACTATGTTTTTAAACGATTCCAGATCAATGAGCTCTTTTTAATTTGAAAAAAGATTAAAACTTTAGTAAGGCCGATTGCCAAACTATCTAAGCAGAAAGATAAAAATGTATTCCCGAAGGAATTTAGGCAATGTTCAATTCTCACAATTTGAATTGACTTGGCTAGTTCTTGGCTCAAGAGATTTAGCTAAGCATGATATTAGTTATCATACTTAACTTGATTTCATAAAAATGATTAAAGAACATAAGGAACAAAGTAAAGAACAGAGAACTTTGATTAAAGACTAGAAATAATAAGAGTTTCAAACTAAACGATGAAGATGAATTGATTGATATCTAAGCCTTTACCAGGGAGTGGTATTTATAGGCTTGGATTTACAAAGATAAAAGATAAGAAAATTTAAAATAATAAAGTAAAGATAAAACAATTCAAATGTTTTGAAATTTAAATGCAGAAAATCTAAACGGATAAGCTGATAAGATCTCTCAGAACATTCCAGAAGCTTCTAGAAGTCACCACGCATGTGCCACGTCAGATGCGTCATGCCCAGTGTCGTGCCCACGATGTCAGTCATGACCAGAATAATAAAAAGACTGCAGAAATGCCCTCTTTTGCTGTTGTTTTCCAGAATTAGGTCCCTTGCACAAAATATAGCAGAATGAAATGGATTAGGTAGCAAGAAATCCTAAAAAATTGAAAAATAGCAATTAAAAAGTGTCACATTTGAGAACTTATCATGGCTGGACACGAGTAGGTGAGATGCGTGGTGGTTTTTCCAGCACTTGCACCTCGTCGTCGGAGCTGCTGCTGCTACTGCTGCTGCTGGCAGACCTGCCCTGGCCGGAGGGTCCTTCACCAGCTTTGTTGGGCTTTGCCTCTTCATTGGAGTGAACTCCTTTGAGAGGTTTCGGGCAACAGAGGGCTCCCCGTCAGAGTCCTACCAGACGGATGATGAGGAGAACCCTTCGATGTAGTCTTCGTTGAGCTCTGGCAGTGGCTCCTTTCTTTTCTCACCTCTGGTAGGTAGCAGACAGAGTCTTCGGTGTGGCAGCAGGAGTAAGAGTAGGTGTGGGGGCAGCAAAATATTGTTTTGGGAAGGCAGGGAATGGTACATTTGTAAATTTTAAATCATTATGAATAAAATTTACCGTTGCTGCCGTGAAGTACCTTATGAAGCTCATCAGACCGAGCTGCCTTTCCTCCATCCTGTTAAGTGTTGACAGAATCTGGGTGGAGGCATCTGGTGGAGGGGCTACTGTCGTTGGCTGTTGCTACTCTGTTGCGGCCGGTTCTAGGTGACTGGGGTCTGCCGGCTCCTTTGCTGTGGCAGAAGGGTTGGAGTGGGAAAGTGGGGTTGCTGCTTTCAGCTCCATGAGGCTGAAGATGTTTCGCTCTGTCCACCCTTTCCCTCGGACTTTAAAGTCTTCAGCAATTTCTGGAACGTTGTGGCCTCGGCATATTGCGGTGATGAGGTACGGGAAGACAAGAGGTCCCGATGGTCGGAGAGCACATTCCACCATTCCCTCCCTTATGTATCTGCTGACGTTAATGGGTTTTTCATTCAAAATTGAATGTACAAGTCCTAACCTGGGTCGGTCGACCGTACTGTTATGGGAGGATGGCCTGATTCTCTTCTTCACGAAGTGATTCCATAATTTGGCCTCGGGAGTTATTTGAGTTCTTTTCACCGTCCATCGATGCTTTGGGTCGGTGTTCTATTCTGTTCCCTCCTCCGTCAACTCTGCCATCACCGCGTCATAGTCTGCCGGCGACAGACTGTTGACGAATCTCTTGTGTCCGTTCTCCTTTTTGCTTATATAGAGGCCATAGAGGGCGTTGATGTAACACCCGTGTTTTAGGGTTAGGAGTTAGCCGGGTTATAGTTCGAGTCAATGAAATTAAAAACAATTCAACCTCAAATTGGACCTAATCGAGATTTAGTATAAAGGGGAGGGACCTATGTTGTAATTTTACCCAAAAGTTTTTAAAAAGGAAGACAACTTTCAAAGTTGTCATCTTCTTCCCCTTTTCCCCTCTATCCAACGTTAAAACACTCAAAAACCCCACCCCCCAAACCTCTCAAAGCTAGTTACTATTCCATTCGATTTCAACCTCAATTCAAGGTGTTTTTGAAAGGTAAATATGTTTTCTTACTCTCCTCTTTATCCTCTATCTACCTATGGTCTTGGATTTCAAAAACATGGACTTTGAAAATGTAAGGGTTTTACTAAAAGCTTGGATTTTTATGAGATTTTCATCTTGTTTTGATAAATTGAGTTGGGGCTTTGTTTACTCGTGTTAAAATACACATTATATGTCAATTTGGTTGAATTTTGATGAAAATCCGAAGTAAGGTCTTAGAGCAAATTTTAAGGTGTCAAAACTTGGGTTTTTGGGAAGTTTAAGGTTGAAATTGAAAGGTTGTTGGTTTAGGTATATTAGGAAGGTGATTTGGGGCCTTTTGGGAGTCTTTTGGATGATTGAAAGTGGAGTTTTCAGCAAGGTTGTAACACCCCAATTTTGGGCTTAGAAGTTTTGGGTTTGGACCGGACCGGTCGGGTTGCGGTTCGAATATAAAAGGGTGAATTTAGGAAAGCCTAGTTCGGGTTGCATTAAAAATATGGAAAAATGTCTAAAAATCCTCTTTTATTATATATAAGAGAAAGGTGAAATCAATTTTACAAAATGAGGTTTGGAAGAGTGACATTTTGGGTTAGTGACCAAAATGTAATTTTTGAAAACTGTGTGATTGTTTTAAAAAGGATTGAAACTTTGAATCTTTAAGGAGCTATTTACCCATAGGAGTTTCTCCAGATTTTTCTTAATATTAATCAATTTATTAATGGTTTTAATTAAGGTAAAAAAAGGAGGGAAGAAGATATTTTGTCATTTTAACTAACTTTCTCAAATTTTCCATTTTCTTTTCTCTCAACTTTTCTTTCAACCCAAACACTTTTCTCCAGCAAATTTCCCTCTGATTTTGACAAGAAAAGATGAGATTTCAATCCTCATTTGATCTCTAATCATTTCTTCAACAAAACCTTAGCATTTGCTTATTGGATTTTCAAGAATCTTGGTTCCAAAAAGGGAGAAACTCAAGTTTAGAGGTATGAACGTCCTTCTCCTCTAAATTCTCAGTTCTTTACTGAAATTCCCAAGTTCTCAATCCTTGAATTATGTTTTATTAAAGGTTTTGCAATTGAGTTCTTGATCTTGGCTTTAAAATGCAAGATTTGCTTTAATTTTGATGAAATTCGTATGATCTGATTGGGCATTATTTTGAGATGTGTTTTTGATGTAAAATGGATGTATAATTGATGAGAAATTGAGGTTTAATCAATGCAATCCCAAATAGGTTGATTTTCCTAAGTTTTGTTTAAGTTTTTGGTGGTTTTTGGAGTGATCTTGATGTTCTGCTATAGCTGGAGGTATAAGGACGTGATGAGATCCATTTTGGATGTTAATTGAGGTTTATGAATGTTTGGAATTGATGGATCTTGGCTGGGTAGTGTTGTGGAGATGTTTGGATGTGATTTCGGTTGTGTTTGGTAGCCGAAATGTGAGTGTTGATGTGAGCAGCGAGTTTAGATGTCTTGGTTGAGGATATTAATGCATGATGGTGCATTAATCTACTGTTTTGATGTGTTTAAAACAGGGGAGACATCTTCGGATCCTTGTGGTGTTGATCCGGAAGCTTGATTGGTGTTTCGGCAAGTGGCGAAACGGAATCGGTGAGTGGATTTTGGTTTTCAGCTTTGAAACCAATGTTTTGAAGGTTTGGGAGCTTAGTTTAAGTCTAAACAACTTTTCTAAGCTCAAGAGTAAGTTTTCGGAAAAACTCTCTTGATGATGAACCATGTGTTGGTTGTGTGCAATGGGATTGTTTGAATGTTTTAAATTCTGTTTTGAAAGCATACTTTAGCATGTTTACTTGCTGGTTTTATAAGCCATGTGTTGTAGGATGCTCAAGGTAAGAGATCCTTGTTTTGAACATTTGATAAAATGTGGTTTTGTTGCATAAAGATGCATGATGATTAATGGCTTTGTTAAATGCTTTAAAACAGTGGATTATTGTTGTTAAATGATGCATATTGGCAAGTGATGTTTTGAGAAAGGTTAAGAACACTATGGTGGTTAAAAGTCCATGGGTGATTCTTGTGTTAAGGTCACAAAGGTGGTTAAAAGTCCTTGTGTGAGCCTTGTGTATTTTAAGAACACCATGGTGGTTAAAAGTCCATGGGTGATTCTTGTGTTAAGGTCACAAAGGTGGTTAAAAGTCCTTGTGTGAGCCTTGTGTATTTTAAGAACACCATGGGGGTTAAAAGTCCATGGGTGATTCTTGTGTTAAGGTCACAAAGGTGGTTAAAAGTCCTTGTGTGAGCCTTGTGTATTTTAAGAACACCATGGTGGTTAAAAGTCCATGGGTGATTCTTGTGTTAAGGTCACAAAGGTGGTTAAAAGTCCTTGTGTGAGCCTTGTGTATTTTAAGAACACCATGGTGGTTAAAAGTCCATGGGTGATTCTTGTGCTAAGGACACAATGGTGGTTAAAAGTCCATGTGTGGTCCTTGTGAATTGTAAGATCACAATGGTGTTTAAAAGTCCATGTGTGAGTCTTATGTTGATTGAATTGTGAAATGGAAAGATTATGATTATCACTTGTGGCTAATATGACATGTTGATAATTTGAAGCAAGTATGCTTGTTTTAAATGCTTTTGTGCATGGATAAAGGTTGTTTTGAATTAAGGTTTATAAAAGTGTTTTATAAATGCATTATTGTGATGTTTTAAATGAGCATTCCTCACTAAGCTATGTGCTTACGCTCTCTCTTTTCTTAAACCAATAATGCAGAGCATTGAAGTGCACCTAAGGGCAGCAAGAGGTCAAGAATCCAAGTGAAGAACTAAGCTCATGTATGGTGAAAGTTTCTTTGCACTATTAGCTTTTGGCATTTGGCAATGGGGAACCTATGTTGTTTTGGGAGATGTTTTGAACTCCCTAAGATGGTTTTATGTTGTTGTTGATGATGGAACTTGTAAATGGCCATTATGAGGATTGTTTGATGATTTGATGCTTAAATGGTTTTCTATATAGGATGCATGCCTATAGAATTGGGGCTTTTCTTGTTTGATGCCATGTTTATGAATTGTTGATGCCATTATGTTCCTTATGCATGTAATGTCTTGCTGGCATAATTTGGTTGCCTTTGGAGCATGTTTGATGGGTCAATTGTGTGTTTAATCAGCTAAAATTCTGCAATCTGGGCAGCCTGTTTCGGAACAGGTGCTGCCGTTTCGGAATAGAGGGCCTGAAATGGCCTAGGCGTTCTGAAACGGGCAGAGCCGTTCCGGAACAGTTTGGCCACTGCCAGGCCCTGTTGCGCAACGTGTTTCGGAACGGTCCCGCGTTTCGGAACGGATCATCCCTATTCCGAAACACCCGACCGTTGGGCACTGAAATTGACGGTTTTATGTTTTGAAATCTTTGCGTTTTGGTCCTGAATCTTGTTTATGCAATTGAATGAGTTTAAGATGTCCGTTTGAGTTGAAATTTGGCAGAGAAGCATGAAACATGACTAATTTCATAATGGTAACTCAAAAGTTGGTCAAGTCCTTATAATTTCAAGAATTTACATTTTGGTCCCTAAACTTGTATGTTGTGCAATTAAGTCCCTAAATGTTTTCCGAATGCGCTGATCTTTGAGTATGCTGTTGTTATGAACATATCTAGGGTTAATGTGCATTTAGATAAGATTAAAAAGAAAAAAAGGGGTCGTTAATCAAGGTTGACTTTCGGGTTGACTTTGGTTTTCTCCGTGTAAACTTCTTAATTCGGGTCAACCGTCTAGGCCGGGTTAAGGGGGTTACATTTGGTGGTATCAGAGCTGAGTTCTCGTGTAATTAAGAATGATTATGTGGGTGATTAATGTATGTATGCTTTGTATGCTTGTTGAATGAAAGCATGTTGTGTGAATTGTAAGTATGTTACAATTGTGATGTATGCTATGGTGAAGCATGTTAGGGGGACCCATTGCCAAATCAAAGCTAATGAAATGATGTTGTTTTTAATTGGAAATGAGCTTGAGTACTTGGATTACTTACCTTGCTGAGCCTGACTTTGTTTATTGCATTGTGATTGCATTGTTTAGTGAATGGGACCTCGTAGAGAAACGAGGGGTAGTATGCGAGCTATGGCTCAAAATGAGAATGAAGAGAATGCTGAAAATATGGTGGATTTACCTCCTCCACCTGGTGGTGGTGGTGCTGGGGGCGAAGGAGCTGGTGTTGCAGCTGGTGCTAGGGTCGCTGGACCTGAAGCTGGTCAGGGACAAGCTGTTCCTGACATGACAGTGTTGATTCAAGCTATTGCTGGAGCTTTTCGAGCAGCGGTAGCTGGAGCTCAAGGAGCTGGGCATCAAGGTGATGCTGGTGTTAGGCTACCTTTGGAACGTTTGCGCAGTCTGGGAGGGACTGAGTTTAGGGGTTTGTCTGCTGAAGGTTCTGAGTCTTGGCTGGAGAGTACCAAGAGAATCTTGGGGCAAATGAATTGCACTGATGTGCAGAAGCTGGGCTGTGTGGTATCGTTGTTGCAGGACGATGCTTACACTTGGTGGACAACCTCTATCTCTGGAATGGAGGAAGCTGATGTAACTTGGACGTTCTTTCAGAACGCGTTCAAGAGGAGATATCTGGGTGTGAGGTACCTAGATGAGAAGAAGAGAGAATTTATGTCTCTTACCCAAGGGAGCATGTCTGTAGCTGAGTACGAGTTTCAGTTTGTTCGACTCAGTCAATACGCACCTGAGCTTGTTCCTGATGAGCGGGAGAGGTGTGAAAGGTTCCGTTATGGTTTGGTGACGGAAGTAAAGACGTATATGCTAGCTGCTGAGTATAATGATTTTGATGTGCTGGTTGGGAGAGCAAAGGACATTGAGATGAATTTGGGTTTATCATCTAAAGGTGCTAGTTCTGGTGCTGGTAAGCGAGTTGCTGAGTATAGTTCCGGTGGTGGACGGAACAAGAGGGGACGTGATCAGAAGTATCAGCCTTCGGCTAAGCGAGGTGGTGGTGCGCCTGCTCAGGGAGGCAAGGCAAGAGCTGAACCGAATGCATGTTGGACATGTGGATCGCGTGGCCATATGAAACGTGATTGTCCTCGAGCTGTGAGGGAGGTGCAAGCTCCTGTTGTGGCAGCTGGTAATTCGTGCTGGAACTGTGGATCTACGGATCACATGAGGAGAGAGTGTCCTATGTTGGCTGGTGGCCAAGGGCGTGCTCCTGTAGTTGTTGCACCACAGAGAGGTCGTGGGCGCGGCCGTGGTAACTTCCGGCGGAGAGAAGAGGGTGGACGGAATGTGGCTCATGTCGTAGCTGTTCAGCCTGAGGGTGGTGGCCAGGCTAGAGTGTTTGCTCAGAGGGAGGGGAGGAATGACGCGGATGTGATCGCAGGTACTTTTACTTTGCAGTCCTTGTCATTACTTTCCTTGATTGATTCTAGATCTACACACTCATACATTTTGCGTGAGCATGCTGAATTGCTTGGTTTGCCTGTTGAGTCTTTGGATGTTGGTATGCGTGTCACTAGTTCTTTTGGTGAGACTGTTGTGACTCGAAAGCTTTATAGAAGATGTCCTTTGGTTGTGCAAGATCATGTTTTTCATGTTGATCTTATGGAATTGCCTTTCTATGGTTTTGATGTAATCCTTGGTATGGATTGGCTTGCTGAGCATCGTGCTGTAGTGGATTGTGAGAATAAGCGAGTTTCGTTGAAACTGGCGGATGATTATGAGGTGGTTGTGGTTGGTGAGAATGTGAAGTTTCTTGCCAATGTGGTGTCTACATTGGAGGTGAGCTGGATGCTGAGGCAAGGTTGTGAAGCTTACCTAGCCTTTGTGATGAATCCTAGCTCTAAGGAGTTGCGTGTGCAAGATATCAGGACTGTGCAAGAGTTTCCTGGTGTGTTTCCGGAGGAGTTGCCTGGATTGCCTCCTAATCGTGAGGTGGAGTTTGGGATTGAGCTGTATGAAAACACAACTCCAGTGTCCATTACTCCTTATCGAATGGCACCTAAGGAGTTGAAAGAGCTGAAGACGCAATTGCAAGAGTTGCTTGATCGTGGTTTCATTCGGCCGAGTGTGTCGCCTTGGGGTGTGCCAGTCTTGTTTGTGAAGAAGAAGGATGGCACTATGAGAATGTGCATTGATTACCGTCAGCTTAACAAGTTGACTATCAAGAATCGGTATCCATTGCCGAGAATTGATGATCTTTTTGATCAATTTCGGGGAGCAGCTGTGTTCTCTAAGATTGACTTAAGGTCAGGGTATTAC
Source organism: Hibiscus trionum (assembly GCA_030270665.1). Taxonomy (NCBI): domain Eukaryota; kingdom Viridiplantae; phylum Streptophyta; class Magnoliopsida; order Malvales; family Malvaceae; genus Hibiscus; species Hibiscus trionum. The sequence continues at coordinate 36,550,240 of BSYR01000013.1, forward strand.
CAGTTGAAGGTGAAGGATGTGGATGTGCCAAAGACAGCTTTTAGGACGAGGTATGGGCATTATGAGTTCCTTGTGATGCTGTTTGGTTTGACAAATGCTCATGCAACTTTCATGGACATGATGAATCGTGTGTTTCATGAATACCTAGATAAGTTTGTGGTGGTATTCATTGATGATATCCTCGTGTACTCACGTACTGAGGAGGAGCATGAAGGGCATCTGAGAATTGTGCTGCAAGCTTTGTTGGAGAATCAGCTTTATGCTAAGCTGAGCAAGTGTGAGTTCTGGCTTAGAGAAGTGGTGTTTCTTGGTCATGTGGTTTCTGCTGAAGGGATTCGTGTTGATCCTCAGAAGATTGAGGTGGTGATGAATTGGAAGGTTCCTAAGTCTGTTCATGAAGTTCGTAGTTTCCTTGGTTTGGCAGGATACTACCGAAGGTTTGTGGATGGGTTTTCGAAGATTGCTGCACCTTTGACAAAGTTGTTGTAGAAGGATGTTAAGTATGAGTGGACGGAAGCGAGACAGCAGGCTTTTGAGAAGCTTAAGGCAGCCTTGACACAAGCTCCTATCTTGGTTCAACCTGAATCAGGGAAAGAGTTTGTGGTGTATAGTGATGCGTCCTATGTTGGTTTGGGATGTGTGTTGATGCATGAGGGTAAGGTGGTGGCTTATGCATCACGGCAGTTGAAGGTGCATGAGCGCAATTATCCTACGCATGACATCGAGTTGGCTGCGGTGGTTTTTGCTTTGAAGATCTGGAGACATTATCTGTATGGTGAGAAGTGTACTGTGTACACGGATCACAAGAGTTTGAAGTATCTGATGTCTCAAAAGGAGTTGAATCTTAGGCAGCGACGTTGGGTGGAGTTGCTCAAGGATTATGATTTGACGATTGAGTATCACCCTGGAAAAGCTAATGTTGTAGCGGATGCCTTGAGTAGGAAGGTAGCTGTTGAGTTGAGGGCTATGTTTGCCTGTTTGAGTATTTCGCATGATGGTGGTCTTGTGGCTGAATTGCAAGTGAAACCATCTTTGGTTCAGTTAATCAAGGAAAAACAGTTGTTGGATGATTCCTTGGTACCTCATGTTCAGGATATTGCGGAGGGTAGGCCTTCGGATTTCTGCTTTAATGATGATGGAGTGTTGTGCTTTGGGAGTCGGATAGTAGTGCCCAATGATGTTGATTTGAGGCGTGCTATTCTGACTGAAGGTCATCGTAGTCCTTTTGCTATGCACCCTGGTAGTACTAAGATGTACCGTGATCTTCGTGATGAGTACTATTGGGTGGGTCTAAAGAAGGATGTTGCTGAGTTTGTAAGTAAGTGCTTGGTGTGTCAGCGAGTTAAGGCTGAGCATCAGTTTCCGTCAGGTTTGTTGCAACCGTTGAGAATACCTGAGTGGAAGTGGGAAAGGATTACCATGGATTTTGTATCTGGTTTACCTTTGTCGCCATCGAAGAAGAATTCGGTGTGGGTGGTTGTGGATCTCTTGACGAAGTGTGCGCATTTCTTGCATGTGCATACTACATATTCTTTGGATAAGCTTGCGGAGCTGTACATTGATGAGATTGTGCGGCTGCATGGTGTTCCTAAGTCGATTGTGTCGGATAGGGATCCGAGGTTTACATCGCGTTTCTGGCAGTGTTTGCATCAAGCTTTGGGTACACGGTTGAATTTCAGTATATCTTATCATCCTCAGTCGGATAGTCAGTCCGAGCGTGTTATCCAGGTTTTGGAGGATATGTTGAGGTGCTGCGTGATTGAGTTCTTGGGCTCTTGGGAGAAACATTTGCCTTTGGTGGAGTTTGCCTATAACAATAGTTATCAGGCAAGCATTCAAATGGCACCTTATGAGGCTTTGTACGGGAGGAAGTGTAGGACTCCTCTGTGTTGGGCTGAAACGGGTCAGAAGTTGGTTTCGATGCCAGCTATGTTGAAAGGAACCACCGAGAAGGTGAAGCTCATTTGTGAGCGTTTGAAAGCAGCTTCTGATCGGCAAAAGTCTTACGCGGATTTGAAGCGTAAGGAGATTGAGTATGCGGTGGGTGACTGTGTGTTTTTGAAGGTTTCGCCTTGGAAAAAGGTGATGAGGTTTGGTCGGAAGGGTAAGTTGAGCCCTAGGTACATTGGACCATACGAGGTGGTTGAGCGTGTGGGTCCTGTTGCGTATAAGTTGAGGTTACCGCAAGAGTTGGAGAAGATTCATGATGTGTTTCATGTTTCTATGCTTCGGAAGTATAGATCGGATCCTTCACATGTGATGCCTATTGAAGAAGTGGAATTGAATCCGGATTTGACCTATGATGAGGAACCGGTGAAGATTCTGGATTCGGATAGTAAGGTTCTTCGTGGCAAGACCATTGAGTTGGTAAAGGTGTTGTGGAAACATCGTGGTGTTGAAGAAGCCACGTGGGAGCGGAAGGATGACATGTTGAAGCAGTTTCCGTACCTCTTTCCTTCAGGTAAATTTCGGGGACGAAATTTCTTAAGGGGGGGGGAGAGTTGTAACACCCCAATTTTGGGCTTAGAAGTTTTGGGTTTGGACCGGACCGGTCGGGTTGCGATTCGAATATAAAAGGGTGAATTTAGGAAAACCTAGTTCGGGTTGCATTAAAAATATGGAAAAATGTCTTAAAATCCTCTTTTATTATATATAAGAGAAAGGTGAAATCAATTTTACAAAATGAGGTTTGGAAGAGTGACATTTTGGGTTAGTGACCAAAATGTAATTTTTGAAAACTGGGTGACTGTTTTAAAAAGGATTGAAACATTGAATCTTTAAGGAGCTATTTACCCAAAGGAGTTTCTCCAGATTTTTCTTAATATTAATCAATTTATTAATGGTTTTAATTAAGGTAAAAAAAGGAGGGAAGAAGATATTTTGTCATTTTAACTAACTTTCTCAAATTTTCCATTTTCTTTTCTCTCAACTTTTCTTTCAACCCAAACACTTTTCTCCAGCAAATTTCCCTCTGATTTTGACAACAAAAGATGAGATTTCAATCCTCATTTGATCTCTAATCATTTCTTCAACAAAACCTTAGCAGTTGCTTATTGGATTTTCAAGAATCTTGGTTCCAAAAAGGGAGAAACTCAAGTTTAGAGGTATGAACGTCCTTCTCCTCTAAATTCTCAGTTCTTTACTGAAATTCCCAAGTTCTCAATCCTTGAATTATGTTTTATTAAAGGTTTTGCAATTGAGTTCTTGATCTTGGCTTTAAAATGCAAGATTTGCTTTAATTTTGATGAAATTCGTATGATCTGATTGGGCATTATTTTGAGATGTGTTTTTGATGTAAAATGGATGTATAATTGATGAGAAATTGAGGTTTAATCAATGCAATCCCGAATAGGTTGATTTTCCTAAGTTTTGTTTAAGTTTTTGGTGGTTTTTGGAGTGATCTTGATGTTATGCTATAGCTGGAGGTATAAGGACGTGATGAGATCCATTTTGGATGTTAATTGAGGTTTATGAATGTTTGGAATTGATGGATCTTGGCTGGGTAGTGTTGTGGAGATGTTTGGATGTGATTTCGGTTGTGTTTGGTAGCCGAAATGTGAGTGTTGATGTGAGCAGCGAGTTTAGATGTCTTGGTTGAGGATATTAATGCATGATGGTGCATTAATCTACTGTTTTGATGTGTTTAAAACAGGGGAGACATCTTCGGATCCTTGTGGTGTTGATCCGGAAGCTTGATTGGTGTTTCGGCAAGTGGCGAAACGGAATCGGTGAGTGGATTTTGGTTTTCAGCTTTGAAACCAATGTTTTGAAGGTTTGGGAGCTTAGTTTAAGTCTAAACAACTTTGCTAAGCTCAAGAGTAAGCTTTCGGAAAAACTCTCTTGATGATGAACCATGTGTTGGTTGTGTGCAATGGGATTGTTTGCATGTTTTAAATTCTGTTTTGAAAGCATACTTTAGCATGTTTACTTGCTGGTTTTATAAGCCATGTGTTGTAGGATGCTCAAGGTAAGAGATCCTTGTTTTGAACATTTGATAAAATGTGGTTTTGTTGCATAAAGATGCATGATGATTAATGGCTTTGTTAAATGCTTTAAAATAGTGGATTAATGTTGTTAAATGATGCATATTGGCAAGTGATGTTTTGAGAAAGGTTAAGAACACTATGGTGGTTAAAAGTCCATGGGTGATTCTTGTGTTAAGGTCACAAAGGTGGTTAAAAGTCCTTGTGTGAGCCTTGTGTATTTTAAGAACACCATGGTGGTTAAAAGTCCATGGGTGATTCTTGTGTTAAGGTCACAAAGGTGGTTAAAAGTCCTTGTGTATTTTAAGAACACCATGGGGGTTAAAAGTCCATGGGTGATTCTTGTGTTAAGGTCACAAAGGTGGTTAAAAGTCCTTGTGTGAGCCTTGTGTATTTTAAGAACACCATGGTGGTTAAAAGTCCATGGGTGATTCTTGTGTTAAGGTCACAAAGGTGGTTAAAAGTACTTGTGTGAGCCTTGTGTATTTTAAGAACACCATGGTGGTTAAAAGTCCATGGGTGATTCTTGTGCTAAGGACACAATGGTGGTTAAAAGTCCATGTGTGGTCCTTGTGAATTGTAAGATCACAATGGTGTTTAAAAGTCCATGTGTGAGTCTTATGTTGATTGAATTGTGAAATGGAAAGATTATGATTATCACTTGTGGCCAATATGACATGTTGATAATTTGAAGCATGTATGCTTGTTTTAAATGCTTTTGTGCATGGATAAAGGTTGTTTTGAATTAAGGTTTATAAAAGTGTTTTATAAATGCATTATTGTGATGTTTTAAATGAGCATTCCTCACTAAGCTATGTGCTTACGCTCTCTCTTTTCTTAAACCAATAATGCAGAGCATTGAAGTGCACCTAATGGCAGCAAGAGGTCAAGAATCCAAGTGAAGAACTAAGCTCATGTATGGTGAAAGTTTCTTTACACTATTAGCTTTTGGCATTTGGCAATGGGGAACCTATGTTGTTGTTTTGGGAGATGTTTTGAACTCCCTAAGATGGTTTTATGTTGTTGTTGATGATGGAACTTGTAAATGGCCATTATGAGGATTGTTTGATGATTTGATGTTTAAATGGTTTTCTATATAGGATGCATGCCTATAGAATTGGGGATTTTCTTGTTTGATGCCATGTTTATGAATTGTTGATGCCATTATGTTCCTTATGCATGTAATGTCTTGCTGGTATAATTTGGTTGCCTTTGGAGCATGTTTGATGGGTCAATTGTGTGTTTAATCAGCTAAAATTCTATAATCTGGGCAGCCTGTTTCGGAACAGATGCTGCCGTTTCGGAACAGAGGGCCTGAAATGGCCTAGGCGTTCCGAAACGGGCAGAGCCGTTCCGGAATAGTTTGGCCACTGCCAGGCCCTGTTGCGCAACGTGTTTCGGAACGGTCCCGCGTTTCGGAACGGATCATCCCTGTTCCGAAACACCCGACCGTTGGGCACTGAAATTGACAGTTTTATGTTTTGAAATCTTTGCGTTTTGGTCCTGAATCTTGTTTATGCAATTGAAAGGTAAACATGTTTTCTTACTCTCCTCTTTATCCTCTATCTACCTATGGTCTTGGATTTCAAAAACATGGACTTTGAAAATGTTAGGGTTTTACTAAAAGCTTGGATTTTTATGAGATTTTCATCTTGTTTTGATAAATTGAGTTGGGGCTTTGTTTACTCGTGTTAAAATACACATTATATGTCAATTTGGTTGAATTTTGATGAAAATCCGAAGTAGGGTCTTAGAGCAAATTTTAAGGTGTCAAAACTAGGGTTTTTGGGAAGTTTAAGGTTGAAATTGAAGGGTTGTTGGTTTAGGTATATTAGGAAGGTGATTTGGGGCCTTTTGGGAGTCTTTTGGATGATTGAAAGTGGAGTTTTCAGCAAGGTTATTGGGGAGCACGAAAATTGGTATTTTGGGTGATTATGTGGATTGGGAATTTGTGGAAATTGGCTTGTGTTTCTAGAGTGAGTTGATGGTTGAGTTTTAGCATTGAATTGTGGTGTAATAAGTGTGTTTTGTTTGGCTAGAAGCAAGAGGAAGCGTTGAAGGAGCTTTGGGACCGAATCCGGGTTCGTAGGAGTTTCGCTTGGTTGCTAAGGAAGGGCGGTGAGTGGTCTCAAACTTGATTTAAAGTTTGGTTCGAGTATGTGTAGTGTGTGTGTGTGTAAAGTGTGCTTGGTAGGCCACTTCTAGTTAATTCAAGTTGTTAGTTTAGCCATTGATATCCATAAATGCTATTGTGCTTACTTAGCTATGCTCTTGTGATTGTGGTTATTTGGTGCACGTATATCATGATGGGTATATATGTGATGAGCATGAGTGTGGTTGATGATATGTGATGTGATAATGAAAAATTGGCACTAAATTAATTACCGGTTGTAAATGATTTATCATTAGGATTAGTGTGCACACAAATTGAGTCAAAACGTACGTGGCCTTGATGGCGTTAAGTCATCAAGGAGGAGTACGGTGATGTAATATTCCACCAGAAGCTTTTTATATATTTCTACGGGATGATGAGTGGAATCCCATCCGTAGGGCATGTGGCGATGAGTGAAATCCCGCACATGAAAGGTCCGGTGATGAGTGTAATCCCACTGAGGTAAAGTGTTGTTGAGGTTTAAATCCGCACAATCGGGGTAATTAATAGTGGCCAATTCAACTTGTTTATGTATTGTGATATATGATTGTGGTATATGGTGTTATTGCATGGTGTTGATATTGATGATTGAGCTTGGTAGGATTGAGAAACCATATTATGCCACTTGAAGGACTAGCTAGGTCTACTTGATTATATGCCTATGCATGATGTATGTAAGATTAGGATTTACATGCTTGAACCCTGCATTGTTGATGTTTTTCGTTTTAGAGCACCCTCACTAAGCTTATAGCTTACGCTCTCAATGTTCAACAATGCATATCTGTTGAGTTGATCAAACAATTGCAAATGGCCAAGAGAGGGGTGAATTGGCAATTAAAATTTTTGTGAAGAGAATATTGGAAAATAAAATGACACAAGGGGTTATAGTGGTTCAAGTTCAACAACCGAACTCTACATCCACTACCTTAGCTCCCACTAAGGATTTTCCAAAACAATTCACTACTTGAATTCGTCCCCTTTTCTTGGATGAGGAGGAAACCTTACAATATCGATTAAGCTTTTCAACCCCAAGCTTAATCCACTCAAATACAAAGAAGATTTTTGGTAAACTCAAGTATTTCCTCTCAAAGGTTGATTGTCTACCCACTTACAATTACAGCAACCCAAAAACTCTAAAAAATATGACAAATTGAAATACAAAGAGTTGGGTACAAGAATATAGCTTTGAATAGCTCTAGGATTTGGATTTTTGCTTTGATGATGCTTGAATGTGTATTGTTGTTCTTCCTGGTGAAATGAAGCTTGTATTTATACCTTTGAATCAGTTTCTAGCCGTTTGGATCATTTGAATTATTGAAGGAGCCGTTGGGAACATTTTTCCAGCTATTAAGGCAGCTCCCCAGCACTGCGTATCGATACACGACAAGGCTGTATCGATACGCTAGTTTAAATTTCAACTAGCCGTTGTGCCTGAAAACAGAGTGTATCGATACGCTAGGCGTATCGATACGGTCCAAACTTTCTGTTAAGTTTGATGCATCAAAGCGTATCGATACGGGGGTCGTATCGATACGGTCCAAACTCACTGTAAAAATCATTTAATTTGTTGCATCAACGTGTATCGATACTGTGACCAAGAGTATCGATACGTCATAACGGTCAAAACAATTTTTCAAACAATTATGCTTGGCGTATCGATACGGTTATTAAGCGTATCGGTACGGTTGCCCAGATGAACACTGTATCGATACGTATGAAGGGAGTATCGATACGCTATGTTCATTCAGAATTACAGTAAGTTTCAAGTGTATCGATACGGTGAGTGTATCGATACGCAGGGCCATTTTTGCATAATTTGGTTTTGAAAAACATGAAAAAGGTTTGAGAAACTTAATGTTTTGAGATCCAATCTTCAAACAATATTTTATACAAAACATTTTGTTAATATTTGAACCTTTAAAGAGTTCTTAAAAATTTATTTGTTTTGCAATTTGGTCCTTAAATTTTTATGTTATATCAAAATCAATTTTAGTTTTACAATCTCCCCCTTTTTGATATAACAAAACCATAATAAATTTTTAAGTTTTTGAAAACTTTGAAAAGGCTTTTCTCCCCCTTGCTTTAAGATAAATGTTTCAAAACAAATTTGTTTATCCCCCTTACTTAAAGATAGAGAAATTTTTGAATCATTTTGACCTTTACAAAATGAATCCTTCTCCCCCTTTTTGTTAGATCAAAAGAAACACAAGGATTAGAATAATCAAGCATAGGAATATTAATCATAAAGCTCCAAATTCATAAACCAAGCAAGCATAGCAAGCATAATAATCCAAACCTTTTAAAAATCCTAAAACATAGAAAATAGGCATAATTCAAGTTCTAATAAAAATGCAATGAAATCCTAAAATGTTCTAATATGAGATGCATCATCTAAACGTCTCCACCATCATCATGGTCATCCTCATCATCATCTTCCTCGTCTTCGTCTTCTCGAGGTGGTTGTTTCCTTTGGTTTTGGTTGATCCAAGCACCATGGAAAGCTGTAAGAGAAAGATCCATAGAGTCTTGGCGAGCACTCAAGGTATCTATTTTCTTTTCCATGCCTTGGAGTCGTTCTCCCATCGCTGTAAACTGGTTTTCCATAGCGTTGAAGCGACCGTCCATAGCATTGAACTTCTCATTGAGGAAAGTCATGAGATTTGCCATGGAGGAGGAGTCATGAGAAGCACGGCTTGAGGATGCGCGAGAGGCATCGACCGGGGCAGCGGGAGGATCAGCTTGAGGGTTGCGAACCCATTGATTACCGACAAAGGAGAAACCAGAGCGAGAAAGGGAATGCTCATCAATGGGTTGGCCAAGGTTTTCGGGAAGGTCATGTGTGCAGTCAACACCAAGGGAATGAAATAGGCAACTCAAGGCCGTAGAGTAGTAAAAGGATTGAACAAGTTTGGTGTAACGATTTTGAACCAAAAATACAAGATCGGCAAACATAATTTGACAAAGATTTGGTCGTTTTCCTTCCCTAAAGCATGTAAGCCAAAAATCATCAATTTGACGAATGGTAGAATATCTACCACCCGAGGGACGAATAAACCAAGAGATAATAAGATGAAGGATACGATCATGTGCATCTAAAACTTTTGCCGGACCTATGTAACCCGAACCTAAAGAGTGTTCATCATCAATCCCAACATCCTCAAAACCAAAAACAGTGCATAAGACTTTTTGATCAATTCGAATAGGAGTTCCCATAACCGAGGATTCAATGGCAATAACATGCTCATTGGCGTCATCATTGACACAATAAGCATTTGAAAAGAAGACAATGACAAGATTCCTATATAAAATAGGAGGAATGTTTAAAAAGGTTAAAAATTTCCATTGCCTAATCAAAGGAAGATATTTAAATTTGAATTTAGCAGAGTTTAAAAACGGAATAGACACGATTCGTTCTTCCCTAAGATTGATTTCCCATACAAAGCTTATAGGTTTCTCTAGCTAGGGATGTGGGAAAACTAGTTTGGATAATATGAGGAAGGTTAGGAGTAGGATTACCCTCATCCTCATTAGAAACGGAAGCGGTGCGATGTCTCTTATTTCCCTTTTTAGGTGCCATAATCCTGAAAATACATCAAAAAAGGATTCGAATATGTATGCAATTAACATCCAATTTAATCCAATAGATTCTAATAATTCAAGGTAATTTGTTTTAAAAAAAATTGTTTTAAAGAATATTTACAACAAATCTTAGTTTTCGAAAAAATAAAAAAAATTTATCGAATATAAAATATATTCGAACAAAAAAAAAATTTATTTTTGAAAAATTTTATGAACAATATGAAACCCATAGTAAGTTAATCATAATGTATATAAAAATCAGTTGAAATAATAATTGAAAATTGACGAAAATTCAAAAAAATAAAAAAAAAGAAAAATTTACCTTGATTTCTTAGAGTGGATGAAAGAGGGGGTGTTAGTGCACAAGATTGATGCCCAAGGATAGCCTTGATGTATGAAGTAAAATCCCTCAAGAAATTTTGAAGATTTGTGTAAAACTTTGAAGAATTTAGAGGGTTTTTATAGGGGTTTTCGGTTAGGGTTTTTGAAGAAGAGAAGAGGAGTTTTAAAATTTTGGGATTTTGATTAAAACAGCCCTAAATAGGCTCTCCGTCCGTCGAGTATCGATACGCTGTACATGCGTATCGATACGCTTTAACCTAATTTATCTTTGTCGTTTTATGTGTATCGATATAGTTGACCGTATTGATACGCACCGGTGTTGACTTTTTCCCTTGACTCTTACCGTATCGATACACTATGCTGTATCGATACGCATTCATCTGCAAAAATGGTATTTTTATGTGCAAAAATCCAATTTGAAACGCCCCTAAATGCATGTATGTGTTATATGAACAAGCTTTAATGACTTAACATGATACATACTTCCCTTAGCAATATGTGTAGAAGCAAAAAGAACAAAATTAACATAAACATGAATCACAAACAATCTCAAGCAAATTTTTGTCATTTTAGGACCAAAAAAAAATTAAGAAAGACAAGTTAAACCTAACTCTCTTCTAAGTGTCCAAAAGCGCTCTTTATCTAAAGGTTTAGTAAATATATCCGCTAATTGGTTCAAGGTGTCAACAAATTCTATAACAACATCATTTTTCGAAACATGATCTCTAATAAAATGATGTCTAATTTCTATGTGTTTAGTTCGAGAGTGTTGAATGGGATTCTTAGTGAGACAAATGGCACTAGTGTTGTCACATCTAAGGGGTATGGTTTCCATTTTAACACCATAGTCTAAGAGTTGTTGCTTCATCCAAAGAACTTGAGCACAACAACTCCCTAAGGATATATACTCCGCTTCGGTGGTAGATAAGGCTACGCTATTTTGTTTTTTAGAGAACCAAGATACGAGCATACTACCTAAGAATTGGCATGTACCGGAAGTACTTTTCCTATCTATCTTACATCCCCCATAATCCGCATCCGAAAAAGCATGAAGGCTAAAGGTTGAATCCTTAGGATACCAAAGACCTAAGGTCGGTGTGTCTATTAGGTATCTAAAAATTCTTTTAATGGCAACAAGGTGTGATTCTTTAGGACTAGCTTGAAACCTAGCACACAAGCAAACACTAAACATAATATCCGGTCTACTTGCGGTAAGATAAAGCAAAGAACCTATCATGGATCTATAAAGCTTAGAATCAACACATTTACCTCCTTCATCTTTGTCAAGCTTTATGGAAGAACTCATAGGTGTGGCTTGAGGTTTTGCATTCTCTAAGCCAAACTTCTTGAGCATATCACTTACGTATTTAGCTTGATTTATGAAGGTGCCATCACTCATTTGTTTGATTTGGAGTCCCAAAAAGAATGAGAGCTCCCCCATCATGCTCATCTCGAACTCACCTTGCATTAGCTTAGAAAAATCCTTACAATAACACTCATTAGTAGAACCAAAAATAATATCATCAACATAAATTTGAACTACTAAGATGTCATTGTAATATCTTTTTATGAAGAGTGTTGTATCCACCTTTCCTTTTTCAAAACCCTTTTCAATTAAGAAAGTTGAAAGTCTCTCATACCAAGCTCTTGGAGCTTGTTTTAAACCATAGAGAGCTTTTGTAAGTTTAAACACATGGTTTGGAAATTTTGAATCCTCAAAACCTGGTGGTTGTTCAACATATACCTCTTCATTTATAAAACCATTTAAAAAGGCACTTTTCACATCCATTTGAAAAAGCTTGAAATCATGATAACATGCAAATGCAAGTAACATTCTAATAGCTTCCATTCTTGCTACGGGTGCATAAGTCTCATCAAAATCAATTCCCTCTTCTTGAGTATAGCCTTTTGCAACAAGCCTAGCCTTGTTTCTCACTATATTACCGTTTTCATCTAATTTATTCCTAAAAACCCATTTTGTACCTATAGTAGATTGATTATTAGGCCTTTCTACTAATGTCCAAACTTTACTTCTCTCAAATTGGTTTAATTCCTCTTGCATGGCCAAAATCCAAAAATCATCTTTTAAAGCTTCTTTAATGTTTTTAGGCTCAATGCATGAAAGAAACACAACATGATTCATTAATTTGAGAGAGGATCTAGTGGTTACCCCCTTGGATGGATCACCCAAGATTTCACCATCTTTGACATAGTTTAACTCCCTTGGGTAAGATACCTCTTTTTCTTCACGAGCTAAGTCTTTTAAGCCTTCAAGAGGTGGTTCTTGTGAGTCTTCTTCTTTAGTTGGAATCTTATCCTCTTTTGATGTTTGTCCTCCATCAATAGTATCAATGATTCCTACATCATCATCATCACAAGATTCCTTTCTCGAAAGGAGGTTATCATCGAAAACAACATGTATTGACTCTTCAACAACTAGAGTTCTTTTATTAAATATACGATAGGCTTTAGAGTTTAAAGAATACCCTAAGAAAATGGCTTCATCACTTTTAGCATCAAATTTTCCTAAGTTTTCTTTACCATTATTTAAAACGAAACACTTACATCCAAAAAGATGAAAATAGCTAATGTTAGGCTTTTTGGACTTTAAAATCTCATAAGATGTCTTCTTTAAGATTGGCCTAATCATTACTCGATTTATTATATAGCAAGCGGTATTTGTAGCTTCTGCCCAAAAATATTTAGGTAAATTATTTTCACAAAGCATGGTTCTAGCCATTTCTTCTAAAGTTCGATTTTTCCTCTCAACTACCCCATTTTGTTGAGGAGTGCGAGGTGCAGAAAAATTATGGCTAATCCCATTTTCATTTAAAAACTCATCAAAACCCAAATTTTGAAATTCAGTTCCATGATCACTTCTAATATGAGAAATTTTAAGTTCAAGATCATTTTGAGTTATTTTAGAAAATGTGATGAATTTTTCTAAAGCCTCATCTTTTGTACTTAAGAATAGAACCCAAGTATATCTAGAATAGTCATCTACAAGCACAAATGCATATGATTTTCCACCCAAGCTCATTGTTCTAATTGGCCCAAAAAGATCCATATGAATCAATTGTAAACATCTACTAGTAGAGACATCATTTATGGATTTAAAAGAACTCCTATGTTGTTTACCCTTTGAACATGCATCACAAATTTTATCATTTGAAAAATTAAGTTTGGGTAAACCTCTAACTAGATTAAGGGAATTTAATTTTTCTAGAACACTCATGCTTGCATGTCCTAACTTTCTATGCCATAGCCATGAGTCATGTTCATCATGTGCAACTAAACATGCATGGGATGAATGGATGTCATCTAAATGCACCATGTAAATATTGCCTATTCTATGTCCTATGAGCATTATTTGATTTGTTTTAATGTTTACAATTTTACAACCACTTTTATCAAATAAAACATTAAAACCTTTATCACATAACTGACTAATGCTCAACAAATTATGTTTAAGACCGTTGACATACAAAACGTCTTTAATGTAGATAGAAGAGTGATTACCAATAGAGCCTATTCCTTCAATGAGTCCTTTTGAGTTATCACCGAAGGTTACTACTCCACCACTCTTAGGCTTTATTTCCACAAATCTACTTTTGTCACCGGTCATGTGTCTTGAGCATCCACTATCAAGGTACCAAGAATTTTTGCTTGAAGCTTTAGCCTTGAAGCAATGCTCCCCCTACAAACAAAGAATTTAGGCATTGGTTTTTGGTACCCAAACCATCTTGGGTCCATGAGTGTTAGCCTTTAACAATTTGGTTCCCTTGGGAATCCAAGAAGCAATAGCATTCAAGTCATTAGAAATAATAAGTTCTTTAGGAACCCAAACATTTCTAACTTTATGACTTTTAGTTTGCTTATAAAAATTTCTTTGTTTAGGTATAAAATATTTTCTTTTTGTATATTGGGGTTTAAAATGATTTTCTTTCTCAAAATTCTTTTTCCCAATATCAAAAGATGTTTTAAGATTATTCACTTCCTTTGTGTGATAATCTTGAGAATCGGAAAGAAGTTTTTCAAGTTTAAGATTTTTAGTTTTAAGATCATTTGAAAGATTAACTAAAAACAAAACCTTCTTTTCCAATTCGGAGTTATTTTTTAAAAATGTCTCATTTTGAATTTTTAAATCAGAAATTATTTTCTTATTTTTCAAAATGGACTCCTTGTATTTTTCTACTAACTCATCATACACTTCTTGTAATTCATCATAAACATCTTGAAGTTCCTCAATAGAAAAATCTAAATTGGATGAATTAGAGGTTACCTTTGATTCATCATCGATGGCCATGAGACATAGGTTGGCCACTTCCTCCTCTTCCTCGGAAGACTCATCGTCACTCCAAGTAGCTACTTGAGCTTTGAGGTTCTTTTTCTTTCCAAAGCTTTTCCTCTTCAATTGAGGACACTCGGAACGGATGTGACCCGGTTTCTTGCATTCATAGCAAGTGATTGGATCATTCTCTTCTTCCTTGCTTTTATTCTTGAAGTCTCCCTTTCTAATGAACTTTCTTCCACGATTTGACTTCATGAACCGAGTAAAGCGTTTGGCCAACATAGCCATCTCCTCATCTTCATCCTCACTAGAATCGCTATCTTGATATGAAGCTTTTAGTGCGATTCCTACTTTCTTTTTCTCAACTTCCTTCTTCTCCACTATCTTTTTCTCTTCTTCTCTTCCCTTTTTCATGATCTCATGGGTGAGTAGAGATCCAACAAGAGCATCAAGTTTGAGAGTCTTCAAATCTCTAGCTTCAATAATGGTCGTTCTCTTGCCATCCCATGATTCCGGAAGAGAGTACAACAACTTTCTCACTAGCTTGTCTTCGGGAATGATTTCGCCAAAACCCTTCAAACCATTGACAATGACCGAGAAACGATCAAACATCTTGGAGACATTTTCTTCTGGATCCATCTTGAAGTTCTCATAGCTTAGATTGAGTAGCCCAATCTTTGTCTCCTTGACATCACTAGTTCCCTCATAAGTTGTCTCGAGAGTGTCCCAAACCTCCTTGGCACTTTCGATTGAAGACACCTTTGAGTAGATATCCGGACCAAGTGCGCAAAATATCACATGTAGAGCTTTGTCATTCACTTGTATCCTTCTTCTATCATCATCCGTCATTTTGACTTTGACTTTTGGGACCAGTCTTTCTCCATCTCTCTTCATGGGAATGAATGGACCTTCTTCAACTACATCCCACACCATATAGTCGGTAGACTTAATGAAGAGCCTCATCCTATTCTTCCAATAAGGATAGTTATCCCCATTGAAGAATGGTGGCTTGGTGGTGGATTGGGACTCATAGTTGGAGGTGGATGCCATTGCTTGACTTGTTGTTGATCAAACTTTCAACTTTCCAAGGATCGACTCAAGAGGGTTGTAATCCTTCCAATGAGTGTAGCTCTGATACCAATTGTTGAGTTGATCAAACAATTGCAAATGGCCAAGAGGGGGGTGAATTGGCAATTAAAATTTTTGTGAAGAGAATATTGGAAAATAAAATGACACAAGGGGTTATAGTGGTTCAAGTTCAACAACCGAACTCTACATCCACTACCTTAGCTCCCACTAAGGATTTTCCAAAACAATTCACTACTTGAATTCGTCCCCTTTTCTTGGATGAGGAGGAAACCTTACAATATCGATTAAGCTTTTCAACCCCAAGCTTAATCCACTCAAATACAAAGAAGATTTTTGGTAAACTCAAGTATTTCCTCTCAAAGGATGATTGTCTACCCACTTACAATTACAGCAACCCAAAAACTCTCAAAAATATGACAAATTGAAATACAAAGAGTTGGGTACAAGAATATAGCTTTGAATAGCTCTAGGATTTGGATTTTTGCTTTGATGATGCTTGAATGTGTATTGTTGTTCTTCCTGGTGAAATGAAGCTTGTATTTATACCTTTGAATCAGTTTCTAGCCGTTTGGATCATTTGAATTATTGAAGGAGCCGTTGGGAACATTTTTCCAGCTATTAAGGCAGCTCCCCAGCACTGCGTATCGATACACGACAAGGCTGTATCGATACGCTAGTTTAAATTTCAACTAGCCGTTGTGCCTGAAAACAGAGTGTATCGATACGCTAGGCGTATCGATACGGTCCAAACTTTCTGTTAAGTTTGATGCATCAAAGCGTATCGATACGGGGGTCGTATCGATACGGTCCAAACTCACTGTAAAAATCATTTAATTTGTTGCATCAACGTGTATCGATACTGTGACCAAGAGTATCGATACGTCATAACGGTCAAAACAATTTTTCAAACAATTATGCTTGGCGTATCGATACGGTTATTAAGCGTATCGGTACGGTTGCCCAGATGAACACTATATCGATACGTATGAAGGGAGTATCGATACGCTATGTTCATTCAGAATTACAGTAAGTTTCAAGTGTATCGATACGCAGGGCCATTTTTGCATAATTTGGTTTTGAAAAACATGAAAAAGGTTTGAGAAACTTAATGTTTTGAGATCCAATCTTCAAACGATATTTTATACAAAACATTTTGTTAATATTTGAACCTTTAAAGAGTTCTTAAAAATTTATTTGTTTTGCAATTTGGTCCTTAAATTTTTATGTTATATCAAAATCAATTTTAGTTTTACAATATCATTAGCGTGGTGTTAGCTCGAGGCAAGGCAAGAAAGGCTTTCCAAGTTTATGGCTCAAGTACGGTTATCAATTTTGTATTAGCTAGCAATGTGGCAATGGTTTTTGTATGAGCTTGTAAGACTCATTTGATGTGGATGTTTTGAGTTTGATTATGGATTGTAAAGCATGTGATACTATGATGAATGTTGGTGTGTGATGGCATGCTTTAGATGTTTAGGTTGCGTTGTGTGTGAGTGCAAACCCCTTATGATGACTTGTGCCCTTTAAGACCTTTTGAACCTTTATGTATGCCAATATTGCCTAAATTGCTCCTTGGTTGGAATGCTATGTATGAGTGCTTTGATCCATGTATGAATGCTTCCTTTGGCTTAAGTAAGATTGCTTAAGCGTGTGTATACGCTTAGGAGAGTCGAGAAATGCATTTAGAGTCGTGTATGGGTTGTTAAAGTTGAAAATTCTGGTGTTGCAGTGCAGGGCGTATCGGTACGCCTAAGGGCCGTATCGATACGGTCTTGCCTGAAGAGCTCAGTTTAGGCTGGGCGTATCGATACGCGGGGGCGTATAGATACGGTTTTTGGTCACTGGAATTTTGAGATTTTGGGGAGTTTTTGGTGTATCGATACGGTGTTGGGGCGTATCGGTACGGGCTTATCTCGTTGACCACGAGATGTTGACTGAAGAGGGCGTATCGATACGCTCAAGGGCTGTATCGATACGGTCTTTTACGAGTTGACTGTTTGGGTTGACCATGTCAAGGAGTATCGATACCCTTGATTGGAGTATCGATACGGCCTGCCTTATAAGCTTAAAATGGACTGTTATGCATGGTCGTGGTTCGAATGTGTTTTCCTTTGATTGTTTTCCGCTGATGTGTATCACCTAGGACTTAATGTTCATCTAGGTAAGATTAAAATGAAAAAAATAGGGTCGCTAACCGAGGGGGAATCTTAACGGGTTTCGCTTCGGTTTTCCCCGTGTGGCCCACTCGGACCGATCATCCGGCCAGACCGGGACGAGGGGGTTACATTTGTTGGTATCAGAGCCTGAGGTTACCGAGACCTCGGGCATGTAAGTGAGGTAAGCTTAATGTGTTCAATGATTTTGTTGTTCGATGCATGTTTTGCCATGAATCTTTGATACTGAATTGATCGTATGATGTTTTGAATGCATGAATTGTTGTATCTGGTGTAGAGTGTGTGCCAATTGCTACTATTACTTAATTTAAAAAGATTTTTGGAAAGAGGAGTACTTGAGCACTATTGGACCCTTGCTTTGGCTAACGTAATCCTTATCTGTTTCTTCTTGTAGTTTATACCTTGCTAGCTGTATCATGAGACCACGTGGGAGGCCTAGGATGGTTCGACCGGAACCACGGGCAGAGGCTCCAGGAGTTGAGCCAGTAGTGAGAGTTGAGGCTCAAGTGGGAGAGCCTGTGGTTGGAGTTGGAGCTCCTCCACCACCTCCACCACCACCACCTCCTCCACCAGGAGCGGGAGGTGAGGCCGGGGCTGAAGGAGAGGGACCACAAGGACCGGCCGTGATTGACTTAGCTCCGTTGGTTCAGGCGATCGTCGGGGCATTTCAAGCTGTAGTAGCTGGAGGTCAGGCAACAGCACACCATCAGGGTGAGGGCACTGGGTTGCCATTAGAGAGACTTCGGGGCCTTGGGGCTGAAGAGTTCAGAAGAGCCACTCCGGAGAGGTCAGAGTTATGGTTTGAGAAGACCGTACGTATCCTTGCTCAGATGGGATGTACTGGTAAGCGCAAGTTGGGATGTGTTGAGTCTTTGCTTCAGGGTGATGCCTACACCTGGTGGGTCACCGTTACTTCAGGTATGGATGAGGCCGAGATTACTTGGGAGTTCTTTGAGTCAGCCTTCCGTAAGAAGTATCTGGGTCCGCGATACCTCGATGAAAGGAAGAGGGAGTTTATGGCTTTGCTTCAGGGGAGTATGTCCGTGACCGATTATGAGATCCGATTTGTCAGACTGAGTCAGTATGCACCTGAGCTTGTACCTACTGAGGTGGAGCGTTGTAACCGCTTCCGTATGGGTTGAGTGAAGAAATCAAGACGTATACTATAGCTTCAGACTACACTGATTTTGATGTCTTGGTCTCGAGGGCCAAGGACTTAGAGCACAGCTTGAGTTTGACCAGGCGGTCAGGTGGATCTAGTTCGGGTAAGAGGTCCAGCAACTTTGATAGAGGTGATGCCAAGAGGCATCGAGACAACAGACATCATTATTATCATAGGCATGGTGGCGGTAACCACGGTAGGGGCCATCAGGGTTAGAGAGCTGGTGGGAAGTTGCCCACATGTGCCACTTGCGGGAGGAACCACACCGGTGAGTGTTGGGGAAATTTTCATTCTTGTTGGAGTTGTGGTGCTAGAGATCACATTAGGCATGACTGTCCACATCAGGTGGGACAGGCACCAGCTCAGGCTCCTGCTAGAGCCAACAATTTTCAGAGAGGCCGCGGGCACGGTAGAGGTAATTTCCAGCCAAGGAATGATGGCCAGAGAAATTTAGCACATGTAGTTGCAGTCCAGCCGGAGGGCGGAGGACAGGCCAGGGTTTACGCTCAGCGCGGGGAGCAGCATGACACCGATGTGATCGCAGGTAACTTCTCAATACAGTCTTTGGGTTTGCTTTCTTTGATTGACTCTGGGTCTACACATTCCTACATATTGAGTGAGCATGCACAGTCTTTGAATTTGCCTTGTGAAATGTTAGAGGTAGGAGTTAGTGTTACTAGTTCCTTTGGGGACACGGTAGTAGTTAGGAAGATGTACCGAAGGTGTCCGTTGATGGTTCAGGGGCATGTGTTTCCTGTGGATATGATGGAACTTCCTTTCTATGGTTTTGATGTGATTCTGGGTATGGATTGGCTCACGGAGCATAGAGCTAGGATAGATTTTGAAACTAAGCGGATTTCTTTGAGGCTTACAGATGACTATGAGATTGTAGTGGTGGGTGAGAACGTGAAGTTCTTATCCAATGTGGTTTCAGTATTAGAGGCTAAGAGATTAGTTGATTTGGAGTACGAAGCATACTTAGCGTATGTGATGAACCCTAACATGAGTGAGGTTAGGCCTTAGGACATCCGGACAGTATGCGACTTTCCTAGTGTGTTTCCGGAAGAATTGCCAGGGTTACCACCGGACAGAGATTTAGAGTTCAGCATTGAGACTTATTCTGATTCAGCTCCTGTTTCGATTACTCCGTATCGCATGACACCGAAAGAATTGAAAGAGTTGAAGACTCAGTTGCAAGAATTGACAGATAGAGGTTTTATCCGACCTAGTTCTTCACCTTCGGGTGCACCAGTCTTGTTTGTGAAGAAGAAGGATGGGAGCATGAGAATGTGTATAGATTACAGGCAGTTAAATTAGTTGACAGTGAAGAATAAATATCCGTTGCCTAGAATTGATGATTTGTTTGATCAGTTGAGAGGAGCTTCAGTCTTTTCGAAGATTGATTTGAGATCGGGTTACTACCAGCTAAATGTAAGAGAGGTTGATGTACCGAAGACGGCCTTTAGGACTAGATATGGACATTATGAGTTTTTAGTCATGCCTTTTGGGCTGACTAATGCACCGGCTGCTTTCATGGACATGATGAATATGATCTTTCATTAGTATCTAGATCAGTTTGTAGTTGTATTTATTGATGACATTTTGGTGTACTCGCGAACTGAAGAAGACCATGACTGACACTTGAGACTTGTTTTGAAGACCTTGCTAGATCATCAGTTGTATGCGAAGCTCAGCAAGTGTGAGTTCTGGATCTGTGAGGTAGTCTTCTTAGGACATGTAGTGTCAGCCGATGGGATTAGAGTTGATCCGAAGAAGATTGAAGCCATTGTTGAGTGGAAGCAACCGAAATCTGTGACAGAGGTACGTAGCTTCCTAGGTTTAGCCGGATACTATAGGAGGTTTGTAGAGGGTTTCTCTAAGTTAGCCGCTCCATTGACACAGTTACTTCAGAAGAGTGTTCAGTTTGAGTGGATAGATGCAAGACAGAGAGCCTTTGAGAAATTGAAAGAAGCTTTGACCCAAGCACCGATTTTGATTCAGCCTGAGTCCGGGAAGGACTATGTAGTTTACAGTGACGCTTCCTATGTAGGGCTAGTATGTGTTCTTATGCAAGACCGGAGAGTAGTGGCTTATGCCTCAAGATAGTTGAAGACCCATGAGCGCAACTATCCGACCCATGACATAGAGTTAGCTGCAGTTTTGTTTGCTCTGAAGATTTGGAGGCACTATTTGTACGGTGAGAGATGCACAGTGTACACCGAACACAAGAGTTTGAAATACATTATGACTCAGCGAGATTTGAATCTCAGACAGCGTAGGTGGTTAGAGCTGCTAAAAGACTATGATCTTACAATTGAGTACCATCCGGGTAAGGCCAATGTAGTGGCCGATGCATTGAGTAGGAAGGTGGTCGTGGACTTGAGAGCTATGTTTGCTAGATTGAGTTTGTCCGGAGATGGTGGCTTGATAGCCGAGCTTCAGGTTAGACCTACTCTAGGTCAGTTGATTCGAGAGAAACAGCTCTTAGATAGATCTTTGGCACCTCACGTGCAAGATATAGCCGAGGGTAGATCTTCAGACTACAGTTTCAGTACTGATGGGGTTTTGTGTTTCAAAGGTAGAATAGTTGTGCCAGAGGACAGTAACTTGAGACGTAGGATCTTGACCGAAGCCCACAGTAGTCCGTTTGCTATGCATCCTGGAAGTACGAAGATGTATCGTAATTTGAAGAATGAGTACTTTTGGGTTGGCTTGAAGAGAGATGTAGCCGACTTTGTGAGTAAGTGCTTAGTGTGTCAGAGAGTGAAGGCAGAACATCAGGTTCCCTCAGGTTTGCTACAGCCGTTGAGAATTCCGGAATGGAAATGGGAGAACATCATTATGGATTTCGTTTCGGGTTTGCCTTTGACTCCTAAGAAGAACTCTGTTTGGGTGATAGTGGATCGTTTTACGAAGTGTGCTCACTTCTTGGCAGTCAACACTACTTACACATTAGATAGATTGGCCGATTTGTATATTGGCGAGATTGTTAGACTGCATGGTGTGCCGAAGTCCATTGTATCAGATAGAGATCCACGGTTTACTTCTAGATTTTGGGAGTGTCTGCATACGGCTTTGGGTACCCGCTTGAACTTCAGCACTTCTTATCATCCTCAGTCAGATGGTCAGTCAGAGAGGGTTATTCAGATCTTAGAGGATATGCTGCGATGTTGTATCATTGACTTTCAGGGTACCTGGGAGAAGCATTTGCCTCTAGTAGAGTTTGCGTACAATAACAGCTTTCAGTCGAGCATTCAGATGGCTCCGTATGAGGCCTTGTATGGCCGAAAGTGTAGAACTCCAGTTTGTTGGGCCGAAGTGGGACAAAAGTTGTTACCTATGCCAGATTTGCTCAAGGGGACAACCGACAAGGTAAAATTGATTTGTGACCGTTTGAAGGCTGCTTCGGATAGGCAGAAGTCCTATGCCGATTTGAAGAGGAAGGAAGTTGAGTTCTCAGTGGGTGAGAAGATATTCTTGAAGGTGTCTCCGTGGAAGAAAGTGAAGAGATTTGGCCGAAAAGGGAAGTTGAGTCCGAGGTACATAGGACCGTATGAGATTGTGAAGAGGGTTGGTCCAGTTGCTTATCAGTTGCGTTTGCCATCCGAGCTAGAGAAGATACATGATGTGTTCCATGTTTCGATGTTTCGTAAGTATAGGTCCGATCCATCACATGTTATGCCCGTAGAAGAAATTGAATTGAATCCGGATTTGACTTATGAGGAGGAGCCAGTGGAGATCTTAGCTTCTGACAGTAAGGTGTTGAGGGGTAGATCGATTGAGTTAGTGAAGGTGCGGTGGCAACGTAGAGGTGTGGACGAGGCCACTTGGGAGAGGAAGGAGGATATGGAAAAGCAGTTTCCGTATCTCTTTCAGTCAGATAATTTCAGGGACGAAATTCCTTAAGTGGGAGAGAGTTGTAACACCCGTGTTCTGGGGTTAGGAGTTAGCCGAGTTATATTTCGAGTCAATGAAATTAAATTAAAAACAATTCAACCTCAAATTGGACCTAATTGAGCTTTAGTATAAAGGGGAGGGACCTATGTTGTAATTTTACCCAAAAGTTTTTAAAAAGGAAGACAACTTTCAAAGTTGTCATCTTCTTCCCCTTTTCCCCTCTATCCAACGTTAAAACACTAAAAAACCCCACCCCCAAAACCTCTCAAAGCTAGTATCTATTCCATTCGATTTCAACCTCAATTCAAGGTGTTTTTGAAAGGTAAACATGTTTTCTTACTCTCCTCTTTATCCTCTATCTACCTATGGTCTTGGATTTCAAAAACATGGACTTTGAAAATGTTAGGGTTTTACTAAAAGCTTGGATTTTTATGAGATTTTCATCTTGTTTTGATAAATTGAGTTGGGGCTTTGTTTACTCGTGTTAAAATACACATTATATGTCAATTTGGTTGAATTTTGATGAAAATCCGAAGTAGGGTCTTAGAGCAAATTTTAAGGTGTCAAAACTAGGGTTTTTGGGAAGTTTAAGGTTGAAATTGAAGGGTTGTTGGTTTAGGTATATTAGGAAGGTGATTTGGGGCCTTTTGGGAGTCTTTTGGATGATTGAAAGTGGAGTTTTCAGCAAGGTTATTGGGGAGCACGAAAATTGGTATTTTGGGTGATTATGTGGATTGGGAATTTGTGGAAATTGGCTTGTGTTTGTAGAGTGAGTTGATGGTTGAGTTTTAGCATTGAATTGTGGTGTAATAAGTGTGTTTTGTTTGGCTAGAAGCAAGAGGAAGCGTTGAAGGAGCTTTGGGACCGAATCCGGGTTCGTAAGAGTTTTGCTTGGTTGCTAAGGAAGGGCGGTGAGTGGTCTCAAACTTGATTTAAAGTTTGGTTCGAGTATGTGTAGTGTGTGTGTGTAAAGTGTGCTTGGTAGGCCACTTCTAGTTAATTCAAGTTGTTAGTTTAGCCATTGATATCCATAAATGCTATTGTGCTTACTTAGCTATGCTCTTGTGATTGTGGTTATTTGGTGCACGTATATCATGATGGGTATATATGTGATGAGCATGAGTGTGGTTGATGATATGTGATGTGATAATGAAAAATTGGCACTAAATTAATTACAGGTTGTAAATGATCGATCATTAGGATTAGTGTGCACACAAATTGAGTCAAAACGTACGTGGCCTTGATGGCGTTAAGTCATCAAGGAGGAGTACGGTGATGTAATATTCCACCGGAAGCTTTTTATATATTTCTACGGGATGATAAGTGGAATCCCATCCGTAGGGCATGTGGCGATGAGTGAAATCCCGCACATGCAAGGTCCGGTGATGAGTGTAATCCCACTGAGGTAAAGTGTTGTTGAGGTTTAAATCCGTACAATCGGGGTAATTAATAGTGGCCAATTCAACTTGTTTATGTATTGTGATATATGATTGTGGTATATGGTGTTGTTGCATGGTGTTGATATTGATGATTGAGCTTGGTAGGATTGAGAAACCATATTATGCCACTTGAAGGACTAGCTAGGTGTACTTGATTATATGCCCATGCATGATGTATGTAAGATTAGGATTTACATGCTTGAACCCTGCATTGTTGATGTTTTTCATTTTACAGCACCCTGACTAAGCTTATAGCTTACGCTCTCAATGTTCAACAATGCATATCATTAGCGTGGTGTTAGCTCGAGGCAAGGCAAGAAAGGCTTTCCAAGTTTGTGGCTCAAGTACGGTTATCAATTTTGTATTAGCTAGCAATGTGGCAATGGTTTTTGTATGAGCTTGTATGACTCATTTGATGTGGATGTTTTGAGTTTGATTATGGATTGTAAAGCATGTGATACTATGATGAATGTTGGTGTGTGATGGCATGCTTTAGATGTTTAGGTTGCGTTGTGTGTGAGTGCAAACCCCTTATGATGACTTGTGCCCTTTAAGACCTTTTGAACCTTTATGTATGCCAATATTGCCTAAATTGCTCCTTGGTTGGAATGCTATGTATGAATGCTTTGATCCATGTATGAATGCTTCCTTTGGCTTAAGTAAGATTGCTTAAACGTGTGTATACGCTTAGGAGAGTCGAGAAATGCATTTAGAGTCGTGTATGGGTTGTTAAAGTTGAAAATTCTGGTGTTGCAGTGCAGGGCGTATCGGTACGCCTAAGGGCCGTATCGATACGGTCTTGCCTGCAGAGCTCAGTTTAGGCTGGGCGTATCGATACGTGGGGGCGTATAGATACGGTTTTTGGTCACTGGAATTTTGAGATTTTAGGGAGTTTTTGGTGTATCGATACGGTGTTGGGGCGTATCGGTACGGGTTTATCTCGTTGACCACGAGATGTTGACCGAAGAGGGCGTATCGATACGCTCAAGGGCTGTATCGATATGGTCTTCTACGAGTTGACTGTTTGGGTTGACCATGTCAAGGAGTATCGATACCCTTGATTGGAGTATCGATACGGCCTGCCTTATAAGCTTAAAATGGACTGTTATGCATGGCCGTGGTTCGAATGTGTTTTCCTTTGATTGTTTTCCGCTGATGTGTATCACCTAGGACTTAATGTCCATCTAGGTAAGATTAAAATGAAAAAAATAGGGTCGCTAACCGAGGGGGAATCTTAACGGATTTCGCTTCGGTTTTCCCCGTGTGGCCCACTCGGACCGGTCATCCGGCTAGACCGGGACGAGGGGGTTACAGTTGATGTAAGAAGGCTCAAAAGAAAGCTCTTTATCTCGAACTGTTGTTGAGTGTGTAAAAGTTCTATATTTTACCCCATATTTAACCCATATTTCTGCTGCATTCAAGCATAATTCATTGCATTTAGGTTAGATTTCAGTTATACATCACAAATATATCAATTGGCACAGTTTCTACTGAAATTGGTTGCTTTTGCAGGTAGTTGTTGTAGCAGATGGAGTGCAGTAGAGAAGCAGACGCTGGGCAGTGAAGAAGCAGAGCTGGAACTGGATGTGCAGACGTGAAGGACGATGCTGCCATGGCCGCTGTTGTGGCAGCCAAGGACGACAGCGATAGTGAAGGGAAGAAGTGAAGTGGGCCTCGACAGAAAGAGAAAATTAAGCCCATCTGTCGTGGAGCATCCTTATATTTTCCAAGCCCTAGATCAGAATGAAGGCCAAGCCCAAAGTTCAAGGAAGAAACTCTAAGCAAGAAGGAAGGACGAATTAAAGACTTATGCTCTGAAGATTTAGTCTTTAATAGAGTTGTACTTTAATTTAAACTTGTATTCTTTCTGTATTAGAAAACTTGAACCCAAGGCCTATATAAAGGCATGTAATTCGACCTAGGGAAGGACATAATCATACTCTCTAGCCTTCTTCCCAAAACCCTAGCCGTTTTCCCTTCCTCATCATGTCCTAAACTTCCCCTAGGGCTAAGGGTTGATTTGTAAAGTAGTTGCAAGGATTGCATTTGTTTTAGGAATTTTTCTGTTCAATAAAATAACTTCAAGTTTGCTTATTCTGGTTTTCAACATCTTACAAGAGTATCGGGAGAGCATTGTGAGATTACTCATTTACTTAATATCAGGAGAGTTAAGTATACGAAAGGAATAAGTACGGGTTCTCCAGTTTATGGTTGAACTATCTCGGACCTAGGGATAGGACGAGGTTAAGTGGCTAAGGAAGAATTCAACAACTCCGGTGTTCACCCATCGATTCACGCAGGGAGGTATCATCAAAGACGTGTTCATCGACAGACTTGGACCTAGGGATAGGCCAAGGCACAACAAGGATTCTTGCCAAGCTTGAAGTACAGAGTTGTGTGATCGCTGCCGCGACTAACAACAGACCGCTGCCGCGACAGGTGCTGCCGCAGCAGGCGCAACGACAGTGTAACACCCGGGTTTAGGGGTCGGGTGAAAATAATATTTTAATATTATTTGGGCTCGGTTTTATTACAAAAATGATTCTTTCAAATTTCGGGTTTCGAAGTAAATATTTGAAATGGGACCAAATTGATTTAATTGCAAGTTGAAGAGCTTTTTAGAGAACAATGAAATAGCCATTTATTAAGGACCTTTTTTGTAATTTACCCATAATTAAATTTAAAACCCCTTTATATTAAAATTTAAGCATTTTCTTCATCTTCCTTATCTCATTTCTTCATTTGACGACATGGGAGAGCTCCCTCCCCTTTCACTATTTCATCTCCTTCCTCCCTCGTTTTGGCTCGGTTTTGAAAGGTAATTACGTTTTTGACTTGCTCTCAACTTCCTCTCTTCAAAAGTAAAAGTAGTTTTCATTTTCATCCATGTTTTAGAAATTTGATTTTTGGGAGATTTGAATAAAAATGGTAGTTTTATGGTGTTTAACGTGAGATTTTGATTAAACAATGATAGATATGAACTTTATGAACCAAAAGGTTCAACATATATGATTTTTAAAGGGTTTTGTTAAGTTTCCCGAATTTGTGTTTTGGAGGGTTTTTAGGAGGGTTTTTAGTTGAGTTTTGAGTGTGGTTTGTGTTGGAAATTGAGGGTTGATGTTAGGGTATTGGTTGGGGGTCGTTTTGGAAGCAATTGGAAGTGTTAAATGTGTTGAAATCACAAGTTTTGGACTGTGTAAAAGGGCTGCTCGGGAATGGCTTTTGGTGGTTGTTCTTGGTTCGAAAAACAAGTGTTTGATGTTTGAATTTCATTCCGGGTTTACTACGTTGTGTTGTGGACTGATTTGAGGTTAATTTACTTGTGTTGAGGTTGTTTAGAAGCGAGAATTTGCGTTGGAGAAGCTTCGGGAAGGAATCCGGAAACTTGAAGGTGATGCTTGCTTGGTAATTGAGCTTGGAGGTAGAGGTGAGTGGTTAAATGTTTTTGAAATGGTTTTGAGTATTTGGTTCAAGCATGTGAACCTATGATGGGCTTGGTAATCCCACCTAGAGTTGGGATTAGAGTGGTAGCCTAATCCCAAGCTTTGATTAGAGACTTTGGTTGCACTCTTTAATGGTTGTATATGCCTCGTGTTAGATTGTGATGATGTTGATTATGTATATGTTGTATACATGTGTGTTGAGGCATGTTGGATGCATTGCTATATGCATGTTGATGATAGATATGATATGGTTGTTAATGATGTACATGTGGTGTTGATGTGTGAAATGATATTATGAGGTGATTGTATGATCCGAGGATCATGGTGAGTACATGCTAGGCATTGAAATGTGGTTTGTGTATGACAGTGAGTCATGGTGAGTACGTGCTAAGCACGGAAGTTATTATGAAATGATATTGCGAAAGATTATTGAAATGTGTAGTATTGGCACTAGTATGCTTGGGTACAAATGATCGATCATTAGGATGTTTAGTGTGCACACAGGAGTCTAAATTCGCGCGTGCCTTGGTGGCGTTGAGTCACCAAGGAGGAGTACGGGTACGCCCGGAAATTGTATTATATTAGTCGATGATGAGTGGAATCCCATCGACGGGGCGTGAGGATGAGTGGAATCCCCTCCGCGTGAAACGGGGCGTGAGGATGAGTGAAATCCCCTCCGCGTGAAATGAGGTGTGAGGATGAGTGGAATCCCCTCCGCGTGAACGGTGATGAGTGTAATCCCACCGTCAGGTAATGGTTGTGTTGTTGGATGTGAGTTCCAACAGGTTATCCGCGTATTCGAGTCATAGCTAGGTGCCAATATGAGGTTGTATGTGTATACCAATATGAGACCATGTGTATATGCTTATATGATACTGAATGTGATTCCCTTTATGAATTGATATATGATATGGTTAATGCACTGAGTTATGTATCATTGTACGTTGAGCTTATGAGTTGTTGAGCATGGCATAATGTTGATTATATGTTCATGCATCATGTTCATTTTGGCTTATGCGGATCGGAGGTATGATCATGCATTTCCTCATGGAAATTGCTCGTGCTTGGATCCTGTATTGTCGAAGGTTTGTTTTATGAGCTTACCCTCACTAAGCTTTTATGCTTACGCTCTCTTTTGTTCGACAATGCAGATCAATAGATCGAGGGTGGCAAGGGCAAGGAAAGGTCTCCAAGTGTTGCTTTTGGTGAGCTCGATGTATGATTTATAAATTGAAAGATTGTAATAGTAAAGCAATGGGATAGGTGTTGTTGTTTTGGATGTCTTGATGTATGTTTATTTGGTTTGGCACTTGGATGCCTTGTTCGACTTGTAAATATCACTTATGATGCATGCCTTGATGAATGCTTGAGTGATGCATGCCTTGATGAATGCTTGAGTGATGTATGTCTGTAGATGTTTAAATTGCTTATCATGTGTGTTGGTCATACGCCTTGTGAGGATGCCTAAGTGTATGGATGTTGAAGCATGAGACCTTATGTGCTTGTTTGCCTTCTTTTGATCGAATGCATGATTTTCCTTGGTTGATTTAGGAATGCTCATGTTGAGTATCATGTATGAAGGGTTCTTAATGTATAATTTACCATGTATATATGATGGTTCATATTCATGCTTTGAGTATGTTGGAGTACGTTTAATCTAGGACGTATGCCTCTAGACTTGGGTGGTTGGTGTTGGATGCTTTTAGCCTCTTTAAGCTCTTATGAATGGTTGTATATGAACATGAGGTGTTTTTACCATAGGAAGTCGTTAGAGATAAGCAAAATATGCTCCCCTGCACCTAGGTTTCGAAACTAAGGGTAAAGTTTTGAAACCTTTGCAAATTTTGGGATTCCAGAGGTCACTGCCAGCCAAAGTTTCGAAACCTTTGGGAAAGGTTTCGAAACTATGGTCAAAGGTTTCGATTGGGCATAAAATTTGAGGTTTGCAAGCTTTACGTTTTAGTCCTGATTCTCGTATGTGCAATTGCTTGAGTTTGAGATGTCCGTTTGAGTTGAAATTTGGCAGAGAGGCATGAAACATGACTAATTTCATAATGGTAACTTAAAATTTGGTAAAGTCCTCTTAATTTCCAGAATTTACAAATTGGTCCCTAAATTCGTATTTTGTGCAATTGAGTCCCTTATTGTTTTCCGATTGCTGTGATTTTTGAGTATGCTTATCTCAAGAGTATGCCTAGGTTTAATGTGCATCTAGACAAGTTTAAAAAGAAAAAAAAAAGGTCGTTAATCAAGGTTGACTTTCGGGTTGACTTTGGTTTTCCCCGTGTAATCTTCGTAGTTCGGGTCAGCCGTCTAGGCCGGGCTACGGGGGTTACAGACAGAACACAGTTTTCTAGACTTTGCAACACCTACACTACTAAGCAATTCAATATCGACCCATTCTCTCTATCCTGATTTCAATACTCTTTTATTATCAAGTATTCTTATTATTCTCGTGACAACATTTAAAATATTTCTTTTTCCTCTTGTGCAGTAATTCAAGGTGAAGCTATTAGCCTAGTCCCTGTGGAGACGATATCCGATACTTCCATATTTTTACTACTTGCGTCGTGTACACTTGTACTACATTGTGATAGAGACTTTTACACGCAACAAGTTTTTGGCGTCGTTGCCGGGGACTGGCAACATATCTTTACCCTACCCTTTTACTGCATATTCTTTTTATTTTTCTATTTTTACTTGGGTTGTTCAACCTATACCTTTCACAAGGTCTTTTGTTTGCTTATGCACAGATCTCAACGAGGAAAAGAACCTGAGCACCAGTTAGATCCTGAAATCGAACGTACGTGCAATCTTAGAAAAAGAGTTCGGTTCCTTGTAGAGAGAAACGAATACCTAGAAGGACAGTTAGAAGCAATGGTGAACGGAAGGCACGAAGAAAGAAGGAACGACCAAGAGAACCCCCAGGATAATAATAAGGGTAAACTACTGCAGGGGTCACTTACGTTTAACGTGTGTACAAAGTTAGTCACCACTTTTGAAAAGTGCATATTAGTAGTCCTTCACGTTTTCGATGTGTAAATAGTTGGTCACTCCGACGTTATACTCCGTTAGTCCCCTAACGGATTGCTGATGTGGCTGACTTAATTAAATTCAACATCCACGTGTAATCCCACGTGGATAATAACGTGGAACTTTGCTACTTAAAACACTAATATTATAGAATCCCCCAATTTGTTGAACCCTAAAAAATTTTCTCTGTAAAATTAGAAGAAGAAGAAGAATTTTGGGGTCACTTCATGGCTTAAAAAAGTATATGGGGTCTTTCGAAATTGATCTAATTTTGGGGAAGAGGTTATTTTCTATGAAATTCTTCAATGGCTTAAAAAAGATTCGAAATTGATCTAATTTTGGGGGTCTTTCGACACATTTCGAAGAAGAAAAAGTATGCAATAATTGATGCAATCAAAAGGTTACAAAGATTGCATATATGTTCCCAGGGAAACAAATTAGAACACAACAATGTGTTTTGAGGGTATCTTTAGGACAATAGAAAATGATAAAGCAGAAAAGACATATATATGCCA
Source organism: Hibiscus trionum (assembly GCA_030270665.1). Classification (NCBI taxonomy): domain Eukaryota; kingdom Viridiplantae; phylum Streptophyta; class Magnoliopsida; order Malvales; family Malvaceae; genus Hibiscus; species Hibiscus trionum. The sequence goes on from BSYR01000013.1 coordinate 36,581,339, forward strand.
TTCAGAACATTAGTCATTAGAGTTATTGGATGGAGCCTGGGATTTTAGTTGAGAATCTGAAGGGGGGCATCAATTCTTGTCCTGAGATTTCTTAGATAAGACTCCAAAATACCCATTTTTTTATGGATCAATTTCATCCTCAGAAATACATCCATGCATGTTAAGATATCAAGCTTGATTTATGCTAGTGAAAACACCATAAATCACTATCAAGAAAAAAGAGAGACATGCCCCTAGACATGATGACTGACATAATTGTGACATGGGAAACTGTGAGAGATTGAAGTGCCACAACAATGTGGTTGAATTCATACATGGGGCAAGACTTTCAAAGAGACAAAGACAGTCCAAAAAAGGAAAAACCAAATGATGAAATTCACCAAGGGACCATATGTCTATGCCTTGATTATTAAAAAAGAATAGAGCATTGGCACTGCTGACCTGGGCCATGAAAATCATTTACTCTGTAGTTTTCTCCTTGCTGCATGTCAATCCAAAGCCAAGGGGAAACAAAGGATCCATGAATTGTCTCCATTGTTGATGGGTAGCTGTTTGGTTGTCCTAAACCATGTCATTGGCAATCGCCCCTCAAATTCGTAGTCTCCAAAAACTACATCGGTTATTCCCCTTCCTTCAGTTCCTGGTAACCATGCAGCAATCAGAGCATCTATTTTTTCCAAAAGCCATGGCTCTATAAGCAAAGGTCTTCCAGATATCAGGATCACCAATGTGGGGATTCTGTCAGCAATAGTGTTTATTAATTCACTTCAATTGAAGGGGATTACTAGCTCTGAATTGTCTCCGGCAGACTCTGCATATGGTTCTTCACCAACAGCTACAACGGCAAAAGAAAAGTTGGACTCAGCCAAGGTGTTTGGTGAAGGATACTTTTCATAAATCACCTCTGTTTCTTCTCCCATTACTTCTCTGAATGCATCCAAGATTGATGTGCCTAGAAAGAAATAAATCCAACATTCAGATTACTATAGCCTAAGTAATATTTATATGTATGCTTTAGACAATTTTCGATTCAATAATGTGGCTTTAAAACATGATGTCAGATGACTAGTTAACAAATTATCAATAAATTGAGGTGGAGAGGGAACAATTTTACAAAGAAAAATTCTTCTTCTTCTGCTTCTTCTTCTTCTTCTTTTACAGAGAAATTTTTTTAGGGTTCAACAAATTGGGGGATTCTATAATATTAGTGTTTTAAGTAGCAAAGTTCCACGTTATTATCCACGTGGGATTACACGTGGATATTGAATTTAATTAAGCCAGCCACATCAGCAATCCGTTAGGGGACTAACGAAGTATAACGTCGGAGTGACCAACTATTTACACTCGAAAACGTGAAGGACTACTAATATGCACTTTTCAAAAGTGGTGACTAACTCTGTACACACGTTAAACGTAAGTGACCCCTGCAGTAGTTTACCCTAATAATAATCCTGTCGGGAATGGAGGGAACGGCCAACCTGCTGATCCACCTGTCGCTGCCGCACTTCGGTCGTACCGAGACTGCATGCTCAATGATCATGTAGAACTAGAAACAACCCTGCCAGATGTAGACGTTGACAATTTTGAGCTGAAACCTGTTATGTTCAACATGATTAACAACACTGGCCAATTTAGTGGTACTGCTACAGAGGATGCTAGGGAGCATCTGAAAACGTTCCAGGAAATCTGTGGTTCGTTTAGACTGCCAGGAGTAAATCCGGAGATACTGAGGCTTCGGTTATTTCCTCATTCATTGAGGGACAGGGCGAAAACTTGGTGGAATAAACTAATGCCGGGTTCAATACGAACTTGGGCAGATTTAACTCGTGAATTTTTGTCTCGCTTTAATCCTTCACACTTATCTGAGCGATTACGTAACGAAATTGCTACTTTTCAACAGGAAGATGACGAGCCAATGCACGAGGCCTGGGATAGATTTACCACTCTTCTGAGGAACTGCCCGATGCATGGATTTCCCGTTTGGAACCAGGTAACTAAATTCTATAATGCTGCCAACTTACAAACTCGTATGAGAATTTATTCAGCAGCGAATGGATTGTTGTTGGACAAAGATCCAGAAGATGCAATGGCAGTATTGAAAAATCTAGCGAAGAACGAGGAACAGTTTCCTACAGCAAGAAGAGGGGGTAAACGAGTACTAGTTGTGAAAGATTATGAGGCCGACAACTCTCTAAAAACACAAGTGTCATATCTCACTAAGGCAATGAAAAAGCTTCTGAAAGAAGATTCACAACATGTTTACTCAGATGAAGAGGTATGCGAAACTTGCGATGGGAATCACAGTTCGGAAGAATGTCCGATACAGCTAGAGGAAGGGATGTATGTTGGGAACTACAATAAACAAAAATATAATTCCAACAACTACAATACCAACTGGAGAAAGGATCCCAAGTTCTCCTGGAGCAACCCTAACAATGCCCTGAATCCTCAAGCACAAAACACACAGAATCATGGGGGACCTAGATTAATGACTCGGCAGCAACAGCAGCAACAGCAAAAGCCACCACCTGCCATGACTAGTATACTGGAGCAGACCTTGGCTAAGTTTATGTCTCAAACAGGAACTTACATTAAGAACATGAATCACTTCGTCAAGAAGACTGAGACATTCATGGATAAAACAGAGATGCGGGTGACCAACCATGAAGCTACTCTGAAATCATTGGAGACACAGATGGGTCAGGTTTCCCAGCATATTAAACCAAGGCAGAATGGAGGATTTCCTAGCGATACTGAAAACGCTAGACAATCCACACATGAGCAGTGTAAAGCCATCACTACTAGGAGTGAGAAGAAATTACCAGGGCCAGAGAAGCAAGCTGAACTAGTTAAAGAACCAGCCCTAGAGTCGACTGCCGAGAACGCTGCCCCCGTAGGCAACAAACAGCCTACTGCCGATGAACCTGTCACGACAGCAGAAGGGACAGAGGAGAAAGTTGAAGAATCTAAACCTCCTCATATCCGAATGCAGTGGGAAGGACGTATTGCTCATTATCGTCCCCCACCTCCTTTTCCTCAGCGGTTACAGAAATTGAAGCAGAAATCACAGCTTAAGAAAATCTACGATATTTTTAAGCAGGTTCATATCAATATTCCATTGTTAGATGTCGTTAGGGAAATACCTGGTTATGCCAAACTTCTCAAGGATGCCATGTCGAAGAAATTCAGACTTGGGGAATTTGAAACGGTTAAAATGACAGAGGGATGCATGAGTATTCTGCACAAACATCCACCCCAGAAGCAGAAGGATCCTGTGAGCTTCATAATACCGTGTATAATCGAAGACAAATTTGTGGGTAAGGCACTTTGTGATCTTGGTGCTAGTATAAATTTAATGCCCAAATCTGTTTTTCAAAAATTAGGTATTGGACGAGCACGACCCACAACAGTTATGCTACAGCTGGCAGACCGCTCTTACGTGCAACCGGAAGGAAAAATTGAAGATATTCTCGTAAGAGTGGACAAATTTATATTTTCTGCTGACTTTCTTGTTTTAGAGTGTGAAGCAGATGAAAACGCACCAATCATCCTGGGGCGACCCTTCTTAGCCACAGGAAGATCACTGATTGATGTGGAAAAAGGAGAACTCACTATGAGAGTAAATGATCAAGAGATCAAGCTGAACGTTCTCCAGGCAATAAAACATGCTGATGCAGAAGAAGAGTGCAAGGCCATCACTGAAATTACCTTTGACCAACCCTACATCAGGTCGGGCTGCCATGACATCACAATTGGCCACTGCCCCAGCAGCCATTTCGAATACTGTCACGGCAGCGACGACGACAGCAGCTCCTCAGAATCTGATATATCTGATACTGAAGATCAAGAGGAGGTAAACTGGATAGGCAATCGTCCAGGTAAGTTGTTCAAGCCCTTAAACTATACCTCGGATGAACATATAGTCCAAAAGCCATCAACTGTAGAGCCCCCTGTTCTAGATCTTAAGCCCCTGCCAGGGCAGCTAAAATATGTTTTCCTTGGTTTAAATGATACGTTGCCCGTAATCATCTCTTCCAAGTTGATGCAGGAACATGAACAACAGTTGATAGGGATGCTGCAGCAACACAAAAAGGCTATTGGATGGACGATAGCTGATATCCAGGGCATCAGTCCGGCTCTATGCATGCATAAAATCCTCTTAGAGGATGATCATAAGCCGACCATTGATGGACAAAGATGACTGAACGATGCTATGCGAGAGGTGGTACGTAAGGAGATCATAAAATGGCTAGATGCTAGAATAATCTATGCCATCTCGTATAGCAAGTGGGTGAGCCCGGTGCAATGCGTTCCCAAGAAAAGAGGAATAACTGTGGTAACCAATAAAGAAAACGAGCTAATCCCAACCAGGACTGTGACCGGTTGGAGGGTTTGTATGGACTACCGGAAGCTTAACAAAACTACCTGGAAGGACCACTTTCCCCTGCCCTTTATTGATCAAATGCTTGATAGATTAGCGGAAAAGCCTTATTATTGTTTTCTTGATGGTTACTCAGGTTATAATCAAATAGCCATCGCATCGGAAGATCAAGAGAATACGACATTTACTTGCCCATACAGTACTTACGCTTTTCGGAGGATGCCATTTGGACTTTGCAATGCACCAGCTACTTTTCAAATGTGCATGATGGCAATATTCTCCGATATGGTGGAAGACTTCCTGGAGATATTCATGGATGATTTTTCTATCTTTGGAGACAATTTTGAAAGCTGCCTAGGCAACCTACAGAAAGTGCTCGAAAGATGTGAGAAGGCAAACTTGGTATTGAACTGGGAGAAGTGTCACTTCATGGTGGATGAAGGGATAGTCCTAGGCCATAAAATAAGCTACCGTGGCATAGAAGTCGACAGAGCCAAGATCGAAGTAATCAAAAAGCTTTCGCCATCCACCACAGTCAAGGGAATCAGAAGTTTCTTAGGGCATGCTGGTTTTTATCGGAGATTCATCGTGAATTTTTCGAAGATCACCAAACCCTTATGCCATCTTCTAGAGCAGAACCGACCCTTCAACTTCAACGACGAATGTACTGAGGCATTCAAGGTTCTGAAAGAAAAGCTGGTAACAGCCCCAATAGTACAGCCACCAGATTGGAAACTGCCATTCGAGATTATGTGTGATGCTAGTGACTATGTTGTCGGGGCAGCTCTTGGGCAGAGAAAAGACAAGCTCTTTAATGTCATATACTACGCCAGCAAAACATTGAATGACGCCCAAGTAAATTACACCACAACAGAGAAGGAATTGTTAGCTGTGGTGTTCTCTATTGACAAGTTTCGTTCATATATACTTGGAACGAAGGTCATAGTCCACACAGACCACTCTGCATTGAAGTATCTGTTCGCCAAAAAGGATGCAAAGCCTAGACTAATACGTTGGATTCTGCTACTCCAAGAGTTCGACCTTGAGATCAAGGACAAAAAAGGGAGAGAGAATCAAGTTGCATATCACTTGTCAAGACGAGAGAAGGGAAAGAGTCTCCCAGCAGACGAGACACTCATACTGGAGACTTTCTCTGATGAGCAGTTATTCGCTGCCAAGAGCACTACCGCGACAACCATGGCGGCAGGTACATTTTCTGAACTCCCCTGGTATGCTGATTTCGTTAATTATTTAGTTAGCGGAATAACTCCTCCTGACCTTAACTATCAAGCTAGGAAGAGGTTCCAAAATGATGTTAAGCATTATTATTGGGACGAACCTCTTCTTTTCAAATACTGTGCAGATCAGGTTATTAGGAGATGTATACCACAGGATGAACAGGAAGCTATACTACATCACTGCCATGCTTCACAATATGGAGGTCACTTAGGTGGTAACAAAACTGCTGCCAAAGTTTTACAGTCTGGATTTTACTGGCCGTCACTGTTTAAAGATGCCCAAACTTTCAACAAAAATTGTGACAAGTGTCAACGGACTTGAAACATCTCAAGGAGACATGAGATGCCACTGCAAAACATTCTTGAAGTCGAGATCTTCGATGTTTGGGGGATAGATTTTATGGGACCATTCCCAACTTCATGTGGGAACTTATACATCCTCTTGGCAGTAGATTACGTGTCCAAATGGGTTGAAGCGATCGCTACTCAGATGAACGATGCCAAGACAGTTCAAAGGTTTTTACATAAAAACATTTTTTCCAGATCTTGCATCCCCAAGGCGATCATCAGTGATGAAGGGAGACATTTCGACAATAGGGTTATAGCTTCTGCCTTCAAAAAGTATGGTGTCAAACATCGAATCGCAACAGCTTACCACCCTCATACCAATGGACAGGCTGAAATATCAAACAGAGAGGTTAAGAACATCCTTGAAAAGATGGTTAAGCCAACTCGGAAGGACTGGTCTCTACACCTCAACGATGCATTATGGGCCTACAGAACATCATTCAAAACTCCATTGGGAATGTCACCCTATCGGCTGATTTATGGAAAAACCTACCATCTACCTGTCGAGATTGAGCACAGAGCATACTGGTCATCAAGGCAGTGAATTTGGACTTGGAAAAAGTAGGACAGAAAAGGCTGCTTGACTTGAACAAGATAGAAGAAATTCGAGCAATGGCCTATGACAACGCAGGAATCTATAAAGATAAGACAAAGAAGTGGCATGATAAAAAGTTGCTGCCACGACAGTTCTGCCCAGGGCAGCTTGTGTTGTTGTTCAACTCTAGGTTGAAGCTCTTCCCAGGAAAGCTAAAGTCTAGGTGGTCCGGCCCATTCCAAGTGGTGCAAGTTTTTCCCTATGGTGTCATAACAATCAGATCTCTAAAAGACGGGCACCAATTTAAAGTCAATGAACAACGACTGAAGCACTATCAAGGGACTGAAGCCCCAAGAATGCAGGAAGTGGTTACTTTAGGAGATGCCCCTCCTGGCATCCCTAATTTAACCTAATTTTATTTTTATTTTTATTTTTATTATTTTTATTATTATTTTTATATATATATATATTAGGTGATCAGAGTTATTTTATTTTTAGGAATTAAAGTTTTTATTTTTATTATTTTCAGGAATAAATGAGACAAAGATAAGAGGAGAAGTGAATCCAGCCCAACATCTTTCCATCAGCCCAAAAAGCCCAACTCAGGAGCCTGCCGTTACAGCTGGTGCGACAGACACGGAAAATCCAGCCTGTCAACACGTTGTCGCGGCAGACACGCAAACGCGTAACAGACGGGCAATAGACACGGAAAAGCGTGATAGACGCGTCAAAAATCGCGTAACAGCTGGCCTCGTTATTCGCGCCTACCGTTACAGCTCCAACGGGCAGCAACTCCCCATCTATATAAACCCCATTTTACTATTCATTTTCCACTCACTTCTACTCTTTCTATTTATCTCCTCTAGGATTTTTACTTGCTTTTACTTTCTTCCCATAGTCCTTGCAACATGAGTACTAGGAACACCCGCAGAAGCTCTGCCTCAGGATCTGCCCCGGCAGCATCCACTCCAAGCTCTTTCTAGATTCGTGATATGTGGAAGGAGAGAGGTTTCATTTACACCTCCAAAACGGGGAACCTGGGGTTGCAGCCGTTCATTGCCAGAAAAATCAGAGCCCTAAAGTGGCAGATATTCACGGAGTAGCCAGAAGAGATGAACGTGACTCTAGTCCGGGAATTTTATGCTTCCATCGGCAGCAGGAACGCGACAGCAGTCACAGTCCGAGGGAAAGAGGTACCTTTCGAGCCCGAGTACATCAACACACTCTACGGGTTCTATGTGGGTAGAAACGAAGATGGCCACCAACAATTTCTTGACAGTCTATAACCTGCCGACTATGATGTTGTGATAGCAGAACTAACGGATGAAGGTACTGAGTGGAACACTGATCCGAAGCATCCGAGAACGGTAAAGAGAGTCCAACTCATCCCGGAAGCGAAGCTTTGGAATGCTTTTATCAAGAAACGAATCATGCCCTCCTCGCACAACACAACAGTCGACCAACCAAAGTTAGCCCTCATCCATTCCATTTTAAAGGAGAGGCCAATTAACGTTGGCAGATACGTCCGGGAGGGTATACTTGACTGTGCTTACCGGCCGTCCGAGCCACTGTTCTACCCCTACCTCATCACTACCCTATGTCGCGGCCGCAACGTACCAGAGGCGACCGAAGATTTAAGAGTTCGAGGGAAAGGCTAGAACGACAGGAAAATACTCAGCCTGATGGAACTCAAAGCTGCCACGCCCCTGTCATCTTTTGATCCTACTGCCACGGCAGCTGAGCCGACAGAGCCCACCGACACCGAGCCTACTGCCACAGAACCCAGGCTTCCTACTGCAGCAGCTCCTCCAGCCGATACCTCCTCATAGATCCTTGCTGCCATACAAAAAATGGAGGAACGGCAGCTCGGCCTCATGAGTTTCATCCAAGACTTCACCACCGCCAAGGTACATTTCATCCACACCTCTCTTAATTTCCCTGATGCTCTATTCCCTAGTTTCCCCAATCATTATTTTTCTGCATCCACCATGCCCATACCCCTACACATGCTGCCACGCCCAAAACGCCATCTGCTGCATCCACACCGACCCCTGCTACAACAGCTGTAGGCGGCAGCCGCACAGCCGACACCTCTGCCCGAGGAACCAAGAGAAAGGAGCCTGAAGACGACCTTGACAGGTATATTGCTGGTTTCTCTTCCTCTAAAATCTGGGCGGCATCCGACAACGAGCCCTCTGTTAAGAGGAACTTGTCCAAGGAGTTCACACCAGAGAAGCGGCAGAAAACAGTAGCCGATAAAGAAAAATCTGACAACGGCAGTAACGGCAGCAACAGTGAGAGCAGCAGCATCTCCGAGGTTCAGGTAGTAGAGAAACCACCTCATATCTCTCCTACCCGTATCCAACCCCAAGGGAGGCCAAAACCAAGAATACTTCTACCTCTCCCATCCGTCTGCCAGCACCAGCAAAGAAAGTCACTGCCCGTCGGCAGATCTAGCTCAGTAGTAGCAGCAGTAGCGACGACAACGCCTAAATTTTAAGTTTCTTATCTTATATTGCTGTCTGCCTTTTTATATTTTGTGATGTACTTTTTATTTTCCTTATCTGTCATTTTCATTGAAGGCAATGCAACCCTCAAGTTTGGGGGTGGCATCCCTCCATTAATGGAGTCTTTTAAGTTTAAAATTTGTGTCTTTTACTTAGTTTATTTTTGGCTTAAAAAATGAAAATTTGGCTTAAGTCTTTTAACTGAACTTACCTGCCGTGACAGCCTCTATCGTGGCAGTGCCTTTAGGATAGTTTTAGGAGCAGTTTAGAGCCTTGCTATAGTTCTGAAATCTCAAAACACCATTTGTGACCTTTATACTGTCTAGAACTTTACTGGTAAACTAGAATAGGGAAAAGCTTAATACTTGAATAGCCCTAGAGGTGCCTAACACTGGCTCTAGGAAAAGAAGTTAAGAAAAATAGACTCTTACACCTAGAGGTGCCCGAAACCGGCTCTAGGAAGTTAGCTAGAGGTGCCCGAAACCGGCTCTAATCAAACTTAAGCTTGAGAAATAGAATCGAGTCTACATAAAAACTAAAGGAGCCTAAGAATTGCCTCCAAAAAGATGAAAATTGGCATAAAAATTCAAGTTAGAAGTTTCAGCTATTATAGTAAACTAAGTGAGTCTAGGCATATAATTGTTCACAAAGCATGCACACACTACACGAGAATTATAGCATGGTTCCGAATGAATCCTGAATTATCCGACAAGGTGTTGCTTACAATAGGGAATGAAATGGTAGGAAAGAGAAGGTTCACTGTTTTAAGCCAAACAAAAAAACTTTTTTTTATTTTTCTTTGTTAGGTCTGAATTGCTTGAGGGCAAGCAAAAACTTGAGTTTGGGGGTGTGTTGAGTGTGTAAAAGTTCTATATTTTACCCCCTATGTAACCTATATTTCTGCCGCATTCAAGCATAATTCATTGCATTTAGGTTAGATTTTAGTTATACATCACAAATATATCAATTGGCACAGTTTCTATTGAAATTGGTTGCTTTTGCAGGTAGCTGTTGTAGCAGATGGAGGGCAGTAGAGAAGCAGACGCTGGGCAGTGAAGAAACAGAGCTGGAATTAGATGTGCAGACGTGAAGGACGATGCTGCCATGGCTGCTACCGTGGCAGCCAAGGACGACAGTGATAGTGAAGGGAAGAAGTGAAGTGGGCCTCAACAGAAAGAGAAAATTAAGCCCATCTGTCGTGGAGCATCCTTATATTTTTCCAAGCCCTAGATCAGAATGAAGGCCAAGCCCAAAGTTCAAGGAAGAAACTTATGCTCTGAAGATTTAGTCTTTAATAGAGTTGTACTTTAATTTAAACTTATATTCTTGCCATATTAGAAAACTTGAACCCAAGGCCTATATAAAGGCATGTAATTCGACCTAGGGAAGGACATCATCATACTCTCTAGCCTTCTTCCCAAAACCCTAGCCGTTTTCCCTTTCTCATCATGTTCTAAACTTCCCCTAGGGCTAAGGGTTGATTTGTAAAGTAGTTGCAAGGATTGCATTTGTTTTAGGAATTTTTCTATTCAATAAAATAACTTCAAGTTTGCTTATTCTGGTTTTCAACATCTTGCAAGAGTATCGGGAGAGCATTGTGAGATTACTCATTTACTTAATATCGGGAGAGTTAAGTATACGAAAGGAATAAGTACGGGTTCTCCAGTTTATGGTTGAACTATCTCGGACCTAGGGATAGGACGAGGTTAAGTGGCTAAGGAAGAATTCAACAACTTCGGTGTTCACCCTTCGATTCACGCCGGGAGGTATCATCAAAGACGTGTTCATCGATAGACTTGGACCTAGGGATAGGCCAAGGCACAGCAGGGATTCTTGCCAAGCTTGAAGTACAGAGTTGTGTGATCGCTGCCGCAACAGGTGCTGCCGCAGCAGGCGCAACGACAGAACAGAGTTTCCTAGACTTTGCAACACCTACACTACTGAGCAATTCAATACCGGCCCATTCTCTCTATCCTGATTTCAATACTCTTTTATTATCAAGTATTCTTATTATTCTCGTGACAACATTTAAACTATTTCTTTTTCCTCTCGTGCAGTAATTCAAGGTGAAGCTATTAGCCCAGTCCCCGTGGAGACGATATCTGATACTTCTGTATTTTTACTACTTGCGTCGTGTACACTTGCACTAAATTGCGATAGACACTTTTACACGCAACAACTGTCACGGTCGTAGTATCTTTGCTGTCGACGGTAGCATAGAATTCCCTGACGAGCGTGACGTTCATCTCTTTCGGCTGGGCAGTAAACATCTGCCATTTGAGGGCTTTGATTTTTCTTGCGATAGAGGGTTCAAGCCCTAGGTCTTCCGTGGGTTTGGTGTAGAGAAACCCCCGTTCTTCCCACATCTCCCTCTTCTGGAAGGAGTTGTAGTATTTGCCGGCGGAATCGATGGAGGCGAAGCGGTTTGGGATGGCACTATGGCTGGGGGTGCTGACTGCTGCAGCAGAGCTGGAGGCAGCACTTCTGTGAGTTTGTCTGCTAGTCATGGTTGCAAGGGCTGTGGAAAATAAAGAGAAATTTTAGATCTAGATAAAACAAGATGAGAGAGTAAAAGTGAGATGAAAAATGAATAGTGAATGGGGGTTTATATAGATGGATGATTTTCTACCCGTTGGAGCTGTAACGGCAGGCGCGAATAATGGGGCCAACTGTTACGCGGTTTTTGACGCGCCTGTCACGCGTTTCTGTGTTTGCTGTGCGTCTGTTAAGCGTTTGCGTGTCTGTCGCGACAGCTTGGTGATAGGCTGTATTTTCCGCATCTGTCGCGGCAGCTGATGACAGGCTGTGATGATAGACTCATCCGTTAGGCTTTTTGGGCTGCTGTTGATATAGTGGGCTGGTTCACTTCTTCTCCTCTCCTTGTTTCCCTTATTTCCTAAAACAAAAATAATTAATATAAAATCTTATTTCCTAAAATAAAATAATTCTTAATTCCTAATAATTAAATAAATAAATAAAATGAAATAAAATAAAAACTAAGTTAAATTAGGGATGCCTTGAGGGGAATCTCTTAAAGTAACTACTTCATGCATTCTTGGGGCTTCAGTCCCCTGATAATGCTTTAATCTCTGTCCGTTGACTTTGAACTGGTGCTCGTCCTTTAAGGATTTGATCGTGATGGCACCATGGGGAAAAATCTGCACAACTTGAAAGGGGCCGGACCATCTAGATTTAAGCTTTCATGGGAAAAGTTTTAACCTAGAGTTAAACAACAACACAAGCTGCCCTGGGCAGAACTGTCATGGCAGCAACTTCTTGTCATGCCACCTTTTGGTTTTATCTTTGTAAATCTTAGCGTTGTCGTAGGCCATTGCTCGAATTTCTTCAATTTCATTCAAGTCAAGTAGCCTCTTCTGTCTTGCCTTATTTAAGTCCATGTTTACTGCCTTGATAGCCCAGTAAGCTATGAGCTCTATCTCGACAGGTAAGTGGCATGTTTTCCCATAGATAAGCCTGTAGGGTGACATTCCCAATGGTGTTTTGAATGTTGTTCTATAGGCCCAGAGTGCATCATTGAGGTGTAAAGACCAATCTTTTCGAGTAGGTTTAACCATCTTCTCGAGTATGTTCTTTACTTCCCGGTTGGATAATTCGGCCTGCCCATTGGTCTAAGGGTGGTATGTTGTTGCAATCCGGTGCTTTACTCTGTATTTTCTCAAGGCAGTAGCAATTACCCTATTATCAAAATGTCTTCCTTCTTCACTAATGATCGCCTTAGGTACGCCAAACCTGGAGAAAATATTCTTGTGCAGAAATCTTTGAATAGTCTTGGCGTCATTTCTCTGAGTGGCGATCGCTTCAACCCACTTGGACACATAATCCACTGCCAGTAGGATGTAGAGGTTCCCACAAGATGCTGGGAACGGTCCCATGAAATCGATCCCCCATACAACGAAGATTTCGACTTCTAAAATGTTTTGCAGTGGCATCTCATGCCTTCTCAAGATGTTCCCAGTCCTTTGGCACTTGTCACAGCTTTTGTAAAAGGCTTGTGCATCCTTGAACAATGTGGGCCAATAGAGACCAGATTGCAAAACCTTGGCAGCATTTTTGTTTCCACCTAAGTGTCCTCCATATGGGGAAGCATGGCAGTGGTGAAGCACAGCTTCCTGTTCATCCTGTGGTACGCATCTCCTGATAATTTGATCTGTACAATGTTTGAAAAGAAGAGGTTCATCCCAATAATAATGTTTTGTATCATTTTGTAACCTCTTCCTTGCTTGGTAATTAAGTTCAGGAGGTAGTACCCCGCTAACAATGTAATTAACGAAATCAGCGTACCAAGGAAGTTCAGAAAACTTACCTGCCGCCATGGCTGTCGCGGTAGAGCTTGTGGCAGCAAATAGCTGCTCATCTGAGAAGGTCTCCAGTATGTGGGTTTTATCTGTCAATTGACTCTTCCCTGTTTCTAGTCTCGACAAGTGATCTACCACTTGGTTCTCTGTTCCCTTTTTGTCCTTGATGTCAATGCCGAACTCTTGCAGTAGCAGAATCCAACGTATCAGTCTCGGTTTTGCATCTTTTTTTTGAACAGATACTTCAGTGCTGAGTGGTCTGTATGGACCACCACCTTCGTTCCAAGTATGTACGGATGGAAATTGTCGATTGAGAACACCACTGCTAATAGTTCCTTTTCTGTTGTGGTGTAATTCACTTGGGCATCATTCAATGTTTTACTGGCGTAGTAAATCTCATGGAAGATCTTTTCCTTCCTCTGCCCTAGTGCTGCCCCTACTTCATAGTCAATGGCATCACACATTATTTCAAATGGCAAACTTCAGTCTGGTGGCTGTACAATCGGAGCTGTTACCAGCTTCTCCTTCAGAATTCTGAATGCCTCAGTACATTCAGTATTAAAGTCAAAGGGGCGGTTCTGCTCCAATAAATGGCATAAAGGCTTGGTAATCTTCGAGAAATTTGCAATAAATCTTCGATAAAACCCAGCATGCCCTAAGAAACTCCGAATTCCCTTGATTGTGGTGGTTGGCGGCAGCTTTTCTATGACTTCTATTTTCGCTCTGTCTACCTCAATGTCGCGGCAGCTTACCTTGTGGCCTAGGACTATCCCTTCATCCACCATGAAGTGGCATTTTTCCCAGTTTAAGACCAAGTTTGCTTTTTCACATCTTTCAAGCACCTTTTGTAGGTTGCCTAAATAGCCTTCAAAACTGTCTCTAAAGAAGGAAAAATCATCCATGAATATTTCCAAGAAGTCCTCCACCATGTCGGAGAATATTGCCATCATGCACATTTGGAAGGTTGGTGGTGCATTGCAGAGTCCAAATGGCATCCTCCGAAAAGCATAAGTGTCGTATGGGCATGTGAAGGTAGTTTTCTCTTGATCCTCCGGTGCAATAGCTATCTGGTTATAACCTGATTAACCATCAAGAAAAAAATAATAAGGTTTCCCCACTAATCTATCAAGCATTTGATCAATAAAAGGTAGGGGAAAATGGTCTTTCCGGGTAGCTTTGTTAAGCTTCCGGTAATCCATACAAACCCTCCAACCGGTCACAGTCCTGGTTGGGATTAGTTTGTTCTCTTCATTGGTCACCCCTTTAGGGACACACTGCATAGGGCTCACCCACTTACTATCCGAGATGGCATAAATTATTCCGGCGTCTAGCCATTTGATAATTTCCTTTCTCACCACTTCTCGCATAGCGTCGTTTAAGCGTCTCTGAGCATCAATGGTCAGCTTATGATCATCCTCCAAGAGAATTTTGTGCATACATAGTGCCGGATTGATGCCTTGGATGTCAGTTATCGTCCATCCAATAGCCTTCTTATGCTGCTGCAGCATTCCAATTAACTGTTGTTCATGTTTCTGCATTAACTTGGAAGAGATGATTATGGGCAACGTATCATTTAAACCAAGAAAAACATATTTGAGCTGCCCTGGCAGGGGCTTAAGATCTAAAACGGGTGGTTCTACAGTTGAAGGCTTTTGGATTATGTGTTCATTTGAGGTATAGTTTAGGGGCTCGAATAACTTACCTGGACGATTGCCTATCCAATTTACCTCCTCATGACCTTCAGTGTCGGATATGTCTGATTCGGAGGAGTCACTATCGTCGTTGCTGCCGTGACAGTCTTCCAGATGGCTGCTGTGGCAGTGTCCAAATTTGATGTCATGGCAGCTCGATCTGATGCAGGGTTGGTCAAGGATTACTTCAGTGATGGCCATGCATTCTTCTTCTGCATCAGCATGTTTGATTGCTTGGAGAACATTTAGTTTGATCTCTTGATCATTTACTCGCATGGTCAGTTCCCCTTTCTCTACATCAATCAGAGATCTGCCTGTGGCTAGGAAAGGTCGCCCCAGGATGATTGGTGCGTTTTCATCTGCTTCATAGTCTAAGACAAGGAAGTCAGCAGGGAAAATAAATTTATCCACTCTTACCAGAATATCTTCGATATTCCCTTCTGGTTGAACGTAAGAGCGGTCTGCCAGCTGCAACATGACTGTCGTGGGATGTGCTCGTCCAATACCTAATTTCGGAAACACGGATTTTGGCATTAAATTTATACTAGCACCTAGATCACAAAGTGCCTTACCCACGAATTTGTCACCAATTATGCACAGTATGATGAAGCTCCCAGGATCCTTCTTCTTCTGTGGTGGATGCCTGTGCAAGATAGTCATGCATCCCTCTGTCATTTTTATCGTTTCAAATTCCCCAAGTTTGGATCTTTTCGACATAGCATCCTTGAGAAATTTTGCATAACCGGGCATCTGCTTGATGGCCTCTAGCAGTGGTATATTGATGTGAACCTGCTTAAAAACGTCATAGATCTTTTTGAGCTGGTACTCCTGTTTCTGTTTTTGTAACCGCTGTGGAAAAGGGGGTGGAGGATGGTAATCTTCCAGACGTCCTTCACATGGTATTCTGATTTGAGGAGGCTTAGGTTCTTCAACATTCTTGTCTTGCTCCTCTGTCCCTTCTACTGTCGTGACAGGTGTGTCGGCAGCAGGTTTTTTTTCGTCTGCCGGGGCAATGTTCACGGCAGGTGTTTCTAGGGCTGGTTCCTCAATCGGTATGGTTTTCATCTCCGGCCCTTGTAGTTGTTTCCCACTCCTAGTTGTAATTGCTTTACACTGCTCATGTGTGGGATTTCTAGCGACTTCAGTATCACTAGGGAATCCTCCTTTTTGCCTTGGCTTAATATGCTGGGAAACCTGATCCATCTGTGTCTCCAGCGATTTCAGTGTAGCCTCTTTTGGGTAACGTCGGCACGCCCCGTGGCGCAGCGGAAAAATTAATCCGACGTAATCCAGCCAGGATCCATGTACAGGAACGAATCCGGGGTGAAAAGATGAAGAGTTACCTTTTAAAACTCTGGAAACTGGAAAACCGACAGTTTGTCGGAATAACCACGTCAAGTAAAAGCGGAATCGTCACAAGTTCGCAACGATCTCTACGGAGTCCACCCGAACAAAACGAACAAATTTTTCGCCTCCCTAACACTTAGGGATAAATTTCGACAGGTTTGAACACCTTCCAAGGAGAAGTCTAAATCCCTCAAGGGATTTCTGAGGGAGTCTGAAATCGACCAGGAGTTCAACCGGGACTTGCAATCGAGCAAGGGAACCTTCAGGGATTTGCCAGGGGACAAGTAGAACACGAGAAAAATATCGAACAACTTCTCAGAGAGCTTTCTGGGATATGTCGAATTCCAGTGGGGAATCCCTAGGGGTGTTTTCGAAATCTTCAAGAGGAGGAAGAGGGATGATTTGGTTGCTAGACCTTGTCCCTTTAAATAGTTTTCAGAGACTTAATTCTAGTTGAATACCTTAAATCCAAGTTCAACCAAAATTCATAGAATCTAATTCTACTTGAAATTGGTTTATATTAAATATACATTATATTTAATAATATTAAATGAAATATATATATATTTAATTATGTAGAATCTTATTCTACATAAAATATGGATTTAAATATACATTATATTTAATCCAAATATATATATATATATTTTTATTATATAGAATCTCATTCTATCTTTACTTGGATTTAAATATATTTAAATATATATTTTTAATTATGTAGAATCTAATTCTATGTAAACTTGGAATTAAATATACATTATATAAATTCCGAATATATATTTAAATTTCTAGAATCTTATTCTATAATATTTAAGTCTCTAAATATTTTCCATACTCTAAATAATATCTGATAAATACAATATTTATCCAATATTATTCCCATTTAAGGGAGTTGCCGATTTCCCCTATCCCATAGGGGACTTTCGGCAACCTCCCTAAAATAGGGAGTATGGTTTCCAATTTTTGTTCGTTTCATTCGAAGGGTGTGACCCTTGTAGGTTCATGCAACGTTAGCAGCAAAATTAGAACTGTTCTAATTTTATAAACAATGAGTGGCATCTAGCAATACATCATTGCTACCTAAGTTGCATGAAGTCATGGTTTGACTTTCCTAATTCCTGAATAAACTTCCTTTATGTATCTTATCCTTTTGTCCTTTATATCTTAGATGAACACAAGTCATGGGTTAGTCACACTTGTAACACCCCCAACCCGGGCCGGGAGTCGGGAGCGTTACCGGAAAGCGAAAACGGACAAACGGAACATATCAAACAATAGCGGAAGCATTTTGGAAAACAAGATATCATTTTTTTTAAGATATTCATATTAATGTGCACGCGGAAAATGGGCTAACAAAAACTTTTCTTAACTTCTTATGATCATACATAAGCTTAGACACAATTTCTTTTAATCTTGTTACCAAATTACAAGCCAATTTAAAACTTTATTATCATTATCAAATTACTATTACAATTAGGTCAAAAGGTCGAATACTTAAAACTATTCAAATCCATGCCATTCGAAAACTTAATTAAATGGTCTAGGTGATTTTTGAATTAATCCAATTTACCAATAATTAATCACTTCAATTTTCATGCAAGACATAATGGATTTCAATTCCATGGCATTCGATTTCCTTTACTTAAATCGTTACAAAATATCATGATTTATATGCCCCCTAAACCATGTCAAGTTATCGACTATGGACAACAAAAAGAATCGACACAACCACTAGCTCGACTTACATTTTTATACAACAAAATAATGAGGCTACCTACTTAAATACAAAACATGATTCTAGCCTCCTAACCAAGCATCACGGAGCATATAACTTCAAACACCATTTCAGACTTAAATTACGACCGAACACCACAAAACGAATCCTTAGACAGACTTCAAAGCCACCATCTAGGAGTCTAAAGATAAGACTAAGATCGTACATATTTCAGAACTTGTGAACTTGATCCAAACGAATGCTAGCTTTAAGGTCCGAGCGATCCTGCTAAGGGTGGGAAGAAGAAAACAACGGAGCGATAAGTACAAATAGTACTTAGCGAGGTAATGCTAAATCTAATTCATTCTTGAACTTTTAATGTGATCAAGCATTGAGTTTACTTAGCCAGGTTTATTAACAATCAATTTCACCCAACTAAGCTTATGTAAAATTCATACACATAGCATCATACATATCATATCAGCATTCATAGCACATGCTCGAATACATAACATAACATATTAATTTATCAAATGCTTACATATAATTCATTCAATATCACAATTCAATTCAATTTCAGCATACTCAATCTCATGCTTAACAATTAACCAAAATTTCATGCCAATCCATACATAGCATTGTTAACTTATCAAAATGAAATCACAATTTCATCATAAGCATATCATTCGAATGATCTCAATCATCATCCAAAAATCATAATTTTCCATTTCTTAATTCTATGTATTTGAATAGGACATTACCCAAATTTCACATAATCAGACTTATAAGCAATTCATATGCTTCATATCATAATCAGAAGGACAAATGTCCACATAACATATCATTTCATATCACATCATAACATGCTAAGTCATACAACCATTTATCCACTTCATAAGCTATATTTAACTTAGCAAATTCCATTTAATTCATGTAGATCATATTGCATTATAATTCATTGCATTGCACTTTACTTAATTTCATTGCCCAAGGTAGAGTAGTCGTATCAGATATTCAAGCCATCAAAAGGGTAATATGTGACGTATAATAGTTGCACGAGGCAACATCAAGAGTTGCACAAAGCAACGAACAAAGGATGCCCATAGCATCATGTGTCTCGAACAGCAATCAAGAACACATATCTTATAATCAAGAGTACACAAAGTACTATCAAAGGTTGCACAAAGCAACATCAAACGATGAGCTCAGACTCTAGGCATGTCGTACTTATCTAAAACTTCTAATCAACCGAGGGCATATTCTTGTTAATTAGTTAATTCGTTATTTCATTAAGTATATTCACTTTTCATAGTTCCATTTGCATGCTTATTCGATCATATCATCATACATGGCAGCAACTTCATACATACATAATCACATGCATTTTAAGCATAGCATATATATACCATAGGGCAGTCCACATACTCATATAAACAAGCATTATCAAGAATCCAAATTCACACATGTTCAACATACAAATAATCACATAGGCAGTCCACATTTGCACATATTCAACATTATCAAAATCCAATTCGAACATATAATTCATGGCAATTAACATCACATAAAGCAGCCCACATTTTTCACACAATCAAACATTAACCACAAGTCTCAATTCATGCATCCAATTTCCTTTTTATCTCCTTCCCTTACTAAACACATTACCGAATATCAATTAGTCCAATTTCATGCATAGAATTCATAAATTACAAATAATAAAGTGGTTCGGACACTAGTCCCAACCCTAACACAAAATTTCATTCACAAATTACACTCACAAAATTACACTCACAAACTCCTTAAGCTTGATCTCGAATTGAGATGCCCTTGTTTCTTCCCTTCGAGTGATCGATCCTAGCTTCTTCCAACGTTTCTTCACAATTCTGATCTAAATTCTCAACACAAAATGAATACATACTATATTAGGAAGCAATTCAATCATAATTACTCCTCAATTTCAAGAATGAATTCATATTTTCAAATCTGACTTTTTATTAAACTAGTTGGAGGACTAGTTAGTGTTTTGATCATATCTTTTTAATTACTAAGCCAAAATTAACTTATCATATACCGTTAGAAAGGCATTAAACTCAATTTTATACTCATATGAACCTCATATTTTTATCTTATTCGAATCAATACAGTTTATTGCTTAATTACACCCCTTTCGGTAAATCTGGGCAGTACAGGCTGTCCAACTTTAAAAATTCATATCTCCTAATCTACATACTGAAATTTAGTTCCGTTTACTCTCAATGATTCTAGACATATCAGAGTTTATACAGTAAAAATTTAAACTTTATATACCTTATATCCAATTTTTGGTGAATTTCTAAAGTTACTGTTTTTAAGTCACATACCACTGGTCAGCTTTCTTAACTTACTCTTTAAACTTAAAATTCACCTAATCACATAAAAATTCCTTCATGGCATGACTTATACTATTCTTCCATGGCATTTTACAGTTCATTTTAACTTTCAATTTCAACCATTAAGTACTCAATTTCACCGATTTTTCCAGATCAGTCCCTAATCTCCATTAATTCGAATACATGTCCATTTTTAGTTCTAATCGAAATTTCATCTTTTTAATTCATTTTTCCAGCAACCAATAGTCATTTATAACAAAATCTTTATTTCTTCACAACTTTCTCCTAATGAGAATTTTCTGATTTTAATCCCTAAGTATAGAAATTTTCCAAATATTAAAGACTTTACATTTTCTTTCAAAACAGTCCCCTTTATGACTCTATTCGTATTTTTCTCAAGAAATTTTCAAAGATTTCATTAGTTCATCTTGTTATTTCCTTCTAGACTCTCATGGTTTCATGTTCATACAAGTTTTAGGTTTGCATGCATGGTTTTTAACTCAACCGAATAGTTACAAGGAGTAGGAAGCTTACTTTTTTGATCTTCTTGACAACGCTAGCTATCTCTTCAATTTCCTAGCTTAATTCTTTCATCATGCAAGCAAAATTCTCACCATTTTAGCTCTCAATTTTTCAGACTTTTGAGCTTCTCTTTCTCCCCCCCCCCCCCATCATTTTCTCTCTACTTCACGGCAAAGGAGAAGAAAATGATGAAGGAAGACAAGCTTCCATAATCTAAGTGATTTGATGGCCTTAGTAATTACCTTAGTTTCCTTTTGTCTATCTCTTTTATCTTTATTTTACTAAGGGTAGCCCTAAGGACATTTTATTTTTATCATGCAAATTTTAATCTTCGTAAACATTTTAATTTGGTCATCAATTTCCCTTGTTCCATGCTTTCTTGAATTTTATCAATTTAATCCGGTTTCCTCAAGGAAATGCAACATTACTCAATTTCTTTTTATTCTTTTAATATCATATTTTAGATCTTGTTATCACTAACTCAAATTCACTAATTTACCAATCGGCTAAATTCCTTAATTCAAAACTAATTTTCTTTCTAATCCGAATTGGTGCACTAATTTCCCAATTAAGAACTTTAGGGACCAAATTGCATAATTCACAAATTTTGCAATCGAGCTTGCTTCTAAGAATAAATAAATAATTCTAATTTTAACGGCTTTAAATTCTAGGATGGAAACGTGGGTGTTACAATTCCCTCCTCCTTAAAGAAAGAATTCATCCTCGAATTCTTACCTGAACTAAATAAATGAGGATATTGCTTTTGCATCGTATCCTCGGGTTCCCACGTTGCTTCTGTAACGTTATGATTCTTCTAGAGAATTTTAACAAGAGGGACGCTCTTGTTACGAAGCCTTTTAATTTCTCGATCGAGAATCTGAACATGTTCCTCTTCATTGGAGAGGTCAGGATTAAGTTCAACTTCTTCTGGTTCGAGAATGTGAGACGAATCAGATCGATAACGCCTTAACATAGAAACATGAAAGACAATATGAATCTTATCGAATTCATAAGGAAGTGCGAGGCGATAAGCTACAGGACCAATTCTCTCAATTACTTCGAACGGTCCAATAAAACGAGGACTAAGCTTTCCTTTCTTGCCGAAACGGAAAACTTTATTCCACGGAGAAACTTTGAGAAATACTTTATCTCCGATCTCATATTGGATGTCCCTACGCTTCAGATCAGCGTATGACTTCTGCCTATCAAAAGCTTATTTCAATCGGGAATGAATAATTTGAACATGTTCTTCAGTTTCCCGAAGCAGTTGAGGTCCTAAAACTTTATTGTCTCCGAGTTCAGACCAACACAAAGGAGTTCGGCACTTTCTTCCATATAGTGCTTCAAAAGGAGTCATCTGAATAGAAGACTGATAGCTATTATTATAAGCGAACTCGATTAACGACAGTGATTTCTCCCAGTTCTTACCGAAATCGATAATACAAGCTCTAAGCATATCTTCAAGAATTTGAATTACTCGTTCGGATTGTCCATCTCTTTGAGGATGAAAAGTTCTGCTAACATTCAACTTAGTTCCAAGAGCCTTATGTAAAGTTTTCCAGAATCGAGCTGTAAATCGAGGATCTCGATCTGAAACAATAGAAGTTGGAACTCCGTGTAAATGGATAACTTCTCGAACATACAGTTCTGCTAAGGTCTCAAGACTATAATTCATCCGTACCAGAATGAAATGTGCTGATTTAGTGAGACGATCAACGATCACCCAGACAACATCACACTTTCTTGGAGAGTCAGGAAGACCGGTCAAAAAATCCATCGTAATCCGTTCCCATTTCCATTGCGGAAATTCAAGAGGTTGAAGTAATCCAGTAGGAGCACGATGTTCGGCTTTGACTCGTTGACAATTCAGACATCTTGATACAAAGTCATTGATAGCCGATTTCATTCCAGACCACTAATACAAGGGCTTGAGATCCTTGTACATCTTAATCAATCCAGGGTGGATTGAAAAAGAACTTTGGTGTGCTTCTTGTAGAATTTCAGCTTGTAATTCCTTGTTATTAGGAACACAAATTCAATCATTGAAATATAAAAGACCATTTGACTTGACAGAAAAGTCAGGATTAGATTCAAGCTTAGACAAGATTCTCTGAAGTTCCGGATCAACTTGTTGGAGTTCTTTGATTCTAGAAATCAGAACAGATTGAACTTGGAGTTCGCTCAGATAATTCCGAGCTTTACATAGTCGGAAATGAGCATTGATGGCCAAAGAAGCTATGAACAAACAAATTAAAGATGTTACTTGGAAAGCAAGACACTATTCGAATGGTTCAGTAAATTTTTTTCAAGATTGAACATTTTCAGATTTTGAGAATTTCGAAAGACGTATCGAGGTTCGGTTTCCGACTCAGAGCATCGGCAACCACGTTAGCCTTTCCAGGATGATAGTCGATGGTCAGATCATAATCTTTGAGTAATTCCAACCACCTTCTTTGTCTAAGATTTAGCTCTTTCTAAGTAAGCAAATACTTCAGACTTTTATGATCGGTGAATAGTTTACATTTCTCACCGTACAAATAATGCCGCCAGATTTTCAGAGCAAAAAGAATGGCCGCTAATTCAAGATCATGAGTTGGATAGTTTAGTTCGTGAGGCTTAAGTTGTCGAGAAGCATATGCAATCACATTACCTTCCTGCATCAGAACACATCCAAGGCCGGAATGTGATGCATCACTGTAAACAACAAATTCTTTTCCAGACTCAGGCTGAATAAGAACAGGAGCACAAGTCAAGGCTTGTTTAAGCTGATCAAAACTTCCTTGTTGTCCTTCGGACCACTTAAACAGTTCACTCTTTCTGAGCAATTTGGTTAGTGGTGCAGCAATTACCGAAAATCCTTTCACAAATCTCCGGTAATACCCAGCTAAACCAAGGAAACTTCGGACCTCGCTCACATTGCTCGGAGGTCGCCATTCAAGAATTGTCTGAATTTTCTTAGAATCAACCTTGATTCCTTCGGCTGAAATAACATGTCCAAGGAAAGATACTTCTGAAAGCAAGAATTCACATTGGTGAACTTAGCAAATAGTTGATTTTCTCGGAGTGTCTGGAGTACAATCCGAAGATGTTGAGCATGTTCTTCTCTATTACGAGAATAGACCAGAATATCGTCGATGAATACGACAACAAACTTGTCAAGATGAGGCTTGAATACTCGGTTCATCAGATCCATGAATGCAGCAGGGGCATTCGTTAACCCGAATGGCATCACCAGAAATTCGTAATGACCATAACGAGTTTTTAAGGCAGTTTTGGGTATATCTTCATCTTTTACCCTCATTTGATAATAACCGGATCGAAGGTCAATTTTAGAGAATACACCAGCATCCTTCAACTGATCAAAGAGATCTTCAATTCGGGGAAATAGATACTTGTTCTTGATAGTGACTCTGTTCAATTGCTGGTAATCAATGCAAAGTTGCATCATTCCGTCTTTCTTTTTCACAAAGAGAACTGGAGCACCCCAGGGAGAAGTGCTGGGTCGGATGAAACCCTTATCTTCTAATTCTTGAATCTGTTTCTTCAATTCTTGCAATTCAATAGGTGCCATACGATAGGGCGTAATGGACACCGGATTAGTTCCAGGTTGAACTTCAATTTTGAACTCAACTTCTCGAATTGGAGGGAGTCCAGGGAGTTCCTCAGGAAACACATCAATAAACTCAGATACAACAGGCATTTCAGTTAAGCCAAAATCTAGTTCATCTTGCAAAGCTATAGTAGCAAAAAGAGATGTTGGTTTCTTGTCAATTAACAGAATTGATTCTTTTCCTAATCCCCTTAAGTACAGTCTTTTATTCTGTCAATCAATCCATGCTTCATGTCTACCCAACCAGTCTAACCCTAATACTAGGTCAAACTCACATTTAGGTAGAACATACAGGTCACAGGGAAAAGGTACGTTCCGAATAGACACAAGGCTATTCTTACAGATCAGGTTGATAGGTAAGTCACCTCCTATAGGGTTTGAAACAATCAACCCAGTTTTAACAATTTTAGGCTTTAACTGCAACTTGTCAATCAGATGAGAACACACAAAAGAATGAGTTGATCCTGAATCAATTAAAGCATAAACATGAGTAAGGTTTAGCTCAACCGTACCCGCAATAACATCCGGAGATTTTTCCTCATCCTTGCCACGGATATGATAGACTCGAGCTGGAGCTCGTGATTCCTGATGTGTGGTGGCTTTCGACTGATTACTTCTTCCTCTGCCCTGATTCCCAGACTGAGCTTGTCTAGTATTCTTGTTCCGATTAGATTGCACATGAAACGGATTAGCAGAGTTTTGAGCAGGAGCTTGATCTCTCGTCACTGGACAGTCTCTGATATAGTGGTTACTTCCGCCACAAGCAAAACATAAGTTAGCCTGTTTTCGGCACTGACCGGAATGTGGTTTCTGACAATGCTGACAAATGGCAGCCTTTTCTGAATTCCCCGGGCTCTTAACAGATATAACCGGGACAGAAAGTCTACTCACTACCTGAGGCTTCGGTGTGAAGCTACTACGAGGAGCTGGATTATACGAAGAAGTACCTTCTTTGTGGCTTCTAGACTTCTTTGATTTCCAGTGAGACTTGTCATCACTCTTGCGCTTCTTATGAACATACGACACTTTTCTTTTTCTGACTTGATGTACTCAGAACAATACTTGTAGTACTTACAGAAATCAGCCACGTACTGCTCTATAGCTCGACCCGCTTGCTTCAGATGCAAGAAACGCTTTCTTCGATCGGCCAAGTACTGTTCAGTGATGTATTTCTTCTTGAATTCTTCTACAAAGAATTTCCAATTCACAGATTTGACTGGTGTAACCCCCTTAGCCCGGCCTAGACGGTTGACCCGAACTACGAAGATTACACAGGGAAAACCAAAGTCAACCCGAAAGTCAACCTTAATTAACGACCCTTTTTTTTCTTTTTAAAACTTTTCTAGATGCATATTAACCCTAAGCGTACCCTTGAGAAAAGCATATATGAAAAGACAGCGATCGGAAAGCAATAAGGGACTCGATTGCAAAAATTACAACTTTAGGGACCAAAATGTAAATTCTGGAAAGATGAAGGACTTAACTGATTTTTAGATTACCATTATGAAATTAATCATATTACATGCTTCTCTGTCAAATTCACCTCAAACGGACATCTCAAACTCAAGCAATTGCATATACGAAATTCAGGACTAAAACGTAAAGCTTGCAAACCATAAACCATTCAAATCAGTACCCAACGGTCAAGTGTTTCGGAACAGGGGTTGACCGTTCCGAAATGCGGGTTCGTTTCGAGACCTGTTTCGAAACAGGGCTTGACAGTGGCAAATCCGTTTCGAAACGCCCTCTACCCGTTTCGATACATGAAGGCCATTATAGGCCCCCGTTTCGAAACGGTAGGGCCCGTTCCGATACGGACTGCCCAGAAAATGCAGATTTTGCTGGTTTAACATTCAATTAACCACTCAAACATAACCCTATGACCTTCTAATCATGCCAACAAGTCATCATACATACAAGGAACATATTTGCATCACCATCTCACAATCATGGCATCAATTAAGACAATTCACAAGTCTATAGGCATGCAACCTAATGTTGAAAACCATCCAAGCATCAAATCACCAAAACAAGCAACATAATGGCCATTTACAATCCCAAAACATCATAGGCATCAAGCCAACTCAGGGAGTCCAAAACATCTCCCAAAATCAAAACCTAGGTTCCCATTGCCAAATACCAAAAGCTAATAATGTTGTAAATATAGTCACCATACATGAGCTTAGCCTTCCCTTGGATTCTTAGCCTCCTTCCTGTCTTAAAGCACTTCAATTCTCTACATTATTGGTTCAAGAAAGAGAGCGTAAGCACAAATCCTTAGTGAGGCATGCTCTAAAGAAACAACACAATAATGCACTTTATAAAACACCTTTCAAAAGGCCTTTTCCTTCACAAATATCATTTTCATGCAACAATGCATAAACAACAAGCCTCTCATGCTTCATAATCATCAACATGTCTTAACAACAATCATCTCATGCTTCATAAACATTAACATATCATATTGGCTTCCAAGTGATACCATAACCATTTTCAACATAAAACACAATCGGATACGCGGATTACAAGCGTTGTCCCATACGCTTCATACACACTACCAAACATAAGGTGGAGTTTACCGGTACAATCATAACCCCTCAACACCCGTGATGGAGTTTAACGGTAAGATTATAACCCCTCCACATCACTCATCGGTAGTTGTATAACATCACTAACGAGAACACGGGACACACAACACAAGATCCTCACATGGCATTTTTAACCACCATTATGATCTTAGACATCTCATTAGTGTACTTGGATGGAGTTTTCGGTACAATTATAACCCCTCAACATCTAAGGCGACTTAATTCACGGTGCACCCAATCCTATAGCCGGCTAACTATATCCGATTCAAGTACTTTAAAACCAACACATCACTTGCCAATATACATCAATTGTCATCTACAATCCACTGTTTTAAAGCATTAATCAAAGTCATTAAACCATCATGCATCGCTATGCATCAAAACCTCATTTATCAATAACAAACCAAGGATCTCTTACCTTGAGCATCCTTCAGCACATGGCTTTCAAACTAGCATTAATCATGCTAAAACATGCTTTCAAAACAGAATTTAAACATGCAAAATAAACACATTGCATCCAACCATCTCATGGTTCATCAAAGAGAGAGTTTCTCCGAAAACTTACTCTTGAGCCTAGTTAAGTTTCTTAGACTTAAACTAAGCTCCCAAAACCTTCAAACACTGGTTTCAAAGCTGAAAACCAAACTTCACTCACCAATTTCGTTTCGCAAGCTTGCCGATCAAGCCTCCGGATCAACACCACTAGGATCCGAATGTGCCTCCCCTGTTTTAAACACATCAAAGCAGCGGATTAATGCATCATCATGCATTAAAATCTTCAGCCACACACCTAAACTCACTGCTCTCAACAAATCTAACATTTCGGCTACCAAACACAACCAAAATCATCTCCAAACTCATCCACAACATTACCCAGCCAAGATCCATCACTTCTAAACATTCTTAAACATCAATTAACATCCAAAAAGGATCTAAACTCGCCCTTATACCTCCAGCGATAATAGAACACCAAGATCACCCCAAAAACCACCATTTCCACAAGTAAAAACTTAGGAAAATCAACCTATCCGGGATTGCATTGATTAGATCTCAATTACACATCATTAAACATCCAAAATACATTTAAAAGACATCTCAAAACAGAGCCCAAACATTCATTACGAATTCCTTCAAGATTAAATCAAAATCTTGAGTTTTAAGCCAAAATCAAGATCACATCACCAAAACCTTTTATAAAACTTAATTTAAGGATTGAGAACCTGGGAATTTCAATAAAGAACTGAATATTTAGAGGGGAAGAACATCCTTACCTCTAAATGTAGATTTCTCCTTGTTTGGAGCCAAAATCCTTGAAAATTCAATAAGCAAATGAAGAAGATTTGATGTAGGAAAGCTTAGGAATCAATTGATGATTGAAACCTCATCATTTAGAGTGAAAATCAAAAGAAAAGCTGATGTGGAAATGTGTTTGGCTGAGGGAATTTTGAGAGAAAATGAAATGGGAAATTTTTAGAGAAAGTTGGTTATGAAAACTAAAATATGGTTTTCCCTCTTTTCTTTTAATTAATTAAACATTAAATGAGTCATTAAAATCAATAAAAATCTGGAGAAATCCTTCCTTGGGTAAATTAGCTCCTTAAAGATTCAAAGTTTCAATCCTTACAAAACAGTCACCACTGAACTTTTCAAAAATTACATTTTAGTCACTATTTCGAAATGTCACACTTCCAAACCTTATTTTGTAAAATTGATTTCACCACTCTCTTATATATATTAAAAGAGGATTTTTAGATATTTTTCCATATTTTTAATGCATCCCGAACTAGGCTTTCCCTAAAACCACCTTTTATATTCGAACAAAAAAAATCAGACCGGTCCGATTCAGACCCTAAACTTCCAAGCCCAAAATTGGGGTGTTACAACTCTCCCCCCCTTAAGAAATTTCATCCTCGAAATTTACCTGGAGGAAAAAGGTATGGAAACTGCTTCAACATGTCAACCTTCATTTCCCACGTGGCTTCCTCAACACCACGATGCTTCCACAACACCTTTACCAAATCAATGGTCTTGCCTCAAAGAACTTTACTGTCTGAATCCAGAATTTCCACTGGTTCCTCATCATAGGTCAAATCCGGATTCAACTCTACTTCCTCCACAGGCATAACATGCGAAGGATCTAATCTATACTTCCGGAGCATAGAGACATGAAACACATCATGAATCTTTTCCAACTCCTGCGGCAACCTCAACTTGTACGCAACAGGACCCACACGCTCAATCACCTCGTATGGTTCAATGTACCTAGGGCTCAGCTTACCCTTTCGACCAAACCTCATCACCTTTTTCCAAGGCGAAACCTTCAAAAACACACGGTCACCCACCGCATACTCAATCTCCTTATGCTTCAAATCCGCGTAAGACTTCTGTCGATCAGAAGCTGCGTTCAAGCGCTCACAAATAAGCTTCACTTTCTCGGTGGTTCCCTTCAACAAAGCTGGCATTGAAACCAACTTCTGGCCTGTTTCAGCCCAACAAAGAGGAGTCCTACACTTCCTCCCGTACAAAGCTTCATAAGGTGCCATTTGAATACTTGCCTGGTAGCTATTGTTATAAGCAAACTCCACCAACGGCAAATGCTTCTCCCAAGAGCCCTGAAACTCAATCACACAGCACCTCAACATATCCTCCAGCACTTGGATAACACGCTCAGACTGTCCATCCGACTGTGGATGATAAGAAGTACTGAAATTCAGCCGTGTACCCAAAGCCTGATGCAAACACTGCCAGAAACGCGATGTAAACCTCGAATCTCTATCCGACACGATCGACTTTGGCACACCATGCAGCCGCACAATCTCAGCAATGTACAGCTCTGCAAGCTTGTCCAAAGTGTACGTAGTATGCACAGGCAAGAAATGCGCACACTTCGTCAGGCGATCCATAATCACCCACACCGAATTCTTTTTCGATGGCGACAAAGGAAAATCAGACACAAAGTCCATGGTAATCCTTTCCCATTTCCACTCAGGAATCCTCAACGGTTGCAACAACCCAGAAGGAAACCGATGCTCAGCTTTAACTCGCTGACAAACCATGCACTTGCTCACATACTCAGCAACATCCTTCTTTAACCCCACCCAATAGTACTCATCACGAAGATCACGATACATCTTAGTACTACCGGGGTGCATAGCAAAAGGACTACTATGAGCTTCAGTCAGAATAGCACGCCTCAACTCAGCATCATTGGGCACTACTATTCGACTTCCAAAACATAAAACTCCATCATCATTAAAGCAGAAATCTGATGGCCTGTCCTCAGCAATATCTTGAACATGTGGCACCAAGGAATCATCCAACAGTTGCTTATCCTTTATCAACTGAACCAAGGATGGTTTCACTTGCAATTCAGCCACAAGACCACCATCTCGCGATATGCTCAAACTGGCAAACATAGCCCTCAACTCCACTGCTACCTTCCTACTCAAGGCATCCGCTACAACATTAGCTTTTCCCGGATGGTACTCGATCGTCAGATCGTAATCTTTAAGCAACTCCACCCAACGTCGTTGCCTAAGATTCAACTCCTTCTGAGACATTAGAACTTCAAACTCTTGTGATCCGTGTACACAGTACACTTTTCACCATACAGGTAATGTCTCCAAATTTTCAAGGCAAAAACCACCACAGCCAACTCAATGTCATGCGTAGGATAATTGCGCTCATGCACCTTAAACTAGCGCGATGCATAAGCCACCACCTTACCCCTCTTGCATCAACACACATCCCAAACCAACGTAGGACGCGTCACTATACACCACAAACTCTTTCCCTGATTCAGGTTGAACCAAGATAGGAGCTTGCGTCAAAGCTGCTATCAGCTTCTCAAAAGCCTACTGTCTCGCCTCCGTCCACTCATACTTAACATCATTCTGCAACAACTTCGTCAAAGGTGCAGCAATCTTTGAAAATCCATCCACGAACCTCCGGTAGTATCCCGCCAAACCAAGGAAACTACGGACTTCATGAACAGACTTAGGAGGCTTCCAATTCATCACTGTCTCAACCTTTTGAGGATCAACATGAATCCTCTCAGCAGAAACCACATGACCAAGGAACACAACCTCCCTGAGCCAGAACTCACACTTGCTTAACTTAGCATAAAGTTGATTCTCCAACAAAGCTTGCAACACAATCCTCAAATGCCCCTCATGTTCCTCCTCAGTACGAGAGTACACGAGGATATCATCAATGAACACCACAAAAAACTTGTCCAAGTATTCATGGAACACTCTATTCATCATGTCCATGAAAGCTGCAGGAGCATTCGTCAAACCAAACGACATCACAAGGAACTCATAATGCCCATACCTTATTCTGAAGGCTGTCTTTGGCACATCCACATCCTTCACCTTCAACTGGTAGTACCCTGACCTTAAGTCAATCTTAGAGAACACAACCGCTCCCCGAAATCGATCAAAAAGATCATCAATCCTCGGCAATGGATACCGATTTTTGATAGTCAACTTGTTCAGCTGACGGTAATCGATGCACATTCTCATAGTGCCATCCTTTTTCTTCACAAACAAGACCGGTGCACCCCAAGGTGACACACTCGGCCGAATGAAACCACGATCAAGCAATTCCTGAAGTTGCGTCTTCAGCTCTTTCAGCTCCTTAGGTGCCATTCGATAAGGAGTAATGGAAACTGGAGTTGTATTTTCATACAGCTCAATTCCAAACTCCACCTCTCGATTAGGAGGCAATCCAGGCAACTCCTCCGGAAACACACCAGGAAACTCTCGCACAGTCCTGATATCTTGCACTCGCAACTCTTTCGAGATAGGGTTCATCATAAAGGCTAGGTAGGCTTCACAACCTTGCCTCAGCATCCGGCTCGCCTCCAATGTAGACACCACATTGGCAAGAAACTTCACATTCTCACCAACCACCACTACCTCATAATCATCTGCAAGCTTCAACGAAACTCGCTTGTTCTCAAAATCCACCACAGCTCGATGTTCAACAAGCCAATCCATACCCAGGATTACATCAAAACCATAGAAAGGCAATTCCATAAGATCAACATGAAAAACATGATCTTGAACAACCAAGGGACACCTTCTATACAACTTCCGTGTCACAACGGTCTCACCAAAGGAACTAGTTACACGCATACCAACATCCAAAGACTCAACATGCAAACCAAGCAATTGAGCATGCTCACGCAATATGTATGAGTGTGTAGATCCAGAATCAATCAAGGAAAGTAATGACAAGGATTGCAAAGTGAAGGTACCTGCGATCACATCCGTGTCATTCCTCCCTTCCCGCTGCGCATACACTCGAGCCTGGCCACCACCCTCAGGTTGGACAGCCATGACGTGTACCACATTCCTTCCACCATCCTCTCTGCGCTGGAAGTTACCACGGCCGCGCCCACGACCTCTCTGTGGTGCAACAACTCCAGGAGCACGTCCCTGACCTCTACCGGTCAACAAAGGACACTCCCTCCTCATGTGGTCTGCCGAACCACAATTCCAGCATGAATTACCAGCTACAACAACAGGAGCCTGAACCTCCCTCGCTGCTCGAGGACAATCACACCTCAAATGTCCACGCGATCCACACGCCCATCATGTGTTCTGATCAGCTCTCGCCCTGTCTCCCTGAACAGGCGCACCATGACCTCCACCACCACGTCTAGCAGAAGACTGATACCTCTTATCTCGTCCTCTCTTGTTCCGTCCTCCACCGGAACTATACTCAGCAGCTCACTTGCCCGAGCCCGAACCAGCATTCTTGGATGACAAACCCAGGTTCTGCTCAATATCCTTCGCCCTACTAACCAGTACATCAAAATCAGTGTACTCAGCCGCAAGCATATAGGTCTTTACATCCTTCACCAAACCATAACGGAAACGCTCACACCTCTCCCGCTCATCAAGGACAATCTCAGGTGCATACTGACTGAGACGGACAACTGGATCTCGTACTCAGCTACTGTCATACTTCCTTGTGTCAAAGACATGAACTCTATTTTCTTCTCATCCAGGTATCGTACACCCAGATACCTCCGCTTGAACGCGTTCAGAAAGAACGTCCAAGTCACATCAACATCCTCCATTCCGGAGATAGTAGTCGTCCACCAGGTATACGCATCATCATGTAACAGCGATACCACACAACCTAGCTTCTGCACATCATTGCAGTTCATTTGTCCCAATATCCTCTTGGTACTTTCCAACCAAGACTCAGAACCTTCAGCAGACAAACCCCTGAACTCAGTCCCTCCCAGACTGCGCAAACGTTCCAAAGGTAGTCTAACATTAGCATCTCCCTGATGCCCAGCTCCATGAGCTCCAGCTACTGCCGCCTGAAAGGCTCCCGCAATAGCTTGTATCAAAATTGTCATATCAGGAGCAGCTTGCCCCTGTCCAGCTTCAGGTCCTGCGGCCCCAGCACCAGCATCAACACCAGCTCCATCACCTCCAGCACCACCACCACCAGATGGTCCACCACCAGGAGGAGGAGGTAAATCCACTACATTATCAGCATTCTCTTCATTCTCATTCTGAGCCATAGCTCACGTATTAATCCTCGTCTCTCTACGAGGTCCCATTCACTAAACAATGCGCTAACACAATGCAATAAACAAAATCAGGCCCAACAAGGTAAGTAATCCAAGCACTCAAGCTCATTTTTCAAAAACAAACCATTTCATTAGTTTTGATATGGCAATGGGTCCCCCTAACATGCTTCAACATAGCATAGCATCATAATTGCAACATACTTTACAATTCACACCTCAAACTTTCACTTAAAAAGCATACAAAGCAATCATACATACATCACCCACATAACCATTCCCAATTACTCGAGAACTCAGCTCTGATACCACCAAATGTAACCCCCTTAGCCCGGCCTAGACGGTTGACCCGAACTACGAAGATTACACGGGGAAAACCAAAGTCAACCCTAAAGTCAACCTTGAATAACGACCCTTTTTTCTTTTTAAAACTTGTCTAGTTGCACCCTAGGCGTACCCTTGAGAAAAGCATACATGAAAAGCACAGCGATCGGAAAGCAATAAGGGACTCGATTGCAGAAATTACAACTTTAGGGACCAAAATGTAAATTCTGGAAAGATGAAGGACTTAACTGATTTTTAGATTACCATTATGAAATTAATCATATTACATGCTTCTCTGTCAAATTCACCTCAAACGGACCTCTCAAAGTCAAGCAATTGCATATACGAAATTCGGGACTAAAACGTAAAGCTTGCAAACCATAAACCATTCAAATCAATGCCCAACGGTCAAGTGTTTCGGAACAGGGGTTGACCGTTCCGAAACGCGGGTTCGTTTCGAGACCTGTTTTGAAACAGGGCTTGACAGTGGCAAATCCGTTTCGAAACGCCCTCTACCCGTTTCGATACACGAAGGCCATTATAGGCCCCCGTTTCGAAATGGTAGTGCCCGTTCCGATACGGACTGCCCAGAAAATGCAGATTTTGTTGGTTTAACATTCAATTAACCACTCAAACATAACCCTATGACCTCCAAATCATGCCAACAAGTCATCATACATTCAAGGAACATATTTGGATCACCATCTCACAATCATGGCATCAATTAAGACAATTCACAAGTCTATAGGCATGCAACCTAATGTTGAAAACCATCCAAGCATCAAATCACCAAAACAAGCAACATAATGGCCATTTACAATCCCAAAACATCATAGGCATCAAGCCAACTCAGGGAGTCCAAAACATCTCCCAAAAACACAACCTAGGTTCCCATTGCCAAATACCAAAAGCAAATAATGTTGTAAAAATAGTCACCATACATGAGCTTAGCCTTCCCTTGGATTCTTAGCACAAATGCTTAGTGAGGCATGCTCTAAAGAAACAACACAATAATGCACTTTATAAAACACCTTTCAAAAGGCCTTTTCATTCACAAATATCATTTTCATGCAACAATGCATAAACAACAAGCATCTCATGCTTCATAATCATCAACATGTCTTAACAACAAGCATCTCATGCTTCATAAACATTAACATGTCATATTGGCTTCCAAGTGATACCATAACCATTTTCAACATAAAACACAATCGGATACGCAGATTACAAGCGTTGCCCCATACGCTTCATACACACTACCAAACATAAGGTGGAGTTTACCGGTACAATCACAACCCCTCAACACCTGTGATGGAGTTTAACGGTACAATTACAACCCCTACACATCACTCATCGGCAGTTGTATAACATCAATAACGAGAACACGGGACACACAACACAAGATCCTCACATTGCATTTTAACCACCATTATGATCTTAGACATCTCGTTAGTGTACTTGGATGGAGTTTTCGGTACAATTACAACCCCTCAACATCCAAGGCGACTTAATTCACGGTGCACCCAATCCTATAGCCGACTAACTATATCCGATTCAAGTACTTTAAAACCAACACATCACTTGCCAATATACATCAATTGTCATCTACAATCCACTGTTTTTAAAGCATTAATCAAAGCCATTAAACCATCATGCATCGCTATGCATCAAAACCACATTTATCAATTACAAACCAAGGATCTCTTACCTTGAGCATCCTTCAACACATGGCTTTCAATCCAGCATTAATCATGCTAAAACATGCTTTCAAAACAGAATTTAAACATGCAAAATCAACACATTGCATCCAACCATCTCATGGTTCATCAAAGAGAGAGTTTCTCCGAAAACTTACTCTTGAGCTTAGTTAAGTTGCTTAGACTTAAACTAAGCTCCCAAAACCTTCAAACACTGGTTTCAAAGCTGAAAACCAAACTTCACTCACCAATTCTGTTTCGCAAGCTTGTCCAAACGCCGATCAAGCCTCCGGATCAACACCACTAGGATCCGAATGTGCCTCCCCTGTTTTAAACATATCAAAGAAGAGGATTAATGCATCATCATGCATTAAAATCTTCAGCCACACACCTAAACTCACTGCTCTCAACAAATCTAACATTTCGGCTACCAAACACAACCGAAATCACCTCCAAACTCATCCACAACATTACCCAGCCAAGATCCATCACTTCTAAACATTCTTAAACATCAATTAACATCCAAAAAGGATCTAAACTCGTCCTTATACCTCCAGCGATAATAGAACACCAAGATCACCCCAAAAACCACCATTTCCACAAGTAAAAACTTAGGAAAATCAACCTATCCGGGATTGCATTGATTAGATCTCAATTGCACATCATTTAACATCCAAAATACATTTAAAAGACATCTCAAAACAGAGCCCAAACATTCATTACGAATTCCTTCAAGATTAAATCCAAATCTTGAGTTTTAAGCCAAAATCAAGATCAAATCACCAAAACCTTTTATAAAACTTAATTTAAGGATTGAGAACTTGGGAATTTCAATAAAGAACTGAATATTTAGAGGAGAAGAACATCCTTACCTCTAAATGTAGATTTCTCCTTGTTTAGAGCCAAAATCCTTGAAAATTCAATAAGCAAATGAAGAAGATTTGATGTAGGAAAGCTTAGGAATCAATTAATGATTGAAACCTCATCATTTAGAGTGAAAATCAAAAGAAAAGCTGCTATGGAAATGTGTTTTGCTGAGGGAATTTTGAGAGAAAATGAAATGGGAAAATTTTAGAGAAAGTTGGTTATGAAAACTAAAATATGGTTTTCCCTCTTTTCTTTTAATTAATTAAACATTAAATGAGTCATTAAAATCAAGAAAAATCTGGAGAAATCCTTCCTTGGGTAAATTAGCTCCTTAAAGATTCAAAGTTTCAATCCTTACAAAATAGTCACCACTGAACTTTACAAAAATTACATTTTAGTCACTGTTTCGAAATGTCACACTTCCAAACCTTATTTTGTAAAATTGATTTCACCACTCTCTTATATATATTAAAAGAGGACTTTTAGATATTTTTCCATATTTTTAATGCATCCCGAACTAGGCTTTCCCTAAAACCACCTTTTATATTCGAACAAAAAAAATCAGACCGGTCCGTTTCATACCCTAAACTTCCAAGCCCAAAATTGGGGTGTTACAACTGGAGCAGTTAGTGTTGTTGTTTCCCACCAGTTCAAGGCTTCATCAGCAAGTAAGGCAACAACGCATTCGAGCTTATGCTCATATGAGCACTGAAGTTGCTTAGTCAATATCTGAGTAGTTCTTTCTAACCAATACTCGAATTCTTCAGGTTTCTCTTCAATAGAGCCTGCAAATGTATAGGCTCAGTGTTGAGCAAGCTTTTCAATTGGAGCTCTGCTAGGGGCAGCAGCTATCGGAGCAGGTTGTTCATGTCTCACGTTCGTCAAAAGCTGATCGAACATTTCTTTCATGCTCAGAAGATAATCTCTTTGAACTTTCTGAACATTCTGATTGTCAGTATTCGTTCGAGGCTGAATAGGAGATTGTTGTCGAGTGCTATCTTGCACATGAGGGTTCTCCTTAACCGGAGGGTTATCTTTCATATGGACACTATCTCTTCACTAGAGGATCCTCGAGGACTTTCATCGTCTCGAGCTAAATGTGTCTCTTTCATTCTAGTTTAGATCAAACAAAATCAAAGTTAGGAACAAAGTTACAAGTAATAATATGTATGATCCCTAGGTGGCTTGACTCAACTAATGATGCACACAGAACACATTCAAGGTCTATAGGACATGTTACCTAAAAAGCTCTGATGCCACAAAATGTAACACCCCCAACCCGGGCCGGGAGTCGGGAGCATTACCGGAAAGCGAAAACGGACAAACGGAACATATCGGACAATAGCGGAAGCATTTTGGAAAACAATATATCATTTTGTTTAAGATATTCATATTAATGCGCACGCGGAAAATGGGCTAACAAAAACTTTTCTTAACTTCTTATGATCATACATAAGCTTAGACACAATTTCTTTTAATCTTGTTACCAAATTACAAGCCAATTTAAAACTTTATTATCATTATCAAATTACTATTACAATTAGGTCGAAAGGTCGAATACTTAAAACTATTCAAATCCATGCCATTCGAAAACTTAATTAAATGGTCTAGGTGATTTTCGAATTAATCCAATTTACCAATAATTAATCACTTCAATTTTCATGCAAGACATAATGGATTTCAATTCCATGGCATTCGATTTCCTTCACTTAAATCATTACAAAATATCATGATTTATATGCCCCCTAAACCATGTCAAGCTATCGACTATGGACAACAAAAAGAATCGACACAACCACTAGCTCGACTTACATTTTTATACAACAAAATGATGAGGCTACCTACTTAAATACAAAACATGATTCTATCCTCCTAACCAAGCATCACGGAGCATATAACTGCAAACACCATTTCAGACTTAAATTACGACCGAACACCACAAAACGAATCCTTAGACATACTTCAAAGGCACCATCTAGGAGTCTAAAGATAAGACTAAGATCGTACATATTTCAGAACTTGTGAACTTGATCCAAACGAATGATGGCTTTAAGGTCCGAGCGATCCTGCTAAGGTTGGGAAGAAGAAAACAACGGAGCGATAAGTACAAATAGTACTTAGCGAGGTAATGCTAAATCTAATTCATTCTTGAACTTTTAATGTGATCAAGCATTGAGTTTACTTAGCTAGGTTTATTAACAATCAATTTCACCCAACTAAGCTTATGTAAAATTCATACACATAGCATCATACATATCATATCAGCATTCATAGCACATGCTCGAATACATAACATAACATATTAATTTATCACATGCTTACATATAATTCATTCAATATCACAATTCAATTCAATTTCAGCATACTCAATCTCATGCTTAACAATTAACCAAAATTTCATGCCAATCCATACATAGCATTGTTAACTTATCAAAATGAAATCACAATTTCATCATAAGCATATCATTCGAATGATCTCAATCATCATCCAAAAATCATAATTTTCCATTTCTTAATTCCATGTATTCGAATAGGGTCATTACCCAAATTTCACATAATCGGACTTATAAGCAATTCATATGCTTCATATCATAATCAGAAGGACCAATGTCCACATAACATATCATTTCATATCACATCATAACATGCTAAGTCACACAATCATTTATCCACTTCATAAGCTATATTTAACTTAGCAAATTCCATTTAATTCATGTAGATCATATTGCATTATAATTCATTACATTGCACTTTACTTAATTTCATTGCCCAAGGTAGAGTAGTCGTATTAGATATTCAAGCCATCAAAAGGGTAACATGTGACATATAATAGTTGCACGAGGCAACATCAAGAGTTGCACAAAGCAACGAACAAAGGATGCCCATAGCATCATGTGTCTCGAACAGCAATCAAGAACACATATCTTATAATCAAGAGTACACAAAGTACTATCAAAGGTTGCACAAAGCAACATCAAACGATGAGCTCAGACTCTAGGCATGTCGTACTTATCTAAAACTTCTAATCAACCGAGGGCATATTCTTGTTAATTAGTTAATTCGTTATTTCATTAAGTATATTCACTTTTCATAATTCCATTTGCATGCTTATTCGATCATATCATCATACATGGCAGCAACTTCATACATACATAATCACATGCATTTTAAGCATAGCATATATATACCATAGGGCAGTCCACATACTCATATAAATAAGCATTATCAAGAATCCAAATTCACACATGTTCAACGTACAAATAATCACATAGGCAGTCCACATTTGCACATATTCAACATTATCAAAATCCAATTCGAACATATAATTCATGGCAATTAACATCACATAAAGCAGCCCACATTTTTCACACAATCGAACATTAACCACAAGTCTCAATTCATGCATCCAATTTCCTTTTTATCTCCTTCCCTTACTAAACACATTACCGAATATCAGTTAGTCCAATTTCATGCATAGAATTCATAAATTACAAATAATAAAGTGGTTCGGACACTAGTCCCAACCCTAACACAAAATTTCATTCACAAATTACACTCACAAAATTACACTCACAAACTCCTTAAGCTTGATCTCGAATTGAGATGCCCTTGTTTCTTCCCTTCGAGTGATCGATCCTAGCTTCTTCCAACGTTTCTTCACAATTCCGCTCTTAATTCTCAACACAAAATGAATACATACTATATTAGGAAGCAATTCAATCATAATTACTCCTCAATTTCAAGCATGAATTCATATTTTCAAATCTGACTTTTTATTAAACTAGTTGGAGGACTAGTTAGTGTTTTGATCATATCTTTTTAATTACTAATCCAAAATTAACTTATCATATACCGTTAGAAAGGAATTAAACTCAATTTTATACTCATATGAACCTCATATTTTTATCTTATTCGAATCAATACAGTTTATTGCTTAATTACACCCCTTTCGATAAATCTGGGCAGTACAGGCTGTCCAACTTTAAAAATTCATATCTCCTAATCTACATACTTAAATTTAGTTCCGTTTTCTCTCAATGATTCTAGACATATCAAAGTTTATACAGTAAAAATTTCAACTTGAAATACCTTATATCCAATTTTTGGTGAATTTCTAAATTTACTGTTTTTAAGTCACATATCACTGGTTAGCTTTCTTAACTTACTCTTTAAACTTAAAATTCACCTAATCACATAAAAATTCCTTCATGGCATGACTTATACTATTCTTCCACGACATTTTACAGTCCATATTAACTTTCAATTTCAACCATTAAGTACTCAATTTCACCGATTTTTCCAGATCAGTCCCTAATCTCCATTAATTCGAATACATGTCCATTTTTAGTTCTAATCGAAATTTCATCTTTTTAATTCATTTTTC
Organism: Hibiscus trionum; assembly: GCA_030270665.1. Taxonomy (NCBI): domain Eukaryota; kingdom Viridiplantae; phylum Streptophyta; class Magnoliopsida; order Malvales; family Malvaceae; genus Hibiscus; species Hibiscus trionum. The sequence goes on from BSYR01000013.1 coordinate 36,622,327, forward strand.
CAGCAACCAATAGTCATTTATAACAAAATCTTTATTTCTTCACAACTTTTTCCTAATGAGAATTTTCTGATTTTAATCCCTAAGTATAGAAATTTTTCAAATATTCAAGACTTTACATTTTCTTTCAAAACAGCCTCCTTTATGACTCTATTCATATTTTTCTCAAGAAATTTTCAAAGATTTCATTAGTTCATCTTGTTATTTCCTTCAAGACTCTCATGGTTTCATGTTCATACAAGTTTTAGGTTTGCATGCATGGTTTTTAACTCAACCGAATAGTTACAAGGAGTAGGAAACTTACTTTTTTATCTTCTTGAAAACGCTAGCTATCTCTTCAATTTCCTAGCTTAATTCTTTCATCATGCAAGCAAAAACATCACCATTTTAGCTCTCAATTTTTCAGACTTTTGAGCTTCTCTTCCCCCCCCCCCCCCCATTTTCTCTCTACTTCACGGCAAAGGAGAAGAAAATGATGAAGGAAGACAAGCTTCCATAATCTAAGTGATTTGATGGCCTTAGTAATTACATTAGTGTCCTTTTGTCTATCTTTTTTATCTTTATTTTACTAAGGGCAGCCCTAAGGACATTTTATTTTTATCATGCAAATTTCAATCTTTGTAAAAAATTTAATTTGGTCATCAATTTCCCTTGTTCCATGCTTTTTTGAATTTTCTCAATTTAATTCGGTTTCCTCAAGGAAATGCAACATTACTCAATTTCTTTTTATTCTTTTAATATCATACTTTAGATCTTGTTATCACTAACTCAAATTCACTAATTTACCAATCGATTAAATTCCTTACTTCAAAACTAATTTTCTTTCTAATCCGAATTGGTGCACTAATTGCCCAATTAAGAACTTTAGGGACCAAACTGCATAATTCACAAATTTTGCAATCGAGCTTGCTTCTAAGAATAAATAAATAATTCTAATTCTAACGGCTTTAAATTCTAGGACGGAAATGTGGGTGTTACAACACTTGCTTTGTCCATCTAGTGTTTCTTGATGTCTTGAGTAGATTATGATAAACGAATCTCTATGATATCTCATATCATAATATTCGAGCATGGCCATGCATTTTCTAATCTCACTCAATCAAGTGGCCGAAGATATTTCTCCCATTATGTAGGAGGGACAAATCCTTTCTTGATCAACCATATTTCACTACATAGGTCATCACGTATCCAATCATCAGTCTTTATAATGTAGTCAGTTACGACACATGTTTGACTATGTCAACATACGTAAATCTTTATGTTGAAATCATGTTGATCTCAAGTCTGAGGATTATACATATGTTTATCATGAGCAATGTTGTGACTGTCACATAATTACCCAAGAAACATGCTTATAGCGGGTCAATCCAGTATGTTGTTCTCTAACAAATACTTATGTGTTGATTTTGACATCTCTATGCAATGACAACGCTTGTCATCAACCACATATTAGTCTTTATATATTATCACTGTCCATACCCGTAATAATATTCGACTAAGGATCCTATTTAACAATAATCGTATTATTGTATGGACATTATTATCCAATGGTTAGTTTGATGCACAGAAACATACCAAATGATAATAACGGCAATGACATTACTTGATAAATCTAGTAAAATAGTATGTATATTCAATCATCATATGATTGGTCTTTGGGCATACTCCAACAATCTCCCACTAGCACTAAGACCAATCATTCTCGTATCTAATACGATATGGCTTAGTGTAACTAACATGCTTATGCTGTGTCAAAAGATTTGTCAGGCAGTTGACAAAGTTATCAACTTTGTACGTATGTTGCATACTTTCACATCTCCAAGATGTAAGTAATTTAGAATATGTTTGGATTTATTGATGAGATATGGGTTTTATTTGCTTACGCAAAGGTTCCATCATAACAGAGTTATGTAGCATCTAATATGCTGGGAACAACCCTTAGTTCATAAGTGAACCCTTTAGATCCAAACATCCTTCTTTATTTCTATGTTGATTGTAATACATTCAGCCTATGTTGTAGAGTTAGATAATGTCTCATGTTACTAACTCGCAGTATCTTTTATTAATGCAAAACGGATTGCGATCTTTAGCTCCTTCTGATGAGTATGTCATCTACATACAATACTTAGGAAAGTAACAATGCTCCCACTAGCTCTTTTGAAAACAAGACTCCCCTTTGTTTCTAGATAAACCAAACCTTTTGATTGTATCTTCTGAAACGAATATCCCAACTTCGAGAAGCTTGCCTTAGTCTACGGTTAGACCTTTGTAGCTTACATACCTTCCAAGTGTTTACTGGAGTGACAAAACCTTATGGATGTGTCATGTACACATCTGTTTCAAGTTTTCCCTTAGGAAAGTGGTTTTGACATTCCTTTATTTGATTTCATAATCATCGTATGTAACTACTTGCAAGTGAGATTAAGATGGATTAAACATAGCTACAAGGAAGATGCTTATCATAGTCTATACTATGAAGTTTTTCGAAAACTTTTAGCGACAAATCATCCTTTGTATGTTTTATCATACATGTCGGTTTTTCCTTTTTTTTGAAAAACTCATCCATACCTCTTAGGTTTTACCCTTTTTAGGTAACCAAAGTATATACTTGGTTTTAGACATGGATTCCATCTCATATCCCATGGCTTTTAGCCATTTCTCGAATTTTGGGCTCACCATTGTTTTCTGATAAGACCTAGTCTTTATCTTGATCCGAAAAGAAGAGTGTTTCCATGTACGGATAGTGAGAAATCCATATTTCTCAAGTATATGGTATTCTCTTAAGGATCAACACAATGGTTGTGTTTTGTTCCAATGTTCCTTGATCATTTGTGAAACATTCTCAATCTTTGGTTCATAAATTTGTTGTCTAAAATTTCTTCACATTCAAAATTCCATTTTTCCTTTTGTGAGAGGTAATCTCTTTCGAGAGAAACTCTCGTTTGAGCAAAAAACATTTTGTTCTCGTTGAAAAATGAAATCCCTTAGTGATAAGTATTCTCTTTCGAGATAAACTATCGTTTGGGCAACAAATATTTTGTTCTCGTTAAAGTTGAAGAAGTAATATCCCTTTGTGAGAATTAATCTCTTTCAAGATAAACTCTCGTTTGAGAAACAAACGCTTTGTTCTCGTTAGGATAAACAACAAATGGAGTTTTTAAGGTTCGAACTTTGTAAACATTTTAACATGTAAGTAACCTTAAAACTTCAAAGGTATTCTAGAACAATTCTTAGTCCATATCTTATATGACGTTTCGAAAAGAAACACGATTAAGTATGAGAGTTGTTTTTCTAGTGTGTAAAGAAGTCGAAAATGACTTGTTCTGAATCAAAACATGTCTAACATATTTGATTCTCTTTCAAAGACTTTTCGTTCCACTTGTGGGATTTAATTATGGGACAATCCCATATTCTTTGAAAGTTTATCAAACTTTAAATATTCTTGAATTTGATCTCATCAAATTACCTTAATACTTTTTATGAGTTTGAGATTAGTCATTTGTTTTATAAATATTATTGATTTGATTAGTTTGAAGATCGTTGATTCGTTGTGCCATAAGAGATTAAAAGAATAACATTTATTTAAATAATCTCAAAATTAAAAATATCTTGTCCTTACAAGATAACTAAAACTTAGGCACAAAATAATAATCTTAAAAACTAAAACAAATCTATTTAAGCAAAAAACATGTCCTAATGGATGATGTAGCAACTCTTGCTTTATTTCCATTCGCAGGTCCCATGTCTATTCTGATGCCTTCTCTTTAGAAGCCTCTGAGGTTGATGCCTCACTCGTTTTTGCTATCTTGACTTCTTGTAGGTGTGTGGGGCAGTTTCTCTTCCAATGTCTGGTCTTACCGCAATGGAAACATTTTCCATCCTTCTTGATTCCCTTCTTAGGTTTCAATGCCTCCTTTCCATCGGTTTTGGTCTTACCATCACCTTTAGACTTTGCTTCCGATTTACCTTTCTTCTTGCCCTTGCGGACCATCAGAATAGGTTTAGATCCTACCTTCTTCAGGTTGATTTCAGCAGTTCTCAACATGCCGAGCAACCGTGGCAGCGTCTTGTTAATTTCATTCATATTGAAATTAAGGACGAACTGATTAAAACTATTCGGCAACGATTGCAGGATGACATCAGTAGCTAATTCGTCTTTCAGCGGAAAGCCGAGCTTCTCCAGCGTTTGGATGTAGCCCATCATTTTGATGACGTGAGCTCCTACGGGAGATCCCTCACTCATCTTGCATTGAAACAGAGCTTTAGAGGTCTCGTACCTCTCTTGACGAGCTTGCCCTTCATAAATCTCCTTGATATTTTGAACCATATCATAAGCTACCATGTCCTCATGTTGCTTCTGAAGCTCAGGGGTCATGGAGGCAAGCATAAGACAACCGACATCCAGCATGTCATCCATGTGTTTCTTAAACTTGTCTTTGTCAGCTCTGGAAGCAGTGGCAACCGGTTCATCAGGAACAGGTTCTTCAATGACATATTCCTTCTTTTCCTGTTTGAGAACAATTCTCAAATTGCGGAACCAGTCAAGGAAGTTTATGCCATTGAGCTTATCCTTCTCAAGGATAGATCGCAGAGATAGAGTATTATTTGCCATTTCTACAACAAAGAAAATATGCTACATAAGTTTTACTAAATTTAAAATTTATAGATAGGTCTTTACTATAAATTTACTCCCACTATTTTCTTCAAAATTAAAAACCCTCTAGTTTTAATTTCAGAAAAATGTTTCGATAGTTTTTCTAGTGAGTGAGGATCCGTATTTCACCATTCCTAAATCAGCTTTGGCCAGTCTTTTAGGAAATGGTTATTTAGGTAAGTAACACCTTACTAATTACATCTCATGTGATTCCTCATCTTTTGGCGAACAACTCTTGTTCTTTAAATCATCTTATGATTATCCAAAACTTTTAACCACTAGGTTTTCTAATCCTATTAGAACAACCCAGCTAAGTCAATACCAATATCTCAACCGGCAAATATCACTAGCTTATTCTTTGCGTTTAACTAAGATAGATAAATGTGACATTTCTTTGACAAAGCTCGCATTATATCGATCGAAGCTTTAACGAGGGTAAATATTGGATGGTTAAAACAGACTTAGAATTATAGCGAGGGATTTACTTAATTATATAATCATTTTAACATTTATCCTATCAATAGAACTATGTTTAATCATGCTTATAAAACATCCATTGCATCACATACAAGGTAAATATAAGCGGTAAATAAATATGCAATGATTATAGCCCTTCTTAACCTAAGGCGACCCGTCCCAAGCCAATGGGAAGACCATTCTACTGAAGATAGAATCTGCTTTTGAAACGCCTGGTCCACCAGGGAAGGCCCACCATGCTGCTATGTTGGTCCTTGCTTTATCTCCATGAGTATTTACAATTTTCAGAAACTCGCGTTACATGCGAGGGAGTGAGATGAGAAGAGAAGTACAATAGAAGATAGAGAAAGGCACGACACGCAGGCCGTATTTATAAAAACCAAAACTATAAAGGCTATGGGCTATAACCATGCAAAACAAACACCGTGCAATCAAACATGCATTTCAAACATCGTGCGAACAAAGTAACGACATGTTTACGGAGTTTTAAACTGATTATCCCTATGTTGCGGTTAATGGGCCAAAGAAAGATCACGAGGTTTCATAAACCATTTGCGTTAACGAACAAATGCACCAGGTAGGTCAACATGAAAGAGAGGTGGCGCACTAGGCACACTTAAGTACCAGGTCTTTGATGATGCCAATCCTAGACATGCATTTTTCATAACGTCTAACCATAACTCTTATGGATTCATCGTGAAAGATAGTTTGATAACTTTTATCAAATTAGAAGCCCTTTCAGAGATTTCATAAATCTATGAAACTACGAACAACTACATGTTCTCTAGACTAACTATTAGTCTCAACATGTTAACATTTAACATTGAAGCAACCTAAAATAGTTATGATTTACTTTTAATCATTCAGTGATAATCGAAATAAGTCTTTATTAGGTGTGATACGATAAACGATAAATATCTAAATCGAATCAAATAGCATGCATCTCATACATAAACATCACCCAAGAATTTAAGTCCGAATTCGTATGATACAAGTGGCTCTGATACCACTTTTGGGTCACGTCGGCACGCCCCGTGGCGCAGCGGAAAAATTAATCCGACCTAATCCAGCCAGGATCCATGTACAGGAACGAATCCGAGGTGAAAAGATGAAGAGTTACCTTTTAAAACTCTGGAAACTGGAAAATCGACAGTTTGTCGGAATAACCACGTCAAGTAAAACCGGAATCGTCACAGGTTCGCAACGATCTCTACGGAGTCCACCCGAACAAAACGAACAAAGTTTCCGCCTCCCTAACACTTAGGGATAAATTTCGACAGGTTTGAACACCTTCCAGGGAGAAGTCGAAATCCCTCCAGGGATTCCTGAGGGAGTCTGAAATCGACCAGGAGTTCAACCGGGACTTGCAATCGAGCAAGGGAACCTTCAGGGATTTTTCAGGGGACAAGTAGAACACTAGAAAAATATCGAACAGCTTCTCAGAGAGCTTTCTGGGATATGTCGAATTCCAGTGGGGAATCCCTAGGGGTGTTGTCAAAATCTTCAAGAGGAGGAAGAGGGATGATTTGGTTGCTAGCCTTTGTCCCTTTAAATAGTATTCAGAGACTTAATTCTAGTTGAATACCTTAAATCCAAGTTCAACCAAAATTCATAGAATCTAATTTTACTTGAAATTGGTTTATATTAAATATATATTATATTTAATAATATTAAATGAAATATATATATTTAATTATGTAGAATCTTATTCTACATAAAATATGGATTTAAATATACATTATATTTAATCCAAATATATATTTTTAATTATGTAGAATCTAATTATGTAGAATCTAATTCTACATAAACTTGGAATTAAATATATTTAAATATATATTTTTACTTGGATTTAAATATATTTAAATATATATTTTTAATTATGTAGAATCTAATTCTACATAAAGTTGGAATTAAATATACATTATATAAATTCCAAATATATATTTAAATTTCTAGAATCTTATTCTATAATATTTAAGTCTCTAAATATTTTTCATACTCTAAATAATATTTGATAAATACAATATTTATCCAATATTATTCCCATTTAAGGGAGTTGTCGATTTCCCCTATCCCATAGGGGATTTTCGGCAACCTCCCTAAAATAGGGAGTATGGTTTCCAATTTTTGTTCGTTTCATTCGAAGGGTGTGACCCTTGTAGGTTCATGCAACGTTAGCAGCAAAATTAGAACTGTTCTAATTTTACAAACAATGAGTGGCATCTAGCAATACATCATTGCTACCTAAGTTGCATGAAGTCATGGTTTGACTTTCCTAATTCCTGAATAAACTTCCTTTATGTATTTCATCCTTTTGTCCTTTATATCTTAGATGAACACAAGTCATGGGTTAGTCACACTTGCGTTGTCCATCTAGTGTTTCTTGATGTCTTGAGTAGATTTTGATAAACTAATCTCTATGATATCTCATATCATAATATTCGAGCATGGTCATGCATTTTCTAATCTCACTCAATCAAGTGGCCGAAGATATTTCTCCCATTATGTAGGAGGGACAAATCCTTTCTTGATCAACCATATTTCACTACATAGGTCATCATGTATCCAATCATCAGTCTTTATAATGTAGTCAGTTACGACACACGTTTGACTATGTCAAAATACGTAAATCTTTATGTTGAAATCATGTTGATCTCAAGTCTGAGGATTATACATATGTTTATCATGAGAAATGTTGCGATTGTCACATAATTACCCAAGAAACATGCTCATAGCGGGTCAATCCAGTATGTTGTTCTCTAACAAATACTTATGTGTTGATTTTGACATCTCTATGTCAATGACAACGTTTGTCATCAACCACATATTAGTCTTTATATATTATCACTGTCCATACCCGTAATAATATTCGACTAAGGATCCTATTTAACAATAATCTTATTATTGTATGGACATTATTATCCAATAGTTAGTTTGATGCACAGAAACATACCAAATGATAATAACGGCAATGCCATTACTTGATAAATCTAGTAAAATAGTATGTTTATTCAATCATTATATGATTGGTCTTTGGGCATACTCCAACAGCCTCATGGTTAGTCATTCTCATCTTTGTTTTGTCCATGAATGACTCAGTCTTTTTGACGAAGTGATCCATGTTTGCCATGTAAGCTCCTGTCTCTGACATAAATTTGGCTAATGTCTGCTCCAGTATACTAGGTGCGGCTGCCGGCTGCTGTTGCGGTTGCTGTCATATCAGGATTCTGGGTGCCCCTTGGTTTTGGTTGTTCTACATCTGAGGATTCAGTGTGTTGTTTGGATTGCTCCAAGAGAACTTGGGATCTTTCCTCCAGTTGGGATTGTAATTGTTGGAATCGTAATTTCTTGGCTTATTGTAGTTTCCAACATACATCCCTTCCTCTAGCTGTAACGGGAAGTCTTTCGAACTGTGATTCCCACTACAAGTTTCACATACCTCTTCTGCAGAATAGACAGGTTTTGAATCTTTCTTCAACAAATTTTCCACTGCTTTTGTGAGGTATGCAACCTGTGCTTTCAGGGAATTGTCGGCTTCATAGTCTTTTACAGCTATTCCTAGTTTACCACTCCTCGCCGTAGGAAATTGCTCGTCATTCTTTGCCAAGTTTTTCAAAACTACCATGGCTTCGTCGAGATCTTTATGCAACAACAGTCCGCTCGCTGCTGAATCTATTCTCATCCGAGTGTGAGTGTTGGCAGCATTGTAGAATTTGATGACTTGATTCCACACGGGGAATCTGTGCATTGGGCAGTTCCTTAGTAGAGTTGTAAACATGTCCCATGCCTCATGCATTGGCTCGTCATCTTCATGTTTAAAAGTATCAATTTCATTACGCAATCGCTCAGATAAGTGAGAAGGATTAAAACGAGATAAAAATTCACAAGTGAGATCTGCCCAAGTTCTTATTGAACTCGGCGTTAGTTTATTCCACCAAGTTTTAGCTCTGTCCCTCAGTGAATGAGGAAATAACCGGAGCCTCAGTATTTCCGGATTTACTCCTGGTAGTCTAAACGATCCGCAGATTTCTTGAAACGTTTTCAGATGTTCTTTGGCATCCTCTGTTGCAGCACCACTAAATTGGCCAGCGGAATTGATCATGCTGAACATAACAGGTTTCAGCTCAAAATTTTCAGCTTCTACGTCTGGCAAGATGGTCTCCAATTCCACATGATCGTTGATCATGTACTCACGGTAGGATCGTCGTGCGGCCTCGGTAGCAGGCCGTCCGTTCCGTTCATCTATGGGAGGATCTCTAATGACCCTTTGGTTATCATCTACCCTATTGTTCTGTCTTCCGTTCACCATTGCTTCTAGCTGTTCCTCAAGATAGTCGTTTCTTGCTATCAAGAGGCAGACTCGGTTCCTGAGATTGCACGTACGTTCGATTTCAGGGTCTACTTCGTACTCAGGTTCTTTGCCCCGTCTAGATCTGCGCACACGCAAACAGAAAACCTTGTGAAAAGCACAAGGTAAATAACACCAATAAAAACAGAAAAATTAAAAAGAAAAAGTGCAGTAAAAGTAAGAGTAAAGATATGTTGCCAGTCCCCGGCAACGGCGCCAAAAACTTGTTGCGCGTCAAAAGTCCTATCGCAATGTAGTGCAAGTGTACACGATGCAAGTAGTAAAGTGATACACAAAGTATCGGATGTTGAATCCACAGGGACTGGAAATAGCTTTATCCTCGAATTGTTGCACAAGAGAGAAAAGGAAGAGTTTAGATTGTTTGGAAAATAATAATGAATATAATAGAATGAAGATTCAGGGTTAAGAGATAGGTCGGTATTGATTTGCTCGGTAGTGCAGGTGTTGCACTGTATAAGAATTCATGTTCTGTCGTCGTCCCTGTCGCGGCAGCAGTCTGTTGTTGTCGCGGCAGCGATCACTCAACGTTGTACTTCAAGCTTGGCAAGAATCCCTACTGTGACTTGTCCTATCCCTAGGTCCAAGTACTGTTGATGAACACTTCTTGGATGATACCTCCCGACGTGAATCGAAGGGTGAACACCAATGTTGTTGAATTCTTCCTTAGCCACTTAACCTCGTCCTATCCCTAGGTCCGAGATAGTTCAACCATAAGCTGGAGAACCTATACTTATTCCTTTCGTATACTTAACTCTCCTGATATTAAGTAAATAGATAATCTCACAATGCTCTCCTAATACTCTTGCAAGATGTTGAAACCAGAATAAGCAAACTTGAAGTTTATTTTATTGAACAGAAAATTCCTAAAACAGTATAATTCTTGCAACTACTTTACAGAATCAACCCTTATCCCTAGGGGAAGTTTAGAACATGATGAGAAGGGGGAAAACGACAAGGGTTTTGGGAAAGACGGCTAGAGATGAGATATCCTTCCCTAGGTCGAATTACATGCCTTTATATAGGCATTAGGTTCAAGTTTTCTAATAAAGTAAGAATACAAGTTCAAACTAAAGTACAACCCTAATTAAGATTAAATCTTCTGAGTAGATGCCTTTAATTCGTCCTCTTTTCTTGCTTTGGGTTTCTTCCTTGAACTTTGGGCTTGGCCTTCATTTTGATCTAGGGCTCAGAAAAATATAGGAGTGGTCCACGACAGACCGGCTTTAATTTCTCTATCTGTCGAACTCTACTCGTATTTACAAATTCCAGTGCCCTAAAAGAACACTCCAGGACATTCTCATTTGTCAGGATGTATGGGACATCAATTGTTATAGAGGCAATGATATCCTCTTCTACACCGGCACTAATCAACTTCCCTAGTATAACGAACTTGAGCTTCTGGTACAAATATGATGGGACCGCTCTCGCCGAATAGATCCAGGGTCTTCCCAGTAAACAGTTATATGTCGGCTTAATGTCCATTACCACAAAATCTAGTTGTAGACTATCGGCCCTATCAACAACGGTACTTCTATCCTCCCCAACACATTTTGTGTTGTTCCATCGAAGGCTCTCACATTATTTTGATATGCCTTCATGTGGGAGTCTTCAATCGGCAACCTCTGCAAATTCGCCATTGGCATGACATTTAGAGTAGATCGATTATCAATTAAAACTCCAGGCAGCACATATCCTTTGCAGTGTGTGGTAATATTCAAAGCCTTTACTGACCTCATCCCTCCTTCCGAGATTTCATCATCGGTGAACTTTATGTAGTTGTCGTCAGCAATGTGGTTCACGATTCTGTCCAGTTTATCCATCGATATATCATTCGACATAAATGTCTGGTTAAGCACCTTCATTATAGCATTACAGTGCCCCTCAAAACTCAACAACAACTCCATAACAGAAATCCTTTCAGGATGCCTTTTTAGTTGTTCCACAATATTGTACTCGCTATGCTTCAGAAACCTCAAAAACTCTCGGGCTTGCTCTTCCGTTACTGGCTCATTTATCTTCGGAGCAGGATCCTTTTCAAAAATCTTTTCCAGTGTTACAACTGTTTTTTCTTTAGCTTTCTCATCATCTTTCATCACCTCTGGGGAGGAATAACATCTGCCACTTCGAGTGAAATAGCCTACTTCATTTACCGCCTCTGCATTTGGCTGCTTATCATTCTCCGGTTCATTCTTCATTTCATCACTTGGCTTTGTTTCCACCTGTAGTTTCTCCTTTTCCAGGATTTTTACTTTGGCCGTGTAATTCCAAGGGACTGCATTGGTGCTCTTGAAAGCAAACGGTGCAGGAGTCGAGATTACTACTTTCGGGGCCACTACTGGTTTTGAACTTGCAACCTTCGATCTAACAGATACAACCAAAGGCTTATGCACTTTGTACTTTACCCCAGAACATTCTGATGTACACACATCAACTTCCCTCCTTGTTCCAGTCTTCTCAAAGAACTCAATTTCTTTATTGTCCATCATCTTTTGAATCAAGTCCCTGAACTCTTGACAGTGTTGGATTTTTTGATCACACTCTTGGTGATATTCATAGTACATTTTGGCAGGTATTTCCATTTCAACCTTCATACCAATTTCAATCATCTTGGCATTGTATAATTGCTCAAAAACCCATCTCAATGGTGACCGAATTTCTGACACATCTGTCTTCTGCCTCTTTGCCTCGTTATATTCCTCTATCACGTTTACCCCACGTCCACCATGACTCGGAAGAGGATTGGCTGCAATACTGGGCTCATCAAACTTTAGTATCCCAGTGTCGATCAAATTCTGCACCACCTTCTTAAATGTCGTGTATGTCTCAATCGAATGTCCTGGTATCCCAACATGAAATTCACAATGGGCATATGATTTGTAACATGGAGGGTAAGGAGGCTGTAAGGGTGTCAAATGATATGGCCTTACCAAATCTGTTTCATACAACTAGGGATACAATTCAGCATATGTCATCGGAATAGGTGTGAAATTCATTCTATCATTTCTCAGCCCACGGGAGTCCCTTTTATTCGAATTTTGTGGGTTTCCCACTGCAGTTCCAGGTGAGGTAAAGGTCACATTCTTTGGAGCCTCATATGTACTTGTATTATTCACTTCACTATCCTTCATCTTATAATTCCTTTCGATAGCTCTATCCAATCTCAATTCGACCACTCTTGATCGCAGCCTCTATCAATTCTCTAGTCATCACAATGTCAGCGAAGTTTTGAGTAGCATTGCTGATAAGCCTTTCGAAGAGCGTTCATCTCAAAGTTTGGACAAACATGTGGGTGATCTCGCTTTCCACCAACGGGGGTTGCACTTGTGCTGCAACATCTCTCCACCTCTAAGCATATTGTCGGAGCTTTTCGTCACTTCTCTGCCCCATACCTTGCAGCATCACCCGACTTGGAATCATTTATGTAACATGTTTGTTGTTCTCATGAAGGCCCGTGAAAGATCCTTCCAAGAACGGATATTCACCCGGCTTAACTGTGTATACCAACGAGCTGCTGAGCCAGTTAAGTTGTCTTGGAAGTAATGTATCAACAACTTTTCATCCTTTAAATGAGAAACCATCTTCCAGCAGTACATCGTGAGGTGAGCCTTTGGAAAAGTGGTTCCATCAGACTTCTCAAAATCTGGGGCTTTAAACTTGGGGGAAGTACCAAATCAGCTACCACGCTCATTTCAGCAGCACTGTGCCCCATCTCATTGGCTTTCTGTAATTCCAACAAACGATCCTCCAGAGCTTTGCAGCACTCCTCATACTTCCTTTCAATTTCAGCATGGATCTTTTCTATCTCATTCAAAGTATTTAGATCTGGGACTTCTTCACCACTCTCGAAGTTTGACCCAACATGCACCAGGTGACTGGGCATCGCCCCTACGAAGTTGATGTTTCTTCATAGGTGGAGGTTTTTCAGGCTGTACTCTGATGTGATACGTAGTTTCAGCTTGATCATTCATGTCATTAGAAGCACCTTCAGCTACTTTAGCTTTTCCTGACTCTTTATGGCCTAATAGAGCAGTTACCTGATTGATGATCTCTGTTTGAGTCTGAGTGAAACAGTCTTTGATAGATTACTCAATTCTATCAAAGCGATTCTGTGTCTCCACTCGATCATTTTCCAGGCTAGCAATCTAGTCCTCAACGGCCATGGTTTTAGAACATAGACGGGTTCCGTATGAATGCGATATGATTGCGGCTTAAAGCAAACTTTGTCATTAAACCCTTCTTTTATTAAATTCTTTATTTTGCAATATATCATAAAATTCCAGATGAATGTATGTATGCATGAATGCAATAAATTACATCGAATTTAGGAACCAGTCTTTTTTAGAAACACCCATTCGTTCGAAAGTTTAATTACATAGAAAAGATAAATTTCCTACAGAAAGATACTAGCCCTAATTCCTAAGTTGACCAGCTCGTGCAGCAAGCGAGTAATGGCCTCTCTGTGTTCCACTTTGACATTGGGTTGCTCTAACAGGCTTGTAGCTTGTCTTGACAGAATTTGGACATACGAGGCAACACTCCTGACATGTGCCTTGAAACTCACTAATTCATCATTTTGAAACTGAACTGTGCGTCATACTGCTTCATACTTGTCTTTCCACGCTCCTTTTTCCATCATTAGTGCTCCTTCATAACCAACAAGTTTTTCTTTCAAGTCTTGGACGACATTCTCTAATTCCTCCACCTTTTCCTGCAGCCTTTCTTTTTCTATTTCTGTTTAAACCTTGTCTTTATTATGATATTTTGTGATTGGTTCTTCCAGTTGTGTTACTTGGCTTGTAAGATCAAAATTCCTAGCTTGCTCTTCTTCTAGCTTCTTTTTTCCCTTGCTACTCGATTCTTTGCTTGCTCGTGCCTTCTTGTCATACATCTTCTTGTAATCGTCTCTGTCCTTGGTCATCGCATCCAGTTTCGCTGATAAGCTCTTTATCACCTTGCTCGTTCCTCCCTTTTGCTTGGCTTTGTAAACATCATGCAGCTCTTGAAACTCTTTCAAATCACGGCTTATCTTCTTGTTATGTTCCATCAATTCTTTCTCTTTTCCTTCATGCGTGCTTACTTGCAGCTTTGCTATAGTCAACTCCTCTTTAAGATCACTAATCCCTTTTTCATATCTTTTTAAATCCAACTCTCGATCATGTTTAAGTTTTTCCAAAGCGGAGGGTGCTTCATTAGTTGCTTGAGTCGAGATACCAACATTTAATGGCCTTTCTTGGAATGTACTATCATTAACCCTCTGAGCCCTACATTCATTATACCTTGTCATTACTTCCAGGTTCTGATAGGGTTGAACCCTTCTTGGTGCCTCTCATACTTTTGCAGTTTGTAGTACCAGCCCTTTGTAGTCGTTTGTTTTATGAGCATACTCAAATTTTGCCATCCCAACAGTTGTCGGCACAAATTGTCTCGACCCAAATTGTCTTGACACTAGAAATGGGAAATAGGTTGTTCCTCCCAAAATTCCACGTAACGGAACCCAATCTTTATTCCCACGTCTGTATAAGAAGGTTGTTCCTCTTTTTAACCACGGGGCTCTCCATACCACATTTGTATCCTTCAAGTCCTTGAAATATTCTTCCCAATGCTTCTCACTCTTTCTTTCTAAAAGGCAACTAGTTATGTGTTCTCCTATTGGCGAATAAGTGTCAAGATACCTGATTCCTCTATAAGGCGTATCCCATCTGTGTCCTCTGAACCATATTTCCAACAATTGTGCACACCCCCAGAATCTTTCTTCTCTAGTTTTCTTGCAAGTGGTTAATGATCTGTATGTCTCTATTAAAATAGCAGGCATCGGGTTAACTCCATTAACCAGTCGCTCAAACAGTCCCACGGTTGATTAATCAATATGCTCTGGTCTTTTTGGAAACAAAAGCAGGCCGTAGATACATAAAGCAAAAGGTTTCTCATTCTGATCCGCTCGTCACTGTTTGCTAGTATCAACTCTTTAAGGGTCCTCCAATTAACTCATTGTCTGTCTTCGTTTTGATCGGTACTGTCATTATTAGCCATTTTCTTTTCCATCCATTCTTTTGTCTTTCCAGTTAGTGACATTAGCTTCTTGATGAAGCTTGCATTTCCAGAGTTATAAAGGGGCCTGGTATAAATTTTATCACTTTTAATTCTGGAACAGTTAATTAGTATCTCATATTCCTCTAGTGTCGGTGTCATCTCCACTTGTCCAAAAGTAAAGCAGTTATATGTTGGGTTCCAAAACTGTGTCATGGCTCTAAGTAATTCTTGATCGATCTTTATGTTTTACAACAAAGCTATGTCCCCAAATTCTTTCTGAAACTATTCTTTCATTCCACTATCCCACTGATCCCATATTTCTTTTAATTCCGGTAGACATGTATTCTGACTAGTGTTTATCTTCACGTATCCCTTCATCTTGGACACTTCGCCTTTACTGAGACTGTCCCCCTTCTCTTGTTGTGTTTGCTCAGACCAGGTCTAGACTGCAGTATTATCTTCTCCAACCCTAAACTCTCGAGACGTACTGAATACTTCTAAACTGACTAACTCCCAATTCGATGCCAAAATAAATGCAATTTATGACATGATTTAAAACAAAACAAACAAAAAAAAACTTGTGTTAGTATCACGAATTAATATTAAAGGCAAATAAACAAACTATAAAATTAATATAAAAAATGATCAAATTATTATCACGATATTTATAGCAACAAAATAACCAGAGAAATGTACTTAAACCGGCAGCACCTGTCCTAGGTCTTTGTCTGGCTCTAGTGGGGTGGGTTTATAAAGCAGAATATGGGCTTGGTTCTAGACTCTCAGTTTCTGAACTATCGTTACCGTCTTCTGCAATAGTAAGACATCAATTCGGTAGTATAGGTCCCTTATAACGGAGGCGTGGGCCCCACGACGCATAACGTTAGTATATCGGAAGAAGACTAAAATCTGAACTCGGAGCTGGAGAGCATCACGTCAGATATTGTCTTACTCCCATTTCAGAGTGAAAACTCGGGTTTAGGGTTTATGCATGAATGACAGATATAACATACACAAAAACTAACCCTATTTTTCTTGAAAATCTATCGAACAATTCTTCCGAAAAAATAAAATTCATATTAATGTTCGAAATGCCAAAATGCCACGTAGAATTAATTAATAGGCCTGGATCTCAATTATATCCCCAGTGGAGTCGCCAAGCTGTCGCGACCGTTTTTTGACCCATTTGTGGATAAAAAATAGCTTGAAGATTAAGGTTTTGGAAATCGGGGTTTTTTATTTAATTTGGTCTCGTAATTAGTGAATTTTCAATTTTTAATCAAATTTCCTTTATTTTCTTAAAAATCATTTTTGGAGTCGCCACCGGTCACTTTGGTAGACCGGACACCATAAAAAGCGGATTTCATAAAATTCGGGTTCGGAAATCGATTACGTGTAGGGAATAGTTAGCACCCCTACAAATGCCCGTTATCGGTACCTTATTGTTTCCACGTGGCATTTTAGCATTCCAAACATTAAACTGAATTTAATTAATTCTTTTAATTGTAAAATAGATTTTATTTCGAATGGGAGTATCCTTTTGTAAGAAAATACATTTTGGACGAATATAATTATGAAACATCCAGTTACATTAGGACACTTCAATTTATATTCAAAATGTATCTCAACACAAAATTTTTAATGCATGACCAATTATGTTGTTGTTCATTTTAAGTAAACCCTAATTTAGTTTCCATTAATTTAATTAATTTAACACTATGAATATTATTAATTTTGGGTCTATATGGTAACACCCAAATAATTGGGCACTACTATTTTAAGCCCAAAGTAATAATATTCTTAATTGAAGATGATACTAATTGCTTATCCTATTTTTATTTTTAATTTCATTTAATCTAATTAGGTGAATACCATTTTCTAAGTTTAAATAGAATGTTGAAATTCTTACTTGAATATCCATTGGTTAACACCACATTTCAATATGACACTAACCAATCTTAGACATTCAAATTTGATTTCAATATCTATTTATTTTCTACAATGTCCTTTTCCTATTTAATTATGTAGTGAAGTAGCCTATGCTAAAGCTCCTAATTAATTCTAATAATATGATTAAATTCCCTTAAACAAATATGTTACATGTCTTTGAAATTATGCAAACATTCATAAATTAATCAACTAATTAAATTAAATTAAAGCAAATGAAGGAGATAGACAATTCAATGGCTAAATTGAATTAAATTCAAAATATAAAAGCTAAATTACAAATTCAAGGTGACCAAAATGCAAACCAGATCAAATTAGGAAGCCCAAGCCTAAACTTTCCAAAAGCACTGACCCAAACCCATTAATTCGGACCAAACCTCTAAAAAAATGTGCTAAACTAGACAATTCAGCACCAAGCGATCTAGCCCCAAACGACCTGGACCGTCTACCGGGTTGCGAATCGGGTTGCGGCCCCGTATCCATGCCCATGTAAAAACACGTGGATCCTTTTGACCCGGTTCTCAAAACGACGGCGTGCTGGAGTCGGTATAAAAAGGGGGAAACTGAGTCAGCTCGGCCATTTGCAACATTCCCACTCTCTCTCCTTATTCTCCTCTCTCTCTAAATCCTCTGTCCGCAAACACCTCTTACCTAGAAAACCTACCCTGACTCGATCAAAACCCAAATTTCATCCCTGTTCTTCTTCAGTTCATCCATTTTCTCTCATTCAATCCTCAAAAACCCTAAAACCTTACCCCCAATCTTGTTTTTAAAGATCAAATTGCCAAAAAAAATTCAAGAACAGATCAATAACCCTCTCAAAAACTCACTTTGATCATTTTCCATTAAGAAAACCCTTTTCAACAAGTTTCCTGGCCATCGGAATGACATCGGTCATCGGTCGTCACTTATGATCATCTTCTTTCTCCTTCCGATGACCGGAATCCTTCTAGTGATCTTCTCCGGCCATTTTCTGTAACTTTGATCACATTCAACCTCTCACCGGTGACCGAAATTATTCTGATCATCTTTTTCGATCAAAAAAAATCCTCTGATCGCCGTCTCTGCCGTCGCCGGAACCTTAAATCTACCCGAATCACTCATTTTTTCATCCTAAACCTAGATCTAAACCATGTTTGGTTAGAAACGGCCCATTTCTCCCATTCCTAAACTAACTACCCAAAACCAGTAGCCTCACTTCTATCATTTTCGACTCCGACAGAAACCTAGACTCTCCGGTCTCGACCCCGACAACACCCATGATGACGACAACGACAAGCTAAGTCCCCTTCCCTCTCAGATTTCATTTCTATTTACTGTTAGAATTTAGATTTTAGGCAGTAATTTAGATTTAGGTTTTAGAATTAGATCTAAGTTTCGAACTTTTTTTAGGGATTAGGTTTCATGAATCTAGACTCAGGACAATGATTTTGATTCTAAAAAAACTTAGGTTTTAGACATTTCGAGCTCTCTATTTTCTTAGAAAATCACGAGTTACACTTATTGTTTTGCAATTTGGTTACAGTAAATAAAAAGGATATGAGGAAAGCTACCTCTCTAGAGTGTTTCGAAAAGATAACGACAACTCCGATCTACTTTTCTGGCGCGATGTTTCGATCTCAGGTGACTTCTCAACTTCCTTAGTCTCATCGAATTACTCTCCCTCTTTTTTTTGGTAATTATTAGAGTAATTATTGCGCATTAATTGATGATTTTCTCTCTCCTCGTGCAGGTATTTATACCGATCGGCTTTGACGATGTCATCGTCCTCGTTGGCATAGCCAGCTGGCTCAAGACGAGCGGTAATCCGCGTGAAGGCTTTTTGGGCAAATGGGACAATGCCACGTGTCTCGATTTTGGCGGGCTGAGAAAACACAGATTGGGCTTTTCGGATTTTTGTGTTTCTTTTGGGCGAATTTGTCTATAATTTGGGCGGGAAATAGGATTTTGGGCTTCATTTGTATTTTATTCGGGCTTAGTGTAATGTAAACGGGTATTTGGGCGTGTAAAGTGGACTTTATTATTTTTTATATATTTTGTACTATTATTTTTATTATTTATTTATTTAATATATTTTATTTTTTATATATTCGAAATATGTATGTATATACTGGACAAAAACCGGGTATTAAAGTACCGAAACGGCAAGATGTTAAGTTAGTTATTGGAATCTTTTGAAGTTCTGATTCTTTATGTTTTAGTCCTTGAATGTTGTGGATGCAATTAAATGAGCTTGGATGATTGTATTGAGCTGAGATTTGACTATGAGGCATGTAATGTGACTAATTAAGGGTTGGTAACACAAAAATGGCATAAGTCTCTGTAATTTGGTAAAATTGCAAAATGGTCCCTAAAATGTGTTTGTATGAAATTGGATCCCTAATCGTTGTCTGATTGAGTTGCAAATCGTTCCGCTGTAATGTTGATCACTTAGGATTATAATGAGCATCTAGACAAGATAAAATGAAAAAAAATGATTGTTTATTGGAGTAAACTTCCCGGTTTACTTCAATATTCCCCATGTGACCCGTTCGGTTCGGTCTATCGTCTAGACCAGGTTGAGAGCGTTACATTTGGTGGCATCAAAGCCAGGTTACGAAAGAATTGAGAGGTAAGGTTGATGTGATATGGTTGCTTGGTTGATTTAACGATGAATGATATGCACGGTGATTGTATATGCGATGTTATGACCATTTTTTTGGTTTGTGTGTGATGCACGGTGTATGATAACATGATTGTTGACTGTTATATGCTTTTGGGGGAGAGGTTAAGGGTACCCATTTCTATATTATTATTAATATATAGAGGATTTTGGTTTTAAAAGTAAACTTGAGCACCTTGGATTCTTGCTTCGGCTAGCCTGATTGTTTTTAATGTTCCATTTTTAGCTTAAACCGTTTATGATAATGGGACCGAGACGAGAGCTTAGAGCCAATGTGCATAATGTGGTTGAGAATGAAGTTAAGGATGTTGAAAATTTTTTGCCGCCTCCTTCTCCTGTGGTGATGGAGATAGTGAGGGAGCTGACATTGGAGGTGCTGGACCTCAAGTAGCGCAAGGGCAAGCTGCTGCTGATATGAAATCGTTGATTCAAGCTATAGTTTGGGGTTTTCAGGCATCGATAGCGAGTATGCATGTGGCTGCACCATAGCCCGGTGCTAATGATGGTTTACCTTTGAAGCATTTACGCAGTTTGGGCAGAACTGAGTTCCGAGGGTTGTCTCCTGAGGGTTCTGAGGCTTGGTTTGAGATCACCCGAAGGATTCTTGGTCAAATAGGGTGCAGTGCACAAAAGTTGGGTTGTGTTGTATCTTTGCTTCATAGAGATGCTTATACGTGGTGGATGACCATCACTGCGGGAATGAAACTTGCCGATGTTTTTGGGAGTTCTTCGGAACTGCTTTCAAGAGGAAGTATCTGGGTGTTCGCTATCTTGATGAAAAGAATCGAGAGTTTATGTCTTTGGTGCAAGGAAATATGACCATTTTTTAATATGAGGTTCAGTTTGTTCGGTTGAGCTAGTATGCTCCTGAACTGGTTCCTAACGAGCAGGAGAGATGCAATCGCTTTCACTATGGGCTTTTTAAGGATGTCAAGACATACATGTTAGCTTCGGATTACACCGATTTTTATGTCTTAGTCACTCGGGCTAAGGACATCGAGCAGAATTTGGGCTTGGTTGCTCGTTTTGGTGGTTCTAGCTCCGGAAAGAGGATGGCTGAGTTTAATGTTGGTAGGGATTGTTACAAGAAACACAAGGATCGGAGGTATCAATTGAACCCAAGGCGTGGAGGTGGTAACCACGGTCGTGGTCATTAAGACCATAATGCTTTTGTTTGTACTCCAAAGTGCAACCGGTGCAGTAGGAGGCACACGGGAGAGTCTTGGGGTAATCTGGGTACGTGTTGGAATTGTGGGTCACGAGGACATATGAAGCGTGTGTTGGGACACGTCGGCACGCCCCGTGGCGCAGCAGAAAAATTAATCCGACGTAATCCAGCCATGATCCATGTACAGGAACGCATCCGGGGTGAAAAGATGAAGAGTTACCTTTTAAAACTCTGGAAACTGGAAAATCGACGGTTTGTCGGAATAACCACGTCAAGTAAAACCAGAATCGTCACAGGTTCGCAACGACCTCTACGGAGTCCACCCGAATAAAATGAACAAAGTTTTTGCCTCCTTAACACTTAGGGATAAATTTCGACAGGTTTGAACACCTTCCAGGGAGAAGTCGAAACCCATCCAGGGATTCCTGAGGGAGTCTGAAATCGACTAGGAGTTCAACCGGGACTTGCAATCGAGAAAGGGAACCTTCAGGGATTTGCCAGGGGGCAAGTAGAACACCAGAAAAATATCGAACAGCTTCTCAGAGAGCTTTCTGGGATATGTCGAATTCCAGTGGGGAATCCCTAGGGGTGTTGTCGAAATCTTCAAGAGGAGGAAGAGAGATGATTTGGTTGCTAGCCTTTGTCCCTTTAAATAGTATTCAGAGACTTAATTCTAGTTGAATACCTTAAATCCAAGTTCAACCAAAATTTATAGTGTAACCCCCTTAACCCGGCCTAGACGGTTGACCCGAATTAAGAAAGTCACACGGGGAAAACCAAAGTCAACCCGAAAGTCAACCTTGATTAACGACCCTTTTTTTTTCTTTTTAAACTTGTCTAGATGCACATTAAGCCTAATTGTGATCACACAAACATCATACCAAAAGATCACAAACATCAGAGATCAAACAGGGACTCAATTGAACAATTTACAACTTTAGGGACCAAATTGTAAATTCTGATAATTATAAGGACTTAATCCAAATTGAAGTTACCAACTTGAAATTAATCAGGTTTCATGCTTCTCTGTGAAATTTCAGCTCAAAAGGACTTCCCAAACTCATACAATTGCACAAACAAGTTTCAGGACCAAAACGCAAACAATTCAAAACATATAACTGCCAATGTCAGCCCCCAACGGTCGACCGTTCCGAAACGGGGGACAGCCCATTTCGAAACGCGGGGCCGTTCCGAAACAGGCATAGCCCGTTTCGAAACGGGGGGTCTGGCAGAAGCCTTTCCGTTTCGGAACGGCCCCTCCCGTTTCGGACGCCTGGGCACAATTAAGGCACCCGTTCCGAAACGATAGGTGCTGTTCCGAAACACCATGCCCAGATTGCTCCAAAACTCCACTTTAAACATGTAATTACACAACCAATCATGCTCCAAATGCTACCAAACTTTGCCAACATGCAATTCAACATATAAGGAACATATTAGCACTAACAATTCAACCAAACATCATCATATGCAAAAAGCCCCAATTCTAATGGCATGCTTCCTACACAAGCTAGCTATTCAACACCAAACTTCCAAAACAAGCATATAAGGTTCCAATTCAAAAGCCAGCAAACACATCAACATTTAACATACTTAGGGAGTCTCCAACACCTCCCAAAACATACACATTGGTCCCCCATTGCCAAATCACCCAAAAGCTAAAATGTACTTATAAAACCTTCATACATTGAGCTTCACTTGAACTTGATTGCTTGCCCTTTCTTGCTGCCCTCAAGGTACTCTAATGCTCTGCATTATTGAATTAAGAAAAACGAAGGGAGCGTAAGCAAAGCTTAGTGAGGAATGCTCATTTAAACCATTCAATAATGCATTTATAAAACACTTTATAAAACATGCTTCAAACCATCATTTACACATGCTCAAAAGCATTCTTAAACATGCATCTCATGCATCAAATCAAAACATGTCATATTGGCTACAAGTGATAAATTCCATTTCTTTAAACACAAGTTCATCAACTTTCACCCCAAGGACTTTTAAACACCTTGGCCCCAAGGACTTTTAAACACCTTGGCCTATGGACTTTTAAACACCATAGAATGTAACACATCAAGGACTTTTAAACACCTTGATCCCAAGGACTTTTAAACACCTTGGCCATGGACTTTTAAACACCATGAAACGTAACTCATCAAGGACTTTTAAACACCTTGATCCCAAGGACTTTTAAACACCTTGGCCTATGGACTTTTAAACACCATAGAAAAGGATCACCTAAGGACTTTTAACCACCTTAGTGTCCACAACATGAACCATCCAAGGACTTTTAACCACCTTGATGTTCATAAGTAACAAGGCTCACTCAAGGACTTTTAACCACCTTAGTGACCTTAACATTTTAAAAACATCACTTGCCAATATACATCATTTTCATCACTTACATCACTGTTTTAAAGCATAAAACCAAGCCATATTCATCATGCATTTAAAAGCATTAAACCACATCATTTCAATGTACAAAAGCAAGGAACTCCTACCTAGAGTTACCTTCAACATATGGCTTACATCATCAGCAAAAACCATGCTAAAACATGCTTCCAAAACAGTATGTAAAACATGCAAATTATCATTTCGCATCACAACAAAATCATGGCCACCACTAGAGAGAAATTCCGAAAACTTACGCTCGAGCTTAGCAAAGTTGTTTAGACTTAAACTAAGCTCCCAAGACATTGGTTTCAAAGCCGAAAACCCAATTTCACTCACCGATTCCACTTCGCCACTTGCCGAAGCACGAATTCAAGCTTCCGGATCAACAACTCTTGGATCCAAAGATGCCTCCCCTGATTAAACACATTAAAGCAGAGGTTTAATGCATCATCAAGCATCAAAAGCTTCAATGAAAGCACTCAACTCGCTGCTCTCATTCATACTCCAATTTCGGCCACCAAACACAACCGAAATTGCATCAAAACCACTTCTCAACAAAGCCCAGCCATAAACCAGCAAAACCTAACATCCATCATCACTATAAAACATCTAAAAACAACCTACAAACATCCTTATACCTCCAGCAACAACAGATCCACAAGATCACCACAAAAACATCCAAGAAACTTAAGCTAAACTTAGGAAACACAACCTATCCGGGATTGCATCAATCAAAACTCATTTCCTTATCAATTTAGAGTTCATTTAACAACAAAAACACATCTCAAATCACAGGTTAATCAGATCTAACGAAAAATCATGAAAAACCATCAAATCTTGCATTATAAGCCAAGATACAATTCCAAACTCAAAAGCCTTTAATTAAACATCAATCAAGAGTTGATAACTTGGGAATTTCAGTAAAGAACTGATAGTTTAGAGGAGAAGGACGTTCTTACCTCCAAACTTGTGATTCTCCACTTTTTGGAATGAAAATCCTTGAAGAATCAAGAAGCAATTGAAGAGGTTTTGAAGATACAATGATTTGGAATCAAATGAGAGTTGAATGGAGGGATTTAGGTGAAGAAATCAGATCCAATTCTCTGGAAAAGTAGTGTTTGGTTTGAGAGAAAATGAGAGAAAGAAAGTTTAGCAAAGTTGGTTACAAAATCCAAAAATAGCCAAAATGGCTTCCCTCCAATTTTAATAACCTTTAAAATCAGATTTTAGACTTAAAATATCTTAGAAAAATCTGGAGAAATCATCTTTGGATTAATAGCTCCTTAAAGATTCAAAGTTTCAACTCTTTATAAAATAGTCACCAAACTTTCGAAATTTACATTTTGGTCACTAGTCAAAATGTCATACTTCCAAAACCCATTTTTCAAAATTGATTTCACAGTTCACTTAACTATATTAAAAGATGATTTTAGAACATTTTTCCATATTTTTAATGCAACCCGAACTAGGCTTTCCTAATTTCACCTCTTAAGATTCGAACAGGACTTTGACCAAACCGGTCAACGCCCAAAACTTCTAAGCCCAAAACCGGGGCGTTACATATAGAATCTAATTCTACTTGTAATTGGTTTATATTAAATATACATTATATTTAATAATATTAAATGAAATATGTCTATTTAATTATGTAGAATCTTATTCTACATAAAATATGGATTTAAATATACATTATATTTAATCCAAATATATATATATTTATTATATAGAATCTCATTCTATCTTTACTTGGATTTAAATATACTTAAATATATATTTTTAATTATGTAGAATCTAATTCTACATAAACTTGGAATTAAATATACATTATATAAATTCCAAATATATATTTAAATTTCTAGAATCTTATTCTATAATATTTAAGTTTCTAAATATTTTACATACTCTAAATAATATCTGATAAATACAATATTTATCCAATATTATTCCCATTTAAGGGAGTTTCCGATTTCCCCTATCCCATAGGAGATTTTCGGCAACCTCCCTAAAATAGGGAGTATGGTTTCCAATTTTTGTTCGTTTCATTCGAAGGGTGTGACCCTTGTAGGTTCATGCAACGTTAGCAGCAAAATTAGAATTGTTCTAATTTTACAAACAATGAGTGGCATCTAGCAATACATCATTGCTATCTAAGTTGCATGAAGTCATGGTTTGACTTTCCTAATTCCTGAATAAACTTCCTTTATGTATTTCATCATTTTGTCCTTTATATCTTAGATGAACACAAGTCATGGGTTAGTCACACTTGCGTTGTCCATCTAGTGTTTCTTGATGTCTTGAGTAGATTATGATAAACGAATCTCTATGATATCTCATATCATAATATTCGAGCATGGCCATGCATTTTCTAATCTCACTCAATCAAGTGCCCGAAGATATTTCTCCCATTATGTAGGAGGGACAAATCCTTTCTTGATCAACCATATTTCACTACATAGGTCATCACGTATCCAATCATTAGTCTTTATAATGTAGTCAGTTACAACACACGTTTGACTATGTCAAAATACGTAAATCTTTATGTTGAAATCATGTTGATCTCAAGTTTGAGGATTATACATATGTTTATCATGAGCAATGTTGTGACTGTCACATAATTACCCAAGAAACATGCTCGTAGCGGGTCAATCCAGTATGTTGTTCTCTAACAAATACTTATGTGTTGATTTTGACATCTCTATGTCAATGACAACGCTTGTCATCAACCACATATTAGTCTTTATATATTATCACTGTCCATACTCGTAATAATATTAGACTAAGGATCCTATTTAACAATAATCATATTATTGTATGGACGTTATTATCATTTATATAGTTTAATGCATAGAAATATATGAAAAGATAATAATGGAAATGCCTTTATTCCATAAATTTGGTAAAATAGTATGTTATTACAATCATCATATGATTGGTCTTTGGGCATACTCTAACAGCGTGATTGTCTACAACCTGCCAGAGATGGACAAGCTTCAGTGCGAGCTGCTGAGCCACAGAGAGGTCGTGGGCGCGATCATGGTAATTTTCACCGTAGAGATGATGGGCATAGGAATGTTGCTCATGTTGTTGATGTTCAGCCTTTGGAAGGTGGACAGGCTAGGGTGGATGCGCACCGAGAGGGAAGAAATGACTCGAATGTGATCGCATGTACCTTTACTTTTCAATCTTTGTCATTACTTTTTTTGATTGATTCTAGTTTTACTCATTCATACATTTTACGTGAACTTACAAAAGCGCTTGATTTACCTGTTGAGTTGCTAGATGTTGGTATGCGTGTAACAAGTTCTTTTGGTGAGACAATTGTTATGAGGAAGTTGTATAGGAGGTGTCTTTTGTTTGTTCAAAGACATATGTTTGAGGTTGATCTTATGGAATTGTCTTTCTATGGTTTCGATGTAATTCTTGGAGTAAACTTCCTGGTTTACTTCAATATTCCCCGTGTGACCCATTCGGTTCAGTCTATCGTCCAGACCAGGTCGAGAGGGTTACATGTAGGCTGAGGATATGTATTGAATGAAATGTCGAAACTCAATGATATCTCAGTAAAATCAAAGTACATGAATAAGAATGCAGCTTCTTCTTCTGTTTATATGCTTGAGTCTTTAAATTAATGGCATGGTAGACTCGGACATGTTAATTATGATGCTCTACGGAGATTAATTAACCTGGAACACATCCCTCCGTTTCATATTGATTATAATAATAAATGTGAAACATGTGTTGAAGCAAAATTAACAAGGTCTTCGTATCAAACTATTGAAAGAAAGACAAAACCGCTTGATCTAATTCATAGCGATGTTTGTGATTTGAAATTTGTTCAAACAAGAGGAGGAAATAATTTTTTTATTACCTTCATCGGCGATAGCACAAAATATTGCTATGTGTATTTTCTTAAAAGCAAAGAAATGAAAATAGGTCCAAAAACCGTGTATTGTATTTTTCATTGGCTATGCAGAACATAGCGATGCCTATCGATTTCTTGTGTACGAATCAAAGAATCCTAAGATTCATAAGAACGCGATAATGTAATCAAAGAATGTGTCTTTCTTTGAAAATATATTCCCTTGTAAAAATAGAGAAATTGATCGAAGTTCAACAAAACGAACTTTAGAGACTATCGACGAAGATAGCACAGAAGATCAACAAGGGAGTGAGCTTGAAATAGAGCCACGAAGAAGTAAACGAGCAAGGGTAGAAAATCGTTTGGATCATATTTTCTAACCTATATGCTAGAGGCTGAACCTCAAACGTATAATGATGCTATACGTTCATCTAAAGGCACCTTTTGGAAGGATGCCATTAAGAGTGAAATTGATTCCATCATGTAAAACCATACATGGGAATTAATGGATCTTCCTTCGAGAATTAAACCACTAAGTTCTAAATGGATTTTCAAACGAAAAATGAAAGCAGGTGGAACAATTGATAAGTACAAGTCCAAATTGGTAATAAAAGGTTACCGGAAAAAAAAAAGGCCTTGACTATTTCGATACATACTCTCTTGCATCAAGAATAACCTCCATAAGGATAATACTTGCAATTGCCGCTTTGCAGAATCTAGAAGTACATCAAATGAATGTTAAGACAACCTTCCTTAATGGAGACCTTGATGAAGAAATATACATGGAATAACCTGAGGGTCATATAGTTTCAGGTCAAGAAAAGAAAGTGTGTAGATTGGTGAAGTCATTATATGGACTTAAACAAGAGCCAAAACAATGGCATGAGAAGTTTGATTGTGTCATGATGACAAACGGCTTCAAAATAAACGAGTGTGACAAATGTGTATATGCCAAAACTATAGACATTGGATATGTCATCCTATGGTTATATGTTGATGACATAATGGTAAAACATACCAAAAACAAGTTAAATTCGATATTTGACATGAAGGATATGAGACTAGCTGATACGATTCTAGGATCCAAATCAAACGGTCACCTGAAGGTCTCATATTGACATAGTCACACTATGTGGACAAGATCCTTGAGAAGTTTAGCAAGGATGATTTTGGTATGGCCAAATCTTCAATAGACACATGCCAACATTTGTCCAAAAACAAAGGCCAAAGTGTTGACCAAGTGGAATATACAAGGGTAATAGGCAGTCTTATGTACCTCATGAGCTACACTAGACCGGATATTGCTATTACTGTGAGCAGTTTAAGCAAATTTACAAGCAATCCAAGTGAAAACCACTGGAAAGCAATTGTGAGGATACTGAGATATCTCAGATATCTCAAATATACTCGAGACTACGAATTGCATTATTCCAGAGATCATGCTGTGTTGGAAGGATACTCCGATGCTAGTTGGATATATGGTATTCAAGATACCAAGGGCACAAGTGGATATGTCTTCACTTTAGGAGGAGGAGTCGTGTCGTGGAAATCCTCAAGACAAATGATCATAACCAGATCCACAATGGGATCTGAGTTTGTTGCCCTAAATAAATCCGGAGAAGAAGCAGAATGGCTAAGGCAACTTTTTGAGGATATTCCTGAATGGCCAAAGCTTGTGCCCATAGAATGCATATACTGTGATAACGAAGCAACGATTACTAGGGCATAGAATTGTATGTACAACGGTAAGTCGAGACATATGCGTCGTCGACATAATACCGTTAGACAATTGATTTCAAATGGAGTTATCTCTATTGATTTTGTGAAATCAAAGGATAATGTTGCGTATCCACTAACCAAAGGGTTAAATCTATATAAAGTTGAGAAAACATCGAAAGGAATGGGACTAAAAGCCCAGGAAATTTAAGGCGCTATGTGAAGGAAAACCCTACCTAGTTGACTGGAGATCCCAAGATCTAGGTTCAAAGGGACAACCTAATTGCATAGACCTTGTGCAGTCACTGTGGGGGTTATTCTCCCCAGTCTGTTCCTATGATGTAAACAATGACAAAAATTGGATAAGCTAAGCAAAAGATTTTAATGACCATTGTGTGTCCGTGAGCCGAGCAAACAAAAGTCACCTATGTGAGAGTGAAGTGGGGCCGCTTCAAGGAGACTATTGGGGCATAGTTCTCTCAAACTCTTGTAGAACCAGGCGATGTCCACGGCCATATGGACATAACCATAAGAACAAAAACTCGTGTCAGAGAGGTAGTTGTGTGGAGTATATCATCGTTTACACAAACGGCTGAATAGTTCAAGGACATCACGTCTACTAAATAGTCAGTAAAGTAAATAGACTTTCACAATGGAAGGTTCAAAGGAGGAAACCTACCTATCCTATGAAACTATCAATTGTAGAAGCTATCACCACATCGAGTCAAAATGTTTTGATAAAAGACATCAATTTCATTCATGTGGGGGATTTTTGGAAAAACGTGAGGAAAATGGTTACTTTGAGCCATATTTCGAATGGGTAAATATGGAGATTCGAATAAGGATTCTTTTGGTCTTATTCTACTCCATGAGACCTTTACAACGATATCTCATATGCTCAAAATGGTTGAGTATTGAATGAGAAATTGATGCTCAAAATAAGAGAGTTGTGAATTGAGTAAAGGAAAATAAAACCCCTATATCCCACATGAATGGGATAAATGGAATGGGAAGTGTTTATATACACTTATCCAATTTGTGGTAATTGAATGACTTGAATAGAAATTTTCGAATATTAAACTATAATATTTTTGAATATTAAAGAGATATTTTCGAAATATTTTGATTCCCACATTTAACATAATTTTTCCTATAAATACATGGTTTGCCTTCAGTTTTAAAACACAATTCGAAAAGATTTTCTCTCTCGAATTGCATTGTTTTTCTGGTGATAGTCAAAGGCACGAGTAATGTTCGTGATCTCTTTAGTAGTGCAGCTGTCAAAGATCATCCGTTGTTGTATCCTAGGAGATTGACGACTAAAGAACTTAAACACCGAGGAGTGGTCGAATCTATCTTAAGGAAACTGCGTTTCAAGCAGGCCTCAGCAATCCTATTTTCGATTATTTCGAATATGTTAAATTCTTATAATTTTTGTTTTTTCGTTTATTTTTAATTATTTCGAATTTAAACTTTTTTTGTCGAACATCCCACCCCTCTACGCTGACCATGCATGGCGATGCATGGGAGGGTTTTGTTTCTTTCGTTGTTGTCCGTTGATGATTATGGTATGAAATGCTTTTGATTAAAAAAAAAAGCTCAAACTTTAGTTAAAAAGTTCTCTGCTACATGCAGTAGCACACACCAGTGATTTGGAAAAGGAGATTTCATTCAGGTTCAGTTGAAAACGGCACCACTATGGTTTTTTCTTGCCTTCAACCATGTCTTCTGCAAATATAAATTTATACTTAATACTTTCTATTTATTTTTTAAATTTTTTTTATGTATTTGAAAAGATGTTAGAGGATGTATTTACATGCGCATACCAACATCTAATGAGGACATAAATAATAAATCAACTCAACAGGTACAGTCAGACTTTGATAAGAGTTGCAATAGTTTTCACCCGTGACAGTAAAACTTAAGGGAACATAAACAACCAAGCAGATACATTAGGATTACTGGGAATATATTGTACTCTCAAACTAATTATTCATGTACATAATGTCTCCTATGGAGAACATGGTCTGGATTAGGAACTTGGAATGTGCCACCGACAGGTATAAACGAACCAAAACCAGACAAACATTATGATATACTTGTCAATAGTCATCAGTTCGATGAATCAAACAATTGACATCAAAGTGATGAATTTCTCTGTTTCAGTGTTAGTTTTCCAACGTTTTAGTCTCTCTTCATAATCCTAACTTTTTGAGACTACCTTCACTTTGCTCATTTCCATGGCTAATCCTTTGTGTCCGCCATACCTTTCCTTGGAAAGGATTTTGCTTCAGAAATATTACTGTTGCAGTTGTAGTTGCTTTTGAAACTACGTGAATCCAAGATTCCAGGTTACGGAAAAAAGGGTACTATTTCCCCCTCTTTTGCAAGATTTTATGTATGTTGGATCTGTCCTTTTTCAAGAGGGTATCTTTTCTTCTTCCCACCTTTTTCTGACAAGTATTATGGTTCATGAGTTTTCTGTCGGCTCTTTGTTAATTTCTTAAATGTGATAGTCTAATAACTTAGGTATGCAAGTTGGGGAAACAATGTAGATCATGGAAGTTAATTTCTTGAAGGTAGGTTTACAGTAGCAGCATGGTGTGCATTTACCAGTTGGAGACAAGGTCTCATTAATGAAAGGATGAGGGCGAAAATCTACACTTTGAGACTACTCCTTTGTCAAAAACTATGGCATCCCCTGTCAACTTTTTACCCTATCACAGTTGTTAAACCCTATGGAAAAGGAATACCAAAACTTAAAACTCCTATTCAACTGGAGAAGACACAGAATTGCAGTATCTTCATCTAATTCTTGATCCCTCTTTAACAGGTGTAAGGCATATTCCAGGTCTCACCATGCTGAAGCAACCAGCAACTAGAAACCAAAGGTATAAAGGCTTCAGAGTAAAGCATGTTCTTCAAATATGTGCCTTGCTTGCTATTTGTATCTGGTTATTGAACCAAGTGGAGAACAGTTACGATAACAAGGGAAGTGGGTTTTTCCGAATGGCAACAAGCGAGCATGGCCATGTAGTCATAAAACTTGGGAGGAAAGACTTTCATCCTCAAGGGAAAGGGTCATCTGCTGAGATTAATGAAGGAGGGCTAGTTGAAGAAGAGGTGGAGGAAAGTGCAGCTGAGGAAAACGAAGATGATGGAAGAGGTGGTGGGGATGATGAGATCGACGGACGTGGTCAAGAGAAAGCAGAAAGGGAAGAAGTTGAGGATCTCATTGATGAAGAAGATAGAGAGAAGGAAAATCAAATTGAGGATTTGAGTTTATTGGAAGATCAATCCATAAATGAAGGTGATGAGCAGCACAAGATTGATGAAGATGATGAGCAAAGAGGTGTTACCGAGAAACTTGTTGGCATACCATCTTAGAATTATCATTTAACAGCAAGTGAGAAGGTAGGTGTCAAAGAGTTTGGGCATTAAGCCATCACTGTATAAAAAATATGTCAAAGATTGGCATGATTAGGAAGAAAATAAGCCATATTTGGAGTTATCTTGTATCAACATGATTACATAACTTGTAAGCGTATCAGTACAATCTATGTTTCCTCTATGATTCAAAGAGTTTAAACCATTCCATTATTTTTAAATGCATGCACAATTGCTAGTATTTCACCATTTCTCATGTCCCATGCATACACATAAATACTTAAAGCTATAAAAAAAATTGACCATAATCACTTAAGCTAAGAACCCAAAGCCCTGGCAACAAATAATCGCATGATATTTTTACATTAGCATTCCAAGTATAAGCTCCTAGGACAATAACTTGGTTCCAAGATAACTACAGATTCAAAAATACCATGATGAAAGTCTTTTTACTCAAATTCTTTTATTAGCTTAGTTTTAACAGTCTTTTATCAGTTGGAATGGATTGAGAACAAAAATCAATGTCGATATGTCCCTCTCAACATTATACTAAAATAACTGAAAGTAAATATAAGTTTAATATCAGGTATGCTTGACATGCCTTTTTTGATGAGTATTCCACTGTAAAAGCATCCATATAATTGAGGTCCCTGAATTTGAGGAAATAATAATAATAATAATAATTAGTTCTAGGCAAAAATGTCAACTTACACACAGTTGTATAGTAGTCAAAATTCAAAGGAACAAAAAAAAAGTCCAAAAGAAAATGATAAGTGAAAACCTTTAAACCAAATCATGGTAATTGGTGAACAAAAGACTTCTAAAATGAAAATAAATATCTTTAGAGCGAACTGAGATTTCAGATAAAGATGCTGATGCCATTGTTTTTATAGATCATAACATACTAAAGAAGGGCAGAAAAGTATTAAATATGAGATCTCAGGCTTTGGCAAACAAATACTTCATCGTTTCAAGTTTGTTTTACCAGGGAAAATTTTGCAGCAACTCAAATAAAAAAAATTTGATGTAAAAGCAGTGTCATGTAAAACAAACTTGAAACAATGGCATGTGCACTCTCATGAGTCTCATGAACACCATACCTGCAAATACGCCTACAGTTGCCAAATTTGAAAGGGCCATTGTGTGGTAGAAGAGATATTCAGTCAAAAAGTGGCCAAAGGCATAGATGAATGACAAAAGTGTCACCAAGTATAGTGGCTTATTTTCTAAGTTGAATGCACATACGAAGCAGAGGCTACAAGTCAAAAGCGTCCAAACTCCAAACGTCCTCCCATGAACTTCAGTCACTGCATATCATTAGAAACAAAAAGGAGAACCAATTATCAACATCTGGAATGACTTATTATTCCTCAGAACAAAGAAAAATGAATCTTGAGGTGGAAACCTTTTCAGAATTATTAGCAAAAAGACTGAAAACTGCTTTAACTTGTACATTGGGGTACAGAAGGAACACTCAACAGCAAGAAAGAGTTAACAATTTTATTAACAGGAACAAAATGTAAAAGAAAACATATCCATTCCATAGCTGAAAAATATTGATACTCAAGGTCAGATTATTATATGCTCTGTTCTCTCCACTTCCTATAAAGAGACATTCAATTCAATTCTAATCTACTTTATTTTGTTTGAAACAGACGTGAAATCATCAACAAGATTTAACTTGGGTAAGGTAAAACATAGCTATAACTTTTGTCACAGACACCTTCAAGAATTCTAAAAATGTAAAGCATCTTTGTTAGCTTAAATTTTAGGTAATCCTTCCTCTTTTTCCCTCTCTCTATAGCATGTTCGTACAATTTAAGAGAGAACCATATATGCATGCACCTAAAGACCATGAAAGGACCAGGGAAATTTTCAAATCATACTAAGTCTAAGAGTATTAACTTTTCTGACATTACAGTCAAAATCCAGATGTCTGCATCTTTGTTAAGTTCTGGAATAAAAAACTATTGCCTCCTAAGGCAAACCCATCCCCTTTAAAAATCCATGGTTTAATAGTTTCTTCCTTGTGTCCAAAACTTGCATCAAAATTCACATGTCATCATCACTAAATTTTCATTTCGAAAACCACCAATGACCTCCTATGTTGCCAGCATAGTCTTTTTCTTCAACTAAGCAAGGGCTTATACATGCACTTATAGAACTATACTTGAAGGTACAAGTAACACATCTAAATTTTCAGATGCTCCAAATCTGTTTTCTTGTTTAATCCAATTCAGACTTCCAAAATCTTTCTTGGACAATGGCCCCAAAATCAATTGCATGCTTACCAAACTCATTGACCTTTTTATTTTTCATAGCATCCACCATTGCATGATAATTATAGATTTGTCCACATTTTTAATGAAAAATGCATTTATCCACCAATGTGTATCATTCTTGGTTTTGCAACTTTGACTTAGGCGGACATATGAATCCTGCTTCTCATCAACCAAGATAAAATTAAAGAGGCATTGGATCGAATCTAACTTCAAGTAAGATTCATAATCAGTAATGAACTTTTAAGCAAGAATCTCGAATTCAATGCAAACAAAACGAGAAATCAGTTCTAAACCAACAAATGTCGTTCACTTTAGAAGAGAGAACTAGGAAATCTTAGGTAACAGATCATGAAAAGCAAAAATAGTCCATTAGTTTAACCTGAATACCACATTAACTAATAGTAGATTTTAAACAAAATAAAGCCACACAAGACGGTCTATGTGGAGAGAATAGTCCATCAGTCAATGCACCATTGAATCAACCCAATTCAATTCTCAGTTTGTTTTTTTAGAAGAAAAACAAATCAGTTCATTCGTTGCAACTAGCTTTCCAAAAGCATTGCTCCCAAAGCAACAATTTTTTTCCTACAAGAATATTCAAAATCTCTAAACTTTGAGATCCCAAATTACACTTTTCCCATATTCTTAATCTGGGAACTTGAAGCTTCCTTCTCTAACTTAAAGATACATAACCAAACACTTGGCACGCACACAAAAACAGCGCCTTATCTCCATGACTCAGACAAACCTTGGTTTTCTTATAAATAAATAAAAATAGAGATTTGTTGTTGGAGTTCGAAATGTATCATCAAATTCAAAGAAAACAAATATTAAAAAGGAATTGAGCAGTGGAAGAATGGGAGAAAGAAGCTGACTGGAGATGTTGGCGAAAACGGCGAGACGAAGAGCCCAAATATCGAAGAAGCCGAACCAAACGGAGGCTAATCGAAGTGAACCCACCAGCATTAACCACCATCCCAATGCCTTCATCTTCTTGGCTTTAGGTTTCACCCACTGTATCTTCAACCGGATCTGCAGATCCAGCTCAAGTTGCACACTTTTGGATACTAATGCCTTTCAGTTTTGGCTGAACCACTTCAGTTTGACTTTAACACATGCACTCATCTGATTTTATTGGTAAAGGTTTCTTTTTAAATTTTGGGAAGGATAATCTCAAAAATTCTCTAATATTTTTAATATTTTATTTTGAGTTAAAATGATTTTTAATACTGATGATAAATAATTTCATACTTATAATTTTATAAAAATTATTATTTGAATGATGTGTTATTCATTTTTGTCTATGCAACACATTTATGTTTACAAGCGTTGTTATTTATGTTTTTCACGTCATTGTAAGTCATTTATCATTAGTTAATAAAAATTTTCATCTATATAGAGATCATTTTGACTCAAAATAAAATATTGAGTGTTTAAGTGTTTTAAAAAAATAAAAGTCGAATTAATTATCCAACTAAACGTTAATGACATTTTTTAACATTATGCCTTTTGATAATTACACCTACAATCCAAAATTATAAAAGTTACTTGGTCAATCAATTAACAATAGGATAAATTGTACAAATAGTCATCTTATTATAGGATATTTTTTCAGTCCCCGACTATAAAAAAATCCTAAAATAATCATTCGACTTAAAATAATAATAAATTATTATTAGTAAGTAAAAAGATTAACGAAAATTGACGTGACATTTATTTAAAATTGATATAATAATAAATTTAATCTTTAACCTTAGCACATTATTATAATTTGATTCTAGTTTTAAAAACCAATCTTCTTTAACCTCTTTTTTCTTTTACAATACCTTCTTTAATCTTCACACATTATTATAATTTGATTCTAATTTTAAAAATTAACCTTCGATAAATATTATATTAAATTAGTCCTTCAAAACTAAAATATTAAGAACTCAACAGCTCAGTCAAATTATAAAAAACAAAACACAAAAAATAGAAAAGAAGAAATGGAGAGAACTACATGCAAATCACGTCTAAAAGATTAAGAACACAGAGAATTAAATAAATTATTTCTTGTATTTCTAAAACAAATTTAAACTCTGTTTGAGAGAAATAAAAACTCAAACAAAATCTTTTAAAGGCTCATATAATATGAAAAATTAGACAATAATTTTGAGAGAGAAAACCTTTGAACATTTGTTTGTGGATTTTTTTCAGAACTTTTATTTTGTCTATAAATTCAGACAATAGAATCTTTAGAAATGAAAAATTAAAGAAGCAAGTAATCCTGCCACAAACCTTTTTCAAGCTTATCATCATCATCACAATAGATTGATTTTTAGGTGGAAGTTATAGGAGCAAAAAATTAGACAATGGACACAAGAATGTATAGTGGTTCGACCTTCTAACAAGCATCTACATCCACTACCTTAGCTTCTCACTAAGAATTTCAACAAATTCACTCTTGAATTTCTTCTCCTTTTCTAGGCTAAGGAGACAACATTTACACACTCAGAGCTTTCTAACCCAAAGCTTGAGTAAACCCTCTTTACAAGAGAAATTAGAGCAAACTTAAAATCCCTCACTAGGTAGATAGTTTTCAACCTTAAGCCCACTCACCCAAACCTAAACACTTGAGCAAATTTGACAATTTAGGCTCACAAGTGTTGTCTATACAAGGAATATACAATAAAGGCCCTAAAGACAATTTGACATCATAATGTTGTTGACAATTGAAGCATTAACATATCCTTGATGCTTGGAGGTCTCTTTTATACTCTCAGTTGAGTTTGTAGCCGTTAAGGACCGTTGGGGTTGAATTGGAGTCGTTGAAGACTTTATTTTCCACCATAAATGCAGTTCTGGTGATATCCGTATCGGAACACACGAGCCCGTATCGGAACGCCCTTTTTCAGAACTAGCCGTAGAAGCCTGATGCAGCAAGCCGTATCAAAATGCCTCTGGCCATATCGAAACGGTATGAGTTGTATTTAAAATACCGTGGGGAGGTTTTGACCGTTACCCGTATCGAAACGCAAAAGGTTGTTTCGAAACAGCACTGCACCGTATCGAAACGGGCAAGCCCTGTTTCGGTACGCGTTTTGGCAGTTTCAAATCGCATCGATACAGATTGGCCCTGTATCGAAACATGTACATTAAGGACACTGGTTTGGGCCGTTTGGCAACATAAAAACGTTTCAAACATTGCCAAAACCTTTTAAAAACATCCTCAAGCATAATTTCAAGATGTTTGGACTTAAAAGTATTTTTGAAATCTTTTCAATTTAGTCTAAAACTATTTTTCAATTATTATATCAAAACATTATTTCTACAATCTCCTCCTTTTTTATATAATAAAACCAATCTTGAAAATTTGTTTGGGATTCTCCCTCTTAGTGAAATAAGTTTTGAATAAGAGAATTAAAATTTAATATCAATTAAAGCTCCCCCTTATTCATTTGAAAATTTAATTTTTCAAAACATACACAAATGGTAACTGAACTTTGGTAAATTATTCGATTTGATAACTAAACTTTCAATTGCTTCAATATTACCATTAAACTTTTAGTTTTGCTCCAAATTGGTCACTAACCGTTAACGGTTGTTAAAAAGGTGACGTGACAGTTAAAATATTGGGTAAAGTACACAAATTGTAACTGAACTTTGGTAAATTATTCAATTAGGTAACCAAACTTTTAATTGCTTCAATGTTATCATTAAATTTTTAGTTTTGCTTCAAATTGGTCACTGACCCGTTAATAGCCGTTAAAAGGGTGATGTGGCAGTTAAAAAATCGTGTAAAGTACACAAATGGTAACTGAACTTTGGTAAATTATTCAATTTGGTAGCCAAACTTTCAATTGTTTCAATGTTACCATTAAACTTTGATTTTTGCTCCAAATTGGTCGCTGACTCATTACCGGCCGTTAAAAGGGTGATGTGGTAGTTAAAAACTTGTGTAAAGTGCACAAATGGTAACTGAACTTTGGTAAATTATTCAATTTGGTAGCCAAACTTTCAATTGCTTCAATATTACCATTAAACTTTGAGTTTTGCTTCAAATTGGTCATTGACTCGTTACCGGCCGTTAAAAGGGTGATGTGGTAGTTAAAACATTTTGTATAATAACACATTTAGCCCTCCACGTTTGCACATTCAAACAATTTAGTCTTAATTCGAAAAAATAATAAATTTAACCCTTATTATTTACACGTTATTTCAATTTAACGCTATTTTTAATTAAAAATAATTTAACCTTAAACTAAGTGTTACTTTCTAAAATTTCAACATGTTGCAGATGAAGACATTACTTAATCTGTAAAACCCAGATATTGATTTGACCTACCCTAAGTTATGTCTTTAAGAGGTTATCAAGTCTGGCAAGAATTAAAAAATAGAAATAAACAAACTCAATAAGATGATAATTGATAATAGAAAAGGAAACACGCATCAAATCTGAGTATAATAAAAGTATAGAGATCTAAAACATGAGAAAGGAAAGAAAAACAGAGGTAAAGGATAAAGATAATCTATTTAATCAAAAAAAGATAAAGATAATCTAAAGAGAGTGTTACCTTGATCCCGGAAAACAGGAGATATAGACTTGTCTTTTTTTGTGTATTATTAATAATAAGAATAAAATGAAGGTGGGAATGAATTTATAACGAATTTTTAAGGGTTTAGTGTTTATAGTTAAATTATTTTAAATTAAAATATGGTGAAATTAAAATAAAGTGTAAATAATGGGGTTAAATTTATTATTTTTTTCGAATTAGAATAAAATTGTTTTAATGTGCAAACGTGAAGTACTGAATGTGTTATTATACAAAATATTTTAATTGTCATGTCACCTTTTTAACGGTTGTTAACGGGTCAATGACCAATTTGGAGCAAAACTAAAAGTTTAATGATAACATTGAAACGATTGAAAGTTTTGGTTACCAAATTGAATAATTTAGCAAAGTTTAGTTGCCATTTGTGTACTTTACCCAAAAAAATATTTGAAATTTTTATATAAAAATTGTTTTTTAGATTTTATTCTAAAAATGTATAATAACGTTTTTGGTCTCATGATTTCAAAAGTAATTAAAATAGTTAATGGTACATAGCGGTACACATATTTTTTAGATTTTATCATAAAATCATCCATATATATATATATATCATGTCATTTTTATTTTTTTACATAATATGTATTTATGAAGAAATTATATCATAGCCCTCATCATCACGTTATACATAGACCCTCCTCACTACATCATACATGGTCCCTACCAATAAAAATCATCAATTTCATTAATTTTTCCATGTTATCTTTTTCCATTTCATTAATTTTTTCCAATATATATAAACTGTTTTTAATTTTATTCACGGTAAATATGAGTGAAGATTCACATGGTAAACAAATGACATGAAAAAATTTAATGAAATGTGTAATCCCCTCGTCCCGGTCCGGACGCTTGACCGATCCGAGTGGGCTACACGGGGATAACCGAGATGAAACCCGTTAAGGCTCCACTTCGGTTACCGACCCTAGAGAAAATTTTTCATTTTTATCTTATCTAAATGCATTGTTTAAACCTAAGCGGAAGCCCAACAACAAACCGGGCCTAAGCCAAACACTTGGAACCCTTTAGAGATGTCAAAATGCCCAAATTTAGGCATGTGTTTCGAAACAGTCAAAGCTCGTTTCGAAACACCAGCTTCAATTCAAAAAGTCAGACACCCGTTTCGAAACGCATCCACCCCGTTTTCAAAACAGGGTCTCGTTTTAGCCTTGCCATTTCGATACTAGTTTCGGAACGGCAATTCCAGTGGCAAAAGTGTTGCGAAACTTGTTTCGAAACAGGGGCTCACAGTGGCCAAAACGTATCGAAACGAGTTCCGATACGGGGGCCCTGGAACCATACCCGTTTCGAAACAGGACAACCCGTTTTGAAACACCTACCGCCTGCAAACTTCCAAAATCAGTTTTAGACATTCCCAAGTGATTCCAAACGTCCGAAACGACTACACGAAGCATACAAATCATACAAGTACATTCTAGAGGCATGCTCCCTAGCAACCATACTCGACATACACAAGATATACAAAAGGCATCCATTCCAAAGACCATACATGGCATTACAAAAAGCATGCTTCAACAAGGCCAACACTTAGACAAGTTTAAGGTAGGCAAAAATACTAACATGGTTTACAAGCAAGGCATACATCCAAAAGCCAAATTAACATACACATAAAAGGAGTCTAACATGCTCCTAAACAACAACATCATACTTCAAAGGCATCATAGCGTGAATACATGTCCCATTGCTTGACCATTACATCATAGTTAAAATGTTCATACTTGGTAGCTAAACAAGCACCACGAAGCACACTTGGAGGCCCCTTCTTGCACTTAGCAACCCACGAGCTACTGATCTGCATTGTCGAACAAAGAGAGCGTAAGCAATAAAGCTTAGTGAGGGTAAGCTCTTTAAAGACAAACCTCGACAATGCAGGGTCCAAGCACGATCTCAACCAAGGTAAATGCATGATCATACCTTCGGTCCTCAAGAGCCAAAATGTCAATGATTCATGAACAAATATCCAAATAATATGTCATGCTCAACAAGCTCATTTCCACAACATATGTAAGCACATATAATCATCCAATTAGGAACACATTTCCACACCACATTGATACGCATATCAATTTATATTGGCACCTAGCTATGACTCGAATACGCGGATAAACACGTTGGAACTCACATCCAACAACCACTTTACCTCACGGTGGGATTACACTCATCACCGGTCTCGCGGAGGGGATTCCACTCATCTTCACGCCCCGTCGATGGGATTCCACTCATCATCGACTAATATATATAACAATTTTCGGGCGAAAACCGTACTCCTCCTTGGTGACTCAACGCTACCAAGGCCACGCGCGAATTTGACTCATGTGTGCACACTAACATCCTAATGATCGATCATTTGTACCCAAGCATACTAGTGCCAACATTTAACTCAATCCACATTATCAATTACAACCAATTCCGTGCTTAGCACGTACTCACCATGATCACAATCATGAACAATCCACATGCATATCACAATGCATCACAATCATGCCTCATCTCACATGTATAACACATTATACATAAATCATCATATCATAAACATCACGAGGCATAAACATCAATTAAAAGTTCAACCAATGTCTCTAGTTTAAGCTTAGGATTAGGCTACCACCCTAATCCTAACTCTATGTGGGTCTACCAAGCCCGACCTAGTCCACATGCTCGAACCAAACACTTAGAAAACGCTTTGAAAACATTAACCACTCACCTATACTTCCAAGCTCAATTACCAAGCAAGCAACCACCTTCACGCCTCCGGATTCACTCCCGATGTCTCACCAACACAAGTTCTTACCTCTAAATAACCTCAACACAAACCAAACAACTTTCAATCAGCCCAAGCATCAATGTAGTTAACCCGGAATACAAATCAAACATCAAACTCAACATTTCAAGCCATGAACAAACCCCAAACTTATCCAACTCGAGCATCCCATAAGCATTGATCAAAACTCATGTTTCTAACACTTTTTATACCCCCAAATGATCCCAAAGCAACCCTCAACCATAGTACTAACATTAGCCCACCAATTCCAACCCAAAACTCACCCAAAACCCTTCAAAAACCCCCATTAAACCCAAATCCGAAAATTAGTTTAAATCATGTAAAATTCATATATGTGGAACCATTTGACTCATAGATTTCATATCTAACAACATTAAATCAAAATTTCAAGTTTAACAACATAAAGCTATCATTTTTTAACTAAAACCTCTAAAAACTCAATTTCCAAAATCTTAATGAAAATAGAAACTATTTGTACTTTTGAAGAGAGGAGGTTGAGGACAAGTCAAAAATGATATTACCTTTCAAAACCGAGTTGAAATGAAGAAGAAATGTGATGGAATAGTGGAGGGGATGAGAGCTTTCTTTTTCACGTTAGCTTTGTTGGAGAAGAGAATGAATAGTGAAAGATGATAAAAATGGGTCTTTTAACAAAAAGGGGCTTTTTAAATTGACTCCATCCTTATTACGAAAATGCCATTAATGAATGGCCATTTTCCATTTTCCCTAAAATCTCTTCAAATTGTA
Organism: Hibiscus trionum; assembly: GCA_030270665.1. Classification (NCBI taxonomy): domain Eukaryota; kingdom Viridiplantae; phylum Streptophyta; class Magnoliopsida; order Malvales; family Malvaceae; genus Hibiscus; species Hibiscus trionum. Next base: position 36,665,399 of record BSYR01000013.1, read on the forward strand.
TTTCATTCATTTTAGTCCAACACAAAAATATTTGTTTTTGAAACCCGAGGCCCACAGATTATTTTAATTATAAAACCGAACCCGAAATAATATTAAAAATATTATTTTCACCCGACCCCTAAACCCAGGTGTTACAAAATGAATGATTTTTATTAATCAGGACTATGGATGACATGGTGAGGATGGTTCATGGATAACGTAGTGAGGAGGGCTCATAATATATTATTTTCTATTTTTATGAATTAAAATTTTCAAATCATCATCTTCTTGCTTATTGCTCGTATTAGGATTTGATTTTTATTCTAATCCTAATTATCTTTCCCAAATCATTATTTTTATTGTTTAAAATTTTCAATTTTTATCAATCCAAAAAATTAGAGGTAATATCAAATTTGGGTATTCCAAACCTAATCCTTTATGAACTTTATATTTACTTAAAAAAAATTTACAGCGCTCGACGAGCACCGATGAGCACCACTAACGACGAGTACCGATAAGCACTATTAATTTAATTTATAAAGATTTAAAATTTAAAGGACTCAACGTGTAATTATAAATTATTTAAAAATCAAAAGTTAAATTAATTAAAATATATTGTTTTATTTTAAATTTTCTTTTAAACACAGATCAAAATACATATATACCCGTAAACTACAAAACCTTAATTTTTGTTTATTTAAAATTCAAGCTGTCGTCGTCGTTGCTACCGCCGCTAAAACTAATTTTAAATTCAACTAAAATTAAATTTCATCAGTTCAATTGGTTAAATGGATTCAAATCAAGTAATGCTAACCCTAAATTACCCAAATTGAAGAATGAAAAGAGGGGAATAAAGCACCTAAATTTGTCAACAAATGGGTGGTCTGAACAAAAATTTGATCGGAATTTATTAAAAGACGAAATGAGTTTGGTAGTATATAATTGCAAAGCAGATAAAGAAGGCGAGTAGTACTGAATGACTCGGCCGCCATTGTTGAGCAAAATCAAAACACTAACACTAGCGACGGCGGCAGCAACGACGACGGTGGCTTGAATTTTAAATGAACAAAAATTAGGGTTTTGCTGCCACCGCCGTTAAAACTAATTTTAAATTCAACTAAAATTAAATTTCATCAGTTCAACCAGTTAAATCGATTCAAATCAAGTAATGCTAACCCTAAATTACCCAAATTGAAGAAGGGAAAGAGGGGAATAAAGCACCTAAATTTGTCAACAAATGGGTGGTCGGAACAAAAATTTGATCGAAATTTGTTAAAGGACGAAATGGGTTTGGTAGTATATAATTGCAACGCAGATAAAGAAGGTGAGTAGTACTGAATGACTCGGCCGCCATTGTTGAGCAAAATCAGAACACCAACACCAGCGGCGGCGGCGGCAGCAACGACAGCGGCGACTTGAATTTTAAATGAACAAAAATTAGGGTTTTGCCGCCACCGCCGTTGCTACCACCGCCACCATCGTTGTTGCCGCCGCTAAAATAATTTTAATTCAACTAAAATTAAATTTCATCAGTTCAACTGGTTAAATTGATTCAAATCATGTAATGCTAACCCTAAATTACCCAAATTGAAGAAGGAAAAGAAGAGAATAAAACACCTAAATTTGTCAACAAATGGGTGGTCGGAATAAAAATTTGATCGGAATTTGTTAAAGGATGAAATGGGTTCGGTAGTATATAATTGCAACACAGATAAAGAAGGCGAGTAGTACTAAATGACTCGGCTGCCATTACTGAGCAAAATCGAAACACCAACACCAGTGGCGGCGGCGGCGACAGCTTGAATTTCAAATGAACAAAAATTAGATTTTTGTAATTTAGGGGTAAATCGGTATTTTGATTTATGTTTTAAAGGAAATTAAAATAAAATATTTTAATTAATTTACCTTTTGATTTTTAAATAATTTATAATTATATGGTGATTCCTTTAGATTTTTAATCTTTATAAATTAAATTAATGGTGCTCATCGGTGCTCGTCGAGCACTGTAGACTCATCCTACTTAAAAATACTATGGCCATGTTTGGTAAAGAGAGGTTTGGGCAAAAATTAAAGGTTTGAGGCATAATTAGAGGTTTGACCAGTCAAATCTGCTAATATTGTTGTTTGGTAAATAGCGGATTGAAAGAGCCTATTGGGGTGAAACCGCTAATTTTGAAAAAGCTCATAATAGGAGCTTTTTTAGATTAGAGGTTTGATATTAGATTTATAAAGACTCTTTTACCCTTATCAGTTACCAAAAATCTTAAAATAATCTAAATTAAATATTTTTTCACCCTATTTATAAGCTAATCCTATTTACTTTTTTCTTTTTATTATCACATATTTATATGTGTATTTAAATTTATTAATTAATTATATTATATTAAAATAAATATATAAATAATAAATTGATATATAAATCATTTGAATATGTTTAGAAAAGTTATATTAAAAATAAATTTATAGATCTAATTAATAATAATTAGATACAAAATATTGATAACTAATAAATTATTCAAACAAGTATTGAATATAAACATGTCCTTATATGTCATTTTATTTATTTAAATAATCTAACATCTATCAGCTATCAGTTAATTTTACCAAACACTTTTATACAATCAGCTAGTCAAATCAGCTAATGCAATCAGCTATCAGCTAATGTAATCCGCTATCCGCTATCAGCTAACCGCTAATTGCCAAACATGGCCTATAAAAGAGAGAGAAACAAAAGTATCATGACTTGAAAAAACACAATATTGAAAAAACCTGATAAAAGAATTAAATCATTTTAAATTTATCGAAAATGATACTAGTTCTTTCTAATTTTTAATTATTTTTAGTTTTTGAATTTTTTTCTATTTTTAAATAAGAATTTAACAACAATATAAAAAATACTAGAAACCTTATGCTCTCTCTGGAACTCCAAAACCCTAACCCTATGGTAGATTTGCCACCTTATGTAACACCCGGGTTTGGGGGTCGGATGAAATTAAAATATTATTTTGGACCTCGTGTTTTCAAAAGAAATAAATTTATGTTGGGCTTGTTTTGATTTAAAACCCAAATTCCATGGATTTTAGAATTTGGAAGATGTCCACTTTCATTAATGGCAATCTTGTAATTAATGGGACATGTAAAATAAAACCCATTTTATTTTATTTCAAATACCCAAAATTTTACACATCTTCTTCCTCCCCAAGTTTAAACGTGTGTTTTTCCTCCCCATCTCTCATCATTGTTCCATCACCATTCTTGCTTGTTTTTGAAGGCTTTTCAAAGGTAAATTCATTTTCTTATTACCCTCATCTTCCTCTTACTTTCCATGTATTTTGTTTTTATTAAAGCTCACTATTTTACATCTTGGGATTTTGAGTTCTTGATGATAAAAATCCAAACTTTGTTAGCTTTAACTCAAGTTTTTGATTTAGAGATATTTGATAAGTTGTTTGTGTTCAAAAAGGTCCAACATAATCAAATTTTACAAGGTTTTATAATGATTCCCGGATTTGGGTTTAAGTGGGGTTTTAGGGAGTTTAAAGGTTGAGTTTTGGGGCTGTTTGATGTGGGAAATTGTTGGCTGGTGGTTGGTTGATGTTTAAGGGTTGTTTTGGAAGCTTTTAGGTGTGTTAAAAGTGTTGAAATCAATGGGTTTTGGCTGTGCTATAGGGTTGCTCGGAAATCAATGTTTTGGGAGTGTTCTTGGCTAGTTTAATTGCTTGAATGGTAATTCGGGTTTGTTCCAGTGTTTGATGTTGTTTGTGGTTGCTTTTGTTTGTGTTTGAATGACTAGAACCAAGGCTTCGTGTTGGCGAATCATCGGGAACCAATCCGGGAAGTTTGGAAGTTTGAATTGGCTTTGGTTGGTAGATCTCGGAGTTGTTGAGCTTGGAGCAGTCGTTGAGTGGTTCTATGTTTTTAAATTGGTTTTCAAACGTTGGTTCAAGCATGTGGACCTAGGTTGGGCTTGCTAAACCCACCTAGAGTTGGGATTAGAGTGGTAGTCTAATCTCAAGCTTAGTTTAGGAGACCTTTGGTTGAACTTCTAAATGTATGATATGCCTCTTGATTCACATTCATTGTGATTAATGTTGTATTGTATATTGTAATATACATGTGTGTTGAGGCATGATATGTGATGCATTGTGATATGCATGTGGTTGTGGAATGTGATTTGTGCATGATGGTAAATCATGGTGAGTACGTGCTAAGCACGGAAACTGGTAAGAAAGTTGTGAGGTTGATAAATGAAATGAGTTAAGTATTGGCACTAGTATGCTTGGGTACAATGATCGATCATTAGGATGTTTAGTGTGCACACGAGAGTCGAAATGCGCGCGTGGTCTTGGTGATGGTAGTCATCAAGATGGAGTACGGGTACGCCCGGAAACCTTCTTATATATATGTTAGTCGGTGATGAGTGGAATCCCATCGACGGGGTGTGAGGATGAGTGAAATCCCCTCTGTGTGAAACGGTGATGAGTGTAATCCCACCGTAAGGTAATGGTTAAGTGTTGGATGTGAGTTCCAACGGTTGTTATCCGCGTATTCGGGTCATAGCTAGGTGCTAATACGTTTGATATATGTGTTTCCATATGGTTGTGTTTATGGACTTGTTGAGTATGGCATGATAATGGTATTTTGTTCATGCATCATTATATTTGACTCTTGTGGCTTCGAAGGTAAGAAATCATGCCTTCTTCCTTGGTTTTGTTGTTCGTGCTTGGACCCTGCATTGTCGAGGTTTGTTATATGAGCTTACCCTCACTAAGCTTTACGCTTATGCTCTCTTTTGTTCGAAAATACAGATCCGTAGTTCGTGGGTTGCTTGTGCAAGGAGAGGGCCTCCAATTGTGCTAGTTGTGCTATCTTAATCACCAATTATGGACTTTTAAGTTAAGATGTAATAGACAAGCAATAGGATTTGAGTATTTTGGATATGTGTTGTTGTTTGTGTTAGGAGCATGTTTAAACTCCTATGGTATGTGGACGTTTTTTTTATGGCTTGCTTATGCTTGTATGATGGCCTTGTGGCCTTGACTCTATACTTTTGACATGTTTATGTTTAAACCTTAGTTTCCCCTATGGATTTCTATGAGAATGTTGTTGATTGCTCCTTGTTCGTTTTAAAATGTCTTGTATGCTGTTCCATGGATGTTGTATGTTGTATGTATGTTTTCTTGTGGCTAGGTGAGTCTTAATTTGCATCTAGAGTTGAGTCTTGTTGCGTTTTGCTGCAAATTTGAGTGTTGCAGTGCAGGGCGTATCGGTACGCCCAAGGGCCGTATCGATACGGTCCTACACTTTGGGACTCAAATTTGGCCTAGCGTACTGGTACACGGGGGTGTATCGATATGCCAAGACCTCTCTGGAAATCTGAGATTTTGGCGTATAGGTACGAGTCTAGGGTGTATCGGTACGGTCTTGTATCGTTGACCGTGAGAAGTTGACCAGTGAGGGCGTATCAGTACGGTCAACCAGTGTACCGATACGGTCTCTCTGGGTTTACCTTGGGCTGTTGACCTAGTCAAGGCGTATCGATACCCTCTTCTAGTGTATCGATACGTCCTGCTTTAAAGGCTAAAATGGGCTGATTTAAGTTTTTTTTTTCGTCTGTTTCGCCTCGCTTTTTGCTTCTACTATCGTTGATTCACTTAAGATTTATTAAATCATCTAGACAAGACAATAATTAAAAGGAGTTTTTTTTCTAGGGTCGTTAACCGAAGTGGAACCTTAACGGGTTTCGCCTCAATTTTCCCCGTGTAGCCCACTCGAACTGGTCATCCGCCCGGAGCAAGACGAGGCGGTTACACTTGTTGGTATCAGAGCCTGAGGTTTCTGAGACCTCGGGCAGGTAAGTGAGGTAAGTTAAATTCTTGTATTGGAATTGCACGGTGTTTGCTTAACATGTAAGTATGCTTTGATGCTTGTTTGATTGATCGTATGTATGTTGTTTGAAGCTTGTTGAGTAGAGTCTCATTGCTTCTATTACATCGAAAAAAAGGATTTTTAAGTGAGGGAAACATACTTGAGCCACTTGGACCCTTGCCCTTGCTAACCCTATCTTGTATGTTGTTGTTCTTTTTGTTATAGTTGTTATCTGTGAGCGGTTATGTTGAGGCCTAGAAGTAGACCGAGGTTGGTTCGTCAGGAACCTCGTGTTGCGGCTCCTGTTAATGAGTTGGTAGCTGGAGTAGAGGCTCTCGTGGAAGAGCCTGCTGTTGGAGTCGGAGCTCCTCCACCACCACTACCTCCTCAGCCTGATGTGGAAGGCGAGGCTGGAGCTGAGGGAGCGGGACCTCAGGTTGGCCAGGGTGGCTAAGGTCCTGCAGGGATAGACATGGCTCCGCTAGTTCAAGATATAGATCAGAGTTGATGAGTTTAGGGGTTCTATGCCTGAGAGATCAGAGTTGTGGCTGGAGAAGACAGTTCGTATTCTAGCTCAGATGGGATGTGTTGGGGCTCGTAAGTTGGGATGTGTAGTTTCGTTGCTTCAGGGTGATGCCTACACCTGGTGGGTCACCATTACTACCGGCGTTCCTGAGGCCGAGATCAGTTTAAATTTCTTTGAGACTACTTTCAGGAAGAGGTATTTGGGCCCGAGATATCTAGATGAGAAGAAGCGGGAGTTCTTGGCTCTTGTTCAGGGAGACGCATCAGTGATAGACTACGAGATCCGTTTCGTTCGATTGAGTCAGTATGCTCCAGAGTTAGTTCCTACTGAGAGGGACCGTTGTGATCGGTTCAGGTATGGGCTTCATGAGGAAGTCAAGAGGTACACCTTAGCTTCAGATTATTCTGATTTTGATGTCTTGGTCGCTAGGGCCAAGGACATCGAGCATAGCTTGGGGCTGACCAAGCGTTCGGGAGGATCCAGTTAGGGAAAGAGGCACAACAACTTCGATCGTGGTGATGCCAAGATGCATCGGGGTAGTGGACATCAGTTTGATCATAAGCGTGGCGGTGGCCACCATGGTAGAGGCCATAAGGGCCAGAGAGCTGGAGGGCGTTTGCCCGAGTGTGCCCGTTGTGGGAGACAACATTCAGGAGAGTGCTGGGGGAACTATCATGCTTGCTGGAACTGTGGTTCGAGAGACCACTTCAGGAGAGAGTGTCCGCATCAGGCGGCACAGGCACCGATTCAGGCACAGGCTCCTGCGAGAGCGATTGAATATTAGAGAGGTCGTGGGCGCGGTCGTGGTTACTTCCAGCCGAGGGCTGATGCACCTAGGATAGAGGCACCAAGGAATCTTACTCATGTTGTGGCAGTTCAGCTAGATGCCGGTGGACCAGCTAGAGTCTATGCACAGAGAGAGGCAGGAAATGACATAGATGTGATAGCAGGTAATTTTGAGTTACAGTCCATGTCTTTGCTTTCTTTAGTTGATTCGGGTTCCACGCATTCTTACATTTTGAGTGAGCATGCAAAGAAGTTAGACATACCTGTTGAGATTTTAGACGTAGGGATGCATGTGACTAGTTCCTTTGGTGAGACAGTTGTAGTTAGACGGATGTATAGGAGGTGTCCGCTGAAGATTCAGGGTCATGTGTTTCCTGTTGATATGATAGAGCTTCCGTTTTACGGTTTTGATATTATTTTGGGTATGGATTGGTTGGTTGAACACAGAGCTAGTGTAGATTTTGAGACAAAGAGAATTTCGTTGAAGCTTTCCGATAACTACGAGGTAGTGCTAGTAGGCGAGAACGTTAAGTTCTTGTCGAACGTTGTGTCAGCTTTAGAGGCTCATAGGCCAATGGACTCCGGTTGTGGGGCTTATTTAGCATATGTGATGAATCCGAATATGAGTGAGGTTAGACCGAAAGATATCATGACAGTTTGTGATTATCCGGATGTGTTTCCAGAAGAGTTACCGGGTTTGCCTCCTGACAGAGATGTAGAGTTTATGAATGAGACTATTTCAGGGTCTACTCCAGTTTCTATTGCTCCGTACCGTATGGCTCCGAAAAAGTTGAAAAGTCACTTTCAGGAGTTGTTAGACCGTGGTTTTATTAGGCCTAGTAGTTCGCCTTGGGGTTCTCCCGTGTTGTTTGTGAAAAAGAAGGATGACAGTATGAGGATGTGTATCGACTACAGGCAGTTGAACCAGTTGACAGTAAAGAACAAGTATTCGTTGCCTCGTATAGATGACTTGTTTGATCAGTTGAGGGGTGCTTCAGTGTTTTCGAAGATAGATTTGAGATTAGGGTACTATCAGTTGAAGGTAAAGGAATGTGATGTTCCGAAGACAGCTTTTAGGACTAGATACGGTCATTATGAGTTCCTTGTGATGCCGTTTGGGCTCACGAATGCACCAACAGCTTTCATGGACATGATGAACAGAGTTTTCCGATACTATCTAGACCGATTTGTAGTTGTTTTCATAGACGACATCCTTGTGTACTCGAGATCAGAAGAAGAGCATGATGAGCACTTGAGACTTGTTTTGCAGAGATTGATGAGTAATCATTTGTATGCTAAACTGAGTAAATGTGAGTTCTGGATTAGAGACGTTGTGTTTCTTGGCCACGTTGTGTCAGCTGAAGGTATCCGTGTTGATCCGACAAAGATTGAAGCCATTGTTGAGTGGAAACAACCTAAGTTAGTGACAGAGATTAGGAGTTTCCTAGGACTAGTTGGTTACTATAGGAGGTTCGTTGATGGTTTCTCTAGAGTAGCTGCTCCGTTGACTAAATTGTTGCAAAAATGAGTGAAGTTTGAGTGGTCAGATGCAAGACAGAGTGCATTTGAGAAATTAAAAGAAGCTTTGACGAATGCTCCAGTGTTAGTACAGCCAGTTTCAGGGAAAAAGTTCGTGATCTATAGCGATGCTTCCTACGTAGGTCTAGGTTGTGTTCTGATGCAAGAAAGGAGAGTTGTTGCCTATGCTTCGAGACAGTTGAAGGTGCATGAGAATAACTACCCTACGCACGACATTGAGTTAGCAGCAGTTGTGTTTGCGTTGAAGATTTGGCGTCACTACTTGTATGGTGAGAAGTGCACGGTCTACACTGATCATAAAAGCTTGAAGTATTTGATGACTCAGAGAGAGTTGAACCTGAGACAGAGAAGATGGCTTGAACCGTTGAAGGACTATGATTTGACTATCAAGTACCATTTGGGTAAGGCAAATGTAGTAGCCGATGCGTTGAGCAGAAAAGTTGCAGTTGAGTTGTGAGCTATGTTTGCTAGACTGAGTGTATCAGGGGATGGTGGTTTGATTACAGAGTTGCAAGTGAAGCCTTCATTGAATCAGATGATCAGAGAGAAACAGTTGCAAGATGTATCTTTAGTTTCTCATGTTCAGGACATTGCAGAAGGTAGACCGACAGAGTACAATTTCAGTGGTGAGAATGTGTTGTGTTTCAGAGAAAGAGTTGTAGTACCTGAAGATGTTGAGTTGAGACGTGTGATTCTGAGTGAAACACATTCGAGCCCTTTTTCTATGCATCCGGGCAGTACTAAGATGTACCGATATCTGAAGAATGATTATTTCTGGGTTGGTTTGAAGAAAGATGTAGCCGAGTATGTGAGCCGTTGCATGGTTTGTCAGAGAGTAAAGGCAGAACATCAGGTTTCTTCAGGTTTGTTACAGCCTTTGAAAATTCCGGAATGGAAATGGGAGAGAATCACTATGGACTTTGTGTCAGGGTTGCCGTTATCTCCTTTGAAGAAGAATTCTGTTTGGGTGATTGTTGATAGATTCACTAAGTGTGCTCATTTCTTAGCAGTGAACACCACAGATTCTTTAGATAAGTTGGCAGATTTGTACATCTGGGAGATTGTGAGGTTGCATGGAGTTCCAAAGTCTATTGTATCAGACAGAGATCCGAGATTCACAGCGAGGTTCTGGATTTGTTTGTATAGTGCCCTAGGTAGTCGTTTGCATTTCAGTACTTCGTATCATCCGCAGTCAGATGGTCAGTCAGAGCGAGTGATACATGTATTAGAAGATAGCTTCGTTGTTGTGTGATTGACTTCCTAGGTTTGTGGGAGAAGCACTTACCCTTAGTCGAGTTTGCTACAACAACAGTTACTAGGCTAGTATCCAGATGGCTCCTTATGAGGCATTGTATGGTAGGCGATGTAGGACTCCGATCTATTGGGTCGAAACGGGTCAGAAATTTTTCCTATGCCAGATTTACTCAAGGGGACTACAGATAAAGTGAAGTTGATTTGTGACCGTTTGAAAGCAACTTCCGATCGTCAGAAATCTTATGCAGATTTGAAGAGAAAAGAGATTGAGTTTTTAGTGGGTGAGAAAGTGTTTCTGAAAGTATCTCCGTGGAAGAAGGTAATGCGATTTGGCCGGAAAGGCAAGTTGAGTCCGAGGTTCATTGGTCCGTATGAGATAGTTGAGCGGATTGGGCCAGTAGCTTACCGTTTGAGATTGCCTTCAGTGTTATAGAGGATCCACGATGTTTTTCATGTGTCGATGCTTAGGAGATATAGATCAGATCTGTCTCATGTTATGCCAATTGAGGAGATAGAGCTGAATCCGAATTTGTCTTACAATGAAGAACCAATTGAGATACTTGCTTCTGATAGCAAGGTGTTGCGTGGCAAGACCATAGAGTTGGTCAAGGTGTTGTGGAGACATAGAGGTGTGGAAGAGGCCACGTGGGAGAGGAAAGCTGATATGCTTGAGCAGTTTCCGTACTTGTTTCCGTCAGGTAATTTCAGGGACGAAATTCCTTAAGTGGGGGAGAGTTGTAACATCCGGGTTTGGGGGTCAGATGAAATTAAAATATTAAAATATTATTTTGGGCCTCGTGTTTTCAAAAGAAATAAATTTATGTTGGGATTGTTTTGATTTAAAACCCAAATTCCATGGATTTTAGAAATTGGAAGATGACCACTTTCATTAATGGCAATCTTGTAATTAATGGGACATGTAAAATAAAACCCATTTTATTTTATTTCAAATACCCAAAATTTTACCCATCTTCTTCCTCCCCAAGTTTGAACGTGAGTTTCTCCTCCCCATCTCCCATCACTGTTCCATCACCATTCTTGCTTGTTTTTAAGGCTTTTCAAAGCTAAATTCATTTTCTTATTACCCTCATCTTCCTCTTTCTTCCCATGTATTTTGTTTTTATTAAAGCTCACTATTTTACATCTTGGGGTTTTGAGTTCTTGATGATAAAAATCCAAACTTTGTTAGCTTTAACTTAAGTTTTTGATTTAGAGATATTTGATAAGTTGTTTAGGTTCAAAAAGGTCCAACATAATCAATTTTTACAAGGTTTTATAATGATTCCCGGATTTGGGTTTAAGTGGGATTTTAGGGAGTTCAAAGGTTGAGTTTTGGGGCTGTTTGATGTGGGAAATTGTTGGCTGATGGTTGGTTGATGTTTAAGGGTTGTTTTGGAAGCTTTTAGGTGTGTTAAAAGTGTTGAGATCAACGAGTTTTGGCTGTGCTATAGGGCTGCTCAGAAATCAATGTTTTGGGAGTGTTCTTGGCTAGTTTAATTGCTTGAATGGTAATCCGGGTTTGTTCCAGTGTTTGATGTTGTTTGTGGTTGCTTTTGTTTGTGTTTGAATGACTAGAACCAAGGCTTTGTGTTGGGGAATCATCGGGAACCAATCCGGGAAGTTCAGAAGTTTGAATTGGCTTTGGTTGGTTGATCTTGGAGTTGTTGACCTTTGAGTAGTCGGTGAGTGGTTCTATGTTTTTAAATTGGTTTTCAAACGTTGGTTCAAGCATGTGGACCTAGGTTGGGCTTGGTAAACCCAACTAGAGTTGGGATTAGAGTGGTAGTCTAATCTCAAGCTTAGTTTAGGAGACCTTTGGTTGAACTTCTAAATGTATGATATGCCTCTTGATTCATATTCATTGTGATTAATGTTGTATTGTATATTGTAATATATATGTCTGTTGAGGCATGATGTGTGATGCATTGTGATATGCATGTGGTTGTGGAATGTGGTTTGTGCATGATGGTAAATCATGGTGAGTATGTGCTAAGCACGGAAACTGGTAAGAAAGTTGTGAGGTTGATAAATGAAATGAGTTAAGTATTGGCACTAGTATGCTTGGGTACAATGATCGATCATTAGGATGTTTAGTGTGCACACGAGAGTCGAAATGCGCGCGTGGTCTTGGTGATGGTAGTCATCAAGATGGAGTACGGGTACGCCCGGATGAGTGGAATCCCATCGACGGGGTGTGAGGATGAGTGGAATCCCCTCCGCGTGAAACGGTGATGAGTGTAATCCCACCGTAAGGTAATGGTTAAGTGTTGGATGTGAGTTCCAACGGTTGTTATCCGCGTATTCGGGTCATAGCTAGGTGCCAATACATTTGATATATGTGTTTCCATATGGTTGTGTTTATGTACTTGTTGAGTATGACATGATAATGGTATTTTGTCCATGCATCATTATATTTGACTCTTGTGGCTTCGAAGGTAAGAAATCATGCATTCTTCCTTGGTTGTGTTGTTCGTGCTTGGACCCTGCATTGTCGAGGTTTGTTATATGAGCTTACCCTCACTAAGCTTTACGCTTACGCTCTCTTTTGTTCGACAATGCAGATCCGTAGTTCGTGGGTTTCTTGTGCAAGGAGAGGGCCTCCAAGTGTGCTAGTTGTGCTATCTTAATCACCAAGTATGGACTTTTAAGTTAAGATGTAATAGACAAGCAATGGGATTTGAGTATTTAGGATATGTGTTGTTGATTGTGTTAGGAGCATGTTTAAACTCCTATGGTATGTGGACGTTTTGTTTATGGCTTGCTTATGCTTGTATGATGGCCTTGTGGCCTTGACTCTATGCTTTTGAAATGTTTATGTTTAAACCTTAGTTTCCCCTATGGATTGCTATGAGAATGTTGTTGATTGCTCCTTGTTCGTTTTAAAATGTCCCGTATGCTGTTCCATGGATGTTGTATGTTGTATGTATGTTTGCTTGTGGCTAGGTGAGTCTTAATTTGCATCTAGAGTTGAGTCTTGTTGCGTTTTGATGCAAATTTGAGTGTTGCAGTGCAGGGCGTATTGGTACGCCCAAGGCCGTATCGATACGGTCCTACACTTTGGGACTCAAATTTGGCCTAGCGTGCCGGTACACGGGGGTGTATCGATACGCCAAGACCTCTCTGGAAATCTGAGATTTTGGCGTATAGGTACGGGTCTAGGGTGTATCGGTACGATCTTGTATCGTTGACCGTGAGAAGTTGACCAGTGAGGGCGTATCGGTACGGTCAACCAGTGTACCGATACGGTCTCCCTGGGTTGACCTTGGGCTGTTGACCTAGTCAAGGCGTATCGATACCCTCTTCTAGTGTATCGATACGACCTGCTTTAAAGGCTAAAATGGGCTGATTTAAGTTGTTTGTTCGTCTGTTTCGGCTCGCTTGTTGCTTCCGCTATTGTTGATTCACATAAGATTTATTAAAGCATCTAGACAAGAAAATAATTAAAAGGAGTTTTTTTTTCTAGGGTCGTTAACCGAAGTGGAACCTTAATGGGTTTTCCCCATGTAGCCCACTCGAACTGGTCATCCGCCCGGACTGGGACGAGGGGGTTACACCTTACAACAACCCTGATGACCGTCCGCCAGAGGATGTGTCGGTTGTTCCCGCCCAACTGGTGCTTGAAAGACCAACGTCTCCTACCCCTCTAGGGGAGCAGCCGATAAATAAGATGAACAAAAGCGTTGACATGGATAACACTGTAATGGAAGATTCTGCGATCGATGATGATACTGGGAATAAGAACAGGGTTGTTGTGGATGGTAGTGACACGTTGAGAAGCAAGGTAATGGCGGGTAATCCTGGTGCTACCTCTTATGCGAGTATGGTCAGAAAATTGACTGCGAATGGTGAGGAGTTACGGCCTAAAGCAACTTCTATTGATGAAGAGATTGTTATTTTGGAGGAGGATGTGATCTTGAAACGGGAAGGTATTATTCCTTTGATCCAATTCTCGGATAGAGTCCATGACCAAGTTGACCGAAACATGCGTAATGCAATCATCATCAGGTTACTTGGATGCGCCATTGGATTCAAGACGCTATGGACCCGGATGCATGCCTTATGGAAGCCATTCGGTGAGATTCAGTTAGTAGACTTGGATAATAATTATTTTTTGTGCATTTTGCAGATGAATCGGATTATACTAAGGTTCTTACACAAGGCCCTTGGACGATTTACGACAGTTATCTAACTGTCCAGCCATGGTCTCGGTCCTTTTCTACTTCTAAAAGACACCCTACGCAAGTTAATGTCTGGGTTAGGTTACCTGGTCTGCCTTTTCGGTATTATACAAAGAACATCTTTCGCCATATTTCTTCGTTGATTGGGAGAGTGGTTAAAATAGATTACAATACTCAAGCCAGGGCCGTGGTAAATTTGCAAGGCTAGCCATGTTAGATGATGATGTGACCACAACCAGCAAGAATCTCAATGAATTTTCTAGAGGTCCTATGACTCGTGCAAGAGCTAAAATGACTCAAGATGATGTGGAAAGTTTGCTTTGCCAATGCTGGAAAATGAATGAAGAAATGACAGCAACAATTAGATCTTGCAACGTTTTGAGTTTGTTGGAAAGTTAAAATAAGTTGCATAAGAATTTGCATGAGTAGTTGTGTTGAACTAATATTTTGATATAACAAACTAAAAGAAAAATGTTTTTGGACTTAATCAAATTTATTAAATCTTTCAAAAATAATTTAAAGTCCAAACAAACTTGAAAAATTTGTTTCGAATGATTTCTAACTTTAGCCGATCTTTTTCAAAACATGTATGATCCGTTTTTGCACTAAATCTGTTTTTCCAGTCTCTAAGGCAAAAAGGATCCCTTTGCAAAAGGATCGATCCCCTAGTTTATGGGATCGATCCCTCGTGTTATAAATGCTGAACTTTTTGTAGGTAACGGCTATTTTGCATCCCAACGGCTATGACTCATCCTCAATGGCCATAAACGGCTAGAAACTCATTCCACACTATATAAACACCACAAGGACACTTGAAGATGGTTAGAGACCACATCCAAGCTTAATGTTCAAGAGAAATTGAGTTCAAGTCTTTATTTTCTTCATTTCTCTTGTAAATATTTGTATAGAGTGATTTTATTGTTTTTATCCTTCACTCTTTCTTGTGAGCTCAATTGTGTAAACACCCACCTTGTGAGGCATTTTGTTTACCAAACAAACCTTGTAAAATGGAGAGTTTCTAGTTTAGCCTAAGTAAAAACTAGAGTGGTTCTATCTTAGCCATTGAAAATATAGGGTTGTAAGGTTATCCCTTTGGCCTCAAAAGGAAGAATTCATAGTAGTGAATTGGAAAATCCTTAGTGGTGTGCTAAGGTAGTGGATGTAGACTTTGGTTAGAAAGTCGAACCACTCTAATATCATCTTGCAAATTGTCTATCATTTTTATCGATTTTAGCCAATTCTTTCGGGAGTTCAATTCAACCCTCTTGAAGGTTTCGGAAGATCGATTCGAGCGTGTTAAAAGTTTTTCAAGTTGCATAATAGTTCATTCATTCTATGAGAATAAATATGCTTGTTGTTGCATTTACGCAAGCACTTCATTTATGAAAATACTTCACTTATGTATGTGTTTCATTTAAGCATGTAGGTTCATTAATTAAACTAGTTCATTCATTGAACTTGTTCAATTAATTCTTTAAGTTTGCATAACATTTTTATCATATTTTGATTAATATTTTATATGTTTTTAGTGTCATTACACGTTGGGATTAAGATGGAAACAATTGAAGACTTTTTCATCTTCTTCAAGGAGACATGTCATCTTTATCACCATTCAAAGAGAGAGTCTTTTTGAATTTCATGGAGGATGAAGCATTTAGAAGACTTTATTATGCTTTTATTCAGCCAATAAAGTTGAGAAATAAAGAAAGGAAGTGGAAGAGACACATACACTTAGATGCAAACATGGGCATATTCATTCCAAGTCATCTACATGTACTTTTAAGAGCCAAGCAAGTGGAATATCAAAGGATCCATCATTTGACGTGTATAAGTCTTCATCCAAGCCTTATTATGTCCGAATTCATTCTAAAATACACAAATTGACGGCTACACTTGATAGGATTGAAGACAAACCATTGAATGTCATAAATTGGAGCCTTAATGCATTGTTTGTCCATTCAGATTCTAGGCTGCCATGTACTATAAATAGATGCTCATTTGCTTTTGTAAGGACCTTTTTTTGGCATGAAAATATATGAGAGTGTTCTCTTCATTGTTCTTTAATAACTTTATCAGCTTTCAAGCTTGTCTTGTGGCGAATTTCCCTTTTTCATTCTATTCTGTTTATAGCGTTGGTTCCTAGCTTTCTAGCTAGCGGGTCACGTTCCACCCTTCCACCATCACTTCCATTTGATTATATTGTTGGTTCTTAGCTCAATTATAGCTAAAGGGTCACCATCCAACCTTCTTCCATCATTTCACAAAGGGTAAGAACGTGTAAGGTTTGGGTCAACATTCATTATCTTGTTGGTTCTTCCTTGTTCCACACCGATTCTATTCCATCCATATCAACTTCTATCCATTTTCTTTTTCCCTTACATCTATCTTTCAAACCATAATCACCAACCATTCCAGCACCTATTAAATCAACAACTTTCACCATCTTCATTCCAAATACATCACTTCTACACTCAAGTTTCAAGTTTGCAACTTCATACTAGAATCACGATCGGGAAATATCACATACGAATTCGGTCATCACACAACCGGATACGTATCATTTGGTATCAGAGCTATTTTGATTTAGTAAGTTAGTGTTTCTCTGTCCCGATTTGCATAAAAAAGAAAAAAAGGGAAGTTTGGTTGTTGTTGGTATTACTCAATTCAGCAAATTATTGTTTCCTATTGCCTTGTTATTTTCTAATTATTCTACTTTTCTACCTATAGCCTTTTTTTTCTAAACTCTTCCTTTCAGCCAATTTCCACAAGCGAACTTGTTAAGCCTTGAGTAAGTTCTCTAAGGACTTTGATAGGAGAACAAGAGTGGTAAAAAGCAAGAGTGCACATCAAGGGTAAAAGCCATCCCGAGTGAAACACGAGTGTGAGTGTTTTCCTTGGAGTGTAACGGTGAGAATTTGTGCTAGTGAGGTTTATTAGTTAATCATGTCTCAAGATTCTGTGAGAAACACTATTGGTGCTAGTAATAATGTTAACGTAGATGCAACTAACTTCAATCTTCAAGATGTTATCCGAGAGATGGACAGGTTGGTGCAACAAAGGTTGGGGCCGATACAAGAATGATTAGATCATTTGAAGGAAAGATCACAACGAAGGCATAATTCAGATCACGAGGAAGAATATGAGAGAGAGGTGGACGAAGAACTCATAGACGAGCGAGCCTCCCAGCAAATTTGAGGCGTCGAGAACCTAGGTACCAAAGAGCTCGACCAATAGTTGATGATAATCTTAGCAACATCAAAATAACCATTCCTTCTTTCCAAGGAAGAACGGATCCTGAAGCTTATCTTGCATGGGAAAAAAAGTTGAGCACGTCTTTGAGTGCCACAACTACTCCGAGCTTAAGAAGGTAAAACTTGCAGCCATTGAATTTACAAATTATGCACTAATATGGTGAGATCAGTTGAGATCTAGCAGGAGACGCAATGGCGAACATCCAATTTCTACTTGGAATGAGATGAAGGTCGTTATGCGTAGGAGGTTCGTTCCAACTTACTATCATAGGGAGTTGTTCAACAAGCTTCAAAATCTTACCAAAGGCAACCGTAGTGTTGAGGATTACTTTAAAGAGATGGAAGTAGCCATGATCTGAGCCAACATTGATAAGGATCGAGAAGCCACCATGGCCAGATTTCTATTTGGCCTTTATCCTAATATTGTGGCCTTTATCCTAATATTGCAACATTATGTGGAGATCGAAGACATGGTTCATATGGCCATGAAGGTCGAGAGGCAACTCAAAAGGAAGGGCACAACCTGTGCGTATGGAGGCTCTTCTTCTAAATGGGGGCAAGGTACCTACAAACAGAAGGCATCCTTTACGCCTAATGAACGAAGCGTTCCAACAAAGAGTGCCAACCCCATTGCTGAAACTAGTAAGGGAAAGAGCACCGCTATGCCAGTTCGATCCTGTGATGTGCAATGCTTCAAATGCTTGGGGCGAGGTCACATTCCTAGCCAATGTCCAAATCACAACACAATGCTCATTCGAGAAGAATGAGAGATCGAAACTGACCAAGAGGAGGAAGAAGATGATGTTCCTATCCAAGAAGAAGAAGAGATGGAACATGCTGTAGATGGTGAGGTTCTTGTTGTGAAAAGAAGCCTAAGCGTGCAAGCCATAGAAGGAGAAGATCAACGCGAGAACATCTTTCATACTCGCTGCCATGTAAACGAAAAAGGTATGCTTTGTCATTATTGATGGAGGAAGTTGTACTAATGTTGCTAGTACTTTGATGGTAGAGAAGCTTAGATTGGCATCAACAAAGCATCCTCATCCTTACAAGCTACAATGGCTCAATGATGGAGGAGAACTCAAAGTCACCAAGAAAGTTCTTGTGCCATTTTCCATTGGAAAATACAAAGACGAGATGGTGTGTGATGTTGTACCAATGCACGTTAGCCATATCTTGTTGGGGAGGCTGTGGCAATTCGACAAAAGGGCTATCCATGATGGTTATACCAACCGTTACACTTTCACCCATTAAACCAGAAAGGTCTCTTTAGCCCTTCTTTCACCAAAACAAGTCCTTAAAGACCAAATCCACTTGAGAGAGAGTTTCAAAACAGCCAAAGAGAAAGAAAGAGAGTTTAAATCCAAAGAGAGTGACAAAAATGAGGGAAAACAAACCATTCTTTTTGCAAGAGAAAAAGAGATCAAAAAGTGTTTGCTTTCAGAGAAATGGGCACTTGTACTCATGTACAAGGAAAATCTTTTGAACACTAATGATCTTGATCCTGGTTTGCCATCTTTTATTGTCTCTTTATTGCAGGAATTTGAAGACTTGTTTCTGGAGGAGATTCCAAATGGGCTTCCACCTATTCGAGGAATAGAGCACCAAATTGATTTCATTCCCGGAGCCATCATTCCAAGTCGATCAGCATATAGAAGCAATCCGGAAGAAACTAAGGAGTTGCAAAGACAAGTATCCGAGTTAATGGAAAAATGCTATGTGAGAGAGAGCCTTAGTCCATGTGCCATGGCGGTTTTACTTGTACCTAAGAAGGATGGAACTTGGCATATGTGTGTGGACTGTCGAGCAGTGAACAAGATAACGGTAAAGTATCGTCATCCTATTCCTAGATTAGATGATATGCTTGATGAATTAAGTGGTTCTAACATCTTTTCTAAGATTGATCTTAAGAGTGGGTACCACCAAATAAGAATGCGAGAAGGAGATGAGTGGAAGACAGCATTCAAAACCAAGCAAGGTTTGTATGAGTGGTTGGTTAAGCCATTTGGCTTAACTAATGCACCAAGTACATTCATGAGGATAATGAATCATATACTTCGACCATTCTTGGGTAAGTTTTGTGTGGTGTATTTTGATGACATACTTGTGTATAGCCAAACTTTGAATGTTCATGCTCAACATTTGAGGTTAGTATTGGATGTTTTGTGAAAAGAAAAGTTGTATGCTAACTTACAAAAATGTACATTCTGCACTAACAAAGTTGTGTTCTTAGGTTTTGTTGTTAGTTAAAAGGGTTTGGAGGTTGATCAAGAGAAGATTAAAGCAATTGAGGAATGGCCGAGACCTACTAACATTAGTCAAGTGAGGAGTTTTCATGGACTTGCTAGTTTTGATCGCCGATTTGTTCCCAATTTCAGCACCATAGCCGCACCTAATTTGACTAGAGTTATAAAAAAGAACTCTAGCTTCTTTTGGGGAGACGAACAAGAGAAGTCTTTTTGTTTGATTAAACAACTTTTAACCAATGCACCCTTATTATCTTTACCTGATTTTGATAAAGTTTTTGAAATTGAATGTGATGCATCAGGTTTAGGAGTTGGAGCTGTATTATCTCAAGAAGGACACCCTATTGCATATTTTAGCCAGAAATTGAGTGGATCAACTCTAAATTATTCAACTTATGACAAGGAGATGTATGCTCTCACTAGGGCATTAGAAATGTGGCAAAACTATCTATGGCCTAAGGAGTTTATCATCCACACAGATCATGAGGCGCTGAAATACTTGAAGGGACAACACAAGCTTAATAAGAGACATGTCAGGTGGGTTAAATTACTAGACACATTCCTATATGTTATCAAATATAAGAAGGGTAAGGAAAATGTTGTTGCTGATGCTTTATCAAGAAGGTATACTCTTCTTAACCTTTTGGATTCTAGATTGGTAGGTTTTGCCTTAATCAAAGAGCTTTATGAATCTGATTATGATTTTGGTGAAATTTACAAAGCTTGTGAAAAAGGAACATATGAAAAGTTTTGTAGGGTTGATGGGTGTCTTTTCAAGGAAGGAAAGCTTTGTATCCCTCAAGGATCCATTAGAGAATCGCTTATCAAAGAAGCCCATTGTGGAGGACTAATGGGGCACTTTGGAGTGGCCAAAACGCACTCTATATTGCAAGAACATTTTCATTTGGCCAAAGATGAAACGAGACGTGGAGAAGTGGTGTGAGCATTACATCACATGTAAGAAGGCAAAGTCCAAAGTCATGCCCCGTGGACTTTACACACCGTTACGAATTCCAAATGCACCATGGGAGGATATTTTCATGGATTTTGTGCTAGGACTTCCACGCACAAGGAATAACTGTAACCCCCTAGTCCCGGTCTGGACGACTGACCGGTCCGAGTAGGTTACACGGGGAAAACCGAAGTGAAACCCGTTAAGGCTCCCCTTCGATTAACAACCCTAGAAAATTTTTCTTTAATTATCTTGTCTAAATGTATCGTTAGGTCCTAAGTGTGAAAACGACAGCGGAAAAACAACGAGACGATACAAAGCATACAAAACAAGCAATTTAAACATCCCATTTTAGCCTTTACAACGGGCCGTATCGATACGCTAGAAGACCGTATCGATACGCCTGGACTTGGTCAACTACCCAAAGTTAACCTAGGGAGACTGTATCAATACACATGAAGACCGTATCGATACGCCCTCGACGGTCAAACTACGAAGACCGTATCGATACACCCAAGATTCGTACCGATACGCCAAAATCTCGTCAACTTCTCAGATTTACAGAGAGCTTTTGGCGTATCGATACACCCTCGCGTATCGGTACGCTAAGCCTAAAATGAAGTCCAAAGTGTAGGACTGTATCGATACAGCCCTTAGGCGTACCGATACGCCCTGCACTACAAACTGCATTTTAGCTGTAAAACACCCCAAGACTAAACTCTAGATGCATTTGACGACTCGACGAACAACATACAAACACTCAACCATCACTAGGCATTCAAGGATGAATGAACTAAGCTATTTAGGCATCCAACCAAGCATCAATAAACAAGATAAGCATTTAGATAGGAACTTGCATACAAGCATGCATAACAAACCATTTAGCCATAGGAAACATACATTCACTTAAGCAATGCATACCCAAGACTTCATGCCTTCAAATATAAAAACATAAGCATCTCATAAACATATGGCTTACAAACTCCAACACCAAAGCATAGGCATCTCAAAGAACATGGTTTACAATTCCATCAACACAAAGCATTAGCAACATAAAGCCAACATAAAGGAGTCTAGATACACGCTCCTAAAACACGTAGCATTTCTCATTGCTAAACTACTACATTATTTATCAAACTATACTTGAGCAACTACCACACGCTTTGACGCCCCTTCTTTGCTCCTTGCTAACTCCACACTAATGACATGTATTGTCGAAAAAGGAGAGCGTAAGCATAAAGCTTAGTGAGCGGAGCTCGAAAACATAACAACGACAATGCAGGGTTCAAAGCTTCTTTAAAACAAAAGCCAACACTTACAATTCATCCAACGACATAATCCTCTTACTAACTCACAAGATTAACCATAAGTCAACAACATAGACATTTATCATGGCATCACATTTCATGGTATGCATAAAGGCATAATCAATCATAATATATCATGTCCCTCCAATAACAAGGCATCATACTTCATGTTATGCTCAACATAAATATGCTAACATTCATCTCACAACATCAACCACATAAACGAGAATCATATTGGTAACTAGTAAGTGTACTCGGATACACAAATAACTTCCGTTGGAACTCTCATCCAACGTACTCAACAACAACATTACCTTCGGTGGGATTACACTCATCACCGGTCCTTGCGGATGGGATTCCACTCATCATCACGCACCGTCGATGAGATTCCACTCATCACCGACTAATATATATTTTCCGGTGGAATATTACATCACCGTACTCCTCATTGATGACTATACGTCACCAAGGCCACGCGCGAATTTGACTCAATCGTGTGCACACTCTCATCCTAATGATCGATCATTTGTACCCCAAGACATACTAGTGCCAATAGTTAACCAAAACATCAATATCAATAGCTCAAAATTTACCTCTTACCGCATCCGTGCCTAGCACGTACTCACCACAACATTCCATGCATTGCATGTACTCACCATGATACCACCAATCATGCAATACAATATACAAATCACCATCATGCAACATGGATACACTATATCATGCATGACCAAAAACACCTTGCAACAAAATCCACAATTATGCACAATCTTACTACTTACAATCTTACCAACCGTAAATGGTCTTACTTACCATTTCCGTGCACAACCTGCACCAACTTACATATATTTTACAAGGCATATCAACAACACCATTGATTTCATCATGCATGATCAACAACATAATAACAAACAACATGCTTCCTTCCAAAGTATTGAAATTTCATGCATAACAAGTTATCACAGAAAATAATGAAAAACAAACAGTAAAAAGGGGAATTTAAAGAGGTGATACACATCAACTTACTCTTGAGTTTAGATTGACCTTTAAAGCTCAATCTAAACTCTTTCAAAACTATCTTTGAACCAAAATGTTGCTTAAAAACATTTCCACTCATCATTCGCACACCAATGCAAGTCACAAAGTCGTTTCAAGCTTCCAAACTTCCCAGGACCGCGTCCGAACCACTCAAGGCCAAATCCACTGTTTCTAACCAATCAACAACAATGTATTAACCTCTTAATCAACCACAAATTTGCTATTATACATTAGCTCACAATTCCACAATATTTTCTCAACAATTCAAAGCCGAATTCCTCCCAAATACTCTCATTTTCGTACTCCAGCAAAACCCGGCCATTACCCCTCAATTTAAACACTTAAAACACTCCAAAACATGTCCAAAACATCACCCTAAGGCTGTACAACCACCAACCCTTCATTTCCCCACATAAACACCTTAAAACTCTTATTTTCCACTTCTAAAAATCACCTACAGCAGTGGTTTCGGGAATCCAATCAAACCAGTACTATCACCACTCAAAAATCACCAAATAACATCTAAAAACACCTATCCAAGGTCCACATACCTACCGCCCTCTTTTTACCACAAAATCAAGCCAAAAAACTCACTTATTTCACTTCTAAAATCCACCCCTAAGACTAGTTTCGGGTATACTATAATTAAGCAACTTTTTTAACATGTTATGACTTCAAAATAAACTTTAAAAACACCCTAAAACACTAACCTAAAAGACCCATACGGGATTTCACACAAAAGCCCCACTTTTCATAAATCTTGAAATTTCAAGGTTGAAAATTAATGGGCTTTGCAAATCCAACTTTAATCTAAGTTAAATTTAAGTAAAACAAGGAAAAGAAAAAGAAGATTTACCTTCAAAGGTCTTCAATGGAGGAAAGGAGATGAAAATGAGGGAATAGGGTTTTTGGAAGAAGATGAGTGGTTTTGATTTTCAAAACCCTCTTAAAATTTTCATTTATGGCGTTATCGTAATTATTGAGAACTTTTATAAAAATCAACTCTTTAATTTAAATCTAACCCGAAACTAATCCTAGATCAAAACCGATAACTCTCGGGCCTAAAACTAGGGTGTTACAACTTTCCCCCACTTAAGGAATTTCGTCCTCGAAATTACCTGACGGAAAGTGATACGAAAACCGTTTCTCCATATCTTCCTTTCTCTACCCCAAGTGGCTTCTTCCACACCTCTGTGTCACTACTTAACCCTGGCAAGCTCGATAGAACTCCCACGCAACACTGAAGGTCAATAATGCACATCTCAACACGTCCTATAATATTTGAATCTCTCTCTGACTGATCATCAGACTGAGGGCGATATTATGTACTCAAATTCAGACGGGTACCCAAAGCACTGTGCAGACATTCCCAAAATCGGGCTGTAAATCTCGGATCTCTATCAGACACAATCGACTTCGGCACACAGTGCAGTCTCACAATCTCACTGATGTACAAGTCGGCCAACTTATCTAGAGAGTAGGCCGTATGAACGGCTATGAAATGAGCACACTTTGTGAAACGGTCAACAATCACCTAAACTGAATTCTTCTTAGAAGGAGTCAAAGGAAAACCTGATACGAAGTCCTTAGTAATATTTTCTCACTTCCATTCTAAAATTCTCAATGGCTGTAACAAACTAGACGAAAATTGATGTTCTGCCTTAACACACTGACAAACCATGCACTTGCTCACAAAATTGGCAACATCTCTTTTTAGACCAACCCAATAGTACTCATCTTTCAACCCACGATACATCTTTATACTATCCGGATGTATAGCCAAAGACTGTTATGAGCTTCACTCAAAGTAGTACGTCTCAAATCACCGTCATTCGGCACAACTATTCTGTCTCTGAAACACAAAACCCCATCATCTCTGAAACTGTACCATGTATGTCTTCCTTCTGCTACATTTTGCACGTGAGGTGCCAAAGATCTGTCTTGCAATTGTTTCTCTCTAATCATCTGGCTCAACGTAGGTCTAACCTGAAGCTCGGCCACTAAACCACCATCACTCGACAAGCTCAATCTAGCGAACATAGCTCGCGATTCAACAACCACTTTTCTACTTAAAGCATCAGCTACTATGTTGGCTCTCCCGGATTATACTCGATCTAGAGATCATAGTCCTTAAGCAATTTTAACCACCTACGTTGTCTAAGATTCCACTCTTTTTATGTCATCAAATATTTCAAGCTCTGGTGATCTGTATACACTATGCATTTCTCACCATACAAGTAATACCTCTGAATCTTCTTCAAAGCAAACACAACTGCAGCTAACTCTATGTCGTGTGTCGGATAGTTACGCTCGTGAGTCTTCAACTGTCTTGAGGCATAAGCCACCACTCTTCTGTCTTGCATGAGAACACCACCTAACCCTACATATGAAGCATCACTGTAGATCACATAGTCCTTCCATGACTCTGGCTGAATCAAAATCGGTGCATTGGTCAAGGCTTCTTTCAATTTCTCAAAGTCTCGTTGTCTCGCATCTGACCACTCAAATCTGAAGTAACTTTTTCGAAGGAGCGGCTATCTTCGAGAAACCATTCAAAAACCTCCTATAGTATCCGGCTAAGCCTAGAAAACTACGAATCTCTATGACAGACTTCGGTTGCTTCCACTCAACAATGACTTCTATCTTCTTCGGATCAACTCTAATCCCATCGGCTAACACTACATGTCCTAGGAAGACTTCTTCTCGGATCCAGAACTCGCACTTACTCAACTTTGCATACAACTGGTTGTCTAACAAGGTCTGTAAAACTACCCTCAAATGCCGGTCATGGTCTTCCTCGGTACGCGAATACACCAAAATATCATCTATGAAAACAACCACAAACTGGTCTAAGTAATGATGGAAAATCCTATTCATCATATCCACAAAAGCAGCCGGCGCATTAGTCTAACCAAGCGGCATAACCAAGAATTTATAACGACCATATCTAGTCCTAATAACTGTCTTCGGTACATCAACCTCTTTTACCTTCAACTGTTAATACCCGGATCTCAAATCTATCTTAGAAAACATTGAAACACTTCTAAGCTGATCGAGCAATCCATCAATTCTCGGCAACAGATACTTGTTCTTCACTGTCAACTGATTCAACTGTCTATAGTCAATGCACATTCTCATACTACCGTCTTTCTTCTTCACAAACAAAACCGGAGTGCCCCAGGGCGAAGAACTCGGACGGATAAAACCTTTATCTGGCAACTCTTGCAACTGAGTCTTCAACTCTTTCAATTCTTCTGGTGTCATACGGTACGGAGCAATCGAAACAGGAGCAGAATCTGAACAAGTCTCTATAGCAAACTCTACCTCTCTATCAGGCGGTAAACCGGGCAACTCTTCCGGAAACACAATCGGAAAATCACACACTGTTCTGATATCCTGAGGTCTAACTTCACTCATGTTCGGATTCATCCCTAAGCTAGGTAGGCCTGACAACCAAACTCAAACAACCTCTGAGCTTCTAAAGCTAAAACAACATTCGATAAGAACGCCACATTCTCTCATACCATTACAATCTCATAGTCATCCGCAAGCTTTCAGAAAACTCTCTTTGGTTCAAAATCTATCCTAGCTCTATGTTCTGTACGCCAGTCCATACCCAGAATCACATCAAGACCGTAAAAAGGCAATTCCATCACATCTACTGGAAACACGTGACCCTGAACCATGAACAGACATCTTTTGTACATCTTTCTGACCAAAACTTTATCCCTGAAGGAGCTAGTAACACTAACACCTACCTCTAGTACCTCACAAGGTAAATTCAACAACTTTGCATGCTCACTCAAAATATACGAATGCGTAGATCCAGAATTAATCAGAGAAAACAAACTCAATGATTGTATCGAGAAGTTACTTGTTATAACATTGATATCATTATGAAGCCAACTCATAGGTCTTCACTTCTTTTACCAACTCATATCAGGATCGGTCACATTGATCTTTCTCAACATGAACCAACTCATATGCACGCTGACCCAAACAGACAAACTGTACCTCAAACTCTGGTACGGCCATACTGCCCTGAACTAGAGCGATGAACTCTCTCATCATTCATATTCTCTAAAACCCCAGATTCATGATTACCAGCTCTAGGCACACGCCTTGGTCTCATACTTGCCAAAAGAAATAATACAAGAACAAACAAAACACGCAAACAAAAATATATGGGGTTAGCAAGAGCAAGGGTCCAAGGTGCTCAAGTACTCCTTTACTCAAAATCTTTTTAAATAAGTAATAGTAGCAATGGGAACTAGACACTACGCCTCAACACAACCATCATGCTAACACATGCTTTCAAACACCGTACTAACAAGCAAACATCAAGCATACATGGCAAAACATTCACCGAGACATAGCAACAACATAACACTTCAAACTTACCTCACTTACCTACCCGAGGTCTCAGAAACCTCAGGCTCTGATACCAACAAATGTAACCCCCTCGTCCCGGTCTGGACGACTGACCGGTCCAAGTAGGTTACACGGGGAAAATCAATGTGAAACCCGTTAAGGCTCCCCTTCGATTAGCAACCCTAGAAAATTTTTCTTTAATTATCTTGTTTAAATGTATCGTTAGGTCCTAAGTGTGAAAATGACAGCGAAAAAACAACGAGACGATACAAAGCATACAAAACAAGTAATTTAAACAGCCCATTTTAGCCTTTACAACGAGCTGTATCGATACGCTAGAAGACCGTATCGATACGCCTGGACTTGGTCAACTACCCAAAGTCAACCTAGGGAGACCGTATCGATACACAGGAAGACCGTATCGATACGCTCTCAACGGTCAACTTCTCACGGTCAAACTACGAAGACCGTACCGATACACCCAAGACCCGTACCGATACGCCAAAATCTCATCAATTTCTCAGATTTCTAGAGAGTTTTTCGCGTATCGATACACCCTCGCGTATCGATACACCAAAGTGTAGGACCGTATCGATACAGCCCTTAGGCGTACCGATACGCCCTGCACTACAAACTGCATTTTAGCTGTAAAACACACCAAGACTAAACTCTAGATGCATTTGACGACTCGACGAACAACATACAAACACTCAACCATCACTAGGCATTCAAGGATGAATGAACTAAGCTATTTAGGCATCCAACCAAGCATCAATAAACAAGATAAGCATTTAGATAGGAACTTGCATACAAGCATGCATAACAAACCATTTAGCCATAGGAAACATACATTCACTTAAGCAATGCATACCCAAGACTTCATGCCTTCAAATATAAAAACATAAGCATCTCATAAACATATGGCTTACAAACTCCAACACCAAAGCATAGGCATCTCAAAGAACATGGTTTACAATTCCATCAACACAAAGCATTAGCAACATAAAGCCAACATAAAGGAGTCTAGATACACGCTCCTAAAACACGTAGCATTTCCCATTGTTAAACTACTACATTATTTATCAAACTATACTTGAGCAACTACCACATGCTTGGACGCCCCTTCTTTGCTCCTTGCTAACTCCATGCTAATGATCTGCATTGTCAGAAAAGGAGAGCGTAAGCATAAATCTTAGTGAGCGGAGCTCGAAAACATAACAACAACAATACATGATTCAAAGCTTCTTTAAAACAAAAGCCAACACTTACAATTCATCCAACGACATAATCCTCTTACTAACTCACAAGATCAACCATAAGTCAACAACATAGATATTTATCATGGCATCACACTTCATGGTATGCATAAAGGCATAATTAATCATAATATATCATGTCCCTCCAATAACATCATAACAACTTACGATAACTTAATCACAACAACATATAACAAGGCATCATACTTCATGTTATGCTCAACATAAATATGCTAACATTCATCTCACAACATCAACCACATAAACAAGAATCATATTGGCAACTAGTAAGTGTACTCGGATAAGCGGATAACTTCCGTTGGAACTTTCATCCAACGTACTCAACAACAACATTACCTTCAGTGGGATTACACTTATCATCGGTCCTTGCGGATGGGATTCCACTCATCATCACGCAACGTCGATGGGATTCCATTCATCACCGACTAATATATATATTTTCCGGTGGAATATTACATCACCGTACTCCTCATTAATTACTATACGTCACCAAGGCAACGCGCGAATTTGACTCAACCGTGTGCACACTCTCATCCTAATGATCGATCATTTGTACCCCAAGACATACTAGTGCCAATAGTTAACCAAAACATCAATATCAATAGCTTAAAATTTACCTCTTACCGCATCCGTGCCTAGCACGTACTCACCACAACAAACCATGCGTTGCATGTACTCACCATGATTCCACCAATCATGCAATACGATATAAAAATCACCATCATGCAACATGGATACACTATATCATGCATGACCAAAAACACCTTGCAACAAAATCCACAACTATGCACAATCTTACTACTTCAATCTTACCAACCGCAAATGGTCTTACTTACCATTTCCGTGCACAACCTGCACCAACTTACATATATTTTACAAGGCATATCAACAACACCATTGATTTCATCTTGCATGATCAACAACATGATAACAAACAACATGCTTCCTTCCTAAGTATTGAAAATTCATGAATAACAAGTTATCACCACAAATAATGAAAAACAAACGGTAAAAAGGGGAATTTAAAGAGGCGATACACATCAACTTACTCTTGAGTTTAGATTGACCTTTCAAGCTCAATCTAAACTCTTTCAAAACTATCTTTGAACCAAAACGTTGCTTAAAAACATTTCCACTCACCATTCGCACACCAATCCAAGCCACAAAGTCGTTTCAAGCTTCCAAACTTCCCAGGACCGCGCCCGAACCACTCAAGGCCAAATCCGCTATTTCTAACCAATCAAAAACAATGTATTAACCTCTTAATCAACCACAAATTTGCTGTTGTACATCAGCTCACAATTCCACAAAATTTTCTCAACAATTCAAAGTCGAATTCCTCCCAAATACTCTCATTTTCGTACTCCAGCAAAACCCAGCCATTACCCCTCAATTTAAACACTTAAAACACTCCAAAACATGTCCAAAACATCACCCTAAGGCTGTACAACCACCAGCCCTTCATTTTCCCACATAAACACCTTAAAAACTCTTATTTTCCACTTCTAAAAATCACCTACAGCAGTGGTTTCGTGAATCCAATCAAACCAGCACTATCACCACTCAAAAATCACCAAATAACATCTAAAAACACCTATCCAAGGTCCACATACCTTCAACCCTCTTTTTACCACAAAATCAAGCCAAAAACTCACTTATTTCACTTCTAAAATCCACCCCTAAGACTAGTTTCGGGTATACTATAATTAAGCAACCTTTTTAACATGTTATGACTTCAAAATAAACTTTAAAAACACCCCAAAACACTGCCCTAAAAGACCCATACGAGATTTCTCCCAAAATCCCCACTTTTCATAAATCTTGAAATTTCAAGGTTGAAAATTAATGGGCTTTGCAAATCCAACTTTAATTTAAGTTAGATTTAAGTAAAACAAGGAAAAGAAAAAGAGGATTTACCTTCAAAGGTCTTCAATGGAGGAAAGGAGATGAAAATGAGGGAATATGGTTTTTGGAAGAAGATGAGTGGTTTTGGTTTTCAAAACCCTCTTAAAATTTTCATTTATGGTGTTATCGTAATTATTGAGAACTTTTATAAAAATCAGCTCTTTATTTTAAATCTAACCCAAAACTAATCCTAGATCAAAACCGATAACTCCCGGGCCTAAAACCGGGGTGTTACAATAACAATGATTCCATTTTTGTTGTAGTTGATAGATTCTAAAAAATGGCTCATTTCATTCCATGCAACAAGACTAATGATGCTTCTCATATTGCTAATTTGTTTTTAGGGAAGTTGTGAGATTACATGGAGTTCCAAGAACTATTGTGTCTGATCGAGATGTGAAGTTCTTGAGTCACTTTTGGAGGACACTATGGAGTATGATTGGAACAAAGTTGTTGTTTTCTACAACTTGTCATCCACAAACGGATGGCCAATCTGAAGTTGTCAATCGTGTATTATTCATGCTTCTTAGGACAATTATACGCAAGAATCTAAGGACTTTGGAAGAGGACTTGCCACATGTTTAGTTTGCATACAATCGCTCCATGCATACCGCCACTAAATGTTCTCCATTTGAAGTGGTATATGGTTTCACTCCTTTGACCCCAATTGATTTGCTTCCTTTGCCTATTGATCAATTCAAAAATAAAGATGGGTAAAATAGAGCTGAATTTGTGAAGAAGCTTCACCAACAAGTGCAGGAGAACATTGAGAGGAGAACAAAGCAATATGAGCAGCAAGCTAACAAAGGGAGGAAACGAATAACTTTTGAACCCGGTGATTGGGTTTGGTTGCACTTGAGGAAAGAGAGGTTTCCAGCCCAACGCAAATCGAAACTTATGCCTCGAGGAGATGGTTCTTTCCAAGTGGTCAAGAGGATTAATGATAATGCTTATCAAATAGACATTCCCGATGAGTATAATGTGAGTGCTACTTTTAATGTTGCTGATCTATCTCCTTATGATGCAGGTGACGATTTGGGGGCAAATCCCTTTCAAGAGGGAGGGACTGATGTGACCACAACCAGCAAGAATCCCAATGAATTTCCTAGAGGACCTATAACTCGTGCAAGAGCTAAAATGATTCAAGATGCTGTGGAAAGTTTGCTTTGCCAATGCTGGAAAATGAATGAAGAAATGACATCAACAATTAGATCTTGCAACGTTTTGAGTTTGTTGGAAAGTTGAAATAAGTTGCATAAGAATTTGCATGAGTAGTTGCATAATAGTTCATCCATTCCATGAGAATAAATATGCTTGTTGTTGCATTTATGCAAGCACTTCATTTATGAAAAATACTTCACTTATGTATGTGTTTCATTTAAGCATGTAGGTTCGTTAATTAAATTAGTTCATTCATTGAACTTGTTCAATTAATTCTTTAAGTTTTCATAACATTTTTATCATATTTTGATTAATATTTTATGTGTTTTTAGTGTCATTACATGTTGGGATTACGATGGAAACAATTGAAGACTTTTCATCTTCTTCAAGGAGACATGTCATCTTTATCACCATTCAAAGAGAGAGTCTTTTTGAATTCCATGGAAGATGAAGCATTTAGAAGACTTTATTATGCTTTTATTCAGCCAATAAAGTTGAGAAATAAAGAAAGGAAGTGGAAGAGACACATACACTTAGATGCAAACATGGGCAGATTCATTCCAAGTCATCTACATGCACTTTTAAAAGCCAAGCAAGTGGAAT
This sequence comes from Hibiscus trionum, assembly GCA_030270665.1. Classification (NCBI taxonomy): domain Eukaryota; kingdom Viridiplantae; phylum Streptophyta; class Magnoliopsida; order Malvales; family Malvaceae; genus Hibiscus; species Hibiscus trionum. Next base: position 36,697,640 of record BSYR01000013.1, read on the forward strand.
ATCAAAGGATCCATCATTTGGACGTGTATAAGTCTTCATTCAAGCCTTATTATGTCCAATTCCATTCTAAAATACACAAATGGCCGGCCACACTTGATAGGATTGAAGACAAACCATTGAATGTCATAAATTGAAGCCCTAATGCATTGTTTGTCCATTCAAATTCTAGGTTGCCATGTACTATAAATAGGATGCTCATTTTCCTTTGTAATGACCTTTTTTTTGCATGAAAATATATGAGAGTGTTCTCTTCATTGTTCTTTAAGAACTTTATCAGCTTTCAAACTAGTTATGTGGCAAATTTCCCCTTTTCATTCCATTTTGTTTATAGCGTTGGTTCCTAGCTTTCTAGCTAGCGGGTCACGTTCCACCCTTCCACCATCACTTCTATTTGATTATATTGTTGGTTCTTAGCTCAATTATAGCTAAAGGGTCACCATCCAACCTTCTTCCATCATTTCACAAAGGGTAAGAACGTGTAAGGTTTGGGTCAACATTCACTATCTTGTTGGTTCTTCCTTGTTCCACATCGATTCTATTTCATCCATATCAACTTCTATCCATTTTCTTTTTCCCTTACATCTATCTTTCAAACCATAATCACCAACCATTCAAGCACCTATTAAAACAACTTTCACCATATTCATTCCAAATACATCACTTCTACACTCAAGTTTCAAGTTTGCAACTTCATACTAGAATCACGATCGGACAACATCACATATGAATTCAGTCATCAAACAACCGAATACGTATCAGTTGACCTCTCGAAGCCACTGTTATCTTGCATCCGTATTGATGGTTTCATTCAGAAACTCGAGTATGAAGGTCTACAAAATATTTGCTTTGATTGTGGTGTCTATGGGTATACAAAGGAAACTAGCCCTTTGCGTTGTGATCAAAATAAAGGAGAGAAGGCCACTGTCGCAAAGGGCACTCCTAAGGTGACGGAAGATATATCGGAGGATAAGTTGTTTGGTTAATGGATGATAGTAGAGAATCGTTGTAGGTGTCCAGGTATGGGAGCCAGGAGTGGACATGTTCTGGGTTATAAGGAGAACTCCGATTTTGGGTCGCGTTTTGTTCCTTTACATGATACAACTGAAGGAGAATCGGAGGTGCCTAAAGTTGTTGCTAGTGAGGGTGTTTAACATGTTGTAATTCCCACCTCATTATGGAAAGATGGTGTAGGTATTGATCGGCCAAAGGCTCAAACGTCCGCAGGGAAGGAAATTCAGAAAAACTGCATATTTAGAATCAAATCCTGATAAGAAAAACAAGCATAAGACCGGGAACACTAAACAGGTGATGGTTGTACCTAGTTTGGGTGGACATGTTGCTACAACCACAATTCACTCTCCACAGGTCCAGCATGGTTCTCATTTGGCGGTTACTATATAGGAACAAGTTGCGATGGGTGTTGGTTTGTCCGGGACTAAGGATAGGCGATCATAGGGAGATGTGGCTAAGAACGCTTTAGGCACAGCGTCACGGGGTTTACGGATATAAAAGCCTGTAGATTCGTGAAAGATACCTTTACATGGGTAAAGGAATTTATTTCTGATATCACTGGTCGCTTGGATGCCATTGGTGATGGGAATGTAGTTTTGGTGGATTCTGAAAAATGTTCATCTCATTCGGATTCCAGATTTGAGAATGATATGGATTTCGTAGACCACAGTGACTGTGTGTCCTTAGGCAATCAATAAGTTTGTTATTTCTTTCTTTTAATGATGAATATAATGATTTGGAATTGTCAGGGTGCGGCAAGCATGGTGTTTTATAGTCACTTTCGCACTTTTGCAAGGGAACAACGTGTTAACATTGTGGGTTTGTTGGAACCACATATTAGTGGTCGGCGAGCCGATCAGGTTATCTCGAAATTGGGCTTTCCAAACTCTTTTCGGGTTGAAGCTCACATGTTTAGTGGTGGTGTCTGGCTGTTGTGGGATTCCTTAGTAGATATTGAAATTTTGCATATTTCTAACCAATTTATTAATGTTATTGTTAGAAATATGGATTGTGTGACAGGTTATCAGTTAACGATTGTTTATGCAAGTCCATCGGCTGGTAAACGAAAACATCTATGGAGGAAACTTGAAAATTGGCCCCTGTTGATGGTGTTCCGTGGGCGTTGGGGGAGACTTCAATACAATTTTGTCTGCGGCTGATCGCATAGGTGGGGCTAATTTGAATTGTGTTGGTAGTCGTTTGTTTGGAAAACTTATGTTTAATGTAAGTTTAGTGGATATTGGTTTTGATGGTCTTCCCTACACTTGGTCTCATGGTAATTTATTTCAACGACTGGACCGTTTTGTTGAGAATTCCTCTTAGTTATCAGACTTCCCGCAAAGCTTCAGTTTAAAATCTGGATCGCATCAGTTCAAATCATTGTCATATTGTCCTTCATTTGGCTCCTAGGGATGTTGGCAATTATCCTCGGCCGTTTTGTTACTTGTATGCATGGAATGACGATTCACTGTTTTCAGGGTTTTTGAGTTCAATATGGTCAGATGATGCTTCTTTAGAACATGTGAAACCAAAATTGATTTTGATATAACACCTAGACTTATGGACTAATTTGCAAAACAATAAATTTTTAAGTACTCTTCAAAGTCTCACTATTGACAAGTCTTTTTGAACCAAACTATATCTCAAGACAAATCTTTCTTAAATGATAAAAATCTTCTAAGTTTTTCTATGTATTTTCAAGCCAAACTTTACAAAAACGCCCAGGCGTATCGATACCCTTAGGGGTATCGATACGGTTTTTAGTCACTGGAATTTTAATAGACCATAGCGAACCGATACGGTATTATCCCATATCGATACGGTATTGTCCTATATCGATACGATATTCATCTGGGCAGTACTTTAAATGATATCATACCGATACACATTACAACTGTATCGATACGATTTGCTTATCTTTACAAAATCTTTGCATTTAATTTTCGACCGTTGGCTTGTCAGTTAGTTGGTATCCCAAAATTTAAATGACTGTTATATCGTACCGATACGTTTTTTATCAAAACCAAAGTTGGGATTCAAGTGAGCAAATTCCGTATCGATACGCCCTTCCGTATCGTTTCCCCTCTTAAAAATGTACCGATACGCCCTCTAAGCGTATCGATACGCGTATCTTTTCAGTCACAACAGCTCTTTCTTCTTTGATACAGGTACCGATACGCCCCCGAGCCGTACCGATATGGTAGGCAGCTGAGCTACATTTATTGCGGGAAATTGCATCCCAACGGCTCTATTGATGATCCCAACTACCCAAACGGCTAGAATTCAATGCAAGGGTATAAAAACAAGTCTCAATTGAACTAGCAACAACTATTGAACCTACAAGCAACATCAAAGCACTCAAATCCAAACTTTGTAGCTTTAGAGTCAAATTCTAGTACCCAACTCTTGTATTCTCATTTTAATCTTTTATTGTGAGTTTGGGGAGTGTGAAATTGTAATTGGTAAACAATCATCCTTTGAGAGGAACTTTTAGAGTTTACCAAATACTTTTCTTTGTAAAAGTGAGTGGATTAAGCTTTGGGTAGAAAGCTTAATCAAATTGTAAGATTCCCTCCTCATCCAAGAAAAGGGGAAGAATTCAAGTAGTCAATTGGTTGAAAATCCTTAATGGGAACTAAGGTATTGGATGTAGAGTTTGTTTGGAGAACTTGAACCACTCTAATTGCCTTGTTTTACATTCTAATTTTTCCATATTTTCACCCACCAAAATTTTTATCGCCAATTCACCCCCTCTTGGCCATTTGCATTTGTGTGATCAACTCAACAATTGGTATCAAAGCTACACTCATTGGAAGGATTACAACCCTCTTGAGTCGATTCTAGGAGAGTTTGATCAACAACTAGTCAAGCAATGGCATCCACCTCCAATTCCAACCTCTACGAGTCTCAATCTACCACCAAGCCACCATTCTTCAATGGGGATAACTACCCATATTGGAAGAATAGGATGAGACTCTTCATCAAGTCTACCAACTACATGGTGTGGGATGTGGTTGAATAAGGTCCATTTATACCGATGAAGAGAGAAAGTGAAGGAAGACTTTTTCCAAAGGTCAAAGCCGAAATGACCGAAGATGATCGAAAAAGGATGCAAGTAAATAATAAAGCTCTTCATCTCATCTTTTGTGCGCTTGGTCCGGATATCTACTCCAAGGTGTCTTCGATCGAGAATGCCAAGGAAGTTTGGGACACCCTCGAGACAACATATGAGGGAACTAGTGACGTCAAGGAAACAAAAAAACGGGCTACTCAATCTAAGCTACGAAAATTTCAAAATGGATCCTGATGAAAATGTTTCCAAGATGTTTGATTGATTCTCGATCATCGTCAATGGATTGAAGGGTTTCGGCGAGATCATCCTCGAAGACAAGCTAGTGAGGAAATTGTTGTACTCTCTTCCGAAATCATGGGATAGCAAGAGAACGGCTATTATTGAAGCTCGAGATTTGAAGACTCTGTAACCCCCTCGTCCCGGTCCGGACGCTTGACCGGTCCAAGTGGGCTACACGGGGATAACCGAGATGAAACTCGTTAAGGCTCCACTTCGGTTACCGACCCTAGGAAAAACTTTTTCATTTTATCTTATCTAAATACATCAATTAAACCTAAGCGGAAGCCCAACAGCAAACAAGGCCTAAGCCCAACACTTGGAACCCTTTAGAGATGTCAAAAAGCCCAAAAATAGGCATGTGTTTCGAAACAGTCAAAGCCCGTTTCGGAACACGAGCCCAGTTTAAAAAGCCAGACGCCCGTTTCGAAACGCATCCACCCCGTTTCGGAACAGGGTCTTGTTTTGCCTTGCCGTTTCGATACTAGTTTCGAAACAGGCGATTCCAGTAGCAAAAGTGTTTCAGAACTTGTTTCGAAACAGGGGCTCACAGTGGCCAAAACGTATCAAAACGAGTTTCGATACGGGGGCCCTGGAACCACACCCGTTTCGAAACAGGACAGCCCGTTTCGAAACACCTGCTGTCTGCAAATTCCTAAAATTAGTTTTAGACATCTCTAAAGGATCCCAAACGTCCGAAACGACTACACGAAGCATACAAATCATACAAGAACATTCTAGAGGCATGCACCCTATAGCAACATACTCAAAACACAAGGATACATGGTAGAACATTCATTCAAAGATCTCACATCTCATAGACTTAAGCATTCAAGATTCATATTTCAAAAGGTCATACACTTAGCCAAAATAAGGTAGGCAATATAGACATGGTTTACAAGCAAGACACACATCCAAAAACCAAATCAACATATCGTATGAAAGGAGTCTAGCATGCTCCTAAACAACCATCATCAACATACTTCAAAAGGCATCAAGCCACAAATACATATCCCATTGCTTGACCATTACATCATAACTAAAAATACCCATACTTGATAGCTACGCTAGCACCACAAGCACACACTTGGAGGCCCCTTCTTGCACTAGCAACCCACGAACTAAGGATCTGCATTGTCGAACAAAAGAGAGCATAAGCATGAAGCTTAGTGAGGCTAAGCTCTTTAAAAACAAACCTCGACAATGCAGGGTCCAAGCACGAGCACAACAAGGTAAATGCATGTCCTTACCTTCGATCTTCTTGAGCCAAAATGTCAATGATGCATGAACAATTATTCACAATATGTCATGCTCAACAAGCTCAATTCACATCATATGTAAACACATATAATCATCCAAATAGGGATCACATTTCATAACACATTGATACACATATCAACTCATATTGGCACCTAGCTATGACTCGAATACACGGATAAACCCGTTGGAACTCACATCCAACACAACCATTACCTTCGGTGGGATTACACTCATCACCGGTCTCGCGGAGGGGATTCCACTCATCCTCACGCCCCGTCGATGGGATTACACTCATCACCGACTAACATTTATATAAGAAGAATTTCCGGGCGAACCCGTACTCCATCTTGATGACTACCATCATCAAGACCACGCGCGCATTTGACTCACGTGTGCACACTACATCCTAATGATCGATCATTTGTACCCAAGTATACTAGTGTCAATATTATACAATCCACAGCATATCTCATTTCACTTCCGTGCTTAGCACGTACTCACCATGATCACAATCATGAACATACCACATGCATATCACAATGCATCAATCCATGCCTCAACATACATGTATAATACATTTATACATAACCATCAACAACACAAATCATCATGAGGCATAAACAACAATTAAAGAGTTCAACCAATGTCTCTAACTAAAGCTTAGGATTAGGCTACCACCCTAATCCTAACTCTAGGTGGGTCTACCAAGCCCAAACTAGTCCACATGCTTGAACCAAAATATTCAAAGACCATTTCAAAAACATTAACCACTCACCTTCACTTCCAAGCTCAACAACCAAGCAAGGAATACTTTCAAGCTTCCGGATTCACTCCCTATGCTTCACCAACACAAGTCCTTGTCTTTAAACAATCTCAACACAATCCAAACAACCTCAAATCAGCTCAAACATCAATGTAGCAAACCCGGAACACTTTTTAAGCAATAAACACAACAATTCAAGCCATGGACAACCCCCAAAAACTACAATTTCGAGCAGCCAACAAACCTCAACCAAAACCCATGATTTAAACACTTTTAACACTCTCAAATGATTCCAAAACAACCCCCAACTATAGTACTAACCTCAGCCCACAAATTCCAACCTAAAACAGCCCCAATAATCCTTCCAAAACCCTTCAAAAACCCTCATTAAACCCAAATCCGAGAATATGTATAAAACCATGTAAAAATCATATATGTTGGACCATTTGATTCACAAACATCATATCTAACATTATTAAATCAAAACTTTAAAAACCATAGAACGGAAGTTCCATCATATCAACAGGAAATACATGACCCTGAATCTTCAGCGGACATCTCCTATACATACGTCTAACCACAACTGTCTCACCAAAAGAACTAGTCACATGCATACCTACATCTATGATCTCAACAGGTATATCTAACTTCAGTGCATGCTCACTCAAAATGTAGGAATGTGTAGAACCCGAATCAACCAAAGAAAGCAAACACATAGACTGTAACTCAAAATTATCTGCTATAACATCAGTGTCGTTCCCGGCCTCTCTCTGAGCATAAACCCTCGCTGGTCCTCCTACCTCTGGCTGTACGGCAACAACATGTGCAAGGTTTCTTTGAGAATCTACCCTAGGAGCATCAGCCCTAGGCTGGAAGTGGTCACGACCGCGCCCACGGCCTCTCTGGTAATCAGTCGCTCTCGCAGGAGCCTGAGCAATGTTCGGTGCTTGTGCCGCCTGATGCGGACACTCCCTCCTAAAGTGGTCCCTCGAACCACAGTTCCAACAGGCATGGAAGTTACCCCAACACTCACTAGTGTGTTGTCTCCCGCATCGTGTACACTTGGGCAACCGCCCTCCTCCCCTATGGCCCTGGTGGCCTCTACCATGGTGGCCACCGCCACGTCTATGGTCAAACTGCTGTCCACCGCCTCTATGCCTCTTGGCATCCCCACGGTCAAAGTTATTGTTCCTCTTACCCGAACTAGATCCTCCAGAACGCTTGGTCAGCCCCAAGCTATGCTCAATGTCTTTGGCACTAGCAACCAAGACATCAAAGTCTGAGTAATCAGAAGCCAACGTATACCTTTTAACCTCTTCATGCAGCCCATATCTGAAACGGTTACAACGGTCCCTCTCATTCGGAACCAACTCTGGTGCATACTGACTCAAACGAATAAAGCGAATCTCATAGTCAGTCACAGAAGCATCCCCCTGAACTAAGGCCATAAACTCTCGCTTCTTCTCATCAAGATACCTCGGCCCCGAGTACCTTTTCCAGAAAGTAGACTCAAAGAAGTCCCATCCAATCTCAGCCTCTGGAACTCCGGCAGTAATGGTGACCCACCAGGTGTAGGCATCACCCTGAAGCAAAGAGATCACACATCCCAATCTGCGAGCACCCACACAACCCATCTGAGCTAAGATGCGAACGGTCTTCTCTAACCATAACTCGGATCTCTCATGTGTAGACCCTCTAAACTCTTCAGCCTCTAGGCTACGGAGCCTCTCTAACGGTAAAATGTTATCATCCCCTCTAGGCTGAGCTGCAGCCTGAGCCCCGGAAACTGCGGCCTGAAATGCTCCCGCTATAGCTTGCACAAGCGGAGCCATATCTATTCTGGCTGGACCTTGGCCACCTTGGCCAAACTGAGGTCCCTCTCCCTCTCCCTCGACTCCAGCCTCACCTTCCTCACCAGGCGGAGGAGGTGGTGGTGGTGGAGGAGCTCTAACTCCAGCAGCAGCAGCAGGCTCTTCTACATGAGCCTCAATCCCATCCATCGGCTCAACAGGAGCCGCAACGCGTGGTTCCTGACGAACCACTCTCGGCCTACCCCTCGGCCTCGACATCGCTCACAAATAACTACACACAACAACAAAGCACAGAAAGAAAGGGTTAGCAAGGCAAGGGCTCCAAGTGGCTCAAGTATGTTCCCTCACTTTAAAATCTCTTTTCCGATGTAATAGTAGCAATGGGACTCTAAACATCATGCTTCAAACAAAACAACAAGCATATTTGATAAACAAGCAAACATGCTTACATAGCAACCAAACACCGTGCATTTTCAACATAAAACACAACTTACCTCACTTACCTGCCCAAGGTCTCGGAAACCTTAGGCTCTGATACCAACAAGTGTAACCCCCTCGTCCCGGTCCGGACGCTTGACCGATCTGAGTGGGCTACACGGGGATACCTGAGATGAAACCCGTTAAGGCTCCACTTCGGTTACCGACCCTAGGAAAAACTTTTTCATTTTATCTTATCTAAATACATCAATTAAACCTAAGCGGAAGCCCAACAGCAAACAGGGCCTAATCTCAACACTTGGAACCCTTTAGAGATGTCAAAAAGCCCAAAAATAGGCATATGTTTCGAAACAGTCAAAGCCTGTTTCGGAACACGAGCCCATTTTAAAAAGCCAGACGCCCGTTTCAAAACGCATTCACCCCGTTTCGGAACAGTGTCTCGTTTTGCCTTGCCGTTTCGATACCAGTTTCGAAACAGGCGATTCCAGTAGCAAAAGTGTTCCGGAACTTGTTTCGAAATAGGGGCTCACAGTGGCCAAAACGTATCAAAACGAGTTCCGATACGGGGGCCGTAGAACCACACCCGTTTCAAAACATGACAGCCCGTTTCGAAACACCTGCTGTCTGCAAATTCCTAAAATCAGTTTTAGACATCTCTAATGGAACCCAAACGTCCGAAACGGCTACACGAAGCATACAAATCATACAAGAACATTCTAGAGGCATGCACCCTATAGCAACATACTCAAAACACAAGGATACATGGTAGAACATTCATTCAAAGATCTCACATCTCATAGACTTAAGCATTCAAGATTCATATTTCAAAAGGTTATACACTTAGCCAAAATAAGGTAGGCAATATAGACATGGTTTACAAGCAAGGCACACATCCAAAAACCAAATCAACATATCGTATGAAAGGAGTCTAGCATGCTCCTAAACAACCATCATCAACATACTTCAAAAGGCATCAAGCCACAAATACATATCCCATTGCTTGACTATTACATCATAACTAAAAATACTCATACTTGATAGCTACGCTAGCACCACAAGCACACACTTGGAGGCCCCTTCTTGCACTAGCAACCCACGAACTAAGGATCTGCATTGTCGAACAAAAGAGAGCATAAGCATGAAGCTTAGTGAGGGTAAGCTCTTTAAAAACAAACCTCGACAACGCAGCGTCCAAGCACGAGCACAACAAGGTAAATGCATGTCCTTACCTTCGATCTTCTTGAGCCAAAATGTCAATGATGCATGAACAATTATTCACAATATGTCATGCTCAACAAGCTCAATTCACATCATATGTAAACACATATAATCATCCAAATAGAGATCACATTTCATAACACATTGATACACATATCAACTCATATTGGCACCTAGCTATGACTCGAATACACTGATAAACCCATTGGAACTCACATCCAACACAACCATTACCTTCGGTGGGATTACACTCATCACCGGTCTCGCGGAGGGGATTCCACTCATTCTCACGCCCCGTCGATGGGATTACACTCATCACCGACTAACATTTATATAAGAAGAATTTCTGGGCGAACCCGTACTCCATCTTGATGACTACCATCATCAAGACCACGCGCGCATTTGACTCACGTGTGCACACTACATCCTAATGATCGATCATATGTACCCAAGTATACTAGTGCCAATATTATACAATCCACAACATATCTCATTTCACTTCTGTGCTTAGCACGTACTCACCATGATCACAATCATGAACATACCACATGCATATCACAATGCATCAATCCATGCCTCAACATACATGTATAATACATTTATACATAATCATCAACAACACAAATCATCATGAGGCATAAACAACAATTAAAGAGTTCAACCAATGTCTCTAACTAAAGCTTAGGATTAGGCTACCACCCTAATCCTAACTCTAGGTGGGTCTACCAAGCCCAACCTAGTCCACATGCTTGAACCAAAATATTCACAGACCATTTCAAAAACATTAACCACTCACCTTCACTTCCAAGCTCAAGAACCAAGCAAGTAACACCTTCAAGCTTCCGGATTCACTCCTGATGCTTCACCAACACAAGTCCTTGTCTCTAAACAATCTCAACACAATCCAAAAAACCTCAAATCAGCTCAAACATCAATGTAGCAAACCCGGAACACTTTTCAAGCAATAAACACAACAATTCAAGGCATGGACAACCCCCAAAAACTACAATTTCGCGCAGCCAACAAACCGTAACCAAAACCCATGATTTAAACACTTTTAACACTCCCAAATGATTCCAAAACAACCCCCAACTATAGTACTAACCTCAACCCACAAATTCCAACCTAAAACAGCCCCAAAAATCCTTCCAAAACCCTTCAAAAACCCCATTAAACCCAAATCCGGGAATATGTATAAAACCATGTAAAAATCATATATGTTGAACCATTTGATTCACAAACATCATATCTAACATTATTAAATCAAAACTTTAAGTTAAACACAATAAAGCTACCATTTTTATTCAAATCTTCCAAAAACACAATTTCTAAAACATGGATGAAAATGAAAACTACTTGTACTTTTGAAGAGATGAAGATGAGGACAAGTCGGAAATGTATTTACCTTTCAAAACCGAGCTAAAATGGAGAAGCTAGGTGATGGAATAGTGAAAGGGGATGAAAGCTTCTTTTGTCGTTCAAATGTAAATGGGAGAAGGAAGAAGAAGACAATGTCATCTTTTAATTAAAATGGTTTTAGAAAGAAGTCTCACTATTTACAGATTTGCCATTAATGTAATGGCAAATCCATTATTCACAATTTCCATGCAAGATGTAAAACAATTCGATTTAGTCCCACACAAAAATGTTTTCTTAGAAATCACAAGGTCCAAATAATATATTATTATTTTTAAATAGAAAACCGAGACTCGAAATATTATTTAAATATTATTCTCACCTGACCCCTCAACCCGGGTGGTACAGACTCTTAAGCTAGATGCTCTTGTTGGATCTCTACTCACCCATGAAATCATGAAGAAGGGAAGAGAAGAAGAAAAAAATGGAGGAGAAGAAGGTTGAGAAGAAGGATGTTGAGAAGAAGAAGATTGGAATCGCTCTTAAAGCTTTATATCATGAAAGCAATTCTAGTGAAGATGAAGATGAGGAGATGGCCTTGTTGGCCAAACGATTCACTCACTTTATGAAGTCCAACCGTGGAAGAAAGTTCATTAGAAAAGGAGACTTCAAGAGCAAGAGTAAAGAAGAGGTGAAGGACCAAATCATTTTCTATGAGTGCAAAAAATCCGGCCATATCCGTTCCGAGTGTCCTCAATTGAAGAGGGAGAGTTTTGGGAAGAAGAACAAGCTCAAAGCTCAAGTAGCAACTTGGAATGACGAGGAGTCATCCGAGGAGGGGGAGGTGGCTAATCTTTGTCTCATGGCCATTGATGATGAACCAAAGATAAACCTCAACTCATCTAATTTTGATTTTACCTATGATGAACTTCAAGATGCTTATGATGAATTGCAAGAGGTTTATGATGAGTTAGTTGGAAAATATAAGGAGTCTATTTTGAGAAACAAGAAAAACATTTCCGATTTAAAAACTCCAAATGAAACTATTTCAAAAACTAATTCGAAATTAGAAAAGAAGGTTTTGTACTTAGGAACTCATTATTTCTAATAACATGAATGTTATTGCTTCTTGGATTCCTAAGGGAACCAAGGTTTTGAGGGCTAACACACATGGACCCAAAATGATTTGGGTACCAAAAATCAAGGCCTAATTTCTTTGTTTGTAGGGGGAGCATTGCTACAAGGCCAAAGCTTCAAGCCAAAACTCATGGTACCTTGATAGTGGATGCTCAAGACATGTGACCGGTGACAAGAGTAGATTCGTGGAACTAAAGCTAAAGAGTGGTGGAGTGGTAACTTTCGGTGACAACTCCAAATGCCACATTGAAGGAATAGGCTCCATTGATAATCACTCTTCTATTTTCATTAAAATGTTTTGTATGTCAACGGTCTTAAACACAATTTATTGAGCATTAGTCAATTGTGTGATAAGGGTTTTAATGTTTTATTTGATAAAAGTGGTTGCAAAATTGTGAACATTAAAACAAATCAATTGATGCTCATAGGGCATAGAATAGGCAATATTTGCACGGTGCATTTAGATGACATCCACACATCTCATACATGTTTAGTTGCACACGATGAACATGACTCATGGCTTTGGCATAGAAAATTAGGACATGCTAGCATGAGTGTTTTAGAAAAATTGATTTCCCTTAATCTTGTTAGAGGTTTACCCAAACTTAAATTCTCTAATGATAAAATTTATGATGCATGCTCTAAGGGTAGGGATGGCAAAAATACCCGGCCCCGACTCAAGGTGCCTCGACCCGATCTGGTATTTTTTTCTAAAATTTCAGGGATCGGGGCGAGGCGTGAAAAGTATGAAGTTGGGGCGGGGCGGGGCGGGTTCGGGTATTTGCTAGAAATTCCCCACCCGCCCCGGTAAATTTATATATTTATATATATATTTTTATTATATTTATAAAAAAATATCACTATATATAAACACTTTTATAAGTTTTAAGCTATTTTTTGTTTTTTTTTTGTTTCGTTCTTATCGTAAAATTTTGTTAGATGTTGTTCAAGTTTTAATATATTCGATTCTAACGGTCAATGATTCAAGTTTATTCTTTTAAATATGTAATTTAACATGTGGGTAATTTAAAATTAGTTTTATTTTATTTTTTATATAGGTTTGAAGTCCCTTGAAACCATAATTTGTGATTGTGGTGGAAGATTGGTCGAATCTAACATTTATCGTCGACGAAATTAAAATTTTTAAAATTTTTCGGGGCGGGGCGGGCGGGTAAATTAATATTTTAATTCGGGCGGGGAGGGGTCGAGTTTTATATCTTATAGATCGGGGCGGGTTCGGGGTGCCCAAAACCCGCCCCGCCCCGCCCCGTTGCCATCCCTATCTAAGGGTAAACAACATAGAACCTCATTTAAATCCATTAATGATGTCTCTACTAGTAGATGTTTACAACTAATTCATATAGATCTTTTTGGGCCTATTAGGACTATGAGCTTGGGTGGTAAATCATATGTCTTTGTACTTGTTGATGACTATTCTAGGTTTACTTGGGTTCTATTCTTAAGTACAAAAGATGAGGCTTTAGAAAAATTCATCACATTTTCTAAAATAACTCAAAATGATCTTGAACTTAAAATTTCCCACATTAGAAGTGATCATGGAACCGAGTTTCAAAATCTAGGTTGTGAAGAGTTTTTAAATGAAAATGAGATTAGCCATAATTTTCCCGCACCTCGCACTCCTCAACAAAATGGGGTAGTTGAGAGGAAAATTCGAACTTTAGAAAAAAATGGCTAGAACCATGCTTTGTGACAATGATTGACCTAAATATTTTTGGGCAGAAGCCACAAATATTGCTTGCTACATTATAAATCGATTAATGATTAGGCCAATTTTGAAGAAAATACCATATGAGATTTTAAAATCTAAAAAACCTAACATTAGCTATTTTCATCCATTTGGTTGCAAGTGTTTTGTTTTAAATAATGGAAAAGACAACTTAGGTAATTTTGATGCTAAAAGTGATAAAGCTATTTTCTTAGGGTATTCTTTAAACTCTAAAGCCTATCGTGTATTTAATAAAAGAACTTTAGTAGTAGAAGAGTCTATACATGTTGTTTTCGATGATAACTTCCTTCCGAGGAAGGAATCTTGTGATGATGATGATATAGTGATTCTTGATGCCATTGATGGAGGACAAGCATCAAAGGTGGATGAGATTCCAACTAAAGATGAAGATGCACAAGATCCACCTCTTGAAGCCTTGAAGGATTTGGCTCTTGAGGAAAAGGAGGTATCTTACCCAAGGGAGTTCAACTATGTCAAAGGTGGTGAAATCTTGGGTGATCCATCCAAGGGGGTAACTACTAGATCCTCTCTCAAATTAATGAACCATGTTGCATTTCTTTCATGCATTGAGCCTAAAAATATCAAAGAAGCATTAAAAGATGATTTTTTGGATTTTGGCCATGCAAGAGGAATTAAAATCAGTTTGAGAGAAGTAAAGTTTGGACATTAGTTGAAAGGCCTAGTAATCAATCTACTACAGGAACTAAATGGGTCTTTAGGAATAAACTAGATGAAAATGGTAATATAGTGAGAAACGAGGCAAGGCTTGTTGCTCAAGGTTACACTTAAGAAGAGGGAATTGATTTTGTTGAAATATATGCACACGTAGCTAGGATGGAAGCCATTAGGATGCTTTTGGCATTTGCATGTTACCATGATTTCAAGCTTTTTCAAATGGATGTGAAAAGTGCTTTTCTAAACGGTTTTATAAATGAAGAAGTGTATGTTGAACAACCACCGGGTTTTGAGGATTCAAAATTTCCAAATCATGTGTTCAAACTAACTAAAGCACTTTATGGTTAAAACAAGCTCCTAGAGCTTGGTATGAAAGACTTTCAAACATTTTAATTGAAAAGGGTTTTGAAAAAGGTAAGGTGGACACTACACTTTTCATAAAAAGAAATAATAATGACATCTTAGTAGTACAAATTTATGTTGATGATATCATTTTTGGTTCTACTAATGAATGTTATTGCAAAGAATTTTCTAAGCTAATGCAAGGTGAGTTCGATATGAGCATGATGGGGGAGCTCTCATTCTTTCTGGGACTCCAAATCAAACAAAGGAAAGATGGCACCTTCATAAATCAAGCTAAGTACGTGAACGATATGCTCAAAAAGTTAGGCTTGGAAAATGTAAAGCATCAAGCCACACCTATGAGCTCTTCTATAAAGCTTGACAAAGATGAATGAGGTAAGTGTGTTGATTCTAAGCTTTATAGATCCATGATAGGTTCTTTGATTTACCTTACCGCAAGTAGACCGGATATCATGTTTAGTGTTTGCTTGTGTGCTAGGTTTCAAGCTAGTCCTAGAGAATCACACTTAGTTGCCATTAAGAGAATTTTTAGATACGTTAGAGACACACCTAACTTAGGTCTTTGGTATCCTAAGGATTCTTCCTTTAGCCTTCATACTTATTCGGATGCGAATTATGGGGGTGTAAGATAGATAGGAAAAGTACCTCCTGGACATGTCAATTCTTAGGTAGTATGCTCGTATCTTGGTTCTCTAAGAAACAAAATACCGTAGCCTTATCTACCACCGAAGCAGAGTACATATCCTTAGGTAGTTGTTGTGCTCAAGTCCTTTGGATGAAACAACAACTCTTATATTATGGTGTTGAAGTAGAAACTATATCCCTTAGGTGTGACAACACTAGTGTCATTTGTCTCACTAAGAATCCCATCCAACACTCTAGAACCAAACACATAGAAATTAGACATCATTTCATTAGAGACCATGTGTTGAAAAATGATGTTATTCTAGAGTATGTTGATACCTTGAACCAATTAGCGGATATATTCACAAAGCCTTTAGATAAAGAGCGTTTTTGGACCCTTAGGAGAGAGTTAGGTTTAACTAGCATTTCTTGACCCTTGTTAGGTCCCAAATGGTCAAAAGTTGCTTGAAATTGATTGATATCCATGCTTATGTTAAATTGTTTCTTTTTTCTTCTATGCATGTTGCTCGGGGAGAATGCATTAATTATAGCCATTGAAACTTAGTCTTATGTCATATACATGCATTTAGGAACATTTGAAGTTGGATTTTTTTATCTTAAAACTGTAAAAAATGCCTCATCCGGTAAAGGCATATTGATACGGCTGACGCGTATCGATACGGGTTCATCAAAGGGAAATCTTAAAAGCTAAATGCGTATCAATACGACCCCGCGTATCGATATGGTAATAACGTCGAATTAAAAATTAGGGAAAACACGTACCGATACGCTCTACAAGCATATCGATACGGTCTCGACAGAGAGTTTATTTAGGGATACTTTTACAAAACACTTCAAAAATTCAAAACCCCTCTTTTTCTCTACAAACCCTAGCCGCACCTCTCTATAAAAACCCCCTCAATCCTTCAATTTTTTCCATCAAACTTAAAAATTTGTTAAGGGTTTTTGATCTCCACATCAAAGCTAAGATTTGTCAACAATCTGAGTGCATTCACATCAACACATTCATCCAATCTAACAATTCAAGGTATAAACTTTTTCGCTTTTATTTTTTTATTTTCATTTGTTTTTTATAATTGTTTCAACTTAGTTTTTGCACAAAACATATTTTATAACATGGGTTTCAAACTTTTTACCAAATTTTTTTCAAAATCAAAATTTTTTTATTCGAATATATTTTCTCATCGTATTTTTTGAATCTGTTTTTCCAATTTTTTTTACAAATCCTTTCTAGCATATATGTATATATATATATATATATATATATATATATATATATATATATATATATATATTAACAATAAAATTGTCTTTTAAAATTACCTTTAACTACTAGAATTTATTGGTTTGGATAAGATGTTAATTGCATACATATTCAAATTGTTTTGATGTGTTTTCAGGATTATGGCACCGAAAAAGAGAGCTAGACTTCACCTTGCCACTTTCGATCCTATTGATGATGAAGAGGGTAACCCTAAACCAAATCTCCATTATATTCTCCAATGTAGTTTTCCTAACCCTTCGAATATGTCTCGTTACAAACTCTTTCAAGATTTCACTCTTAGGGAAGAACGTATTGTGTCTCTACCATTTTTAAAATCTGCCCGTTTTAAATTTCAATACCTCCCTTTGATTAGGCAATGGAAATTTATCAACTTTTTAAATCTTCCTCCCATTCTCTATAGGAACTTAGTCATCATCTTCTTTTCAAATGCTATATGTATTCATGATGAGGCTAGAGAACATATCATTGCAATCGAGTCCTATATAATGGGCAAAGCCATTAAAATTGATCAAGATGTTCTTTGCAAGGCTTTTGGTTTTGAAAACATAGGAATTGATGATGAAAAGTCCTTAGGTCAAGGTCCCTTAGATTCCTTCAAAGTCTTAAATGCTTGGGACAGTGTCCTTCATCTTATCATTACGTGGTTTTTACGTCCATTGGGAGAGAAATTTTCCACAATTCGATGATTTTTGGCTTAGGTGCTTTATGGAGGGTAAACGTCCAAACCTTTGTCAAATTATGTTTGCTGACCTTGTCTATCTCGTTCAACACCGTCACACCGACCAAGTCAAATCCTTTTACTATTCTACGGCGTTGAGTTCCCTATTCCATTCCCTTGAAATTGATTGTTCACATGATTTTCTCGAACCCCTTGGCCAACCTATCGATGAACGTTCCCTATCTCGTGCTCATTTCTCCTATATTAACAATGAATGGGTTCGTGTCCCTCATGCTCTTCAACAAGATGCTCTGGTTGATGCTCCACATGCTCCTTCAAGCTCTCAACGAGATCCAATTGCGTCTTCCTCTATGGACAACCTAATGACATTCCTCAATGAGAAGTTCATAAATATGGAAGCCGGGTTTGCCGCCATTAACACTCGGTTCACTTCTTTGGAAGATCAAGTCAAGGGCTTTGACACTCGTTTCACATCGTTGGAGGATCAAATGAAAGCCATCATTTTTCAACAAAACTCCATGGATGTCTCTCTCACCGCCTTCCATGGTGCTTGGCTTAACCAAAATAGTAGGAATCAACCTACTCGAGACGATGAGGATGAAGAGGACGAAGAAGATGATGATGATGGAGACGAGTAGCTTTTTGCATATCATCTCATGTCATTTAGTTTCTTTAGCTTTTGCATCTATGTTTAGTACTTTATGCCTTTTATTTATGTTTTAGGATCTAAGTTTGGACTATTATGTTGCTTTTCCTTTTGAAGTTTGCTTTGAACTATTACGTTGCTTTTAATTTGAAGTTTTCTTTGAAGTTTATCATATTATTGTTGCTATTATCCTTGTGTTTATGTTTGATCTAACAAAAAGGGGGAGAAGGATTATAGAGCCAATTTTTTTGAGAACTTAAAATTGATTTTGAAAATCCATCTTAAATTAAGGGGGTGAAAGCTTTTCAAAAGTTTCAAAAACTTAAAAATTTATATGTGGTTTTGTTATATCGAAAAGGGGGAGATTGTGAAACAAAAATTGATTTTGATATAACAGCTAGACTTATGGACTAATTTGCAAAACAATAAATTTTTAAGTACTCTTCAAAGTCTCACTATTGACAAGTCTTTTTTGAACCAAACTATATCTCAAGACAAATCTTTCTTAAATGATAAAAATCTTCTAAGATTTTCTATGTATTTTCAAGCCAAACTTTACTAAAACGCCCAGGCGTATCGATACCCTTAGGCGTATCAATACGGTTTTTAGTCACTGGAATTTTAATAGACCATAGCGTACCGATACGGTATTATCCCGTATCGATACGATATTCATTTGGGCAGCACTTTAAATGATACCGTATCGATACGCAATGCAGCCGTATCGATACGATTTGCTTATCTGTGCATTTAATTTTCGACCGTTGGCTTGTCAGTTAGTTGGTATCCCAAAATTTAAATGACCTTTATACCGTACCGATACCCTAAGTATCCGTACCAATACGCTTTTTATCAAAACCAAAGTTGGGATTCCAGTGAGCAAATTTTGTATCGATACACTCTTCCGTATCGATACGCCCCTTAAAACCGTACCGATACGCCCTCTAAGCATATCGATGCGCGTAGTTTTTCATTCACAACGGCTCTTTCTTCTTTGATACAGGTACCGATACGCCCCCGAGCCGTACCGATACGGTAGGCAGTTGAGCTACATTTATTGCAGGAAATTGCATCCCAACGGCTCTATTGATGATCCCAACTACCCAAACGGCTAGAATTCAATGCAAGGGTATAAAAACAAGTCTCAATTGAACTAGCAACAACTATTGAACCTACAAGCAACATCAAAGCACTCAAATCCAAACTTTGTACCTTTAGAGTCATATTCTAGTACCCAGCTCTTGTATTCTCATTGTAATCTTTTATTGTGAGTTTGGGGAGTGTGAAATTGTAATTGGGTAAACAATCATCCTTTGAGAGGAACTTTTAGAGTTTACCAAATACTTTTCTTTGTAAAAGTGAGTGGATTAAGCTTTGGGTAGAAAGCTTAGTCAAATTGTAAGGTTCCCTCCTCATCCAAGAAAAGGGGAAGAATTCAAGTAGTCAATTGGTTGAAAATCCTTAATGGGAACTAAGGTATTGGATGTAGAGTTCGTTTGGAGAACTTGAACCACTCTAATTGCCTTGTGTCACATTCTAATTTTTCCATTTTTTAACCCACCAAAATTTTTATCGCCAATTCTCCCCCTATTGGCCATTTGCAATTGTGTGATCAACTCAACAGAACATAATATTCAAAAATTTACATCTCAGGCGACAGCAAGGAATATGGATGTTTTTAGCACATTGGTCAGATGAAGAGAAGACTACGTGCGCGCTTGAGAGGCATTGATCGTGCTATTACCAAACATCATTCTGATTCCTTAGTTGCACTAGGGAAAAAGTTATGTGAGGAATTTGACAGTGTTTTGGAGTAAGAAGAAAGCTTCTAGCGTCAGAAAGCATGCAGTCAATGGATTAGCGATAAGGATCATAATACTCGTTTCTATCATGCTTCGGTTATGGCATAGCGGAAAGTGAATGGAGTTGCGGCTTTGAAGATTGATGCGGATGAGTGGTGCTCCGACCATGTGATCCTACAGGAGGCGGCTATTGGTTTTTTTCTGAGCTTTATTTACATGCGGTCATGACACTAGGATTGGATACCGATTTTTGGTTTGTTCCCACTGGTGGATGGAGATTCTCTTGGAAGGGTAGCGTCTTCGGTTACTGATGAGGAAATTAAACAAGTGGTTTTTTATATTGGGGCTTCCAAAGCATCGGGCATCGATGGGTTAAATGCAAGGTTCTTTCAACAGAACTGGGATACGCTAGGCTCGACTGTTCATATATTCATGCGTATTGCATTTGATACGAGCATGGTACCTGTTGAGTGTAATAGTAGGGTGCTTGTTTTATTACCCAATGTGGCACTTCCGGAATGTCTTAGTCAATTTCGACCAATTTGTTTATGCACTGTGCCTTATAAGATTATTTCTAAAATAATTGTAGGTCGGTTGAAGCCTTTTTGCCGACATGGGTGTTTGATAACCAGACAAGTTTCGTTCCTGGACGTTCTATTATTGATAACATAATCATTACTCAGGATGTTATCCATTTTATACGATGGAAATTAGGGAGAACAAGTTGGATGGCCATGAAAATCGACCTTGAGAAGGCGTGTGATCGTCTTGATTGGAGTTTCATTGCGGACACTCTAACTGACTTGGGTATTCTGAATTCATTGAAACGATTAATCATGCATTGTATTTCTTCTGTCTCTATGCAGATTATGTAGAATGGTTCCTTAACTGACTCTTTCAACACGTCACGAGGCATTCGCCAAGGTGACCCTTTATCTCCATACATATTTGTTCTTTGTATGTAGAAATTAGCACATGCAATAAATGTGGAAATTGGTCGGGGATGTGGAATTCGTTCTCTACTAGTCACTCGGATCCCTACATCTCGCATATTTTCTTCGCAGATGACATGCTTCTCTTTGTGAAAACTTCTGTTGATCAGATGAAGGTCATTCGTAGAGTATTATTGGATTTCTGTATGGCATCAGGACAACGTGTGATTAATGCTAAGACCACAATTTTCTTCTCCATGAATGTGGCTACTAGTGTTCGTTCATTGATTTGTGCCAGTTTTGGCTTTCATGAGGTGGTGGACTTGGGAAAATATTTGGGAGTGTCGTTACTTCATCAGAGGGTCTCTCATGCCTCGTATGCATATCTTATTCAAATTATACAAAGGAAGCTTAGTGGTTGGAAGGCCCAAACTTTATCTTTGGCGGGTTGTATCACTCTGGCGAAGGCAGTACTTGCGGCAATTCCATCATACACAATGCAATCTACTGTATTACCACGAAAAACTTGCCTTGAAATTGAGAGATTGATTCGACGCTTCATATGGGGAATTTCATCTGAGCGTGGAGGGGTGCATTTGGTTAAATGGAGTAAGGTATGTCGGTCATTAGAGTGTGGGGGATTGGAATTTCAAAATATGCAAGCGTAAAATGAGGCTTTTATTATGAAATTAGCTTTCCAATTAATCATACGAGAGGATTGTTTGTAGGTCCGTTTTATGCGTTGTGAGTATAAATGCAAAGATAAATTGCCGGAATCCATTTCACGTAGTTGTTGCTCGTGTTTATAGAAAGGTATAAGTATCATCTGGCATGATGTCCAAACTAATGTACACTGAAATATTACGAATGGTACGAGTGTGGAATTTTGGAATACACCTTGGATTCGTAACCTTGGTCTGTTAATTAACTATGTTGCTCTTAGAGATATCGGATTGGTGGATAATCGCTCGGTAGCTGCGATGGTAACACCTCATGGAGACTGGGATTGGGATCTTTTACAGCAGTTGTTGTCACAAGCAATTTAGCTGCACATTGCAAATTTAAGGCACCGCAACATTGGTTTCCTGGTGATGTATTAGGATGGTCGGGGGAGTCTAGCGGCAAGTTCACCGTGCGATCGGCATACTCCATTCGAAGACCTACGTCGGCGGATAGTGTGGACCTTTCATGGAAAGTGGTTCATCATTTTTAGGGAATGCATAAGATTCGGATTTTCCTTTGGTTGGTTTGTAGTAACAAACTAACGACAAACACGGAAAGGGTAAAACGATATTTTTCCACGGATAGTCGATGCCAACGTTGTAGCCATCCGTATGAAGACATAGATCATTTTCTCCGTTCATGCCCTGTTGCATGTCAACTATAAATTATATTAATTAAACGTGATGCTCTTCTAGCGTTTTTGACAATGAACTTAAAGAATTGGGTCGTGTTGAATCTATCTAAGGCGACGAGGTTTGTCGTAGATATTAGTGATTGGGATTTATTCTTTGGGGCTTTGTTTTGGAATTTATGGATTGATCGGAATGCCATTGCTTTTAATAACCTTGATGATTCAAATGATTCTTTGTTGGAGAAGAGTCGACGCCTTGTCGAGCTCTCCAAGCGAGCTCTTAGAAGTTTTCGGACTTCACCGGCCCATATCCAAACTCGGTATCTGGTGAGAGACCGATGGGAACTGTCGGCAGA
Organism: Hibiscus trionum; assembly: GCA_030270665.1. Lineage (NCBI taxonomy): Eukaryota > Viridiplantae > Streptophyta > Magnoliopsida > Malvales > Malvaceae > Hibiscus > Hibiscus trionum. The sequence goes on from BSYR01000013.1 coordinate 36,720,467, forward strand.
AGGATGAATTACAGTTAACACTAACGGGGCACGGCAGACATTAAATGAGATTGCATCTTGCGGCGGGGTTGTACGCGATCATGGTGGGGGTTAGATTTTTGGCTTCACAAAATTTATGGATATTTGTTTGATGCATGAAGGCAGAGTTGAGGGAGCCTATCTATAACTTTTATGCGCATGGGAGCGTGGGTATAGACAAGTTATTCTTGAAGTGGATAGTCTTGATGCGATGCGGATTCTTCGAACTGATACTGATTTGTTAGGACGTTGCTCTCTTTCGTGGCATCTTCTGGATCTGTGGCGTCGTAATTGGGTGGTTAAGTTGAATCAAATATCTTGGAATTGTAACAAGGTTGTTGATGGCCTTGCGATGCTTGCCGTGTCTGATGATGGAGTGATGATTGTTTTCAATTGCCCACCTCCTGCATTGGAACACCTTGCTTTGGATGATTTAAGTGTTTAGGAGCTGTTTTTTGTTTTTATTTTACCCTTAGTGGTTTTGGTCTCTTGTTAGTCTATCATGTTTATGTAACTACTCTCACATGCACTCTTTTTCCTCCAATTAGGCTTAGGGAGGTTTTTTAACGAGGCACGTGGTAGTACCCATTTTTTTTTTAAAAAAGTAATATAAAAAATAATTAAAATTAAAAAATAAAATTTATTAAAGTATATAAATACTATATTTTTAATAAATTATAAATATTTTAAAAATATTTAAAATATAATAAATAAAAACAATTCATAGTTCATGTCATAAATATGTTTTAAATTATTCTATAATCAATTACAGCAACAGTTTAAGTTAAAATACTATTTTTGGTAAAATTAGAATAAAATAACTTATTACTTGTTAGCCAGGTAGCAAGATTGCCTTTCGACCCATTAAACTTGGGTTCAATCATTCTACCCAAAAAAAAATTTAGTTGTTTTTCCGGTTTTCAAGACTTCACCTTGACTAATCTGGATCGATCAGCGTCGTACACCTCTACATACATAACGTCTCAAACTCGAAACTTGCTTAAACGATACCAAATTACTTACCACTTGGACCAATCTCATTAATTTTTACCCACAAATTTAATATCTAAATATAATATTTGATAATATGACATTAAGTTAGCAAGTTAATCATGTGGCTATGCGTTGAGCCATCCATCCATCAAGCTCGGGATCGATTATAAGTGGCCTTGAAACTTAAAATTTTGTTTATTCATTCCTTTGCCTTTAAGTTATATGATATCGCACATTGTATGCACCAATTTTGAGCCCTGATGGGCCCAAGAAAATAAAATAGTAATATAACAAAAAAACCAAAAAATACAAAAGGTGACAAAATAAAAAAGGCCCAAAAAAGGAGAAAATTCTTATAGCTTCTCTACAAACCCTAGTCGCCGCCTTCGACAATCCATATTTCATAATGTTCTCTAACTTGCAAGACACTCCCTAACCGTCCGAAGTCTCTGGGGCACGCAACTACCTCCGAGATATCTGGTATTCAAAACGGCTTAGGAGACTCTTCATGTCCCCTATAAATAACAAAGGAGAAACGATTAAAAGGGGGGAGGAGAAAACGATTGGAAACCTAGGGTAGGGATTCGAATCTACAAGCATAAAAGAAACAAAAAGAGTAGTTCGACTGAAATTGAAAAAAGAAATAGAAGTTAAACCATCTACCTTTGATTTCCGGCGCAAGAAGAAACGACTGAGAGATTCGAAAAGTGAAGAGATTCACGGCCATTAGTAGACCAACATATTCGAGAATCGACGCGATCCAACGGTGGGATTTCGAAATCGGGAGGTAAAACCACAAAAAAGTTTTGAAACTCTTTTTCAGATCTACTTGAATATACTCATTTTTTGAAAAAAAAATTAATATCGGATTTGAGTTCAGGGGAAAGGAGAAATAGGAAAGGTATTATCTTTGAAATATTTACCACCGTCCGAGCTACGCCGGCGGCAGCGACGGTGTGGGTCGAGAGAGCATGAGAGGAAATGAGAGAAAACAACTCTATGTTATTATTAGAATGAAGGAATAAATGAAAAAAATTAAAACCCTTTTAATTATGGCGCCGAACGTTATTATTTTCTATAAAGAAAATGACAGCCTCACAGTGAATTAGAAACCCACACTTTGGAAACTGAATCACGCATAGCTAGCTGGTGATTTCAATTTCGGGATTTTAGGGTAGAATTACATGTTAGGTCCCTCCTTTATCGTAGATTCTTTTAGACTTTAGGCCTAGTTTGTTTTCTTTTTAATATGAGTCTTAATATTTAGATTCTTTTAATTAGGTTCTTATTCACATAATTAGTTAGATAATTAGATAACAAGTTTCATATTAGTTCAATTTAGTGGGTAATTTATTTAGTTTTTTTGGGTTAAATTCTTTTTATAATGGACGATTAATTATTTAATTGGACTTAAAATTAAGTTTAATTATAGGACAATCTTAAAATTGTGTGAATAATGTGTTTCGATCTAGGTATATTCGGTTAATAATTCGCATAGTTTGAGATTAAATATGATTTGGCTTAAGGTTGTGACTTCGATTAAAATATTAATTTTCCATTTTTTTTATATCATTTGTTCTTATAGCATTTTAATCTTGTTTGTTGATTTATTTGTATATTTGCATCTTTTATAATAGTGCTATTAACCCTATTTTTGAAGCCTTTTAGACAACACAACCCCCTTTAGGTACCAATTTTAGGCATTGTGGGGGTGTTATAACCTTCCCCACACGTAACCGACTCCCGAGTTCGACTATGACTCCGGTTTAGACGCATACCAGTTCTACAGGTTTTCGGTTGTACCTAACCCTAAACGACTAATGCAACTCCAAACAATGACGAGCCTATGAAGGCCCAATCAATTTCGGCCCTGATCAAACATGGCGTCGACAGCTTGTCGACTCCACTGGGACTATTCAAGAGAATCAGGCCACACAAAAGGGGTACATGTTGTGCTACGTCATTCCATAAGCTTTCTACCCGAGCTCAATCCCGTTTAAGTGGGGGCAAAACGCTGCTCCTTCGTGAGGTTAACCTCCATATGGGATAGTAGTTGCCTTCAGGTTGCATTTGATCTATGGCTTCGTGAGGTTAACCTTTGCATGGTCATAAGGAAGTGCATCCTCTCGAATTGAGCTAACTAGCCTTAGCATCTGTTAGTGAGGACAGTTCAGGTCCCTATCTAGAACCGAAAATTGCATACAGTAAACCGTAGGAGCCCACCCCTATTAGAGCCATGTTGAACTCAAACCTTACTAAAATACCATGTTATGTATATAAGCTTGCATTTTTTATGTTATGTACATTTATATTATGTTTGTTTTTCTGTATGACACTAACCATTCTTTTTGGGTGCTTCTTGTTTTTCAAACATGCGCATATGCATCATAATCATGCACAGTGTTGGCTCGTAATTGTTCGTAAAAATAAAAGATCTTATAATGGAAAAGGATCCAAAAAAAAAGGAGAAGATAATACGAGCATACACAAGTGGTTCAAGGAGAAAGAGAAGCAAATGAAAACACTTGTCCAAGATATACAAGTCGCGTCCAAAATCAGGAGTTGAGGGATTGTCTGACGGTCTTAGGAGGAATCCTATGAACTTACCAATAGCAAGACTCCGTTCTTGAGTTAGAAGCTTTGCGACTAGAGAACGAGACACTGAAACAACTAGTAAAGATGTTACAAACGTCTTTAGGAGACCATGAGAATATTGTCGATGACCTTCAAGAGACTACAAAGATTGTTGATCTTTAGCTTCAGACTGCAATGAGAGAGATTAAAAGAAGGGACGACTTGATGACTGAAGTCATTTTTCAAATCCGAAAGGTGGCTAAGAAGTTCATGAGCCTAGCCAAAGAAGTCGAAGCATTGAGACTTTGGCGCGATCCCGTGTTGCATTACAAGAACAAGCTGGCTCGTTTTTTGAGAGAGATTAAAAAAATAGGAGATATAGCTCGACATTAAATTTGAGTGATTATTTGTTCTTGTAAAAAATATTGTTAGGTTATTTTTTCCTTCAACATTTGTTTTTAGGATTTGAATAATAAAGATCTCTTATTTTAGGCGACCAATTTTCGAGCCAACACTAATTTACATTAATATTGACATTCATCATTGCATTATGCATTTACTCGTGAACATTGTATATCAATAATTAAAACATTAATTTATGGGGGTTTAATATTAGTGATCCTAGATACGAAGAACAGTCAAATTGAACATCCACATTTCACACGTTTCAAGACTAGAAGAATGGAAGAAAGACTTCAGAAACTAGAGAAGTTCCAAGAGCAAATTACTCAAGATTTGAAGAGCTTAAGAGAGGACATAGAAAAAAGCCAAGAGAATATTTTGAGCAAATTAGAGGACAAATTGTCAGTTGTTATCCGAGACGACAAATGTTGAGAAAAGAAAAGCTCATGAAGTTTACGAGAAAGACTTTCATTTTTTGGACTAAAAGAAGTGCATCCTCATTTTGTGTTTTATGTTGGTAGACTACAACCTAATGTTCATAACCAAACTAATCTGCATGGCACTTCAGGTTCAAACATGTAGGCAAGCGCAATCAAACCAGAAGTCCCAAATTTTGACGACCTTGGCGAGTTGGAAAAATTGAAGAAAGGACAGCCCAAATTTTTTGGCATAGTTGAAGACTAGTTCAAATACTTAGAAGAAAGAATCAAAGCCACGGAAGGTATTGATGCCTTCAGTGGAACTGATTTGAGGGAGCTAAGCTTGGTCCCTGATTTGATTTTGCCCCCAAAATTTAAAATGCCAGAATTTGAGAAATATGATGGCACAAGCTACCCAAATGTCCACCTCGCCATGTTTTGTCGCAAAATGAAAGGATATGAGAATGGCGATAAACTACTAATCCATTGCTTTTAGGATAGTCTAATCAGATCCGTCGCGCAGTGGTACAACCAATTGAGTAGAGCTCGTGTGAGCACATGGAGAGATTTAGCACGCACTTTCAAAGAACAATATAAACATGTCCTAGACATGGTGCCTGGTCGACTGACACTCCAGAATGTGGAGAAAAAAACAATTAAGGATTTTGATAATACGCCCAACGTTGGAGGGATATGGCCACACAGGTCCAACCACCACTGCTTGAAAAGGAAACTACAAGTCTTTTCATCAATTCTTTGAAATCACCATATTACGACAAGTTGGTGGGCAGTACCACCAAAGACTTCGTTGATATGGTGAAAGCATGTGAAATGATAGAGAATTCCATTAAAAGTGGGAAGCTTAACAATCCCGAAGCTTCTAAAAAGGCACACACCAAATAGAGTGAATCTGAAATCCACATGGTGAATGTTAGAGGCCCAGGTTATCGTCAGTTTGAGCCTTCACCTTTCAAATCGAGTTCTCATTCTAAGTCTGCATCTAAGCAAAATTCTCGTGAGAAGACTTCTATTGATCCAATAACAATGACCTATACGGAATTGCTCCCGAAGCTAGTTGAGGTTAACCTTGTGGCTCCAATTCACTCTGAACCGAGAAAACCTTCTTATCCTGAAGGTTACGATACTAATGCTACATGTGATTATCACATAGGGAGTTTAGGTCATACCATGGAGGAATGCGGGGCATTAAAACGCAAGGTGCAGAGTTTGATTGAATTTGGGGCATTAACATTTGACAAGTAATGAGATTCTGATTAGAATAGTGTTTATACGGCGAATTGAACCTGATAGGTTGGAAAAAACTGAAAAGAAATCATTCATTTCCCATCCTGAAATTTAAGTTGCCCTTGCACAAAGTTGTTTTGTTTTTCTCTTATTTGAAATTGTTTTTTTCTCTTCTGATGTTAGTTGTATGACGTTTTCATTCAATAAATGTTACCTTTTTAGGCTATGAGCAATGAAGCACATTTATAAATTTTAAAGTTCTTTGACGATCGAATAAATGAAATATTCTTTTGAAAATCGAGGCTATGGTCCTTTGACATACGACAAGATTTTAACCTTCTTCCAGTCAGAATTAAAATGTGGATCTCTTAATCTTTTCACTTGAAATTCATTAATGACAGACTCAAAAGGTCCACTTTGACACTAGAATGGTCTTTCACATCTACGACTTCTAAATCACACATTCGCCTTCTTAGGCATAAAACCAATTTCTCTATCTCTCGTACACCTTGAAGACATGAAATTCAAAAATGTTTATCGGTGTGTGAATCTTCCAGCAATAAGACAAAGTGAGGCATTCCATATTGATTCTGTGAGCAAACCCAAATTGTTGGGACATGTAAGAAGCAAAATGAAAAGGAAAAAGAAAAAAAATAAAAATAAAAATAAAAAAAGAGAAAAGAAATATTAGATTATCATGCATTAGTTGTGTTTAGATGATTCTGTGAATAAATGAGTGAACTCTAAATATCGATCCTTCTAAGGATAACTCTTTTATGAAGATATCTATGTATGAAATGATGAATGGCATCCCTTCATTTTTCCCTTGTACAAAAAATTATCCATTGTTGTCCCCCGTTGAGCCCAATGTATTTTTCTTTGAAATAAACCTAATCAAGGATCACCCTTAATATTGATGGGAAAGTGAGAAAATTTGCTCACATGAGTCAATAATGATTGCACCACGAGGATGAGGCCTTATGAATTAAGGGCGAAGAACAAGAAGACATGTTTCAGCTACAAGAGGTGACTTGTGCTCAAATCAAAAAAAGTTCTGAATTCATTCATGAAAAAAGGAAAAAGGAAAAAAGGCAAAAAGAAAAAGGAAATTGAAAAAGAACAAGGAAAAACATGAAATGAATAGAACGAGGAGCATGCATTTGGAATCCCTCGTCAAAAAAAAACTCTCATGAGTCTAGCTGAGATATGTAATACAATATTGTTCGAAGCTCCAATGTGGAAAGGTCGTGAATCCTCGAAGACCACAATGTGATAAAGGAAATGAACTCTAGGGTGAAAACCCAAAAATGAGCAGTCTAGAGTGATCCAAGAAAAAACATATGGAAGCATATTCAAGTTGAGCAAAGTGGGAATGAGATTCCATCTGGAATGATTGATCCTTGGTTTATTCACTCTTAAACACTTGTTTGAGCATGTATATCATTTCTTCCATAACCCTGAAGCATAGCCTGCGTTATGTGCCTATAAAGTCCATATTTGATCATACATAGATATTTGAGTTAAAGAGTTTATCTTTAGAATCTATGTTACCTCTTGGTGTTAATTCTTTTATTTTCGGAAGAATTCTAAACCTCTCATGCATGATAGGATAGTAAAAAAGAAGAAAATAAATAAATAAAAGGAGGGTTCAAGATGAAAACCCACAAAGGGCATCTTGAGACCAATGGTAGGTTTGATTCAAAAACCCTGAAACAACGGCTGAATATTGAGATAAAATTTGCATGACTGACACATGAGAAGCAATCCCCCAAAGGTTTGATGAAGTTCTACTCACCCTGAAAGCATTCACAAGAAATCGGGTCAGTGGACAATTCCAAAAGTCGCGTACGAAGTTGCCAAGATCAGTTGATCATTTTTTAGGAAACCAATGAACATTTGAGAATCATATCTCATTCGAAAAGAGCCAATCTCCGAAAACACACTCATTCCCCAAGTCATCTCACACCTTGAAACCAAAAATAGTCTTGGCACATGTCAAAGAACTATACCTTTGAAAGATTAAAAGAATCGTTGATTTGCTTGATATTCAATGAACTCATATTTTACGAAGTGTTTCAGTGGTGAGCCTAGCATGAGGAGCACATTTTATTTTGAAAAAATGTTTTTGTGAGCTTGTCTTGTTTTGAGAATTGAGAAATAAAAATGTTTTCAAATATCATCTCTCTCGAGAATGAAAAATGTTTTTGGAAATTGATGAGGGTTGATTTGACTCGAAAGCTTGAAATCAAGAAAAAGGCAAAGGGGAAAGAAATGATGAAAGCTGATGAGGCAAAATTCATTGGGCAGAAAAAGGTGAATTGACGTGATCCATGATGAAGATACTTCCCAATTGGAGAGAAGATGGTCAAATCATGAAATGAAAGACTTTACATGCATCATTAAGAGCACACATCAACAACATGCATTCATCTTTGACATACATTACATTAGGTTGTCATGTATGACATTTGCATCATTGATAAATTTTTCAGGAAAATGTTCACTTGAACTTTGCACCTTCAATCCTGTACAAGGTCCTTCAATTTTAAGGTATGATGTTGGTAACACTCATTTGAGATGCTCCTAACATTTTCACCAAATTTTAATTCTCCTCTTTTGAGAAAAATTTTCAAAAAAATACTTTTTTGAAACATTTCCAAACTTTCACAATTCTCTCTCGAGAATGTTTTTCTTAAAAAATGGTTTTCCTCTCTTGAGGAAACTTTTCTAAATCTCTTGATATACATTCATTTTCAAAGCCTCTCTTAAGCATATTTAAAAAATCGCTTCAAACTTTCACAATCCTCTCTCGATGATGTTTTCTTCAAAGAAATGACATTTCTCTCTTAAGGACATTTTTTCGGATCTCCATTGAGAATGATTCCTCAGTAAATGATTTTCCTCTCTTAAGGAAATTTTCTCAAATCTCTCTTGAGATATTAATTATCAAAACCTCTATATGTTGTTAAGATTGTTTCTCTTGAAACATAATTCTTGTCTCTTTTGAGACCGTTTCCCTTGAAACACATTTTATCTCCCTTGAGGTTATTTCCCTTGAAATAGCAACTTCATCTCTCTCGAGTACGTTTCTCTTGAAACACATTTTGTCTCCCTTGAGATTTTTCCCCTCGAAACATAAATCTTGTCTCCATTGAGACATAAAATCATTTGCCCACAATTTGCTTCCAAGACGAAATGCCACGACTTGCCTTCAAGATGAAGTGCCACTATTTTCCTCCAATATTGAGTGCCACGATTCGCTTCCAAGATAGAATGCCACGACCTGCCTTCAAGATGAAGTGCCGCCATTTGCCTCCAATATAGAGTACCACCATTTGCCTCCAAGATGGAGTGCCACGATTTGCTTCCAAGATGGAATGTCACGACTTGCCTTCAAGATGGAATGGCACAATTTACTTCCATGACGAAATGCCACAATTTACTTCCAAGACGGAATGCCACAACTTGCCTTTAAGATGAAGTGCCACTATTTGCCTCCGGGATGGAGTGCCACGATTTGCTTCAAAGATGGAATGTCACGACCTGCCTTCAAGATGAAGTGCCATCATTTGCCTCCAAGACGGAGTGCCATTATCAATAGTTTATATCTTACTAGACAAAATTGTTACTTCTAGTCTTTGCTCTATTCCTCTCGTTCGAGCAATGAGCAAAGAGGGGCAGGTGTATGCACCAATTTTGAGCCCTAATGGGCCCAAGTAAATACAATAGTAATATAACAAAAAAACCAAAAATAAAATAAAAAATGTAACAAAATAAAAAAAGGCCCAAAAATGACAAAATTCTTATAGCTTCTCTACAAACCCTAGCCGCCGCCTTCGACAATCCATATTCCAGAATGTTCTCTAACTTGCAAGCCACTCCTTAACCGTCCGAAGTCTCCGGCGCACGCAACTACCTCCGAGATATCCGGTATTCAAAACGTCTTAGGAAACTCTTCATGTCCCCTATAAATAACGAAGGAGAAACGATTAAAACATGGGAGGAGAAAACGATTGGAAACCTGGGGTAGGGATTCGAATCTACAAGCATAAAAGAAACAAAAGTGTAGTTCGATTGAAATCAGAAAAAGAAATAGAAGTTGAACCGTCTACCTTCGATTTCTGGTGCAAGAAGTAACGGTTAGTGAGATCTGAACGGTGAAGAGATTCGCGGCCATTAGTAGACAAACATATTCGAGAATCAGAGCGATCCAACGGCGGGATTTCGAAATCGGGAGGTAAAACCATAAAGAAGTTTTGAAACTCTATTTTTCAAATCTACTTGAATATACTCGTTTTTTGAGAAAACTGATATTGGATTTGAGTTCAGGGGAAAGAAAAATAGGAAAGGTATTATCTTTGAAATATTTACCGTCATCGGAGCTACGCCGACGACGGCGACGGTGTGGGTCGAGAGAGCAGGAGAGGAAATGAGAGAAAACAACTCCATGTTATTATTAGAATGAAGGAATAAATGAAAAAAAGAATTAAAACCCTTTTAATTATGGCGCCGAATGACATTATTTTCTATAAAGCAAAGGACAGCCTCACAGTATGGCTAGCTGGTGATTTCAATTTTGGGATTTTAGGGTAGAATTACCTGTTAGGTCCCTCTTTTATCTTAGATTCTTTTAGACTTTAGGCCTAGTTTGTTTTCTTTTTAATATGAGTCCTAATATTTAGATTCTTTTAATTAGGTCCTTATTCGCATAATTAGTTAGATAATTAGATAACAAGTTTCATATTAGTTCAATTTAGTAGGTAATTTATTTAGTTTTTTTTTTGGTTAAATTCTCTTTATAATGGATGATTAATTATTTAATTGGACTTAAAATTAAGTTTAATTATAGGACAATCTTAAAATTGTGCGAATAATGTGTTTCGATCTAGGCATATTCGGTTAATAATTCACATAGTTTGAGATTAAATATGATTTGGCTTAAGGTTATGACTTCGATTAAAATATTAATTTTCCATTTGTTTTTTTATATCATTTGTTCTTATAGCATTTTAATCATGTTTGTTGATTTATTTGATTTATTTGTATATTTTCGTCTTTTATAATAGTGTTATTAACCCTATTTTTGAAGCCTTTTAGAGAACACAACCCCCTTTAGGTACCAATTTTGGGCGTTGTGGGGGTGCTATAACCTTCCCCACACGTAACCGACTCCCGAGCCCGACTATGACTCCGGTTTAGACGCAGACCAGTTCTACAGGTTTTCGATCGTACCTAACCCTGAACGACTGATGGCGACTCCAAACAATGACGATCTTATGAAAGCCCAATCAATTTCGGCCCGGACCAAAAATGGCGTCGACACAGGTCATTAACTAATTGATTATAATTAATTTTAATAAATATTTGTTATTGAAGTGGTATTGTGTCATATCATTATTTTTTAACACGTGAATGTGTCACGTCATTAATCTAGTACTTAGATAAAATAATAATAATTTAATACGCGCTTAATCAATAAGTGGTTTTTTTAAAAGGAGGGCCTCGTTAAAAACCCCTCTAAACCTAACAGGGGAAAAGAGTGCTCGAATTTTATTACTCGATCAAAAACTGACAACATTCTTACCCCATACAGTATCTCCCGAAAGTACCACAAATGGCAAAACCCAAATAACAACGTACAAACCATCTAAGTACACAGTAAGGAGCACGCCTCTATAATATTTCCAATAAACGCGTTTGTCTGTCAATGCCATTTTTGGCCAAAACATGAGCAACGACATTTGCTTCCATGTACGCGAACTGCATTGTCCAGCCATATTTCTCACAAAAATCTTTACATTGCCTCGCAATGCCGTCAAAGGGGGCTGGAGCCGATGCCGGCTGGTTTATCCACTGAACTGTGATCGAGCTGTCTGACTCGATCATTAGTTAACTAACAATTTTTATAAAAAATGTCAATTTGACTAAAATTAAAATATTAGGGTTAAAATACTAAAAATATAGTCGAGACCAAATGGATCATGGGCCTAATTTTGACACAATGTCAAAACAAAACCCATAACTAGATTATTGGTGTTCACGTGGAATAGGGTGTTGATAACCTAATACTTGCATTTTTGAATATGATGAGTCTGCCACTAACAACGAGTATCGATGAGCACCAATAACGACGAGCACCGATGAGCACCATTAATACAATTTATAAATATTAAAAATTTAAAGGACTCACCGTATAATTATAAATTATTTAAAAATCAAAATGTAAATTAATTAAAATATATTATTTTATTTTTAATTTTCTTTTAAACATAGATCAAAATACACATCTACCCTTAAATTACAAAACCCTAATTTTTGTTCATTTGAAATTCAAGCTGCTGTAGCCGCCGTCGTCACAGAAATTTGCTATTGAATTGTAACACCCGAGTTTGGGGGTCGGGTGAAATTAAATTATTAAAAATATAATTCTGGGCTTTATATTTCAAAGCAAATAAATACATGTTGTGCTTGTTTTAAATTAAACCCAAATGGGCATGGGTTCTACACTATTGTAATTATCCATTTTTATTAAAGGTAAAAATGTATTTTGGTATTTAAAAGTAAAACAAAACAAATAAAACACCTATTTTCATCATCTTCCTCCCCTTCTCTCTTTCAAACCAACGTGACTTTCACCCCTCCATGGAATCCACTATTTCATTTCTTCCTTGCTTTATTCTTGAGGATTTTTTTAAGGTAATGATGTTTTTGAGTTGTTCTTATCTTCATCTTCATTTTTATACCATTAATTTTCAATAAAACCCATTATATTGCATTTTGAGATTTTTGGGTTTTGAAATAAAAATGATAACTTTGATAGCTTTTAGTTAAGATTTTGATTTGTTGTTATTAAATAAGTTATTTACTATTCAAAAGGTCCAACATATCTAATTTTTACATGGTTTTATAATGATTTTCGGATATGGGTTTTATATAGGTTTTAGGCGGTTCAAAATATGGTTTTTGGGGTTGTTTATGAGTGGAAATCGATGGCTGATGATTGTATGATGTTTAAGGGTTAATTTGGGAGCTTATGAGTATGTTAAAAGTGTTGGAATCGATGGTTAATTGATGTGTGTTTGGGCTGCTCGAAAATGCTAGTTTGGGTGTGTTCTTAGTTGGCTAATTGCTTGAAATTGTGTTTCGGGTTTGCTTCGGTGATTGATGACTGATTGTTGATGTTTTTGCTTGTGTTGGATTACTTAGAACCAAGGTTTTGTGTTGGTGAGACATCGGGAACTAATCCGGGAAGCTTGGGAGATTAATTGGCTAGAGTTGTTGAGCTTGGAGTAGTCGGTGAGTGGTTCTTCGGTTTTTAATTGGTTTTCAAAATGTTTGGTTTGAGCATGTGGACCTAGGTCGGGCTTGGTAAACCCTCCTAGATTTGGGATTAGATTGGTAGTCTAATTCCAAGCTTTAGTTTAGAAGATGTTGGTTGAACTTATGAAGATTGTGTGATTATGCCTCTTGTTCCATATTTATGTGATTGATGTTGTTATGTATATTGTGATATACATGTGTGTTGAGGCATGATGTTTTATGCATTGTGACATGCATAGTTGTTGGAATGTAGTTTGTGCATGATGGTGGATCATGGTGAGTACGTGCTAAGCACGGAAATTGGTAAGAATGTTGTGAGATTGAGCTATGAAATGAGTTAGTATTGGCACTAGTATGCTTGAGTACAAATGATCGATCATTAGGATGTTAGTGTGCACACGAGTTTTGAAATGCGCGCGTGGTCTTGGTGATGGTAGTCACCAAGATGGAGTACGGGTACGCCCGGAAATCTTCATTTATATTTTAGTCGGTGATGAGTGGAATCCCATCGACGGGGCGTGAGGATGAGTGGAATCCCCTCCGCGTGAAACGCTGATGAGTGGAATCCCACCGTAAGGTAATGTAATGGTTGAGTTGTTGGATGTGAGTTCCAACGGTTGTTATCCGCGTATTCGGGTCATAGCTAGGTGCCAATATGGTTTGTTAAATGTGATTCATATGGTTGTATTATGGATATGGACATGTTGAGCATGGCATGATAATTGATGATATGATCATGCATTTTATATATTTGATTCATGTGGTTTCGAAGGTAAGGAAACATACATTCATCCTTGGTTGTGTTGCTCGTGCTTGGACCCTATATTGTCGAGGTTTGTTTTATGAGCTTACCCTCACTAAGCTTTACGCTTACGCTCTCTTTGTTCGACAATGCAGATCCTTAGTTCGTGGGTTGCTTGTGCGAGGAGAAGGGCCTCCAAGTGTGCTATTTCTACCTTCAAGTATGAACTTTTAAGTTAATTGATGTAATAGCTAAGCAATGGGATTCGTGTATGTTGCTTTGCGTTAAGGAGCTTGTTATGACTCTTTTAGCATGTTGATGTTTTGGTTTGTGGCTTGTTAATGCCTTAATTTGGTTTGTAAACCATATTTATGTTGCGTATCATGAATGCTTATGTGTTTGGTCTTAAAGTATGAAAATCTCTTTGCGATGTCGTTTCGGTGAATGCTTGATTCCTTGTTTGTATGGCCTTTTTACGTATGTTGTGTGTTTAATCATGCTCGTAGTAGGGTGTATTGCCTTAGAGTTCGTGAATGCATGTTCGGAGGTCCTAGTTTGGTGTCCTTGAGGCAGCCCTTGTGCCTTAACCAGCTAAAACCTGTGTGATCGAGTCAGGGGTATCGATACGGTTGGGCTCGTATCGATACGACCATCTTGTTTCAGGTCAAGCGTATCGATACTCGGGAAGGCGTATCGGTACCATTTTTGCTACTGGAAATCTGAGATTTTGACAAGAAATTAAGGGTATCAGTACGGGCTTAGGTGTATCGATACGGTCTTCGTAGCTTTGACCAAGAGAAGTTGACTGTTGAGGGCGTATCGGTACGGTCAACCAGTGTACCGATACGGTCTCCTCGAGTTGACTTTGGTCAGTTGACCTGGTCAAGGCGTATCGATACCCTCTTCGAGTGTATCGATACAGTCTGCTGTATAATCTAAAATGGGCTGTTTTAAATTGTTGTTTGATTGTTTCGCATCGCTTCATTGCTTCCGTTGTCATTGTTTCACATAGGATGTATTAAAGCCTTTAGACAAGATAATGTTAAAAGAAATTTCCTAGGGTCGTTAACCGAAGTGGAGCCTTAACGGGTTTCACCTCGGTTTTCCCCGTGTGACCCACTCGGACCGGTCAATCGCCCAGATCGGGACGAGGGGTTACATGAATTCTCCAAAATTAGGATTTACTATGTTTTAAATTCTCCATGGGATTTACTATGCAGTGGCAGGGCGGTAGCAACGACGGTGGTGACTTGAATTTTAAATGAATAAAAAATAAGATTTTGTAATGTAGGGTAGATAGATATTTTGATATATGTTTAAAAGAAAATTAAAAATAAAATGATATATTTTATTTAATTTATCTTTTGATTTTTAAATAATTTATAATTATAGGGTGAGTCCTTTAGATTTTTAATCTTTATAAATTGAATTAATGATACTCATCGGTACTTATCGTTAGTGGTACTCTTCGATACTTGTCGAGCGTGGCAGAATCTTTCTTTCGAATATCCAAAGATCTAGTACACAGTTCTTCATGTAGTAAAAAAGTCAGTTCATGTTTCAGTTCGTGAAGATCAAGTATCCAAGATAATTTGTACATTCTTTTACAAATCATACAATTTAGAAAAATATTAGTTCAATTAAAACCATTTTAACATGAAAATTTGAACTTAGTCTAAAAATTCTAAACTTTTATCCCAATCCCAACACAAATCCCTAACTTTGCCCTTGCTCGAATATTTTTAATGTTTCTTTTACTGATATATTTAAAGAGATTGGTTTATATAGGCGTATTAAAAATCAATTTTCTTTATATTTTAAATGTAGTTTAAAAAAATGTTTGTGAATGATCTCTAGAGCAGACGATTAAAAGCTCTCGGTTGATATCTTCTTTTTCCCTAGGTTATGTTTTATTAAAAAAAATTAACTCATAAATAGGTATCCAAACTATACACTTTTTTAAGATAGGTACCTAATGTTTTTTTTTTGCTGAAATATATGCCTAAAGTTTCATGTCGTTGGTGTTTTAAGGTAACATTATTAAAAAAAATTATCAACCAAATAGAATTTAACACGTGTTTTTATTTTAATTTTTTTATAAAAAAAATTGAAGAAAAGAAGAATATGATTTTTTTAAAAAAAACTAAAAAGTCTTAAAATCTCCAAAAAAAATGTTTCAAATCTCAAAAATCCCAAACCTCAAAATCCTAAATTGACGCCACTATCGTTGTCGATAGCCTCGTCAGACCGTGTTGCTGACGTCGCCTGAGGCCACAGCTCGTTTTTTCCAACCACCCATCGTCGATAATCGACGAGAGGTGTGCCAATTGGACACCGAACGAATAGTGTTTTTCGCGTTCGTCATTCGACATCTGATTGACACCCCTCCCGCCGGTTACCGGCGATGGGAGGTTGGGAGAAAAGGGAGATGACCTCAGGCGACGACCATTACAGGGTCCAACGACTATCGACAGCGGAAGTAGCGTCGATTTTGGGTTTAAGGTTTTACGGTTTTAGAGATTTTGGGAGTATTTTGTGATTTTTAAAATTTTGGGATATTATTTAATTTAATATATTTTCAATTTATTTTAATAAATAAATAAATAACAAAAATCACATCTCAATCTATTATTGGGTGATGAATTATTTTTAACGGTGTTACCTTAAAACACTAACGGAATGAAACTTTAGGCACCTATTTTAGCAAAAAAAAAACATTAGACACCTATTTTAAATATATATATATATATATATATATATATATAAACTTATTTTTGAGTTAAGCCTTAAAAAACAATCAAATTTTATTTAAAAATAATTATATTATTAATGTTAATAAGTTGGAAACCACTTACATTCTAAAAAAATATAATCTATTTTAAATTTTAATTAAAAATCAGATTTTTTGGTTGGTACAGTTTAAGCCTAATAGTAATATTAGTGTATGATTCCTACGGCAAAATTAGTTCTATATTGCATCAGAAAAAATATTTTTAAATTTAGGCTTAAACCAAAAAAACCCTCAAACTATATTTTTTCTGTTTTAAATCCTTTAGGCAAAATAAGCTCCTAAACTATTATTTTTGATCATTTTAAGTCTTTAAACTATTACTTTTGGCCATTTTAAGTCCTTAAATTATTTTTGGTCAAAATAAGTACCTAAACTATGTCATTTTTTTCTTTTAGTCCATAAACTATCTATTTGTCAAAAAAATCTTTGTGACGTGTCAACATCTTATTAGTCAAAATAATTTTCTTTTGACTTAAATAACTATCAGACTTATAATGACCCAATCTGATAGTGTCGGATTTTTTTTTTTGAATTTTTGAGTTTCAGGTCGCGTTCGGGTTTAGGGTGGAAATTCCCCAATCTGGCCCGACCTAATTTATATATAAATATATATTCAAATATATTATATTTAACATTTTTATTAATTTTCTTCGGGTCGGGTCAGGTTTGATCAGGTTTTTTATTAAATTTTTGGGGTTGGGTCGTGGTCTGGTTATACTTTTTATCATATCGGGTTGGGTTGGGGATAAAAATATATTAAACTTGGGTCGGTTTTAAATTTAAAATTTTGGGTCGGGTTCAGGGCGGCCAAAATCCCGCCCCGACCGGTTGAGCGTCTATTTCTAAACCTTTCAAACCCGACCCAACCCTAAACCCAAAAATTCAAAAAAAATCTGACCCTATCAGATCGGGTCATTATAAGTCTGATAGTTATTTAAGTCAAAAGAAAATTATTTTGACTAATAAAATGTTGACACATCACAAAGATTGTTTTTGGCAAATGGATAGTTTAGGGAATAAAAGGAAAAAATGACATAATTTAGGTACTTATTTTGACTGAAAATAGTTTAGGGACTTAAAGTGACCAAAAATAATAGTTTAAGGACTTAAAGTGACCAAAAATAATAGTTTAGGGACTTATTTTGCCTAAACCATAGTTTAGGGACTTAAAACAGAAAAAAATATAATTTGAGTGTTTTTTTGGTTTAAGCCATAAATTTATAGCAACTTTTGAATTATTTTTAAATTTATAGTACTTTTTACCGTATATTTTATGGTCGAATTGCTTACAATCTGTTTTTTAAAAAATTAATAAAATATATAAGGGCAATTTTGCTTTCAATCTGTCTTTAATAAAATAATAATAAAAAATGTTGAAGTCTTGGAAATAACAAAAAATAATAATAAAATGCTTTCAATCTATAGCAGGCAGACTTTTTTTTTTGTTGTTGTTGAAGACAGAGTGAAAGCATACGGCTTTCATATTTTTTATTAATTTTTGATGAAGGATTGAAAGTAATCCGACTCAAAAATAGTGTAAAAAATGCAATAGATTTAAAAATAATTCAAACAGTGCCATAGATTTAAAAATATTTTTTTGGGAATGAAAAGTAACGAGAGAATAAAAAAACAAACAAAAAAACAGAATTTACATGGTCCCTCAAAAAGACTTTATTTTGGAGTATCAACATAGTTACCTCAAAACGAAGCCTCATGCAACAACAAAAAAAAAAAAACTTTATTCAAAAGTTTTTCAATTTTATGATTTAAGATTTAAGAGATTATGGTGTAGAGTTTAGAGTTTATGATTAAAATTTAGAGTTTATGTTTTAGGTTTTAAAGCGTTATAGTAAGAATTTATGTTTTAAATTTTATAGTTTAAATATGAAGAGCTAGTATAATTTTTTATATAACTTATATATCAAATGGTAATATTTGTATTTTAACATTTTTATTGACATTGAATAAAAACAAAATAGAGAAATTGTATTGTATATAATTAGCAGGCTTAAAATAGGGGTTAGGTATCTTAGTTATTCCTAGGCCTGCTGCTATTTACTAATGAGTAATGATACCGGATGACAGCCAATCATCCATTAAAACAATTCAATCCATCCTTGCAATCAAATTCAAATAAATAAAAATGGCACCCTGAATCTCAAAGCCACGTGCCTCACTTCACTGTACACTTTCTTTTTCAGTTCTGTTTGTTAGAGCCTAGAGGTAATTCAAAAACATCTCTTCTTACTTTCCACCATGGAACCTAAAACCTATCCACTCGGGAATTAGCCCACTAAATCATGGGGATTACTTAGCTCTTTCCTTAACCGTTCACAGAACTGACGGCACGCATCCATACTTAGATCAACGGCAGCCGCTAAAGCCACGTAAGCAGCTGCGTCCTCCGTACAGTTCACGTGCTGCACGCTCACCTCCACGCAAGGCTTGCTACACTTGCCTTCCCCTTCCACGCGAGCCGACATCACGAACCCTCTGTACATACAAAACGGCCATAATCCGTACCCAAAATCGCCGCTGCACCCCGGCGACGTTGCACTCACTGCCGTGTTCTTCCAGTTTGATCCGTTACCGCCGAGGTCGATAACAAACTTCCCGCCTCTCTTCGTACTCAGTGTCGACTCGGCTACAACTATTGCTGTCGAGGGGCTCATCTCGGGAATAAGTTCTAAACGGTAACCAAGTCCATTGGAAGAGCCACGTTCGCGCCAAGCCTCAAGACGGCCCCAGGGTTTCCATGTGCCATCACCGGGACGGAGGATAAGCCATGATCCGGGATTAGAACGGCTGACTCGGTCGGTGCCCGGTGAAGCCACGAAAGGAGTGAGCATGGAAGCGGCGGCTACAGGTGAGCCGGATAAGTCGTGGACTGTTATTGACCAACCTTTTCTCTCCTTTCCTGACCTTTCCCTTTCGCTTCCAAAGGAGCTTAACCAACTCCGAGAGCTACTTGTCTCTGACTGCAACGGCCTGTCCGATTTTTAACTGAAAGAATTACTCCACAAGCAAACAACAAACTAACCCAACTAACTAAACACTACAAAAGTTGAAGAAATAAAATCTCCAACTTCTTCATGAAACCAAAATATTATACAACTTTACTTTACCCTACCGTTTTGCATTCGAATTTAGTAACAAACTTTATAAAAAGTAAAACTAAAAACCAACCTGGATCTTTGATTCCGGTCACCGGTGTTTCTAAAGCTGAACTTGCAAGTGAAAACGGGTTGCCGGATATTTCCCCGGATCTGAAACACTTGAGGACTACATTCGGGTTCGCCGTCGAACTGGAAAACGAATCTCAGGTCGGGTTCGGCTTTAACATTCAAGTGAAACTGAGCAGATGAACCTTTATTGTCTTCTTTCCCAACCGAAATCCAGCCATTGTGGAAAACGCAAGCCCTAGAGTCAGTTCCCGTCAAATCCATCGGCAAAGTCACTCTCCCTAGCAGACGACCAGAGCCAACGCCGCAAGTAGCACCACTCCGGCCGGTGTAGACAGCGATCTTAAGGCAAAGCTTGGTGGAAAAGATGGACCTGGCAGCGAGCTTGTTAATATCAGCTTTGCTAAGGTGAAAAGTAGCGGCAATGGAGTGTGGGTGGTTATCGGGGAACTGATTCTCCGACGGAATGTAGGGAACGTCGGCGGTTTGTTGAGGGAAATTACAGAGCTTAATCGTACAAAAACAGGGGGAGGAAGAAGGGTGAACAGCGGAGCGCGACGGTTTAGACGCAAGTGGGACTTTCAACGCTAGATTGGCTACGGTAAGTCGTACGAAAGCGCAAGGATCCATTGTCTTATGATTTGCCCTTTCTTTCTTTCAAAGAAAAAAAAGAAAGAAAGGGGTTTTAACTCTTCAAGCTTGAAGAGTAAATAGAAGAGTGTACATGGAGATGGAAAAACGAGAAGGGAATGGGGATGTAGTCGCTGTATCCTTGAAGGATTTTGTTTTGAAAAACAGGGGGCAAAGGTGGGGAGATGGATGATAGCTGGCAACTGCCTGGCTTCAATTGCCAGGTCTCACCCGGACCAACTAAATTCTAATTTCTAGGCACCAAATTTTAATGTTGTATGGCGCAAATACCCTTCCCTATCTTGTCTCACAACCAAACACACATACATGAATCATATAGCATCTAAAAGGTTAAAGTGTATCACTTTAGCATTTAGAATATAAACTCATGTCCTCATATGTGTCGTACACTAGCGTTGGACATAAGTATTTCAACTAAAATGAAGATAAAAAACTACACAACATACACCTCAACAAATACCAAAACAAAAAAAAACAAAAAAAAATAGGGACAAAAATCCTCTGCCTTTTTTGTGCTCCTTATTGTGCCAAAACACTAAAAAAATTAAACTCTAAGTTCTAGCCTTAAATTCTAAATCCTAAACCTTAAAAATATATCATACATTCAATACTCTAAACCCTATGCCATGTCCTTAACCTTGATCTTAAACCCCAAATTTATTTTTTTAATGATGGAACATAAGTAGGGGCACCGAAAAGATGCAAACAATTTCTACTCAAATGTTACAGCATTCTCCTAGCAGACATGCTGAAATATGAAACCACAGTGGTACATATAATGCAAAAAAAGGCTTAAGGGCTACGTTTGTCCATGTAGTAGTCCTAATTTATCAATTTCGTCACAATAAATCTTCATATCAATTTGGCCATTAAAGTAATCAAATTGCACCATTTGCCCCTTGACTGACGGAAGTCAACATTTACCCTTTTGATGCTGATGTGGCAGTCAACGTGTGAAAATGAGGTGGCAGTCAACTTGTGAAGATGACGTAGCAGAAGGGCAAAATTGATTTTCTAATCGAGTACGAGGGCAAAATTGATTTTTCAGGCAAACAATACAAATTTAAGAAAATATTAAAATACTAAAATAATATAAAAATTAATAAAACATTAAAAAGTGTTTATTAATACTTATATGACTAAAAACATAAAAGTATCTAAAAAATAAAAAATTATAAAATTAAATATCAAAAGTTATTAAATTATAAATTATTCAAAAATCAAAAACTTGAAAATAAAATCTACACTCTAACTCTAATTTCTAAATCTCAAACTCTAGATGACAAACCTTAAACCCCTAAACCCTAATTAAAAAATTATCAATCTAAAGTGATTATGAAACATACAAGTATGAATATAAATTTAATTAATCAAGTAAAGGGTTAGTTTTAGGGTTTGAGATTTAGAAATTCGAGTTAGAGTGCAGAGTTTGATTTTTTAGTATTGAGGCATAGATAGGGACACTAAAATGGACCGAAAGGCTTTTTGTCCGGTTAAAATAATCACGTTAACCCTATTTTAAAATTTTTTCCCCCTCACGTTCTTTCAAGAGAAAGAAAATCAAAATTATCCAAACTTTTTTTATGAAGATTTTTGTAATTTTTTAGACGTTATAAATATTTTCAAATTTTAATTATTGAATAATTTATAATTTATTAGTTTATGATATTTTAATTTTATATTTTTTTACTTATTTTTAGATATTATTAATTATTTTAATTTATTTTTTAGTTATATATTAATAAAATATTTTTAACATTTTATTAATTTGCATGTTAATTTAATATTTTAATATTTTCTTAAACTCATAGTTTTTGTTTTAAAAAATTAATTTTGTCCTCAAACTCGCTCGAAAAATTAATTTTGTCTCTTTGCCACGTCATCGTCGCACATGGACTGCCACATCAGCACCGTAAACTGTCACGTCAACACCATAACGGTCAACATTGATTTCCGTCAGTCAAGGGGCAAATGGTGATGCAATTCGACTACTTTAATGGCCAAATTGATGCGAAAATATCATAGGGGCAAAATCGATAAATTGAGACTACTACAAGGACACAAGTAGCCCTTGTAGACATCGTTTTCCGTTCGGGCCTAACAGAGTTGGGCCTTCAAAATCCCATCAAACATTTGGAGTCGTCATCGGTCGTTTTGGGTTGGGTACGACCGAAAACCTGAAAACTAGTCTGCATCATCACCGAGATCGTCGTCGGATTCGGGAGTCGATTACGAGTGAGGAAGGTTATAGCACCCCTACTACGCCCAAAATTAGTACCTAAGGGTTATGGTTGTCTAAAAGGAAACTCAAAACGAGGTTAATAGCACTACTAATAATATTTTGGGTAAACTACATAAATGGTCCCCC
Organism: Hibiscus trionum; assembly: GCA_030270665.1. NCBI lineage: Eukaryota > Viridiplantae > Streptophyta > Magnoliopsida > Malvales > Malvaceae > Hibiscus > Hibiscus trionum. The sequence continues at coordinate 36,743,172 of BSYR01000013.1, forward strand.
GACTATGTTCCAATTATATTTTGCGTCCCTCAATTATCAAAAGTTACAAACTGGTCCCTTGACTTAAAAAAAGTAACAAATTGGTCCGACGCCGTTAAAATTTTAACGGCCGGTGACGTGGCAGTTAATATAAATTAATATAATTATACAATTAGCCATCAAATTCTACACTTATTTTAATTTGACCCTAATTCTAAAAATTAACCCATTTTTTCTTCAATTGAATCCTTCTTATAACTCCCTCTTCCTCTCTACCACCACGATCAACCCATTCTCCATCATTGCCTTAAAAGTCAACATCAACTTGTTGTTCCTGAGCACTTCAGTCGCCGTCTTCATCAAATCTCTAAATTTAGTTTCATTTGGATCAACTCTCAAAGTAATTTCTCCACATTTTTGCGGTTTAGTTTTGAAGAGCGATGGGAAGTTGGGAACAATAAAAGTTAGATCTTTGCAGGTTTCATGATCACAATAGGAGATTCATATGTTCTTGTAGAATCTGAACCTCTAGTTGTTGAAGTGTTGATGCGAGTGTTCTACAGGCTTCGCTAACCTCTTAGACTCTGACCAGGGCTTGTGCATTTTGGTTCAGAGTCTCTTTCAGACACAAAGTTTGCAGTTTGATCTTCTTTCCCAGTCTCGAGGAGCCCCTTTGCTTGCATTGCTTCGAGTATCTGTTTAAGAGCTATGAGATCCTTCCCAGATTGTTTAAACTCTAGGTCTTTCAATCTTTTCTCGATCTCACTATAAACCGAAGGGGAAGAATTCGGAGTATTGGACGGAAGTTTTACATGTTTAAGAGGTAGTTTCTGAGAACCTCGAATTCCATCCGCATGTCTCCATGGTGCTGGCTCAAAAGGGAACCTTGAACTGGAAATAGGCTTCATGATCATATTGTGACATATGAATCTACAAAAAGTTCATTAAAATTCCATGAAAATAATCTCCTCCACCGAAAATCCAAATAAGAAAACACTAAAAGAATAAAAAGTCAAATTACAAAAAAATTATAAAGCAATTCCAATTCATGTTTTTTTATGTAAATTACCGGTGGTAGCAGCAAATTGAAGACAATGGAGATTAAAACAATACATTGAATAATAGGAAAAGAAATGGAAATGGGGAAGATTATGAGTATGAGAAATAGAGAGATTATATGTTGATAGAAAATATTATCTCTCGAACAACGAAAAACGTGTTTGAAAATGTCTGGTTAAGGTCGGTGTATAAGACATTGATGGAGAATGGGCCGACGATGGTGGTGAAGAGGACGAGGGAGTTATAGGAGGGACTAAATTGAAGTAATTTTGAAATATTAAAGGTTAATTTTTTAGAATTAGGATCAAATTAAAATACAATGGAAAAGTTGAGGGTCAAAATTGTTATTATGTCAAATTTATAAACGACCACATCATCAGCCGTTAAGTTTTTAACGGCGTTGGACTAATTTGTTACTTTTTTTAAGTCGAGGGACCAGTTTGTAACTTTTGATAGTCAGGGGACGCAAAAGATAATTAGAGCATAGTCGAGGGACCTTTTATGTAGTTTACCCTAAAATTTAATTATGATGTTAAACGTGTGGACAGAAAAGTCATGGCATGTTATAAAAAAGCATAAACCGATTCAAAACAAAAACAAAAAGAACAAAATCAAACTCGATCAAAATTAAATTATTAATCAAGCTCAAAGCATGCACCTAATTAGATTTAACTAATTTTAATTAGAAACCAATTCACACATCAATTAATTTATTAAAGCCAAATAATTACCGAGTTTTTATACGAGGACCAAATCAAATTAAAGAAAAAACGAGGCTTAAAAATTAATTAATTTTATGAAGAATGACCTAATTGAATGATATGCAAGCATGGTAAAATGAAAAGGATAATTACCCACCAATCATAAAAAACGTGCACAAATTTACTTTCCACCAACACTGCGGTTTCACATTCATCAAGGCAAAAAGGATTTTTAACATTTTTAATTCATTTATTCTTTTATTTCAAATTAAAGAGAGAGCTCTCTCATCTCCCTCAAAGCATACCATCGACCATTGCACTGTTATCTTCGGTCACCACCTCGGTCACCGTCGATGGCGGCCGTTCAATTTTAAACTACACTAGAGGACTCGTCTCGATGTGCTGAACTCAGATCTGGTGACCGTTTCGTTGGATAACGCTCAGATGCTCACGAATCAAGCAAAAACCGTTTAGATCCTTTTTTCTTCGATCTCTGACTATAACCGTCAAATCGTCACCGTTTTTCGATAAGAAGTTTCTTTCGGCCTCCTCTACACTTTGACCGTTCGAATTCGACGGCTAATGTCTCGTTCGCCGGAAAATGGTGAGAAAACTTTTCAACCTTATCTTTTGCTTTCAAACTGGTTTCAAGACTGGTTTTTTTGGGTTTTTATTTTGCAGGCATATCTTGTGTTTATCCCCCCCTCATTTGGTTTTTCCTTTGTTTATAAAGGGCTAGAATGCCCGATAATAGAGGATAATTGAGTTTGGTGAGATTCTTGTGGGATTTAAGTTGAATGGACGGTAGGTGAGTGACAAAGATTTTTAAGGGATATTTGTATCAGGTTTGACCGAGATTTGAGGGGGAAATGTGAGTGTTTTACCAGTGAGAAATGATTTGGACTCGGGTTTAGGATTTGGGCTTGGTATGTTTGGGATCAATTATTTCAATATTCAATGTAGTAAAAATTTGGTGTGTACAGCTGCCCCTCTTTGCTCATTACTCGAGAAAGAGGAATTGAGCAAAGACTACAAACAACGAATTTTTCCATTGAATTTTGAACTTGCAAACATGACGCTTCCGTTTGTCCTTAAGGCGTTGTAATTCGACATGTACCTCGCTCGTCTCAAGTGTACTAAAATTCGAGAACTCATTTCCTGATGTAAGATGCACCCCGCTCGTCTCAAGGGCGCTGGAATTCGACATGTACCCCGCTCGTCTCAAGGGCACTAGAATTCGAAAACTCATTTCCCGATGTAAGATGTACCCCGCTCATCTCTAGGGCACTGTAAGATGTACCCCGCTCGTCTCAAGGGCACTAGAATTTGAGAATTCATTTCTCGGTGTAAAATGCACCCCACCCGTCTCAAGGGCGCTGTAAGATGTACCTCGCTCGTCTCAAGGGCACTGGAATCTGAGAATTCATTTCTCGATGTAAGATGTCCCTCGCTCGTCTTAGGGGCGCTATAAGATGTACCTCGCTCGTCTCAAGGGCACTGGAATCCGAGAATTCATTTCTCGGTGTAAGATGCACCCCGCTCGTCTCAAGGGTGTTGTAATATGTACCCCGCTCGTCTCAAGGGCACTTGAATTTGAGAATTTATTTCTCGATGTAAAACTCCATTCCTTAACTTGAGGACGCTATGTCGAAAACTCTGATCCTTCAAAACCAAAGATGCTGAGTTGAAAATTTGATTAGTCCTTCAAACATGAGGATGCCAAATCTGACTCCACTCCTTCAAACCTGAGGATGTTGGGTCGAATTCTAATTTGGTTGTAAGACTCCACTCCCTCATCTTTGGGGACAATAGATTAACAACTTCATTTACTCATCTTCGAAGTAATTAGATATGATAATACTCATCTTTGAGGTAATTCTTGACACTTCATCTCGAAAGGTAATTTGATGACATTCTATCTTGGATGGTTGATGAGACTCCATCTCGGAGGTAATTGGTGGCACTCCATTTTGAAGGCAAATGACATTCCCTTTCAAGGGTAGTTGGTGGCACTCTATCTTGGAAGCTTGACGATGACACTCCGTCTTGGAGGCAAATGGTGGCACTTTATCCTGGAGGATTTAGGGCGACATTCATCTTGAAAGCAAATGGTGACACTTTATCTTGAAGGCAAATGGTGGCAATTCATCTTGAAGGAAAATGGTGGCACTCCATCTTAGAAACTTGATGACACTCAATCTTAGAGGTCATTGGTGGCACTTCATCTCGAAGGCAAATGGTGTCTCTCCATCTTGGAGGCAAATGGTGGCATTCCATCTTGGAAGTTTGATGCTGGCACTCCATCTTAAAGGCAAACGGTGGCACTCCATCTTGGAGACACATGGTGGCACTCCCTCTTAGAGGCAAATGGTGGCGCTCCATCTTGGAGGCGAAGATCTGATCATTCGTGTTTGAAGCAGGATTTGATGTAGAATCGCTTACTTGTAATTAGGGCAAGGTTCGATAAATGAAGATGCACTCATTCGTTCTTTAGTCTGGATTGGATGTAAAACCACTTATTAGTGCTTGAGACAAGGTTTTGTTTGTACCTGTTTGATAATCAATATGCAAAGAATGCATGTGGAAATATGTATACCAATGATGTAAATGCATGCTCTCATGGTTGATGGTGATGCAAAGATGTTTGGGAAGTCTTCATTCTCGAACCAAGCTTGATCACCTCGACTTCCGTTTTCCTCCAATTGGGCGTAAATTCATCACTTCCAGATTGTGACAATTCAATTTTGCCGCTAACAAATTTGTCTCCAAACTTTCGTCTTTTCTTTTCCTTGCCCCATTCTTGATTCTAGGCTTTTCAAGTCTGAATGAACCTTGTCAAAAGAATCTTTTTCATTCTCGAGAAAGTTTATTTTAAAATATTTTTCAAATTATAAAGAGCTTTCAAAAATATTTTTGCAAATGTATCCCACACTCAAGGCTCACAACTAAACCATTTCATAAAAATTTAAGTTCATTGAAGATCAAACAAATCAATTACTCTTTCAATCTTTCAAAACTATAGCTCTTTGACATGTGTCAAGACTATTGGTGATTTCGAGGTATGAGTCAGTTTGGAGTACAATGTGTTTTGGGATCGGTTGCATTGAATGAGACATCATTCTTCAAGTGTTCATTGATTTGTTTAGAAATGATCGAATGATCTTGGATGCTTTGTGTGCGACTTCTGGAACTGTTTACTAACTTCAAACCCTTTCTCAGATTTTAGAATGTGTGGAACTTCATTGAACTTCTAGGGGATCATCTCTCGCATGCCAGCCATGTATATTTAACTTCATATTCGAGCCGTGTTTTCAGGTTTTCGGCCCGAATTCACCATTGGTTCAAAATGCCCTTTGCGGGTTTTCATTTGGAACCCTCCTTTTATTTTTTTCCTTTTCTTTTTTCTTTTGATTATTCATCATGCACTATAAGGTTTAGAAATCTTCTGCAAACAAACGAGTTAACTCTAAGAGGAGGTATCAATTCTAAAAATAGACTCTTCAACTCAAATATCCATGTATGATCAAAATTGACTTTATAGCCATGTAACATAGGCTATGGTTCAGGGTTATAAAAGAAAGGATACATAGGCTCAAACAAGTGTTCAAGGGTCAATAACTCTAAGAGGAGGTATCAATTCTAAAAATAGACTATTCAATTCTAGACTTCCCATTTTTAGGTTTTCACCATAGAGTTCATTTCCTTTATTTCTTTTTTATCTTCAAGGATTCATGATATTTCTACGAATGTTGGAACCAAAACTTCGAACAATATTGTGTCGCATGCTTCATCTCTAAGATAACTGAACTCAAGATAATCACTTTTGAAGAGGGACTCCACATGTGTGCTCCTCGTTCTGTTCTATTCATTTCATATGAATTCATAACTTTATTTTGATTTGAGCACAAATCACCTATTCTGGCTGAAACACGTCTTTTTGTTCTTGACCCTTGGTCCATAAGGCTTCATCCTCGTAGTATGATCAGAATCGACAATTTATTCATGTAAGCAGATATTTCTTCACCTTTGCCCCTAGTGTGAAGGGTGATCCTTGGTTAGGGTTTAAATCAAAGAAAATTATAAGGCTCAAACGGGGACAACAAATGATAATTTTCTCTTTTTGTGAAGGGATGATGAAGGAATGCCAAATGTCATTTCATACATAGATATTTTCGCAAACGAGTTACCCTTAGAATAATAGGTATTCAGAACTAACTCATTTGTTCATAGAATCATCTAAAAACAAATAATGAATGATAAAATTAATCTTTCTTCTCTCTTTTTTTTTCTTTTTTCTTCATACATGCCCTCAACTATTTGAGCTCATTCACAGAATCAACACAGGATGCCCCACTTTGTCTTTCTGTTGGAAGATTCATACAACAGTGAACATTTTGATTTTCATGTCTTTGAGGTATTGGCTAGAAAAAAAGTTGACAGTAGGTCGAACTTTCAAAAACAAAGGCGTGACTTGGATGTCGTCTTCCTCGGAAAGTTAATCTTTTAAAAAAAAGTTGACTTTAGGTCGAACTTTCAAAACAAACAATGGTGCTACTCGATGATCGTCATCCCTAGAAGGTTAACCTTGCATCATGTTTGGCCTTTCAAGTACATGTTATGAAAAAAATGAGATGAAAAGATCAAGGAATCTTGTTTTTGGTTTCAAGTGAAATATCAAAGGTTAATCTTGTCATATGTCAAAGCTCTATAATCTCAAAGTATTTCATTTATTCGATTTTTAAAGATCTTCAAAGTTTATAAATTTGGTTCATTGTTCATAGCTTACTGTTTGAAAGCTCATTTTCGAAAATATCATCATTTATTCACTGCTCAAAATTTATTTACAAAGACGATTTTTCAAAATGAATTTTAATAAAAAAATGACAAGTGTCTCCTCCGTGTGGGCACCGAAAAATCTTCCTCTTGAATTTCTTTATTCTTCATCACACATCACTGCTCGATCATCTACCCATATGAATCATGAATGCATGCAAAGGCAATGCTAATGTTTAAATGCATAAAAGGTGTTGATTTAAAATTGACCATTCATAAAGCAAATTTCATAACTTCAATTACGAAAACCTTATATTTTAAACGGTTAATCGTGTGTCAACATCCCTTTACTAGACATTAAAAACTTGATGCACGTGTGCAAAAAAAACACAAAAACATGGTTAGTACATCATAAACAAATATATATGTACAGACATAAATTTAATGCATGCTAAAAGTGTGTGTGTGTACATATGTAGGCGACCACTAATAATTCAGGTTCGTCGTGGCTCTGATTGGGTGGGATCCTATTACATGCGGTTTATGGATCTAAAGATGGGTACCCAAACTGTCCTTATCAACCTACAAAGGCTAATAAGAACCTCGATCCTCACCCATTATAGGCTTCTACGGACCAAGTTCAATTTAGAGGGGCTCACTTCTTTAAGCTTGTGCGGAGGATTGACCTCTCGAAGACATAAAGTATGTGAACCCCGGAAGCAACACACATTCTTGTACGGATGATTAACCTCTCGAAGGGTAGTGATTGCAACCACTTAAACGAGACAAAGCTCGGGTTGAGAGCTTATGATATGCTTGTGCGCAAAGGAACATTAAACACACGACGACCACGTACTGAACCATCTCCGTAAAATACAAAAACCTTTAATTTTTGTGATCATCAATAGTTCAAATTCCTTTTTCTTTTTTTTGAAACAACTTACACCCTTTGTGGCTCGACTCTCTAATGTCCCCAGTAAAGTCGCCAAGCTGTAGACACCATTTTCCGTCCGGGCCTAACTGAGTTGGGCCTTCAAAAGCCCATCAAACATTTAGAGTCGCCATTGGTCGTTTTGAGTTGGGTACGACCGAAAACCTGAAAACTAGTCTGCATATTCACCGAGATCGTCGTCGGGTTCGGGAGTCGGTTACGAGTGAGGAAGGTTATAGCACCCCCACTACGCCCAAAATTGGTACCTAAGGGTTATGGTTGTCTAAAAGGAAACTCAAAACGGGGTTAATAGCAATACTAATTAAATTTAATTATGATGTTAAACGTGTGAACAGAAAAGTCATGGCAACGTTATAAAAAAAGCATAAACCAATTCAAAAAAAAACAAAAAGAACAAAATCAAACTCGATCAAAATTAAATAATTAATCAAGCTCAAAGCATGCACCTAATTAGATTTAACTAATTTTAATTAGAAACCAATTCACACATCAATTAATTTATTAAAGCCAAATAATTACCGAGTTTTTATACGAGGACCAAATCAAATTAAATAAAAAATGAGGCTTAAAAAATAATCAATTTATAAAGGAGGATCTAATTAAAAAAGAATCTAAACCTAAAGGCTAAAATCTAATTAATTTAAACTAGAATGACTAAAATAAAATCCACGAAAATGCTATAAATGTCAAATCCACGGAAATAAAATCCATGCAGCCCCATCTCCTCTTCATGTTATGACAGCTCCACGGCCATTCTCAATGTGAGGCATGGATGTGATTGGACCAATTACGCCGAAGGCATCAAACGAACACCGCTTCATTTTTGTGATGATTGATTATTTCACAAAATGGGTGGAAGCTACTTCGTACGTAAATGTAACAAGATCGACTTGTGCAAGTTCTTAAAAAAAGAAATCATTTGTCGGTATGGTATACCAAAAAGGATTATCTCTGATAATGCCTTAAATTTGATAAAAAAAATGATGACAGAGGTATGTGAACAATTTAAGATCAAACATCACAAGGGCCCTCTTGGTTAAAAAAAGAAGAAAAACTAAGAGGTGAAAACCCGAAAGGGCCCTCATGGTAAAAAGGGGAAACGATTCAGAACGAATGATGCAAGGTAAAATAAAGTCGTCGAGTCCTCTTTAAAGTCTTGTTTAATACGAAGACAGTTCATATTCTTTAGATGTTGGTCGAAGAATTCAAGCTCCACCTAGTAGAAGCCACAATCAAATACGATTCTTGAATGAATTGGCAGTGAAATCCCAAAATTTGATATGTGAGGGCATTTTTTTTCCTCCTTTAATTTTTTCCTCTTTTTTTAGCACGTGTTCGTTCTTGGGGCCTAGGCCATTTTCATTCAATAAGAAGAAATCGTTAATTATCTTGCGTTTCATATTGCTTATCGTTAAATATGGGTGCATTTTATTGATGTTTGTGGAAACTTTTTGACGGGGTCCGTAATATCTATATACGACATTCATTGTTCTACTCAAATGATGAAAGGTTTAAAAACCACATCGATGACATACAAGATGTCACTAAGCATCCTTCAGTGATGATGAAAATCTCGAAATGTAAGAAGCTTGATAACGAAGTAGAAGGGGCAGGATTACACGAAGATTGACTCGGATGAAGATGATAACCCAAAATTAAAAATATGTTGTGCAAAAAGGTCCCATTCATTTAAGAATAGGAGCATGTATACATTTTGCATGAAAGATAGGTGCATTAGTAACATGTCCATCCTTACATTTTCACCAAGGCAGATGTATAAGATAACTCGAATCTCAGCGCCCTTGAGACGAGCGGGGTGCATTTTACGTCAAGAAATGAGTTCTTGAATCGCAGTGCCCTTGAGACGAGCGGTGTACACCTTACAATGCCCTTGAGATGAGCGGGGTGCATTTTACATTGAGAAATGAATTCTTGAATCCCACTTCCCTTGAGAGGAGCGGGGTACGCCTTGCAGCGCCCTTGAGACGAGCGGGGTGCATTTTACATCAAGAAATGAGTTATTGAATCCCAATGCCCTTGAGACGAGCAGGGTACGCTTTACAGCGCCCTTGAGATGAGTGGGGTGCATTTTACATCAAGAAATGAGTTCTTGAATCCCAGTGCCCTTGAGACGAGCGGGGTACACCTTACAACGCCCTTGAGACAAGCGGGGTGCATTTACATCAAGAAATAAGTTCTTGAATCCCAATGCCCTTGAGACGAGCGGGGTACACCTTACAGCGCCCTTGAGGCGAGCGAGGTGCATTTTACATCGAGAAATGAATTCTTGAGTCCCACTGCCCATGAGATGAACGGGGTACTTCATATAGCGCCTTTGAGACAAGTGACGTGCATGTTTTTATCAGTAGGATGAACGGGGGTGTCTTCTTTGCAAATTTAATATTCAATGGAAAATTTTGTTGATGTAGTCTTTGCTCCATTCCTCTTACCCGAGAAATGAGCAAAGAGGGGCAACTGTACGCATCAATTTTTTTTCTCTTTTGAATATTAAAACAAAATCAAACCCAAAAAAATTGAATCCAACTAAAACTCTACCACCACATTGTTAATCCCTAAAATCTAGCCACAATACACCAAAAAAAACATTCAAAAAATCTGAATATTATCCTTAAAGTTTGTATTCAACTACAACACTACCCACCTTCCCATATCCCTAAAAAATCAACAATCCCTAACCAAATTTGAACCCTATATAAACCCCCATCCACCACCATTTACACACATGAGCACGAACGCTAAAAAAAGGGCAATAGTAAGTTATATTTCAGTGTTAAAGTCAGAAGAAAAAGTTAGAAGCAAAACGTCTCTTACTCTTTTCCGGTGACCAGAATTTTATTATCCAAATCCGAATGGTGGAAGAGCCTACAACGACCCCGAGACCAATATACTTCAAGAACAATACGATTCAATGGCAAATTTCGGAGTTTGAGCAAGGTATTTTTCGTGTTTCTTCTTTTTGTTGTAAAATTTCAAAATCAAAGATAAAAAAGGGTGTTTTAGAACTTAAGTTTTTTGATTTGGCTGTCGCAGGGGATAGTGTTTAGCATCGGCCGGTGTGTGCTTGTATGAGAGATGAGATAAAAATTATGTTTATGTTTGATACAAAGGACCAACTTTTTTTGGTTTCATTCGAAACTCAATGAGGAAGATGAAGTAATAAAAAGGGTACTTCCTTTTTTTTCTTTTGTTGTCATTGTTGTGAAATTGTGTATTTTAAACAAGTAGGGGTCCCACATCCAATAAAATTTCTGATATGTTGCAGGCAATTCACGCATGCTTTATGATTAGGGGGTTTTCGCGTTATAGGTCCTTAGATTTTTAGGTGTTTAGGTATAGGTATTTTGGTTTAATTTTATCATTCATTATTTGTTTTTAGATGATTCTATGAACAAATAAGTTAGTTCTGAATACCTATTATTCTAAGGGTAACTCATTTGCGAAAATATCTATGTATGAAATGACATTTGGCATTCCTTCATCACCCCTTCACAAAAAGAGAAAATTATCAGTTGTTATCCCCGTTTGAGCCTTATAATTTTCTTTGATTTGAACCCTAACCAAGGATCACCCTCCACACTAGGGGCAAAGGTGAAGAAATATCTTCTTACATGAATAAATTGTCAATTCTGATCATACTACGAGGATGAAGCCTTATAGACCAGTTTTCAAGAACAAAAAGACGTGTTTTAGCCAGAAGAGGTGATTTGTGCTCAAATCAAAATGAAGTTCTGAATTCATATGAAATGAATAGAACAGAACGAAGAGCACACATGTGGAATCCCTCTTCAAAAATGATTATCTTGAGTTTAGCTATCTTAGAGATGAATCGTGCGACAAAATATTGTTCGAAGTTTTGGTTCCAACATTCGTAGAAATATCATGAATCCTTGAAGATAAAAAAGAAATAAAGGAAATGAAATCTATGGTGAAAACCTAAAAATGGGTAGTCTAGAGTGATCTGAAAAAGAAAATATGTGGAAGCAGATTCAAGTCGAAGCAAGTGAGATTCCAACAAAAACAATCGATCCTTGGTTATTGACCCTTAAACACTTGTTTAAGCCTATGTATCCTTTCTTTTATAACCCTGAACCATAGCCTATGTTGCATGGCTATAAAGTCCATTTTGATCATACATGGATATTTGAGTTGAAGAGTCTATTTTTAGAATTGATACCTCCTCTTAGAGTTAACTCGTTTGTTTGCAGAAGATTTCTAAACCTTATAGTGCATGATGAATAATCAAAATAAAAAAGAAAAGGAAAAAAAATAAAAGGAGGGTTCCAAATGAAAACCCGCAAAGGGCATTTTGAACCAATGGTGAATTCGGGCCGAAAACCTGAAAACGCGGCTCGAATATGAAGTCAAATATACATGACTGGCATGTGAGAGATGATCCCCTAGAAGTTCAATGAAGTTCCACACATTCTAAAATCTGAGAAAGGGTTTGAAGTTAGTAAACAGTTCCAGAAGTCGCACACAAAGCTTCCAAGATCATTCGATCATTTCTAAACAAATCAATGAACACTTGAAGAATGATGTCTCATTCAAAGCAACCGATCCCAAAACACATTGTACTCCAAACTGACTCATACCTCGAAATCACCAATAGTCTTGACACATGTCAAAGAGCTATAGTTTTGAAAGATTGAAAGAGTAATTGATTTGTTTGATCTTCAATGAACTTAATTTTTTATGAAATGGTTTAGTTGTGATCCTTGAGTGTGGGATACATTTGCAAAAATATTTTCGAAAGCTCTTTATAATTTGAAAAATATTTTAAAATAAACTTTCTTGAGAATGAAAAAGATTCTTTTGACAAGGTTCACTCAGACTTGAAAAGCCTAGAATCAAGAACGGGGCAAGGAAAAGAAAAGACGAAAGTTTGGAGACAAATTTGTTAGTGGCAAAATTGAACTGTCACAATCTGGAAGTGATGAATTTACGCCCAATTGGAGGAAAAATGAAGTCGAGGTGATCAAGCTTGGTTCGAGAATGAAGACTTCCCAAGCATCTTTGCATCACCTTCAACCATGAGAGCATGCATTTACATCATTGGTATACATATTTCCACATGCATTCTTTACATATTGATTATCAAACAGGTACAAACAGAACCTTGTCTCAAGCACTAATGAGTGGTTTTACATCCACTCCAGAATCAAGAACGAATGAGTGCATCTTCATTTATCGAACCTTGCCCTAATTACGAGTAAGCGATTCTACATCAAATCCTGCTTCAAACACAAATGATCAGATCTTCGCCTCCAAGATGGAGCGCCACCATTTGCCTCTAAGAGGGAGTGCCACCATGTGTCTCCAAGATGGAGTGCCACCGTTTGCCTTCAAGATAGAGTGCCAGCATCAAACTTCCAAGATGGAATGCCACCATTTGCCTCCAAGATGGAGAGCCACCATTTGCCTTCAAGATGAAGTGCCACCAATGACCTTTGAGATTGAGTGCATCAAGTTTCTAAGATGGAGTGCCACCATTTGCCTTCAAGATGAATTGCCACCATTTGCCTTCAAGATAAAGTGTCACCATTTGCTTTCAAGATGAATGTCGCCCTAAATCCTCCAAGATAAAGTGCCACCATTTGCCTCCAAGACGAAGAGTCATCGTCAAGCTTCCAAGATAGAGTGCCACCAACTACCCTTGAAAGGGAATGTCATTTGCCTTCAAGATGGAGTGCCACCAATTACCTCCGAGATGGAGTCTCATCAAGCATCCAAGATAGAGTGTCATCAAATTACCTTTCGAGATGAAGTGTCAAGAATTACCTCAAAGATGAGTATTATCATATCTAATTACTTCGAAGATGAGTAAATGAAGTTGTCAATCTATTGTCCCCAAAGCTGAGGGAGTGGAGTCTTACAACCAAATTAGAATTCGACCCAGCATCCTCAGGTTTGAAGGAGTGGAGTCAGATTTGGCATCCTCAGGTTTGAAGGAGCTAATCAAATTTTCAACTCAACATCCTTGGTTTTGAAGGATTAGAGTTTTCGACATAGCGTCCTCGAGTTAAGGAATGGAGTTTTACATCGAGAAATAAATTCTTAAATTCAAGTGCCCTTGAGACGAGCGGGGTACATATTACAACACCCTTTTGATGAGCAGGGTGCATCTTACACCAAGAAATGAATTCTCGAATTCTAGTGCCCTTGAGACGAGCGGGGTACATCTTATAATGCCCCTAAGACGAGCGAGGGACATCTTACATCGAGAAATGGATTCTTAGATTCCAGTGCTCTTGAGACGAGCGAGGTACATCTTACATCGCCCTTGAGACGAGCGGGGTGCATTTTACACCGAGAAATGAATTCTCAAATTCTAGTGCCCTTGAGACGAGCGGGGTACATCTTACAACGCCCTTGAGACGTGCAGGGTGCATCTTACATCAGGAAATGAGTTTTCGAATTCTAGTGCCCTTGAGACGAGCGGGGTACATGTCGAATTCTAGCGTCCTTGAGACGAGCGGGGTGCATCTTACATCAGGAAATGAGTTCTCGAATTCTAGTACCCTTGAGACGAGCGGGGTACATGTCGAATTACAACGCCTTAAGGACAAACAAAAGCGTCATGTTTGCAAGTTCAATATTCAATGGAAAAATTCGTTGTTTTTAGTCTTTGCTCAATTCCTCTTTCTCGAGTAATGAGCAAAGAGGGGCAGCTGTACACACCAAATTTTTACCACATTGAATATTTAAATAATTGAGCCCAAACATACCAATCCGAAATCCTAAACCCGAGTCCAAATCATTTCTCACCGGTAAAACACTCACATTTCCCCCTCAAATCTCGGTCAAACCTGATACAAACATCCCTTAAAAATATATGTCTCTCACCTATCGTCCATTCAACTTAAATCCCACAAGAATCTCACCAAACTCAATTATCCTCTATTATCGGGCATTCTATCCCTTTATAAACAATGGAAAAACCAAATGAGGGGGGGAATAAACACAAGAGATGCCTGCAAAATAAAAACAAAAAAAACCAGTCATGAAACCAGTTTGAAAGCAAAAGATAAGGTTGAAAAGTTTTCTCACCATTTTCCGGCGAACGGGACTTCAACCGTCAAATCCGAACGGTCAAAGTGCAGAGAAAGCCGGAAGAAACTGCATATCGAAAAACGGTGACGATCTGACGGTTAGAGTCGGAGATCGAAGAAGAAAGGACCTAAACGGTTTTTGCTTGATTCGTGAGCATTTGAGTGTTATCTAACGAAACGGTCACCAGATCTGAGTTCAGCGCGTCGAGACGAGTCCTCTGGTGTAGTTTGAAGTTGAACGACTGCCATCGACGACGACCAGCGACGGTGACCGAGGTGGTGACCGGAGATGACAGTGCAATGGTCGATGGTATGCTTTGAGGGATATGGGAGAGCTCTCTCTTTAATTTGAAATGAATTAGAAAAATGTTAAAAATCCTTTTTGCCTCGATGAATGCGAAACCGTAGTGCTGGTGGAAAGCAAATTTGTGCACGTTTTTGTATGATTGGTGGGTAATTATCCTTTTCATTTTACCATGTTTGCATATCATTCAATTAGGTCCTTCTTCATAAAATTGATTAATTTTTAAGCCTTATGATTTGTTCTTTGATTTGATTGGGTCCCTAAATTAAGATTTGATGATTAATTGGATTTCATATTTGATTAATTTGTGAGTTGACCTTTAATTGAAATTAACTTAGTCTAATTTGGTCTATAATTTAAACTTGATCAATTTACTAAATTAAGTTTGAATTTATTTTAATTGGTGAATCGATTAAAATTTAATTTTTGATTGTTTTTCTAATTAATTGTTTTCTTTCATGTATTTGCATTTTTTTATTCTCGAGCATGTCTTATCATTTTCAGTAACATATTTTTAGTGCTATTAATCTCTTTTTGAAATTTCTTTTTTTAGAGACAACATAAACCCTTAGGTACCAATTCATGGGCGTAGTGGGGGTGCTATAACCTTCCCCACTCGTAACCGACTCCTGAACCCGACGATGATCTCGGTGTTGACGTAGACCAGAATTATAGGTTTTCGGTCGTACCCAACCCAAAACAACCAATGGCGACTCCATGTGTTTGATGGACTTTTGAAGGCCCAATCTATTTTGACCCGGACTGAAATCGGTGTCTACAGCTTGGCGACTCCGCTGGGGACAATGATGAGAGTCAAGCTGCAAAGGGTATAGGTTGTCTAAAAAAGGAAAAGAAATTTGAATTATTGGTGATCACAAAAATTGAAGGTTTTCGTATTTTACGAAAATTGTTCAATAGTGGTTGTCTTGTGTTCAATTTTCTTTCGCACACAAGCATATTATAAGCTCTCAACCCGAGCTTCGTCCCACTTAAGTGGTTGCAATCGGTACCCTTCGAGAGGTTAATCCTCCGTACAAGAATGCGTGTTGCTTCCGGGGTTCACATACTTTTTTCCTTCGAGAGGTCAATCCTCCGTACAAGCTTAAAGGAATGGGGCCCCTAAACTGAACTCAGTTCGTAGGAGCCTATAATGGGTGAGGATCGAGGTTCTTACTAGCCTTAGTGGGTTAGTAAGGACAGTTTGGGTACCCATCTTTAGAACCATGAACAACATGTAATGAGCCGTAGGAGCCAACCCTAGTAGAGCTATGACGAACCCAATTTGTTAGTGGTCACCTACATATATACATGCACACATATTTTTTATCATGCTTTTAATTCACGCATTTTTTTTGTTTATATATTGTGCTGAAAATGTTTCTTCCTTTTGGTTTTTATTTTTTATACAACGTATTGACCAATGTTTTGTTTTGTCATGTTTCGTTTTCATCCATTGCATATGCATCATACACATAACATGTGTTGGTATAAACAAATTGTTCGTAAATAAAAGGTTTCCACAATGTCGAAGAGGTCTATCATCCAGGTCGAAGATAACACGAAGGTCCGCAAGTGGTCTGAAGACGCACAAAAGCAAAAAGGAGACATTATAGCCGCAGATCGTTAATCAATTTTATGTGGTGACGTTCACATTCACCTGCAAAAGAACAACCTCCAAGAACTAAAAGAGACTTGGGACTAGTTGGATACTGATATAAAGCTGAAATTTCAGAGCATGTATGGTGATATAGCATGTCTGTTGAGTATGGAACTTGATCTGGGGTTGATTCGAGCTCTCACGCAGTTCTGGTGTCCATCATACAATTGTTTTACTTTCAACCAAGTGGACATGACTCCCACCGTCGAGGAGTACACTGCTTTGCTGCATCTGACCGGAGTCAACTCTGATAAAGTGTATATAAAACCACATAAATCTGACCCATTCATGGATAAGCTGATGAAACTTACTGGTATGAGTTTATCATGGGCTAAAAAACAAACACAAAAAAGAGGTAATAGTGAGGGAGTTACCTGGAATAGCCTTCGTGGTTTATTTCAATCTCATCTAGATTCAGATAAGAGTCTAGACGTTATCGCTGTTGGCATTTACGGTCTAGTGATCTTTCCAAAATCTCTTGGCTACATTGAGGCATCTGCTATCGATTTGTTTGGTCAGCTGGGGAAGGTTAATCCAGCACCAGCCATGTTGGCAGAAACTTTCAGATCTTTGAGTGCTTGCCGGAAAAAAAGGAGGAGGGCACTTTATCGGTTGCGCTCAATTACTCGCAGTATGGTTTAACTGTCACTATGGAGAAAATCCAAAGCCCACCATACGCGCACTCACAGATAAGTATTAGCCATTAAAAGAATTCTTGACAAGGAAATTGCATGCCTTCACGAAGGACAAATGGATTTCGATTCTTCGTAACCTTAGAGATAAAGATGTCAAGTGGTGCATTCCTTGGCTACCATGCTTGGACATACTATACATGTGCAGGGATTATGATTGGGTGCCTTTATCTGGGATTTGGGGTGGCACTGGTTATGCACCTTTGATGGTCCAACGACAGTATGGATCTATGCAATTTATCTCAGTAACTGCAGGTTTAGCTTCTGCCAACTTCTCGTACAAAGTAGAGTTCTGGGCGCAACTCAAAAAATCCAAATGGCTTGGACTCAACCTCAAAGAATGAGAATAGAGAATGCTCGACACATGCTCACCCTAGATTATGAGGCTTGGAGAACTAGACGCGGGTTTGACAATATCCCTTTACTTGACCAAAAGAATGTCCTGTCCTTCGAAGAACACTTGAAGGTAGCCCCAACTGAAGTTGAGATAGTACGCCACGGATGTGAAGTTGAGAAAAAAAGAGCTGCACAAGAAGATTATGAAGTTAGAGGCGCAAAATCGTGATTTAGATTTGGATGCTACTTGCTACAAAGGCCGGTTAGAAAATGTGAAAAAAGAAAGGGATCAACTAGCTAAAGACCTAACAGATTTACAAGCCTCGTACCAAAAAATACAAGGGAAGCTGAAAGTTGCTGGATTGCAGAAAACCTCTGAAGAATGGGAGCGTGAGCTTAGAGAATAAGAAATGGAAGTTGGGCGATACAAGAAACTTTTTCTAGCAAGAGATAAAGATTTCAAGTCTCTTCCGCAAGATATGCAAAAATTACAGCAACGTTTCGATTCTACATGGGATGACCTTGTGAAAAGCCAAGCAGAGAATCAAGAATTAAGGGATGTCGTGTCAGAGTTGGAGGATTCATTGCAAAGTGCGTCTAAGAAACTGGAAGTCTTTCAAGAAGAGAATCAAAACTACAAGAACTTAGTAGTGGCACTTAAGAGTTCCCTCCAAGAATACAAGCAACTTGTCGCTAATTTTCGTGAGGCTTTCAAGACTGATAGGGATCGACGAGACTTCAAATTGAAGGTTATGAGAGGTGAAGTCAAGAAGAGAGATGACTTGATGAGTAATGCTAGTAGTCGAGTTCGAAAGGTAGCTGAGAAGATTTTTGGTCTGGCCAATGAAGCTGAAGTTCTGAAGCTCAGAGTTGGTTCCACATCGCATTATAGGAAGGAACTAACTCGGATCCTGGATGAGATCGAGAAGCTAGGAGTCAGAGCGGGCCTTTATCTCGGTTTTTTTCTTTGATATAATGGACTTTTTCTTTTTTAGGTGGAGATTATTTTAGGAGACAATTTGATGGACCAACATTTTTGCATTCATTTTTTATTATTTAGTTGTTTTGAGATATTCAATTTATTAAATAATTTAAGTATTCGGTTTATTTTCTGCCATTGGATCTTGTTTATTTTTTTTATCATCGTTATTCATTTATTTCTGCATTGCATTGCATACATGTCATGCGCATTAATAAAATAAAAATGAAATTTATTTAACATATGGGGCTTTAATATCAGCAATTCAGCAATCAAGAGAGGATCAACAAATTGACCATCTGCACTTCACGCGTTTCAAAGCTAAAAGAATGGAAGACAAACTTAAGCAGGTTGAATTATCTCAAGAAAAAGTCACTCAAGACATACAAAACTTGAGAGACGACATGGCCAGGAATCAGCAAGATCTCTTGAGCAATATGGACAACAAATTGTCACAATTATTTGCCAAGTTGACAGGTGTTGTAAAAGGAAAGGCGCACGAGACTCACGGAGTGAATTCATCACCTCGAGGACCACAAGAAGGGCAACCACGAGTGACCTTCTCTACCACTAGATTGCAGGATCCATTGAACTTTTATGGAACAGCCAGTTCCAACATAGGGGTGAATCCTACCATTTCTCATATAGTGCCTGATCTGGACGATCCAAAAGAGCTAGAAAACTGAGGTTGGGACAATTCAAATACCTAGACATAGTTGATGGCAAGTTTAAATACCTAGAAGAAAAGATTAAAGCCATGGAAGGTATTGATGCCTTCAGTGGAACCGATGTGATGGAGTTGAGTCTGGTCCCTGATTTGATTTTACCGCCAAAATTTAAAGTGCCAGAGTTTGAGAAGTTTGATGGCACAAGTTGCCCCAACACTCACCTCACCATATTCTGTCACAAAATGACGGGGTATGGAAATGATGACAAGTTACTGATTCATTGCTTTCAAGACAGCCTGACTGGGTCTGCCATGAAATGGTATAATCAGCTAAGTAGGATGCAAGTTAGCACATGGAGAGATTTGGCACGGGCTTTTAAAGAACAGTACAAGCATGTCCTGGACATGGTGCCTGATCGTTTGTCGCTTCAAGGTATAGAAAAAAAGGGACAAAGAATCATTTCGCGAATATGCCCAAAGATGGAGGAACATGGCTGCCCAGGTCCAACCACCATTACTTGAAAAAGAAACGACGACCCTTTTCATCAAATCTTTGGAGAATGAACCCACATTTTATGCCAAGCTTATCTGTAGCACCACTATAGACTTTTTTGATCTGGTTGCAGTAGGTGAAGTGATTGAGTGTGCCATTAAAAGTGGGAAACTTAACGATCCTGAAGCTTCCAAGAAAACATATGCTAAGAAAAGGGAAAATGAAGTCCACATGGTGGGGCACAACAGGAATTCATACTCGAACTATCAATCTTCTCCACAAGTAACATATTCCACGAGGTATTTGAAACCTGTCACTTCGTCTTCAGGCTCACGAAGTCAACCGCGAGAGCCTAAGTCATCAAAAACCAACACAGAAAAGGAATCTTTTACACCCATCTTTGTCTCTTACAAAGAACTATATGATAACCTATTGGAAGAACGGTTGGTGTCTCCTGTTTTTCTCACACCATTTCAACCACTGTACCAATCATGGTACGATCCTTATGCGCATTGCGATTACCATGCTGAACTCCGAGGGCACTCGATTGAAAATTGTACAGCTTTCAAGAGAAGAGTTCAACACTTAATAAATTAGAATGTGATTCAAGTCAATACGCCAAAAGGACCCAATGTTGCCTACAACCCTCTATCGACTCATGATGAACTGAGGGTTAATGCAGTGCTTGACCATGTCGGGAACAAGATCAAGAGAAGCATATCTGAAGTGTTGTCACCATTGAAATGAGTTTGGAAGAAAATGGCAGAAAGAGGATTGGTAGATCCTAAGCCTGAAGTTTTCATGGGCGGAGAAGAGATTTTCTGTGAGTATCATGGAGAAGTAGGCCATGAAATTCAATGTTGTGATCAGTTTAGAATGATTGTCCAGAATCTGATGGACAATAAAGAAATAGAAGTCTTTGAACAAAGTCGGGAAATAAAAGATGTTTTTGTACTGATAGAACAATCGTCCAAGAAGGGTTATGTACGACCTTTCGTCATTAATTGTCCACCAGAGAAAGAAGAAAGACCAAAGAAACCCCCACCTCGAATTGTGATTGAGGCCCCGTCTTCTTTTCCATACCAGAGCAGTCATCAAGTGACATGGGTTTATGGTTCTAGCATGTCTATTCCAAAGAAGGAGAATTCTGAAGTTGTAGGAATTAGTAGGGCAGGAAACTTCACTATGGGCGAGAGATATTACTCTCCTGACGCTTTAAAACCAATGAAAGTAAGGGATGCTGAGAAAAAAGACAAGTTTCTGTTGAATGGAGGAACACTAGAGATCAATGAACCTGTGAAAGAGGAAGAAGCACGTGAATTCATGAAGTTTATTAAACACAGTGAGTACAATGTAGTTGAACAGCTGCATAAACAACCAACTCGCATTTCTATGTTAACTTTGCTACTAAGTTTAGATCTCCACAGAAATTCCCTCTTAAAGGTGTTAAATCAAACTTTCGTCATAAATGATGTATCGATGGAAAAGTAGATAGATTGGTGAACAACTTACACGCCGACAATTTATCTCTTTTAGCGAAGATGAGATACCCCCTGATGGGATGGGATCCGTCAAGGCTTTGCACATAACAACTCATTGCAATGGATATATACTACCACATGTCCTAGTCGACAATGGGTCCGCCTTAAATGTCATACCCATGACCACATTGAATCGACTTCCAGTGGACAAAAGTCACATGAGGCCTTGCCATACTTCAGTGAGGGCATTTGACGGAACCAGAAGAGAGGTGGTTGGGAAAATTTATATCCCGCTCTTAATCGGACCAGCTACATACAATGTGGAATTTATAATTATGGACATCACGCCTACCTACAATTGTTTATTGGGTCATCTGTGGATTCACGCCGCTGGAGCAATACCTTCTACACTACATCGGAAGGTAAAGTTTGTGATTGATGGGCGCCTCGTGAGTGTGGGCGTCGAAGAAGACATTATTGCATCCACGTCAACTGATGCCCTTTACGTTGATGTGGATGAGAATGTAGTTGAGTGTACATTTTGATCACTTGAGTTTGTAAATGAAACTTTTGTCGCTGAACGAAAGAGGATCCCAAAGCCCAGGCTCTCAAGGAATACTATGATGGGAGTAAAGCTCACGGTAGGAAAAAGAGCTAGATCAGGAAAGGGCTTTGGGAAATTTTTACAAGGAGTGCGTGCAACACTCCAGCCAGTTATGAAGTACGATAGAAGTGGTGTGGGATACAAGCATGACCCGCGCCAAAAGATGAAGAAGATTCTAAAGAAGAGAGAAGAAATAATGGCTAGGTTGATTGGCCAGAGTATTGAAGGGGAACCGATGCAATTTCCCCAAATTTTTGAAACCTTTGTGTCCGGAGGGTACATTCATTCTGAGAAGAAGGAAGCTTTAATGACATCGTTGGAAAGGATCCAAGAGTTGAGCAACAACGCAGTCGGGGATGAAGATAAAATCGCAGTGAATCGATCAAAGATTCGCCCATGTCCACCAGGGTGTGTCTTGAATAATTGGACCGCTGAAGAACTCCCTGTTGTTTTTAAAACCTTGACAGAGTAATGCTCAGAACTTTACCCATTTGCTTGAGCCCGAAAGCATTGGGATTTATTTTAAGGGCCCCATTTAGGAATCAGTTGCTTTTTAATAAATGAATGCACATTTCCCTTCAATTGCGGGTTCCACCATTTGTTTTTTCTCTTTTCTTCTTCTTTCCTTTCTTAGTCATAAAGCATCCTACATTTTCTTTTCTTTTGGTTCCAAATATATATTTCCTCTTATACATTTGCAGGTCCTCAAATATCAATTTCATGAATGACATAGCCACAAGTTCAAGAGTCGATTTTGAGCGGGTGTATGCTCAGGAGAGCATGAATTTAACGATAACTATAAAGAGTGTGAGCTGTCTCCGGATTTACTTAGACTGATAGAAAACGAGGATAAGCAGATTCTTCCCCATCAGGAAGTGACAGAAATAGTGAATCTGGGAACTGAGGATAAAAAAGAGAAGTGAATATTGGCACTTTCATCTCTTCAACCGCTAGGAATAATCTTGTTTCTTTACTGCAAGAGTACAAGGATGTGTTTGCTTGGACTTATGAAGATATGCGTGGACTAGATATAAACATTGTGAAGCACAAGCTTCCGTTAAAGCCAGAATGCAAACCCATACAACAAAAGTTCAGAAGAATGAGGACGGAGATGTTACTCCAAATAAGAGAGGAGGTTCGGACACAATATGATGCTGGATTCATACAAGTGGCCAAGAATCCAGAATGGGTAGCTAACGTGGTTCCAGTACCAAAGAAAAATGGAAAGGTGTGAATGTGTGTCGATAATCGTGACCTCAATCGAGCCAGTCTTAAAGATAACTTCCCTCTACCACACATAGACACATTGGTAGACAACACTGCTAAGAACTACTTGTTATCATTCATGGATGGCTTCTCGGGCTACAATCAGATCAAGATGGCTCACGAAGATATGGAAAAGACCACATTTGTGACAGAGTGGGGCACATTTTGCTACAAAGTGATGCCTTTCGGCCTAAAAAATGTAGGGGCAACTTATCAGAGGGCCATGGTGACATTGTTCCATGATATGATGCACAAAGAAATTGAAGTTTATGTGGATGATATGATTGCCAAGTCTCGCACTGAAGAAGAGCATATCACAAACCTTAGAAAACTTTTTGAACGCTTGAGGAAATTTCAATTGAAACTCAATCCCACAAAATGCACCTTTGGAGTTGCTTCAGGTAAATTATTGGGTTTCATTGTCAGCAAGCGAGGCATTGAAATAGATCCCGATAAAATCAAGGCCATTAAAGAGCTTTCACCCCCTCGCACTCAAAAGGAAGTATGTGGTTTCGTAGGAAGACTAAACTACATTTCTCGGTTTATCTCTCAATTAACTGATAAATGTGATCTCATATTCCATCTCCTAAGAAAGCATAATCCAAGTGAGTGGGATTCAACGTGCCAAGAAGCCTTTGATAAGATCAAACAATACTTAACAAACCCTCATGTATTGGTTCCTCCTATACTTGGCAAACCTTTGATTCTATATTTAGCTGTATTTGAGAACTCTATGGGTTGTGTATTGGGTCAACATGACGAAACCGGAATAAAAAAGAAGGCTATCTACTACCTCAGCAAAAAGTTCACCGATTGTGAATCGAGGTACTCTTCCATCGAAAAGTTATGGTGCGCTTTGGTCTAGACTACTCGTAGGCTTCATCAGTACATGTTATACCATACAACATCGCTTATTGCAAAGTTAGATCCCATAAAATACACGATGGAATCACCAGTCCTATCAGGGAGAATGGATCGATGGCAAATCCTACTTTCTAAATATGACATTGAATACGTAAGTTAGAAAGCCGTCAAGGGTAGTGCCATCACAGACTTTCTAGCAAGCCGCACTTTAGCAGAGTATGAACCCTTGAGTTTTGACCTTCCTGATGGGGACTTAATGTGTTTAACTACTAGCGAGGAAGGATCTTCCACTAAAAAATCATAGAGAATGAATTTCGAAGGAGCTTCAAATGCACTCGGACGCGGTGTTGGTGCAATTCTGATTTCGCCAAAAGGGAATCATTACCCCTTTACTGGTCGATTAAACTTTGAATGTACCAGTAATATGGCAGAATATGAAACATGTATCATGGGACTACGTGCAGCCATCCATCAAAAGATCAAAGATCTTGAAGTGTATGGAGATTTGGCATTGGTGATCAATCAACTTCGTGGAGAGTGGGAAACAAAAGATGAAAAATTGGTCAAGTACCCTAAACATATTCTTAAATTAATAGAAGGGTTTGAGAAAATATCTTTCCATTACTTCCCCCGAGAAGATAATCAAATGGCTGATGCATTGGCAACTCTAGCAGCAGCATTCAAGGCGAATAAAGAAGTCGATATAATGCCAATCCAAATGAGCATTTATGATTCACCCGCCAGTTGCTATGCCATTAAAGATGGGTTGGATGATTGCCCATGGTATTATGACATTCTACAGTACATTAAGTATCAAAAATATCCCGAAGGGGCAACTGAAAATGATAAAAGTATTATCCGAAGAGCGGCTACGGGATACGTCTTAGATGGAAAAATTCTATACAAAAGAGCGAGCGATCAAACATTGCTCAGATGTGTAGAAAGTCTTGAGGCAAAAAAGATAATAGAGGAGGTCCATAAGGGAATCTGTGGAGTTCATGCAAACGGTCTCACTATGTCTTGACAGATTATGAGATTGGGATATTTTTGGGTATCTATGGCAGAAGATTGCATCAATATCACTCGGAAATGCTATAAATGTCAAATCCACGGAAATAAAATCTATGCAGCCCCATCTCCTCTTCATGTTATGACAGCTCCATGGCCATTCTCAATGTGAGGCATGGATGTGATCAGACCAATTACGTCGAAGGCATCAAACGAACACCACTTCATTTTTGTGATGATTGATTATTTCACAAAATGGGTGGAAGCTGCTTCGTACGCAAATGTAACAAGATCGATCGTGTGCAAGTTCTTAAAAAAAGAAATCATTTGTCGGTATGGTATACCAAAAAGGATTATCTCTGATAATGCCTTAAATTTGAACAACAAAATGATGACAGAGGTATGTGAACAATTTAAGATCAAACAACACAAGTCAGCACCCTATTGCCCAAAAATGAATGGGGCCGTCGAAGCAGCTAACAAGAATATCAAAAGAATTGTCAAGAAAATGGCAGTAACTTACAAAGACTGGCATGAAAAGTTGCCCTTCTCTTTGCTTGCATATTGCACGTCAATACGCACCTCTATAGGGGCAACTCCGTTCTCCTTGGTTTACGGAATTGAAGCAATTTTACCTATTGAAGTAGAGATTCCATCACTCTGTGTCTTAATGGAACTCGAATTGGACAAAGCCGAATGGGCCCAAGTTAGATACAATCAGTTAAATCTGATTGAGGAAAAGAGATTAAAAGCTATATGTCATGGACAGATGTACCAAAAACTAATGATTCGGGCTCATGACAAAAAGGTCCAACTTGGGAATTCCGTGAAGGAGATTTGGTATTAAAGAATGTATTACCCATGCAAAGAGATTTTCGAGGGAAATAGATGTCAAAGTGGGAAGGCCCGTTTGTTGTGAAAAAGGCTTTCTCTGGAGGGGCATTGATCTTAACCGAGATGGACGGAAGTGAGCTACCAAATCTTGTGAATTCTGACTCAGTGAAAAAATATTATGCCTGAGATTTTGAAAAAAAGAAGAAAAAATACTAAGAGGCGAAAACCCGAAAGGGCCCTCTTATTATAAAAAAAGAAAGAAGAAAAAAAGAAAAGAAAAACTGAGAGGTGAAAACCTGGAAGGGCCCTCTTGGTTAAAAAAAGAAAAAAAAAAGAAAAATTAAGAGGTGAAAACCCGAAAGGGCCCTCTTGGTTAAAAAAAGAAAAAAAAAGAAGAAAAACTAAGAGGTGAAAACCTGAAAGGGCCCTCTTGGTAAAAAGGGGAACGATTCAGAACGAATGATGCGAGGTAAAATACAGTCGACAAGTTCTCTTTAAAGTTTTGTTTAATACGAAGACAATTCATAATCTTTAGATGTTGGTCGAAGAATTCAAGCTCCACCTAGTAGAAGCCACAATCAAATGAGATTCTTGAACGAATAGGCAGTGAAATCCCAGAATTTGATATGTGAGGGCATTTTTTTCCTCCTTTAATTTTTTTCCTCTTTTTTTGGCACGTGTTTGTTCTTGGGGCCTAGGCCATTTTCATTAAATAAGAAGAAATCGTTAATTATCTTGTGTTTCATATTGCTTATCGTTAAACATGGGTGCATTTTATTGGTGTTTGTGGAAAGTTTTTGACAGGGTCCGTAATATCTATATGTGACATTCATTGTTCTACTCAAATGATGAAAGGTTTAAAAAACACATCGATGACATACAAGATGTCACTAAGCATCCTTCCATGATGATGAAAATCTCGAAATGTATGAAGCTTGATAACGAAGTAGAAGGGGCAGGATTGCGCGAAGATTGACTCGGATGAAGATGAGAACCCAAAATTAAAAACATGTTGTGCAAAAAGGTCACATGTATTTAAGAATAGGAGCATGTATGCATTTTGCATGAAAGATAGGTGCATTAGTAACATGTGCATCCTTAAATTTTCACCAAGGCAGGTGTATAAGATAAGTCGAATCCGAGCGCCCTTGAGACGAGCGGGGTGCATTTTACATCAAGAAATGAGTTCTTGAATCCCAGTGCCCTTGAGACGAGCGGGGTGCATTTTACATCAAAAATGAGTTCTTGAATCCCAGTGCCCTTGAGACGAGCGGGGTACACCTTACAACGCCCTTGAGACGAGCGGGTGCATTTTACATCAAGAAATAAGTTCTTGAATCCCAGTGCCCTTGAGACGAGCGGGGTACACCTTACAGCGCCCTTGAGACGAGCATGGTGCATTTTACATCGAGAAATGAATTCTTGAGTCCCAGTGCCCATGAGATGAGCGGGGTACCTCATATAGCGCCTTTGAGACGAGCGAGGTGCATGTTTTTATCAATAGGATGAACGGGAGTGTCTTCTTTGCAAATATAATATTCAATGGAAAAATTTGTTGCTCTAGTCTTTGCTCCATTCCTCTTACCCGAGAAATGAGCAAAGAGGGGCAGTTGTACGCATCAATTTTTTTTCTTTTGAATATTAAAACAAACTCAAACCCAAACAAATTGAATCCAACTAAAACTCTACCACCCCATTGTTAATTCCTAAAATCTAGCCACAATACACCAAAAAACATTCAAAAATATCTAAATATTATCCTTAAAGTTTGTATTCAACTACAACACTACCCACCTCCCCATATCCCTAAAAATTTGACAATCCCTAACCAAATTTGAACCCTATATAAACCCCCCATCCACCACCATTTACACACATGAACACGAACACTAAAACAAAAGGGCAACAGTAAGTGAAATTTCAGTGTTGAAGTCAGAAGAAAAAATTAGAAGCAAAACGTCTCTTACTCTTTTCCGGTGACCGGAATTTTATTATCCAAATCCGAATAGTGGAAGAGCCTACAACGACCCCGGGACCAATATACTCCAAGAACAATACGATCCAACGACGAATTTTGGAGTTTGAGCAAGGTATTTTTCGGGTTTCTTCTTTTTGTTGTAAAATTTCAAAATCAAAGATAAAAAAGGGTGTTTTAGAACTTACGTATTCTGATTTGGCTGTCGTCGAGGAGAGTGTGTAGCGTCGGCCGGTGTGTGCTTGCGTGAGAGATGAGATAAAAATTATGTTTATGTTTGATACAAAGGACCAACTTTTTTTTGGTTTCATTCGAAACTCAACGAGGAAGATGAAGTAATAAAAAGGGTACTGACTTTTTTTCCTTTTGTTGTCTCTGCTGTGAAACCGTGTAGTTTAAACAAGTGGGGGTCCCACATCCAATAAAATTTCTGATATGTTGCAGGCAATTCACGCATGCTTTAGGATTAGGGGGTTTTCGCGTTATAGGTCCTTAGATGTTTAGGTTTAGGTCTTTTGGTTTATTTTATTTTAGTCATTCTAGCTTAAATTAATTAGATTTTAGCCTTTAGGTTTAGATTCTTTTTTAATTAGATCCTCCTTTATAAATTGATTATTTTTTTAAGCCTCGTTTTTTTCTTTAATTTGATTTGGTCCTCGTATAAAAACTCGGTAATTATTTGGCTTTAATAAATTAATTGATGTGTGAATTGGTTTCTAATTAAAATTAGTTAAATCTAATTAGGTGCATGCTTTGAGCTTGATTAATAATTTAATTTTGATCGAGTTTGACTTTGTTCTTTTTGTTTTTGTTTTGAATCGGTTTATGCTTATTTTTATAACATGCCATGACTTTTCTGTTCACACGTTTAACATCATAATTAAATTTTATTAGTAGTGCTATTAACCCCGTTTTGAGTTTCCTTTTAGACAACCATAACCCTTAGGTACCAATTTTGGGCGTAGTGGGGGGTGCTATAACCTTCCTCACTCGTAACCGACTCCCGAACCCGACGACGATCTCGGTGATGATGCAGACCAGTTTTTAGGTTTTCGGTCGTACCCAACCCAAAATGACTGATTACGACTCCAAATGTTTGATGGGCTTTTGAAGGCCCAACTCAGTTAGGCCCGGACGGAAAACGGTGTCTACAGCCCTTAAGCCAAAAACTTAATATATTATTTTTTTAGAGTAGCTCACGAGCTTTTTGAGTCGGGTATCAAGTAGTTCGTCTTGGCTCGTTAAGAACTTAAGCCGAGTTCAAACTCGAATGGAGTCCAATCGATTAAAATGTTGATCAATCTTTGATCAAATCAAACTAGAATAAATTGAGATTTTTCTATGTGTGAGCTTTTTCATTTGCTTCCTTATGCTCAAAACTCACATTAGGATCCTGTAAATTAGGTACAAAGAAGTTTTATGTGCTACAAAGGACAAAGATACTGAAGCTACAAAACATATTAAACAATTTAAAACTAACAGTAAAAAAAAAATCAACCGGTAAAATCAAATTTTTACAAAAATTTGACCAATTCGACATTTACGCAACACAAGACAACTTTTTTATATGCATAACCTAATACGATCCATTGTTATGGTGTGGGCCGAGCTGTGCTGAATGAGCCTGTTTCATCCGGCCCATGACCCTGGAATAACCCGTTCAAGAAACATTACAATGGAAACCTAGTCCCAAGATTCAAAGAAGCTATTGCTTCAATCTCTTTTACACCCAATCCTAGTTGTCCTCGAAGCTGTCAGTGAATTAGCTTTTCTTTTTGGGTTTTTGCTTCTTCAAATTCTCGATTGAACGGTGAGTTCTTTTGGGTCTTCAATCACTTTTTTTATTTTATTTTATGAATTTATTGTTTAAGCTTGGTTCTTTGTTCCATACATGGAATTTAAGTTTTGAATTTTGTATAAACTGCCCCCAAAGCTTGATTTCCCAGTTATTTAAAGCTTGCCTACTTTACTTGAGTTAACTATTTAGCCATAGAATGTAGAGCTTTGAAGAAGTGTGAGAATTGGAGTAATTTTATGGATTACATAGCTATGAACTTTTCTTTACCATTGATGTAGGGTGCTTGAGATTCATACTAATTTACATGAAATGTAAGTTTTAAGAAAAATGGGTAACTGTGAGGGGGAAGGATGGGGTTGCTCCAACTTCTCAAGACTCGAGCTTTACAGCTTAAAACATTTACCCTTATAGGAAAAAAATGTGATCTTTAGAACTAAAAGTTAACAAACATTGCACATGACAAGTTGCGCTTACAAATTAGAAATGAGAATCGTTTTTTCTCTTGATCTTTGGCTACTTTATGTGGAACTATTTTAGAAGTTCTATTTCTTTTCTTTTAAGTGGAAAAGTTTGGAGATTTCTAGTTCGCAAAAAATGTCATGTTCCTTTTTATGCATTTTGATTTTAACTTCAAGTGTGGGCAGCTTAACTGCAAGATATTTCAAGGGGTCTAATTTTTGTAATTAGGTGATGTTATTAGTTATTACTAATTAGTCAACTAATGAGAAAAAGGAAACAGAGCTGTTGCCTTTTCCCATCAAGTTTGTTTTCCCTTTTTTCCTATTGTTAATGCCCTTGTGGACCTAAATTGAAGAATTGATTAATTTGCAATGTACTAGACAATGGATGATTTTATAACTTTGTTCAAGTTTTCTTTGTAAGATTCAGTTTTGTTTTATTGAATTCTTCTTTGCATTTGAATGGAACAGTTTACTGAATTAATACCTCCACCATGTCTGCTCCATTGACGCCTTCTAAGAGACCACATGAAAGGAGCCCTTCAGAGCCAAATGGGAAAAAAAAGTTGCAAAAGTCAGACCAACCTAAAGTTTCACCCAGTGGTATTGTTTTTCGTGTACTATGTCCTGAAGCTAAATCTGTTAGTGTCATTGGCGAAGGTGACAGCTTAGTATCACAAATTCTTCAAGAAACTGGTGCAAATGTCAAAATTGAGGAGGCAGTCCCTGGTTGTGATGAGATAGTAATTGCCATCTTGGGTTCTGAATCTTCTAATAAAGAGACTGAAGTTGGTACAATGCAGGGAAAGGAGGATGGTGGAGACGAGGCTAATGCAGCCAACCAGAATGATGAAGAAAAGGAAAATGATGAAAACAACAACGATAAGGTTTTGGATTCTGTGAAAGGTTTAAAATCTGTAAATGAAACTTCCTGTGTGCAGAAGGCGTTGTTACTTGTTTTCGAAAGAATGATTGAATCAGAGCGAGGTTCAGATGGAGTTGAAGAAGAAACTGTTAAGTCTTTCACAATGGTTTTAAGGTTGCTTGTTCTTTCCGGTCAAGTTGGCTGCCTTTTTGGTAAAGGCGGCAGTGTAATTAAGCAAATGTCTGCCGAGAGTGGAGCACAAATTCGAATTCTTCCTAGAGACAAGCTTCCTGCGTGTGCTTCAGCTTTGGATGAACTAGTTCAGGTATTCTGTATTACCTTTATTAATAACAAATGTTTCACACAGCAAAACATGATTTCTAAAGTCAACTGTAAGCCAAAAGTTTGTAGTAGTAGAAGAAAACCTGAAGAAAACAAAACTGGGTTATTTTATTACATAAGATTTATGAAAAGCCATGGATGTTTGTAAGAAAAAATATTCTTTTTCAAAACAAAAAAGTGAGGAAAACAGAAAGGGGAGAATGAGTTCGCTGGTTTGCACTTCATATCCAATGTTTCTAAGCAACAGTAGTCTGAAAATAACAACAAAAAGAAAAAAATTGTGTCACAGTTTGATGCGTGAGTGAATGGTTTAATTTCCTGTTTTGTGAACAATTGTATGAGATTTAAATTTTGTTATAGTGCTGTTTCTACTATTACAGTTTATCATATGATTAAACATGCAAATTAGGTATTATCGGTAATATATTATGGACTTTGTGCTCTGGTTTTGCTGCAGATTACAGGGGAGGTTGATGCAGTTAGGAAAGCGCTTCAATCTGTTTCGCAACAGCTAATAGAAAATCCTCCTCGGGATCATGATTCTTTTCCTCTCAACACAACTGGACAGTCATCTCAGTCTTTTGGTCCTAGGCCTGATGTCCACCCCCCACCAAACCATTCTTTAAGTTCTCAAGGAGCACCATTTGCTGCAGGACCTCGGGATGTTGAGTTTCATTCACCACTCCCCCCTCATATCCCTGGCAGAATGATGCCTTCTCCAGATATTCTAACATTCCGGTTACTGTGCTATGACGACAAAGTTGGTGCTGTCATTGGAAAGGGTGGATCAATAATTAAGGCTCTTAAGCAAGAGACAGGCTGTGATATCAGAGTTGTGGAGTCTATTCCTGATTGTGACGACCGCATAATTGTTGTCTCTAGTCCAGCGGTATGATTTGTTCTCTAGATTTGTTTAAACATCAATGGATTTTGAAAATTTGATCTATTGTTTGATTGCTTGAGTTACTAGTATTGTGGTTTTGGATGGGACTGATGATAAATTAATAAACTCAGCACCCAGATGATAGGATATCACCTGCACAAGATGCAGTTCTTCGTGTACTTGGCAGGCTATATAGGGCTATGCCTGATAGCAAGGACAAAACTATGATGGTCAGGCTTCTTGTATCGTCGAATCAAATTGGTTGTCTCCTTGGCAAGGGTGGTGCCATCATAGCTGAAATGAGGAAGTCATCTGGGGCTCATATTCGTATATTGGGGAAGGATCAGGTTCCAAAGTGTGCTTCAGAAGGTGAAGAAATTGTTCAGGTTTGCTTCTGAGTTTCTCTTAAGATTTATAATTTTTTTTTTTCATTCTTGCACTCTTTGATTCTTTCTCTTGTCATTGCAGATTAACGGAGACCATGAAACTGTTCGAGATGCTATTTTACAAATAACATCTAGGCTGCGACATCATTTCTTTCGTGATGTGTTTCCCTCTAATAACCATCCTTTGAATCCTGCTTTCATGGATCAAGGACCCCAATTCCCTTCGTTTATGGGAAGGAGGGAATTTTCACCTCCGGGATTAGGTTCTTTTCACCATTTTGATGCTTTTGGTGGCCCACCTCCGCATGGTGGCTTTCACCCCCATGATCCTCCTTTTACGCGCAATATTCACCGACCTGGCATGCCTCCTCATATATCTGAAAGAAAACCATGGGGCCCTCAGGTATTAGGGTGATACTGTCGTGTACAGGCAAAGTTTTTCTTTACATGCTAATGGCTAGGCAAATGTGTGCCTCTCGTTAGTTTTCAAGTTGCTATGTGATTTTTGCTGCAAGTAGTTGTGGTTTACTTCTTGTATCTGGTTATTTGAAATGGGAGACAAATTGTAAGGCTGATAGAGGTGGGTAAATTATGGAACAGTTTTATTTCGGATGTGAGTTTTTTATGTGTTTTCTGTTTTTGTTTGTAGGGATATATGGGCATGCCAGAATTTTCTGGACCTCCCCACCGAAGAATTTCTGGCTTTGGAGGGTAAATGAATTCAAATTTGGCTGTTAGAATGTATTACTTTATGGGTTTTCCTCGGATGGCAACATCTCAGTGGTTTGTTTTTTTCTTCTTAATGTGTGGATATGTAGAGGAAGCCAACCAGCTATTATCACAAGCACTACCATTGAAGTTGTTGTTCCTCGTTCCCTTGTTCCTGTAATTTATGGAGAAGATGGTGCATGTTTAAGACAGATTCGTCAGGTATGTCAATGAATCTGGTACTTCAGTTTCATATATTATGCGGCAAAGGGACCTTATTTTTACTAAAAAAATGTTGCAGATTTCTGATGCAAAAATTACAATTACCGAACCCAAGCCTGCGGCAACTGAAACTGCAATTACAATATCCGGAACACCAGAACAAACGCATGCGGCACAGTCTTTGATACAGGCATTTGTGATGAGTGAGACTGAATCTGCTTGAACTATTTAATGGTAACTTCTTTTATGTGGCCATTAAAAACTGATAACATTTGATGCTTGGTACAATTCTACTTGATTATTTAGTTCAAGTTTTGATTTTTCCCTAAATATCTTTCTAGGTTTTTGAAGGAAGTGGTTTGGCGTCTGGTCCTTGACTGCTACTAAAACTCATCATATCATCTGAAGATCATGCTGGTTGCACCATTGCCAGGATTGTGACGTAACGGTTTTGTGAGTATGCTGAAACTTGTTTGGAATTATCTAGGTGTTCAGTTTGTACTAATGCTCTTTCACAGTCAAGAAAGGAAACAATTTTTGTCTTGGAACTGGTTGGTATGGCAGTTTAATTATATAAGTTAAATTGGGAAATTAGATAACCGGCTGAAATCGGTAAAAGAACTGAAAACCAGTAACCGAAGAAACTGGTTAAAAATCAGTAAAATTGCTTTTCTTTAACAAAAAAAAAAAGAGCTTTGCATTATGTTTATTTTTTTTATCATTGGTATTTTTGGAAATATAACTTTTCCTTTTTCTGGAGTTGTATTTTTTTCTTATGCTTTTGAACTTTTATAATGAGTTTTTTCCTCCTTAATTCATACATTTTAAAATTTCTAGATGGTCGGACCGAATCACCCAGTTTAGGCGAGAACAGGAGTTTCAATTGGTTCGGCCTCTGATTTGGATTTTAGAATCATGGATATTGGTGTAAGGTAATTGAGTCTGAATCCTTTATTGGAGATAGCTGTTAATTGAATTATGTGCATTGGAAATCTTAAATATGCTTTATGTGTTGATGACATGGGAATAGGATGCATGCTGTATTTAATTTGTGTTGTTAGAACTTTGGTAAGACATGCAGCATTTTCATCTATAGCTAACCAAAGTAATAGGATGCTTTTACTTGGAAAAACTTGACTCACTGTTTTCGCTCTACCACTGTGATCTCACGAAGACCCTTTCTCTTGGTTATGAGAGGATGATGGTCTTCTGGATCTTGGGGTTGGATAGCATCAAAGGTCAATGCCTCCCTTTCCTCCTTTTTTCTTTTAATTCTTTCTCCTGGTTCTTAAAAGCTTTTTCCTCTCGACTCTCCCTGCTTGTGGTTGTTTTAAGTAACTTTTCTTCTTGCACTCATCTACCTACCTTCCTTATTTCCCCAAATTACACTGCATTACCTCTCCTTTCCCATCACTGTCAAAGTTCCTCGTGGAATCCAACTTACCATCTTGTAAGTTAAGTTTCAACACATTAAATTCCCCACCTCTGAACCATTCTGGCTCAGAAAATCTACCAAAGGAAGACATTGAAGAACTCGACTTGAATGAAGATAGTGAAGTCAACTTCACTATTAAGAATCATTCCATAGTAGGAAAGATTCTATCGACCTCTCCCTTTAAAGCTCTAACGGTTAATGCCATTGTCTCGAAAGCTTGGATGTGTCTCAACATAGAGTGCCACGATCTAGGAAAAAACATGTTCTTGTTCGTGTATTCAAACCCTGAAGATCGTCTCAGAATTCTAGGACAAAGACCATGGTCCATCCAAGACCGTCTGATCATTCTCAAAGAGTGGCTGCCGGACAAAACTTTTGAGGAGGTGGACGGGTTCAAGTTCATGACATGCCCATAGCTCTCATCACATAAGAGAACGTCAGAAAAATAGAAAAGTTATTCCCAGCATTCTATGGATCAACAATGAATGAGAATGGCAAGGTTCAATGGAATGGCTCTGTAAGTATTAGAGTAGCTTTGCGAATTGAAGATCCGCTTAAGCATGGTTTTATCCTTAACAGAAAGAACGCAGCTCCGATTGAGGTTAAGTTCAAATATGAAAGGCTACCGTTGTTTTGCTTTCGATGTGGGAGAATTGGCCACAATGAAAAAGACTGTTGGTTTGATATTTCCAAGTTCCGGACGGCTGGTTGATATGGTCCATGGCTGAGAGCTACGACCGGGCGGCACCATACCTCATCTCCAAAACAGACTACGGCAAGTGCTAAACCAAAGGGGAGGGCCACGATCGAAGAGGTAAACGACAAAAGCTGCACCAGGAGGTTGGTTTAGTCACATCGAATAGGACAACCAAATCCTTAATCCTAGGATGTGTCTATTCACAATCTTCCAAAGTCAACCATCCTATCTCTTTGGAGAAATGCCAGCAAAATCTTGGAGAAATCTCTTCCTCGGACAAGGAACCTCTTTCGAGGCTATCTGAAAACTCTAGCCAAGACGCCACGCTCCATGAGGAACTCTGGGGAGAGTTTATCGCTGAAGGGCTCAAGGCGATAAAGGTTTCTAACAGAAACAAGCGAAAAAGGGAGGAAGAACCTGGGGAGCCCTCATACTCCTCAAAGCGAAGGGAGCAAATCCAAAGTGAAATTGTCCAGGTCGCTTCTACAGCTTTAGTGGGTTTTTGTTGGTTTCATGTCTAGCTCAGTTTAGTCTGTTCGAGTCTTTTTTTCAGTTCGTTGGAGTCCTTGGTGTTGTCTGTTTTTCATGTGGTGCCCCCACTGTTCTGGGTTTGCCCCCGTTGGCGTCGTAATGACAGCGGTTGGGTCTTCGATCTCCTGTTTGTCGAGGTTTTCTGTGTGTTTGGCAACGCGTGGCCTGGGCTGAGGTTCGCTTGCCTTTGTGCATGGGCGTGGGTTTGTCTTTTAATGAAAGTTATTTTGGATCAAAAAAAGTAATAGGATGCTTTTCCCTTTGTTACTTTACGCTCGATTACCCTTTTGCCCAGGTGTATATCAACCCATGGTACATATCTTTTAAAAATGAAAAATTCATATATTTATAATCAATTATGTGTTCGCATGATAATTTAACTTTTGGGATACTTTCTTTTTTTCAAAATATGTGTGCAATGTTTTATTCTGTTATATTTTAAGGTCGATCGTAAAACTATTAGTCATTTAATAAATAAAAGATTTATATTTAATATACATGTGGTGGAATTAAAAAGTTTTTACAAGTACTTTGATTTTAGGGTATAGAGTTAGATTTTAGGGTTTAGATGTTAGGGGTTTAAAATTTAGGTGTTGTGGTTAGAATTTAAGGTTTAGGATTAAAATTTATGGTGTAGAGATTAAGTTTTAGAGTTTAGTGTAATATGGTTATTGGTTAGGGGTTTAGGTCTTAATTTATAAACCACAAATTATAATCTTAACCATAACCCATTAATTATAAACTACTAAACTTAAACTCCTAACTTTTAAACTTTAAAATCTAGCCCTAACTCTAAAATTAAAGTGTTTGTGGAAATTTTTTGTTCTTGCCATTTGTGTATTAAATATAGGGATGACAAAATAACTCGTCCCTATTGGGTTTTGACCTGATAGGGCGGGTCATTTTTATTAGAAAATTTGGTTCGGGATGGGTTAGGCTTTGAGGTGACAATTTCTTGATCTAATTACCCTTTTCTCCAAAAACATATTTCGACTCGCCTCGTTGTCATCCCTAATTAAATAATTACCCATAAATAAAATGACATGTGGTCTATTTAGTATTTATTTATTTAAAAAATCATAAAAAAAACTTTAAAATTTTGAAAAATATCTCAAAATATCTATTTTTTTACACGAAACCTTTTAATCTCAAATTCTTAAATCTCCAGTCGTCGAATCAAGCACTATCGTCATCCCTCGTGTGATTAGATTATCCCACTCTTTTATTGTTAGAAATTTATGAATGGTGTGTTAATTAAATGTGGAACAATGAAAACTTTGATCAAGTAAAAGAATGATGAAACAACAAACGGTGTTGTGGATCTTTTAGCGAGAGGAGTGGAGACCCATGATGGCAATATATGAATTTGGAGATTTAGGACTGGAATTGAATTTTTTTTGTGATTTTAGAATTTGTGTAAAAATATTTAAGATTATTTTAAATAGAGTCATTATTTGTCAAATAATGATTATGTTGATTTTTTAACAGATTAATTTTAAAATATTACACTTATTTTAATAAAAAAATACTAGGCATTTATTTATCTAAAAAAATTTAAACACTTATTTTGTAATTAACCTTTTAACATTTACTCGGATACATTTCCCCTATAGTTGACTTTGCTACACATCTCCCATTTTCATGGTGGTTTGAAACTGCAATTTCCTCGTATGATTAGAGATAAAAATCCTAAACACCTTTTCGGTGACCTTATTTATGTTCCAACATTAAAAAAATACTATAAAATTAAATTTTAAGCTCTAACCTTAAATTCTAATTTTTTAACCCTACACCCTAAAATATACACCCTATCCTAAATTTTTTAAACCTTAACCTAAAACCCTAAATTTTAAAACTAATTTTAAGCGTAGGGCATAAGTAGGAGCACCAAAAAGAGGCAGAGTATTTCCATCCGTATGATTAGTTTGGTAGAACCAATGCCAGAAAACTTGTCTTCAACATTATCATTAAAAAGGTAGCACATTATAAGCAGATTTGCATCTGGAATACATAAGCAAAGGCAATAAATAAATTACATTTCCTGCAAATTCTTTCTTATTGAACAATGTTGATATCTCATAAACCTAAGCTCTATCACTCCTCCGGAGTCTGAAATGGCTTGTAAACACTGAGGCTGTGAATTAGTCCTTGAATGGATCCAGCTGCAGCCACCAGTGATACTATCAAGCAAACCCAGCTTAGTACTTTCAACCATACCCACCTGAATGAGTACTTTGGTATCTTCGATTGCGCGATGTGCATCTCGATCGGAAAGTAGACCGTTAACGGCCAAAATGAGCCTGCTCCAATAAGCCCCAGGAAGTCATTGAAGAAAGGGAATAGCATTGCCAACACGGCCGTCACGATAACGTATGCTGTCCTCCATATCAATCTGAAGAAGTTGAGATGGTAAACACCACAGCATGGGACATTGATTGCATGTTCCCCTGTGATGAACTTGCTATCGGGATAACGTCCGGTGCACATTTTTTCGACGAACCCGAATAAGGGTTGGGCGAAAACCTGGTATGCACCAATGAGATGGACAGCAATGCAGACATTGGCGAAGTCGATCAACCAAAAGGGTTCGTAGAAACCGAAGCCTGTAAGGAAATTCCCTGGTGCATCGTTTCCGAATGCTGCATATCCCATAATGCCACAAAGTACGTAGAATAAGGTGGTCGTCATAACGCCGATTCCGCTTGCTCTCTTCATCGACTTGTTTTCCGGTGGACTAGATTTGAGTGTGTCCTGAAATCATTAAAAAACAGTTGATTTTAGGGAGGCTGCACTCTCAACAGTGTTAAAGGAATCAATGGTCCACAATATTTAATGTCCGTCATGTAACCAAAATTTAAACCGACGTAAACTTTTGGACAAAAATCATCGTGCATTTTTTATACTCAACACTTAAAAATTAAAATATAAGCTTTAACCTTAAATTTTAAATCTCAAACCTTAAACCTCAAACTTTAAAAATACATCATACCATAAATTTTATAAACCTTAATCATAAATTTCGAACTTAACTTTTTAATATTAAGGCATAGAAAGTGACATTAAAAAGCGGCGAAAGATTTCTATTCTAAATTTTTACCTCTTATGTAAGTGTAACCGATTTCAAGTTTTCAGTTGAATTTTTTTACAGTGGTAGAATTGTTAGAGAAGAAAGCAGGTAAAATTCAAGAAAACTCACTATCCTACTGAAACATCAAATTACTTGAACAACTCCATTGTTTTGACATTTTATATTTATGTGGAATAATGTAAAATTCAATTGAACTTAACAAGTGGTTACAATAAAAAAAGCTGATGGTATTTTAGAACTGAATTCAAATCGTTTTATCTGTAAGATATGTGTATTGTCAAAAATTAAGAATATGTATAAATAAGTACTATATTGTAATCACCTCAATACTATTAAAAACATCAAATTCTAAAAAAGAAACTCTTACCATGCAACTTAAACCGATAGTTATATTCTTTATAAGTTAACATAATATTATAATATTTACAAGGCTTTGTCTAACCTGTGCTCTGGACATATGTTAAGGATCAATTAATATTCTAGATTAAATTAAAGATTTTCTTTGAAAATTACACCTCATATAACTAGATACAAATAATTTTTTCTCATTAAATCTTTCATTTAATAATTAAATTTCTCTTTTATTTCTACGTGATTTATCTCCCATATTAAACCCCAAATTTCAAACCTTAATCTTAATCTTAAACTCTAAACTCCAAATACTAAAATTCAAACCCTAAATCAAAATCCTAAAACTCAAACCCAAAACCCAAACCCTTAAACCATAAATTATAAACCATAAACTCTAAATTATAAACTCAAAAACTCAAACCTCAAACCCTAAACTCTAAAAAATTAAAATTATAAACCCAAACCTCAAACCATGAATCTTAAATCCTAAACCCTTTAATAAAGGAGACAAATCACTTAAAATAAGAGAAAGAAATTTAATTATTAAATAAAAATTTTAATAAAAAAAATATTTTATACTTAATTAAATGAGGTGTAATTTTTAAAAAATATCTTTAATTTTATCTAAAATATTAATTGATCTTCAAAGTGTGCAGGGGCATGTTAGACAAAGCCTATTTCCAAAAGGCTCGTCTCCGAAAATTAAAGGTGAAAAATGCAAGTTGCATTTTTCTGGTCCTACTACAAAATGGCCCCACATCTGATGACCCCATCGAAAGCAAAGTTTCAAATTTACCTCCACTTCTTTTATATACTATTATTGATGTATTGTGATGCATGAGTAAATTATGATTCATCACCGAATAAAACAATATAGGCATAAGGTTAAAAATAGCCCAACATTTTATCGTTTAGTCATTTTAGTTTTATTTTTTTGTGTGCAAACAATCACTTAATGTTTTATTTTTCGTTCAAATTTTACTTTTGTTAGATGAAAACCGTTAATCAATTAACGGTCAACGCCTGAGACTGACGTGATATGTTTGCAATGCATGGGGAGATGACGTGGCATTACCACGTAGCATTTTTGCTGACATGATATTTTTAAAAATTTAAAAATTAATTAATTAATTTTTAAACAAAAATTTTTAACCGATCATCATGTCAACAAAAATGTCACGTTGCAGTGTCACGTCATCTCCCCATGTCTTGCAGACATGTCACGTCAGTCTTTAGCGTTGACCGTTAGTTGACTAACGATTTGTATCCAACAAAAATAAAATTTGAACGAAAAATAAAACGTTAGGTGGTTGTTTGAAAAAAAAATATGATTCATGAAATTAACAAAAAAAAATAAAACGTTGGAGAACAATATATTATTAGAGGACTTAACTCCCTCAAAGACTCGACACTCAATTTAATTCAT
Source organism: Hibiscus trionum (assembly GCA_030270665.1). Taxonomy (NCBI): domain Eukaryota; kingdom Viridiplantae; phylum Streptophyta; class Magnoliopsida; order Malvales; family Malvaceae; genus Hibiscus; species Hibiscus trionum. The sequence goes on from BSYR01000013.1 coordinate 36,784,056, forward strand.
TAAAAGGCCATTCAAAAAGTTTACATTTTATTGAAGAATAATATATAAAAACTAAACCTATAAAGAACTAATATATACTTTAAAGAATATTTAAATTTTTTTTAAGAGTTACGACCTATGAAGCCTTTTATAATTTCGCCCCTGCTAACGCATATAACTTCACGTGATATTATGCTACGTATTTTAGAAGACATGAAAAAGAATATTACAAAATCTACATCAAAGTTCCGTAAAGGTTTATTTATATGTAAGAATGTGTAGAAAAGGAAATAGAAAGTGGCGTGAATTATTTATTTGAAGCAGCGTGACATTTAACCCCCATCACACACAGGCACACATTTCAACATTCATGCATTTGAATTATTTATATGTAATCAATGTGTCTATACTTGCCTGAATCTCGACGAGGACGGTGGAGAAAGCATAGGCAAAGGCAATGTCCCCAATAGCTTGGAATGTCCTCCAAACCTTTTCAGAGCCCGAGACGTCAACCCCTACTGTCACTCCCGTCAAGCTTGTCGTCTTTACATGTTCCGTCCCACCTTGATGGAACAATGAGTGATTGAGTCACAATTCACAAAATAATGGAAATGGGATAAAGTGTTTGTTGTTTACCTGCAACTTTGGCAATGGAGAGTCCAAGGCCAATAGAGGAATAAGCGAAGGACATGATGGCAGCAAGGATGGAGAGGCAGGAGAGGTCGTGGAAGTTTGGGATTTGGCTGAGGATGATTTGGATGCATGCGAAGATTATCATGAATGGGTTGTTTGATGTCCCGCACTTGGCCTCATGCCCATGCTTGTGGAAGCAATTTGACCTTTTCACCGCCCTGTTTCCCCCAAAAAACAACAACAATTAATGAATCCATTGCCAATTTGCCATTCATTCATTCTCTAATAATAAACTTCAAACCTCACTTACACCATACTGATTGATGCAGTGATTGTATAGCCAATGGTTATTCCCACAAGGTTTGCATACTGAGCCAATCCACATAGCTGAACTTTTCTCCCCCCTGAACAAACCAATACCAAATCAACCATTGGTTAGATTGGGTGTGAGAAATGATTTATATGGTAAGTATTAAGTGCTGATGATATTACCTAAATAAGCTCTAACGGCATCCATGTAGGTGTAGTTTCTTTTTCCATGAACCGGGTCGGGAGCCCTATAGCAATCCGCAAGAAGGGTGGAGGTGAAATAGGTGATGAAGGAGAAAACCATGAGAACCGCCGGTCCAGCCACCCAACCCAACTGAGCAATCGCCCATGCAAGAGATAACACCCCAGACCCAATCACAGCAGTAATAATATGAGCACTTGCAGTCACCCATGTCCCTTCAAAAATCAAAATACCCCAATATCAACATCAAGAATAATATTAGTAAATGAACAAGCAAGATTAGAAGCCAAACCACTTCTTTTTTTCCGACCATCATCATCCAACTTCTTTTGGGCATCACCGTTTTCATAGTCTCTAGTGTTCTGCTCAACAAACATGCTGCTTTTCTGCATCTCTCTGCCTCACTTGTCCAAACAAAACAACACTGGGTTATAGAGGGTGTTTAAGACATGGCAAGCTTATATAGGCTTGGTTGGAGAGTGTCTTTTGGGCACAATCGATGGCCGTGGTTTATGGGGTCCCCACAGCTTTAGGTATTTCGGAAAATTTGGATTACATGATAACCATCCATTGTGACAACTAGAACAAATCTGTACCTTTGGCAGTTGGCAGTGCTGGGTTGGGATGTGGGTACACCCAACTTTCCCCAGAAAGAGAGTAACGCACGAAATTAGGAATTTTTTTTGATTCATCCCTCCACATGGGATGGATGGTGAGTATCGGATGCAAGCAAAGTTCCTTTTGTTTATGTCACCAAATCAACGGTTCTAATGGATATGTTTTGATGAGGTTTTAGGCTACTACTCCAACTTTCAACTATAATGGCATAAATATAGCAAGTTTTACAATTCAGTCTTTAGAATTGAATCAAAATATTCCCTGACGTTAACCAACAATGTTGGTCTAAGTAGTAAACAATTTGATATTATTTAAAATATTTTAAGTTTGAGGCTTTGTATATGTAGAAAATCCCGTTAGGAAACTCATCCACCGAAACTAGTTGTGCAATACTAATCAATTCGAATTAAGCTGAACAAAGTCTTAGAGAACTAAATTGGAAAAAAAATCCCATGAGATTAAAAGTACACAATAACAAATGTAATATTATTATGCTTGAAAGATGTGTTGTTTTCAAGTATGTTGGATCGAATAGGAATTTTTTACTTCAATTGATTTTACCATCCGTTTGCATATATGCTTTACCCATTTGAATTTGACAACCTTTTAGCACAGACGCTAAAAGTGTTACAATGGGGTTTTATATAATTTTACATGGTTATATTGTACTTCCTCGAACTATGGTTCGTATTTTTTTTAACTTCAAAACATTTTAATTGAGTATCAAAGTATTAATCAGGTCCCTTTTTCAGATTAGACATTAAATATTACTTTGAATCGAGTTTATTTAAAATATGTATATTAATTTTGAAGGATTCAGTAAATATAAGTTATTCATTCAATAAGTACACATACATTTAAAATTTAATCTTCACACCAGCATATTAAAAATAATAATTAATCAACTTGTTTTAAATATATTCTACCGTTAGACATGAGCTAATATTTAACATCCAAACATAGTGTTGAAGCAAGAAAGCTTTCGTGTTTAGGGATTTTGTAGATTGGGGATTTTTGTGTAGAAAGGAAATGTTGTAAAGCAATTGAATATTGCTGAATGTTGAAAAGTAAGAAACGACAAAGAAGTTGTGCGTTTTATTAAAATTGAATCAATATACAAAGCAGTCTTTGACTTATATAATAGTCAAGATTCTGAAACAAGATTAACAACTAATCTAACTGATTTTACAGCTAATTATAACACGTGCAGGAAGTTTGTTAGCCCCCCTCAAGTTGGAGCGTATATGTTGTGTACGCCCAACTTGGAAATCAAGGAATGAAAAGAAAAGGTAGGCAAAGCTTTTGTAAGGCAGTCTGCAAGTTGGTTTTGAGAAGAAACTGGAAGCAAAACAATGAGGCCTTGGTGAATCTTTTCCCGGATCAAGTGACAATCTAACTCAATGTGCTTCGTACGCTCGTGATGAACAGGATTTTCTGCAATTTGAATGGCAGATAGATTATCACAAAACAAATTAGCAGGCTGAAAAGATATATGAAAGGTTTGTAGAAGATAAAAAATCCATTGAAGTTCACATGTAACAGAGGCTAAAGCACGGTATTCAGCCTCACTAGAAGACCTAGATACTGTTTGCTGTTTTTTAGATTTCCATGAAATAAGGGAAGATCCTAAAAATATGCAAAAACCAGTAATAGACTTTCTGGAGTCAGGGCAAGAGGCCCAGTCAGAGTCAGAGAAAGCCTGCAATTTCATGTCATTATCAGCAGCAAAGAAAAGACCTTGACCAGGAGTTCCTTTCAAATATCTCAAAATCCTATGAGCTGCTTCTAAATGAACATTAGTAGGACAAGATAAGAACTGTGAAAGCTGCTGAACAGAAAAGGCAATATCAGGCCTAGTATTAGTTAAGTAAAGCAGTTTTCCAATCAGTTTTCTATAAGCTTTAATGTCCTTTAATGGAGTACCATCTGTTTTAGACAATCTTTTAGATCCTCTAGTAACAGCAATAGGAGTACTAACAGGTTTAGATTCAAGAAAACTTGTGTCTTTAAGAAGTTCCAAGGTGTATTTCCTTTGAGAAACATTAATACCAGCACTGGTTCTAGCAAACTCAAGCCCTAAAAAATATTTCAGATTTCCTAGATCCTTTATTTTAAAAGAATCATGTAAAAAATGTTTAATGAAATCAATCTGAGCTTGACTAGGACTGGTTAACAGGATATCATCCACATAAACAGCAAGAGCTATAAAATTATCATTTTCACCTTTAGTAAAAAGACTAGTATCAGAAGGGCATTGCTTAAAACCTTGAGTTATTAAAGTAAGAGTGAGCTTCTCATTCCACTGTCTACTAGCCCGTTTTAGACCATAAAGGCTCTTTTTTAGCTTACAAACTAAAGGGGATTCACTACTAACAGAATCATTGTTAACAGAAAAATCAGGGGGCATTTCCATATAGACTTCTTCATGGAGGGATCCATGAAGAAAGGCATTATTAACATCCAGCTGCTGCAATTTCCAATTTTTTGATGCAGCAATGGAAACTAGAATTCTGATAGTAGTCATCTTAGCAACTGGACTAAAAGTGCTTAGGAAATCAATGCCACATTGTTGAGTATAGCCTTTAGCTACTAGTCTAGCCTTGTATCTATCTAAAGATCCATCAGACTTAAACTTAGTCCTAAAAACCCATTTGCATCCTATTGTTTTCTTATTAGGGGGTAAGGGAACTAGGTCTCATGTTTTATTAGATTCTAGAGCTAGAATTTCCTCTTGCATAGCATTCTTCCAACACTCATGTTTTATAGCCTGTTTATAGGTCTTAGGAGTAGCTATAACATCAATATTATTGATATAAGATAGATGTTTGGAAGATATTTTCTGATAGGAAATGACATTAGCAAGAGAATGAGATGATGTATGTTGTTTAGGTAAAGTTACCTGATAATCTTAAAATTTCTGAGGTAATTTAACCTGCCTAGATGGTCTAGTAGACGCAACAGGAGCAGGTGGAACATACTGATTTTGTTGACTAGAAGAAAGACCATTCGAAGACTGATCTGACAGATTAGTGTCATGATGGATATGATAATCAAAAGAAGTTTTACATTGTGAAGAACAGGCAGGTTCATCATATATTGGAATGGAATTATGAAACTCAGAAATAGGATTAGAAGCAGAACTGTTACTGAAAGAAAAAATGGACTCATTAAAAGTAACATCCCTAGAAATTATGACAGACTTTGTTTCCAGATTGTACAACTTATAACCTTTAACATGATGAGGAAAACCAAGAAAAATACATTTTACAGCTCTAGAATGCATCTTAGTGGCTGACTTAGGTAAACAAGAAGCATAAGATAGACAACCAAAAACCTTAAGATTATCTATTTCAGGCAGAATGTTGTACAAAACTTCATGAGGAGTCTTATTAGCTAAAACAGGTGTAGGTGTCAAATTAATCAAACAACCAGCATGAAGAACACAGTCAATCCAAAAAGATAAAGGTAATGAAGCATGAATCCTCAGAGACCTAGCAACAACTAGTAAATGTTACAACTAATCTAACTGATTTTACAGCTAATTATAACACGTGCAGGAAGTTTGTTACATAGGTCACAATAAATAGAAAGATTTGATTAATATTATATTAATATTTAAGAGCTCAATTGAAATATTTTAAAGGCTATCGGAGAATTTTTGTCTTTGAGTTCGAACCAAAAAATTAATTTTGCCCCCTCGCTGAAAAACACACTCAATGTGGCCCTCAATTCGCAAAATCGATCAAATTGACCCTTTGACGGACGTTGACCGTTACGGTGCTAACGTGACAGTTAACAGTGATGACATGGAGGTCTACGATGCTAATGTAGTGGTCCACGATGTTGACGTGACAGTACACGTGGATGATGACGTGGCAGAAAGGGATGAATTGATTATTTTAACTGAATTCAAGGGCATAATTAATTTTTTTGCCGAGTTTAGGGACATAATTGATTTTAATTAAAAGTTCGATAACTTATTTAATATTTAAGTTTAAAAGTAAGAATTTATGAAATTATTAAAATTTTAAAAATATTAAATCTAGATAAATAATTTTATTAAATGGAGATAATTTTAAAAAAGCAAAGTGAAGACTCTCATAAAAAATTAAAATATTCTTCAATCTTTTTAATAAAAATCCATAAAGTTAATAAAAGTAAATAAAATATTTTAAAAATTACTGAAAATAAAAATTATATAAAAATTTGAAATGTATTAGAAATTATAAAATGATAAAATTTAATGTAAAAACTTAATAAATAAAAATGTATTTATAAAGTATTAAACAATTGAACATTTTTATCGAAAAAATCTTCAAATTCGTCAGTCTAAATATTAGCATTCATTAAAAAAATTTAGTGAAATCAACATTGTATTAGAGTGACAATAAAACTCAAATTTTCTTTCGCTTTTCTACATCAAATTGATGCTCATTAATATTTGATGTACAAAAATAAAAGAAAATTTTAGTTTTATTACTACTCTAATGCAATAATGTTTCAATTGAAAATATATTCAAAGAACATTAGTACACTTAGCATAACTAGAAACAATCAAATGCTTTTCCAATGATTTATAAATATTTTTTAAATTTTGATTTTTTAATATTAATAACTTTTTATATTTATAATTTTAATATTTTTACTTATTTTTTTAAATTCATTATGGTGTTTTTATTTTTAAATATTTAATGAATATTTAAATAAATATTTAAATATTAATATTTTTAGCTTAACGGTCAAGTAAGTTATCGAGCTTTCAATTAAAATAGTCATGCCCCTGAATTCGGTAAAAAATCAATTATGCCCTTGAATTTAGTTAAAATAATCAATTCAGCCCCTTCTGCCATGTCATCATCTTACGTGTACTGCCACGTCAGCACCGTTGACCACCATGTCAGCATTGTGGACCGCCATGTCATCATCGTTAACTGTCATGTCAGTATCGTAACGGTCAACGTCAGTCAAAAGGTCAATTTGATCAATTTCACGGGCTGGGGGCCACATTGAGTGCGCTTTTTGCGATAGACGAAATTAATTTTTTGGGTCGAACTCAGGAACAAAAATAGCCTTTTAACCTATTTTAAAAGACTAAATTATATGATAAGTTTCACCGTTTAATAAAATTATAAATCCTATAATATATAGTTATTATATGAATAATAAAGTATGATTATATTGTGTTGGTTTGACAAATTGGTTAAATTGGAGACAAGATGTAGTAAGGTAAGGCAATGTGAGTGAAAGAGAGTTTTCAATATTTGGTGCGCAATTTCAACATTCTTTGGGTAATTGATAATTGAGAGGGTTTGTTTTTTTTTAATACGCTGGTGTGATTTAAAGGTAGCATTTGTTTAATTTTTTATTTTTTTTAATAAAGCATACATACCGTGTAAAACTGGTACTCAAATCTGAATTATCTAAATCAATTACATCATCTTTTACCACTAGAATAACAAGTAGCGATAAAAGAAATAAGAGAGACAAAGCACATTAATTAAAACCATGAGCTATAATTATTGTTACATATTTTAATAATTAATTAATTAATTAATCAATCAATCTTTCAATTCTTAAAAATCAAAATTAAAAGGAACAATGTTTGGAGGGAAAATAAAAAAATGAAATAAATGAGAGAAAAGACCGGCTGCCATTATTGACTTGGATTCTAACCGACTCATCTTTGCTTACTTCAAACAAGGTTGAAAAGTCAGTATCTTGAAATTTGTCGTTTGAAATTATTTAATAATACTGGTGGTTTTTATTTGGAAAAAAAATAAAAAATAAAAAAATCCTGAGGTCTTTAATTTGTATATATTTTTGGTTTAATTTTTTCAACCTGTGCTGTCCGATTAATCTAGATTAATTTTTTTTTGAAATCTATTATGGGGTGACTTTTATAATCAAGTTTATTCTATTCACAATCTTAGGATTCGAACTCTTAACCTTAATTAAAATATCTAATGTCTCATCGCACTAGACCAACTGATTGTTGATATTTAATTTGTATATTCTTATAATATTTAAATGAAAAATCAGTTTTTAATTTTTTTTACTTTTAGTATTTAAATTATTTTTTAGTTAAACAGTACATAAATTATTTTTTCATCCATTTTAAGTTTAGTCTGTATCTCATCCAAAAGAAATTTTGCTGAAAGACTCACCCACTAAAATCAGATATATAAGACGGGCCGGTCCCAATTATTGAAGACAACCGAAAGAAATCATAGACAAATAAAATTTTAAATAATAATTTTTTACAATAAATTGATTTAAATACTTAAAATTTCGAAATAAATGAAGTAATTTAGATACATATTTTAACTAAAAATAATTTAAAGACTGATTTTTTTTCATTTAATCCTTCTTATAATTATGCAAAATAAATGCAAGGGGTCACCTGTAGCCGCGTATTGGTGACTGCTGACGGCCATTATAATACGACAACACTCAATGTTTCTCAAACACACCTCTTCCTTTGTCTTTTACCCTCCTTCATATTTTTCTAAAGTTCACACGTGACCAATCTTATCAAATTAAAAACAATACAACAATATAAACTTTTCCCTCATTTTCCCTTATTTTTTCTAATTATGATTTTAGTTAAAATTGGTGATAATCTCACATACTTATTATTATCTCTAATTTAATTTGATTGATTGATTTATTAATAATATTATTAGTTATTGTTAAATTGATGTAGTTCAACTTTTAACAAATTAAAATGTCAACAATTAAGAGATTAAGTTATTTTAAAAAATACCAATAACATCCTCTTTGTTCATACTTAAATTCTATCCCCTTTTCAGTTATAAAAAAATTTAGGTTTAAATATTTTTTTTGACATTTAGAATCTAAATTAAACACCATCTTTCAAGTGGGTACTTAACGATTTTTTGCTCCCAAGTTGATATATGTACTAGACACTTTCTCTTAAATTGGTATAAAAGCTTATATATTCTATCAATTTGGTCATAATTCGGAATAAATCAATAAATTTAACCATCTTTTTTAAAAATTTCATCAATTTACTATTTGTTATTCTCTTAAATGGTTTTATCTTCTCCAAAAACAATATTATTACTTTTCCTGTATAATAAAAATTTAACAATAACTTGTTGATTTTTTGTAGAATGCAATTATTTAACTTTGTTTTGATCTAATAGACTCATTTGGTTTGACAGTATCGTAAAATTGACTAAAGTGGTGAAATTTTTAAATACGCAGGGGTAAATTTATTGATTTGTTTTGAATTAGGATTGAATTGATAGAATGAATAATTTTTGGGACTGAAATTGTTAATAAAAGTACGAAAACAATGGATGAAATTATTAAAGTTCAAATATTGACTTGAGAGCCAAATTTTTTAAGTACTAACTTATGCTTAGTTCAGATACCAACTTGAGAGAAAAAAGTTTTAGGTATTAATTGAAGAACATGTATTGTTCAGGTACCAAAAAAATACATTTAAACCAAAAAATAATAATAGAAAAAACTAGAGCTCAAATGGAATAATTGAAGTTGAATTATTGAGACGAAATGAAGAGGGATGATAGTAGGAGTTGAAATTGGAATCCCGATGAGGTTAGGTTGACCGACTAATTTACATAAATTGATAGTTGAGTCTTCATTTTTGATCTTGCTTTGACTTCTACTCCTACTACTTTTACTGAAAATTGAGTTCATACAGAAACTATTTGGCTGCCAATTTTCAATGTTTGGCAAAATGGAAATATTACGAAAATTTCAATGGCAGATAGCAGACATAATCAGATGGACATTAAATGAGGGTGAAAGGACTCCATTGTGTTTACGTGGATGACTTTTTGTGCAGTGCAGAGTGTATCTTATCATATTTAATATTTATGCAAGCAAAACAATGGGTCCTCTTCACTATGTGATGTCCCATTCTTGGATTGCGACTGCAACATCTTGAGGCCACCATCTCATCTACTTACCCACCCTTTGCTTATCAAGAGCCGATTGGTCCAACTTTTTTGTTTTTAAATCAACCGAATCGAATGAATTCTTCACCTTGAAAGTTTAATAGTAAAAATAATTAATTCATGTTGTTGATAGTCAACGTGTGATGGTGGATGCTTTTTTAGAGGCTTCAGTTTTCCTTTGCGGTGAAGTATACTAGGTCACAACACGAGGGCTGTTGAAAGTTCCCAACATTTTTAAGTACTACTTATAGTAGGATTTTTCATGTGAGTTTAAGATGTAAGACATCGTAAATGAATATACAATACTTCTAGGGCTTCTAGGGATCATGGAGGTGTGGCCCTACAAGGGCATTGGTGATCTAATAAAAGTGTTGCTGGGAAGGAGCATGAGGAGGAAAATAATCTGATTGTATTTTGTAACTATACTTGTAGGCTTTGGTCAGCAGCAATAGCATCAAGAGGAGTCATAGATGGGTTTCAGGCCAACAAAATGAGTTTTGGAGGAAGAAATTTCGAAGAGAAGGGTGCGGTCGATGGTAGCTCCAAAGGGTGGGGCGAACCTGAATTTTAAAGACTTATTTAGTGAGGATTTGAGTGTGGTCACCAGAAGGTGCGTAGATGCCTTCAAGAGAGTAAAAGCTATGATAGGTGAGGGTATCAGAGCAAGTACATTTGCATAATGTATTAGAGTGCTCGACGACTGTTACCAAGACTCCTCCACTACTAATGAATGGTAAAATCACCATCAATTTTAACGTTAACTCTTTATTTAATGTGTCATTAGTATCATTAGAGGAGAAGGTTGAGGAGGTAGTTAGGCCAGTAAAGACTATCCTTATACATATTGCTCCTCCAAATGAGTCAGTCCTCATTTAGTGATATTTTATAATTCTATATTTTTTATTGGTTTAATTGTTTTCAGGTTGAAATGAAACCTCATGTTGAAGCAGAGACTAATATGAACTTTCTAATGGAGACAAAACATTCAGTAGATCCTCTAATAAAGGTCGAGAGAAATCTATTTATGAAGGTTATGGCAGATACTCCTACGAAGGTTGAAATGGAAGTGAATCGTCTAGTGGAAACTAAAAAAACTCCTCTCGTAGTGTCAGAGTTATTGCTCCCAATTAAAACTAAGGTGCAACTTTCAACAGAGGTTGATTTGGGCATTTTATAAAAGAAAAGGAGAAAATGAGAGAGAATGTTACTATAATTATTGCGGAGGTAGTTTCTACCACTCCTCCCCAAACAATTAATTCATAAACCGCTAGGGCTATCCATGAACTCCTTTTGGGTTCTTATCGATTCTTATATTGATAAATTAATACAAATATTTTTATCTTTCGATTCTCATATTGACAAATTAATATTAATATATTTTTAAAATAAACTTAAAAGAACACATAATAAATCTGTCTGTATTGGTTTATCGAGGTGCATTTGTGTGCATTTTGGTGTTGAATCTACTAGCAGTTGCAAATTTTGTTTTGTTACTGTATTTTTTTTTCTGCAAGTATAACATTGTTTTTATGCTTGGCTTATATGGAATAACATGGACCTACCATGTTTTCAAAATTATGATATTTCGCTGATAAAAAAATACAGAGATAGAAAGAATTCATGAATTTAAATTTAGTTTTAAGGTAAAAAAATAAGGAATCTAAAATAAAAATATAATTCAAAGTAATATATATATATATATATATATATATATATTAAAAATACTGGTCAAGTACCCGGTATGAAAAGTAATATATATATATATATATATATTAAAAATCCGAACTGATATACCTATCGAAAAACTGGATTAAATGGTAGGTAACTGTACCGATAAAAATTGGTCGAAACGGTCCAGTAATCGTACCGGTAAAATTAGTGATTAAACGGGATGGAAACAATTACAATTTTTTGCTAAACGGTTAACCGAAAAAACTGATAACAAATTTAAAATTAATTTAATAATTGTACTTAATTTATTGATTATTACTAATATTTCATTATATTTTTGGTTCCAACTTAAAATGTTACTATTACATATAACATTTTAGGTTGCAACCTAAAATTTAAAAACTTATATTACATTTCTGGTTGCAACTTAAAATTTAAGTTGCAATCTAAAATGTTATCAATACATATACTATTTTATTTAGAAACTTAGATAACATTTCTGGTTGCAACTTTTTGTAATTCATGGTATAACTACTTTAAAGTTTAATCTTTTGTAATTCATGGTAGAACTACTTTAAAGTTTAACCTTTTCAATGTAGTTTGGTGTTAATGAATGTCTTATGTATTTCCTGAAAATACAGTTTGGTGTTAGACCGTTGGTGTACGTTTTATATATTTGTTGAAAAATGAAAATGTTAATTTATCAAGTAGTAATAAATATAAACTATTTATTTATAATACTAACTATAAACGGTTTATGGTTAACCGTGTAACCCCCTAGACCCGCCTATGTGTTAATACGGATCCTAGGAAGTCACATTAGGGTCACCGGAGCGACACACGTTAAATTTTTAAATAAAACAAATTGATAAACTATTAAAATCATAAAACCAAGTTTTAAATTAAAATACAATTTCATAAATCATTCAGGTAATAAAACAAAACCGTGATACAAGTTACGAAAACATATTTCAGACTTATATATAACACAAGACGTGACATACATGCCCCCTAATTACATAGGTACCATACTCCGCGAGAAAGCCGAAGAAACTCCCGTACCAACGTTGGTAGTCTCAACCTGGTCGATCCTTTAACCTGCGATGGTAAAAACAACGTGAGCTTTGAAAAGCTCAGTAATACAAACTACCAACAGATGCTAAAATCACAAGCAGGTATATGATAAACTTAACACTTCGGGAAGAACTGGACACCTATACCCAAATTACGAATCAATATTTTGTGAAGCATCATATTAGAAGGTAACAGAGTTGCTCTTTATTCGATCACCCGAACCTTAGGAGGTGGGTTTAAAACTAGAGATTCAGAAGAGATTCAAATTTCAGGAGTGAACCAAGGAGTTTAGGGTGGTTCATTAAGTGCAGATTAGAAGTATACCGAGTGTTTCAGACTTAGTTACACTAATTCAGTAGGGTGGACTTGAGAAGAGGTCAGAAAGTTTTATCAATTTACTTAACTATCCTCTAACCGTACACCATTACGCAGAAACTTAGAATTGTATCCAGAAAGTCTTACCCTAGGCCCGTCGGGTGTAGGAGCTTACAGAAAGGCTTACCCTAGGGCCATTGGGCGTAGGAGCTTAGGTCTAGAAGGGCTTACCAGCGTTGAGCCTACAGATCTTCATTAATCCCAGATAATATACCCAGATGAAATTTAGTTTATATTCAGAAGACAATAATATCGGAAAACATATATCAGATATATTTTATATCAGAAGGCATATATCAAATTTATTTTTGTATCAACAGACGAATATAAGATATATTTCTGTATAAGAAGACAAAAGCCAAGAGTTGAACTTTCATTACGTGTAACAGAGTTATATTTTTAATTCAGAGCGGATAGCCTTAGTTTAAAGCATAGTGTATTCACAGACATATGGTACACACTATATGGTTCAATATATTTCTTAGAGACACTTGATAATTATCAGAAAAGGGGCATAGAACGTCTGACAATTTTGGACTGATTTCAGAACGAGTTCCATAGGCGAGGGAGCTCGGTACTAACAACTCAAGTCAACATTCGGAAGTTGACCCATCGAGAACATTGAGATTTCAGATGTATCGAGAGTGATCCAATCATTTAAGCCTACAAGGGCATTTTGGTCATTTAGGCCTTCAAGGGTAGTTTGGTAATTAGACTATCGGGTAAAAGCTGTGACGTACGGGGTTCAGAAGTTCTGGTTACTTATCAGATTTCCGAGTCCCTTTGAGCTAATCGTAAACCATCGCAAAAGGTTTAATATTTAACCGGATCAGTACGCCGCAAGTACTCACTTCTTAGAACTGACTACATTGTATAACAAAAGCTCGTGTTCGGCAAGCAACCACTGAACATACAACGCGAAATCGAACATATATTCAAATGGTATTTCTCAAGTAATCGAACATGTGTAATGCATCTGAATTCGATCCATAGCATCGAATACACACGAAAAACATGTTGCTCTTGCCATTGACCTAGGTACTTTCTCCAAATAACTTGAACATGCCTTTATATGGTATTCTTCCAACATCACAATAGTTTTTGAAACGACCAACCAATAGGGGTCGTGTATTACCACTTTCAGAGCTATTGCCCTTGCTTGGTTTTATTGATATTTCTCATTCCACGTCTTAGAGGTATTTTAAGTCATTTGTATCCGAGGGTATTTTAGACAATTTAATGCTTAAAGTGTGAAACCAATATTTTAATTTTGATATAACTAAAAACCTAAGGACTAAATTGAAAATGTCAAAACGAATTTTTAAGTCCTCAAACATCCCCATATGATTTTAAGATTATGCCAAAGTTAAAAAACAAAGTTTTCAAATATTTTTTTTAAGTGTTTAAAGCCGAAACAGTGTTTTTCAAGTCCCTGTTTCGAAATGGCCTACGGCATTTCGAAACGATTTCATCACTGCCAACCCCTGTTCCGAAACGCGTATTGAAACAGCTTTAGAACACATGAACCCGTATCGAAACGGCTTCAAGCGTTTCGAAACGGTTTTTCATTTTGATTTGAAAATTATAACCGTTGTAATATTTTTAACTGAATTTTCAAAGATCGTTAGGGTGTTTCGAAATGGGCTCAATCTGTTTCGAAACGACCCTTGACAGTGGAAAAACTGTTTCGAAACGAGTCCAAGTGTTTCGAAACGGTTCTTCATTTTGATTTGAAAATATGACCGTTGTAAAGTTTTTAACTGATTTTTTGGAAACCGTTAGGGTGTTTCGAAACGGGCTCAGGCTGTTTCGAAACGACCCTTGACAGTGGAAAAAGTGTTTCGAAACGGCTTCAATACGTTTCGAAACGGGCTCTTAAATGCACCCCAACGGCTCTTTTTATTTTGGTCCGTTTCGAAACAGGTCCCCGCGTTCCGAAACGGGTGGTTGCAGACTGCATTTATGGAGGTGAGATAACACCCCCAACGGCTCTATTGATGAATACAACAACCACAACGGCTAGAAATTAATAAGAAGGTATAAAAGGGACCTCTAAAAGCTTCAGCAACAACTATTGATCCAAAAAGCAAATATCCATACATCAAATCCAAGCATTTCTGCTAAAATCCCATATTGTCTAGAAACCCCAATTGTAATTTTAATTCTTATCCTTTTCAATTGGGTTGAGTGCTTGTAATTGGGCTACAATTTGTATTGAGAGATACTATCTTAGCCATCAAACTCTTTGTTATCTTTGTGTGAGGATTGGGTTAAATTTTGGGTAGAAAATTTAACCGAAAATTGTAAGGGTTGCCTCCTTAGCCTAGAAAAGGGGAAGAGCAATTAGTGGAATTGTTGCAAATCCTTAGTGAAGCTAAGGTAGTGGACGTAGAGTTCATTTGGAACTTGAACCACTCTAAAATTCCTTGTCAATCCTTTTAATTTGCAATTTCCACCACACAAACCTTAAAAATCCAATTCACCCCCTCTTGGTTCATATCGATCTTTCGATCCACAAGAGGAGTTCCTTGGAAGAGTGTGATCATCAAATATCAAGAGATGGCTTCAACCTCCAGTTCAGACATGTATGGGTCTCAATCCACTACAAAGCCTCCATTCTTCAATGGTGATAACTATTCTTTTTGGAAGAATAGAATGCGTCTCTTCATCAAGTCCAATGACTACTTAGTGTGGGATGTCATTGAAGATGGCCCTTACATTCCATTGAAGCAAGATAGTGAAGGCAAGATGGTCTTGAAGAAAAAGGTGGAGATGAGTGAAGAAGAAAGGAAAAAGATTCAAGTAAATGACAAAGCTCTCCACATGCTCTTTTGTTCATTCGGTCCGGACATCTATTCTAAAGTGTCATCCATCGAGAGTGCCAAAGAAGTGTGGGACACTCTTGAGACTACCTATGAGGGAACCAACGATGTCAAAGAAACTAAGATTGGAATTCTCAATCTTAGTTATGAGAATTTCAAGATGGAGCCCGATGAGACGGTGTCCAAGATGTTTGATCGGTTCTCCACTATAGTCAATGGGCTCAAAGGTTTTGGAGAGATCATACCGGAAGACAAGCTTGTCCGGAAGCTACTCTATTCACTTCCCGAATCTTAGGATGGGAAGGGAACCGCCATCATAGAAGCTAAGAATTTAAAGACTTTAAATCTTGATGAGCTTGTGGGTTCTCTCCTTACTCATGAGATTATGAAGCAAGGAAGGGAAGAAGAGAAGAAGAAAGAAGAGAAAAGAGTAGAAAAGCTTGAGGTTGAAAAGAAGAAAAAGATGGGAATAGCTCTCAAAGCTTCACTACATGAAGAGAGCTCTTCAAGTGAGGAGGATGAGCTAGAAGAATTGGCTATGATAGCCAAACAATTCTCACGCTTTATGAGGTCCAACCGGGGAAGAAAAATCCAAAGAAAAATGGACTTCAAAAGCAAGAACAAAGAAGAAGCAAGGGATCAAATCATTTGCTTTGAGTGCAAACAACCCGGCCACATACGTTCGGAGTGCCCTCAACTCAAGAAGAAGGGCTTTGAGAAGAAGAAGAAGCTCAAAGCCAAGCTTGCTACTTGGAGTGATGAGGAGTCATCGGAGGATGACGAACAAGAAGTGGCTAACCTTTGCCTCATGGCACTTGAGGAAGATTCCTCCATGGTAATCTCTAACTCATCAACTTTAGATTTTACATATGATGAATTGAATGATGCATATGATGAGTTACAAGAGGTCTATGATGAATTAGATGAGAAATATAAAGAGTCGGTCATTAGGAACAATAAAATTATTTTGGAACTAAATGAGAAAAATGACTCACTCACTCGAGCTAATTCAAAATTTGAGAAAAAGATATTAGGGTTGAAAGATGAACTAAAATTTTTTCAAGATGAAAATGTTGACCTTAATAATCTTTTGTCTCAATGTAATAGTGAACACCAAAAGGTGTTGGATGAGCTAAATGAGCTCAAAAAGTCTTTTAAAAATATTGGTAGTGTCAAGCATGAAATATGTGAATCCTCAAGAACAAACCAACCTAAGTAAAAGACTAACTACCACAAACAAGGTAGCTATCCTAGACATAGTAGAGCTAAAAGAATTAGAAGTATATGGGTTCCTGAGGAACTTATAAAATCTAATAACATTATTGCTATGTCATCTTGGATTCCTAAGGGAACCAAGGTTTTGGGAGCTAACACTCATGGACCCAAAATGATTTGGGTACCAAAAACAAAAGCTTAATATCTTTGTTTGTAGGGGGAGCATTGCTACAAGGCCAAAGCACAAAGTCAAAACTCATGGTACCTTGATAGTGGATGCTCAAGGCATATGACCGGAGACAAGAGTAGATTCATGGATCTAAAGCCAAAAAGTGGAGGAGTAGTGACATTTGGTGACAACTCCAAAGGCCACATTAAATGTATTGGCTCCATAGGTAATCACTCTACTATTCTCATTGAAAATGTCTTGTATGTCGATGGTCTTAAACACAACTTATTGAGCATAAGTCAATTGTGTGATAAAGGATTTAATGTATTATTTGATAAAAATGGATGCAAAATTGTAGACATTAAATCTAATAATATTATGCTAATAGGTCATCGCATAGGGAACATATACATGGTGCATCTAGATGACATTCATACATCTCATGCGTGCTTAGTAGCACAGAATGAAAATGATGCATGGTTGTGGCATAGGAAACTAGGACATGCTAGCATAAGTGTTTTAGAAAAAACTAGTCTCCCTTAATCTAGTTAGAGGTTTACCCAAGATAAAATTTTCAAATGATAAAATTTGTGATGCATGCTCTAAGGGTAAACAACATAAGTCTTCCTTTAAATCCATTAATGATGTTTCTACTAGTAGATGCTTACAACTTATCCATATGGATTTATTTGGGCCAATTAGGACTATGAGCTTGGGTGGTAAGTCTTATGCTTTTGTACTTGTTGATGATTTTTCTAGATTTACTTGGGTTCTATTTTTAAGTACTAAAGATGAGGCTTTGGAAAAATTCATCACATTTTCAAAACTAACCCAAAATGATCTTGAACTTAAAATTTCACATATTAGAAGTGATCATGGAACCGAGTTTCAAAATTTAGGGTTTGAAGATTTTTTAAATGAAAATGGTATTAGCCACAATTTCTCGGCTCCTCGAACTCCTCAACAAAATGGGGTAATTGAGAGGAAAAATAGAACTTTGCAAGAAATGGCTAGAACTATGCTTTGTGAAAACAATTTACCTAAATATTTTTGGGCGGAAGCCACAAACACCGCTTGCTATATTGTAAATCGAGTAATGATTAGGCCAATTTTAAAGAAAACACCTTATGAGATTTTAAAATCTAAAAAGCCTAACATTAGCTATTTTCACCCTTTGGGTTGCAAGTGCTTTGTTTTAAATAATGGAAAAGACAACTTAGGTAAATTTGATGCAAAAAATGATGAAGCCATTTTCATAGGTTACTCTTTAACCTCTAAAGCCTATCGAGTATTTAACAAAAGAACTTTAGTAGTAGAAGAATCTATTCATGTTGTATTCAATGATAACCTCCTTCCAAGGAAGGATTCTTGTGATGATGATGATGTAGGAATCATAAAGGCCTTTGATGGAGGACAAACTTCAAAGGAGGATGAGATTCCAACAAAAGAAGAGGACACACAAGATCCACCTCTTGAAGCCTTGAAGGACTTGGCTCTTGAGGAAAAGGAAGTGAGCTACCCAAGGGAGTTCAACTATGTCAAAGATGGTGAAATCTTGGGTGATCCATCCAAGGGGGTAACCACTCGATCTTCTCTTAGATTAATGAATCATGTTGCATTTATCTCATGCATAGAGCCTAAGAATATTAAAGAAGCATTGAAAGATGATTTTTGGATTATGGCTATGCAAGAAGAGTTAAATCAATTTGAGAGACGTAACGTTTGGACATTAGTTGATAGGCCTAGTAATCAATCTACCATAGGAACTAAATGGGTCTTTAGGAACAAGCTAGATGAGAGTGGTAACATTGTAAGAAATAAAGCTAGACTAGTAGCACAAGGTTACACTCAAGAAGAGGGAATAGATTTTGATGAAACCTATGCACCCGTAGCTAGAATGGAAGTCATTAGGATGTTGCTTGCATATGCATGTTATCATAATTTCAAGCTTTTTCAAATGGATGTTAAAAGCGCGTTTTAAATGGTTTTATAAATGAAGAAGTGTATGTGGAACAACCACCGGGTTTTGAAGACTCAAAATTTCCAAATCATGTTTTCAAACTTACCAAAGCTCTTTATGGTTTAAAACAAGCTCCCAGAGCTTGGTATGAAAGACTTTCAAACTTTTTAATTGAAAAAGGTTTTGAAAAAGGTAAGGTGGACACTACACTTTTTTATAAAAATGTATAAAAATGACATCTTAGTAATTCAAATTTATGTTGATGATATTATTTTTGGTTCTACTAATGATTGTCATTGTCAAGAGTTTGCTAAGTTAATGCAAGGTGAATTCGAGATGAGCATGATGGGGGAGCTCTCATTCTTTTTGGGACTCCAAATCAAGCAAAAGAAGGATGGCACCTTCATCAATCAAGCAAAGTACATAAAGGATATGCTCAAGAAGTTTGGCTTGGAGAATGCAAAGCCTCAAGCCACACCTATGAGCTCATCTACAAAGCTTGACAAAGATGAAGGATGGAAGTGTGTTGACTCTAAGCTTTACTGTTCTATGATTGGATCATTGCTTTACCTTACCGCAAGTAGACCGGATATCTTGTTTAGTGTTTGCTTGTGTGCTAGGTTTCAAGCTAGTCCTAAAGAGTCTCACCTTATAGCCGTTAAGAGAATCTTTAGGTACCTTAGAGATACTTCTTGTTTATGTCTTTGGTACCCTAGAGACTCTACCTTCAACCTTCATGCTTATTCAGATGCAGATTATGGGGGTTGCAAAATCGATAGGAAAAGTACTTCGGGAACTTGTCAATTCCTAGGTAGTATGCTCATATCTTGGTTCTCTAAGAAACAAAATAGTGTAGCCTTATCTACCACCGAAGCCGAGTACATATCCTTAGGGAGTTGTTGTGCTCAAGTCCTTTGGATGAAGCAACAACTCTTAGATTATGGAATTAAAGTTGAAACCATACCCCTAAAATGTGATAACACTAGTGCAATATGTCTAACAAAAAATCCCATCCAACACTCTAGAACCAAACACATAGAAATAAGGCATCATTTCATTAGAGACCATGTCCTTAAAGAAGATGTGGTTATAGAGTATGTAGACACCTTAAATCAATTAGCGGACATTTTTACAAAACCTTTAGACAAAGAGCGTTTTTGGTCCCTTAGGAGAGAGTTAGGTCTAGCTAGCCTATCTTGACCTTTTAGGACCTCTTTTGTGCTTAAAATTGCTTGATCTTGTGAAATGCCATGTTTATGTGTTTAGACTCCTAATTTCATCCATGCTTATAGCTAGGGGGAGTATGTTTATGTTTGCATATGTTTTGCCTGCTCATTCATGTCATTTATGCAAGTTAGGCCTTAGAAAAACTCATTTTTCTGCACTTTTAGAGCCTCATTTGCACTTCCAGGCCCAGGTGTATCGAAACGGGTGAACCTATTTCGATACGGATGCCTTAAAATCATGTCTGAGAGAAGGGCGTTTCGAAACGCCTCAAAAGGGTTTCAAAACGTTTTTGCTACTGCCAAGGGGTGTATCGAAACAGGTTTCGATACGGTTATTATCAGTTGAAAGTAAGAGATCATGATGTACCGAAGACAGCTTTCCTCACTCGTTATGGGCACTACGAATTCTTAGTGATGCCCTTTGGTTTGACTAATGCACCAGCAGCTTTTATGGACATGATGAATAGAGTGTTTCACGAGTACTTGGATCAGTTTGTGGTAGTGTGAGTTTTGGATTAGGGAAGTAATCTTCTTAGGCCATATTGTATCAACCAAGGGAATCCGAGTAGATCCTAAGAAGGTTGAGGCAGTTGTGAATTGGAAACAACCGAAGACAGTGACCGAAGTTCGTAGTTTCTTAGGTTTGGCCGGTTACTGTAGACGTTTTGTTGAGGGTTTCTCAAAGGTTGCATCACCTTTGACTAAATTACTACATAAGGATGTTCGGTTTGAGTGGACTAATGCAAGACAACAAGCATTTGGGAAATTGAAAGAGGCCTTAACCGAAGCTCCTATTTTGATTCAGCCCGTGTCAGGGAAAGAGTTTGTAGTCTTCAGTGATGTGTCGTATGTTGGCTTAGGTTGTGTGCTTATGCAAGAGGGAAGAGTAGTGGCCTATGCGTCTAGGTAGTTGAAGACTCATGAGCGTAATTACCCTACGCATGACATAGAATTGGCTACAATGGTTTTCGCTTTGAAAGTTTGGAGACATTACTTGTATGGTGAGAAATGCACAATGTATACGGATCACAAGAGTCTGAAGTATATAATGACATAAAGAGAGTTGAACCTTAGACATCGTAGGTTGCTAGAGTTACTTAAGGACTACGACCTCACGATTGAGTACCATCCGGGTAAAGCCAATGTAGGGGTCGATGCTTTGAGTAGAAAGGTAGCAGTGGAGTTACGAGTTATGTTTGCTAGATTGAGTTTGTCTAAAGATGGTGGTTTAGTGGCCGAGTTGCAAGTTAAGCCTTCGTTGCTTCAATTGATTAGAGAGAAACAGTTGCAAGATAGATCATTAGCATCTCATGTACAAGGCATAGCGGAGGGTAAACCGACAGATTTTGTTTTAGTAGTGACGGAGTCTTGTGTTTCAAGAGTAGAGTAGTTGTTCCGGAAGATGTAGACTTGAGACACACCATCCTAACTGAAGCTCATAGTAGTCCATTTGATATGCATCCAGGAAGTACGAAAATGTATCGCGATTTGAAAAATGAGTATTTCTGGGTTGGTTTGAAGAAAGATATTGCCGAGTTTGTGAGTAAGTGCATGGTTTGTCAGCGAGTTAATGCCGAGCACCAGTTTCCTTCAGGTTTGTTACAACCATTGAGAATTCCCGAGTGGAAGTGGGAGAGAATTGCCATGGATTTCGTATCAGGTTTTTCGTTGACACCTTCTAAGAAGAATTCGGTTTGGGTAATTGTTGATCGTCTTACGAAATGTGCACACCTTTTGGCCGTTCACACCACTTATACTTTAGATAAGTTGGTCGATTTGTATATCAATGAAATAGTGAGATTGCATGGTGTACCGAAGTCTATAGTGTCAGACAGAGATCCGAGGTTCACGGCTAGATTTTGGGAGAGTTTGCATAGTGCTTTAGGTACTCGACTGGATTTCAGCACTTCATAACATCCTCAGATCGATGCTCAGTCGGAGAGAGTCATACAAGTGTTGGAAGACATGTTGAGATGTTGTATTATTAAATTTTAGGGTTCATGGGAGAAACATCTACCGTTAGTAGAGTTTGCATATAATAAAAGTTATCAAGCGAGCATTCAGATGACACCTTATGAAGCTCTGTATGGTAGAAAATGTAGAACACCTGTTTGTTGGGCTGAAACGGGACAGAAATTGATACCTTTTCCTGATATGCTTAAGGGTACTACCGAGAAAGTATAGTTGATTTGTGACCGTTTGAAAAAGGCTTCAGATAGATAGAAATCTTATGCAGATTTGAAAAGAAGAGAAATAGAGTATGCCGTGGGCGACAAAGTGTTCTTGAAAGTCTCACCTTGGAAGAAGGTGATGAGGTTTGGTAGGAAAGGTAAGTTTATTCTGAGGTTCATTGGTCCGTATGAGATAGTTGAGAGAGTTGGTCCCGTTGCATATAGATTGTGACTGCTGGCCAGACTAGAGAAGATTCACGACGTGTTTCATGTCTCGATGCTTCGGAGGTATAGATCAGATCCGTCACATGTTATGCTAGTTGAAGAGATAGAATTGAATCCGGATTTGACCTACAATGAAGAACCAGTTGAGATTTTGGCTTCGGACAGCAAAGTGTTGCGAGAAAGGACCGTTGAGTTGGTTAAGATTAAGTGGCGACACCGAGGACTGGAAAAAGCCACTTGTGAGAGGAAGGATGATATGAGAAAGCAGTTTCTGCATCTCTTTCCCCCAGGTAAATTTCAGGGACGAAATTCCTTAAGTGGGGGAGAGTTGTAACACCCCGATGTTAGAGCCGAGAGACAATTGGATTAGTCAAGCTGAGTCGGGTTAAATTTAAATTGGAGAAAATTTATTTTTAAAACACCTAAAGTGTTTTAAAAGAGAAAAGGGCAAAAATGAGATTTCGTAATTCTAAAAAGGGTTTATGAAAGCTATCATCATCTCCAAATTGCTTTTCACGTTAAAAAAACCTCTCTTAAACTCCATTTTACTGTTCCATTGCCCTAAGGTAAATGATTCCTTAACTTAGTTTCATCTTCCTTGAGTCATAAATGTTGAGATTTTTGCAAAACCTATGGTTTAAACATGTTTTGATTTTTAAAGTTTGGTTTGAAATGAAAGGAAGTTTATGGGTTTTTGTTAGGGTTGAATATGGCTGAGTTTGAGTGTATTTTAACTTTGTTTTATTGCTAAAATAACATGAAAAGGATGGGTTATTATGGGAAACCCGAAATGGGTATCGTGGGTAATTCGGGGAGTTGAAAATCTTGAGTTTTTGGATTGGTTTTGGGTCTAAATGACAGCTGAAGGGTTGATAGCTTTGGGTTGATGTTTAGGGATGTTAAAAGATAGATTTTTTATGGTAAATTCATTGGGTGTGGCTGCAAGTAGTTTGGGACTGAATTGATATGTTTCGCGTGAAATTTGGGCTTGAATCAATGTGTGTTGTTGCGAGATTGTTGAGTTCCGAGTTTTTTCTATGTTTGTGAGTGTATTACTATTCTAATGTTCAGTTTTGGGTTGCTTAAAATAGAGGAATCAGATTTGGGCTTTGTGGATGGAAATCCGGGTAGTTCAGAGGCTTGATTTGGCATATTGAACATCATTTGTGTGTTGGCTGGTGAGTGGATCGATTTTAAAAGCCTTAACGTGGTTAAGGAAATGTTTTGGGAGTTTGGATTGAGCTTGAAAAGCTAATCCACGCTCAAGAGTAAGTTTTAATGGTTTTAAGCAATTAAATCATGTTTTATGTTTCCTCAATGCATGATGAACATGTTATATTGTTATGTGTTGAATTGCTTTGTTGCACATGTTGAGATGTGGGACTTGTGTTTATATTTGCATTGTGAGTACATGCTTTTCATGGAAGTTTGAACATGGTAAGCGGTTCAAGCATTGGTAATGCTTGAAGTTGTGAATGAGTATATTGGCACGTGTTGAGTTGTTACCGGATATAATTGATCGATCAATAGGATTAAAGTGCACTCGAGGTAAAAGTCGTGCGTGGCCTGAGTGATGTTAGATTCCACTAAGAAGGAGTACGATGATGTGAGATTCCATTGGAAGTTATGTTTTGCTAGACGAGTGGGTACGATGATGTGAGGTTCCACCGGAAGTGTCTAGTGGGTTTGAGAAACTATCCGCATATCCGAGTAAAAACAATGAATGTCAATATACCCATGATGCTTTAATTCTCATGTTAATCATGTTGTTGATTTCTTCTTTTATGCTTATGTTGGGTCACATCGGCACGCCCCGTGGCGCAGCGGAAAAATTAATCCGACGTAATCCAGCCAGGATCCATGTACAGGAACGAATTCGTGGTGAAAAGATGAAGAGTTACCTTTTAAAACTCTGGAAACTAGAAAACCGACGGTATGTCGGAATAACCACGTCAAGTAAAACCGGAATCGTCATAGGTTCGCAACGACCTCTACGGAGTCCACCCGAACAAAGCGAACAAAGTTTCCGCCTCTCTAACACTTAGGGATAAATTTCGATAGGTTTGAACACCTTCCAGGGAGAAGTCGAAATCCCTCCAGGGATTCCTAAGGGAGTCTGAAATCAACCAGGAGTTCAACCGGGACTTGCAATCGAGCAAGGGAACCTTCAGGGATTTGCTAGGGGCAAGTAGAACACCAAAAAATATCGAACAGCTTCTCAGAGAGCTTTCTGGGATATGTCGAATTCTAGTGGAGAATCCCTAGGGATGTTGTCGAAATCTTCAAGAGGAGGAAGAGGGATGATTTGGTTGCAAGCCCTTGTCCCTTTAAATAGTATTCAGAGACTTAATTCTAGTTGAATACCTTAAATCCAAGTTCAACCAAAATTCATATAATATAATTCTACTTGAAATTGGTTTATATTAAATATATATTATATTTAATAATATTAAATGAAATATATATATATATATATTTAATTATGTAGAATCTTATTCTACATAAAACATGGATTTAAATATACATTATATTTAATCCATATATATATATTTTTATTATATAGAATCTAATTCTACATAAACTTGGAATTAAATATACATTATATAAATTCCAAATATATATTTAAATTTCTAGAATCTTATTCTATAATATTTAAGTCTCTAAATATTTTTCATACTCTAAATAATATTTGATAAATACAATATTTATCCAATATTATTCCCATTTAAGGGAGTTGCCGATTTCCCCTATCCCATAGGGGATTTTCGGCAACCTCCCTAAAATAGGGAGTATGGTTTCCAATTTTTTGTTCGTTTCATTCGAAGGGTGTGACCCTTGTAGGTTCATGCAACGTTAGCAACAAAATTAGAACTGTTCTAATTTTACAAACAATGAATGGCATCTAGCAATACATCATTGCTACCTAAGTTGCATGAAGTCATGGTTTGACTTTCCTAATTCCTGAATAAACTTCCTTTATGTATTTCATCCTTTTGTCCTTTATATCTTAGATGAACACAAGTCATGGGTTGGTCACACTTGCGTTGTCCATCTAGTATTTCTTGATGTCTTGAGTATATTATGATAAACGAATCTCTATGATATCTCGTATCATAATATTCGAGCATGTCCATGCATTTTCTAATCTCACTCAATCAAGTGGCCGAAGATATTTCTCCCATTATGTGGGAGGGACAAATCCTTTCTTGATCAACCATATTTCACTACATAGGTCATCACGTATCCAATCATCAGTATTTATAATGTAGTCAGTTACGACACACGTTTGACTATGTCAAAATACATAAATCTTTATGTTAAAATCATGTTGATCTCAAGTCTGAGGATTATACATATGTTTATCATGAGTAATGTTGTGACTGTCACATAATTACCCAAGAAACATGCTCATAGCGGGTCAATCCAGTATGTTGTTCTCTAACAAATACTTATGTGTTGATTTTGACATCTCTATGTCAATGACAACGCTTGTCATCAACCACATATTAGTCTTTATATATTATCACTGTCCATACCCGTAATAATATTCGACTAAGGATCCTATTTAACAATAATCGTATTATTGTATGGACATTATTATCCAATGGTTAGTTTGATGCACATAAACATACCAAATGACAATAACGGCAATGCCATTACTTGATAAATCTAGTAAAATAGTATGTATATTCAATCATCATATGATTGGTCTTTGGGCATACTCCAACAGCTTATGCATTGTTGGTTACTTTGCTTGCGTTATGAGAATGAACATGTGGTAAGCCTATGTCTTGTGGTTGCATTCGGTAAATGCATGTGAAGGTAAATGCATGTTGTTATGTGTTCAAGCACGCGGAAATGATTTGGAAATGGTTTTGGTTTTCAAGCAAACTACGTTCTAAAAACTGCATTGTTGTAGCTACCGTTTTGAGCACCGCTCACTAAGCTTAAATGCTTACGTTCTCTTTTCCAACAATGCAAGCCCTTAGACCTTCAGAGCAGCTCGGGGAACAAGGGAGAATCCAAGGGAGTTTGGTTTGCTCAAGTATGAGTTTAGACTTCAATAATTAATATTAAGCAATGAGATAAGACCTTTATGTTTTGAGGTGTTGTTGGCATGTCTCTTGCTTTGGACAAGTTTGCTTAGTTGTTTTGGGCTTGTATTGCCTTATGCCTTGATGGTTTATGCTTTGGTTTAGCTTTTGGCTATGTTAGCAAATGCTATGTATGCTTGTTACCTTTAAGAATATTGTCTTGTTGGTTGTTGCATCGTTAAGTGTTTAAATTGCTTTATGTGTTTGTCCATGGATGCCTTGTGTTATATGTGTGTTTGCATGTTGCTTAGATGCTTGTTAAATGCCTCTAGTGTTGGGTCCCTTGTGTTTTTGCAGCAAAAATCAGTTTTGCAGTGCAGGGCGTATCGATACGCTCAAGGGCGATATCGATACGGTCCCCTATTGTGGGCAAGGTGTACTGGTACGCGGGGGGCGTATCGATACCCAAAATGCTCTCTGGAAATCTGAGAAATTGATGAGATTTTGGCGTATCGGTATAGGTCCTGAGAGTATCGGTACGATCTTCGTAGTTGACCAAGGGAAGTTTACCGTTGAGGGCGTATCGATACCAGCCTTGAGGATATCGATACGGTTTCCCTAGGTTTGACTTGGGCTGTTGACGAAGTATAGACGTATCGATACGGTTTTTTAGCGTATCGATACGACCTGCTGTAAAATTTAAAAAGGGTTATCTTAATTGCTTGTTTTGCTTAATTTTGTATCCATGTGTGTTTTTCGCTGCGTGTCCTCTCACATAGGATATAATTAATGCATCTAGACAAGATAAGTTTAAAAAAAATTTTCTAGGGTTGCTAATCGGAGTAGAGCCTTAACGAGTTTCGCTTCGATTTTTCCCGTGTAACTCGTTCGATGCGGTCTGACGGCTAGGCCGAGTCGAGGGGGTTATAGACCGGATAATTTATTTTTTTTTTCCAGAAAAATACCTAGTTTAAAAAATTGATTTTATTTCACTCGATAAAATCCACATATGCAATTCAATTTTGTTAACCATGGTTATTTTGACCCTTCCAACCATGTACTTTTTTCCCTAGGCGTGAAAGATATCCAGTCGATAATGTATACTCCTATGTCCTACGAAGATTATTCTTTATTGATTTTTTTAATTTAAACTAATAATTATTTAAAATTTATTATTAATAAAATTATAAAAAAATATATTTAAAAAATATTTAATCAAGTAGTTTTTAAATATATATTTTATAAAATTTAATTATTTAAAATATATAATATAATTATAGACAAAATATAGAAATTTTGATTTTAAAAAAATCAATAAAAAATAAATTTTGTGGGACGAAAAGAGTATAAAATAGCGATTGTTTTAGAGCTCTATCATGGATGGGGCAGAGGGCAATGTCTTGATGGGGTCCATATGACCCAAATGACACTAAAAGACTATAGTAATATATTTGTATCAAACGTTTTTTATGATAGAAATGTTAATCGTGTAACATCAGAAATTAGTTTTTGGTCCAATCAAACATGTTACAAGAAAGTTAAAGATTTATTAAAGTAAAAGTGAAATAGTGTGATGAGAACCAAAAAGAGGGAATTGAATTTTCCAAAGAACACGAACTTGTGTTTGAATAGTAGCATGGGCAATGACATGATCTCACTCAAACATTTTCTTTTCATTTTTAGTTTCACATCTTTCTTTATGTCAATCTAGTTGATCCACCCAAGTCTAGTCAACACAGTGTTCTCCCAGACATATCAGCCCAGCACCGGGAACGACATGAGACGAGACAGATTTGTAATTAAATTATAAAATTAAATTATGGGTATTTTAATAAATATATCAAATTGAAATTCTAGAGAAAAAACTCAAAAGAATCATTCCACTTAGATCAGGACGGTTTCGTGATTAAGCAAAGCTTTTAGATGGAGATAAAAAGAAGATGCCAAAATCCATTTTATTCTTTTGCCAACTTAACCAAATTTATTTAACCCAAAAAATGAATAAATTCGGAGACTGATAAACTGAAATCCAAAGGAGGAACAAATTCTCATGTCAGGATCCTTGGACTCCAGCGCCAACGATTAACAAGAATCTTTTGCTTTTAATCATTCATAACTATTTGGACATGATAATGTTTTTAAATTCTTATTTATGTGGGAATATGTTCACATTCTTTTTTGCTTTAATTTGGGGTTTTCCTTTTTTGGTGTTGATCACACTTGTCCATGATTTTGATCCCCCTTTGGCATATTTCTGCCAAGTTAGGAACCAATTTGGAAAATAATTTATCAAACACTTGGCGCATTTTAATGATGTTTCATTTGAATGTGCTAGTACAACATTTTAGTGGTACGGTACATTAGTAATTAGTGAGTCAATATAGGTAACAAAATAAATAAAACACACATAAAGATTGGTAACATAGTTCGAATACTGTCCCATCTTCGCATAATCCGTAAAAAAGATAACAAAGTACAAAAATATTTGATGTATTTCATTGATTAATTAATTTACAATCAACTATATATACAATCTAATCAACAATCTTTAAAGCAAAAAAGTTAAAGCTCTCAGTTGAGACCCTCTCCTCTCCTTAGATTGTGGGTTCAAAACTCATTAGGAACAAATTCTTCCTTATCTCCCATTTTCAAAAAAAAAAAAAAATTATATATACAATCTGTCTAATTATCTATCTGAACAATTCCTCAACTAATTATTAACAACCAAACAATTAACTCTAACTGCTAACCCCAAACTTGATTGAAAAAAAACATTTTTAACCCCAAACTTGATTTTGGAGCAGTGTTAATAGTTAATTAGTATATTGAGTATAAACAAGAAAATACCGATAAGTGTTGGGTGTATTGATAAGACATATTGTACTCTTGAGGAGAGGACACGATTTTAAATCTTGGAGACGACGTTGTTGGGAGGGGCTAACTCGCACCCCGAACATGGTCTGTAAGACGGACATGCATATTACCAAAGTATAAAGTAGAAAAATTAAATAGCATGTATTTTTATAAGGCATGAGTGTTAGAGTATGCTCAAAGACCAATCATAAGATGATTATAAATGATATTTGTTTTTACCTTATTTGTAAATAAAAGGCATTGCCATTATTATTTTCAGTTACAATTCTGCCTGCGTAACTAAACTGAATTATAATAAAATTCTTAGAATAATATGGCTATTCTTAAATGTCCTTAGTCGAATATTATTGTGAGCGTGGACAACAATAATGCATTAAGACTAATATGTAGTTGATTGATGACAAAATATTGTCATTGACATGGAGATGTCAAAATCAATACATAAGTATGTGTTAGAGAACGACATACTGGACTGACCCACTATGAGCATGTTTCTTGGATTATTATGTGACAGTCACAACATTGCTCATAGTGATAACTGCATGTATGATCCTTAAACTTGAGATCATCATTATTTCAACATCGTGAGTGACATATTTTGATACAGTCAAATGTGTGTCATAACTGACTACACTATAAAGACTGAAATTGGATAAGTCACAATCTATGTAGTGAGATATGGTTGATCAAGATAGGATTTGTTACTCATACATAATATGAGTAATATCGCAGGCCACTTTATTGAGTGAGACTAGAAATGCATGGCCATGCTCGAATAAATTGATATGAGATATCATAGTTATTCGTTTATAATAGTCTAATCAAGATATCTAGAAATATTAGATTGACTATACAAGTGTGACTATTCCATGACTTGTGTGCAATCTGGACATAAGGACAAAATGATGTAATACATGAAAAGATCTAATCACAAAGAAGTTATGTCGAATACATGAAAAGATATAAGAACAAAAGGATGTGCTACTAACGTTACATGAACCTACAGTGTCACACCATCATTTGAAATGAGCATATATTAAACGAATTATATATGTACATATTTGTTGTACACGAATTTAGTTAAATTAATATATATTTGATATATATAATTTAACTATTGGGTAAATATTAAAAGAAAAAATAATTATTGTAATTATGACTCTTTTAATATATAATTAAAGTTAAATTGAAATTATATATATTTAATATATATATTGGAATCCTAATTAAGTTGAATTGAGATTATATATATGTATGTATATATATATATATTGAAATCCAAATTAAGTTGAATTGAGATTATATATATTTAATATATATATATATATGTATATATTAAAATCCTAATTAAGTTAAATTGAGATTATATGTATTTAATATATATTGAAATCCTAATTAAAGTTAAATTGAGATTATATATATATATATATTAAAATTTTAATATGAGTTGAACTAGGATTACAAAGTCTATATAAAGGCATGAAAGATCTAGCAGTCATTAAAGCTTTTGGGGAAACCCTTCTAAATAGTTTAGAGAGTTTCTATATGCTTATTCTCTTCTAAATAGTTTAGAGAGTTCTATATGCTCGTTCAAACTAGGTGAACTACGTAGAGGTCAGAGTGTTATCGTTGCGGCTTAAGAATCGACATCGTAGAATCGTGATTAGATGTGCATCTTCTCCAAATTCAAAATTCCAGATTTTAAACAGGCAATTCTTCACCCTTATTCACCTCGATTCGTTCCTCGTACATGGATCTCTGGTGGTGATCGCCAGATAAATTTTCTGCTGCGCCATGGGGTGTATCGATATGACCCAACAGTGGTATCAGAGCTACTTGTACAATACAGATTCAAGTTTTAATTACTTGGATGTTGTAATTGTATGAGATACATGTTTTTTCGATTTATTTAGCGAATATATGATAATTGTATGAGCAAATCTATTCAATCACAGTTAATATGTTAACCCAAATAAAAGATGTTCCTAAGATCAATGATTAAGAGTTAATCATCAGGATCTTTATCGATAGGGTTTGAAATATTATATGTTAATTGTTAACATATTTAATATGGAGTTTTAGATGCTAAGTGTTAACGTACGCGAGTTATAGTTATGTATTAGACTAATGGTTAGTCTATAGATTTCGTGGGGGAAAGTAACAAGAGTTGTTTCAGTAAAAACCTCATGGATTTTAAAATATTGAAAAACACGATAATGTTGATAAAAGTCATAAAATAATGAGGTTTTTACATAGTAATCAAGATGCTATAGATTTCGTGGGGGAAAGTAACAAGAGTTGTTTTAGTAAAAACCTCATGAATTTTAAAATATTAAAAAACACGATAATGTTGATAAAAGTCATAAAATAGTGAGGTTTTTACATAGCAATCAAGATGCTATAGATTTCGTGGGGGAAAGTAACTAGAGTTGTTTTAGTAAAATCCTCATGGATTTTAAAATATTGAAAAACAGGATAATGTTGATAAAAGTCATAAAATAGTGAGTTTTTTACATAGCAATCAAGATGCTAATCTTTAAAATTTTTCATGCCGCTGACCGAGCAGCGGCAATCCTGCCAGCGGTTGCAGGGCCACCAAAACCCTGTCAGGGGCTTGACCCTTGCGTAGGAACAATATGGTAAGACCTCAATAATAAAGCACGTCATTATTATGTTTTATAAATACAGTCTGCGTGTCGTGTCTTTCTCTACTTCTATTGTAATTATTTTCTCATCTTACTCTATCGTATGTAAAACATGTTTATGAAATTGTAATCTATACAAAGAAGCATGGACTAGAGGAACAAAAGTGTGGGCATGCTTGGAAAATGTTTTTATCCTTAGAATAATTTGGTTCTCCCATTGGCTTAGGACATGTCATCTTAGGATATGGGCTATAACTATTGTATTCATATTTACTACTTGTCATATATTTGATAAAATGAATGCATGAGATGCATGATAGTTAAATGATAAGATCAAATGTTTAATGGTGAGATAATATTCACAAAACCTCTAAATAAAATATTAAGTCTTTTTATTGCTTCCCAATGTTAACCCTCGTTAAAGTCTAGATCGATACAATGTAGGTTCTGCTAAAGTGAGGTACTTGTATCTATCTTGGCCAAACGCGAAGAATAAGCAAGTGATATTCGTTGCTTGTAATATTAGTTAAAGACTTAACTAAGTTACTCTAATATGATTAGAAAAACCTAATAGTTACTTATTTGGATAATCATAAGATGATTATGATCAAGAGTTGTTCACCAATTGAAGGAGTTACATGAGATGCAATTAGCAAGTGTTGCTTACCTAGATAAACCATAATCTTAAGAGAAAAGCCAAAGCTAACTTAAGAGAATGTGAAATTTGGATCCTTGCCTACTAGAAAAACTTTATAAAAAGTATTTTCGACATTAATATTTGAGGGTTATTAATTTTAATAAAGGTAGTGGGAGTATAAAGTTCTTTTATAAACAAACTTGGAAAATATACTCAATATTCATATTTTATTGTTGTAGACTTATTATGGCAAATACAAATTTGTTATTATTATGATCGGTCCTTGATAAGGACAAGTTGAACGGCGTAAACTACCTTGACTGGTCACTGGAAGAAAAATGTTTCCATTTGTAATAAGACATGTCATTGTAAAAGGAACTGCCCCATTTATCTTGAAAA
The DNA here is from genome assembly GCA_030270665.1 of Hibiscus trionum. Lineage (NCBI taxonomy): Eukaryota > Viridiplantae > Streptophyta > Magnoliopsida > Malvales > Malvaceae > Hibiscus > Hibiscus trionum. Next base: position 36,817,240 of record BSYR01000013.1, read on the forward strand.
AGTCAAGAAGGAAAACGAAAGTGGAGCGTCCGCCTCAGGTATTTATGTTATTGATATTAATTTATCAACACTTACTTCTTGGGTATTAGATACCGATTGTTGTTCTCATATTTGTATAAGGACTACAAAAGGTAGAAATCTGAGAAAATGAGAGGTGGACCTACGAGCTGGTAATGAAGCAAGAGTTGATGCATTATCTATAGGAACATATGCTTTATCGTTGGCTAGTGGACTTAATTTATGTTTAGAGAATTGTTATTTTTGTGTCTAGTTTGACTAAAACATCATTTTAGTTTCTTGTTTAGACAAGATTGGTTTTGAGATAATTATTAAGAATAATTGTTGTTCTTTTATCTCGATAATGTTTTCTATGGTGTAACAAAATTAATAAATGACCTCTACATTTTGGATCAAGAGAATTTCATTTACAACATAAATACGAAAAGATAAAAAAAATGACTCTAATCAAACTTATCTTTGACATTGTCACTTGGGTCACATAAGTGAAAAACACATTTCAAAAATTCATAAAGATGAATTTTTGGATTCATTTATTTTCGAACAACTTGATGTATGCGAGCCTTGATTATTGGGAAAGGTGACCAAAGCTCCTTTTAATGGTACAAGTGAGTGAGCAAGTGATTTATTGGGATTAATACATAGAGATGTATATGGACCAATGGATACACAAGCTAGAGGAGGGTTTCAATACTTCATTACTTTCACATATGACTTTAGTAGGTATGAGTGCATTCACCTAATGCATCATAAATATGAAGCTCTTGAAAAGTTTAATAAATTTAAAAATAAAGTACAATGCCAACTAAGAAAAAACATTAAGACTATTCGATCAGATCGAGGAGAAGAATACTTAAGCTTAAAGTTTTGTGACCTTCTTAAGGAATGTGGGATTGTCTCACGCCTCTTGTACTCCACAATGGAATGAAATTTGTGAAAAGAAAAAATTGAACACTGTTAGACATGGTTCGATCAATGATGAGTCACAACGATCTTTCAGTTTCTTTTTGGGGACATACAAAGGGCAATTAGTCACTAAGAGCTTTCATCAAATTCATGGTATAGACTATGATGAAACCTTTTCACCTGTTGTTATGTTTAAATCCATCTGAATCTTACTTGCGATAACTGCATTTTATGATTATGAGATATGGCAAATGGATGTTAAAACTACTTTTCTTAATCGAAAACCTGATGAGGATGTGTACATGACATAACTTGAAGGCTTTGTCGATCCAAAAGATGTCGGAAAAATATGCAAGCTACAAAGTTCCATTTATGGATTGAAGAAAACTTCTCAAACTTAAAATCTTTGTTTTAACGATGCAATCAAAGAGTTTAGTTTTATCAAAAATGAAGATGAGCCACGTGTTTTCAAGAAAATAAGTGGGAGCACTGTCATATTTAGAGATGGGCACGGGTCTGGTCGGGTCAGGTTCTTAGCCCACCCGACCCCGACCCGAAAATACATATCCTATATCCGCACCCGACTCGACCCGAACATATCCTTTAAAAAACCCGACTCGACCCGAACATATCCCTTAAAAAACTTGACCAACCCAAAAATAAATACTATATACCCGCACCCGACCCTACCTATAGAAATTTTTTAGGGACCTAATTGTAAAAAAATAATTTTAAGGGACTTAATTGTAAAAAAACTATAAATTTAAGGACTAAATTGTAAATAAAAATTTAATTTTAAGGACCTAATTATAAAAAAATATATAAAGAGGGACTATTATTATAAATATCCCTAAAAAATTAGGGGAAAATTACACAATTAGTCTTAGGTCGAGTAGGATATTTTTCACCCTAAACCCGACCCCAACGTTAATAAAAACCCGACCCAAACCTGATTATTTCATTAAAAAATCCGACCCAGCTGGGTCGGGTAAAATGCCCATCCATAATCATATTTTTGGTAATGTATCTGGATGACATACCTAGCTTACAATCTGTAAAAACTTGGTTAGGAAAATGTTTTTCCATGAAAGACGTGGTGAGGCAAGATACATATTATGAGTCAAGATCTATAGAGATAGATCGAGACGACTCATAGGAATGAGTCAAATACATACATAGATAAAGTACTGAAAAGATTTAATATGGAAGAATCTAAAAAAGGGTTTTTACCTATAAAAATGGTATTTCACTCTCGAAGAAAATATCTCATTCCACATCTCAAGAAAGAGAACGCATGAGTAAGATTCCATATGCTTCAACAATTGGATCTATCATGTATGAAATGATATGTACTCGTCCAGATGTATCATACGCTTTAAGTATGAAAACTCGACAATAGGTAGATCCCCGGTGAAGGGCACTGAGCCGCAGTTAAAACATCCTTAAGTACTTAAGAAGAACTAAGGATACATTCTTTATATACGGAGGTGAGGAAGATCTAAGTATAAAAGGTTATACCGATGTTAGCTTTCAAACCGATAAGGATGATTCATAATCCAATCCGGTTTTGTGTTCTACCTTAATGGAGGCTATGTGAGTTGGAAATGTTCAAAGAAAGATACAATAGCTGATTCTAGTAACAGAAGCTGAGTATATTGCATCATGCGATACTGTAAAAGAGAGTGTTTGGATCAAGAAGTTCATATCTGAACTAGGGGTTGTGCCGAGCATATTGATTGCTATAGATCTACATTGTGATAACAACTGAGCCATCGCACAAGCAAAAGAACCCAAATCTCACCAACGATCCAAACACATACTTAGGCGTTACCATCTCATTCAAGAAATTATAGTTTGAGGAGATGTGAAAATATGTAGAGTACCAACAGATGATAACATTGTCGATTCACTGAAAAAGCCTATGATGTAGCAGAATCATGATCGTCACACTAAGTCACTTGGTATTTGATAAATGAGTGATTGGTCTTAGTGCTTTTGGGGAAAACCTTCTAAATAGCTTAGAGAGTTTTTATATGCTCATTCTCTTCTAAACAGTTTAGAGAGTTTTATATGCTCGTTTCAACTGGGTGAACTACGTTGAGGTCGAAGCGTTATCGTTGCAGCTTAAGAATCGACATCGTGGAATCGTGATTGGATGTGCATCATCTCCATATTTAGAATTCCAGATTTTAAATAGGTAATTTTCACACTTATTCACTTCGATTCATTCCTCGTACATGGATCTCTGATGGTGATCATCGGATAATTTTTCTGCTGAGCCAAGGGGCGTACCGACGTGACCCAACAATGAGATCGACAAAAGGGGTCCATTGGAGAAAACACGAAATAGTGTCACGAGGCCATTACCCTCTTCGTAAAAGACATGCCTCATAGGATGTTTAACAACCCCGTTTATATATCCAAAAGACCTTCCTTTTCCTTTTTGATGTGGGATTAATGTCCCCGCCTCTTCCTAGACGTGACATTCTTCCCCACCCAACCTCGTGACACCTTCGTCACGAGTTAACCACACACGTGATGGGCCATTGTCACGGTTGTCCACCCTATCTACCCCACTCATGGCGCCCGGCATGAAATCGAACACTCAAAGGGTCGCTCCGATATCATTTGTCACGAGGCCATTACGCTCTTCCTAAAAGAAATGTTTGATAGGATGTGCAGTGCTACCGCTTATATATCACAAGACCTCTCTTTTCCTTTCTGGTGTGGGATTAATGTTCTTGCCTCTTACTAGACGTGACAATAGCCTCAATTCTAAAAGATTAGTTTCCTATTAATGGGTAAACTATTCAGACAATTTCTTCACTATGACGTTTTTTGTTAATTGCGTCTTTCGACTACAAAAAGTTATTAAATAATCACTTGAATTATTGGAAGTTACAAAATGATCACATATTGTAAAATTTTAGACAGAAAACTAATGTGTTAATTAATCAATAGTCACTTGAACTATTGAAAGTTACAAAATGGGGAGAATAAAAATAGTTTGGTTATCTTGCTTTTGAGTCCCGCCAATCGCGTGGCGTCCAAAGACATTCCGAAGCATTGTTGAAAAATAGGAAGACTTAATGTCGATCGATGAGAAGACTTTGTATCCAGGTTCTTTTGATAGAGCTCTTATTCAAATTATTACACCTGTAATTCTAGAGTGAATGAATCCTTCGATCTTAAAGTGGGTAATAAATTGTTTAAGGTGTGTGTGCCTGAATTTGAACTTTCTTTCAGTCTATGTTCATATTGGGAGGAGTCTTCGATTTCAGAAGGTGATGATATTGACCCCTTCATGCTCGATCATAATGCATATACTTTGGTTGAAAATCATAGCTACGTCAATGGAGATAAATCTTTAAACCAAGTGGAATTTCTTCCCTCTTTATCAGAGTAAAGCCACAATAGAGTGGAAGATACTTCTCGGTTTTCCTTAGAAAAGGTTGAATCATTAGCTTCCTTCGAGCATTCAAAGCGTTGCTTTCCTAAGAAGTCGTTTATTGAAGATGCAAATATTTTGGCTAAAAAGACTCTGGGAAAGTAATTTTAAATTCGAATCCCGTTGTTGAGAATGTTGCTGCTACGGATACAGAAAATAATAAAGAGTTGTTTGGGGTCCACTTGGGGGGGTAAACCAAAGAACTTCTCAATTGGTGGGGCATAAAGGCAAGGCTGGTGAGTTTTATGAAGAGCAAGCTAAGTGTGAGGCTATTTTAATAATGATCTATAAAGTGTAGAGCCTTTTGGTGATACCTTTTAGAGTCAAGATGAAGCCGGTGATCCTCTCGTTGCAGACACGTCTAAGGCGAGAGAGAGATTTGGCGGTCCATGGGAAAGAAGAAATATAGGTCATTGTCGATTCTTCGAGACATATTGCTTTTGGTTGGTGAAAAAAAGCATGATCGAGCCACGAAAATAAAAAAAAGTGTAAGGTTCAGGAGAAGGATGAGGAGGCGAGGGAGAGGTTGTAGTCTTAAAATTTGCATTGTAATGGTTCGTGAAAGCCAAGTGGGTTGGGGATGCGAGTTTTATTGTGGAATTAGATTCTCAAGTGGCCTTGATTTGGGTTGGAAATTCTCTTATATGTTCATGGCGTTGGTGGAAATGTTTGTTATTTTCATTCACTTGAATCAACTTATTGGAATGGTACAGTTTACATTTGTTTCAAGGAACCGTAATAACATGTCTGATTCTTGCAAAGTTTGATTTGGTAAGACATAAACTATTCAAGGCTTGGTGGTAGATTGTTAGGTCTAGTTCCATCGTGATTGTTAGGTGATAAACAGTGATGAATGTGGGTGTTTTGCTTGGTTTTGTTTGCTTTAGTTATTATTGCTGGATTGTTAGGAAGTTGTTTTACTTTGCTGTGTTGGTTGTGAGGAGAATTGGAAGCGGTTTGTAGTAAAGTTATAGAAAGGGTGTTGAGCAGAGATGTTAGGGTACGATCGTTGTAGGTGGTTTTGATCCTCTTTTGGTGTGTATGGTTGTTGGCTTTGTAACTCATTCCTAGTTGTGTTGTACTATTTTCCTCTATTTAGGTTTAAAGAAGTTTTAATGAGGCACACGAAGGTTAATGCTTGTTCGAAGCTTTATTAATAAAATCATCTTGTGCGCAAAAAAAAAACAAGAAAGTTACAAAATGATAACTTCGAAATGATCATTGTGAAAAATTGTAAAATACTCACTTGAATTGCTGAAAGTTACAAAATGATCATTAATTGTTATTGTTTAGATGTAAAGCTAATGTGATGGTTAATAAAACTGACATTATATTAAATTTAGCCTTCAAAATTTATATTTTGTTTTACTTTGATCCCAATTTTAAAAAATAGATCTCAAAATTTAAATGTTATACAATTTCTATCATTGCTATAACTCATTCTCTATTTCTTCTTACTTTCATCTTCCTCCACCATTCAACCTTCACACCATCATTTCCCACCACCATTTAAATAACCTTCTCTTCATTTTTATAACAATTCTCAGCTTCTTGCTTAGCCAAATCCTAACACGTCCACAGTTGGATCATTCAGAAATTTCTAAACCTCAAGCCTGCTGCTGCTACTATCTTTACCCTTATTTCAAACTGGTCGATTGTTACCGCTAGGTGGATTTGGGACATGATTCGAGAAAGGAAGGAAGAGGTTCCATGGTAGAGGCTAATTTGGTTCTCCTTCCATCTTCCTAAGCATGCCATTATTTCATGGCTAGCAACCTTAGATAGACTCCCCACCAAAAGCAAATTGAAGCGTATGGCGATTATTCAGGATGACACCTACGTGCTTTGCAATTCTACATGTGAAACATGTGACCATCTCTTCTTCGATTGATCATATTCAAAGAGCATCTGAGACGCCATTCTAAACTTGTGTGACATCCGGTGTAATATCCCAAACCTTGGCCTAGGAATATGCTACATGTATCACTGGCCAACCTACTTAGAATTATCACCTATTAGATTAATTAAATGGTTTGGGACCAAAATTAAAGAAAAGCAAAATTTCATAGCTATTTATGGTGAGAATAAAATCAAAGGGTGACAGGAATTTATAATTGCATGTAAAAGTCTTATACAAATGAAGGACTTGTACATTTGTCCATGAAATACAATGCTATGTAATTGAGATTGATGAATCGACATTAATGGGGGATTGGGAAAAGATGAGAAAACTCTAATCATCTTCTTTCTTCCAACATTCCTCCATGGACGAAACTTAAGCTTAGAGAGAGATCTTGGAAAGCTTGTTCATGGTGAAGGAGGTTTGGTTGGATTAGTGCAAATTCCAAACTCATGCTTATGAAATCTAAAGATTTAGGGGTGAGCTAGTTTCTCCTTTCCTTCAATTTATGAAACAAATTGTTGTTTGATTGTAAATTCTTTGTGTGTTATGTTTGGTAGTTCGAATTGATTGAATTAAATCTAGGAAGATATGTATGTATATGTATATGTATATTAATGTGTTTTGGACTGTTTTGAACTAGAATAATCATGTTGTGGACTGTTTTTGTGTAATTAATCATAGTATGAACTGAATTGAACATGTAATTGAATAGATATAAAAACAGAACATAATTTCATTATATGAAACTTTAGAAGGTTGTTTTATTGTGTAAAGGGACTGTTTTAGGCACACCTAATTGTATACAAATGTTAGGGACTGCTTTTCATTGAATATAAAACTAATGAGACTGTTTTGTTTGTAAACAAAAGAATTCGTGGACTGATTAGAATAGGTGAACATGTGAATAAGAATGTATGTTAATGTTGGGACAATTTTGAAGCTATATAAACGTACAATGAACTATTTTTGAGTATAAAAATGTACAAATACATAATCTGGACTATTTGTATATATACATATATATGAATAGTGGACTGTCTTGATGAATACAAATGTTATGGACTATTTTGCTTAGTTAAGAACATTAATGAACTGGTTTGAATTTATATTGTGCAATAGGATTGTTGGTAAATGAATTGAGTTGATGTTAATTATTTATTGTTTAATTTCAGGTACCAACCATGATAAGGAAGTGGGTAATTTCATAATGGCTAGAAAGAGGAAACCAATTAAGAGTATAAGAAGTGTAGATTCAGGTATCCGTAACTCTGAGATAAGAGGTGAGTGTAGTTGCATTTATTTTGGGTGATACGGTATCACCCTGATCCTTCTTTCTGTTGTGTGTTAAGTATGGCCATAAGCATAAGCATAAGTTTCACATATAGTACAATGTGAGAATGCATTTATAGCATGACATCTTTGATAAGTCTTTTGGTTATATTGCATCACATATACACCTTGTTCCTTGCTATGTTATGTTTGTAATGAATGATTATGTATACTTTATTGTAAAGCCTGAAACTAACCACTAACTAATAAGGCCATAAGATTCTAATAAAGGAATTGAATATCAAAGTTATAATTTCATGAATTCTAAAGCCTTAAGGAGTTAGGATCTCAACTTGTGTTATGTTCAGTCACTAGCCATTGCTATTGTTGTCACTGAATTATTATTATTATTATTATTATTATTATTATTATTATTATTATTATTATTATTTTGAAGTGTATTATTAGAATTAAAACCTCAAAAATATATAAATAATAAAACTCATTTTTCCCATCATAAAATTAAAAAGTTTCATAAAACTCATCTCTAAAAATAAAAATAATAAACCCATTTTTGTAAATAGGAACACATTAAAATAATAGCCCACTTTAAATAAAATAAAGGATCCATTTTAAGCCAAAAAAATAAAAATTTTGAGTCCAACTAACCCATTTTTTATTCTCCATGTGCAGATTTAATAGGGAGCGTTGGATCTAGGGCATTAAGGATTAATGGACTAAATTGATCAAGCAAAAAGAGGGTGGGGTGGGGGAATGGGTACCAGCCCGTGCCGTCACGCGCATGGCACGTGTGCGTCACGCGCGCGGGGCTGGTTTCCCAAACCCCCAAATCGAAAGGTGGTTGAGCCGACTACCAGCATTCCACCACCGTACCTAGCCCACGACAGCTGCCGTAAAAAATGCCGATCGACTCGCCTCGGTCGGCCGGTTCCGTTGCCGCCGACCCCGCCTCTTGTCGTCACTGGTAGCTTGCCGATTTGAGGGGAAAAGGGTTTGAACCCTAATTTAATTTGGGGGCAAAATTCCCCAAATTCGTGCCAGATCGGATGAAATCCCGCTTGATATTACTGATTCAAAGCATTTCTAATCTGGAGGGCTGATTTTTAGGGATGAATTTCGTGATTTTGTCCCCAAATTGGCTTGATCTTTTAGCACCAAAACCTTATAAATTGAGCCTCTTTTCTCCATTGTAAAAGACACCAAAAAATAGAGGAAAATCCATCCGAAAATCATCCAAAAAACCTCTAAAAATTCTGGAAAAATCTTGAAGTGTCATTCGAGCTTGGAGCAGCACCGGAATAAATTTTCCGGGAGAAAAAGGCTTGAAATTTTCTGATATCGGTATAATTTCTTATATTTTTTTACAATTTCCAATTGATCACTTAGATTTTTTAGTTTTGTTCATAGTTATATCATGTGAGTATCCTTTGCTTTAATATTTATTGTTTAAAATTTGAAATAATTTCTTGTTTTTATAATAAGGTTGGTTAGATCCTAAAATTTATTTTAAAATTTTAATTTTGTGTTATAGGGGTTAATTTGAAATAATTGCAAAAGTCATGGTTTTCCTTTTTAAAAAAAATTGTTTTTGAAATAAAGGTATTTTCAAAAGAAAAATTAGATTCAAGTTTTTAAAAATAATAAAAGTTTAGGATAACTTTTTTTTTAAAAAAAAATAGGTTCATGAAGAAAACATAAAAAATAATTTTTAAAACCAAAAATAAAATAAAGGGCTTTAAAACTTAAAAAGAATAAATAAAAAGATTTTAAAATTTTTTTGATAAAAACTTAAAAATCGAAAAATAAAAGTTAAAAATGGGGATTTCGAAAATAAAAAGTTTTGAAGGAAATTTTTTCAAAAAGAGAATAAAAATGTGTTAAAAAATAAAAGATTTTTTTTTTAAAAAAAATATAAAAACAATTAAAGTTTGAAAACCAAATAAAAAAAGTATTTCAAATAAAAGAATAAAAGAACAAAAGATAAAAAACAAAAGCATAAAAAGTAAAAGAAGGTTTCTTTGGAAATTCTCAAAATAAAATTAATCTAAAATTGAGTCTCAAATTTTCTTGTTTGCTTTTAGTATAGGTTGAACTTTATGGTTTAGGATCTTCGAGCTTAGACTAGATACTTGCTTGTAGAAAAACTCTCTCCATAAAAAATAAAATACGCTTAATAAAATTTAAACCCTATATTAGGAATAAAACACTTAGACTCTCTTTAGAATTAATAAACTTCAATTTAGAGTAAATAAAAATGTTCAACACATTAAATTCCTTTGTTGTTTGAAAAACGAAACATAATTAATGCGGTGTCTTATCAAACATGAATGTCAGGTTAGCGCCAAAAGTGTTTGCGGTGATTGAAGTTAATTTCTCAGGCGATAAGACCGTTAAAATAGATTTATATTCATTGAACGGACAAATAAAATCAAACCTTCGTGAACTTGCAAATTCCAACTTTTTTGAAAGCGTTTTTTGAAATCAATTAGGTACAAATTCTTAGGCGTCGTGGGGTGATAACCCTTCCCCATGCATAACTGACCCCGAACCTGTTTTTTGGGTTTCATAGACCAAAACCGTTGTTTTAATAAAATAAAACGTTTTATTAAAATAACCCTACTTTAAAGTGGTCCAATCACACTTTTTCAAAAATATTGGTGGTGAATCCTTGTTTTTAAAGTTTTCCAAAAAGTTGAAGCTCGAAAGGGTTGCGACAGCTTGACGACTCTGGTGGGGAAGTTTTTTTTATTAAAAAAACAAAAGAGAGTCAGGCCACAAATTGATTTTAAATGATTTTCAAAAAAGTTTTTTTTTTCTTTTTTTAAAAAAATTAATGGAATTTGCAAGTTCATAAAAGGTTTAATTTATTTATCCGTTTAATGAATATAATTCTATTTTACGCATTTAAGACTTAATATCAAGCTCTATACCCGAGCTTTTTCCCGTTCGTTTAAGTGGGGGGAACACGCTTTGCTCATGTAATAATATTGATTCTTCGTATGAGCCTAGCAAGTACCTTCAAGACTCATTCTCTTTGTCTTCGTAAGAATATTGATTCTTCGAGAAGGCATTGGTGGTGAGCCCTCCTGAGTTGAACACGATTCGTTTGAAGCCTGTGATAGGTGAGAATCGAGGGCCTTGCTACCCTTAGTAGGGGACATCAAGGACAGCTCGGGTACTCTTTTAGAACCGAACCATGTTTCAGAATCTAAAGCCTACCCCAATAGAGCCACGCGAAAAGCCTAGGGTGTTGAGTCTGGTCAAAATCGTAAGGATAATCCTTGGAGACATGTCTTGGAGAATTGGAATGTGCTGCCCAGAATAATTCGTATAATGAAATTATTTTGGACCTTTAGGGTTTTATTTATGTTTTCATTAAAAAGCGTACTAACCTTTTTATATGTGTGTTTTGTTTTGTTTTTGGCATATTTATTTGTTGCATACATTCCATATTTACGGGGGATCGATTCTAAAGCATGTTGCTCAATTAGAAAAACTTTCGCCATGGATGGAAGGTACCTAAAAGAAGATGAAAATGCAGATGTACGTCACCAAATTCGAGGTTCACCAGCAAGCGAGGAGAATTTGGCGAGTAATCACATGGAGGAAACATCGAAGTATGCTCACATCAGCGTGAAGCAGAATGCCATAAGTCACAAATGCTATGGGACCACTTCGACGATCCAACTAAGTAGAATTTGAAGATGATCATTGGTCTACTTGACTTAGGGGCAACGCCAAAAGGACCCAGGAGCAAGACGAGTTCGATAGAAGCATCACATCCTAGATTAAAGACGTAGCTAAGCATGTGCCGTCAAGAAGCTACATTTCTTCGCCCCAGGCACATCGACAAGGTAGGACCAAGGCTTCAAAAGTTTTATCAAAGAAATGAGTGCTCAGACCGAGATGTATTCGTAGGACCTTCGTCATCCAATGGAAGCTACTTCTAGAGAAACACCTTAATAGAATTGATGGCTCTTCGCCTGCATTCATGCTTTTGCATACATACATTTGCTTCCATGCATTTGTTTTTTTTGCATTAAATAATGTTTCGATCATTGCCTTCACACATGTATAATAAAAAGATTAATTTTGGGAAATTCCATTTAAGTAGTAGAGATCCCGCGCAAACACGGTACTTGAGCTATGACTACAGAAGACAGATAGACGACTCTAGAAGCAAATCAAAAGAGCATTTGGGATAAGCTTGAGAAAATGGAAAATGATCTGAAGAAAAAAATTGAGTTATCACACCAAAAAACAATTAGCTTGATTGCAGATATGTTTGGGTTCAAGGTTCCAGATGCACTAGAAGTTGGTGGAGAAACTAATTTGCTGCCTAAGCTTCAAGGGGCGGCCTTTGCTCGTAAAAAAGAAACGGCCTCACCTAAAGTGAAGATTTCGCCTTATTCTGCTAAATCCTCTGCCCGAAATGAAGTGTACGCAAATTCTAAGGAAGTTCACGAGGTACCTAACTTTGATGATAAAACTGACAAGGCAAAGGTCGAGAGGAAATGGGAAGATCGCTATAAGAAGCTGGAGGAAATGATTAAATCTTCTCAAGGAGGAAGCATTTATGGTGGCATAGATGCTAGAGATTTGAGCCTAGTATCTGACCCGGTGGCTCCTCCAAAATTTAAGGCCCCTGACTTTGAAAAGTATAATAGAACTACGTGCCCATTGGCACGTTTGACCATGTACTATCGGAAAATGTCACCATATTTAGAAAATGAGAAGTTGCTGATCCACTGTTTCCAAGACAGTCTATCTGGGTCTGCTATCCGATGGTATGCTCAATTAAGCCGGGTCAACATACGGACTTGGAGAGATCTGTCGAAAGCTTTTCTCAAACAAAACGAGTATGTGACAAATATGGCCCCAAGCAAGATCACACTACAGAATATGGAACAAAAGCCCAATGAGAGCTTCCGCCAGTATGCCCAGAGATGGCGAGATGTGGCATCCCAAGTTCAATCTCCACTGTTGGAAAATGAGGTTACTCCAATGTTTGTGGAGACTCTAAATGGTCCATTCTATGGCTATATGTTAAATCACGCCACCGAAGGTTTTGTAGACATGGTCATGAATGGAGAGTTGATATTGCCAGCCATCAGAAGTGAAAGACTCAAAGAAGAAGAATATGGCAAACACATTTAGAATTTCGTCACGAAGTCGATGGAGGCAAGATTGGCTGGAATTCATGTTTTCATAGAATAATGCTTAATTTTCTCTAGACGGTTGGGATCATAACTAGAATCAACCCTTTTGCTTTTGCCCGCGAGCATTAGGGATCTTTTGTAAGGGCTTCTATGTCAATTTACTTGTTTAAAGATACATTTTCTTTTTTCTTTCAAGTGGCAAACATTTTTCATCCATTCCTCTTCAAGCATACATCTTCTTTGCAGAGTCCCTATTATTGATTGTATGGATGATTCTTAAATCTAATCCCGAGATAAGCGGCAATAAAGTGTGTTCAGGATTAATGGGGAGATCCCATTTTGAGCGAATTTTTCCTCTCAGACATTGTTGTTAAGGGTCTTTGAATAAAGTGATAACTCTAAAACATCTACCAACTGAAGACGGCTTCTCTTTGACGATGTTTGTGTGCGAAATGACATTTGGCATTCCTTCATTTGCCTTCACAAAAAAGAAAAAGAAAAATCCATTGTTGTCCCCCTTTGAGCATGATATTATTTTTCTTGTGATTGAACTTCAACCAAGGATCACTCCTCACTCCGGGGGAAAAGAAAATGAAAAGCTATTTGAAAAAAAAACATGTCAGATCAAGTTGAATGTCCTAAATTGAAAAGGACACAAAAAGGAAAAGAAGGAAAAAAGAAAAAAGAAAAAAGAAAAAAGAAAAAAGAAAAAGGAAAAAAGAAAGAAAAGAAAAAGAAGAAAAAGAGAAAGAAAAAGAAAAGAGAAAAGAAGAAAAGAAAAAGAAATGAAAGTTGAAGTGTGAAGGAAAATTTGAAACAAATCCTTCAAACGAGACATGTGTCAAAAAAAGAAATGAACTCTAGGGTGAAAACCCGAAATGGGTAGTCTAAAGTGACCCAAAGAATAAAAAGAACAAAGATTTCATCAGGAAAAGTTGATCCTTGGTTTAATCACTCTTAAACATGTATTTGAGCCTATATACCTTTCTTTGGCAACCCGAGCCTACCCTACATTACAAACCTCTAAAGACCATTTGGATTGAACATAAATATTTGAGAAGAGGAGTCTGTCTTTAGAACACATTTCGCCTCATTGAGTTAACCTTTCTTCAGGGACCTCAAAACTTCTAATGTCTTATTAAGATTAGAAAAGTGGGAAATTGAAATTTGGGGAGCGTGTAAGCAAAAGAGAGCCACCTAAAAGTGGGGCACTATCCGGTTGATGGATTCTTGAATCATTTATACAATGAATTTGGGGTATCTAACTTTTCCCTATTCTTGTGTTTGTCACGACTATCTTCTTAATATCCCCATTTTTAGCCTTTTCTTGCCTTTACTATGACTTCTTCCTTTGAATTATCATTTCTAGCCTTTTCTTGCATCTTACAAGTAGGTTGACATAGATTTATGAAAAACAAAGGATTTCTTGGTATTGATCCCAACCGTAGGGAACCATGAACGAATATTTTCATCACTTCAGAAAACAATTGAACCTCAGTTTGAATGGGGGCATCGCCTTGCATGAGAAGGTAAAAAGAGAAAAGAAGAAGAAGCACATGGGTTGAAGAGTTTTAAGTGGGTTGTGTTGTCAAGAAAGATCCACACTTAAGATCTAAGATCCCTAAAGCATAAAAAGGGATAGAGCCATGCCAAGTGGGTAAACTATTTCGCCAGATTGGGGCAAGTTATCTCGACCAAGTATTCAAGATCCCCGACTTTGATAGATGTGAAAAGAAGAGATTAAAGCGCCGACATCATGCGAAGACATTTGAGATGAAGGTTTAGCGTGAAAATTCTTCAAGATGTCATGCAGGTGCCAGAATTTGATGTAACATCTTTTCTCTCAAAAGCTTTCTCTCAAATTCTATCCAACCAAACACTGATTTCTTCTTCAAAATATTAAGGTAAACTCTTGATTTCCTTAATCTTTTGTTATCAAATGATTTCTTATTGTTTTCCTATCAAAACCTTATTGTTTCAATCTTATTTTTACGTGGAAATCTATTCAATTGAGGGGAAAAGTATCCATTATAGGTGAGCTGCGTTTTTCTCCTCTAACGTAAGGTTCTTTACTGAAATTCCTAAATTCTTGGTCCTTTATTAATGTTGTCTAATGGGTTTTGATGTTTTAATTGAGGAAATTTGGTTTAATTGATTGGTTTGTGTAATTTTCGTGATGGATTTGTTTTGCTGGATTTAAGGTTGATTTTAATCAAGATTTAGAAGTCTAATAATTTTAAGATAAATGTTTAAGCATGGCAATCCCGAAACTATGTGAATCTCTAGTTGTTTAGGTTGCTAGAAATGAGTTTTTTTCGAGTTGTGGTGGTTTTGTGAATGTTGGAGGTATAAGGTTGATAATATGATGATTTTGGATATTAATAAATGATAATTAATGATTGAAAGTGTTAGGTTTTTGCTGGGTTAAGTTTGAAGGTTAATTGATGTTGTTTTCGTTTGTTTCGAGTGAACAATTGTTAGTTTTTGTAAGGCAATGAGGTGGAGTTTCTTGATGGAGTTTTGAATGCATTGAAACACATTAATCCTCTGTTATTATATGGTTAAAACAGGGGAGAACGTTTCAAAAGCAACCAGTAAAGCTTTGAGAGCTTCAGACGCTTAGTTTCGCGTCTGCAAAGTGAGGTTTCGCGTGTCGGTGACTGAGAATGTGGATTTCATCTTTAAAATGTTTTAAATGTGGTTTTGGGAACTTATATTTAAGCTTGAAAAGCTTGTCTAAGTTCGGACGTAAGTATAAGAGGTTTTCTCTCTCGGTTGTGCTATTATGAAATGGTTTTATGCACTTGGTTTTAATCTAATATTACCTACTGTTAAAGCATGGTTAAAGTTTGTTATATACTGTTTTTAATGATGAGATGATGAAGGATGCACATGGTAAGTGATCCTTGTAAGTATATATTTTATACTTGTGATTTAAAGCATGGTTTAATACTTTGGAAAAATGGTTTATTATTGATGCTTTGAAAATAGTGAGGTATGTGGTTAAATGTGAATTATTTTGGCAAGTGATGGTATAAAAATAGTTTGTAAATATTATCGGATATAGTTAGCCGGCTATAGGATTGAGTGCACTATAAATAAGTTTCCTTAGATATCGAGGAGGTTGGTGTCCCATCTCCATCCAAGTACCCTAACGATCGATGAGGTTGGTATCACGTCTCTCGTTAATGGGTTAAGCATCTAACTGATGTTTGGGTTGTTGTCCCCGTTGGTTGTGATTGTACCATTATTCCGGTTAAGATGGCTTGAAGTGTTTTGAGAACACTTGTTGAATCCGTGTATTTAATATGATATTTTGAGAGTGGAACCTGATTAATGATCACTTGTAAGCCAATATAATTGATGATGTATCATGAAATGGTTTATATTGTAAAATGTGATTTACACTTGTTTACTCTTTTAAGCTTTGCATAAGGTAGTTATGCACGAGAAGGCTTAAATTGAGTGTTAGCAATGAGACTTGTTGTTGGTTCATGATACATGTTACATATGGTTTACTATGCTGGTTTTTGATTGGTTAAAGTGCATGGTCTTAAGGGCATGATGATTTTTAAATGATGATTTAAGTAATTGAGATGAGATTTCAATATAATTTTGGAAAATGGTTTTAAATGCATTGATGGTGTTTTGTTTTTTAGCACTCCTCACTAAGCCTTGTGTGCTTACGCTCTATCTGTCCATCGATGTAGAGAATTAAAGCTTGGAAGGTAGCAAGAAGCAAGGGATCAAGAAATACTTCACTACTTGAAAGTATGTTTTCGGTTTAGACTATGAATAATAAGGGCAATGGAGGATTCATTGTGTTTTTGGGAGATATGTGTAAACTCCCTATTTGAGCAAGTTTATATTGCTATTTTGGACTTGTAAATGGCCTTGGTATTTGGATTATGCTTTGCTATGGTTTTCTGGTATCTTTCTTGACTTGGTTTCTAGGTTGCATGCCTATAGTTTCTCTTTGATGCATATTGCCATGAGATGATGTTGAATATGCCATGTTTGGTTGAGGATTGATCTTTGGTTATGTTGTGCATATGTTAGAAGCATGCTTAGGTGGTTTGTTTAGCATCAATGAATGAAAAACCAGCAAATTGTGACATTTCAGGCTCAGGTGTATCGATACGCTTATGGTCGTATCGATACAGTGAGAGTAAAATGGGCATGGCGCTTCGGTACAATGCAAGGTGTATTCAAACAGGCATGGATAACTTAGTTACTGAAATTCCGCGTATCGATACACTTATAAGACTATATGGGTGCAGGTTCGTGTATCGAAACACTTAGAGCTGTTTTGGTACATGGTGTATCGGTACAGAGTTGAGCGTACCGATACACTCGACAGTTAATTTAGTTATGTGGAATCTTTTTGAAGTTTTGTTTCTTATGTTTTAGTCCATGTATGTTGTGGATGCAATTAAAAGAGTTCATATGCTCGAATTGAGCTGAGATTTGACATAGTGGCATGAAATATGACTAATTAAAGGATGGTAACTTAAAATTGGACGAAACCTTCTGTAATTTACCAAAATTATAAATTGGTCCCTAACACATGATCGTAATCATTTGAATGCCAAATCGATGTCTGATTGAATTGATGTTTGTTTCGCTGCGAGTTTTATCATTTAGGATGTTGAGGTGAATTCAGACAAGATAAAAAGAAAAAAATAGGATCGTTTATTGAGATAAACCTTCCCAGTTCACTTCAATATTTCCCGTGTTACCCGTTCGGTTTGGTCTCGCGTCTAGGCCGAGTCGAGGGGGTTACAATGTAGTTGCATTTTTTGGGTGATAAGGTATCATTCTGATCCTTGTTTTGTTGTATGTTAAGTATGACAAAGAGCATAAGCATAAGGCCCACATAGAGCATAATGTGAGAATGCATTCATAGCATGGCATCTTTGATAAATCTTGTGGTTATATTGCATCACATATGCACCTTGTTCCTTGCTATGCTATGTTTGTAATGGATGATTATGTATACTTTACTGTAAAGCTTGAAGCTAACTACTAACCAATAAGGCCATAAGATTCTAATAAAGGAATTGAATATCAGAGTCATAAGTTCATGAATTCTAAAGCCTTAAGGAGTTAGATGCTCAACTTGTGTTATAAGATAATGAAAAGAAGAAATAAATAAGTTTACTTGTGACATAAGAAATCTCTCTTAACTTTACATAAGATATCTAAGTTGCTTATTCAATGGAAGACCTTGGAAACTTTGGCATAATACATGGTATACTTTGGACTACGGTTCATGAGCTACGGCTCGGGTGATGACCCATTATATGTGATATATTGACGACAGTAGGAGGTAACATGGGAGATGTTAGGAGATTGGCGACAATTTGGTTGGATAGTGAGAAGTTAGGATTGTTATGTTCAGTCACTAGTCATTGCTATGTGCTTTGTGCTATGTGTAACATGGACCTATACGGTTAAACATGGACCAATGCTATTCATGACCAAACGTGATCCAAGGTAAACTTTATAAAAGACATGAACATTGTGAGAAATCAAATAATAATTACTAAAGAATCTTGAAAGTACTTTGATAAACTTTGATATAGATCTTGGTGAGCATGATACTTTGATAAGGCTCTTGGTGAGCATGATACTTTGATAAGAATCTTGGTGAGAATGACAAGTTTCTTGATTCATAAGTCTTGAATAAGCTTCTGAGTTAAGCCTTTAAAAATAAGACATTGTACTTTAAGTATAACCTAAATGCTTATAAAATCCTGGTTGATTATTTTGCTTCTTTGTTGATTATTACTTTGTCCTATCATGGTTACTACCTCATTTAGGCTACATAAGCCTAATGCATTCATTGTCATGCATATCAGGTTTTGCAAAGCTATGCGTTCTGATCATGTTAGAAGGTTGCAAGTTACTATTCCAAAGTTGTTGTATATCGTATTTAGCTTTTGGCCTATGAACTCCTAGTTGGTGGCATATGTGTATTAAATCGAGTATGATGCATTTGAATGTCCTTTTTGGTTATATATATGTATTTAAGCCCATAAGTAACTCATGCTTTTGTAAACAATCTATTATGTCCTTTGGAAGCATGTGGCTCTTGTTGAGTAAATTGGGTTAAAATGTTATTTGAATGATTTCCATATTAGCAAGTTATGTTAGTTTGTTAATCGAAGAGTTATTTGTAGTTAAAATATGTGACATCAATATATGATTGGTTACTTGATAGCTAAGTCACTATTATGTGATGCTAGTTGAGTGGTTAGATGTGGTTTATGAATTGTTGTATGAGTATGCCTAACTATTCAAACAAATGAGGAAAAATAATGAAAATGTGTCTTAGGATAAAATATTTATTTGGATAAACAAAACTGGAAATGGTCGAATGAGTTAAACAATTTAGATTGTCTTGTATTGCATTTGTTTATGAATGGCAGTTAGAAAGTAAAGAAAACTATTTTTAATCAAAATTAATGCAGTATGGAACTGCTTGTTGTTCTTAAGTCAAATCTATGCCTAAGTATTTTGTTTACACGACTCTGTCATGAGGTTCCTTTATACTCTATTTCGATTAGAATAGGAGGTGCTTGCATCTTTAATCAAAATGTGTTGTTATGTCTATGATTCTGTTCTTATATATTGAAACAATTCGAACACCTAATCAAGAAGAATAGTTGAGCCAATTCCTATTTGGTTTAACTTGTCCTTATCTTTCTCTTCGAAAAACATGTTAAATGTGTGGAATTAGGTTATTAACAAGGAAAATCTTGTATCACGTGACATTATAAATTGTATTTTGATGATAGGGTTTTCTCTTGTAATCTATATGGATTTTGCTTAAGTAGGGCTTCAATTGTAGATGTAATAATGTAAATGAACCAATCGTATAATGATGATTGATAACCTGTTTCTTGAATAATTAAGTTTTAATTTTTTAATACAAATATGTCATTTGTATATTTTGATGACATTCATTAGGAAGGTAAAACATTTACATTTTTTGATTGAATTGGTTAAAAATATCATAGGGTTCTTGGCTCGTCATCTTTGAAAACCTAGGGCTTTCAGAGATTAACGTGGAACTCGTGGTTGCTTTTGTACGTTTGGGGTGTAGGCTTTTCCTGGTTTTGTAAGAAAAGCATCTAGCTTGCTTTAGTCGTTGTGGTTCTCTCCCCCATCGTCAGCTATATTCTGCCTCTCTCTCCATCATCGCTCTCTGCCCAAAGGATTCCTAGCTTTGATGCGTTGGATTTCGTCCCTGCAGATGTGATAATTATTCTCTAATCAACAAGATTGAACAGGCAAAACCAGTAGAAATTTGAAAAACCACCAACGCTCTTATCTCTGGAAACAGAGCCTTGGATTTCTTTTTAAAATTGATCGGGTCCGGTGTTGTCAATCTTGCGCGAAAAAGATTGGTACCCAGATACGGGAACAAGTTCATGGACAGGGTTTGACGATGATATCTGCTCAAAGTAGTGAAATGGGTAATGCGCGTTTGCTGTTTGATAAAAGTCCTTTGAGAATGTTGTGCCTAATGAAAGCACATTGGTGACGGTCCTTTCAGCTTGTACTCAGTCGGAGATTTTGAAAATGCCAACGGAGAATGGTTACCGTAAGGTGTGGACGGTGTTTGTGGGAAATCTCTCTACGTCTATTCACTGGAAAGGGGTATGGCAGATGTTCGATCGACACGGGGTGGTGGTGGATGTTTTCATCCTTGGGAAACTGGCTAGAAACGGATCTAGATTTGGGTTTGTGAGAATGTGCAGTCGAAAGGATGCTAAGCGGGTGGTCGAACGCCTGCATGGTAAATGGATCTATGGTTCCCGCATCTCTATGTTTCCAGCAAAATATGGAGATCGCAATTCGTTCTGGCGACGGAAACAGGTTAACACAAGCACAAATCAGTCGGCATAAGCAGGGAATGTGCGACCCAAAGTGTCGTTTAAGCAGCGATCGGAGGAGGAGGTCAATCGTGGTGACACGTTTGATTATTTAGTGCAGGGGTTTGTGGCAGTGGACAAGTTTGAAATTTTGCACAACTGTGCAGTGGGGTGGTGCAAACAACCATGGAGTATCAAGGAACTTGCAGCGAAAATGCACTTGACGGCGATAGAGGGCTTGTCGATCATGCGTATCATCGGTTCAATGATATTGCTCATGTTCAAGGACCCTTCAACACGTGATAAGGTGATGCTTTTAGAATCAATACGAGGGTGTTTCTCAAGGCTAGAAAAGTGGTCACCGAAGATAGGCTTCGAGACGAGGCGGGTTTGGTTGACGATCAAGGGTTTACCGATCCATGCGTGGTCACAACAATCCTTCGAGAGTATCGCGAATATTTGGGGGAACTTGGTTCGTTTAGCGTATGCTACCGAATCTCCACAATCGTTTGAATGTGGATGGATAGTGATTGAAACATCATTCATGTTGCGCATAGATGCTAAGGTGAAGCTGGAGGTGGACGATGTGTGTTTTCCCATACTTGTTCGAGAATTTAATTCTTTTGGCCCTTGGATGGAGTGTGAATGTACGACGGCGTTGTCTGATGATGAGAACTCTGAGCCTTCGACACAGGGATCAGATGGGCGGACACCGCGCACGGGTGATGCTCACCAACTGAAGGAAATAGGGTATGTAGAACCGATCGGGGACCAAGTTCACACGGAGGGGACGAGGTTGTGGCGCTGCAATAATCTTTGGGAGGTGAATCACCGGTTGGACCATGCTGAAGCCTCCCAGGATGAGCTTGGCTCGAAGGGGCTGCCGGAGATAAATGAGATGCAGGAAGGTGGTGTGGCGGATCCGATGGAGGAGCAAGTTTCCGATAGGGTGATGGGCGAGGCTGGGAAGAGTCCTACACTAGCCAACCAGCTTGAGGTAGTTCAATCACACTCGACTACTTTGGATTTGGATGCAAACAATGTGGAGATGGTTGAACAGATTACAACTACCGTGGATTTGGTGGATAAATCAGTTTCAAATATTGATAGGATAACAGATAAGGCTGGAGGGAAATCATCTGGTTCAGACATTGCAAACCAAAGCTCTCTACTTTGGATTAACGGTAGAAAAACAAAGTCGATTAATATCCTTTCGGGAGTGCCTCCGACGCAAAAAGCTGGTAGGGGCAGACCGCGTAAACAGTTATTGCATCAACAAGCTTCAACACAGGTTGTGAACGCTTCACTCTCTGATTCAGATTTTCAGAACTGTCAGCAACTGTTAACTAAGGAAATAGCGGCGACAGTGGCATTGGGTAGTATTGTTGGGGTAAGAACCGTGGGGTGTGAAGCAGATATTATAAATGATCTTACACGAGTTTTTTCCAGGGAGAAGCGAGGTCAATAGGGATGCGTGTGGTATCGTGGAACGTTAGGGGGTTAGGCTCATGTTTGAAACGCAGGGCGGTGAGCAATGTAGTTAATAAACAATGTGCGGACATGGTGATGTTGCAAGAATCAAAATTAGAGGATGTGTCGTCGTTATTGGTTGCAAGTTTATGGGTATCAGATGGATATGAGGTCATTTTTTCACCTTCGGGAGGCCTGATTACGATATGGGAAGGTTCACGATTCAGTTTAGATTCGGTGGAGGTGGACCGATATTTTATTCTTTTAGAGGGGAGATGGTGCGTGGAGGATTTGCATTGCTGCATTTTGAACGTTTATGCTCCTTGTGATGTGTTGGCACAAAATCTGTTATGGCAGCGTCTTGGAGATCATTGGTGAGGCGTTGTGGTGGGATTGCCCAAGCCTATATACTGAACCTTCTGGTTCGCGACCGATACGTAGCGGCATTTGTTGGGAACCACCGATGGCAGGGACGTTGAAATTCTTAGTCGACGGGTCCGCGCGTGGTAAGCCAGGTCCAGCAGGTTTCGGGGGTGTGTTGCGTGATGATCAAGGCAGGATTGTGGCTTTGTTTTCTGGTCCGCTTGGTTGTATCGAGTCTAATGAGGCTGAGTTGCGAGCGGTTTCCTTTGCGTTAACTTTCTTGCAACAGTCGGCTTGATCACCGTATCCATTGGTTGTGGAGTCGGATTCCATGGTCGCTGTTAGTTGGGTGCTGCACGTGTACAAGCGGCCGTGGCGGTATTGGGAGGTGTTTCATGAGATAGACAACGCTTGTAGTAGTTTGCATTCGGTGTGTTTTTCGAATATTTTTCGGGAGGCGAATGGTCTAGCCGATACATTGGTTAAGGAGGGGGTCCGCGCGTTTTCTCTATTTTATGCGTGTTAATGCTATCGGGTGGGTGTTGGTTTCTTCGTTCGTATGTTGTCTGGTTGTATTTTGTTGTCACAAACGGGCCGTACTCTTTTCCTCCGTTAGGATTAGGGAGGTTTTTAACGAGGCGACCGTTGTGACATTTGGTTGTATATTCTCTTTTTAATATACGACATCTTGTTGAGCAAAAAAATAAACATTTACATTTCTTATAAGCTTAAATAAAGAGATAGATTTTCATGCAAGTATGAAAATGACTTAGTTAGTAAAACAATACGAGTTAAACTCTCCTTAAGTATGGCTGAGGAAAGTTTTGTAAGTCTCTTGATTCAGATCAAAATTCTCATTTTGATCACGAATTTCCGATTCTTTAAATTATCTGTTTTGTTCTCGAAATATCATCGATTCTGATTTCTGAGTCGGGTTTAGGGTGTTACATCCAGCGTGCAACACATGGATGGGAGGAGGAATTATCTTAGGCTACCACGTTCTTGAAGGGTAAATCCTTGTGTACATTGATCCTTAAAATCACTTAGAATGCTTGCATATACTGCTTATGGACGGAAAGAAACTTCAGACATTTTAGGGGGGGGGGGGTTCTCTTGAACTCCCGATTTAATCCTTACTTGTATAAAAAATATAATGAAATACAGATTGTATAGAACAAGATAGGTTTTATACCGTCAATACGAGACTATGTATTGACTGGGGATTGGTTTGATCCCTAGTCCATTTTTTAATTTTGCAGCATATTGCTGCTCTCATTGGTTAATACAACATCAATTATCCAAAAAAAATCTTCACACCGTCGATTCCAAAGTGTAACCACCTTAATAGTCATCGACTGCTGTGATTAGGATCGAAATTTTCTATCTTAAGAACATCATTAATGTCAATAAGAAGATTCGACCCCTCAATATCACGATTATTACATGAAGGTTGTGATAATGTTCGAGCCCCAATAACAACTGTTGCATATAACGCTTCACATGTTCATATCGACAGAGGGGTTTTTGGGTAAGTTGAAGCAAAATCTATGGGGAAAAAACAATATGAAACAAATGGAGAGAAGTGAAAAAATTGGATAACGTTCAGGATGAGAAATGAAGAGGCAATGATTTAAATGTTGGTGGCAAACTATGTTTGTGATGGTTGAATGATAGAAGAAGATGGTGAATGAGAGAAGAAATAGAAATTTTTTAAAATTATGATCAAATTATAATAATGTGTAAAGGTTAAGAATTAAATTTATTATTATGCCAATGTTATTAGCTGCCATGTAAATTTTCTGTTTTAAAAATCAATTGTCGGTAATCATTTTAAAATTCTCAATAACTCGAGTGACCATTTAATAAATTTTTATATTTGAGGGAGGCAACTAGAAAATATGCTATAACCAAGGGACTATCTGAATAGCGTTTACTCTAAATATTTTATTTTCAAAATAAACACTCATCTTACGGTTGAATATTTGAAAGTTTTTAAGTTAGGCAGAGAACTTTGTCCCAAATTACCTTACTTTTTGGTTGTAGACAGAAGACTTTTTATAATAAAAATATTAAATAAAATTTTATAATTAATAATTTATTAATTCTTATTACACTGAAAGTAATGACGAATACTTTTAAAAAACATTTTAAGGACACTTTACAAAAAATCTTTAGAAATATTAAATTATGTCGCACTATAACATGGGAGAAAGAAAGCATTTCGTGTTATAAATTTATAAAAAATAATTTAAATAAATAATTATAGACAGAAGTAGTAAAATAATTAGGTATATTTGATTTTAACCTATTAAAAAAATATTATAGAGTAACTATTAAATTTGATTTTTATTTTTTAAGAGATAATTTTAATTATAATTTTAGACCTTTAGATTTTTAATTTTTTTTTAAAAAAATTAATGGTGTTCAACGGTGTTCATCATTAGTGGTGTTCATCAATGTTTGTCGCTCGTTGTAGAATTTTCCTACTATCAATTACGAATTTGATCTTTATTTTAGATATTACAATAAAATATAATTTTCTTTATAAAAAATCTTGTAAAAATCGTTATCATTTTAAAATTATTTTAAAAAAATATTTTAACTGAATTAATTGATGTTAACTCAGTTAGAATTTAAACAAGGGTAAAGTATATAAATGGTCACTAAACTATCCTAAAAATATAATATGGTCACTAAACTTTTAAAAGTTGCATAGTGAGCATTAAAATTTAGTTTTTATTACAAAATAGTCATTTAGTCGTTTATCGTCGTTAACTAGGAGACGTGGCAGCTACAAAATTTTTTATCATAATATATTTAATCCTCAATATTTACATTTTCAATCAATTTAGACATCAATAACGAGCGTTAAATTGAGAATATATTGATTGAATGTGTCAATATGGAGGATTAGATGTTATATTATTCAAATTTTTGTAACTGTCATACCATCCACTTAACGACAAATAATAGCTCAACCACCATTTGTATCAAAAACTAAAGTTTAATGCTCATTATGTATCTTTTGAAAATTTAATGACCATTTTATATTTTAGAGATAGTTTATTGACTATTTATTTATTTTACCCAAAATTTTATTAATCAATTCACTTATTACTCCGTCAAACGTTAGTAACGTTTTTGGCACTATATCATTATTTAAATTATCACAAAGTTTAGAGTTTGGGCCCACCCATGATCATAAGTTGAAGTTGGTCCAAAATGGGCAGTAACACTTTTTGACGAATAGCAGAAGAAAAGTCTCATATGGGGTACGGCATGAAATGATGGAGAGGGGCTGTTGCATAATGTAAAAAAAATTAATATTTGATCGGATAGCTATTTTTGTTTTTTTATTAATTTAACCATCAACGATTTAATTTAGATCAAAATGTTTATTTTGTGAATGAAAATTGTTAGTCAACTAACAGTAATAATTTGAAATTGCGCGACAAATCTACATGACAATGTAGACTGACATAACAGTGTCATATTGACACATGTGTTGACTAAAAAGAATGTCACATCAGTCAAAAATAATTTTATAAAATTATATAAAATATAAAATTATTTCTTTCTGACGACGTGTTAATCTATCAAGTCATTTTAAGTTATTTACATTATTCATTATCTGTTTTCATTCGCACATAAATTATTTTAACTAAAAATGAAACGTTAAAAATTAAATTATTTAAAAAAAAAATAAAGATAAAAGTAACTGATAGTTTAACTTTGCGTCATTGCATTAATACATGCAACTGTACGAGCCTCGAATTTATTTTCGTTTTGCCTCATTATTGTTTTCTTGGAGCCCCAGTCATGATTTATGACCACATTTCAACGCCTTGATTTTTCACATAAATGGCACCTTATCTCTTTTGTTATTAGGGTCTGTTGATTGTAATGTTTTCGCGTGTTATATTTAAGGTCCATTTATTTCACAATAATTGGTTTTTTATTGATGTTGTGTAAATTATTTTCAGTTTGGTGATATATTTTTTAAATTATTATTATTTGAATAGAAGTCACTCGTTTTAATAAAAAGAGAAATATCCTAAATTACAATAAGAGTTTCAACTATTCTCGTAAATTAAATACTCCCTCCGTCCCACTTAAGATGTCCATTGTTGACTTTTCACGCAGTTTTAGGAAGAAAAAGTTTGTGTAAGAAATGTGATATAAATTAATTAAAAAGACAATTTTACCCTTAAAAGTTAAAGTTTGTTTTGTTGGAAAACTAAAAGAAAGGATAGAAAGGGAAATGCACTTTGTAAAAGTAGTTGATTTTTTCAATGAGACATTTTAAGTGGGACAATTTTAAAACACAAAAGAGACATTTTAAGTGGGACGGAGGGAGTATATAATTTGGACCTTTTTCTATAACATTGACACAAGAAATCAGTAACTTTAGATCATACAAGCACCATACATGGAAAGGGTTAAAAAACCCCGACCAAAAGACTCGAACGAAAAATAGATACGACAAATCTACCTACTTTGGCAAGCTAATCACAAATGGGGATTAATGTTGGAAAAAATATGATTAAGTCGAAACTTTGAGGCATATTTTCTATGGGTAAAGGTGGAGATTCGAATAATGAAATTACGTCTTCATATTCTACTCCATGAGACTTTTACAACGATATATCATACGTTCAAAATGGGTGAGTGATGAATGAGAAATTGATGCTCAAAGTAGGCTTGTGAATTGAGTTAAGTAAAAGGGAAAAACTTATATCCCATATTGAGGTGATTACCAAGCGTGAGATATGTTGATATATAAGACTCTACTTGGTGGTTATTGAATAACTTAAGCTGATATAATATGGGTAATGTTAATGTCTAGACTAGTTGGGCTCTTCGTGGGCTTGCGGATATTTTAACCCATTATGAGATAATTTTTCTTAAATATAGTATTTTAATATCTCAAATAAAAGGATAAATAATAAGATATTATCTTTGAAGAACTAATGTTTTGATATAATAATTGAAAATTAGTTTTAGACTAAATTGAAAAGATTTCAAAAGTGTCTTTAAGTCCAAACAACTTGAAAATAAGTTTGTGGATGTTTTTAATGGTTTTGACAAGGTTTGAAACGTTTTTAAGTAGCCAAATTAGGGTTTTTTAGTTACCCGTTTCGATACAGGGTAACCTGTTTCGAAACAGTTTGAAACTGCCAAAACCCATACCAAAACAGGGCTTGCCCGTTTCGATACGGAGGGTTTTCGTTTCGAAACACCCCTTTGGTGTTTCGATACGCCCAACGGTCAAAACCTCCCCACAGTCGAAATTTCCCAACAACTTTTTAAATGCATCTCAACGGTCACTCATACCAAAACGGTTTGTAACTATTTCGATACAGCTCATACCGTTTTGATACGGCTAGAGGCGTTTCGATACGGCTTGCTGCATCAGGCTTCAACGGCTAGTTCTGAAGAAGGTCGTTCCGATACGGGCTCGCCTGTTCCGAAACGGACATCACCAGAACTGCAATTAATGAGGGAAATAAAGTCTCCAACGGCTCCAATTCAATCCCAATGGTCCTCAACGGCTACAAACTCAATTGGGAGTATAAAAGGGACCTCCAAGCATCAATGATAGGTTAATGCTTCAATTGTAACAACATTATGATAAAGAAATTGTCTTAGAGCTTATTTGTATATTTTCTTGTAGACAACACTTGTGAGCTTAATTGTCAAATTTGCTCAAGTGTATGGGTCTTGGGTGAGTGCTTAATAGTGCAAACAAATACCTATTAGAGAGATTTCAAGTTTTCTTAGAATTTCTCTTGTGAGAGAGTGCTTGATCAAGCTTTGGGTAGAAAGCTTGATCGGTGTAACGGTTTCCTCCTAATCCGAGAAAAGTGGAAGAAATTCTTATTGAATTTGTTTGAAATCTTTAGTGGGGAGCTAAGGTAGTGGATGTAGGTGCTTGTTAGAAGGCCGAACCACTATAAATCCATGTGGCTATTGTCTATTTTTCACCTCCCACAAAATCACCCAAATATTCATCTTCTCCACCCTTGGCGAGCAAGAACGGTTGAAGGAAATCAAGCACATAAAACTCAACAATTGGTATCAGAGCTTGGATCAATTGAAGAGGATTAACATCCTATTGAGGCGATTCGGAAAGCTCGAACAACATTTCAAACAACCGGTTTAATGGCGCAATCCATCGACAAGCCACCCTTCTTCGACGGGACAAATTATGCTTATTGAAAGACAAGTATGATGTTCTTTGTCAAATCCAAAGACTACAAGTTTTAGGACATTATTAAGGAAGACCCGTTTGTACCACAAAGAAGCAAGACAGAGTGGAGTGCCGACGACCGCAAGAAGATGGAACTAAATTGCAAGGCGTTGCACTTCATCTTTTGTGCACTTAGCCTCAACATCTATGAAAAGATGTCTTCATGTGAGAGTGCCAAGGAAGTATGAGGACAAGCTTGAAGTCACATACGAGGGAACAAATGAAGTAAATGAGATCAAGATCAGCCTCCTCAACCACGAGTATGAGAACTTCAAGATGGATCCAGAAGAGGACATTGAGAAGATGTTTCATCGATTCTCCACCATCACCAATGGACTAAAAGGGTATGGAGAAGTCATTCCGAAAGAAAAGCTTGTCCGAAAGTTTATCTACTCCCTTCCCTAGTCACGGGACTCGAAAATGACTGCCATCATCGAAGCTAAGAATTTGAAGACCTTGAAGCTTGATGAAATCAAGCGGTCACTTCTCACTAACCAAATCATGAAGAAAGATAAAGAAGATGAGAAGAATAAGGAAGAGATAAAAAAGATGGGGAAGAAGAAAGTCATGGAGCTTGGCATCAACACTAATGTCATTGCTCTCAAAACCTCCAAGTGCAACCATGTTGATACAAGTGAAGAGGAGAATGAATAAGAAGAGATAGTTCATCTCTTCAAGAAGTGTGCCCCATTCATGAACAAAGCAATGAAAGAATTAGAATGAGAATCTATGAAGAAGAAGAGGTCAAACACTTCAAGCCATAAGAAGAAGGCATATGTGGCTACTTGGAGTGATGAAGACTCCACCGACGATGAACAAGCCAACCTTTGCCTTATGGCCATCGAAGAAGATTCAAGGGTAACTTCTAATTCATCTACCTCATGTTCATATTCTTTTGATGAATTACAAGATGCCTATGATGATTTGGTTTTAGAATTTAAAAAACCACATTTTGAAAAACAAGAAAATTGTTTCAAATTTGAAAATTCAAAATGATTTGATTTCTAAAATCAAAATTGAACTTGAAGCAAAACTCAATGAGTTTGAACAAAAATGTGTTGATTTACAAAAGTTGCTTATAAAGTTTAAGAAGAAAAAGATTTGATTTCTAGAGAGCTTGAAAAGAAAAATAATTTTGGAAAATCAAACTTTTATGTTAGACAATCTAGTGCCCCTAGATTTATAAATGGAAAATGTTTTAGAAGTGTTTGGGTCCCAAAAGAACTAACCACTTCAACTAAAAAGGATGGAATTGAAAAATTGATTTCTTAGGGGACTAAATTTTGTGCTACTAATGTCTATGGATCCAAAGCAATTTTGGATACCAAAAATTACTTGATTGTCTTGATTAGGTGTGATTGAGATTGATTAACAAGTCCAAATTTGAGGGGGAGCTCCATGCATACAAGAAAGAATACTTGAAGAAGGAAGGCTTCACATCCTCCCTTGAAGTTCAAGTGTTGGTAAAATCTAGTTGTTTTTATTTGTTTGATTTGATTTATTTTTTAATTCAACTAGATTATCATATATGTTGAACTAATTCTTAATGATGCTTTGAGTAAGGGGGAGCCATTTTAAAACCAAAATTCTTATTTGCGTCAATTTTTTTACCTCCTATGTTATTTTGAACTTAAAGTTATTAAAATTCTTTTTGATATAACAAAAAAAAGGAGAAATGGTTTGAAAAATTGTTTTTTCAAAAGAATTAGGGGAGCTTTAACTTCTTTTAATTTTTGAAATCTCTTATTTAAAATTTTAAAATACAAAGGGGAGAATCCCAAACAATTTTTCATGTTGTTTTTATTATATCAAAAGGGGGAGAATGAAGAACTAATGTTTTGATATAATAATTGAAAAATAGTTTTGGACTAAATTGAAAAGATTTCAAAAGTGTCTTTAAGTCCAAACAACTTGAAAATAAGTTTGTGGATGTTTTTAATAGTTTTGGCAAGGTTTGAAACATTTTAAAGTAGCTAAACTAGGGTTTTTAAGGTACCCATTTCGATACAGGGTAACCTATTTCGAAACAGTTTGAAATTGCCAAAACTCATACCGAAACAAGGTTTGCCCGTTTCGATACGGAGGGTTTTCGTTTCGAAACACCCCTTTGGTGATTCGATACGCCCAACGGTCAAAACCTCCCCAACGGTCGAAATTTCCCAACGACCTTTTAAATGCAGCTCAACGGTTACTCGTACCGAAACAATTTGTAAACGTTCAATACAACTCATACCGTTTCGATACGACCGTAGGCGTTTCGATACGGCTTTCTACATCACCCTTCAACGGCTAGTTCTGAAGAAGGTCGTTCCGATATGGGCTCGCATGTTTCGAAACGGACATCACCAGAACTGCAATTAATGAGGGAAATAAAGTCTCCAACGGCTCCAATTCGATCCCAACGGTCCTCAACGGCTACAAACTTAATTGGTAGTATAAAAGAGACCTCCAAGCATCAAGAATAGGTTAATGCTTCAATTGTAACAACATTATGATAAAGAAATTGTCTTAGAGCTTATTTGTATATTTTCTTGTAGACAACACTTGTGAGCTTAATTGTCAAATTTGCTCAAGTGTATAGGTCTTGGGTGAGTGCTTAATAGTGCAAACAAATACCTATTAGAGGGATTTCAAGTTTGCTTAGAATTTCTCTTGTGAGAGAGTGCTTGATCAAGCTTTGGGTGGAAAGCTTGATTGTTGTAACGGTTTCCTCCTAATCCGAGAAAAGGGGACAAATTTCTTAGTGAATTTGTTTGAAATCCTTAGTGGGGAGCTAAGGTAGTGGATGTAGGTGCTGGTTAGAAGGCCGAACCACTATAAATCTTTGTGTCTATTGTCTATTTTTCACCTCCCACAAAATCACCCAAATATTCATCTTCTCCACCCTTGGCGAGCAAGAACGGTTGAAGGAAATCGAGCACATAAAACTCAACAATCTTTAAATTTGGATATTAAGTTTTGAATATTCTAGAATTAAAAGGATAAATATATGATAAGATATTATCTTTTAATTCAGTTAATATTGTGATAATGCTATTTGATAGATGAATTTTATTTTAAATAAAATTCATATAATTCACAAGTTTCATTTCCAATGAAACTCCTAGCCCTATAAATATCATGCAAACCTACTAGGTTTTACTGCTGCAAAAACACATAGATTTTCTACTATTTTTACTCTGTAATTTTCTAAAGTGTTTTTGCTGATAGAGGAAGGCAAGGTTACAGTTCCTATCCTGGGAGATAGATGACCAACGTATCTCAAGCACCATAGGAGTGACTAAAAATATGTCTTAAGGAAACTGTGCACGCACATGCCTCAACTCGTTTCTACGCAATCAAATTATAGTTTATTTATTCGATTTTCTATTTTTAATTTCAAATTTATTTGTAGTTAATTATGTTCTGTTCGATCTAATAATATTATCATTATTTATTTTTACTATTTTATTATTTTTTTGGATTATTAACGCCCGTTGTCTAACAATTAAACTACTAAAAGAACACAAGAAACCCTAAATCAGAGCCAAGCATCGTGAGAAACTATCCACGAATGCAAACCGTGTATTCAAATTCAATCATAGGATCCAGAGCAGAAAAGATCAACATGAATACAGAGAAGCGACATCTTGATCAGCCGTGGCGTCGTCAAATCCAACCTTCAAAATACATAAAATAAAAAGAACGACCGAATGAACGAGAGAGAAGAGAAAAATCATGCCAAAAGATAGAAATAAACGTGCCCCAAAGGTAGAGGAAAATATACCACAAAATATTTATTCTTAGGGTAATCTTCACTAGTGATCCCTTTTGTTTAGGGTGTGTTCTATTTTAGTCACCAGAATTCAAAAAAGATTATTCTGGTCACTTACGTTTAGAATCGTTTCTATTTTGGTCCCTTGGGCATTTGTCTCCGTTACTAAAAAAAAATTAGTTTCTAATTTAACTCCCAAACTTTCAAAATTTTATTTTTCACCATCTTCCCCAAAAATTATAAAACTAAAACCCCAAAAAATTAAATCAATGGCTATAACCCAACACTACAACCCATTCCCCCAAGATTAAAAGCGTCAACTTCCATTGCAAATGGCTATAACCCAACACTACAACCCATTCCCCCAAACTTTCGAATATATCCCCGATCGGGTGCAAAACAACCAAATAATGCCAACTAGCAACATCCCAATTTTCAGACTCTTGCACTCTACTCTGCTCGGGATTGACCAACACGAGAAGAGAGGACGATACCGACGATGAGTCCATATAGAGCCAAAGCCTCGGCAAAAATGAGGATAAGACTCATTCCAATGAAGAACTTTGGCTGTTGAGCATTGGCTCTGAAAATAAATGCACAGAAAAACTATATCAAACAAGCATATTCTCACAATTGCAATGAATCTCGAAACCAGGGAATTCTCAGCAACATTTCTCAGCTTCTCAGCAAGCATCAACAAGAATGTTCTCTATCAAAGCTTTAATCTTAGTAACTTCCAAATGCCTCACATGATTCGAAAACAAATTTGTGAACCAAGTAAAATTCTAGCAAATCCAAGTTTAATTCACTCAATAAGGAGAGGTTCAACATTATAATTTTATCATAATTTGTAAAATGTGAGTTAAAAGTTAAACATATGATCACAGTTATTACACAAAAAATTATCAATTGTGGCAAATCATAAACTAAATCTCCTCCAAAAAGTTTATCAATTGTGGTAAAACACTAATTTTCCCAAATTACATATGTTACCGTTACAATTATTTTTCTCAAAAAATCTATGAAGCAAATGAATTTGATTCCTGCAAACAACATTTCAATTCTAGAGAGTTGAAATGCAAAACATAGAAAACAAATAATTCCAAGCAAATTAGATGACAATACCTAACACCAACATCACCAACGATTTCAATAGCCATCCTAGCAGAGAGGCCGACAAGGCCACAAGCAAGACCAGAGGAAAGATGAGCATAACCATCGAAAAGGTAGTAAGATTTTAATCTTGGGGATATATTTGAAAGTTTGGGGGAATGAGTTGTAGTGTTGGGTTATAGCACTTTGCAATGGAAGCTGACGCTTTTAATCTTAGGAGAATATGTTGTAGTGCTGGGTTATAGCCATTGATTTAATTTTCTGGGTTTTAGTTTTATAATTTTTGAGGAAGATGGTGAAAAATAAAATTTTGAAAGTTTGGAGGTTAAATTAGAAACTAATTTTTTAAAGTAACGGAGACTAACGGCCAATGGACCAAAATAGAAACGATTCTAAACGTAAGTGACCAGAATAATCTTTTTTGAATTCTGGTGACCAAAATAAATCACACCTTAAATAAAATGGACCATTGGTGAAAATTACCCTTATTCTTATTAAAAAATAAAAAAAATAAAGAAGAAAAGGAGCCGGTGATTGACGCTCAACATTAAAGCCGGTGCTTCTGCTGGCTAAACAAATTAAAAAAAAAATTGTATTACTCGGAGAAAGCGGCGCAAACCCTAAGTTGTGAAAGAGAAAAAAATTATTCATTGTAATTTGTAAATATACCAAATTCAATAATGGTATTATTCATTATAAAAAATTAATAATATTATTTTGAAGTATTATAATAATTTAGTTAATATTGATTATTTCAATATTACTATTAAAATATTATTTTTTATAATTTTATAAATAAAAATGTTAAGACTATTATTAAATAATAAATATTATTAATTATTTGATTAAAAATAAGAATTTTATATTATTAAAATTATTAAATATATTTTAAATATTTTAATAATCAATATTTTGAAAAATAATACGAAAAATTTATATTATTATAAAATACATAAATAACATTACTTATTACTAAAAATTCAATAATTTTTATGAGTATTTATCTATGTGGATGTCTATCATGATAAGAACTTTATATAGGAGATTTGATTTACTTTATCAGTAGAAATATTATCTTCATTAATTAGAGTTTCATGTATTATGTACTTCTTATGCCTATAAATAGATGATTTGATGAAGGTATTGTACATACTTCAATATTCAGAATAAATACAAATCTTTCTCTTATCTTCTTGCACCTTTATTCTTTGTTACTGTTATTCGTTATTTTATTCACAACATGATCTCGCTCAACTATTATAGTTCTCGAGAAAAATATTAATATAGTATCAAAATTCATGTGGTGACCAAAAGTGGTGGAGACGATTGTGTATGCCATTAGTTAAGCTTGTTTTCCTTTCATCACGCTTGCAACGATTCTCTGATACTACCAGGTGAAACCAATATTGCCAACATAGGTAAAACCAAGATTGAATCGTAAGTAAAAATCAAGATTCCTTTCTGTTTTATTTTTGCTTTACTTTCACAATTGCTTATAGGGTATGTTTATTAAATTAATTGTTTAAATGCTCTAAATTTTTAATTATCGAACTGTACTGTTAAATCTTGGTTTAGGTGTTAAATCGGCCTATGGGATAAATAAATAAACAAAAAAAATGAAAATACGGCTAACATGACACGAAAACGAAACCCTAAATTGCTAAGTTGCCATAGCCTGCCTGTATGTGTTTATTTTGAGAGCGCATGTGCGCCAAATAAAAGGGGGGAAATGGCATCCTGAGTTTGGTAAGAGACATACATAAAAAAATTATGAGAAGTTGTCTTGGTCATTTACTATGTCTCTATTTTCCTCGAGAGGAAAATCATTATCTGTAACTCTACTTTTATTTTTATTCTTTAAACTACGATTTTAAAGTGCCATAAATCATGATGATTT
This sequence comes from Hibiscus trionum, assembly GCA_030270665.1. Taxonomy (NCBI): domain Eukaryota; kingdom Viridiplantae; phylum Streptophyta; class Magnoliopsida; order Malvales; family Malvaceae; genus Hibiscus; species Hibiscus trionum. The sequence goes on from BSYR01000013.1 coordinate 36,852,691, forward strand.
TAATTCTACAAAAAGATTGTTATAAAGTCTATATTTGCTCGAAAGCAATAATTCTTTTATGTCGAAAAACACGACTATAGACTTCTCTCAAAGTTCATGTTGCAAAAATTACTTCACAACTGAAGTGAATGCAAGAATCATATTTATTTCATGAGATTATTGGATCTGTTTTCATTCCCTGAAGTGAATGCAAACATGGTAAATCACTATTCAGTTAGTGATATAACTCCGATATGATCCAAATTACTACATAACTGAAGTTATGTGGTCAGAGTATCAATGATGAGGATATGTTAATAAAAAAATACTCCATTTTTCAAGAAAATAATGTTATCCTCAGACACAATATTGTGAAAAGGTTTTAAAGACCCACTAGCTCCACTCTATTTTCCGAAGTGAATGTGAGATTATATAATGGAAAAATAAAGGTCATGAGAATATGGTTATTTTGAGAATGTTTATACCAACCAAAAGTGAATTTAAAAGGATGACAAGTGTAACCCCCTCGTCCCGGTCTGGCCGGATGACCGGTCCGAGTGAGCTACACGGGGAAAACCGAGTGAAAACTCCCTAAGGAACTCTCCCTCGGTTAGCAACCCTATTTTTTTTCATTTTAAATCTTGTCTAGATGAGAGTTACATCCTAAGTGATCATACAGCGGAACAACATTTACGAAGCAATCAAACGAACCCAAACTAACATTAAAAAGCCCATTTTAAACCTTAAATTGCAGGCGGCATCGATACCCTTAAGGGGTGTATCGATACCCCTTGACTAGGTCAACAGGGTTTGGTCAACCCGTGGAGACCGTATTGATACCCCAAGGAGTGTATCGATACCCTCCCCAAAAGTTGACTTCCCACGGTCAACGCCAAGATAACGGTATCGATACCCTAGAGGCCAGTATCGATACCGAAATTGATAGTGGCTCCAGTGACCAAAAAAAGTATCGATACTCTCCCTCGAGTATCGATACACGAGGCCTGAAACCAAAAGGCAGTATCGATACCAGACCAACGGTATCGATACCCCAGCTACGAATTTGCAGGTTTGAGCTGATTTAGGGCACAAGGAGGCCCCTAAATCCCTCTAAAACCTCAACCAACACACTATCATCAACCCTAAGGCAAACCAACCATAAAAGCATGCTTTCACAAGAACCAAAGGGCATTAAACAACACAAAGAGGTACACATATAATCAAGCAACTTAAGCATTCCAACACAATCTAAGCATCCATACATGGCATCACAAAGGGCAATTTAACATATAATGTCATACATAGAACTCCAAGGCTTTAAAAGGTGCATGATAAGCTTAAAGAGGTTTGCACTAAAACAAGGCAACCTAGCATCTAAAACATGCTATCACACACAACATCCATCATAGCATATCATGCTTACAAACCATAATCAACCAAAATCAACACATGTAAATGAGTCATTCAAGCTCATACACAACCCTTGCCACATTGCTAACTAATACAAAATCACCACCGTACTTAAGTCACAAGCTTGGAAGCCCCTCTTGCCTTGCCTCGAGCTAACACCACGCTAATGATCTGCATTGTTGAACATTGAGAGCGTAAGCTATAAGCTTAGTGAGGGTGCTCTAAAACGAAAAACATCAACAATGCAGGGTTCAAGCATGTAATCCTAATCTCACACATATCAAGCATTGCATATAATCAAGTAGACCTAGCTAGTCTTTCAAGTGGCATATATGGTCTCTCAATCCTAGCAAGATTACACATCAATATCAATTATCATGTACAACACCATATGTCAAAACCACATATCACCATCATATATCACATTACATAAACAAGTTTAATTGGCCACTTTAATTACCCCGATTGTGCGGATTTAAACCTCAACAACACTTTACCTCGGTGGGATTACACTCATCACCGGACCTTGCATGTGCGGGATTCCACTCATCGCCACATGCCCTACGGATGGGATTCCACTCATCATCCCGTAGAAATAAATAAAAGCTTCCGGTGGAATGTTACATCACCGTACTCCTCCTTGATGACTTAACGCCATCAAGGCCACGTACGTTTTGACTCAATTTGTGTGCACACTATCCTAATGATCGATCATCTACAACCAGTAATTATTTAGTGCCAATTATATTAACCATGATTTATATATATCATCAACCACAATCCATGCTCATCACACATATACACATCTAATGAATATACATGCACCAACCAACCGAAATCACAAGAGCATAGCTAAATAGCGCAATAGCATTTATGGATATCAAAGGTTAAGCTATCAACTTGAATTGAAATAGAAGTGGCCTACCAAGCACACTTTACACACACTACACATACTCGAACCAAACTTTGAAACAAGTTAAGACCACTCACCGCCCTTCCTTAGCAACTCGAAACAATCCTCTTATGCACCCGGATTCGGTCCCAAAGCCTCTTCAACGCTTCCTCTTGATTCTAGCCAAACAAAACATACACATTACTTCTCAACTCAATGCTAACTCAACTATCAACTTACTTTGCAAACACAACTCCAATTTCCACAATTTCCCAAGCCACATAACATCTCAAAGCCTAATTTTCGGACCCCAACAACCATTGGCTGAAATACCCATTTCTAAGCATCCAAATGACTTTCAAACCATCCCAAATCACCCTCCTAACATAGGTAGACTATCAGCCCTTTAATTTCAACATAAAACCCACCAAAAACTCAAGTTTTAATACTTTAAAATCTACCTCAAGAACAAGCTACGAATTTTCACCCAAATTCAACCAATTTGATATATGTTACTCATTATAACATGATTAACTAAAACCCCAACTCAATTTATCAAAACCAATTAGAAAACCCCTTAAAAAATCAAACTTTAATATAAACCCTAATTTTCAAAACCCCATATTTTTGAAATCTAAGACAAAGGATAGATAGAGATTGAAGAGGAGATTAAGAAAACGTAATTACCTCTTAAAACGGGGTTGAAATCAAGTGGTAGGATCAATGGAATAGTGACCAAGCTTGAGAGGTTTTAGAAATGGTGTTTTCCCTCTTTTAACGTTGGAAGAAGATGAAAAGAGAAGATGACAACTTTTGGTTTAAAGTTGTCTAGCTTTTTAAAGACTTTAGGGTCAAATTACCTCATAAGCCCTCCCCTTTCTACTAAAGTTCAATTAGGTCATTATTTGAAGTTGAAATGTTTTAATTAAGTTTTATTTGACTCGAACCAATACCCGGCTAACTCCTAGGCCCAAAACACGGGTGTTACAACTCTCTCCCACTTAAGGAATTTCGTCCCCGAAATTACCTGACTGAAAGAGATACAGAAACTGCTTTTCCATATCCTCCTTCCTCTCCCAAGTGGCCTCGTCCACACCTCTACGTTGCCACCGCACCTTCACTAACTCAATCGATCTACCCCTCAACACCTTACTGTCAGAAACTAAGATCTCAGCGGGCTCTTCCTCATAAGTCAAATCTGGATTCAATTTCTTCTACGGGCATAACATGTGATGGATCAGACCTATACTTACGAAGCATCGATACATGGAACACATCGTGTATCTTCTCTAACTCGGATGGCAAACGCAACTGATAAGCAACGGGACCAACCCTCTTCACAATCTCATACGGTCCTATGTACCTCGGACTCAATTTCCCCTTTCGGCCAAATCTCATCACTTTCTTCCACGGTGACACTTTTAAGAATACCTTCTCACCCACTGAGAACTCAACCTCCTTCCTCTTCAAATCGGCATAGGACTTCTGTCTATCCGAAGCAGCCTTCAAGCGATCACAAATCAATTTTACCTTTTCGGTTGTCCCCTTGAGCAAATCTGGCATAGGTAACAATTTTTTGTCCTACCTCGGCCCAACACACTGGAGTCCTACACTTCCGGCCATACAAGGCCTCATATGGAGCCATCTGGATGCTCGACTGAAAACTGTTATTGTATGCAAACTCTACTAGAGGCAAATGCTTCTCCCAAGTACCCCGAAAGTCAATGATACAACATCGCAACATGTCCTCTAAGATCTGAATAACCCTCTCTGACTGACCATCTGACTGAGGATGATAAGAAGTGCTGAAGTTCAAACGGGTGCCCAAAGCTGTATGCAGACTCTCCCAAAATCTAGAAGTAAACCGAGGATCCCTATCTGACACAATGGACTTCGGCACACCATGTAGTCTGACAATCTCACCAATGTACAAATCGGCCAATCTATCTAAGGTGTAAGTAGTGTTGACTGCCAAGAAGTGAGCACACTTTGTAAATCGATCCACTATCACCCAAACTGAGTTCTTCTTCGTAGGAGTCAAAGGCAAACCCGAAACAAAATCCATGGTGATGTTCTCCCACTTCCATTCCGGAATTCTCAACGGCTGTAACAAACCTGAGGGAACCTGATGTTCTGCCTTCACTCTCTGACACACTAGGCACTTACTCACAAAGTCGGCTACATCTCTCTTCAAGCCAACCCAAAAGTACTCATTCTTCAAATCACGGTACATCTTCGTACTTCCAGGATGCATAGCAAACGGACTACTGTGGGCTTCAGTCAAGATCGTACGTCTCAAATCACTGTCTTCAGGCACAACTATTCTGTCTTTGTAACATAAAACCCCATCGGAACTGAAACTGTAGTCTGAAGATCTACCCTCGGCTATATCTTGCACGTGAGGTGCCAAAGATCTATCTAAGAGCTGTTTCTCTCTAATCATCTGACCTAGAGTAGGTCTAACCTGAAGCTCGGCTACTAAGCCACCATCTCCGGACAAACTCAATCTAGCAAACATAGCTCTCAAGTCCATGGCCACCTTCCTACTCAATGCATCGGCCACTACATTGGCCTTACCCGGATGGTACTCAATAGTAAGATCATAGTCCTTTAGCAACTCTAACCATCTGCGCTGTCTGAGATTCAAATCCCGCTGAGTCATAATGTACTTCAAACTCTTGTGGTCGGTGTATACTGTGCATTTCTCACCATACAAATAATGCCTCCAAATCTTCAGAGCAAACACAACTGCAGCTAACTCTATGTCATGTGTCGGATAGTTGCGCTCATGGGTCTTCAACTGTCTTGAGGCATAAGCCACTACTCTCTTGTCTTGCATGAGGACACATCCTAGCCCTACATATGAAGCATCACTGTAGACTACATAGTCCTTCCCGGACTCAGGCTGTATCAAGATCGGTGCTTGGGTCAAAGCTTCTTTCAATTTTTCAAAGGCTCTCTGTCTTGCATCTGTCCACTCAAACTGAACACTCTTCTGAAGTAACTGTTTCAATGGGGCGCCTAATTTAGAGAAACCCTCTACAAACCTCCTATAGTGTCCGGCTAAACCTAGGAAGCTACGTACCTCTGTCACTGACTTCGGTTGCTTCCACTCAACAATGGCTTCAATCTTCTTCGGATCAACTCTGACGCCTTCAGCTGACACTACATGTCCTAAGAAGACTACCTCACGGATCCAGAATTCACACTTGCTGAGCTTCGCATACAACTGATGATCTAGCAAAGTCTTCAAAACAAGTCTCAAGTGTCGGTCGTGGTCTTCTTCAGTTCGCGAGTACACCAAAATGTCATCAATAAATACAACTACAAACTGATCTAGATACTGATGAAAAATCCTATTCATCATGTCCATGAAAGCTGCCGGTGCATTAGTCAACCCAAACGGCATGACTAAAAACTCATAGTGACCGTATCTAGTCCTAAAGGCCGTCTTCGGTACATCAACCTCTCTAACCTTTAGCTGGTAGTAACCTGATCTCAAATCAATCTTTGAAAAGACAGATGCCCCTCTCAACTGATCAAACAGGTCATCAATTCTAGGCAACGGGTATTTGTTCTTCACTGTCAACTGATTCAACTGCCTATAATCTATACACATTCTCATGCTTCCATCTTTCTTTTTCACAAACAACACTGGTGCACCCCAAGGTGAAGAACTAGGTCGAATAAAACCTCTATCTGTCAATTCTTGCAACTGAGTCTTCAACTCTTTCAATTCCTTCGGTGCCATACGATACGGAGCAATCGAAACAGGAGCTGAATCAGAATAAGTCTCAATGCTGAACTCTACCTCTCTGTCCGGTGGTAACCCTTGCAATTCTTCCGGAAACACACTAGGAAAATCACATACTGTCCGGATGTCATGAGGTCTAACCTCACTCATGTTAGGGTTCATCACATACGCTAAGTATGCTTCACACCCCAACTCAACTAATCTCTTAGCCTCTAACACTGAAACCACATTGGATAAGAACTTCACATTCTCACCCACCACAACAATCTCATAATCATCTGTGAGCTTCAAAGAAATCCGCTTAGTTTCAAAATCTATCCTAGCCCTATGCTCCGTGAGCCAATCCATACCCAGAATCACATCAAAACCATAGAAGGAAAGTTCCATCATATCCACTGGAAACAAATGCCCCTGAACCATCAATGGACACCTTCGGTACATCTTCCTAACCACTACCGTGTCCCCAAAGGAACTAGTAACACTAACTCCTACCTCTAACAACTCACAAGGCAAATTCAAAGACTGTGCATGCTCACTCAATATGTAGGAATGTGTAGACCCAGAGTCAATCAAAGAAAGCAAACCCAAAGACTGTATCGAGAAGTTACCTGCGATCACATCGGTGTCATGCTGCTCCCCGCGCTGAGCGTAAACCCTAGCCTGTCCTCCGCCCTCCGGCTGGACTGCAACTACATGAGCTAAGTTTCTCTAACCATCGTTCCTCGGCTGGAAATTACCTCTACCGCGCCCGCGCCCGCGGCCTCTCTGAAAGTCGTTGGCTCTAGCAGGAGCCTGAGCTGGTGCCTGTCCCACCTGATGTGGACAGTCACGTCTAATGTGGTCTCTAGCACCACAACTCCAACGAGAGTGATAATTTCCCCAACACTCTCCGGTGTGGTTCCTCCCGCAAGTAGCACATGTGGGCAACTTCCCACCAGCTCTCTGACCCTGGTGGCCCCTACCGTGGTTACCGCCACCACGCCTATGATCATACTGATGCCTATTGTCTCGATGCCTCTTGGCATCACCTCTATCGAAGTTGCTGGACCTCTTACCCGAACTAGATCCACCTGACCGCCTGGTCAAACTCAAACTGTGCTCCAAGTCCTTGGCCCTCGAGACCAAGACATCAAAATCTGTGTAATCTGAAGCTAGAGTATAAGTCTTGATTTCTTCATTCAGCCCATAACGGAAACGGTTACAACGCTCCACCTCAGTAGGTACAAGCTCGGGTGCATACTGACTCAGTCTAACAAATCTGATCTCATAATCGGTCACAGACATACTCCCCTGAAGCAATGCCATAAACTCTCTCTTCCTCTCATCGAGGTATCGCGGACCCAAATACTTCTTCCGGAATGCTGTCTCAAAGAACTCCCACGTAATCTCGGCCTCATACATCCCTGAAGTAACGGTGACCCACCAGGTGTAGGCATCGCCCTGAAGCAAAGACTCAACGCATCCCAACTTGCGCTCACCAGTGCATCCCATCTGAGCAAGGATACGGACGGTCTTCTCAAACCATAACTCTGATCGCTCTGGAGTAGCACCTCTAAACTCTTCGGCCCCAAGGCCCCGAAGTCTCTCTAATGGCAACCCGGTGCCCTCACCCTGATGATGAGCTGCCTGACCTCCAGCTACAGCAGCCTGAAATGCTCCGGCTATTTCCTGAACCAACGGAGCTAAGTCTATCCCGGCCGGTCCTTGGCCGCCTTGGCCACCCTGGCCACCTTGGCCTCCTTGTGGTCCATCTCCTTCGGCCCCAGCCTCACCTCCCGCTCCCGGTGGAGGAGGTGGTGGTGGAGGTGGTGGAGGAGCTCCAACTCCAACCACATGCTCTCCCACTTGGGCCCCAACCCTAACTTCTTGCTCAACTCTCGGAGCCTCTGCCCGTGGTTCCGGTCGAACCATCCTAGGCCTCCCACGTGGTCTCATGATTCAACTAGCAAGGTATAAACTACAACAAGAAACAGACAAGGATTACGTTAGTCAAAGCAAGGGTCCAATAGTGCTCAAGTACTCCTCTTTCCAAAAATCTTTTTAAATTAAGTAATAGTAGCAATGGGCACACACTCACACCAGACACGACAATTCATGCTTCAAAACATCATACGAACAGTCAATTATTCAAGAATTCATGGCAAGACATGCATCGAACAACACAATCATTTAATACATCAAGCTTACCTCACTTACCTGCCCGAGGTCTCGGTAACCTCAGGCTCTGATACCAACAAATGTAACCCCCTCGTCCCGGTCTGGCCGGATGACCGGTCCGAGTGAGCTACACGGGGAAAACCGAGTGAAAACTCCCTAAGGAACTCTCCCTCGGTTAGCAACCCTATTTTTTTTCATTTTAAATCTTGTCTAGATGAGAGTTACATCCTAAGTGATCATACAGCGGAACAACATTTACGAAGCAATCAAACGAACCCAATCTAACATTAAAAAGCCCATTTTAAACCTTAAACTGCAGGCGGTATCGATACCCTTAAGGGGTGTATCGATACCCCTTGACTAGGTCAACAGGGTTTGGTCAACCCGTGGAGACCGTATCGATACCCCAAGGAGTGTATCGATACCCTCCCCAAAAGTTGACTTCCCACGGTCAACGCCAAGATAACGGTATCGATACCCTAGAGGCCAGTATCGATACCGAAATTGATAGTGGCTCCAGTGACCAAAAAAAGTATCGATACTCTCCCTCGAGTATCGATACACGAGGCCTGAAACCAAAAGGCAGTATCGATACCAGACCAACGGTATCGATACCCCAGCTATGAATTTGCAGGTTTGAGCTGATTTAGGGCACAAGGAGGCCCCTAAATCCCTCTAAAACCTCAACCAACACACTATCATCAACCCTAAGGCAAACCAACCATAAAAGCATGCTTTCAAAAGAACCAAAGGGCATTAAACAACACAAAGAGGTACACATATAATCAAGCAACTTAAGCATTCCAACACAATCTAAGCATCCATACATGGCATCACAAAGGGCAATTTAACATATAATGTCATACATAGAACTCCAAGGCTTTAAAAGGTGCATGATAAGCTTAAAGAGGTTTGTACTAAAACAAGACAACCTAGCATCTAAAACATGCTATCACACACAACATCCATCATAGCATACCATGCTTACAAACCATAATCAACCAAAATCAACACATGTAAATGAGTCATTCAAGCTCATACACAACCCTTGCCACATTGCTAACTAATACAAAATCACCACCGTACTTAAGTCACAAGCTTGGAAGCCCCTCTTGCCTTGCCTCGAGCTAACACCACGCTAATGATCTGCATTGTTGAACATTGAGAGCGTAAGCTATAAGCTTAGTGAGGGTGCTCTAAAACGAAAAACATCAACAATGCAGGGTTCAAGCATGTAATCCTAATCTCACACATATCAAGCATTGCATATAATCAAGTAGACCTAGCTAGTCTTTCAAGTGACATATATGGTCTCTCAATCCTAGCAAGATTACACATCAATATAAATTATCATGTACAACACCATATGTCAAAACCACATATCACCATCATATATCACATTACATAAACAAGTTTAATTGGCCACTTTAATTACCCCGATTGTGCGGATTTAAACCTCAACAACACTTTACCTCGATGGGATTACACTCATCACCGGACCTTGCATGTGCGGGATTCCACTCATCGCCACATGCCCTACGGATGGGATTCCACTCATTATCCCGTAGAAATAAATAAAAGCTTCCGGTGGAATGTTACATCACCGTACTCCTCCTTGATGACTTAACGCCATCAAGGCCACGTACGTTTTGACTCAATTTGTGTGCACACTATCCTAATGATCGATCATTTACAACCGGTAATTATTTAGTGCCAATTATCATAACCATGATTTATATATATCATCAACCACAATCCATGCTCATCACACATATACACATCTCATGAATATACATGCACCAACCAACCGAAATCACAAGAGCATAGCTAAATAGCACAATAGCATTTATGGATATCAAAGGTTAAGCTATCAACTTGAATTGAAATAGAAGTGGCCTACCAAGCACACTTTACACACACTACACATACTCGAACCAAACTTTGAAACAAGTTAAGACCACTCACCGCCCTTCCTTAGCAACTCGAAACAATCCTCTTATGCACCCGGATTCGGTCCCAAAGCCTCTTCAACGCTTCCTCTTGATTCTAGCCAAACAAAACATACACATTACTTCTCAACTCAATGCTAACTCAACTATCAACTTACTTTGCAAACACAACTCCAATTTCCACAATTTCCCAAGCCACATAACATCTCAAAGCCTAATTTTCGGACCCCAACAACCATTGGCTGAAATACCCATTTCTAAGCATCCAAATGACTTCCAAACCATCCCAAATCACCCTCCTAACATAGGTAGACTATCAGCCCTTTAATTTCAACATAAAACCCACCAAAAACTAAAGTTTTAATACTTTAAAATCTACCTCAAGAACAAGCTACGAATTTTCACCCAAATTCAACCAATTTGATATATGTTACTCATTATAACATGATTAACTAAAACCCCAACTCAATTTATCAAAACCAATTAGAAAACCCCTTAAAAAATCAAACTTTAATATAAACCCTAATTTTTAAAACCCAATATTTTTGAAATCTAAGACAAAGGATAGATAGAGATTGAAGAGGCGATTAAGAAAACGTAATTACCTCTTAAAACGGGGTTGAAATCAAGTGGTAGGATCAATGGAATAGTGACCAAGCTTGAGAGGTTTTAGAAATGGTGTTTTCCCTCTTTTAACGTTGGAAGAAGATGAAAAGAGAAGATGACAACTTTTGGTTTAATGTTGTCTAGCTTTTTAAAGACTTTAGGGTCAAATTACCTCATAAGCCCTCCCCTTTCTACTAAAGTTCAATTAGGTCATTATTTGAAGTTGAAATGTTTTAATTAAGTTTTATTTGACTCGAACCAATACCAGCTAACTCCTAGGCCCAAAACACGGGTGTTACAACTCTCTCCCACTTAAGGAATTTCGTCCCCGAAATTACCTGACTGAAAGAGATACGGAAACTGCTTTTCCATATCTTCCTTCCTCTCCCAAGTGGCCTCGTCCACACCTCTACGTTGCCACCGCACCTTCACTAACTCAATCGATCTACCCCTCAACACCTTACTGTCAGAAACTAAGATCTCAGCGGGCTCTTCCTCATAAGTCAAATCTAGATTCAATTTCTTCTACGGGCATAACATGTGATGGATCAGACCTATACTTACGAAGCATCGATACATGGAACACATCGTGTATCTTCTCTAACTCGGATGGCAAACGCAACTGATAAGCAACGGGACCAACCCTCTTCACAATCTCATACGGTCCTATGTACCTCGGACTCAATTTCCCCTTTCGGCCAAATCTCATCACTTTCTTCCACGGTGACACTTTTAAGAATACCTTCTCACCCACTGAGAACTCAACCTCCTTCCTCTTCAAATCGGCATAGGACTTCTGTCTATCCGAAGCAGCCTTCAAGCGATCACAAATCAATTTTACCTTTTCGGTTGTCCCCTTGAGCAAATCTGGCATAGGTAACAATTTTTTGTCCTACCTCGGCCCAACACACTGGAGTCCTACACTTCTGGCCATACAAGGCCTCATATGGAGCCATCTGGATGCTCGACTGAAAACTGTTATTGTATGCAAACTCTACTAGAGGCAAATGCTTCTCCCAAGTACCCCGAAAGTCAATGATACAACATCGCAACATGTCCTCTAAGATCTGAATAACCCTCTCTGACTGACCATCTGACTGAGGATGATAAGAAGTGCTGAAGTTCAAACGGGTGCCCAAAGCTGTATGCAGACTCTCCCAAAATCTAGAAGTAAACCGAGGATCCCTATCTGACACAATGGACTTCGGCACACCATGTAGTCTGACAATCTCACCAATGTACAAATCGGCCAATCTATCTAAGGTGTAAGTAGTGTTGACTGCCAAGAAGTGAGCACACTTTGTAAATCGATCCACTATCACCCAAACTGAGTTCTTCTTCGTAGGAGTCAAAGGCAAACCCGAAACAAAATCCATGGTGATGTTCTCCCACTTCCATTCCGGAATTCTCAACGGCTGTAACAAACCTGAGGGAACCTGATGTTCTGCCTTCACTCTCTGACACACTAGGCACTTACTCACAAAGTCGGCTACATCTCTCTTCAAGCCAACCCAAAAGTACTCATTCTTCAAATCACGGTACATCTTCGTACTTCCAGGATGCATAGCAAACGGACTACTGTGGGCTTCAGTCAAGATCGTACGTCTCAAATCACTGTCTTCAGGCACAACTATTCTGTCTTTGTAACATAAAACCCCATCGGAACTGAAACTGTAGTCTGAAGATCTACCCTCGGCTATATCTTGCACGTGAGGTGCCAAAGATCTATCTAAGAGCTGTTTCTCTCTAATCATCTGACCTAGAGTAGGTCTAACCTGAAGCTCGGCTACTAAGCCACCATCTCCGGACAAACTCAATCTAGCAAACATAGCTCTCAAGTCCATGGCCACCTTCCTACTCAATGCATCGGCCACTACATTGGCCTTACCCGGATGGTACTCAATAGTAAGATCATAGTCCTTTAGCAACTCTAACCATCTGCGCTGTCTGAGATTCAAATCCCGCTGAGTCATAATGTACTTCAAACTCTTGTGGTCGGTGTATACTGTGCATTTCTCACCATACAAATAATGCCTCCAAATCTTCAGAGCAAACACAACTGCAGCTAACTCTATGTCATGTGTCGGATAGTTGCGCTCATGGGTCTTCAACTGTCTTGAGGCATAAGCCACTACTCTCTTGTCTTGCATGAGGACACATCCTAGCCCTACATATGAAGCATCACTGTAGACTACATAGTCCTTCCCGGACTCAGGCTGTATCAAGATCGGTGCTTGGGTCAAAGCTTCTTTCAATTTTTCAAAGGCTCTCTGTCTTGCATCTGTCCACTCAAACTGAACACTCTTCTGAAGTAACTGTGTCAATGGGGCGGCTAATTTAGAGAAACCCTCTACAAACCTCCTATAGTATCCGGCTAAACCTAGGAAGCTACGTACCTCTGTCACTGACTTCGGTTGCTTCCACTCAACAATGGCTTCAATCTTCTTTGGATCAACACTGATGCCTTCAGCTGACACTACATGTCCTAAGAAGACTACCTCACGGATCCAGAATTCACACTTGCTGAGCTTCGCATACAACTGATGATCTAGCAAAGTCTTCAAAACAAGTCTCAAGTGTCGGTCGTGGTCTTCTTCAGTTCGCGAGTACACCAAAATGTCATCAATAAATACAACTACAAACTGATCTAGATACTGATGAAAAATCCTATTCATCATGTCCATGAAAGCTGCCGGTGCATTAGTCAACCCAAACGGCATGACTAAAAACTCATAGTGACCGTATCTAGTCCTAAAGGCCGTCTTCGGTACATCAACCTCTCTAACCTTTAGCTGGTAGTAACCTGATCTCAAATCAATCTTTGAAAAGACAGATGCCCCTCTCAACTGATCAAACATGTCATCAATTCTAGGCAACGGGTATTTGTTCTTCACTGTCAACTGATTCAACTGCCTATAATCTATACACATTCTCATGCTTCCATCTTTCTTTTTCACAAACAACACTGGTGCACCCCAAGGTGAAGAACTAGGTCAAATAAAACCTCTATCTGTCAATTCTTGCAACTGAGTCTTCAACTCTTTCAATTCCTTCGGTGCCATACGATACGGAGCAATCGAAACAGGAGCTGAATCAGAATAAGTCTCAATGCTGAACTCTACCTCTCTGTCCGGTGGTAACCCTGTCAATTCTTCCGGAAACACACTAGGAAAATCACATACTGTCCGGATGTCATGAGGTCTAACCTCACTCATGTTAGGGTTCATCACATACGCTAAGTATGCTTCACACCCCAACTCAACTAATCTCTTAACCTCTAACACTGAAACCAAATTGGATAAGAACTTCACATTCTCACCCACCACAACAATCTCATAATCATCTGTGAGCTTCAAAGAAATCCGCTTAGTTTCAAAATCTATCCTAGCCCTATGCTCCGTGAGCCAATCCATACCCAGAATCACATCAAAACCATAGAAGGGAAGTTCCATCATATCCACTGGAAACAAATGCCCCTGAACCATCAACGAACACCTTCGGTACATCTTCCTAACCACTACCGTGTCCACAAAGGAACTAGTAACACTAACTCCTACCTCTAACAACTCACAAGGCAAATTCAAAGATTGTGCATGCTCACTCAATATGTAGGAATGTGTAGACCCAGAGTCAATCAAAGAAAGCAAACCCAAAGACTGTATCGAGAAGTTACCTGCGATCACATCGGTGTCATGCTGCTCCCCGCGCTGAGCGTAAACCCTAGCCTGTCCTCCGCCCTCCGGCTGGACTGCAACTACATGAGCTAAGTTTCTCTGACCATCGTTCCTCGGCTGGAAATTAACTCTACCGCGCCCGCGGCCTCTCTGAAAGTCGTTGGCTCTAGCAGGAGCCTGAGCTGGTGCCTGTCCCACCTGATGTGGACAGTCACGTCTAATGTGGTCTCTAGCACCACAACTCCAACAAGAGTGATAATTTCCCCAACACTCTCCGGTGTGGTTCCTCCCGCAAGTAGCACATGTGGGCAACTTCCCACCAGCTCTCTGACCCTGGTGGCCCCTACCGTGGTTACCGCCACCATGCCTATGATCATACTGATGCCTATTGTCTCGATGCCTCTTGGCATCACCTCTATCGAAGTTGCTGGACCTCTTACCTGAACTAGATCCACCTGACCGCCTGGTCAAACTCAAACTGTGCTCCAAGTCCTTGGCCCTCGAGACCAAGACATCAAAATCTGTGTAATCTGAAGCTAGAGTATAAGTCTTGATTTCTTCATTCAGCCCATAACGGAAACGGTTACAACGCTCCACCTCAGTAGGTACAAGCTCGGGTGCATACTGACTCAGTCTAACAAATCTGATCTCATAATCGGTCACAGACATACTCCCCTGAAGCAATGCCATAAACTCTCTCTTCCTCTCATCGAGGTATCGCGGACCCAAATACTTCTTTCGGAATGCTGTCTCAAAGAACTCCCACGTAATCTCGGCCTCATACATCCCTGAAGTAACGGTGACCCACCAGGCGTAGGCATCACCCTGAAGCAAAGACTCAACCCATCCCAACTTGTGCTCACCAGTGCATCCCATCTGAGCAAGGATACGGACGGTCTTCTCAAACCATAACTCTAATTGCTCTGGAGTAGCACCTCTAAACTCTTCGGCCCCAAGGCCCCGAAGTCTCTCTAATGGCAACCCGGTGCCCTCACCCTGATGATGAGCTGCCTGACCTCCAGCTACAGCAGCCTGAAATGCTCCGGCTATTGCCTGAACCAACGGAGCTAAGTCTATCCCGGCCGGTCCTTGGCCGCCTTGGCCACCCTGGCCACCTTGGCCTCCTTGTGGTCCATCTCCTTCGGCCCCAGCCTCACCTCCCGCTCCCGGTGGAGGAGGTGGTGGTGGAGGTGGTGGAGGAGCTCCAACTCCAACCACATGCTCTCCCACTTGGGCCCCAACCCTAACTTCTTGCTCAACTCTCGGAGCCTCTGCCTGTGGTTCCGGTCGAACCATCCTAGGCCTCCCACGTGGTCTCATGATTCAACTAGCAAGGTATAAACTACAACAAGAAACAGACAAGGATTACGTTAGTCAAAGCAAGGGTCCAATAGTGCTCAAGTACTCCTCTTTCCAAAAATCTTTTTAAATTAAGTAATAGTAGCAATGGGCACACACTCACACCAGACACGACAATTCATGCTTCAAAACATCATACAAACAGTCAATTATTCAAGAATTCATGGCAAGACATGCATCGAACAACACAATCATTTAATACATCAAGCTTACCTCACTTACCTGCCCGAGGTCTCGGTAACCTCAGGCTCTGATACCAACAAATGTAACCCCCTCGTCCCGGTCTGGCCGGATGACCGGTCCGAGTGAGCTACACGGGGAAAACTGAGTGAAAACTCCCTAAGGAACTCTCCCTTGGTTAGCAACACTATTTTTTTTCATTTTAAATCTTGTCTAGATGAGAGTTACATCCTAAGTGATCATACAGCGGAACAACATTTACGAAGCAATCAAACGAACCCAAACTAACATTAAAAAGCCCATTTTAAACCTTAAACTGCAGGCGGTATCGATACCCTTAAGGGGTGTATCGATACCCCTTGACTAGGTCAACAGGGTTTGGTCAACCCGTGGAGACCGTATCGATACCCCAAGGAGTGTATCGATACCCTCCCCAAAAGTTGACTTCCCACGGTCAACGCCAAGATAACGGTATCGATACCCTAGAGGCCAGTATCGATACCGAAATTGATAGTGGCTCCAGTGACCAAAAAAAGTATCGATACTCTCCCTCGAGTATCGATACACGAGGCCTGAAACCAAAAGGCAGTATCGATACCAGACCAACGGTATCGATACCCCAGCTACGAATTTGCAGGTTTGAGCTGATTTAGGGCACAAGGAGGCCCCTAAATCCCTCTAAAACCTCAACCAACACACTATCATCAACCCTAAGGCAAACCAACCATAAAAGCATGCTTTCAAAAGAACCAAAGGGCATTAAACAACACAAAGAGGTACACATATAATCAAGCAACTTAAGCATTCCAACACAATCTAAGCATCCATACATGGCATCACAAAGGGCAATTTAACATATAATGTCATACATAGAACTCCAAGGCTTTAAAAGGTGCATGATAAGCTTAAAGAGGTTTGCACTAAAATAAGGCAACCTAGCATATAAAACATGCTATCACACACAACATCCATCATAGCATACCATGCTTACAAACCATAATCAACCAAAATCAACACATGTAAATGTGTCATTCAAGCTCATACACAACCCTTGCCACATTGCTAACTAATACAAAATCACCACTGTACTTAAGTCACAAGCTTGGAAGCCCCTCTTGCCTTGCCTCGAGCTAACACCACGCTAATGATCTGCATTGTTGAACATTGAGAGTGTAAGCTATAAGCTTAGTGAGGGTGCTCTAAAACGAAAAACATCAACAATGCAGGGTTCAAGCATGTAATCCTAATCTCACACATATCAAGCATTGCATATAATCAAGTAGACCTAGCTAGTCTTTCAAGTGGCATATATGGTCTCTCAATCCTAGCAAGATTACACATCAATATCAATTATCATGTACAACACCATATGTCAAAACCACATATCACCATCATATATCACATTACATAAACAAGTTTAATTGGCCACTTTAATTACCTCGATTGTGCGGATTTAAACCTCAACAACACTTTACCTCGGTGGGATTACACTCATCACCGGACCTTGCATGTGCGGGATTCCACTCATCGCCACATGCCCTACGAATGAGATTCCACTCATCATCCCGTAGAAATAAATAAAAGCTTCCGGTGGAATGTTACATCACCGTACTCCTCCTTGATGACTTAACGCCATCAAGGCCACGTACGTTTTGACTCAATTTGTGTGCACACTATCCTAATGATCAATCATTTACAACCAGTAATTATTTAGTGCCAATTATCATAACCATGATTTATATATATCATCAACCACAATCCATGTTCATCACACATATACACATCTCATGAATATACATGCACCAACCAACCGAAATCACAAGAGCATAGCTAAATAGCACAATAGCATTTATGGATATCAAAGGTTAAGCTATCAACTTGAATTGAAATAGAAGTGGCCTACCAAGCACACTTTACACACACTACACATACTCGAACCAAACTTTGAAACAAGTTAAGACCGCTCACCGCCCTTCCTTAGCAACTCGAAACAATCCTCTTATGCACCCGGATTCGGTCCCAAAGCCTCTTCAACGCTTCCTCTTGATTCTAGCCAAACAAAACATACACATTACTTCTCAACTCAATGCTAACTCAACTATCAACTTACTTTGCAAACACAACTCCAATTTCCACAATTTCCCATGCCACATAACATCTCAAAGCCCAATTTTCGGACCCCAACAACCATTGGCTGAAATACCCATTTCTAAGCATCCAAATGACTTCCAAACCATCCCAAATCACCCTCCTAACATAGGTAGACTATCAGCCCTTTAATTTCAACATAAAACCCACCAAAAACTCAAGTTTTAATACTTTAAAATCTACCTCAAGAACAAGCTACGAAATTTCACCCAAATTCAACCAATTTGATATATGTTACTCATTATAACATGATTAACTAAAACCCCAACTCAATTTATCAAAACCAATTAGAAAACCCCTTAAAAAATCAAACTTTAATATAAACCCTAATTTTCAAAACCCCATATTTTTGAAATCTAAGACAAAGGATAGATAGAGATTGAAGAGGAGATTAAGAAAACGTAATTACCTCTTAAAACGGTGTTGAAATCAAGTGGTAGGATCAATGGAATAGTGACCAAGCTTGAGAGGTTTTAGAAATGATGTTTTCCCTCTTTTAACGTTGGAAGAAGATGAAAAGAGAAGATGACAACTTTTGGTTTAAAGTTGTCTAGCTTTTTAAAGACTTTAGGGTCAAATTACCTCATAAGCCCTCCCCTTTCTACTAAAGTTCAATTAGGTCATTATTTGAAGTTGAAATGTTTTAATTAAGTTTTATTTGACTCGAACCAATACCCGGCTAACTCCTAGGCCCAAAACACGGGTGTTACAACAAGAGTGATAAAGGTCATTTTAAGAAAGTGAAATCCTTTTATTACCAATGTGATGTTACAAACCATTGGTCTCGTACTTATCGTACGCTGAAAAAATCAACAATCATTGAATGATAAAGAAAAGAAAATAGAGGCAAATTTGTTTGCGAAAATGAAGAAGATGATATTTTTCAACTTATTTGAAATAGTAAATGCCCATTTTGAAACACTTTAAGTTGTATCGAAACAACTGTGCAAAAATCAATCTTTTGGCTTGGAAAAACACTTAGGAAAATTCATAGGGGTTGGGTTTTAACTTTAAACATTTTTTGTATAATTTTACTTGACTATTTTTGAGAAACTTATGTACTTAAAAAATCATTTTTCTTTGCAATTTATTCCTCGAAATATTTGTTATATCAAAATCAAAGATTATGTTTTACAAACTCTCCTTTTTTGATATAACAAAACCAAATTAAATTTTTAAGTTTTTGAAAAGCTTACTCCCCCTCAATTTAAGATATGTTCTAAAAAATTAAGTTTTCAAATAAAAAATTGGACTACAATCACTTCTCCCCCTTTTCGTTAGATCAAAATCACATAGTATCCAATGATAAATAAAAGATGTAACATTAAAGCAAATAACATAATAGTCATTTATAGCATAAATCCTAAGCAAATTAAAATCCAAACACAATCCTAAAAGCATAATTCAAACAATTAGAAAATTAAAGCATAGGTCCTAAAAACATAGATAGGTGCATAATAAATAAAGTCCTAAATGACATGATATGAGATGCAATGCAAGACTAGGGCTCCTCATCATCTTTGTCTTCCTCTTGACTCCTTCTAAATTGCATCCATTCACCATAGAACCCGATGAAGGAGAGATCCATGGAGGCTTATTGAGTCTCAAGAGAAGAGAGACGATTTTCCACACCAAGAACATGATTCTCCAAAGATGTAAAACGAGTGTCGATAGTAGCAAATCCGGAGGTGATGTCGGTGGGCAAGCTGGTGAAGTGCTCATTAAGGAAGGTCATAAGAGCATCATTGGTTGGAGGAGAAACTTGGGCTTGACATGGAGCATCAATCGGAGGGCCTCTTGCCACACGAACCCATTCAACATCAATGAAGCGAAAACCTGACCGTATGAGAATGGTCTCACTGAGCTTTTCCTTAAGAGACTCCGAAAAATCATAAGAGCAATTAATCCCGGATTTAGAAAAGATGTAGCTCAAAGCAGTTCCATAGGTGAATGATGTGATGGAGTCGGAATTGTGGTGCTTAACCAAGTGTACCATCTCGACAAACATAATCTTCACAAGGTTTGGTTGTTTCTCTTGTCGAAAACACTTGAGCCTAGAGTCATCTACTTGGCGAATGTGAGCAAACTTTCCTCCGGAAGGGTGAAACCACCAGGAAATCATGAGAAGGAGAAAACAATCATGAGCATCTAAAGAATTGACCGATCCGGTTTGAGGGCCAAGTGAGTTCTCATCTTCAATTCCTTTATCTTCAAGGCCTAAAAGATTGACCAAGGTTGAGCGCTCAATTCGGATCTTTTTGCTCATGAGGAAGGAATCAATGGCAATGATTTGGAGTCCCAAAAAGAATGAGAGTTCTCCCACCATGCTCATTTCTAATTCACCTTGCATCAACTTAGAAAAATCTTGACAAAGCAACTCATTAGTAGAACCGAAAATAATATCATCAACATAAATTTGAACTACTAATATCTCTTTGCCATTTCTTTTAATGAAAAGTGTGGTGTCAACCTTTCCTTTTTCAAAACCTTTTCAACCAAAAAGTTTGAAAGTCTTTCATACCAAGCTCTTGGAGCTTGTTTTAAACCATATAAAGCTTTTGTTAGTTTGAAAACATGGTTTGGAAATTTTGGATCTTCAAAACCGGGTGGTTGTTCCACATACACTTCTTCATTTATAATACCGTTTAAGAAAGCACTTTTGACATCCATTTGAAAAAGCTTGAATTCATTATAACATGCAAATGCAAGAAGCATCCTAATTGCTTCCATTCTAGCTACAGGTGCATAAGTTTCATCGAAATCAATTCTCTCTTCTTTAGTGTAACCTTGAGCAACAAGCTTATCCTTGTTCCTCACTATGTTACCACTCTCATCTAGTTTATTCCTAAAGGCCTATTTAGTTCCTATAGTAGATTGATAACTAGGCCTTTCAACTAATGTCCATACTTTACTTCTCTCAAATTGATTTAATTCTTCTTGCATGGCCAAAATCCAAAAATCATGTTTTAATGCTTCTTTGATATTTTTAGGCTCAATGCATGAAATAAACGCAACATTGTTCAAGAGTTTAAGAGAAGATCGAGTGGTTACCCCCTTGGATGGATCACCGATGATTTCACTACCTTTTACATAGTTGTACTCCATTGGATAGCTTACTTCCTTTTCCTCAAGAGACATGTCTTGCAATGCTTCTAGAGGTGGATATTGTGGTTCTTCTTCTTTGGTTGGAATCTCATCCACCTTTGATGTTTGTCCTCCATCAGTGGCTTCAATGATCCATACATCATCATCATCACAAGAATCTTTCCTCGGAAGGAGGTTATCATCGAAAAAAACACGTATAAACTCTTTAACAACCAAAGTTCTTTTTATTAAATGCATGGTAGGCTTTAGAGTTTAGGGAATAACCCAAAAATATTGCTTCATCACTTTTGACATCAAATTTACCTAAGTTGTCTTTTCCATTGTTTAAAACAAAACATTTACAACCAAATGGGTGAAAATAGCTAATGTTAGGCTTTTTAGATTTTAAAATCTCATAAGGTGATTTCTTCAAAATAGGCCTAATACTCTATTAACGATATTACAAGCTGTATTAGTGGCTTCCGCCCAAAAATACTTAGGTAAGTTGTTTTCACAAAGCATAGTCCTAGGCATTTCTTCTAAAGTTCTATTTTTCTCTCAACTACCCTATTTTGTTGAGGAGTTCGAGGAGCCAAAAATTATGGCTAATACCATTTTCATTACAAAAATTTTCAAAACCCATATTTTGAAATTCGGATCAATGATCACTTCTAATGTGTGAAATTTTTTGATCAATATCATTTTGGGTAATTTTTGTAAATGTAATAAAATTTTCTGAAGCCTCATCCTTAGTACTTAAGAATAAAACCCAAATGTATCTAGAAAATTAATCAACAAGCACAAAAACATATGATTTACCACCCAAGCTCATAGTCCTAATTGGCCCAAATAAATCCATGTTGATTAGTTGTAATACCCTACTAGTTGAAACATCATTAATGGGTTTAAATGAAGTTCTCTTTTGTTTACCCTTAGCACATGCATCACAAATTTTATCTCATGAAAATTTTAGTTTGGGTAAACTTCTAACTAGATCTTGGGAAGCTAATTTTTCTAAAACACTTATGCTAGCATGCCCAAGTTTCCTATGCCACAACCATGCATCATTCTCATCATGTGCAACTAAACATGAATGGGATGAATGTGTGTCATCTAAATGCACCATATCGATATTGCCTATCCTATGCCCTATGAGCATCAATTGATTTGTTTTAATGTTTATTATTTTGCAACCATTTTTATCAAAGAGAACATTAAAACCTTTATCACATAATTGACTAATGCTCAATAAATTATGCTTAAGACCGTTGACATATAAGACATTTTCAATGAATAAGGAAGAGTGGTTACCAATGGAGCCAATACCCTCAATATGGCCTTTGGAGTTGTCGCCAAATGTCACTACTCCACCATGCTTTAGCTTGAGCTCCTTGAATCTACTCTTGTCTCCGGTCATATATCTTGAGCATCCACTATCAAGGTACCAAGTGTTTTGACTTGAAGCTTTGGCCTTGTAGCAATGCTCCCCTTACAAACAAAGATTAGTTCCTTGATTTTGGTACCCAAATCATTTTGGGTCCATGAGTGTTAGCTCCATAAAGCTTGGTTCCCTTAGGAATCCAAGAAGGAATATCATTTAATTTATTAGAAACAATGACTTCCTACACCACTCATCGGTAGATGTATAACCCCACTAACGAGAGACAGGATACCATACACTTTCCTCGATCGTCAGGGTACTTGGATGGAGTATTCGGTACACCGTATAAACCCCTCAACATCTAAGGCGACTTGTTTATAGTGCACTAAATCTTATAGCCGGCTAACTATATCTGATTTCATTTATAAACCACTTTCACAACATCACTTGCCAATATAATTCACATTTACCATAAACCTCATTGTTTTCAAAGCATTATCATTAAACCACATTTCCAAGCATCAAACCATGCTTCAAGATACAAGTATGAGCATATACTTAGAATGATCACTTACCATGTGCATCCTTCATCAACATAAAATCAAAAAGAGTAATTCACTTACTTAAATCATGCTTTAAACAGTAGGTAACATGCTTTTAAAATCAAGTGCAACAACAAACTCATAATAGCACAATCTGAGGGAGAAAATCCTTTTACTTACTTCTAAACTTAGTAAAGCGTTTCAATCTTACACTAAGTTACCAAAACCAACTTTAAAGTGTTTGAAAACTGGAAAACACGTTCAAGTCACTGACCCGCAAAACCAAGATTCGCCGACGTGAAATCAAGTGTCCGAAGCCCCTGGAACTTCACCGATTGTTCCCGATGTTTTCTCCTCAAGGGCCATGAGGCAAAGATTGGCCACATTCTCCTCTTCCTCGGATGACTTCTCCTCACTCCAAGTTGTCATTTGAGCCTTGAGCTTGTTCTTCTTTCTAAAGCACTTCTTCCTCAATTGAGGGCAATCAGTTTGGATATGGCCGGGTTTCTTGCACTCCGAAAGAGAGTAGAGTAGCTTTCGATCTAGCTTATCTTCGGGAATAAATTCACCGAAGCTCTTTAGTCCATTGACAACGACTGAGAACCGATCAAACCTCTTGAAGACACTTTCATCGGCTTCCATTTTGAAGTTTTCATAACTCAAATTGTGCAACCCGATCTTCGTCTCCTTGGCATCATATGTTCCTTCATATGTAGTCTCTAGGGTGTTCCACACTTCTTTAGCACTTTCGATTGAAGACATATTTGAGAATATGTCGGGACCGGGAGCATAAAAGATTATGTGCAAGGCTTTGTTGTTGGCTTGCAAACATGTTCTATCTTCATCGGTCATTTTGGCTTTTGTCTTCGGAGCAAACCTCCCTTCACCATCTCTCTTCATTGGAATTTTAGGACCGTCTTCTACCACATCCCACACGATGTAGTCATTTTATTTCATGAAGAGTCGCATCCGGTTCTTCCAATTAGGATAGTTATCCCTATTGAAGAATGGTGGTTTGGTGATTCATAGAGACTCGTAAAGGTTTTGGCCGGAGGTGGATACCATAGCAAGATTTCGATTGAAGTGTGCTTGATCAAACTCTTCCAAGATCTACTCAAGAGGGTATTAATCCTTCCGATTAGTGTTTCTCTGATACCAACTGTTGAGTTGATGAAACGATGGCTAAACACCAAGAGGGGGTGAATTGGTGGAATAAAAATTGAAAGGTGCAAAAGGATAATGTAAAAATGAAGACAAGACAACTTTAGAGTGGTTCAAGCTTTGAACAAGCTCTACATCCACTACCTCAACACCTTAATGAGGATTTCAACAATTCACTAACTTGATTTCGTCAGCATTTTTCGGCTTAGGAGGAAACCTTACAAATCGATCAATCTCTCTACCCAAAGATTGATCCAATATCACACTAATACAAAGGAAAATAGGAAAACTTTGATTGTACCACTCAAAGGCTAATTGTTTACCCAATTACAATCAATCACACCCTAAACTCTCAAT
The DNA here is from genome assembly GCA_030270665.1 of Hibiscus trionum. Taxonomy (NCBI): domain Eukaryota; kingdom Viridiplantae; phylum Streptophyta; class Magnoliopsida; order Malvales; family Malvaceae; genus Hibiscus; species Hibiscus trionum. Next base: position 36,877,324 of record BSYR01000013.1, read on the forward strand.
AGAAAAATTAGAATGAAGACACAATTGAGTTTGGTACAAATTTGACACTAAAAGGCTCAAGAATTTGGATTTGATGCTTGTATGATTCTTTTGGGTTCAATAGTTGTTGTTGGTGCTTAAAATGCTTGCTTTTATACCTTCTCATTGATTTCTAGCCGTTTGGTTGGTTGACATCATAAATATAGCCATTAGGACTTCATCTTCCCACCATAAATGCTGTTCTGCAAATACCTGTACCGAAACGGCATGCCCTATATTGAAACGTGACCAAAACAGAAAGAGCCGTTGGGAGTATTTAAGAGGCCGTATCGAAATGAGTCAGGTTCGTACCGAAACGATTTGATACTGCAAAACACCCGCTTCGAAACATTCTTAACCATTTCGAAACACATAACTGATTTTCAAGAAAACAGTTTCTGACAAGCAACAGTCGACTCATTTAATGCTCACATTGAATTTTCACAACCCCCATATCGAAACGAATTGAGCCGTTTCGAAACTATCGTATCAAAACATTTTATTCCATTTCGAAACATTTTGAAACTGTAAATACCCATTTCAAAACACTTTAAGGTGTATCAAAACAGCCGTGCAAAAATCATTCTTTTGGCTTGGAAAAACACTTAGGAAAATTAATAGAGATTGGGTTTTAACTTTAAACATTTTTTTTGTATAATTTTACTTGTCAGTTTTTGAGAAACTTATGTACTTAAAAAATTATTTTTCCTTACAAATTGGTCCTTGAAATATTTGTTATATCAAAATTAAAGATTAGGTTTTATAGTTTCCCTGTTTCAAGGTGATGCTTACAGTTGGTGGACGACTATAACTGTGGCTATGGAGCCTAATGATCTGGATTGGGAGTTTTTCCAAGCTGCCTTTAAGAAGAAGTATCTAGGGGTAAGATACTTGGATGATAAGAAACGTGAGTTCATGTCTTTGGTATAGGGTAGCATGACTGTGGCTGTGTTTGAGGTACAGTTTGTCTCTAACGCCCCGATTTTGGGCTTAGAAGTTAGTCAGGTTTGGCTAAGAGGTTCGGGTGGACCGATTCGAGTGAGTTATGCTAGTTTTAGGATTAATTTGAAATAAATAGTTTTTGAGGGAGATAAAATATGGAAAAATATTTTATAATTTAAAATAATGTTTTTAAAGTTTTGGAGAGTTCAATTTTGTGAAATTGGACTGATTTTATTGGAATTTTGAAAACGGTGACTAATTTGTAAAAATTGCAAATTTTGACTAAATCGAAGAGGGCCAAAACTTAGAATCCTTAGGGATATATTACACCAAGGTGTTATCAGCTATTCCCTTGATTTTGTTTTTTTTAAAATGATTTAATTAATTGATTAATTAAAGGTGAAATGATAAAAAGGATTTTTAAAAGGCTAAACATATTATTACGTAACTACTTTTCTCTAAACTTTTCTCTCAACATTCCTAGCAGACAAAATACCTTTTATCACTAAAATCTTCAGAGATTTATCTCATTTCATCTACTTTTTTCTTCTTCTAAATGAAGCCCATGGATTTCTACATCAACTAGCTAAGGTTTTTTAAAGGATTTCATCAAAATCATTGCAAATCAAGGGGAAAGCTTGTGTTAGAGGTGATCTTTCTTTTTCACTCCTCTATTAAAGGTTCTTTATTGAAATTCCCAAGTCTTTGGCTCTCTAATTATGTTTAATAACAAGATTTTATAATTTAGTTGATGAAAATGGCTAAATCAAGTTTTGGAAGATGATTTCTCAAGATTTTCGTTATGGAACTATTTTGATTGATTTTAGATTGATTTTAATCGTTATTCGGATGTTAAATGATGTTAAAATAAAGGTTTTATAATGGTAATCCCGAAATGAGTTGGATCTCTAATTGTTAGATTGTTAGATTTGGGGTTTATGTGGTGTTTGAGTGAAATCTGAGTTGCTATAGGTATAAGGATGTAATTAGGTATACTTTAGATGTTGATTAATGATTAAAAATGGATGGAAATGATATTTTATGGCTGGGCTGAGTTTAGAGAGTGATCGAGGGTGATTTCAGTTGTTTTAGAATGGGAATTTTGGTGTTTTTGGCAAAGCAACGAGATAGTTTAAGTTGCTGGTGATTTTAATGCATGATGATGCATTAATCCTATGTTCTTGTGTGATATAAACATGGGAGAAAACATCGGGAACAATCGGTGAAGTTCCAGAGGCTTCAGACGCTTGATTTCACGTCGGCGAATCTTGGTTTTGCGGGTCAGTGACTTGAACGTGTTTTCCAGTTTTCAAACACTTTAAAGTTGGTTTTGGGAACTTAGTGTAAGCTTGAAACGCTTTACTAAGTTCAGAAGTAAGTAAAAGGATTTTCTCCCTCAGATTGTGCTATTATGAGTTTGTTGTTGCACTTGATTTTAAAAGCATGTTACCTACTGTTTAAAGCATGATTTAAGTAAGTGAATTACTCTTTTTGATTTTATGTTGATGAAGGATGCACATGGTAAGTGATCATTCTAAGTATATGCTCATACTTGTATCTTGAAGCATGGTTTGATGCTTGGAAATGTGGTTTAATGATAATGCTTTGAAAACAATGAGGTTTATGGTAAATGTGAATTATATTGGCAAGTGATGTTGTGAAAGTGGTTTATAAATGAAATCAGATATAGTTAGCCGACTATAAGATTTAGTGCACTATAAACAAGTCGCCTTGGATGTTGAGGGGTTTATACGGTGTATCGAATACTCCATCCAAGTACCCTAACGATCGAGGAAAGTGTATGGTGTCCCGTCTCTCGTTAGTCGGGTTATACATCTACCGATGAGTGGTGTTGATGGGTTTATACGGTGTACCAAATACTCCACCACGGGTGTCACAACGTTGAAGGGTAGCTCACGTGTGTAAACCTTTAGATGCCGGTGAGAATGCATGAAGTGTTGGGACAAAACTTGTGAATTCGTGTATCTAAAGTGGTTTTGAGAATTGAGCATGTTGATGATCACTTGTAAGCAGATATAATTGATGATGTGTTATGATATGGTTTATGATGCATAAAAATGGAAATGCATGTTTTACTTTTTAAGCTTTGCATATGGTAGCTATGCATGGGAAGACTTCAGTTGAGTGTTAGCAATGGATTTGTTGTTGAGTATATAACACATGTTGCATGATGTTTAACATGCTGATTTGTTAAGGAAAGTGCATGGTTTTAAAAAGGGCATAATGGTTTGTCAAATGATGCTTAGCAAATTGAAATGACAGTTCAATGTGGACATGAAAATGGTTTTAGTGCATTGGTGGTGTTTTGGTTTTAAACACTCCTCACTAAGCCTTGTGTTCTTACGCTCTCATTTGTCCATAAATGTAGATAATTGAGGTTTAGAAGGCAGCAAGAGGTAAGAGATTCCAAGAGACTTCGCCTACGAATGTATGTTTTGATTTTAGACTAAAGTAATAAGAGTAATGGAGTATCCGTTGGATGGTTGGGAGATTTGTATAGACTCCCTTTTACACAAGTTTGATTTGCTATTTTAGACTTGTAAATGGCCAATGATATTTGGTTTATGTTTTACATTTCTTTTTGGTATCTTGCTTGGTTTGGTAATAGGTTGCATGCCTATAGTTTGCCTTTGATGCAAATGTTCATATTATGTTGATGAGTATGCCATGAATGTTTGAGGATTGATGCCCTTATATGTTTTATGCATGTTGGTTTGGTTTAAATTGGATTAAAGTATGAAAAATCAGCAAAAAGTGACATTATAGGCCTAGGTGTTTTAGTACACTCGAGCCTGTACTAAAACAGGGTGCCTGAAATGGCTTAGGGGTGTCGAAACGTGTCGAGTCTGTTCCGGAACATTTTGCTACTGGAATTACTTGTTTCGAAACACCCTCGAGGTTGTTTTGATACGGTCCCGTGCTTTGATTCGCTCGTTCTTGTTTCGATACACTTGTTTCGATATAGGGAAACTTGTACCGAAACAGTAGGTTGTTAAGTTAGTTATTGGAATCTTCTGAATTTCCGATTCTTTACGTTTTGATCCCTGAATGTTGTGGATGTAAGTAAATGGGCTCGAAAGTTTATTTTAAGTCAAAATTTGACAGAGATGCATGTAATATGATTAATTAAAGGATGATAATTTAAAATTGGCTGAAGTCCCTGTATTTTGGTAAAATTACAAAATGGGGCCCAAAATGTATATGTATGCAATTGAGTCCCAGATTGATGTCGATCGAGTTGAAATTTGTTCCGTTGCGATATTCATCACTTAAGTTAATAACGTACATCTAGCCAAGACAAAGAAAAAATTAGGGTTGTTTATTGAAGTAAACTTCCCGGTTTACTTCAATATTCCCCGTGTGACCCGTTCGGTTCGGTTTATCGTCCAGACCGGGTTGAGGGGATTACATTTGGTGGTATCAAAGCCAGGTTTCTAAAGAATGGGATGATGGCAAGTACTTGGTAAGTTGCCGTGACGTGACTTCAAGGGAAGGATGATGTTTGCTTTGCATGGTAATTGTTATAATCATGTTTTCGATGAATAAATGATATTGATGCCAAGCATGATGTTTGTGATGTATGTGCAAATTGTTATATACATGATGATGCTATGGGTTGAATCTGATTGTTTGCTATGCATGATACTTGTAAAACATATGATGTATGCCTTGTGCTATGTTCGGGGAAAATTGGGATACCCATTGCCTTATTACTATAGTAAAGTGTTTTAAATTCAATTTGAAGTCTTGGATCCTTGATTGAGGCTAGCCTAATTTCTTATTTTGTTTTATTATCATGCCTTGAATATAATAACACAATAGGACCGAGGAGAGAGTTGCGTTTGGGTATGATTGCTCCTGCTGGTGAGCAGGGAAATCAAGAGAACGAGGTTCTTCATGGTGAGAATTTACCTCCTCTACCGCCACCACCCGGGGGTGAGGAGCAAGGACAACGTGGGCAAGTTGGGCCTGTGTTAGGAGATTTGACGCCTCTAGTTCAAGCGATGACTTGTGCATTCCAAGATGCTGTTGCTGGAGTGCAAGTGCAAGCACCTACTATTGGGCAATTGGGGTGCAGTGATGAACGTAAGCTGGGATGTGCTGTTTCATTGTTGCAAGGTGATGCTTACAGTTGGTGGAAGACTATAACTGCGGCTATGGAGCCCAATGAAGTGGATTGTGAGTTCTTCCAAGCAACCTTTAGGAAGAAGTATCTAGGTGTTAGATACTTGGATGAAAAGAAACGTGAATTTATGTCCCTTTTTCAGGGTAGCATGATTGTGACTGAGTATGAGGTTCAGTTTGTTTGTTTGAGCTAGTATGCCCTGGAGTTGGTGCCAAATGATAGGCATCGTTGCGACCGTTTCTGTTACGGATTGGTGCAAGAAGTGAAGACTTTCATGTTAGCCTCTGATTACACAGATTTTGATGTGTTGGTGAGGCGAGCTAAGGATATTGAGCAGAGTTTGGGCTTGTCCTCTCGCGTGGGTGGTTCTAGCTCGGGTAAGAGAGTTGCAGATTCATGTTTAGGTTGTGGATAGTTTAAGACGCATCTTGATTGTAGGTACCAGCCTTGTCGAGGCAAGGTAATGTTGGCCGTGGTGCGCCAGTTCAAGGTAATAAGGTGAGGTTTGAGCAAAATGCATGTTGAGTTTGTGGATCGTGCGAGCATTTGAGGCGGGACTTTCCTCGTTTGGGTCATGAGGGACATGCTCCTGTGGCTATGGCAACTAACTCTTGTTGGAGTTGTGGATTGACTGATCATCTGAGGCGTGATTGTCCATTATTGGCTGGAGGTGGTCAAGGTACAGCATCTGTTGTTGCACCACAACGAGGTCGTTGGCGCGATCATGGGAATTTCTAGCGCAAGGAGGATGGTCAAAGAGCTGTAGCACATGTTGTGGCTGTGCAACCTGAGGGTAGTGGTCTTGCGAGGGTATACGCATATCGCGAGGGACGTAATGACACTGATGTGATTGCAGGTACTTTCACTTTGCAATCATTGTCATTGTTATTTTTGATTGATTCTGGCTCTACACATTCATACATTTTGAGTGAGCATGCACATTTTCTTGATATCCCTATTGAGATGCTAGATGTGAGAATGCAAGTAACTAGTTCCTTTGGTGAAACTGTTGTTACGAGAAGATTGTTTAGGAGATGCCCTTTATCTGTTCAAGGTCATGTGTTTGTAGTTGATTTAATGGAGTTACCTCTCTATGGTTTTGATGTAATCCATGGGATGGATTGGTTGACCGAACTTAGGCTGTGATTGATTTTGATGCTAAGCGAGTTACCTTGAAACTTGCTGATGATTTCGAAGTGGTAATCGTAGGCGAGAATGTGAAATTATTGTCCAATTCAATATCGACTCTTGAAGCGAGTCGTATGAATGGAGTTGGGTTACGAAGCTTTCTTACCTTATATGATGAATCCAGGGTCGAAAGAAGTGCGTGTACAGGACATACCTACAGTATGTGAATTTTCAGGCGTATTTCCAGGAGAGTTGTCTTGTTTACCACCAAATAGAGAGGTTGAGTTTGGTATAGAGTTGTATGAAAATATGACTCCAGTGTCTATTGCTCCCTATAGAATGGCACCTAAGGAGATGAAGGAGTTGAAGATGCAACTTTAGAAGTTGCTAGAGCGAGGGTTTATTAGAACTAGTGTTTCACCTTGGGGTGCACCGGTCTTGTTTGTGAAGAAGAAAGATTGCACGATGCGTATGTGTATAGATTATCGGTAATTGAACAAGTTGACGATTAAGAGCAAGTATCCTTTGCCAAGGATTAATGATTTGTTTGATCAGTTTATAGGTGCTTTAGTGTTTTCTAAAATTGATTTGAGATCCAGATATTATTAGTTGAAGGTAAAGGATGTAGATGTGCCTAAGACAGCTTTTCGTACTAGGTACGAGCATTATGAGTTCTTGGTGATGCCGTTTGGCTTGAATAATGCACTAGCTGCATTTATGGACATGATGAATCGTGTGTTCCATGAGTTTTTGGATCAGCTCGTGGTGGTGTTTATTGATGATATTCTTCTATACTCTCGTACCGAGGAGGATCATGATAAGCATCTGCGAATTGTGTTGCAAGTGTTGTTAGACAATCAGCTTTATGCCAAGTTGAGTAAGTGCGAGTTTTGGCTCAGAGAAGTTATCTTTCTTGGACATGTGGTGTTGACCAAAGGTATTCGGGTTGATCCGTATAAGATTGAGGGGGTAATGAATTGGAAGACACCTAAATCGGTGACAGAATTTTGTAGTTTCCTTGATTTGGCGGGTTACTATCGAAGGTTTGTAGATGGGTCCTCTAATATTTCTGCTCCGTTAACCAATTTGTTGCAAAAGAATGTTCTTTTTGAGTGGACGGATGTTAGACAAAAAGCTTTCGAGAAGTTGAAGGAAGCTTTGACGCAAGCCCTTATCTTGATTCAACCTGAGTTGGGTAAGGAGTTTGTATTTTATAGTGATGTGTCATATGTTGGTTTAGGTTGTGTGTTGATGCAAGGTGGGAAGGATGTAGCGTATGCATCAAGGAAATTGAAGGTGCACGAGTGCAACTATCCTACTCACGATCTAGAACTTGCTGCAGTTGTGCTTGTTTTAAGGATTTGGAGGCATTACCTTTATAGTGAGAAGTGTGTGGTCTATAAGGATCATAAGAGTTTGAAGTATCTGATTTCTCAAAAAGAGTTGAATCTTAGGCAACAGAGATGGTTGGAGTTGCTTAAACATTACCAGTTAACAATAGAGTATCATCCTGGAAAGGCCAATGTTGTGGCTGATGCCTTGAGTAGGAAAGTGGCTGTAGAATTGAGAGTGATGTTTGCTCGGTTGAGTATATTGAGTGATGGAGGGTTGATAGCTGAGTTACAAGTGAAACCTTCCTTAGTTCAGTTGATAAAAGAAAAGCAATTGCTTGATGATTCTTTGGTGCCTCATGTTCAGGATATAGCGGATGGTAATGCAACAGATTTATGTTTTATTGATAAGGGTGTTTTGTGTTTTAGAAATCGAATAGTTGTGCTGGAGGATGTTGAGCTGAGGCGAACTATCTTGACCGAGGCTCATAGCAGTCCTTTTGCTATGCATCCTGGTAGTACAAAGATGTATCGTAGGTTGAAAGACGAGTACTATTGGGTTGGGTTGAAAAAAGATGTAGCTGATTTTGTGAGTAACTGTATGGTTTGCCAGCGCGTGAAAACTGAGCATTAATTTCCTTTCGGGCTGTTGCAACCTTTGAGAATACCAAAATTGAAATGGGAAAGGATTACGATGGATTTCGTGTCCGGTTTTCCTTTGACCCCGTCAAAGAAGAACTCCATTTGGGTAATTGTAGATCGCCTTAAGAAGTGTGCTTATTTCTTAGTTGTGCATACTACGTATACGTTGGATAAGTTGGCAGAGTTGTACATTGCGGAGATTGTGAGGTTGCATGGTGTACTTAAATATATAGTATCGGATAGGGATCCGAGGTTTAAAGTGAGGTTTTGGGAAGTGTTGGGTATGCGTTTGAATTTCAGTACCTTGTACCATTCTCAGACAGATTGACAGTTGGAGCGAGTTATCCAAGTGCTTGAGGATATGTTAAGATGTTGTGTTATAGATTTCCAAGGTTCTTGGGAGAAACAGTTGCCTTTGGTGGAGTTCGCCTATAATAACTGCTTTCAAGCGAGTATACAAATGGCTCTATATGAAGCCTTGTATGGAAGGAAGTGTAGAACGCCTCTTTGTTAGCGGAAGCGGGGAAAAAGTTGGTTTCCTTGCCGGATTTGCTTAAGGGAACAACAGAGAAGGTAAAGCTTATTTGTGATCGGTTGAAGGCAGCATCAGATCGTAAAAAATCTTACGCGGATTTAAAGCGTAAGGAGATTGAGTTTGTGGTTGGAGATCTTGTGTTTTTAAAAGTATCACCTTGGAAGAAGGTGATGAGGTTTGGACGTAAGAGTAAGTTTAGTACAAGCTTTATTGGACCTTATGAAGTGGTGGAGCGAGTTGGTCTTGTTGCTTATCGGTGGAGGTTGCCCCCCAAGTTGGAGAAGATTCATGATGTATTTCATATTTCGATGTTGCGAAGGTATAGGTCGGATCCGTTTCATGTTATGCCTATCGAGGAGATTGAATTGAATCCAGATTTATCTTATGATGAGGAACCTGTTGGGGTTCTTGATTCTAGTAGCAAAGTTCTTCGTGGCAAGACGATTGAGCTTGTGAAGTTGTTGTGGCGACATCGAGGAGTTGAGGAGGCCACATCGAAAAGCAAGGTAAATATGATGAAACTGTTTGCACACCTTTTTTCCTTCAGGTAAAATTTTGAGGACGAAATTTCCTAAGTTGGGGAGAGTTGTAATGCCTCGCTTTTGGTCTTAGAAGTTAGTCGGGTTCGGCTAAGAGGTTCGGGTGGACCGGTTCGAGTGAGTTATGCTAGTTTTGGGATTAATTTAAAATAAATGGTTTTTAAGGGAGATAAAATATGAAAACATATTTTATAATTTGGTGAAATTGGACTGATTTTATTGGAATTTTGAAAACGGTGACTAATTTGTAAAAAAATGCAAATTTTGTTTTAATGACTAAATCGAATAGGGCCAAATCTTAGAATCCTTAGGGAGCTATTACACCAAGGTGTTCTAAGCTATTCCCTTTATTTTGTGTTTTAAAATGATTTAATTAATTGATTTATTAAAGGTGAAATGATAAAAAAGACTTTTTAAAAGGCTAAACATTTTATTACGTAACTACTTTTCTCTCAACTTTCCCAGCAGCCAAACTACCTTTTCATCACTAAAATCTTCAGAGATGTATCTCATTTCATCTACTTTTGATTTCTAAATGATGCCCATGGATTTCTACATCAACTAGCTAAGGTTTTCTTGAAGGATTTCATCAAAATCATTGCAAATCAAGGGGAAAGCTTGTGTTAGAGGTGATCTTTCTTTTCTCTCCTTTAATCAAGCTTCTTTATTGAAATTCTCAAGTCTTTGGCTCTCTAATTATGTTTAATAACAAGATTTTATAATTTAATTGATGAAAATGGCTAAATCAAGTTTTGGAAGATGATTTCTCAAGATTTTCGTTATGACACTATTTTGATTGATTTGAGATTGATTTTAATCACGATTTGGATGTTAAATGATGTTAAAATAAAGGTTTTATAATGGTAATCCCGAAATGAGTTGGATCTTTAATTGTTAGATTGTTAGATTTGGGGTTTATGTGGTGTTTGGGTGAAATCTGAGTTGATGGAGGTATAAGGATGTAATTAGGTTAATTTTGGATGTTGATTGATGATTAAAAATGGATGAAAATGATAGTTTATGGTTGGGATGGGTTTATAGAGTGATCGAGGGTGATTTCGATTGTTTTGGAATGGGCATTTTGGTGTTTTGGGCAGAGCAGCAAGATAATTTAAGTTGCTGTTGATTTTAATACATGATGATGCATTAATCCTCTGTCTTGTGTGGGATAAATAAGGGAGAACACATCGGGAACAATCAATATAGTTTTGGGGGCTTCAGAAGCATGATTTCGCGTCGGCGAAGCTTGGTTTCACGATTCGGTGAATGAGAACGTGTTTTCCAGTTTTGAAACACTTTAAAGGTGGTTTTGGGAACTTAGTGTAAGCTTGAAAAGCTTTACTAAGTTTGGAAGTAAGTAAAAGAATTTTCTCCCTTGGATTGTGCTATTATGAGTTTGTTGATGCACTTGATTTTAAATGCATGTTAGCTACTGTTTAAAGCATGATTTAAGTAAGTGATTTTCTATTTTTGATGTTACGTTGATGAAGGATGCACATGGCAAGTGATCCTTGTAAAAATATGCTAACACTTGTATCTTCAAGCATGGTTTGATGCTTGAAAATGTGGTTTAATGATAATGTTTTGAAAACAATGAGGTTTATGGTAAATGTGAGTTATATTGGCAAGTGTTGTGAAAGTGGTTTAGAAATGAAATCGGATATAGTTAGCCGACTATAGGATTGAGTGCACTATAAACAAGTCGCCTTGGATGTTAAGGGGTTTATATGGTGTATCGAATACTCCATCCAAGTACCCTAACGATAGATGAAAGTGTATGGTGTTCCGTCTCTCGTTAGTGGGGTTATACATCTACCAATGAGTGATGTTGAGGGGTTTATACGGTGTACTGAATACTCCAACACGAGTGTCACAACGGTGGAGGGTAGCTCCCGTGTATGAACCTTGAGATGCCGGTGAGAATGTATGAAGTGTTGGGACAACACTTGTGAATCCGTGTATCCGATGTGGTTTTGAGAAACGAGCATGTTGATGATCACTTGTAAGCCAATATAATTGATGATGTGTTATGATATGGTTTATGATGTATAAAAATGAAAATACATGTTTTACTCTTTAAGCTTTGCATATGGTAGCTATGCACGAGAAGGCTTAAGTTGAGTGTTAGCAATAGATTTGCTGTTGGGTATATAACACATGTTGCATGATGTTTAACATGCTGATTTGTTAAGGAAATTGCATGGTTTTAAAAAAGGGCATAATGGTTTTCAAATGATGCTTAGCAAATTGAAATGAGATTTCAATGCGGACATGAAAATGGTTTTAGTGCGTTGGTGGTGTTTTGGTTTTGAGCATTCCTCACTAAGCCTTGTGTGCTTACGCTCTCATTTGTCTATCAATGTAGATAATTGAGGTTTAGGAGGCAGCAAGAGGCAAGGGATTCTAAAAGACTTCGCCTACGAATGTATGTTTCGGTTTTAGAATAAGTAATAAGGGCAATAGGGGATCCGTTGAATGGTTGGGAGGTTTGTATAAACTCCCTTTTATGCACGTTTGTTTGCTGTTTTAGACTTGTAAATGACCATTGGTATTTGGTTTATGTTTTACATTGCTTTTTGGTATCTTGCTTGGTTTGGTAATAGGTTGCATGCCTATAGTTTACCTATGATGAAAATGTTCATATTATGTTGATGTGTATGCCATGGATATTTGAGGATTGATGCCCTTATATGTTGTATGCATGTTGGTTTGGTTTTCATTGGATTAAAGTATGAAAAATCAGCAAAAAAGTGAAATTACAGGCCCAGGTGTTTCGGTACACTTGAGCCTGTACCGAAACAGGGTGCCTGAAATGGATTATGGGTATCAAAACGGGTCGAGGTTGTTCTAGTACATTTTTCTACTGGAATTACTTGTTTCGAAACACCCTCGAGGCTGTTTCGATACAGTCCCGTGCTTCAAGTCGCTCGTTCTTGTTTCGATACACCTGTTTCGATACATGGCAACATGTACCGAAACAGTTGGTTGTTAAGTTAGTTATTGGAATCTTCTGAATTTTGGATTCTTTACGTTTTGATCCTTGCATGTTGTGGGTGCAATTAAATGGGCTCGGAAGTTTGTTTTAAGTCAAAATTTGACAAAGATGCATGTAATATGATTAATTAAAGGATGCTAACTTAAAATTGGTTGAAATCCCTATATTTTGGTAAAATTACAAAATGGTCCCCAAAATGTATATGTTTGTAATTGAGTCCCAGATTGATGTCTGATCGAGTTGAAAGTTGTTCTGCTGCGGTATTCATCACTTAAGTTAATAACGTACATCTAGACAAGACAAAGAAAAATAATTAGGGTTATTTATTAAAGTAAACTTCCCGGTTTACTTCAATATTCCCCGTGTGACCCGCTCGGTTCGGTCTATTGTCCAGACCGGGTCGAGGGGGTTACATTGTTTATTTGAACTAGTATGCTCCTGAGTTAGTGCCGAGTGATAGGCATCGTCCGTTTTCGTTATGGCATGGTGTAAGAGGTGAAAACCTATATGTTGGCCTCTGATTATACGGATTTCGACGTGCTGGCGACACGAGCGAAGGATATTGAACAAAATTTGGGCTTGTCTTCTCTTGTGGGTGTATCTAGCTCGGGTAATAGAGCTGCGGATTCTGGCTCTGGTGGTGGACAATTTAAGAGACACCATGATTGTAGGTATCATCCTAAGCTGAGGAGATGTTGTGCGCAGTGTGCCAAATTAGGGTAATCGGGTGAGGTCCGAGCAGAATTCCTATTAGATATGTGGATCGCGTGATCATATGAGGCGATATTGTCCATGCTTGGCTTGCGAGGGACATGTTTCTGCTGTTGTGGGTACTAATGCATGTTGGAGCTGCGGATCGAGCAATCACCTTAGACGTGATTGTCTGTCGTTGGTTAGTGGTCGTCAAGATAAAGCACCTGTAGCTGTACCCCATCTAGGCTGTGGTCATGGTTGGGGACAATTTTAGCGTAGAGATGAGGGACTTAGGACAATTTCTCATGGTGTTTCGATTCAACCTGAGGGTGGTGGTCCTGCGAGGGTGTACGCACATCGCGAGGGATGCAATGATACCGATGTGATTGCAGGTACATTTACTTTACAGTCCTTGCCATTGTTTTCTTTGGTTGATTCAGGTTCTACGCATTCATACATCTTGGGTGAGCATGCACATTTGCTTGATATCCCTGTTGAGATGTTCGATGTGGGAATGTAAGTAACTAGTTCTTTCGGTGAAACGTTTGTTACAAGGAGGTTGTTTAGGAGGTGTTCTTTGACTGTGCAAGGTCAGGTGTTTGTAGTCGATTTAATGGAGTTGTCGTTCCATGATTTTGATATAGTTCTTGGTATGGACTAGTTGATCGAACATAGGGTTGTGGTTGATTTTGAATCCAAGCGAGTTACCTTGAAACTTGCTGATGATTACAAAGTGGTAATCGTGGGCGAGAATGTTAAATTCTTGTCTAATGTTGTTTCAGCTCTAGAAGTGAGTCGTTTGATGGATTTGAAATGTGAAGCATTCTTGGCCTATGTTATGAATTCAGAATCAAAGGAGGTGGTGCGTGTTTGGGACATACGTATGGTATGTGAGTTTTCGAAGGAGTTGCATGGTTTACCGCCGAATAGAGAGGTTGAGTTCGACATTGAGTTGTATGAAAATAAACCTCCAGTGTCTATTGCTCCCTATCGAATGTCGCCAAAAGAGTTGAAGATGCAACTTCAGGAGTTGCTTGATCGAGGGTTCATTAGGCCTAGTGTTTCGCCATGGGGTGTGCTGGTGTTTTTTGTGAAAAAAAGGATGGCACGATGCGGATGTGCATTGATTATCGACAACTGAACAAGTTGACGATTAAGAACAAGTATCCTTTACCACATATTGATAATTTGTTTGATCAGTTTCGAGGTGCTTCAGTGTTTTCTAGGATTGATTTGAGGTCTGGGTATTATCAGTTGAAGTATGTGGATGTACCTAAGACTTCTTTTCATACGAGGTACGTGCATTATGAGTTCTTGATGATGTTGTTTGGTTTGACAAATGCACCAGCTGCATTCAAGGATATGGTGAATCGAGTGTTCCATGAGTTTTTGGATCGTTTTGTGGTTGTGTTTGTAACACCCCAATTTTGGGCTTAGAAGTTTTGGGTTTGAACCGGACCGGTCGGATTTTCGGTTCGAATATAAAAGGTGGTTTTAAGGAAAGCCTAGTTCGGGATGCATTAAAAATATGGAAAAATATCTAAAAATCCTCTTTTAATATATATAAGAGGGTGGTGAAATCAATTTTACAAAATGAGGTTTGGAAATATGACGTTAGTGACTAAAATGTAATTTTTGAAAAGTTCGTGACTGTTTTAAAAGGATTGAAACTTTGAATCTTTAAGGAGCTAATTTGCCCATGGGAGGATTTCTCCAGATTTTCTTGATTTTTAAGACGCATTTAATGTTTAATTAATAAAAAGAAAAGAGGGAAAAAGATATTTTTAGTTTCATAACTAACTTTTACCAAAATTTTCCCATTTCATTTTCTCTCAAAATTCCCTCAGCCAAACACATTTCCACAACAACTTTTCCTTTGATTTTCACACCTAAATTTGAGATTTCAATTCCTAAATGATTCCTAATCATTTCTACATCAAATCCTCACCATTTGCTTAATGAATTTTCAAGGATTTTGGCTCTAAACAAGGAGAAATCCACATTTAGAGGTATGAACGTCCTTCTCCTCTAAATACTCAGTTCTTTACTGAAATTCCCAAGTTCTCAATCCTTAAATTGAGTTTTATTAAAGGTTTTAATGTTGTGATCTTGATTTTGGCTTAAAATGCAAGATTTGGATTTAATTTTGAAGAAATTCGTAATAGATGATTGGGCTCTGTTTTGAGATGTCTTTTTGATGTATTTTGGATGTCTAAATGATGTGAAATGGAGGTTTAATCAATGCAATCCCGAATAGGTTGATTTTCCTAAGTTTTTACTTGTGAAAATGGTAGTTTTGGGGTGATCTTGGTGTTCTGTTAATGCTGGAGGTATAAGGACGAGTTTGGGTTCATTTTGGATGTTAATTGATGTTTAAAAATGGTTAGAAGTTATGGATCTTGGCTGGGTTAAGTTTTGGAAGAGTTTGGAGGTGTTTTCGGTTGTGTTTGGTAGCCGAAATGTTGGATTTATGTAGAGCAGCGAGTTGAGTTGTGTTGCTGGTGTTTTTAATTCATGATGATGCATTAATCCTCTGTTGTTATGTGTTTAAAACAGGGGAGAATGATCCGGAAGCAATAGAGGTAGCGTTGGAGGGTTTCAGATGCTTGGAAGGCTTAACGGCTAGCGTAGTTTTGTGTATCGGTGAGTGAAGTTGGGGTTTTTAGCTTTAAAACCAATGTTTGAAGGTTTTGGGAGCTTAGTTTAAGTTTAAGCAACTTAGCTAAGCTCAAGAGTAAGTAAATGGAATTTCTCTCTTGGTTTGTGTTATGAATTGGTTTTTAATGCACTTGAGATGGTTGGATGCAAAATATGTGATTTTCATGTTTAAATTATGTTTTGAAAGCATGTTTTAGCATGGTTTAATGCTGGTTTTGAAAGTCATGTGTTGAAGGATGCTCAAGGTAAGAGATCCTTGGTTTTGTACAATGGAATTGTGGAATTGATACATAGTGTTGCATGTTGTTTAATGGCTTTGTTTAATGCTTTAAAACAGTGAATTGATGATGGTAATTGATGGTATTGGCAAGTGATGTAAGTGGTTGTTGGTTACTTCAATCGGATATAGTTAGCCGGCTATAGGATTGGGTGCACCGTGAATTGAGTCTCCTTGGATGTCGAGGGGTTGTAATGGTACCGTAAACTCCATCCAAGAATCCTAGCGATTGAGATAGATGGTGTCACCACGATGGAGGATGGCTCTCGTGGGTGGGCTTGGTTAAGTGCCACCACGATGGAGGATGACTCTCGTAGGTGAACCTCGTTAAACGTCACCACGATGGAGGGTGGCTCTCATGGGTGGACTTTGTTAAGTGTCACAACGGTGGAGGGTTGCTCCCGTGTGTGAGCTTGGTTAAGGTGATTACAATGGTTGTGCTAGCTTCCATGTGTAAGCCTTGTGATGTGTCCCGGCTCTCGCTAGTGTGTTATACAACTTCCGATGAGTGATGTTGAGGGGTTGTGATTGTACCGTTAAACTCCATCACCGGTGTTGAGGGGGTTGTGATTGTACCGGTAAACTCCACCTTGTGTTGTTCGGTTGTGTGTATGAAGTGTGTGGGACAACGCTTGTAATCCGCGTATCCGATTGTGTCTTGTGTTGTGATGGTTTGTGAATTATCACTTGGAAGCCAATATAATGTTCTTGGATGTAATGAAGCATGAGATGCTTGAAATGATGCAAGGTTGCATGGGAAGTGTGTGATGTTCTAAGAATGCATGTATTACTTGTTAAGCTTGAACAAGTGTTTATCTTCTTTTATGAATGGTGTTTATGTGCAAGGAGTCTCTTAAATGCATTGAAGTCTTGTGAAGACTTGTTTAGAAAGGCATGAAATGTAAATGTTGCTTTGGTAGATCATGTGTTGTGCATTTGTTGAATACATGAGATAGTTAAAGGGAACAAGTGGTTTTCCAAAGATTTTGCTTGAATGGATTATTAAGCATGAGAAAAGCATGTTATGAAGAGGAAATGTTTTTCAAGGTATTTGAGTTTAACTTTGCATAAGGTGTTCATGCTTGGAAAGGTCTTAATTGATGGTTTTGCGAGAATGTGCTTTGAAGTGAGTTTTTTAGCTTTTCTAAGCTAAGGGTTGGTTTTCATGATTGAGCAATGCATGATTTAAAGCATGTTGTTTAAAAAGGAGTTTTCAAACAATGCTTTGGTTTATCGAATTGTATCTACTTTTTAAGAAGGTTTTGTGATTCGTTGCATTGATGGTGTTTTGGTTTTGAGCATTCCTCACTAAGCATTATGTGCTTACGCTCCTTTTTGTCCATCAATGCAGATAATTGAAGTTGGGATAGCAAGAAGCAAGGGATTCAAGGAGAGCTCCACTTGAGAAGTATGTCTCGGTTAATAGCTATAGATAATAAAGGCAATGGGGGGAGAGTCTTTTATATTGATGTGTAATGAGATTGTGTATGTTGGACAAGTTTGGTTTATGATTTGAACTATGTGGTTTAACGCTTGCAACGTTTGAATCTTCTTATTCATAAGTCGTTATGCTTTGCTTCTTGTTTTAAAAAGCATGATTAAGTGTTGGATGTGTTGAAAGAGTTGGTGCACCTAGGGGTTGTTTTGTATCTAGATTTTTTAATGCAATTTGGTAGTTATGATGCTTGGCATGTTGTTGATTTGTTGAGGATTGATTTAGAGTACGTTCGATGGTGTTTAGACGAGTTAAACAGGCTTTTCTGCTGTTTCTGGGCAGGGTGTTTCGAAACACCCTTGCCTGTTTCGAAACAGGTGCTGGATTTGGCCTGGGTGTTTCGAAACGGGTAGAGGTGTTTCGAAACACTTTGGCTACTGCCAAGCCCCGTTTCTGAACGGTCTATTCCCGTTTCGAAACACTTGACTGTTGGGCACTGATTTGAATGGTTTTGAAGTTTGCAAGCTTTACGTTTTAGTCCTGATTTTTGTATCTGCAATTGCTTGAGTTCGAGATGTCCGTTTAAGGTGAAATTTGGCAGAGAGGCATGAAACATGATTAATTTCATAATGGTAACTCAAAAATTGGTAAAGTCCTCTTAATTTCCAGAATTTACAAATTGGTCCCTAAATTCGTATGTTGTGCAATTGAGTCCCTTATTGTTTTCCGATTGCTGTGATTTTTGAGTATGCTTATCTCAAGAGTACACCTAGGGTTAATGTGCATCTAGACAAGCTTAAAAAGAAAAAAGGTCGTTAATCAAGGTTGACTTTCGGGTTGACTTTGGTTTTCCCCGTGTAATCTTCGTAGTTCGGGTCAACCGTCTAGGCCGGGCTAAGGGGGTTACAGTGTTCATCGATGATATCCTTGTGCACTCTCGTACTAAGGAGGATCATGATAAACATTTGTGAATTGTGCTTCATACCTTGTTGGATAATCAACTTTACGCTAAGTTGAGCAAGTGTGAGTTTTGGCTTAAGGAAGTTGTTTTCCTTGGACATGTGGTGTCGTCCGAAAGAATTTGGGTTGATCCTCATAAGATTGAGGCGCTGATGAGTTGGAAATCACTTAAGTCCGTTTAGGAAGTTCGTAGTTTCCTTGGGTTGGTAGGATACTATCGTAGGTTTGTTGATGGTTTTTCAAATATTACTGCTCCATTAACTAAGTTGTTGCAAATGAATGTTCACTTTGAGTGGTCGGAGGATAGGCAACGAGCTTTCGAGAAGTTGAGAGAAGCTTTGAAGTAAGCTCTCATCTTGATTCAACTTGAGTTGAGTAAGGAGTTTGTGGTTTATAGTGATGTGTCCTACGTTGGTTTGGGTTGCGTGTTGATGCAAGAAGGGAAAGATATGGCTTATGCATCTAGACAATTTAAGGTGCACGAGCGCGATTATCTTACCCATGATCTTGAGCTTTCCGCGGTTGTGTTTGCTTTGAAAATTTAGAGGCATTACGTTTATGGTGAGAAGTGTGTTATTTACACGAATCATAAGAGTTTGAAATATTTGATGACTTAAAAGGATTTGAATCTTAGGCAATGTAGATGGTTGGATTTTCTTAAGGATTACGATTTAACGATCGAGTATCACCCGAGTAAGGCTAATGTTGTGGCGGATGCCTTGAGTAGGAAGGTTGCGGTGGAGTTAAGAGTAATGTTTGCACGATTGAGTATGACACAAGATGGTGGTCTTTTGTCCGAGTTACAAGTGAAGCCATCTTTGTCATAGTTGATAAAGGATAAACAACCTTATGATGAGGAGTTGGTGTCGCATGTTAAGGATATTATGGATGGGA
Source organism: Hibiscus trionum (assembly GCA_030270665.1). Classification (NCBI taxonomy): domain Eukaryota; kingdom Viridiplantae; phylum Streptophyta; class Magnoliopsida; order Malvales; family Malvaceae; genus Hibiscus; species Hibiscus trionum. The sequence goes on from BSYR01000013.1 coordinate 36,896,518, forward strand.
ACCTGATGGATTTTCATTTTAATGATGATGGAGTGTTGTGTTTCAAAGATTGGAATGTAGTGCCTAATGATAATGAGTTGAGGCGAAACATTTTGACCGAAGCGCATAGTAATCCTTTTGCTATGCATCTCGGTAGTACGAAGATGTATCAAGGGTTGAAGGGTGAGTACTATTGGGTTGGTTTAAAGAAGGATGTGGCTAATTTTGTCGCTAAGTGTATGGTTTGTCAGCGTGTTATGGTTGAGCATTAGTTTCCTTCCGGGTTGCTGCTGAAGGGTTACATAGGAAATCAAACAGATCTAATATTGTAGAAAAACGTAGCGGAAAAGAATCCTACAAAAAATTTCAAGATCTCATGCAATTATATTAACGAATGATAGACATAATTATAAAGGTCAACTCGATAAAAGATTTTGTAACCACGTTGTGCTGAGGCACTGCCTTTCTGAAAGACGACCGCCCTCTACAAGTATCCACACGCGAATGGACGACGAACGGCTATCAGAATACTAGTTCCCCTCTAGTTTTCAAAAAATTGAGTTTATGTGGTTTTTAGTTTTTTTCGAAAATCACATGTGTCTAACCCTAGGCATACATACATATGTATACACCACTTGGTTAGAGTTAGATTGAATTCACCATTATAATTTAAATAAAACTCTTTTAAATAAATTATAATTTAAATAAATTCCTTTATCTTATAAGGAATTCAAATTCAATCTAAATCTAGATGATGTGATTTATTTAATAATAATATTATTTATTTAAGATAAATAAACAATATATTTTAAAACAATTTCCTTATCAAATAAGGAATTTAAATTCAATCAAATATGGATAATAAGATTATTTAATAATATTTTTGAAAATTATTAAAACAAATAAATATTCTATACGAATTTAACTGCTTTAAATTTGAATAAATAATCTCTAACAATATAATTTAAAATAATCGTATTATCTTAAATTTATTATTGAAAGTAATAACCACAATCATTCTTATTCATTCTTGGTGTGCGACCCTATAGGTTCAATTAACATTTGCAGTAGATAAAATCACATTTTATTCTACAAGTCATAAGTGGTCTCCAACAAGACATTATGATTACCCAAGTTAAATGAAAAGCTCATAATCCGAGACAACCTTTAATTTAGTTTATGTCATAATCATTTTATCTAATGATATCTTGATAGAATATAAGGCATGGAAAATGTTAACCTTATATCGTTCTATATTTAGTTTCTCGATGCCCAATTGAACTAACAAAACAAATGACATTGATCTCTATCAATTCATTGAGTACGACCATGCATTTCTCAGTCTCAATAATCGAGGGGACCAGAGATATCTCTCTTATGTTAAAATGGATAAATTTCATCTTAATTACTCACATCTCACTACATGATTCTTTATTATGTTCATGCATAACCATTATTGTTGCGCGTATTAAATGATTCGCAATTGGTGCAAGTGTACATGTCACAAGTTATAGTATAGAAAGATATCGTCTCCATAGGGATTGGTGCTACTTCGAGAATCTACTTTCTCACACTGAAAATAAAAACACAAGTTTGGTGAAGGTAGAAGTTCTAACTAACAGGTAAAATAAAAGCAATTAAATAAAAAAAAAGATGTAATCAAATGAGAGAGAATAGGTCGGGTTATCATGAGTTTAAGAAGTGCTATTTGAATGGATTGTCTTGTTAAATGAGTGCAGCAACAACTCAGTTGCCGTGGCAACTAGCACAGTTTGGGTTGCCTGGCCAACTAGTAGAACGGTTGACTAGGCAACTGACTGGGCAAGTAGGCGGCAATCTTCAAGGTTCCGCGTAGCTTTCTTCAATGGTTCCTCCTTATCCCTAAGTTGAAACTCTATTCAATTGTGTATGCCTTGATAATACATCCCTGCGTGAACCAATGGTGGACAAACAACGTATCTTGCGATCTTCTTAGCCGTTGAAATCCTAACTTATTCCAAGCCGGATTAGTCTTCACCATCACTTGATCGAATAAAGACTATGTTAATTTGTTTCTTGAATCTAACTCTTTCGATATAGATAAATAGGAGGTACAACAGATTCTCTCCCAATTCACTCGCAAACAAGATTAAAAACCAAGAATGAACAAACCTTGAACGAAAAGTGCAAACTCTATTACCTAAACAAAATCCAACCGTTTCTCACAACTACAAAACACATTAACCCTAGCCAAATAGATTTAGTTCATGGCTAGGTTCCAAAGAAACACAAATCAATGGTTTCCTAACATAAACCTAATCGAAACAATAAGGAAAAGATGAAGAAGTCGAGCAGCCTCTTGGATTTCTCTCTTCAATCGAACATCTGCAGACTTGCAGCTTGACCTTGCTTAAATAGGAGATGGCTAGGTCTTTCTTGAGGAGGAAGTTAAGTTGAAATTAAACACCTAAAATAGATAAATATCTTTTATTTAATTCCTTCTATATCTTCTCCTAAACTTTTGGGATTTAATCTCTCTTCGACCTCTTCATGAAATTTCAACTCCTTTAGGATTTATCTTTCCTTCACGTCATATTGGATTTATCCAGTCATAATTTTGGCTGCCATATCAACTTATCCTGTAACGCCCCGGGTTTAGGGGTCGGGTGTTACGTGGGTAAATCAGGTTTGAATCGTGGGCTCGTTTTAAATTAAATTGGGATTTTGTTTTAATTAAAAGAGGTTTGTAGTTCATTAAGGGCATTTTGGTAAATTTTTAAATAAGGGAAAAGGATGAGTAAAAAGAGCATTTTGACAAAATGTCTTCATCTTCTTCCCTCTACCCAAATTTTCTCGTCAAAACCCCCTTAAAGCCTTGATTACTATTCCATCAAATCCCTCCACCATTTCAAGTGCTTTCAACAAGGTAATTATATTTTTGACTTCTCCTCATTGTCCCTAACGTTTCTATAGTTTTAGTTTTCATAAACATCACCTTTGAAGATTTTGAAGTTTTCAAACGTTAGGGAAAAAGGAAGAAACTTTAAGGGTTTTTGGTTTAGCTTTTGATTTGTACAGTTTGTTTATGTTTTAGTCTTGCCCTAATGTGTATTATATATGAAAATGCTGAGGTTTTATCAAGAATCCCGAAATGGGTTTTGTGGGTGTTTTAAAGAGGGTGAAAATATGGGTTTTTGAGGTAGTTGGTGTTAGAGAGTGGCGCTGATGTTATGTTGTTGCTTGAGGGTTGTTTTCAAAGTGTTTAACGGTGATTTGAGTGTTGAAATTGTTAGTTTTCTGCTGGTTTGTGTGGGAGTACGAAAATGAAGAAGTTTGGATAGTTCATGGTTTGGAAATGTAGTAAAAGGGGTCTTGAGATTGTGTTTTGTTTGTGACAGTGGTTTTGTGGCTGAATTGTTGAGTAAATTGTTGTTTTTGATTTATTAGAATTAAGGGAAACCGTTGGAGAAGCTTCGGGCTCGATTCCGGGAATTTTGGAGGCTTGAGATCGGTGTTTCGGCTCCCGTTTGGGTTTCATCGGTGAGTGGAAATGTTTTAGAGTCTTAAATGACTATGAAATGGGTTCTTGGGGGTTTGGGTGGAGCCTTGAGGGCTCACTTATACCCAAGTGTAAGTTTACTAATTTTACCTTGATTGTCAAGTGTTGGTGTACGGATAATTGTTGTTATATTGTGGATTGTCTTCACTTCTGTTTGATGTTGTTGTGTAGTCGTTGTTGGTGTAAAACCTCACGTGATGATTGTTGTTACTACAGTGATGTGTGGTCCCACCGGTAGTGACTAGTAGAAGAGTACGGTGATGTGTGGTCCCATCGGAAAAATACTAGTCAAACGGTGATGTGTGGTCCCACCATGTCTTGGTTATGCATGTGCAAACCATGTTTTGTGATGATTGTGTTTCTCTTCGTGCTTCTTAAATGGTTTTGTTGTAAATCTATTGTTCACGTTTTAAAACTGCATTGTTGTTGTGTTTTAGAGCTTCGCTCACTAAGCTTTACGCTTACACTATCTTCTTTTTCAACAATGCAGATCATTAGTGGCTTGGGAGGCAAGTGGGAAAGGAAGGAGTTTCTCGAAGTTCTCGGGTAGTTCAAGTATGGTTTATGCTTTGTAATAATGCTTAGACAATGAGAATATTAGGCTTGTTATGGAGTTGGTGTTCAAACTCCCTTACTATGGTTTGTTTATGTTTTGAGCATGTTTTAAAGGTTGAAGTTATGTTATGTTGAGGTTTAATGTGGTCATGTATGAAATGCTTTGTGTTTGGTATGTTGAATGTTTTGAAATCCAAGTGATCATGTAAGACATAGGCTTGGGATCTATTTGTTGCTTGAATGTATGCCAAATGTTGTGATTAGGGTACCTTTGCACTTGAAATGTATGTATGCATGCCTAGAGGTCCTAGGTTAGTGTTTTGGAGCTGCCTTTGTGCCTAAACCAGCAAAATTCTGTTTGGTCGAGTTAGTGGTATCGATATGGTTGGGTCCGTATCGATACGACCTTCATGTTTCAGGCCAAGCGTATCGATACTCGGGGAGGCGAACCGATACCATTTTGCTACCGAAAATCTGAGATTTTAACCAGAAATTGAGGGTATCAGTACGGGCTTAGGCGTATCGATACGGTCAACTGATGTTTACTCTAGAATTTGACCGTTTGGAGCGTATCGATACCTGCTTTGGAGGGTATCGAAACGGGTCCCCAAAGTTGACTCTGGGGTGGGTTGACCGTTGAAGGCGTATCGATACGGTCCTTGCCGTATCGATACGACCTGAGTTAAATGGTTAATAATTTGTGCTTTTAAGTGTGGGTTTGCTTGGGTCGATTTCGTGGTTGCTTTTCCGCTGTTTGCCTAACTCGCGTAGGATTAAACAAAGCATGTAGACAAGATAATAAAAAAAGAATATGGTTTCTAATCGAAGTGAGGCCTTAGCGGGTTTCGCTTCAGGTTTCCCCGTGTAACCCGTTCGGTCCGGTCTTTTGGCTAGGCCAGAACGAGGGGGTTACATTTGGTAGTATCAGAGCCTCGGTTACGAGGTTTCCCGGGAAAGGTAAGTCAGGTAACTTGGTTGTATGGTTGCTTGCTATTGCACGGTGTATGAATGCATGTTTCTGAATGTTCTTATTGTTGGTTAAAGTTTAGCTAAGTGTTCCCATTGCTAGGTGTTGTTATCGGAAAAAGATTTTGGTTTAATTGGCCAAGAACTTGAACCCTTGCCCTTGCTAACCTCATGTTTTCGTTTGTGTGTGATGTGTTGTTGTTTTAGATTTTATCCCTTTATGGTGAGACCGAGGGGACGACCTAGAGCGGGTGACCAGGCACCTGGGGATGAGCCTCCTGTTCCTCCTGCTCCCGAAGGTAATGGAGCGGGTGGCGAAGGTAATGTGCCTCAGGCTGGTGCGCAGGTCGGAGGTGATGGTAATGGGCATCAGGCCGGTGCTAATGTTAGAGGTAATGGAGCCCAGGCGGGTCAGGGTCAGGCAGGTGTGAACATGACTCAGTTGATTCAGACCATAGCTAGAGCTTTTCAGACAACTTTGGCCGGTATGCAAGCTGCAACACCACTTCAGGGTGCGGGAACATGATTACCCTTAGAGAGGCTTCGTAGCTTGGGAGGAGTTGAGTTCCGAGGGTTGAGTCCCGAGGGTTCAGAGGCGTGGCTCGAGAGTACTACACGCATCTTGGGTCAGATGGGGTGCTCAGACGTCCGTAAGTTAGGTTGCATTGTCTCCTTGCTTCAAGGGGACGCATATACTTGGTGGACCACTGTTACTTCGGGTATGGCCGAAGCGGACATCACGTGGGAGCTCTTCATAAATGCCTTTAAGAGGAAGTATCTCGGAGTTCGGTATCTGGATGAGAAAAAGAGAGAGTTTATGGCCTTGGTTCAGGGTAGCAAGACCGTGTCCGAGTATGAGGTTCAGTTTGTGAGATTGAGCCAGTATGCACCTGAGTTGGTTCCTAGTGAGGGGGAACGGTGTGAGAGATTCCGGTATGGATTGACTAGAGATGTGAAGACTTACATGCTTGCCTCTGACTACACCGAGTTTGATGTCTTGGTCTCTAGGGCAAAGGACATTGAGCAGAACCTAGGCTCAAGTGCTCCTGCTAGTGGGTCAGATTCCGGGAAGAGACACACAAATTGGGATAGAGACTATGCCAAGAAGCATAGGGATAGGAGGTATCAGCCCGACTCGAGACATAGGGGTGGTAACTATGGATGGGGCCATCAGGGCCAAGGAGCTGTTGTACACACTCCGGAGCGCACTAGATGCGGGAGACGCCACTAGGGAGAGTGTACGGGTACCTTTGGGACATGTTGGAACTGTGGTTCCCAAGATCATATGAGGCGTATCTGTCCACACCCGGCTAGGGGCGGACCGGCTCCAGCTAGGGGTTTCGAGCATCAGAGAGGCCATGGGCGCGGCCGTGGTAACTTTCAGCCGAGGAATGAAGGTCAGATGAACTTAGCTCATGTGGTGGCAGTTCAGCCTAGGGTGGAGGACCGGATAGGGTGTACACACATCGAGAGGCTGGGAATGACACGGATGTTATTGCAGGTAATTTCTCATTGCGGTCTTTGACTTTGCTTTCTTTGATATATTTGGGGTCGAAACATTCGTATATTTTGGGTGAACGCGCAAGGTCTCTAGGTTTGCCGTGTGAGTGGTTAGAGGTAGGTGTAAATATTACTAGTTCTTTCGGTGATACATTGGTAGTTAGGAAGATGTATAGGAGGTGTCCCTTGATGGTTCATGGCCACGTGTTTCCGGTTGATATGATGGAGTTGTCGTTCTACGGATTTGATGTGATTTTGGGCATGGATTGGCTCGTAGAGCATAGAGCTAGGGTTGACTCTGAGACCAAGAGAGTTTCCTTGAAGCTTACAAATGATTTTGAGGTTGTGTTAGTTGGCGAGAACATTAGGTTCTTGTCCAATATTGTTTCCGCTTTGGAAGCTCAGAGGTTAATGGATTCGGGCTATCAGGCGTACTTGGCTTGTGTGATGAATCTGAATATGAGTGAGGTTAGACTGCAAGACATCAGGATAGTTTGTGATTTTCCGGGTGTTTTTCTGGAAGAGTTGCCGAGTTTGCCTCCAGATAGAACAATAGAGTTTGCTATTGAAACGTATTCCAATTTTGCACCCGTGTCTATTGCTCTGTATAGAATGGCACCGAAAGAGTTGAAAGAGTTGAAGACACAACTTCAGGAGTTGTCAGATAGGGGTTTCATTAGGCCCAATATTTCTCCGTGGGGTGCTCCGGTCTTGTTTGTGAAGAAGAAGGACGATAGTATGATGATGTGTATAGACTATATGCAGTTGAACAAGGTGACAGTGAAGAACAAATATCCTTTGCCTAGGATAGATGACTTGATTGATCAATTGAGAGGCGCTTCAGTGTTTTCAAAGATTGATTTGAGATCCGGTTACTATCAGTTGAAGGTGAAAGATGTGGACATACCGAAGACAGCCTTCCGTACACGTTATGGACACTATGAGTTCTTGATGATGCCACTTAGTTTAACTAATGCCCCAGTTGCTTTTATGGATATGATGAACCGTGTGTTTCATGAGTTTTTGGGCAGGTTTGTGGTAGTGTTCATAGATGACATCTTAGTGTACTGTAGGACCGAGGAAGAGCATGATGAGCATTTGCGGTTAGTGCTTCAAACTCTGCTTGAGAATCAGTTGTATGCCAAGTTGAGTAAATGTGAGTTTTGGATTAGGGAGGTAGTCTTCCTAGGTCATGTGATCTCGACCAAGGGGATTAGTGTGGATCCCAAGAAGATCGAAGCAATAGTGAATTGGAAGCAACCGAAGTCAGTGATGGAGATCCGTAGCTTCCTAGGCTTGGCGGGATATTATCAGAGATTTGTCGAGGGATTTTCAAAGATAGAGGCTCCTTTGACTAAGTTGCTTCAGAAGAATGTCTCGTATGAGTGGTCTGATGCAAGACAACAAACATATGAGAAGTTGAAGAAAGCTTTGACCGAAGCTCCTTTCTTGGTTCAGCCGGAACCGGGAAAAGAGTTTGTGATTTACAGTGATGCATCATATGTAGGTTTAGGTTGTGTGCTTATGCAAGAAGGTAAGGTTGTAGCTTATGCTTCGAGACAATTGAAAGTTCACGAGAAGAACTATCCTACTCATGATATTGAGTTAGCCGCAGTAGTATTTGCATTGAAGATTTGGAGACATCACCTTTATGGTGAGAAGTGCGCCGTTTATACCGACCACACGAGTTTGAAGTACTTGATGTCTCAGAAAGAGTTGAATCTTAGGCAACGTAGGTGGATAGAACTACTCAAGGATTATGACCTCACGATAGAGTACCATCCGAGTAAGGCAAACGTAGTGCCGATGCTTTGAGTAGAAAAGTGGCAGTTGAGTTGCGAGCTATGTTTGCGAGATTGAGTGTGTCACAGGATTGTGGTTTGATAACTGAGTTGCAAGTTAAACCGTTGTTGGCTCATTTGATCCGAGAGAAATAGTTGCAAGATGAGTCGTTGGCACCTCACGTGCAAGATATAGCCGAGGATAAACCCACAGATTTTTGTTTTGTTAAGAATGGGATCCTGTGTTATAAGGATATGATAGTTGTTCTGGAAGATTCCGAGTTGAGACGTGCTATCTTGAATGAAGCATATAACAGTCCTTTTGATATGCATCCGGGTAGTACAAAGATGTACCGCGATTTAAAAGAAGAATATTACTGGGTTGGGTTGAAGAAGGATGTGGCCGAGTTTGTTAGTAGGTGTATGGTTCGTCAGCGAGTTAAGGCCGAGCATCAGTTTCCTTCAGGTTTGTTACAGCCGTTGAAGATTCCGGAATGGAAGTGGGAACGTATCACCATGGACTTTGTGTCGGGTTTACCGTTGACTCCTTCGAAGAAGAATTCAGTGTGGGTGATAGTCGATAGATTTACTAAGTGTGCTCACTTCATACCTGTTCATACTTCCTACACCTTAGATAAGTTGGTCGATCTGTATATTAGTGAGATAGTGAGGTTGCATGGGGTACCGAAATCGATTGTGTCAGACCAAGATCCGAGGTTTACAGTAAGATTTTGGGAGTGTTTGCATCGTGCCTTGGGTACTTGGTTGAACTTCAGCACTTCGTATCACCTGTAGTCAGACGGACATTCAGAGAGGGTTATTCAGGTGTTGAAGGACATGTTGAGGTGTTGTGTTATCGACTTTCAGGGTTCATGGGAGAAGCACCTACCTTTAGTTGAGTTTGCATACAACAACATTTATCAGGCTAGTATTCAGATGGCACCGTATGAAGCTTTGTATGGAAGGAAGTGTAGAACTCCGATTTGTTGGGCCGAGGCCGGGCAGAAGCTTGTACCGATGCCCGATTTGCTTAAGGGCACTACCGAGAAGGTAAATTTGATATGTGATCGCTTGAAGGTAGCTTCAGACCGACAGAAGTCGTATGCCTATTTGAAGAGGAAAGAGATAGAATATGCCGTGGGCGAGGTGTTTTTGAAGGTCTCACCTTGGAAAAAGGTGATGAGGTTTGGTAGGAAGGGTAATTTGAGTTCGAGATTCATTGGACCTTACGAGGTAGTTGAGAGGATCAGTCCCGTTGCGTATAGGTCGAGACTCCCGACCGAGTTAGATAAGATCCACGATGTGTTCCATGTCTCGATGCTCCGAAAGTATAGATCGGATCTGTCTCACGTAATGCCGGTGGAAGAGATTGAGTTGAACCCCGATTTGTCATATGATGAAGAGCCGTTGGGATTCTTGCTACGGACAAGAAAATGTTGCGTGAGAGGTCTATCGAGATGGTCAAGGTTTTGTGGAGACACCGAGGTGTGGAGGAGGCTACTTGGGAGAGAAAGGAGGTCATCGAAAAATAATTACTGTACCTCTTTTCGTCAGTTAATTTCAGGGACGAAATTCCTTAAGTATGAGAGAGTTGTAACGCCTCGGGTTTAGGGGTCGGGTGTTACGTAGGTAAATCAGGTTTGAGTCGTGGGCTCATTTTAAATTAAATTGGGCTTTGGTTTTAATTATAAGAGGTTTGTAGTTCATTAAGGGCATTTTGGTAAATTTTTAAATAAGGGAAAAAGGATGAGTAAAAAGAACCTTTTGACAAAAATTCTTCATCTTCTTCTCTCTACCCAAATTCTCACGTCAAAACCCCTAAAGCCTTGGTTACTATTCCATCAAATCCCTCCACCATTTCAAGTGCTTTCAACAAGGTAATTATATTTTTGACTTCTTCTCATTGTCCCTAACGTTTCTATAGTTTTAGTTTTCATAAACATCACCTTTGAAGATTTTGAAGTTTTCAAACTTTAGGGAAAAAGGAAGAAACTTTAAGGGTTTTTGGTTTAGCTATTGATTTGTAAAGTTTGTTTATGTTTTAGTCTTGCTCTAATGTGTATTATATATGAAAATGGTGGGGTTTTATCAAGAATCCCGGAATGGGTTTTGTGGGTGTTTTAAAAAGGGTGAAAATATGGGTTTTTGATGTAGTTGGTGTTGGAGAGTGGGGCTAATGTTATATTGTTGCTTGAGGGTTGTTTTGAAAGTGTTTAATGATGATTTGAGTGTTGAAATTGTTAGTTTTCTGCTGGATTGTGTGGGAGTACGAAAATGAAGAAGTTTGGATAGTTCATGGTTTGGAAATGTAGTAAAAGGGGTCTTGAGATTGTGTTTTGTTTGGGACGGTGGTTTTGTGGCTGAATTGTTGAGTAAATTGTTGTTTTTGATTGATTAGAATCAAGGGAAACCGTTGGAGATGCTCCAGGCTCTATTCTGGGAATTTTGGAGACTTGAGATCGGTGTTTCGGCTCCCGTTTGGGTTTCATCGGTGAGTGGAAATGTTTTAGAGTCTTAAATGACTAAGAAATGGGTTCTTGGGGGTTTGGGTGGAGCCTTGAGGGCTCACCTAAACCCAAGTGCAAGTTTACTAATTTTACCTTGATTGTCAAGTGTTGGTGTACGAATAATTGTTGTGATATTATGGATTGTCTTCACTTCCGTTTGATGTTGTTGTGTAGTCGTTGTTGGTTTCGAACCTCACGCGATGGTTGTTGTTACTACGGTGATGTGTGGTCCCACCGGTAGTGACTAGTAGAAGAGTACGGTGATGTGTGGTCCTATCGGAAAACTACTAGTCGAACGGTGATGTGTGGTCCCACCGTGTCTTGGTTATGCATGTGCAAACCATGTTTTGTGATGATTGTGTTTCTCTTCGTGCTTCATAAATGGTTTTGTTGTAAATCTACTGTTCACGTTTTAAAACTGCATTGTTGTTGTGTTTTAGAGCTTCGCTCACTAAGCTTTACGCTTACGCTCTCTTCTTTTTCAACAATGCAGATCATTAATGGCTTGGGAGGCAAGTGGGCAAGGAAGGAGTTTCTCGGAGTTCTCGGGTAGTTCAAGTATGATTTATGATTTGTAATAATGCTTAGACAGTGAGAACATTAGGCTTGTTATGGAGTTGGTGTTCAAACTCCCGTACTATGGTTTGTCTATGTTTTGAGCATGTTTTAAAGGTTGAAGTTATGTTATGTTGAGGTTTAATGTGGTCATGTATGAAATGCTTTGTGTTTGGTATGTTGAATGTTTTGAAATCCAAGTGATCATGTAAGACTTAGGCTTGGGATCTATTTGTTGCTTGAATGTATGCCAAATGTTATGATTAGGGTACCTTTGCACTTGAAATGTATGTATGCATGCCTAGAGGTCAACTGATGGTATCGGTACGAGCTTAGGCGTATCGATACAGTCAACTGATGTTGACTCTGAAATTTGACTGTTGGGAGCGTATCGATACCTACTTTGGAGGGTATCGAAATGGGTCCCCAAGGTTGACTCTGGAGTGGGGTGACCATTGAAGGCGTATCGATACTGTCCTTGCCGTATCGATACGGTCTGAGTTAAATGGCTAATAATTTGTGCCTTTAAGTGTTGGTTTGCTTGGGTCGATTTCGTGGTTGCTTTTCCACTGTTTGCCTAACTCGCGTAGGATTAAACAATGCATGTAGACAAGATAATAATAATAAAAAAGAATAGGGTTGCTAATCGAAGTGAGGCCTTAGCGGGTTTCGCTTCGGTTTTCCCCGTGTAACCCGTTCGGTCCGGTCTTTTGGCTAGGCCGGAACGAGGGGGTTACATATCCTTTCTTGTCAGCGGTTTCCTTGGCAACTGCTTCGACATATCCTTCCTACATGGCTCCTACAACTGATTTGGCATATCCTCCCTACATTGCTCTGGCAACTAATCCTGCACGCATAAAAAACAACTACCGACATCATCCTTTTTTTCACAAAATTAATCAAAATATAGAATCAAGCATGACCACCATGGAAACAATGCAAACATGTATGAATGGCTAATAATGCAACTAATATGAGCATAAGTCTAGGAATTTTATGAGTAAAAAAGGTGATAAAAATAGTACTTTTGGATACTTAACAGGTCCCCAAACTCGAACTATTGCTTGTCCTCAAGCAATGCAAACTAACAATTACCTGCCGAGATTTTAATCATCATAAAATTTGCTTCATACTTGACTTTATTCCTCAGAACCGTGGCATGAAGTATGGTTGACATTCAATTTTTTGGATGGCCTAGAAGTTTCTCGAAATCAAACTATAATGCTTGTTAGTGTGTACGAAGTTGTGTACAAGATAATTTTCCAGATTCTATGTGAACAATATGCATTTAAACTAATTCGTTTTGGTCTTTTTATCATTATATATTTTCGTTCAACTAGAGCCAATTTCGGGCACCTCTAGTGAATTAATTAATTTTCCAATTTTTAATGATTTTTCTTTAATCGACTAGAGCCAGTTTCGAGAACCTCTAGCGATTCCTTTAAGCACCATACTAGAGCTGGTTTCGGGCACCTCTAGCAATCAAATTTTTATTTGCCCAATTTTTTAAAGATTAACCTAAGTTCACTAGAATTCCTTCAATCAATCAAGCCACAACAGTGTTCAATTATGTTTAGCATCATATTAAGGTTCTAAGTGTTTTCCATGTGCATCCTAGAATTCAAAGTTCTAATAATTAAGTGCAGTGGAAATGTCATCATCGGATATTCATCAAGTCTAGGCAAAATTAATCCAATTAAAATCAAGGCAAGTAATTTATTCAACCTATATTCTATGACTAAAGACGAATGCAACTACACATGAAACTAAACACGAAACTAGAACAAATACCCCCTAAAAAAACTCGAAAGAAGCATTGTCCTCAATGCATACATAAATAAAAGAAAGAAAATTAAAAATAAAAAGATGAGAAATGATGACTTACTCCGAGAGCTCGTCATCATGGATGATAAGTTTTCTTTTGGTCGTTGTCTTGATCCGCTTACTTGTGCGCGGTGGTTGCTTCCTTGTGGCTGGTGGTGGAACCGATTCTTGCGCTGGTGTGTCCTCAACGTCCTTAGCATCCTCTTCTTCTTCTTCGATGTCAATAGCTTTTGTTTTGAGTATGGAGAAGGCGACTAGAGTGATCTTGGTTCGTGCAATGGAGGACTCGTCTCAATCTGAAAAACCAGATAAAGTTTCAGTACGAGTTGGTTCAAGCATATGTGCTTTACCTTTTTCCTGTGCAGTAGTTGCCAGGGCATCATTAGTCTCGGTTGTCTGGGCATCCTCAATGTTTGTTGCCGTGGAAACTACTGAGGTAGTTGTCGGGGCAACCTCCGTTGCAGTTGTCGTGCCAAGTAGGTCAACATGGATGATAGGGAATGGCACTTTACTGTTTGGGTATTTCTCCAGGATGACTTACGTGATGGCGGTATTGTGGTCCTTAATATACCTTATGAACAACAATTGCCATGCTTCAATTTGTTCTAGTCGATGTGCCAACGAGCATATGAGGGCTTCAAGTCGATATGCTTCTGCCGGCTTACTTGCCTGGGGATTGACACTGCCATCGGGCATTGCTGAGGCAACATGAGTTGCCGCGTCAACCTTAGGTGTAGGGGATTATTCCGGTGCTTTACCTTATAGTTTCTGATACTGTGCTTGGTTCTATTCGGACTTTGGTGTTGCCTTTTCATCTGTTGGTTCACTTGGGACCTTGTTTTCCTTGCAAAATTGTGGTATGAGGCTAGGAAAGAAAAGAGAGCCCTTGTCCTTTGACTGCATACAAAAATCTCATCACAAATAATTTTTCCAATGTTAATGATGCGATTATGCAAAATAGAATGTATGAGTAAAAGACGAGGTGTGTCGGCGGTGGTATTGTGCATTGTGGGCATTAAATAAGTTTTGATAAATTTGTTCCATAATTTCGCCTCGGGTTTTAGCCGAAGGCTATTTATCACGCCCTTGTGTTTTCCGTCGTTCCATTCAGTGCTCGGTAGAGTGAGGTTTTGGAGCACCTTGTTGAGTTGCTTGGGCGTGATTTGGTCCACCAATTCTTGGTGCTCATCCTTTTCGATTTGAACTCCATAGAAGGTGTTGATGTGATCGGCATCAAAGAGTATTGCCCTACAACGAAAAAAAACATAGGGGTTGTCCAGATTAGGAGAATGAGCATAAAATTCTCTTACCCATGTGATGTTTCCCGGTTCCGGTTGATGGCAAAAGATTTGCCACTTTTGGTGCGCTATAACCCGGAAGATGAATGGTTTAAGGCCGAAATCTTGCTGAGAGTTGGAGTATTTGAAGCCTTGTTCTTCGCATATCTTTTGACTCTAGAAGTTGGAGAGGAATCGTTTTTCAACCGCCTTTGTGGCAAACCGTTTGTAAGTCGGTTCTTGGGAGGAGCTTGGGCGAGAGAGTGTTTTGTGTTTCAACGCCATTGTGAGTTCTTTGGTTGTGGATCGGTTAGAACAAGAGAAAGAAAATAGGGAAATAACTCAAGACTGGCAAGAAGAAGAGAGAAGTTTGAATCTTGGAAGTTTAATTGTGATGGAAGGTAGAAAAGAGAGAAGGGATGGGTAATAAAGATGGGTGTTTGGTATGGATGAGAAAGAAAGTAAGCAATGATGTGATTGGGGGGTTTGGGCGGCACAATATGATGGAAAAGGGGAAGGGTTTTTGACCGACTATTTAGGGCAAAGTAGGGTAAGGGTGAGGCTTTATATAAGCCTTAAAATGGGCCCATAAATTCTCTTGTTGAAAGGATTTCCTTCTTGAATCCAACTCTTCTTGATCTTGAACTCTTATCCTAAAATTTAAAAAAAACAAATAAAAGAAGAATTAAAAATTAAAATAAACTAAAAATGGAATAAACTAATAAAATGTGGAAATATAAATAAAAGAAATTCTTTTCCTAAGAATAAAAATTGCGAAATAAAAATTAAGTTCGAAAAATAAAAAAAATATATAAACAAAAGGAGAGCATGATTATGCATCCCCTAAAGTGACCATTTCTTTGTTTCGCTCCACATGGGCTCTCGTATAGTGCTTTAATCTTTTTTCTGTTAACTTTGAATTCATGTCCGTCAGTGGTGGACTTGATTATCACATCACCATGGGAGAATGACTTTACTACCTCGAATGGTCCATACCGTCTTGATTTCAATTTTCCCGAGAAAAGCTTCACTTGAGAATTAAAGAGAAGAACTTATTGCCCTGGCAAGAATTGCCACGACAACAGTTTATTGTCATGCCAACGCTTTGTTTTCTCTTTGTAGATTCTTGCATTGCCGTAAGCTATGACACGAAATTCTTCAATTTTGTTAAGGTCTAACAAACGCTTTTTCCCGACACTTTCCCAATCCATGTTCACAGTTTTGATTGCCCAAAATGCCTTGTGCTCGATTCCCACCGGCAGGTGGCAAGTCTTGCCGTAGACAAGTCGGAAAGGAGACATACCTAAAGGTGTTTTAAATGCCGTGCGATATGCCCAAAGTGCATCATCGAGTCTCAATGACTAATCCTTTCGAGAGGGATTTACCATTTTTTCAAGGATACCCTTTAATTCCCGGTTGGAAATTTTGGCCTACACGTTTTTCTGTGGGTGATATGTTGTGGCAACTTTGTGTGTCACACCAAAACGTTGCAACATCTTGGCAATGAGTTTGTTATCAAAGTGCTTTCCTTCATCACTGATGATTGCCCTCGGCATTCCGAACCGTGTAAATATATTTTCCTGTAGAAATCTCTGTACGGTTTTGAGTTGTTCCTGGGAGTTGCAATTGCTTCGACCCATTTAGACACATAGTCGATGACAAATAAGATGTAGAGGTTTCCACATGAAGAAGGAAAAGGCCCCATGGAATCGATCCCTATACATCGAATAAATCCACTTCAAGGATGTTCTACAGTGACATCTCATGTCGCCTAGAGATATTTCCCGTTCGTTGACAACGATCACATCGTTTGTAAAATTCTTGGGCATCCTTGTAGAGTGGGGGATAATACAAGCCGAATTTTAAAACTTTGGCCACGGTGCGAGTGCCTCCAAAATGGCCTCCGTAAGGTGAATCATGGCATTGTCTGAGCACGTTTTGTTGTTCTTCCTCGGGAATACATCGTCATATAACCTGATCTGCACACTGTTTAAACAAAATAGGCTCGTCCCAATAATAATGCTTAGCATCATGTTGGAACCACTTCAATCCTTAGTGAGTAAGGCCATCAGGTAAAATACCACTAACTAGAAAATTGACTAAATCTCCATACCATGGTATTACCGAGGCTTCAGGTTTTGTCGTGGCATGTGCAATTGGCATTACCGAGGCATGCACTATTGGATTTGCCGATACATCATGACTTGTCGTGGCATATGCTATTAGAGTTGTTGAGGCATCAGGACTTGTCGAGGCATACACACAGGGAGTTGCCGAGGCAACTAGCATCTGTTCATCTGGGAATGCATCGCATATCTCCATCTTCTTTTTCTCCTCTCTATTGTGTTCTAAGCGTGAAAAGTAATCGTCATCTTGATTCTCTTTCCCTTTCTTGTCCTTTATTTCAATGTCAAACTCTTGTAATAGTAATATCCAACGAATAAAACGAGGTTTGGCATCTTTCTTAGCAAAAAGGTACTTAATTGCCGAGTGGACAGTATGAACAATTACCTTAGTCCCGATCAAGTAGGAGCGAAATTTTTCAAAAGCAAAACCACGGCTAGTAATTCTTTTTCTGTAGTGGTATAGTTCAATTGGGCACCATTAAGAGTTTTACTAGCGTAGTATATCACATGTAAAGTTTTACCTGTTCGTTAGCCTAGAACTGCTCCTATTGCAAAATCACTTGCGTCACACATGATCTCGAAAGGTAAAGTTCAATCGGGTGGAACGATTATAGGTGTCGAGGCAAGTTTTTCCTTTAGGGTTGTGAATGCTTGGGCGCAAGAATCATCAAAATTGAAGGCATTGTCCTATTCAAGCAACCTACACAAGGGTTTAGTAATTTTAGAGAAATTATGTATAAACATTTTCTAAAAACCTGCATGTCTGAGGAAGCTTCGAATTCCCTTGAATGAATTTGGTATGGGTAATTTTTCAATCACTTCCACCTTAGGGCTCTATCAACTTCAATACCTTTATATGAAATCTTATGGCCAAGCACAATTCCTTCGTTCACTGGAAAATAACACTTCTCCCAATTAAGCACTAGATCAGATTGTTCACATCTTGCCAGTAGCTTTTCCAAATTACCTAGGAAATTGTCGAAATCATCCCAAAACACCAAGAAATCGCCCATGAAGATCTCAAGGAAGTCTTCAACCATGTCGGAAAAAAAATCTCCATGTTGCATATTTGGAAAGTTGTTAGGGGCATTGCATAATCCGAACGCCATCCTTCGAAAGTCATAAGTGTCGTATGAGCATGTGAAGGTGGTCTTTTCCTAGTCATCTGGTGCTATGGCAATTTGGTTGTAACCTGAGTAACCATCAAGAAAACAATAAAAGAGTTTACCTGCAAGACGGTCAAGCATTTGATAAATAAAGAGTTTACCTGCAAGACAGTCAAGCATTAGTTCATTTTTTCATTACTTACCACAGTTATACCTCATTTTTCAGTACACATTGTACCGAACTTACCCATGTACTGTCGGAGATAGGATAAATGATACCGACTTCTAGCCACTTGATGATTTCTTTCCTTACAAGTTCCTTCATAACACGGTTAAGTCTTCTTTGTGCCTCAATAGTCGGTTTATGGTCATCCGTCAAAAGGATTTTGTGCATACACACCGCCGGACTAATTCCCTTCAAGTCAGCAATTTTCCAACCTATTGCCTTTCTGTGCAGTGTTAGCATGTCAATCAACCTCTTTTCCTGTTTAGGCTGCAACTTAGAAGAAATAATTACGGGCAATGTATTTTTTCCCAAATGAACATATTTTAATTTCCATGGCAATGGTTTCAACTCAAGGATAGGGGGTTGTTCAATTGAGGGTTTCTCGAGTATACCTTCCTTACCCGAATAGTCCAATGGTTCGAAGTATGTACCTGGTCTAGTTGTTATTCAATTTGCCTCGTATTGCTCTTCGTCGATCGGTTCTTCAAATTCCTCTGGTTCGGTAATAAAATTGCCGAGGAAAGCGCACTTTGAGGTGCTGAGGCAACTCTCTTCCATGTCAAAATCAAACTCTGTCGTGGCATAGATTAGTTGACATTCTTCTAGATCATCGGCATGCTTTAGGGTGTTGAACACGTTAAGTTTTTGTTGCTGGTCATTCACCCTCATTGTGAGTTCTCCCTTTTCGACATCGATCAAGGTTCTTCCCGTTGCTAAGAAGGGTCTCCCAAGGATAATGGGTGCGTGCTCATCTACTTCACAATCCAAAATAATAAAGTCAGCGGGGAAAATAAATTTATCAACTCTTACCAATATATCATTGATTTTTCCCTCTCGACGCACATAAGATTTTTCTACAAGCTGCAACATCACAACTGTAGGCCTCGCTTTCCCTATGCCTAATCGTTGGAAGACGAATTTCGGCATAAGAATTATGCTTGCTCCAAGATCGCATAACGCCTTCCCGACATAGTGATTTCTGATTGCACATGGTATTGTAAAACTGTCGGGATCTTTAAGCTTAGGTGGCATTCGGTGATGTAGCATTGCCATGCATCCTTATGTCACAACAACCATTTCGAATTATCCTAACCTAGTCCTCTTATAGACTATGTCTTTAAGGAACTTGGCATAATTCAGCATTTGCTCAATTGCCTCAACCAACGACAAGTTGATATGAACTTGTTTTAAGATGTCGAGGAACTTCTTGAATTGGTACTCTTGCTTTTTTAGCTTCAACCTCTGCGGAAAAGGTGGTGGAAGTTGAATGTCCTCAATCTTTTCATTGGTTTGGAACTTGATTGATGGCATTACCGAGGCATCGGGTCTTGCCGCGACATGAGTAGTTGGTGTTGCCGAGGCATCTGTACTTGTAGTTGCTGAAGCATCAGGACTTGCCTTAGCACTTTCCGCTTCACCAGTTTTTCCAGAGGTTTGGTTGCTGGATTCTTCCTACTAGATATGGGATTCCTCCTTTGGTTGCGTGTTCTCTGTTGAATGGGTTTGAGTTTCCTTAAATTGTTGACCACTACGAGTGGTGATTGCTTTGCACTGCTCTTGAACAATTCCCCTTGTGACCTCAGTATCGCTGGGTAAACCTCCTTGTGGTCTTCTATTCAGATTTTGGGCGAACTGTCCAACTTGAGTCTCCAATGAATTCAGGACTGTCTCCTAATTCTGCAATCTCATCTCAGTCATGTTAATAAAAGCGTTAGTCCTTTTCATGAAACTACTATTCTCAGCCATATAATTAAGAGAGTTTTCTAAAGAACTAGATGGGGTTGATTGTTGCTGCGGCATCGGTTGCTGAGGCATGTTTTGTTGGAATTCTGATACTTGTGCATTCTGATTGTTCTTATTGAGGGCATTGTTGGGATTTCTCCATGAGAAATTTAGATATTTCTTCTAGGCTGGAGTGTAGGTGTTGGACATCACGTTATTATTTTGGTTGTAGTTTCCAACATAAAAAATGGACTTTGGATTCTGTGGACACTCAGAAGAATCTTGGTTACTGTTACATAAATCACAAAAGGAACCTACCACCTTGACCTCCTGTGTGTTGCTTGGTCGTTACATGTTCTTAACAAAATTTGTTAAGGTAGCCAATTGTGTGAGAATTGTATCTGATGACTCAAGCTCGTTTATCGTGGCATGGCGTCTGACTCTTCCTCTTCTGGTAGTTGGGAACTGATAATCATTTTTAGCAAGCATGTTCAAAATCTCTATTGCTTTTTTGGTGGCTTGTCTAGTAGTATGCCATTTTCCGAGGCATCTAGCATCATCCTTGTCATCATGTTTACTACATTGTAAAACATCATCACTTGTGTCCATACTGGGAATCCGTGTAGGGGACATTAGTGTAACATTTCTCTATATTGCTCCCAAGCCTCGTACATGGATTCATCATCTGTCTGCCGAAAAAAGTAATTTCGTTACGTAACTTATCAGTCATATTTGTAGGATTATATCGAGCAAGAAAATTACGACATAAATCTGTCCAAGATCCTATTGATCTGGATTGAATACTATTCAACCATGATTTCACCCTATCTCTCAGTGAATAGGGGAATAATTTTAGCCTCAAAATATCCTCATGGAATCCTTGTAGTTTGAATGAATTTCAAATCTCCAAGAAAGATTTGAGATGTTGTCTGGCATCTTGAGTTGCCGATCCACCAAATTGACTGATTGTATTGATCCTATTGAAAATTATTGGCTTTAATTCGAAGTGGGAAACTTCAATTTCCGGTGTGACAACTCTTGGGTTTAGTTCGTTGAGATCTTCTTCTAAATAGTCTCGAACGGTTCGGTTCCTTGCTTAAGCAAGTTGAGCTAGCAGAATTGCTCCATGTCCTACCGCGGCAACCTGATTGCCAATGGCATTGCTATTGCCAACTTGATCTGACATTGCTGCTCTCAGTCTTTGTCCAAGTCTCTGGCAGGTGCGTTCAATTTCTAGATCAAGGGGATATCTTGGAACTGTCGGGTTTGCCCTGGTCATACACCAATGCAACACCAAATTTTGTTAACCCTTTTGAAACTGAAGACTGAAAAGTAAAAAATAAATAAAATTGCAAGAAAATAAAAACAAAGTCGCTATTGAAAATCCCCGGAAACGGCGCCAAAAACTTGTTAGGCGTATTAAGTACTTCACAATTGGTGCAAGTGTACACGTCGCAAGTTATAGTATAGAAAGATATCATCTCCACAGGGATTGGTGCTACTTCGGGAATCTACTTTCTTACACTGAAACTAAAAACACAAGTTTGGTGATAGTAGGAGTTCTAACTAACAGGTAAAATAAAAGCAATTAAATAAAAGAAGATGTAATCAAATGAGAGAAAATAGGTCGAGTTATCGTGAGTTTGAGGAGTGATATTTGAATGGATCATCTTGGTAAATGGTTGGAGCAGCAACTCAATTGTCGTGGCAACTAGCACAGTTTGGGTTTTCTAGCCATCTAGTAGAACGGTTGACTGGGCAACTGGGCGACAACCTTCAAGGTTCGGCGGAGTGTTCTTCAATGGTTCCTTCTTATCCATAAGTCGAAACTCTAGTTAATTGTGCATGCCTTGATAATACTTCCCTGCGTGAAGCAAGGGTGGACAAACAACCTATCTTGCGATCTTCTTAGCCGTTGAAATCCTAACTTATTCCTAAGTTGGATTAGTCTTCACCATCGCTTGATCGAATAAAGACCAGGTTCATTTGTTTCTTGAATCTAACTCTCCCGATATTAGATAAATAGGTGGTTTAATAGATCCTCTCCCAATTCACTCGCAAACAAGATTAAAAACCAAGAATGAACAAACCTTGAATTAAAAGTGCAAACTCTATTACCTAAACAAAATCCAACCGTTTCTCACAACTACAAAACACAATAACCCTAGCCAAATATATTTAGTTCATGGCTAGGTTCCAAAGAAACACAAAAAGTTTTCCTAACATAAACCTAATCGAAACAAGAAGGAAAAGATGAAGAAGTCGAGCAGCCTCTTGGATTTCTCTCTTCAATCGAACATCTGGAGACTTGCGGCTTGGCCTTCCTTAAATAGGAGATGGCTAGGTCTTTCTTGAGGAAGATAAGTTGGAATTAAATGCCTAAAAGAGATAAATTTCTTTTATTTAATTCCTCCTAGATCTTCTCCTAAACTTTTGGGATTTAATCTCTCTTCGACCTCTTCATGAAATTCCAACTGCTTTAGGATTTATCTTTCCTCCACGTCATATTGGATTTATCCAGTCATCAATTTTGGCTACCAAATCAGCTTATCCTTTCTTGTCGGCGGTTGCCTTGGCAACTGTTTCGGCATATACTTCCTGCATTGCTCCGAAAACTGATTCAGCATATCCTCCCTACATTGCTCTGGAAACTAATCCTGCGTGTATAAAAACAACTACCGATAGCACCCTTTTTCATTAAATTAATCAAAATATATAATCAAGCACGACCACCAAGGAGACAATGAAAACATGCATGAATGGCTAATAATGCAACTAATATGAGCTTAAGTCTAGCAATTTTATGAGTAAAATTTGTGATAAAAATAGTACTTTTGGACACTTAACAGTTATAATCGTTCGGTTAAAATGATGTTTGATTATGTCAAAACATAATAGTCATCGTGTTAAGGTTGAGCATCAGTTTCCTTCCGGGTTGCCGCTGAAGGGTTTCATAGGAAATCAAACAGATTTAATCTTGTAGAAAAACGCAACGGAAAAGAATCCTACGAAAATTTTCAAGATCTCATGCAATCATATTAACGAATGATAGACATAATTATAAAGGTTACCTTGATAAATGATTCTGTCATCACGTTGTGCTAAGGCACTGCCTTTCTGAAAGACAACCGCCCTCTACAAGTATCCACACGCGAATGGACGACGAACAACTATCGGAATACAAGTTCCCCTTTAGTTTTCAAAAAACTGAGTTTATGTGGTTTTTAGGTTTTTTCGAAAATTACATGTGCCTAAACCTAGGCATACATACATATATATATATAGACCACTTGGTTAGAGTTAGATTGAGTTCACCATTATAATTTAAATAAAACTCTTTTAAATAAATTATAATTCAAATAAATTCCTTTATCTTATAAGGAATTCAAATTCAATCTAAATCTAGATGATTTGATTTATGTAAAAATGATATTATTTATTTAAGATAAATAAATAATATATTTTAAAACAAATTCCTTATCAAATAAGAAATTTAAATTCAATCAAATCTAGATAATAAGATTATTTCATAATATTTTCGAAAAATATTAAAACAAATAAATATTCTATACGAATTTAACTTCTTTAAATTTGAATAAATAATCTCTAACAATATAACTTAAAATAATCATATTGTCTTAAATTTATTATTGAAAGTAATAACCACGATTATTCTTATCCATTCTTGGTGTGCGACCCTATAGGTTAAATTAACGTTGGTAGTAGATAAAATCACATTTTATTCTACAAGTCATAAGTGGTCTCTAGCAAGACATTATCACTATCCAAGTTAAATGAAAATCTCATAATCCGAGACAACCTTTAATTTAGTTTATGTCATAATCCTTTTATCTCATGATATCTTGATAGAATATAAGGCATGGAAAATGTTAACCTTATATCGTTCTATATTTAGTTTCTCGATGCCCAATTGAACTGACTAAACAAATGACAGTGATCTCTATCAATTCATTTGAGCACGACCATGCATTTCTC
Source organism: Hibiscus trionum (assembly GCA_030270665.1). Classification (NCBI taxonomy): domain Eukaryota; kingdom Viridiplantae; phylum Streptophyta; class Magnoliopsida; order Malvales; family Malvaceae; genus Hibiscus; species Hibiscus trionum. Next base: position 36,920,176 of record BSYR01000013.1, read on the forward strand.
AGTCTCAATAATCGAGGGGACCAGAGATATCTCTCTTATGTTTAGAGTGATAAATTCCATCTTAATTAATCACATCTCACTACATGATTCTTTATTATGTTCATGCATAACCATTATTGTTGCACGTATTAAGTGCTTCGCAATTGGTGCAAGTGTACATGTCTTAAGTTATAGTATAGAAAGATATCTTCTCCACAGAGATTGGTGCTACTTCAGGAATCTACTTTCTCACACTGAAAATAAAAACACAAGTTTGGTGATTGTAGGAGTTCTAACTAACATGTAAAATAAAAGCAATTAAATAAAAGAAGATGTAATCAAATGAGAGAAAATAGGTCGGGTTATTGTGAGTTTGAGGAGTGATATTTGAATGGATCATCTTGGTAAATGAGTGCAGCAACAACTCAGTTGCCGTGGCAACTAGCACAGTTTGGGTTGCCTGGCCAACTAGTAGAACGGTTTCCTGGGCAACTGACTAGGCAACTGGGCGACAACCTTCAAGGTTCGGCGGAGCGTTCTTTAATGGTTTCTCCTTATCCCTAAGTCGAAACTCCAGTTAATTGTGTATGCCTTGATAATACATCCCTGCGTGAACCAAGAGTGGACAAACAACCTATCTTGCGATCTTCTTAGCCGTTGAAATCCTAACTTATTCTTAAGCCAGATTAGTCTTCACCATCGCTTGATCGAATAAAGACCATGTTCATTTGTTTCTTGAATCTAACTCTCCCGATATTAGATAAATAGGTGGTTCAACAAATCGTCTCCCAATTCACTCGCAAACAAGATTAAAAACCAAGAATGAACAAACCTTGAATTAAAAGTGCAAACTCTATTACCTAAAAAAAATCCAACCGTTTCTCACAACTAAAAACACAATAACCCTAGCCAAATAGATTTAGTTCATGGCTAGGTTCCAAAGAAACACAAAACAAAGTTTTCCTAACATAAACCTAATCGAAACAAGAAGGAAAAGATGAAGAAGTCGAGCAGCCTCTTGGATTTCTCTCTTCAATCGAACATCTGGAGACTTGCGGCTTGGCCTTCCTTAAATAGGAGATGGCTAGGTCTTTCTTGAGGAGGAAGTTAAGTTGGAATTAAATGCCTAAAAGAGATAAATTTCTTTTATTTAATTCCTCCTAGATCTTCTCCTAAACTTTTGGGATTTAATCTCTCTTCGACCTCTTCATGAAATTCCAACTGCTTTAGGATTTATCTTTCCTCCACGTCATATTGGATTTATCCAGTCATCAATTTCGGCTACCAAATCAACTTATCCTTTCTTGTCGGCGGTTGCCTTGGCAACTGTTTCAACATATCCTCCCTACATTGCTCTGGAAACTAATCCTGCACGTATAAAAACAACTACCGACAGCACCATTTTTTCATTAAATTAATCAAAATATATAATCAAGCACGACCACCAAGGAGACAACGAAAACATGCATGAATGGCTAATAATGCAACTAATATGAGCTTAAGTCTAGCAATTTTATGAGTAAAAAGGGTGATAAAAACAGTACTTTTGGACACTTAACAATTATAATCGTTCAGTTAAAAATGATGTTTGATTATGTCAAAACATAATAGTCATCATGTTGAGAACTGTACTAATTTCAGGTCTAAGGATTAAATGTCACAACTGTTTTAAGATTAATATATAACTTTAATCCATGTATTAATCTTAAGATGAGTCGATCCTAATATTTGTTATCAACAAATACATATATGAATTTTATTTGAATCTCATTCACATATTCATCTAATGAATATCTATCAAACTTCATACTAATCTTATTTTATTATTGTTCCTACAATAATAACTGATTAGGGATATTTTGAACAATAATATTCAAGGAAACGAAAGCATGCAAATTTATAAATTCAATAATCAATTTACAGTGTCCATATAATAGGCCCTAGGGCACTATAGCTAACAGTCTCCCACTTGCACTAGGCCTATTCAAGAATGTTTCTCATACCTATAGACCTAGCATGATGATCATGTTTTATTTGGTGTAGGGGCTTAGACAAAGGATCTGCAACATTGTCATCTATTGAAACTTTACATATATTAACGTCACCTCTCTCAATGATCTCTCGAATGAGATGATAACGTCTCAAAATGTGTTTAGATCGCTGATGTGATCTGGGCTCCTTCGCTTGTGCAATGGCACCATGATTGTAACAATATATCTCAACTATATTTATAATGGTAGGGAAGACCCCAAGATCAGTAATAAATTTCTTGATCCAAACTACTTCCTTCGCTGCATCGGATGCCGCTATGTACTCAGCTTCAGTTTTAGAATCAACAACGATGCTTTGCTTTGAAATTTTCCAGCATACATCACCCCCATTTAAACAAAACACATATCCTGACTGCGATCGAAAATCATCTATGTCAGTTTTGGAAGCTTGCATGATTGCATCCATGTAACCACTTACAACTAGTTCATCTTCCAATCCGCCATAGACTAAGAATATATCTTTAGTTTTTCTTAAATACTTAAGTATGTTCTTTACAGATGTCCAGTGACTTTCACTGGATCTGATTGGTATCGACTTGTTATGCTCAAAGCCTATGAAACATCTGGTCTAGTGCATAACATGGCATACATTATAGATCCTATTGCTGAAAAATAAGGAATCTTACTCATGCGTTCTCGCTCATCCTTAGATTTAAGACACTGAGACTTGCTAAGAGTAATGCCATGGGACACATGCAAGTAACCTCTCTTGGAATCTTGCATACTGAACATTTTCAGTACTTTGTCTATATATGCACCTTGACTTAGACCGATTAGCCTTTTAGATATATCTCTATATATCTTTATCCTAAGGATATAGGCAACTTTGCCTAAGTCTTTCATTGAGAAAAATTTTCCTAACCAAGACTTGACACTCTGCAAGGTAGGAATGTCGTTCTCAATGAGTAGAATGTCATCAACATATAAGACAAAAAATACAACTACACTCCCACTAACTTCTTGTGAACACATGGTTAATGTTCATTTTTGATAAATCCAATCTCTTTGATTGACTCATCAAAACGAAGATTCCAACTCCGTGAAGCTTGCTTCAATCCATAAATGGATCTTTGAAGCTTGTAAACTTTACCAGAATCCTTGACTTGTACAAAGCCCTCATGTTATGTCATGTACACATCCTCGAGTAAGTTTCAATTAAGAAACACAGTTTCACATCCATTTTTCAAATCTCATAGTCATAATATGCTGCAATGGCCATTAGAATTCTTATAGATTTAAGCATGGCTACTGGTGAAAAAGTTTCATCATAGTCTATACCACGAGTTTGTTTAAAACCGTTTGCAACTAGCCTTTCTTTATAAGTATGCACTTTTCCATCCATGTCAGTTTTGTTTTTGAAAACCCATTTGCATCCAATGCTTTTAGTACCTTCAGGTGGATCAATCAAAGTCTAAACTTGATTGTCATACATGGATTGCCTTCAGACTTCATGGCCTCCAACCATTTCTTAGATTCTGGATATGATATAGCCTCTTCATAGGTAGTGGGTTCATCTTGATCCACTAGTAATACGACATGATTGTCAGTGAAGAAATCCATATTTCTCGGGTTCACGACGTGCTCTATTATATCTACGTAATTCTTGTGTTACAAGAGGTAAGTTAACAACAATTTGTTGACATTGAGTATCCAAAGGCAGTTCAATGTGTTTTCGTGGTTCTTTAACTTCTTCAAGTTGTACCTTGCTCCCACTGGTTCCTTTAGAAATGAATTCCTTTTCTAAGAAGACATTGTTTCGAGCAACAAACACTTTGTTCTCAATGAGATTATAAAAGTGGTATACTTTTGTTTCCTTAGGATACCCTACAAAAAGACATTTATCATATTTAGGTTGAATCTTATTAGAAACCATACGTTTCACATATGGCTCACAACCCCAAATTTTAAGAAAAGACACGATGGGTTTCTTACCAGTCCATATCTCATATGGTGTCTTTTCAACTGCTTTTGAAGGAACTCAATTTAGTGTAAAAGCAGTTGTTTCAAGTGCATAACCCCAAAAGGTAAGTAGAAGATATGTCATACTCATCATTGATCGAACCATATCTAATAAAGTTTGATTCCTCCATTCTGAAATGCCATTCCATTGTGGTGTTCTAGGAGGAGTTAATTGTGAAATAATTACACAATTTCTCATGTGATCATCAAACTCTTGACTCAAATATTCTCCTCCTCGATCTGATCGAAAAGCTTTTATTTTTTTGCCAAGTTGTAAAGTGTCCACAAGTCCTATATTTCATGCACATTCCATCTCATATTATTGTTGTTTTTGAGTACATTTTAGGCATAATTAGGACCATGCATTGCATTTTACAATATTTCTTTACTTTGCCATGTTTTTCTAGATTATCTTTTATTTGGTAATGAAAATGTATTGTTTTAGTGTACTTTTGGTTTTAGGTATTAGAGGCTGACAGAGGGAAAGAGGAGCTAAGGATGCGATGTTGAGGCAGTGAACCAATGAGCTGTACTAATGCAGTTCCAGGAAGAGACAGCAGCTGCCGAGTAGCTGCCGCCGTCCACTGTGCCGCCCATGAAATCAAACTATGGAATTGGAGAATCGGAGTGCGATCTGTAGAGTAGAAAATCCTGATTCTATCGATGTTGTCCACTCAATTTTCTAACGCCTGTAGCAGCAGGCAGAGCCACCAAAGGTGAATCTCGAGATTGCTTGCGGAACAAGGCAACGTGATAAAGTCCACATTCAACTCGAAGAAGTCAGAGTTTAAAGTCACATTTAATGTGAAAAGCTACTTTGAAGACTTCTACTTCAAGAATGACTAGATCTAGCTAATGCCTATATATACCCATTGTAATTCTAGTTCAAAAAGAGAGAGAGAGAGATTTTCCTTAGGCATAGTTTAGGTTTTCTTGCCACCAACATGTTCTAAATTTCTCTTTGGTTTTGGGTTATGATGTAATTAGTTGTGAGAACGGTTGTTTAGTTTTTCAAGTGTTTTTTTTGCAAATAAAAGTACAAGGTTTACTTATTCCATGTTCTTCATAGTTTTCAATTAAGGCGAAAGATTAGTTGAATTGTATCCATTTGTTCGGCAATGAGAGAGTCGAAATCACGAAAGAAGTAAGTATGATTTCATCTATAAACGGTGCGATCAATCCGGCCAGACATAGGTTAAGGGTTTAAGGCGGCTAAAAGAGGACGAATCAACCTTGCCGTCTTTGCATGATTCCCGCTGCGACTGGTATTATCTGCAGTGGGCATCAACAGAACTCTAACTTAGACATAAGCGGAGTTACTTTCGAAGCATTCTGTCAAGCCTTGTAGTTCGACAGAGTTTGTCACCGAGAAATAATTCCATTCCCATGCCGAGGCAGCGAGAGGGTCTCAACAGTCTACCTGCCATCCACCGCCGAGGCAGCAGAGTCTGGCAGTGCAAAACAACTTTGCCTATTCAACATAGTTTCACACTAAGTGGCATCATAATCCTGCCCTCTCTATCAATCTGATCACTTCCTCTTCAATAATTGTGTTTTTATTTTACTTTTCTCTCGAACAACCAACTTACTTGTGCATTTACTTTTCTTGTGTAGGAACAACAATTCGAATCAAGCTGTCCAATCCCTGTGGGAGACGATATATTATATACTATAACTTGACATGAGTGTGCACTTGCGCCCATAAATCCAGAACACCCAAACGCTCTACAAGTTTTTGGTGTCATTGCCGGGGATTGGTAACAGTGAAATTCATCTTTAATTTTTGTACTTTTATTTCCTTACATTTTATTTTTAATCGAAAAAAGAATTTTACAGTTTCCTTTGCTAGTGTATGACCAGGGCGAATCCAAAAGGAGAAATCCTCTTTTACGACGATATCGAACGAAAAGGAAGAAAGCTCAAGAAGGAAATCAGAGTAACCCTAGGGAAAACTAAAGAGGAAAAAGAAAAAGCAAAGGTAAACATGGACCCTGCCAACAATGCTGCGAACGGCAGGGATGAGCAGCAAGACCTGCCACCCAGAGAACAACAAGATCCACCAACGCAGCAACCCCTCTTCCGCCCAGGTAGCCCCAGAATGTTCGAACCATTAGAGATTATCTAGAACATGATTTCAGAGGGTTCGATCCGACAGTGACAGAACCTGAGATTGAGGCGGATCACTTCGAGTTGAAGCCCGTTATGTTTAACATGATCAACACGTTAGGGAAATATGGAGGGATTGCCACAGAAGATGCTCGACAGCACTTGAGAGGATTCATGGACATCTAAAGAGCATTCAAATACACGGGGCCCATCAAGACGTACTGAGGCTGAGATTATTTCCCTATTCATTGAGGGATAAGGCAAAACAATGGCTAAAAAAATAGCCAGCAGGGTCGTTCAACACATGGACAAAGCTGTGCAAGGATTTTCTGGACCGTTTCAGCCCATCCAATGTCACAGACAGACTGCGAAACGAAATAACAGCCTTCCGACAAGGGGATGACGAGCCGATGTATGTAGCATGGGAGCAGTACCAACAGATGCTGAACAACTGCCCGCTACATAGTTTTTCGGCTTGGACACAGGTATCAATGTTCTACAATGGGGTGAACTACCCAACACGGATGATGATTGATGCCTCAGCCAATGGAATCATCCTTGACAGACCACCAAAGGAGGAACTGCGGATTCTGAACCAAGCCGCTAAGAACGACTACAAGTATCCAACAGCCCGCCGAGGCGGCATTAGGCGGCCAACTGTTGTGAATGAAGTACAATCTTCAGAATCTGTTAATGCCCGCCTTGACAAGATGACAGAGTTGGTCATGAGCATCATTAAACCTGATGGGAAAGTCCATGAGGTCAAGGCTGTGGAGCCGTTATGTGATGAGTGTGGGGACAATCATGATTCCTCTAAATGGACCGCATCTTCCAACTTTATGAGAGGATATGAGAGGAACAACAGGCCTGCCCAGAACACCTACAACCCTGGATGGAAGAACCATTCAAACTTCTCCTAGAGCAACCCAAAGACTGCTGCAATCCCACAACAACAATAGGGAGGCTACCAACAAAACATGTCCAGACTTTTATGTCTAGAACTAGTGATTTTATTGTTCGCAAAAATAAATTCATTGATAAAACTGAGTCTTTCATGGACATGACGGAGATGAAGATGAACAACCAAGAGGCTGTTATAAAGAACTTAGAGACCCGATTTGGATAGTTCACAGAGATCTTCAACAGCAGAACAATGGGAGCAGCATTCAGTAGTATAGAGGCAGCAGCCAAACCCACTTACGAGCAGTGCAAAGCCATATCTACCAAAACTGGGAAGCAGTTGGATGAACATTCCATCTCATATTATTACTGTTTTCGAGTACATTTTAGGCATAATTAGGACCATGCATTACATTTTACAGTATTTCTTTACTTTGCCATGTTTTTCTAGATTATCTTTTATTTGGTAAAGAAAAGGTTTTGTTTTAGTGTACTTTTGGTTTTAGGTACCAGAGGCTGACAGAGGGAAAGAGGAGCCGAGGATGCGATGTTGAGGCATCGAACCAAGGAGCTATACTAATGGAGTTCCAGACAAAGATATCAGCTGCCAAGTAGCTGTCGTCGCCCATCGTGCTGCCCATGACAGCAGACTATGGAATTGGAGAACCGGAGTGCGATTTGTAGAGCAGAAAATCCTGATTCTATTGAAGCTTTCCACTCAAATTTCTGACGTCTATAGCAGTGGGCAGAGCCACCGATGGTGAATCTCGAGATTGCTTGCGGAACAAGGCAACGGGATAAAGTCCACATTCAACTCAAAGAAGTCAGAGTTTAAAGTCACATTTAATGTGAAAAGCTACTTTGAAGACTTCTACTTCAAGAAGAACTAGACCTAGCTAATGCCTATATACACCCATTGTAATTCTAGTTCAAAAGGAGAGAGAGAGAGAGAGAGAGGTTTTCCTTAGGAATAGTTTAGGTTTTCTTGCCGCCGACATGTTCTAAATTTCTCTTTGGGTTTGGGTTATGTTGTAATTAGTTGTGAGAACGATTGTTTAGGTTTTCAAGTTTGTTTTTGAAAATAAAATTACAAGGTTTACTTATTTCATGTTCTTCATAGTTTTCAATTAAGGCGAAAGATTAGTTGAATTCTATCCATTTGTTCAGTATCGCGAAAGGAGTAAGTATGATTTCATCTATAGACGGTGCGATCAATCCGACCTAGACATAGGTTAAGGATTTAAGGTGACTAAAAGAGGACAAATCAACCTTGTTGTATTTGCATGATTCACGCCGCGACTGGTATTATCTACAGTGGGCATCAACAAAACTCTAACTTAGACATAAGTGGAGTCACTTTCGAAGTGTTCTACGAGCCTTGTAGTTTTTCCAAGTATGCCGTTGAGATAGCGAGAGGGTCTCAGTAGTCTACCTGCCATCCACCGACGAGGCAGCAGAGTCTGGCAGCGCAAAAACACTTGACCTACTCAACGCAATTTCACACAAAGCAGCAGCATAACCCTGCCCTCTCTATCAATATGATCACTTCCTCTTCAATAATTGTGTTTTTATTTTACTTTTCTCTCGAACAACCAACTTACTTGTGCATTTAATTTTCTTGTGCGGGAACAATAATTCGAATCAAGTTGTCCAATCCCTATGGGAGACAATATCTTATATACTATAACTTGACAGGAGTGTGCACTTGCACTCATAAATAGAGAACACCCAAACGCTCTACACAAGTTGATTTTGTACTTCATTTTGAAAACATTTGAACACTTCAAATGATTCTGATTTATGTCTCAACAAGTAGATATAACCATATTGTAGAGCTTTTGGGTGTTCTATATTTATGAGCGCAAGTGCACACTCCTATCAAGTTATAGTATAAAAGATATCGTCTCCCACAGGGATTGGACAACTTGATTCGAGTTGTAAATCCTGCACAAGAAAAGTAAATGCACAATTAAGTTGATTGTTTGAGAAGAAAAATAAAATAAAAACACAAGTAATTATAAGGGAAGTGATCAGATTGATAGAAAGGGCATGGTTATACCGCTGCTTAGTTTGAAACTGTGTTGAATAGTACAAGTCGTTTTGCGCTGCCAGACTCTGCTGCCTCAGCGGTGGATGGTAGGTAGAATGCTGAGACCCTCTCGCTACCTCGGCAGGGGAATAGAACTGTGTCTCGGCAGCACACTCGGCAGAACTACAAGGCGCAATAGAACACTTTGAAAGGGACTCCGCTTATGTCTAAGTATGAGATTTGTTGATGCCCACTATAGTTAATATCAATCGCGGCGTGAATCATGGAAAGACAACAATGTTGATTCATCCTCTTTTAGCCGCCTTAAACCCTAAACCTATTCTAGGCCAGATTGATCGCACCGTCTATAGATGAAATCGTACTTACTCATTTTGTGAGTTCGACTCTCTCGATACCGAACAAATGGATAGAATTCAACTAATCTTTCGCCTTAATTGAAAACTATGAAGAACATGGAATAAGTAAACCTTGTAATTTTATTTACAAAAACAAACTTGAAATCCTAAGCAACCATTCTCACAACTAATTACAACATAACGCAAACCCAAGGAGAAATTTAGAACATGTTGGTAGCAAGAAAACCTAAACTATACCTATGGAAAACCTCTGTTGTCTCTTGAAATACAAAAATATGTGAAGTATATAGGCCATAGTATAGGTTAAGTCCTCCTTGGAGTAGAAGTCTTCAAAGAGCTTTTGTATTAAATGCAACTTTAAATTCTGACTTCTTTGAGTTGAATTTGGACTTCTTTTCCCGTTGCCTTGCTCCGCAAGTAAGCTCATTATTCTCCTTTGGCGGCACTATCTACTGCTCCAGGCGTTAGAAAATCGAGTGGACGAAATTGTTAGAATCAGGACTTTTTGATTTGTCGATTGCACTATAATTTACCAACTCATCACTATGTTGTCATGGGCGGCAGGATCACTTTGCTGTCTTGGGCGAAAAACTCACATTGTTTCACTAGGCGGCAGGCTCACTTTGCTGCCCTGGGCGGCAGGTATGGCGGCGACAGCTACACGGCAGCTGTTGTCTTTGTCTGGAACTACATTAGTACAACTCCCTGATCTGCTACCTTAGCATCATTGTAACCCCCTCGTCCCGATCTGGTCGACTGACCAGTCCGAGTAGGCTACACGGGGAAAACCGATGCGAAACCCGTTAAGGTCTCACCTCGGTTAGCAACCCTAGAAAACTTTTTCATTTATTATCTTGTCTAGATGCGTTAATTTAACTTATGTGTGAAGCGACAGCGGAAACAAGGCTCACGAGAAGCCCTACAGCAAACTAGGCCTAAGCCCAAACCTTGAGACCCTTTAGAGATGCCAAAAAGCCCATTTTTAGGCCTGTGTTTCGAAATAGACACTGCCCGTTTCGAAACACGGGCTCCAATTTAAAAAGCCAGGCACCCGTACCAAAACGCATCCACCCCGTTTCGGAACAGGGTCCCATTTTGCCTAGGCGTTCCGATACCTGTTTCGGAACAGGCAATCCAGTAGCCAAAGTGTTTCGAAACTAGTTTCGAAATAGGGGCTCACAGTAGCCAAATCGTACCAAAACGAGTTCTGATACGGGGGGCCCTGGAACCACACCCATTCCGAAACGGCACAACCCGTTTCGAAACACCTGCAGTCTGTGAATTCCCAAAATCAGTTTTAAACATCTCAAAATGATCCCAAACGCCCTTAACGACTCCAAGAAGCATACATAACATACAAACATGCTCTAGAGGCATGCACCCTATTGCAAAACATACTCAAATTACAAAAGGATATAAGATAGGGGCATTCATTCAAAAGATCATAAATGGCATTCGTATGTAGGTGGATATTGCATATCAAGATATACTTAGAAGCTTAAAAGCCAAAAAGGCACATGTCTTCACACGTAAGGTTTACATGCTCACTATAACAACTTATATCATCCAAAGGCATAACCTTTCACCACAAGCATTTGACCAAAATATAACATGGGTTACAAATCCAAAGAATAGCATAAACAACATTCAACATTTATGAGTCATACAACGCTCATACAAACACATAGCAGCCCCATTGCTAAACTACTACTTTATTTACTAAACCATACTTGAGCAACTACAAAAGCTTGGAATGTCCCTTTCCTTGCTCCTTGCTAACTCCACGCTAATGATCTGCATTGTCGAAAACGAGAGCGTAAGCTAGAAGCTTAGTGAGGAAGCTCTAAAACCAAAACAACGACAATGCAGGGTTCAAGCATATCATCCATAACATCACACACAAAGATGCATAAGCATCAATATAGCAATCTAACCAGCAACTCAAAAGGGCAAAACATGGCATCTTACTTCATGCTAAGCTCAACAAGATAAGGCAATTGTCTCAACATCATAACCACAAGAGCAAGTACATTGGCCACTATTAGTTTACTAGAATATGCAGATTACTCTCAACAACAACATTACCTCGGTGGGACTACACTCATCACCGAACCTCGCATGGATGGGATTACACTCATCACCACATGCCCTACGAATGGGATTCCACTCATCATCACGTATAATATAAACATTTCCGGTGGAATATTACATCACCGTACTCCTCCTTGATGGCTTAATGCCTCCAAGGTCACGCGCGAATTTGACTCAACCGTGTGCAGACTAATCCTAATGATCGATCATTTATACCCGGTAAGTTAACTAGTGCTAATCATACTATCCAAACCACATCATGATAACAATCATTCATATCACACATCCATCATCACACACATCAATGTATACTCACACATAAACAATTCATGCTTCACAAGATCAATATAAGCATAAACATTTAAAGTTTATAAACACACATGAAGTTAACCTACCAACTTAACTTCTACCTTGGAATGGCCTACCAAGCACATTCCAAAACCTCAACTACACACTTGAACCAATTTAAATAAGTTGAAAGTTTCACTCACCACCCTTCCTTAAGCAAACCAAGCAAAAGCCTCTCAAGCCTCCGAAATTTCTGGAATCGATCCCGAACCTTCTCCGATGTTTCCTCTTGCTTCTAACCAATCAAAAGACAAGGTATTACTCAACCAAATCACTGTCAAACTTGGCCACAATCTCAACCCACAAACACAAACCAAAACCTCATAATTTCAACACATGCTAACCACCAAAAATCAAATTTTCGTACACCCTTCATACCCAGCTGAAATCTACCATTTCCAACTCCCAAATGACCTCTAAAGACTTCCAAAACACTTCCCTAACATCCCTATACCATCAGCCCTTCAACCCAACACAAAATCACACCAAAATTTCAAGTTTTGACACTTTCAAAAATGCCCCCAAGACCCATTTCAGGATTCTTGTCAAAATCACTCCATTTCAAAATATGAGGTGTATTAAGGTAAGCTCAAAACTCAACTAAACAAACCAAAAACAAGTTGAAAACCCATTAAAGTTTCATACTTTCTTCAAACTTGAAAAACTTGAAAAGCTAAAATGGTGATGGTTTTGAAATCTAAAACCATGGAAATGATTGGGATGGAAAGGAGAATTCAAAAACAAAATTACCTTGAAAGGAGCCCTTGAGATGATGGAGAAAAGAGATGGAATAGTGATTTAGGGCTTTGGGAGGGTTTTCACGTTGGAAACAAAATGGGGAGAAGATGACTCATTTTTTTGTTTTGTTTTAAAAAGCTTGTCTTTCCTTATTTTCACTTATTTACAAAAATGTCATTATTAGAATTTTGATCTCATTTAAATTAAACCGATTTTGACGACTCGAACCCAACACACACACCAAACTCCCGACCCCAAAACATGGGTGTTACAACTCTCCCCCACTTAAGGAATTTCGTCCTCGAAATTACCTGACTGAAAGAGATAAGGAAACTGCCTTTCCATATCCTCCTTCCTCTCCCAAGTGGCCTCGTCCACCCCTCGACGTTGCCACCGCACTTTTACTAACTCAATTGATCTACCCCGCAACACCTTGCTGTCCGAAGCTAAGATCTCAACTGGTTCTTCGTCATAAGTCAAATCTGGATTCAATTCAATCTCTTCTACGGGCATAACATGTGATGGATCTGACCTATACTTACGGAGCATCGAAACATGAAACACATCGTGTATCTTCTCTAGCTCGGATGGAAAACGCAACTGATAAGCAACTGGGCCAACCCTTTTCACAATCTCATACGGTCCAATGTACCTTGGACCCAACTTCCCCTTTCTGCCAAATCTCATCACTTTCTTCCACGGAGACACTTTTAGGAATACCTTCTCACCCACTGAAAACTCAACTTCCTTCCTCTTCAAGTCGGCATAGGACTTCTGTCTATCCGAAGCTGCCTTCAAACGATTGCAAATAAATTTCACTTTATCGGTTGTCCCCTTAAGCAAATCCGGCATAGGTAACAACTTTTATCCCACTTCAGCCCAACAAACTGGAGTTCTACACTTTCTACCATACAAGGCCTCATACGGAGCCATCTGAATGCTCGACTAAAAGTTGTTATTGTAAGCAAACTCAACTAAGGGCAAGTTCTTCTCCCATGTACCCTGAAAATCAATGATGCAACAGCGCAACATATCCTCTAAAATCTGTATAACCCTCTCTGACTGACCATCTGTCTGAGGATGATATGACGTGCTGAAATTCAAACAGGCACCCAAAGCTGTATGCAGACACTCCCAAAATCGAGCTGTAAACCTCGGATCTCAATCGGACACAATGGACTTTGGCACACCATGCAGTCTAACAATCTCACCGATGTACAGAACGGCCAATCTATCTAAGGTGTAAGTCATATTGACTGTTAAGAAGTGAGCACACTTCGTGAAACGGTCCACTATAACCCAAACTGAGTTCTTCTTCGTAGGAGTCAAAGGCAAGCCCGAAACAAAATCCATGGTGATATTCTCCCATTTCCATTCCGGAATTCTCAACGGTTGCAACAAACCTGAGGGAACTTGATGTTCCACCTTCACTCTCTGACACACCATACACTTACTCACGAAGTCGGCTACGTCTCTCTTCAAACCAACCCAAAAGTACTCATTCTTCAAGTCTCGGTACATCTTCGTACTTCCAGGATGCATAGCAAAAGGACTACTGTGCGCTTCGGTCAAGATCGTATGTCTCAAGTCACTGTCTTCTGGCACAACTATCCTATTTCTGAAACACAAGACCCATCGGTACTGAAACTGCAGTCTGAAGGTCTACCCTCGGCTATGTCTTGCACGTGAGGTGCCAAAGATTTGTATAAGAGCTATTTCTCTCTAATCAATTGACCTAGAGTAGGTCTAACCTGAAGTTCGGCCACCAAGCCACCATCCCCGGACAAGCTCAATCTAGCAAACTTGACTCTCAAATCTACAGCTACCTTTCTACTCAAAGCATCGACCACTACATTGGCCTTACCCGAATGGTACTTAATCGTAAGATCATAGTCTTTTAGCAACTCTAACCACCCACGCTGTCTGAGATTCAACTCTCGCTGAGTCATGATATACTTCAAACTCTTGTGATCTGTGTACACTGTGCACTTTTCACCGTACAAATAATGCCTCCAAATATTCAGAGCAAACACAACTGCAGCTAACTCTATGTCGTGGGTCGGATAGTTACGCTCGTGAGTCTTCAACTGTCTTGAGGCATAAGCCACCACTCTCTTGTCTTGCATGAGAACACAACCTAGGCCTACATAGGAAGCATCACTGTAAACTACATATTCCTTCCCCGACTTTGGCTAAATCAAGATCGGTGCTTGGGTCAAAGATTCTTTCAATTTCTCAAAAGCTCGCTGTCTTGCATCTGACCACTCAAACTGAACACTCTTTTGAAGTAATTGTGTCAATGTAGCGGCTGACTTCGAGAAACCTTCTACGAACCTTCTATAGTATCCAGCTAAGCCTAAAAAGCTACGAACCTCTGTCACTGACTTCGGTTGCTTCCACTCAACAATAGCTTCTATTTTCTTCGGATCAACTCTAATCCCATCGACTGACACTATGTGTCCTAGGAAGACTACCTCTCGGATCCAGAACTCACACTTACTCAACTTTGCATACAACTGATTGTCTAACAGAGTCTTCAAAACTAGCCTCAAGTGTCGGTCGTGGTCTTCCTCGGTACGCGAATACACCAAAATGTCATCTATGAACACAACTACAAACTGATCTAGATACTGGTGGAAGATCATATTCATCATATCCATGAAAGCTGTCGGTGCGTTAGTCAACCCAAAAGGCATGACTAAGAACTCATAGTGACCATATCTAGTCCTAAAGGCCGTCTTCGGTTCATCAACTTCTCTTACCTTCAGTTGGTAGTAACCGGATCTCAAGTCGATCTTCGCAAAGGCTGATGCCCCTCTCAACTGGTCAAACAAATCATCAATTCTCGGCAACGGATACTTGTTCTTCACTGTTAACTGATTCAACTGTCTGTAATCTATACACATTCTCATGCTTCCATCTTTCTTCTTTACAAACAAAACTGGAGTGCCCCAAGGCGAAGAACTCGGTCGGATGAAGCCTCTATCTGTCAACTCTTGTAACTGAGTCTTCAACTCTTTTAGTTCTTTCGGTGCCATACGATACGGAGCAATCGAAACAGGAGCTGAATCTAAATAAGTCCTTATAGCAAACTCTACGTCTCTATCAGGCGGGAAACCCGACAATTCTTCAGGAAACACACTGTCAGGATGTCTTGAGGTCTAACCTCACTCATGTTTGGATTCATCACATAGGCCAAATACGCCTCGCAACCCAACTCAACTAGCCTCTTAGCCTCTAAAACTGAAACTACATTTGATAAGAACTTCACGTTCTCACCTACCACCACTATCTCATAATCATCTGCGAGTCTCAAGAAAACCCTCTTAGTCTCAAAGTCTATCCTAGCTCTATGCTCAGTGAGCCAGTCCATACCCAAAATCACATCAAAGCCATAAAACGGTAGCTCCATCATATCCACTGGAAACACATGCCCCTAAACCATTAGCAGACATCTTATGTACATCTTCCTAACTACTATCGTATCCCCGAAGGAACTAGGAACACTAACTCCTACCTCTAATACCTCACAAGGCAATTTCAACAACTTTGCATGCTCACTTAGTATATATGAATGTGTAGACCCGGAGTCAATCAAAGAAAGCAAACCCAAAGACTGTATCGAGAAGTTACCTGTAATCACATTTGTGTCGTACTGACCCTCACGCTGAGCGTAAACTCTGGCCTGCCTCCGCCCTCTGGCTAGACAACAACTACATGCGCTATGTTCCTCTGGCCATCATTTCTCGGCTGGAAGTTACCTCTACCGCGCCCGCGGCCTCTCTGAAAGTCATTAGCTCTAGCAGGAGCCTGAGCCTGAACTGGTGCCTGCCCCAGCTGATGTGGACAGTCACGCCTAATATGATCCCTAGCACGAGTGGAAATTCCCCCAACACTCACCAGTGTGATTCCTCCCGCAACGTGCACACTCGGGCAAACACCCACCAGCCCTCTGGCCCTGATGGCCCCTACCGTGGTTACCTCCACCACGTCTATGGTCATAGTGATGCCTGTTGTTCTGATGCCTCTTGGCATCACCTCTATCAAAGTCACTAGATCTCTTCCCAGAACTAGAACCACCAGATCGTTTGGTCAAGCCCAAACTGTGCTCTAAGTCCTTGGCCCTAGCGACCAAGACATCAAAATCTGTGTAGTCAGCAGATAAAGTGTACCTCTTGATCTCTTCGTTCAACCCATGGCGGAAACGGTTACAACATTCCTCCTCAGTAGGAACAAGCTCAGATGCATACTGACTCAGCCCGACAAATCTGATCTCATAGTCTGTCACAGTCATATTTCCCTGAAGCAAAGCCATAAATTCCCTCTTCTTCTTATCGAGATATTGGGGACCCAAATATTTCTTACGAAAGGCTGACTCGAAAAACTCCCAAGTGATATCAGCCTCTGCCATACCTGTAGTGATGGTGACCCACCAAGTGTAGGCATCACCCTTAAGCAGAGATACAACACACCCTAGCTTGCGTTCCCCGGTACATCCTATCTGTGCCAGAATACGGACGGTCTTCTCAAACCAAGTCTCGGACCTCTCGGGTGTCGACCCTCTGAACTCTTCGCCTCCCAAACTGCAAAGTCTCTCTAATGGTAAACCAGTACCCTCTCCCTGGGGTTGTGCCACTGCCCGACCCCCAGCCACTGTATCCTGAAAAGCCCCGGCTATCGCCTGAACTAAGGGAGCTAAATCTATTCCGGCCGGTCCTTGGCCAACGTGAGGTTCTACGCCCTCGGCTCTCGCCTCCCCTCCCTCTTCTTGATGAGGAGGAGAAGGAGGAGGTTGAGGAGCATGTGCCTCACCAACTGGCTCAACTTCTGGAGCTGCTGCCCGTGGTTCCGGTTGAACCATCCTAGGCCTCCCTCTCGGTCTCATATTACAGCTAGCAAGATAACAACTACAACAACAAACATATAAGGATTAAGTTAGCAAAGGCAAGGGTCCAACCGTGCTCAAGTATCTTCCTTTACAAAACTTTTTCAAAATTAAGTAATAGTAGCAATGGGAACTCGACACTACACCAGACACAACAATCATGCTTCCAAACACCATGCGAATAAACAAACAACAAGCATACATGGCAAAGCATTCACCGAAGCAATACAATTACTTAACAATTCAAACATACCTCACTTACCTGCCCGAGGTCTCGGTAACCTCAGGCTCTGATACCAACAAATGTAACCCCCTCGTCCTGGTCTGGTCGACTGACCGGTTCGAGTAGGCTACACGGGGAAAACTGATGCGAAACCCGTTAAGGTCCCACCTCGGTTAGCAACCCTAGAAAACTTTTTCATTTATTATCTTGTCTAGATGCGTTAATTTAACCTATGTGTGAAGCGACAGCGGAAAAAAGGCTCACGAGAAGCCCTACAGCAAACCGGGCCTAAGCCCAAACCTTGAGACCCTTTAGAGATGCCAAAAATCCCATTTTCAGGCATGTGTTTCGAAACAAACACTGCCCGTTTCGAAACACGGGCTCCAGTTTAAAAAGCCAGGCACCCGTACCGAAACGCATCCACCCAGTTTCGGAACAGGGTCCCATTTTGCCTAGGCGTTTCGATACCCGTTTCGGAACAGGCAATCACAGTAGCCAAAGTGTTTCGAAACTAGTTTCGAAACAGGGGCTCACAGTAGCCAAATCGTACCGAAACGAGTTCCAATACGGGGGGGCCTAGAACCACACCCGTTCTGAAACGGCACAACCCGTTTCGAAACACCTACAGTTTGTGAATTCCCAAAATTAGTTTTAAACATCTCCAAATGATCCCAAACACCCTTAACGACTCCAAGAAGCATACATAACATACAAACACGCTCTAGAGGCATGCACCCTATTGCAAAACGTACTCAAATTACAAAAGGATATAAGATAGGGGCATTCATTCAAAAGATCATACATGGCATTCGTACATAGGTGGATATTGCATATCAAGATATACTTAGAAGCTTAAAAGCCAAAAAGGCACATGTCTTCACACATAAGGTTTACATGCTCACTATAACAACTTATATCATCCAAAGGCATAACCTTTCACCACAAGCATTTGACCAAAATATAACATGGGTTACAAATCCAAAGCATAGCATAAACAACATTCAACATTTATGAGTCATAAAACGCTCATACAAACACATAGCAGCCTCATTGCTAAACTACTACTTTATTTACTAAACCATACTTGAGCAACTACAAAAGCTTGGAATGTCCCTTTCCTTGCTCCTTGCTAACTCCACGCTAATGATCTGCATTGTCGAAAACGAGAGCTTAAGCTAGAAGCTTAGTGAGGAAGTTCTAAAACCAAAACAACGACAATGCAGGGTTCAAGCATATCATCCTTAACATCACACACAAACATGCATAAGCATCAATATAGCAATCTAACTAGCAACTCAAAAGGGCAAAACATGGAATCTTACTTCATGTAAGCTCAACAAGATAAGGCAATTGTCTCAACATCATAACCACAAGAGCAAGTACATTGGCCACTATTAGTTTACTCGGATATGCGGATTACTCTCAACAACAACATTACCTCGGTGGGATTACACTCATCACCGGACCTCGCATGGATGGGATTACACTCATCACCACATGCCCTACGGATGAGATTCCACTCATCATCACGTATAATATAAACATTTCTGGTGGAATATTACATCACCGTACTCCTCCTTGATGGCTTAACGCCGCCAAGGCCACGCGCGAATTCGACTCAACCGTGTGCACACTAATCCTAATGATCGATCATTTATACCCGGTAAGTTAACTAGTGTCAATCATACTATCAAAACCACATCATAATAACCATCATTCATATCACACATCCATCATCACACACATCAATGTATACTCATACGTAAATAATTCATGCTTCACAAGATCAATATAAGAATAAACATTTAAAGCTTATAAATACACAAGAAGTTAAGCTACCAACTTAACTTCTACCTTTGAATGGCCTACCAAGCACATTCCAAAACCTCAACTACACACTTGAACCAATTTAAATAAGTTGAAAGTTTCACTCACCACCCTTCCTTAAGCAAACCAAGCAAAAGCCTCTCAAGCCTCCGAAATTTTCGGAATCGATCCCGAACCTTCTCTGATATTTCCTCTTGCTTCTAACCAATCAAAAGACAAGGTATTACTCAACCAAATCACTGTCAAACTCAGCCACAATCTCAACCCACAAACACAAACTAAAACCTCATAATTTCAACACATGCTAACCACCAAAAATCACATTTTCATACACCCTTCATACCCAGCTGAAATCTACCATTTCCAACACCCAAATGACCCCTAAAGACTTCCAAAACACTTCCCTAACAACCTTATACCATCAGCCCTTCAACCCAACACAAAATCACACCAAAATTTCAAGTTTTGACACTTTTAAAAATGCCCCCAAGACCCATTTCGGGATTCTTGTCAAAATCCCTCCATTTCAAAATATGAGGTGTATTAAGGTAAGCTTAACTCAAAACTTAACTAAACAAACCAAAAACAAGTTGAAAACCCATTAAAAATTCATACTTTCTTCAAACTTGAAAAGCTAAAATGGTGATGGTTTTGAAATCTAAAACCATGAAAATGATTGGGATGGAAAGGAGAATTCAAAAACGAAATTACCTTGAAAGGAGCCCTTGAGATGATGGAGAAAAGAGATGGAATAGTGATTTAGGGCTTTGTGAGGGTTTTCACGTTGGAAACAAAATGGGGAGAAGATGACTCC
This sequence comes from Hibiscus trionum, assembly GCA_030270665.1. NCBI lineage: Eukaryota > Viridiplantae > Streptophyta > Magnoliopsida > Malvales > Malvaceae > Hibiscus > Hibiscus trionum. The sequence continues at coordinate 36,940,503 of BSYR01000013.1, forward strand.
TTTTTTGTTTTGTTTTATAAAGCTTGTCTTTCCTTATTTTCACTTATTTACAAATATGCCATTATTAGGATTTTGATCTCATTTAAATTAAAACCAAGGTCTAATTAAATTAAATCGATTTTGACGACTCGAACCCAATACAAACACCAAATTCCCGACCCCAAAACACGGGTGTTACAATCATATCCTCAGCTCCTCTCTCCTTCTACCAGCCTCTAGTGCCTGAAACTAAAACTAAACTAAAACAGTACCTTTTCTTACCAAATAAGATATAATCAACAAAAAGCATGTCAAAGTAAAAAATACTGTAAAATGCAATGCATGAGCCTAATTATGCCTAAAATGTACTTAAAACAATAATAATATAAGATGGAATGTGCATGAAATATAGAACTAATGGACACTTTACACACCCCCAAACTCGAACTATTGCTTGTTCTCAAGCAATGAAACCTAAACATACTTGCCTTTTAAACTAATCAGAAAGAAAAAATTCTGTTTTTAAACTTGATTTAATACCTCAAGGCCGTGGCACCTGCCATTAGATTAGTGAGAAGGGAATAACATGAATTACCTCAGAATTAAACTATAATGCCAGTGAAGTGTGTGCAAAACTGTGTACATGTTGAATATGATGAATATTCTAAGTAAACAAAGATGTTGTCATGGTATATAAGGTTGCTGCCGAGGCAGCATAATTAAGCACAATTAATAATAATGGCAATAAGGGCTTCAGCTTATCACAACTACTCTTCTAGGTCCGAAGTTAAGATAGGAGCAAACTACAAAACCCCGAACCCATTGAGTAGAGTCATCCCGTGAAGACTTTCATTCACTCATGCTAATTTTTCCGTCACTTCAAGATTTTCAGATTCATGGAATTTGACAGCAGCGGAGTGTCCTTGCACATGATTCTTCCAAGAGCCTATTTCGGGCACCTCTAGAGTAAACAACAATTTTCTTTGTTTTTCTGCCTTGGCAGTTCTTTGATTTTTCTGTCTCTGTTGCCTGCATCGGCGGCTACATGCAAACATTGTTAGAACTTTGCAAAGAATTCTAAAAAAAAGCAGACAATGCTTATCAGAAATTCTAACAAATTCAGCGAGTCACAGAAGTGTTTTACATTTTTTGGCAATTAAAAAATTCTAAGTTTTTCATGCTTTTCCCAAATTAAGTTCAATTTAATAATTGGCGCGAAAAATAATTAATCGGCAATCCCATCATAGGCACAAGTTATAAAAAAATTCTTTTCCAATTAATATGAAGGCAAGTACAATATGCAAACTACATGCTACTAAGTATGCCTAAACAAAAATATGAGAACTATACCCCCCAAACTCGAGACGGGCATTGCCCTCAATGCACAAAATACAAAGAACATTAAAACTGAAAAATAAACATGAATAAGGGAAAGAAAACTTAGGCTTAGTTGTTTTCAGATAGTGGAGAAGACTTGGAAGAGTTATCTGATATGCCGCCAATTGCGGGTTGTGGCTCGATTCCCTTGGGTTTGAATCTAGATAAACAGTTGTGAGACGGGAATAATGCAACTGAAAATAAAATCTATGCCTTATTAATTAAAATCTACTCCTAAATAAACCAATTAATAAGTGGAAAAAATAGAAACTTAAATTTTTTGTTACTCTAGGAGTGCATTGGTATGCATCTCCTAAAGTAACTACTCCCTTATCGGTTGGAGCTTAAGAGGGTCGTTTTCGATACTTCTTATAGTCTACCTGCACCCTCCATCGAGTGACAATTCTCATGGTGGAGGAGTCCTTCTTCCTCGTTCCCTTGTAGTCCATGTGAATCTTCATCATTGTTCTTATTCCTGAAGGCATGAACATGTGATTAGGTAAAATTATATTACTCCCTAACCATGTACTTACCTCCTTGTCAAAGTTCGTCATAGGGGAAAGTTTCTTTTGCTGCCAAGACAGCTGCTACGGAAACCAGCTGTTGTGGTAGTCTTCTGTCATAATGTTGTGCCGCTGAAGGGAAAACTCTTTAGGCTCCTCGAAAATCTCCATCAGTAGAGATTAGGGGTGATAATGAGCCTGACCAGCTCACGAGCTACTCAGGCTCGGCTCGGTCAAAGCTCGGCTCGAGTGAGCTCAACTCGGGCTCGGGCTCGGCTCGAAACCTTAACAAGCCGAGCCGAGCCTACCCAGGCTCGGCTCGAAAAGCTCGTGAACAGGCTCGGAATCTACATATGCACTAAAATAAATTATGTATTTGTATTTTCTTTCATTAGTTGATTGCTGTTTGATTTTGTATTTTCTTTAATTATGTGTTTTATTATAAGAATATTTATTGATTATTTTGATTAATCTAATTTTTGGCATTTTTTCCCTTTCCGGTCATTGAATTTCGTTTTAGTATTGGTTATGAAAGGGATTTTTAACGAATATTTTATATATAAAAAACTATAGCAAAATTTTTCATTTCGAACCGAGCCGAACCTGACGAGCCCGAGCCGAGCCTGACGAGCTTCGAGACGAGCCCAATAGAATTGTTTTCGAGCCGAGCTCGAGCCTAAAATTCCGAGCTCGGCGAGCCTCGAGCCCGAGCCGAGCCCAATTACATTGTTTCCAAGCCGAGCCGAGCCTGGCCAGGCTCGGGCTCAGCTCGGCTCGTTATCACCCCTAGTAGAGATTTTGACGACTGTAAATCTGCCTGTATCGGCTCCTCTAGATATATATAATCCATAGTTGCCGAGGTGTCTGCCGAGCCGAGCGTCATTATGGAGGCTTCTGTCGTGGCGGGCCTCTCTGCTGAGGCATAGCTTTGCTCGGGTGCTGTCAGTTCGTCCTCAGGGCCGGGTTCTAGGTAGCTGCTGGAACAGCTGTAAATCTTGCTGCCCAGGAAGTGTTTTGCATCCTCTTGGCTTGGAGTTCCTAATTGCTCCTCACACATCGGAGATCTTTCCTCGCATTGCTCTTCGTCCTCTTGTCTTGGGACATCAATATCCCTCAAACTTAATTGTTCTAATTTATCTATGGCATTGATGAGGACTTAATTGTTTAGTCATGCATCCATCTTAGCGATGCTGCCGTCCATAGCAGTTGTCACTTTATCCGTGAGTGCAAGGAAGGTTCGAAGTGTGTCCTCCAAAGATTTTGGTTGTTCTTGCGGATAGCTATATTCCCAGGGCATGTCGCTTTCTGCAGCAAAACTATTATGGTAAATTTTTTTGAGATTTTTGATTATACCAGGAAAAATCTTGTTACTGCAACAGTGGCATCAGTTGTCCCTGTTGCTGCTACGGCGACATTTGTTGTTCATATTCTGACATCCACTCCCAAGTGGTTTTTCTCGACATGTCTGATGCAAAAAGATGTGGGCAACTTTTGAACGCATGATTGCCTTCACAAAATTCACAAGAACTCTCCCAAATATTGTTGCACTTAATTCGTGGGGCATCTGAATAAGCATTTTCCCACATAGTTTTTTTCAACTAAAATTAAATGTAAATAGAATTAAGAGTGCAGAAAAATTAAAACGAATTTTGTTGTTACCATTCCCCGGCAGCGGTGCCAAAAACTTGTAGAGCATTTGGGTGTTCTCTATTTATGAGCATAAGTGCACACTCTTGTCAAGTTATAGTATAAAAGATATCGTCTCCCACAGGGATTAGACAACTTGATTCGAGTTGTAAATCTTGCACAAGAAAAGTAAATGCACAATTAAGTTGATTGTTTGAGAAGAAAATTAAAATAAAAACACAAGTAATTAAAAGGGAAGTGATCAGATTGATAGAAAGGGCAGGGTTATACCGCTGCTTAGTGTGAAATAGCGTTGAATAGGATAAGTTGTTTTGCGCTGCCAGACTCTGCTGCCTTGGTGGTGGATGGCAGGTAGACTGCTGAGACCCTCTCACTGCCTCGGTAGGGGAATGGAACTGTGTCTCGACGACAAACTCAGCAGAACTACAAGGCTCGACAGAACGCTTCGAAAGTGACTCCGCTTATGTCTAAGTTAGATTTCTGTTGATGCCCACTGCAGATAATACCAGTCACGGTGTGAATCATGCAAAGACAACAATGTTGATTCGTCCTCTTTTAGCCACCTTAAACCCTAAACCTATTTCTAGGTCGGATTAATCGCACCGTCTATAGATGAAATCTTACTTACTTCTTTTGTGAGTTCGACTCTCTCGATACCGAACAAATGGATAGAATTCAACTAATCTTTTGCCTTAATTGAAAACTATGAAGAACGTGGAATAAGTAAACCTTGTAATTTTATTTGCAAAAAAAAACTTGAAATCCTAAGCAACCGTTCTCACAACTAACTACAACATAAACCAAACCCAAGGAGAAATTTAGAACATGTTGACGGCAAGAAAACCTAAACTATGCCTAAGGAAAACCTCTGTTGTCTCTTGAAATACAAAATTATGTGAAGTATATATAGGCCATAGTCTAGGTTAAGTCTTCCTTGGAGTAGAAGTCTTCAAAGAGCTTTGTATTAAATGCAATTTTAAATTCTGACTTCTTTGAGTTAAATTTGGACTTCTTTTTTCGTTGCCTTGCTCCGCAAGTAAGCTCATTCTTCTCCTTTGGCGGTTCTGTCTGCTGCTCCAGACGTTAGAAAATTGAGTGAACGACATCGTTAGAATCAGGACTTTCTGCTCTCTCGATCGCACTCTAATTTACCAACTCCTCACTATGTTGCCCTGGGAGGCAGGCTCACTTTGTTGTCTTGGGCGGCAGGCTCACATTGCTGCCCTGGGCAACAGGCTTACTTCACTGCACTGGGCGGCAAGTATGGCAGCGGTAGCTGTTGTCTCTGTCTGGAACTGCATTAGTACATCTCCCTGATCTGCTGCCTCAGCATCATGTCCTCAGCTCCTCTCTCCTTCTACCAGCCTCTAGTGCCTGAAACTAAAACTAAACTAAAACAATACCTTTTTTCTTACCAAATAAGAGATAGTCAACCAAAAGGCATGGCAAAGTTAAAAAAATATTGTAAAATGCAATGCATGAGCCTAATTATGCTTAAAATGTACTTAAAAACAGCAATAATATAAGATGGAATGTACATGAAATATAGAACTAATGGACACTTTACACATATATACTGTACGCGTCAGTAATTTTGATGACGTACTTGTAACCTCCTCTAGCAGTTGAAGTTAAAGGTCCACATACATTTGTATGTATTTGGCCTAATAATTTATTGACCCTTTCGTTGTGTCCAGTAAAAGGACTTTTTGTCATCTTACCCAATAAACAAGATTCACAAGTATCATATGATTCAAAATCAAAATAATTCAAAATTCCATCTCGATGAAGTTTTGAAATGCGTTTCTCATTTATGTGGCCAAGGCGAAAAATGCCAAAGATAGGTTAGATTTAAATAATTAGATTTAAGATTCTTATTTATGTTATAGATCGCAAAGTTGTTGGAGTTTTAAAGTTTCAAAACATAAAGACCATATTGTAAATCAACATTTTCATAGAACATGTCTTTATAATAAATGGGGCAATTATTATTCTTAATAATAAAAGAAAACCCATCATTATCCAAGCAAGAAACTAAAATAATATTCCTACTTATACTAGGAACATAAAAGCAATTGTTCAAAACTAACAGAAGCCCACTAGGAAAGGTAAGTTCATAACTTCCTACAGCTAAAGCAACAACTCTTACTCCATTTCCAACTCGTAGGTTCACTTTCCCTTTCTTCAGTTTTCTACTCCTTTTGAGTCCATGTACATTCGTACAAATGTGAGATCCACATCCAGTATCTAATACCCAAGAATTTGAAGGAGAAAAATTAACATGTATAACATAAATACCTAAAGAGTTGGTCTCACCAGTCTCCTTCTTTTCTTTATATCTTCCAGATACAGCTTGCATTTTGTCTTCCAATGACCAGGCTCATTGCAAAAGAAACATACACCCTCCTTAGGGGGCTTAGCTTTGGGAGTAGCTTTGGGTTTTGGTTTAGTATTGGACTTTCCAATCGCTCCTCCTTTTCCCTTTCCCTTTTTCTTGAAATTCTTTCCATTTTGAACCATCAAAACATGGCTAAGCTTAGATTTAATATTTTGTTCAACAGTTTTAAGCATCGTATGCATCTTAGTAATTGATTTGTCTATCTCATCCATGTTATAGTTCATAACGAATTGGCTATAACTTTCAAGTAATGAATTCAAGATCAAATCAGTTGCCAACAATTGGCTTAATGGAAATCCAAGTCTCTTTAGGTGCTTAATATGACCTTTCATTTTTAGCACATGGGTGTTGATTGAGACACCTTCAGCCATTTTGCAAGAATGTAATGCCTTGGTAGTCTCATGCCTTTCTTTCCATGCTTGCTGTTGGAATATTTCCTTAAGCTCATGAATCATATCATATGCTTCTATATTTTCTAGATCCTTTTGAAGTTAAGAACTCATGGTAGCTAGCATCAGACATGCAACATCAAGAGACTCACTTTTATGCTTCTCGTAAGCCTTTGTTTAAGCTTTAGAGGCATCTTTCTCAAGTTCCTCAAGGTAAGGTACATCTAGGACATAAATATTCCTTTATTGCTTGAGAACAATTCTCAAATTCCGATACCAGTCAAGGAAGATAGTCCCGATAAGTTTTTCCTTCTCAAGGGTCGATTGTAGTGGTAAAGTAGAATTAGTGTTTGTCATCTACAACATAACGTAAAGTTTGATAAGATATTTTGATATAAGATTTCCACTAAATTAAAACAACCCTCAAAACTAATTAATATAGTGGGATAAGATCCATATTTCAATCTATCTTTAAGTCATCTTTAGCATGACGCTTAAAAAATAAGTTATTTAGGTAAGTAACTCTTACTAAATGCATCTCACGCATCTCTTAGAAATTTATGAGATTTTGACATCATATGTCTCGGAATGCATAAATCTCATCTCATGCCATTAAGTCCAAAACTGTTTTGTTAACCTAATTAAGCTAAATCATTTTTAAACATATGAGCAACACCATTACTCGTCTTGTCTTACTAATGTAACCTAATGTACTCCTACTTTGGTAGAACCTACATTAAGGTGATAAAAGTCTTGACAAGTGTTTAAAGTAGGATGGCATGTTAAACTTAAATTTTATACGAGGGGTTTTGGCGATTTTAATTACTAAGGTATCACATACATAACATAAACATAGTATCACATATACACAATAAATAAACGTGACATAGTATGGCCTTATCCTAAAAAGAATAATCTTAAACGAAAAACATCTACATCGTTAAAGATTATCATTACCACCACCTTGGATCATCATCACCATGGTGGAATAAAAGTGGTCTTCTTATTTTGTTATGAAAATTCAAACGACACGCAAGCCGTATTACAATGAACAAAGCGACACGCGGGTCATATTTCTTTAAAAACTTTACAACCTTTGCAAAACCTAAAAGGCCATACTATGCACCATGTCAAACATCAAGCAAAACAATCAAGAAACAAACATCTCATGCATATTGAATTAAGCGTACATCGTTACTAAGACTTGTTACTTAAGTCTTTTAATCTTATAAGGTGCTTCACATAGATAGACATGTTACTAAGACGTGTTACTATAAACAAACCTTACGATTTCACCCTAAATTTTTCTATTTTACTGGTCTTATTAGTAGAACCACGAGCAATCCAAAATCTAGTTTAATCGCATTAAACAATGTAATCAAATTACATAAAAGTCGTATACATATTGAAAAACTAACTAGAAATGAAGAGAGGAAGAAGAATGTTTTTATTGAAAACAACGTGATTTACTATGAGCCAAGCTCATGCTCTTATACATAAACCCTAGAAAGTTAAAGTGAGCTAAAGTCTATAACTAATCTCATAACAGACTTAGCTTTCAAGCTAAGTTGGAAAAATTGTTTAATCACCTTTCCAAGTTGGCACAACCGTTACTCTTCTGGACTATATTCAACATGCTTCCTACTTCTTCCACTTTCTACTTCTGAGAGAGCAACAACTCCTAGCTTTTGTCAAAAGATGTTAAAGTAATCCTTTGAAAGAGCCTTGGTCATTCCATCAGCTATTTGGTGCCCTGATGGAACATAGTTTACCTTTAAATTGTTGGATGCCACCTTTTCTCTTACGAAATGCACTCAAGTTCCATGTGTTTAGTCTTCGAGTAATACACAAGATTAGCGCTCGCTATCGCACTTGAATTATCACTCCATATCACCGCTATATTCTCAACTTTAACATTCATGTCTTTTAACATCGCATCCATCCACGTTATATCAGATGCAACATCATCTAAACTTCTATACTCAGCCTTGGTTGTGGACCTTGACACAATTTTTTGTTTATTTGAACTCCACATGACCAGATTACCACCCAGGTAGACACAGTTGCCAGATATGGACCTTTTGTCATCAATACTGCCACCCCAATCTACATCAACAAATGCAACTAATTGTAATGGTGCCATAGAAGCACCAAACCACATACCATAATCAAGAGTTCCATTCATATAGGGTAGCATTCTTTTTATAGCAATTATGTGTTGTTCACAAGGGGTATGCATAAATTGCGCCAAGTTGTTTACACTGTAAGCAACGTCTAGTCTTGTATGCCATGCATACAGTAAAGATCCAACCAAGCTTCGATACTCATTTGCATCAATCAAGGGACTTCCAGCTTCCTTAGTGAGTTTTATAGAGGAAATCATATGTGTAGGAGTTAGAGTTGCTTTATCCATTCTAGCTTTGACAAGGAGCTCCATCACATATTTCTTTTGATTCAAGAAAATTGATTCACCAACCTTCTTGACTTCAATTCCCAAGAAGTAATTGAGTTCCCCCTGATCTTTAAGTGAGAATTTTTCAACAAGCAACCTGACCACATTTTCTATATCACCATTTGAGCCACTGGTGACAATAATGTCATCCACGTACACAAGCACATATGTAACGTTTCCATTTGCTCGTTTGATAAACAAAGAGTTGTCAGCATGGGAGATTTTAAAATCTATGCTAATCAGGTAATCCCTTAGCTTGGAATACCAATTTTGAGGGGCTTGTCTCAGGCCATACAAAGCCTTTTGTAATTTGCACACTAACAAGAATCCATATGATGCCCTTCTTTCAAACCCTTGTGGCTGATCCATGTACACATCTTCATTCAGATCACCATTTAAAAAGGCATTGTTAATGTTTACTTGCATTAATAGCCATTTATTTTGAGTTGCTAGTGCAAGAATTACATTAATTGTCAAGGATTTTACCACCGTACTGAAAGTTTCCTGAAAATTTTGCCTAAGTATTTGAGAAAATCCCTTAGCCACTAGTCGTGCTTTATAACGTTGAATGGATCCATCAGCATTCCTTTTAACTCTGTAGAGCCATATGTAACCCACTATCGATCTTCCTTCGGGCAATGTAACCAAGCTCCAGGTGTTGTTTTTCTCCAAAGCTTCAAATTCTGCTTTAACAGCCACGCTCTAGTTTGATGATGCAAGAGCTTCATGTATTGAACCAGGTTCTACTTCTTCATTTGCATACATGGTTCCATATAGCTTTGGCTTGTAAATTCCACACTTACTTCGAGTCATCATGTGCTTTCTGGTAAGATGTGTTGGCTGTATTGTATCTGCTGGTCTTTGATCTAACGTGCCATGTGACATAGGGTGATCATCAATTCGACTCTTCTCAACTGCATCATGGGCATGAACGATGGTAGTGACATGTTGCCCAGGTTCACTATCAACAATCACACTTACATTATCATATGTGGGTGCATTAGTTGCTTCACCTTGATGTGTGTTACCACTTCCAGGCACTCAAGTTTATATGTTGCTCACTTCCCTTTCTAGATTGACTGGTGACTCTACATTGAGGTTAGGAATCCTAGTATTATAGGCAGACCCACTCAGAGAACTGGACCATACGAGAGTTGAAATTGAGCCTGCACATCGCCCAATGGTATTTGTTCTCATACACACCTTGTCAGCCCCTTGTACAACTGGAAATTTAGCACCTGATTTATGGCTAGGCTCAGACTTTGAAGATTGCTTGTCACTCGTACCTGAAAAGGAAAAGCATTGTTCATAAAAAATTACATGCTTCGAAATTAAATTTTCCCATCATGACCAAGACACTGATAACCCTTGTGGTTGGAGCTGAACCGAGAAATGTGCATGACTGAGATCTAAAGCTCATCTTATAATTTTGATAGGGTCGAAGGTGTGGAAAACACCTACACCCAAAAACATTCATGGACCTGTAATCAGGTTGCTTCTTGTGTAGGACTTCAAAAAGAGACTGCCCTTGTAATAATTGTGTAGTTAACATGTTGATGAAGTGGACCGTTGTAGCAACAACATAAGACATAAGCGAAATGGAAGGCTAGCTTGCGCTAATAACTCAAGAGCTAGTTCAATGATATGGTGATGTTTCCTCTCGAATAAACCATTCTGCTCGGAGGTGTGTGGGTAGGATAAACGATGATTGATCCCCATAGTTTCCAGCAATGTGGATATTGGCATGTACTCATCACCCCAATCTGTTTGCACTTCTTTAATTGTTGTATTAAAATGATTGCGAACCATTTTATCAAACAATTGAAACACGTGTATAGCTTGATCTTTTGTTTTGAAAAAATAAACCCAAAAATGCCTCGTACAAGCATCCACAAAGGAAATGTAATAGTAAGAAACATTAGACACAATATGTGAAGGCCCCATAGATCAGAAAACACAAGCTAGAAGAGTTTATCATAAACTGTAGTAGATTCATTGAAAGGTAATTTGTGGCTCTTTCCCATTCTATAAGCTACACATTCATTTTTATCAATTTGCAAAGGAAACACAACACCAATCTGTTTACATGCCTTCACTAGAGAACTATGTGCAAGATGCCCTAATCTCATATGCTACAGATCATAATTGTGGCTATTAGTTTTTATAGTATTTGCTTCTACATGGCAACAATTTCCTTCAGACTTAGAGGAGGAAGACACCCCTGATGTAACCGCAGGTACAATAAAATTATGTTCGCAACCTTTGTATGCTTTCTTTGATTCTGGTTCAACACATTCTTTCATATGTTCTTCTCTTGTAGAAAAGTTTAATTTGAAACCCGAACCTACATATTGTAACCTTATTTCCACCAATCCATTAGGAGATAAAGTGATTGTTAACCAAGTGTGTAAAAATTATCCCTTGTTTATAAAAGGCATACCTTTTCCAGCCGATCTTCTAGCCTTGCCATTCAATGAATTTGATCTTATTTTAGGCTTAGATTGGTTAGGAAAACATCAAGCTTGGGTAGATTTCCATAAGAAAAGACTTTTTCTTCACGGGTTACGGAAAGAATCGATACTGTTGTTAAATGAGAAATCTTCTGAGTCAACCTCAATATTTTCTGCTATACCTATTATGAATGAGACTAAACACCACTTTGATTCCATTTTAACTGTCTCTGAATTTCCTGGTGTATTTCCGAAGGAATTTTAGGGGCTAACACCAACGAGAGAAGTTGAATTTGGAATTGAAGTTCAACCGGGATCAACCCCTATCTCTATTACACCTTATTGGATGGCTCTGGTCAAACTTAAGGAACTCAAAAACCAGTTACACGACTTCTAATATAAAGGCTTCATCAGACCAAGCTCATCACCTTGGGGAGCCCAGTCTTATTTGTAAAGAAAAAGGATGGTTCGATGAAACTTTGCATCGACTATAGACAATTGAACCAGGTTACTATCAAGAACTAAGGGTGCTTATCGAGCGAGTCGATCGCGAGTTGAGTAGTGCTCAACTCGTGCTTATTAAAAAATCTCGTTCTTCGACTTGACTCGTTGCTCGTTAAGCTCCATAAAATTTTGCTCGACTCGTGCTCGTTAAAAAATCTCTTTGCTCGAATTAACTCGTTGCTCGTTAAGCTCGCCAAAATTTTTACCTTGTTTTTCAAAATATAGGTAAAATCTAGTGATACAATTATAGCTTAATATAAATATAGAAATTCAGAAAAAATGTGAGGTCTTAGGAGAAAAGTAAACGAAAATGTCATGATCTAGTTAAAAATAAAGTCGATATTCGAGTGTGAGACTCTTTTTAGTTTCTCAATAATCTTCGATGAACAACAAAAGAGAGAATGCCTTAGGAACTTTGGGGTTTTAACTTTCAATTGTATATTTTTACATGGGAAGTGGAAACTGAAGACTCTTTCCCTTTTTTACTTTTAACATAAAGTAATAATAAAAGAAAAATTAAAGACGTTAATAAAAAAGAAAGACTCGTTATTATAATTTAATTTTTTATTAATACAAATTAACTTTTTTATTTTTAGGAAATACAAAATGTTTTGGATTTGAAACAAAAATTTTATGGGTAAATTACCTAGCAATTCACTGAACTTTTCTAGAGTTTTCACATGGTATTTAAACTTATTGAAACCTAATTTTTTAAGGTAGCCACCAAAAAATCATAAAAGACTTTATAAAAAATAGCGAGGTGCTCACAAACTTATCGAGTCAAGTAGGGCCTGCCTCAACTTGACTCGCTAAGATCTTAAGTCGAGCTCGAATTTGAGTCGAGCATTAATTGAGATTTGACCAAGTCGAGCTCGAGTTGTTTGCGAGCAGCTCAACTCAATAAGCACCCTATCAAGAACAGGTACCCGTTACCAAGAATCGAAGATTTGTTTGATCAATTCAAGAATTCCACAATATTTTCCAAGATTGATCTCCGATCAGAGTATTATCAGATGGAAATCATGGAAGCTGATGTCCCAAAGTCTGCTTTTAGGACTCGTTATGGTCATTATGAATTCCTTGTGATGCCTTTTGGCCTTAAAAATGCTCATGCTGCAATCATGGATCTCATGAATCGAGTCTTTAAGCCTTACCTAGATAAATATAGGGTGGTTTTCATTAATGACATCCTTATCTACTCCAAGGATAAGGATGAACATTCGAAACATCTTCGGATAGTTTTACAAACTCTTCGGAACCATCATCTTTACGCTAAATTCAGCAAATGCGAATTTTGGCTATCTGAGGTATCTTTCCTTGGTCATGTGATATCTGCAAAAGGAATTAAGGTCAACCCAAAGAAAATTCTGTCAATAGTAGATTGGAGACCTCCAAAGAATGTTAGTGAAGTCAGAAGCTTCCTCTGTTTAGTTGGGTATTACCGGAGATTTGTAAAAGGGTTTTCGATGATAGTCGCTCCCTTGACAAAACTACTTTGTAAGGACATGTAATTTATTTGGTCAGAAAACCAGCAACAAAGCTTCGATCAGTTGAAACAAGTTATTATACGAGCCCCAATCTTAACCCAACCTGAATTAGGAAAGGATTTTACGGTCTTTAGTAATGCGTCCCATCTTGGTTTGGGTTGTGTGCTCATGCAAGAAGATAGAGTGGTAGCTTACGCTATGAGGCAATTGAAACAACGTGAATTGAACTATCCAACCCAAGACCTTGAATTAGCTGTAGTGGTTTTTGCCTTGAAAATTTGGAGACACTATCTATTTGGGGAGAAATGTTATCTATTTACATATCATAAAAGCTTAAAATATCTGATGACTCAGAAAGAGTTAAACCTCAAGCAAAGAAGGGGGATGGAATTACTCAAAGACTACGATCTAATCATTGATTACCACCCAAGGAAATCAAACGTGGTGGTCGGTGTGCTCAGTCGCAAATGTTTTTTTGGTAAGATCTTAAATAATGCATGTTTAGCTCGATCACGTTCAAAGTACTAAACCTTGATATCTAAACTGTGTTTCATTGTCTTGTAGCCCTACTACAATCAATGCACATTTTAGACTGTATAAAAATCAAAGGCAGCTGGCCAAAATCCAGATTCAGCCTGGGATAGTTTTGAAGATTAGGACCCTTCTGCAATATGATCTTGAACTTTAAAAGATTTTGCGTAAACTTGAATTCGAACCGAGTTTAGACTTTTCCTTGAAGTCAAATGGTTAGCTTTACTTTAGAAACAGAGTTTGTGTTCCTGACGATGAAGATTTAAAAAGAGAAATGCTACGGGAAGCTCACAATAGTCCTTTCTCGATTCATTCGAGATTTGTTAAGATGTATCAGGACTTAGAAGAATTGTACTGGTGGCCAAAGATGAAATCAGACATTACAAATTTCGTCTCTAAATGCTTAACTTGTCAAAGGGTTAAAGCTGAACATCAAGTACCTTCAGGGCTTTTGCAACCTATTGAACTATCTCAGTGGAAGTGGGATCGAATAACAATAGATTTCGTAACCGGTGTTCCCTTATCACCAAAAGAGAATGATACAGTTTGGGTAATAGTGGATAGATTCTTCAAATCAGCCCACTTCATACCAGTTAGAATGAACATGAGTTTGGATCAATTACCCAAGTTGTATATAAAGGAAGTGATTCGACTACATGGTGTTCCTATTTCTATTATATCTAATCGAGACTCTCGGTTTACTTCTAGATTCTAGAATTCGTTACAGAGGGACTTGGGAACCAGAACGAACCTTAGTACTGCTTTTCATCCTCAAACAGATGAACAATATGAAAGGGTGATCCAAATTTTAGAAGACATGCTTCGAGCTTGTGTTATCAATTCGGGAGAGAACTGGGAGAAATCCCTTCCCTTAGCTGAATTTTCTTACAACAACAGTTATCAAACATCTATTCGAATGGCTCATTTTGAAGCTTTGTATGGAAGAAAATGTAAAACTCCATTGTGTTGGTCCGAGTTAGGTGAAAGAAAAATTTTAGGACCCGAACTTCTTAGAGAAATAGAGAAACACATATCAATCATTCACAAATGGTTAAGAGAGGCTTTTGATAGACAAAAGCCTATGTTGATTTGAAAAGAAAGGACACCCAATACAAAGTGGGAGATCAAGTGTTCTTAAAGGCACCTCCATGGAAGAATGTATTCAGATTCGGGGAAAAGGGAAAACTTAGTCCCCGATTTATTGGACCTTTCAAAATATTGGAGAAGATTGGTCCTATTACTTATCGTTTTGCCCTTCCAGACTAGTTTAGCAAGATACACAATGTGTTTCATGTTTCGATGTTTCGATAATATGAAGAGGTTGAACTCAATCCATATTTATCATATGAAGAAGAACATGTCCAAATCCTCGATCAAGAGGTTAAAAGCCTATGAAATAAAAATGTTCCTCTCGTTACATTTTTGTAGAGAAATCATAAAATCGAAGAAGCAACATGGGAACCGGAATCAATCTTGAAGAGCTAGTATCCACACATTTTTCCCTCAGGTAAAAATTCAAGGGCGAATTTTTCTTTTTAGGGGGAGGAGAATTGTAACATTCTAAAAATGTGACTCGAATTTTCAACGAGGATTTTAAGTGTCACATTAGTAGCTATTCTTAGACAACTATTAGAACCTTGGGACTAATTTTGAATGATAAGCAAATTAAAGACTCTATTTCAAAGGACCTAACCGAACTTAATGAAATGGTCTTGGAATGCATGCAAATAAAACCAAAAACTAGGGGTGTAGATAGTTGTCCACATGAGACCAAACTTAGGAGTTTGGGGTGGATGAGTCGACAAGATGGAGTAGGAAGAGAAGAACCACATTCTTCATCTTCCTCAACCCCATGTAATAGCTGATAGAGAGTAGTGAGAGAGAGCTTGGAGAAGCTTGGAATTTCATATCAAAATCCATGTTTTGATCGAAGGGAATTGAACTATTGAGGTAAGGATCTCAACTTATTCTTTGGTTAAATCTTGTAAACATATAAATGGTGGGAATTCATGTTTATGTCGAGTCTCGCCTTGCTATTTTAGAATTATAAATGGAATAGGAATTATATGTATATCTTGACGATGGAATCAATGTATAGAATCCAAATTGGATCGAATAGAGGGACACATATATGTGCGCTTGCTGAGTCGAATGGAAATTCATCGAAGTAGGAATGAGAATTAGAAGTTTATACATAGAAATGCATACATATATATGTTTTAATGTTTTATGAAATTAAGGAATTGTACATGTTGCGAGCAAGTATCGTGTTTCGAACCTACCTAGAATCAAGCATGTTTTGTTTTATATATATCTATGTAAATTTGAGTTCAGAAGTGAAGTATTAAAGTAAATTAGTGTTATGTTAGGCTATATGGACAGTTTGTTGTGTAATCGGGATAAATTTATAGTTAGGGACTGCCTTGTACATATATTCTTGTATATGAGCTATGTCACAAGCAATGTGGATTAGTTTATATGGTCAAAGTATTGTTATGTACTTATATAAGAATCTATATGAACAAATGCATGAAATTTGGAGTAATTGGTATATAATATAGAAGTAATGAAGTTGTTTTTGTATACAAATGTGTTAGGGTAGTTTTAAGACGAAAGGAAATGTTTGTTTTAGTAGGCGGGGCTGGTTATACTTGCACATGAATTCATATACAAGAGAATAAGGCTGTTTTAATTTATAGCTATGTATAATGGATTATTTTAGACAATAAACTGAATGTAATTAGTTACTAAGATTGGTTTTAATCGAATTGAATTGTTGTTATGTTAGAACAAGAGGAAGTCGAAGCTGTAGGAGCTAAAGTAGATCCGGTCGTACATAAGTTGAAAGGGATTGTGATCCGAGACCACAACTAACACAGTTTAAATTGTGAGTGTAGTTTTAAGACTCGAGGTAGGCCAATAGCCTTTCGAGCAATTTTTGCTTATTAAATACATTGCATGAGTTTGAAAATTACATGTTTGAGTTAGCTTGGATGTCAGGTAAGAATCTATTAAGTTGTGTTAAACAATGTGAATTTCTAGTTATTGATGTTAATGATTATGTGAATTGCATGACCATTATGAATGTGATATGTGTTACTTGATACTTGAACCTTATAATAAGATACCCTTCAAATGAGAAATTATTTCAGTATACTGTTTGTATAATGTGAAACATGTCTAATACGAGAAAGATGATAACCGTGTTATACAATACGTTGATAAGGAGCATAGCTCACTTGATTTGGTAATGATCCAAAATGTGTACATGAAAGCCTTATGTTAACTTGTTCTGTATGTGCTACTTGGTCATGATTCATGAAATGTTATGCTAAATTATGTTATATGAGACTTCTCATGTGCACTTAAGATAATGTAACACTTGAATAAAATGTATATGACTTCCATTTACATTGTAAGACCATTCGGATGTTGTGCTTAACATGAGTATATGTATAACCATTCATGATTGATCATTATATCCAGGCATGCATTTTACCTCACCAAGCTAGAAAGATATGATTACTTGTTTCTTGTAGTGAAAGTAACTTCTTGCAGGTTATCTTTAAAGTTTTATAATCTACCTCACTAAGTAAGATTTACTTATAAACTTTTCCACTTCATTTCAGGATAGTTCTTCAAGCCCTTTTGACTCGTATAGCTGTTTCGAATCACAAGTACCTCGCAAGAGTATGTTTGATACTTTTTATATAAATTCCTAGGATGGTGGCACCATGAGTTATATTTATGCATAAGAACTTATCCTCTTTTGGGCATGTATATATTAAGTCTCATCCATGAATGTAAATATCAAACTTTATAGCTTTTAGTTAACCTATGTATGTTTGATTAATTTTGGCATTTTTAGTTAATTAGGACTCATACTCCTTAATATGATTAGTCAAGAAACTGCATGCTTGTTAGTAAAGACATGTTTGAAGTAAATGTTTGGTAGAATTGTTTGAAATGCTTGATTAGAATTATTCTAGGATAACATGATCAATACTAAGTGTAACACCCCAATTTTGGGCTTAGAATTTTTGGGTTTGGACCGGACCGGTCGGGTTGCGGTTCGAATATAAAAGGGTGAATTTAGGAAAGCCTAGTTCGGGTTGCATTAAAAATATGGAAAAATGTCTTAAAATCCTCTTTTATTATATATAAGAGAAAGGTGAAATCAATTTCAGAAAATGAGGTTTGGAAGAGTGACATTTTGGGTTAGTGACCAAAATGTAATTTTTGAAAACTGGGTGACTGTTTTAAAAAGGATTGAAACTTTGAATCTTTAAGGAGCTATTTACCCAATAGGAGTTTCTCCAGATTTTTCTTAAATATTAAAGGATTAATTAATGTTTTAAAAATAAAAGTAAAAGGGAGGGAAAGATATTTTGGCTTTTTCAACTAACTTTTCCCAAATTCCATTTTCCTTTTCTCTCAACTTTCTCTCAACCCAAACACATTTCTCCAGCACATTTTCCCTCTGATTTTGACATCCAAATATGAGATTTTAATCCTCTTTTGATCTCTAATCATCTCTTCAACAAAACCTTAGCATTTGCTTATTGGATTTTCAAGATTTTGGTTCCAAAAAGGGAGAAAACTCAAGTTTAGAGGTATGAACGTCCTTCTCCTCTAAATTCTCAGTTCTTTACTGAAATTCCCAAGTTCTCAATCCTTGATTTTTGTTTTATTAAAGGTTTTACAATTGTGTTCTTGATCTTGGCTTTAAAATGCAAGATTTGCTTTAATTTTGATGAAATTCGTATGATCTGATTGGGCACTGTTTTGAGATGTCATTTTGATGTAAAATGAATGTATAATTGATGAGAAATTGAGGTTTAATCAATGCAATCCCGGATAGGTTGATTTTCCTAAGTTTTGCTTGAGTTTTTGGTTGTTTTTGGAGTGATCTTGATGATCTGTTATAGCTGGAGGTATAAGGACGTGGTTAGATCCTTTTTGGATGTTAATTGATGTTTAAGGATGTTTAGAATTGATGGATCTTGGATGGGTAGTGTTGTGGAGTTGTTTGGATGTGATTTCGGTTGTGTTTGGTAGCCGAAATGTGAGTGTTGATGTGAGCAGCGAGTTTCGATGTCTTGGTTGAGGATATTAATGCATGATGATGCATTAATCTACTGTTTTGATGTGTTTAAAACAGGGGAGACATCTTCGGATCCTTGTGGTGTTGATCCAGAAGCTTGATTAGTGTTTCGGCAAGTGGCGAAACGGAGTCGGTGAGTGGATTTTGGTTTTCAGCTTTGAAACCAATGTTTTGAAGGTTTGGGAGCTTAGTTTAAGTCTAAGCAACTTAGCTAAGCTCAAGAGTAAGTTTTCGGAAAAACTCCCTTGTTGATGAACCATGAGTTGGTTGAATGCAATGTGATTTGTTTGCATGTTTTAAATTCTGTTTTGAAAGCATGTTTTAGCATGTTTAATTGCTGAGATTATAAGCCATGTGTTGAAGGATGCTCAAGGTAAGAGATCCTTGTTTTTGAACATTGTTAAATGTGGTTTTGATGCTTAATGATGCATGATGTTTATGGCTTTGTTAAATGCTTTAAAACAATGAAATATTGTTGTTAATGATGCATATTGGCAAGTGATGTTTGTGAATGGTTAAGAACATTATGGTGGTTAAAAGTCCATAGGTGGTTCTTGTGTTAAGAACAACATGGTGGTTAAAAGTCCATGGTTGATTCTTGTTAAGGTCACTAAGGTGGTTAAAAGTCCTTGAGTGAGCCTTGTAAGGTCACAAAGGTGGTTAAAAGTCCTTGTGTGAGCCTTGTGTATTTTAAGAACACCATGGTGGTTAAAAGTCCATGGGTGATTCTTGTTTTAAGGTCGCAAGGTGGTTAAAAGTCCTTGTGTAGACCTTGGGTATTTTAAGAACATCATGGTGGTTAAAAGTCCATGGATGATTCTTGTTAAGGACACAAAGGTGGTTAAAAGTCCTTGTGTGGTCCTTGTGAATTGTAAGATCACAATGGTGTTTAAAAGTCCATGTGCGAGTCTTATGTTGATTGAATTGTGAAATGTAAAGATTATGTTTATCACTTGTAGCCAATATGACATGTTAATAATGTGAAGCATGTATGCCTGTTTAAATGCTTTTGTGCATGGTTTAAGGTTGCTTTGATGTAAGATTTATAAAAGTGTTTATAAATGCATTATTGTGTTGTTTTAAATGAGCATTCCTCACTAAGCTATGTGCTTACGCTCTCTCTTTTCTTAAACCAATAATGCAGAGCATTAAAGTGCATTGAGGGCAGCAAGGAGGTCAAGAAATCCAAGTGGTGAACTAAGCTCATGTATGGTGAAAGTTTCTTAAACACTATTAGCTTTAGGCATTTGGCAATGGGGAACCTATGTTGATGTTTTGGGAGATGTTTTGGACTCCTTATATTGGTTTTATGTTGTTGATGATGTTGGAACATGTAATTGGCCTCTTGGTATTTGTTTTGGTGATTTGAGGATTGCATGGTTTGCTATATAGGATTCTTGCCTATAGATTTGGGGTTTTTCATGTTTGATGCCATGCTTATGAATTGTTGATGCCAATATGTTCCTTATGCATGTAATGTCTTGCTGGTATAATTTGGTTGCCTTTGGAGCATGTTTGATGGGTCAATTGTATGTTAAACCAGCTAAAATTCTGCAATCTGGGCAGCCTGTTTCGGAACAGGTGCTGCCGTTTCGGAACAGAGGGCCTGAAATGGCCTAGGCGTTTCGAAACGGGCAGGGTTGTTCCGAAACAGTTTGGCCACTGCCAGGCCCTGTTGCGCAACGCGTTTCGGAACGGTCCCGCATTTCGGAACGGATCATCCCTGTTCCGAAACACCCGACCGTTGAGCACTGAAATTGTTGGTTAAATGTTTTGAAATCCTTGCGTTTTGGTCCTGAATCTTGTTTATGCAATTGAATGAGTTTGAGATGTCCGTTTGAGCTGAAATTTGACAGAGAAGCATGAAACATGACTAATTTCATAATGGTAACTCAAAAGTTGGTTAAGTCCTTCTAATTTCCAGAATTTACATTTTGGTCCCTAAACTTGTATGTTGTGCAAATAAGTCCCTGAATGTTTTCCGAATGCGCTGATCTTTGAGTATGTCGATTGTATGAACATATCTAGGGTTAATGTGCATTTAGATAAGTTTAAAAAGAAAAAAAAAGGTCGTTAATCAAGGTTGACTTTCGGGTTGACTTTGGTTTTCCCCGTGTAAACTTCTTAATTCGGGTTAATCGTCTAGGCCGGGTTAAGGGGGTTACACTAAGACTAAATAGATAAATTGTAATCTTGTGTCTATAATAATGCTCGTTCTAGAAAAGAAAATATATTTTTTTTGGTGTATCACTCGTTGAGCATTTACTTATATTGTAAGTTAGATTCCTTATTCGATCCACGTGATTGTTGTGTACCAAGATTAGTTCAACTTTCATCTTAGATTATGGAATTAAGAACACAAATGATCTTAAGTGGAATTACAACTATTTTGTTGACCTTCTTGTTAGCTATGTTTGATAGCAATCTTATGCCTCAAGTCTCTCTTTTGCCATGTCTGTTTGTCAAGTGGTTGTATATCATGTTTTTATGCCTTACTAGAAAGTTAAGTCAAAGACTATGTGGCTTCATTGTCTTGTTCGAAAGCTTACTTGATTAATAAGTAAGCTCCTTGAATTGTTTTCCTAACATCCTGATTTCGGTTTACTTCTAAACCGAGTTTGGGATGTTTCATTTTAAGAGGTTAAATATTAAATTTTCGAACTTTGGGGGGTCGTGGCCCCCACTGGCTTAAATGAGGATTCGCCTTTGTATCCAAGATATGTTGTCTCTTCCTCCGAAACGTGTCTCTTCGTCAATATTTCTCTTTCCTCGATTGGTTTTTGTTTGGCCCAAATCGACAGTGTAGCATTATCGCTATTGGCATCACAAACTTCCTTCTTATCTCGAATGCCCTCTAAATTGGATTGTTCTTGAATCAATACTATGTTATGATGTGATGCAAAAATAAATGCGGGATTGAATGCAAACAAAGGCGTTGATCCCATGGGTGATCACTCTAGAACAACTTTCATCGAATATAAAAAGGTTCTCATTACAACGTGTTCTTCTACAGATATGCTTCTACTCTAACTCCTAATTCCTTGATCGACTCAAGTATTAGAAAGAATCTCCCTCTCTCTTCCATCTCCAAGGGGATGAATGGACGAAGAGCTTTAGCTTTCGTGACTAACATCTTCACGGGCTAGGCCATTTCTTGCACATAGACCATAAAAGTCGTACATTCATGTCTTCATCTTCTTCCTTGGCATACCTTCCATTCATGGTGAAAGATTATTAATTTGAGTGATCAATTATCAACCCTTTATATCATGTCATGTAGATGGAAATAAAAATGCAAAAAGTAAAAATAAAAAGAAATAAGTTAGTGCCGGATAAAATAAATGAAACGATATTGCGGAAAAAAGCAAAACATCAAACAAAACAACCCTATTTGCATACCATCTAACACACCTAGGTTATTCACATGGCTCTAAGAGGGGTGTGCTTTCTATGCTCGCTACATGCAGTTTTTGTATTAAAGGGTACTCGAATTGTCCTCGTTGTCCCATACTAAGGGTAGCAAGGCCCCCGATCATCACCCATTATAAGCTCCTTTCAACTGGGTTCAATTCAGGGGGACTCATTCGCTATGTCTATACGGGGAAACAATATTCCCACGGAAACATAGGGTACTCGAGACCTGAAGGTACTTGCATACGGAAGAACAATATCCCCAGGAAAGCACTAGCATTTCCCCTAACTTAAAAGAACGAGATTATATGCCAAATTTTAAATGCGTTAAAATAAACTCGCATTTAGAAACAAATATCAACTTAATTGTCACTTTAACTTGCAACTTCCGATATTAATGAAGCGGTAAATGTTTATAGGGTCGACTCTCCTTTTTTGTAAAAACAAAAATTAGGTCACCGACTGAGTCTCCATGCTATAGCGACTAAAAAAATCCGAATAAGTATCCAACTTTTTATGAAAATTTGATTTGGGGGAATTTTCTTAAAAAATTCATATTTTGGAATAAAAATTGGAGTCGCCACCAATCATTTAAAAAAGGTAGACCAAACATTGAAAACTAAAATCAGAGATTTTTTAGAGGGTTCGGGAGTCGATTACGTATGGTGAAGGATTAGTACCCCACAATACCCAAAATTGGTACCTAGTTAATTACCACTTTATTAATATCAAATTTTGGGAGTTAAAGTGGCATTTAAATCAAAATTTAGTTATACGTGCGAATACATTTTAAGAGCCCCATTATTCGAGAATAAAACAAAAACCACCACCACGACTGGTACTAGCCACGTTTACGCTCAAATAAAAGGGCACCGCACTGACAAAATATATTCTAGAATGAAACAAATAACATGGCAAAAAATGAATAAAACACATTCCCCCTTATCATTCCATCCTTTTCGATCAAAACACCAAAAAAATGAACACCAAAGGTGTTCTTAAGAACACGAACCGAAAAAACGCCGTGAGCCATCAACTTTCCCAGATTTCGGTGGTGGCTTCTCCACTTCGACCACCATGGCTAGTCTCCGGCCGTCGCTAACCAGCGTCGGTTAGTTCAAGAAAACAAACTTTTCGACTCCTCTTGCCATTTAAAAACTGAATCTAACCTAAATTTTAGAAAATCAAACCCAAAATTTTTTTCCCTTTAAATCATATTCAGGACGTTAGAGAAAAAGAATGATGCCGTTATCGGCGCATCTCCCTCCACCATCATGCAAGGAGGCGACGATTTGAGATCGAAACAATAATATCCAGACTTTTTTTTAACTTTTTGTTTGATTCGAAACGAAAATGAAATAGAAGAGAATTACCTCTGAAAGTTTTTTTTTCTTTTGTATTGATTCTTGAAATCTGAAAAACTGTTTACAATAGATGGTTACATTGCTTTTTATCCGATATTTGTTTACAAAATTAAGCAAAAATTAAATGCTTGCACTGTGGATGACTCCTTGACTGAAATCCTCTCCTTTTTTTTATCATTTTCTATTTTGCACGGTTATTGGAAGAAATTCGGTGGTCGTACGGTGGCAGCGGGATTTCCAGCGACGAGGCACGTGGACAGAAAATATGAAGAGTCGGACGCGTGGGAGCTGAGCGGTCGCGGCGGTGTGCTGCACGCACGTGGGAAACCCAATAGTGCTTCTCCATCTTGCATCCTACCGTTGGACCAGATTTGATCCAACGGTTCTAGTTCGGCTCCACATAAGGGGGAATATTAGGGTTTGGTTATCAGATTTAGTCTAGGTTTGGGCTTCGGTTGTATTGGGCTAATGAGTAATGTAAAGCAGAAATAGGTTTTAAATTATGTAAGTGGACATGAATTTTATAATTTAATCGGATTTTATTACTTTTTTATATCACAATCCATTTACGATAATAATAATAATAATAATAATAATAATAATAATAATAATAATAATAATAAAACTAAACTAGTATTATATATGTATATAATATAAAGCCAAATAAAAATTAGTGAATACAGTTTTGAGCTAAGGTTCGTTCATGATAGATTAGGACATTCGTTCCGTAGTTCGTGAATTCTACCGTATCAAATATGTGTTTCTTTCCTTTTTGTCTTTGTTTAAATAAATTCTTCGACTATATTGAATGTTTCAGTATTATAATGTTTTTGTATCACCCTTTTGAGTGCAACGTCTAATTGTTTTATTTCACTATTTAATTTATTTGGCTGGTTACACATGAACCCGTTGTAAGTGTTGGTCGATAATGAGGTAATAAATCTGAACCTTTGTGTGTCCCTTGATTTGGTGGTACATATTTGATTCTCCGATTCTGCTTGTAAATTAGTGATGTTTGATCCCTGTTGAACTTGTATGATTATAATTGTTTTATTCCACTATTTAATTAGTGATGTGTTTTCGGCTTGTTCTGTTTTGTTAGTATTATGTTTGAGCCAACTAGGAGCAGTATTTAGATGTTGAAAAGCAAGACACTGGAAAGCGATATTTAATTTGGAGTTTGAAGAAGCTATCGGACGTTGGAGTCGAAAGTTTTAGAGGTAGAGGTGTGTAAAATCGGGTTCGGTTAACCGTTAGAAAATTATTTCGGATAATCGGTAAATTCGGGTTGTTTAACTCTCGACCCTAAACTTTAACCATTAAACCGGTTAACTAATTGACCGGTTAAGCGAAATATTCGGTTCGTTTCAGGTAATGGTTTATTAACTTTCCTTACTAAAAATATCAAATCTAATAACATAGTGAAAAATAAGCTAGAGTTTGAATTTTGAAATATTTGAAGAAGAAAAATATTAATGTATGAAACTGAGAATA
This sequence comes from Hibiscus trionum, assembly GCA_030270665.1. Classification (NCBI taxonomy): domain Eukaryota; kingdom Viridiplantae; phylum Streptophyta; class Magnoliopsida; order Malvales; family Malvaceae; genus Hibiscus; species Hibiscus trionum. The sequence goes on from BSYR01000013.1 coordinate 36,965,593, forward strand.
GGAAATAATTGACAATTAAGGTTGAATTTTTTACTTTTCAAAGTAAAATAAATCAGCTAATAATTAGAAGTGAAATATATTAAAAATTACTGCTAATTTTTCACTTTTCAATACAATAAAATTATTTGGGACAAGAGAATAAATTAACAATGATGCTAAAATTTTGCCAATAATTGTATAAATATGTATATTTTATATATTATATACTCCCTCCGTCCCACTTAAGATGTCCATTTTGTGTTTTAAAATTGTCCCACTTAAAATGTCTCATTGAAAAAATCAACAACTTTTACAAGACACATTTACCTTTCTACCCTTTCTTTAGTTTTCCAACAAAATAAAATTTAACTTTTTAAGGACAGAATTGTCATTTCAATTATTTTACATAACAACTCTTACACAAAATTTTTCTCCCTAAAACTACGTGAAAAGTCAACAATGGACATTATAATTGGGACGGAGGGAGTATTATGTAACCGGTCGATTCGGTTACCCACTTTTATTCAAAACTACGAACCGTATCCAAACCAAAATAATATTTTTTTCTAAAAAAAACTACCAAAACTATTTTTTTCGGTTCGGTTAACCATTTTTCGCATCGGTTTTTTAGGATATCAGATTTGACTTTGGTTTGTCGGGTTTTTGCACAACCCTATTTAAAGGTACCATTTGCAGTCGAAGGCTCCATGCCCCAATGTAGGGACGTAAAAAGTTGACCCGAACTGCAAAACTGACTGAAACCGACTTGAGTCAAAAGTGCTTGTGACCCGAGATGGTGGTGATCCGAAATCGATTCGAGTTCAAACTAGTGTTGACCTGAACCCGAGTTGGACCTGAAATTTTTGGATTTGAACCTGATCTGCACCCAACCTAAGAACGAACTGAACCCGAATTCAACCTGATAATGTGATCACCGGACTACATCTGCATCCGACCTGATATGAACTCGAACCCGAGATTAACCTGATAAATAATTGATATTACCCAACCTGTTATCAATCTAACTTGTTATGAACCTGATCTGTAGTGGATTCAAGCTGCAAATGATTTGACTTGTTATTAAACTGATATGATATTTATCTGAATTGGTATTTATCTAATTTGTAAGTTACAATTGATGAAGTTGTGAGATTATGATTTTATTATATTATAGTGTGACAAAATACATCTTTACAATTTAAGGTACATAATTAACTATGATCATTAAAGTAATATGTTTGTTTGTAAAAAAATTAAAGTAATATGTTTATTTTTTATATTTAAACATTTTATTAAATTAATAAATTGAGATTGATAAAGTTAATAATTTTTTTTCAAAATTCAAAATAAATTATTAATTATAATCATTAAATTAATAAATTTACTTTCTCTATTAATTATGATCATTATATTAAATTTTTTAATTATAACTATTAAATTAATTTTATTAATTGATTCATTTAGTGATTATAACTTTATTAGATTAAAAAGTGTATTATATAAAATGACTTTAAATATCAATACATTTAATTTATTATTTTATTGTAATAATTAATTAATAATTTAAATATAATTGAACTTAAAATTTTAATATATATATATATATATATATATATATATATATAACATGATTTTAATTATGATAATATCAAAACATGAGATTGAAATTTTAGTAACTTGACGTAGAGGCACATTAAAAAAGAAAAAAATAAAATTATTAATAAACAATTTCAAATATTAATGAAATAAACATGATAAAAATAAGACATCATATATTTATCTTTCAAAGAAATAAAATTATCAAACTCGAATCGAATTCAGAAGAAAAAATTAAAGCTCGAGCTCAAAAAGCTCGAATTCAAAAACTCAAAAAGCTCTAACGTAAAAAACTCGAAGAGCCGGAACTTAAAAAATTAAATCCATTGGTCAGGAGACCTCTCCATCACCCTATCTCAACTAGCTTCACGACCTTAGTAACTACCCAAATTGAACCTTGAGTATTTACCCATCAAACCTTGCCACCATTCATCATCGTCCCTTCACTAAGCCACCATCAACGTCTTAACCCGAGCACCAACATCTCCAATATATTACCATTTCAACAACCCAAATATCATTGAACTTCAATATAAACAAAGAAGAGAAGCATTCGAATATACACATTATCAAGCATCTAAAACATCAACAAACAACATTATCTAAAAAGAGTGAAATCAACAAACAGTGAGAAATGGAAAAAATAGGAAAAGTTTAAGCCTTTACATTTATTTCAACGGAAACCAGAGCATTATTTCATAAGATCTGAATGGTGAAAGGAAACCAAGCGGTTTCAGGATTGACATATCCCGGAAGCGGCTCAATCCAACAACATATTTTTGATCCATAAATTTTTTTGCTGAAACTCTTTTTTTGTAGATCTATTCCTATTGATTGTGATTTCAGTGAAATTAACGTTATTTTTAGCTCATGAAAGAGATATGAATACGAAAAAATATTTTTCCAACTTTTTGTCGTCATTAAATTTAGGTCGATGGTGACAACGACGACGACGGAAAATAGAGAGAGTGAGAGAGAGCGGCTGAAGCTTTATCTTTTAGAATGGAATTTAAAAACCTTTAAAATCTCTTTTAATGAATATGGGAAAAGCTACAACATGTGGGAAGATGCTTTAAAATTCTTTTAATCCAATTATGTGGCGCATTTGGGAGGGAAGCTAGCTCGTCTTTTTTTAGGATAGAGGTTAATTACCCTTTCAGTCTTGTTGTGTTTAACCGTTTTCATCTAGGCCATGATTTATTAGTGTTTCATGTTTAGATTTTAATTCAATTTAGTCCTAATTAAATTATAAATCGACATTAAGAATTTAGTTTCTTTTAATTAGGTCCTATGACTAATTTAGTTAAAATTAAAAAAATGTATATTATATTTTCGAGTAGCTCACGATTTACCACATCTCATTTACAACCCTAATTTATGGTTTATAGTAATTGGTTTAGTTTAAGGATATTGGTTTATGAGATTAATTATGAATCTTTAAGGTTCATGGTTTATGGTTTACTATTAATGGTTTGTTGTTTTGTTTAGGATTATTTGTTAAATTAGTCAAATTAGTCCCTAATTATCAAACATTATAAATTGGTCATTGAACTCTCAAATTGATCCACTTTTAAATTGTCAAATTAATCCTTAATTTTGGTTTTATGATCTATTTTTCTGGTCAAATTGTCAACTTAGTCTCTAATTTCAATTTTATTTTATATTTTTATGTTAAAAATTGTCAAATTGATTTATGAGTTTAGTTTATGGTTTAAGATTTAGGCCTTAGTGTTAATGGTTTAAGGTATAAGTTGTAGTTTAAGGTTTTTAGTTTATGAGATGAATTTTATGGCTCAATGTTTAGAGTTAGGGTTAGTGTTAATGGTTTAGGGGTTTGTGTTAATGTTTAGGCCTTTAGGGTTTATGGTGTAGTTTACGATTTAAGGTTTATGTTTTATGATTTAGGGGTTAGTGTTAATGGTTTAGATTTTATGGTGTGGTTTAGGATAATTGATTCATGTGATGAATTTCTATGGTTTAAGGTTTACGGTTTATGATTTACGGGTTTGTGCTAATGTTTAGACCTTTAGGGTTTATAGTGTAGTTTAGGGCTTAAGGTTTATACTATAGGCTATAGTCTATAATATAATCTATAATATATGCATTGCCTACTCTATACTCTATACTGATACGTGAATACAAGTATAACGTCATTTGTGTTAGATGACTGATGATAATTTTTAGGGGTTATATAGTTTAAAGGTTTATGTGACTAGTTTAGGGTCTAGGGATGAAATTTAGAGTTTATGAGTTTAGTGTTCAATTAATTCACTACAAATCTTTTTTTAATCGAAAAAATCTTTATTTTTTAAATATAATAATATTTTTGTTTATTTTAGTCCTACAAATTTACTTTTAACTAAAACTTACCCATCTTTATTTCCATTTTTTAATTTAATCCAAAACATATACTTTTTGTAATTTAGTCCAAACCATATAAATTATAAGTCCCTATAAAAATTTTGTCCAAACTATAGCTCTAATTTCAATTATAACCTAAATTGTGACTCGATTGAATTAAATTAAAACTAACAAGTAAATTTTTTTGACTGAAATGAAAACGTTTTAATTTCAGATGGACCAAGATTGCAATTTCCCCTAACCTAAAACAATAGGCAGGCTTTTCCCCTCTAAGTTCTAAATTGAAACACAAAGTTGCAATTTAACCATTTAATTTTAATTTTTAATTTAATTAATTAATTTATTTTTTTGTAGCCTACTTTTTAGTTTATAGATGAACTACCCTTTAAGGTCTTACCTGTTTAGAAGTTTTCATTTCAGTGCTAATTTAAGTTTTAGTTGAATTCATTTTAGTCACAATTATATATATATATATGTTTATTTTAGTCCTTATTTTTATCAAAAATTTACCCACAATTATCAGACTCGAAGTCTATTTGTACATGGTAAGACCTAACTTGAACTTCAACTGAAACTGACATTACCCGACCTGAATTTTATTCGTCAACGACGTGACCCGACCTGAACATGGACCGACTTGAATTAACTCGTTAATTAACTGAATCAGACTCGAACTGTTTTGGCCTGAACTGAAACTTACCCGACCTGAAATTAACCCGACACAATCTCAACCTGGGAATGACCGAATATAAGTCGACCCAGACCTGACTTGAATCGAGTCGAACCATTAAATTGACCTGACATAACTCGTACCCAATTTGACCTGACATGATATTACATAACTGAAACCCGTCCGATTACCAGATTTCACATCTCTACCCCGATGGATTTGATATGCTAGTTTTCAAGAATATTGGGTTTTGGAGAATTGGAGAAATTATATAGGAATGGGAAAAAGCATGACTGAAAAGAAATATTTTATTCGAAGCTTGGTGGTAGGGCTATGTATCGAGTAGGGGTGTATACGGTTAACCGTATGTCCTATTCTTGGTGTAATTAGAACACATTATCTTTAAACATTATCATCTAATATCACTAAGAATATAACTTAAAATTAATCATTGTAGTATTTTGGTTAACCATATACACCCCTAGTAACTAGTCAGCGAGTTTTTGAAATTGAATGTTTTTATCTACGGTTACAATATGCTATTATTTTCAGAAGACCACAACGTTTAGGTGTCTTTCAGGTCTGTTTTCTTAGAGGATTTTGAGCATGTAATAGTTAAATAGGGCTAAGTCCCTAAATAATATCAATAAAAAAACATTTACCGAGCAAAAAAATATTTGACTAGTTACACTGGAACCCATTGTATGTGTTGGTCGATAATGTGTTAAGATATAACATTTGTAATTGGTTATTAATTAGTTTTCATTAGTTAGAATAATTAGTTAGGTAGTTTTATTTCTTTAATTCCTTTTACCTTTTCTTTATTATTATATATTACACACTTTGGATACTGTAAATATTATTGGAATAATAATAAACATTTCAATTTTCCTAAGCATTCCTTCTACTCAAAATCCCTAAACCAGAAATTCCCTAATCAAAAATTTGATATTCAACATGGTATCGGTTGATTCTACTAATACTCGTTCTCATTCCGTTGATGCAATTCGTGTTCCCTTCAAGAATGATGATCCGTTCGGCACCTTTTACATCCATCCTAGTGAAAATCCGACGCCCGTGTTAACGTTATCGCTGTTAGACGACAAGAACTACCATGGATGGCTAGGTCCATGCGTATGGCGCTCATATTAAAGAATAAATTCTCCTACGTTGATGGTTCTATCAAAGAGCCGAAGCAAGAAGATCCCCGATTTGTGGCCTGGGTTAAATGTAATAACCTAGTTTTGTCATGGCTTCAGAGGGCCTTGATTCCAGAAATTGCCCAGAGTGTAATATAAATTGACAATGTATCGTAGTTATGGGTTGATCTGTTCGATCGTTTCAGTCAATGAGATTTGCTCAGAATCTCCGATTTGCTTCAAGATTTTTTCGATTTAAGTCAAGGTAACCTTTCAGTTTCTGCGTTTTACATCCAATTGAAAAAAATATTGGATGAAGTTTGCAATTTATGCACATTACCTTCTTCTGATTGTCATGCATCTACATATCGAAAAGAATATTTCGTTTTTTGATTTCTTCGTGGTCTCAATGACAAATTCTTTGTTCCTAAAACCCAAATCCTCATGATGAAACCCCTACCCAGTATAAATGAAAATTTTGTCCATTATTATCCAGCATAAACGTTCTCTTGCATCTATCGTAACTGTTTATGAGTCCAACATTTTATTGGTTGCTCGATTCTCTTCTCATAATGCTTCTAGTTCAAACACTGATTTGAATAAACAAGATAATATAAATTTTAGTTCTAAGAAGTTTTCTTATGGTTCAAAGCGACCTCTCTATGTGCATTATGGTCTGTATGGTCATACTATAGATAAATGCAATAGGAAACATGGGTTTCCTCCTTGGTATAAGAGTAGATATCAAACAAGTAGATCAAATCAGATAGGGACCTATAAAATTATGATGGAATTCTGTCAACTGGGTATTTTTCCTAAAGAAGATGTTCCTGTAACTTTTACCAAAGCTCGGTATAATAGTTTTCTAAGCTTGTTGCACGAGAAAGGGCATTCTGTGTCTACTGATTCCACTACTCAAAATGCTTCAAAAATCAACATGCTCTCTTCTGCTTTTAACATTGCCCCAAGTGATGCTACATGTACAATTCTTACCTGTTCTTTTTCTAATAATTCCAGTTTTAATACTCCATGGATTATAGACTCTGGAGTTATTGATCATATATGTAGTTCTTTGTGTTTCTTTAAAGATTATTCTCCTATTGCTGATAAATATGTTAAGTTACCAAATAATGACCTTGTTCAAGTTAGTCATATATGTACTGTTTATATTTCTGATTCTTTTGTTCTTGAAAATGTCTTCCATATTCCTAATTTTAATTTCAATTTGATTTTGTGAGTAAGCTAACCAAAGATGGTAAAATTTCTTTAATTTTCTCATATGTTTTTTTTTGTTTACAATATGTAGCTCAATGGAAGATGATTGGTACAACTAGTGAGGTTCATGGTTTATACAACTTGGACATTTCTTCTCATGTATCACAATTTGATTCTTTAAACATTTATAATTCTTCTTCTAGTTCTTTGAACATTTGGCATGCTAGGCTAGGTCATCCTTCTCAAGGAAGGATGAAATTCTTTCCTCAATTGAATAATAAGATTCCTAGTGGCCCTTATTCTGTTTCTGATTGTGAAATTTGTCATGTAGCAAAACAAAAAAGGCCATCTTTTCCTATCAGTTCTTCAATTTTTGTTTCCACTTTTGATTTAGTACATGGATGTTTGGGGCCCTTTTCTTGTTAAAAGTATTTATGGCCACACTTACTTTTCGAATGTTGTTGATGATAAAAGCATATTTGTTTGGGTTTTTCCTCTAAAACGGAAATCTGAAGTTAGAAAAATAATTGTTGAGTTCTATAAAATGATTATTACCCAGTTTTGCTTAAAAATAAAATGAATTCGAACAGATAATGCAAAAGAGTTTGTGTTTGTGATGTGTAGTGTACTATAAATGATACACAAAAATGGTGCAAGTATACACGTTGAACAAGTAATACAGTGATAAGTGAGTATCGTCTCCACAGGGATAGGTAGTGTCTCGAGTTGAGTTTAAGACAACAAGTCACAAATTGTAAATAGTGAATGCTTTGGCAAATACAGACAGATGTATGAATGTTGGAGCAACAAAGATAAAAATTACGTGCTGAAATCAGTAGACTTAACAAGTCCTCTTATATATGCGAAACTCACTTGGGGTGACTGGCTGGGTTGCTTGGTTAACCTATGCTTTAACTCTCTACTAGGGCTTATCTCACTAGCTTACTCTATGCTCGGCATAATTTGCTAATGTTTCTCCTCAACTATCTCTAGCAAGGAAACTGGGAGTAGGAAATACTACAGCAATACCTCTCAGCGTAAACTCTTAACACTCCCTCTACCCATAAAGTTCTATCCTTTTTAGTCGTTGAAACCCATCACTTATCTCCAAGGTGGATTAGAGTTGTGCCTCTTAGTAGCCAACTCCATTGCCTATGAAGGTCAAAGGTAGCTCTCTTGATTACTAACTTCAACTCACACCTAAGGAAAGGCCAACTCTCGAAGGCTCTTACAACCCTAAGCATTTAACAAACATAGACAAAACATAGAACGAAACATGAAAGAAATAAGCATGCATTAAAGAAACTAAAAACATAAATCATCCAAACAACCCAAGCCACCTAAAACCAGTTCATGGCTGGGCAATAAACATCCAAAGTAACTTTGTTTGTACAACCCATTCCGAAGTATAAAAGAAATGCTAAAGCAACAAAAAGGGAAGAAGAAACTCTCGCTACGCGATGGACTAGAATGCCACGAACCACCCTAGGCTTGCTGCCTCTCTCAAGGTCAGCAAGGTCAACTGTTGGAGCTTCAACGATGGAGGACACCAAGTGGAGGAAGAAGAAGATGGGAAAAGAGCCGCCTTTTTCTTTTCTCCTTAGATTTTAGTCACCTTTTTCGTCTCTCTCTTAATAAGGGTCTCATGTCCTTTATATAGTAGGGGCTCCTAGGGTTTTGTGCCCTAATATTCCTTGACGTCCTGCGGAATATTCCCTTTGTATGTAGGGCACAATCAGACAAAAATGGGGCTTGCACATATGGGCTTTGAGAATGTAACGCCCCGATTTTGGGCTCAGAAGTTTTGGGCGTTGACCGGTTCGGTCAAAGTGCTGATCGAATATATAAGAGTGAATTTAGGAAAGCCTAGTTCGGGTTGCATTAAAAATATGGAAAAATGTTCTAAAATCATCTTTTAATATATAAAAGTGAACTGTGAAATCAATTTTGGAAAATGAGGTTCGGAAGGTTGACATTTTGGCTAGTGACCAAAATGTAAATTTTGAAAGTTTGGTGACTGTTTTAAAAAGGATTGAAACTTTGAATCTTTAAGGAGCTATTATTCCAATAAGAATTTCTCCAGATTTTTCTAAGATATTTTAAGGCTTTATTCTGATTTTAAAGATTATGAAAAAGGAGGGAAATCATTTTTACCATTTCTTAACTAACTTTTCATTTTCTCTCCATTTTCCTTTTCTCTCATTTTCTCTCAACCCAAACACAATTCTCCAGATTTTTCTTCTCTGATTTTGGCATCTAAATCTCTCATTTCAACTCTCATTTGATTCCTAATCATCTCATCAACAAAACCTCTCAATTTGCAAGTTGTTTCATCAAGCTTTTTGGCTCTAAAAAGGAGAAATTCAAGTTTGGAGGTAAGAACGTCTCTCTCCTCTAAACTATCAGTTCTTTACTGAAATTCCCAAGTTCTCAATCCTTGGTTTGTGTTTTGTTAAAGGCTTTTCAATAGAAATCTTGATTTTGGCTTAAAATGCAAGATTTGGTGATTTTGGTGAAATTTTCGTGTGATCTGTTTGGGCAGTGTTTTGAAGTGTCAAAATGATGTAAAATGAATGCTAAATTGATTAGAAGTTGAGGTTTAACTAATGCAATCCCGGATAGGTTGAATTTCCTAAGTTTTTCTTGAGTTTTTGGTTGTTTTTGAAGTGTTTTTGGTGATCTGTTATACCTGGGAGTATAAGGATGTGTTTGTGATCATTTTGGATGTTAAATGATGTTTAAAAATGGTTAGAAGTGATGGATCTTGGCTGGGTTAAGTTTTGGTAATGTTTGGAGGTGATTTCGGTTGTGTTTGGTAGCCAAATTGTTGGTTGTGTGATGAGCAGCGAGTGTGGTTGTGTGGCTGCTGTTCTTAATGCATAATGATGCATTAATGTGCTGTTTTTGTGTGCTTGAAACAGGGGAGTTTGATCCGTGAGCTTTAGAGGTGTTGCGGAAGGTTTCGGATGCTTGGAAGGCTTGGTGGCTAGCTTTGTTTTGGTTATCGGTGAGTGAAGTTGGGTTTTCGACTTTTAAACAAAGGTTTGAAGGTTTGGGAGCTTAGTTTAAGTCTAAACAACTTTGCTAAGCTCAAGAGTAAGTAAATGGATTTCTTACTTGATTTGTGATATGAAGTGGCTTTTAAGCAATTGTGGTTGATGATTGAAATGCATGTGTTTTGCATGGTTTAATTCTGTTTTGAAAGCATATTTTAGCATGGTTTAATGCTGGTTTTGAAAGCCATATGTGAAGGATGCTCAAGGTAAGAGATCCTTGGTTTTATACTTTGAAAATGTGGTTTTGATGCATGGTGTTGCATGTTGTTCAATGGCTTTGTCTAATGCTTTAAAACAGTGAATTAATGTTGGTAAATGATGGTTTTGCATATTGGTTATGCATGTGAATCATTTGATTAATGTGGTAATGGTTTTGCATAATGGTTATGCATGTGGAACATTGGACTAATGTGGTAAGATGGTTATATTGGCAAGTGATGTAAGTGGTTCTTGGTTCTTTGATCGGATATAGTTAGCCGGCTATAGGATTGGGTGCACCGTGAATTAAGTCGCCTTGGAGGTGGAGTGGTCAAGAGTGGACCGGGAAACTCCCTTCAAGTATCCTAACGAGATGGTTAAGGTCATAATGGAGGTGTTGCCCATTCGAGGACCTTGGTTGAGCAAAGGTTATATGGTGTTTAAAAGTCCATATGTGAGAACCTTGTGCTTGTTGAGATCACAATGGCAGTGTTAAGTCCATGTGTGGATCTTGTATAGGGTGTCCCGGATCTCGTTAGTGATTTCTACAACTACCAATCGGTGAATGCAAAGGTTATATGGAGGTGTTGCCCATATGTGAGAACCTTGTGCATGTTGAGGTTGTATGGTTGTCCATACATGGGAACCTCGGGAAAAGCTAAGGTTGTATGGTGTTTAAAAGTCCATACATGGGAACCTTAGGATGTTGAGGTCATAATGGAGGTGTTGCCCATTCGAGGACCTTGGATTGGTAGGGTGTAGGGAGCGTAGGGACAACGCTCGGAATCCGCGTATCCGATTGGATGTTGAGTTGAAAAGTGGATGTGATTGATCACTTGAAGGCCAATATGATATTCTTGATTATGATGCATATTTGCAAGTGAAGCATGAGGTGCTTGAATTGATGCATAATTGCATGTGAAGCATGAGATGCTTGAAAAGATGCATGGTTGCATGGAAATTGTATAATGCTTGTAAATGCATGTTTTCTTGTTAAGTTGAACAAGTGTTGATTATCATTTGATAAATGATGCATGTGAGCATGATATATCTTTAATGCATTGGAGTCTTGGAAGACTTGTTTTAAAAGGCATGTGATGATGATAGAATGGTTTATATTTTTGCCTTGGTTAAATGCATGTAATGGATTGCTTGAGTAATGGTTTTAAACGGATTCTTGCTTAAAAAGGCTTTCAAGGTTAAGAAAGGGATGTTGTGAAATGGAAGTGCTTTCCATGGCTTTGTTTTAGCTTTGCATATGGTGTTTATGCATGGTTTGGCTAAATGGATGATTTGTAGTTGTGCTTTAAAAAGGTTTTCTTAGTTTGCTAAGCTAAGGGTTGGTTTTCATGTATGTGCAATGCATGGTTTTGATGCTTGTTGTTGAAAAGGGTTTCAAACATGGCTTTGGTAAATAAATCGGGTTTGTTTTACAAGTGTTTTGTGACCCGCTGCATTGATGGTGTTTTGGTTTTGAGCATTCCTCACTAAGCATTATGTGCTTACGCTCCTTTTTGTCCATCAATGCAGATTCATGAAGTTTGGACAGCAAGGAGCAAGGGATTCAAGGTGGACTCCAAGTGAGATGTATGTCTCGGCGAATAGCTATAGTTAATAAAGGCAATGGGGGTAGAATCTCTCGGGGTTAACGTGTATGTGTTCGTTTATGTTTGAACAAGGATGTTTTTATGTTAATGTTGTTGTTGGATCATGTATTGGCATAATTGAGCTTGGTTTGGAAAGTTTGTGCTTAAGTGGTTGCTTGTGTAGGAAGCATGCCTTTAGATTTGGGGCTTTTTGTGTATGTTGACATTTTGTTGAATTGTTGATGCAAGTATGCCTCTTCTATGTTAAATTGCATGTTGGCAAAGTTTGGTAGCGTTTGGTGCATGTTTGGTTGGCCTATTGCATGTTTAATCAGGCAAAATTCTGCATTTTGTGCAGGGTGTTTCGGAACAGGGTGAGCCGTTTCGGAACGGGTGCCTCGAAGCAGCCCAGGCGTCCGAAACGGGTGACACCGTTCCGAAACGGAAAGGCTTCTGCCAGACCCCCGTTTCGAAACGGGCTATGCCTATTTCGGAACGGCCCCGCGTTTTGAAACGGGCTGTCTCCCGTTTCGGAACGGTTGACCGTTGGGGGCTGACAGTGGCAGTTATGTGTTTCAAAATGTTTGCATTTTGGTCCTGAATCTTGTATGAGCAATTGTATGAGTTTGAGATGTCCGTTTAAGCTGAAATTTGGCTGAGATGCATGAAATATGATTAATTTTAAGTTGGTAACTTAAAATCTGGTTAAGGCCTCAAAGTTTTCAGAATTTACAAATTGGTCCCTAAAGTTGTGTTTTGTGCAATTGGGTCCTTGAATGATCTCTGATGGTTGTGATCTTTGAGTATGATGTTTTTGTGATCACATATAGGACTAATGTGCATCTAGACAAGATTAAAAAGAAAAAAAAAGGGTCGTTAATCAAGGTTGACTTTCGGGTTGACTTTGGTTTTCCCCGTGTAATCTTCGTAGTTCGGGTCAACCGTCTAGGCCGGGCTACGGGGGTTACATTTGGTGGTATCAGAGCTGTGTTGCGAATGCTTGGGGAAAACGGTAAGTTGTTGTGATGTGTGCTTGTTGTTTACCCTGATGTGTGGTTGAATGTTGGTTGGAACACGTGTTTCTGGGCATGATGTTGATGTTTTTGAGCATGTTGCTGATGTTTTCAAGCATGTTTTATGGTTATGAATATTGATTGAGCTTATGTGGTTTGTGCTAATGATGAGCTGATGCTGTGAGTTGGTTTTATGCATGATGAAAGTGCTGTGAGTATGTTATGTAATAATATGCTGTTGCAAGTGGATGCTGTTTGATGTAAGCATGATCAAGGTGTGTTGTTTGATATGCTTGATGTTGTGATATCCATGTTGTGTTGACTGTTATGTCATGTAAGGGGAGGATTCGGGATACCCATTGCCTTATTAATATAGCTATTGTGTTATTTTGGAGTTGGAGTTTGAATCCTTGCTTAATGCTGGTCTAACTGGTTTGTTTGCTTGTTGTGATTGTATGTTTGTTGTTGTTAGTGGTATGGCAAAGGTGATGAAAGAATGGCGGTTGAGTGAGATGGTTGCTGCCTTGGGGCAGGTTGTTAAGGCGTGGAATTCACCCTTTTGTGGAGGTGTTTTGTCTCAGTTTTCTGTGCCTGGTGTTGAGGTGGTAAGGCAAGGGAAAGAAGCTGGTTCTGTGGTGAAGAGTTCATCATCTGATGTTCAGGAGGTGTTGGGAACATCTCAGGCTGTGGTAAAGGTAAAGTCAGTGGATGTGCTGGCTGTGGAATGTGTGGGTTTGCCGAAGCAGCGTTTGCTTGGTTTGGGTGCTGTGGAATATCATGGTTCTTCACCGGAGATGTTTGAGGCCTGGTTGGCCAGTGTGGTTCTGATCTTGGATCAGGAAGGCTGTGATCTTGCTTGTAAGCTGGGGAGTGTTGTTTCCCTGATGTTGGAGGATGCATGTGCCTGGTGGACATCTGTGGCGGTGGCGTCACATATTCCTGATATTGATTGGGATTTCTTTGTATCTGCCTTTTGTGAAAGGTATCTTGGAGGGAAGTTTCCAAGGGTTGAGCATTGTGATGGTGGTGCTGTTGTAGAGCAAGTGTTGCTTGGGCAAGGAGTGGAAGTTCAGCCACCGGTGTGTGACTGTTGTGAAAGGCGCCATGTTGGACGTTGTGGGGGCGCAGGTGTTTGTTGGAATTGTGGTTCCAAAGTGCATGTTAAGCGTGATTGTCCTTTAGGGGTGAAGTCAGCTTCAGTGATAGCCAAAGGATCTCAGAAAGGTTGTGGGCACGGCCGAGGCAAGGTTCAGAAGTGGCAGATAGAGCCGAAAGTTGTGAAGAATGTGGAAAAAGAGCGTTGCTGGAAATGTGGGTCTGCTGGACACATGAGACGTGATTGTTTGATGTTGGCTCGGAACAGTCAAGGTTCTTTACCGCAAGGAGTTGGTGGTGGCTCTAGTGTGTTAGCTAGTGCTGCAGTGGTGCGGCAGGAGGATGATGGTTCCGCGAGGAAGAGAGCTCGTCTGATGAAGCTTTAGGGAGGTGTTGTGTGCTCAGGTAACCTTGTTTAGTAATCTTTGTTCTAGTTACCTTAGTTTGGTTTCTGTTGGTTTTCCTTGCGTGGTAAGTTTAGTCTTGTTGCTAGCATGTTTGGGGTAATGGTTGTAGTTTGGAAATGTCTTTGGTGTGAAGAGGGTTTTGTGAGAATTTTGTGGTTAGTAGTTGCTGGTATGATGGAGTTAGATAAGCTAGAAGTGAGGTAGGAGGTTGTTCTTAGACGGATTTGAGGATGTTATTGGAGGGTGTGAATTGGCATTCATGCACAGTTAAAATCATTGTTATATGCTATATTATATATGTTGGTCCATGCATACATGTGGCATGACATTAGAGGTTTTGCATACATGTACATCAGGCATTGATAGGGCATGTTGGTGATCATGCATACGATGTTCACACCCGCTAATAATTAATCGAATCTGTTAGGTTGTTGGTGGGTTTTTAGAGGTCGTGTTGGTGCTGAGTGGAAGTTAGAGGTAATGGAGTTTGTTAAGCTAGTTGCTAGTAATAGTGAGGGTGGTATAGCCTGTTGGTAGAGGATTTGTGTTTGTTGCTTTATGAGTTTAGTGGTTTGGTGGTGAGGGGTACCGGTTAAGGTTAAAATCGATCAGGTGGTTTGATAGCTAAGTGGGAGTGGTAGTTCTTTGGTGCTAAGTGAGGTTGCAGTTTGGTGGTTGTTTTTTTCAAGTGCTGAGGTAGCTTAGCATTTAAGTTGAAGTGGAAGGATCATGAAGGATCGAAGGCTTGTGTTGTTTGGAAGGATTCTTGTGAGAAGCGGTTGGCTGGTTGTGTGTATGTGAAATTCTTTTGAGGTCAGCTGGTGGTGTATGGAGCAGCTGGCGGAGCCGAGTTGAGGTTGTGATGTAATTTTGGTTTGTGGGTGAGTAGACCTGGAGAGTCGTGGTGGTAATGTTGGCAACAGTTGTGGAGGTTTATCAGCTTTTGTTGAGGAGTTTGGGTAAGCAGTTGATGCTTAAGAATTTTTGCTTGTTGGGAAGATTCTTGGAAGAGGTTTGAGAGTTGCAAGAGTTTTGGAAGCAGAGAAGTTTATATGGTGGTTGAATTAGATTGGTTAGAGTCCCTGTGTGAACCAGTCTTGGAAGATGTGGGTTACAGTAGTGTGTGCTGTGAAAGCTAAAGTTCTTTATGGTTGAAGTTGGGGCTGTGTACAGTCTGGAGATGTGGAAGGTTAAGTTGTGGCTATCTTTGAGTGTTCTGGGTTTGTGAACAGCATGTGGTGGTGTTGGGTTCAGTGGAGTTTTGTGTGGAAAGTGTTCAGTGTTGGTTGAGGTTTTTGTGTTGCCTTGTGTGTGTTTTGAGAAAGTTGTTGTTCTCTTTTCGCCGGTTGAAATTTCGAGGACGAAATTTCCTAAGGGGGGGAGAGTTGTAACGCCCCGATTTTGGGCTCAGAAGTTTTGGGCGTTGACCGGTTCGGTCAAAGTGCTGATCGAATATATAAGAGTGAATTTAGGAAAGCCTAGTCCGGGTTGCATTAAAAATATGGAAAAATGTTCTAAAATCATCTTTTAATATATAAAAGTGAACTGTGAAATCAATTTTGGAAAATGAGGTTCGGAAGGTTGACATTTTGGCTAGTGACCAAAATGTAAATTTTGAAAGTTTGGTGACTGTTTTAAAAAGGATTGAAACTTTGAATCTTTAAGGAGCTATTATTCCAATAAGAATTTCTCCAGATTTTTCTAAGATATTTTAAGGCTTTATTCTGATTTTAAAGATTATGAAAAAGGAGGGAAATCATTTTTACCATTTCTTAACTAACTTTTCATTTTCTCTCCATTTTCCTTTTCTCTCATTTTCTCTCAACCCAAACACAATTCTCCAGATTTTTCTTCTCTGATTTTGGCATCTAAATCTCTCATTTCAACTCTCATTTGATTCCTAATCATCTCATCAACAAAACCTCTCAATTTGCAAGTTGTTTCATCAAGCTTTTTGGCTCTAAAAAGGAGAAATTCAAGTTTGGAGGTAAGAACGTCTCTCTCCTCTAAACTATCAGTTCTTTACTGAAATTCCCAAGTTCTCAATCCTTGGTTTGTGTTTTGTTAAAGGCTTTTCAATAGAAATCTTGATTTTGGCTTAAAATGCAAGATTTGGTGATTTTGGTGAAATTTTCGTGTGATCTGTTTGGGCAGTGTTTTGAAGTGTCAAAATGATGTAAAATGAATGCTAAATTGATTAGAAGTTGAGGTTTAACTAATGCAATCCCGGATAGGTTGAATTTCCTAAGTTTTGCTTGAGTTTTTGGTTGTTTTTGGAGTGTTTTTGGTGACCTGTTATACCTGGGAGTATAAGGATGTGTTTGTGATCATTTTGGATGTTAAATGATGTTTAAAAATGGTTAGAAGTGATGGATCTTGGCTGGGTTAAGTTTTGGTAATGTTTGGAGGTGATTTCGGTTGTGTTTGGTAGCCGAATTGTTGGTTGTGTGATGAGCAGCGAGTGTGGTTGTGTGGCTGCTGTTCTTAATGCATAATGATGCATTAATGTGCTGTTTTTGTGTGCTTGAAACAGGGGAGTTTGATCCGTGAGCTTTAGAGGTGTTGCGGAAGGTTTCGGATGCTTGGAAGGCTTGGTGGCTAGCTTTGTTTTGGTTATCGGTGAGTGAAGTTGGGTTTTCGGCTTTTAAACAAAGGTTTGAAGGTTTGGGAGCTTAGTTTAAGTCTAAACAACTTTGCTAAGCTCAAGAGTAAGTAAATGGATTTCTTACTTGATTTGTGATATGAAGTGGCTTTTAAGCAATTGTGGTTGATGATTGAAATGCATGTGTTTTGCATGGTTTAATTCTGTTTTGAAAGCATATTTTAGCATGGTTTAATGCTGGTTTTGAAAGCCATATGTGAAGGATGCTCAAGGTAAGAGATCCTTGGTTTTATACTTTGAAAATGTGGTTTTGATGCATGGTGTTGCATGTTGTTCAATGGCTTTGTCTAATGCTTTAAAACAGTGAATTAATGTTGGTAAATGATGGTTTTGCATATTGGTTATGCATGTGAATCATTTGATTAATGTGGTAATGGTTTTGCATAATGGTTATGCATGTGGAACATTGGACTAATGTGGTAAGATGGTTATATTGGCAAGTGATGTAAGTGGTTCTTGGTTCTTTGATCGGATATAGTTAGCCGGCTATAGGATTGGGTGCACCGTGAATTAAGTCGCCTTGGAGGTGGAGTGGTCAAGAGTGGACCGGGAAACTCCCTTCAAGTATCCTAACGAGATGGTTAAGGTCATAATGGAGGTGTTGCCCATTCGAGGACCTTGGTTGAGCAAAGGTTATATGGTGTTTAAAAGTCCATATGTGAGAACCTTGTGCTTGTTGAGATCACAATGGCAGTGTTAAGTCCATGTGTGGATCTTGTATAGGGTGTCCCGGATCTCGTTAGTGATTTCTACAACTACCAATCGGTGAATGCAAAGGTTATATGGAGGTGTTGCCCATATGTGAGAACCTTGTGCATGTTGAGGTTGTATGGTTGTCCATACATGGGAACCTCGGGAAAAGCTAAGGTTGTATGGTGTTTAAAAGTCCATACATGGGAACCTTAGGATGTTGAGGTCATAATGGAGGTGTTGCCCATTTGAGGACCTTGGATTGGTAGGGTGTAGGGAGCGTAGGGACAACGCTCGGAATCCGCGTATCCGATTGGATGTTGAGTTGAAAAGTGGATGTGATTGATCACTTGAAGGCCAATATGATATTCTTGATTATGATGCATATTTGCAAGTGAAGCATGAGGTGCTTGAATTGATGCATAATTGCATGTGAAGCATGAGATGCTTGAAAAGATGCATGGTTGCATGGAAATTGTATAATGCTTGTAAATGCATGTTTTCTTGTTAAGTTGAACAAGTGTTGATTATCATTTGATAAATGATGCATGTGAGCATGATATATCTTTAATGCATTGGAGTCTTGGAAGACTTGTTTTAAAAGGCATGTGATGATGATAGAATGGTTTATATTTTTGCCTTGGTTAAATGCATGTAATGGATTGCTTGAGTAATGGTTTTAAACGGATTCTTGCTTAAAAAGGCTTTCAAGGTTAAGAAAGGGATGTTGTGAAATGGAAGTGCTTTCCATGGCTTTGTTTTAGCTTTGCATATGGTGTTTATGCATGGTTTGGCTAAATGGATGATTTGTAGTTGTGCTTTAAAAAGGTTTTCTTAGTTTGCTAAGCTAAGGGTTGGTTTTCATGTATGTGCAATGCATGGTTTTGATGCTTGTTGTTGAAAAGGGTTTCAAACATGGCTTTGGTAAATAAATCGGGTTTGTTTTACAAGTGTTTTGTGACCCGCTGCATTGATGGTGTTTTGGTTTTGAGCATTCCTCACTAAGCATTATGTGCTTACGCTCCTTTTTGTCCATCAATGCAGATTCATGAAGTTTGGACAGCAAGGAGCAAGGGATTCAAGGTGGACTCCAAGTGAGATGTATGTCTCGGTGAATAGCTATAGTTAATAAAGGCAATGGGGGTAGAATCTCTCGGGGTTAACGTGTATGTGTTCGTTTATGTTTGAACAAGGATGTTTTTATGTTAATGTTGTTGTTGGATCATGTATTGGAATAATTGAGCTTGGTTTGGAAAGTTTGTGCTTAAGTGGTTGCTTGTGTAGGAAGCATGCCTTTAGATTTGGGGCTTTTTGTGTATGTTGACATTTTGTTGAATTGTTGATGCAAGTATGCCTCTTCTATGTTAAATTGCATGTTGGCAAAGTTTGGTAGCGTTTGGTGCATGTTTGGTTGGCCTATTGCATGTTTAATCAGGCAAAATTCTGCATTTTGTGCAGGGTGTTTCGGAACAGGGTGAGCCGTTTCGGAACGGGTGCCTCGAAGCAGCCCAGACGTCCAAAACGGGTGACACCGTTCCGAAACGAAAAGGCTTCTGCCAGACCCCCATTTCGAAACGGGCTATGCCTGTTTCGGAACGGCCCCGCGTTTCGAAACGGGCTGTCTCCCGTTTCGGAACGGTTGACCGTTGGGGGCTGACAGTGGCAGTTATGTGTTTCAAAATGTTTGCATTTTGGTCCTGAATCTTGTATGAGCAATTGTATGAGTTTGAGATGTCCGTTTAAGCTGAAATTTGGCTGAAATGCATGAAATATGATTAATTTTAAGTTGGTAACTTAAAATCTGGTTAAGGCCTCAAAGTTTTCAGAATTTACAAATTGGTCCCTAAAGTTGTGTTTTGTGCAATTGGGTCCTTGAATGATCTCTGATGGTTGTGATCTTTGAGTATGATGTTTGTGTGATCACATATAGGACTAATGTGCATCTAGACAAGATTAAAAAGAAAAAAAAAGGGTCGTTAATCAAGGTTGACTTTCGGGTTGACTTTGGTTTTCCCCGTATAATCTTCGTAGTTCGGGTCAACCGTCTAGGCCGGGCTACGGGGGTTACAGAGAATGTGCACGTTGCTTTGTCCTTTTTCATGCCCATAATTGTTGTCCAAAATGTTGTAGCATTTGCCTCCTTTTCCAGCTTCGCAATTGCTTTAACCTGCACATCACAGCACCAGCACCAACACATACCCTTCGAGCAGAATCTAATCTTGTGAAATTAAGCCAAACCACCAACAAGCAAAGATGTATGCAATTACATGCCCTAAATGCACCTATATGCTATGAAATGACATTGAGAACAAACAAATACCTAAGTAAAAATGTGTAAAATATAATTATTTTGGCAAGTTATCAGTTTGATATGAAAAAATTTTATAATTCTAAAGGCATGGTTCATCAAAACACGTGTACACACACTCCAAAACAAAACAACATTGTTGAGAGAAAACATCAGCATCTTCTTGTTGTTGCTAGGTCTTTGAAAATTCAGGCCAATTTGCCTTTAAATTTTTGGTTAGATTCTGTTTTACATTCTGCCTATCTTATTAATATTACTCCGACTCACGTCCTTAATGTCAAGTTATCACACCCTCAAGCTTAAGCTATTGCTTGTCCTCAAGCAATGAATAGAGAGAAACATAGAAAATGGTGTGGCAAAAATTTACCTCAAGGTAGATGTTATAGCAAAATTTCAACCCTCAGAAAAGGAAGGCTTTAATACTTAAGACATAATAGAGATTTTAAGAATGATTCCCTAGGGCAAGATCCTTTGTTAGTGTGTGCGTAACTGCATGCAACTTAAGCTTAACAGAGCTAGAGAAATTTCTTACAAGAACTCAAGTTCATCCTAGTGTTTGAACTGATTTAGCACAAAATTTTAATCTCATAATTAAACTATTTTTTTAAAAGAGGGGTGTCAGCTCATCACACCTACGACCCCTCACTCTAGATGAGCAGAGAGCATACCTCTCATCCCCGAGCTAGTAGGTAGAGTCATCCCGTGATAACTTTCATTCACTCATTTGATGTTGCTGCCATTTATTTAAGCTTGATTTCCAGGAAATGCAACACAAAGCGGAGTGTCCCTCTATAGATATGTCGTAGCATTTACTCACATTTTAGCATATTCAATAAGCACAAGGGAGATTAACTAAGCCTTTACCGCTTCATTTTTCTTTATATGAGATCATTAAATTCAATTTCACAAGGATACGCATAAGTTCTAAAAAAAATTCTCTAACGGTCTTAAACCTAAGGAGCATACAATCGTGTAACAATACAAAGATCAAGCATCAAACCCTAGAGTTAATTCTACCATTCTCAATAGTCATGCATGTCGATCCATAGCCATAACAAATTATTCATCACCGGGCATCATTAATTTATTCATAGAACTATCATAGAGCTAAACAAAATGTCATAGCATAATTTCTGTTTCTACTACTGATGCAATGCAAATGACTAACAAAAGGGCACTAACACCCCCAAACTTGAAGAGTGCAATGTCCTCAATGCAACAAAAATAAAATGAAATGCAACTAATCTAAATACAATGCAAGATGAAGAAGTACCTTACTTCTTGGTGGTGGCTGACTTTGTGGCTTTGTGTTTGATGCTGGAGGACTTGAATGAGGCGATAGGAGGGTCAACCTCATCCTGTTCTGGTAGAGGGGTAGGTTTTGTCTCGGCTGGAGTCTCTTGATTGGTGGAGCTGGTATCTGATTCATTCTCCTCAGCCGGTGTGCTCCAAACTCTGTCGACAATGTGTTTGCTTCTTGTTCTTGTTGATAGGGGAGTTCTTGGGGTATGTGCAGGTGATTGTGTTAGGATGGAGTGCGTGGGCTGGTCTTCTTCTGGTTCAACTGTCATAGTGTTGACAAGATCAACGGACGACTCTTTTGCTGGGGCAGCTTTGGGAGCTATTGTTGTTCTCTTTCTCTTCTTTGGCATGGGACTTTTTGTAGCATCTGTTTCCTGATTCTGGGAGGAAGGCTGGGTCTGAGTAGGGATTTTACTAGAGACCGGTGTTTTCTGGGTAGTGGGGGAAGGGTCCTTCGCATGTGCCTTCAGAGATTCAAGGAAGGCTGTGAAGTCGATACTTATGTGCGGTCAGATTCCTTGAAATAATTGTTCATTACCGCATCCCTCTCCTTGACATACCCAAAGAAAGCAGTCAGGTCCTCGCGTATTTTATCCATGTCCTCTCAGAGACGAGTAGTAGAGGCAACCAGTGCAGCAACTCTTGCTGCAGCAAAAGTTTTTGCTCCTCCAGCCAGTGTTTCTGCAATGGGGTCTTCAAATACTCCTTATTTCACGACATAGGGCAGTAATGAGGTTTAGGAAGATCAACGGGCTGGACTTTCTCTTCAAGCACATGTATACTTCATCCACAATAATCTTCCCGGCATCAATGGACCTGCCATTTAAGATTGAATGAAGGAGAAGAAGCCTTGGAATGTTAACAATTGTTATATGATAGGTTGGCATGAGTTTGTTCTTGATAAAATGAATCCAAAGCTTGGCCTCTGGCTTAAGACGTGCGCGCTCTACTGCCTTGTTGGATGTATCCAGGTTCGTGCATTCAAAGTATAAATCTTCCAACACTTCCTTGACAGTTTGCGGGCAAGCATTTTTAGCGAAGGGTGTGTGGTGCCCTTCTGAGTTCTTAAGGCCAAAGAACTTGTTGATCTTGGCCGTTGTAAATTTGATTTGGTCGACATGCACCTACATGCTAGATTGAGTAGGGCTAGTGAGATGTGCATAGAACTCCTGGACGATAGGGATGCAAAAGTACTCTGGGTGAGGAATGAAAGTGGCCCATCTATGGTTTGCGATGATGTCCAGGATATCTTTGTCAAACCCTAGTTCCCCTTCAATGGGAAACTTAAACCCTTGCTCTAGTAACAACTTCCGGTCTTTGAGATTTTGGAAGCGATCCTTTGCTTTATCGTCCAGAAATTTCTTTATAAGCACGGGTTGTGGTTAGCTACTTCTAGAGGCGCCTTCAACTCTTTTGCATCGCACCATTGTTGAGCAAAAAGAAGGAGAATGTAGGTGAGATGGGAGGAAAAAGTTTTTTGGGTTTTTGGGTTTTTTCTGGTTGGAGAAGATGAAGGTGAGGGGGTTTTTTTGGTTTCTTTTCATTTTGCTTTGATGAAAGAGAGTTAGTGGGAGTTGATGATAAGGGTGATGGGAGTTAAGGGAGGTAATTGACACGATGTGAAGGAGAGAGAATGTTGGGGGTGTTTGGGCGGCGTGTGTGTAAGGTAGAGATAAGGGGTTATTAAATGAAAAGGTGAAAAGGAAGAAAAATAAAATACCTAGGTAATAATTGCTAGGGTTTTCTTTAAATGAAAATGTGAAAGGGTTAATTAATTTCTCATCTTTTTGCCCTTTTTGAGTCGGCTTCCTCTCATTTTGGAAAAGTTTAATTTTCCAATCCATGTATCCTTATAAAGACAAAAGCCTTATACGTCGTTGCACCCTGATCTGCCATCTGCGTCCCTGGGGCTGCTCAGATGGAAACAAACAAAGCTGGCCTTAAAGCATAATAAAGTAAAAGGACAAAATGGATTAAAGCCTAGAGTACGAAATAAGGATAAAGATTAAACTACATTATTTATGAACATGAAAACATAAAAATGTTGTAGTAAACTAGAAAAGAAGGGGGGAGTTCAAACTCTTAAGCATCATGGAGGATGAAGGAGGACTTATCGCGCAAGATTGGGGCTCTATTGTAAAGCTTCAGACGATGTTCATTTACCTTGAATATTGTATCATTATCGAGCTTCTTAATGTCCACTACACCATGGGGATAGACCTTGTGGACTAGGAAAGGACCTGACCATCGTGACTTCAGCTTGCTTGGGAAGAGATTAAGTCTGGACTTATAAAGGGGCACTTGTTGCCCTTCTGAGAAATGCCGCGACAAAATATGTTTGTCATGCCACTTCTTTGTTTTCTCCTTGTATAAGCGCGCATTCTCATAGGCTTGTGATTTTAATTTTTCCATTTCATTCAACTCTAAGAGCCTTCTTTCTCCAGCCAGTTGTGCATCCATGTTGAGCTTCTTAATGACCCAATAGGCCTTGTGCTCGAGTTCAACGAGTAGATGACAAGCTTTCCCATAGACTAGCTTGAATGATGACATTCTCAAAGGTGTCTTGTAAGTTGTACGGTAAGCCTAGAGAGCTTCATCAAGCTCGGTAGACCAATCCTTCCTTTTTGGGTTGACCACTTTATCAAGTATCTGCTTGATTTCTCTATTTGAAACTTCAGCCTGGCCGTTAGTTTGAGGATGATATGTTGTAGCAATCTTATGCCTCGCACCATACCTCTGTAATGCTCTAGCAATCAGCTTGTTGTCAAAGTGGGTACATTCATCACTGATAATTGCTCTTGGTGCCCCAAATCTTGTGAAGATATTCTTGTGAAGGAATTTCATGACGGTCTTGGAGTAATTTCTTGGAGTAGCAACTGCTTCAATCCATTTAGATATGTAGTCCACATCAAAAAGAATGTATAAGTCTCGATAAGATGAGGGAAATGGTCCCATGAAGTCTATTCCCCATACATCAAAAAGTTCGACCTCCAAGATTCCTTGCAATGGCATTTCATGCCTCCTCGAAATGTTACCCGTCCTTTGGTAAAGATCACATGATTGATAAAATGCGTATGCATCCTTGAAGAGAGTGGGCTAATAGAATCCTGATTGTAGGAAGAGTATCTCCTTGTGCTCTTCTTCGGGGACACACTAATGATCTGGTCAGCACCTTGCTTGAACAAATATGGTTCGTCCCAAAAATAGGAACTTGCATCATGCCTGAATTTCCTTTTCCCCGTCTATTCAAATCAGGGAATTTCTCCTTGATTTTCATTTCATCGTGGTTCTCTTTATTGTTTTCTAGCCTAGAAAGATGGTCGGCTACTTGGTTTTCACACCCTTTTTATATCTCTAACTTCCAAATCGAATTCTTGCAAGAGTAGTATCCACCTAATAAGTGTAGGTTTAGCATCCTTTTTGGTCACTAAGTATTTAATAGCCGAGTGATCGGTGTGAACAATAACTTTAGTGACTATTAAATATGACCTAAACTTATCAAAGGCAAATACAACATCCAACAATTCTTTTTCAGTTGTGGTGTAGTTGATTTCTGCATCATTCAATGTGCGGCTAGCATAATAAATAACATGAAAGAGTTTACCTCGGCGTTTTCCAAGAGCTGCCCCTATTGCGTAGTCACTTGGCACATCAACTCAAAAGGTGAGCTCCAATAAGGTGGAACAACAATAGGTGCTGAAGTAAGTTTCTCCTTCAGTTCATTGAAAGCGCTGAGGCATTTTTCATCGAATATGAAAGGCTAATTTTGCTGTAGAAAATTACACAGTGGCTTGGAGATCTTGGAGAAGTCCTTGATGAACCTTTTATAGAAGCCAACATGGCCCAAGAAACTCCTAATGCTCTTCACATTGGTGGGAGGATGCAGCTTCTCAATTACCTCTATCTTTGCTCTATCCACCTCAATGCCATTCTTCGATATTTTATGACCCAAGACAGTTCCTTCGGTCACCATAAAATGACATTTCTCCCAATTGAGCACCAAATCAGCTTCTTCACATCGCTTAAACACCTTTGCCATATTTCCCAAGCACGAATCAAAATTTTCTCTAGAGACTGAAAAATCATCCATGAAGACTTCTAAAAATTCCTCAACCATATCTGAGAAAATGGCCATCATACACCTCTGAAAAGTTGTTTGGGCATTGCAGAGTCCAAAGAGCATTCTTCTGAAAGCATATGTACCATACAGACACGTGAATGTCGTCTTTTCATTGTCCTAGGTGCTATAGAAATATGATTGTACCCTAAGTATTTGTCAAGGAAACAATAGAATGCTTTGCCCGCTAATCTAGCTAGCATTTGATCAACGAATGAGAGAGGGAAATTGTCCTTCTTGGTAGCTTTGTTGAGCTTCCTATAGTCCATGCAAATCCTCCATCCCGTTACAATCCTTTTTGGCAATAATTCATTCTCATCGTTACTCACCACGGTGATGCCTCCTTTTTTAGGCACACATTAGACTGGACTAACCCACGAGCTGTTTGATATGGGATACACTACACCAGCGTCAAGCCACTTGATTATCTCCTTCATCACCACCATCTTTATGATGGGATTGAGCCTTCTTTGGGGATCAATAGAATTGTTGTGAAAATCATCAAGCAAAATTTTGTGTATGCAAATAGTAGGGTTTATCCCCTTTAAGTCAGCCATAGTCCAACCTAAAGCTCTTTTATGTTGCAACATCATATTTATTAGACTAGACTCTTGTCTAGGTGTAAGACTAGATGAGATTATCATAGGAAAAGTTTC
This sequence comes from Hibiscus trionum, assembly GCA_030270665.1. Taxonomy (NCBI): domain Eukaryota; kingdom Viridiplantae; phylum Streptophyta; class Magnoliopsida; order Malvales; family Malvaceae; genus Hibiscus; species Hibiscus trionum. The sequence continues at coordinate 36,991,643 of BSYR01000013.1, forward strand.
ATTGCTTCCCAAATAAGCATATTTAAGATGAGATGGTAAGGGATTTAACTCTAATGTTGGAGCATGCTCAAGTGAAGGCTTAGGAGGAATAAATTATGGAAAAGCAAGAGGTTCAAAGTGCGTACCTGGTTTAGCTTCAAGCAAGCTCGATTGTTCCACGCCTTCTGAAGATTCCTCAAATTCCTCATACTCGATCTCGTAGTCCCCCTTCTTGTTTTCCTCTTGAATCTGATCATATTCATCCATTTCTAAGAAATTGCTGCATCAAAAGTATGCAGCCTCCTTTTCTGTTGTAACATCCATGTACTGACACTCTTCGTATTCATCCACATACTTGAGAGTGTTGAAGACATTGATGGTCACCTTTTGATCAGCCACCCTCAAAGTAAACTCACCCTTTTCACAGTCTATCAGAATTCTACCGGTTGCTAGAAATGATCGCCCCAAAATAATGGGTGCATTATCATCCGCCTCACAATCAAGAATAAGGAAGTCGACTAGAAAGATGAACATGCCCACCTTCACCACTACATCTTCTACTCTTCCTTCTGGGCGTACATGAGATCAGTCGGCCAATTGCAAGATAATCGTAGTTGGCCTTACATCTTCTATGCCGAGCTTCATGAAGACTGATTTTGGCATGAGATTTACACTAGATCTGAGGTCACATAAGGCTTTTCCCACATAATTATCACCTATTGAACATGGTATAATGAAGCTGCATGGATCTTGTCTCTTAGGAGGCAATTTTCTCCACACATAATAGCATTCACTTGTTGTAGCAACTGTCGCATACCGCTCAACCTTTCTTTTCTTGTTGACGATGTCCTTGAGAAACTTAACATAAGTGGGCATCTGATCAATGGCTTCAAAGAACGGGACCTTAATATGCAACTGGTCCAGAACATCCACGAATTTCCTAAATTGGAGATTCTCATTTTGTTTCTTCAATCGTTGAGGGAAGGGGTGGGGGTCTAACTTCTTCCTCTATCGTTGCAGGTTTCTCTTTTGCTGTAGAATTTTCCCTACATTCGATAGTTCCATTCACTAAATCTTCATCTTTCTCCTTCTCACAAGATGTTTTAGCTTGCAGTTCTGGTTCCTCTTAAGCTTCCTCAGGAACAGAGTCTTCTTTCTTGTTCCCCCCAAAGTTATCTTCGGCGTTAAGTTGTGTACCACTCGTCAATGTGAGAGCACTGCATTGCTCTTTGTCATGCTTTTAGAGACTTCAGTATCACTAGGCAGATTTCCTTAGGGTCGCACATGTAATGCTTGAACAATTTGACCCACTTGGGTTTCCAAAGATCGCAAGGATGAACTGGGACTTTGTAGCAAAGCTCATTGATTCTTGATAATCATAGAGTGGTCTTAGAGCAATGTATTAGTAGATGCCATAAATTCCTTAGTAGATGTCATGAAATCCTTGAGTGTAGCTTCCAACGAGTTTCTATTGGATGAAGATGCAAAACCCTTGTTGTTTTGCCATGGCATATTCTGCTGTGAACCGTGTGGTTCTGACAGATTATGTTGCTGATTTGAATTGCCATTGTTGATGTTTCCTTGATTCCCTCAAGATAGATTAGGATGCTGACGCCATCCTGCATTATAGGTGTTCGGGAAGGTATTGTTATTCCGATTGGAATTCCCCACATATTTGGCGGATTCTTGATTGTCTGGGCACTCGCTCAAGTGGTGGTTCCCATTGCAACGAAGGCAAGTTGATGCCACTTTTACCTCCTTCACCTCATTAGACTTTTGGAGATTCTTTAGCATGATAGTGATGGCGGTTAATTGGGCTGCTACTGAGGCATCCATATCCGTGTCACGCGATGCTTGAGTTTTTCACCTCATTCCAAATCTTGATGAGGGAAATTGATAATCATTGTTGGCTATTCTATCAAGGATGTCAAAGGCTTCCTCGGGTGACTTGTCTAGTAATGTCCCATTTGCTGAGGCATCCAATATCATTCTGGTGGGAGCGTTAACACCATTTTAGAACATAACAACTTGTGTCCAATCATGAAAACCGTGATTAGTGCACTTGCATAGTAATCCCTTAAATCTGACCCAACACTCATACATCGATTCGTCATTAGACTGGCGAAAAGAGGTGATATCATTCCTCAATTGAGTGTTCCTATTTGGTGGGTTATACCGCAGCAGAAAGCTCTTACACAAATTTTTCCATGTTTCCAATGACCCGGGTGGCACACCACTCAACCATTCTCGTGCTCGGTCATGCAAAGAATAAGGGAAGAGTTTTAGTTTCAACACATCTTTGTGTACCCCTTGTTGACGGAAAGAGTCACACACTTCTAAGAAAGCACGAATGTGTTGTTTAGTGATAACTGCATAAATATCCTTGTTTTCATACCTTTTTGCTATAGCATTTTCCTATTCTTAAGTTCATACGATAGCATTTAGACTGCATTTAGGTTGCATTTTCTTCTTCTGGGTGCATATTTATCTTTGCTGGTTATTGGTCCATATCGAGGGGTACTGCTCGGAAGGTTGGTTTTGGTTGTGTTGGTGCGCAGGAAAGGAGTCGAGAGAAAGCTGGTGCCAGGAATTGCTATAGCATGATGGAAGTGGACATTGGCCAGCACGTGAGATACACGTGAGCTGCAGAAACATGTGAACATGCAGAAAAGGACGATATGACATGTGCAGCAGCCGGTGTCTACCTGCAGACTGTCCCACTTGTCCCCTCGTGGCACGCCTTGTCGGTGGATATTCCTTGGGAATATCAAGGCATCTTTAGGGCACCAAACCCTAGAAGCCTCCACTATATAAAGGGGAGAGAAGCTTGGAGCAAAGTGTGGTATTTTCTGTGTTGCAAAAAGAGAGGCGGAAGAGAGAGAAAAGGAGAGGGAAGTTTCTACCTTCATCTTCTCCAGCTTGGTGTCCTCCATCGTTGAAGCTCCAAGGAGTGGCCTCACCGGCCTCGAGAGAGGCGGTGGGCCTAAGATAGTCGGGTAGTCCATGGCAAAGAGGGAGTTCACCTTTCTTTCTGTCGCAATAGCAATTTCTTGTTATATCTTTATATTTGGTGATATTATCGCAATGATACGTTGGGTGATATTGCCCAACCACGAACTGTTTTAGGTGGCTTGGGTTTGTTGGATGATTTTATTTTGAGTACTTTTTAATGCATGCTAGGTTTTTTCAGTGTTTATCATGATTCTATGCTTTGCTTATGCATTTATCATTTCCTTAAAGTTGTAAGAGCTTAGGGTTGTAAGTGCTTTGAGAGATAGGCCATACCTTAAGCGACTTCGAGAGTTGGCCGTTCTTTAAGTGTATGTTGGGGTTAGTAATCGAGAGAGCTAGCCCTAGAACCCTCATAAGCAATGGAGTAACTGTTGAGAGGTAGACTCTAACCTACCTTAGAGATAAGTGATAGGTTTCAAGGGCTAAAAAGGATAATACGTGAAGGTTAGGGGAGTGTTAAGAGTTTACGCCAAGAGGTATGGCTGTAGCATTTCTGACTCCCAGTTTCATGGCTAGAGATAGTTTAGGAGCACTCTTAGTTAGCTGCTACAACAATTCCGTGGTTGGCTGATATTGTTAATTATTTTGTTAGTGGTATTTTGCCTCTTGATTTATCAAGCCAGGGACTCAAGAAATTCAAACATGATGCAAGATTCTACTATTGGGATGAACCCTACTTGTTCAAGCAATGTCCTGATCAGATGTGTTCCAGAAGAAGAATACCACAACATTATGTACCACTGTCATTCATCACCATGTGGATGGCATTTTGGTGGTGCTAGAACTGCTGCAAAAGTTCTTCAAGCAGGATTCTATTGGCATACACTTTTTAAGGACGCACACGAGTTCTACAAGACTTGTGACAGATGCCAAAGAACGGGGAACTTCTCCAGGCGGAATGAAATGCCGTTGGAAAATATTCTAGAGCTTGAAATCTTTGACGTGTAGGGAATTGACTTCATGGGTCCGTTTCCTGCATCATATGGAGATCTATATATTTTGCTAGTAGTCGACTACGTGTCAAAATGGGTGGAAGCTGTTGCCACCCCAAGGAACGACTCCAAGACAGTTGTGAAGTTTCTTGACAAGAACATCTTCACTAGATTCGGAGCACCCCGAGCCATCATCAGTGATGAAGGAACTCACTTTGACAAAAAGCTTATTGCTAGAGCATTACATCGCTATGGAGTCAGGCACAAGATTGCTACTGCATATCATCCGCAGACAAATGGACAAGCTGAAGTTTCCAACCGGAAATCAAGCAAATCTTGAAAAAGGTGGTGAATCCCAAGAGGAAAGACTGGTCCCCCAAGTTGGATGAAGCACTGTGGGCATATAGGACAACCTTCAAGACGCCTTTAGGCATGTCACCCTTCAAACTTGTATTTGGCAAGGAGTGCTATTTACCCGTGGATCTTGAGCACAAGGCTTATTGGGCAATCAAGAAATTCAACATGGATGCCCAACTTGCTGGTGAAATGAGATTGCTAGAGCTTAACGAGCTGGAGGAATTCAGAGCCCAAGCATATGAGAATGCTCGTATTTACAAGGAGAAAACCATGAAGTGGCATGACAAACACATTTTGCCAAGGCATTTCTCAGAAGGACAACAAGTGCTTCTCTACAACTCCAGGCTAAAACTTTTTCCTGGAAAGTTGAAATCGAGGTGGTCAGGGCCATTCATAATACACAAGGTGTACCCTCATGGCGCAGTGGATATCAAGAAGTTGGATGACGTTGAAGTCTTCAAGGTCAATGACCAACGCCTGAAGGTGTACAGTTGAGCCCCTATCCTCAGAGACAAGTCATACCTGGATCTTCAAGATCCTTGAAAGTTTGCATCTCCAACCTTATCTTTTATGCTATAGCATGTCCATAAATAATGCTTTTCTTTTAGTCTAGTTTTATGTTATCTTTGCCTTTAATTTTCATATCTTTTCACGAGACCCTCGTACAAGGCTTTCTCTTTCCTAGTACAATGTCAAGTACAAAGGCAGGGGAGCACGCCGTCTGCAGGGTTGGTAGCAAAGGGAGAAGGACATGAGGTTTGTTTTTATCCAAATTCGGAGGGACGCAAGAAAAGGGGAAAGAAAAAGATAAGGAGGTTTTATCCGAAAAGTGGGGAGTTGAATTAAAAGAGAGAGAGAAAAACAAAAAGTATGAGAGAGAATATTCATCTATTTAATGAGAATAAACCCTATCCACATAAACACATATTCTCTCTCCAACCGTCTGCCATTGCATTAACTCCAGAAATTTTTCTCTCTCCCTTAAAGCCGACACAAGTCCCCATCACCTACTCTCTCCCATTAATTCATCAGTTTTTCCCCACCTTTTTCAACTCCCAATATTTTCTTCATCATCCGTCTCTTCACCCTCTTCATCTTCTTCAAAAACTCAAAAACTTTCCCTCCATCTTTTCGATTCTCTCCCAAACACATAAAACCTTCACCATTTTCTTTCCTACATATATTCACTCCTCTCAACTTCTCAGAAAAAACTCCATGACCCATTGCAAAAATGCCCCTGAGACTTCTGACTGTCCCACACAACGTCCGATCCTAAAGTTCCCAAATTTCCTGACGAGGCAGCAAAGGAGAGATGGGCAAAGCTTAAGGACAAAAACTTTCTTCTAGAACTAGGGTTCAAATACCCTCAAGAGGAAGAAGATCAATTCAACTAGTCTATAATGGACGTCATTGGCACCCATGGATGAAAAAACTTTGCTGCCCATCCTGAGGAAATTTGCACATCACTGGTGAAGGAGTTTTATGCTCACCCGACGAGTCCAACCCAATACACAGTTCACGTGCATGGAGAGCAGATAAAATTTACTGCTGTAGCAATCAACAAGTTCTACAGGCTGAAACATACTGTAGACCGTCACACTTCTTTTGTGATGACAATGGACGCGTAAACGCAACGTGAAGTGCTGGAGGACATCTATTTTCAGGGAACGGTGCAGGATAATAACAAGTCAGTTGAGAGAGGACGCCTCAAACCTGAGGCTAAGGTATGGAATCACTTTGTGAGGCATAAGCTTATGCCCGCACTACACACTGCTACCGTCCATATCTCTCGACTCTTTCTCATTCATTCCATAATACATGGTAGACAAATTGATATACGAAAGGTAATAGTGGATGAGGTATATTCTTATTTAAAACGGCCCCGTAGCCCCCTTGTTTTTCCTAAACTGATCACTGCCTTATGTGTTGCGTGTAATAGAGTCTATCGCAATAGAGTGCAAGTGTACACGACGCAAGTAGTAAAGTGATACGTAAGTATCAGATATCGTCTCCACAGGGACTGGGCTAATAGCTTTAACCTTGGATTTCTGCACAAGAGTAAAAAGGAAGAGTTCAATTGTTTGTCATGAAATAATAGAGAGTACTGAAAATAAAGAGTAAGGAAATCAAGATAGAGAGAATGGGCCGGTATTGAATTGCTTAGTAGTGTAGGTATTGCAAAGTTTAGGAATCTCTTTTCTGTCGTTGCGCCTGTCGCGGCAGTAGTCTGTTGTTGTCGCGGCAGCAATCACACAACTCTGTACTTCAAGCTTGGCAAGAATCCATGCTGTGCCTTGGCCTATCCCTAGGTCCAAGTCTGTCGATGAACACGTCTTTGATGATACCTCCCAGCGTGAATTGAAGGATGAACACCGATGTTGTTGAATTCTTCCTTAGCCACTTAACCTCGTCCTATCCCTAGGTCTGAGATAGTTCAACCATACACTGGAGAACCCGTACTTATTCCTTTCGTATACTTAACTCTCCCGATATTAAGTAAATGTATAATCTCACAATGCTCTCCCGATACTCTTGCAAGATGTTGAAAACTAGAATAAGCAAACTTGAAGTCTATTTTATTGAACAGAAAAATTCCTAAAACAAATGCAATCCTTGCAACTACTTTACAGAATCAACCCTTAGCCCCAGGGGAAGTTTAGAACATGATGAGAAGGGGGAAAACGACTAGGGTTTAGAGGAAGACGGCTAGAGAGTCAGATATCCTTCCCTAGGTTGAATTACATGCCTTTATATAGGCCTTGGGTTCAAGTTTTCTAATATGGAAACAATATAAGTTTAAATTAAAGTACAAATCTATTAAAGACTAAATCTTCAGAGTAGATGTCTTTAATTCGTCCTCTCTTCTTGCTTGGAGTTTCTTCCTTGAACTTTGGGCTTGGCCTTTATTCTGATCTAGGGCTTAGAAAAATATAAGAGTGCTCCACGACAGACCAGCTTAATTTCCTCTTTCTGTGGAGCTCCATTTTACTTTTTCCCTTCACCATTTGTTGTCGTCCTTGGCTGCTACAGCAGCGGACATGGCAGCATCCTTCTTCTCGGCTACAGTCCAGTATTCCAGCTCTGCTTCTCCGCTGCCATGAGTCTGCTACAGCAGCTACCTACAAAAGTGACCAAAATCAGCAGCAACTGTGCCTTTTTGTATAATTGTGATGTATAATTAAAATCTATCCTAAATGCAATGAATTATGCTTGAATGCAGCAGAAATATGGGTTAAATAGGGGGTAAAATATAGGACATTTACACACTCAACACACCCCCAAACTCAAGTTTTTGCTTGCCCTCAAGCAAATATTACCTAACTTAAAAAATAATAACGATTTTTTTCTTTGGCTTAAATCAGTGAACTCTACATTACCTACCACTTGTATTCTAACAAGAGTAGCACCTTGTCGGGCATTTCTGGACTTATTCGGAACCATGCTATAATTCTTGTGAAGTGTGTGTGGGTTTTGTGAAAACTTATGCATATAGACTACCTTAGTATACTAGAATAGTTATGTCTACAAACTTGAGGTTATGCCATTTCAATTTTTTTTGGAGGCAATTCTTAGGCTCCTTTAGTTTTTTCTGACTCTTTATTTAACTGCATCTTTTCTGGAGGTAATTCTTAGGCTCCTTTAGTTTTTTCTAACTTAGCTCAAAAAGAAATCTCCTAAAATAAGTGCAAGGCAGTTTTGCAAGCTGTTGAGTCTGAATATTTTTTTTCTTTCTTTCATATTTTTCCTAGAGCCAGTGATAGGCACCTCTAGGGGCAAGTTCAAGCGGGTAAACATTCCTATTCCAGTGTACTAAAGAAATCTAAAAAGCATAAGAGTCACAAAGAGTGTTTTACAGGGTAGAATCATAGCAAGGCTCTAAACAGATCCTAAAATGTCCTAAAGGCACTGTCACGACAACATATGTCGTGGCAGGTGAGTGAAGTTCAAAGAAATAAGCCAAATTTTCATTTTTTAGCAAAAATAACTAAACATTAGACACGATTTCAAAACATAAAGACACTTCATTACTGAAGGGATGCCACCCCCAAACTCAAGGGTTGCATTGCCCTCAATGCATGATGACAAAATGATAAAAAGAAAATAAAAACAACATCACAATTATAACAAGATAGCAGACATCAAAGATAAGAAAAGAAACTTAAATTTTCAGCGTTGTCGTCGCTGCTGCTGCTGCTGTTGATCTGAATCTGCCGGCGGGCAGTGACTTTCCTCGTTGGTGCCGGCAGATGGCTTGGAGAGGCAGAGGCAGTCTTTTTCTTGGCTTCCCTCGGAGGCTGGATGCGGGTCGGTGATATCTGGGGTGGTTTCTCCAGCACCTGCACCTCCTCGGAAGAGCTGTTGCTGCTGCTACCACTGCTGCTGCTGCTGCCGCCGTCAGATTTCACTTAGTTGGATGGTCTGACTCCGGTGTTGGGTTTCTGCCGCTTCATATGGGTGAATTCTTTGGACAGGTTCCTCTTGACAGAGGGTTCTCCATCGGATTCCTCCCAAATTGAGGAAGAGGAGAAACCAGCTATGAACTCGTCGAGGTCGGACATGGGCTCTTTTCTCCCCTGGCAGAGGCTGTGGTAGTGTGGCTGCCACCTGCAGCTGTCGTGGCCGGAGTTGGAGTGGACGCAGCAGATGGTGTTCTCGGTGTGGCAGCATGGGTAGGGGTATGGGTAGGTGTGAGGGCAACAAAATAGTGATCGGGGAAAGCAGGAAATAGTACATCTGGAAAATTTAAATTGCTTTTAATGAAATGTACCGTTGTTGTTGTGAAATCCCGGATGAAACTCATCAGGCCCAGCTGCCATTCTTCCATTTTCTGCAGGGTAGCCAGGATTTGGGTGAAGGGGTCTGCTGGAGGAGCTGCTGCTGTGGGCTGCCTCGGTTCTGTGGCGGCAGGCTCTGTCGACTCACCTGCCGCAACAGACGGGTTAAAGCTGGAGATTGGTGTTGCGGCTTTCAGCTCCATCAAACTGAGGATGTTTCTCTCTGTCCATCCTTTTCCCCGAACTTTCAGATCCTCAACAATTTCAGGGACATTATGGCCACGACAGAGTGCTGTTATAAGGTAGGGGAAGAGAAGGGGTCCCGATGGCCGTATAGCACAATCCAAAATCCCTTCCCGAATATATCTCCCAACATTAATAGGCCTCTCGTTTTGAATTGAATGGACGAGAGCTAACCTTGGTTGATCTACCGTGCTGTTGTGTGAGGAGGGCATAATCCTCTTTTTGTCGAATGCGTTCCACATCATGGCTTCAGGGGTGAGTTCGGCTCGTTTCACCATCCTTGGGTGTTTGGGGTGTGTATTCCATTGGGTTCCTTCCTCGGTGAGTTCTGCCATGATTGCATCATAATCTGCTGCCTCTAGGCTCTCCACGAACCTCTTATGCCCATCCTCCTTTCTGCCGACGTAGAGTCCGTAACGAGTGTTAATATATTCTGGCTCCAGAGAGACTTCCTTACCACGAACCGTCACTACTGTTGCGTCTCTGTTGTCGATGGCAGCATAAAATTCTCTGACCAGGGTGACGTTCATCTCTTCAGGTTCCTCGGCAAACATCTGCCAATGTAGTGCTCTGATCTTACGGGCTATAAATGGTTTGAGCCTAAGATTCTTCGTTCGTTTTCTGTAGATGAACCCTTTCTCCTCCCACATATCTCTGCCCTGGAAGGAGCTGAGAGTGGCTGCTGCTGGGGCAGAGCTGAGGTAGCACTTCATCGGGTGTTTCTGGAACTCATAGTTGCAAGGGACTGTAGAAAAATGAAAGCAAATGAAATTCTAGAGAGGAAGCAAGTAGAGAGAGTAAAAGTGAAGTGAAAAATGAATAGTAAAACGGGGTTTACATAGATGAAGAGTTTGTTGCCCGTTGGAGCTGTAACGGTAGGCGCGAATAACGGGGCCAGCTGTTACGTGGTTCCTGACGCGTCTATCACGCGTTTCCGTGTCTGCTGCGCGTGTGTTACGCGTTTCTGTGTCTACCGCGACAGCGTGTTGACAGGCCGGATTTTCCGCGTCTGTCGCGGCAGTTGTAACGACAGGCTCCTAGTTTGGGCTTTTTGGGTTGATGGTGGGATGGTGGGCTGAGTTCACTTCTTCTCTTCTCCTTGTCTCCTTTATTTCCTAAAAATAAAAACTTAGTTCCTAAAAATAAATTAATTCTAATTTCCTAATAAATAAATATATATATATAAGTAAATAATAATAAAAAAATTAGGTTAAATTAGGGATGCCAGGAGGGGCATCTCCTAAAGTAACCACTTCCTACATTCTTGGGGCTTCAGTCCCCTGATAATGCTTAAATCTCTGTCCGTTGACTTTAAATTGGTGCCCGTCTTTTAAGGATTTGATCGTGATGGCACCATGGGGAAAAACTTGTACCACTTGAAACGGGCCGGACCATCTAGATTTCAACTTTCAAGGGAAGAGTTTCAACCTAGAGTTGAATAAAAACACAAGCTACCCTGGGTAGAACTGTCGTGGCAGCAGTTTCTTGTCATGCCACTTCTTTGTCTCGTCCTTGTAAATCCTTGCATTGTCATAGGCCATTGCTCGAATTTCTTCGATCTCATTCAAGTCAAGTAGCCTTTTCTTTCCTGCGTTTTCCAAGTCCATATTCACTGCTTTGATGGCCCAATATGCTCTGTGCTCAATCTCAACAGGTAGATGGCATGTTTTTCCATAAATCAGTCGGTAGGGTGACATTCCCAATGGAGTTTTAAATGTTGTTCTGTAGGCCCATAGTGCATCATTGAGGTGTAAGGACCAGTCCTTCCGAGTTGGTTTGACCATCTTCTCAAGAATGTTCTTTACCTCTCTGTTGGATATTTCAGCCTGTCCATTAGTCTGAGGGTGGTAAGCTGTTGCGATCCGATGCTTAACACCATATTTCTTTAAAGCAGCATCTATAACCCTATTGACAAAATGCCTCCCTTCATCACTGATCATCGCCTTTGGGATGCCAAATCTAGAGAAAATGTTCTTATGAAAAAATCTATGAACGGTCTTGGCATCATTTTTCTGTGTGGCGATCGCTTCAACCCATTTGGACACATAATCCATTACCAAGAGGATATAAAGATTCCCACATGATGTTGAGAATGGTCCCATGAAATCGATCCCCCAAACGTCGAAGATTTCAACTTCAAGAATGTTTTGCAGTGGCATCTCGTATCTCCTTGAGAAGTTTCCAGTCCGTTGACATTTATCACAGCTTTTGTAGAATTCCTAGGCATCCTTGAACAGTGAAGGCCAATAAAAACCAGACTGCAAAATCATGGCAGCAGTTTTATTACCACCTAAGTGTCCTCCATGTTGTGAAGCATGGCAGTGATGAAGCACAGCTTCCTGCTCATCCTGGGGTACACACCTCCTGATAATCTGATCTGCACACATTTTGAAAAGAAGAGGTTCGTCCCAATAATAATACTTAGCCTCATTTTGGAACCTCTTCCTAGCTTGATAATTAAGGTTAGGAGGAAATATTCCGCTAACTAAATAATTAACGAAATCAACATACCAGGGGAGTCCAGAAAACTTACCTGCTGCCATAGGTGTCGCGGCAGTGCTGGCAGCGAACAGCTGCTCGTCAGGGAAGGTCTCCAGTATGTGTGTCTCTTCTGTTGGGAGACTCTTTCCCTTCTCTAATCTTGACAAGTGATCTGTAACTTGGTTCGCTGTCCTTTTTTATCCTTGATTTCTATGTCGAATTCTTGCAGCAGCAGAATCCAATGAATCAGTCTGGGCTTTGCGTCTTTCTTAGCAAACAACTATTTCGGTGCAGAGTGGTCTGTGTGGACCACCACTTTTGTTCCAAGTATGTAGGATCTGAACTTGTCAATTGAAAACACCACAGCTAACAATTCCTTCTCTGTTGTGGTGTAATTTACTTGGGCATCATTGAGTGTTTTGCTAGCGTAGTAAATTACATGGAATAGCTTGTCCTTCCTCTGCCCAAGTGCTGCCCCTACAGCGTAATCACTGGCATCACACATAATCTTGAATGGCAACTTCCAGTCCGGTAACTGTACAATTGGGGCTGTTACTAGATTCTCTTTCAAAATTCTGAATGCCTCAGTACATTCAGCATTGAAGTCGAAGGGACGATTCTGCTCTAATATGTGGAATAACGGCTTGGAGATCTTTGAAAAGTTTGCTATAAACCTTCGATAAAAACCAGCATGCCCTAAGAAACTCCGAATTCCCTTGACTGTGGTGGGTGGCGGCAGCTTTTCAATTACCTCAATTTTGGCTCTGTCGACATCAATGTCGCGGTAGCTTACTTTGTGGCCTAGGACTATCCCTTCATCCACCATGAAGTGACATTTCTCCCAGTTTAATACCAAGTTCGCTTTCTCGCATCTCTCGAGCACTTTCTGTAGGTTGCCTAAGCAACTTTCAAAATTGTCTCCAAAGACAGAGAAATCGTCCATGAATATCTCCAGAAAATCCTCCACCATGTCAAAGAATATTGCCACCATACACCTCTGAAAAGTTGCTGGTGCGTTGCAAAGTCCAAATGGCATCCTCCGAAAAGCGTAAGTACCGTATGGGCAAGTGAAGGTCGTTTTCTCTTGATCCTCTGGTACGATGGCTATTTGGTTGTAACCTGAGTAACCATCAAGAAAACAGTAATAAGGCTTTCTCGCTAATCTATCAAGCATTTGAAAAATAAAAGGCAGGGGAAAGTGGTCCTTCCGGGTAGCTTTGTTAAGCTTCCGGTAGTCCATACAAACCCTCCAACCGGTCATAGTCCTGGTTGGGATTAACTCGTTTTCTTCGTTGGTCACCACGATTATTCCTCCTTTCTTAGGAAAGCACTGCACCGGGCTCACCCACTTACTATCCGAGATGGCATAAATTATCCCAGCGTCCAGCCATTTGATAATTTCTTTTCGGACCACTTCTCGCATAGCATCATTCAAACGTCTCTGAGCATCAATGGTCGGCTTGTGATCATCCTCTAAGAGGATTTTATGCATGCATAGTCCCGGACTGATGCCTTGGATTTCAGCTATCGTCCATCCAATAGCATTTTTATGCTGCTGCAACATCCCTATCAGCTGTTGTTCCTATTCCTGCATCAACTTGGAAGAGATGATTACGGGCAACATATCATTTAATCCAAGAAAAACATATTTGAGCTGCCCTGGCAGGGGCTTAAGATCTAGAACATGTGGCTCTACAGTTGATGGATTTTGGATGATATGTTCATTTGAGGTATAGTTTAGGGGCTCTAATAACTTACCTGGATGATTTCCTACCCAGTTTACCTCCTCATGATCTTCAGTTTCAGATATGTCAGAATCTGAGGAGTTGCTGTCGTCGTCGCTGTCGTGACAGTCTTCTAAATGGATGTTGTGGTAGTGATCAAACTTGATGTCATGACAGCTCGACCTGATGCAGGGATGGTCAAGGACTACTTCAGTGATAGCCTTGCATTCTTCTTCTGCATCAGCATGTTTCATTGCTTGGAGAACATTTAGCTTGATCTCTTGATCATTCACTCTCATAGTGAGTACTCCATTTTCTACATCAATCAGTGATCTGTCTGTGGCTAAGAAGGGTTTCCCCAGGATGATTGGTGCATTCTCATCTGCTTCACAATGTAAAACAAGAAAGTCAGCAGGAAAAATAAATTTATCCACTCTTACCAGAATATCTTCAATTTTTCCTTCTGGTTGCACGTAAGAGCGGTCTACTAGCTGCAGCATAACTGTCGTGGGCTGTGCTCGTCCAATACCTAATTTCCGACATACAGATTTTTGCATTAAATTAATATTAGCACCTAGATCACAAAGTGCCTTACCCACGAATTTGTCTCCGATTATGCACGGTATTATGAAACTCCCAGGATCCTTCTTTTTCTAGGGTGGATGCCTGTGCAGAATAGTCATGTATCCTTCTTTCATTTTAACCATCTCAAATTCCACAAGTCTGGATTTCTTCGACATAGCATCCTTGAGAAATTTTGCATAACCGGGCATCTCCTTAACGACATCTAACAGTCGAATATTAATGTGAACCTGCTTAAAGATATCATAGATCTTTTTAAGTTGGGATTCATGTTTCAACTTCTGTAGTCGCTGTGGAAAAGGAGGTGGAGGACGATAGTCTGCAATACATCCTTCCCACTGCATTCGGATCTGAGGAGTTTTAGGTTCTTTATCCTTTTCCTCTGTCTCTTCTAGTGTCGTGACAGGTGTAGCGACAACAGATTATTTGTCGTCTACCGGGGCAGCGTTCTCGGCAGTCGATTCTAGGGCTGATTTCTTAACTGGTTCAGCTTCCTTCTCTGGCCCTGGTAGCTTCTTCCCACTTCTAGTTGTGATCGCTTTGCACTGCTCATGTGTGGGTTTTCTAGCGATTTAAGTATCGCTAGGGAATCCTCCGTTTTGCCTTGGCATAATATGTTGGGAAACCTGACCCATTTTTGTCTCCAATGACTTTAGAGTAGCTTCATGATTGGCCATCCGCATCTCTATTTTATCCATGAACGACTCAGTCTTCTTGACGAAGTGATCCATGTTTGCCATGTAGGTCACTGTTTGAAACATAAATGTGGCCAAGGTTTGTTCTAGTATGCTAGATGTGGCTGCTTGTGGTTGTTGCGGCTGCTGTTGCACTTGCTGTCGTGTCAGAATTCTAGGTGTCCCCTGATTTTGAGTGTTCTGCACTTGAGGGTTCAGGGCATTGTTAGGGTTGCTCCAAGAGAATTTGGGATCTTTTCTCCAATTGGGATTGTCGTTGTTGGAATTGTAGTTCTGTTT
Source organism: Hibiscus trionum (assembly GCA_030270665.1). Classification (NCBI taxonomy): domain Eukaryota; kingdom Viridiplantae; phylum Streptophyta; class Magnoliopsida; order Malvales; family Malvaceae; genus Hibiscus; species Hibiscus trionum. The sequence goes on from BSYR01000013.1 coordinate 37,006,702, forward strand.
GTTATAGTTCCCAACGTACATCCATTCTTCTAGCTGTAGTGGGCAGTCCTCCGAACTATGATTCCCACTGCAAGTTCCACATACCTCTTCTGCAGCATAGACAGGTTGAGAATCCTTCTTCTGCAAGTTTTCTACTGCCTTTGTGAGATATGCAGCTTGTGTCTTTAAGGAATTATCAGCTTCGTAATCATTTACAGCTAGCACTCGTTTACCTCTCATTGATGTGGGAAATTGCTCTTCATTCTTTGCCAAATTCTTTAATACTACCATGGCTTCATCCGGATATTTATCCAACAACAACCCATTGGCTGCTCAATCGATTCTCATGCGAGTCTGTAGGTTGGCAGCATTGTAGAATTTGATTACTTGATTCCACACAGGGAATCCATGCATCGGGCAATTCCTTAGAAGAGTAGTAAACCTGTCCCATGCCTCGTGCATTGGCTCATCGTCTTCCTGATGAAAAGTAGCAATTTCGTTACGTAATCGCTCAGATATATGGGAGGGATTAAAACGAGACAAAAATTCACGAGTTAAATCTGCCCAAGTTCGGATTGAACCCGGCGTTAGTTTGTTCCACCAGGTTTTAGCTCTGTCCCTCAATGAATGAGGAAATAACCGAAGCCTCACTATCTCCGGATTTACTCCTAGTAGTCTAAATGAACCACAGATTTCTTGGAACGTTTTCAGAAGTTCCCTAGCATCCTTTGTAGCAGCACCACTAAATTGGCCAGCGGAATTAATCATGCTGAACATCACAAGTTTCAGCTCGAAATTTTTAGCTTCTACGTCTGGCAGGGTGGTCTCTAGTTCCACATGATCATTGATCATAAAGTCACGGCAGGTCCGGCGTGCGGCAACAGCAGGAGGATCGGCAGGCTGTCCGTTTCCTCCATCTCCGATAGGATTTCAGGACCTTGGGGATTCCCTTGGTTGTTCCTCATGTCTTCGTGTCTTCTGTTCACCATTGCTTCTAACTGTTCCTCCAGGTACTCGTTTCTTTCTACTAGGGCGTGGAATCGTTTCTTGAGGTTGCACGTTGGTTCGATTTCAGGATCTAACTTGTGCTCAGGTTCTTTCCCTCGTTGAGATCTGCGCATAAGCAAACAAAAGACCTTGTGAAAAGCACAGGGTGAACAATCCAAGTAAAAACAGAAAAATTGAAGAAAGTGCAGTAAAAGTAGGGTAAAGATATGTTGCCAGTCCCCGGCAACGGCGCCAAAAACTTGTTGCGTGTAATAGAGTCTATCGCAATAGAGTGCAAGTGTACATGACGCAGGTAGTAAAGTGATACGTAAGTATTAGATATAGTCTCCATAGGGACTGGGCTAATAGCTTTAACCTTAGATTTCTGCACAAGAGTAAAAAGGAAGAGTTTAATTGTTTGTCACGAAATAATAGATAGTACTGAAAATAAAGAGTAAGGAAATCAGGATAGAGAGAATGGGCCGGTATTGAATTGCTTAGTAGTGTAGGTATTGCAAAGTCTAAGAATCTTTGTTCTGTTGTTGCGCCTGTCGCGGTAGCAGTCTGTTGTTGTCGCGGCAGCAATCACACAACTCTGTACTTCAAGCTTGGCAAGAATCCCTGTTGTGCCTTTGCCTATCCCTAGGTCCAAGTCTGTCGATGAACACGTCTTTGATGATACCTCCCGGCGTGAATCAAAGGATGAACACCGATGTTGTTGAATTCTTCCTTAGCCACTTAACCTCGTCCTATCCCTAGGTCCGAGATAGTTCAACCATACACTGGAGAACCCGTACTTATTCATTTCGTATACTTACTCTCCCGATATTAAGTAAGTGTATAATCTCACAATGCTCTCCCGATACTCTTGCAAGATGTTGAAAACCAGAATAAACAAACTTGAAGTCTATTTTATTGAACAAAAAATTTCTAAAACAAATGCAATCCTTGCAACTACTTTACAGAATCAACCCTTAGCCCCAAGGGAAGTTTAGAACATGATGAGAAGGGGGAAAACGACTAGGGTTTAGGGGAAGACGGCTAGAGAGTCAGATATCCTTCCCTAGGTCGAATTACATGCCTTTATATAGGCCTTGGGTTCAAGTTTTCTAATATGGCAAGAATACAGGTTTAAATTAAAGTACAACTCTATTAAAGACTAAATCTTCAGAGTAGATGTCTTTAATTCGTCCTCTCTTCTTGTTTGGAGTTTCTTCCTTGAACTTTGGGCTTGGCCTTCATTCTGATCTAGGGCTTAGAAAAATATAAGAGTGCTCTACGACAGACCGGCTTAATTTCCTCTTTCTGTCGAGCTCCATTTTACTTTTTCCCTTCACCATTTGTTGTCGTCCTTGGCTGCCACAACAGCGGCCATGGAAGCATCCTTCTTCTCGGCTACAGTCCAGTATTCCAGTTCTGCTTCTCTGCTGCCATGAGTCTGCTACAGCAGCTACATGCAAAAGTAACCAAAATCAGCAGCAACTGTGCCTTTTTGTATAATTGTGATGTATAATTAAAATCTATCCTAAATGCAATGAATTATGCTTGAATGCAGCAGAAATATGGGTTAAATAGGGTGTAAAATATAGGACTTTTACACACTCAACATTATGCAAAAGGAAAGACGTCTTCATAGACGATCTTGTAGATACATCTGTTTCAGGAAAGACAGGTTTGACCCCAGCACTTGTTACGAAACTCCGGGGATTTAACGAAGACATGCCTCAGCAAGCATTGGAGGGTGGAGCTAAAAGTTTTGCTGCAACAAGAGTGTCAGCTTTGGTGGCAACTACAAAGAAGCTGAGCTCTAAGCTCAACCTGATGAAGGCACATCAGCAGGTGTACTTCAAATACGCCCAACACCGTGATAGTGCCATAGCATCCTGCTTGAGCAAACTCATGTCGGACCAGAATGTCTCTTTTCCAGTATTTCCAATGGAGTTATTGCAAGCTCCCGCCACTGCTACAGCACAAACAATATCTCCAGTGAACCCAGCTCCGTCCCACCTGCTGCAAAGAGAAAGACTCCGCGAAAGAAAGCACCAGCAACTCCAACTGCCCAGTCAGAGCAAGAAACTCCCTTTGTTCAGCCTACTGTCGAAGAAACCGACCCATCAACCTCTCCAGCCAAGACGAGAAAATACACCAGAAAGGCAACCAATCCTAAACCTTCAAGACCAAAAAACCCACTCCCAGAGCCAGAGTACGTACCAAATGATCCTGAGGAAACCCCTCAGAAGGAAGCTGCTACAATACACGCAATTGAGCTGACTCCAGTACAATCAGAGGATGCTACTGCATCCAGACTGAAAACTCGCATCAAACACACGGCTGGACGTGTCAGGCCCTCATCGAGTGCTCAATCAGTCTCATCAGAAAGTGTGGACGATGTGGCTGACCCACACCACTACTCCTCTGAGACGTCGATAGACAACACCAGCAACACCACCTAGCCTCTGCACCCAGGAGGTACTAACCCTTTTCTTTTCAAATTTTTCATTTTTCATAGCATATAGTTCAGATTAGTTTATGCATTGCGGACACTGCATTTCTTAAGTTTGGGGGTGTTAGTGTTCATAGTTAATATTTTGCTTTAGCATATGCATTATAGGATAGAACAAAATTTTTACTATGGCATTCTGTTTAGTCTAGAGACAACCTATGAACATATTTATGATGTCTGGCGACGAAAATGCTAAGGCCTGAATTAAAGTAGAAAAAACACAACTAGTTGAGATCTGTAGAACTGACTTTAGGATCTAGTTGTTAAAAAAATTGTTACACATCTGCTCTCTTTCTATAAGTAAGTTTGTTAGAAAAAAATTTCATGAAGAACCCTAGTAAACTCTGATATGTAGACTCTAGAGAATTTAAAAGAAAAACTAGACGACCCTGTGCTAAAACAACCGAATAAATGCTACGGCATATCTGTAGAAGGACACTCCGCTTTGCTATAGTTTTTTTCAGAGTTAAAAAAATAATAAAGCCTTGCTATTGCATATGAGTGAATGAAAGTTGTCACGGGATGACTCTGCCTACTAGCTCGGGGGTGAGAGGTTTTCTCCCTGCTCATCTAGAGTTAAGGACGGTAGGTGTGATGAGCTGACACCCTTTGTAGCAGAAAACTTATATCTTTGGGAGTCTAAAATTGGAAAAGAACTAGAGAACATAGTTAGGGTATAACTGGGGAGCTTCCTTGAAAATTTTTCTCACCAGCTTAAGTATAGGAGGAAGGCAGCCACGCACACACGCACACAACTTAGACCTAAGGAATGTTCTTAAGGATCTCATGTATGGTTGTGTATATTTATTTATCTGCCTAAGTTATTTCTGACGATTGAAATATTGCCATAGCAATTCTTTAGGTAAAATCTTTGCCATAGTAGTTCTTTTGTTTTGTTCTATTCATTACTTGAGGACAAGCAATAGCTTAAGTTTGGGGGTGTGATAACTGCATAAATATCCTTGTTTTCATACCTTTTTGCTATAGCATTTGCCTGTTCTTGAGCTCATACCATAGCATTTAGACTTCATTTAGGCTGCAATTTCTTCTTCTGGGTGCATATTTATCTTTGCTGGTTATTGGTCCATATCGAGGGGTACTGCTCGGAAGGTTGGTTTTGGTTGTGTTGGTGTGCAGGAAAGGAGTCGAGAGAAAGCCGGTGCCGGGAATTGCTATAGCATGATAGAAGTGGACATTGGCCAGCACGTGAGATACATGTGAGCTGCAGAAACATGTGAACATGCAGAAAAGGACGATCTTACATGTGCAGCAGCCGATGTCTACCTGTAGACTGTCCCCCTTGTCCCCTCGTGGCAAACCTTGTCGGTCGATATTCCTTGGGAATATCAAGGCATATTTAGGGCACCAAACCCTAGAAGCATCCACTATATAAAGGGGAGAGAAGCTTGGAGCAAAGTGTGGTATTTTCTGTGTTGTAAAAAGAGAGGCGGAGGAAAAAGAAAACGAGAGGGAAGTTTCCACCTTCATCTTCTCAAGCTTGTTGTCCTCCATCGTTGAAGCTCCAAGGAGTGGCCTCACCGGCCTCGAGAGAGGCGGTGGGCCTAAGACAGTCGGGCAGTCTATGGCGGAGAGGGAGTTCACCTTTCTTTCTGTCGTTATAGCAATTTCTTGTTATATCTTTATATTTAGTGATGTTATCGCAATGATACCTTGGATGATATTGCCCAGCCATGAACTAATTTAGGTGGCTTGGGTTTGTTGGATGATTTTATTTTGAGTACTTTTTAATGCATGCTATGGTTTTTTCGGTGTATATCATGATTCTATGCTTTGCTTATGCATTTATCATTTCCTTAAAGTTGTAAGAGCTTAGGGTTGTAAGTGCTTTGAGAGATAGGCCCTACCTTAAGCGCCTTCGAGAGTTGGTCGTTCTTTAAGTGTATGTTGGGGTTAGTAATCGAGAGAGCTAGCCTTAGAACCCTCATAAGCAATGGAGTGACTGTTGAGAGGTAGACTCTAACCTACCTTAGAGATAAGTGATAGGTTTCAAGGGCTAAAAAGGATAGTACGTGAAGGGTAGGGGAGTGTTAATAGTTTACGCCGAGAGGTATGGCTGTAGCATTTCTGACTCCCAGTTTCCTGGCTAGAGATAGTTTAGGAGCACTCTTAGTAAATCACGCCTATCATAGAAGATAGCTGAAAAGCCTTAGTATCGTTAAGGTGCTTGAGTTAGGTTATCCATCATTCCCAGCCAGTCATTCTGTAGTGAGTTTCGCATACGGAAGGGGACCTGTCTATCATATTGTTATCTCATCTTTCTCTGCAATGTTTTACTTCAGCATTATTATACCTCATTTCCTTTACTATAGCATTGTCATTTGCAAAAAGTTCAAGCTTTATTGTTACAACAACCGTGAATACCTCCAATCCATGTGGAGACGATACTCACTCATCACTTTATTACTCGTTCGACGTGTATACTTGCACCATTTGCGTATCATTTATAGTCACTGCACGAACGCAACATATAGCGTCTTCATGAGGTGACACTCCAAATTGACCGATTGAGTTCAACATGTTGAACATTACGTGTTTAAGCTCAAAGTGGGCTGCCTGAATTTTGGGAGCTACAATCCCTGGATTAAGATCATCCAAGATAGGATTTAAGTGATATCTAATAGCTCTGGGTCTTGCTGGAGCATTTTCTCCTTGGTTTCCAATTATTGCATCAGGATCCCCTTGATGCTGAGCTCCATTCATAATTCTAAATGCTTCTTGTATATGTTTCTTTTGGCGAAAAAGATGTTCGATTTCAGGAATGTACGGTAGTATAGGCTCATGATGTCTTATTTGGCGCATGCAATAGCACAATACCTAAAAAGACAAACAAAAACAACTTAATATATATATACATATATATATATATATATAAAAGAAAAATAAAGTGGTGCAAAGACTAAACCTAAAACAACCAATTGCCAATCCCCGGCAACGGCGCCAAAAACTTGTTTGCGCTATGTAGTGTACTATAAATGATACGCAAATATGGTGCAAGTATACACGTCGAACATGTAATACAGTGATAAGTGAGTATCGTCTCCATGGGGATTGGTGGTGTCTCGAGTTGAGTTTAAGCACACAAGTCACAAATTGTAAATAGAGAATGCTTTGGCAAATAGAGGCAGATGGATGAATGTTGTAGCAACAAAGATAAAAATAACGTGATGAAATAAGTAGACTTAACATGTCCTCATACGTATGCGAAACTCACTTAGGGATGACTGGCTGGGTTGCCTGCTTAACCTATACTTTAGCTCTCAACTAGGGCTTATCTCACTAGCTTACTCTATGCTCGACAGGATTTGCTAAGGTTGCACATCAACTATCTGTAGCAAGGAAACTGGGAGTAGGAAATACTACAGCAATACCTCTCAGCGTAAACTCTAACACTCCCTCTACCCATAAAGTTCTATCCTTTTTAGTCGTTGAAACACATCACTTATCTCTAAGGTGGATTAGAGTTGTGCTGCTCAGCAGCCAACTCCATTGCCTATGAAGGTCAAAGGTAGCTCTCTCGATTACTAACTTCAACTCACACCTAAGGAAAGGCCAACTATCGAAGGATCTTACAGTCTTAAGCATTTAACAAACATAGACAAAACATAGAACGAAACATGAAAGAAATAAGCAAGCATTAAAGAAACTAAAAACATAAATCATCCAAACAATCCAAGCCACCTAAAAATAGTTCATGGCTGGGAAATAAACATCCAAAGTAACGTTTTTTGTACAACCCATTTTGGAGTATAAAAGAAATGCTAAAGTAACAGAAAGGGAAGGAGAAACTCTTGATCCGCGATGGACTGCAATGCCACGAACCTAGGGAATATTCCTTAACATCCTGGGGAATATTCCCTCTGCATGTGGGGCACAATCAAACAAAAAGGGGGCTCGCACATATGGGCTGTGAGAATGTGCGCGTTGCTTTGTCCTTTTCTGCGCCCAGAATTATTGTCCAAAATGATGTAGCATTTGCCTCATTTTCCATCTTCGCACTTGCTTTAACCTGCACATTACAACACCATCACATACACTTAACGCAGTAATAAAGTGATGAGTGAGTATCGTCTCCACAAGGATTGGAGGTGAACACAGTTTTCGTATCCAAATTGCTATAGTAACCAAATTGTAATGTGAGTATGCTGAGGCAGAATGAAGGATGGGAAAAATGTTGTGGCAAAACAAGCAAACAGAGAAGAGATAATCAAATGATAGATAGGTCCTCTCTCGGATACGAAGCCTAGTTCTCTCACTAGCTCCTAAAGGATAATCCTCTAAAACCTCTTAACACTGCTAACGAATCCTAGTTCTCTCACTATGCTCGGTGAGATTTACTTAGGCTGCTTCTAAACTATCTCTAGCAAGAAGGCTGGGAGACTAAAATGCTACAGCAATACCTCTCGGCTTAACTCCAACACTTTACTCTCCTAATCTCTATCCCTCTTAGCCGTTTAAACCTATCACTTATCTCTAAGGCAGGTTGGAGTCCTTCCCATTAGTTGTTACTCCATTGTTTATGAAGATCTAAGGCTAGTTCTTTTGATAACTCCCTTAGCTAATGCTAAAGCAATGACCCTCTCTCGAAGGTTGTCACACACTACTCTAAATGTTACTATTGGCTAAGGCTTACTCTCTTAATCAATACCCCCATCAGAACCTAGGGAACGACCATCTTTCGAAGGCATCATAAGGAATGGCCTATCTCTCGAGGTGCTAACATCCCTAATCTCTTACAACCCTGGGTTGTTCCAAAAGAAAGGCCAACTCTCGAAGGTGCTTAAGGTAGGGCTTATATCTCAAAGCACTAGCCACCATAAGCTCTTACAACTTCAAGGAAATTAAGCATATCATAAACAAAGCAAAGCTCAAGAGAGAACATTAAACATCAACATGAAATTAAGAAAATAAAAAGAGAATCATCTAGCAAAACCCAAGCCATCTAAGACAGTTCATGGCTGGGCAATATTCAAACATATCATTCTCATACAACCCTCCAGATAAATAAATGCTATAGAAAAAAAAGAAAGATAAACTCCAGTTCGCCGGTGGACTGCCATGACCGCCTTAGGCTCACCACCTCAGAAGAGGACGGTGAGTCCATGCCTCGAGCTTCCCGATAAAGGACACCAAGTCTGCTCAACGATGAAGTGCTCCTCCTCTCTGTTGTGCTTCCTTTCGCACACTTTTCTCTCGTTCGCCTCTTTCCCCCTTTTTGCCTCGAAGTGATGAAGCCTTTATATAGTTGGAGGGTGGTCTTCTAGGGTTTTGGTGCCTTGGTATCTCTTTGGGGATCCCAAAGAATATGCTCCGACAAGCTCTGTTCACATGGGGACAAAAAGGACGGTGTGCAGATGGAGTGCGGCTGCTGCATAAAGCTGCCTGACAGTGTCAGACGTCCTTTCATGTACTTCACGTGCTTGTAATTTTGTGCGCCAGCTAGCCTTCTTTCTCCTTCTTTGCCATAGCATTTTATTCCTTGCTTATTCCCTCGCATTCTGTTCTGTCATCCTGCACACAAATAACCAAAAACTATCTTTCACGCAGCACCAACTCCACACGAGCAATCAATTGATAAGCACCCATAATATACTAAAAAATGCAGCCTACATGCAATGTAATGCACCTGAAAACAAGCAATATCTATAGCAAAGAGGCATAAATATAGAGGTAATAGCGTAGCTATCACACCCCCAAACTTAAGCTATTGCTTGTCCTCAAGCAATGAGTAAAAATAAACAAAAGGGATGCTATGGCAAAGATTTAACAAGGAGTTAATACTACATCAGTGTTTCAGCTTTGAGGAAAATATAGGCATTTAATATCATCAACATTTATTTGAGACTGGCAAGAATTTCTCTTAAGAACAAGCTTCTAGTGAGTGTGTGTGCAAGATCACTTTCGAGCTATGCATGATAAGCGAAGAAAAATTTTCAAGGAAGCTCAATAATAATGCCTTAGCAATGAATCTTTAAGTATTACAGACTCCTACAAAAAATGAAAGAGGTACTGTTGCGAAGGGTGTCAGCTCATCACACCTACCGTTCTTAACTCTAGATGAGCAGAGAGCATACCTCTCACCCCTGAGCTAGTAGGTAGAGTCATCCCGTGACAACTTTCATTCACTCATGTGATTTTGATTGCCACTTATTCATTTTGTTTATTTTTCTATCTCTCTTTCTTTTTTTTCTTTTTTTAACAGTATATGGCCTGAAGACTGCACATCAGAGTGTCCTTTTACAGTTATGCTATGGCATTTATTCAATGTTCGGTTTTTAGGCACAGGGGAGTCTTCCTTTTCTTTTAAGCTCAATTTTCAATCTTTCATGCAAGGCATTACTAAAGTCCTTCCTAAAAAGTTTTTTTGTACCTACCAAGCAGAGAAAGAAAACAATTTGTTTCTAAAATTATTTTCTATAGCAAACTCACTCCTAAGATAGTTCTTTAAGTCTCATGACGTTGTAAAGTTTTTTTTTAAAAAAAAATTAGTTCAGGCCTATTGAATTTCAAATGATCATCATTAAGCACCATAAACACATTTGCATATTTCTTCCTAGCTAAACATAATGGCATAGCAAAACTTTTGTCTAATCTTACGATGTAGATGATATGGTCCTAATACTAAATGAAGGCGAAACACCCCCAAACTTGGAGATGTTTCGTCCGCGATGCATGAATAAAAAAATGTTATGCAAAATGCTGATGCACAAATAAACTAAAAAGAACGAAAACTAAAAAAAGGAATTTGTACCTCATGGGTGCTGAGGTTAATTGTCGCTAGTGTCGTCCGTGGAGTGGTCGCCATGCGCCATTGGAACTGTTGAGGTTGCACTGTCATCAGATAAGGAAGGGGCTGGATCGGTTGGTTTGATAGTGCGCCCTGCTTTGCGTTTGTAACGTTTCGGCTTGGATGTTGTAGCATCCTCTGATAGGGGCACAACGGGATTGGTTCCAGTTGTGAGCGCAGCCTCAGCCATAGGTTGATCATCATAGCTCAAAGTGGTGGCTGGCTCTCTTTGCGATTCAGGTGGCTACGATGATGCTGTAGCAGGTTTTGTGCTTCTTGTTCTCTTCCTGGTGGGTGTGGAAGCAGGATCAATTTGCTGTGACTTTTGAGCTGAGGGGTCTCTAGTAGCTGGCTCTGGGGCAGGCGTTGGGTTGACTTTCTTCCGAGCTGTCAACTTTCTCTTCTGGGCTGGTTGGGGCGTGCTTGCTGCGACATTCTGGTCTTGGGGTTCAGGAGTAACGAGGAGCTCCTTTGGAAATGGGGGAAACGGGATTGCAATTCCCGGTGAGACCTCAGAGAAGCATTGTGAGATAGCTACATCCCTCAGGTTGGCGTATTTGAAATAGGTGCTCAGCTGCACCCTTAAACTGTGAATCTCTGTGGCCAAGTGGGTTGCTTTAGCAACCAATGTTGTAGTCCTTGCTGCAGCAAAGCTCTTGGCTCCTCCCTCCAAGGTCTCGTTTGGAGCATCCTCATCAAAGCCCTTCAGCTGAGGAATCTGGGCAGGTGTCAACCCCTTTTTACCCTCCATGCGCTCGTCCTTAGCCGGGTTTTCAAACACTTCCTTCGGCAGAGAGCGATTATCAGATTTGGAAAAATCAAAGGGCTTTTGCTCCTCTTAAGGCATGCGTAGACCTCATCCACCACCAATTTCCGTACATCAATTTGTCGACCATTAATTATGGAATGAATAATCAGCAGACGAGATAGATGTACCGTGGTTGTGTGCAATGTGGTCATCAGTCTCATTCGGAGCAGATGATTCCATAATTTTACTTCAGGCTTTAGCCTCCCCCTCTCCACTGTCATGGTGTTCTGGTTGAGTTATGTCCCTTGAAAACACAGTTCCTTTACGATTTCTTCTTGCGCTTTGTCGTCTAGCCCAGCAATAAAACTACCATGCTCATCCACTACGTTCTTCAGGCCATAAAATTTATTCACTGCTGCAGCAGTGAATTTCACTTGTTCTCCTCTAACGTGGACACTTGACTGTGTTGGGCTAGTCAAGTGTGCATAGGATTCCTTCACTAGTGGGACGCATATGCCTTGGGGGTGCTCAGCTAGCTTTCTCCAGTTGTGTCGTGCTATGACATCAAGAAGGGCTGACTCGAAGTTCTCCTCATTTTCCCCATGGAACCGGAGTCCTTGCTCTGGTAGTAGCTTTCTATCTTTTAGACTTAGCCATCTTTCATGGGCTGCTTCATCGTAGAAAAGTTTGATCTTCATGGACGGTGGGTTCTGTGAACTGGGTGCAGCACCAGGGACATTTTTGTAGCGGACCATTGTTGGAGGCTTGAAGGTAGGTCTTTTGGTCTTTCTAGGGAAACAAATGTTTTTGTTGGGAAGAAAAGAAAGAAAGAGAAGAGTCGAATGGTTTTGAGGTTGAGTGAAGAAGATGAAGCGTAAGGACGGTTGAAGAGGAGAGTGGGGGAAAATGTGTGGGAAGTTTCCTTGGGAAACGGCTAACCTCTGACTCTCCTTAATGAGGAGAGTAGGTTGAGGGTGATGGGAGCCGTCTTTTGTCAAGAGAGAGAAAAGGGTTCTTAAATGCTTGAAGAAAAAGTAGGAGAGAGAACTAGGTTATATGTGGCTAGGGTTTATTCTCTCTAATAATTCCCCCTTTTATAATGCCCTTTTTTATTCCCCTCCTTATCCTATGTCCTACAAACTCTGATCTCCTTTATCAACCAATAGCATAAACCCCTTTGTGATGTACCACCTGCACGACTGATCAACAATACAGAGGATAGGTACTATGATACAGAATTTGCAGAATAATAAATTAAAAGACAGGAAAAACATAAGATAAGAACAAAGCTAAAAACACAAAAAAACAAACTAACTATTGTTTATTGAAAATGTTGAAGCAAAAAGAAAGAGTTAGGAGGCATATTGTCAAGGGTCAGGAAGGCTGAGGTGCGACGTAGCTAGCCCCACTTCGTTTGAGTGATTTTCAGCATTTGTGTTCCCTTCCTAGGCCAGGTTCTTAAATTCTTTCTCTTGAACTGGTCCAACGAAGGCTTTCTTCTGAATGTTGATGCTACAACAAAGTTCTTGTAGCTCATCCAATGCTATAGTATTGCAATGCCTATCTTTCATTAACCTCTTATGAAGGGTGTTATGTATATTGAAGGTAACTGTTTCTTCACCCAGTCTCAATGTGACTTCACCCTCTTCATAGTCAATTAAGGCTCGCCCTGTAGCTAAAAATGGCTTTCCTAGAATAATAGGGGCATCATTGTCTTCTTCACAATCCAGGATCAAGAAATCATCCGGGAAAACAAAATGATCAACTTTTACTATGACATTCTCAATTGTTCCTTCTGGTTGGACTTCAGAGTGATCAGCGAGCTGTAGCGCAACCCTAGTAGTCTTGACATCCCTTAACCCTAGTTTCTGAAATATGGATTTAGGCATCAGGTTCACACTTGATCCCAAATCACACAGTGCTCTTCCAACAAATTTATCTCTGATAGAGCAGGGGATAATAAAGCTTCATGGGTCTTTTCTTTTTGGTGGGCGTTTTCTCCAAATTTAGTAGCAATCCTTTGCTATAGCTACCATCTCGTGCTTTTCCATATTTCTCTTCTTTGTAACGCTATTCCTTCCAAATTGAAGATCTTCTTGCTTTTTGAGTTTTTGAGAAAATCGTGGAGGTGGTTTGGCCGGATTAGCTGTAGCTTGTTGCTGTAGTAAGCTGGGTTGAACTTCGCCCTTTTTTCCACCCACAAACTTATCACCTTGGTGAGTATCCGTGCTACTTCGTAGTGTGAGTGCACTGCACTGCTCCTTGCCATGGTGCTTAGTGGCTTCAGTGTCACTAGGCAGAGTTCCTTGTGATCGCACGTACAAGGCTTGAGCAATCTGACCCACTTGAGTTTCTAAAGCTCGTAAGGATGCACTATGACCTTGTAGAAGGGCTCCCTGGTTTTTGATGTGTGTTGCCTGATCATGTAGCAAAACTTTCGTGGTCCCCATGAAGTCCTTTGTCATAGCCATGAACTCCTTGAAAGTATACTCCAATGAATTGCTTGATGAAGGTGTTGCTTCCTTCTAGTTTTGCCATGTCATATTCTGGCTGAAGTGGTGCGCCTCTTGCAGATTTTGCTATGGCATTTGATTGGCCGAATTGTTGCTGCAATTGTGGTTTCCCACATAGTTGGCATATTCTGGGTTGTTAGGGCAATCGTTGAGGTGGTGATTGCCATCACATCTTAGGCATGACCTTACTGCCTTAACTTCCTTCACTTCGTTGGAACGCTGGAGATTCTTGAGCAAATCTGTGATGTTGGCCAACTGATTCAGTATTGAGTTGTCAACTTCATTCTCCTAGGCAGCTTGTCTTCTCCTCTTCGTTCCAAGCCTTGCTGTTGGGAACTGATAATCGTTGTTGGCTACCTTGTCGAGGATGTCAAATGCTTCTTCCGGTGACTTTTCCAACAATGTCCCATTTGTTGCAGCATCTATCAACATCCTTGGGGGCACATTGACACCATTATAGAACATAACCACTTGGGTCCACTCATGATACCCATGGTTAGAGCATTTCCTCAACAATCCCTTAAATCAGTCCCAGCACTCATACATAGATTCGTCTTAAGACTGACGAAAGGAAGCTATATCATTCCTCAACTGGTGTTCATCATTGGAGGACTATGCCATAGCAAAAAGTTCTTGCATAAATCGGTCCAACTTTTAATTGATCCAACTGGCACTTCATTTAGCCATGCTCTAGCACGATCTCTTAGTGAATACAGAAACAACTTTAATTTCAACACATCCTCGTGCACCCCTTGTTTTCTGAAAGAATCACAAACACCCAAGAAAGCACGGATATGTTGTCTAACATCTTCATGAGGCGAGCCACCATACTGTCCAATTTTGCTCAACATGTTGAACATGACGGGTTTAAGTTCGAACTGGACTGCCTGAATTTCTGGAGCTACAATTCTGGGATAAAGATCATCCAAACTAGGAGCCAAATGATCCCTAATGGTTCGTGGTCGAACCTCCGCTCCATGGCCATTTGCCATAGCATCTGCATTAAGAGGTGTTGGTTCCATAACTCTAGCTTCTCCTAGTCATAAACTAGAAGAATACCTGAAAAGAAAAATAAAACAACAAAACAAGTAAATATTTACAACGTGGAAATAGAAGGCAAAATGAAAATAAAAACTGTGGACAACCAATTGCCAATCCCCGGCAACGGCGCCAAAAACTTGTTGCGTTCGTGCATTGACTATAAAAATAACGCAAATGGTGCAAGTATACACGTCGAACAAGTAATAAAGTGACGAGTGAGTATCGTCTCCACAAGGATTGGAGGTGAACACAATTTTCGTATCCAAATTGCTATAGTAACCAAATTGTAATGTGAGTATGTTGAGGCAGAATGAAGGATGGGAAAAATGTTGTGGCAAAACAAGCAAACAAAGAAGAGATAATCAAATGACAGATAGGTCCTCTCTCGGATACGAAGCTCTCTATGGAATAGCTGGCTAGCTCCTAAAGGATAATCCTCTAAAACCTCTTAACACTGCTAACGAATCCTAGTTCTCTCACTATGCTCGGCGGGATTTACTTAGGTTGCTTCTAAACTATCTCTAGCAAGAAGGCTGTGAGACTAAAATGCTACAGCAATACCTCTCGGCTTAACTCCAACACTTTACTCTCCTAATCTCTATCCCTCTTAGCCGTTTAAACCTATCACTTATCTCTAAGACAGGTTGGAGTCCTTCCCCTTGGTGGTTACTCCATTGTTTATGAAGATCTAAAGCTTGTTCTTTTGATCACTCCCCCTAGCTAATGCTAAAGAAATGACCCTCTCTCGAAGGTTGTCACACACTACTCTAACTGTCACTATTGGCTAAGGCTTACTCTCTTAATCACTACCCCCATCTGCACCTAGGGAACGACCATCTTTCGAAGGCACCATAAGGAATGACCTATCTCTCGAGGCGCTAACATCTCTAATCTCTTACAACCCTGGGTTGTTCCTAAAGAAAGGCCGAATCTCGAAGGCGCTTAAGGTAGGGCCTATATCTCAAAGCACTAACAACCCTAAGCTCTTACAACTTCAAGGAAATTAGGCATATCATAAATAAAGCAAAGCTCAAGAGAGAACAGTAAACATCAATATGAGATTAAGAAAATAAAAAGAGAATCATCCAACAAAACCCAAGCCATCTAAGAAAGTTCATGGCCGGCAATATTCAAACATATCATTCTCAAACAACCCTCAAGATAAATAAATGCTATAGCAAAAAAGAAAGACAAACTCCCAGTTCGCCGGTGGACTGCCATGACCGCCTTAGGCTCACCACCCAGGAAGAGGACAGTGAGGCCATGCCTCGTGCTTCCCGATAAAGGACACCAAGTCTGGTCAACGATGAAGTGCTCCTCCCCTCTATTGTGCTTCCTTTCGCACACTTTTCTCTTGTTCGCCTCTTTCCCCCTTTTTCCTCGAAGTGATGAAGCCTTTATATAGTGGGAGGGTGGTTTTCTAGGGTTTTGGTGCCTTGGTATCTCATTGGGGATCCCAAAGAATATGCTCTGATAAGCTCTGTGCACCAGGGGACAAAAAGGACGGTCTGCAGATAGAGTGCGGCTGCTGCATAAAGCTTCCTGACAGTGTCAGACGTCCTTTCATGTACTTCACGTGCTTGTACTTTCATGCGCCAGGTAGCCTTCTTTCTCCTTCTTTGCCATAGCATTTTGTTCCTTGCTTCTTCCCTCGCATTATGTTCTGTCATCTTGCACACAAACAGCCAAAAACTACCTTTCACGCAGCACCAACTCCACACGAGCTATCAATTGAAAGGCACCCATAATATACTAAAAAATGCAGCCTACATGCAATGTAATGCACCTTAAAATAAGCAATTGCTATAGCAAAGATGCATAAATATAGAGGTAATAGCGTAGCTATCAAGCAGTATCTAATCTCGTGATTAAGCCAAACCACCAACAAGAAAAGATGTATGCAATTATATACCCTAAATGCACCTATATGCTATGAAATGACCTTGAGAACAAACAAATACCTAAGTAAAAAGATGTAAAATATAAGTATTTTGGCAAGTTATTAGTTTGATATGACATATTTTTATAAGTCTAAAGGTATAGTTCATCAAAACACATGTACACAAACTACACAACAAAACAACATTGTTTAGAGAAAACATCAGCATCTTCTTGTTGTTGCTAGGTCTTTGAAAATTCAGGCCAATTTGCCTTTAAATTTTTTCTTAGATTGTGTTTTACATTCTGCCTATCTTATTAATATTACTCTGACTCCTTTCCTTAATGATAAAACTCCTTTTGAGATTCTTTTTCAAACTAAACCTCACTTGGATAAACTAAAAGTACTTGGTTGCATAGCGTTTGCCTCTGTTCTTCCTAAACCCCAAACTAAATTACATCCACATGCAATTAAATGTGTTTTTATTGGATTTCCAAGGAACACCAAAGGTTACAGATTATATGATATTGAAAATAAAAATGTTTTTGCATCAAGAGATGTTATATTTTCAGAGACAAATCTTCCTTTTCTAGCATCCAATCTTGTGAAATTAAGCCAAATCACCAACAAGCAAAGATGTATGTAATTATATGCCCTAAATGTACCTATATGCTATGAAATGACCTTGAGAACAAACAATACCTAAGTAAAAAGGTGTAAAATATAAGTATTTTGGCAAGTTATTAGTTTGATATGACATATTTTTATAAGTCTAAAGGCATAGTTCATCAAAACACATGTACACAAACTACATAACAAAACAACATTGTTTAGAGAAAACATCAGCATCTTCTTGTTGTTGCTAGGTCTTTGAAAATTCAGGCTAATTTGCCTTTAAATATTTGGTTAGATTGTGTTTTACATTCTGCCTATATTATTAATATTACTCTGACTCATGTCCTTAATGATAAAACTCCTTTTGAGATTCTTTTTCAAACTAAATCTCACTTGGATAATCTAAAAGTACTTGGTTGCATAGCCTTTGCCTTTGTTCTTCCTAAACCCCAAACTAAATTACACCCACATGCAATTAAATGTGTTTTTATCGGATATCCAAGGAACATCAAAGGTTATAGATTATATGATATTGAAAATAAAAATATTTTTGTATCAAGAGATGTTGTATTTTCAGAGAAAAAGCTTCCTTTTTTACAATGGTAAGTCAAATTCTTTTAGTGATATTATTTTTCCTATTTGTGAAACTAATGCTTCTTTTGAGGACTTTGTGAATGAAGATGCTTCATTACCTACTGGAGTTTCTTTAGAAGATTCGGGCTCGCCAGATCAAATCTAGTTTCAATGCCCAACCACCAGTTTCAAACCCCTCTAAACCTCATCTATCAGAACAGTTAGCAGACCAAGAATTGTCATGCACTTTTGGTGCTCGTGTTTTATCATAACAATCTGTAGTTTCAGGATTACCATCAGCTACTGGTCACTCTACAAGGCCTTCCAGAACAATCAGATTGCCTCATAAATTTTGTTAATAATGTTGATTCTTTAAAAGAACCTAGGAATTATAAACAAGCTGTTAAATATGATTGATGGAAAAATAATGGATAAGGAGATATTAGCCTTAGAAAGAAACAAAACTTGGGACTTAGTTCCTTTGCCTAGTGGTAAACAAACAATAGATTGTAAATGGGTTTATAAGACAAAACTTAAGTATGATGGAACCATAGAAAGATACAAAGCCAGACTTGTGGCAAAGGGATACACTCAGCAACTTGGTCTGAATTTCCTTAATACTTTTAGTCATGTTGCTCGTATTACCACTATTAAGACCCTTATTTCTGTTGCTGTTACAAAAAAATTTGAAAATTACAGCAATTAGATATTAAAAATTCCTTTTTGCATGTTCTTTTGAATGAAGAAGTTTATATTGATCTTCTACCTAATTTTGTACCCATTAAACGTGGTTTAGTTTGTAAGTTAAGGAAAAGCTTGTATGGTTTAAAGCAAGCTAGTAGACAATGGAATGAAAGACTTACACTTGCTTTAAAAGATCAAGGTTTTTCTCAAGCTTCATCTAATACTTCTTTATTTTTAAAAGGAAAAAGAACTGATTTCATTGTTCTTGCTTTTTGTGTAGATGATATTGTTCTTATTAGTCTAAATATGACTGAAATAAATCTTATTAAATAGTTTTAAATGATACTTTTAAAATAAAAGACTTGGGTGATCTAAAATAATTTTTAGGTTTCAAGGTAGCTAGGTCAAAACAAAGTATTAATCTCTGTCAACGTAAGTATACTCTTAAACTTCTGAGGAAACTAAATTTCTAGGTTCTAAGCTTGCTTCTACTCCCTTTAATGCTAAATAGAAGATTTCTAAATTAGATGGCATACCTTTAGATGACATAACTTCTTATCGAAGACTAATAGGAAAATTTCTTTACTTGACTAATACTAGACCTGACATTACCTTTGATGTGCATCAATTATCTCAATTTCTAGCTGCTCCTATAGATATTCATTTGTCTGTTGTTCACAAAATTCTTAGGTATTTAAAAGGTAGCCCTGGTCCATGCTTTTTTCCTGCTAATAATGATCTCAAACTTAATGTTTTCTCTAATTCTAATTGGGCATCTTGTCTAGATTCCAAAATATCAACCACTTGATTTTGTATTTTTCTATGTTCGACCTTAATTTTTGGAAATCTAAAAAACAACCTACTATTTCAAGATCATCTAGGGATCCCATGAGGGGCATCTCCTAAATTAACCACTTCCTGCATTCTTGGGGCTTCAGTCCCCTGATAATGCTTCAGTCTCTGTCTGTTGATTTTAAATTGGTGCCCGTCTTTTAAGGATTTGATCGTGATGGCACCATGGGGAAAAACTTGCACCACTTGGAATGGGCCGGACCATCTAGATTTCAGCTTTCCTGGGAAGAGTTTCAACCTAGAGTTGAATAACAACACAAGCTGCCCTGGGCAGAACAGTCATGGCAGCAACTTCTTGTCATGCCACCTCTTTGTCCTGTCCTTGTAAATCCTTGCGTTGTCGTAGGCCATTGCTCGAATTTCTTCAATCTCATTCAAGTCAAGTAACCTTTTCTGTCCTGCCTTTTCTAAGTCCATGTTCACTGCTTTTATGGCCCAGTATGCTCTGTGTTCTATCTCAACATGTAGATGACATGTTTTTCCATATATCAGTCGGTAGGGTGACATTCCCAATGGAGTCTTAAATGTTGTTCTGTAGGCCCAGAGTGCATCATTGAGGTGTAAGGACCAGTCCTTTCGAGTTGGTTTAACCATCTTCTCAAGTATGTTCTTTACCTCTTTGTTTGATATTTCGACCTGTCCATTGGTCTGAGGGTGATAAGCTGTTGCGATCCGATGCTTAACGCCATATTTTCTTAAGGCAGCAGCTATTACCCTATTTTCGAAATGTCTCCCTTCATCACTGATGATCGCCTTAGGAATGCCAAATCTAGAAAAAATGTTCTTATGCAGAAATCTCTGAACAGTCTTGGCATCGTTTTTCTGTGTGGTGATAGCTTCAACCCATTTGGACACGTAATCCACTGCCAGGAGGATATATAAATTTCCACATGATGCTGGGAATGGTCCCATGAAATCAATCCCCCAAACGTCGAAGATCTCGACTTCAAGGATGTTTTGCAGCGGAATCTCATGTCTCCTTGAGATGTTTCCAGTTCGTCGACACTTGTCACAGCTTTTGTAGAATGCTTGGGCATCCTTGAACAATGAGGGCCAATAAAAACCAGACTGCAAAACCTTGGCAGCAATTTTGTTACCACCTAAGTGTCCTCCATATGGTGAAGCGTGACAGTGTTGTAGCACAGCTTCCTGCTCATCCTGTGGTACACACCTCCTGATGATCTGATCTGCACAATGTTTGAAAAGAAGAGGTTCATCCCAATAATAATGCTTAACATCATTTTGGAACCTCTTCCTGGCTTGATAATTAAGTTCAGGAGGAAATATTTCGCTAACTTTATAATTAACGAAATCAGCATACCAGGGGAGTTCAGAAAACTTACCTGCCACCATGGTTGTCGTGGCAGTGCTCGTGGCAGCGAACAGCTGCTCGTCAGGGAAGGTCTCCATTATGAGAGTCTTGTCTGTCGGTAGACTTTTCCCCATCTCCAATCTTGACAAGTGATCTGCAACTTGGTTCTCTGTCCCCTTTTTATCCTTGATTTCAATGTCGAACTCTTGCAGTAGCAGAATCTAACGTATCAGTCTAGGCTTAGCATCCTTTTTAGCGAACATATACTTTAGTGCAGAGTGGTCTGTGTTGACCACCAACTTCGTTCCAAGTATGTATGAACGAAACTTGTCAATCGAAAACACCACTGCTAACAGTTCCTTCTCTGTTGTGGTGTAATTCAGTTAGGCATCATTGAGTGTTTTGCTGGCGTAATAAATTACGTGGAATAGCTTGTCCTTCCTCTGCCCAAGTGTTGCCCCTACAACGTAATCACTGGCATCACACATAATTTCAAATGGTAAACTTCAGTCCGGTGGCTGTACGATTGGGGCTGTTACTAGCTTCTTAGTTAAGGATTCTGAATGCCTAAGTACATTCAGTGTTGAAGTCAAGGGGACGATTCTGCTCCAGTAGGTGGCATAAAGGCTTGGTGATCTTCAAAAAATTTGCTATAAACCTTCGCAAAAACCCAGCATGCCCTAAGAAACTTCGAATTCCCTTGACTGTGGTGGGTGGCGGCAGCTTTTCAATCACTTCAATCTTTGCTCTGTCGACTTCTATGCCACGACAGCTTACTTTGTGGCCTAGGACTATCCCCTCATCCACCATGAAGTGACATTTCTCTAGTTTAATACCAAGTCACTTTTTCACATCTTTCGAGCACCTTCTGTAGGTTGCTTAAGCAGCTTTCAAAACTGTCTCCAAAGACGGAAAAATCGTCCATAAATATCTCCAGGAAATCCTCCACCATGTCGAAGAATATTGCCATCATACACCTCTGGAAGGTTGTTGGTGCATTGCATAGTCCAAATGGCATTCTCCGAAAAGCGTAAGTACCGTATGGGCACGTGAAAGTCGTTTTCTCCTGATCCTCCGGTACGATGGCTATTTGGTTATAACCTGAGTAACCATCAAGAAAACAGTAATAAGGCTTTCCCGCTAATCTATCAAGCATTTTATCAATAAAAGGCGGGGGAAAGGGCTCCTTCCGGGTAGCTTTGTTAAGCTTCCGGTAGTCCATACAAACCCTCTAACCGGTCACAGTCCTGGTTGGGATTAATTTGTTTTCTTCATTGGTTACCACAGTTATTCCCCCCTTCTTAGGAACGCATTGCACCGCGCTCACCCACTTACTATCTGAGATGGCATAAATTATCCCAGCATCAAGCCATTTGATAATTTCCTTTCGAACCACTTCTCGCATAGCGTCATTCAAGCGTAGTTGGGCATCAATGGTCGGCTTATGATCATCCTCTAAGAGAATTTTATGCATGCATAGTGCTGGACTGATGCCTTGGATATCAGCTATCGTCCATCCAATAGCCTTTTTGTGCTGCTGCAGCATCCCTATCTGTTGGGTCACGTCGGCACGCCCCGTGGCGCAGCGGAAAAATTAATCCGACGTAATCCAGCCAGGATCCATGTACAGGAACGAATCCGGGGTGAAAAGATGAAGAGTTACCTTTTAAAACTCTAGAAACTGGAAAACCGACGGTATGTCGGAATAACCACGTCAAGTAAAACCGGAATCGTCACAGGTTCGCAACGACCTCTACGGAGTCCACCCGAACAAAGCGAACAAAGTTTCCGCCTCCCTAACACTTAGGGATAAATTTCGACAGGTTTGAACACCTTCCAGGGAGAAGTCGAAATCCTTCCAGGGATTCCTGAGGGAGTCTGAAATAGACCAGGAGTTCAACCGGGACTTGCAATCTAGCAAGGGAACCTTAAGGGATTTGCCAGGGGGCAAGTAGAACACCAGAAAAATATCGAACAGCTTCTCAGAGAGCTTTCTGGGATATGTCGAATTCCAGTGGGGAATCCCTAGGGGTGTTGTCGAAATCTTCAAGAGGAGGAAGACGGATTATTTGGTTGCTAGCTCTTGTCCCTTTAAATAGTATTCAGAGACTTAATTCTAGTTGAATATCTTAAATCCAAGTTCAACCAAAATTCATAGAATCTAATTCTACTTGAAATTGGTTTATATTAAATATACATTATATTTAATAATATTAAATGAAATATATATATTTAATTATGTAGAATCTTATTCTACATAAAACATGGATTTAAATATACATTATATTTAATCCATATATATTTTTTTTATTATATAGAATCTCATTCTATCTTTACTTGGATTTAAATATATTTAAATATATATTTTTAATTATGTAGAATCTAACTCTACATAAACTTGGAATTAAATATACATTATATAATTTCCAAATATATATTTAAATTTCTAAAATCTTATTCTATAATATTTAAGTCTCTAAATATTTTCCATACTCTAAATAATATTTGATAAATACAATATTTATCCAATATTATTCTCATTTAAGGGAGTTGCCGATTTCCCCTATCCCATAGGGGATTTTTGGCAACCTCCCTAAAATAGGGAGTATAGTTTCCAATTTTTGTTCATTTCATTCGAAGGGTGTGACCCTTGTAGGTTCATGCAACGTTAGCAGCAAAATTAGAACTGTTCTAATTTTACAAACAATGAGTGGCATCTAGCAATACATCATTGCTACCTAAGTTGCATGAAGTCATGGTTTGACTTTCATAATTCCTGAATAAACTTCCTTTATGTATTTCATCCTTTTGTCCTTTATATCTTAGATGAATACAAGTCATGGGTTAGTCACACTTGCGTTATCCATCTTGTGTTTCTTGATGTCTTGAGTAGATTATGATAAACGAATCTCTATGATATCTCATATCATAATATTCGAGCATGGTCATGCATTTTCTAATCTCACTCAATCAAGTGGCCAAAGATATTTCTCCCATTATGTAGGAGGGACAAATCCTTTCTTGATCAACCATATTTCACTGCATAGGTCATCGCGTATCCAATCATCAGTCTTTATAATGTAGTCAGTTACGACACACGTTTGACTATGTCAAAATACGTAAATCTTTATGTTGAAATCATGTTGATCTCAAGTCTGAAGATTATACATATGTTTATCATGAGCAATGTTGTGACTGTTACATAATTACCCAAGAAACATGCTTATAGCGGGTCAATCCAGTATGTTGTTCTCTAACAAATACTTATGTGTTGATTTTGACATCTCTATGTCAATGACAACGCTTTTCATCAACCACATATTAGTCTTTATATATTATCATTGTCCATACCCGTAATAATATTCGACTAATGATCCTATTTAACAATAATCGTATTATTGTATGGACATTATTATTCAATGGTTAGTTTGATGCACAGAAACTTACCAAATGATAATAACGGCAATGCCATTACGTGATAAATCTAGTAAAATAGTATGTATATTCAATCAACGTATGATTGGTCTTTGGGCATACTCCAACAATATCCCACTAGCACTAAGACCAATCATTCTCGTATCTAATACGATATGGTTAGTGTAACTGACATGCTTATGCTGTGTCAAAAGCTTTGTCAGTGAGTTGACAAAGTTATCAACTTTGTGCGTATGTTGCATACTTTCACATCTCCAAGATGTAAGTACTTTAGAATATGTTTGGATTTATTGATGAGATCTGGGTTTTATTTGCTTACGCAAAGGTTCCATCATAACAGAGTTATGTAGCATCTAATATGCTGGGAACAACCCTTAGTTCAGAAGTGAACCCTTTAGATCCAAACATCCTTCTTTATTACTATGTCAACTTTAATATATTCAGCCTATGTTGTAGAGTTAGATATTGTCTCATGTTGCTAACTCGCAGTATCTTTTATTAATGCAAAACGGATTGCGATCTTTAGTTCCTTTTGATGAGTATGTCATCTACATACAATACTTAGGAAAGTAACAATGCTCCCACTAGCTCTTTTGAAAACAAGACTCCCCTTTGTTTCTAGATAAACCAAACCTTTTGATTGTATCTTCTGAAACGAATATCCCAACTTCGAGAAGCTTGCCTTAGTCTACGGATAGACCTTTGTAGCTTACATGCCTTCCAAGTGTTTACTGGAGTGATAAAACCTTCTGGATGTGTCTTGTACACATCTGTTTCAAGTTTTCCCTTAGGAAAGTGGTTTTGACATTCCTTTATTTGATTCCATAATCATCGTATGTAACTACTTGCAAGAGAGATTAAGATGGATTAAACATAGCTACAAGGAAGATGCTTTATCATAGTCTATACTATGAAGTTTGTCGAAAACTTTTAGCGACGAATCATCCTTTGTATGTTTTTATCATCCATGTCGGTTTTTCCTTTTTTGAAAAACCCATCCATACCTCTTAGGTTTTACCCTTTTAGGTAACCAAAGTCTATACTTGGTTTTAGACATGGATTCCATCTCATATCGCATGGCTCTTAGCCATTTCTCGAATTTTGGGCTCACCATTGCTTTCTGATAAGACATAGTCTTTATCTTGATCCGAAAATAAGAGTGTTTCCATGTACGGATAGTGAGAAATCCATATTTCTCAAGTATATGGTATTCTCTTAAGGATCAACACAATGGTTGTGTTTTGTTCCAATGTTCCTTGATCATTTGTGGAACATTCTCAATCTTTGGTTCATAAATTTGTTGTCTAAAATTTCTTCACATTCCAAATTCCATTTTTTTCTTTTGTGAGAGGTAATCTCTTTCGAGAAAAACTCTCGTTTGAGCAACAAACATTTTGTTCTCGTTGAAAAATGAAATTCCTTAGTGATAAGTATTCTCTTTCGAGATAAACTATCGTTTGAGCAACAAATATTTTGTTCTCGTTAAAGTTGAAGAAATAATATCCCTTTGTGAGAATTAATCTCTTTCAAGATAAACTCTCGTTTGAGAAACAAACGCTTTGTTCTCGTTAGGATAAACAACAAATGGAGTTTTTAAGGTTCGAACTTTGTAAACATTTTAACATGTAAGTAACCTTAAAACTTCAAAGGTATTCTAGAACAATTCTTAGTCCATATCTTATATGATGTTTCGGAAAAAAAAACACGATTAAGTATGAGAGTTGTTTTTCTAGTGTGTAAAGAATTCAAAATGACTTGTTCTGAATCAAAACATGTCTAACATATTTGATTCTCTTTCAAAGAATTTTCGTTCCACTTGTGGGATATAATTATGGGACAATCCCATATTCTTTGAAAGTTCATCAAACTTTAAATATTCTTGAATTTGATCTCATCAAATTACCTTAATACTTTTTATGAGTTTGAGATTAGTCATTTGTTTTATTTATCTTATAAATATTATTGATTTGATTAGTTTAAAGATCATTGATTCGTTGTGCCATAAGAGATTAAAAGAATAACATTTATTTAAATAATCTCAAAATTAAAATATCTTGTCCTTACAAGATAACTAAAACTTAGGCACAAAATAATAATCTTAAAAACTAAAACAAATCTATTTAAGCAAAAACACATGTCCTAATGGATGATGTAGCAACTCTTGCTTTATTTCCATTCGCAGGTCCATGTCTATTCTGATGCCTTCTCTTTACAAGCCTCTGAGGTTGATTCCTCACTCATTTTTGCTTTCTTGACTTCTTGTAGGTGTGTGGGGCAGTTTCTCTTCCAATGTCTGGTCTTGCCGCAATGGAAACATTTTCCATACTTCTTGATTCCCTTCTTAGGTTTCAATGCCTCCTTTCCATCGGTTTTGGTCTTATCATCACCTTTAGACTTTGCTGTCGATTTACCTTTCTTCTTGCCCTTGCGGACCATCAGAACAGGTTTAGGTCCTAACTTCTTCAGGTTGATTTCAGCAGTTCTCAACATGCCGAGCAACTGTGGCAGCGTCTTGTTAATTTCATTCATATTGAAATTAAATACGAACTGATTGAAACTATCCGACAACGATTGCAGGATGACATTAGTAGCTAATTCTTCTTTCAGCGGAAAGCCGAGCTTCTCCAACGTTTGGATGTAGCCCATCATTTTGATGACGTGAGCTCCTACGGGAGATCCCTCACTCATCTTGCATTGAAACAGATCTTTAGAGGTCTCGTACCTCTCTTGACGAGCTTGCCCTTCATAAATCTCCATGAGATTTTGAATCATATCATAAGCTACCATGTCCTCATGTTGCTTCTGAAGCTCAGGGGTCATGGAGGCAAGCATAAGACAACCGACATCCAGCATGTCGTCCATGTGTTTCTTAAACTTGTCTTTGTCAGCTCTGGAAGCAGTGAAAACCGGTTCATCAGAAACAGGTTCTTCAATGACATATTCCTTCTTTTCTTGTTTGAGAACAATTCTCAAATTACGAAACCAGTCAAGGAAGTTTATGCCATTGAGCTTATCCTTCTCAAGGATAGATCGCAGAGATAGAGTATTATTTGCCATTAATTCTACAACAAAGAAAATATGCTACATAAGTTTTACTAAATTTTAAAATTTATAGATAGGTCTTTACTATAAATTTACTCCCACTATTTTCTTCAAAATTAAAAATCCTCTAGTTTTAATTTCGGAAAAACGTTTCAATGGTTTTTCTAGTGAGTGAGGATCCGTATTTCACCATTCCTAAATCAACTTTGGCCAGTCATTTAGGAAATGGTTATTTAGGTAAGTAACACCTTACTAATTACATCTCATGTAATTCCTCATCTTTTGGCGAACAACTCTTGTTCTTTAAATCATCTTATGATTATCCAAAACTTTTAACCACTAGGTTTTCTAATCCTATTAGAACAACCCAGCTAAGTCAATACCAATATCTCAACCGGCGAATATCACTAGCTTATTCTTCGCGTTTAACTAAGATAAATAAATGTGACATTGCTTTGGCAAAGCTCGCATTATATAGATCGAAGCTTTAAAGAGGGTAAATATTGGATGGTTAAAACAGACCTAGAATTATAGTGAGGGATTTACTTAATTATCTCATCATATTAACATTGATCCTATCAATAGAACTATGTTTAATCATGCTTATAAAACATCCATTGCATCACATACAAGGTAAATATAAGCGGTAAATAAATATGCAATGATTATAGCCCTTCTTAACATAAGGCGACCCGTCCCAAGCCAATGGGAGGACCATTCTACTGAAGATAGAATCTGCTTCTGAAACGCCCGGTCCACCAGGGAAGGCCCACCACGCTGCTACCTTGGTTCTTGCTTTATCTCCATGAGTATTTACAATTTCCAGAAACTCGCGTTACATGCGAGGGAGTGAGATGAGAAGAGAAGTACAATAGAAGATAAAGAAAGGCACGACACGTAGGCCGTATTTATAAAAACCAAAACTATAAAGGCTATGGGCTATAACCATGCAAAACAAACACCGTGCAATCTAACATGCATTTCAAACATCGTGCGAACAAAGTAACGACGTGTTTACGGAGTTTTAAACTGATTATCCCTATGTTACGATTAATGGGCCAAAGAAGGATCACGAGGTTTCATAAACCATTTGTGTTAACGAACAAATGCACCAGGTAGGTCAACATGAAAGAGAGGTGGCGCACTAGGCACACTTAAGTACCAGGTCTTTGATTATGCCAATCCTAGACATGCATTTTTCATAACGTCTAACCATAACTCTTATGGATTCACCGTGAAAGATAGTTTGATAACTTTTATCAAATTAGAAGCCCTTTCAGAGATTTCATAAATCTATGAAACTACGAACAACTACTTGGTCTCTAGACTAACTATTAGTCTCAACATGTTAACAATTAACATTGAAGCAACCTAACATAGTTATGATTAACTCTTAATCATTCTGTGATAATCGAAATAAGTCTTTATTAGGTGTGACACGATAAACGATAAATATCTAAATCGAATCAAACAGCATGCATCTCATACATAAACATCACCCAAGAATTTAAGTCCAAATTCGTAAGATACAAGTGGCTCTGATACCACTGTTGGATCACGTCGGCACGCCCCGTGGCGCAGCGGAAAAATTAATCCGACGTAATCCAGCCAGGATCCATGTACAGGAACGAATCTGGGGTGAAAAGATGAAGAGTTACCTTTTAAAACTCTAGAAACTGGAAAACCGACGGTATGTCGGAATAACCACGTCAAGTAAAACCGGAATCGTCATAGGTTCACAACGACCTCTACGGAGTCCACCCAAACAAAACGAACAAGGGAACCTTCAGGGATTTGCCAGGGAGAAGTCGAAATCCCTCCAGGGATTCCCGAGGGAGTCTGAAATCGACCAGGAGTTCAACCGAGACTTGCAATCGAGCAAGGGAACCTTCAGGGATTTGCCAGGGGGCAAGTAGAACACCAGAAAAATATCGAACAGCTTCTCAGAGAGCTTTCTGGATATGTCGAATTCCAGTGGGGAATCCGTAAGGGTGTTGTCGAAATCTTCAAGAGGAGGAAGAGGGATGATTTGGTTGCTATCCCTTGTCCCTTTAAATAGTATTTAGAGACTTAATTCTAGTTGAATATCTTAAATCCAAGTTCAACCAAAATTCATAGAATCTAAATCTACTTGAAATTGGTTTATATTAAATATACATTATATTTAATAATATTAAATGAAATATATATTTAATTATGTAAATCTTATTCTACATAAAACATGGATTTAAATATACATTATATTTAATGCAAATATATATATATATATATATATATATTTTTATTATATAGAATTTCATTCTATCTTTACTTGGATTTAAATATATTTAAATATATATTTTTAATTATGTAGAATCTAATTCTACATAAACTTGGAATTAAATATACATTATATAAATTCTAAATATATATTTAAATTTCTAGAATCTTATTCTATAATATTTAAGTCTCTAAATATTTTCCATACTCTAAATAATATTTGATAAGTACAATATTTATCCAATATTATTCTCATTTAAGGGAGTTGCCGATTTCACCTATCCCATAGGGGATTTTCGGCAACCTCCCTAAAATAGGGAGTATGGTTTCCAATCTTTGTTCGTTTCATTCGAAGGGTGTGACCCTTGTAGGTTCATGCAACGTTAGCAGCAAAATTAGAACTATTCTAATTTTACAAACAATGAGTGGCATCTAGCAATACATCATTGCTACCTAAGTTGCATGAAGTCATGGTTTGACTTTCCTAATTCCTGAATACACTTCTTTTATGTATTTCATCCTTTTGTGCTTTATATCTTAGATGAACACAAGTCATGGATTAGTCACACTTGCGTTGTCCATCTTGTGTTTCTTGATGTCTTGAGTAGATTATGATAAACGAATCTCTATGATATCTCATATCATAATATTCGAGCATGGCCATGCATTTTCTAATCTCACTCAATCAAGTGGCCGAAGATATTTCTCCCATTATGTAGTCAGTTACGACACACGTTTGACTATGCCAAAATACGTAAATCTTTATGTTGAAATCATGTTGATCTCAAGTCTGAGGATTATACATATGTTTATCATGAGCAATGTTGTGACTGTCACATAATTACCCAAGAAACATGCTCATAGCGGGTCAATCCAGTATGTTGTTCTCTAACAAATACTTATGTGTTGATTTTGACATCTCTATGTCAATGACAACGCTTGTCATCAACCACATATTAGTCTTTATATATTATCACTGTCCATACCCGTAATAATATTCGACTAAGGGTCCTATTTAACAATAATCGTATTATTGTATGGACATTATTATACAATGGTTAGTTTGATGCACAGAAACATACCAAATGATAATAACGGCAATGCCATTACTTGATAAATCTAGTAAAATAGTATGTCTATTCAATCATCATTTGATTGGTCTTTGGGCATACTCTAACATTATCAGCTGTTGTTCCTGTTCCTGCATCAACTTGGAAGAGATGATTACGGGCAACGTATCATTTAATCCAAGGAAAACATATTTGAGCTGCCCTGGCAGGGGCTTAAGGTCTAGAACAGGTGGTTCTACAGTTGAGGACTTTTGGATGATATGTTCATTCGAGGTATAGTTTAAGGGTTCGAATAACTTACTTGGACGATTGCCTATCCAGTTTACCTCCTCTTGACCTTCAGTGTCGGATATGTCAGAATCTGAGGAGCTGCCGTCGGCGTCGCTGCCGTGACAGTCTTCCAGGTGGCTGATGTGGTAGTGACCAAACTTGATGTCATGGCAGCACGCCCTGATGCAGGGTTGATCAAGGACTACTTCAGTGATAGCCTTACATTCTTCTTCTGCATCAGCGTGTTTTATTGCTTGGAGAACATTTAACTTGATCTCTTGATCATTCACTCTCATTGTGAGTTCTCCCTTTTCTACATCAATCAGTGATCTGCTTATGGCTAAGAAGGGTCTCCCTAGGATGATTGGTGCTTTCTCATCTGCTTCACAATCTAAAACAAGAAAGTCAGCAGGAAAAATAAACTTATCCACTCTTACCAGGATATCTTCGATCTTCCCTTATGGTTGCACGTAAGAGCGGTCTGCCAGCTGCAGCATAACTGTCGTGGGTCGTGCTCGTCCAATACCTAATTTCTGAAATACATATTTTGGCATTAAATTAATACTAGCACCTAGATCACAAAGTGCCTTACCCACGAATTTATCACCAATTATGCACGGTATTATGAAGCTCTCAGGATCCTTCTTTTTCTAGGGTGGATGCCTGTGCAGAATACTCATGCATCCTTCTGTCATTTTAACCGTCTCAAATTCCCCAAGTCTGGATTTCTTCGACATAGCATCCTTGAGAAATTTGGCATAACCGGGCATCTCCTTGATGGCATCTAACAGCGGTATGTTAATGTGAACCTGCTTAAAAATATCATAGATCTTTTTAAGATGGATCTCCTATTTCTGCTTTTGTAACCATTATGGAAAAGGAGGTGGAGGACGGTTATCTTCAATACGTCCTTTCCATGGTATTCGGATCTGAGGAGGCTTAGGTTCTTCATCCTTCTCCTCTGTCCCTTCTGCTGCCGTGACAGGTGTGGCGACAGCAGGCTGTTTATCGTCTATCAGGGCAGTATTCGTGGCAGTCGATTCTAGGGCTGGTTCCTTAACTGGTTCAGCTTTCTTCTCCGGCCCTAATAATTGCTTCCCACTCCTAGTTGTGATAGCCTTGCACTACTCATGTGTGGGTTGTCTAGCGACCTTAGTATCGCTAAGGAATCCTCTGTTCTGCCTTGGCATAATATGTTGGGAAACCTGACCCATCTGTGTCTCTAGTGATTTCAGAGTAGCTTCATGGTTAGTCATTTGCATCTCTGTTTTATCCATAACGACTCGGCCTTCTTGACGAAGTGATCCATGTTTGTGATATAAGTTCCTGTCTGTGACATAAATGTAGCCAAGGTTCGTTCCAATATACTAGGTGTGGCTGCCGGAGGCTGTTGCGGCTACTGTTGCTGCCGTGTCATAATTCTAGGTGCCCCCTGTTTTTGAGTGTTCTGTACTTGAGGATTCAGGGCGTTGCTGGGATTACTCCATGAGAACTTGGGGTCCTTCCTCCAGTTGGGATTGTAATTGTTGGAGTCATAGTTCCTTTGCTTGTTAAAGTTTCCAACATACATCCATTCCTCTAGTTGAAGCGGGAAGTCTTCTGAACTATGATTCCCACTGGAAGTTTCACATACCTCTTCTGCAGAGTAGACAGGTTTTGAATCTTTTTTCAGCAAATTCTCTACTGCCTTTGTGAGGTACGCAACATGTGTCTGTATGGAGTTATCGGCTTCATAATCCTTCACATCTAGCACTCGTTTACCTTTCCTCAACGTGGGAAATTGCTCTTCATTCTTTGCCAAATTCTTCAATACTACCATGGCTTCATCTGGATCTTTATCCAAAAGCAATTCATTGGCTGCTAAATCGATTCTCATGTGAGTCTGTAGGTTGACAGCATTGTAGAATTTGATGACTTGATTCCAAACAGGGAATCTGTGCATCGGGCAATTTCTCAGAAGAGTAGTAAACTTGTCTCATGCCTCGTACATTGGCTCGTCATCCTCCTGCTGAAAAGTAGCAATTTCGTTACGTAATCGCTCAGATAAATTGGAAGGATTAAAACGAGATAAAAATTCACGAGTTAAATTTGCCCAAGTTCGTATTGAACCCGGTGTTAGTTTGTTCCACCAAGTTTTTGCTCTATCCCTTAATGAATGAGGAAATAACCGAAGCCTCAGTATCTCCAGATTTACTCCTGGTAGTCTAAACGAACCACAGATTTCTTGGAATGTTTTTAGATGTTCTCTGGCATCCTCTGTAGCAGCACCACTAAATTGGCCAGCTGAATCAATCATGCTGAACATCACATGTTTCAGCTTGAAGTTTTCAGCTTCCACGTCTGGCAGGGTGGTCTCCAGTTCCACATGATCGTTGATCATGTAATCGCAACAGGACCGGCGTGCGGCCCCAGCAGCAAGAGGAGCGGCAGGTTGTCCGTTTCCTCCATCTCCGATAGGATCTTCAGGATCTTCGGGATTCCTTTGGTTGTTCCTCATGTCTTCGTGTCTTTCGTTCACCATTGCTTCTAATTGTTCCTCCAGGTACTCTTTTCTTGCTACTAGAAGGCGGACTCGTTTCCTGAGGTTGCACGTTCGTTCGATTTCAGGGTCTAATTTGTGCTCAGGTTCTTTGCCTCGTTGAGATCTGCGCATAAGCAAACAAAAGACCTTGTGAAAAGCACAGGGTGAACAATCCAAATTAAAACAGAAAAATTAAAAAGAAAATGTGCAGTAAAAGTAAGGGTAAAGATATGTTGCCAGTCCCCGGCAGCGACGCCAAAAACTTGTTGTGTGTAAAAGAGTCTATCACAATAGAGTGCAAGTGTACACGACGCAAGTAGTAAAGTGATACACGAAGTATCGGATGTCGAATCCACAGGGATTGGAAATAGCCTTAACCTTGGATTGCTGCACAAGAAAGAAGATAATTTTAATTGTTTATAAGGGATGTAACCCCCTTAACCCGGCCTAGACGGTTGACCCGAATTAAGAAAGTCACACGGGGAAAACCAAAGTCAACCCGAAAGTCAACCTTGATTAACGACCCTTTTTTTTCTTTTTAACCTTGTCTAGATGCACTTTAGACCTAATTGTGATCATACAAACATCATACTAAAAGATCACAAACATCAGAGATCAAACAGGGACTCAATTGAACAAATTACAACTTTAGGGACCAAATTGTAAATTATGATAATTATAAGTACTTAACCAAAATTGAAGTTACCAACTTGAAATTAATCATGTTTCATGCTTCTCTGTAAAATTTCAGCTCAAAAGAACTTCCCAAACTCATACAATTGCACAACAAGTTTCAGGACCAAAACGCAAACATTCCAAAACATATAACTGTCAATGTCAGCCCCCAACGGTCACCCGTTCCGAAACAGGCATAGCCCGTTTCGAAACTCGGGGCCGTTCCGCAACGCGTACCGAAACGGGGGTCTGGCAGTGGCCTTTCCGTTTCGGAACGGCCCCTCCCGTTTCGGACACCTGGGCACAATTAAGGCACCCGTTCCGAAACGGTAGGTGCTGTTCCGAAACACCCTGCACAGATTGCCTAAAAATGCATACTTAAACATGCAATTGACCAACCAATCATGCTCCAAATGCCACCAAACTTTGCCAACATGCAATTCAACATATAAGGGACATATAAGCATCATCAATTCAGCAAAACAACATCATAAGCAAAAAGCCCCAAATCTATAGGCATGCTTCCTACACAAGTAAGCCATTCAAGCATAAATTTCCAATACAAGCATTTAAAGATCCAACACCAAAACAAGCATTCTCAACAACATTCAACATACTTAGGGAGTACAAAACATCTCCCAAAACATATACATTGGTCCCCCATTGCCAAATTACCAAAAGCTAAAATGTACTTAGAAAACCTTCCATACTTAGAGCTTAGTTTCCACTTGGATGCTTGCCCTCCTTGCTGCCCTCAAGTACTCTAATGTTCTGCATTATTGATTTGAGAAAACAAAGAGAGCGTAAGCAAAAGCTTAGTGAGGAATGTTCAATAAAACCATCCAATAATGCATTTAATAAACATTTATACATCATGCTTCAAATCAACATTTGTACATGCTTAAAAGCATACTTAAACATGCATCTCATGCATCACATCACAACATGTCATATTGGCCTCAAGTGATAAGTTCCATTTCTTAAAAAAAAACAAGTTCATCAACTTTCGCCCCAAGGACTTTTAAACACCTTGGCCCCAAGGACTTTTAAACACCTTGGCCATGGACTTTTAAACACCATGAAATGTATCACATCAAGGACTTTTAAACACCTTGATCCCAAGGACTTTTAAACACCTTGGCCATGGACTTTTAAACACCATGAAATGTATCACATCAAGGACTTTTAAACACCTTGATCCCAAGGACTTTTAAACACCTTGGCCTATGGACTTTTAAACACCATAGAATGGACCACACAAGGACTTTTAACCACCTTTGTGTCCGTAACAAGAACCATCCAAGGACTTTTAACCACCTTGATGTTCTTAAGTAACAAGGCTCACTCAAGGACTTTTAACCACCTTAGTGACCTTAACCTTTTCAAAACATCACTTGCCAATATACATCATTATCATCAATTTATCCACTGTTTTAAAGCATTAAACCAAGCCATATTCATCATGCATTTAAAAGCATCAAACCACATTTAATCAATGTTCAAAAACAAGGAACTCTTACCTTGAGCTTCCTTTAACATATGGCTTATCAAAACAGCAAATACCATGCTAAATCATGCTTTCAAAACAGTAATCAAAACATGCAAATAATCACATTGCATCACAACAAAATCATGGCCACCACTAGAGAGAATTTCCGAAAACTTACACTAGAGCTTAGCAAAGTTGTTTAGACTTAAACTAAGCTCCCAAGACATTGGTTTCAAAGCCGAAAACCCAATTTCACTCACCGCTTCCACTTCGCCTCATGCCGAAGCACCAATTCAAGCCTCCGGATCAACAACTCTTGGATCCAAAGATGCCTCCCCTGATTAAACACATTAAAGCAGAGATTTAATGCATCATCATGCATCAAAAGCTTCAATGAAAGCACTCAAACTCGCTGCTCTCATTCATACTCCAATTTCGGCCACCAAACACAACCGAAATTGCATCAAAACCACTTCTCAACAAAGCCCAGCCATAAACCAGCAAAACCTAACATCTATTAACACCATTTAACATCTAAAAACAACCTATAAACATCCTTATACCTCCAGCAACATCAGATCCACAAGATCACCACAAAAACATCCAAGAATCACAAGCTAAACTTAGGAAACACAACCTATCCGGGATTGCATTAATCAAAACTCATTTCCTTATCAAATTAACATTCATTAATCATCATTTTAGCACCTTAAAACACTTCTTAAACAGATCCAACGAAATTTCACCAAAAACACACCAAATCTTGCATTTTAAGCCAAGATCCACAAAACAATCTTAAAAGCCATTTATAAAACATCAATTAAGGATTGAGAACTTGGGAATTTCATTAAAGAACTTGAAGTTCAGAGGAGAAGGACGTTCTTACCTCCAAACTTGAGTTTCTCCTCTTTTAGAGCCAAAAAGCTTGATGAATCAAGTAGCAAATACAAAGGTTTTGATGAGGAGATGATTAGAAATCAAATGAGGATTGAAAAGAAGTATTTAGGTGATGAAAATCAGAGGAAAAGATCTGGAGAGAATGTGTTTGGTTTGAGAGAAAATATGAGAGAAAAAGAGAATGGAAAATTTTAGAAAGTTAGTTAAAGATGACTAAAAATATCTTTCCCTCCTTTTTACTTTTATTTTAAACCAATATTAAATCATTTAATATTCTAGAAAATCTGGAGAAACTCCCCTTTGGGTAAATAGCTCCCTAAAGATTCAAAGTTTCAATCCTTTTTAAAACAGTCACAAAACTTTCAAAAATTACATTTTGGTCACTAGCCAAAATGTCACCCTTCCGAAACTCATTTTCCAAAATTGATTTCACAGTT
Organism: Hibiscus trionum; assembly: GCA_030270665.1. NCBI lineage: Eukaryota > Viridiplantae > Streptophyta > Magnoliopsida > Malvales > Malvaceae > Hibiscus > Hibiscus trionum. The sequence continues at coordinate 37,043,288 of BSYR01000013.1, forward strand.
CACTTAATTATATTAAAAGATGATTTTAGAACATTTTTCCATATTTTTAATGCAACCCGAACTAGGCTTTCCTAATTTCACCTCTTTAGATTCGAACAGGACTTTGACCAAACCGGTCAACGCCCAAAACTTCTAAGCCCAAAACCGGGTCGTTACAACTCTCCCCCCCTTAAGAAATTTCGTCCTCGAAATTTACCTGAAGGAAAGAGATAAGGAAACTGCTTCAGCATGTCTTCCTTCCGCTCCCACATGGCTTCCTCAACACCGCGATGCTTCCACAGCACCTTCACCAACTCAATGGTCTTGCCACGAAGAACCTTGCTATCCGAATCCAGAACCTTCACCGGTTCCTCATCATAGGTCAAATCCGGATTCAGTTCCACTTCCTCCACAGGCATCACATGCGAAGGATCAGATCTATACTTCCGGAGCATAGAAACATGAAACACATCATGAATCTTCTCCAACTCCTGTGGTAACCTCAACCGATACGCAACAGGACCCACACGCTCAACCACCTCATATGGTCCAATGTACCTAGGGCTCAACTTACCCTTTCGGCCAAACCGCATCACCTTCTTCCAAGGCGAAACCTTCAAGAACACACGGTCACCCACCGCATACTCTATCTCCTTACGCTTCAAATCCGCGTAAGACTTCTGCCGATCAGAAGCAGCCTTTAACCGCTCACAAATGAGCTTTACCTTCTCTGTGGTCCCTTTCAACAAAGCCGGCATCGAAACCAACTTTTGACCAGTTTCAGCCCAACAAAGAGGAGTCCTACACTTCCTCCCGTACAAAGCCTCATAAGGTGCCATCTGTATGCTCGCCTGATAACTGTTGTTATAAGCAAACTCAACCAAAGGCAGATGCTTCTCCCAAGAACCTTGGAACTCAATCACGCAGCACCTCAACATATCCTCCAAAATCTGGATAACTCGCTCAGACTGACCATCCGACTGAGGATGATAGGATGTACTGAAATGCAACCTTGTACCCAGAGCTTGATGCAAACACTGCCAGAACCGCGATGTGAACCTCGGATCCCTATCCGACACAATCGACTTAGGCACACCATGCAGCCGCACAATCTCCGCAATGTACAGCTCTGCCAACCTATCCAAAGAAAACGTAGTATGCACAGGCAAGAAATGCGCACACTTCGTCAGGCGATCCACAATCACCCAGACCGAATTCTTCTTCGATGGAGACAAAGGTAAACCAGATACAAAATCCATGGTAACCCTCTCCCACTTCCATTCAGGGATTTTCAACGGTTGCAACAACCCTGAAGGAAACTGATGCTCAGCCTTAACTCACTGACACACCAAACACTTGCTAACAAACTCTGCAACATCCTTCTTCAAACCCACCCAAAAGTACTCATCACGAAGATCACGGTACATCTTAGTACTACCAGGGTGCGTAGCAAAAGGACTACTATGACCTTCAGTCAGAATAGCACGCCTCAACTCAGCATCAGCAGGCACTACTATTCGACTCCCAAAACACAGCACACCATCATCATTGAAACAGAAATCCGAAGGTCTACCCTCCGCGATATCCTGAACATGAGACACCAAGGAATCATCCAACAACTGCTTATCCTTGATCATCTGAACCAAAGAGGGTTTCACTTGCAACTCAGCAACAAGACCACCATCTTGCGATATGCTCAAGCTAGCAAACATAGCCCTCAGCTCAACAGCTACCTTCCTACTCAAGGCATCCGCAACAACATTAGCTTTTCCAGGATGGTACTCAATCGTCAGATCATAATCCTTGAGCAACTCCAACCAACGCCGCTGCCTAAGATTCAACTCCTTCTGAGACATCAGATGCCTCAAACTCTTGTGATCTGTGTACACAGTACACTTCTCACCATACAGATAATGCCTCCAGATCTTCAGAGCAAAAACCACTGCAGCCAGCTCGATATCATGCGTAGGGTAATTGCGCTCATGCACTTTCAACTGCCGCGATGCATAAGCCACCACCTTACCCTCCTGCATCAACACACACCCCAAACCAACATAGGATGCATCACTGTAAACCACAAACTCTTTCCCTGATTCAGGCTGAATCAAGATAGGAGCTTGCGTCAAAGCCGCCTTAAGCTTCTCAAAAGCCTGCTGTCTCGCTTCCGTCCACTCATACTTAACATCCTTCTGCAACAGCTTCGTCAAAGGAGCAGCAATCTTGGAAAAACCATCCACAAACCTTCGGTAGTATCCCGCCAAACCAAGGAAACTACGGACCTCATGAATAGACTTAGGAACTTTCCAACTCATCACCGCCTCAATCTTCTGAGGATCAACACGAATCCCCTCAGCTGAGACCACATGCCCAAGAAACACCACCTCCCTTAACCAGAACTCACACTTGCTCAGCTTAGCATAAAGCTGATTCTCCAACAAAGCTTGCAAAACAATCCTCAAATGCTCTTCATGCTCCTCCTCAGTACGCGAGTACACGAGGATATCATCAATGAACACCACAACAAACTTGTCTAGGTATTCATGAAACACACGATTCATCATGTCCATGAAAGCAGCAGGAGCATTTGTCAACCCAAACGGCATCACAAGGAACTCATAATGCCCATACCTTGTCCTGAAAGCTGTCTTAGGCACATCCACATCCTTCACCTTCAACTGATAATACCCTGACCTCAAGTCAATCTTAGAGAACACAGCAGCTCCCCGAAATTGATCAAAAAGATCATCAATCCTCGGCAAAGGATACCGATTCTTGATAGTCAACTTGTTCAGCTGACGGTAATCAATGCACATTCTCATAGTGCCATCCTTCTTCTTCACAAACAAGACCGGTGCTCCCCAAGGTGACACACTCGGCCGGATGAAACCACGATCAAGCAACTCTTGCAACTGCGTCTTCAGCTCCTTCAGCTCCTTAGGTGCCATTCTATAGGGAGTAATGGACACAGGAGTTGTATTCTCATACAGCTCAATTCCAAACTCCACCTCGCGGTTAGGAGGTAAACCAGGCAACTCCTCAGGAAAAACACCAGGAAACTCCTTCACAACTCTGATATCTTGCACCCTCAACTCTTTAGAACTAGGATTCATCACAAAAGCTAGATAAGCTTCGCAACCTTGCCTCAGCATCCTGCTCGCCTCCAAGGTAGACACCACATTGGCAAGAAACTTCACATTCTCACCAACCACCACAACTTCATAATCATCTGCAAGCTTAAGCGAAACCCGCTTGTTCTCACAATCCACAACAGCACGATGCTCAGCAAGCCAATCCATACCAAGGATCACATCGAAACCATAGAAGGGCAACTCCATAAGATCAACATGGAAAACATGTTCTTGAACAACCAAGGAACACCTTCTATAAAGCTTCCTAGTCACAACAGTCTCACCAAAAGAACTAGTGACTCGAACACCAACATCCAAAGACTCAACAGGCAAACCAAGCAATTCAGCATGCTCACGCAAGATGTATGAATGCGTAGATCCAGAATCAATCAAAGAAAGCAATGACAAGGACTGCAAAGTAAAGGTACCTGCAATCACATCCGCATCATTCATGCCCTCTCGCTGAGCATACACCCTCGCTTGGCCTCCACCCTCAGGCTGAATAGCCACAACATGGGCCACTCCACGACCACCTTCCTCTCTCCTCTGGAAATTACCACGGCCGCGCCCACGACCTCTCTGCGGTGCAGCAACAACAGGAGCACGCACCTGATCACCAGCCAACCTCGGACAATCTCGCCTCAAGTGGTCTGCAGAACCACAACTCCAGCACCCGTTACCAGCAGCCGCAACAGGAGCTTGCACCACTCTCTTAGCACGAGGACAGTCACGTTTCATGTGACCACGTGAACCACAGATCCAACAAGCACTCGGATCAGCTCTAGCACCGCCACCCCTAGCAGGTGCACCACCACCTCTCTTGGCTGAAGACTGATACTTCTGATCACGTCCTCTCTTGTTCCGTCCACCTCCGGAACTAAACTCAGCAGATCGCTTGCCAGCACCCTTAGCAGATAAACCCAAGTTCATCTTAACATCCTTGGCTCGGCCCACCAATACGTCAAAATCATCATACTCGGGGGCCAGCAAATACATCTTTACATCCGTCTCTAAACCATAACGGAACCTCTCGCACCTTGCCCGCTCATCAGGTACCAGCTCCGGTGCATACTGACTGAGTCGCACAAACTGCACCTCATACTCAGCCACACTCATGCTCCCTTGAGTAAGAGACATGAATTCACGCTTTTTCTCGTCAAGATATCTCACACCAAGATACCTCCGCTTGAACACATTCTGAAAGAATGTCCAAGTCACATCAGCTTCTGCCATCCCAACAATAGTGGTTGTCCACCACGTATACGCATCCTTCTGCAGCAAGGACACAACACAACCCAGCTTCTGCACATCAGTGCAACTCATCTGGCCCAAGATTCGCTTGGTACTCTCTAGCCAAGCTTCAGAACTCTCAGCCGACATACCCCTGAACTCAGTCCCACCAAGACTGTGCAAACGCTCCAAAGGTAGTCTGACACCAGCATCTTCCTGATGCCCCGCTCCACGAGCCCCAGCTACTGCTGCTTGAAAAGCACCAGCAATAGCTTGCACTAACATCGTCATATCAGGCATAGCTTGCCCCTGACCAGCCCCAGGTCCAGCAGCTCCAGCTTCCTCAGCCCCAGCACCACCACCACCAGGTGGAGGAGGAGGTAACACCGCACTACCCGTGTTTTCCTCATTCTCGTTCTCATTAGGAGCCGTAGCTCGCACATTACCCCGTAACTCTCTACGTGGTGCCATACTTTTACCATGCAATCACAACACAAATAAAACAAAGTCAGGCCCAGCAAGGTAAGCAATCCAAGTATTCAAGCTCAATTTCATTTCAAAACAACATCTTTCCTTTAGCTTTGATTTGGCAATGGGTACCCACACATGCTACATCACAGCACATACTTCAATTGCATCAAAATCACAAGCCATTAAACATGCTTTCACTCAACAAGCATACAAGGCATACATACTTCAATCATGCATACATACATTCCCAATTACTCGAGAACTCAGCTCTGATACCACCAAATGTAACCCCCTTAACCCGGCCTAGACGGTTGACCCGAATTAAGAAAGTCACACGGGGAAAACCAAAGTCAACCCGAAAGTCAACCTTGATTAACGACCCTTTTTTTTCTTTTTAACCTTGTCTAGATGCACTTTAGACCTAATTGTGATCATACAAACATCATACTAAAAGATCACAAACATCAGAGATCAAACAGGGACTCAATTGAACAAATTACAACTTTAGGGACCAAATTGTAAATTATGATAATTATAAGGACTTAACCAAAATTGAAGTTACCAACTTGAAATTAATCATGTTTCATGCTTCTCTGTAAAATTTCAGCAGTAAAAGAACTTCCCAAACTCATACAATTGCACAACAAGTTTCAGGACCAAAACGCAAACATTCCAAAACATATAACTGCCAATGTCAGCCCCCAACGGTCACCCGTTCCGAAACAGGCATAGCCCGTTTCGAAACTCGGGGCCGTTCCGCAACGCGTACCGAAACGGGGGTCTGGCAGTGGCCTTTCCGTTTCGGAACGGCCCCTCCCGTTTCGGACGCCTGGGCACAATTAAGGCACCCGTTCCGAAACGGTAGGTGCTGTTCCGAAACACCCTGCACAGATTGCCTAAAAATACATACTTAAACATACAATTGACCAACCAATCATGCTCCAAATGCCACCAAACTTTGCCAACATGCAATTCAACATATAAGGGACATATAAGCATCATCAATTCAGCAAAACAACATCATAAGCAAAAAGCCCCAAATCTATAGGCATGCTTCCTACACAAGTAAGCCATTCAAGCATAAATTTCCAAAACAAGCATTTAAAGATCCAACACCAAAACAAGCATTCTCAACAACATTCAACATACTTAGGGAGTACAAAACATCTCCCAAAACATATACATTGGTCCCCCATTGCCAAATTACCAAAAGCTAAAATGTACTTAGAAAACCTTCCATACTTAGAGCTTAGTTTCCACTTGGATGCTTGCCCTCCTTGCTGCCCTCAAGTACTCTAATGTTCTGCATTATTGATTTGAGAAAACAAAGAGAGCGTAAGCAAAAGCTTAGTGAGGAATGCTCAATAAAACCATCCAATAATGCATTTAATAAACATTTATACATCATGCTTCAAATCAACATTTGTACATGCTTAAAAGCATACTTAAACATGCATCTCATGCATCACATCACAACATGTCATATTGGCCTCAAGTGATAAGTTCCATTTCTTTAAAAAAAACAAGTTCATCAACTTTCGCCCCAAGGACTTTTAAACACCTTGGCCCCAAGGACTTTTAAACACCTTGGCCATGGACTTTTAAACACCATGAAATGTATCACATCAAGGACTTTTAAACACCTTGATCCCAAGGACTTTTAAACACCTTGGCCTATGGACTTTTAAACACCATAGAATGGACCACACAAGGACTTTTAACCACCTTTGTGTCCGTAACAAGAACCATCCAAGGACTTTTAACCACCTTGATGTTCTTAAGTAACAAGGCTCACTCAAGGACTTTTAACCACCTTAGTGACCTTAACCTTTTCAAAACATCACTTGCCAATATACATCATTATCATCAATTTATCCACTGTTTTAAATCATTAAACCAAGCCATATTCATCATGCATTTAAAAGCATCAAACCACATTTAATCAATGTTCAAAAACAAGGAACTCTTACCTTGAGCTTCCTTTAACATATGGCTTATCAAAACAGCAAATACCATGCTAAATCATGCTTTCAAAACAGTAATCAAAACATGCAAATAATCACATTGCATCACAACAAAATCATGGCCACCACTAGAGAGAATTTCCGAAAACTTACACTAGAGCTTAGCAAAGTTGTTTAGACTTAAACTAAGCTCCCAAGACATTGGTTTCAAAGCCGAAAACCCAATTTCACTCACCGCTTCCACTTCGCCTCATGCCGAAGCACCAATTCAAGCCTCCGGATCAACAACTCTTGGATCCAAAGATGCCTCCCCTGATTAAACACATTAAAGCAGAGATTTAATGCATCATCATGCATCAAAAGCTTCAATGAAAGCACTCAAACTCGCTGCTCTCATTCATACTCCAATTTCGGCCACCAAACACAACCGAAATTGCATCAAAACCACTTCTCAACAAAGCCCAGCCATAAACCAGCAAAACCTAACATCTATTAACACCATTTAACATCTAAAAACAACCTATAAACATCCTTATACCTCCAGCAACATCAGATCCACAAGATCACCACAAAAACATCCAAGAATCACAAGCTAAACTTAGGAAACACAACCTATCCGGGATTGCATTAATCAAAACTCATTTCCTTATCAAATTAACATTCATTAATCATCATTTTAGCACCTTAAAACACTGCTTAAACAGATCCAACGAAATTTCACCAAAAACACACCAAATCTTGCATTTTAAGCCAAGATCCACAAAACAATCTTAAAAGCCATTTATAAAACATCAATTAAGGATTGAGAACTTGGGAATTTCATTAAAGAACTTGAAGTTCAGAGGAGAAGGACGTTCTTACCTCCAAACTTGAGTTTCTCCTCTTTTAGAGCCAAAAAGCTTGATGAATCAAGTAGCAAATACAAAGGTTTTGATGAGGAGATGATTAGAAATCAAATGAAGATTGAAAAGAAGTATTTAGGTGATGAAAATCAGAGGAAAAGATCTGGAGAGAATGTGTTTGGTTTGAGAGAAAAGATGAGAGAAAAAGAGAATGGAAAATTTTAGAAAGTTAGTTAAAGATGACTAAAAATATCTTTCCCTCCTTTTTACTTTTATTTTAAACCAATATTAAATCATTTAATATTCTAGAAAATCTGGAGAAACTCCCCTTTGGGTAAATAGCTCCCTAAAGATTCAAAGTTTCAATCCTTTTTAAAACAGTCACAAAACTTTCAAAAATTACATTTTGGTCACTAGCCAAAATGTCACCCTTCCGAAACTCATTTTCCAAAATTGATTTCACAGTTCACTTAATTATATTAAAAGATGATTTTAGAACATTTTTCCATATTTTTAATGCAACCCGAACTAGGCTTTCCTAATTTCACCTCTTTAGATTCGAACAGGACTTTGACCAAACCGGTCAACGCCCAAAACTTCTAAGCCCAAAACCGGGGCGTTACAAGGGAATAATAAAGAATACTAAGGATAAAAGATTAAGAGATTCAGGGTAGAGAAATAGGCCAGTATTGATTTACTCAGTAGTGCAGGTGTTGCACTGTCTAGAACTTTCTGTTCTGTCGCTGCTTCTGTCACGGCAGCACCTACGGCGGCAGCGGTCTGTTGTTGTTGTGGCAGCGATCACACAACTCTGTACTTCAAGCTTGGCAAGAATCCCTGCTGTGACTCGTCCTATCCCTAGGTCCAAGTCTGTCGATGAACACGTCCTTGATGATACCTCACGGCGTGAATCGAAGGATAAACACCGATGTTGTTGAATTCTTCCTTAGCCACTTAACCTCGTCCTATCCCTAGGTCCGAGATAGTTCAACCAAAACTGGAGAACCAGTACTTATTCCTTTCGTATACTTAACTCTCCCGATATTAAGTAAATGTATAATCTCACAATGCTCTCCCGATACTCTTGCAAGATGCTGAAAACCAGAATAAGCAAACTTGAAGTCTATTTTATTGAACAGAAAAAATCCTAAAACAATACAATCCTTGCACCTACTTTACAGAATCAACTCTTAACCCTAGGGGAAGTTTAGAACATGATGAGAAGAGGAAAACGACTAGGGTTTAGGGGAAGACGACTGGAGAATAAGATGTCTTTCCCTAGGTCGAATTACATGCCTTTATATAGGCCTTGGGTTCAAGTTTTCTAATATGGCAAGAATACAAGTTTAAATTAAAGTACAACTCTATTAAAGACTAAATCTTCAGAGTAGATGTCTTTAATTCGTCCTATTTCTTTGCTTTGAGTTTCTTCCTTGAACCTTGGGCTTGGCCTTCATTCTGATCTAGGGATCAGAAAAATATAGGAGTACTCCACGACAGACCGGCTTAATTTCCTCTTTCTGTAGAGCTCCACTTCACTTTTTCCCTTCCACATGGTTGTCGTCATTGGCTGCCATGGCAGCGGCCACGGCAACGTCATTCTTCTCGACTGCAGTCCTGTGTTCCAGCTCTGCTTCTCCACTGCCCTGCGTCTGCTACAACAGCTACCTGCAAAAGTAACCAAAATCAGTAGCAATTGTGCCATTTTATATAATTGTGATGTATGTGTGAAACTGTACCTAAATGCAATGAATTATGCTTGAATGCAGTAGAAATATGGGTTAAATAGGGGGTAAAATATAGAACTTTTACACACTCAAAATGGACAAACAGAAAGAGGAAGCACGTGATGAAGACCTCAGTTCTTTTGTTATCTCTCCTGAAATATCGGAACAAGCCATGTTAGTGAGTACGAGATTTTTTGACAAATTTTCCATAATCCCTAAGACTGTGGACTTATCTCGTTCTTCTCAAAGTTCTTTAACGGTGGGCATTAATAACTCTTGTATGTTTCCTATGACTAGTCTGCTCCCCCTTCAAATTACTATCGAAAGCAACATAGGTCTGAGCCAAAGCCATTTAGCCAGCCGCCCTATTTTTGTGTCTGTTCTAAACCCAAAGGATATGTTAGATTGTATATCCAAATGGAGTTCACAATTTGTTCCATCCCTCGAAGAAAAGAGAGCTGAGAGACCATATTCTTGATGGTGTTTATGAATTTGACTCGGACGTGTGGAAATCAAGAGGTTTTGGCATGTTGAAGATGATGATCTCCTTAACCTTGTTTTCTCTCTAGGTTCTGAAAATGGTCCCTTAGAAATAATCTCTAACATTGAACAAAATTTCAAAAAAAAAAGTCTCTTGATAATCGAAGACTGGTGTTATTAAGAAAGCTGCGCGTGAAAAACATTTCTTGGAGATGGATCGAATCTCTCATGAGGAGGTTGGTATCATTGAATTTGGTCGCGATCTTTATGGAAAGTGTGTTTCCACCATCCTTACCTTCGAATTCTCTAAGTCATCCTCCATGGCTGAAGTTGATGAAGTTAAATGCTCGGAGGACTCTAAGTTTAAGATTTTCACGGATGTCATTTTAAAATGTTATCCGCGTGAGGGATGACTACTTTTTGTCGTGTTACCTACGATTTGGGGAAGGATCACAGGGCGACTTTTGACTTGATTTCACTTTTCTTGCTTAGATAGTTCTCCCTTCTTACTTTTGTTTCTTCGATTGTTTCTCTTGTCCAAGGTTACTTGGTGGTCTTGAACCAGGTTTGGAGGTATTGTGCCCTGTTGTTTTTGGATATCGGCTTCGTTGTTGGATCAAGGTTAAGTGGGTGTTTGACTATGTTCAATCGTTTTACTCTTATGACTAGGTCCTTATATGTTCATTATTGGGAGACTCATGTCCGACCCTGGAGCTCTCTAAGAAGTATGTCGATAATCAAGAAATGATTTTATGCTCCTGTTAATCCTTCGATGCAAGTGTGTTTGTCTTTTATTTTTCTTTTGGTGTTAGTTTTTTTTACCTTTTGGTCTTTGCCTCCCCTGTTGTTTGGGGCTTTGTTGCTTTGTCTGTGGAAGGTTGTTTGTTTGTTATACCCCTTTGCTAAGCTTTGTCTTGCTTTGCTCTTGGGGTCCCCTGTGTATCTTCGATTGGTGGTGCATTGGCGCTTTTGGTCTCTGTGTGACCATGCACTCTCCTGGTCCTTTGTTGTCTTTCTTTGTTGTTTAATGAATTTCCTTTCTTTCAAAAAAAAGGTTATCTTTTGAGTATGCTAGTTTTGTATAATTAATCCATCATGTCATCAAATATTGAATCTGGATACTAAATACTTTATGAGTATGCAAGAAACTATAATGAGAAAAAAAATTGCCATTGCCTGCATACACTAGTATTCTTGCTTTTGCATTGGAAATTATCCACTATAATGGGAAATTCTTTCTTTGCCACTACATTGTTAATATCAACCATCAATTTGCCATCGTCCAACGATAAAAAAAAGTGAAAAACTTAAAAGTTTTACATGGAGTAAGAGGATCTTACTTTTCACTTAGGTTAGAAACTGCTTATACCATGCAAAAATTCATTTAGTTTTATACTCTCTTTTTTTTGGATCCTTGGATGAGGGTAAATAGATGACCGAAATTATCCTCTTCTTTTTTCCATAAAAATCTCTCTATTTCCTACTATTAATCTTAGTCATTCATTTACCCTCATATGTTAAAAAAGTGTGAAATCTAAAAGTTTTACATGGTGTAAAAGGGTCCTACCTCTACTTGGATTATGATCTAGTTACACCATGTAAACTCATTTAGTTTTACACTTGTTTTAGACCGTTAAATGAGGGTAAATGGATGGATCAGATCATCCCTTCTTTTTTCAATAAAAATCTCCTATTTCCCACTGTTAATCTCAATCATCCATTTACGCTCATCCAACAGTTAAATATGTAAAACTTAAAATTTTTACATGGTATAAGAGGATCCTACCTACCCTTAGATTAGGATCCACTTATTCTATGTAAAACTTATATTGATGATATTTATCAAAAACATATTTGATCCTTAGAAGCATGGGTTTTAGTTAATTTTATTTTAAATTTATATTAAAAATATGAAAAGACAAAATTATTGTCATAATAATATTTAGACCTATATATCAAATATGTCCATTTAATTATACCCAAAAAAATCAAGTGATTCTCGAATTTGAATCATAGATCAAATGAACCTTTATTTGAAAAATGACTATCAAGTAAGCCTTTAACGTTGAATAAACTAACAAATAATTGATCTTAATTTTTCAAATAAGGTTTCATTTAATCCATAATTCAAACCAAAATTCACTTGACTTTTAGGTACAATACAAGAGAAAATTTGATACATAAATCTAAATAGTATTATTTAAAAAGAAATATTTAACTCTTTTCCAACTGGATCGAAGTCGAATTAGCTAATGAAGCTAGCTTTGTCCGACACTATACATAATAATGCATAATTTAACACAAACAACAAACATAAATACAAAAAGAATCATATAACGTATCATATTGTATATGATGGGGTGATGGTGATGGTCTGCCCTTAACAAATAAACTATTGAGAGCCCAATGGGTTTATGAATGAATTGCATAAACCTACCCTCATGTTGTAAAAGGGAAACAGAAGTGCTGGGTTTGGATTTTGCTACATTGGACCAAATAATTATATTTTTCTTATAATATCTTCAATTGTGAAATGCCAATCTTTTAAAAGAAAGCTCTTTTTCCCCTTTTTGTGTGGTCAACACTACTATAACAGTGACCTTTTCTTCCCAAGGAGTGGGTCGTGGGGAAAAACTTAAAATGGCTTGTTTTTTTGTATTAAGTATCAAAAGTTTGGCTTTTTTTAAGGACGAATACTAGAAGTATACATGAATTTTGGTTAAATTTATAATGTGGTTATAAATTTTGAGTTTTTGTAATTATAGACATGAAGCTTTGATTTTGGTTCAATTATACACCAAAAAATTTAATTTTAATTTTAATTCAATTATATGCATGTTAAAAATAAATACAACCATTTATTTTCATATTAAATAAATACAATTATTTTGTAATATAACACGCAAACATAAAAAGATGTGATGTCTATCACGACTTTAATAATTTGTGAAAGTTGAATCAAATTAAAATTTTATCTATACAGCTGCTCAAAATTATAATACATATATACCATTGTCCATTTAATAAAAATTTATGTGAAATTTAGATATGCATCTCTTATCTTTTCTTACCCATAAAATTATGAGTTGATTATATTTCTAAGAAGCTAACACTAACTAAATAATTTTTTTTTTGAAATAAATTAGTCTAATTTTTGTTATGTTGTTCTATTTTGCTGAAATTTAAAATTTTGTCGTTGTACTTTATTGGCATAAATTAATTCTCTTACTACTATAAAGTAATAAATTAGTCTAAAATATTAACACCGCTAACTTTTTTTCACTCCTAATTTTGGATTTAAGGAGATTTTTTTTATATTCTCATTGAGGAGTAAAACCATAAATTTCATATTGAGATATTGAAGTTAAATTTTAAATTTGAAGGGTGCATAGTATAATTTTACTATTGTATTATATTACAATTATGTAATCCATAAAAGGACTACAATACAATTTTGCAATTTTGGTGATTAAATCCTCTGCATACCTCTTATAGTCTCCCTTCACGTTACATAAAAAAATCCATGTCATCACTCATTAGGACGAAATGGAAATAATGTTTTCAAGAACAAAAATCATGTCAATATTTAAATTCATTAATTGGTTAAGTTATTAAAGATGTTCATGTTATTACATTTTATATAAGTCTGAATCTCAACATTTTTCTTGAAAATATAAATATAGTTTTACTTAATAAAAAAGCATGTCGACACTTTAACAGGAAAAAAGTTACTAATGCTATTAATTTAGATGGAATTGTAATGTTATAATTGTAGGAGTACTAACTAAGTTAAGTATAAAGATTAAATCACAAATTTTAACAAAATAAAAAGATCGGAACCAAAATTTGACCTAATAAATTATATACAAATGAGATTTAGCTGATAATGTGTAATGCCCCGATTTTGGGCTTAGGAGTTAGTCGGGTTTGGCTAAGCGGTTCGGGTGAACCGGTTCGTGTGGGTTTGGCTAGTTTCGGGATTAATTTGAAATAAATGGTTTTTGAGGGAGATAAAATATGGAAAAATATTTTATAATCTTAAAATAATATTTTGAAGGTTTTGGAGAGTTCAATTTGATAAAATTGGACTGAATTAATTGGTATTTTGAAAACGGTTACTAAATTGTAAAAATTGCAAAATACGTTTTAATGACTAAATTGAAGAGGGCCAAAAATTAGAATCTTTAGGGAGCTATTAAACCAAGATGTTATCAGTCTTTTCCCTTATTTTTGTGTTATTAAAAGATTTAATAATTGATTTATTAAATGGGATTTGATAAAAAAAAAGATTTTAAAAGGCTAAAACATTTTCTTATGTAACAACTTTTCTCCTAGTCTTTTCTCTCAACTTTCCTATCAGTCAAACTATCTTTTCATAACTAAAATCTCCAGAGATTTATCTCCTTTCACTCACTTTTGATTTCTAAATGATTCTCATGGATTTCTACATCAACTAGCTATGGATTTCTTGAAGGTTTTCTTCTAAATCGTTGCAATCAAGGGGAAAAGCTTGTGTTAGAGGTGATCTTTCTTTTCTCTGCTCTAATCAAGGTTCTTTAATGAAATTCTCAAGTCTTTGGCTCTCTAATTATGATTATTAACAAGGTTTTATTATAGTAATCCCGAAATGAGTTGGATCTCTAGTTGTTAGGTTGCTAGATTTGGGGCTTTTGTGGAGATAATGTGGTTCTGGTGTTTCTGGAGGTATAAGGATGAAATTAGATTGTTTTTGGATGTTATTTTATAATTAAAAGTGGATAGAAGTGTTAGGCTTTGGCTGGGTTGAGTTTGTAGAGTAATCGAAGGTGTTTTCGGTTGTTTCCGATAGGCGTTTTGGTGTTTTGGGCAGAGCAACGTGGTGGCTTTGATTGCTTGTGTTTTTAATGCATTTAGATGTATTAATTCTCTATTCTTGTGTGGTATAAATAGCGGAGAACGTATCAGAAGAAATTGGTGAAGTTTCGGGAGCTTCAGAAGCTTGTTTATGCTTTGGCAAAGCAAGCGAGACGTTTTCGGCTAGTAGAATTGGTTAAAAGCCTTTCAATGACTTTAAAAGCAAGGTTTGGGGGTTTAGATTGAGTTTAAAACACTAATCTAAGCCCAATAATAAGTTTGAGATGTTTCGCTCTTGTTTCTCGGTTTTTATTCCATTGATTTTTATAATCATGCTCATGTTTTGAAGATAGATGTAAACCTACTGTTTTATGCATGTTTTGAGAAAATAATTGATGATTTATATGATCCCGTTAGATAGAATTGTGATTTTGGAAAGATGGAGTTTATTCAGAAAATGCTATGCATTGTTTATGCTTTTGAAATAGGATGAGAATGATTTATGTTATCATTGAAAAACATTAGGTAAACGATTTTTAAAATAAGTATATTAATATGAGATGAGATTATTGTTACCGAATATAATTGGTCGACCAATAGGATGAGAAGTGCACTATAATATACAAAATTCGTACGTGCTCTTTGGTTCGGGCAATGGAGGTAGTGTCATCCCGTTCCAAAGTGAGAGTGTGGTGATGAGAGATTCCACCACGGTAGGCCTTGATGATGAGAGATTCCATCAAGCTTTGTGGCGATGAGAGATACCGCCATGAGAGTTCGGTGATGTGAGATTCCACCGAGGTAGGACTAGACGATGTGAGATTCTGTCAAGCTATCCACATATCCGAGTAATGTTGCTAAAATGCCAATATATGAGATTCATATGTACCTTGATTATAAATGATTTTTATGCATTGTGTTTTGCATATGAGAATATGATTTGAGAAATGCTTTTCAGAAACAAGATGTGTGGTTTTGCTTTGAGATTATGCATTTGGGGTTAATGCATGACATAGATGGTACATGTGGTTTTAATGATGTGATTTTGCTTTGAAAATGATTTCAAGCATGAGATATATTGAGCATGATGAGATAGAGATTTCTACTTGAGAAATGGTTTTAAAATGCATTGTTGTTGTTGGTTTGTTTTGAGCATCCCTCACTAGGCATTATTGCTTACGCTCTTTTTTCCAACAATGCAGAGAATTAGCATCATTGGGCAGCGAAGAAGTAAAAAGGGAACCAAGGAGTGAGACTTAGCTCAAGTATGGTTTTATGTTTGCTTATTAGTAATAATCAACAATGGGAGGATGTATTTATGTTAGGCTTGATAGGCTCGATTTCCTTCAACCGTTATGGATTGCCAAGTGGTGGAGAAGTTGGATTTTGAGTGATTGAGGTGTGGAAGCTAAAAGATAAAAGACGCGATAATTTAGAGTGGTTCGGCCTTCTAACAAGCGCCTGCATCCACTACCTTAGCTTCCCACTAAGGATTTCACAACCAATTCACTAATTGATTTGTCCCTTTTTCTAGGCTTAGGAGGAAACTCTTACAACGATCAAAGCTTTCTAGCCCAAAGCTTGATCAAACCCTCTCTACAAGAGACAGAGATAAGAAAACTAAAATCCCTCTTATAAGGTTGATGTTTGCACACTAAAGCACTCACACGAACCTAAACACTTGAGCAAATTTGACAATTTAGGCTAACAAGTGTTGTCTATACAAAGAATTAACAATTAAGGCCCTAAGACAAATTTCTTATCATAATGTTGTTGACAATTGAAGCATTAGTCTTCCCTTGATGCTTGGAGGTCCCTTTTATACTCCCAATTGAGTTTGTAGCTGTGGAGGACCGTTGGGATTGGATTGAAGCCGTTGAGACTTTATTTCCCTCATTAATTGTAGTTATGGAGCTGTCCGTATCGGAACACGCGAGGCCGTATCTGAACGAACTTCTTCAGAACTAGTTGTTGAAGTCTGATGTAGCATGTCGTATCGAAACGCTTTGTGTAGTATCGAAACGTCATGTTATTCAAATGATCGTTAGGAAATAGCCATTGGGGGTTATAGTCGTTGCGGTGTCTGCCACATAGGCGTACGAAACACCAAAGGGTATTTCAAAACCACACCTATCCGTATCGAAACAGGTAACCCCTGTATCGAAACGGGTTCTGGCACTTTCAAAACGTATCGATACAGATTATGCCTGTATCGAAATGAGTACATTAAAAGCACTAGTTTTGGCTACTTAAAAGCGTTTCAAACATTTCCAAAACCATTTTGAACAACCTCAAACTTATTTTCAAGTTGTTTTTGACTTAGAGAATATTTTAAATTCTTTTCAATTAAGTCGAAAACATTTTTCAATTATTATATCAAAATATATATTTCTACAATCTCGCCCTTTTTGATATAATAAAACCAACTTGAAAAATTGTTTGGGATTCTCCCCCTTAGTGTTTTAAAATTTGAATAATAGATTTTTAAAATTTGAATGAAATTAATGTTTTCCCTTATTCTCTTGAAAAATCAATTTTTCAAACTATTTCTCCCCTTTTTTGTTATATCAAAAAGAATTTAAAAGACATTAAGCTCAAAATAACAAAGGAGATTAAAAACAAATTTGACACAATTAAAAAACTTTTTGTTTTAAAATTGGCTCCACCTTACTTTAAGCATCAAATATTGTTAATCCAACAACATGATAATCTAGTTGTAAAAAAAAATAATCTAATTAAAAACAAAACAACTAGAGATTTTATCAACACTTGAACTTCAAGGGATGATGTGAAGCCTTACTTCTTCAAGTGTTCTACTTTGTGTGTATGGAGCTCCCCCTTAAATTTGGACTTGATGGTTACTCTCCATCACACCTAAACAAGACAATCATGTAATTTTTTATATCCAAATTGCTTTGGATCCATAAACGTTAGTGGCACAAAATTTAGTACCCATAGGAATCCATTTTACAATTTCATCATTTTTATGTGAAGTGATTAGTTTTTTTGGAACCCAAACACTTCTAAAACATTTTCCATTTACAAATCTAGGGACACTAGATTGTGTTTGATAAAAATTTGATCTTCCAAAACTTGTTTTCTTTTCAAGTTCTTTAGAAATCAAATCTTTTTCTTCTTGAACTTTATGAAGCAAATTTTGTAAATCAATACATTTTTGCTCAAACTCATTGACTTTTCCTTCAAGAACAATTTTGGTTTTAGAAATCAAATCATTTTGAATTTTCACATTTGAAACCATTTTCTTATTTTTCAAAATGTGATTTTTTAAACTCTAAAACCAAATCATTATAGTCATCATGTAATTCATCAAAAGAGTAAGAATATGAGGTAGATGAATTAGAAGTTACCCTTGAATCTTCTTCTATGGCCATAAGGCAAAGATTGGCTTGTTCATCATCGGTGAAGTCTTCATCACTCCAAGAAGCCACATATGTCTTCTTCTTATGGCTTGAAGTGCTTACCCTCTTATTCTTCATTGATTCACATTCGAATTCTTTCATTGCTTTCTTCATGAATGGGGCACACTTCTTGAAGAGATGAACAATCTCTTCTTCTTCATCCTCCTCCTCACTTGTATCAACATGGTTGCACTTGAAGGATTTGAGAGCAATGACATTGACATCAATGCCTTGCTTCTTGATCTTCTTCTACATCTCATTCTTCAAAGGTAGAGACATCTCATGGGTAATAAGAGATCCGATTAGCTCATCAAGCTTAAGCTTCTTCAAGTCTTTGGCTTCAATGATGGTTGTCTTCTTTGAATCCCATGACTCGGGAAGTGAATAGATCACTTTCCGAACGAGTTTGTCTTCAAAAATTTCCTCTCTAAAACCTTTAAGTTGATTGATGATTGTGGAGAATCAGTCGAACATCCTCTTGATGTTTTCATCATGGTCCATCTTGAAGTTCTCAAACTCTAAGTTGAGAAGACCGATCCTGGTCTCCTTTACCTCGTTTGTTCCCTCGTATGTAACTTCAAGCTTTTCCCAAACTTCCTTGGCATCTTCACAAGAATACATCTTCTCATAGATGTTGGGGCTAAACGCACAAAAGATAATGTGCAAAGCCTTGCAATTTAGCTCTATCTTCTTGCGATCATCCGCATTCCATTCTTCCTTGCTTATTTGTGGCACAAACGGACCATCTTCAACTATTTCCCAAAGCTTGTAATCTTTGGCTTTGATGAAGAACATCATTCATGTCTTCCAATATGCATAGTTGGTCTTGTCGAAGAATGGTGGCTTGTCGATCGATTGCGCCATTTGATCGGTTGATTGAAATGATGTATCGATCTTCCCAGATCACCTCAATATGATGTTAATCCCTTTCGATTGAGCCTCGCTCTGATACCAATTGTTAGGCTTGATAGGCTCGATTTCCTTCAACTGTTATGGATTGCCAAGTGGTGGAGAAGTTGGATTTTTGGGTGATTGAGGTGTGGAAGCTAAAATATAAAAGACATGATAATTTAGAGTGGTTCGGCCTTTTAACAAGCACCTACATCCACTACCTTAGCTTCCCACTAAGGATTTCACAATCAATTCACTAATTGATTCATCCCATTTTCTAGGCTTAAGAGGAAACTCTTACAATGATCAAAGCTTTCTAGCCCAATGCTTGATAAAACCATCTCTACAAGAGACAAAGATAAGCAAACTAAAATCCCTCTTACAAGGTTGATGTTTGCTCACTAAAGCACTCACCCAAACCTAAACACTTGAGCAAATTTGATAATTTAGGCTCACAAGTGTTGTCTATCCAAAGAATTAACAATTAAAGCCCTAAGACAAATTTCTCGTCATAATGTTGTTGACAATTGAATCATTAGTCTTCCTTTGATGCTTGGAGGTCTTTTTTATACTCCCAATTGAGTTTGTAGCCATTGAGGACCATTAGGATTGAATTGGAGCCTTTGGAGACTATTTGCCTCATGAATTACAGTTCTGGAGCTGTCCGTATCGGAACACGCGTGGCCGTATCAGAACGGCCTTTTTCAGAACTAGCCGTTGAAGTCTGATGCAGCCTGCCGTATCGAAACACTTTGTGATGTATCGAAACTTCTTGCAATTCAAATGACTATTGGGAAATATCCGTTAGGTGTTTTAGCCGTTGGGGTGTTTGCCACGTAGGCGTATCGAAACATCAAAGGGTGTTTCGAAACCACACATATTCGTATCGAAACAGGTAACCCCTGTATCGAAACGGGTTCTGGCAGTTTTAAAACGTATCGATATAGATTATGCCTGTATTGAAACGGGTACAATAAAAGCACTGGTTTGGCTACTTAAAAGCATTTCAAACATTGCCAAAACCATTTTGAACAACCTCAAACTTATTTTCAAGTTTTTTTTGACTTAGAGAATATTTTAAATTCTTTTCAATTAAGTCCAAAACATTTTTCAATTATTATATCAAAACATATATTTCTACAATCTCCCCCCTTTTTTATATAAGAAAACCAACTTGAAAATTTTTTTAGGATTCTCCTCCTTAGTGTTTGAAAATTTGAATAAGAGATTTTTAAAATTTGAATGAAATTAAAGCTCCTCCTTATTCTCTTGAAAAATCATTTTCAAACAATTTCTTCCCCTTTTTGTTATATCAAAAAGAATTTAAAATAAATTTAGCTCAAAATAACATAGCAGGTTAAAAACAAATTTGTTACAATTAAAAAACTTTTGGTTTTAAAATTGGCTCCCCCTTACTGTAAGCATCAAATATTGTTAATCCAATAGTATGATAATCTAGTTGGAAAAAATAATCTAATTAAAAACAAAAACAACTAGAGATTTTATCAACACTTGAACTTTAAGGAAGGATGTGAAGCCTTCCTTCTTGAAGTGTTCTTCTTTGTGTGTATGGAGCTCCCCCTCAGATTTGGACTTGTTGGTCACTCTAAATCAGACCTAAACAATATAATCATGTAATTTTTGGTATCCTAATTGCTTTGGATCCATAAACGTTAGTGGCACAAATTTAGTCCCATTAAAAATCCATTTTACAATTTCATCATTTTTATGCGAAGTGATTAGTTCTTTTGGAACCCAAACACTTCTAAAACATTTTCCATTTACAAATCTAGGGGCACTAGATTGTCTTTGATAAAAAATTGATCTTCCAAAACTTTTTTTTCTTTTCAAGTTCTTTGGAAATCAATTTTTTTTCTTCTTGAACTTTATAAAGTAAATTTTGTAAATCAACACATTTTTTCTCAAACTCATTAAGTTTCGCTTGAAATTCAATTTTAGTTTTAGAAATCAAATTATTTTAATTTTTCAAATTAGAAACCACTTTCTTATTTTTCAAAATGTGATTTTTAAACTCTAAAACCAAATCATTATAGGTATCTTTTAATTCATCAAAAGAGTAAGAACATGAGGTAGATGAATTAGAAGTTACCCTTGAATCTTCTTCGATGGCCATAAGGCAAAGGTTGGCTTGTTCATCCTCGGTGGAGTCTTCATCACTCTACATAGCCACATATACCTTCTTCTTATGGCTTGAAGTGTTTGCCCTCTTATTCTTTATTGATTCACGTTTGAATTCTTTCATTGCTTTCTTCATGAATGGGGCACACTTCTTGAAAAGATGAGCTATCTCTTCTTCTTCATCATCATCCTCGCTTCTATCAACATGGTTGCACTTGGAGGATTTGAGAGCAATGACATTGACATCAATGACTTGCTTCTTGATCTTCTTCTCCGTCTGTTTCTTCAAAGGTAGAGACATCATCTCATGGGTAAGAAGAGATCTGATTAGCTCATCAACCTTGAGCTTCTTCAAGTCTTTGGCTTCAATGATGGTCGTCTTCTTTGAATCCCGTGACTTGGGAAGTGAATAGATATCTTTTCAAACGAGTTTGTCTTCCGAAATTTCCTCTCCAAAACCTTTAGATTGTTTGACGATTGTGGAGAATCGATCGAACATCCTCTTGATGTCTTCGTCCGGGTCCATCTTGAAGTTCTCATACTCTAAGTTGAGAAGACCGATCTTGGCCTCCTTTACCTCGCTGGTTCCCTCGTATGTGACTTCAAGCTTATCCCAAACTTCCTTGACATCTTCTCATAGTTGTTGCAGCTAAATGCACAAAAGAGAATGTGCAAAGCCTTGCAATTTATCTCCATTTTCTTGCGATCATCCGCATTCCATTCTGCATTGCTTCTTTGTGGCACAAACGGACCATCTTCAACTATTTCCCAAAGCTTGTAATCTTTGGCTTTGATGAAGAACATCATTCTTGTCTTCCAATAAGCATAGTTGGTCCCGTCGAAGAATGGTGGCTTGTCGATAGATTGCGCCATTTGACCGGTTGATTGAAATGATGTATCGAGCTTCACGGATCACCTTAATAGGATGTTAATCCCCTTCGATTGAGCCTCGCTCTGATACCAATTGTTAGGCTTGATATGCTCGATTTCCTTCAACCGATATGGATTGCCAAGTGGTGGAGAAGTTGTATTTTTTGGTGATTGAGGTGTGGAAGCTAAAAGATAAAAGACACGATAATTTAGAGTGGTTCGGCCTTTTTACAAGCACCTACTTCCACTACCTTAGCTTCCCACTAAGGATTTCACAACCAATTCACTAATTGATTCGTCCCCTTTTCTAGGCTTAGGAGGAAACCCTTACAATGATCAACGCTTTCTAGCCCAAAGCTGGATCAAACCATCTCTACAAGAGACAAAGATAAGCAAACTAAAATCCCTCTTACAAGGTTGATGTTTGCACACTAAAGCACTCACCCAAACCTAAACACTTGTGCAAATTTGACAATTTAGGCTCACAAGTTTTGTCTATACAAAGAATTAACAATTAAGGCCCTAAGACAAATTTCTCATCATAAAGTTGTTGACAATTGAAACATTAGACTTTCTTTGATGCTTGGAGGTCCCTTTTATACTCCCAATTGAGTTTCTAGCCGTTGAGGACCGTTGGGATTAAATTTCGTTAGACTTTATTTCCCTCATTAATTGCAGTTTTGGAGATGTCCGTATCGGAACATACGAAGCCGTATCGGAACGGCCTTCTTTAGAACTAGTCGTTGAAGTCTGAAGCAGCATGTCATATCGAAACGCTTTGTGTTGTATCGAAACGTCTTGCAATTCAATTGACCGTTGGGAAATAGCCGTTGGGGGTTTTACCCGTTGGGGTATCTGCCACATAGGCGTATCGAAACACCAAAGGGTATTTCGAAACCTCACATATCTGTATCGAAACTAGTTACCCCTGTATCGAAACAGGTTCTGGCAGATTCAAAATGTATTGCTATACACTATGCCTTTATCGAAATGGGTACATTAAAAGCACTGGTTTGGCTACTTAAAGGCGTTTCAAACATTGCCAAAACCATTTTGTATAACCTCAAACTTGTTTTCAAGTTTTTTTTTACTTAGAGAATATTTTAAATTCTTTTCAATTAAGTCCAAAACATTTTTCAATTATTATATCAAAATATATATTTCTACAATTTATGTTTTGGGAGTGTGTGTTTTGAAACTCCCTAATTTGGGGCAAGTTTGTGTTGCCTTCAATGACATGTAAATGGCCTTTACTTGTTGGTATTTTATTTGGTTTTATTTTTTACTCTTGAGTGGCTATTTTGCATAGGTTGCATGCCTATAGATTTCCTATATGTTTAATGACATGCTATATTGTTGAAATTGCCATGTATGATTGAGGTATGATGTTAGGATATGTTGTATATGAATGTTGGAAGCATGTTGGAACGATTTTGTATGGATTAAAGTGTGAAAACCAAAAAAAAGTGTTATTATAGGCCCAAGTGTTTCGGCGCACCTAAGTCTGTACCGAAATAGTGTGTCTGAAATGGCTTTGGGGTTTCAATATGGGGAAGGGGTGTTGCGATACGTTTGCTACTAGAAACATGTGTTCTGAAACACCATATAGGGTGTTTCGATTCGAGCCTGGGCTTGGAGACGCTCGACCATGTTCCGATACGGGCGTTTCGATACAGGGCAACCTGTGCTGAAACATCCAGCTGTTAAGTTGGTTATTGGAATCTTTTGAAGTTCTGTTTCTTTACGTTTTAGTCCATGAATGTTGTGGATGCAATTAAATAAGCTTGGATGATTGTTTTGAGCTGAGATTTGACTGAGAGGCATATACTGTGACTAATTAAAGGTTGGTAACTTAAACATGGCATAAGTCCCTGTAATTTTTTAAAATTACAAAATGGTCCCTAAAATGTGTTTGTATGCAATTGAGCCCCTAATGTTGTCTGATCGAGATACAAATTGTTCTGCTGCAATGTAACACATAGGGTTTTTTATTGGGGGTAAACTTTCCAGTTTACCTCAATATTCCCCGTGTGATCCATTCAATTCGGTCTTTCGCTCAAATCGGGTCAAGGGGGTTACATTTGGTGGTATCAGAGCTAGGTTTTGAAAGAATTGGGAGGTAAGGTTGATGTGATATTGTTTTTTGGTTGATTTCTTATTGAATGCTATGTATGATGGTTGTTTATGCTATGAAATGATCGTTGTTTTGATTTGTGCGTGATGCACGGTGTATGATAACATGCTTTATGATCGTTATATGCTGTTGGGGGAGAGGTTAAGGGTACCCATTTCCATATTATTACTAATATGAAGCGGAATTTGGTTTTAAAAGTAAACTTGAGCACCTTGGATTCTTGCTTCGGCAAGCCTGATTGTTTTTAATATTGCATTCTTAGCTCAAAGACTCATACCGTTTTTGATAATGGGACCGAGACGAAATCTTAGAGCCAATGTGCGTAATGTGGTTGAGAATAAGGTTAATAATGTTGAGAATTTTCCGTCGCCTCCTCCTCCTAGTGGTGATAGAGCTGGTGTGGAAGCTGGCGTCGGAGGAGTTAGACCTCAGGCAGCGCAAGGTCAAGCTGCTGCTGATATGACACCATTGATTCAGGCTATAGCTAAGGCTTCAGGTAGCGATATCGGGTATGTATCTGACCGCACCACTGTCTGGTGCTAATGTTGGTTTACCTTTGGAGCTTTTACGCATTTTGGGTGGAACTGAGTTCCGAGGTTTGTCTCCGGAGGGTTTTGAGGCTTGGTTTGACAGCACCCAGAGGATTCTTGGTCAGATGGGTTGCAATGATGTGTAAAAGTTGGGTTGTGTTGTATCCTTGCTACATGGAGATGCTTATACGTGGTGGACGACCATCGCTGCGAGTATAGAACCTATCGATGTTTCTTGGGAGTTCTTCGGAATTGCTTTCAAGAGGAAGTATTTGGGTGTCCGCTATCTTGATGAAAAGAAGCGAGAATACATGTATTTGGTGCAAGGAAAATTGATTGTTTCTGAATATGAGGTTTAGTTTGTTCGGTTGAGCCCGTATGCTCCTAAACTGGTTCCTGATGAACAAAAGAGATGTGAACGTTTCCTTTACAGGCTTGTGAAGGAGGTCAAGAACTATATGTTGGCTTTGGATTACACCGATTTTGATGTCTTGGTTACTCGTGCTAAGGACATCGAGCAAAATTTGGGCTTAGTTACTCGTTCGGTGGTTCTAGTTCTAGAAAGAGGTCGGCTGAGTATGATGCTGGTAGGGATCTTTACAAAAAGCACAAGGATGGGAGGTATCAACCTGATCCAAGGTGTGGTGGTGGCAACCTTGGTCGTGGTCATCAAGGCCAGAATGCTTTTGTTCATACTCTAGAGTGTAATAGGTGCGGTATGAGGCACACGAGACAGTGTTAGGGGTAATCTGGGTACGTGTTGGAACTGTGGATCACGAGGACATATGAAGCGTGACTGTCTACAACCAGTTTGAGATGGACAAGCTCCATTGCGAGCTGCTGAGCCACAGAGAGGTTTTGGGTGCGGTCGTGGTAATTTTCAGCGTAGAGATGATGGACGGAGGAATGTTGCTCATGTTGTTGTTGTTCAACCTGAAGAAGATGGACATGATAGGGTGTATGTACATCGAGAGGGAAGGAATGACACGAATGTGATCACAAGTACCTTTACTTTGCAATCCTTGTCATTGCTTTCTCTGATTGATTTTGGTTCTAATCAATCGTATATTTTGCGTAAGCATGCACAAGTGCTTGATTTACCTGTTGAGTAGTTAGACGTTGGTATACGTGTAACCATTTCTTTTGGGTGAGATGATTGTTACGAGGAATTTGTATAGAATATCTCCTTTGTCTGTTCAAGGACATGTGTTTGAGGTTGATCTTATGGAGTTTCCTTTCTATGGTTTTGATGTAATTCTTGGTATAGAATAGTTGTCTGAGCATAGAGCTGTGGTTGATTTTGAGACCAGATGAGTTTCGTTGAAACTTACTGATGATTATGAGGTGGTAATCGTAGGTGAAAATACAAAGTTCTTGTCTAATATGGTTTCGGCTCTTGAAGTGAGTCGGTTGATGTGTTTTGAATGTGAAGCTTTCCTGGCTTATGTTATGAATCTGGGTACAAAAGATGTGCGAGTACAGGACATATGTACATTATGTGAGTTTTCAGGTGTATTTCCAAAAGAGTTGTCTGGTTTGCCACCGAACAGAGAGGTTGAGTTTGGCATTGAGTTGTATGAAAATACGACTCCAGTGTCAATTGCTCCCTATCGTATGACACCGAAAGAGTTGAAGAAGTTGAAGACGTAACTTCAGAAGTTGCTTGATCGAGGTTTCATTAGGCCTAGTGTTTCACCTTGGGGTGTACCGGTCTTGTTTGTGAAGAAGAAAGATGGCACGATGCGTATGTGTATAGATTATCATCAATTGAACAAGTTGAAGATTAAGAACAAGTATCATTTTCTATGGATTGATGATCTTTTTTATCAGTTTCGAGGTGCTTTGGTGTTTTCCAAGATTGATTTGAGATTTGGATATTTCCAGTTAAAGGTAAAGAATGTAGATGTGCCTATGACTGCTTTTCGTAAGAGGTACAAGCATTATGAGTTTTTGGTGATGCCTTTTGGTTTGACGAATGCACCAGCTGCGTTCATGTACATGATGAAGCGTGTGTTTCATGAGTTTCTAGACCAATTCGTTGTTGTGTTTATCGATGACATTCTTGTGTACTCTCCTACCGAGAAGGATCATGATAAACATTTGCGGATTGTGTTACAAGTTTTGCTGGAAAATCAGCTTTATGCTAAGTTGAGTAAGTGCGAGTTTTGGCTGAAGGAAATTGTTTTCATTGGTCATGTAGTTTCGGTCGAAGGGATTCGAGTCGATCCATAAAAGGTTAAAGCGATGATGAATTGGAAGTCACCTAAATCGGTCCACGAGTGCGTAGTTTCCTTGGTTTGGCGGGATACTATTGTAGGTTTGTGGATGGTTTTTCATGAATTCTTGCTCCTTTGACAAAGTTGTTGCAAAAGAATGTCAAGTTTGAATGGATGGAGGTTAGGCAGCAAGCTTTCGAGAAGTTAAAGGAAGCATTGACGCAAGCTCCTATCTTGATTCAGCCTGAATCGGCAATTAAAGGTGCACGAGCGTAATTACCCTATGCATGACATCGAGTTAGTCGCAGTGGTGTTTTCTTTGAAGATTTAGAGGCATTACCTTTATGGTGAAAAATGTACAGTGTGCACGGACCACAAAAGTTTGAAGTACTTGATGTCCCAAAAAGAGTTGAATCTTAGGCAACGTCAGTGGTTAGAGTTGCTTAAAGATTACGATTTGATGATTGAGTATCATCCGGGGAAGGCTAATGTTGTAGCCGATGCCTTGAGTAGAAAGGTAGTTGTATAGTTGAGGGCGATGTTTGCTCGTTTGAGTATATCACGAGATGGTGGTTTAGTGGCTGAATTGCAAATGAAACCCTCGTTGGTGGAGTTGATTAAGGAGAAACAATTGTTGGATGATTCGTTGGTATAGCATGTTCAGGACATTGTGGAAGGAAATCCAACGGACTTTTGTTTCAATGATGATGGTGTTTTGAGCTTTAAGAGTCTAATAATTGTTCTAGAGGATGTTGAGTTGAGGCGCACTATTTTGAATGAGGCGCACAGTAGCCCTTTTACCATGCATCATGGTAGTACAAAGATGTATCGTGGGTTGAAGGATTAGTACTATTCTATTCGTTTGAAGAAGGATGCTTTTGATTTTATGAGTAAGTGCATGGTTTGTCAGCGTGTTAAAACTAAACACCAATTTCCTTCTGGATTGTTGCAACCATTGAAGATTCCGGAATGGAAATGGGAGAGAATCACCATGGATTTCGTTACGAGTTTGCCTTTGACACCGTTCAGGAAGAATTCCATTTGGGTGATTGTTGATCGTTTTACAAAGTGTGCACATTTTCTGGCGGTGCATACTACGTATATGTTAGACAAGTTGGCGGATTTGTACATCTTTGAGATTGTAAGGTTGCATGGGTGTCTAAGTCAATTGTTTTTTATCAAGATCCGCGTTTCACAGCGAGGTTCTGGGAGTGTTTGCATTGAGCATTGGGTACGCATTTGAGTTTCAGTACTTCGTATCATCCGCATACGGATGGTGAATCTGAACGGGTTATCCAAGTGTTGAAGGATATGTTGAGATGTTGCATCATTGATTTCCAAGTTTCTTGGGAGAAACAGTTACCTTTGCTGGCGTTTGCTTACAATAACAGTTATCAAGCGAGTATTCAAATGGCTCCTTATGAGGCCTTATATGAAAGGAAGTGTAGAACGCCTTTTTGTTGGGCTGAAGTGGGGCAGAAGTTTGTCTCTTTACCTAATGTGCTAAAGGGCACTACGGAAAAAGTGAACCTCATTAGTGAGAGGTTGAAAGCGGCATCGGATCGGCAAAAGTCTTACGCAGATTCGAAGCATAAATAGGTTGAGTATGATGTAGGTGATAAAGTGTTTTTGAAAGTTTCACCTTGGAAGAAGATAATAAGATTTGGCCGAAAAGGCAAGTTGAGTCCAAGGTTTATTGGACCGTATGAGGTGCTTGAACGTGTTGGACTTTTTGCTTATAGGTTGAGGTTTCCTTCCGAGTTGGAGAAGATACATGATGTTTTCCATGTATTCATGCTTCGGAGGTTTAGATCGGATCTGTCTCATGTTATGCATGTTGAGGAGATAGAGTTGAATCCGGATTTGTCCTATGATGAAGAACCAGTTGAGATCTTGGATTCGGACAACAAGGTTCTTCGTGGTAAGACCATTGAGTTGGTCAAGGTCTTGTGGCGACATCGTGGTGTAGAGGAAACCACGTGGGAAAGGAAGTATGACATGAAGAAGCAGATTCCTTATCTCTTTCCATCTAGTAAAATTTTGAGGAAAAAATTTCCTAAATGGGGGAAAGTTGTAACGCCCCAATTTTGGGATTAGGAGTAAGCCGGGTTCGGCTACGCAGTTCGAGTGAACCGGTTCGAACAGGTTAGGCTAGTTTCGGGATTAATTTGAAATAAATGGTTTTTAAGGGAGATAAAATATGGGAAAATATTTTATAATCTTAAAATGATGTTTTGAAGGTTTTGGAGAGTTTAATTTGATAAAATTGGACTGAATTAATTGGTATTTTGAAAATGGTGACTAAATTGTAAAAATTTCAAAATATGTTTTAATGACTAAATTGAAGAGGGCCAAAAATTAGAATCTTTAGGGAGCTATTACTCCAAGGTGTTATCGGCCTTTTCCCTTGGTTTTTTTGTTTTTAAAAGATTTAATAATTGATTTATTAAATGGGATTTGATAAAAAAAGGATTTCAAAAGGCTAAAACATTTTCTTACGTAACTAGTTTTCTCCAAAAAATTTCTCTCAACTTTACTATCAGCCAAACTATCTTTCCATCACTAAAATCTCCATAGATTCATCTCTTTTCACTCACTTTTTTATTTCTAAATAATTCACATGGATTTCTACATCAACTAGCTATGGATTTCTTGAAGGTTTTCTTCTAAATCATTGCAATCAAGGGGAAAAGTTTGTGTTAGAGGTGATCTTTCTTTTCTCTCCTCTAATCAAGATTCTTGTAACACCCCAATTTTAGGGTCTGAGAGTTCGGACCGAGACCCGGGCAAGGTTTGTAAATCGAGTTTTGGGGTTCGGGTTGACTTTAAATGAAAATGGTTTCATAAAGGAGTTTTAAACTAAATTGGATTTTTAAGAAATAGATAGTAATAATAATAAAGCAAAATAATGGATTTTTGTTAAAAAGGGGTTTTTAAGATAAAAGGGAAGTGAAATATTATATTACAAAAAAAGAAGAGGATATCCCCTTTCTTCTCCCCTTTCCATTTCCTTTTCACGTCAAAAAATCCTAAATCTAGCCATCATTCTTTTCCCACCAATCTTCACCATCTTTAAGGATTTTAAGAGGTAAATAACTTGGTTTTATTCTTCTCTTCTTTCCAATCTTGTTTTTGACATTTTCTTTTCAAAGTTTTGAAGATTTCTCAAGATTGCTCATTTTGGGTAAAATGGGTTTTTGAAGGGTTTAAGCAAGCTTTTGGTAAATGACGTTTTGGGTAGGTTATAACCTAAGTTTTGGGTGTTCATAAGTGTTTAAATGGTGGGTTAAACCTAAAATTCCGAAATGGGATAAATGGGTAAAAATTTGAGTTAGGGAAATATGGGTTTTGGGTTGTTTATGGTTGGAATTGGTTCCTAAAGGGTTTGTGTATGTACGTTGAAGGTTTTGAAGCTTTCGAGTATGTTTTGGATGATAATTTGATTTAGTAATAGATGGATTTTCGTTGAAGATGGTTTGTGTATACTTCCGGGCTTGAATCAAGAAATATGTGTTGTGGGATATTTGCTATATTGATAACAGTGGGTTTTTGTGACTGGAAAGTGTGTTAATCTTCTTCTTTGGTCTGGTTTGAATCAGCGGAATCGAGTTTGGGAATTTCGAAAGTCACATAAGCTTAAGAGGGAGTTCGACTAGTGTGGCGTGTTACCGATGAGTGGAAATGTTTTTGAGAGTTTAGGTTAGATTGAAAGGCCAACCTAAACTCGAGAGTAAGTATTTAAATGTTTACGTTTTACTTTTCCGGAATTTTATACTTCATTCTTGTTATGAGTTGTTGATATGAAATGAATGTGTGTATTTGATTATTGAGTGTGGTATTGTTATGTTGGTTTATATGATGTTGAGTATTGTCAAATATGAGAGTCTTATCGGGTATAATTGGTCGACCATAGGATTAGAGTGCACTTGTAAAATTCGCGCGTGGCCCTAGTGATGTAAGATGCCATCAGGGAGGAGTACGGTGATGTAAGATGCCATCGAGAGTCTTATTGTTCTTATAGTTTCAGTGATGTAAGATGTCATCGAATTCAATCCGCGTATCCGAGTAATGTAACCACAATTGCCATAATACTCGTATCGGAACGGGGTGGTGCCGTTTCGGTACATTTTGCCACTAGAGACTTCCGTTTCGAAACCATGAGGAGCCGTTTCGGAACGGCCTAGTTTTACTTTTTGCTAAGAGCTCGCGTTTCGAAACGGGCAACCCCTGTTTCGAAACACCGATAGTTAAAGTGGTTAAAAGGCATCTTTGAAGGTTCTCAATTGTTACATTTTAGTCCCTAATGCATGTATGCTTCCTAAGTGAGTTTAAATGTCTCGTTTGAGTTAGTCTTGCCTCGTGTGCTTGAAATATGACTAATAAACGATTTGGTAAGGTTTAAATTACACTTTTGCCCCTGTTTTGGTGTGGTTTTGCAAAATGGTTCTTCGTGACTGTTTGGCTCCAATTGGACATCCGGTTGGTGTTTGATTGAGTCGTTGTTCTTTCGCTGTAACCCTTAACACCTTAGGACTGTTAAATTGCATTTAGACAAGATAAATATTAATCTAGGGTTGTTAATCGGAGGGAAATTCTCAGATTTTTCTCCGATTATCCCCTTGTGACTCTCCCGATTCAGTCTTGCGATTAGACCGGGTCGAGGGGGTTACATTTGGTGGTATCAGAGCCTCGGTTATGTGGTTACCTCGGGAAGGTAAGTCCGGTAAGTTGATTCTTTGTGTGTTTGACTATTTTGCACGGTGTTTGTGAGCATGGCTTTGTGTTTCTGTTGATGTTCGAAGGTTGGTTAAGCATTCCCATTGCTAGGTATTTTTATGAAAAGGTGGTTTTGATTTAAAAGAGCTTAACATACGGATCCCTGCCTTTGCTGACCCAATGTTTATCTCGTTATTTGTATTTGTTGTTTTAGATTGTTTTATTGTTATGGTGAGACCGAGAGGACGGCTTAGAGCGGGTGACCAGGCACCCAAGAATGCGCCTCTTCCTCTTCCTCCTCTCGATGGTAATGGGGCAAATGTCGGAGGTAATGCACCATAGGTGGGTGCCAATGTTGGAGGTGATGGTAATGGGCCTCAGGTTGACCAGAGTCAGGCTGGTGTGGACATGGCTCAGATACTTCAGACTTTAGCCGGAGCTTTTCAGACGAATGTTGCTGGTCTTCATGCTGCAGCACCACCTCAGGGTGTGGAGACAGGTTTGCCCATTGAGCTACTTCGTAGCTTAGGCGGTGTCGAGTTTCGTGGTATGTCTCCTGAGGGTTCAGAGGCATGCCTTGAGAGCACTACTCGTATCTTGGGTCAGATGGAGTGCTCGGACACTCGTAAGTTGGGTTGTATTGTCTCATTGGTTCAGGAAGATGCGCATGCTTGGTGGATCACAGTTATCTCGGGTATTTCCAAGGTCGAGGTTACTTGGGAATTCTTCCGTAGTGTGTTCCGCAAGAAGTACCTTGGTGCTCACTATTAGGATGAGAAGAAGAGAGAATTCATGGCTTTAGTACAAGGCAGTATGTCCGTATCTGAGTATGAGGTACAGTTTGTGCGCTTGAGTCAGTGTGCTTCAGAGTTGGTTCCCACTGAGAGGGAACGGTGTGAACGGTTCCGTTACGGGTTGGTTACGGAGGTGAATACCTACATGTTTGCTTCTGATTACACTGAGTTCGATGTCTTGGTCTCTAGGGCCAAAGCCATTGAGCAAAGTCTAAGTTTGGATGCTCGATCGGGTGGATCCAGTTCAGGGAAAAGGTCTGACGAGTGGGACCGAGACCGTAACAAGAGGCACAAGGATAGAAGGCACCAACCAGGCTTTAGGCGTGGAGGTGGTAACATGGGACAAGGCCATCAGGGTTGAGGTTTTGTTGCTCGCACACCCGAGTGTGCTAGATGTAAGAGGAACCATTCTGGATAGTGTTAGGGTACTTTTCATGCTTGTTGGAACTGTGGATCTCAGGCTTATTTGAGGCGTGAGTGTCCTCACCCGGCTAGGGATGGTCAGGGACCTGCTAGAGCCGTTGAGTATCAGAGAGGTCGTGCGCGCGACCGAGGTAACTTCCAGTCGAGGAATGATGGTCAGAGAAATGTGGCTCATGTGGTCGCAGTACAGCCCGAGGGAGGTGGACCGGCTAGAGTTTATGCACAGCGTGAGGCTGGGAATTACACGGATGTGATCCCAGGTAATTGTGTTACAGTCCTTATCTTTGCTTTCGTTGATTGATTCTTGCTCGACACATTCGTATATTTTGGGTGAGCATGCAAGATTGTTAGGTTTGCCTTTTGAGTTGTTAGATATAGGTATGAATGTTACGAGTTCTTTTGGTGAGACAGTTGTAGTTAGGAAAGTGTTCCGGAGATGTCCTTTGATGGTTTAGGGTCACATGTTTCCCGTCGACATGATGGAGTTACCCTTCTATGGTTTCGATGTAATTCTGGGTATGGATTGGCTTGTGGAGCATAGAGCTAGGATAGATTTTGAGACTAAAAGAGTTTCTTTGAGGCTTTCTGATGACTACGAAGTAGTAGTAGTTGGCGAGAACATTAAGTTCTTGTCTAATGTTGTTTCAGCTTTAGAGGCTCAGAGGATGAGGGATTTGGGTTGTCAAGCTTACTTAGCCTATGTAATGAACCCAAATATGAGTGAAGTTAGACCGCAAGATATCAGAATAGTTTGTGACTTCCCGACTGTGTTCCCAGAAGAATTGCCTGGTTTGCCTCCATATAGGGATATTGAGTTTGCTATTGAGACGTATTCAGATTCTGCTCCCGTATCGATTGGCCCTTATAGAATGGCACCAAAAGATTTTAAGGAGTTGAAGACACAGCTTCAGGAACTGTCAGATAGAGGTTTTATTAGGCCTAGTATTTCACCTTGGGGTGCTCCGGTCTTGTTTGTGAAGAAGAAAGACGGCAGTATGAGGATGTGCATAGATTATAGACAGTTGAACAAAGTAACAGTGAAGAACAAATATCCCTTGTCGCATATTGATGATTTGCTTGATCAGTTGAAAGGTGCTTCAGTGTTTTCGAAGATTGATTTGAGATCAGGGTACTATCAGTTGAAGGTAAAGGATGTGGACATACCGAAGTCAGCATTCCGTACATGATATGGACACTACGAGTTCTTGGTAATGCCCTTCGGTATGACTAATGCCCTAGCTGCATTTATGGACATCATGAACCGAGTGTTTCATGAGTTTTTGGAAAGGTTTGTAGTAGTGTGCATAGATGACATCTTAGTGTACTCCAGGACTAAGAAAGGACATGATGAGCATTTACTATTAGTGCTACAGACTTTGCTTGAAAATCAGTTGTATGTCAAGTTAAGTAAATGTGAGTTTTGGATTAGGGAAGTAGTCTTCCAAGGTCATGTGATCTCAGCCGATGGAATTAGTGTGGATCCCAAGAAGATAGAAGCAATAGAGAGTAGGAAACAACCGAAGTCAGTGACCGAAATCCGTAGTTTTCTAGGTTTAGCCGGATACTATCGGATGTTTGTTGAGGGCTTCTCGAGAATTGTTGCACCTTTGACTAAATTGTTACAAAAAAATGTTCCACATGAGTGGACAGATGCAAGGAAGCAAGTGTTTGTGAAGTTGAAGAGAGCATTGACGGAAGCTCCTATTTTTATTCAGTCTGAACCAGGGAAAGAGTTCGTGATCTACAGTGATACGTTATATGTAGGTTTAGGTTGTGTGCTTATGTAAGAAGGAAGGGTTGTAGCTTATGCTTCGAGACAATTGAAGGTTCATGAGAAGAATTACCCCACCCATGACATAGAGTTAGCGGCCGTGGTCTTTGCTTTGAAGATTTGGAGACCCCACCTCTATGGTGAGAAATGCACAGTCTATACCGACCACAAGAGTTTGAAATATTTAATGACTCAGAGAGAGTTGAACCTTAGACATCGTAGGTGGTTAGAGCTTCTTAAAGACTATGACCTCACAATGGAGTACCATCCCATTAAAGCAAATGTAGTTGCCGATGCTTTGAGTAGAAGGGTGGCAGTTGAGTTGCAAGCTATGTTTGCGAGATTGAGTGTGTCTCAAGATGGCGGTTTGATAGCCGAGCTACAGGTTAAACCTTCGTTAGTCCAGTTGATTCGAGAGAAACAATTGCAAGACCGATCTTTGGCACCTCACGTGCAAGATATAGCCGAGGGTAAACCCACAGATTTCTGCTTTGGTGAGAACGAGATCTTATGTTTCAAGGATAGAGTAGTTGTTCTAGAAGATGTCGAGTTGAGACGTACTATTTTGAACGAAGCTCATAACAGTCCTTTTGCTATGCATTCGGGTAGTATGAAGATGTATCGTGGGTTGAAAGAGGAATACTTCTGGATTGGGTTGAAGAAAGATGTGGCTGAGTATATGAGTAGATGTATGGTTTGCCAGCGAGTTAAGACCGAGCATCAGTTTCCTTCAGGTTTGTTACAACCGTTGACAATTTCGAAATAGAAGTGGGAACGGATTACCATGGATTTTGTGTCAGGTTTACCATTGACTCCTTCGAAGAAGAATTCAGTATGGGTGATAGTTGACAGATTAACTAAGTGTGCCCATTCCATAAATGTTCATACTACTTACACCCTAGACAAGTTGGTCAAGTTGTGTATCAGTGAGATTGTGAGGTTGCATAGTGTGCCGAAGTCAATTGTGTCAGACAGAGATCCGAGATTTACAGCTAGATTTTGGGAGTGTTTGCATTGTGCCTTGGGAACTTGGTTGAACTTTAGTACTTCCTATCACCCACAGTCAGATGGTCAGTCGGAGAGAGTTATTCAGGTGTTAGAGGACATCTTGAGGTGTTGTATCATCGACTTTCAGGGTTCATGGGAGAAACATCTACCGCTAGTAGAGTTTGCGTACAATAACAGTTATCAGGCTAGTATTCAGATGGCACCGTATGAAGCTTTGTATGGTAGGAAATGTAGAACACGTGTTTGTTGGGCCGAGGCCAGACATAAGCTTGTACCTATTTCGAACTTGCTTAAGGGCACTACCGAGAAGGTAAAACTGATTTGTAACCGCTTGAAGGTAGCTTCAGACAGACAGAAATCGTATGCAGATTTGAAGAGAAAGAGATTGAGTATGCCATCGGTGACAAAGTTTTCTTGAATGTTTCCCCGTGCAAGAAGGTAATGAGGTTTGGTAGAAAAGGGAAGTTGAGTCCGAGATTCATTGGTCCTTACGAGGTAGTTAAGAGGATTGGTCCGGTTGCATATAGGTTGAGGTTGCCATCCGAGCTTGAGAAGATTCATGATGTGTTCCATGTTTCGATGCTCCGAAAGTATAGTTCAAATTCGTCTCATGTTATGCCAGTGGAAGAGATTGAATTGTGTTGGGTTTTACGGTGCTCGATTCCTTCAACCGTTCTTGCTCGCCAAGCGGTGGAGAAGTGGAAATTTGGGTGATAGTGGTGTGGAAGCTAAAATTAATAAAGACAAGGTGATTTATAGTGGTTCAACCTTCTAACAAAGGACTACATCCACTACCTTAGCTTCCTACTAAGGATTTCCAATCAATCCACCATTGATTGGTCCCCTTTTCTAGGCTTACGAGGAAACCCTTATACACCGATCAAGCTTTCTACCCAAAGCCTTAATCAAACCCTCTTTACAAGAGAAAAGATAAGCAAACTCAAATCCCTCTAATAGGTATTTGTTTCCACAATTTAGCTCTCACCCAAAACCTAAAACACTTGAGCAAATTTAACAATTTTGGCACACTAGTGTTTGTCTATACAAAAAAATGAAAATTAAGCACTAAGACAATTTCTTGATCATTTTTTGTTGACAAATTGAAGAATTAACCATTACTTGATGCTTGGAGGTCCCTTTTATACTCTTCCTTGAGTTTGTAGCTGTTACTAGCTGTTGGGGTTGAATTGGAGTCGTTGAAGACTTTATTTCCCATCTTTAATGTTGTTCTTCAGCCTTCCGTATCGATACGCGTGGACCCGTATCGGTACGGCCTTCATCAGAAACTAGTCGTTGGGCTCTTTCCAGCCTAAGCGTATCGATACGCTTGAGGGCGTATTGGTACGGTATGACATTTAAAAGGCCGTTGGGAAACTAGTCGTTGGGGTTGTTAAAATGGGGATCGATACGCTTACCAGGCGTATCCAAACGATCCCTCTCGGTATCGAAATGGCAAAGGCTGTTTCGATACGAGTTTTGGTAGTAACCAAACCTGGGCAAAAAGGTATCGATACGGGTTACACCGTATCGGTACGGGCAACCTGAAAATTCAAGTTTGGCTGTTTTAAATCATGAAAAACTTTGCCAAAAACCTTTTAAGATCCCTCAAACATAAATTCAAGTTGTTTTGACTTAAAGACAAGTTTTGAATTCTTTTCAAATTAGTCCAAAACATTTTTCAATTATTATATCAAAACATTATTTCTACAATCTCCCCCTTTTTGATATAATAAAACCAACTTGAAAAATTGTTTGGGATTCTCCCCCTTTAAGTTTAAAAATGCGAATAAGAGATGAAAATTTTGAAATCAATTTGAGCTCCCCCTTATTCATTTGAAAATTCAAATTTTCAAACTATTTCTCCCCCTTTTTGTTATATCAAAAAGAATTCAAAAGACATTAAGTTCAAAATAACTTAGGAGATTTGAAAAGATGACAAAAATAAGAATTTTGGTTTTAAAATGGCTCCTCCTTACTCAAAGCATCATCAAAATGTTAGTTCAACATATATGATCATCTAGTTGAAATTAAAAAAATAAATCTAATAAAGGCAAAAACAACTAGATTTTACCACACTTGAACCCAAGGGAGGATGTGAAGCCTTCCTTCTTCAAGTGTTCTTCTTTTGTGTGTATGGAGCCCCCCCTCAATTTTTGACTTTTTGTTCACTCTCCATCACACCTAGCAAAAGACAATCAAGTAATTTTGGTATCATAATTGCTTTGGATCGATATACGTTAGTAGCACAAAATTTAGTCCCCTTAGGAATCAATTTTTCAATTTCATCCTTTTTAGTTGAAGTGGTTAGTCCTTTTGGGACCCAAACACTTCTAAAACATTTACCGTTTACAAATCTAGGGGCACTAGATTGTCTTACATAAAAGTTTGATTTTCCAAAAAAAAAATTCTTTTCAAGCTCTTTGGAAATCAAATCTTTTTCTTCTTGAACTTTTTGAAGCAAATTTTGTAAATCAAAACATTTTTGTTCAAACTCTTCGAGTTTTGCTTCAATTTCAAGTTTGGTTTTAGAAATCAAATCATTTTGAATTTTCAACTTTGAAATCATTTTATTGTTTTTCAAAATGTGATTTTTAAACTCTAAAACCAAATCATCATAGGCATCTTGTAATTCATCAAAAGAATATGAACATGAAGTAGATGAATTAGAAGTTACCCTTGAATCTTCTTTGATTGCCATAAGGCAAAGGTTGGCTTGTTCATCGTCGGTGGAGTCTTCATCACTCCAAGTAACCACATATGCCTTCTTCTTATGGCTTGAAGTGCTTGCCCTCTTCTTTTTCATGGATTCTCGTTCTAGCTCTCTCAAGGCTTTCTTCATGAACGGGGCACACTTCTTGAAGAGATGAACTATCTCTTCTTCTTCATCCTCCTCTTCACTTGAATCAAAATGATGGCATGTGGAGGATTTGAGAGCAATGGCATTAGTGTTGATGCCAAGCCCTTTGAGCTTATTTTCCCCCATAGCTCTAATTTCTTCACTCTTCTTCTCATCTTCTTTGTTTTTCTTCATTATTTGATGAGTGAGAAGTGACCCCATGAGTTCATCAAGCTTCAAGGTCTTCAAATTCTTAGCTTTAATGATGGCGGTCCTTTTTGAGTCCCATGACTCGGGAAGTGAGTAGATGAGCTTACGGACAAGCTTCTCTTCTGGGATGGCTTCTCCATAGCATTTAAGACCATTGGTGATAGTGGAGAACCTATCAAACATCTTCTTTATGTTCTCTTCCGGATCCATCTTGAAGTTCTCATACGCTAGGTTGAGGAGGCCGATCTTGGTCTCCTTTACTTCGTATGTGACTTCAAGCTTGTCCCATACCTCCTTGGCACTCTCACAAGAAGACATCTTCTCATAGATGGTTGGGCCAAAAGCACAGAAGAGGATGTACAAGGCTTTGCAATTAAGCTCCATCTTCTTGGGATCTTCGGCACTTCATTCCGCTTTACGTCTTTGAGGCACGAACGGACCATCTTCTACTATGTCCCATACCTTGTAGTCCATTGACTTTAAGAAGAACTTCATCTTTGTCTTCCAATGGGCATAGTGAGTTCCGTTGAAGAAGGGCGGTTTGTCGATGGATTGCGCCATTGAGCCGATTGATTGAAATGATGATCGAGCTTGCCGGATCTACTCAATAGGATGTTAATCCTCTTCAATTGAGCCAAGCTCTGATACCAATTGTTGGGTTTTACGGTGCTCGATTCCTTCAACCGTCCTTGCTCGCCAAGTGCTGGAGAAGTGGAAATTTGGGTGATAATGGTGTGGAAGCTAAAATTAATAAAGACAAGGTGATTTATAGTGGTTCAACCTTCTAACCAAGGTCTACATCCACTACCTTAACTTCCCACTAAGGATTTCCAATCAACCCACTATTGAATCGTCTCCTTTTCTAGGCTTAGGAGGAAACCCTTATACACCGATCAAACTTTCTAACCAAAGCCTTGATCAAACCCTCT
This sequence comes from Hibiscus trionum, assembly GCA_030270665.1. Lineage (NCBI taxonomy): Eukaryota > Viridiplantae > Streptophyta > Magnoliopsida > Malvales > Malvaceae > Hibiscus > Hibiscus trionum. The sequence goes on from BSYR01000013.1 coordinate 37,082,828, forward strand.
TTACAAGAGAAAAGATAAGAAAACTCAAATCCCTCTAATAGGTATTTGTTTGTACAATTTAGCTCTCACCCAAAACCTAAAACACTTGAGAAAATTTAACAATTTTGGTTCACTAGTGTTTGTCTATACAAAGAAATGACAATTAACCAGTAAGACAATTTCTTGATCATTTGTTGTTGACAAATTGAAGCATTAACCATTACTTGATGCTTGGAGGTCCCTTTTATACTCTTCTTTGAGTTTGTAGCTGTTACTAGCCGTTGGGGTTGAATTGGAGCCGTTGAAGACTTTATTTCCCATCTTTAATGTTGTTCTGCAGCCTTCCGTATTGATACGCGTGGACCCGTATCGGTACGACCTTCATCAGAAACTAGCCGTTGGGCTCTTGCCAGCCTAAGCGTATTGATACGCTTGAGGGCGTATCGGTACGATATCACATTTAAAAGGCCATTGGGAAACTAGTCGTAGGGGTTTTTAAAATGGGGATCGGTACGCTTACCAGGCGTATCGAAACGATCCCTCTCCGTATCGTAACGGCAAAACATGTTTCGATACGGGTTTTGGCAGTAACCAAACCTGGGCAAAAAGGTATCGATACGGGTTACACCGTATCGGTACGGGCAACCTGAAAATGCAAGTTTGGCTATTTTAAATCATGAAAAACTTTGCCAAAAACCTTTTAAGATCTCTCAAACATAAATTCAAGTTGTTTGGACTTAAAGACAAGTTTTGAATTCTTTTCAAATTAGTCCAAAACATTTTTCAATTATTATATCAAAACATTATTTCTACAAATTGAACCCAGATTTGTCGTATAATGAATAACCAGTCGAGATTCTAGCTACCGATAGCAAGGTACTGTAGGGTAGGACCATTGAGTTAGTCAAGGTTTTGTGGAGACATCGGGGTGTGGAAGAAGCCACTTGGGAGAGAAAATCGGACATGGAATAGCAGTTTACGTACCTCTTTCCATTAGGTAAATTTCGAGGACGAAATTCCTTAAGTGGAGGAGAGTTGTAATGCCCTAGGTTTAGGGTCTGGGAGTTCGGACCAAGACCCGGACAAGGTTTGTATATCGAGTTTTGGGGTTCGTGTTGACTTTAAATAAAAATGGTTTCATAAAGCAAAATAATGGATTTTTGTTAAAAATGGGGTTTTTAAGATAAAAAGGAAGTAAAATATTATATTTCAAAAAAAGAAGAAGAGGATACCCCCTTTCTTCTCCCTTTCCATTTCCTTTTCACGTCAAAAACTCCTAAGTCTAGCCATCATCCTTTTTCCACCAATCTTCATCATCTTGAAGGATTTTAAGAGGTAAATAACTTGGTTTTATTCTTCTCTTCTTTCCAATCTTGTTTTTGACATTTTCTTTTCAAAGTTTTGAAGATTTCTCAAGATTTCTCATTTTGGGTAAAATGGATTTTTGAAGGGTTTAAGCAAGCTTTTGGTAAATGAAGTTTTGGGTAGGTTATAACCTAAGTTTTGGGTGTTCATAAGTGTTTAAATGGTGGGTTAAACCTAAAATCCTGAAATGGAATAAATGGGTAAAAATTTGAGTTAGGGAAATATGGGTTTTAGGTTGTTTATGGTTGGAAATGGTTCCTAAAGGGTTTGTGGATGTATGTTGATGGTTTTGAAGCTTTCGGGTATGTTTTGGATGATGATTTGATTTAGTAATAGCTGGATTTTCGTTGAAGATGGGTTTTGTCTACTTCCGGGCTTGAATTGGGAAATATGTGTTGTAGGATATTTGCGATATTGATAACAGTGGGTTTTGTGATTGGAAAGTGTGTTAATCTTCTTCTTTGGTCTGGTTTGAATCAGTGGAATCGAGTTTGGGGATTTCGGACGTGTTACCGGAAGTCACAGAAGCTTAAGAGGGAGTTCGACTAGTGCTGCGTGTTACCAGTGAGTGGAAATGTTTTTGAGAGTTTAGGTTGAGCTTGAAGGTCAACCTAAGCTCGAGAGTAAGTATTTAAATGTTTATGTTTTACTTTTCCAGAATTTTATATTTCATTCTTGTTATGTGTTGTTGATATGAGATGAATGTGTGTATTTTATTATTGAGTGTGGTATTGTTATGTTGGTTTATATGATGTTGAGTATTAGCAAATATGAGAGTCTTACCGGGTATAATTGGTCGACCATAGGATTAGAGTGCACTTGTAAAATTCGCTCGTGGCCCTAGTGATGTAAGATGCCATTAGGGAGGAGTATGGTGATGTAGGATGCCACCGGAAGCTTTATTGTTAGACCTCGGTGATGTAAGATGCCGTCGAGAGTCTTGTTGTTCTTAAAGATTTGGTGATGTGAGATGCCATTGAATTCAATCCGCGTATCCGAGTAATGTAACCATAATTTCCATAATACTCGTGTATTGGAAGGTTGAATGTTATATTGGCAAATGTTGAGAGTCATGCCTTGTTGTTATATGTTTTTGCATTGCTTGATGTAAGATGCCAATCACATGTAAGTATGTTAATAATCGTGTTGACGGAATTCATGATTGTGGTTTGTTTTCAACTCATAAATGGTTTTTACTAAAACTGCATTGTTGTTGTTGTGGTTTTGAGCACCACTCACTAATCTTTATGCTTACGCGCTCCTTTCTAACAATGCAGATCGTTAGCAATCCGGGAAGCAAAGGAAGGCGAGGGAAAGGCTTCGGTGATCGTAGCTTAAGTTCAAGTATGAATTTTAAGATGTAATAAATTTAGCAATGGGAATACTTACACCTTGTGTTAGGGAGGTTGTTGTAAACTCCCATGAGTTTGACCATGTTGCTACACGTTTTAAATGTTGAAACCATGCTATGTTGAGGCTTGCTTTGGCTTTTAGTTAAATGCCTTTTGTTTTGGCTTCTTGGTGTTTTGAGCTAAAGAATGCATGTTTGAAACATGATCTTAGGGTGTCTTGCCTCTATAATGTTTGCTCAATATGTTTCTTTGTGGTTTGTGCCCTTTTAGGGTAAGTTTGGGGACGTTTGGGGATGCCAAAATGCATTTTTGGGCCAATTTGTGCCCAGGCGTTTCGAAACACCTGGTATGGTTTCGGAACGGCCAGGCTTTTGGGGCACCCGTATCGGATCGGGGTGGTACTAGTTTGGTACATTTTGCCTCTGGATACTTCCGTTTCGAAACCAAGAGGAGTCGTTTCGGAACGGCCTAGTTTTACTTTTTGCTGAGAGCCCGCGTTTCAAAACGGGCAACCCCTGTTTTGAAACACCGACAATTAAAGTGGTTCAAAGGCATCTTTGAAGGTTCCCAAATGTTACGTTTTAGTCCTTAATGCATGTATGCTTCCTAAGAGAGTTTAAATGTCTCGTTTGTGTTACTCTTGCCTCGTGTGCTTGAAATATGACTAATAAACTATTTGGTAAGGTTTAAATTACCTTTTTGCCTCTATTTTGGTGTGGTTTTGCAAAAGGGTCCTTCGTGGCTGTTTGGCTCCAATTGGACATCCGATTGATGTCCGATTGAGTCGATGTTCTTCCGCTGTAACCCTTAACACCATAGGACCGTTAAATTGCATTTAGACAAGATAAATCTTAATCTAGGGTTGTTAATCGGAAGGAAATTCTCGGATTTTTCTCCGGTTATCCCCGTGTGACTCTCCCGATTCAGTCTTGTGACTAGACCGAGTCGAGGGGATTACAATTGTTTAATGAAATTCCCAAGTCTTTGGCTTTCTAATTGTGATTATTAACAAGGTTTAATAATCTATTTGATGAAAATGGTGAGATCAAGCTTTTAAAGATGATTTTCGTAATGCTACTTTTTTTATTGATTTGAGATTGATTTTAATCATGATTTGGATGTTAAATGATGTTGAAATAAAGGTTTATTATAGTAATCCCGAAATGAGTTGGATCTCTAGTTGTTAGGTTGCTAGATTTGGGGTTTTGTGGAGATAATGTGGTTCTGGTGTTGCTAGAGGTATAAGGATGAAATTAGATCGTTTTTGGATGTTATTTGATGATTAAAAGTGGATGGAAGTGTTAGGTTTTGGCTGGGTTGATTTTGTAGAGTAATTAAAGGTGTTTTCGGTTGTTCCGGATAGGCGTTTTGGTGTTTTGGGGCAGAGCAGCATGGTGGCTTTGATTGCTAGTGTTTTTAATACATTGAGATGCATTAATTCTCTGTTCTCATGTGGTATAAATAGGGGGAATGTATCGGAAGAAATTGGTGAAGTTTTGGGAGCTTAGGAAGCTTGATTACGCTTCGGCAAAGCAAGCGAGTCGTTCTGTGGGTGGAATTGGTTTAAAAGCCTTTTAACGACTTGAAAGCAAGGTTTGGGGGTTTAGATTGAGTTTGAAACACTAATCTAAGCCAGAAGTAAGTTTGAGATGTTTCTCTCTCGTTTCTCGGTTTTTATCCCATTGATTTTTATGATCATGCTCATGTTTTGAAGATAGATGTAAACCTACTGTTTTATGCATGTTTTAAGAAAACAATTGATGATTTATATGGTCCCATGAGATAGAATTGTGATTTTGGAAAGATAGAATTTATTGAGACAATGATATGCATTGTTTATGCTTTTGAAATGGGATGAGAATGGTTTATGTTGTGCATTGAAAAACAGTAGGTAAATGATGTTTAAAATGAGTATATTGGCATGAGATGATATTATTGTTACCAGATATAATTAGTCGACCAATAGGATGAGAAGTGCACTATAATATACAAAATTCGTACGTGCTCTTTGGTTCGGGCAATAGGGGTAGTGTCATCCCGTTCTAAAGTGAGATTGTGGTTATGAGAGATTCCACCTTTGTAAGTCTTGATGATGAGAGATTCCATCAAGCTTTGTAGCGATGAGAGATACCGCCATGAGAGTTTAGTGATATAAGATTCCACCGAGGTAGGACTTGACGATGTGAGATTCCGTCAAGCTATCCACATATCCGAGTAATGTTGCTAAAATGTCAATATATGAGATTCACATGTACCTTGATTATAAATGATTTTTATGCATTGTGTTTTGCATATGAGAATATGATTTGAGAAATGCTTTTGAGAAGCAAGCATGTGTGGTTTTGCTTTCAGATTATGCATTTGGGGTTAATGCATGACATAGATGGTACATGTGGTTTTAATGATGTGGTTTTGCTTTGAAAATGATTTCAAGCATGAGATAGATTGAGTATAATAAGATAGAGATTTCTACTTGAGAAATAGTTTTAAAATGCATTGTTGTTGTTGGTTTGTTTTGAGCATCCCACACTAGGCATTATTGCTTACGCTCTCTTTTCCAACAATGCAGAGAATTAGCATCATTGGGGCAGCGAAGAAGCAAGAAGGGAAACAAAGAGTGAGACTTAGCTCAACTATGGTTTTATGTTTGCTTATTAGTAATAATCGAAAGTGGGAGGATGCCTTTATGTTTTGGGAGTGTGTGTTTTGAAACTCCCTGATTTGGGGCAAGTTTGTGTTGCCTTCAATGACATGTAAATGGCCTTTACTTGTTAGTATTTGCTTTGATATGAGTTTTGACTCTTGAGTGACTATTTTGCATAGGTTGCATGCCTATAGAATTCCTATATGTTTAATGTCATGCTATAATGTTGAAATTGCCTTGTATGATTGAGGTATGATGTTTAGATATGTTGGAAGCATGTTGGAATAATTTTGTATAGATTAAAGTGTGAAAGACCAGCAAAAAGTGTCATTACAGACCCAGGTGTTTCGGTACACCTAAGCATGTACCGAAATAGTGTGTCTGAAATGGCTTACGGTTTTTGAAACGGGGAAGGGGTGTTTCGATACGATTTGCTACTGGAACCCGTGTTCTGAAACACCATATAGTGTGTTTTGATACGAGCTCGAGCTTCGAGACGCTTGATCATGTTCCGATATGAGTGTTTCGATACAGGGCAACTTGTACTGAAACACTCAGCTGTTAAGTTGGTTATTGGAATCTTTTGAAGTTATGTTTCTTTACGTTTTAGTCCCTGAATATTGTGGATGCAATTAAATGAGCTTAGATGATTGTTTTGAGCTGAGATTTTATTGAGAGGCATGTAATGTGACTAATTAAAGGTTGGTAACTTAAAAATGGCATAGGTCCCGTAATTTTTTAAAATTACAAAATAGTCCTTAAAATGTGTTTGTATGCAATTGAGCCCTTAAATGTTGTCTGATCGAGATGCAAATTGTTCCGCTGGGATGTTTAACACATAGAATATTAATGAGCATCTAGACAAGATAAAATGAAAAAATAGGGTTGTTTATTGGGGTAAACTTCCCGGTTTACCTCAATATTCCCTATGTGATTCGTTCGGTTCGGTCTTTCGCCCATACCGGGTCGAGGGGGTTACATAATGTCATGGTTTCATGTCTATATGATAATAGAAATTTTTTAGATACATTGGTTATAAATAACATCGTTAATTACATCATCATCTATGCATTTGGGGTGCTCAAGAACAAACCAATATGGTGAATTACATGTAAAAGACCATTGAGTTAAACTATGGGGAAGCAACAATCCCATTTAGCTTTACATAACAACTAGTATTGCAACGCCCCAAATTTTCAGGCTAATTATTGGGTGTTGACACGAGCAGTGGGGGTTTTAGACATGTGCGAGGTGAGCAACCGCACAAGGCCCCCAAGAAAAGAGAGCCTCAAATGAGTTGAATTAAATGTTTATAGGGAGAAAACAAAATATTTTAGTTTGATAAATTAAAAGAAAAAAAATAAAAATGACTTTAAAGAGGGTCCTATAATATATTTTTTACTAAGATAAAAATATATTTTAAAAAAACATTGTATATTTTTTAGATTATAAATTAAAGGGCCATGTTTTAATAAACTGTACATGGCCCTGTAAACCTTTAAACTGCCCCTAGACACGAGACTAGGACTTGCTGAGAAATCAGGACACTTGGTACCAATTAGACTAGGACTTAGTGGATATGGGTTAGATTGATTTGGGCTCGAGTGAGGTCTCTTTTAGGAAGCAATAATAGTTGAGGGTCTAATAAATAATTTTCCCATTTTTAGAAAGAGGGATTGACAATCCTTTTTTCCCTTTGTTTTGATGTGAGGGAGTGAGATTTGCTAACCACTCACCATCCCCTTCTCATAATCATTAACTTCTTCTCTTTTTCTCCAAATTTAGCCATATTTTATTAGAATTTCCTTTATTTTCTCATTCTAGCAAGACCTTGCAAAATTTTGAAGGGGGTATTACTAATCCACGGGTGTTCAGTTTCAAAATGAGTCTTATATCTTCTAGTTTGGGGTTTTAGCGAGTTTTAAGATTGGAAAGCTTTTCAAGTTAATTTCATGTCATCTATAAACTTTAAATACATTTCCTCATCATTTTAAGCTATAATTTAAGTTAGTAATCCTTGTGTTGTTTGAATTAGTGAAATAGGTAAGAGAGTGTTAGAGTTGTGACCCAAATTCTATTTTGTTCCAGCCCAAATATCATAACGAAGCAGTGGCAAAAGTGTGGGCCTGCTCAGGCCGACAAAGCAACTTATCCCTATAAATAGATACTAGAGATTAGGGTTGATATTCATTCAGTTGTATTCTCTCTTTTCGACATAGTGAAATTTTTCCTCTTCTGCCCGTGATTTTTCCCTTCAAGGGTTTTCCACGTAAAATCTTAGTGTTATTTTTCTTTTATGCATTTCTTTACTTATCTTGTCATTATTATCCCGGTAATATAACAAACTGATATCAAATCTTTTTTAGGTTGCTCAGGATAATGACAACAATGAAGTATGAAATTCCGTTGTTGGATCGCAATGTCAGATTTTAGCTATGGCGGGTAAAGGTTCGAGATGTTCTTATTTTGATGGATTTAGACGGTGCATTTGATGGGTTTGATAAGATGCCGAAAGAATGGTCGGATACAAAGAAGCTTCGCAAGGATCGGATAGTTGTTTCCTAGATCGGTTTGCACTTATCAAACAACATTTTGCAGGATGTTCACAATGAAAAGACAACTGTCGATTTTGGGCAAAATTGAAACAAATTTAAATGAAAAAATTTACCAGCAAGCTACTACTAAAGCAACGCCTATACTCTCGCAAATTAGTAGAAGGTTCGTGTCTAAATGACCACCTAACTGGTTTTCAAGAGATCGTCTCAGATCTGAAATCGATTGAGGTAAAGTACATTGAAGAAAACTTAGGTTTGATTTTGATTTTACTTTGCTCATTGTCCGCTTCATATTTGTCTATCAGAAGCACCCTACTACGCAACCATTACACCCTTACTCTTGAAGAGGAATATGATAATATGAAATCGCATGAGAAGATGAAATATCTTACCGGCTCCGAATTCGAACACTAAAATTAAGTTTAGAACTCTAAATTTATGAATGTTTATTATGACTAGAACTCTGAGATTTGACCTTTAATGTTCATTGAAATTAAGTTTTCATATCTTATATAGTTCTTTTATATATAGGAGTAATTATTCTATGCACAAGCGCTTGTGTAAACAAAGCCTTAATTTTAGGGGTTAGAGATTTCATTTAGGGTTAGAGATTTTGGGTTTAAGGATAAAATTTAGGGTTTATAGGTTAAAACCTAAATCCCTACCCATATTACCTTAAAACCTAAACCCTGACCCTAAACCTTAAATTCTAACCCCAAACCTTAAATACTAACCATAAAACCTAAATTTTAAACCCTACACTAAAAACCCTAAATTTTAAATCATAAACTAAAATTCTAAACCCTAAAATTAGGCGGTGCTTGTAGAAACGAAAAGTTTCTACCGCCTGTGTATAAAATAATAATTCTTATATATTGTGAGGGAGAGGAAGATAGAATTTAGAGAAAACATTAGTCACAATCTATTTTGTAAATATAATACAAATTTCTCTTCCTATCATTGAAGCTCTTATTTTTCTTTAATTTATAACTATTTTTCCGTTTCATTTGTTTCTTTTGATCCATCAATCATCATGATCATTATTTATGGACTGATGCTAACCCCACCAACGAATCTATTTGCGGCTCAAGCAAGCAAATAGTTGTCATCTTTACCATTTAATTTCATTAAAATATGCATATGCTCAACACCCAAACTCAGATCAAAGATTGCGAATTTCTTCATTCATCCAATAATAATATGATTTCTTCATAAAATTCGAAATTTACAATTTTTAATCAAAATAATTGGAAGAAATATTGTACAATATTATAAAATTTAAACTTAATTACATAAACATCCCTAAACTATGGCCAAATTCCAATCTAATTTTCTAATTTCAAAATATTTTAATTAATCCCTTAAGTATTAGTATCACACTAATCTAGTTTTTCTATCAATCTAACCATTAGTTTGGGCAGTAAATGTCAACTCGGGTCTAACTTGAGCCTATTTAATATATATAGATCAAATTTTAAATATATGTACATATACATGTTAAAAAAGACGTCACTAAAAGCTAGAAGGATTATTGTTTTAATCATGTCAGATATAAGTTATTTATACAATAAGTACACACCTATTTAAAATTTAATTCACATATCTTTAATATGTTTAATATCAAATATGAATTTCATTTATAAAATACAAATTACAATGACTACGATCTTCTGGATATCGTAACAAGAGCTGTAACAACTGAACTAATATTCAATTCACAGTCATAATTAACATTTAATATTTAAATTGACGAACCTAATAAGTGTCCAGTGAAAAAGCGAATGATATTCATCCTACGAGATACGAGTTTAAATCGCTTTGTCTACAAAGTGTATGTATATTGTCAAAAGTTAAAAATATGTATAAATATATATTATCTTGTAACCACCTTATATAATTTAAAAAATAATATTTAAATTGACGGCGAATTTAGTAAAAATTTGATTAATAAACTTTAAAAATATTAAAAGTTAAACGGCAGAATTGAAAGGTAACACCACGTTTAATGCATGGAAGCTTAAGATTTAATTTACAGCGCAACTTGCTAATGCAATTATTGAAATGAGAAGGTGAGGAAAGGTAGGGTCAGGGATGTACTAAGAGGAGTAGTTGTTATTCTAAAAATTTAAAATTTATGTATGATTTAGAAATATGTTAGAAATTTTTTATATATTTTATATTGAAAATTTATTTTTACCCTTTAAAATTTTATAAGTTTAATCTCTTAAAATTTTATAAGTTCGCACTCTAACCTAAAATACTGGTTCGTACCCCCTTACAGTCCCATTCAATGGACAGCAGGTAAGATTGTTAAAAGGCATGTTGCCAACCAAGCAGACCCACTTCGTTTGTTGTCACATAAAACCTGTTACGATATTGTTACTCATGCAATCATTATTGTCTTTTTTTAAAAAAAAAGAAGATAAATACATATTTACATATCAGAAATCCTTCAACCGAAACTCAAATTTCAACGACCACCAACTGGAAAAACCCGGTTCCGGCTGTCAAACATAATCGCTTGCAGAGAGAAGAATAATACTGAGAATCAAAGGGCAGAGATGCCGATCCCCGAAGCAGACCGCCAAAGAGTGGCGAGAGGGAAACATCCGAGTCCGACTTCGTCGTCGACTCGAGCGGCAGCTCGACCGGTGGTTCGAGCTAGAGTTCCGCTCCGGCAGCTGCTTCGAGTTGCTTCGGTGGCCTGTGGGATACAATTCGGGTGGGCTTTACAGCTTTCTCTCTTGACACCTTACGTTCAAGAGCTAGGTATACCTCACCAGTGGGCTAGCATCATATGGCTTTGCGGGCCGCTTTCGGGCCTCCTGGTGCAGCCGCTGGTTGGCCATATGAGCGACCGATGTACCAGTAAGTTCGGTCGTCGCCGGCCTTTTATTGTTGTTGGTGCAGTTTTGATCATCTTTGCCGTTTTGATCATTGGTCACTCCGCCGATATCGGATGGTTGCTCGGCGACAATGAGAGCTCTCGTCCAAGAGCTGTACTGGCGTTTGTTTTCGGGTTTTGGATTCTTGATGTTGCTAATAACACCACTCAAGGTCCTTGTAGAGCTCTTCTTGCCGATCTTACCGGTTAGTTTTTTTTTTTTTTTTTTTTGAATTAATTAAAACCTTAGAGTTTACCTAAATTGGAAAAAAAATATGATTATTTCGTTTTCTGTGGCATATTTTTAAAGAGTTAAGCAAAGGGGTCATCACTCTTCATGGAATATAAAAAGTTGTTACTTTATCTTTCTATGATCACCTATAGTGTTTGTGGTATTAAACAAGTGATTATTAAATGGAAGTTGATCTATAAACAGTTCATCTTAAGGATTGGAGTTAAGAAGTGATTAGCAATTTATGGTGTTATTAAATGGAAGTTGATTTCCTTGAAGAATGAATAAGCTTCCCAGATTGTTGAGCATTATATAAATTCACACCATCTTCTGTGATTCCAGGAAAGGAGCATCGCAGAACTCGAGTGGCAAATGCTTACTTCTCTTTATTTATGGCTATCGGCAATATTCTTGGGTATGCCACAGGAGCATACAGTGGTTGGTATAAGATATTTCCATTTACCATGACAGCTGCCTGTGATGTTGAGTGTGCAAATCTGAAGTCTGCTTTCTTTCTAGACATAATTTTTATAGCAATTACAACATATTTAAGTGTCTTAGCTGCTAAGGAAGTCCCTCTAGGTTCAGGTGAGGAAGGGGTTGATGATGCTGAAGAAGCTTTCCTATGGGAATTATTTGGAACATTTAGATATTTGTCAGGGCCTGTATGGATTATCTTGTCTGTTACTGCACTCAACTGGATAGGATGGTTCCCTTTTCTTCTCTTTGATACTGACTGGATGGGTCGAGAGATCTATGGTGGTGAACCAAATGAGGGGCAGAACTATAATGCTGGTGTCAGAATGGGGGCAGTTGGATTGATGTTGAACTCAGTTGTTCTAGCAATCACTTCACTGCTTATGGAGAAGCTTTGTAGCAAATGGGGTGCTGGTTTTATCTGGGGACTTTCAAACATTCTCATGGCTCTGTGTTTTCTCTCAATGCTGATTCTATCCTACGTGGCAAATCACATGGACTACATTGGCCACGGTCTACCCCCAGTTGGCATTGTGATTGCTGCACTAGTCATTTTTTCCATCCTTGGTGCTCCATTGGCGGTAAACTCCTACACAAATTCATTCTTTCTCTATAAAGAAAAGAAAAACCTAGGAACATTAGTTCGTGCATTCAACTAATGCTGCTCGTATTTTGTTTCAGATTACTTATAGCGTTCCATATGCCTTGGTATCCTCACGTATTGAGTCATTGGGACTTGGCCAAGGTAGAGTATCTAGAATTGTTGCTTAATGTTTTTTTTCTCGTCTTTGTGGAGAAGCAGTTCAGACACTGATTCTCTTGGTTGTTTTGTACAGGATTATCAATGGGTGTCCTAAATCTTGCTATTGTTATTCCCCAGGTATTGCTTTGCACCTTACCTCATTTTTAATGTGATTTATCTTATTTTCCTGATTGGATAGGTTAAATAATATGAATCTTCTATAATGATTATGATTAGGTTTTAGAGGAGTTGTTATTTCATGTTTGTTATAAGAATGAGAACTATCTGGAGGATGATTAATTTATGTATCACTTCCTGTATTAACCATTTTTCATGATCTGCATTTGACTTAATAATTTTATTTGACTACTTTTTAACATTAATGTGTAGAAATTATTTTGAACTTTGGATGACCAACCATTGGTAAGTAAAGTTCATTAAATGGCTAGCATAAAACTTTGTTGATTATGTGTGGGAAGTCAATGGCGGAGCTAAGTGTATGGATCCTTAACCTTTGAAACTTCTTCACGTATTTGATTTTAATTTTTTAATTTTTTTATAAATTAGTCTTTTTTTTATGAGTTGTGCCTATCATAAAAATTTGAATCTTGTAAATTAATTTGGAGCATCTCGTAAATTTTATTTGTCCATAATTTCAATCAGAATAGCCAGACCCCTCCAAAGAGAAAATTCTCCTTCCTTTTTAGTCAAAAAAGAAGAAGAAGAAAATTGTCCTTCCCAAATCTATTCTGGCTAGCAAGGAGCCAAGGACTCTCTTTTACCATGATACTTTCATACTAATCAAGGACTTCTTTTTATTATAGTTTTATTAAATTTCATGATATGTTGCAACTAGCAGTCCTTTGCTCAAACTTCTCTGAGATTGAAACTTATCGCTTTATCGTTTCATATCGTTTGAAATTGCTAGGTTTTAAGCTAACCACATATTAAATTTGCATCTAGTATTGGTAAATTCAAAATGTTATTTTGAACTTTAGCATAATAAATTTTAGGTATAAATCTCAAAATTACACGTAAACTTGGACACAATGTGAAATATGACATGTATATTTTGATTTGGTGCAATTATACGTATGAAAGTTTGAATTTGATTCAATTGTATCTATGATAGTTTAATTTTGGTTCAGTTGTACACATTTAAACAAAATAAAAAAGTTTGAATTTGATTCAATTGTACCCATGATAGTTTGACATGGCGCCACATGATCAACAACGTTATTTGTCTATGAAAGCTGACTCAAAATCGACATTTCACGTCTGTAATTGCAATAAATTAAAATTTAGGTATGACGTTGCTGATTTGATCAAAAGTTATGTGTAGTTTTAAAACGTGTTCCATCATTGGGGCCTAGCATTAACCAATATGTTACTTGATGTCCTCCATAATGTTATGGATGTTCTTCTATTACATTGTTTTCAAGCAATTGAAATTGTGAAACTTTGGCTTATAACAACAGGTTGTGGTGTCTCTGGGAAGTGGACCATGGGATCAACTATTTGGTGGTGGAAACTCACCGGCTTTCGCCATAGCAGGTGTTGCAGCCCTCGCCGGTGGACTGGTAGCAATTTTGGCCATCCCTAGAAGTGGTTCACAGAAGCCCAGGCTCCTCCCATGAGGTAATGTGTTGTGCCTTAATTTTTTGTTTTCCTTCAACATCAACATTAAATTTGGAGGTATTTTGTTGTACCTTATTTTTTTTGTTTGCCATCAACATGAATATTAAATTTGTTCTTACAGAAAGAATTTGTAAATAGATATTGTTGCTTTATTGATTAATAAAATCGTTATGATCAGAGGTTTTGTTTGCCCATTTGTTATGTTCTTGGCATTTTAAAATCGATATCTATGTTCACTTGGCATCTGAACAAACAATCAGATTGTTGACATGATACTAGTCAATCAAAATGGCAATGTCATTAAGTGTCACATGTCACAACTTGATTGGTTGTTGAAATACTACACTAAAAGTGAATACCAATTTGAGATTTATTTCACATTTAAGTATTAATTTGAGAGAAAAATTTCTAGTGCCATTATGAAAAAATTGCCAAATTCAGGTACACCAATTTGTATAATAAGCCTTTTTTTTTTCTTTTTGGATGAAAAATCTGCCCACTGCTAAAAATATTTTTGGTTTTTGATTCGAGAATTAATCCCATGACTACTTCTCTTAGCACCACAAATATAAGTAGCTGCTGAGTGGAATCTATTACTTACCAAAACTTCAACTTTTGGTTTTTGAAATGCTTGCAAATTGAATTTGTAGTATTAAGATTGTGAATTGTGACCTTGAGGGAGACATGTCTGATTTGTTTAAGACTTGGAGAAACAAAATCCGATGCAAAGTTGGGTGATGGTGCCATTTGCATTTATTATGGTATCGTCAGAGGCCAGCAGACCAAGTGGTTGGCTGTGGCATTTTGATGGAACATTGGAAACAGGGAAACTGGAATGGAATATTTGAGGCCAAAGCAAGCATCGTCCCTAGATAATATACCAACGCATAAGTCATCTTCAATTTGTATTTCCTGAATCCAATGCACCTCATCTTACCTTGAAAAATTGCAACAAATCTAATTAATAACTTGTCCTCTGCGGTTCCCGTTTCTTCCGAATACAGAGTCACCCGTGTGAATTGTGATGATTACATTATATCCGCCTGCCATCTCCATTAACACACTCTGCTGCTCCCATTTCATGACCTCTACTCCCCCTTTCAACAACATAACCCTTCCTCACAACTTCTTTGCACACTCTTACTAGTTACTTCTCCCAAGGTTTTACCGCTTCTAAACAGTATTAATAAGGGTTATTAGTGAGGGAACCACATGAAGATAGCGGTGTGCAAAAATATCCTATTCAACTGATCTGAATCGTTTATCCGTTAATTTAATATATATATATTAATATTCGATTCATTTTTGTATTTTGATCAAATATCCGATTCTTTTTTATTTTTTTGGATCGAATGTGAATTTTTATTTTACTGATCTGAAATTTTAGATATCCAATTATCTAAAACGAATTCAATCTGATATCCAAAATGCACCCCTTACTGGGAGGGCCCTAGCCCTTTCATCCCAATTATTCATTTTATCATTGGTCTATATAATAAAACTAAAAAATTTAGATTGCACTCGACGAGTAGTTTCATTAGAAAAGAGGATGTTGTTCATCCTAGGAGATTCTGGTTTGAACACTTGTGTGTTCAAGGTGTATATGTCTGATAACCTCGAAAAAAGTATGTATTTCATGCATTTTTACTTAGTTATTTGCTTGTCTTTAAGCTAGTTTCATTTGCATTTAGCTGCATTTAGTTCATATAGTTGCATATGGTGTGTTGATTGGTTGTTTTGTTCTATTTGATAAAAGGCAAAATGACAAAAGATGCCCCCAACGTTTGCATGTTTTGTCATTTGGCCCCCTATTCTTTTTTTTGGTCCAAAGATGCCCCCCCAACGTTTGCTTGTTTTGTCATTTGGCCCCCTATTCTTTTTTTGGGTCCAAATATACCCCCAACGTTTCATTCGTAGTCCAAATATACCCCCAACGTTTCAATTTGGTCCAAATATGCCCCCGTTAGATGGAAACTGTCAGTCAACTGACGTTCAGCAGCTGATGCTGACTGGACTTGCCGCGTATTAAGATCTGCTGATGCCACGTCAAATTTTTTTTATAAGCTGTTGATCGTCAGTTGATTGACAGTTTACATCCAGCAGGGGCATATTTGGACTATGAATGAAACGTTGGGGGCATATTTGGACCCAAAGAAAGAATAGGGGGCCAAATGACAAAATAAGCAAACGTTGGGGGCATCTTTGGACCCAAAAAAAGAATAGGGGGCCAAATGACAAAACATGCAAACGTTGGGGGCATCTTTTGTCATTTTGCCTTGATAAAATGGGTGTTGCTTGAGGAAGGTTCGTTCTAGTATGGTGTTGTGCAGGTAAGCAAAGGAAGAAGCAGGGCAAAGGAAAAATGTCGTGGCATTCTGGACGCATTTCTGGGCGCAGAAAAGACAAAAAGAGAAGATATTTTGAAAGCCCCCACACGTGATTCCACCAACCAGCAGTGCCACTCATGTGACCTAGGGAATATTCTTTGGGTCACACAAAGAATCTTTAGGGCACAAAACCCTAGGAGCCCTCCACTATATAAAGAACAAGATACCCACATAAGAGGGGGCTGAAAATGTTATTTTTGGGTGCTAACAGTGAGGAGAAAAGGTGACCACTTTTCATCTTCTTCCTCAACTTGGTGTCCTCCATTGTCGAAGCTCCAAGGGGTGACCTTGATGGCCTTTGAGAGAAGCAGCAAGTCTAGGGTGGTTCGTGGCAGTCCAAGGCGGCACAAGAGATTCTTTTTATTTGTTGTTCTTTGCTCTAACATTTATATTCTGAAAATGGGTTGTTTGAAACGAATGATGATGAATGTTTTACACCCAGCCATGAACTAACTTTAGATGGCTTGGGTTTGTTATGGATGATTTGTTTTAGTTTTTAATGGATATTTAGCATGTTTCCAGTTTCATAAGCTTTGTCTATTATTTTATTACCTTAAGTTTGTAAGAACTTTCAAGAGTTAGTCGTTACTTAAGTGTTAGATTAGCTTAGTGGTCAAGAGAGCTAAGCTTATATCAACGTAGACAATAGAGTTGGCTGCTGAGAGGCACAACTCTAACTCACCTTAGAGAAAAGGATAAAGTTCCAACGACTAAAAGGGTTAACACGTAATCGATAAGTAGCCATCTAGGGTTCACGCTGAGAGGTATTGCCATAGTATTTTGGTTGTTAGGTTTCTTGCTAATGAGAGTTTAGAAGCACTATAGTAAACCTTGTCGAGCATAGTTTGAGCTGGAAAGCGTTAGATAAACATTAGTACTAGGCATAGGAGTCCTTAGCAAACCCAGCATGTCATTCCCAATAGAGAGTTTCGAATACAATTGAGGACCTTGCAGCTTCTTCAGTTCACTTCAGTTTTATTTAATTCCTTTTGCTACAATATTTCTAAAATCTTCTCAATTGCTATTGCATTTACATTCAGTTTGTATTTTGTGTGCTTAAGCTTGACCTAAAATACCTCCAATCCCTGTGGAGATGATACTCATTCATCACTTTACTACTTGTTTCGACGTGTATACTTGCACTATTTGCGTATCATTTATAGTACACCGCACAGCGCAACAAGTTTTTGGCGTTGTTGTCGGGGATTGTTAATTGGTCATTTTAAGTTTAGTTTTGCACCATTTTATTTTCTGTCTGTATAGATTTATTTGTTGTTTTTTGTTTGTCTTTTTCAGGTGTTTGTTGGTGCATGACCCGAGGAAGACGCGACGAACCCATACTACCGATCATCCCTAAAATTGAACATCTTTTCTGACAAAGAAGGCATATATAAGAAGCTCTCAGAATCATGAATGGAGCTCAGAACCAAGGGTTGCCAGCTGGTAATCAGACAGATCCTGATACTGTGGCAAATGGCGGACCTACAGTTTGTCCACGAGCTATTAGAGATCATTTAAATCCGATCTTGGATGATCTCAACCCTGGAATTGTAGCCCCCGAGATTCAGATAGCCCACTAAGAGCTTAAACCGGTGATGTTCAACATGTTGAACTCGATTGGACAGTTTGGTGGCTCGCCTTACGAAGATGCAAGCCAACACGTCTGTGCATTCTTGGAGGTCTGTGACTCATTTAGACAACTAGGGATGCATGAAGATGTGCTGAAGCTGAAATTATTCCCTTATTCATTGCGTGATCGAGCACGAGAGTGGTTGAATGGAGTACCATCCGGTTCGATGGAATTATGGATAGACTTGTGCAAAAGTTTTTTGCTGCGGTATAATCCACCCAACAGGAACACCCAACTAAGGAATGGTATTGCTTCCTTTTGTCAATCTGATGACGAGTCGATGTACGAGTGTTGGGATAGATTCAAAGGACTATTGTGCAAATGTACAAATCATGGTTTTCATGATTGGACGCAAGTGGTGATGTTCTACAATGGTGTTAGTGCTCCCACGAGGATGATGTTAGATGCTTCAGCAAATGGAACTTTGCTGGACAGCCGCCCGAAGAAGCATTTGACATCCTTGATAGGATAGCCAACAATGACTACCAATTTCCTTCTTCGAGATTAGGAATGGGAATGAAGACTGAAGGAACACGTAATCTTGATACAGATGATTCAGTTGTAGCTCAATTATCAGCCATCAAGAATATGCTAAAGAATCTTCAGCGTCCTAACGAGGTGAAGGGAGTGAAGACTGCATCTACTTGTCTTCGTTGTGACGGAAACCATCATTTGAGCGAGTGCCCAGAAAACAACAAGTCTACCAACTATATGGGGAATTATAGTAGGAACAACAACCTCTACTCTAATACCTACAACCCAGGATGGTGTCAGCATCCTAATCTTTCTTGGGGAAATCAAGGAAACAACAATTATGGTGGCCCGAATCAGCAACAGAATCTGACTAAACCATCAGGTTTCCAGCAAAATATGCCATGGCAAAAAACAAGGGTTCAGCATCTTCATCAACCAACAATTCTTTGGAAGCTACCTTCAAGGATTTCATGACAACTTCGAAAGACTTTATGACAACAACGAAGGCTCTACTCCAAGAACACTCTACATCTATTAGGAGTCAAGGAGCACTGCTACAAAGCCATGGCTCATCCTTGAGATCCTTGGAGACCCAAGTAGGTCAAATCGCGCAAGCTTTGCATGTTAGACCTCAAGGAAATCTGCCTAGTGATACTAAAGTCACTAAAAGTCATGGAAAAGAGCAGTGTAGTGCACTCACTTTAAGGAGTGGCACCCAACTCAACAAGGAAGATAAGTTTGGGAGGAAGAAGGAGGAGGATTCTAACCCTAAAACTGTGCAGAAAGAATCTGATGAGCAAAAGGAATCAACTAGTAAGCAAGTGAAGGAGGAGGAATTGACAAATGAAACTACTGATGGAAGAAAGAATGCTACAACAAAAGAAAGACCCCTACCAGTAGAGGAAGAAGTCAGACCCCACCACCTTTCCCTTAAATATTGAAGAAGCAAATCTCCAATTCAAGAAATTTTTGGATGTTCTTGACCAGCTACATATCAAGGTCCCTTTTTGGAAGCTGTTGATCAAATGCCCACTTATGCTAAATTCGTCAAGGATATTGTTACCAAGAAGAGGAAGGTTGAAAGGTATTAGACTGTTGCTACAACAAAGAAATGCTATTTTGTGTGGAGTAAGTTGCCACCCAAACGGAAGGATCCAGACAACTTTATCATTCCATGCTCTATTGGTAACAATTATGTGGGAAGAGCCCTATGTGATCTTGGGTCTAGTGTTAATCTAATGCCCAAGTCTGTTTTTACGAAGCTTGTATAGGAGAAGCAAGGCTTACAACTGTTATTTTGCAGCTAGCCAATCGATCTCATGTCTATCCGGAAGGAAGGATTGAAGATGTTGTGGTAAAAGTTGACATATTTGTTTTCCCAATTGACTTCCTCATTCTCAATTGTGAAGCTGACAACAATGCACCCATAATCTTGGGGCGACCTTTCTTAACCACATGTCGTATCTTGATTGATTATGGAAAAAGATAGTTCACCATGAGAGTAGCTGATCAAATGGTGACCATAAATGTCTTCGACACCCTAAGAAACATGGATGAACAAGAGGGATGTCAATACATAGATGCTATGGCAGAAGAAGAAGCCGTAGAATTTTGTTGTAGACATTTCTTACAATTTGAGTATTATATGAAGCTCAATGAAGATGGAAATGATGAGTTCGGGGAGCTTGAAGAGTCCCCAATGGAGGTGCAACAATCAAGCTTGCTCATAGCGAGACCAGGTACGCACTTCGAACAGCTAGATTTTTCTGAATTTACTCCTCCAAAACCTTCACTTGAGCATGCACCCACATTAGAACTAAATCAATTACCACCACACCTTAAATATGTTTTTTGGGTTCAAATGAAACATTGCCTATGATAATCTCATCTAGTCTTACACCTAAGCAAGAAATTAGCTTGATTAATATATCAGCTCAACATAAAAAGGCTTTAGGTTGGACTATGGCTGACTTGAAAGACATAAGCCCTACTATTTGTATGCACAAAATTTTGCTTGATGACTGCCACAACAATTCTGTTGAACCCTAAAGAAGGCTCAATCTGGTCATGAAGAAGGTGGTGATGAATGAGATAATCAAGTGGCTCGATGCTGGTGTTATTTACCCAATATCCAACAGTTCATTGGTCAGCCTGGTACAATGTGTACCCCCAAGAAAGGAGGCGTGACCGTGGTAAGCAATGATGACAATGAATTGTTGCCAACAAGGACAATCACGGGGTGGGGGAAATGCATGGACTACCTAAAGCTAAACAAAGCGACCAAGAAGGACCATTTCCCCCTCACATTCATTGACCAAATGGTAGATCAATTGGCGGGCAAATCCTTTTATTGTTTCCTCGACGGATACTCATGGTACAACCAGATTGCTATAGCACCAGAAGATAAAGAGAAGAAAACTTTCACATGCCCTTACAATACTTATACCTTTAGGATGATGCCCTTTGGGCTTTGCATTGCTCCAGCCACTTTTTAGAGATGCATGCTAGCCATTTTCTCGGACATGGTTGAAGAGTTCTTGTAGATCTTCATGGATGACTTCTCAGTCTCTGGAGATGACTTTGAGTCATGATTGGGCAACTTGGAAAAGGTATTCAAGAGGTGTGAAGAAGCTGACTTGGTTCTCAATTGGGAGAAGTGTCATTTTATGGTGATCGAAGGGACTATTTTGGGGCACAAAATATGGAAGAAAGGCATAGAGGTGGACAAGGAAAAGGTTGAGGTGATTGAGAAGCTACCTCCCCCTACCACTGTGAAGGGTTAGGAGCTTCTTGGGCCATGCATGCTTCTATAGGAAGTTCATCAAGGACTTCTCCAAGATCTCCAAACCACTATGCACTTTGCTATAGCAAAACCAGCCCTTCATATTTGATGACGATTGCCACAGCGCAATCAAGGAACTGAAGGAGAAACTTATCTCAGCACCCATCGTTGTTCCACCGGATTGGTCCTCACCATTCGAGCTGATGTGTGATGCAAGTGACTACGCAGTGGGAGCAGCCCTTGGGTAACATCGAGGTAAACTCTTTCATGTTATTTACTATGCTAGCCGCACTTTAAATGATGCACAAATTAACTACACTACCACTGAAAAAGAGTTACTAGCTGTCGTGTTTGCCTTTGATAAATTTAGAGCATACTTAATAGGCACTAAGGTCATTGTTCACACCGATCACTCAGCCATTAAGTACTTAGTGACTAAAAAGGATGCTAAACCTAGACTTATTAGGTGGATACTTCTCTTGCAAGATTTTGGCCTAGAAGTTAGAGATAGAAATGGTTGTGAAAACCAAGTGGTTGATCACCTATCTAGGTTAGAAAACAAGGCTGAAAACAATGATGAAGAAGAAATTAAAGAGGAATTCCTTGATGAGAAAATATTATATGCTATAGCAATTCTGTGGTATGTTGATATTGTTAACTTTCTCGTTAGTTTTATTTTGCCTCCTGATATGAATAGCCAGGGTAGGAAGAAGTTTAAACATGATGTGCGATTCTACTTTTGGGACGAACCTTATTTATTCAAGCAATGTGCTGACCAAATGATAATAAGATGTGTCCCTGAAGAGAAGCAGAAGGAGATCATATCCCATTGCCACTCATCATTGTGTGGAGGCCACTTTGGAGGTGCTAGAACCGCTGCAAAAGTCCTCCAATCAGGGTTTTATTGGCCCACACTTTTAAAGGATGCACATGAATATTGCAAAACTTGCGATAGATGCCAACATACTGGAAATATTTCTCGAAGGCACGAAATGCCATTGCAAGGCATCTTGGAAGTAAAACTCTTCGATGTGTGAGGAATAGATTTCATGGGACCATTCCCTTCATCATTTGGGGATCTCTACATCCTGTTGGCAGGGGATCTCTACATCATTTGGAGCACCACAAGCCATCATCAGCGATGAGGGAACTCACTTTGACAACAAGCTGATCGCCAATGCATTGCAAAGATACGGGATGAGACACAAAATTGCTACGACATATCACCCCTAGACCAATGTACAAGCTGAGATCTCCAATCGAGAGATAAAGCAAATACTTGAAAAGGTAGTCAATCCCAAGAGAAAAGACTGGTCTCCAAGACTTGAAGAGGCTCTATGGGCCTATCGCACAACTTTAAAGACACCTTTGGAAATATCCCCATTGAAGCTTGTCTATGGCAAGGCGTGCCATCTTCCCGTCGAACTTGAACACAAGGCCTATTAGGCCATCAATAAGCTCAACATGGATTCCCAACTAGCTGGAGAAAGAAGGCTATTGGAGCTTAACGAGATTGAAGAGTTTAGGGCCCCATGCTTATGAAAATGCACGGTTGTACAAGGAGAAGACAAAGAAGTGGCATGATAAACATCTTTTTCCATGACATTTTTCAGAAGGTCAACAAGTGTTTCTCTATAACTCAAGGCTCAAGCTATTTCCTAGCAAACTGAAGTCTTGATGGTCAGGCCCCTTCCTCGTACACAAGGTTTACCCTCACGGAGCTGTAAAAATCTAGAAGCTCGATGATGACATTGTGTTTAAGGTCAATGGATAGGGCCTGAAGGTCTATAATGGAGCTCTAATCTTGAGAGACAAGTCATCCCTACTCCTCCATGACCCTTGAGAGTTTGCTTCTTCCCACTTCTTTTTATTATGTTATAACATTTTAATGTTTTTATGCTTATAAATAATTTAGTTTGTCTTTTTACTACTCGTACTTTTATCATTTATCTTAATTGCTCTTCGTTTTATTTTATTTTATTCTATGTTGTTATTTTGTTTTTATCCCATGTCAAAACTAACCATAGAGCTGCAGGTGGTATGCTAAGGCTTCATTTAAGGAGACATGCTTTTTCTTATTAGGGTTAGGGTTTTGTCTCTACCCCAATAAGGAAAGGGAAAAAGGGACAAATTATTTACAAAGTTTAAGGGGGCGACATTAAAAAGGCAAAAGGGGGGATTTTATTCCTTTTTAATTTTCAAGCCCAAACTCATTATAACCCCTCCCACATTCTCTCCCCACCTTTTTACCATTTCATTAAATACATGTCCTCTCATTTCTCTTACACACGTCGTATAACCGTCAGCCATCACCCCTTCTCACTCCAATTACGTCTGACAGTTACCAAGGCTTTCCAACTCCCCACATCATAACCCTTCTTCTTGCATATCACCTTCATCTTCTTCTTCCCTTACACTACCTACGCCAAAACCCCATCAACTTCATCTGCATCTTCTTCCCTTACAAAAAAATTCCCAAAAATCTCTCTCGACTTTTTGCTCTACCCCCTAGCAACTATGGTTCGCTGCAAGAACATCATTGGTGCCTCCAGTAGTGCACAAGACTCGCCCACCATCAAAATCAAAAAGTTCTTTGACAATGCGACCAAGGAACGGTTCCAACTAATCAAAGAGAGAAAGTTGTTCACTGAACAAGGCTTTAAGTTCCCTACTGAGGGGGAAGAAGGTTTTGACAAGGAGGTCATGGACATTATCACTGCACACGGCTGAGAGAAATTTGTGAAGCACCTAGGCGACATCTCGGTGCCCCTGGTTCGAGAGTTTTATGCCCAACTGACGAGCCCTACCCAGTCAAGTGTGCATGTGAGAGGGGAGCAAATCAAGTTCACCGCCACAGCTATCAACATATTTTTAGGGCTGAAGAATGTGGTGGACTAACACACCCCATTTGCTACTAGTGTCGATGCCCAAACATACAAAGAAATCCTGGAGGACTTGTGCTTTGTTGGGACTGAGTTGGACCAAACCACTAGGTCTGTGGAGAAAACCCGTCTCAAGCACGAAGCCAAGGTTTGGAACCACTATTTCAAGACCCGTCCCATGCCTACTTCCCACTCGGCAACTGTGCACATCACCAGGATGCTCCTCTTGCATTCCATTCTCAACAGCCGGCCCATAGATGTAGGGAAACTCATTGTTGATGAAGTCTACTCATGCCTGAAGAGGAAGTCGAGCCCTCTGATTTTCCCAATCTCTTCACGACCCTTTGCCGCAAGAAACAAATGTTTGAAGATCCTGAAGAAGATGAGATAGAGAAGGAAAAGAATCCTCTAACCCCAGAACAAATCCCTAGCCTAAGAGGATTCAATGAAGATGCATCGGTAGAGACTATTGAGTGAGGAGCCAAATCATTTTCTGTAGCAAGAGTCGCATCCGTGGTAGCCACAACCAAACGCCTAACCACAAACATGGAAGAGATGTGCATCAACTTGACAACCTTCTTTAGGTATTTCAAGGAGAGAGATGCAGTGTTCCACGCCTATCTGAAGGAGATGCTGCCGCATATGGAAGTGGACTTCCCTACCTTCCCCGAGGACTTATTTGTTGCCTCAAAGGATCCTCCCACCACCATGAGTGACAGCACATCTCGTTCAACTTCTGCTGCAAAGAAAAGCACTGCACCACGTTCGAAACCTGCCCAAGGAGAGACAACTACAAAAGAAACCCCAACTGCAAGCAAAGCTTGCTCACATCCCCAGCTCTCAACTCAAGAGAAAGAGAAAGCTTCCACCGATGCCACCACAAACCAAAGTAAGAAGAGAAAGAGAAAAGGAAAGGAAAGGAACCAATACAAGCCCCACCGACCGAAGACCCTGCTGATGATCCTATCACCATCGACAGTGATAAGGAGGACTTGATGGATCACACTCCTATACCATCACCTACCCCGACTCAAGATGCCACGACAATAACCAAGCGTCGCCAGAAGCGCAGAGCAGGTCGTGTGTGGAACACTCCTCTCGCAAAGAGTGACTCCTTCAAAACTAGTGATGATGATGACCAGACATAGCAGCCTGCCCAAGAAGCCTAGAACAAAGCAGCCCCACCACCAGAAACGGATGCCTCTGACCCACCCATTGCTTCGTTGAAGAAGAAGGGCATCAAGCACAAGGCAACCAAAACAACACCACCAAAGTAGGACCCAAATGAGGTACCTCTGCATTACATATAGGTTAGTTCATTTCATTTACTTTTCATGCATTGTGGACACTGCATCCTTCAAGTTTGGGGGGAGTCGTGTTCGTAGTTAGTCATTTGCATTTGTAGTTAGACATAGAATTTTGTTGTGGCATATTGTTTAATTTAGAGACAATTTTATGAATAAATTGAGGATGTCCAATGATGAGTAATTTTATTTTTTTTATGGCTTTGGATTGATTGAATGTTTATGACTGTTAAGATTGGTGGAACTGACTTTAGGACTTGATACTTTTAGATTCAAACTTGCACGATGTATGCTCTCTATGCTTAGGATTGTTAGAGGATTTTGAAGAACTCCTGCATGCCTTAGTATGAATGAACCTAATGAACTTGAATGATAAATGAAAGCGGTAAAGGCTTTTCTAAACTCCCTTGTGCTTAATGAGTATGCTAAAATGTGAATAAATACTACGACATATCTATAGAGGGACACTTTGCTTTGTGTTGCATTGTCTGGAAACTATGCATAAATAAATGGCAGCAACATCAAATGAGTGAATGAAAGTTGTCACATGATGACTCTACCTACCAGCTCGGGGTGAGAGGTTTGCTCCCTACTCATCTAGAGTTGAGGACAGTAGTTGTAATTAGCTGACACCCCTCTTATTTAAAAAAAGCAGCTTGAACTATGGGAGTATATTTGTGCTTAATTGATTAAAGGCATACTAGGTTGCACTAGAGATCTTGCCTAATTTTTTTTTAAATATGTTAAGCATAGATTGCATGCAACACACACACACATGAAAATGATCTTATCCTAGGGAAAAGTTCTTAAAATCTTGATTTGTCTAGCATGTTGAAGCCTACATTTTTCTGAGGACTGAAATTTTACCATAGCACTATCTTGAACTAAACATTGCCATAGCATTCTCTCTGTTTTCCTCTACTAATTTCTTGAGGACAAGAAACAACTTATGTTTAGGGGTGTGATAACCTCGTAAAAAGTATGCATTTCATGCATTTTTACTTAGTTATTTGCTTGTCTTTAAGCTTGTTTCATTTGCATTTAGCTACATTTAGTTCATATAGTTGCATATGGTGTGTTGCTTGGTTGTTTTGTTCTATTTGATGAAATGGGTATTGCTTGAGGAAGGTTCGTTCTAGTATGGTGTTGTGCAGGTAAGCAAAGGAAGAAACGGGGCAAAGGAAAAATGTCGCGGCATTCTGGACGCATTTTTAGGCGCAAAAAAGACAAAAAGAGAAGATGTTTTGAGAGCCCCCACACGTCATTCCACCAACCTTGCTAGCCTTTGGGAGAAGAAGCAAGTCTAGGGTGGTTCGTGGCAGTCCAAGGCGGCACGAGAGATTCTTTTTCTTTGTTGTTCTTTGCTCTAACATTTATATTCTGAAAATGGGTTGTTTGAAACGAATGATGATGTATGTTTTACACCCAGCCATGAACTAACTTTAGATGGCTTGAGTTTGTTGTGAATGATTTGTTTTAGTTTTTAATGGATATTTAGCATGTTTCCAGTTTCATATGCTTTGTCAACTGTTTTATTACCTTAAGTTTGTAAGAGCTTTCGAGAGTTAGCCGTTACTTAAGTGTTAGATTAGCTTAGTGGTCGAGAAAGCTAAGCTTAGATCCACGTAGACAATAGGGTTGGCTGCTGAGAGGCACAAATCTAACTCACCTTAGAGATAAGGGTAGAGTTTCAACGACTAAAAGGGGTGGCACGTAAACGATAAGTATCTTGCTAGGGTTCACGTTGAGAGGTATTGTCGTAGCATTATGGCTGTCAGGTTTCTTGCTAGAAATGGTTTAGAAGCAGTATAGTAAACCCTGTCGAGTATAGTTTGAGCTTGAAGGTGTTAGATAAACATTAGAACTAGGCATAGAAGTCCTTAGCAAACCCAGCCTGTCATTCCCAATAGAGAGTTTCGAATACAATTGAGGACCTTGCAGCTTATTCAGTTCACTTATGTTTTATTTAATTGCTTTTGCTACAACATTTCTGAAATCTTCTCAATTGTTATTACATTTACATTCAGTTTGTATTTTGTGTGCTTAAGCTTGACCTAAAATACCCCCAATCCTTGTGGAGACGAGACTCATCCATCACTTTACTACTTGTTTCGACATGTATACTTGCACTATTTGCGTATCATTTGTAGTACACCGCACGGTGCAGCAATGTCTTACCAATGAATTAAAAAAGTTTGAACAAGTATTACCATGTAATCAAATTAATATATTAAAAAATTAAATAGACTAACTATGAATATTCTTTTCCCTTTTAAGTAGAATGATACTTCATCCCTCTTAACTTAGTATTATGTCTCTGATTCGATATATTATGTCTTGAATTTAAATCATTAAATTCATATTCATAATGAAACGAAATTTATTAAAGTGTGAAGAAAAAAAGAAAATTTATACTTTTAGAAAATTCTAATAATTAAATAATGACATTATTCTAAAAAAGATAGAACCATTCTAGTTTTTCTTTAGGCTAAACTAGAACATCTCCCTTTTACAAGGTAATTGTGTAAACAATGAAAACCTCATAAGGTGGGTGTTTACTAGAATTAAGCTCACAATAGTGTAAAAAATAAAACAATGAAATACACTCTCTATACAATATATACAAGAGAAATGAAGAATAAAGACTTAAATGCTATTTCTCTTGATCATGAAGCTTGGATATTGTCTCTAACTATCTTCAAGTGTCCCAAGTCTTCATTTTATGTTTGGAATGAGCTATTAGCTATTTATGACCGTTGTGGATGTTTTGGAGCCGTTGAGAGTCATTAAAATCGAGCATTAAATGTTCACCTGCACAGTGGTTTCGAAACCATTGACGATGTTTCGAAACCAATAGAGATTTTCAAAAGAAAAACTAGTCGTTACACGTGTCTGGTATAGAAACCAGGCAGGGGGCTTCAAAACCAGCTAGAAGGTTTCGAAACCTATTCCCAGGTTTGGTTTCTAGGCCTTACTGGCTCACTGATTTCGAAACCACTTATAGATGGTTTCGAAACATGCATTAAAAACTTGTAAAACTGGCTAAAAATTGAATTTAAAAGATATATTCGATCTAAGAACAAAGTCAACATTTTAAACATATTTTCCAAGTTTTGTGGACTTTGAATTTTTTTTTGCAATATTTGAATTTAGTCAAAAACATTTTTCACTTTGTTATATCAAAATCAATATTTCAACAGTTACAACATGTTTGCGGCTTAGCGCTATGCAAAGTCCTTGATCGACATGGTGTATCTTATGTTTTGTTTAAAACCCTAATCCTTAGTATCTATTTATAGGGATATGTTGCTTGTTTATAAAAGAAATTTGTATAGAAAGTAATTCTACCCAACATAAATTTCCTACCTCTAATTAATGTAAAGTAAACAATCTATACTAAAAATAAGATTTTTAATTTAAAATAATTCTTAAAAGAATTTGGATCACAACCCTAACAATATATTATAAAGTAATGAGCAAAATAGTAAATAACAAGATTCCAATAGAGTATTTTGAAGGAAAGGAATGCAATTAAACTGCCTTTTAACTTATATTCAAACATAAAAGAGTAAATATTTGATGCATTTTTATAAGCATGATTTAAACCATATATAAACAAGTCCTATGCATATGTATAATCATACTAATGTATTGTAATGTAATGAATAAAATAGTTAATAACAAGACTCCAACGGGGTATTAAAAAAAAGCAAGAATGTCAGTTTTTTTTTGAAATATTAGATTATATTCAACGTGAAAAGACTACAAAGGAATTACACCGCAAAATATTGGAAAAATTAATGTGTAAAAATAAAACAATAAAATTCTAAAAGGCGTGAAAGACATTAAAATACAAAACCTATCACGTTCAGAAGAACTTGAACAATCTTCTAGAAATTCAGTGAACAAACTACTTTGACCAGAAGTGCTCTACAAAGAAAGTAAATCCTTGCGCTACTTCTTCTTGGCATCACAGCGCAACCACAAAAGGGGATCTTAATCATATACATACCAGCCTCCTCCACTGACAAACGTTCGTTGATACTCGTCATTCGAACGCAAAATTATCAAAAAATAGACAACTGTCATAAAAACAGACTAT
This sequence comes from Hibiscus trionum, assembly GCA_030270665.1. Classification (NCBI taxonomy): domain Eukaryota; kingdom Viridiplantae; phylum Streptophyta; class Magnoliopsida; order Malvales; family Malvaceae; genus Hibiscus; species Hibiscus trionum. The sequence continues at coordinate 37,112,257 of BSYR01000013.1, forward strand.
AACTGCTATAAAAGCAGACATAGGAACTGCCATAAAAGTAGACGAAAGAACTGCGAAAAAGCAGATGCGATATGAATCTGGCAAAGCAAAAAAAAACAAAAAAAAACTTGAAAAATAAAACATTCATTGACAGAAGATGAATTTTATTTATCTACAAAACGGCCAAAGGCCGTTGCCGGTGAAGAGGAAAACCAACGAAGAAGAAAAACTTTAAAAAAATTCCTTTTAATCGCCTCAGAGCAAATGGAGAAAGTGGGATGTCAGTTAAACTACCTTAACTTGTATCCAAACATAATATATATATATTGATGGACAGTTGGTGTAGTTTTTTTTTTTTATAAACATGCATATTTAAACTTCACAATATAAAATTTAAATCTCTAATTTTAAACAGAAAATCATAAATCATAAATCTAAACTTAAACTCTAAATCTTAAATTCTATTATTAACCCTTAAATTTGAAGTCCTAAAATCTAAACCTTAAATTAAACACACTTATAAAAAAGCAAATTTTCCACGGGTGCATGATATATTTTCTATGACATAAAAAATATCTCACTTTCCTTAACTTTCCTTCCCTTTATTTTTTTCCCAATCCAAACATAAATGTTTCCTTGAAGAAAAGCATGATTTAGTTCCCTCAGTTGGACCCCATTTTATCTCTCTCAATTCTATAATCTTTGGAAGCCGGCAATCCCGACAACTCGAAATGAGCAATTTGGAGGATCAGGAAACTGAACTCAGCCTATAAATATATACATATAAACAACACCAGACGCTGCCACCCTTGATTGTTTGCATTATTCATCCAAAATATCAACCTGGCATTAATTTTTGCCTATCTTAAAGAATCAGTAAGATTAATATTTTGTTACTTGATTGTTTGCCTATCTTAAAGAATCATTAGAATTAATATTTTGTTACTTAAGATGACATTAATTTTTTTCGAATATAATGCTTCAATGGCAGGCAAGTATCTGCTGCCAGCTTCACTCTCTTACACATTGCTCTCAAAAGGAATGAAGTAGGCGAAAGATATGGGGCCTCAAACAAATGTATGACCAAAAGGTTGTCAACTCTGGATAAAACTGATATGGCTATCTTTAGTGTCCGTTTCTATGCTCCAACACAAAAAAAAATTAAATTCTAAATCTTAAATTTTAAGTCCTAAACCATAAACCTTAAATCTTAAAAAATACACTCTACACTTAATTCCCTAAACCCTAACCTTAACTTTAAACCCTAAACTTAATTTTTTTTAATATGTTGCAAAGAAAGGGACACCAAAAACGAGCAGAGGATTTTTATCCGTAAACTCGCAGGTATTGCGTTTTCTTGTTATTTCAGTGGTTGTATTTCATCACATGGGTTGTGCGAAAATGGAACATCCATGGCTTCCTTAGAACATGCAGATCTATCTGCACAATGAAGTGTTATATGTCTATAAAGAGAGAGAAATATGCTGAACCATTGTCAAAATTTGTATATATACTGATATGCTCCTGTCATTTCGTTAAAAAGAGATGATCGGAATTCATTTGCTTGTCAATCAGACTTCCACTTGGCAAAATGGAGATAAACTAGTTTATCTCTTTTAATAGTGATCCAAATATGCTTATACGGTTTTCAAGATTATCCACTTAATCGCAAAGTATAGTTTTTTTTTTTTAATCTGAATTATGTTCAACAGCAAAAGAAATACAAATGAATCACACCTTTTACAAGATAAATACAATGCAGAACAAAATAATAAAATTCTAAAGGTGTGAAAAACGTTAAAATACCATACCTAACACTGTCAGAAGAAAACTTCTGATAAAAATCCAAAAAAACTATAACTTTGCATTGAGTGCTCTTTGAATATAGCAAAAATTCTTCCATTACTTGTTCTTGGCATGTCGGCACAACCACAAAAGGGAATCATAACATGTATAGAACGGCCTTCTTCGTTGAAAAGCGTTCGTTGATACTCGTCACTCGAACGCGTAACTGTCAAAAGACAGACTACTGTCATGAAGACAGACAAAAACTGCTAAAAAGCAGACGAAAGAACTGTCACCAAGCAGACGAAAGAACTGCCATAAAAGCAGATTTGATTAAGAATCCGGCAAAGTAGAAGAAAAACAAGAAACAAACTTGAAAAACGAAATATTCATCGAAAAAGATGAATTTTATTTATGTACAGAACCTGCAGAACGGCCAAAGGCCGCCGCGGACAAAGAAAACGATGAAAAAGAAAAAGAAAGACTTAAAAAAGTTTTGTAACCTCCTCAAAGAAAATGAAGAAGTGGAAAAGTAGTTGACATTAAATTCTTTGATGTAAATATAGTTTTATTTTAACTCTTCAAAAAAGTAATAGACTCACCCCATTATCCATAGAAAATTTCAATAAAACAAGGTCCCCACATTATCATTATAGCAAACAATTTCGTGGGGTTTCACCACATCTCTGAAGTAATAATGTTAATTACATACATCTCTGTAATGGGTTCCTTTCCACACTGAAAAGCTTTGAGTTTTCTTTGTTTCTCTCCACCTCTGCTGTTGAACAAAAGGAATAACAATTCTAAGTGAATAACTAACCTTGGAATTCAGAGTAAGAGATAAGGAAAGAAAGAAAGAAACTCAAAAAAGCTAAAACAAAAGGATGGGCGCTTACAAAACATAAGTGTTTCTTAAGTATACACTTTTCCAGCATTGCCTTGCCTTCCATTTTGTCTAATGTCGACACGTTTAACAACCCCAAGAGTAGGCCCTCGTTCCCCTGTGTATAAATATCCACTTCCCGCTCTCTCCAAAACCCCATACCACCCCTTCAAAACAAACCGTATAAGCACAAGTAATCACAGGGTCTACTTTCTTCTTTTCCCTTCCCTTTCCCGTAACTTGTTTTATCCATTACAATATAGCATCTAGCTAGCTATGTGTAGCCCAAAGCCATCTTCTCCAACGACCTCATTTCTTCCTGCAAGCAAATACGCTTTCAATAAAACTGTGGATATTCCCAATCATGATGAACAACAATTACATAGGCTGCCAACCCTCTCTGAGGTATAAACACAGCTTATTTAGAATAAGGGTGCCTTTTGTTTGATCATTAGCTGCCAAATGTCTTATTTTTCTTGCTTTGTTTTGCATTCAGGCGCTGGAAGAAATCAAAGCCATAGGGAAGATCTCAGGCCCGACAGCTATTAGTAGTTTACTTCTGTATTCAAGAGCTATGATCTCCATGCTTTTTCTCGGCTACCTCGGTGAGCTTGAGCTTGCGGGAGGATCACTGGCCATTGGTGTTGCAAACATTACTGGCTACTCTGTACTCTCTGGTTTAGCCATGGGAATGGAACCCATTTGTGGACAAGCTTATGGTGCAAAACAATTGAAACTTCTTGGGTTAACCTTACAGAGGACGGTGCTTCTTCTTCTATCAACTTCTATCCCTATCTCTTTCATGTGGGCCTGCATGAAAGCTATCCTTCTTTGGTGTGGTCAAGACCAAGAGATATCATCAGTGGCTCATACATTTATTGTCTTCTCAATCCCTGACCTTTTCTTTCTTTCACTTCTTCACCCACTTCGAGTCTACCTCAGGGCTCAAAGCATTACATTACCTGTAACTTACTGTTCGGCCATCTCAGTGCTTCTGCACGTCCCATTGAATTTCCTTCTCGTTGTTCATCTCAAGCTCGGTGTTGCAGGGGTGGCTATAGCTATGGTGTGGACTAACCTCAATGTCTTCCTTTTGGTTTCTTCATTTGTATACTTCTCTGGTGTATATAAAAGTTCTTGGGTAACTCCAAGCACTGATTGTGTTAGGGGATGGGCATCTCTTCTTGCTCTTGCTTTGCCAACTTGTGCTTCAGTTTGCCTTGAATGGTGGTGGTATGAGCTCATGATATTGCTTTGTGGCCTACTCGTTAACCCCAAAGCTACCATTGCTTCAATGGGGATCCTTATTCAGACAACATCACTAATTTATTGCTTCCCTTCGGCTTTAAGTGTTGGAGTATCTACAAGAATCAGTAACGAACTCGGCGCAAACAGGCCTGGAAAAGCTCGCATTTCCATGATTGTTTCAGTCTTTTGCGCCTTGGTTATCGGTCTCTCAGCAATGCTGTTCACCACTTTGATGAGACACCAATGGGGCAAGTTTTTCACCAGTGATGCCGAAATCCTCGAGCTTACAGCAGTTGCATTACCTATCGTGGGGCTTTGTGAGCTCGGGAATTGCCCTCAAACGACTGGTTGTGGGGTGTTAAGAGGCACTGCCAGGCCAACCATCGGAGCAAACATAAACCTGGGTTCATTTTACTTGGTGGGGATGCCGGTAACTATCCTGATGGGGTTCATTGTCAAAATGGGGTTTCCCGGGCTCTGGCTCGGCTTACTTGCTGCTCAAGCAACCTGTGCATTGCTCATGCTATTGGTTCTCTATAGAACAGATTGGATGGTCCAAGTAGAAAGAGCAAAAATGCTCATGCAAAGCGGCAGTAACAGTAATAAACTTCAATCCCCATTGCCCATTTCAAGAAAACAAGAAGATCCCAAGGATAACAACAAGAACAAGGCTGATCTTGAAGGGATAGTGACAATTAATGATGAAATTGAAAAATCTGCTTCCCCTGAAGAACACCCTCTCTTATCTAACTCACACAGTACTGATGCTGAGCATTAATTAGATTTTCAGTTCAGTTCCCAGTTACCACCTCCATAAAAACACTTTGATAGACACTTTCCCACTCTAATTTTCTACTGTTTTGTTTTAACTTGATTTTTATTTTGTAGTTTTTTCTTTTTAATCCCCATGTTGTATCAAAATAACAAATGTGGAATGAAATGGACATAATTTTACTTATCCTTGAGAAAGCTATGAAATGAAACTATTAAAAAGGCCTGTGGAACATGATTCTGCTCGACTTTCTTGTTGTTCCTTTCCTTTTAAGGCAAACAGTAACTTTAGACTTCATCGGGTCCCTATCGATAAGCCAAAATTAGCATAATTGCTTTTCCCCAAAACCATATCCTCATTACTTCACCACATACCAGTAATATTTAACCAAAATATTAAAAAGAATACAGTATATGAGGCTACACAATGGAATTCGAGTGATGAAAACAGTGATTCCATGTGTTCATGATTGGAGATGAGTAAGGTAACATAAAAACAAAAGGGAAATATTTAGAAAGAGGAGGGCATTTGGGGTGGAGCCTGCTTCAGCTGAAGAAACAAAATCCCCATATAATTTACCTGTGTCTGCTTCTCACAAGACAAAATATTGAGCAGTGGCTCTGCCATTTTTGGCACTTTCCCAGGCTCCACCTCCACCTTGTAGCTTTGGCTTCTACAATTCCAACACTGACGACCTGAACCCACAAACATTTTAAAAAACGAAAAAAAAATCAACAGTTAAGAAGCTTATTAATAGGAGAAAGAACCCTGAAATGTGTCAGTGTTGGTGGGGACGTTGCATTGGTACTGATGATATTTTTACCTTCAGAGTTTTGGATAGAGGAAGCAGCAAAAAGTTGCCCCCAATCCCAATTCCCAAGTACCCTGAATTTTACTCTTTTATTAGGCTTAACCATTTAAAAAATCTAGACTATACTTTTTTAAGGGTTAATTATAAAATAAAATAAGTCTCTAAATTTGTATATTTTAAGTGTTTATTTTTTTTATTGTGTCTAAAGTTTACTCCATGATCATTCTTAATTAACGGCCGTTTAAATTTGTTCTAAAAATCTTTTTAGGTACCTAACACAAAAAATATAGTTTTGACACTTATTTTTTTTAAAAAAAATTAGGCACCTAAAACAAAAAAATAAATTATAATTTGAACACTTTTTTTTCATGAGGTCTCTTCTTCTCGTCGCACGAGTTGCAAGACCCAGTTCATCGTTCGTCCATTTAACATTCATTGTTTGTTGTTAGATTGAAAATTTTATGTTCGACGTTTGTGGTTCGTTTGGTCGCTCGTTCGTCGATTTTGTACGATGTAAGGTTGGGATTATCAATTGCGGGGTTGGTGAAGGAAGGAGTGGTTGGTGGTTGTTGAATCAAATTCAAATGAGAGGAATTGATGTGTCATGGAATAACAAAATGACAAAAATTTTATTAGATGCAGAGGTATTATATGAAAAATAAGAAATGTTGACATGTTTAAATTTTATTGGTTGGAACTTTGAACTATATATCCTAAATGGTGAGATGGATCTGTAGAATTATTTTTCCTTATTGGCATGTAAAAAAATTCAAAAATTACAAATATATATAGCAATTTGGAGGGCTGATTTGAATGAATAATCCATTTTAATTATTATTTGGGAAAATGGCTCCCAAAAAATATTATTTGGCAAAATGACCCCCAAACTTGCCACGTCGGTGAACCTCGCGTTGTGTAGGACGCGAGCTCGGATATCGCGTTCTGCACAACACGATTTCAATCTACATGGCCTTGCTGTTTGTGTTAACGGTTTTACAGGACCTCGCGTTCTGTAGAACGCGAGGTCCACGAGACATTGAAAGGGCGGCTGAATATATCGCACAAACCGCGCGTTCTGCAGGACGCGAGTTCTGTGCAATTCTGGGCTGAAGAACAAGGGAAAACAAGTGTGGGTAGGCATGTTCGAGCCCAATTTCGGGCGTGTAAATCGTATATTTTTAGCGATCATCGAGTTTGGGGTCGTAGTACTGGAAATTCTATATCGTATGATACCAACATGGTTAATTTCCGTCCATTCTACAATGGTTTAAAATGGATTCGAAAACCCTATGCTATCATCTTTTTTTGAATGAAGTTGCATTTGAACAAATGTCGATAGGCATGTTCGAGCAGAATTTCATACGTAGAAATTTTAAATTTTTAGCTAACATCGAGTTTGGGGTCGTAGTACTGGAAATTATCTATCGTATGACACTGACACGGTCAATTTCCGTCCATTCTACACTGACTTAAAGTCGCTTCGAAAACACTATCATGACATATTTTTTTGAATGATTGAAAATATAAGATGGCGTACTGTATAAATCAAAGTAGACTGACTTTATTGATTCGATTGTCATGGACGAACTCGCATATACAGATTAAAAATAATTAATTAAGACGAGGGGCTGAGCGATTAGGACACTTAGGACCTGTGTGTCCAGGATTTTTACATACAGTACAATGCTTCCTTTCTCCGGTTTTTTCTTGATGTTCGACCATATCCTCGGCACAATGTATTCTTGTAGAACGTGGAAGTCCTTTGGCTCTTAGTAGTGCTGGATCTGGGCGTATGATCGGTTCAGTGTCCACGACATTCAGATCAACCTCATTTCCGATTGGAGGAAACTCTTTTTCGTAAACCTTAGACACCGTTTCGAGTAAGTATACCGGATCAACCATATGCATGTATTGTATCCGTTGGTTAGTGCAAGCAGCAATGGCGTGTGCGCACGGGTATTTGAATGCCTTCCAACTGCCTGGAAAATTTTGCAACACGAAACAAGTGTCCTTCTCGCGAGAAGAGAGTTGCAGTCATCTGTCTTGATTGGCCCAATTGAGTATGTAGTTTTGTGCTGAAATCCGGATGGACTTTGTGTCCACCTGCCATGTACTCAGTTGCTTGCCTTCCCAAGGTTGCAAAAGGGTAGCCAAACGATAATAGGTCAATTTGACAATGGAAGTGATAGGCAACTGCTGCACTCCCTTCAGTGATGAGTTCACTGCCTCAGCCAAGTTCGTTGTCATGTGACCATAACATTTACCCTCGTCATACAATCGAAGCCATTTTTCCTTTGGGATTTTTTCAAGGTATTTTGCGCCATGTTTGTTTCTCGCTCTCAGTTCCTCGAGCAGGTTAGCCACCTCTTGTTTGTAGTGCGAGTTGCCTACAGGATGACAGTTGAATAGTTATGGGCGAAAAACACATGCAAAAAGGTCGTAAATGAAAGCGAGTAACAAGTAATATAGTAAATGTAAATGACATAAAGGACGTACCCATATCGAGCACCATTTGACGTTCATCACGGTTCTTGAATTGCAGCAGGTAGTTTGCGGCTATGTGTCGCAAGCAAAAACGGCGGTGAATGTATGGAGGCTTCCAATAGTCATCCAAATTTTGTATCGCCCGCAACAGCGCTGTGCCTCTGTCAGAAATAACACATACCCCTCCATCCCTTCTTCGTATTACAGGATCAAGGACATATTTTCGTAGGTTCCGAAGGAATAACTTCCAAGACTCCAAATCCTCTTTCTGGACGATTGCGAATGCAACAGGAACGCATTTGCGATTGCCGTCCTGTGCAATAGCTAGAAGTAGGGTCTGTGTATATCTTTCGTACAACCATGTGCCGTCGATTTGGACCATCGGTTTGCAGTGCTTGAATGCGTTGATGCACTGGGGGAAAATCTAAAATAACCGGTGGAATTGACAAACACCTCGGACGACACGATCATTTTCGTATGCCTGAACCGTATCAAGTTTGACAACCATTCTGGGGATGTGTTTCTGCAAGAGATTAAGCCACGGGCGCAACTCTTTGTAAGATTCCTCCCATCGGCCATACATTTCCTCTTTGGCCCGCTTCCTTGCATACCATGCTTTGTAATATTCAGAACGGTAGCCGGTGACAGCTAGAGCTGCAGCCTGACATGTCGGGACCGACACAGTGGGATTTGTTTTCACCAGTGTCGAAAAGATGTCCGTGAGGAACTTTGCATCCAGGTTCTTGTGATCCTGGCTGAGGCTAGCAACGGTGCATGTATGGGGCCCCTCAAGTTTTGTTATTTTCCAACGGTCGTCTGCCCTCTTCAATTGTGATATACGGATTTTCCATTTACAACCTTGATTTTTTTGGACGCAATAAGCCTTGTAGTATCTGGCTTGGGTTTTATCCATTGTCGTCTCAACATTATAACGAAGGTTGTACTACTTAACTGCCGCCACCGCAATATCCTTTGTGAAGAACGTCATACCAATTCTCAGTTCACCATTAGAACGGTTGGCTCGGCCGTCTATTGTGTCGTCATGCGGAAAATCAGGGACGTCCATTGAATCCATATCAACCGTTGTGAAGTGGGATGGTGGATGGAACATAGAAATCGGTTTTGCGTCTACAGGAAAGTTGGTGGAAGTCGGCTGTTCGTCGAAATCTGGTGGTGGAACGGTATTGTCTTCCGGTAGAACTGTCAAGTCTTCTGGTTCATCATAGAATGGCCCCAGCTTGTCTCCGTCGGGCCCGGGTTCTCTAATCGGTTCTTTGTCAGAAGCATCCTCCGGGAGCTGGAATAGTAGAGCTTCGTCGATCACTACCCTTGGAGGCGAGGATGGGGGTCGACGATCGGGAGACCTCTCACGAGATCGCTCACGAACCGCATTTCCAAGACCAAAATCAAGATCACCATAAGAAGAATGTCCCCCCATAGATGGTTGAACGTACTCCGTGCTAGGGACATACGTTAAGTGTCGTCCATATGAGGAATCATGGTCGTGCATATCGTAAGAAGACGACGCTCCCTCACCTCCAAAAGAAGAATGTCTCCCCATAGATGGTTGACCGTAGTCGGTGCTAGGGACATACATTGAGTGTCGGCCATATGATGCTTCATGGTCGTGCGCAACGTAAGGAGCCGACGTTCCCTCCCCCCCAAAACTAAAAGGATTGTATGTATTGTATGATGCATTTGTTGGTGCATCAAATTCATCGTTTGGGGGTTGGTTCAGGTCGAACCCGATACTAGCTACGCACGACTGCCTTGGAGGAGCATATGACGATGCTCCAAACTCGTTGTCTTGGCACAGTTGGTTAAAATCACGTCGTAGACTTGCGGTCGGGCTATCAACGTTGGCATTCGGATCAAAGTCGAAATTCGCCCGGCCCCAGCTTGGTATTTCGATAACTGGATTAGACTCCGAGAACGATGCATACAGCTCGAGGGGCCCCCCCAATGAATAGTCGAAGTGGGTTTCCAGCATCATGTCCACATCAGCATTTTCCGCAATTTGGCATACAGAGTACCTTAAAAGGGCTATAGATGTTGGCACCCGATACTTCACGTCAGACAAACGGTGGTTATCGAAGTTGGTAGCCCACTTCGACTATTCATTGGGGGGCCCTCGAGCTGTATGCATCGTTCTCGGAGTCTAATCCAGTTATCGAAATACCAAGCTGGGGCCGGGCGAATTTTAACTTTGATCTGAATGCCAACGTTGACAGCCCGACCGCAAGTCTACGACGTGATTTTAACCTACTATGCCAAGACAACGAGTTTGGAGCATCGTCATATGCTCCTCCAAGGCAGTCATGCGTAGCTAGTATCGGGTTCGACCTGAACCAACCCCTAAACGATGAATTTGATGCACCAACAAATGCATCGTACAATCCATGCAATCCATACAATCCTTTTAGTTTTGAGGGGGAGGGAACGTCGGCTCCTTACGTTGCGCACGACCATGAAGCATCATATGGCCGACACTCAATGTATGTCCCTGGAACCGACTACGGTCAACCATCTATGGGGAGACATTCTTCTTTTGGAGGTGAGGGAGCATCGTCTTCTTACGCTATGCACGACCATGATTCCTCATATGGACGACACTCAACGTATGTCCCTAGCACGGAGTACGTTCAACCATCTATGGGGGGACATTCTTCTTATGGTGATCTTGATTTTGGTCTTGGAAATGCGGTTCGTGAGCGATCTCGTGAGAGGTCTCCCGATCGTCGACCCCCATCCTCGCCCCCAAGGGTAATGATCGACGAAGCTTTACTATTCTATCTCCCAGAGGATGCTTCTAACGAAGAACCGATTAGAGAACCTGGGCCCGACGGAGACGAGCTGGGGCCATTCTATGATGAACCAGAAGACTTGACAGTTCTACCGGAATACAATATCGTTCCACCACCAGATTTCGACGAACATCCGACTGCCACCAACTTTCCTCTAGACGCAACACCAATTTCTATGTTCCAGCCACCATCCCACTTCACAACGGTTGATATGGATGCAATGGACGTCCCTGATTTTCCGCATGACGACACAATAGACGGCCGAGTCAACCGTTCTGATGGTGAACTGAGAATTGGTATGACGTTCTTCACAAAGGATATTACGGTGGCGGCAGTTAAGCAGTACAACATTCGTCATAATGTTGAGACGACAGTGGATAAAACCCAAGCCGGATACTACAAGGCTTATTGCGTCAAAAAAAATCAAGGCTGTAAATGGAAAATCCGTATATCACAATTGAAGAGGGCAGGCGACCGTTGGAAAATAACAAAACTTGAGGGGCCCCATACATGCACCGTTGCTAGCCTCAGCCACGATCACAAGAACCTGGATGCAAAGTTCCTCGCGGACATCTTTTCGACACTGGTGAAAACAAATCCCACTGTGTCGGTCCCGACATGTCTGGCTGCAGCTCTAGCTGTCACCGGCTACCGTTCTGAATATTACAAAGCATGGTATGCAAGGAAGCGGGCCAAAGAGGAAATGTATGGCCGATGGGAGGAATCTTACAAAGAGTTGCGCCCGTGGCTTAATCTCCTGCAGAAACACATCCCTAGAATGGTTGTCAAACTTGATACGGTTCAGGCATACGAAAATGATCGTGTCGTCCGAGGTGTTTGTCAATTCCACCGGTTATTTTGGACTTTCCCCCAGTGCATCAACGCATTCAAGCACTGCAAACCGATGGTCCAAATCAACAGCATATGGTTGTACGGAAGATATACACAGACCCTACTTCTAGCTATTGCACAGGACGACAATCGCAAATGCGTTCCTGTTGCATTCGCAATCGTCCAGAAGGAGGATTTGGAGTCTTGGAAGTTCTTCCTTCGGAACCTACGAAAATATGTCCTTGATCCTGTAATACGAAGAAGGGATGGAGGGGTATGTGTTATTTCTGACAGAGGCACGGCGTTGTTGTGGGCGATACAAAATTTGGGTGACTATTGGAAGCCTCCATACATTCACCACCGTTTTTGCTTGCGACACATAGCCGCAAACTACCTACTGCAATTCAAGAACCGTGATGAACGTCAAATGCTGCTCGATATGGGTACGTCCTTTATGTCATTTTCATTTACTATATTACTTGTTACTCGCTTTCATTTACGACCTTTTTGCATGTGTTTTTCGCCCATAACTATTCAACTATCATCCTGTAGGAAACTCGCACTACAAATAAGAGGTGGTTGACCTGCTCGAGGAACTAAGAGCGAGAAACAAACATGGAACAAAATACCATGAAAAAATCCCAATGGAAAAATGGCTTCGATCGTATGACGAGGGTAAACGTTATGGTCACATGACAACGAACTTGGCTGAGGCAGTGAACTAATCACTGAAGGGAGTGCGGCAGTTGCCTATCACTTCCATTGTCAAAGCGACCTATTATCGTTTGGCTACCCTTTTTGCAACCTTGGGAAGGCAAGCAACTGAGTACATGGCAGGTGGACACAAAGTCTATCCGGATTTCCACACAAAATTGCATACTCAATTGGGCCAATCAAGACAGATGACTGCAACTCTCTTCTCGCGGGAAGGACACTTGTTTCATGTTGCAGAATTTTCCAGGCAGTTGGAAGGCATTCAGCACAACGCGTACGCGGTAAATCTGAGGGAAAGAACCTGCGAGTGCGGGATTTTCCAAACATTCAAATACCCGTGCGCACATGCCATTGCTGCTTGCACTAACCAACGGATACAATACATGCATATGGTTGATCCGGTATACTTACTCGGAACGGTGTCTAAGGTTTACGAAAAAGAGTTTCCTCCAATCGGAAATGAGGTTGATCCGAATGTCGTGGACACTGAACCGATCATACGCCCAGATCCAGCACTACTAAGAGCCAAAGGACGTCCACGTTCTACAAGAATACACTGTGCCGAGGATATGGTCGAAAATAAAGAGAAAAAAACGGACAAAGGAAGCATTGTACTGTATGTAAAAATCCTGGACACACAGCTCCTAAGTGTCCTAATCGCTCAACCCCTCGTCTTAATTAATTATTTTTAATTTGTATATGCGAGTTCGCCTATGACAATCGAATCAATAAAGTCAGTCTGCTTCGATTTATACAGTACGCCATCTTATATTTTCAACCATTCAAAAAAATATGTTATGATAATGTTTTCGAAGCGACTTTAAGTCAGTGTAGAATGGACGAAAATTGACCATGTTGGTATCATACGATATAGAATTTCCAGTACTACGACCCCAAACTCGATGATCACTAAAAATATACGATTTACACGCCCGGAATTGGGCTCGAACATGCCTACCCACACTTGTTTTCCCTTGTTCTTAAGCCCAGATTTGCACAGAACTCGCGTCCTGCAGAACGCGAGGTCTGTGCGATATATTCAGCCGCCCTTTCAATGTCTCGTGGACCTCGCATTTTACAGAACGCGAGGTACCGTAAAACCGTTAACACAAACAACAAGGCCAGGTAGACTGAAATCGCGTTGTGCGAACGCGATATCCGAGCTCGCGTCCCACACAACGCGAGGTTCACCGACGTGGCAAGTTTGGGGTCATTTTGCCAAATAATATTTTTTGGGAGTCATTTTCTCAAATAATAATTAAAAAGGGATTATTCATTCAAATCAGCCAATTTGGAGAGTGGAGACAAATAATTTCGCGTAATGTAAAATGAATAGGGTAGGTAAAAAAATTATCGTAGTTTTTAAGTTCTTAAGTCAATAATTAGGACATTAAAAATTTTAAAATTATTCAGTTTATCTAACTTTGAAATATTTTCTTCGAATATTAAATTATTTCTTATTAAAAATAGATCAAAATTGATAGAATATGTAAACAATGAGGTAAATTTATTGATTTTTTTCAAATCAAGACTAAATTGATTAAATGTATAAACATGAAGAACTAAATATGCTATTATAAAAATTTTCTTAACTTCCACATCACCAACTTAACTGCAGCTAACGGTGCGATGATCATTTTTAACAAAATTCAAAGTTTAACGCTCATTTTATAACATTTGAATTTGGGTGACCAAAATGAACATTTTAAGATTGTTTAGTGATTATCGTTGAACTTTGCGCTTAAAATTATCAGGTTGTTGAGCACTTAACCATATTTTAAAGGGAAAACTACCTATTTAGTACCCTGTCTTTTCTCGTGTTTCTATTTTGGTACCCCACCTTCGTTCGTGTTTCTGTTTTGGTACCCCCTATTTTTTTGGCAAAATGGTACCTAACGTTATGTTTTGTTTCTATTTTGGTACCCCGCCGTTTAAAAATTAACAGCATGCCGACTAGGAGAGAGAAAATCACACATGGCATGCTGACCAGGAAAGAGAGAATCATACGTGGAAAGCTACCAAGTCATTTTCTCTATCCTAGTCAGCATGTCATGTGTGATTTTTTTATGATTTTAGTCTATGTAACATGCTGACTAGGAGAGAGAAAATGATGTGGCAACTCGTCACGTGTGATTTGCTCTCTCCTAGTTAGCATGCCATTAATTTTTTTAACAGTGGGGTACCACAACAGAAACAAAACACAAAGTTAGGTACCATTTTGCCAAAAAATAGGTAGATACCAAAACAGGAATACGCGTAAAGGTGGGGTACCAAATAGGTAGTTTTTCCTATTTTAAAATATATTTAATTTCCTGTTGAGCCCATGATAATTTTAATAACCATTTAAAAGACATTAAAAATTAATGGTGTTTAACGGTGTGTAACATTATTAGTGTCTAGCGATGTGTTACACACATTCTAGAATTTTCCCTCTAGATATGTTCCATTAGATCAAATCATTTTTTTATCATAGATAACATCTTAAAATGTTATAGTTTTTTTTTGACAAAGATCTAAAGATGTTATAGTTGTGATTCAAATTCTTTTAGGATTTGATTTAAAGTAAAAATCTCACTTTTAGTATATATTTTTTACTTTATATTAATTAAAGGTAGGAATTGTATGTTGAGTAGAATTACTTCAATGCAAGTTTTGTTTGTAAACAAACAAATTATCCCTTGAAATAGATATTAGGGATTAGAGTTTAAATATAACATTAGATACAAGTAGAAAATATTCTACATGGCGTATATTTTACATAGCGTTAAGGCACAAACAACTAGTAATCTTCTATTCATCATAGTGAAAGTTATCATCATCTACCCGTGATTTTTTCCTTTTGGGTTTTCCACGTAAATCTTGGTGTTCTTTATTTTTCTTGTTTTGTTTGTGATCACAATCTTTGTTTGTTTTGTCGTTATCATTTGTAGTCGGTATACCGCCTATATTAAAAATTGGTACCATAGCCTTTTAGGTTCATTAGGGTAATGGCGATGAAGAAGTATGAAATTCTGTTGTTGGATCGCAACATCAAGTTTTCGATATGGCAGGTGAAGGTTTAAGATGTTCTTGTTCAGATGGATTTAGATGATGCATTGGATGTGTCTAATAAGATGTCAAAAGAATGGTTGAATACATAAAAGCTTCTCAAGGATCGGAAAGGTGCTTCCTAGATCTGTTTGCACTTATCAAACAACATTCTAAAAGATGTTCAGAAAGAGACTACATTTGTTTCTTTATGGGCAAAACTAGAACAAATTTTCCAGAAGAAAACCTTGAGCAACAAGTCGCTTCTGAAGCAACGATTGTACACACATAAATTGAAAGAAGGTTCATGTCATGAAAAACCACCTAATTGGTTTTAAAGAGATTGTCTCAGATCATGAATCAATGGATGTAAAGTATAGTGAAGGAGACCTAAGTTTGATTTTACTACGTTCACTACCCGTTTCATACTCGCTTGTCGAGTATATGTTAACTGGAATTCACATGAGAAGATGAAACATCTTAACGGCTTTGAGTTCCAAGCAGAGGGTCTCATGGTGCATGGATCGATTAGTTCAGACTGTAACACCCTAAAACCTGGCTTAGTAGTAACCAAGTCTAGAGTGTTAAAAACAAACATCCATGTCTATCTTGTTTTCAAGTTAAAACTTGTTTACCCAAATTTTAAAACCTTTTCCTTTTAAAACCTCAATTATTGTAATGGCCTTACAAACAAACACGCAATCTGATTATTAAACATTCAAAATTTATTGAATCATATCAAAGCACATATCTTTAATATCTCCAATTAATAAAAAAAACAAAATTTAAGTCAGGTTAAGGTGAATTAACAAACTTTGTAACGCCCCGAGACTAGGGTCCAGGTGGTTGCTGGGTCCGGAGTAGGTTAATAAACACGATTTGGGTCATTCGGGTTCGATTTGGACAAAAAAGGTTTTTTTTGGTAAAATGGGTAACAAATAGGTTTTTGGAAATTGATTTTAAATTAAATTAAAATATTCTATTTCAAAACTACTCACTTCTTCTTCTTCTCCAAAACTCATTCACGTTATTTTTCTCCTCTCCATCAAACCTCCATCATTTTTGAAGACTCATCAAGGTAAGTGCTTTGTTCCTAACATTTTCTTCACATTTCTTTATTTTCTAACAACTTCCTTTCAAAACTTTGAAAGATTTCTCAAAGTTCTTCTTTTTGGGAGAAAATGAGTTTTGGGAGGGTTTAAGCAAATTTTGTTAAAACAATGATTTGAGTGAGTTATAAACCATATTTTTGGTGTAAAATGATGTTAAGATAATGGGTTTATCGAGAAGTCCCAGAATTTGGAAAATGGGTAATTTTTGGATAGATGATATTTGGGTTTTTGGCTTGGAAATGGTGGGGAAAGACTTCCAATGTCTTGATGGTGTTGGTTTGATGTTTCCAAGGTATTTGAACATGTTTTGGATGTTAAATTGATGAAGTTGTGGCTGATTTGTGGTTAGAGTAGAAATGAGAATGGTTTTGGTTAGTTTCGGGTAGGAATAGGAAATGGTTGTTGTCGAATTGTGATAAGGTTAATTTCAGTGGGTTTGATTGTTGAAAAGTGTGCTAACTCCTTGTTTTGATTTGGGTAGAAGCAGCGGATAAAGATTTGGGTTCTTCGGACGCTACACTAGGAGTTGAAGAAGCTTGAAGGTGGACCGTTAGCTAGTTTTGGAATTGTGCTGGTGAGTGGTAATGTTTTAAAGCTTTGAAATGTTTCAAAGAGGTTTTCTTGGGGTTTGGGTTGAGCTTTAGGGGCCGACCTAAACTCAAGTGTAAGTTTAACTAACATCGTATTGTTTTGTTAAGTGTTGATGCATGTGGTTATATATGTTGTTGGATGAAGTACTATTTGCTTTTACGTCCTTTTGAATGTTATTATGTTGTTGTTGTCAAAGCCTCACGTGATGGTTATGGGAAGAATGTTGTTGAAAACGGTGATGTGTAGTCCCACCGGAAATATGCTAGTTATTTATGAACGGTGATGTGTAGTCCCATCGGGAATGGTTGTGCATGTGCACACCATGAACTCGTTCTTATGTTCTCGGTTTAGTATTTTCCACTCCAAATGGTTTTGTCTTTAAAATAGATATATGTTTTGAAACTACATTGTTGTTGTTGTGTTTTGGAGCTCCGCTCACTAAGCTCTCAAGCTTATGCTCTCCTTTCCATCAATGCAGATTGTTAGTGGCTTCGGGAGGCAAGTGGGGCAAAGGAAGAATCCTAGAGTTCTTTTGCTAGCTCAAGTATGGTTTTTATGGTTGTAATAATACTTAGGCAATGGGAATGCTAGACATTTTTGTTGAGAAGTTGGTGTTCAAACTCCCATGTGGTCGTTATTGTTGTTAACGTGTTTAAAATGTTGAGACCGTGTTATGTGAAAGGTTGCTATGTTTTATGGGTGCATGCTTTATGTTTTGGCTAGTTTATGTCTCTTGATGAAATGTTTCCTTTAGCCTTTTTGGCCATGTACCTAATTTGTGTAAATATGTATGTTTGATGCTGGTATTAGGGTTCTTTGCCTCTAGATTTCTTGTTTATTGTGTTGCCATGTTGTTTAATTCACGTTTGGGTGAGTTTGGGAACATTTGGGGATGCCAAAATGCCATTTTGGGACCCATCTATGCCCATGTGTTTCGAAACACCTGGTATGGTTTCAGAACGACCAGGCCTTTGGGGAACCCGTATCGGAACAGGGGCGGAGCCGTTTCGGTAAGTTTTGCCTCTGAAGACTCTCGTTTCGAAACCAAGTGGTGTCGTTTCGGTACGTTTTGCCTCCGGAGATCCTCGTTTCGAAACCAAGAGGAGCCGTTTCAGAACGGCCTAGTTTTGCATTTTTGTTGAGAGTCTGTGTTTTGAAACGTGCAACCCCTGTTTCGAAACACATGTAGTTTAAGCGGGAAAAAGGCATATTTGAAAGTTTCCAAATGTGATATTTTGGTCCCTAATGCTTGTAGGCTTCTTAAATGCGCTTTTATGTCTCGTTTGAGTTGGTTATGCCTTGTGTGCTTGAAATTTGACTAATGACTATTTGGTAAGGTTAAATTTACCCATTTTGCCCCTGTTTAGTGTGATTTTACAAAATGGTCCTTCGTGACTGTTTTGGTTCCAATTGGACATCTGATTGATGTCCGATTGAGACGTTGTTTCTTCTGTTGTGACCCTTAACACCATAGGATCTCTAAAATGCATCTAGACAAGATAAATTGTAATCCAAGGTTGTTAATCGGAGGGAAATTCTCAAATTTTTCTCTGGTTATCCCCGTGTAACTCTCCCGATTCGGTCTTGCAACTAGACTAGGTCGAGGGGGTTACAAACTTTCCTATGTAATAAGGTGACAATCGAGCAAATAAGATGCATCATGTTTCACAATTTATTATTCGATTAAGAATACACATAATTAGAAGCATAAACAATTAGTCGATCTAGTATTAAAGATTTAGTTTTCACTCTTGAGAATTAGTATATAAGCCTAACTTATCAATTTAACTATACATACTCTAGCGATCATCCATTCGAAGCGAGTAACAGAAGAAAGATTCGACTCATAGCAACAATTTAACCAAGAAAAACAAGACTCTCCATAATCACCCCTTATTATTCAGACCCAAATATTATCCATGTGAATTTAGTCATTTCTTCTACACTTGGTTATGCACATAAATTAAAATTGAGAAAATTTAATCGTATGCTAAACAAATGTAAACTTCCATAATGAATAGTTTCTCTCCACTTATAGTTTGATCGGTTTGCCATTTAATCATATTTACAAGTTCATAACCTTAACTTGTTATAGATAACTTGTTTTATCCAACTAAGTTAGAATCAAGTATCCACTTGAAAGATCGTGAGCATAATAACCATGAATTTTTGAAGACGTGTATATTATATATATTCCCATACAATTTCACAGTAATCACATACATAGATTCCAATTCACTAGCATCATGTACATGCACAAAACATGATAAACCAATTTCACTTGTTATGAGTCATTTTGTAACTTCTCAAGATATATAAAAAATTTGAGGATGTTCTGTCTTAGGATTTGGGCAAACGTTCAAACTATCGACTCATAATTTAAGATTCAAAAGTTATTTGATCAAACTTATTTTTAACTCATGAATACCAATAAAAAAACTAGGACGTATCATCAACCATACATACATAACTTATCTCACAATTTACTATTTAAACAACACACTATCATGACTTGCTAGTTAAGGAAACATTCAAACTCTCCAATGTTAACTACTATACAATTGGATTTTAATATCATACATACAATACTTATACAAATCATTGAAATGATATTATAACAATATTAACAGAGTGATGTGCCACCATCCTAGGAGTATACTTAACTAAGAAAGAATCCAATTTTACTTGGATCCTGCACAAGACTAGCAATATATGTTACACATCATTAGTTAGTTCAAACATTAATAACATTCATAATTCTTTAAATGGAAACCAAGCATATCATGCATAAAAATACACAAGAAATGTTACACATCATTAGTTAGTTCAAACATAACTTATTAACCAAAACTTTATTAAGGCTTTATAATCCTTCTTGTTTTATTTGGTGCTTTTTTTTAATAATTGAACTTAGTTCATATCCTTGCTCACAAAGAGCCTTCTTTAAGATTTTTCTCACCAAGAGCCTTTTTATTGATTATGCTCACCAAGAGTGTAAAGTGCTCATAAGTTCTATATTTTATATGCATTACATCTCGTATTATTGTTGTTTTAAGCACATTTTAGGCATAATTAGTTTCATGCATTGCATATTACAATATTCTTTACTTTGCCATGATTTTATTGATTATCTTCTATTTGGTAAGAAAAAGATATTGTTTTAGTTTAGTTTGCATTTAAGGGCTAGAAGTTGTTAGGAGGACATATCAGAGGAGAGGATGCTGAGGCAGCAGACCAAGGAGCTGTACTGATGCAATTCTAGACAGAGACAACCGCTGCCGAGTAGCTGCCACCGCCATACCTGCCTCCCAGGGCAGCAAGGTGAGGAATTGGAGAACTGGAGTGCGATCTGTATAGCAGAAAATCCTGATTCTAACGAGGCCATCCACTCTATTTTCTGATGCTTGTAGCAGCGGACAGAGCCACCGAAGGAGGAAATCAAGATAACTTGCGGTGCAAGGAACCGAGAAGAAGTCCACATTCAACTCAAAGAAGTCAGAATTAAAGGTTGCATTTAATGCAAAAGCTACTTTGAAGACTTCTACTCCAAGGAGGACTTGACCTAGCTAATGCCTAAATATACTTGACATATTTTGTAATTGTAGACAACTTAGGGTTTCCTTTGGGACATAGCTTAGGTTTTCTTGCCGCCATTATGTTCTAAATTCTTTCTTGGGTTTGGGTTGTGTTGTAAGCTAGTATGAGAACGATTGTTTAGGTTTTAAGTTTGTTTTTGCAATAAAACTTTCAAGGTTTGCTTATTCCATGCCCTTCATAGTTTTCAATTAAGTTTGAAAGATTAGTTGTCAACTATCTATTTGTTCGGTATCGAGAGAGTCGAACTCACGAAAGGGATAAGTACGATCCTCATCCTAATCATGTGTTGTCCAATTCGGCCTAGACATAGGTGCGAGTTTAAGGCGGCTAAAAGTGGACGAACCAAGGTTGCTGTCTTTGCAAGATTCACGCCGTAACGGGTATTATTTGTAGTGGTCAACAATAGTATTCTAACTTAGACATAAGCGGGATCAATATCGAAGCGTTCTGCCGAACATTGAATGTCTGCCGAGTTTGCTGCCGAGCCAATCGTCTGTTCAACTGCCGAGGCAACGAAAGCGTCAAAGCAGCCAATTTTCCATCTTCCGCCGACGCAGCAAAGTCTGGCAGCGCAAAGCATCTTAACTTATTCAACGCAGTTTCACACTAGGGAGCAGCGTAATCTGACCCAGCCTATCACCCTAATCTTTTCTTCAAATACTTGTGTTTTATTTACTTTTAATTCTTCTATAAACTAAAATTATTTGTGCATTTACTTTTCTTTGTACATGAATTACAATTCGAGTAAGTTGTCCAATCCCTGTGGGAGACGATATCTTTTATACTATAACTTGACAGGATTGTGCACTTGCGCTCATATTTAGAGAACACTAAAATGCTCAACAAGTTTTTGCCGCCGTTGCCGGGTGTTGGCAACAGTAAATTCGTTTTTATATTTCTGCACTTTTATTTATTTGCATTTAATTTTTAGTTTTTATTTTATTCAAAAAAAAGAATTTTACAGTTTCCTTTGCTAGTGCATGACCTGAGCAAATCCAAAGGGCGAAATCATTTTATTTGACGACACCGAAAGAAGAGGAAGAGAACTTAAGAAGGAAGTCAAAAAAGCCCTAGGAAAAGCAAATGAAGAGGGGGGGGGGGGAAGCAAAAGCATTAATGGTTAACGGCCAAGCCGATAACCCTGCCATCGATGCCCGTATCGGTAGGGATGGGCAACAAGATCCACCGCCCAGACAGCAACAACAAGTCTCACCTAGACAACAACCCCCAATTTCGCCCAGGCAGCAACAATATGTACGAACCACCAGGGACTACTTGGAGCATGACTTCAGGGGATTTGACCCAACTGTTGCAGAGCCTGAAATCGAGACGGGCCATTTTGAGTTAAATCCCGTAATGTTCAACATGATCAACACACTGGGGCAATTTGGAGGAACTGCCACAGAAGACGCTCGACAAAACTTGAGAGGATTCCTAGACATATGCAGAGCATTCAAGATACACGGAGTCCACCAAGATGTGCTAAAGTTGAGGTTATTCACATATTCACTAAGGGATATGACGAAGCAATGGTTGAACAACCAGCCAACAGGTTCATTCAATACATGGACAGAGTTGTGCAAAGACTTCTTGGATCGTTTCAGTCCATCTAATGTCACAGAAAGGCTACGAGACGAGATCACAAATTTTCGACAAGGGGATGACGAGCCAATGTATGAAACATGGGAGCGGTGCCAACATATGCTCAATAACAGCCTGTTTCATGGTTTTCCGACCTGGACGCAGGTGTTAGTATTTTACAGTGGGTGAACTACCCAACTCGAATGATGTTCGACACGTCCGCCAACGGGATAATCCTCGATAGACCACCTGATGAGGCACTACAGATCCTGAACAAGATTGCAAAAAGCGACTACAAGTTCCCTACAGCCTGTCGCAGCGGCATAAGGTGGCCACCTGTTGTGAACAAGGTAGAGGCCGTGGAATATGTTAATGCCCGTCTGGATAAGCTGACTGAGCTGGCGATGAGTGTGGGGGCAACCACGATTCCTCTGAATGCAGTGAATCTGAGAACTTCATAGGAACCTATGAGAGGAATAATAGGCCCAACACTAACACTTACAACCCTATCTGGAAGAAACATCCGAACTTCTCCTGGAGTAATCCAAACACAGCTGAAAATCCAACTCAGCAACCAGAAGGATACCAACATGACCTATCCAAACAGCCGCCTCAACAGCAACAAATACGAGCAATAACTCGCTTGAAAATACTTTACATACTTTTATGTCTAGAACTAGTGATTTTATTGTTCGTACTAATAAATTTATTAATAAAACTGAGTCATTTATGGACATGACATAAATGAGGATGAATAATCAGGAGGCTACGATAAAGAACCTGGAGACCCATTTGGGCAATTCACGGAAATCATAAGCAGCAGGACAATGGGTGCAACATCCAACAGCACAGAGGTAGCAGCTAAACCCACGTATGAGCAGTGCAAAGCCATATCAACCAGAAGTGGGAAACAATTAGATGAACCCAGAATGGAAAAGCCAGCAGATGAACAACCAGCTCAGAAATAACTGCCTACCGCAGCAGCATCAACATCGGCCGCCTCTGCAGATGAGACTGATAGCAGCCCTGAGGCAGTTGATCCTACACATATCAAGTTCCCATGCAAGGAGCGTATAGAGGACATCCGCCTACTGCCACCTTTCCCTTAACGATTAAAGCAACATAAGCAAGAGCACCAGTTTCAGAAATTCTTAGATATTCTGAAACAAGTGCACATAAATATCCCTCTCATCAAAGCCATCCAAGAAATGCTCAACTATGCAAAATACCTAATGGACATGGTTTCCAAGAGGAAAAGAATTGGGGAGTTCGAAACAATAGCTGTGATAGAGGAATGCATGGCCATGTTGAACAACAAGCTGTCGCCAAAGCAAATAGACCCAGACAGCTTTGTTATACCATGCAGAATTGGCATCAACCACGCAACGAGAGCCTTGTGCGACTTAGGAGCCAGCATCAACCTGATGCCCAAGGTAATTTTTGACAAGCTAGGTATTATACATGTTTACTTGTTCTAAACAATCATTTCTTATCACATCATACGTTTATACTCATTCAAACTGACCCCCTTTTTAATTACACTCATGCACATGCTTCAATCATTCCATATCCTTGTATGCTTTCCAAACAAATAACGTGCTAGTACATACATGTGCTCATGAATTAAATAGTTCAAACATAACTTTTATAAAGTCTAACAACCCATGCTTATGTTTACATACTTAAATGTCTCACAACAGTTTCACTTTTTCACATTTATACACATATACTTGTAAAACAGACCACTTATTCACACATTAATCAAGCAGTCCTTAGGCCTTAGCATATATATATATATATACTCAATCACATTAAAACAACTCCAATTCATTCATGAACATCTTTGACAATCTTTAACACATTTTTCTTGTACATACACATATTACAGAATGACCCCTTTAATTTCATATTTTAACAATGCTGCCCTGACCCAAACATTACATTTTACTTGCATAAAAATAGTCCGCTAAGATCCCCTATAATTTAAGAACAACCCTTAATCTTTCTGAAATAGCCCTTATATATTTTAGACCATAATCCTCTGTTTTTAGTTTACTAGACCTTCCCTTACATTTTTATACGGATGTAAAACAGCCCATGATATTATCTTATGCTCAAAATGGTTTTTAACATTTAATTACTCCCAAATACAGTCATGCAATTATTTGTAAGTACATCTTTACTTCTATGTCCTGCTCATAACTATTAACCATTTAAAGCAGTCCTTAAGTCTAAAAAACAACCTTTACAAGTTAGTTAAATTATAGTGGTTTGATATGCCATCTTGGACTATTTCTATGAAGTTTTTAATAGCTTCATACTCTTCTTTTTAGCCCATTCCATGCTTACAAGGTTAAAACAGATTCCACCAAACTTCCATATTATCAAAACTACCCAAATTTATAAGCATTTTCTTATCCAGCTTAAAACAATTTATAAGCCTTTCTAAAGCCCCTAATCATTTGCATTTTGAATCCTTAATTTCAATTGCAGTTTATCCCATGTTTTACTCCTTTACAACATATCATTTTTATTCTTTAAACATCCATAAATCAGTCTTTATTATCTCCAAAACAGTTACATTCCAAGAGCAGTCCCGATTTTTGGCTTCCTTGCTAGAATGTAACCATAATTCATAATAAACAAGAAAATTCACATTTCTAACAATATCATTCCTATTTTCTCATGTTTTCATCCGAACATTTACTAGTTAATTAAACTCATAATTCACCAGCAACATCAATAAGGAATTAACCAATGCTTCAAAATCATAAAATAGAATGCAACCTTCATCTAACATATCATCCAAGATACTAAATTCAGCCTATCAAAATTTATCCTTAATATTTTACATATACATGTGTAATTTACTAGATTAAGGAAAATTTAAGATGATTACCTTTCTACTTTAGCTTTCCCCATGATTCCTCTCATGAATTAACCCAAAACTTAATCAAATTGGTATTCTCTCTCTCTAATCTCTAGTTCGATTGAAGAGGATTTTGGGAGGTTGAAGATGATGAAAGTTTTTCTTTGCTTAGCTAGTGATAGCATAAGTCGAGACCCCTTTCCCTACTAACAATTTGGCATAGCAAAATGGAGGACAAGTTTCCAAGTCCTTCTATTTATGAAAGTTTAGCATGCAAACCCACTTCTTAGCATA
Organism: Hibiscus trionum; assembly: GCA_030270665.1. Classification (NCBI taxonomy): domain Eukaryota; kingdom Viridiplantae; phylum Streptophyta; class Magnoliopsida; order Malvales; family Malvaceae; genus Hibiscus; species Hibiscus trionum. The sequence continues at coordinate 37,137,639 of BSYR01000013.1, forward strand.
AGAACTTTTAAGTCCTTTTAAAATAAGTCTTCCAATCATTTATATTTTTAGTTTTAGTCCTTCATGAAATGGCTCTCCACTATGTTTTTGATTCCAAATTGACCCTAATTCCATTGCTTATTCTAATAGTTGATAGCTACATTGTAATTTAACTTGAGGCCAAGGTGTTATATACTTCTAGGCCAATGTTTAGGGTATTACATAGACCGCATAAGAAAAAATTATAGTAATTTCGACGATCAAAATAAGGGCATATCTTATTCATCAAATTAATGTAAAACCTATCACTTTTGTAAAAAGAAATGTCACATTAAATCCGAGTATTACAGGTTACACAAAATAAGATAAAGAGGGAATCTGAAAATCAGAATTTCAAAGAAGATGAAGCTGATATTGTGGAGGAGAACGATGACGAAGAACTATCGATAGCTTGTGACGACAACACAAGAGAAAAAGAGGATTGGATCAAATCTTTATGTTCCTTCCATATGTGTCCCAACCAAGAATGGTTTACAGCTTATGAGGAAGTTCCTACAGGATTTGTAGTAATGGGAAATAACGCTTTAAGCCGAATCACCGAAGTTGGCTATCAAAATCAAGATGTTTGATGACATTGTCAAAACACTCAGTAACACACGTACTCGATCTAAAGAAGAATCTTATTTTCTTAAGTAACCTTGATTTTAAGGGGTACAAATACTCTACTGAAGGTGGAGTTCTAAATATAAGCAAAGGCTTCATTGTCATGATGAAAGGTTAGAAGAAGACTGCCAGATTGTATGTTTTGTAGGGTTCCACAACCACATACAATGTTGTTGTTACACCTTCTGTATCGGAAAATATAAATGTAAGTCGAAAGTTGTCAACTTATACCGAGACAGTTTGACATGAAAATGCAAGCAAGTGGATGGTTGGTTTGCAAGTGTAGATGGAATCATAACATCAGAACAGTGCCTGGAATCCAGTGAGGCTTTATAATTTTAAAAGGGTTGTTCATGGTAAATGGGTATTTTATAACAACTCAGATTTTGAAATCCGTAGGTTGGGTCACCCGAACCACGAGACTTACGTGTTGGGCTGAAGCCTTGAGCCATCGGTTGCTCAAGGGAGCCTTTGTGGGCTTATTTCGTGATGTTAGGCTTGAGTGTTGGGTTAGTGGGTGAGATGGGAAAAAGATGGGGGGCAATAAAGTAAAATTCTCTAAAGTTCAAAGGGAAGGGCTGAATTCCATTTATTTTTCTACAGAAAAGGGAAGAGAGTGACCTCATTCTTGTCTCTTTTCTTCCTCTATCTCTCTTCTCCATCTTAGTCTAAAGAAACAAGGTGAATGTTAAATCTTTGTCATTTCAAGTGGTAATTTCAAAATTGTTGTTGAGGGCATTAAAATCTTCATCCAATGATCTAAATTTTGAGGTAAGATTCATCAAATATGGTGGAAGGGGAAAGAAATGGGTTTTTGGTGGGGGTTAGAGAAGTTGAGCGGGATTGGACGATTTAATCACATCCCTTGTTGTTAGATTCTTCCTTTATCACCCTTAATTATTCTAACAATGTTTTAATTCATTTTACAACATTTTGTTGTAGTGAAAGAGGTGGGGGAGACCTCCACGGAGCAAGGGAAGAAGAAAGCTTAAGAAGTTGTGATTAGAGGCTTGTTTTTTAGCTTGGATTTAATGTTAGTACACCTCTAACTCCTTTGCCTTCATGGGCATCATAAATTGATTGCTTTGTATGCTTGATTTGATGGTCTAGTTACATTTCGTGTTAAAGACCTCTTTAATGGCTTGATTCGATTTAGGGCTTTGCCGTAAGGCTTTGGGGTGTTGGGAGAAAGTTTCGAGCTCCAAAATGTAGTTTATGGGCTTGAGTATCAGTACGAGATGAACTCGTACAGGTACCCAGTGTTTTGAATGATGAACACAGACAAGTTGCGAGGGGCGTATCGATACGAGCTTCAAGTCGTACCGGTACTCTAGGTAGACCGTATCAGTATGGGTCAACCCGCCCCGGTACCCCCTATTTTATTCAAATTCTAGTAAGCCCAAGGTTGTACCGATACACTTAGGTGTGTATCGTTACTGAAAGGGTATTGGTATGTGAGGGTCGAGTACTGGTACCAGATTGTCCGTCAACCTCTCTCCTAAAAAGAACGCCTATCAATTCGCGAAGGGGAGTACCGATATCCGACGAACCGTGTCGGTACGCAAGGTCGAGTATCGATACCGACTGGGCAATCTACCCAAGAAATATGATTTTTAGCTGGAGGGGCTGGAAAATTCTATTATATGGTCCAATGGACTCCTAATGCGGTACAATTGAAGGGTAAAGTTGAGAAACTGAGATCTAACCCCACATGCGAGCACAATGAGTAATAACTTGGTAATATTGATGGGTGAGTTGATTATGGTAGAAACCCTGGAGCCTTTAGTGATTGTCATGATGTTTATATGTGCCTGTGAGCACACATGTGTTAGAGTTACCTAGATTGATAGGATCTGGATACCCAAAGGATGTGTTGCAACACAATGGTAAGTGAGCATCGAATGTGCAATCCCGATGCTAAGTGACCCGGGACACGTTCGAGGATAATCGAGGGAGGATTCCGAGTGTGAGCGTACGATCTCAATGTTCTGTGACTCGGGCCTCGCTCAGAGTGTATGTTCTCGATATTGTGTGACCTGAGCCTCACTCAAGGTTTGTGGTATGATTGCTTTTGAATGTTGTGTGAAATTTTTGATGCATCTAATGATTGAATTGATATATGCTTGGGCGTCTAGGAGTAGCGCTACATGTTGTACCTTTTTCCATGTCATCATCTCTAGTTGCATGCTCATGTTTATGATTCGCATGAAGCATGGTTGAGTGGAAGTGTATCCAATGAGCTCGTTAGCTTAACGTTTGGAATCATTATTTTTGTTCGCATGTTAGTAGATTGCCATGTGGCTTTGGATGAGCAGCATTGGAGTAGGATTTTAATATCGCCTCATTAAGAGTACACTACTTAGATTATTTGGGCCATGTATTAGTAGGACCATATAATTTGTACTGTAACTCGTATTTTGGATTTATACCTTGAGTCAAATGCTTTAAATGCTGTGTTTTGAATGGAACTCCTATGTAAACATTTTTAATTATTTATTTATATTTGAAATATTTGAACTTAAAAGATTTTACGAAAATTGGATTGTGGATTTGGTGTAAACTAGGTTGAATTTTATAGTAATGGGTTGGGCTTGAGGCCCAATGTGACATTCGAGTCGAGGGTGTTACATATTTCAAAAGAAAAAAGAAACTCCGGGAGTCCAAGAACCCATAGACAAAACAAGACTGGTGGTAAAAGCCTACAGTTAGATTCCAAGCATATACTTCAACAATTTATTAAGGTCACCCAATGGAATGATGATTATTCCACATCCTATAGTCATGTTTGGGCGGAGCTTGAACTTGGTCAAGTCTCATTAGTGAGGATTTACCCCTTGAAGGGGTTTCGTGGAAGAGGTAGAGATACTATTCGACAAGAATTTATCTCAAGATGGAGATTTATTCGAGTTGTGGTCCAAATTCTTTTAGAATTTGATTTAAAGTAAGAATCTTACTTTTAGTAGATTTTGTTTAGTTTAAATTATTAAAGGTAAGAAACTTATGTTGTTTAGAATTACTTTCTATGCAAGTTTAGATACTAGGGATTAGCAATTTAGATACAAGTAAAACATATTCTACAGAGCAGTAAGACGCAAACTACTTGCAATATTCTCCTCTTTATCATAGTAAAAGCTCTCATCCTCTGTCTACAGGTTTTCCCTTTTGGATTTTCCACATAAATCTTAGTGTTCTTTATTCCCTTGTTTTGTTTGCGATCACTATCTTCGTTTGTTTATTCCCTTTTAATTGTTTATTTGTCCAATGACATATATTTTGTTAGTATAATTTTATGTTTATATTGCTAGTTTGTTTCTGATTTTGATAAATTGTCTCATGATTGACCCTAGTTTGTAAGTTAGATTTGTTTATCACATCCTTAAATTATAATGACCTTTCTAGCTCATTCCTTCTTCTGCCCCCTTTCAGATGGTTAATGTGTAAGGGATTAAGTTCGATATTCAAAGGTTTTGGATCTTGGTTTTGCAAACGCATTAATGAGTTTAATTTCTATACTTTTGTTTAAAATTCATGGCATGAGATATTAAATTGGTTTTATGCATAATTGCTACTTTTAAATGAATTTATTGTTTTTCTGTGATAAGTTTTTTTTGGGTGATTTCAGTGATTAGTGTGGTCTTCGAATTTCGACCATAACATTTGAGTTGGGTCTAAAGGTTACATGAAACTTATATGATTGAAGAGGTATAGTGATGGCAAATTTTGCAAGAAATAACTAACAATGTCAACAATTTGAATAAGCTTTTAAATAAGAAAACATATTTAATTTAACTTTCTAAGCATATGTACTAAATCTCCTTTTTCTTTTATGCACAGGAATTGGTAGCACATTTTGACCAAATTTATTTATATGGATAGTTGGCTACTCCAAAGTTTTAATTTTGATCTTAGTAAATCGTGTAGTTTGACTTTGATATATCTCGGTAATTAGGGATGGGCAAGACCAGGTATCCGGTTAGTTTGCCTAGAATTGGTCCTGATCCCAGTAATCACCAGTTCTTGAAAACTGGAACTAGTCCCGGTCAGACCAAGTCCCAGATTTTAGTAACTGATCCTGGTACTAGTGGGAACCGGTACCAGTACTGGGTACCCGATCAATTCGTCTACTATTAAGAAAATTTGAGCAGCAGGGGAAAAATTCCAACCACCAACAATAATGTTAAATAACAAAGTCACAATATTGTAGGCTTGAAGGTTGAAGTCTTAAAACGAGTCATACTCATAATAATCATACATAAAGAGAAAAAATAAACTAAAGAACTCTAAGTCTACATCAACCAAAACATCAGCTAAAGTGGTCCTAACATAATAGTACCGGGTACCCACCGAGTATCGGGTCCAAAAAATCGAGATCTAGTCTCGGTCGCAACCAGGACCTAAATTTTAGATCTAGTCCCGGTCCTATCGAAATCAGGTCTGGGTAAAGATCCACCGGGTCTGGAACCGAGTAACCGAATTTTTTGCCCACCCAAATCAGTAACCCATTGGTTTTTTTAATGGTCTAAAGGTGATTACAAGGTAGTATTTGTTCATACCCATTCTTAACTCCTTGACAATGCACATACACCTTGTAGACAAAGTGATTTGAGTCCGTGTCTCCTAGGATGAACATCATCTTCTTGTCCATTGGGACACTTGTTGGGTTTAGGGATGGCCATGGGTCAGGTTGGGTCGAATTTCTGGTTTATCCGCATTCGACCAAAAAATTTAACACCTCCACCGAAACTCAACCCAAACCGACATTTTATGATGATTGTAACACCGCAAAATATCCCTAATTTAAAATCTCTAATTTTGAAATCCCTAAAATCAAAACCTTAAATTTTGAGAATTAAAATATGACACCAAAATTAAGAAATTCAAGAATTAATTGAATTTAAAAACAAATTTAGTGACCTATTTATGAAGAATAGATATTAGGTACTTACGTTGTGAACCCTAGAATGTCAAGGACTTATACAATAAATTATCCAAAAGATTAAACTATTTAAACCTAACTAACCCTTTCTTTTTACTAAATTTTATTCGACCGTTTGCCTCACCCATATAACTCTCCCTCTCGTCTTTCACCTCCATCAAATTCAAACACCTTCTGCAATACCTAGATCTACCAACACAACCCCTGTGAAAACAACAATTGCTGGCACCCTTTGTTTTTAATTCTTCTCGATTGAAAAGAAAACCACGTGGGACCCCATTCAAATTCCACGTTGCTCACTCATTAGTTAGGTAACCCATTCACCGAGTCTTAGCCACCGTTGGTTTGATTTTTATTACTCATTATTTAGACAATAGTATATCGATTGTTATACGATGGTTTATCCAAGTTGAGCTATAACCCGAGTCAACTTATTGACCAATCGGTCTATTGACCATTAAGAATTTATTATTGGATTATGATTAATTTTATTGTTATGTTAAAAGTGATTACGACTATTCCGGTGAGACCGGCGATCTACCACCTCCTTCGCTTGTTCGATCTAATTATGTACGTGCCACAATGACTACTTGTGTGTATTCTTTTGGATTATGTTTTTGTCTTAGTTTGGTGGCATAGTGATAATAGTGCTAATATCAAAATTATTCCCATAGGTTCTGATACAGCTAAACCCAGTGATTCTGATCGTGGGAAACACATTATTAAGTAGGTTGAGTTGCTTTGGCTAAGGTGTGTTCTCTTTCTGTGCTACATACCTTGATTTTGTGATTGTGATTTTACACCTGAATGATTTTTGGCTATGTCATGATTTTACGTTATATTTTATGTGCACATTATTTTCAGACGGTGAATAAATTGTGTTTTAAAGTAAATGAACTGTGAATCCCTGATTTATTATCGGACTGTATTGAGACTGTGAAAATTGTGATATTTTTTTCCTGTGTTATCATGGGTTGGGATTGTACGGAGGGAGTTAGTGGTTTATACCACTTGCGTTGGTAACTATGTAGCGAGAGGTTCTGGGGAACCTACTCTTTTTGGTGACTATGCAGTATGGGTGCATTGCATTGTGTTTTCATAAAACCATGTTTAAACGTGCTTTGTGTCTTTTAAATATTTTGTGAAAATTTATTGTTGTGGAACTGAGTTTGTGATTGCCTGCACTTTAGAGACACAATGAGCTTAATAGCTGACTCCCCCTTAGTTCCTGTTTCAGATTCTCAGACATAGCCTTTCGGTACTTGAAGGACCACAATTTATCATATTTATTTCAGTTTTCAGTACGGACGTTTAGGATTTACAGAACTATTTTATTTTAGTTATTATTTTAGGATTTATGTAATTTCGATTACTTATACATTTATTTATGATTTTTAACTGTTTTATCATGCATGAGAATTTTTATTTGGATATTTAAATAATTTATTTTATGATTTTTTTATTTTAACGACCGCGTTTTTTTAAAGAACATATTGTGAAACGAAACCGTTTTCAATAAATAACCTAATTTTTTTATAAATTATTTAAACCTAAAATTTATTACTTGAGGGAAAAGTTTTCACCGGTGACTTCCTAAATTCGGTCTTTTCTTATAGGGCGGGTTTAGGGGGTTACAACGATCTATCTGATACGAACCCAACCCAAATTATAGGGTAAAAATTCAATCCTAAATCGACCCCACCCGACATAAATAAATTTTTTTTATTTTTATTATTATTTTATAAAATATGGAGTTAATTGAAAAAAATTCAAATAGAAAAGGAGCATTATAATAATTATTCTATTTTTATTAGACAAAATACAGAAATGATTGAATATATATATAAAGAGGGGCATTATAGTAATTATATCTAAACATTTAGAATAAAATTAAACTCTTATTTTGGGTCGAGTCGGGTAGGGTATTTTTCACCTTAAACTTAAACCCGACCTCATCCTCATAAAATATACCCGAACCCGACCCGAAACAATTTTTTTTTATAGAAAATCGACACTATAAGATTGGATCGGGTCAAAACCTGTCGAGTTTGGGTCAAATGGCGGTCCCTAGTTGGGTTATGGTAACTCATTTGTTTAAATCTCTTTAATTATTATCAACTTAATTTTATGCACTTACCTTTGCAATCAATCAGATATGTATGTTTTACTTTATTTATTGCATTAGTATTCTCATTCTTATGCTTATAAGAAAGAAAAATGAAAACATTACAATATTTAATTTATGCATTTAATATAATTTATTTTGTTTCTCTTTCGTAATTAAATAAATTTATGCATATTGTACATAGTTTAATTAGTTTATTGTTTTTTTTTTGACAAATCTTAACTTTAATTTTAATCTTACCTAAAGGGGATGAGAAGATGGTGCTCTCGGTAGGTCTAGAACTCATGACTTAAGGGAATACGAGGAAACAAATATGAACATCTTGATCAACTGCCCAAATGTGTTTGGTCAGTTTATTGTTTTTGAAATGTGTACACAGTGATTATGTGTATCCAATAGAATCCAAAATGCAATTGTCCGAAGAGTAGGAATAGAGCACAAAAAGTGCAACCTATGGCCCTTGCTTTGTCTCTTCATACATTCAACATTTGACTGGAATTCTTTCCCTTTCAAGTTGCAATTAGCAACTCGTGCATTTTTTTGACTAGGCTTAGGCCATTGTTATGATGTTTCAGAAACCCAATAGTTTTAAAAAGGAAATACAAGTTTGTCATAATATAATATAAAAGCCCAATAGTGTCATATAAATTGGCCTTAGAAGGGGAAAACGCATTATTTTTTTGAACTATGAAAGTTTATTTAGTGTTGCTAGTTGCCCCTTCTAGATTTATTTATTTCATTTTCTTAAAGTTAGTTTAGATTTCTATTTTATTTGAATAGAAAGTGAATATTCTTGATCTTTGTTATCTTTTTAGTAGTAGGTAAATATATGAGTATACTTATTTTTGTTAAAAAGTATCAGAAAATTTAGATTACAGTGTCAAAATTTAAAAATTATTGTATAATATTCTATTAAATGGTGACAATTTTATTTTTAATATTTTATATAAAAAATATATAGAGAAAATTTTGTTCTAAAAAAATTTGGTTGTCGGTTGACATCCCTTTGAACCATGTGGCTCCATTACTGCCTTCATGAATTTCTTATCTCAAAGTTATGGGTAAGTTATCTTTTGCCATCTCTTAACTTTCTTTTCACTCCTATTTTGTTCACTCAAGTTTATTTTTTTAATTTAATCACTAAATTTCAAATTGTTCATGCTTTGGTCACTCCACCGTTAAAGTCAGTGACAATGTTTTATGACGTGAGTCACATGACATTTTTCACTTAAAGTAAAAGAAAAACTTATTTTCAACTTTTCATTTGTGCTCTTCCTCAACCCTTTTTTCAGCTGCCAATGTAATGCTCTGGATTTCAAAATTCATGTGATGGTTCACTGAAGCCGTGGGCCAAGCATACTGGGCCTAGTTATTGAGCCCATTGGGTGTTCAAGGGAACTTTACTGGGATTGTCTCTAGTCTTTTGAACCTAAGTTGTGACCAAAGTGTGATGGGGAAAAATATGAGGAATGTATATTGTAAATATTCAATTTCTTTTTAAAATAAGGTTGAACCTCATTTACATTTCTGCAGAAAAGTTAGAGGGTAATATCACCCTTGTATCTTTTGCTTTCCCTACATCTCTCCCCTTCCCTACCCTCCTAAAAATCCAAAGAGAAATGTTAAATCTTTATTATTTCAAGTGGGAATCCTGGAATCAAGATTTCGGATAAATTGTTTAGCATCCAAGGATTTATAAGAAAAAGTGAGATTCAAAAAAAATGGTGGAAATCGAAGTTCATGGGTTTTATGGGGGGGGGGGGGGGGTTGATGGAAGTGAGCTAGGAGAAGATTTAATCTTGTTTTTCAGCTTTGAGAGTAAGTTTTAGTTAGCCTTTCACCTCTTGCAAGGTTGTAATTCGATTTGCAACTCCCTTGTGTAATGAAAGAGGTGAGACAGTCTTCCAAAGAGCTAAAGGAAGACTTGAGAAGTTTGGCAAAAGGCTTCTTTTACAGTAGTAAGATCAAGATTAGTACACCTCTAACTCCTTGTCTTTAAGGACATAATAAATTTGATGTTTTGTATGCTTGATTTGGTGTTTTAGTTTCTTTTAGTGTTAAAGACCTCTTTAATGGCTTAATCTAAGAATTGTGTTAAAACCGTGTAAAAATGGTAGAAAACCACCCAAATCACCTCCCATAACATGTAGGTTCAATAGGGCTTCACCTTAAGAGTTTGGGGTGTTAGATATGATTTTTGAGCTCCAGAAAATGAATTTTGGGCTTGAGTATCGGTACACGATGGGTCAGTATCGTTACCCATGTTCAATATGATAAACACCGATGAACTGAAAGGAGAGTACCGATATGCGCTTCAACTAGAATCGATAAGGGGTTTCAATGCGTACATGTATGGGTCGTTCCGTATCAGTACTCACTATTGGATTGAAATTCTAGTGAGTGGACAATTTGCCCAAGAAATATGAGATTAAGTTTGAGGGACAAAACAATTGTAGACAATGGTCTAATAGACTCATGATGAGATAAAACGACTTATAAAGCTGAGAAACTGAGATTTAACTCTGATATATGTGTAACAACTCGATAATTTTAATTGGGTGACTTGTTGATGATAGAAACCATAGAGTATTGGTAATCGTGAAGTTGTTGTGTGACATGTGGGCACTTGCTTGGTCGAGTCACCTTTGGTTGTTGGGATTTTGATACCCAGAGAGAGTATTTCAACACCATGGTAATAGACAACAAATGTACATTCTCGAGGCTGTGTGAAACCGTAACTCATTCGAAGATATTCGATGAGAGATTGTTAAGAGGGGGTGAATTGGCTTTTTGAAATGAAGGGAGAAAATTGATAATGTAGAAAACAAAGACAAGGCAATAAATAGTGGTTCAAGCTTAGAACAAGCTCTACATCCACTAACTAAGCTCCCACTAAGGATTTTCAACCAATTTCACAAGAAATTGGTCCCCTTTTCTCGAATTAGGAGGAAACCTTACAATCAGTTAATCTTTCTACCCAAAGATTAACCAAGACTCTCTCAAATACAAAGATTGTTGGCAAATGAAAGATAAACCTCACAAGGTGGAATATTTGCCCCAAATTACAAGTTCACTCAACCCAAATTGATAAAAGTTAATACAATTGAAAATCACTCAATTGGGTACAAGGGTTTGACTCTAATAACTCAAAGGTTTGGATTTGTGCTTGGATTGTTGCAATTAAGTTCAATAGTTGTTGCTATAGCTTTTGAGCCTTTTTTATATACCTTTGCATTGATTTCTAGCCATTTTGGTGGTTGAGATCATCAATTGAGCCATTGGGCTTCATTTTTCCCACAATAAATGCACTTCTGCAACCTACCGCATCGGTACTCGAATAACCGTATCGATACCTGTCTCAAAATAGAAAGAGTTGTTTTTCACATTTAAGAAGGCTTATCGATATGCTATAAGGGCGTATCGGTATGGGTATAGTGTAAAAACAGGGGCGCATCGATACTCTATGATCGTATCGATACGAATTTTGGTCACTTGAATCATGGGGAAAACTTTTGTAAAAAGTGTATCGATACGCTATATGGGCGTATCGATACGGTCTAACGACTGTTTGAATTTTGCTGAAATCATAACTAACAAGAAACCGTAAAAAACTTTAAATGCAAAGATTTATCGAATCAGATCAAACCGTATCGATACGGGGACTCGCCGTATTAGTACGCTATTCCTTAAAGTTAATCACAAGTAAACTATCGTATCGATACAGGTAAAATAGTATCGGTACGCTTTTGTTGATTAAAATTCCAAAACCTAAAAATCATATCGATACGACTATAGCGTATCTGTTGGGTTTTTAGGCGCGCTCGAATCAATCACCGAAACCGTCAAGGAGGGTTGTAAATGTTTGGTGGTTGAATTGGCTAAAACCGAAATAAAGGTAGACAATTTGCACGAGGATTTTAGAGTGGTTCGACTACTCAACCGAGTCTACATCCACTACCTTAGCACACCACTAAGGATTTCCCAATTCACTCAACAATGAATTCGTCCCCTTTTCCCGGCTCAGGAGGAAACCGTTACAACCCTATCTTTTGGACTTGGCTAAGATAGAACCAACTCTAGTTTTTCTCTCAAGGCTAAACTAGAACCTCTCCTTTTACAAGGGTAAAAAAAATGTAAACAAATAAACCTCACAAGGTAGGTGTTTACACAATTGAGCTCACAAGAAAGAGTGAATGATAAAAACAATAAAAATCACTCTCTACAGACTATGTACAAGAGAATAGTAAAATAAAGATTTAGACTCTAATTCTCTTGACCATATTGCTTGGATGTTGTCTCTCTTGCATTCTTCAAGTGTTCCAGCCTTCAATTTATAGTCCCAAATGAGTTTGTAGCCGTTTATAACCGTTGGGAATATTGCCGTTTATAGCTGTTGGGAATATAGCCGTTTATAGCCGTTGGAATAGTACCATTTATAGCCGTTGGGAATAGTACCATTTATAGCCGTTGGAAATAGTTCCATTTATGGCCGTTGGGAATAGTACCATTTATGGCCGTTGGGAATAGTACTATTTATGGCCGTTGGGCTATTTCAAAATACACCGTATCGATACGGATAGGCGTATCGGTACGGGTTTTGGCTACTGGAATTTTGGTAGTTAAAAAAACATTTAAATACATTTTAAAACCATTCCAAAGCCTTTAAAACCCTTAAACATATTTTCAAGTTGTTTTTTGACTAAAAACATATTTTAAATTCTTTTCAATTTAGTCCAAAACATTTTTCAAATATTATATCAAAATCTTAGTTCTACAATCTCCCCCTTTTTGATATAATAAAACCAACTTGAAAAATTTGTTTGGGATTCTCCCCCTTTAGCTTTAAAATTGTGAATAAGAGATTAAGATATGAAATCATATAAAGCTCCCCCTTATTCATTTGAAAATTCAGTTTTTCAAACCATTTCTCCCCCTTTTTGTTATATCAAAAAGAATTTAAAATGACATTTAAGTTCAAGATAACATAGGAGGCAAAAAAAAATTTTGACACACCTAAAATTTTGGTATAATATTTGAAAAATGTTTTGGACTAAATTGAAAAGAATTTAAAATATGTTTTTAGTCAAAAACAACTTGAAAACATGTTTAAGGGTTTTAAAGGCTTTGGAATGGTTTTAAAGTGTATTTAAAGTAGTCAAAACCATGATTTTCAAGTAACCGTACTGATACGGTATTGGACCGTACCGATACGCCTTAGGGTTTTCAAACTACCAAAATTCCAGTAGCCAAAACCCGTACCGATACGCCTAGCCGTATCGATACGGTGTGTTTTGAAATAGCCCAACGGCCATAAATGGTACTATTCCCAACGGCCATAAATGGTACTATTCCAACGGCTATAAATGGTACTATTCCCAACGGCCATAAATGTTACTATTTCCAACGGTCATAAATGGTACTATTCCAACGGCTATAAACGGCTATATTCCCAACGGCTATAAACGGCTATATTCCCAACGGCTATAAACGGCAATATTCCCAACGGCTACAAACTCATTTGAGACTATAAATTGAAGGCTAGAACACTTGAAGAAAGCAAGAGACAACATCCAAGTAATATGGTCAAGAGAATTAGAGTCTAAATCTTTATTTTACTATTCTCTTGTACATAGTCTTAAGAGAGTGTTTTTCATTGTTTTATTCTTTGTACACTCTTGTGAGCTTAAATTTGTGTAAACACCCACCTAGAGAGGTATTTAGTTTACCAAACAAATCCCTTGTAAAAGGAGAGGTTCTAGTTTAGCCTTGAGAGAAAAACTAGAGTTGGTTCTATCTTAGCCAAGTTCAAAAGATAGGGTTGTAACGGTTTCCTCCTGAGCCGGGAAAAGGGGACGAATTCATTGTTGAGTGAATTGGGAAATCCTTAGTGGTGTGCTAAGGTAGTGGATGTAGACTCGGTTGAGTAGTCGAACCACTCTAAAATCCTTGTGCAAATTGTCTACTTTTCTTTCGGTTTTTAGCCAATTCATCCAAGAACCAAACACAACCCACTTGACGGTTTCGGTGATCGATTCGAGCGTGCAAAAAACCCAACAATTGGTATCAGAGCCTCGTCTCCATTGAAGGACTAACATCCGGGAGTAAAGATCATTTGCTCGAAGTCCACCGTTCAAGAAAATGGCAAGATTTGAAGAAGGCCGCTCTATCTCGTGTCCTCCGCTCTTCGAAGGAGAAGCATACTTCCAATGGGCAAATATCATGAAACTCTTCATCAAGTCTCAAGACTATGAGGTTTGGGACATCATTGAAGATGGGTATTTGGAAGCTCCAAAGAAGAAGAAAAAGCAAAGGAGTGCCAACGACACGAAGGCAAAGCTAAACACCAAGGCGATGCACATTCTCTATTGTGGCCTTAACGAAGAAGTTTCCAAGAAAATCTCCACATGCAAAAGTGCCAAAGAATTATGGGAGAAACTTGAGAAGCTTTATGGCAACAAGAATGGAGAAAAGAAAGATGATGATCAATCATGTGCAAACCTTCTCTCCAATCCAAAGGTGGATGGTGTTTTGGCTCTCGAGGAGCCTAAGGTATCTTCTAACTCAAATGAATTAAATTCATATTCTTTTGATGAGTTACAAGATGCTTTTGATGAATTATTTTTGGAATTTGAGACCATGAATTCCAAATTTAAGAAAATGATTTCAAAACTTGAAATTGAAAATGATTTTCTTTTAAAAACAAAAGTGGATTTTGAAAACCAAAATGAAATTTTGAAAAATGATTTAGAGTTTTCAAAAACAAGTAAAGATGTTTTAGAAAAAGAAAATCTTGATTTGAAAGTTAAGCTTGAAAGCTTAACAAAAGAAAAAGAAATTGTTTTCAATAATTTATCTTGTCACATAATGGCAAAATGCTCACATTGCCATTATCATGGTCATTCCTTACATACTTGTCCTATTAGGAATATAAAGTCTTATAGGATTAGACAAGTATGGGTTCCCAAGGGAACTAAAGACATTGTGACTAACGTACATGGATCCAAAGCAATTTGGATACCAAAAATCAAGTAAATGTCTTTTGTAGGTGTGTTGGAGCAATGGCAAGCAAAGCAAAATCAAAGAATGCTCAAATCACACATGAGAAGAAGATTAGGTAACCTCTAAGCTTAATGTTTTTATTTTATACATTTGGTTATCTAACTTTTGTTTAAAGTCTTGGATTATCTGTTAAGCCTAATATGATGCAATGAGTAAGGGAGAGCCAATTTTTAAAAAAAAACCAAAATTTTAAGTGTGTCATTTTTTTGCCTCCTATGTTATCTTGAACTTAAATGTCATTTTAAATTCTTTTTGATATAACAAAAAGGGGGAGAAATGGTTTGAAAAATTGAATTTTCAAATGAATAAGGGGGAGCTTTATTTGATTTCATATCTTAATCTCTTATTCACAATTTTAAAGCTAAAGGGGGAGAATCCCAAACAAAATTTTCAAGTTGGTTTTATTATATCAAAAAGGGGGAGATTGTAGAACTAAGGTTTTGATATAATATTTGAAAAATGTTTTGGACTAAATTGAAAAGAATTTAAAATATGTTTTTAGTCAAAAACAACTTGAAAACATGTTTAAGGGTTTTAAAGGCTTTGGAATGGTTTTAAAGTGTATTTAAAGTAGTCAAAACCATGATTTTCAAGTAACCGTACCGATACGGTATTGGACCGTACCGATACGCCTTAGGGTTTTCAAACTACCAAAATTCCAGTAGCCAAAACCCGTACCGATACGCCTAGCCGTATCGATACGGTGTGTTTTGAAATAGCCCAACGGCCATAAATGGTACTATTCCCAACGGCCATAAATGGTACTATTCCAACGGCTATAAATGGTACTATTCCCAACGGCCATAAATGTTACTATTTCCAACGGTCATAAATGGTACTATTCCAACGGCTATAAACGGCTATATTCCCAACGGCTATAAACGGCTATATTCCCAACGGCTATAAACGGCTACAAACTCATTTGGGACTATAAATTGAAGGCTGGAACACTTGAAGAATGCAAGAGAGACAACATCCAAGCAATATGGTCAAGAGAATTAGAGTCTAAATCTTTATTTTACTATTCTCTTGTACATAGTCTGTAGAGAGTGATTTTTATTGTTTTTATCATTCACTCTTTCTTGTGAGCTCAATTGTGTAAACACCTACCTTGTGAGGTATTTAGTTTACCAAACAAATCCCTTGTAAAAGGAGAGGTTCTAGTTTAGCCTTGAGAGAAAAACTAGAGTTGGTTCTATCTTAGCCAAGTCCAAAAGATAGGGTTGTAACGGTTTCCTCCTGAGCCGGGAAAAGGGGACGAATTCATTGTTGAGTGAATTGGGAAATCCTTAGTGGTGTGCTAAGGTAGTGGATGTAGACTCGGTTGAGTAGTCGAACCACTCTAAAATCCTCGTGCAAATTGTCTACCTTTATTTCGGTTTTAGCCAATTCAACCACCAAACATTTACAACCCTCCTTGACGGTTTCGGTGATTGATTCGAGCGCGCCTAAAAACCCAACAGTATCGATACGACTTGGTGTACAAACAGGTTTTGGGCTATAACACTTAGGAAACTTTTTCTTAAAGCAACTTATTTGACTTAGAAATATTTTGGTTCAAGTTTGCTTGTATTGTGAGACTTGGAAATACTTAAAAATTTATTTACTTTTACAAAAGGTCCTTTGACACTTTGTTATATCAAAATCAAGTTAGGTTTTACAATATCCCCCTTTTTGATATAAAAAACCAAAATAAATTTTTAAGTATTTTGAAAACTTTAGAAAGTTTACTCCTGTAGAGTGTCCACAAGTTCTATATTATGTACACATTCTTGCCCTTATTATTGCTGTTTTTAAGCTCATTTAGGCATATATAGGTGCATTGCATGCATAGTAACATTATTTGCTCTTTTACTATGCTTTTGTTGAACATTCTATGTTTGGTTAAGAAAAGATACTTTTTAGTTTAGTTTTTATTTTCAGGTGCTATAGCTGAGTAGAGGAGGAGAGGATAGGAAAGCAATGAGCAAAATGAGCTGTACTGAAGCAGTTTCAGTCGCCGCCAAGGACGCCGCCGTAGCAGCATCACTGCCGAGTGCCGCCCAGGCAGGAGTTAAACCGACTTAGCCAAGATGGGTTGTGGTTGAAAGAGGAAAATTTCTTGAATCCAAGGAGCCCATTCTTGCAGTTTTCTGAAGCCTGTAGCGGCCTGAAGAGTTGATTAAAGATTGATAAGTATGAGTACTTATCTTTACATGCTGAAGAAGGCAACGTCCAAAGAGTCCACATTCAAGTCAAAAAGGAGTCAACATTTAATTTAAAGTTACTTTAAGAACTCCTACTTCAAGGAGGACTAAAACTTAGGTCAAGCCCTATATATACCCAATGTATGCAAGGGTATATGGGCATAGCGGAGAGGTAGATAGATAGATTTAGTGGGGGCATTGGTGGTCACGACCAAATTCTCTTAGGGTTTAGGTTTTTGTATGCAAAATAGTTGTGAGAAACGATTGTAATAATTTAAGTGTGTTTTCAATAAAATACTCTCAAGTTTTATTAATTCATGTTCTTCACTTCTTCAATTAGTTCCAAAAGTCTAGTTGAAGAAATCCATTTGTCGTGCACGAGAGTGTCCACAAGTTCTATATTTTGTACACATTCCTGCCTTTATTATTGCTGTTTTTAACCCCATTTAGGCATATTTAGGTGCATTGCATGAATAATAACAGTATTTGCTATTTTACCATGCTTTTGTTGAATATTTTATGTTTGGTTAAGAAAAGATATTGTTTAGTTTAGTTTTCATTTTCAGGTGCTATAGCTGAATAGAGGAGGAGAGGACATGAAAACAGAGAGCAAAAGGAGCTGTACTGAAGCAGTTCCAGCCGGCGCCAAGGACGTCGCAGCAGCAGCATCACTTCCGAGTGCCGCCTAGGTAGGAGTTGAACCGACTTAGCCAAGATGGGTTGCGATTGAAAGAGGACAATTTCCTGAATCCAATGAGCCCAGTCTTGCAGTTTTCTGAAGCCTGTAGTAGCCTGAAGAGCAGATTAAAGATTGATAAGTAGGAGTACTTATCTTTACTTGCTGAAGAAGGCCACGTCTAAAGAGTCCGCATTCAAGTCAAAAGGAGTCAAAATTTAATTTAAAGTTACTTTAAGAACTCCTACTCCAAGGAGGACTAAAACTTAGGGAAAGCCCTATATATACCCAATGTATGTGAGGGTATAGGGGAATAGCGGAGAGGTAGATAGATAGATTTAGGGGGGGTATTGGAGGTCACGACCCAATTCTCTTAGGGTTTAGGTTTTTGTATGCAAAGTAGTTGTGAGAAACAGTTGTAATAGTTTAAGTGTGTTTTCAATAAAATACTCTCAAGTTTACTTAATTCATGTTCTTCATTACTTCAATTAGTTCCAAAAGTCCAGTTGAAGAAATCCATTTGTCGGGCACGAGAGTGTCAAACTCACAAAAGAATTAATCACAGTCTCATTATGTCGAGGTGTTGACTAATTTGGCTTAGACATAAGTTCGAGTTTCAGCGGCTAAAAGGAACAACGAAACGTCGATTGCCTGTGTTAGGTTTACGCTGAGATTGCTAGGTATTGCCAACATCACATGGTGACAAAATCCTTACCTAGACATAGAAAGGATCACTTCAGAATTGCTCTGCCGAACTTGGAGTATCTGCCAGACTTGCAGTCGGGACTTCACTCCATTCCACCTGCTGAGACAACGAAAGTTGCAAGAGCAGAGATCCGCTGTGGCAGCGAAAGGGTCGCAGCCTCAATCTGCCATTACCCGCCGAGGCAGTATATCGTGGCAGCGCATAACACACTTAAGCTTTACAACACAGTCTACACACTATTGAGCTGCAACCACCTGACCCGATCTATCATTCTCATCTCTCCCTATCACTATCTTTAATTATTTGTGTTTTTATGTTTTTATTATTCAAGAATTTAATTGTGCAATTTACTGATTCCTTGTGCAGGAAAACATTCGTAGGAGCCGTTCCAATCCACGTGGAAGATGATATCTTTTATACTATAACTTGACAAGAGTGTGCACTTGCGCTCATAAATAGAGAACACCAAAACGATCTACAAGTTTTTGGCAAAAACTTGTAGAGCGTGTAGGTGTTCCCTTTTTGTAAGAGTGCAAGTGTACACTCCTGCCAAGTTATAATATAAAAGATGTCGAATCCCACGAGGATTGGACAGCTAGGTTTGAATTTTCATTCATGCACAAGGAAAAGTAAATTGCACAAGTAAAGTGATTGTTAAGAAGAAAGGTGAATTAAAACATAAGTAATAAAGGAAGTGATTAGGTTGATAGAGCGGGCAGGGTTATGCTGCTTCTTAGTGTGAAACTGCGTTGAAAAGTCCAAGTTGTTTGGCGCTGCCACAATATGCTACCTTGGTGGGTACTGGCGGATTGAGGCTGTGGCAACTTTCGCTGCCACGGGGGAACTCTGCACTTGCAACTTTCGCTTTCTCGATAGGTGGAATGGAGAGAAGTCTTGGCGGCAAGTCTGGCAGATACTCCAAGTTCGACAGAGCAATTCTAAAGTGATCCTTCTTATGTCTAGGCAAGGATTCTGCCACCACGTGATTTAGGCAATACCTAGCAATCTCAATGTAAACCTAACACAGGCAATCAACGTTTGGTTGCTCCTTTTAGCAGTTGAAACTCGAACTTATGTCTAAGTTGAATTAGTCAACACCTCGACATGATGAGACCGTACTTAATTCTTTTGTGAGTTTGACACTCTCATGCCTGACAAATGGATTTCTTCAACTGGACTTTTGGAACTAATTGAAGAAGGGAGGAACATGAATTAAGCAAACTTGGAATATTTTATTGAAAACAAATTTGAAACCTAAACAACCATTCTCACAACTAATTTACAACATAACCCCAAACTCAAGGGAAGTTTAGAACATGACGGCGGCAAAAAAAACCTAAGCTATGTCTAGAGAAAACCTAAGATGCTTTGAATTAGAATTACAATGAATATTTATAGAAAATAGCTAGGTCTAGTCCTTCTTGGAGTAGAAGTCTTCAAAAGTAGCTTTCCACATTTAATGTGACTTAAAACTCTGACTTCTTTGAGTTGAATGTGGACTTTATCATGTTACCTTATCCCACAAGCAATCTTTGGATTTTGCTTTTGCGGCTCTGCCCGCTGCTACAGACGTCAAAAATTGAGTGGATGGCATCGATAGAATCAAGGTTTTTAGCTCTACAAATCGCACTCCGGTTCTTCAACTCCATATTTTTGCTGCCGTGGGCTGCAAGGTCAGCAACGACATCATTTAGCAGCTACTATCTTCGGCTGGAACTGCTTCAGTACAGGTCCTTGGTTCACTGCCTCAGCATCACATCCTTAGCTCCTCGTTCCCTCTGTCAGCCTTTAATACCTTAGGCCAAAAATATACTAAAACAATATCTTTTCTTTACCAAATAATAGATAAACTATAAAAACAAGGTAAATCAAAGATATATTGTAAAATGAAATGCATGATCCTAATTATGCCTAAGATGTACTCAAAACAACAATAACACGAGATGGAATGTGCATGAAATATAAGACTTGTGGACACTTTACACATCCCCAAACTCGAACTATTGTTTGTCCTCAAGCAATGCAACCTAACATATTTGCACTAATAATAATCAGAAAGAAAAACCAGTTTTTCAACTTGATTTCATGCCTCAAGGCCGTGACACCTATATTAAATTAGTGAAGGGAATTAAGCACAAAATAACTCAGAATTAATTTCTAATGCCAGTGCAGTGTGTGCATGACTGTGTACAGGCTGGATATGCAGAATAACTAAATAAACAAAGATTTGTTTATGATATAAGGTTGCTACCGAGGTTGAACAATTAAGCACACTATTTTAATCATGGCAATGAGGGCTTCAGCTTATCACAACTACTCTTCTAGGTCTGAAATTAAGATAGGAGCAAACTATAAAACCCCGAACCCTTGGAGTAGAGTCATCTCGTGAAGACTTTCATTCACTCGTGCTAATTTGTCCATCACTTCATAACTTTTAGATTCATAGACTTTGTTAGCGGCAGAGTGTCCTCGCACATGATTCTTCCTAGATCCTGTTGCGGGCACCTCTAGGGTAAACACATTAATGTTCTTTGTTCTTACTTTTGCTATCGTCGCAGTGCTGTATTTTTCTGTTTCTCTTGCCTGCCTCGGCGGCTACCTGCAATCATTGTTAGAACTTTGCAAAAGATTCTAAGCAGGCAGTGTTCACCAGAAATTCTAGCACATTCAACAAGTAACAGAGGTGTTTTGACACTTTTGACAAAAAGAAAAAATTTCTAAGTCATTTTTCATGCTTTTCCCAAGATTAAGTTCAATTTATATTTGGTGTGAAAATAAGTAATCGGCTAATCTATCATAGGCACAAGTTATATAACAAATTTTTCTTTTCCGATTATTACTAAGGCAAGTACAATGCAACCAGTATGCAACTATGTATGCCTAGAAAATGATGCGAGAGCTATCCCCCCCAAACTCGAGATGGGCATTGCCCTCAATGCACAAAATAAAACAGAAAAAATACAAGAGATAAATAAAAGAAAACAGAAAAAGAATAATAAAATAAAGAAAAGAGAAAGAAAAGAAAGAACTAAAAATTGGTTGTGGGTTGAGGGGAGGCTGGAATCTTTTCTGTTGAGGAAGGGGAAGAGGTGTGGATGATGATGCGACGGCCGACAGAAGTCTTGGCGGCAGCCTTAGCATGTGAGGTTTTTGCTTTCCACGGCGGCTGAACACTTTTCGGTGTATGCTGAGGTTCTTCTTGAGGTTCAGCAGAGGGAGCGGCTGGAGGTGCTTCGCTCTCTTCTGACTCTGTCTCGAAGTCCACAGGCTCGGCGGCTATGATGTGCTTCCTCTTCCTAGTGCCTTCCTCTGTGGGTGTTGTCGGAGGGACAATCGCCATAGGGACTGCTGCTGCTGCTAGCACTGCTATTTATGGTTACGGCGGCTGCTGCTCAATCTCTTCTGATGAGGTGGTGTTCGTCACTGTCACTGTTGTGCAGGCCGGTGAGTGGTGCTGCTGATGTCTCTCCGGGGAGTCTGTACTGTGTCGGATGCGGTGGCGGCTGAGTAAGTTGGGTAGTGCGTCTGAGAGGGCACCTGGCGAGTGGTATAGCGGGCAGCAACTGCGGATGGCGTTCCTTGTGTTGGGCCTGCTGCTGCAAGTTCTGTAGGATATGGTGGCAGGATGAGTCCTTCATCAGGGTATTTCTGCTAGAGATAAGCCACACAGGCTTCTTGGGCCACCCCCACGAATTTCATGAAGGTCAGCTGCTACTGCTCGATGCGCTTTGTGCTGTCGTTAAGGGTGTGCAGTAGTGTGAGGACTTCATTGTCTGGGGTAGCTTCAATACTACCGGGGATGGCTGAAGTGTTAGGCTGGGCGGAAGAAGGCTGGTTGGGCGTTATGGGCTCTATCTTCGAAACCTGCATCATCTACAAGCGGACTTGTCTGGTCCACACTTCTTTGGCAGTTGTCAACTCATCTTTAGGGTCTGCTAGAACACCAAAGTTTGCACAAAGGCCTGTTATGAGGGATGGCAAGTACAACCTACCCTTTCGTCTTTTTGAAGCAATTGTGGATCTCCGTGCATATGATTTCCCCAACGTGTATTGGCCGATTCATCAAAATGCTATGAATGAGAGCGAGGCGCGACCGATCAACGGTAGAGTTATGGGAGGTGGGCAGCAGGCGCCTCTTTAAAAATGTGTTCCACAGCATTGCCTCAGGCCGCAGCTGGCGGTGTTGGACAGATCCTACATGCTTACCTGCTAACCACGGCGTGTTGGGCCTGCAGAGTTTGGCCTTGATTTTCTCATAGTCGGCAGCCGTCAATGACTACCTCCACTCCTCGTGAGGGTTGTCGTGCATATCCAGGCCATACTATTTGTTGATGATGGCGGCATTTAGCTTGACCGATTCCTCGCGGACATAGACAAATGGCTGACCTAGCTGGGGATGGTGGGCATAAAACTCCCTAACCATGGTGACGTTGGCTATCTCTGGCTGCCGTGCGAACATCTCCCATCCCTTGTTGAGGATGGTCTCGAACGGGGCAGGTTCTAAGCTGAGATTACTTGTCTCCCTTGTGTAGTGGAAGCCTTACTCCTCCCATATGTTCTGCTTAGAGAACTGATATATGTATATTTCCTTGTCTGCCTTGGAGCAAAACCTCTTGTAAGTGGATTTGGGCTGTGATGCAGATACCATGTGAAATAGTTGAAGTAACTGAAACTTTGAAAGAAAAACAATTAGAGAGCAGTCGAAACAAGAAGAAGATAGCAAGGATGTGAAAGTAAAGTAAATGAATTGAGTGTGAGGGGTTTAAATAGAGGTTGCTGAGAGGTGCCGTGGCGGCAATAAATTCCCAACGGCCTAGTTGCTTCGCACACGGTATGAGATATATGACCAACGGTCTAGTTGCTTCGCACATGTTACGACAAAAAATGCCATGGCCTGTCTCTATGCTGATTTCAGCAGCACTTGCATCTGGGCATCCTTTGTCTTATTCTAAGGGTTGCAGCACGTTTAACTTTATGCTTTGTTCGTCTACCCTCACGGTCAGCTCCCCGAGTTCCATATCTATTAACATTCTGCTCGTGGCCAAAAATGGTCACCCAAGGATTATTGGGGCTTTTTCATCAGCCTCGCAGTCCAATATGAGGAAATCAACTAGAAGAATTAGGTTGCCCACCTTCACTAGGATGTCTTCGATTTTACCCTTCGGTTGTACAAACAAGTGATTGGCAAGTTTTAGCATGACATAGGTAGGTTTGGCAGGCCCAATTCCTAGTTTATCAAAGACGACCACGGGCATAAGGTTGATGCTGGCTCCCAAGTCGCATAGGGCTCTGGTTTCATGTTTGTTGCCTATCCAGCATGGGATAACAAAGTTGCATGGGTCTGTTTGCTTGGGCGGCAACTTGTTGTGCAGCATTGCCATGCACTCTTTTGTGACGGCCACTGTCTCGAACTCCCCAATCCTCTTCTTTTTAGAAACCATGTCTCTAAGGTGTTTGGCATAGTTGGGCATACTTTGAAAGGCTTCTATTAGAGGTATGTTGATGTGCACCTGCTTTAGAATGTCAAGGAATCTTGTGAACTGGTGCTCTTGCTTTTGTTGCTTAAGTCTTTGGGGAAAGGTATCGGCGGAAGGATGTCCTCTATACGTTCCTTGCATTGGAACTTAATCTGAGGAGGATCATCTACTTCAGGACCGCTGTCTTTTTTCAGCTGTCGGGGCGGCTGGTGTTGGTGCTGCCGCGACATGCTTTTCTTTCTGGTCTGGCTGAGTTTTGTTTGTTTCTCCACCCTGGGTTCATCAAATTGCTTCCCACTTCTTGTAGATATGGCCTTGCACTGTTCGTGAGTGGGTTTGGCTGCTGCCTCTGAGCTGCTGGATGCTGCTCCCATTGTTCGGCTGCTATAGATTTCTGTGAACTGCCCAAATTGGGTCTCTAGGCTTTTTATAGCCGCCTCCTGGTTGTTATAGAGTGTCCACACGTTCTATATTTTGTACACATTCATGCCCTTATTATTGACGTTCTTAAGCTTATTTAGGTATATTTAGGTGCATTGCATGTATAATAACAGTATTTGGTCTTTCACCATGCTTTTATTGAATATTTTATGTTTGGTTAAGAAAAGATATTATTTTAGTTTAGTTTTTATTTCCAAGTGTTGTAGCTGAGTAGAGGAGGAGAGGACATGAAAGCTAGGAGAAAAATGAGATGTACTGAAGCAGTTCCAAGTGCCACCAAGGATGCCGCCGTAGCAGCACTGCCGCCAATTGCTGCCTAGGCAGGAGTTAAACCGACTTAGTCAAGATGGGTCACGATTGAAAGAAGGCAATTTCCTGAGCCCAACCTTGCAATTATCTGAAGCCTGTAGCGGTCGGAATAGCTAATTAAAGATTGATAAGTAAGACTACTTATCTTTACTTGCTGAAGAAGGCAACGTCCAAAGAGTCCATATTCAAGTAAAAAGGAGTCAACATTTAATGTAAAATTACTTTAAGGACTTCTACTCCAAGGAGGACTCAAACTTAGGCCATGAGCCCTATATATACCCATGTATGTGAGGGTATATGGTCATGAGGGGATATAGCGGAGAGGTAGATAGATAGGTTAACGAAGGTGTTGGAGGCCGCGACCCAACTCTCTTAGGGTTTAGGTTTTTGCATGTAAAGTAGTTGTGAGAAACAATTTTAATAGTTTAAGTGTGTTTTTCAAAAAAAATATTCTCAAGTTTGCTTAATTCAAGTTCTTCACTTCATCAATTAGTTCCAAAAGTCCAGTTGAGGAAATCCATTTGTCAAGCACGAGAGTGTCAAACTCACGAAAGGGTTAAGCATGGTCCCATCATGTCGAGGTGTTGACTAATTCGACTTAGACATAAGTTATAATTTCAGCAGGTAAAAGGAGCAACCAAACGTCGATTGCATGTGTTAGGTTTACGTTGAGATTGTTAGGTATTGCCTACATAACGTGGTGACAGAATCCTTGCCTAGACATAGGAAGGATCACTTAAGAATTGCTCTGCCGAACTTGGAGTATCGACCAGACTTGCCACCAGGACTTATCTCCATTCCACATGCGGAGATGTTGCGTGTAAAGGTGTCTATCGCAATGTAGTGCAAGTGTACACGACGCAAGTAGTAAAGTGATACGTAAGTATCGGATATCGTCTCTACAAGGACTGGGCTAATAGCTTTAACCTTAGATTGCTGCACAAGAGGGAAAAGAAATAGTTTAATTGTTTGTCACGAAATAATAAAGAGAACTGAAAATAAAGGATGAAAATATTCAGAGTAAGGAATGGGCCGATATTGATCTACTCTGTAGTACAGGTGTTTGCAAGTCTAAGACTTCTCTGTTCTGTCTTAGCCCCTGTCGCGGCAGCACCTGTCGCGGCAACGGTCTGTTGTTGTCGCGGCAGCGAACACACAACTCAGTACTTCAAGCTTGGCAAGAATCCCTGTTGTGCCTTGGCCTATCCCTAGGTCCAAGTCTGTCGATGAACACGTCTTTGATGATACCTCCCAGCGTGAATCGAAGGATGAACACCGATGTTGTTGAATTCTTCCTTAGCCACTTAACCTCGTCCTATCCCTAGGTCCGAGATAGTTCAACCATAAACTAGAGAACCCGTACTTATTCCTTTCGTATACTTAACTCTCCCGATATTAAGTAAATATATAATCTCACAATGCTCTCCCAAAACTCTTGCAAGATGTTGAAAACCAGAATAAGCAAACTTGAAGTCTATTTTATTAAACAGAAAAAATCCTAAAATAAAGCAATCCTTGCAACTACTTTACAGAATCAACCATTAGCCCTAGGGGAAGTTTAGAACATGATGAGAAGGGGGAAAATGACTAGGGTTTAGGGGAAGACGGCTAGAGAATAAGATGTTGTTCCCTAGGTCAAATTACATGCCTTTATATAGGCATTGGGTTCAAGTCTTCTAATATGGCAAGAATACAAGTTTAAATTAAAGTACAACTCTATTAAAGACTAAATCTTCAGAGCATATGTCTTTAATTCGTCCTTCCTTCTTGCTTGGAGTTTCTTCCTTGAACTTTGGGCTTGGCCTTCACTCTGATCTAGGGCTCGGAAAAATATAGGAGTGCTCCACGACAGACCAGCTTAATTTCTTCTTTCTGTCGAACTCCACTTCAACTTTCCCTTCACCATTGCTGTCGTCCTTAGCTGCCACGGCAGCAGCCATGGCAGCATACTTCTTCTCAGCTGCAGTCTAGTGTTCCAGCTCTGCTTCTCCACTGCCCTTCATCTGCTACAGCAGCTACCTGCAAAAACAACCAATTTCAGTAGAAATTGTGCCATTTGATATAATTGTGATGTATGAATGAAATCTATCCTAAATGCAATGGATTATGCTTGAATGCGGCAGAAATATGGGTTAAATAGGGGGTAAAATATATAACTTTTACACACTCAACACACCCCCAAACTCAAGTTTTTGCTTGCCCTCAAGCAATTCAGACCTAAAAAGGAAAATAATTTTTTTTGTTTGGCTTAAAACAATGAACCTTTCATTACCTACCATGCATTCCCTATTGTAAGCAACACCTTGTCGGACAATTCAGGATTCATTCGGAACCATGCTATAATTCTCGTGTAGTGTGTGCATGCTTTGTGAACAATTATATGCCTAGACTTACTTAGTTTACTAGAATAGATGAAGCTTCTAACTTGAATTTTTATGCCAACTTTCATCTTTTTGGAGGCAATTCTTAGGCTCCTTTAGTTTTTTTGTTTAGTCTCGATTTTCTTTTCTTAGCTTAAGTTTGACTAGAGCCGGTTTCGGGCACCTTTAGCTAACTTCCTAGAGCCGGTTTCGGGCACCTCTAGGTGTATTGAGTCTACTTTTTCTTCATTTCCTAGAGTCAGTGTTAGGCACCTCTAGGGGCTACTCAAGTGTTAAGCTTTTTCCTATTCTAGTTTACCAGTAAAGTTCTAGACAGTATAAAAGTCACAAAGGGTGTTTAAGAATCAGAATTATAGTAAGGCTCTAAACTGCTCCTAAAACTATCCTAAAGGCACTGCCACGACAGAGGCTGTCACGGCAGGTAAGTTCAGTTCAAAGACTTAAGCCAATTTTTTAAAGCAAAAAGAAACTAACACTTAGATATAATAGACACAACATAGACACTTCATTAATGGAGGGATGCCACCCCCAAACTCAAGGGTTGCATTGCCCTCAATGCAAATGACAAAATGAAAAAGAAAAAGAAACAACATCACAAATATAACAAAATGGCAGACATCAATTATGAGATAAGAAACTTAAATTTTCAAGCGTTGTCGTCGCTGCTACTGCTGCTGCTGATTCGAATATGCCGACGAGTAGTGACTTTTCTTGCTGGGGCCGGCAGGTGGCTGGGAGAGGCAGAGGTGGTCTTGTTCTTGGCTTCCCTTAGAGGCTTGATGCGGGTAGGTGAGATATGAGGTGGTTTCTCCAGCACCTGAACCTCCTCAGAAGAGTTGTTGCTGCTGCTACTACTGCTGCTGCCGCTGGCAGATTTTCCTTGGTCGGATGTTCTGACACCTGTGTTTGCTTTCTGCCGTTTCACCGGGGTGAATTCCTTGGATAGGTTCCTCTTCACCGAGGGCTCGTCATCGGATTCCTCCCAAATATAGGAGGAGGAGAAACCAGCTATATACCTGTCGAGGTCGGACATGGGCTCTTTTCTCTTCTCTCCCCTGGCAGAGGCTGGTGTGGTGTGGCTGCCGCCTGCAGCTGTCGTGGCCGGGGTCGGAGTGGATGCGACAGACAGTGTTCTTGGTGTGGCAGCAAGGGTAGGGGTGGGGGCAGCAAAATAATGGTCGGGGAAGGCGGGGAACAGTGCATCAGGAAAATTAAGATTAGTTTTAATGAAGTGTACCGTTGCTGTGGTGAAGTCTTGGATGAAGCTCATCAGGCCCAACTGCCATTCTTCCATGTTCTGAAGGGCCGCCAGGATTTGTGTTGAGGAGTCTTCTGGGGGAGCTGTTGCGGTGGGCTGCCGTTGTTCTGTGGCGACAGGCTCTGTCTAGATGGGTTCTGTCGTTTCGCCTACTGCGGCAGTGGGGTCGAAAGACGACAGGGGCGTGGCAGCTTTTAGCTCCATTAAGCTGAAGATATTTCTTTTCGTCCACCCTTTACCTCGGACTCTCAAATCCTCGGCAGCTTCCGGTACGTTGTGGCCACGACAGAGGCCAGTTATGAGGTATGGGAAGAAGAGTGGTCCTGATGGCCGGTATGCGCAATCCAAAATTCCCTCCCGAGCGTATCTACCAATGTTAATAGGCCTCTCATTTAGAATTGAATGGATGAGGGCTAACCTTGGTTGGTCTACCGTGTTGTTGTGCGAGGAGGGCATAATCTTCTTCTTGATGAAAGCGTTCCAAAGCTTGGCTTCCGGAGTGAGTTGAACTCGGTTTACCGTCCTTGGATGTTTGGGATCGGTATTCCACTCGTTACCTTTATCGGTGAGTTCTGCCATAACAGCGTCATAATCTGTCGGCTCCAAACTCTCTACAAACCTCTGATGGCCGTCTTCCCTTCTGCCAACATAGAACCCATAGAGTGTGTTGATGTATTCGGGCTCAAAAGGTACGTCCTTTCCTCGAACCGTCACTGCTGTCGCCTCCTTTCTGTCGATGGCAACATAGAACTCTCGGACTAAGGTGACGTTCATTTCTTCTGGCTGCTCGGCAAACATCTGCCACTGCAGGGCTCGGATCTTGCGGGCTATAAATGGTTAAGCCCGAGATTCCCCGTACGTTGGCTATATATGAACCCTCTTTCCTCCCACATGTCTCTGGCCTGGAAAGAGCTGGGAGTAGATGTTGCTGGTGCAGATCCTGAGGCAGCACTATGGCGGGTATTTCTGGTACTCATATTGCAAGGACTGTAGAAAAGAAAATGAAGCAAATGAAATTCTAGAGAGGAAACAAGTAGAGAGAGTAAAAGTGAGTGAAAAATGAATAGTAAAATAGGGTTTATATAGATGAGGAGTTTGCTGCCCGTTGGAGCTGTAACGGCAGGCGCGAATAACGGCGCCAGTTGTTACGCGTTTTCTGACGCGTCTATCACGTGTATTCGTGTCTGCTGCGCGTCTGTTACGCGTTTGCGTGTCTGTCGCGACAGCGTGTTGACAGGCTGGAATTTCCGCGTCTTTCGCGGCACCTACAACGGCAG
This sequence comes from Hibiscus trionum, assembly GCA_030270665.1. Taxonomy (NCBI): domain Eukaryota; kingdom Viridiplantae; phylum Streptophyta; class Magnoliopsida; order Malvales; family Malvaceae; genus Hibiscus; species Hibiscus trionum. The sequence continues at coordinate 37,167,112 of BSYR01000013.1, forward strand.
GCTCCTATTTTGGGCTTTTAGGGCTGATGGTGGGATGGTGGGCTGAGTTCACTTCTCCTTGTCTTCTTTATTTCCTAAAAGCAAATAAAATAAAAACTTAATTCCTAAAAATTAAATAAATCTAATTACCTAATAAATAAATATAATAAAAAAATGAAATTAGGTTAAATCAGGGATGCCAGGAGGGGCATCTCCTAAAGTAACCACTTCCTGCATTCTTGTGGCTTCAGTCCCCTAATAATGCTTCAATCTCTGTCCGTTGACTTTAAATTGGTGCCCGTCTTTTAAGGATTTGATTGTGATGGCACCATGGGGAAAAACTTGCACTACTTGAAACGGGCCGGACCATCTAGATTTCAACTTTCCTCAGAAGAGTTTCAACCTAGAGTTGAATAACAACACAAGCTGCCCTGGGCAGAACTGTCGTGGCAGCAACTTCTTGTCATGCCACTTCTTTGTCTTGTCTTTGTAAATCCTTGCGTTGTCATAGGCAATGGCTCGAATTTCTTCAATCTCATTCAAATCAAGTAGCCTTTTCTGTCCTACCTTTTCCAAGTCCATATTTAGTGCTTTGATGGCCCAGTATGCTCTGTGCTCAATCTCAACAGGTAGATGGCATGTTTTTCCATAAATCAGTCGGTAGGGTGACATTCCCAATGGGGTTTTAAACGCTGTTCTGTAGGCCCATAGTGCATCATTGAGTTGTAGAGACTAGTCCTTTCGAGTTGTCTTGACCATCTTCTCAAGAATGTTCTTTACCTCTTTGTTTGATATTTCAGCTTGTCTATTGGTTTGAGGGTGGTAAGCTGTTGCGATCCGATGTTTGACACCATATTTATTTAAGGCAGCAGCTATAACCCTATTATCGAAATGCCTCCCTTCATCACTGATGATCGCCTTGGGGATACCAAATCTGGAAAATATGTTTTTATGCAAAAACTTCTGAACCGTTTTGGCATCGTTTTTTTGTGTAGCGATCGCTTCAACCCATTTGGACACGTAGTCCACTGCCAGGAGGATATAAAGGTTCCCACATGATGCTGGAAAAGGTCCTATGAAATCAATCCCCCAAACGTCGAAGATCTCGACTTCTAAAATATTTTGCAGCGGCATTTCATGTCTTCTTGAGATATTTCCAGTCCGTTGACATTTATCACAGCTTTTGTAGAATGCCTGGGCATCCTTGAACAGTTATGGCCAATAAAAACCAGACTGCAAAACCTTGGCAGCAGTTTTGTTACCACCTAAGTGTCCTCCATATTGTGAAGCATGGCAGTGATGAAGCACAACTTCCTGCTCTTCCTGTGGTACACACCTCCTGATGATCTGATTTGCACACAGTTTCAAAAGAAGAGGTTCGTCCCAATAATAATGTTTAACATCATTTTGGAACCTCTTCCTAGCTTGATAGTTAAGGTCAGGAGGAATTATTGCGCTAACTAGATAATTAATGAAATCAGCATACCAGGGGAGTTCAGAAAACTTACATGCCGTTGTGGCTGTCGCGACAATGCTTATGGCAGCGAACAGCTGCTCGTCAGGGAAGGTCTCCAGTATGTGTGTCTCGTCTGTTGGGAGATTCTTCCCCTTCTCCAGTCTTGACAAGTGATCTGTAACTCTATTTTCTATCCCCTTTTTATCCTTGATCTCAAGGTCGAACTCTTGCAGCAGCAGAATCCAATGTATTAGTCTAGGCTTTGCATCCTTTTTGGCGAACAGATACTTTAGTGCAGAGTGGTCTGTGTGGACTATGACCTTCGTTCCAAGTATATATGAACGAAACTTGTCGATCGAGAACACCACAGCTAATAGTTCCTTCTCTGTTGTGGTGTAGTTTACTTGGGCGTCGTTCAGTGTCTTGCTGGCATAGTATATAACATGAAAAAGTTTGTCCTTCCGCTGCCCAAGTGCTGCCCCAACAGCATAGTCACTAGCATCACACATAATCTCAAATGGTAGTTTCCAATCTAGTGGTTGTACTATCGGGGCTGTTACCAGCTTTTCTTTCAGAACTCTGAATGCCTCAGTACATTCAGTATTGAAGTCGAAAGGGCGGTTCTGCTCTAGCAGGTGGCATAATGGCTTGGTGATCTTCGAAAAATTGGCTATAAACCTTCGATAAAACCCAGCATGCCCTAAGAAACTCCTGATCCCCTTGACTGTGGTGGGTGGCGGCAGTTTTTCAATTACCTCAATCTTCGCCCTGTCGACCTTTATGCCGCGGCAGCTTACTTTATGGCCTAGGACTATCCCTTCATCCACCATGAAGTGACATTTTTCCCAGTTTAATAACAGGTTTGCTTTCTCACATCTCTCGAGCACTTTCTGTAGGTTGCCTAGGCAGCTTTCAAAATTGTCTCCAAAGACAGAGAAATCATCCATGAATATTTCTAGGAAATCCCCCACCATGTCGGAGAATATAGCCATCATACACCTCTGAAAAGTAGCTGGTGCGTTGCAAAGTCCAAATGGCATCCTCCGAAAAGCGTAAGTACCGTACGAGCAGGTGAAGGTCGTTTTCTCTTGATCCTCCGGTGCAATGGCTATTTGGTTATAACCTGAGTATCCATCAAGAAAACAGTAGTAAGGCTTTCCCGCTAATCTATCAAGCATTTGATCAATAAAAGGCAGGGGAAAGTGGTCCTTCCGGGTAGCTTTGTTAAGCTTCCGGTAGTCCATACAAACCCTCCAACCGGTGACAGTCCTGGTTGGGATTAACTCGTTTTCTTCATTGGTTATTCCTCCTTTCTTAGGAACGCACTGCACCGGGCTCACCCACTTGCTATCCGAGATGGCATAAATTATTCCAGCATCTAGCCATTTGATGATCTCCTTACGAACCACCTCTCGCATAGAACACTCAATGGTCGGCTTGTGATCATCCTCTAAGAGGATTTTATGCATGCATAGTGTCGGGCTGATGCCTTGGATATCAGATATCGTCCATCCAATAGCCCTTTTGTGCTGTTGCAACATCTCTATCAGCTGTTGTTCCTGTTCCTGCATCAACTTGGAAGAGATGATTACGGGCAACGTATCATTTAATCCAAGAAAAACGTATTTAAGCTGCCCTGGCAGGGGCTTAAGATCTAGAACAGGTGGCTCTACAGTTGATGGCTTTTGGATGATATGTTCATTCGAGGTATAATTTAAAGGCTCGAATAACTTACCTGGACGATTTCCTATCCAGTTTACCTCCTCGTGATCTTCATTATCAGATATGTCAGAGTCTGATGAGCTGCTGTCGTCATTACTGCCGTGACAGTCTTCTAAATGGCTGCTGTGGCAGTGACCAAATTTGATGTCATGGCAGTCCGACCTGATGCAGGGTTGGTCAAGGATAACTGCAGTGATAGCCTTGCATTCTTCTTCTGCATCAGCATGTTTTATTGCTTGGAGAACATTCAGCTTGATCTCTTGATCGTTCACTCTCATAGTGAGTTCTCCTTTTTCCACATCAATCAGTGATCTTCCCGTGGCTAAGAAGGGTCGCCCCAGGATGATTGGTGCATTCTCATCTGCTTCACAATCTAAAACAAGAAAGTCAGCAGGAAAAATAAACTTATCCACTCTTACCAGAATATCTTCAATTTTTCCTTCCAGTTGCACGTAAGAGCGGTCTGCCAGCTGCAGCATAACTGTTGTGGGTCGTGCTCGTCTAATACCTAATTTCTGAAATACAGATTTTGGCATTAAATTAATACTCGCACCTAGATCACAAAGTGCCTTACCCACAAATTTATCTCCGATTATGCACGGTAATATGAAGCTCACTGGATCCTTCTTTTTCTGGGGTGGATGCCTGTGTAGAATAGTCATGCATCCTTCTGTCATCTTAACCGTCTCAAATTCCACAAGTCTGGATTTCTTCGACATGACCTCCTTTTGAAATTTGGCATAACCGGGCATTTCTTTAACGGCATCTAACAGTGGAATATTGATGTGAACCTGCTTAAAAATATCATAGATTTTCTTAAGTTGGGATTCCTGTTTCAATTTCTGTAACCGCTGGGGAAAATGAGGTGGAAGACGATAATCTAAAATGCGTCCTTCCCACTGCATTCGGATCTGAGGAGGCTTAGGTTCTTCATTCTTCTCCTCTGTCCCTTCTGCTGTCGTGACAGGTTCATCGGTAGCAGGCTGTTTGTCGTCTGCTGGGGCAGCGTTCTCGGTAGTCGATTTTAGGGCTGGTTCCTTAACTAGTTCAGCTTCTTTCTCTGGCCATGGTAACTTCTTCCCACTTCTAGTTGTGATCGCTTTGCATTGCTCATGTGTGGGTTTTCTAGCGTTTTCAGTATCGCTAGGGAATCCTCCATTCTGCCTTGGCATAATATGCTGGGAAACCTAACCATCTGTGTCTCGAGTGATTTCAGAGTAGCTTCATGGTTGGCCATCCGCATTTCTGTTTTATCCATGAACGACTCAGTCTTCTTGACGAAGTGATCCATGTTTTCCATGTAAGTTCTTGTCTGTGACATAAATGTGGCCAAGGTTAGTTCCAGTATGCTAGGTGTGGCTGCCTGTGGTTGTTGCGGCTGTTGTTGCAATTGCTGCCGTGTCAGAATTCTAGGTGCCCCATGGTTTTGAGTGTTCTGTGCTTGAGGGTTCAGGGCATTGTTAGGGTTGCTCCAGGAGAACTTAGGGTCTTTTCCCCAGTTGGGATAATAGTTGTTAGAATTGTAGTTCTGCTTATTGTAATTCCCAACATACATTCCTTCCTCTAACTGTAGCGGACAATCTTCCGAACTATGATTCCCAGCGCAAGTTTCACATACCTCTTCAGCAGAGTAGACAGGTTTTGAGTCTTTCTTTAAGAGCTTTTCTACTGCCTTTGTGAGATATTCCACCTGTGTTTTTAGAGAACTATCGGTCTCATAGTCTTTCACAGCTAGTACTCGTTTACCCCCTCTTCTTGCTGTAGGAAACTGTTCCTTGTTCTTTGCCAGGTTTTTCAATACTACCATTGCTTAATCTGGGTCTTTATCCAACAGCAATCCATTTGCTGCTGAATCAATTCTCATATGAGTCTGTAAGTTGGCAGCATTATAAAACTTAATAACATGGTTCCAAACGGGGAATCCATGCATCGGGCAGTTCCTCAATAGAGTGGTAAACCTATCCCATGCCTCGTGCATTGGCTCGTCATCTTCCTGTTGAAAAGTAGCAATTTCGTTACGTAATCGCTCAGATAAATGTGAAAGATTAAAACGAGATAAAAATTCACGAGTTAAATCTGCCCAAGTTCGTATTGAACCCGGCGTTAGTTTATTCCACCAAGTTTTCGCCCTGTCCCTCAATGAATGAGGAAATAACCGAAGCCTCAGTATCTCCGGATTTACTCCTGGTAGTCTAAACGAACCACAGATTTCTTGGAACGTTTTCAGATGCTCCCTGACATCCTCTGTAGCAGCACCACTAAATTGGCCAACGTTATTAATCATGCTGAACATGACAGGTTTCAGCTCGAAATTTTCAGCTTCCACGTCTGGCAGGGTGGTTTCTAGTTCCACATGATCATTGATCATGAAATCGCGGCAGGTCTGGCGTGCGGATGCAGCAGCAGGAGGAAAGATAGGTCGTTCGTTTCCTCCATCACCGATTTGGTCGTTAGGATTTTGGGGATTCACTTGGTTGTTCATGACCTCTAACTGTTCTTCGAGGTATTCGTTTCTGGCTAATACGAGTCGGAGTCGGTTCCTAAGATTGCACGAATGTTCGATTTCAGGATCTATCTTATACTCAGGTTCCTTTCCTCGTCTCGATCTGCGCATAAACAGAAAATCTTGTGAAAAGCACATGTTAAACAATCCAAGTAAAAACAGTCAAATAAAAGAAGTGCAGTAAAAGATAGGGTAAAGATATGTTGCCAGTTCCCCGACAACGGCGCCAAAAACTTGTTGCGTGTAAAGGTGTCTATCGCAATGTAGTGCAAGTGTACACGACGCAAGTAGTAAAGTGATACGTAAGTATCGGATATCGTCTCCACAGGGACTGGGCTAATAGCTTTAACCTTAGATTGCTGCACAAGAGGGAAAAGAAATAGTTTAATTGTTTGTCATGAAATAATAAAGAGAACTGAAAATAAGGATGAAAATATTCCGAGTAAGGAATGGGCCGGTATTGATCTGCTCTGTAGTGCAGGTGTTTGCAAGTCTAAGACTTCTCTATTATGTCTTAGCGCATTTCGCGGCAGCGGTCTGTTGTTGTCGCGGCAGCAAACACACAACTCAGTACTTCAAGCTTGGCAAGAATCCCTATTGTGCCTTGGCCTATCCCTAGGTCCAAGTCTGTCAATGAACACGTCTTTGATGATACCTCCCGGCGAGAATCGAAGGATGAACACCGATATTGTTGAATTCTTCCTTAGCCACTTAACCTCGTCCTATCCCTAGGTCCGAGATAGTTCAACCATAAACTGGAGAACTCGTACTTATTCCTTTCGTATACTTAACTCTCCCGACAGCGAGGTGCCGCACATTCGCCCCAAGAGAAGGACCTCGCCCACTCCCATTCAGCTATACAACCTCACCTCCTCGTCCGATTCTAAGAAAGAGGAGGAAACTAGTGTCGCCTCCCCAGCAGCAAAAGAGGCAGGCACCAAAAAGGTTGAGGACTCAGACATGGAGATATTTGATTCCTTCGATGATGAACCGGCAGAGGCAACATGTAAAAGGAAGCGGCCCACTAATGCGACCAAGTCTCTAGGTGAAGGGTCTGAGCCAGAAGCACCAGCAAAATGACCCACTCACAGCCGTATCCAGCTGCCGTGTGGCACGAAGAAAAGCCCAGCCGCCAAACCTTCTGCCATACGCCACCTCGTCCTGCCCGCCTCCTCAGAATCCTCCTCTGATGCAGCAGCAACAGAGGGGAAATCCCCTAGTCTATAGCACCTTTCTCTTTTTTGTTTATTTTCCTTTTTATGTTTTCTTTTATTTTTTCTGTTTTTCTTTTTCTTTTTATGTTTTATGTTTTATTTTCTGTTTTTCTTTTTTATTTTGTGTAAGGCATTGAGAACAATGCGAGCCTTGAGTTTGGGGGGGGGGAAGTCCTCTTTGTTTTCTTTAGGTTCATTTAGAAACATATAGGAGCATATATAAATTCTGCCCTAAACACTTAATGAAGTAGAAATTTATAACTTAAAACTTGTGCCTATGATAGTTAGCCGATTTCTTATTTTCACACCATCCGTAAAAATTTGACATAACCATGGGAAGAAGCATGAAAAATACTTAGAAAATGTTTCTAATTGCCTATTATTCTTACACTATCTGTTAAATACTGAATTATTACTTGAGTTCTAAGTTTAACACTGCATGCTTCATTTAATGTAAATTTCTTATTTAGATACAGGTTTGCCGCCGTAGCAGCACAAAAATGTTCAATACCCTAGAGGTGTCTGAAACAGGCTCTAGGAAGGATCATGAGCAAGGAAACTCCGTTGCTATCAAATTCCAATTATCTAAACCAAGTGACAGATAAATTAGCAAGAGTGAATGAAAGCCTTCACGGGATGACTATTCAAAAGGGTTCAGAGTTTCGTGGTGTGCACCTATCTTAGCTTCAGGCCCGAAAAATAGTTGTGATGAGCTGAAGCCCTTAAAGCCATGATCAGAAAAGGAAGAAAAGAAGTGCTTAATTGTGCTGCCAAGGCAGCAACTCGCATCCTTTTTAGTAATCTAATTATTTTTAGCATTCCTTGTTAACTTAGCATATTTAGCATGTTTAGCATGGACACAGACCTGCACACACTGCACTGGCACTAAGAAAATTAAATTCTAAGTAATTCATGCCATTCTCTATCACTAACATTAAATAGGTGTCATGGCCTTGAGGTGAGAAATCAAGTTAACGGCTGAGTTTCTATTAATTTTGTGCAAGAGGCAGGTTTACTAGTTAGGTTGCATTGCTTGAAGACAAGCAATAGTTCGAGTTTGGGGGTGTAGAGTGTCCACAAGTTCTATATTTTGTACACATTCCTGCCCTTATTATTGTTGTTCTTAAGCTAATTTAGGCTTATTTAGGTGCATTGCATGCATAATAACAACATTTGCTCTTTCACCATGCTTTTATTGAATATTTTATGTTTGGTTAAGAAAAGATATTGTTTTAGTTTAGTTTTTATTTCCAGGTGTTGTAGCTGAGTAGAGAAGGAGAGGATAGGAAAGATGGGAGAAAAAGGAGTTATAATGAAGCAGTTCCAAGTGCCGCCAAGGACGCCGCCGTAGCAGCACTACCGCCAATTGCTGCCCAAGCAGAAGTTAAACCGACTTAGTCAAGATGGGTCACGATTGAAAGAAGGAAATTTCCTAAGCCCAATGAGCCCAACCTTGCAATTATCTAAAGCTTGTAGCGGTCGGAAGAGATAATTAAAGATTGATAAGTAAGACTACTTATCTTTACTTGCTGAAGAAGGCATCGTCTAAAGAGTCCATATTCAAGTCAAAAAGGAGTCATCATTTAATGTAAAGTTACTTTAAGGACTTCTACTCCAAGGACGACTCAAACTTAGGCTATGAGCCCCCATGTATGTGAGGGTATAGGGGCATGAGCGGATATAGCGGAGAGGTAGATAGATAGGTTAACGGAGGTGTTGGAGGTCGCGACCCAACTCTCTTAGGGTTTAGGTTTTTGTATGTAAAGTAGTTGAGAGAAACGGTTGTAATAGTTTAAGTGTGTTTTTCAATAAAATATTCTCAAGTTTGCTTAATTCATGTTCTTCACTTCTTTAATTAGTTCCAAAAGTCCAGTTGAGGAAATCCATTTGTCGGGCATGAGACTCAAACTCTCGAAAGGGTTAAGCATGGTCTCATCATGTCGAGGTGTTGACTAATTCGGCTTAGACATAAGTTAGAATTTCACCGGCTAAAAGGAGCAACCAAACGTCGATTGCTTGTGTTAGGTTTACACTGAGATTTCTAGGTATTGCATACATCACATGGTGACAGAATCTTTGCCTAGACATAGGGAGGGTCACTTAAGAATTGCACTGCAGAACTTGGAGTATCTGCCAGACTTACCGCCAAGACTTATCTCCATTCCACCTGCCAAGACATCGAAAGTTGCAAGAGCAGAGACCCGCTACGGCCGCGTGACAGGGTCGCAGCTGCCATTCGTCATTTCCCGCCAAGGCAGCAGATCGTGGTAGCATAAATCACACTTAGGCTTTATAATGCAGTTTACACATTATTGAGCTACAATTACCTTACCCGATCTATCGACCTTATCTCTCTCTATCATCCTTATCATCACTATCTTATTTTATTTATGTTTTTACTTTTCCACATTCAGGAATTTAATTGTGCATTTACTGAATCCTTGTGCATGAAAACATTCATAGGAGCCGTTCCAATCCCTGTGGGAGACGATATCTTTTATACTATAAGTTGACAAGAGTGTGCACTTGCGCTCATAAATAGAGAACACGTAAAACGATCTACAGTTGTTCATCCTCATCTCTGTCCTGACCATAAAAGACTCAGTTTTATCGATGAATTTATTGGTACGAACAATAAAATCACTAGTTCTAGACATAAAAGTAAGAAGAGTTGCTTTTAGTGAATTATTGGTTTGCAGCTGCTGAGCCTGCTGTCTGGACTGGTTTTGTTGGTAGCCACCATGTTGCTGTTGTGGATTTGCTGCAATCTTTGGGTTGCTCCAGGAGAAGTAGGGATGGTTCTTCTATCCAGGGTTGTAAGTATTTTGGGAAGGTCTGTTGTTCCTGTCATATCCTCCCATGAAGTTTGCCAATGTAGTGCAGTCAGAGGAATCATGGTTTCCCCCACACTCGTCACAGAACGGCTCCACAACCTTTACCTCATATGCCTTCCCATCTGGTTTCACGATGCTCATGACTAGGTCTGTCAGCGTGTCAAGGTGGGCATTGACAGATTATGAGGCTGCTACCTCGTTTACAGTGGCTGGCCGCCTAACGACGCCTCGACGAGCTGTTGGATACTTCTAGTCGTTCTTAGCGGCTTGGTTCAGAATCCGCAATGCCTCCTCTAGTGGTCTGTCAAGGATGATCCTATTGGCTGAGGCATCAATCATCAACCGTGTTGGGTAGTTCACCCCGTTGTAGAATATTAATACCTGATTCCAAGCCAGAAGACCATGTAGCGGGCAGTTATTCAGCATCTGTTGGTACCACTCTCATGCTTCATACATTGGCTCGTCATCCCCTTGTTTGAAGGTTGTTATCTCATTGCGCAGTTTGTCTATGACATTAGATGAGCTGAACCGATCTAGAAAATCTTTACAAAGCTCTGTCCAGGTGTGGAACGACCCAGTCGGCTGGTTGTTTAACCACTGTTTTGCCATACCCCTCAGTGAATAGGGAAATAACCTCAGCCTCAAGTTCTGTCATTGTCGAATCGAACCCTCTGAAGTCATGCTCCAAATAGTCTCTAGTGGTTCGAACATGTTGTGGCTGCCTGGGCGGAATAGGGGGATCCTGCCTTGGTGGATCTTGCTAACCTTTGGGCGGCAAGTCTTGCTGCCCATCCCTACCGTTCGCGGATCCGTTAGCAAGGTTATCATTTACCATGTTTACCTTTAATTTTCCCATTTCTTCTTTGTGTTTCGCTAGGACTACCCTAATCTCCTTCTTAAGTTCTCTTGCTTGACGCTCGATATCGTCGTAAAAGAGGAGTTCTCCTTTTGGGTTCGCACTGGTCATAAACTAGCAAAGGACACTGTAAATTTTTTTTGCTTAAAAATAAAAATAGAAAGTAAAGAAAAAGTGCAAAAATTAAAAACGAAATTCGTTGTTACCAATCCCCGGTAACGACACCAAAAACTTGTAAGAAATGTAGGTGTTTCCTTTTTGTAAGAGTGCAATTGCACTCTCATGCCAATTTATAGTATAAAAGATGTCGGATCCCACAAGGATTGATCAGCTAGGTTCAAATTGTCATTTCTGCACAAGGAAAAGTAAATTGCGCAAGTAAAGTGATTGTCGAGAAGAAAGGTAAATTAAAACACAAGTAAAAAAGGAAGTGATCAGGTTGGTAGAGCGGGCAGGGTTATGTTGCTCCTTAGTGTGAAACTGCGTTGAAAAGGCCAAGTTGTTTTGTGCTGCCATGATATGTTGCCTCGGTGGGTACTGGCGGATTGAAGCTGCGGCAACTTTCGCTGCCACGGCAGAACTCTGCACTTGCAACTTTCGCTGTCTCGGTATGTGGAATGGAGAGAAGTCCTGGCGGCAAGTCTGGCAGATACTCCAAGTTTTATAAAGCAATTCTAAAGTGATCCTTCCTATGTCTAGGCAAGGATTCTGTCACCACATGATGTAGGCAATACCTAACAATCTCAGCGTAAACCTAACACAGGCAGTCGATGTTTGGTTTCTCCTTTTTAGCCACTGAAACTCGAACTTATGTCTAAGCCGAATTAGTCAACACCTCGACGTGATGAGACCGTACTTAATTCTTTCGTGAGTTTGACACTCTCGTGCCTGACAAATAGATTTCTTCAACTGGGCTTTTAGAACTAATTGAAGAAATTAAGAACATGAATTAAGAAAACTTGGAATATTTTATTGAAAACAAACTTGAAACCTAAACAACCGTTCTCACAACTAATTTACAACATAACCCCAAACCCAAGGGAATTTTAGAACATGACAACGGCAAAGAAAACCTAAGCTATGCCTAAAGAAAACCTATGATGCTTTGAATTAGAATTACAATAAGTATTTATAGACAATAGCTAGGTCTAGTCCTTCTTGGAGTAGAAGTCTTCAAAAGTAGCTTTCCACATTTAATGTGACTTTAAACTCTGACTTCTTTGAGTTGAATGTGGACTTTATCACGTTGCCTTGTCCCGCAAGCAATCTCTGGAATTTTCTTTGGTGGCTCTGCCCTCTGCTACGGACGTCGAAAAATTGATTGGATGGCATCGATAGAAACAGGGTTTTTAGCTCTACAAATCATACTCCGGTTCTCCAACTCCATAGTTTTGTTGCTGTGGGCAGCAAGGTCGACGGCGGCATTCAGCAGGTACTCGGCAGCTACTGTCTTCGGCTGGAACTGCTTCAGTACAGCTTCATGGTTCACTGCCTCAACATTACATCCTTAGCTCCTCGTTCCCTCTGTCAGCCTTTAATACCTAAGACCAAAAATACACTAAAACAATATATTTTCTTCACCAAATAACAAATAAACTATAAAAAACAAGGTAAAGTAAAGAAATACTGTAAAATGCAATGCATGATCCTAATTATGCCTAAGATGTACTCAAAAACAGCAATAACATGAGATGCAATGTGCATGAAATATATGACTTGTTTTTGTAAAATATATGATTCTTTCGATGATGAACCGGCAGAGGCAGCAAGGAAAAGGAAGCGGCCCACTGATGCGACCAAGCCTCAAGATGAAGGGTCTGATACTGAACCAGAAGCACCATTGAAATGACCCACTCCAAGCCGCATCCAGCCGCCACGTGACAAGAAGAAGAGCCTAGCCATCAAGTCTCCCGTCACACACCGCCTCGTCCTTCCCGCCGCCTCGTCCTCCTCGCCTCCTCAGAATCCTCCTTCGACGCAGCAGTAGAAAAAGAGGGGAACTCCCCTAGTCTATAGCACCCTTTTCTTTATTTTTTTATCTTTTTATGTTTTGTTTTTATTCTTATGTTTTTCTGTTTTTTATTTTATGTTTTGTGTAAGGCATTGAGGACAATGCCAACCTTGAGTTTGGGGGGAATAGTCCTCTTTATTTTCTTTAGTTTAGCAACATATAGGAGCATATGTAAATTTTGCCCTAGCACTAAATGAATAGAAATTCTTAGTTTAAAAACTTGTGCCTATGATAATTAGCTGATTACTTATTTTCGCACCCTACTTAAAATTTAACTTAACTATGGGAACAAGTGTGAAAATACTTTGAAAAATTTTCTCTTTGCCAATTATTCTTACATTGTCTGTTAAGTGCTGAAGTTTTGCTTGAGTTCTAAGTTTTACACTGCCTGCTTTATTTAATGAAAATTTCTTAATTGGATACAGGTTTGCCGTCGCAGTAGCACAAATATGTTTCAAACCCTAGAGGTGCCCGAAACAGGCTCTAGGAAGGATGCTTAATACCCTAGAGGTGCCCGAAACAGGCTCTAGGAAGGATCATGAGCAAGGACACTTCGCTGCTATCAAAGTCCATGTATCTAAAATTATTTGAAGTGACGGACAAATTAGCAAGAGTGAATGAAAGCCTTCACAGGATGACTCTATTAAAAGGGTTTGGAGTTTCGTAGTGTGCACCTATCTTAGCTTCAGACTCGGAGAATAGTTGTGATGAGCTGAAGCCCTTAAAGCCATGATCAGAGAAAAAGAAAAGAGAAAATGAAGTGTTTAACTGTGCTGCCAAGGCAACAAGTCATATCCTTTTCAGTATTTAATTATTTTTAGCATTCTTTGTTTCCTTAGTATACTTAGCATTTTTAGCATGGGCACAGACCTGCACATACTACATTGGCACTAAGAAATTTTTTTCCTAAGTTATTTCATGCCATTCCCTATCACTGACATATAATAGGTTCCATGGCCTTGAGGAAGAAATCAAGTTAAAGAGTAAGTTTCTATTAAATTTTGTGCAAGGGGCAGGTTTACTAGTTAGGTTGCATTGCTTGAGGACAATCAATAGTTCGAGTTTGGGGTGTGTAGAGTGTCCACAAGTTCTATATTTTGTACACATTCATGCCCTTATTATTGCTGTTTTTAATCCCATTTAGGCATATTTAGGTGCATTGCATGCATAGTAACAGTATTTGCTCTTTTACCATGCTTTTGTTGAATATTCTATGTTTGGTTAAGAAAAGATGTTGTTTTATTTTAGTTTTCATTTTCAGGTGCTATAGCTGAGTAGAGGAGGAGAGGACAGGAAAGCGGGGAGCAAAAGAAGCTGTACTGAAGCAATTCCAGTCGCCGCCGCATCAGCATCACTGCCGAGTGCGGCCTATGCAGGAGTTAAACCGACTTAGCCAAGATGAGTTGCGATTTAAAGAGGACAATTTCCTGAATATAATGAGCCCAGTCTTGTAGTTTTCTGAATCTTTTAGCGGCCTAAAGAGCTGATTAAAGACTGATAAGTAGGAGTACTTATCTTTATTTGCTGAAGAAGGCAACGTCCAAAGAGTCTACATTCAAGTAAAAAAGGAGTCAACATTTAATGTAAAGTTACTTTAAGAACTCCTACTCCAAAGAGGACTAAAACTTAGGCCAAGCCCTATATATACTCAATGTATGTTAGGGTATAGGGGCATAGCGGAGAGGTAGATAGATAGATTTAGTGGGGGGTATTGGAGGTCGCGACCCAATTCTCTTAGGTTTTAGGTTTTTGTATGCAAAGTAGTTGTGAGAAACGGTTGTAATAGTTTAAGTGTGTTTTCAATAAAATACTCTCAAGTTTGCTTAATTCATGTTCTTCACTTCTTCAATTAGTTCCAAAAGTCCAGTTGAAGAAATCCATTTGTCGGGCACGAGAGTGTCAAACTCACGAAAGAATTAAGCACGGTCTCACCATGTCAAGGTGTTGAATAATTCGGCTTAGACATAAGTTCGAGTTTCAGCGGCTAAAAGGAGCAACCAAACGTCGACTGCCTATGTTAGGTTTACGCTGTGATTGCTAGGTATTGCCTACATCACGTGGTGACAAAATCCTTTCCTATACATAGGAAGGATCACTTTTGAATTGCTCTGCCGAATTGGAGTATCTTCCAGACTTGCCGCAGGGACTTCTCTCCATTCCACCTGCCGAGACAGCGAAAGGTGCAAGAGTAGAGATCCGCTACGGCAGCGAAAGGGTCGCAGCCTCAATCCGCCATTACCTGCCGTGGCAGCATATCGTGGCAGTGCAGAACACACTTAAGCTTTACAACGCAGTCTACACACTACTAACCTGCAACCAACTGACCCGATCTATCATCCTCATCTCTCCCTATCACTGTCTTTAATTATTTGTGTTTTTATGATTTTATTATTCAGAAATTTTATTGTGCAATTTACTAATTCCTTGTGCAAGAAAACATCCGTAGTAGCCGTTCCAATCCCTGTGGGAGATGATATCTTTTACACTATAACTTGACAAGAGTGTGCACTTGCGCTCATAAATAGAGAACACCAAAACGATCTACAACTCCCCCTAAATTTAAGATTGGTTTTCAAAAATTTGTAAAAAATTATAGTTTACACTTCTCCCCTTTTTTGTTAGATCAAAATTAATGCAAACATTCAAGGATATAGGCACGATATAGCAATGAAGTACAAAGCATAATTAAAGCAACATAGTTGCATTAAATTTCAAAATGAAATCCAAAGCAATAATAGTTCAAAACAATTTCAAACTCAAATCCAAACTTAATCCTAAAAACAAAATCAAAGCATAGGGTTTCTAACATAAAGGTGCATAAAAAGAAATCTTAATATGATATGTAATGATATGATATGCTCAAAAATTACTCGTCCCCATCGTCTTTATCCTCGTCCTATTCATCTTCATCATCATGGTTGGTTTGAGATCTCCGAGTATGATTGAGCCAAACACCATGGAAGGCGGTGATAGAGACATCCATAGAAGTTTGTTGTTGTTTAATGGCCTTGACTCGATCCTCCAATGATGTAAAGCGAGTATCAATGGCAAAAAAATTCGGCATCCATGTTATTCCCTAAGGTGGTGAATTGCTCATTGAGATACGCCATGAGTCCATCCATGGAAGTTTGAGCTTGTTGGACTTGTGGACCTTGAGGAGCGACCAGAGGCGGTTGATCTTCTTGAGGAGGAGGGCGAGCAACACGAACTCATGCATGATTAATTTACTCAAAGTGAGCACGCGTAAGAGAGTGTTCATCAATGGGCTTGCCTAGAGGCTCGGCGACATCATGGGAACAATCGATCTCCGGGGAATGGAACAAGAATTTCAAAGTCGTGCCATAGAAAAAAGACTTGACTTGATCGGTGTGACGATGTTGTACAAGATAAACCAAGTCGGCAAACATAATTTGGCAAAGATTTGTGCGCTTATCCTCTCAAAAACAACAGAGTCGAAACACATCAACTTGGCGAATGGTAGAGAATTTCCTACCGGAAGGGCGAATCGACCAAGAGATGATGAGATGGAGATTACGGTTATGATCATCAAGGACGGTGACGGAGCCAAGTTGAGAGTGCCCCAAGAAGTGTTAATCATCAATTCCTAAGTTTTCAAACCCAAAAACATTGCATAAAACGGTTTGATCAATTCGAAGCTTTTTTTCTCATAAGGTAGGAGTCATGGCAATAACACTCTCTCTAGCTTGGTCATGGACACATCGGGCATTAGCAAAGAAAATCAAAATAAGGTTTCGGTACATAATTGGGGGAACACTTAAAAGAGGTAAAACCTTCCACTGTTGTAACAACCCAAGATATTTGAACTTAAACCGTTTGAAGTTCAGAAAAGGGATTGAAACAACTCGTTCATCCCAGATTGGAATGGCTTGGTATTGTTTATAATGGGCCATAGCCAAGGGGGTTAGAAAACTGTTTTGAAGAATAAAACCAAGGTTCGGTTTAGTAATACCCTCATTTTCCAAAGTAGGATTCGATGAACTAGAAGCCAAATCTTTTCTTCGTCTCTTTTTCGGTGCCATAATATGCTGAAAAACATCAAAACAATTCGAAAACAATGTATGCAATTATCATCACATTCGATCCAAAAATCATTCCAATAATGCAAGGTATTGAGAGAAATGCTATATTTTGTACATTAAAATAATATAAAAGTATAAGTATGAATTTTAGTAAAAATAGTTTTGAAAAACAGTATAATAAAATGTACGATATATTTATATATCCGAAACAAAAAATTTTAGATTTTAAAGAATTTTTGCAAAAACTTCAAAACCCATACTATAATAATATTAAGTATACACAAATTAATTGAAAAGAATAACAAAAACTAAACAAAATTAAAAAGAAAGAAAAGGGTTTTTATACCTTGAATAATGGATGTGGATGAATGAAGGATGATGAATGCACCAATTTGATAACAAAGCTTAGCCTTGGTGTGCAAAATCAAAGGGTTTGAGGGGGGGTTATAGCCCAAAATTGGTTAGGGTTTGAGAGAAAAAAGAGGTTAGTGTTTTAATTAAAGTGAAACGCCTCATTTAATGCCAATTTAAAACCCAGCGACATACCGTATCGATACGCTTATGCGGCGTATCGATTTACCGTATCGGTACGGTTTTCATACCGTATAGATACGTGTGACTGTATCGATACAGTTAATTGTATCGACGCCTATTAAGAAACTCGTATCGATACGCGGTGACCCGTATCGATACCCTTTTACAGTAAATGCATTTTCGAGCTGACTTGAGTTCAGAAATTAGTTTTTAAACGTCCCTAAATGCATATGTCTGATGTATGAGCATCATTTATGGACTAAAACAGATACATACTTCCCTAGCAGCAAGCATAGATGCATCAAGAGGCGAAATTGCATAAACGAAATCATCATTCAAAATAAGCAAAATTTTGACACTTAAGGGCTCTAAAAGGTCAAGATAGGCTAGTTAGACCTAACTCTCTCCTAAGAGTCCAAAAATGCTCTTTTTCTAATGGCTTTGTAAAGATATCCGCTAGTTGGTTTGAGGTATCAACATATTCTAGAACAACATCATTTTTTAGGACATGGTCCCTAATGAAATGGTGTCTTATCTCTATGTTCTTACTTCTAGAATGTTGGATGGGATTCTTAGTGAGACATATGACACTAGTGTTTTCACACTTAAGGGGTATGGTACCTACATCAATTCTATAATATAGAAGTTCCTGCTTCATCCAAAAGACTTGAGCACAACAAATTACAGCCGATATATATTCCGCTTCGATGGTAGATAAGGCTATACTATTTTGTTTCTTAGAGAACCAAGAAATTGGCATACTACCTAGGAATTGGAAAGTGCCAGGGGTACTTTTCCTCTCTATCTTACAACCTCTATAATTCACATCGGAATAAGAATGTAAGATAAAGGAAGAGTCTCTAGGATACCAAAGGCATAAACAAGGTATGTCTCTAAGATATCTAAAGATTCTCTTAATAGCTACAAGGTGTGATTCTCTAGGGCTAGCTTGAAACCTAGCACACAAGCAAACACTAAACATGATATCAGATCTACTTGCGGTAAGGTAAAGAAAAGGGCCAATCATTGAATGATAAAGCTTAGAATCAACACACATACCCCCTTCATCTTTGTCATGCTTAATTGATGAGCTCATTGGAGTGGCTTGAGGCTTCACATTCTCCAAGCCAAACTTCTTGAGCATATCCTTGATGTACTTAGCTTGATTAATGAAGATGTCATCCTTGCTTTTCTTGATTTGGAGCCCCAAGAAGAATGAAAGATCCCCAACCATTATTAGAACAAAATATAATATCATCAACATAAATTTGTACTACTAAGATGTCATTGCCCTTTCTTTTAATGAAAAGTGTAGTGTCCACCTTCCCTTTTTTCAAAACCTTTTTCAACCAAAAAGTTTGAAAGTCTTTCATACCAAGCTCTAGGAGCTTGTTTCAAACCATATAAAGCTTTAGTTAATTTAAAAACATGGTTTGGGTAAATTGGATCTTCAAAATCGGGTGGTTGTTCAACATACAATTCTTCATTAATAAAGTCATTCAACAATGCACTTTTAACATCCATTTGAAAAAGCTTGAATTCATGATAACATGCAAATGCAAGAAGCATCCTAATTGCTTCAATTCTAGCTACGGGTGCATAAGTTTCATCAAAATCGATTCCCTCTTCTTGAGTATAACCTTGAGCAACAAGTCTAGCCTTGTTCCTCACTATGTTATCACTCTCATCTAGTTTGTTTCTAAAGACCCATTTAGTTCCTATAGTAGACTTATTACTAGGCCTGTCAACTAATGTCCAAACTTTACTCCTCTCAAATTGATTAAGTTCTTCTTGCATGGCCAATATCCAAATATCGTCTTTTAATGCTTCTTTGATATTTTTAGTCTCAATGCATGAATTAAATGAAACATCATTAAGCAATCTAAGAGAGGATCTAGTGGTTACCCCATTTGAATGGATCACCCAATATTTCACCATATTTGACATAGTTGAGTTCCCTTGGGTAGCTCACTTTCTTTTCACCAAGATTCATGTCCTTCAAGGATTCTATGGGAGGATCTTGTGCTTCTTCTTCTTTGGTTGGAACCTCATCCACCTTTGATGATTGTCCGCCATCATTGGCTTCAATGATCCCTACATCATCATTATCACAAGAATCCTTCATCGGAAGGAGGTTATCATCGAAAACCACATGAATAGACTCTTCTACAGCTAAGTTTTTTTGTTAAACACTCGATAGGCTTTAGAGTTTAAAGAGTATCATAAGAAAATAGCTTCATCACGCTTTGCACAAAATTTACGTAAATGATCTTTTCCATTGTTTGAAACAAAACACATGTATCCAAAAGGATGAAAATAGCTAATGTTAGGTTTCTTTGACTTTAAAATCTCATAAAGAGTTTTCTTTAAAATTGGCCTAATCATTACATGATTTATAATATAGCAAGCGGTGTTTGTGGCTTACGCCCAAAAATACTTAGGTAAATTATTTTCACAAAGCATGGTTCTAGCCATTTCTTCTAAAGTTCGATTTTTCCTCTCAACTACCCCATTTTGTTGAGGAGTGCGAGGTGCGGAAAAATTGTGGATAATACCATTTGAGTTACAAAAATTTTCAAAACCTAGATTTTGAAATTTCGTTCCATGGTCACTCCTAATATGAGTTATGTTTTGACCAAGACCATTTTAAGTAACTTTTGAAAATGTGATGAATTTTTCTAAAGCCTCATCTTCTGTACTTGAAAAGAGAACCCAAGTGTATATTGAGAAATCATCAACTAAAACATAAGCATATGATTTTCCACCCAAGCAAGTTGTCCTAATAGGCCCAAAGAGATCTATATGGATCAATTGTAAAACTCTAGTAGTTGAAACATCATTAATGGATTTAAATGAAGTTTGTTTTTGTTTACCTTTAGCATAAGCATCACAAATTTTATCTAAAGAGAATTTTAGCTTAGGTAAACCTTTAACTAGATCTTCGGAAACCAATTTCTCTAAAACACTTATGCTAGCATATCCTAGTTTCATATGCCATAATCATGCATCATTTTCATTTTGAGCAACCAAACATGCATGTGATGTATGGATTTCATCTAGATGCACCATGTATATATTACCTATACGATGACCAATGAGCGTTATCTTCTTTGTTTTAATGTCCACAATTTCGCAACCATTTATATAAAAAAACATTAAAACCTTTATCATATAATTGACTAATGTTCAACAAGTTATGCTTTAGACCATTGACATATAAAACATCTTCAATGAGAATAAATGAGAGATTACCAACGGAGCCAATATCCTCAATATGGCCTTTAGAGTTGTCACCAAATGTCACAACTCCACCATTTTTTGGCTTTAGCTCCATGAATCTACTCTTGTCGCTGGTCATATGTCTTGAGCATCCACTATCAAGGTATCAAGTGTTTTGACTTGAAGTTTTGGCCTTGAAGCAATGCTCCCCCTACAAACAAAGAATAGTTCTTGATTTTTGGTACCCAAATCATTTTGGGTCCATGTGAGTTAGCTCACAAATACTTGGTTCCCTTAGGAATCCAAGAAGCAATATCATTAATATTATTAAAAACTACTTGTTCCTTAAGAACCCATACATTTCTAATCCTTTTACATTTAGGGTGCCTTTGAGAGCTTCTTTGTTTGTAGTCATTAAAGGTCCTCTTTACATAGTTGGGTTTTGAAGAACTTGCTTTTTCAAAATCTTGTTTCCCAACTACATTAAGAGAAACCTTAAGCTCATTCACCACTTTGTGGTGATCATCATGAACATTTGAAAGAAGATTGTTTAAATCAACATTTTCATTTTGAAAATACTTTAAATCATCTTGTAAAACAACAATATTCTCTTTGAGTTCCGAGTTGGTTTTGGAAAGGGAGTTGTTTTGGTTTTTCAAATCGGAAATCATTTTCTTGTTTTTCAAAACCGATTCCTTGTACTTTTCAACCAACTCATCATAAACCTCTTGCAACTCATCATATGCGTTAGAGTTTACCTTGTACATTTAGTTCATCAAATGTAAAATCAAAAATAGATGAGTTAGAGTTTACCTTGGGATCATCATCAATAGCCATGGGGTAAAGATTAGCCACTTCATGCTTCTCTTCATCGGATGATGATTCTTCATCACTCCAAGTGGCAAGATGGGTTTTTGCTTTTCCTTCTTATCGAACCCCTTTTTCTTGAGTTGAGAGCAAGCTGATCTTATGTGCCCCGGCTTCTTGCACTCATAACAAATGAGTTGATCCCTTTCCTCTTCTTTGTTCTTGTTCTTAAAGTCTTTTCTCCTTTGGAACTTTCTTCCCCGGTTGGACTTCATGAACCGAGAGAATCTCTTGGCTATCATAGTCAATTCCTCAAACTCATCCTTACTAGATTTGTTTTCCTCTTGAGAGCAATTCCTTGCTTCTTCATCTCTACCTCTTGCTTCTCCACTCTTCTCCCTTATTTTCTTCTTCCCTTCCTTGCTTTATGATCTCGTGAGTAAGAAGAGATCCCACCAACTCATCGAGCTTCAAAGTCTTCAAGTTCTTGGCCTCGGTGACTGTTGTTCTCTTCTCATCCCATGATTTAGGAAGAGGGTAAAGAAGCTTTCGGACTAGCTTATCTTCGGGAATGATCTCACCAAATCCCTTGAGATCGTTTACAATGATAAAGAACCTATCAAACATCTTGGAGACGCTCTCATTCGGCTCCATCTTGAAGTTCTTATAGCTCAAATTAAGGATCTCAATCTTGGTCTCCTTTACACTTGTGCAAAGATGACGTGAAGAGCCTTGTCATTCACTTGAAGTATTCTTCGATCTTTATCGGTCATTTCTGCTCTTGTTTTCGGAACTAGCCTTCCTTCTTCATCTCTCTTCATCGGAATTGTTGGCCCATCTTCCACTACATCCCAAAGGACATAATCATTAGACTTGATGAAGAGCCCCATTCTATTTTCCAATAGGGATAGTTATCCACATTGAAAAATGGTGGCTTAGTGATCGATTGTGACTCGAGGAAGTTTTGGGTGGAGGTAGATGCCATGGCTTGATTCGAAGGTTGATTGATCTTCTTCTAGGATCTTCTCTTGTGGATGTGAGTCCCTCAAAGAGTTAGGCTTTGATACCAATTGTTAAGTGGATCAATCGAATTGAAAATGGCCAAGAGAGGGTGAATTGGCTTTTTAAAAATGAAGGGAGCGAATTGAAGATGTAGAAAATAAAGACAAGGCAATTATAGTGGGTCAAGCTTAGAACAAGCTCTACATCCACTACCTTAACTCCCACTAAGGATTTTCAACCAATTTCACTAGAAATGTGTCCCCCTTTCTCGGATTAGGAGGAAACCTTACAATCGGTTAATCTTTCTACCCAAAGATTAACCAAGACTCTCTCAAATACAAAGATTGTTGGCAAATGAAAGATAAATCTCACAAGGTGGAATATTTACCCCAAATTACAAGTTCACTCAACCCAAATTGATAAAAAGATGAATACAATTGAAAATCACTCAATTGGGTACAAGGATTTGACTTTAATAGCTCAAAGGTTTGGATTTGTGCTTGAATTGTTGCAATTAAGTTCAATGGTTGTTGTTGTAGCTTTTGATGCTTGTTTATATAGCATTGCATTGATTTCTAGCCGTTTTGGTGGTTGAGATCATCAATTGAGCCATTGGGCTTCATTTTTCTCGCAATAAATGCACTTCTGCAACCTACTGTACCGGTACTCGAACAACTGTATCGATACTTGTCTCAAAACAGAAAGATTCATTGTGAACATTTAAGAGGGTGTATCGATATGCAATGGAGGCGTATCGGTACGGGTATAGTGTAAAAACAAGGGTGTATCGATATTCTATGATCGTATCGATACGAATTTTGTTCACTAGAATCCTAGGGAAAACTTTTTGTAAAAAAATGTATCGATATGGTCTAACGACCGTTTAAATTTTGCTGAAATCATAACTGACAAGCAACAATCAAAAACTTTGAATGCAAAGATTTATCGAATCAGATCAAACCGTATCGATGCGGGGACTTACCGTATCGGTACGCTATACCTTAAAGTTAAGCCCAGATAAAATATCGTATTGATACGGGTAAAATCGTATCTGTACGCTTTTTCGATTAAAATTCCAGAACTTAAAAACCGTACCGATACGGCTATAGCGTATCGATACGCCTTGGCATACAAACAGGTTTTGGGCTATAGCACTTAGAAAAAATTTTCTTGAATCAATTTATTTGACTTAGAAATATTTGGTTAAAGTTTGCTTGTCAATTTGTGAGACTTTGAAATACTTAAAAAAATTATTTATTTTTATAAAAAGGTCATTAGACACTTTGTTATATCAAAATCAAGTTAGGTTTTACAGATTCTGAGTATGAGTGTACGTTCCCGAGGCTATGTGACACTAGGCCTCACTTAGAGTGTACGTTCTCGAGGCTGTGTGACACTGAGCCTCACTCTAGGTTTGTGGTGTGATACTTATGATTGATGTGTGACTAAATGCATCCATTGTTTCTATGTGTTTAGGCAACTAGTGGTAACGCCGCTTGTTGCTATGCATTATGCCATGACATCATTTTTAGCTACATGCTCATGATTATGATTTGCATGAAGCATGGTAGAGTTGAAGTGTATCCACTGAGCTTTATAAGCTAAGCATTCTGAATTGTTGTTTCCGTTCGAATGTTAGTGGGTTGGCACGTTGCATTGGAGGAGCACCAATGGAGTAGGATTTCAACACATCGACTTGTTTAGAGTACAATACTTAGACCTGTTTGGGCCATGTATTCTTAGGACCCTATGTTTTGTATTGTAACTCGTATTTTGGATTTATAACGTCGATTCGAATGCTTTTATGATGTATTTGAAATGGAGCTCCCATGTAAACGTTTTTAACTACTTATCTATGTTTGAAATATTTGATCTTATCGAATTTTATGAAATTGGATGGTAAGTTGGTCTAAACTAGGTCAAATTTTATGGTTGCGAGTTAGGCTTGGGGCCAAAATGTGACATTCAGGTTTAGAGTGTTACAACCAAAATGGATACATCATCTTCTTCTCAAAGCACCGCGGTCGTCGATGATAAGTAGGAGCTCTGCTGCGACGACAACTTCATCTAAAAAATTCAGAAGCACAGTCACGTTCTTACCAAACCACCAATGCAATACAAGATAATGCTTTAGGGTTTTAAATTCAACAACAAGAAAGAAGGAAATCAAGAGACATAGAAGAGAAGCCAAGAACGTGAAAGCCAAAAAAGTATAAGGAGTTTTTAAATATTTAATCAAGTAGAGGCTGAACTAAAAAAGGATTGATTCGTACCCTAAAATGTTTTAGTCTAATTAGAATTTAGGTCCGTATAACTTTAAATATCGGACAAATTAGGCTTTCTTTCCTGAATTTTTAATTTAAATACTTAATATTTGACCCCTCCCAGTGTTCAATTCTGACTCCGTTCTTGTTTAGGTGGTTTTCAACTTCATTCCTCCAATTTTTTAGTTGCACAATCCAACAAAAAATAGTAAAGGGATGGGGAAAATAAAGTCCAACAAGGCATAAACTCTTTGGAACCCAAGACTTTTCCTTTTGATATTCCCTTTAGAATCAATCGTAATGGGTGATGCATAATTATGTTGATGACCATGAGATCATTCTCAGTCAAACAAGACTTGGTCAAATTCAGAGAAAAGGAAACAAACAAAGATTTGGGCATTTGGGCACGAGTGTTAGCAATGTGTAATACGAAAGCATGCCTGCCCATTCCGATCAACATCGAAGACCAATTCTTTGGAAGTGCATTCGGTTCAACTTCACAATTTTGTTGTATTAAAGACAATAACTTTCTTCAAGAATCTTAGGTTAGGCCATTGTCTTGGCAATGAATAACACGTAATTATTCTTTCCGTTCCATACCATACAATTATTCTCAACTGAATTATAAGCACCGAGACACAGTCCAAGTTTGTAGCTTATAAGTCAAGAAAAATATATCCATAGTTGAGCATCCAAATAGGGGTTCTTTAAATCTCATTAATTATTACCAACTTGATTTTATGCACTTACGTTTTCAATCAGTCAAATATGTACGCTTACTTTATTGATTGAAATAGTATTTTCATTCTTATGTTTATAAGAAAAATAATTAAGGTAATTAAGTTTAATTCAATTGACATGTTGTTGGTACAATATACAAGTAGATATGAGATCGAGTATGCTTAAAACGTTTAATATCCTCTCATTTATGTGTGGGGAGGAGTTTGAATAGTACATACATTGTATCAAAAAACATGTTAAAAAAAGAAAAATTAAAGGGTAAAATACACAGATCACCACTCAACTATCTTCTCTCTCATATTTTGGTCACTCAACTTAAAAAATTTCAATTTAATAATTGAACTTTATACTTTAAACATTTTTTGTCACTATGAAATATTTTATTATTATTTTTCTATGACATGACATTTTTAATATTATAAATATAAAAATAATTTAAAATATAAAATATAAAACTAAACCTAATTGTTAGCCGCCAATAATCTCTTCCACGCCGTTCACCGTTCCTCTTCAGAAATCATTATTGACGGTCGTAGGTCGTTCGGTCTCAGATTTCACTGATCGCTTCATCTCAGCCTTTGAGTATGAATAATGCCCTCTATTTTGCGAGAAAGTACTCCAAAGTCCATAGATAAGAGATCGAAAGTGAGGAAACCGAACTATTTCAGTCGAAATTTGTGATTTTTAGGACATTTTCCAAAGAAAACAACCACCAGATTTAGACTCAGCGTGTCAAAGCGAGTCTCCCAGTGCAATTTGAGATCAAATGGTTGTCGATTCCGAAGACGGTCGACGATGACAACACGCGACGGTGATTATTTTAAATTTGGGATCAAATGGTTTTATTATTTATTTTAAAATTTTTATATTTATTAATATTAAAACTACTATGTCATTGAAAAATAATAATAAAATGTTCAGGGTGACAAAAAATGTTCAATGTATATAGTTCAATTATTAAATTAAAATTTTTAAGGTTATGTGACCAAAATAGGAGAGAAGATTGTTGCGTGATGATATGTGTAATTTAGCCAAAATTAAAACAATACAATATTTAACATATTTTATAAATTTAATATTATTTATTTTTCCTAAAAGTATATATTGTTTTTGTTTCTATTTTGATTAAATAAATGTATGCATATTGTGCATAGTTTAATTAGATTATTACTTTTGAAATTGAGACTTTAGTTCGTACTATTTTTTTCCATATGTAACACATGGAATCTATAATTTAAAAATATTAGCATATTCTATTCAAAAAAATATTAGTTTATTATATGAAAATTTAAACATTATTTATAATCTTGGTAGTATAGATAATATTTAACTTTAATATGTACAAAAACATTGAAAGGGATGTAGCATATAACACTTTCGTACTAAAGCCTATTTCATTACAACTTTTACTTTAATATTTTGGTCCTTTTCAACAATATTCCTCACCTGGTCCTAAGTTACATTTCATTTAGAAAACAACATTTTGGTTATTAAAAAAAAGAAAAGAAGAAAGAGAACAATATTTTGGTAATAAATAAATCGACATTTTTTTTTGAAGGAAAATCGGCATATTTCTTCAGTCAAGAAATTAGGGATGACAAAGTTAGAAGATTTTTGTGTCAGAATTAAAATATAATTTTTTTTGAATGATCTAAAGGTGATTACAAAGTAATATATGTTTATACGTATTTTTAATTTTTTTGACAATGCACATACACCTAGTAGACAAAGCGATTTAAACCCGTGTATCTTAGGATGAACATCATCCGTTTTTCCACTAAGACACTGTTTGGGTTCAATTAAATTATAATTTTTAATGATTAAAATATAATTGTATTATTATTTTTTTAACTTATACTTATATACTTTTTAATAAAATTAAAATTGTATATTTTTGAAGTTGAAAATTTATCATTGGGAGAGGAGGCATGGCCCATGCAAGGTCCGCCCTCGATAACAATGGATAGCATAAATGGAGATATTTACAAATAATCTTTTTATTTGGATATTACATATTCGTATTTTTTTAATAGAACATATTCGTATATTCTTTGCTATACCTGTAGGCTGCAGCAAACACAAATATTAATTTTCAAATATTCCTTATCGGACATTTTTAATTTTTATAAATAACGGATTTGGATGTTCATTATATAGATACATTTTACTTTTACGGATCTGCTTTACTTACAAAATTTTTATAATTAGCTGATTCTTATAATCAAACAGATGATTTGATTAAAAAATAAACAACTTATGATTTGAAAGTACTTGTACAAATTTAAGTTCAGATTTTACATAATTACAAACATTTGACTGGTTATCATCACTTAAAAAATTTGAAATAGTTTTTTTTTATCCAACTCAAGAAATGAAATTTTTATATAAAAGTGGAAGAGCTGTTTTTGTAGAATGGATGGAAAGTCTAATAGAATGGATGATCTGTAATTAGGACAAAAATAAAAGTTGAAAAAGCAAACCTCACTTTACTTGGTTGTAAAAGAATGCGGTATTGGGATAGCGGTTTTAGATACGAGAAGAGCGACATAGATTATGTGTAGCCAATAGAATCCGAAATGTAATTGTCCGGACAAACATGCAACCTTGGCCATTGCTTTGTCTCTTCATACATTCAATATTTGACTGGAATTCTTTCCCTTCCATGTCGCAATCACCAATTCATGCATTTTTTGACTGGAAATGCCATTCAAATCATAAAACTTGTGATGTTGTATTGTATCATGCAATGCCACAAATAATTGCATGAGAAAAAATAAGAGGGATAGTGCGGGTTGGATAGGTCTAATTTTAAAACATTATGTTGATAATATAATAAATTTATTTAGGGTAAACTACATAAACTACCACCAAATTTTTTAAGTACGTACCGATTATACCACTACACTAAAATTGCTTATAATATGTGCACAGTTTAACCTAAATATTAATTTTGGCAAATAGAGTAACATCTTCTTAGTTTGATGGTTAGGCTTTACAGTTTCATCCCAAATACAAAGATTCAAATCGAACAAAAATTATCTGTCTATTTTTATGCCCTAACACTAAAAATTTAAATTTTAAGCCTTAAACTTAAATTTTAAATCCTAAAATTTAAAAATACACTCTACCGTTAATTACATAAAACTAACCCTAAAGATATTTTTTTAGTGTGGGAAAATAAATAAAAACATCAAAAGAGTAGAAGATTTTTATTCGTTCAAATCTCCCAAAGGCATGTATTTATTTCTCCAAAACAACGTTTAATAGGGCTCAGAGGTAATGTTGAACCTAACCTAAAGTTCAGTTTTAAGGAGAAACGATTTTACCTAAAAATTCAGTGATATTTAGTGTAGTTTACTATTTATTTAATATGTTATATTTCTAAACAAATGGATTGTAATGACATTGTCAATATATTCTGAAATAACGTTTACTATGAATAATCTTACACTAAAGCCATCCGATTATTTTATAAAAATAAAATAAAATAATATCGTTGTAAAATCTTACGCGAGAAAATGTAAATTATTTGGACCAAACACACCAAAGTTATCTATTCGGCAATGCTAAAAAAAAAAAAACAGTTATCTATTCGGCTGGTGGACACATGACGAAGTTTATCCGCTGTCTACATGAAGCGAAATACAGTATCATAAAATCATGGGCTTAGGCCTTTGTTATGATATTCCAGAAACCCAATAGTTTTAATTAAAAATGAAATACAAGTTTGGCATAATATATAGGATTTTGCTATTAACACCCCCAAAATATTGTCAATAAAACTAGTAATATTCTTATAATTAATATTTATTTAGTTTTTCAATGAAATTTAATAAATATAATAATTGCATTCTTAAAAAATTGTGGTCCATCAATTTAATGGATTCTAGTATATGTAATTAATTACATCCCTAAACCTTAAATCTTAAAAATATGATCCTAAACTCTAAATTCTAACCCATAAACACTAAATCTCTACCACCTAAAATAAAAATCACTAAAACACTAAAACTTGAACTCTAATCTCCAACATATAAACCCTAAAATATAAAACACTAAACCATAAACCCTAAAATATAAAATCATAAACTCTAATATATAAAGTACTAAAACCCTAAACCACTAAATCCTTAGAATTTAATTACATTAAATTGATGGAACACATTTTTTTTAAGGAATGCAATTATTACATTTATTAAATTTTATTAAAAAACTAAATAAGTATTAATTATTAGAATTTTATTAGTCTTATTGACGGTAAAACCCTAATATAAAAGCCCAATTCTGCCATAGAAAATGGCTACTATTTTTCTTAAGCAAGGGTCATATTTCGCCACTTCGTGCGATTGCAAATTGCAATGCAGTCTAACATAACCTGGATGTCCAAATCAAAGAGAAATGGGTAGTCTCAAACCCTTCAGTTAATCGGTTTTAATTCCTTTCTTCATCTTTTTTGTGATTTACATAAATTGTTTGCTGCTTCAAACTCCGGAAGACGCATCATTTTTTGGAACTATGAACGCTTAATTAATATTGTTGGTTGCCCTTCTTGATTTATTCATTTCATTTTCATGCTCTTAAAGCTATGTTGTCACGATTTTATCCGGCTCCCTTTTCTTTTTTAATATTAAATAATATATATACATTAAGTATACCTGCAATATATTAAATAAAACAATTAAATGTTAAAAGTCCAATTTTATAAGAGTCCATCTATTAAATGTTTGTTTACAGAGGTACCTGAAGTCCATACACACGGCCCATTATAATACGTGGCCCAGATTTTGTATTTCTCTGAAAATCATGTGTTGTTTACATGAATGCTCTCTCTTTATAGCAGGTTCTAATTACAGTTTTAGAAAATAATTTTTTTAAAATATTTTTATTAGTCGTCCTCTGAAAAAAAAATTGTTAATTCTGCAAAAAAAATTAAAGAGAGAAAATTAACAATGTCTTTTTTTCAAAGGGCAACCAATAGAAATATTTAGAGATTTTTTTTGTTTTTTGAAATTGCAATTAGAACCGGCTATAAAGAGAGAGCATTCAATGTAAGAAACACATAATTTTCAGAGAAATACAAAAGCAAAAGGCAACTATTTTTTAAGGTATTTCCCCTTTTTAGCTTCGAATGGTAATTAAAGAAATATTAAGGGGTAAACTACACCAGATGCCACTAAACTATTATAATTGACTCAAAAATGTCACCGAACTTTAAAAATGTTCAAGTCTAACAATGAACATTATTTTATGATTCGTTTATGCCACTTCGCTGTTAATTTTTAACGGAATTGTTAACTCAAAACGACGTCGTTTTGGTACGGCTATTTTGAAGCCTAATTTAGTCCGAAACGACGTCGTTTTGTTGGAGGAAAAATAATAAAACTTATGAACTTAAAAGGCTTGAACCCATGACTTAAAGATATAATGGGTAAGCCTTAGCCACTAAACCAACATTAAATTATATAATATTTTACCACAAATATTATACATGTCAAACTACACTTGACAGTAGTTCAAATTATTTAATGAAATAAATAATACCATAAATAATATTGATCTGATATAAAACATATTATATATATATATATATATATATATATATAAATAAATAAAAAATAATATTTTATATATTATTTATAATATAAATATATTATTTTAAAAAATACTTAAATTATTCATGACAATAATATATTCCTATTATAAATAATATATAAAAACTATAAACCCTAAACTCAAAACCTCAAATTCTAAAACTCTAACCCTAAACCTTAAGGTCTGGGTTTGAGGTTTAAGTGTAGGGTTTATAATTTTTTATATATTATTTATAATATAAATATATTATTTTCATGAATATTTTGAGTTTTTTAAAAAATAATATATTTATATTATAAATAATATATATATTGATATATATGTAAATAACATATTATATATATTAATAACATTTATAGTATTATTTTTTCATAAAATAATTTGGTTGAACAAAATGGATAAGTTTATATCATTTAAATAAAAATATATTGTTTTTATATTTATATATATATATTTATAATATATATATATTAAACCCCCAAAATATTCATAAAATAATATATTTATATTATAAATAATATATAAAAACTCTCAAACCTGAAAATTTAGGGTATATGATTTAGGGTTTGTGGTTTTTATATATTATTTATAATATAAATATACTATTTGTATGGATATTTTGATTTTTTTAAAATAATATATATAATATAAAAATAATATATTTTTATTATATATATTGGTATATATGAAAATAATATATTTTATATTATTTATATATTGATATTATTGAAAACATTATTTATTTTATAAAATAATTTGAATTAATCTTAAGTGTAGTTTGACATAGATAATATTTATGATAAAATATCATATAATTTCATGTTAGTTTAGCCGTTAAGGTTTATCCTTTATATTTGAAGGTCTTGTGTTCAAACCCTTCAAGTGCGTGAGTTTTATTATTTTTCCTCCAACAAAACGACGTAGTTTTGGGCTAAATTAGGCTTCAAAACAAACGCACCAAAACGACGTCGTTTTAAGTTAACAGTTCCGTTAAAAAGTTAACAGCGGATGGTATAAACGAGTTAAAAAAGTAAAGTTCAGTGTTAGATTTCAATATTTTTGAAGTTCTATGGCATTTTCGAGTCAGTGATAATAGTTTAGTAGTGTAACCCCCTCATCCCAGTCTGGACGACTGACCGGTTCGAGTAGGTTACACGGGGAAAATTGAAGTGAAACCCGTTTAGGCTCCCCTTCGATTAGCAACCCTAGAAAATATTTCTTCAATTATCCTGTCTAGCTGAATCATTTAACCCTTTGTGAGAAGCGACATCGGAAAAGGCGAAGAAGAACATTCAAACATGTGTAAGGCAATTTAAATTTACCAAGTGTCAAGTTAGTCTGATTTCTTGCATACACGTCCAAACCAAACATAAACGATACGAACAAGACTCACAGGAAAACATACAGCAAACAGAACCCAAGCCCAACACTTGAGAACCCTTAAAGATGTTAAAAGCCCAATTTACCGGCCTGTGTTTCGAAACAGGCTTGCCCGTTTCGATACACGGGCCCTAATTTTAAAAGCCAGACCAGCCGTACCGATACGACCCACCTCGTTTTGATATAGGGGTCCATTTCGTCTAAACGTTCCGGAACAGGCCTTCACAATGGAAACCGTTTCGGTACGTGTATCCGAACAGGGGTTCACAGTGGTTATCTGTATCGAAACGCGTTTCGATACGTGTATCCCTGGAACCACACCCGTTTCGAAACCACCTCACGCGTTTCGAAACGCCTGCAGTCTGTAAGACTTTAAAAACAGTTTTAAGTATCTCCAAATGTTCCCAAACATCCCTGAAAACTCAAGAAGCAAGATACAACATGCATACACGTACTCTAGAGGCATTCACCCTACTTCAAGCATGAGCAAACACATAACATACATTCAAGACCAAGCCATTCGAAAGAACATACATCCATGGTTAAACATTTAAAGAAATAAGCATTCACCAAGTACATTGCATAACAAGGTTTATATGCCTTCATACAAAACACATAAGCACTCAAGGGACATGGTTATGCAACAACATAAACATGGTTTACAAATCCACATCAAGGCATTAACAACAAAAACAACACATATGAGTCTATCAAAGCTCATACAACACACGTAGTATCCCCATTGCTAAACTACCACATTATTTACTAAACAATACTTGAGCAACTACTACAAGCTTGGATGCCCTTTCCTTGCTCCTTGCTAACTCTACGCTAATGATCTGAATTGTCGAAAACGAGAGCGTAAGATAGAAGCTTAGTGAGGGAGCTCTAAAACAAAAACAAGGACAATGCAGGGTTCAAGCATATCATCCTTAAGACCTTTTTCAAGCATACATATGCACCAACATAGCATCATAGTTAAACATCACAAGAATGCATGAACATGGCATCTTACCTCATGTTGTGCTAAACAAAATATAAGAATTATCTTATCAACAACCACACATGAACAAGTATGTTGGCAACTATTAGCTTACTCGGATATGCGAATAACTTCCGTTGAGATTTTCACCCCAACGTACTCAACAACATCATTACCTTCAGTGGGATTACACTCATCACCAGTCCTTACATGGATGGGATTACACTCATCATCACATGCCCTTACGGATGGGATTCCACTCATCATCACGTAATAACATTTTCTGGTGGAATATTACTTCACCGGATGCCTCCTTGATGACTATACGTCACCAAGGCCACGCGCGAATTTGACTCAACCGTGTGCACACTAATCCTAATGATAGATCATTTATACCCGGTAATTACTAGTGCCAACCATACTAACAAGTCAAACCATGATATTACCATCATGCATCTCAACATATCAACAACCACATACATCATCATATAAATCAATATGCATAAACAATACATACCTCACAAGTCCACATTATGCACATTAAGCAAAACTCGTAAAACACACAAGAGATTAAGCTACCAACTTAATCTCTATCTTGGATTGGCCTACCAAGCACAATCCAACACCACAACCACACACTTGAACCAAATTAAAACCATTTAAAGTAATCCACTCATTGAACTTTCTTAAGCAAACCGAGAAAAGCCGAATCAAGCTTCCAAACTTTCCGAAATCGGGCCTGAAGCTTCTCCATCGGTTTCCCTTGATTCTAACCAATAAAAAACAATACATTACTCAACCGAATCATCACAAAACACTGTTACGAATCAAACTACAACCACAAAGCCTTTTCTCTATATCTCCAAGCCAAAGCTAACACACAAAAATCCCATTTTCGGACTCCCACCAAACTCAGCAGAAAACCACCTCTTCCAACACCCAAATCATCATCTCACACCTTCAAAACAACCCTCAAACAACTATATAACCTCAGCCCCACTCCCCAACACCAAACTACCTCAAAAACCCATATTTTCACCCTTTTAAAATACCCATGAAAACCTATTTCGTGATTTTTGATAAAACCCCACCATTTTGAGTTATATTACATATAAGGGCAAAATTAAATCATATCCTAACTCTACAAATCAAAAGCAAATCGAAAAGCCATTAAAGTTTCATCTTTTTCTTCAAAACTTGAAAACTTGAAGAACTATATATATGGTGTTTTTGAAAATCTAAAACCATGGAAATGTTCAGAATAGAGAGGAGAAGTTAAAAACGTGCTTACCTCGTTGAAAACACTTGAAAATGGTGAAGAGATTTGATGGAATATTGTTTTGGGTTGAGAAGAGGTTTTAGGTCGTGACTTTTTAATTTGAAAAGGGGAGGAAGAAGATGAATAGTAAAAAGCCCCCTTTCACTCATCTTATTTTTCCTTTGTTTAAAAATTACCAAATTACCATTAATGAAATTCAAATCCTTTTCAAAATAAATCCAAGGTCCATTTTAATTAAAACGAGTCCAACGACTCGAACATGATTCTCACACTCGACTCCCGACCCCTAAACCCGGGTGTTACAACTCTCCCCCATTTAAGGAAATTTTGTCCTCGAAATTACCTGACTGAAAGAGATAAGGAAACTACCTTTCCATATCCTCCTTTCTCTCCCAAGTGGCCTCGTCCACTCCTCGACGTTGCCACCTCACTTTGACCAACTCAATCGATCTACCACGCAACACTTTGATGTCTGAGGCTAATATCTCCACCGGTTCCTCATCATACGTCAAATATGGATTCAGTTCAATCTCTTCCACATGCATAACATGCGACAAGTCTGATATATACTTACGGAGCATCGAAACGTTGAACACATCATGAATCTTCTCTAGCTCAGATGGAAAACGTAAGTGATAAGCAACCGGACCGACTCGCCTCACAATCTCATACGGTCCAATGTACCTCAGATTCAACTTCCCCTTTCTTCCAAATCTCATAACCTTCTTCTACGGAGAGACTTTCAAGAACACTCTATCTCCCACGAAATACTCAACTTCCTTCCTCTTTAAGTCGGCATAGGACTTCTGCCTATCCGAAGCTGCCCTCAAACGATCACAAATCAATTTCACCTTATCGGTAGTCCCCTTAAGCAAATCCAGCATCGGTAACAACTTCTGACCTGCTTCGGCCAACCAAATCATAGTTCTACACTTTCTACCATACAAAGCCTCATACGGAGCCATCTGAATGCTCGACTGAAAACTATTATTATATGCGAACTCGACTAAAGGCAAGTGTTTCTCCCAAGTACCCTGAAAATCAATGATGCAACAACACAACATGTTCTCTAAAATCTGTATAACCCTCTCTGATTGACCATCTGACTGAGGATGATACGACGTGCTGAAATTCAATTGGGTACCCAAAGTTGTATGCAAACACTCCCAAAATCGAGTTGTGAATCTCAGATCTCTGTCAGACACAATCGACTTCGGCACACCATGTAGTCTCACGATCTCACCGATGTACAAATCGGCCAACCTATCTAAGGAGTAGGTCGTGTTAACAGCTAAAAAGTGAGCACACTTTGTGAAACGGTCAACTATAACCCAAATTGAGTTCTTCTTCGTAGGAGTCAAAGGCAAACCCGAAACGAAATCCATGGTGATATTTTCCCACATCCATTCCGGAATTCTCAATGGTTGCAACAAACCTGAAGGAACCTGATGTTTCGCCTTCACTCTCTGACATACCATACACTTACGCACGAAGTCGGCTACGTCTTTCTTCAAACCAACCCAAAAGTACTCATTCTTCAAATCACGATACATCTTTGTACTACCAGGATGCATAGCAAACGAGCTACTATGTGCTTCGGTCAAAATCGTACGTCTCAAATCACTGTCATCCGGTATAACTATTCTATCTCTGAAACACAAGACCCCATCAACACTGAAACTGTAGTCTGATGGTCTACCCTCGGCTATGTCTTGCACGTGAGGTGCCAAAGATCTATCTAAAAGTTGTTTCTCTCTAATCAATTGGCCTAAAGTAGGTCTAACCTGAAGCTCGGCCACTAAACCACCATCATCGGACAAACTCAAACTAGCAAACATGGCTCTCAACTCAACCACTACCTTCCTACTCAAAGCATCTGCCACTACATTGGCTTTACCCAGATGGTACTAATCGTAAGATCATAGTCTTTTAACAACTCTAGCCACCTACGCTGTCTAAGGTTCAACTCTCGTTGTGTCATGATATACTTCAGACTCTTGTGATTCGTGTACACTGTGCATTTCTCACCATACAAGGTAAACACAACTGCGGCTAGCTCTATGTCGTGTGTCGGATAGTTACGCTTGTGAGTCTTCAACTGTCTCGAGGCATAATCTACCACTCTTCTGTCTTGCATGAGAACACAACCTAACCCTACATACGAAGCATCACTGTAGACTACATACTCTTTCCCCGATTCTGGCTGAATCAAAATCGGTGCATTGGTCAAAGCTTCTTTCAATTTCTCAAAGGCTTGTTGTCTCGCATCTGACCACTCAAACTGAACATTCTTCTGAAGTAACTTTGTCAAAGGAGCGGCTATCTTCGAGAAACCTTCCACAAACCTCCTATAGTAACCGGCTAAGCCTAGAAAACTACGAATCTTGGTCACATACTTCGGTTGCTTCCAGTCAACAATGGCTTCTATCTTCTTCAGATCAACTCTAATCCCATCAGCTGACACTACATGTCCTAGGAAGACTACTTCTCGGATCCAGAACTCACATTTACTCAACTTTGCATACAACTGGTTGTCTAGCAATGTCTGGAAAACCAACCTCAAATGCCAGTCATGATCTTCCTCGGTACGCGAATACACCAAAATGTCATCTATGAAAACAACCACAAACTTGTCTAAGTACTGATGGAAGATTCTATTCATCATGTCCATGAAAGCAGTCGGTGCATTAGTCAACCCAAACGGCATAACTAAGAACTCATAGTGACCATATCTAGTCCTAAAAGCTGTCTTCGGTACATCTATTTCTTTTACCTTCAACTGGTAGTAACCGGAACTCAAGTTAATCTTCGAAAAGACTGATGCCCCTCTCAACTGATCAAACAAATCATCTATACGCGGCAAAGGATACTTGTTCTTCACTGTCAACTGATTCAACTGTCTATAATCAATGCACATTCTTATACTACCGTCTTTCTTCTTCAGAAACAAAAACTGGAGCGCCCCAAGGCGAAGAACTCGGATGGATAAAACCTCTATCTAACAACTCTTGTAACCGAGTCTTCAACTCTTTCAGTTCTTTCGGTGCCATACAGTACGGAGCAATCGAAACAGGAGCAGAATCTGAATAAGTCTCTATAGCAAACTCTACCTCTCTATCAGGCGGTAAACCCGACAATTCTTCCGGAAACACACTCGGAAAATCACACATTGTCCTGATATCTCGAGGCCTAACTTCACTCATGTTCGGATTCATCATGTAGGCCAAGTACGCCTCACAACCCAACTCAACAAACCTTTGAGC
Organism: Hibiscus trionum; assembly: GCA_030270665.1. NCBI lineage: Eukaryota > Viridiplantae > Streptophyta > Magnoliopsida > Malvales > Malvaceae > Hibiscus > Hibiscus trionum. The sequence goes on from BSYR01000013.1 coordinate 37,204,790, forward strand.
CTCTAAAGCTGAAACAACATTCGATAAGAACTTCACGTTCTCACCTACTACCACAATCTCATAATCATCAGCAAGCTTCAAGAAAACCCTTTTAGTCTCAAAATCTATCCTAGCTCTATGTTCTGTATGCCAGTCCATACCCAGAATTACATCAAAGCCATAGAACGGTAACTTCATCATATCCACTGGAAATACATGCCCCTAAACCATTAACGGACACCTTCTGTACAACTTCCTAACCACTACTGTATCCCCGAAGGAACTAGTAACACTAACACCTACCTCTAGTACCTCACAAGGTAAATTCAACATCTTTGCATGCTCACTCAAAATATAAGAATGCGTAGACCCGGAGTCAATCAAAGAAAGCAAACTCAAAGACTGTATCGAGAACTTACCTGCAATCACATCCATGTCGTTCTGCCCCTCATGCTGAGCATAAACTCTAGCCTGATCTCCGCCCTCTGGCTGAACCGCAACTACATGCGCTATGTTCCTCTAGCCATCAATTCATTGCTGGAAGTTACCTCGACCGCGCCCACGGCCTCTCTGATAGTCAACAACTTTAGCAGGAGCCTGAACCTGAATTGGTGCATACCCAGCCTGATGCGGACTATCGCGCCTAATGTGATCTCTAGCTCCACAGTTCCAACAAGAGTGAAAGTTCCCCCAACACTCACCGGTGTGATGCCTCCCGCATCGAGCACACTTGGGCGGACGCCCACCAGCTCTCTGGCCCTGATGGCTCCTACCGTGGTTACCACTACCACGTCTATGGTCAAAGTGATGCTTATTGTCCCGATGCCTCTTGGCATCACCTCTATCAAAGTCGCCAAACCTCTTCCCGAAACTAGAACCACTAGAACGTTTGGTCAAACCCAAACTGTGCTCTATGTCCTTGGCCCTAGCGACCAAGACATCAAAGTCCGTGTAGTCTGTATCCAAGGTGTACCTCTATATCTCCTCGCTCAACCCATAACGGAAACGGTCATAACGTTCCCTCTTAGTAGGAACTAGCTTAGATGTATACTGACTCAATCTGACAAATCGTATCTCATACTCGGTCACGATCAAGTTACCCTGATGCAAAGCCATGAACTCTCTCTTCTTCTCATCAAGATAACGAGGACCCGTATATTTCTTGTGAAAAGCTGACTCAAAGAACTCCTATGTGATCTCGTTATCTGGCATGCCCGTAGTAATGGTGACCCACCAAGTGTAGGCATCACACTGAAGCAACGAAACAACGCACCCAAGCCTGCGTGCTCCAGTACAACCCATCTGTGACAGAATGCAAACAGTCTTGTCAAACCAAGCCTCAGATCTCTCGGGTCCCAACCCTCTGAACTCTTCACCTCCCAAAATGCGAAGTCTCTCAAGTGGCAAGCCGGTGCCCTCACCCTGAGGTTGTGCCACTGCCTGGCCCCCAGCCACTGTTGCCTGAAAAGCCCCGGCTATCGTCTAAACTAGTGGAGCCAAATCTATACTGGCCGGTTCTTGGCCAACCTGAGGTCCTACACCCTCGGCTCTCGCCTCACTTCCCTCTTGACGAGGAGGAGAAGGAGGAGGTGGAGGAGCCTGCGCCTCAACAACCGACTCAACTCCCAGAGCTGCTGCCCGTGGTTCTAGATGAACCATCCTAGGCCTCCCTATAGGTCTCATCTCACATCTAGCAAGATAACAACTACAACAAACACAAAAGGATTAAGTTAGCAAGGGCAAGGGTCCAACGTGCTCAAGTATATTCCTTTACAAAATCTTTTCAAATAAGTAATAGTAGCAATAGGAACTCGTCACTACGTCTCAATACAACAATCATGCTTCCAAACACTATGCGGACAATCAAACAACAAGCATACATGGTAAAACATTCAACGAGACATAGCAACAACATAACACTTCAAACTTACCTCACTTACCTACCCAAGGTCTCAGAAACCTCAGGCTCTGATACCAACAAATGTAACCCCTCATCCCGGTCTGGACGACTGACCGGTCCGAGTAGGTTACACGAGGAAAATCGAAGTGAACCCCATTTAGGCTCCCCTTCGATTAGCAACCCTAGAAAATGTTTCTTCAATTATCATGTCTAGATGAATCATTTAATCCTATGTGAGAAGCAACAACGGAAAGGACGAAGAAGAACATTCAAACAGACGTAAGGCAATTTAAATTTACCAAGTGTCAAGTTAGTCTGATTTCTTGCATACGCGTCCAAACCAAACATAAACGATACGAACAAGACTCACAGGAAAGCATACAGCAAACAGAACCCAAGCCCAACACTTGAGAACCCTTAAAGATGCCAAAAGCCCAATTTACAAGCCCGTGTTTCGAAACAGGCTTGCATGTTTCGATATACGGGCCCCAGTTTTAAAAGCCAGACCAGCCGTACCGATACGACCCACCTTGTTTCGGTACATGGGTCCATTTCATTTAAACATTCCGAAACACGTTCCGGAACAGGCCTTCACAATAGCAAAACTGTTTTGGTACGCGTATCAGAACAGGGTTCACAGTGTTTTACCGTATCGGAACGCATTTTGATATGGGTATCCCTAGAACCACACCCGTTCCGAAACCACCTCACGCATTTCGATACACCTGCAGTCTGTAAGACTTTAAAAACAGTTTTAAGCATCTCCAAATGTTCCCTAACATCCCCGAAAACTCAAGAAGCAAGATACAACATGCATACACGTACTCTAGAGGCATTCACCCTACTTCAAGCATGAGCAAACACTTAACATACTTTCAAGACCAAGCCATTCGAAAGAACATACATCCATGGTTAAACATTTAAAGAAACAAGCATTCACTAAGTACATTGCACAACAAGGTTTACATGCCTTCATACAAAACACATAAGCACTCAAGGGACATGGTTATAAGCCTTCAGAACACAAAGCATTCAGCCAACAACATAAACATGGTTTACAAATCCACATCAAGGCATTAACAACAAAAACCAACACATAGGAGTTTATCAAAGCTCATACAACACACGTAGCATCCCTATTGCTAAACTACCACATTATTTACTAAACCATACTTGAGCAACTACTACAAGCTAGGATGCCCTTTCCTTGCTCCTTGCTAACTCCACGCTAATGATCTGCATTGTCGAAAACGAGAGCGTAAGCTAGAAGCTTAGTTAGGGAGCTCTAAAAGAAAAACAACGACAATGCAGGGTTCAAGCATATCATCCTTAAGACCATTTTCAAGCATACATATGCACCAACATAGCATCATAGTTAAACATCACAAGAATGCATGAACATGGCATCTTACCTCATGTTGTGCTAAATAAAATATAAGAATTATCTTATCAACAACCACACATGAACAAGTATGTTGGCAACTATTAGCTTACTCGGATATGCGGATAACTTCCGTTGGGATTTTCACCCCCAACGTACTCAAAAACATCATTACCTTCGGTGGGATTACACTCATCACCGGTCCTTGCATGGATGGGATTACACTCATTATCACATGCCCTTACGGATGAGATTCCACTCATCATCACGTAATAACATTTTCCGGTGGAATATTACTTCACCGGATGCCTCCTTGATGACTATACGTCACGAAGGCCACGCGTGAATTTGACTCAACCGTGTGCACACTAATCCTAATGATCGATCATTTATACTCGGTAATTAACTAGTGCCAACCATACTAACAAGACAAACCATGATATTACCATCATGCATCTCAACATATCAACCACCACATACATCAACATATAAATCAATATGCATAAACAATACATACCTCACAAGGCCACATTATGCACATTAAGCAAAACTCATAAAACACACAAGAAATTAAGCTACCAACTTAATCTCTATCTTGGATTGGCCTACCAAGCACAATACAACACCACAACCACACACTTGAACCAAATTAAAACCATTTAAAGTAATCCACTCACCGAACTTCCTTAAGCAAACCGAGAAAAGCAGAATCAAGCTTCCAAACTTTCCGAAATCGAGCCCGAAACTTCTCCAACGGTTTTCCTTGATTCTAACCAATCAAAAACAATACATTACTCAACCGAATCATCACAAAACACTGTTACGAATCAAACTACAACCACAAAGCCTTTTCTCTATATCTCCAAGCCAAAGCTAACACACAAAAATCCCATTTTCGGACTCCCACCAAACCCAGCAGAAAACCACCTCTTACAACACTCAAATCATCATCTCACACCTTCAAAACAACCCTCAAGCAACTATATAACCTTAGCCCCACTCCCCAACACAAAACTACCTCAAAAACCCATATTTTCACCCTTTTAAAATACCCATGAAAACTCATTTCGGAATTTTTGATAAAACCCCACCATTTTGAGTTACATTACATCTAAGGGCAAGATTAAATCATATCCCAACTCTACAAATCAAAAGCAAATCGAAAAGCCATTAAACTTTCATCTTTTTCTTCAAAACTTGAAAACTTGAAGAACTATAAAGATGGTGTTTTTGAAAATCTAAAACCATAGAAATGTTTGGAATAGAGAGGAGAAGTCAAAAACGTGCTTACCTTGTTGAAAACACTTGAAATGGTGAAGAGCTTTGATGGAATAGTGTTTTGGGTTGAGGAGAGATTTTAGGTCGTGACTTTTTAATTTGAAAAGGGGAGGAAGAAGATGAATAGTAAAAAGCGCCCTTTTCACTCATCTTATTTTTCCTTTGTTTTAAAATTACCAAATTGCCATTAGTGAAATTTAAATCCTTTTTAAAATAAATCTAAGGTCCATTTTAATTAAAACGAGTCCAACGACTCGAACCCGATTCTCACACTCAACTCCCGACCCCTAAACCCGGGTGTTACAAGTAGCATCTAGTGCAGTTTACCTAAGATTAAGTGGTTTAGTGTTTACCTAGACATCTTCGGATCACCACCACATTTGGTGATCGAGGGTCATCACCGAAGATTGATGGTCTCACGTCCGTGAATCCCTTGAATTTTCTATCGTGTCACTTGGGGTTACGATGATGAGAAAAAGATGAAGGCCGAAACCAAAATGATACATGCATGGGAGGCCTGACTTTCCGGACTTCAGAAATAGATTCATCTTCTTGTCCAATATGCATTGCTTTAGCCCTCCCATGCATATATCACCAAACAATGTCTGTTTTTGGATTTTCAAAAAAAAAACTTTTGGGTTTCAGAACGGTTTCTTTAGATTCTTGATGATAGATTGGTTTTTGGGAAATTTCAGTGTTAGATTAGGTTTCTAGATAAAAAAAGGGCTTCAGGCGATGGTTTCTTTTTCATATTATGTTGCCGACAAGCGACAATCAGCACAAAAGACTTTCAATGCGTTCTGGGTTCATAGAAAAACACGATCAACAACTAGAAAAGCCCTCCAAAGAATTTCTGAAGATTATTTTAGTAAGGAAGGGGAAATAGTTTTTTCTTGAATTTTTGCTATTTATAATGACCTCAAAACGCCGTGTTTTCGTCAGAGTTTCAACTTGCGCTGTGACCTGACCCAAGGAAATGATCCACATATTTCATTAAAATGTTAATTCCCTTAAGGCTCCTTCCACATTTTCTCTTCTTTTCAATCTCTCCCATTTCTTTTTTTCTTTATTTTTAATTTTGGCTTTCAATTTTGTTTTTATTTTATTTCGGTTCGAAGGCTAGTGTTGACCCTCTTGGGAAGGATAGACACCCTTTTCGGGAAAATTGTGCATTTGACCCCTCATTCTTTCAATTTCTGTTATTTCAATTCCATTTATATTTATGCATTGCGTTTTTAATTACTTTTCATTTCACCCCTTTATTTTTTAGTCTATTTATGCTTCTACATGTTAATTTTATGTTACTTTAATTCCATCCCTTTTGTTTAACAAAGACATTGGCTTCATTGAAACAAACAAAGCAAATAAAAAAACAAACATAAATAAAGAAAAGGAAATGGGACACAATCTCAGAAACAACAACATAAATGGGAGTGCAAAAAGAATGCAGAAAAAAAATAAAGAACACATAAAAAATAGAGATGCAAAGAAGAAACAGAGCAACATACATGCGGCAGAGGAAGACCCAAAAGTCTCCAAGGCCGACAAGAACAAGAGGCAGCATCGCAATCTTAAGGTGCATGTCATCTGGTGGTACCGAGCATGTTTCGTGAGGGGAAATGAAGAAATATTGCCAAAAAACCATCATCGTGTCAAATGTGGGGGTCATCGATGACAACAGGGAGGAGGAATCTGAGATCCAAGCCAACAATCGACCGTCAGTGGAGGCATCGAAACCTACAAACCAACAAACAAAGAAAAGAAAAACCAAGAGAAGAGAAAAACAAAAGCGATAGTGGAGGAGGTGTCGCCTCCCCTAGCCACCTTTGTAACCCCTTTGTCCCGGTCTGGGCGACTAACCGGTCTGAGTGGGCTACACGGGGACAACCGAGGTGAAACCTGTTAAGGCTTCACTTCGGTTACCGACCCTAGAAAACTTTTTCATTTATTATCTTGTCTAGATGCATTAATTTAACCTATGTGTGAAGAGACATCGGAAACAAGGCTCACGAGAAAGCCTAACAACAACTTGGGCCTAAGCCCAAACCTTGAGACCATTTAGAGATGCCAAAAATCCCATTTTCAGGCCTGTATTTCGAAACAGACACTGCCCGTTTTGAAACACGGGCTCCAGTTTAAAAAGCCAGACACCCGTACCGAAACGCATCCACCCCGTTTCGGAACAGGGTCCTATTTTGCCTAGGCGTTCCGATACCCGTTTCGGAACAGGCAATCACAGTAGCCAAAGTGTTTCGATACTTGTTTCAAAACAGGGGCTCACAGTAGCCAAACCGTACCGAAACGCGTTTCGATACGGGGGACCTGGAACAACACCCGTTTCGAAACAACACAACCCGTTTCGAAACACCTGCAGTCTATGAGTTTCCAAAATCAACTTTAATCATCTCTAAACAATCCCAAACGCCCACTACGACTTCAAGCATCAAACACAACATACAAATACACTCTAGAGGCATACACCCTATTATATTCATACTCAAAACACACAAGGATACATGATATGGACATGCATTTAAAAGATCAAGCATACACCACAAAGAGACAAACATAGCATTTTTAGGTTTCATGCCTTAGCCATCATACGCATAAACATCCAAGGTAAGCAATAAAGCATGGCTTACAAATCAAAACATGGCATCACAAGCCACACCAACATCAACATAAATCCAAGCATTCAAATCAACAACACCTATCCCAGAAAATTTCTTTTTATTTTTATCTTGTCTATAGGCATAATTAAACCCTATGTGAAGCACAGCAGCGGAAGATACAAACAATGTAACATACTCCGACCAACCATAACGTTAAACAACTCATTTTAGTCCTTTACAGCAGGTCGTTACGAAACGCCCTTAGGGTGTTCCGAAACGCCTTGACTTAGTCAATAGGCCAGGGTCAACCATAGGGTGACCGTTTCGAAACAGGGGTGACCCGTATCGGAACGGCCCTAACGGTCAACTTCTCGTGGTCAACGAGATTTGACCGTTTTGAAACATCAAAGGCCCGTTTCAGAACGCCTTCATCTCGCCAATTTCTCAAAATTCCAGTAGCAAAAATGTTTCGAAACGACCCCCATCCGTTTCGAAACGGCAGGCCAATTGCAAAGGGACCGTTCCGAAACAGGATGGCCCGTTCCGAAACCACGGAGAACTACTAGGCCTAATGAAACCATAGTCTAATAATTCTTGCAACTGACTCTTCAATTCTTTCAACTCTTTCGGAGCCATGCGATACGGAGCTATCGAAACTGGATTAGACCCTGAAACTGTCTCAATCACAAACTCAACATCTCTGTCAGGAGGCAAACCCGGCAACTCCTTAGGAAATACATCCGGAAAGTCACACACTGTTCTGATATCTTTCGGTCTAGCTTCACTCATATCCGGATTCATAACATAAGCTAAATAAGCCCCACATCCGGAGTCCATCAACCTATGAGCCTCTATAGCTGACACCACATTAGACAAGAACTTAATGTTCTCGCCTACTACTACTACCTCGTAGTCATCAGAAAGCTTCAAAGAAATTCTCTTGGTCTCAAAATCCACACTAGCCCGATGCTCAACCAACCAGTCCATACCCAGAATAATATCAAAACCATAGAAGGGAAGTTCCATCATATCAACTGAGAACACATGACCCTGAATCTTCAGTGGACATCTCCTATACATACATCTAACCACCACTGTCTCACCAAAAGAACTAGTAACATGCATGCCTACATCTAAGATCTCAACAGGGATATCTAACTTCTGTGCATGCTCACTCAAAATGTAGGAATGCGTAGAACCCGAATCAACCAAAGAAAGTAAAGACATAGATTGTAACTCGAAATTACCTGCTATTACATCGGTGTCGTTCCCGGCCTCTCTCTGAGCATAAACTCTCGCTGGTCCTCCCGCCTCCGGCTGCACAGCCACAACATGAGCAAGGTTCCTCTGAGCATCTACCCTAGGTGCATCAGCCCTAGGCTGGAAGTAGCCACGACCGCGCCCACGGCCTCTCTGAAAATCATTCGCTCTCGCAGGAGCTTGAGCAATGTTCGGTGCCTGAGCCGCCTGATGCAGACAATCCCTCCTAAAGTGGTCCCTCGAACCACAGTTCCAACAAGCATGGAAGTTACCCCAACACTCACCAGTGTGCTGCCTCCCACATCGGGTACACTCGGGCAAACGCCCTCCTCCTCTATGGCCCTGATGGCCCCTACCATGGTGGCCACCGCCACGTCTCTGATCAAACTGATGTCCGCCACCTCTGTTCCTCTTGGCATCTCTACCATCAAAGTGGTTATGCCTCTTGCCAGAACTAGAACCACCAGATCGTTTGGCCGAACCCAAACTATGTTCCAAATCCTTGGCCCTCGCGACCAATACATCAAAGTCCGAGTAGTCAGAAGCTAGCGTGTACCTCTTAACCTCTTCATTCAATCCGTAGCGGAATCGGTTACAACGTTCCACTTCAGTAGGAACCAACTCTGGAGCATACTGACTCAAGCGAACAAAGCGGATCTCATAATCAGTCACAGAAGCATCTCCCTGAGTAAGAGCCATGAACTCTCGCTTCTTCTCATCTAGGTACCTCGGTCCCAAGTACCTCTTTCTGAAAGCAAACTCAAAGAAATCCCAATCTATCTCGGCCTCTGGAACCCCGGTAGTAATGGTGACCCACCAGGTGTAGGCATCACCCTGAAGCAATGAGATCACACAACCCAATCTACGTGCGCCCGCACAACCCATCTGAGCCAAGATACGAACTGTCTTCTCCAACCATAACTCCAATCTCTCTAGAGTAGATCCTCTAAACTCCTCGGCTCCCAAGCTACGGAGCCTCTCCAAAGGTAGACTAGCATCGTCACACCTAGGCTGAGCTGCAGCCTGAGCTCCCGCAACTGCGGCCTGAAATGCTCCCGCTATCGCTTGCACTAGTGGAGTCATATCAATTCCAGCTGGACCTTGGCCACCTTGGCCACCTTGAGGTCCATCTCCTCCGGCTCCATCCTCGCCCCCAGCTCCAGGTGGAGGAGGTGGTGGTGGTGGAGGTGGTGGAGGAGCGCCAACTCCCGCGGCCACCGGCCCTTCTAGGTGAGCCTCCACATCAACAACCGGCTCAATAGGAGCCGCAACACGTGGTTCCTGACGAACCACTCTCGGTCTACCTCTCGGTCTAAACATCGCTCTCACAGATATCAACTACAACCACAACAACAAAACACACAAAACTGGGTTAGCAAGGCAAGGCTTCCAAGTGTTCAAGTACGTTCCCTCACTTAAAAATCATTTTTTTTCCAATGTAATAGTAGCAATGGGACTCACACACATATACTTTTGAATAAACAACCATTCATACTTGTCAAACAAGCAACCATTCTTACAAGGCAAGCAAACACCGTGCATATAAATCAAAAACTTGAACTTACCTCACTTACCTGCCCAAGGTCTCGGTAACCTTAGGCTCTGATACCAACAAGTGTAACCCCCTCGTCCCGGTCTGGTCGGATGACCGATCCGAGTGGGCCACACGGGGAAAACCGAAGCGAAACCCGTTAAGGCTTCCCCTCGGTTAACGACCCAGAAAATTTCTTTTTATTTTTATCTTGTCTATAGGCATAATTAAACCCTATGTGAAGCACAGCAGCAGAAGATACAAACAATGTAACATACTCCGACCAACCATAACGTTAAACAGCTCATTTTAGTCCTTTACAGCAGGTCGTTTCGAAACGCCCTTAGGGTGTTCCGAAACGCCTTGACTTAGTCAACAGGCCAGGGTCAACCATAGGGTGACCGTTTCGAAACAGGGGTGACCCGTATCGGAACGGCCCTAACGGTCAACTTCTCGTGGTCAACGAGATTTGACCGTTTCGAAACATCAAAGGTCCGTTTCGGAACGCCTTCATCTCGCCAATTTCTCAAAATTCCAGTAGCAAAAATGTTCCGAAACGACCCCCATCCGTTTCGAAACGGCAGGCCAATTGCAAAGGGACCGTTCCGAAACAGGATGGCCCGTTCCGAAACACCCCCTGTCTGCAGACCCGTTTTGGCTGTTTTAAGGCACAAGGGTGCCCCAAAACACCACCAAGACACACCTCAACAACAAGGCACTTATACCTAAGGCAACCCAACTATAAAAGCATGCTTCAACAAGATTAAAACAAGTCTAAACACTAAGGCAAGACATCATAAGGCATGCATTCATATAACATCATTCAACACAAAGGTAACCTCTTAGGCATATGGCTAACATTCAAACTAAGCAATTTGGGCATGGTTTGCAATTCAACATTGCAATACAAACCATACAAAAGCAAGATATCATGGAGTCCAATCAAGCTCCTAAACAACTAGCAACAATCCATTAAGACAACACATGTCCCATTGCTCAAACTATTACATGTTCAACATTAAAACTCATACTTGAAGCACTCAAGGATAACAACCACACTTGGAGGCCCTCCACTTGCTCGAGCAACCCGCGAACTATGGATCTGCAATGTTGAACAAGGAGAGCGTAAGCAATGATGCTTAGTGAGGGTAAGCTCTAAAAACAAACCTCAACATTGCAGGGTCCGAGCACGATCTAGCCAAGGCATTACGCAATATACCAAGGGTCCACAAGATAAAGATGCATGAGCAATAAACAATATAAATGCCATGATCATAAGCTCAAATCCACAATACATGAATTCACATTCAAGTATCCCAATAAGAATCATAAACCTCAACACATTGATGCACATATCCCACAACATTGGCACCTAGCTATGACCCGAATACGCGGATAGACATGTTGGAACTCACATCCAACAACCACATTACCTCACGGTGGGATTTCACTCATCACCGGTTTCGCGGAGGGGATTCCACTCATCCTCACGCCCCGTCGATGGGATTCCACTCATCACCGACTATATTTAAATACAATTTTCGGGCGAACCCGTACTCCTCCTTGGTGATTCAACGCCACCAAGGCCACGCGCGACTTTTGACTCATGTGTACACACTAACATCCTAATGATCGATCATTTGTATTCAAGTATACTAGTGCCAACATTTACTCATTTTGTAACCCCCTTAACCCGGCCTAGACGGTTGACCCGAATTAAGAAAGTCACACGGGGAAAACCAAAGTCAACCCGAAAGTCAACCTTGATTAACGACCCCTTTTTTTTTCTTTTTAACCTTTTCTAGATGCACTTTAGACCTAATTGTGATCACACAAACATCATACCAAAAGATCACAAACATCAGAGATCAAACAGGGACTCAATTGAACAAATTACAACTTTAGGGACCAAAATGTAAATTCTGATAAATATGGGGACTTAATCCAAATTAAAGTTACCAACTTGAAATTAATCAGGTTTCATGCTTCTCCGTAAAAATTTCAGCTCAAAAGGACTTCCCAAACTCATACAATTGCACAAACAAGTTTCAGGACCAAAACGCAAACATTCCAAAACATATAACTGCCAATGTCAGCCCCCAACGGTCACCCGTTCCGAAACAGGCATAGCCCGTTTCGAAACTCGGGGCCGTTCCGCAACGCGTACCGAAACGGGGGTCTGGCAGTAGCCTTTCCGTTTCGGAACGGCCCCTCCCGTTTCGGACGCCTGGGCACAATTAAGACACCCGTTCCGAAACGGTGGGTGCTGTTCCGAAACACCCTGCCCAAATTGCCTCAAAAAGTATTATTAAACATGCAATTAAACATCCAATCATGCACAAAACGCCATCAAACTTTACCAGCATGCAATTAAACATAGAAGGGACATATAAGCATCTTCAATTCAACAAAATAACATCATAAGCAAAAAGCCCCAAATCTATAGGCATGCTTCCTACACAAGTAAGCCATTCAAGCATAAACTTCCAAAACAAGCATATAAAGATCCAACACCAAAACCAACCTTCTCAACATCAAACAACATACTTAGGGAGTACTAAACATCTCCCAAAACATATACATTGGTCCCCCATTGCCAAATTACCAAAAGCTAAAATGTACTTAGAAAACCTTCCATACTTAGAGCTTTGTTTCCACTTGGATGCTTGCCCTCCTTGCTGCCCTCAAGGACTCTAATGTTCTGCATTATTGAATTAAGAAAACGGAAGAGAGCGTAAGCAAAAGCTTAGTGAGGAATGCTCGTAAAACCATCCAATAATGCATTTATAAAACACTTAAAAATCATGCTTCAAATCATCATTTACACATGCTCAAAAGCATACTTTAACAAGCATCTCATGCTTCATTTCATTACATGTCATATTGGCCACAAGTGATACTATTCATTTCTTTGAAAACAAGTTCATCAACTTTCACCCCAAGGACTTTTAAACACCTTGGACCCCAAGGACTTTTAAACACCTTGGCCATGGACTTTTAAACACCATGATATAAATTACCTCAAGGACTTTTAAACACCTTGACCCCAAGGACTTTTAAACACCTTGGCCATGGACTTTTAAACACCATGAATTAAATCACCTCAAGGACTTTTAAACACCTTGACCCCAAGGACTTTTAAACACCTTGGCCTATGGACTTTTAAACACCATAGAAAGGACCACACAAGGACTTTTAAACACCTTTGTGTCCGTAACAAGAATCATCCAAGGACTTTTAACCACCTTGATGTTCTTAAGTAACAAGGCTCACTCAAGGACTTTTAACCACCTTAGTGACCTCAACCTTTTCAAAACATCACTTGCCAATATACATCATTATCATCAATTTATCCACTGTTCTAAAGCATTAAACCAAGCCATATTCATCATGCATTTCAAAGCATTAAACCACATTTGATCAATGTTCAAAAACAAGGAACTCTTACCTTGAGCTTCCTTTAACATATGGCTTACAAAAACAGCATTAACCATGCTAAATCATGCTTTCTAAAACAGAATTTAAAACATGCAATAAACCACATTGCACAACAATCAAATCATGGCCACCACTAGAGAAATAGATTTATTATTCCATTTCAATTGATTCAAGACCAAGAGAAAGAGAAAGAACTAATGCTGCATTCACATTCAGGTATCTCGATGGAAATACCCATAAATGGTATTTTCCGTAGAAAAAGTATTCTGGCTTTTTTTGATGATCCTCGATACAGAAGAAAGGGTTCAGGAATTACTAAATATGGGACTATAGGGGCGCATTCAATCGTCAAAAAGGAGGATGTGATTGAGTATCGAGGGGTCAAAAAGGTTAAGCCAAAATACGAAATGAAAGTAGATCGATTTTTTTTCATTCCCGAGGAAGTGCATATTTTATCCGAATCTTCTTCCATAATGGTACGGAACAATAGTATCATTGGAGTAGATACCCAAATCACTTTAAATACAAGAAGCCAAGCGGGTGGATTGGTCCGAGTGGAGAGAAAAAAAAAGGATTGAACTGAAAATTTTTTCTGGTAATATCTATTTTCCCGGAGAAAGAGATAAGATATCTCGACACAGTGGCATCTTGATACCACTAGGAACGGGCAAAACAAACTCTAAGGAATCAAAAAAATTGAAAAATTGGATCTATGTCCAACGGATCACACCTACCAAGAAAAAGTATTTTGTTTTGGTTCGACCTGTAACCCCATATGAAATATCGGACGATATAAATTTAGCAACACTCTTCCCCCAGGATCCGTTTCGGGAAAAAGATAATATGCAACTTCGAGTTGTCAATTATATCCTTTATGGAAATGGCAAACCGACTCAGAGAATTTCTGACACAAGTATTCAACTAGTTCGGACTTGTTTAGTGTTGAATTGGGACCAAGACAACAAAAGTTCTTCCGCCGAAGAGGTCTGTGCTTCCTATGTTGAAGTAAGGACAAACGGTCTGATTAGAGATTTCCTAAAAATCGACTTAGTGAAATCCCATATTTTGTATATCAGAAAAAGAAATGATTCGTCAGGTTCAGGATTGATTTCGGATAATAGGTCAGATCATACCAATAAAAATCCGTTTTATTCCATTTATTCCAACGAAAGGATTCAACAATCATTTAGCCAAAATCACGGAACTATTCATACGCTCTTGAACAGAAATAAGGAATCCAAATCTTTGATAATTTTGTCATCATCTAATTGTTTTCGCATGGGCCCATTCAACGATGTAAAATATCACAATGTGATAAAACAATCAATTAAAAAAGATCCTATAATTCCAATTAAGAATTTATTGGGTCCTTTAGGAACAGCCCCTCAAATTGCGAATTTTTATTCATCATTTTACCCTTTAATAACTCATAATCAGACCTCGGTAGCGAAATATTTGCAGCTTGACAATTTAAAACAGACTTTTCAAGTACTTAACTATTATTTAATAGCTGAAAATGGGAGAATTTATAATTTCGATCCATGCCGTAACATCGTTTTGAATGCAGTCAATTTGAATTGGTATTTTCCCCATCATCATTATCATCATAATTATTGTGAAGAAACGTCCACAATAATTAGTCTTGGGCAGTTTATTTGTGAAAATGTATGTATAACCAAAAGCGGACCACACCTAAAATCGGGTCAAGTTTTTATTGTTCAAGTTGATTCTATAGTAATAAGATCGGCTAAGCCTTATTTGGCGACTCCGGGAGCAACTGTCCATGGGCATTATGGAGAAATCCTTTACCAAGGAGATACGTTAGTTACATTTATATATGAAAAATCGAGGTCTGGTGATATAACGCAGGGTCTTCCAAAAGTGGAACAAGTGTTAGAAGTGCGTTCAATTGATTCAATATCGATGAACCTAGAAAAGAGAGTTGAGGGTTGGAACGAATGTATAACAAAAATTCTTGGAATTCCTTGGGGATTCGTGATTGGTGCTGAGCTAACTATAGTGCAAAGCCGTCTCTCTTTGGTTAATAAGATCCAAAAGGTTTATCGATCTCAGGGGGTACAGATCCATAATAGGCATATAGAAATTATTGTACGTCAAATAACATCAAAAGTATTAGTTTCAGAAGATGGAATGTCTAATGTTTTTTTACCCGGGGAACTTATTGGATTATTGCGAGCGGAACGAATGGGGCGTGCTTTAGAAGAAGCGATTTGGTATCGAGTCGTCTTATTGGGAATAACGAGAGCATCTCTGAACACTCAAAGTTTTATATCTGAAGCAAGTTTTCAAGAAACTGCTCGAGTTTTAGCAAAAGCGGCTCTACGGGGTCGTATCGATTGGTTGAAAGGCCTGAAAGAGAACGTTGTGTTAGGGGGTATGATACCCGCTGGTACCGGATTCAAAGGATTAGTGCACCGGTCACGGCAACATAACAACATTCTTTTGGAAACAAAAAAAAAATAATTTCTTCGGGGGAGAAATGAGAGATATTTTCTTACACCACAGAGAATTATTTGACTCTTGCATTTCAAACAATTTACATGATACATCAGGCCGCTCTTTTATAGGTATAGAATTTAATGATTCTTAAGATAAGAGGAGTGGATTCGTCCTTTTAAGTATTTATTTTGTTGTAGTCATTTGAGTTGTTAAGATTTGTTAATTTGTTAATAGTAATAATTGTTAAGATTTGTTAATTTGTTAATAGTAATAAAGAGAATAGCGAATAGAAAGTAATGGCTTGGCTCGTGGATAAACGACCAATCCCCGGTAGAAGAGAAGGTTCCATTGGAACTATTATTTATTTCAGGGTGTCTTGTCTCTCTTTTTTTTAAGTAAAAAAAAGAGATAGAGAGAGGAAGTGTGAAGAGAATTGGCAAGAAGATATTGGAACATAAATTTGGAAGAGATGTTGGAAGCAGGAGTTCATTTTGGTCATGGTACTAGGAAATGGAATCCTAGAATGGCGCCATATATCTCTGCAAAACGTAAGGGTATTCATATTACAAATCTGACTAGAACTGCTCGTTTTTTATCAGAAGCTTGTGATTTACTTTTTGATGCAGCAAGTAAAGGAAAACAATTCTTAATTGTTGGTACCAAAAATAAAGCAGCTGATTCGGTGGCGCGGGCTGCAATAAAGGCTCGGTGTCATTATGTTAATAAAAAATGGCTCGGTGGTATGTTAACAAATTGGCCCACTACAGAAACGAGGCTTCATAAGTTCAGGGACTTGAGAACAGAACAAAAGACGGGGGGACTCAATCGTCTTCCGAAAAGAGATGCAGCTATGTTGAAGAGACAATTATCTCGCTTGCAAACATATCTGGGCGGGATTAAATATATGACGAGATTGCCTGATATTGTAATCATCGTTGATCAGCAAGAAGAATATACGGCTCTTCGAGAATGTATCACTTTGGGAATTCCAACAATTTGTTTAATCGATACAAATTGTGATCCCGATCTCGCAGATATTTCGATTCCAGCAAATGATGACGCTATAGCTTCAATTCGATTAATTCTTAACAAATTAGTAGTCACAATTTGTGAGGGTCGTTCTAGCTATATACGAAATCCTTGATTAATAATAAATTAATAATAAGATAAATAAATTATTTTTTGGAACTACATAGATCTATGGAATCGGTTACTATATCCTGAATCGCACAAAAGAGATAAAAAACCATAAATATTGTGTGATTAGTTTAGTCGGTGCCAAAAATATAGAATTTGAGTAGGCAAGAGAAGATTGAATCAAAATAATTCCTTTTTTTTAAGTAAAGTTCTATTTCTGTCAGAGGGCAATATGAATGGTATATCATGTTCCATCAACGCACCAAACGGGTTATACGATATCTCTGGTGTGGAAGTAGGCCAACATTTCTATTGGCAAATAGGAGGTTTCCAAGTCCATGCCCAAGTACTTATTACTTCTTGGGTTGTAATTGCTATCTTATTAGGTTCCGCCCTTATCGATGTTCGGAATCCACAAACCATTCCAACCGCCGGTCAAAATTTCTTCGAATATGTTCTTGAATTCATTCGAGACGTGAGCAAAACTCAGATTGGAGAAGAATATGGCCCATGGGTTCCCTTTATTGGAACTATGTTTCTATTTATTTTTGTTTCTAACTGGTCGGGTGCTCTTTTACCTTGGAAAATTATACAATTACCTCATGGAGAGTTAGCCGCACCCACGAATGATATAAATACTACTGTTGCTTTAGCTTTACTCACGTCAGTAGCATATTTCTATGCGGGTCTTTCCAAAAAAGGATTAGGGTATTTCAGTAAATACATTCAACCAACTCCAATTCTTTTACCCATTAACATTTTAGAGGATTTCACAAAACCCTTATCACTTAGTTTTCGACTTTTCGGGAATATATTAGCTGATGAATTAGTAGTTGTTGTTCTTGTTTCTTTAGTACCTTCAGTCGTTCCTATACCTGTCATGTTCCTTGGATTATTTACAAGTGGGATTCAAGCTCTTATTTTTGCAACTTTAGCTGCGGCTTATATAGGCGAATCCATGGAAGGTCATCATTGACTAGTTTTTGTTTTGGAAATAGTATAGCCCTTTTTTTTAGCTTAGCTTAGTCCAATGCAAATACGACGATCTAGAGTAATAACAAAAAAGATTACGATATTAGAGAATTCTAATAAAAAAAAGGAAAGAGATCTAATCTAAAAGATCTTTTTCCTAAAATTCTGGTTTGGTCCATCTTTTTATTACTTATATTTATATCATATTTACCTTCAATCAATATTATCTTTATATTGATATTGTTTTTGTTTATTCAATTTCAATATTATAAGTCCTAATTAGAATACGAATTCGTATGGTATCAACAATTTAGGGTCTATGATTTTAAAAAAGCTGTTTTTTCTATAGAATGATTCCCGTTTGAGCCGATTTCATTCAATTCAATGATTGACCAAAAGAAAATTGTATTTTAAGAAATAATAAAAAAAATTGCATGAACTTAGCTCAATCAAATACTGATATTGATTTTTTATTTTTATGCAATGATTTGGTCTAATAAATTCGTCCATTTAGATTGTATCCATGTGAGATAATGATAAATAAAAGGAAGAGACAGAAGAGACAAATGTACAAAAAACGATATTAAAAAAAATGATTAGGAAAAAATAAAAAAAGGGGGGGGTAGAATTAGGTATATGGAATCTAATGGCTATAAGACAGCTCTTGTCTATCCTTTGAGGAATAATTCTAGAATCCAATTGAATCTAAGATATGAAAGATTGGTTTACGTTATGTAAGAAACACATGTATATGGGATATTAGATATTGACTAGTTCTATACGAACTCAAAATAGATCTAATCCAGCCCACTATTGTGGAGTTAGATAGGGATTCCAATAGAAGAATAGAAGTTCTTATGTTTCGTCTTTGACTCTAAATTGAATGAATAAAGAGATAAAATAAAGACAAAAACGAAGAATTCGAAGAATTCAAAGTAAAGAATGGGTTGGAAATTGGAAAAAGGAAATGGCAGAACAAAGTATGCGCGGATTCACAAAAATCCAGTGGATAGGAACTAAAAAAAAGATATCGAAATAGTTCTGACGGTTCAATAATCTTCTCACTTCCATTCGGAGTTCTTAGTTACTTCGGCAGGTTGAATCTTAGCGATGGAATAATATAATTAAGTCAAAATTCATTGGATGATTGTATCATTAACCATTTCTTTATTTTGGTGCGAGGAACTTATCATGAATCCACTGATTTCTGCCGCTTCCGTTATTGCTGCTGGGTTGGCTGTCGGGCTTGCTTCTATTGGACCTGGAGTTGGTCAAGGTACTGCTGCGGGCCAAGCTGTAGAAGGTATCGCGAGACAACCCGAGGCAGAGGGAAAAATACGAGGTACTTTATTGCTTAGTTTGGCTTTTATGGAAGCTTTAACAATTTATGGGTTGGTTGTAGCATTGGCACTTTTATTTGCGAATCCCTTTGTTTAATGCTATAAGTATGAGAATTATGTATTTTTTTTCTTAGTTTATGGCTTGGGACTTACTCCTCGCTTTTTCGAATTATATCAAGATTTCACCCCTACAATTAATTATTCGTTGGGACAATAATCCACGGGAAGGATTAATTTGAGGATGAGGAATTATCACACTGACTCGCTTTCTTCCTTCCCCTTCTTAGTTCAAGAGAAACCTTTTTTATTATTTATGTTTAAAGGAGTGTTGCAACAAATGAGGTATTTTGCCATTGACATGAAACCTACCCCCTAATTCTAATTCTAATAAGAATTATTATTATTGGGAATTTTCAATTGAAAAAAAAATACATTTCTGGCTAAATAGAATATATTTTTGACTCCGTTTAGACATAGGTAAATGAAAATTCATAATAATCAATAATTTAATAATAAATTAAATAATAAAAAAAAAGAAATACATAAAATTAGAATAATATAAATATGATAGAATAGAATAAATGGAAAAGGAGTCAAAGTAATATATAAAAAAAAAAGAACCGAGTTCTTTTTTTTTAGTCTATCTAAAATAAAATAGGAGATCATATGAAAAATGTAACCGATTCTTTCGTTTCCTTGGGTCACTGGTCATCCGCCGGGAGTTTCGGGGTTAATACCGATATTTTAGCAACAAATCCAATAAATCTAAGCGTAGTCCTTGGTGTATTGATCTTTTTTGGAAAGGGAGTGTGTGCGAGTTGTTTATTTCAAGAATAGGCTGGATTCGCCCAGTTGTACTTTTTTTTCATTATAACTAGGAAAGAAAAGAGTGCATGATCCCGCGAATTACTTCTGAATAAATT